>CM076145.1:7448999-10383999 GCA_038025085.1 Tetragonia tetragonoides | reverse complement strand
ACTCCTCCAAAACTTCAACTTTTGTTTTGGGAATGGTGGCTTATTCTAGGAGGATGATACTCCTTTTATGTCGCTTATCCTCGATTCTGTAGCCTACCTGTGCTTCATAAGATGCCTATCTTTCACTTTTATTCTTTTTTCATGGTGTCTTAGTCTTGTGAAATTTTCATCTTAAGACACATGTCAAAGTGACCGAGCTTATGAAATGTTTGTTTATTATACTTGCGGGTTTTCTCTTGTGAGTTGTTCTTTGACTTTCAAACCTCATCATTTCTCATCCTAAGTCTCATTGAAAGTTCACTCTTTCTCTTGGACTGAGGCTTTTACTAGAGTCGACACCAAAAATTGCATCCATTCAAATCCCTTTTCTCAAAGCGAACTATTATGATCACAAATATGGAGCCCCATAGGTGATATCATACGAAACTCTTGTCGTGTGCTTGGGAGTGGTGAGAAAAATAAATACTTGTTTCTGCATATCCGTTCTAGACTTCCAGGCTCCAGTACATGTTACAGGTACACAGGTATGGGTACGTGGTAGTGGTGGGACGCTGCCTGTCATGAATCAAGTACACTCAGTTTTATGCACAAAATATTTTTGATTAAGAAGAACTTGCCCCTTTTTCCTATCGTTAAAAGATTGGGTGGGTTCAGATGTGGTTGTTTAGAGACTTTAAGGCACATCGGATTTGTCCTCCAAACTTATTGAAGATGTTCCGGTTTGTAAAGGATTTGGGAGGGGGGAGGGGGATTCTTGTACGATGTGCAGTCTGCAATGCTTTCTAACCTGGTGTTTTGAGTGGAATGACCGGATCTTTCAACAGATCAGTCTTTTCCCTAGGCACTTGTCTGGGATTATTTTATGTAATTTGCGTTGCTTGCGTTTTAGCGACTTAAATATGTGTAGGTGTGTCTTTGTTAGTTTTGCTGAGGGATTGGAGTGGGTTATTTTATTGATATTTTTCTTTTCCGAATGACAGCTTGGCCTCGCTCTTGAAGATTTTTATTTGAAAATAGTTTTTCTATCTAATAAAAGGGTTCAGTAAAGGTATTACTTCAAGTTTGGGTGAAAAAATGATACTCTTCCTTCGGAGTGCTTGTTCATGCTGCAAAGACAAAGATTACAAAATCATACCCTTCCTTCAGATTGATTGAAGGATGTAATGTGACAGTAAATTACGCTAAAGTGAGTATGTGTCTATGGTTGATAGTGATGGTGCATGTACTGTTTTGGACAATCTATTGGAAATAGACAGAAAACACACCAAGGCATGATTCCCATTTGTGATTTTTGTTGAGTTGTCATAGAAACAAATAGTGTACATTAATTCTGAAAAGAAGCAGAATTTATCTGACGATAAAATAATATACTATCTTCAATTTTTGGACCAACTATACTAGTCAGTTGAGACGTGAGACAGGTTTGTTCAGATTGTACCTAAAACTGAAATTGGCACCAAGAAAACCAATGCAATTGAAATACCAGATACACTTTACAAATCTGATTCTGGTTTGTGATTCATATTAATGTCTTTCAGATATCATTTGGCGTGACTGGTCCACCACGAGTTGATGATTATGCACATGGGGAGTATGAGATTGAGCAACTTCCTGTTTCTCAAGTTGAAATAAGACAGAAAGATTTACTTCCTGTTTTTTCTCATTTCCACAGCATGAGATCAGCTTTGAGTGACAGGTAATGAACATTCTACCTCGCATTACTTCTTAGACCACATTTTACAGACTTTTGAGCTTACTGCGCAGCAAAATTAGGCCCTGACAGCTACAAGCATTCCACATTCCCCGTAAAAGTGGTTTTGCGACCATGATGACGGTTTAAAACCATGAATTGTATAGTTAGATCTTAAATGATATTTTATTTTGAAATTTGAATCTTAGGACATAAGTGCTCTGATGATAATTATAACTTATAATCATATATCGGTGGCGGAATTCTGTATTCCATATTTCCGTAAGAGCATAATTTGTTAATTATGGTTTCTCTTCTCCTTTGTCTAAAGGCTGGGGAGGGTGTGCTCACAAGTCACACATGATGTTGATGGTGGGTTTAAAGGTTCAGTTTGAGCTGATTTGATATTGTGCTACTAGATATGCAGTCTGAGAGTAATCAGAAAAGGCATGTGCAGTTTGAGATACCAGTCACATGGTGGAACATATTGCAGTCAGGAGTCAGGACACTACATGACGTCAAAGAAATTTGGACTAGCTTCTGAATAAGTAGCGATTTTGTAGGGTCAGAGGAATGGGCTAGTGAGAATGTTAATAGTGAGGAAAAGGGAACCGTGGCATTTGTTTTGGCTTCAGGCCTCAATGTGGAAGGAAATTCTTTAACAAAGTAAACACGGTTGCTTGAAAATTTATGAAGGCTTCTTGACTTTGAGGTCTCAATTTATGAGGGCCTCAATGGGAGCACAGATTTCCGGGTTACAAATAATATTCAAGTAGGAATCTTTTAATGTCTGTGGTACTAAATGTAATAATACTTGAGGTGGAAATGATTTTCTGGAAGTGATGGAATGGGGAAAGAAGTCTGAACTTGATATTCTTCTCCTTCCCATAGGGTATTATTTGTCACTGGCTGCAAAGTGCATCATATTCTTTAGTTGCCTAATTGTGGTCTGTTCTAGTGCTTTTGGTTGGACGATGTTGTCTTGCTGGCAATTAGGCTCCCAAGCATCTCTGTTGTTGAAGGAATAGTTTGCCCTCTTCATGGGTTAGGCTGCCCGACCTGAACATTTGAGTCTTGGTGAACTACTGGTGCTTGATTGGCAAACTTTATTTACTTTTGTGTTTGAGTGTTGGTGTATTGTTATTTATATTGTATTTACCATTGAAATTACTTGATCGAGTTTTCTTATTTCTTTTAATTAGTGGAAACTACTGTGATAAGCATTGTACAGTGTACTGGGTCTATTCTAAAATAACTCCCTTCCAAATGTTCTATGTCTAACAAATGCCTCGACAAAGAATGACGGCATTAGGGAAGTAAATGAGTTGAATATGGCTATTTAGAAAATCCAGTATTGTGGTTTGTGTGGTGTAAGTTTTGGATTTCTATTTGAAGGTGCCCTTTTGCTCACTGTTAAGTTGTGTGCTTGATGTAACATGCAGAGGCATATCTGCTGGGAGATATTCAAATGCCTTCTCTTTGGAGCCTCCCCTTGCTAAAGACAAAGCCACTGAAGAAACTATTATTTGTCACTCAAAACCATCATCTTTTAGCTCAACCGAGAGCTCTGATGGAGGTGAGCTATTGTTTGCGATTATAATCAAGCACCAGTTCATATCTGTGTTAGACTGTATCTCAATCATGACCTTGGGAAGTGGGATAGCATGCCAACTGTAAAATGCTGTTATTAATAGCAAGTGTTGCAAATGCTTAAGGACATTCGGGGTAATGAGAGATTTCCAGTGGGAAGCAGGAGGGGGGTTATGCTGTCTGTAAAACTAGTTATTGGATAATTTCTTCTAGTATCAGTGTCAGACTGCTGCCTAATGTGAAGCTTTTGATCTCTGGATTCTGTTACTTAGTGATTGGGCTATAATATTTATGTGCCTGATTCTAGTAAAATCGTACTCATTAAATCTTGTTTGTTTGTGAAGGGTCTACAGAAACTAATCTTTCTCATGTGAAAGGACCACTAATCTTCATCTTTCTATTCATCAGGATCATCAAGAATAATTGACAACATGCTTGACTTAGATCACTTGAACTCTGAGCAGTCTTACATTCCCGATTACCAGAATTCCAATGAGTATTATCGTGGAAGGACGAGTGTTTTTGGCAGCCTCTCTCTAATGGATGATAAGCTTGCAACTAGGGTAGCTGACGTGTATGCATTAGATGCCAAGTCACCTGCCTCCGGGATTAGCTGCACAAATAAGTTTTCAGGACTTCAAGCTCATTCTGATGATCCCAGTGACGTCTGGAATAGTGGAAGCCTTTTGTCAGAGGTTCATAATTCTATTGGATCTGGGATGCCGGTCAAGGAAACATTCTACAAGGGATTGGAGCCAGTTGGGGGCCAAAAGGCAACTGAGGCTGCAAGGAATGCAGCGGTCAGCCATGGCACAGACTCTAGACAAGAGAATTTGAATCTGAAACAACAAGAGCCCATGATTGCTTTTGTTGAAGTCGATAGCAACAAATTGGGGCTTACAGAGCCCCAAGAGGTAATGGGGATTGCAAGTAATCTTGCACATGGCTGCATCACTAGCTCCAGAAAAGGTAATTTTAATAAGGAAGAAGAAGAAGAAGAAGACGACGACGACAAAGAAGACATTGGTAATCTTGTAGCTTTCTGTGACCTTTTTGGAGGTGGTGAGACACTGGAACCAGATGTAGGCGAAAAGGCTGCAGAGACTGCAAAAAATGCAGCATTGAGCAGCAGTATTGGTTCTGGGAACAGTTACTTGAATCAGGACAAAGAAGAAGAAGAAGTTGAGGACAACGAAGGAGATAATGGTAATCTTGTAGCTTTCTGTGACCTTTTTGGAGGTGGTGAGACACTGGAGCCAGCTGTAGGCCAAAAGTCTCCAGAGGCTGCAATGTGTGCAGCAATAAGCAGCAGTACTGGGTCTGGGAACGGTTACTTGAATCAGGATAAAGAAGAAGAAGACGATGACGATGAAGGAGACAATGGTAATCTTGTAGCTTTCTGTGAATTTTTTGGAGGTGGTGAGACACTGGAGCCAGCTGTAGGCCAAAAGTCTGCAGAAGCTGCAATGTGTGCAGCAATAAGCAGCAGCACTGGCTCTGGGAATGGTTACTTGAATCCGGATGAAGAAAATGACATGGTTGGGGTTGTGTTCCTTTTGTCCAAAGAAGATAGTGAGACGTCAGTGACAGTTGCAGGCCAAAGGGGAACTGAGAGCAAAAGTACTGTCGCAGTCAGCAGCAGTGCCAGCTCTACAAAAGAAGACTTAAATAAGGAAGAAGAAGATATATCTGGAGGCATGTTTGCGTTGTTTGAACAGGATGGTAGGACATTGGAGCCAGATGGGGGCAAAAACAACAAGGAAGCTGTGAGTAATGTTGTCAACAGCGGTTCTGTCAACTCCAAGGATAACTTACAGGAACGAGAAGACCTGTTTGGGGCTCTGTTTGCTTTATCTGAAGGTTAGAAATGATCCCCGCACGTCCTGTTTGTATACATATAGAAGCATCTAGCCATGTGGTTCATTCAATCATGTGACCTGATTTTGCTTTTCAGGGTGATTTGAGAACTAGCAAGGGAAATCTGATTGGTCGCTCAAGCGCTTATTATTACAGTGGACTGCTGATGCAGATATTATTACAGTGGACAGGTTGATTCAAAGTGAATAAGCATTTGATCGATTGTATCACTTGTTTCAAAGAATTGAAGGTGAATTGTGGATGTGAACAGGGGTATGAGGAATCGGTGGGCGTAAATAAGACACTAAGGTTGGGGGATGGTGGAGAGAGGAGAGTACTTAATTGGTGGGCGTAAATCGTTTTTTCTTCCACTCTATTGCATCCTCTCTCCTTGTATACATGTATATTCTGTAAATAAAATTTGATCAATTTAGTCAAAAAGGTAACAGGTGAACTCTAGGTGAAGTTGCTTTGAGTTTGCATTGCCTGATCTTTTCAATGGCTACAAAGCCTACGTGTACAGCTGGATTTTGGTGTATAAAACTTATTTCCTCCGATTGTGCAAGTACGCTGTGCATGTAATGAAACAGGGAAACCTTCAAACAGAGGGAGTCTCTAGAATTGCCTGTGGTTACAGCACAATAATCCTTGTCTGAAATCGGGAAAATGTAATATGCAAAGCAGCAGCAAGCGATTTACAGATACTCATAGGGCACATAATTCATGTTTATTATAGTCTTGTAGCCCTTTTATTTTCGTTAGTTCTCTTATGAGACGGCCTCATACATAAAGTATCATATATATTTTTTTTTTTGCTGTATCATTTTATGTAAAGTGGTGTTACTTTTTTGCTCACAGGTATGACGTCTCATGTATGAGCCAGCCTCATATGAGTTTGTTTGGGGGAGTTGTTTTTTTATCTATTTTTGCGCCAAGAGTCCTAAAGGCTTATATTTACTGAGAATTTTTTTTTCTTTTTTGGTTACATAAGAAAAAATATTTTGGGATTGAATGTGGTTAGCTCAAAATGACAAGGCATTGCCAACTATTGTACTACCCTATTTGATTGTACTACCCTATTTTATCTTGTTGGTTGAAAAGATGAGAACTCATTCGGATAGTTCTTTATTATTTTTCAAAATTTTCATCATTTTCTTTCTCAAACCGAGGAGAGAGGAGAAAGAGAGGGGGAGGTCTATATTTAGGCGAATTTGGAGTCTAGGTAATAAAATTTGCTCAAACATATCCTCTCAAGAATCCCTATGACCGATGTTCAATGCTGAGAGGTTTAGCATGATACCTTAAGTGATTCGTCAAGGTAAAGTTCTTTCTCATCAATAGGAAAAATTACCAATTGATTCGTCCGAAGAGTTCTTTTTAGAAGAAAATTCTTGTTCATCTTTTTTTTTTTTTTTTTTTTTTTTTGGAAAGTAAGGAGATTTTATTACTTCTAAAAGGGTAAAACATTGGAGTACAAGACAGTCAAAACTGCACCCTGATAACACATACAACACACCTACCATCTCTTCTTACTCAGTAATCAACATGAATACTAAAAGTAACAGAGAGTATTACATCACAAAAAAAAACACAACAACTCAAAATACACATCAAAACTCATGGTAACTAATTTAAATTCTGTGAGAAGTAATCTCTGGTCTTCTTATTTCTGTCTGCAGCACTTCTTGCATATATAGCATACACAAGGTGTCTGGTAGTGCTTGGACTATCATGCGTTGTCCCCTGAAACTAGGGCTGCATAAGAATAGGTCCAGACCGACTTTTTAGCCCGGACCTAACCGAACCGAGTCAGACCTAGACCGAACCTAATATTATTAGGTTAGGTCCATGGTCCAATTTTTATAGAATTTCGGTTTAGGTCCGGTTCGGTCTTTTTTCCGGTTTGGACCTAATTGGACCTAAACTAATAAATTGCAAAAATAAATAAATCACGTTTTACGTTTTAGGTTATGTTTTGTTCAGTCGTTTCCTTTCCAGTTCCACACTCTCAAAGTCTCAATCCCAATTTCCCCCCCTCTCTCTGACTCTCCCCCTCCCTCTGACCCTCTGACCTCTAACTCTCCGACGGACAGCGACGATCCACCTTCTCTCTGCGATTCTCCGGCTGGCTGGCGGCTAATCTACTACTCGGCTACTCGTGCTCTCTGCCTTTCACGTTATGCTCCTCTCTCTCTCTCTCTCTCTATATTGGGTTTCTTCAATTTAGTGCTGATGTTCTTTAATTATTTATAAATTAGTTGTTGGGCAATCAAAATTTTGCAATTTAAGCTTGTGGGTTTGATTTGTTACAAGCTTTTTGGGTTTATTTGTCTATTATTGTTCTGGGTTTCAATCTTTTTGTGTACCTATTAAAAGAAATCGTGTTAATGAAACTCAAAACATATCAGGTCCAGGTCCAATCAGGTTAGGTTCAGGTTTTTTCAGGTTCGGTTAGGTCTTGTACCTAATACTTATAGGTTAGGTCCAAGTGTTTCGCCCGATTTGAAGGGGGGTCGAACACTGGGAAGATGTTGGGATCAAGATGTGCGAGCGGGGGCTATTTGTTTGTTTCCCTGGCCCTCTCCAGTGCTACATGCACAATACTGATGCGGGAGCAAGTGTGCAAAGTAAACAGAACAACCAAGAAACTAGCAAGAGAACATCTATTCTTGTTTACATCGAGTTTCTGTGGTGGTTATGCATTAAATTGGCTCCTATAAAGATAATTTCATGGAGTTTCCATACAAGGTCGGGATTAAAGCTCTTATTATATGATAACATTCGTTATAAAGATTCCCGTAATTTTGACAGCTTCTACACTGGTTCGTATTTTAATCATAACTCACTCATAAGACATGCGATCATGGTGATTCAAAGTTCTGTAGAAAGCTGGAAAAGAGATCTGAAACTCCTATCTTTTGAGTTTTCCCATATTCGAAACGTAACAGGGTTTAAAAAGAGATTTAATTTACAGTGGAAAGCTGTTCCCACGGGTTTGTGCCTTGGGCGCTAGGTAATCAGTTGTTTAGTTCGATTTCGTTTAGTATTCCCTTAATTAGTTAGAATATGTGTAGGAGAGTAATAATCTGATGGTTATTAGAATTAGAAGTCCATTAGGTGTTAGGAAAGCTGTTAGTTAGTCCGTTTTACAATTGTAGTCAGTTTCGTAGTTAGTTTCCTATTCGGACTAGGATTAGGATTCCGAATAGCTTTAGATTTTCTTTGTCTGTAAATAGGGGAGAGCTTTGCTATTGTAAACTCGTGCTTTGATGATTAATAATTGAATACATGAGTATTTACCCCTCAAACTGAGTGATTCAGGTTGAAACCCTTACGAGTGATTCGTGAGTTGTTCTTGAGTGATTCTTGAACAAGATCCCTTTGTGTGATACTATCAAAGGTTAATTTCCGTTTTGTTACTTATTTCACATCAACTTGGTATCAGAGCTAAAGGTTTGAGCTTTCTTAAGTTTAAACAACACGGCCCTTAGCATAAACACGACACCATAGCGAGCTTTAGAGAAAGATTCTTGCAAGATCCGCCCTTTGTTCACGAAGACAGCCAAGAAACCCCCAAGAAACCAACAACCGAAGCTATGGGTGAGCCCAGCGAACTAGTAAAGTTGTTAACAGCCATGGAGGATCTTAGGACGTCTTTCAAATCTCAAGAAGAGCGGATGGCTGCTATGGAAAGAAGAAACCAAGAAGATAGGGAAAACATGGAGACAAGGATGCGCGAAATTCATTGGAGAAACCACAACCGTGACCCCAACTTCGATGAGGAGTTTGAAGATACAAGTGGGACTAGAACCAATGACGCTCCTAAACCACGACATCCCTATGATGATGACAGGAAGTTGAAGGTCGAACTCCCTGAATATGACGGTTCCTACGACCCAGAGGCCTTTCTTGATTGGCTTAGAACTATGGAGAGAGTCTTTGAATACAAGGAGTATGATGAGTGGCGAAGATGCAAGTTAGCCACGCACAAACTCACCAAGCATGCTTCTTTTTGGTATGAAAAACTAAAGGCTCGACGCAAGAAGGACGGGAAAGCAAAGATTGAAACTTGGGACAAACTCAAGAAACATTTAAAGAACCGATTTTTGCCTAAAGAATTTGAGCAAGAACAATTTTTGAAACTTACGTCCTTAAGCCAAGAAACCTCAAGTGTACAAGACTACCTCCAAAAGTTTGAAAACGCGCACATGATGTGTGATCTCGTGGAGAAGGAGGAGTTAAAGATTGCAAGATTTATCAAAGGACTAAACTCAACTCTAAGGCACAAGGTGGAGCTTGTTCCTTTCATATCCTTTGAGTATGTATGCAAGATAGCTCTCAAGATTGAGAGGCAAGAGAAGGAGCAACAACTAGTGCACCTACGAGCACAACAAGCATACCAACAAGCGCTTCAACGTCGAAATCATAAGTTGGACTACATGAAAGGATGCATAATAAATGATCAACCCATCAATGAAGATAGGCTCTTTGTTGTGGATACATTCAAAGGAAAACCAGATCTTGATGATTACTTTAAAGATATTGTTCCTATTGAAGATTCACAAGAAAAGACCAATAACATTGACCCCCTTATTATTGTTCAAGTTAATAATTCAAGCCTACCAACTGTGGTTGATGAGTTTATCGAAGAAATATTCATTGAACCAGAAAATATTGGTGATTTCCTTGAAGATCTTGATTATATTGATGACATGCAAGTGGAATCCGAGATGGAGTTGAAACTTCTTGAATCTAGCTTCGATCAAGAACAAGAAAAAGATGTCCATCAAGAAGACAACAACAAGGCTCTTAACCTTGTGGGTTCATTGGATATTTGTAAAGAAAATTTGATGAATATACAGGTTCAGGAGAAGATTACTACATACGAAGAATTGAGGACAATTCTTTTTGAAGAAAGGGAGATTGATGCGGGAGCAAGTGTGCAAAGTAAACAGAACAACCAAGAAACTAGCAAGAGAACATCTATTCTTGTTTACATCGAGTTTCTGTGGTGGTTATGCATTAAATTGGCTCCTATGAAGATAATTTCATGGAGTTTCCATACAAGGTCGGGATTAAAGCTCTTATTATATGATAACATTCGTTATAAAGATTCCCGTAATTTTGACAGCTTCTACACTGGTTCGTATTTTGATCATAACTCACTTATAAGACATGCGATCATGGTGATTCAAAGTTCTGTAGAAAGCTGGAAAAGAGATCTGAAACTCCTATCTTTTGAGTTTTCCAATATTCGAAATGTAACAGGGTTTAAAAAGAGATTTAATTTACAGTGGAAAGCTGTTCCCACGGGTTTGTGCCTTGGGCGCTAGGTAATCAGTTGTTTAGTTCGATTTCGTTTAGTATTCCCTTAATTAGTTAGAATATGTGTAGGAGAGTAATAATCTGATGGTTATTAGTATTAGAAGTCCATTAGGTGTTAGGAAAGCTGTTAGTTAGTCCGTTTTACAATTGTAGTCAGTTTCGTAGTTAGTTTCCTATTCGGACTAGGATTAGGATTCCGAATAGCTTTAGATTTTCTTTGTCTGTAAATAGGGGAGAGCTTTGCTATTGTAAACTCGTGCTTTGATGATTAATAATTGAATACATGAGTATTTACCCCTCAAACTGAGTGATTCAGGTTGAAACCCTTACGAGTGATTCGTGAGTTGTTCTTGAGTGATTCTTGAACAAGATCCCTTTGTGTGATACTATCAAAGGTTAATTTCCGTTTTGTTACTTATTTCACATCAAATACAAGCAAAGGTGAACTAGCTCGGGGGGTCGACCCGAGAAGACCCCTCCGATGCTTAAGTTAGTAAATGGAGATTTGTACGAGAGGTACTTTTGTACAGCCAGGTATATTTGGAGTAATGAGGTGATGATTTGATTGAGCGTCAGACTATGGGAATCAGAGCTGAAAGACGGAATGTCAGAGCTCAATGTCAGACAGCATGAATGTTCTCTCAATAGAATGACCTTACCTTTGCCTTGATTTCCGCGCAGGTATTTATAGGGCAAAAGTCGGTTAGCTTCGTCGAATGAACAGTGGACACGTAGCCCTGTACGTACGTCCCTCTCTAAGCCGGCTTAGAGGGGGTGGTCACGTGAGTTGTGGAAAGATCCCTTGGGATGATTCCACGTAGGGGTTCGTACAGTTGATGTCGTCACTTCTGTCCTTGGGGCTTAGAGAGCGTGGGCGCCAAGGCAGTCATCTGAATCTCTGTAGGAATATTCGCATAGTACATGTGCTAGCGTCAGGGTTGAGCGTACAGAAAGCCTAAGGCTCGATTCATGGCTGAGCCGACCCTCGTAGTCGAGCCAGAGCATAATTGTAGTCCTTGGGTCGGTACGAGACTGGTAGTTGAGGTAGATCTTCCCGGGTCTGTTGGTGATGTTGAGCAGCGGGCGGGGGAACCCTCGATCAGGGGTTTCCCCTCGAGGTGAAGAAATGCCTTTTTAGGGTTGTTGATGATCCTGGCTCTGCTGAAGGTCAGGATTTTTCTAGCATAGCTAGGACGGGGGTCGATAGCTCGACCCTCGATATTTTGGTTATATCATTTTGCCCTCACATCTTAGTAGGAGGCGAGTCATTTTCCGTCGAGTCCTGCTGAGATGTGGTTGGTCCGTTGACGGGATTTTCGTTCAGTGGGCTTTGCTTTCGGGTCCATTTTTCCCTTGGAAGGGCCCCTTTTTTCGGGATGAATAGTCGGTGGGCGCAGTTGGGCCGTCCACCTGTCAGTCATGCGGGTATTGTGCTTTTCTAGGTCTCTCTGCCTATAAATAGTCAGAGCCAACCTCTCTTTCCTCTCTTCATTTCTGCCATTTGAGTTTTTAGAGAGAGAAAGTGGGTCTCTGAAATTTCTCACGAGTCTTCTGTTGAATCGTTACTGTCTGTTCGATCTACCATTGTAGATTCGCCTTCCACCTTTCCACAAGGTACAACGTTTTTCTCTTGGTACTTTTCTTGCTTGCATTTATTTGTTTTATTTTCATGTCGATGTCTTCGCCCATTGATGTATCGTCGGGGTCTGATAGCTCGCCTGAGGCATCTCGACCAGGGACCTGGGGATCTTTCCCCGAAAGTTCTGGTCGAGGTTCCTCTAGTCAGGGGCCTGACCCGTCGTATGAGGAGTCTTGCCCTCATCCTTCAAATGACCCAATTCCCCCGATTCCGCCGCGGTTTCCTTTTTCTGAGTTTCGTCCGGGTTTTGAGTGGTCGAGCCCGGACGAATTGCTTCTTCCGGATTGGGTCAGTCTGTTCCGGCTTCGGGAGGAGTCTTGGTATGCCAGGGTTCTGTCGGACCCCGGCATTCCACGAGGCTTCAAACAGGATGTGTTGAATGTCTTTCAAATGAGTGTAGTGTTGGGAGAGATCCGTGTTTTAGACGGGGTCAAACCCTTACGCTCTGTCTCTTCCCTGCAGGGAGACGAAGACGAAATGTCCAGGACTCGTATTAAACAAACTTGCCGTTCGGGAAGAGGGGGTCTTGACTGCTCCTCTCCCATGAGTGACTTTGAGCTGATAGGAGATCGGCTTGTCTACCCTCATATAATGAAGTATGTTTTTTATCCTTCGAGTAGTTTTCTTTGTATTTTTGCCAAAGTCCTGTTGCCTATTTTGACCTTCTTCATTTGCTTATTTTGTAGGGAGTACAGAGAGAGAAGTTCTTCGGGGCAAATGGCAGGTCAAGCCAGTGCTTCGGGTGTTTTACCCGACTCTTCATCTGATCGGTTGACCAGGTCTATCGATCATGTAGCTAGTACTTCTGGCTTGCCTGGTGGCATGCCCGAGCCTGTTGGGTCGGAACATGAAGAGGCAGAGGCCTCTCAAGGGTCTTGGGAGAGCGGTGAGATCATGGTCGAGGATTTTTTTTTCCAGTTGAGGATGAAGATCTTCCTCCCCCTTCTTTAGAGGAGGAGGAGGAGAAGAAGAAGAAGAAGAAGAAGAAGAAGAAGAAGAAGAAGAAGAAGAAGAAGAAGAAGAAGAAAAGGTCTAGTAGGAGGGAGAGTTCACCGACTTCCGTGCCTTTGGAGGAGGTGGAACAGGCTGATCAGGAAGGTGTCGAGATAGAGCCAGGCCTGGAACATGTGCAGGAGGATCCCGTGGATGGGGGATCGAAGCAAGGGAAAAATGCCGATGCTGTCCCTATTCATTTGAAACAGTCGGTTTGGGATGGCAGGTCGGCTGAGGATATCGAATCGCTTGTGGTGCGATATCACCTGCCCCCGGGGATGTCTTTTATCTGTCCCAGCAAGTCGAAGGAGTGCTACCCTGCTCGCCCAACTGCATCCCTTTTTCCACAAAAGTTTTTGACGAGGGTTTGAAGTTTTCCCTCCCTCGTTTGATTAGAAAGATAGTGGGTCGTTTGGGAGTTCACTATTTTTCAGCTCCAGGCGAACTCCTGAAGGTCGTTGATTGGCCTAGCAATAGCGGTCCATGTTCATAAGCTAGAGGTGACCGATGCTGTTCTTCGTCATCTGTATCTCAGGGTGCAGTCAACCAAGTTCGGGACTTGGTATTTGAGGCCTAGAAAGGGTTTTTCCATGTGTCGGTCCTTGAGTAATGTCACCCCATGAAAAGAGAGTTTCCTGTTTCTGCACAATGAGCAGGGATGGGATGGAGTGTGCCCTCCTTGGAGGGAAAACTATCTAGAGGAGGCAGGTAGTGAGTTGTTTGGTCCGGACCGCGAGCCCCTGGACTCTTTGTCCCTGGCCGAGCATCGGACGGTAGAGTACTTCCGTCACCCTAACCGAGATGAGGGTGTATGTGAGAAGGTCAAAGCTCCTCCCCATTGGAAGATCGATAAGTCCTGGTTCTCCAATGAAGCTTTCCTGGTCTTCATTGGTTTTCGGTCGATCATGACCCATGTTATAATGGCCTTGTCATCATTGTTTCCTTGCTCTAAATCTTTTCTGTTGGTCGAGGGTTTTGCTTAACTCTCTTCCTTTCTTCATGTTTTTTTGCAGAGGCCGCCGTTGTTGAGCTGTTAGAGATGCCGGAGGGAGATCAGATGGTGGTTGGGACGACCTCCAAGGCTTTTCTTAGAGCTTTCAAGGATACGGCCGAGGCTCAGAAGAAGCTTGCATCGGTAACAAATCTTTTCTCCCCGCATCTGTTGTAGTCAATAGTCCCATAATTGATGATGATGACTTTCTTGTTTTATGCAGCTTCCCAAGAAGAAGAAAGCAATGGTCTTCGGGACGAAGGCAAGGTTGAAAAAGGGAGGTTCTTCGACTAAAGCTTTATCTGACGTCGACCCTCACCCTTGAAAGAGGTCGGGTGACGAGGTCCCGGTGTCACAGGAGAGGGTGTCTCCTTCGAAGAAGAAGAAGGCTAATACCACTGGTGTCGAGTTGATCCAAGCGAGTCATCCCGCTGCCGTTGCCTGGGGGATAGTTACTCCTCCTGTCGGAATTCAAGAGACGGGTGCTGGCCCTTCCATCTCGGTCGTAGCAAGAGAATTTTCACGACCGAGTCTGAGGAGCATTGATGAAATACAGGCTGTCCGATCTACCCGAAGGGACAACAATGAGTTCACGGGCCAGGCGTACATGATTAGCAGGCAGAGTCCTGAAGGTCATGCCCTTAAGATGCCGGCCGTTCTGGGGGCTCCTCTGGATGAACAATCCAAGATTGCCGAGGCCGTCTTCCCTAACTTGTTCCATGAGAAGGACATGGAGCAGGTAACTTTGGAGGTGGGGTCGACAGATGTCGTGACAACCTTCTGAGGCATATGGCCACAAGTACAATGAACATACTTTCACAGCCGTTTCCTTCGTCTGTTTTCAGCCAAGTTTTTTCGGATGTTACTAATTTGTTTGTGTTTTTCAGGATGACATTCTCCTGAGTGCGGTTATTAGGGCCGACGAGGCTCAAAGGCGTCGGTTGGTCATCCAGTGTCAAGAGTGGCAGGCCAACGCCGAGGCTAAAGCCCGGGAGGAGGCTTGAGCTGAGTTGTCGGGTCTTCGTGCCGAGTTGGAGAAGGTGAAGGTCGACCTTAAGGAGGGGAAGTCTCTTCTTATTGAGAGAGAGCGTTCCCTCGAGGAGTTGAGAGGGAGACTGGAGGAGGCTAACAAGGCCAATGCTCAAGTCACAGGTCTCCTCGAAGCTGCCAAGGCTGAAGCCGAAGATTGGAAGACCAAGGAGGCTCGGGCCCAGGCTGACCGGAGGGTGGCTATGGATCGTCAGACTCGATTCTGGAATGAAGCCCTACTCCAGGTGTATGGAGAAGGAGATGTTGGAGCTTCTGTGGTCAGCTTCCTGGCTAGAATTCGGAACCTCCGAACTTCTACCGACCCCGATCATCTAGCTGAGGCCAGTAGAATCGAGGACTCTATTGCCTCGGATCTGAAGGATATGGAGGCCATTGTTGCTGAGAGGCGGGCAGAGGAGGAAGTAGAATGATCAGGGTCGTCTGAGGCCTACACCCCCGAGTTAGGGGGGTTTGTACTTGTTCCTTTTCAGGGTGGTTGGTCACCCTTGTTGTAAACTGTTTGCGCCCCCTCCGCTTTTGAGGGTTGATTAGAGGAGATGTCGATTCTCAGTAAACTCGAATCTATTTTTTCTCTAGCTCATACTTTTGTCAACTTCAATAATTGATCATTTATTGTTTTTCTGAGAGGTCATTGCATGTATGACAGCTGTCGCGTGTAACCGCTCGTGCCTTTCTTTTTTTGCTTATAAATAGGCTTGTCTAGCTCATTGATTTCGTCATCCAACTTTCTAGAGAGATGTCTTCCTCAACCATTTTGATTTCTTCAGGCTCTAGTGATGAGTCCTCCATGGATACTGAGTCGGTATCCTGAGCGTATCGCCTTCGATCGGAAGGCGCGTTGTAAGGAATAATCAATCAAACAAAGCGTGTGAGGAAGGTGCTTCGAAGTCGACTCATGACGAGCCCTTGAAAGTCCCTGATAAGTTCAGTGAGGCTAATTTAGCTAGGCTGAAAGTTCCTGATTTCGTTCGCCTCTTCGAGGATACTTCTCTGTCCGAGCGTCTCCGTACCCATATTTGGATAGTGTTTCAGCAACTTCAATCCCAGGGGGTCCTGGAATGTCTCGAAGTTGAGCCTCTGGCCGTAAGGCTCCCTGGTGAGGGTGGAAGTAGACCTGACTCTCCTCCCCCCGTTCCTCCTAAAGTCGACCCTGGTCCAGATATTCCTTCTCCTGGAGTGAGGGATCCTGAAGGTACAGACCCCCTTCGAGGCAAAAGTCGGCATGAGACAGTGGGTGAGCAGGGTCGTCAGCCTCAGCAAACCCGTAGGCAGGCTTTGGAGCGAGAGATTCAGCGTGCTGAGGAGACTAGGAGATCAATATTGGAGGAGCAGACACAGGTAGCTTGGAGGGTCGATCAACTCATGAAAGACCTTTGTGCTGCGAAGCGAGTAGTCGAGGATAAAACTCTGGCCCTTGAAGAGGGGAGGAAACTCCATCGTTCTCTGGTTCAGAGACAACAAGCATTAAAGCAGGAAATCAAGCACAAGCGTGAAGATCTAGACCCCTAGGCCCTCGACCTCTTCCATTACTGCAGTTATTTTGGATCTGTTATGTAGCTCTGTAATAATCCGTACCTTCGATATTTTGAATGAATGAATGACTTTATGTTCTTGAATCTAGCTTGTGTAGTTACTTTTCCCACTCGAGGGAAAGGTGAGGTAACCGAAGCGTTTCTTTTCTCTTCAGGCGTGGGCGCGAACCGGGTTCACACTGTATCTCCGTGCCACGTGTCTCCTGAAGAGAGGCATCGCTTGGTCTCCCCTGGCTTTTTTGCCTATAAATACTTGAGTGAACTTTTCACAATTTCATCCAACTCTTCTCGCATTACTTTCTCTCTCTAGAAATATTCTTCCAGACTCTAGTGATCTTTCTCGAGCTTTTCTCTGTTTCTGAGATGGCTGTTTCCAAGAGGAAAGCTACAACCATTCATCATGGAGAATCTAGTAAACAGGCTAGGAATTCGAGGGTGCTGGGAAGAGTCCTGTCTCGACTTCTTCGGAGTCTTACACCCCAGCCACTCCCCGATCCTCTCCTAGGTCGAGCTTGGGCTCGGAGGCTCGGGATCTGATCACTGCTATTAGGAGATCTTGAGTGGAGCATCGAGGGTCCGATGGTCGGGCACTTCCTACTGTTGAGGTTCTGGCTCCCCCTCCTGCTTCCAGGGGGCCTGAACCGCCTGCTCGGCTTGTTCCTTTGTCGGAACGTAACCAATCGTCTTCAGGAGCTTCATCGGGAGATCGGTGGAGCTTGTGAGAGGGAGGCGACCACCCAAGCTAAAATCCGCCGCTGGGAGCAGAGGGACAATGCCCTCCTGGACGCTAGGACCGAGCTGGCGGCTCGGATTACCGGAGGGGTCGAGGAGTTGAACAGCCTTCGAGAGCGGAGGGAGGAGCTCCTCAATGAAGTGGGGGTTCTGAGGAACCAGCTGGAGGGTCAGCCTTCTGCTTCTCTCCCTCTATCCCTTTAGGCTGTATATTGAGCAAGTCTTGTACTTGGCGATCTCCTCCCTGACCTCTTTCTTCCAGGGGCAGGTCAAGAGGTTGTCTTGTAGTTGGCAATCTCTTCCCCGACCTCTTTCTTCCAGAGTTAGGTCGGAGGGTTGAGTCTTATCTTCTTCATAGGTAGACTTTTTGGCTTTGTCAAGCTTGCATGTCGACTAGGAATTTTGTAGATGAACTCAAACTGTGTAGTTTCTTCCTTCGATCTTGTGTAATCTTTTTCTTTAATCAATCTAAAGATTATTGGTTTGAATGTTTCGATTCTGTCGCTGTTTGAAAATTTCAAAATTTTGCCCGACTTTTTTCCATCGTTCAGGTTGATGTGACGGTTGGGAGATTCAACCCTTCGGGATACCACTCGTGCCCTCTCTGAATTGAGGCTCTTTCTTTCCCAGACGCCGGTTGGAGGTGACAGTTCGTCTTCGTTTGGAAAGGTTATAAATACCCCCAGGGTTGCTTGGAAATTTCATCATTCTCACCGTCATTTCTCGTTTCAATTTCTCTCTCTAGATTTCTTGAGCTCCATGTTAGCTCTTCCAGGTGGCCTAGTAGACGTCGTGACATGTGTTCTCCGCCTTCCAAGAGTCGTAAGCTCCATCTTGGGGGTAGATCTACCCCTCATCTTTCTATAATGATGGGCGGGGTCCCAGTCACCCCTAAGGTCGAGCCCGCCGCTGGGCCCAGTGGGTCGACAATGGTCAATATGCCCCTTGACCCCCGTTCCGACAAGGAGCTTTGTGGGTCTGATTACTGCGTTTCTCTGGACGCTCTCAGATTTTCTAGGAGGAGGGAAGGCTATCTCCCCCCTCTGCCTGCTGACGCTCATGTCTACCCTCAGGCACCTTGAGGCTCAAGCAACCAAAGCTCTATATGACCGGAAGCATCATCGGTCTGGCTTTGCAAAGGCTTGTGAGAAGCCAGCAGTGGCCGACCATAACTTGAAGCGGTTGGCCATCGAGCTGAAGATGGCTGAGTCGAGGGTGACGGCTATCCAAAAGGAGATTGCTAATGAGACTACCCGAGTAGAGGCTATTGAGAAGGATGCAGTCCTTCACAAGACTGCCCTTATTACTGCCAGTGGTCAACATTCTCTTTTCCAGGAGTACGGTCACCGTCTTGTCGAGGGCGGTCGACAGCTTTAGGCCCCTGGTGGTCAGTTTGCCCCAGGATCTGCCCCTTGATATGGTCTCTTTCAGTTGCCTTTTTTTTTTTTTTTTTTTTTTTTTTTTTTCCTGTTGGGGTCTGTAACGTTTTGGCCCAACGAGGCTTGTATATATCGTTTCAATGAATGAGATCGACCTTTTACTAAACTCCTTTTGTCTCTTATGACTGTATTGATCTGCTAGAATCGTTTGTTTTTACAAAGGTCTTGGCTTGGCCAATCGATCCTTTTTTTGTTGGTATGTAAGGCGTTTCAGCCCTGTAAGGTGTTTAGGTTATCTGAACCTATTTAGCCCGATTGTTTAGGCGTTTGGCCTGCTGTGGAGGGTCGTAAGATCTCAAGTCTACGTCCCCGAGTAGTAGTATTTTGCGCATGAGATGTGAAGCTCATGTAAAGGCTTTAGGCTTTGTGGGCCTGTTTTTTCCCGCAATTAGATTTAGGCCATTTGGACCCTGTGAGACTTTCATGATCGTCGGATCGTCTTAGTCCAATGTAAGGCGTTTTTAGGTCGTTGGACCTATTTAGCCCTATTGTTTGGTGGTTAGGCAGGTAATAGTTTAGAATAGGGTTGTCAAAACATTAGATATTTTCCCCCTGCTACGCGTCTGACCATCGAGTCTTGTTAAATCAATTATCCTGCGAGCTTGTTATGGAGTCGAAACGCATATGCGTATGTCCCCAAGCTCGCGGGTTAATTGATTTATTTTTTTAGCAATTAAGTAGTTGATAAGAGATGTTGATAGAAGATGCTGTAGGGTTCCCACCCGTTTGTCATTGATAGAGGTATTGTCGGGGTCCTCACCCCTTACAGAGGTCGATTTTTGCAGGGATCGCCTAACCCTTTGATTTAGTAGACAATTTTTTTAGGGGTTTGTGAACCCATGAGAAAGATAGACAATTTTTTAAGGGGATTTGTGAACCCTGGGGTCGATTTTTGCTGGGATTCACCAACCCATTTCGCTCGATTTTTAGGAAAAATTTAGCCAACCTCTGTTAGATGTGGAATTTCCTCAGGTTGTTGAGGTTCTACGCTCTAGGTAGTGGGATTCCACTCATGTTTTTCAGCCGGTATGTGCCTGGTCGAATGACCCCCGGGATTTTATATGGCCCTTCCCAGTTAGCAGTCAACTTCCCTTGTTCAGACTGTTTTCCCGTACTCTCCATTTTGCGGAGTACCAAGTCGCCTGCAGCCATATGTTCCCCTTTCACCCTCCTATTGAATTGTCGTATCAGCTGATTTTTGGCTATTTCCATTCGTAGGAGGGTGTCTCCTCTCGTTTTAGGCAGTAGGTCGAGGTTGAACCTCAACTGTCGATCGTTTTCTTCAGGGTCGTATGAAATTACTCGGGGAGATGGAGTAACCAACTCTATGGGTAGGACAACTTCTGATCCATAAACCAATCTGAAAGGAGTTTCCCCCGTGGCATTTTTTGTGGTGGTTCTGATCGACCAAAGAACTTCATACAGCCTTTCCTCCCAAAGTCCTTTGGCTGCCTCGAACTTGCGTTTCAAACCATTAAGGATGATTTTGTTGGCTGCTTCAGCCTGACCATTCGATTGTGGTCTGGCCACAGCGGTGAATCGGGCCTTTATGCCAAGATCCGACATGTATGTTTTTAATCCTGGATTATCAAACCGAGGACCGTTATCGAATATAATCCCCCTGGGAACTCCAAAGCGGGTGATTACATTCTCTCAGATGAACTTGTTAATGTCTTGTTCCTCGATACGCCGTAAGGCCTTAGCCTCGATCCACTTTGTAAAATAGTCGATTGCTACGACTAAGAACTTGAATTGTCTTGGTGCCTCTGGAAAGGGACCCAATATGTCCATTCCCCAAAGGTGATAGGGGAGTGGTTCTAGTATTGGGGATAAGTTCATAGCTGGCTGTAGTTGTATTGTGGAGTGTATCTGGCAATTCTTGCATCGGGTTACCAAGTTAACAGCATCGGATCTTATGGTCGGCCAAAAGTATCCGGTTCTGAGAGCTTTTCTGGCTAAGGCTCTTCCAGCAATGTGTGACCCACACATTCCACTGTGCAGATCATCCAAGATATCGGCTCCCTCCGAGGGAGTGAGATATTTGAGTAATGGTTGGTTGAAAGCTTGCTTGTACAATACTCCACCAACCAGGATAAACCATTTTGCTCGCTTCTTTACTTTCGCCTTTTCCTTTTCATCCCCCGGTAGAGTCCCATATTTGAGATAGTCGATTATGGGATCCATCTGAGTTTCAGACCTATCGAGCAAGTTTACTTCAGGAGGCTTTGTGATGCTTTTTGCAGTACTTCCCAAAAAATCGATCGTGGGAGTCCGTTGATAGCAGAGCTGGCCAGCTTGGCCAGGGCATCTGCATATTGGTTGTCTGACCTCAACACATGCTTGATGGAGAACTCTTCGAATTTCGAAATTTCTTCCTTCGCTTTTTGGAGGTACGCCTTCATGGAGTCTTCCCTGGCCTCATAGTCTCCTGTGATCTGAGATACTACCAACTGGGAATCCATGATTACTACCACACTCTGGGCTCCTACCATTCGAGCCATTTGTAGCCCTGCTAGCAGGGCCTAATATTCTGCTTCGTTGTTAGATGTTGTGAATTGGAATCGCATGGCGTATTCGAACACACCTCCTTCGGGGTATTTGAGTACCAGACCTGCCCCGCTCCCGTTACGGCAGGATGAACCATCGACTGCCAGTTCCCACTTCGTCGACCACAACACTGGTTGTTCGTTGATAGATGTCATTTCCACTGTGAAGTCGGCCAATGCTTGACCTTTTATGGCTCTCCGGGGCTCATATTCTATGGAGAACTCGCCCAGCGTGGTGGCCCATGGCTTTAGTCTTCCAGCTCGCTTTGGGCTCTGCAGAACTGCCTTCAAAGGTTGATCAGTGAGTACAGTAATCTCATGGGAACAGAAGTAAGGTCGCAGCCATCGTGCGCTTATGATCAGAGCCAAAGCAAACTTTTCGATATCAGGATATCGTGTTTTCGCGTCCAAAAGGACGTGGCTCATGAAGTAGACTGGGTGTTGAGTCTTATCTCGCTCACATACCAGGGCCGTTGAAACTGCCCGTTCTGAGACTGCCAAGTAGGTAAAAAAATTTTCTTCCACATCTTGGCTTACCATCCGTGGTGCTCTAGCTAGATATGCTTTTAGTTTCTCGAAGTCGGCCTGGGCCTCCGTCGACCATTCGAACTTTTCTCTATTTTTGATGGCCTTGAAGAATGAGGCACATCGATCCGCCGATCGTGAGATGAAGCGACTGAGAGCCGCTGCACGTCTTTTAGGCATTTGGTTGGATGCATGTCTATTACAGCCTGTATTTTCTCGAGATTGGCATCGATTCCTCGCTGGCTTATCATGAAGCCCAACCATTTTCCACCCGGGACCCCGAACACACATTTTTTGGGGTTGAGCTTCATATTGTGCCGACGCAGGATGTCGGATGTTTCTTTTAAGTCCGAAAAGTGACTGTCGCTTTTCTTGCTTTTGACGCCCATGTCGTCTACATAAGCCTCGACATTTCTCCCCAGCTGAGGAGAGAAAACATTTTTTTACCAGGCGTTGATATGTTGCCCCCTCATTTTTCAAACCGAAGGGCATCATATTGTAACAGAATACTACATCATCAGTGATGAAAGCTTCCTTTTCTTGATCTTCCTCTGCTAGCCGTACCTGGTGGTACCCTGAAAAAGCATCCATAAAGCTGAGAAGTTCATGCCCAGACGTGGAGTCAATCAACTCGTCAATTCGAGGGAGGGGAAAGTCGTCCTTCGGGCATGCCTTGTTAAGATCTGTAAAGTCGACGCACATCCGCCAAGTCCCATTGTGTGTTTTGACTAGCACCACATTGGCTAGCCACTCCGGGTAAAGGCATTCTCTGATAAATCCGGCCTTCAACAGCTTTTGAACTTCGGCTGTTGCAGCTTCACTTCTTTCCCTACCCATTTTCCTCTTATTTTGCTTTACAGGCTTAAAATTGGGCTGTACCCCTAGCCTATGGATGATTAGATCACCATCTATGCCTGGCATATCGGATGGGGAGAATGCAAAGATGTCGGAATACTCTTGGAGTAGCCCTGTTATGTCTCTTCTCTGAGGGTCGACTAGGTCTGCCCCGATATATGTGATTTTTTCTGGCTGTGACTCATTCAGCCTGACCTCCGAGGTTTTCCTCGATGGTTCGGGTCGATTTTCAGGCTCAAACCTGGTATCGATATGATCAGCAAGATACATTTCTAGGAGCATGCATCCAGCTATCTTCCTCTTGCCTTCCCTTACACTCTTCTTTTTTGCTGCTGCAATCTCTGCAGGGGTAGGGGCAATAGTCAGTGCTGTCCCTATGTCCTGAGCTATCACCACTGACTTCGTAGGTAATAAGGGAAGGTCTTCGTCTTCGTTTTCCAGTTTCTTGCTATCTAGACAATCGACATACGATTTTCGGGCGGTCTTCTGGTCGCTAACCACCTGCTCGATTAGGTCGTTCCCCCGATCAAATTTCATAATTAACCAGGACATGTGGATCACCTCGTTGATGGCTGCTAGAGTGGGTCGACCGAGGATGGCGTTGTAGGCCAATTTCGTATCGATCACCAAGATTTCAATGATCAGCTTTCGACGAGCCCCCTTTTTCTCCTATTCGTACCGGGAGAATGATGGTGCCGATAGGGTAGACTTTGTGCCCACCAAACCCAAAGACGGGCAGTGATACGGGGGTAATCTTGTCTTCACTGTACCCCAATCGTCGGAGGCACTTATAGGTGATGATGTCCGCCGAACTTCCTGTATCAATGAGGAGTCGCTCGGTGAGTAAGCCTGCGATCTTGAGAGTTACGACCAGTGGATCGTCATGTGGATGATGCAATGCTCGGGCATCACGCTCGTCGAAGGTTACAGGTGGGATCTTGCCTATGGGGGGAACCCCCACAGCCATTATTTGTTCAGCACTGCGATAATGATCCTGTCGTTGCTTTTTGGTCGACCCTCCTCCACCTAGGCCACCATAGATCATTTTAACGATGTTGGTCATATCATCCTCTTCCGACTCTTCGTCTTCCACAACCGTCGTCACCTTGGATTTTTTGTAGACATTTTTCTTTTTGAGGAACTGCTTCAACTTTCCTTCCTCAGCTAGTTTCTCAAGGTTTTTTACCAGCCTCTGACAGTCTTGGGTCGTATGCCCCACATCGTCATGGTATGCGCATCGAAGCTTTGGGTTTCTCTTAGAGAGATCCCTAACAATGGGAGGCGAGATGTCGCGCAGTTTTCGATCCATCTTGTTGAAGATGGTTTGTTGGTCAACACTGAACGACCACTGATCATCTGAAGGGTCAGTCTTCCTCCAGTCACTTCTTTTAGGAGGCCCCCTGGACATAACAAGTGCTTCTGCTGGTCGCTTTCCTTTGTCGCTTTTAGTATTTTTACTCGACTTAGCCTTGGGCTTTGGGTCTGTCTTCCCATTGCCCAGAGTATATCGTCCCGACTGTTCCTGTGAGTTGACATATGCCACGGTGAATCGTCTAACCTCTGGCAGGGATAGGAATCCTTTTTCCTCTCGCTTCAAATTTATCTGGAACTTGAAGTGCGACCCCTCGGTTAACCCTGACAAAAAGGCCGCGCTGGCGAGCCTTTCGTCCAGGTCATCAGTTTCGAGGGTTTCTGCATTGATATGAGCAAGATAATCTTTCAAGCCCTCTTTCTTGTCCTGTTTTAGTTTGTAGAGTGTTCAGTGGTCTTTCTATGCTGGATGTGTGCCGCGAAGTAATTCTTGAAGCTTTTTTCCATCTGAGCCCAAGAGTAGATACTCTTAGGGGCAAGTGAGGCATACCATCGGATGGCAAGCCCCTTCAGAGTCATTGGAAAATTCCTGCACAACGCCGCATCACTTAGAGTTTGGTTCATCATGGTCGCTCTGTAAGCCATGATGTGATCTTGTGGGTTCTGGGGGACCTCATACTTGTCCGCCATGGTTTTTATTTGGATGGCATTGGAGCCGCCATGATCTCGTCGCTGAACGGAGTTAATCGTACAACTGGTGTTTCACTCCCCAAGTTTGCTAAGGTATTAGATACCCCAACGGTCCCCATGGTGGTGGGGCTCGGGATTTGGAGTATCGACGGTTGCAAGATTGTGTTAATTTGAGGTGGACTGAACCCCGTGAGGAGGTCCTGATCCCGTTTTCGTTCATTCTCATATCTTTGATTCAACTCTTTTAATTTCTACTCTCCGATTTGGCGTTTAGCCTCTCGGTATTCAATGATATTGCGAAGGTCTTCCTGAGTCCAACTCGACCCTTTCTGTTTCTCTTTTTCATAGAGTTGGTATAGCTCTTGGAGCTGTTGTTCTTCCGCTCGTCGGACTTCCTCTCTTTGAGTATAATACCCCAAAGGACGGTTCCGTACTTTCTTACCTCTTTCTCCGCTCTCTTTTTCTCGAGGAATTTCCTCAAGTCGTCCGAGTTAGTCGGGCGATTCAAGGGTTTCCCTCAAGATGTTTTGCGTTCTTTGGATCCGCCAGTGCTACGAGTGGACCATCTGTTCCTCATAGACCTAGTTGTTAGAGACGGAGATGGTTCGGGTTGCGAAGGAGGGGGAGGACGCCTGGTCTCTGATGGAACTCTGCTCCCTCCCCTCGAAGTTTCCCTTTTTCCCGGTTTTTAGGAGGCCTCAACTCTTTTGCCAGACACTCAAGAGTTTCCTTCATCGTATTTTGTAATTCCCCCATGATCTGCTGTAGTTCCCCCCGAGTTACAGGGACTTCGGGATTTCCAAAGGTTTGGCTCCCGTTCTCATCAGAATGTTGTGATCCCTCGAGATCCGGGATAGCTTCCATGTTATCTGTTGTGTATTTCTTGCGTAGATATGGGGGTGTTAGCAATTTTGTAGTTATTAGGTCAGAGAGTTTGATTGAATCTGGGGTTTCTGGCCGCTCACTCATGCAAAACCATACACCTTCCCCACAGACGGCACCAAATGTTTCGCCCGATTTGAAGGGGGGTCGAACACTGGGAAGATGTTGGGATTGAGATGTGCGAGCGGGGGCTGTTTGTCTGTTTCCCTGGCCCTCTCCAGTGCTACCTGCACAAGACAAGCAAAGGTGAACTAGCTCGGGGGGTCGACCCGAGAAGACCCCTCCGATGCTTAAGTTAGTAAATGGAGATCTGTACGAGAGGTACTTTTGTACAGGCAAGTATATTTGGAGTAATGAGGTGAGGATTTGATTGAGCGTCAGACTATGGGAATCAGAGCTGAAAGACGGAATGTCAGAGCTCAATGTCAGACAGTGTGAATGTTCTCTCAATAGAATGACCTTACCTATGCCTTGATTTTCGCGCAGGTATTTATGGGGCAAAAGTTGGCTAGCTTCGTCGAATGAACAGTGAACACATAGCCCTGTACGTACGTCCCTCTCTAAGTCGGCTTAGAGGGGGTGGTCACGTGAGTTGTGGTACGATCCCTTGGGATGATTCCACGTAAGGATTCGTACAGTTGATGTCGTCACTTCTGTCCTTGGGGCTTAGAGAGGGTGGGCGCCAAGGCAGTCATCCGAATCTCTGTAGGAATATTCGCATAGTTCATGTGCTGGCGTTAGGATTGAGCGTACAGAAAGGCTAAGGGTCGATTCATGGCTTAGCCGACCCTCGTAGTCGAGCCAGAGCATAATTGTAGTCCTTGAGTCGGTACGAGACTGGTAGTTGAGGTAGATCTTCCCGAGTCTGTTGGTGATGTTGAGCAGCGGGCGGGGGAACCCTCGATCAGGGGTTGCCCCTCGAGGTGAAGAAATGCCTTTTTAGAGTTGTCGATGATCCTAACTCTGCTGAAGGTCAGGATTCTTCTGGCCTAGCTAGGACGGGGGTCGATAGCTCGACCCTCGATATTTTGGTTATATCACAAGGTCCGCCTTTTTGCTAGATTCAGGTTCGGCCCAATTCATGTTCGGCCAGGTTCGGTTCGGTTTTGGACCTATGTGCAGCCCTACCTGGAACAGCCTGCCATTTCTTTCTTTCCAAACAACATATACTACAGCTGAGAAAACTGCAGCATATGCTCGAGCACTAGCCTGTCTTCCGTTTGCAGCAAAGCAGGCCTGAGTAATCAGATCCTCCCACCTGGATGCGCTTAGAGGTAAGTGCAGCCAGTTTAGCATTTTACCCCACAGTTGGTTAGTGAAACTGCAATCAAAGAATAGGTGAGAGATGCTTTCCTCTTCCTTCTTACACAGGACACATATGCTAGGTCCTTGAAAATCAATTTTCTGGAGATTTAGCCAAGTAGGCAGTCTATTCAAAATACATAGCCAGAGTATGAATGTCCATTTAGGGAAAGAAAGTGAGCATCAAACTAGCGAAGACCAAAATTTCTTCTCAGCAGCAAGTAGCATAGATTAATAACAAGCCCCATTTTATATTTAGTAGCTCTCTGAATTAAAACACTTGCAACAAGATCATTTCTCAGCTCAAATATCTTCTAAATTAGCCAAGATGCCGAAGCAGGTTGAGGTATGGACCAGAAGGATCTCTGTTTCATATAGTAAGCATTTATCCAACGAACCCACAACTTCTCCTTATGGTGTAAAACATCCCATAATAGCTTACCCAGGGCAGCTTTGTTCCAAAGTGTCAGATTGAACACTCCAAGGCCACCCTATTAGCAGGTGTACACACAGTATTCCAGGCTACAAGAGCCCTACTACTAGGATTAGCAGAACCTGTCCATAGAAATCTCCTACACAATTGTTCTATCTTGTGAATAACAGACACAGGAATGTTGAAGAATTGTATCCAGTAGCTATTTATTGCAAACAATACAGACTTAATCAGTTGCAGTCTTCCAGATAAGAAAGAAACTTTGTAGTCCAAGATTGGATTCTGCATGTGATCTTCTGGATGAGAGGATCATAATAGGTGGCTTGCAACCTCTTGTAAGTGAGAGGGATACCCAAGTATCTAAATGGAAGCTCTCCTACTTACATCCCTAACAGATTAAGGAATTCATTTTGAACTCTCTCATCAACACCACCAAAGTAAACCTCAGATTTGTTATTATTTGCAGACAAACCAGAACACTCAGAAAATAGCTGAAATTTCTTGAAGAGGAGCTTCACAGACTCGGTGTCTCCTCTGGAGAAAAGCAGAAGATCATCTGCAAATATGCTATGTACAAGCTCAAATTTTTTACACCTAGGGTGAACTCTGAAACCAGGTTGATTTCTCAAGTCCTTTAGACACCTAGATAAATACTCCATAGCTAGCACAAAAAGGTAAGGAGAGATGGGATCTCCTTGCCTTAGACCTCTCTTAGCAGTGAAAGGTTGCAAAGGCACACCATTGAAAAGCAGAGAGTAACTAACAGTGCAGATGCACATTTTAATCCAATTCACAAACCTAATAGGGAAGTGAAGCCCAATAAGAATTTGTTCAAGAAAACACCACTCCATAGAATCATACTCCTTTTTCCAATCAACCTTCAAAATGCATCTAGGAGAAATACCCTTTCTCCCATAAAATTTAATCAATTCATGTGCTAGGATAATATTGTCCCCAATGAATCTATTCTTGATAAATGCAGATTGTTCCTGACACACCAGACTATCCAACAAACTACACAACCTATTTTCCAATGCTTTAGATAATATTTTGTACAAAATATTGCAGCATGCAATAGGACGAAAGTCACTCACCAGGAGAGGATTCTCCTTCTTGGGAACCAAAGTAACATATGCACAATTAATAGCCTTGAGTAACTTTCCAGAGTGAAAAGTACTTTGAATAGCTTGAGTTATTTCCTTGCCAACAATGTGCCAAGATGCTTTATAGAAAGCTGCAGTAAATCCATCAGGTCCAGGTGCTTTGTCACCATCCATTTTCCAAAGAGCTGCTTTGATTTCCTGGTCAGAGAATGGGGCACACAGGCTAATTTGTTGCTCCACTGATAACCTATTCCCATTATCCATAATACTTGGGTCAATAGCTGAAATCTCCTCGGCTGCAGAACCCATGAGATTCTGAAAGAACTGTTGAAATTCATGTTGAATATCCTGTGAGTCAGTGAAACGCACTCCCTGGGCATTATGGACAGCGATAATTTTATTGATAGCTCTCCTGGATTTAACACAAGCATGAAAATAACTTGTATTAGAATCCTCAGTTTGCATCCAATTGATTCTTGATTTTTGTTTCAAGAAATTCTCCTCAATGTATAATAGATGCTCAAATTTTTCACTTGCAATCTTCTCATTTTTTATCAGATCAGCATAAAAAAGATTACTTTGCAAAGCAACCTGTATCAGTTCCAACAGACTTCTTGCTTCATTGACCTTAGCTCCCATAGTATTGCAATACAAATCAGATTTATTCAAGTGGCTTCTAAGGTTCTTGTGCTTTCGGACCACCTTATACATAAGGGATCAAGTCTCCTCAAACTGTCATCCTTCCTTCACAAGAGACTTAAAAGACTCATCTTGGATCCAGGCATTGAAAAACCTAAATGGTTTCTTTCCAGACTTATCATCATGCTTCAGATGGATAATGCCAGGGGAGTGGTCAAAGATAGAAGGGACCAAGAATTCAACTTCAACAGCAGGAAAAATAGAAAACCAATCACCATTCCCAAGAACACAATCCAGTCTCCTATAAACCCTATCTATCTCATTTTGTTTATTACACAAAGTGAATTCAGATCCAGTGCTTCTAATATCCTCCAATCCAAGAGTAGAACATAATAGTTGCAATTCATCATTCCCAGAGCATCTATTGCCAGCTTGTATTCTTTCATTCACATGCAAAGTTGAATTATAATCTCCTCCAAAAATCAAGGAATATTAATAGAATTCCCAAAATGTATGATATCCTGCCAGCAACATTCTCTTACAATACTACAATTTCTTGCATACATAGCAGTATCATAAAATGTTTTACCAGATGATAGGCTCAACTTAAAGTGAATGAATTGATCAGTTACTTTCTCAATAGCAATAAATAGCACAAAGGGATCCCACACAAGCATAATTCTACCATTACTAGCATGGTCATGATTACAAAATAGAGACCAGGAGACAGGTAAGTTAGCAACAACCTTGCTCACTTTTGCAAATTTCACTCTACTTTCAATCAAAGCAGTAAAAGAGATACTATTAAGAATGAATTTTTTTACCTCTTTTTGCTTTTGGGGTTTTTTAAGCCCCCTCACATTCCAGAAGAGCATCTTCATTGTGAACAAGGAGGGTCTGAAGGCCTATTCACAGGAGCCTCCTTATCCTTATGCCTTCCACTAAGTAGAGTTACACCAACATTGGTTCCGAAGTTGAAGACAGGGTCTTGTAGCACTACTGAAATGCCCTGGCTGTCACTAATCATAGGTACTGAGTCAGTATCCTGATCGTGAAGAACATCAAAAGAGTTACCCTATAGTACTAACAGTTGTCCTTGTTGCATTGGAGGTTGCATTGTATCCCATCTTTGTTCCTCCATTGACTTAAAGATGTCAATCAGTTGGAAATGGACTAGCTCATTGCTATAATCACAAATAGTAGCTGGCGAAGTCATGTTTGCTTCAGGAGCATCAGCTTGCACCCCTGCTGTCTTTTTAGGTCTCCAAGCAGTGTTATTCTTTCTCCTTCTGACCCTTTTAAACTGTGCAGGAGGATTTCCCTGCTCATCTGTAGCATTAGCATTACTTCCAGAAGTAGAAGATGAAGCACACTTTCTACTTACATGACCAAACTTTCTGCAAGTTTGACAGTAGGCTGGCTTCCATCCAAACTGTACAGGTTGCTTCATCATTGTGCCATCGTCTGCCTGGAACAACACCTCCTTAGGATAAGGGATAGTGATGTCCACATCAATAAGGAGATGAGCAAATGATATCCTCTCTTGCTCGGTAGTAACCATATCAACATGCAAGGGTTTTCCAACACAACTCCCCAATCTTCTCGGTGAATCAAGTGACCAGCAATGCAATGGAAGGTTTGAAAAAAGTACCCAAAGAGGCACATTGCGATAGCGAGCAGGATCCATCTTAAAATCACTCTCCCACTCAAGCAAAATAAAGGGTTTCGAGTTAAGTCCATAGGGCCCTCGAGTTAAAAACATCACGCATATCTTTATCAGACGCAAACTTGAATATAAAACAACCCTCCTCATGCGGATAGCATTTGGGTTTTGCAACAAAATTCCAATGAGTATTCACAAAATTCTCCATTTGATTAAAATAAGGCGCATCCCCCAGCACAAATCCAATAAGAGATGTTGCCCATTTTTTCTCTTCCTTTTCGATTTCAGTTTTAAGCAATTTGGCAACTGGTTTTCCTTCTTTCATAACAGGGGGGAATATACTTGAGCTTTGTGGTATCAGTAGCAATCCTATTAGATGCAATATTCACATAGCTTTCAGTAGGAATTACCTCTGGGATAGGAATTGAACCCACAATCGGGGATGAAACAGAAGTAGAGGATGTAGATGGTGTTGGTCTCAGCACTTCTACTTGAGGTTGAACCGGAGCAACCGACGTAGTCATCTCAGTCATAGGAATAGCACAACCCAAGGGAGGTGTTGGTACCATAATCATCCACCGTGAAGCACGAGGGCAAGGATTGGACCCAGAATCTTCAAACCCTGGAAAACCCTTTGACAATGAACTAATTGCCCCCAAATCCTCGCCTTCTCCTTCCGAGGTCTCAGAAACATCAAATTCAACAATTGGGTCGAGTGGATTCGAACTCAAGAAGTCACGCAGAGGCACAGAAACTTGCTTAGCCGTGTTTTTCCCCATCAATGGCGATGATGGTGCACGATTGCAATTTCAGCTTATCGTGCGCCTTCAGAGCATCTTAGAGAGAGAAAGTTTTTTTTTTTTTTTTCTTTTGTGCTCATTTCCAAGATCATAAGATATTATTCTAATTCTTGTTCATCTTATCAATTGACTATGCAGAATTTAATTGAACATACATTAGAAAGCATTAGTCTAATAACAATAATAAAGTTAAGATACTCTCTTCAATGTTTTTTCCCCGCCCCAATAATTTGGAGTTTTTCATATCTCTTTTATAAAGCACAATCCTGATACAATAATTATTCATAGTGATTCGCCACTACCGTAGTTGGCGAAAACAACTTAATGGTGGAGCACATCAAAAATAATATGGAAACAAGTAAATTAGTTCAACTAAAACCCTTACCAAACGAAAGAAGAAATAAAGCAAGAAAAATAAAGAAATGTAATAGATAAAGAACAATTCTTGTTTTCTAGACTCCAAATCCACCCAAGTTGTTGGACCTCTGTCTGTCTCTCTCTCTAATTTTTTGTTAGATGAGCTTCCTCCTCCTTCCAATGAAGAGATTTTCATATTCAATCTCCAATGGCTCGGTCTTTCAAGTTGTTGGGCCTAGGAGAAAGATGACTCCGAGTTGAATTAGCCCGAGACACTCCTTAATCTGGCACACCTTTTATCCGGCACGGCATGGGCACAAAGCATGACCCGAGTAACAACATGGAGGTGCGAGCCTCGACTTGTGGCTCGTGTATAGGTTGGAAAAATCATTGCGCTCACGCAAGACATAACACGTTATAGCTCGACAAAAATAAATGAAGATTGAAAAAAATCTGTCCACATCATGCACGACACGAGCATGACAGTACACGATGGGCTGGGGGCCTCGGGTCGTGCCAATGTTGGCCCTTGAGGTGGTACAACACCCTTCCATCATATATAAGCACTTCATGAAACTGTCTCAAGGTATAACGACGGGTAGGAGCACGAAGAAAGCACCATTATTTGAAGCCATTTGTGAATGGGATGAGATAATTCGTAGGGACAAGGTTGGAAAAAGTTCGTTATCCCTTACTTTAAAGTTTAAACATAGCCATAAGCCCTTGCAACATGGTTGAAATGGAGAACTCAAATGGGTTGTTCACGAAATTGACACCTTCCATGTTCAAAAGAGTATGATATACATATATACTTATTTTGCCACTATTGCCAGCATGTATGTGATATGATGAAACTCTGTATCGTGAAAGTCAAACTGTCAATCTAAATTCAAGGCTTAAACGATACTTCTAATTTCATCGTATTTCTAAACAGAAGGTTGTTATTGCCACTTTTTGGGTCTTACATTATCAAGAATCTAAAACTGAGAGCTTCCAATGAGAAATCTTGTTTTCAATTTCCAATTGTTGATTTATCGCGATTCAACTTTCATGTTCTCGAGTTATAAAAGAATAAGCCCTCAAATTTTCTTTTATTCGATAATGCTTTCTTCTTCTATAAAAGGCTTTTAGTTGGCTGCCATCAATACATGCTTTCTATGTAGATAAAAAAGCGAGATTCGAGTAGTTTTTCCCCTCTCATTTTTTTTTTTTTCTGGGTAAGAAAAGCAAGCTAGCGTAAATTAAAATAAGTAGTTAGGGTGTCCTCCTTTGGGTGCTCACTACCTCACAATCCTTTCTTTTCGGTTGCTGTTAAGGTATTAATTTTAATTCCTACAGTTTGGGTATTAGTTTATCTCACCTTTTACGATGAGTTTCTAACGGTTGACACCGACGTCACCTCTAAGATTACCTTAACGAATAACGACTATTCGTTAACCTTTTGATATTTACATGTACGTATAGCTAGTTTCCAAGATTAATACATTTTTAAAATGTTTTTAACAGTAGACATAACAACATCCTCATCGATATTTTTAATTATAGTAACAAAAACTCATAACAACGTCATCAAAGATGTTTCATCAATTACTAATTATGAAGTTACCTACTTGGGGGATGTATCAGTTGTTGCATCATTGATCTTTCTTTCATCTTGTAAGTTTTCCCTTTGTTTTAAATCAGATATATATTTGTCAACAGAAATTAAACCCTCAACCATTACTTAGCATAGAAGCATCTCTTGAGTCCATTGTCCTTTGGGTGTATGTATTTGTGTGAAAAAAGTATACTAACGCAAGAAGTTTGTTGAGATTGTAACAACATTTTCCTTTCAAAAGATGGATGGAAGTTGATTTCCAAACCAACCAAATTAAAGGTTACGGTTACAAAATCAGAGATTGTCTTCATATGGCAGTGCATTTCATGCCTTGCCACTTTTCTTTGTCATTACTTATTTTCCTAATATAGTTAATTATCTATTTCTCTTTTTTTTGTAAGAGTGAATGATCTGTTTTTTAGGCTTCGTTTGATTAACCTAAAACAAACTGAACTGAACTGAACTGAATTGATTTTTTTTTAACTTAACCGTTAACCATTTAAAATTCATCTAAACATATTCAATATTGGACTCATTTGAAGGTATGATTTGAGATTTTATGATGACATAGTTATCATCTAATTTATTTTGAAGTAAAAAGTTATCTGAGTAAGAAAGTTACACATGAACTGAACTGAATTTAAGTAAAATTAAGTGGAATCAAACAAAACCTTAGTCCCACCCAATAATAATATTTCTAGAACTCAGCTATAAATACACTCACTCCCTCACTCACTTTCATATCCCTCAAAACAAATAATCCAATATCTCTCCATATATATTGTTCAACAAATCTCATGCCATAACATGGATGTTGTTCAGCTCCAAAATGAATTTCTCAATCTTGCAAGGGTTATGCTTGCGGAGGTGGCTTTTAATCCATTGTTACCTTAGACCAAAAGATTTGCTTCAAAAATCAAACAAGAAAAATAATTTTTTAAACCGTTATTACATTTCGTCGAAAACTTATGTACTTAGTTTATACAGTTGTTGTTAATATGTGTTTTTTATTTTGGATATTCTAGGGACTGCTAGACAATCAGTTTAGAGTGCTTCAACGTGGGACAGATCAAAATTGCGACCCCAGTTTTGCAATTGAAGTTATCAAGACCTACTTGACCGCTTCCGTAATGGGGCTTAACAATATTACCAAAGCCTTGTGAGTACATATCAAACTTCTTTTTTCAGCCCTTGAAGATATATTTTTGTATTAAAGGAGATAATAAAGGTCTCCTAAGTACATTTAATTTTACGGAGACTGAAAAACCGTCTTCTCGATTCAAAAATAATTAGTGTACTGGAGCGGATCCGGATCTAATTCTGCCCTCTGACATGTGCTAAATTGCTAGGATATTTGTGTCATTTTTTGCAGGGAGAAACCAGCAGAGGTGGATTTCGAACAACTTTCAGTTTACGCACATCAAATCAAGGGAGGCTGCTCTTGGTATGTCATAAATTGATATTTATTTGTTTACTAGTACATTTTTCATTATTGCAATAAGTTCTCTATCATGCATGCTTATATATGTGTAATTAATTAGTTTTACAAGCTAAGATGTCATTATTTTACAACATTAAGTGGTGACACAATTGACAGGATTGGTGCTCGAAAGGTTTTTGATCTTTGTCTTCACTTTCAAAGCGGTTGCCAGGAGACGAATCTTGATGGGTATGTCACATTATATACATTACCATCTCATCTTGATCAATTTTTTTCATCATGCATAAATATGTGTTAGTCAAAAGAGAGATCTTTATTTTTTCCCTGGTTTGGAAAATTCAGAATTGCTTTATGTAAAAAATCTACTATTATATACAGTGGTGGAGTCAGGATTTTTTCTTAATGGGGGCCGCTAGACCATAAACCAAATACATTACTTTATACTAAAAACAACGTATTTTAATCACACAAATGCTAAAAAAATGTGTGATTAGTCCTTCAATACTAAAACAAGTACACAAAATCTCGTATAAGGCGAAACAAGTATATAAGACACCAAAACTATGTACAAGTGTATGCATAATAAACTAAACAAGAATGGGAAAAAAAATAGATTACATGAGATAAAAAAGTATTATCAAAGTGACAAGGGAAAAAGAAGGCTAAAAGTGAAGAGTAATGAGAAAAAGAAACGAAGTTGAATACAACCGGAAGAAAACAAAATAAGCAAAGAAAAACCAAAACAAAATATTGTGAGAAACTGAGCAACAAGTCATCGGAGGAATTAAAATACGAAGAGCATGTAAAAACAAAGAAAGAAAAAAAGCTGTCACAATGGTTCAAACCCAGTAGCACCGTCCAGGAGAATTTTGGGGAAATAAGTGAGGCCAACGGAGTAAAGCTGCAGTATTGTTCCAATAAATACAAACAAAATATATATTGCTTATACAGATAGCCCCCTTGTCTCCGCCCTTGATTATATACAAAGAGCACATTACTTTCTTAAGAATATTTCAAGTGAATTAGTTTACTCTCTTCATGTGCTCAAAAACTTCCGAGAGTATCATGTTAGGGGCATGAATTATTAACATACTCATGTACAATAAACACGTGCTCTTCTTTCTATGTTTTTTCAATAATTAAATATACTCATGAGTAATTATGTAGCGCAACGTGTATTATGATACATGATTAATTAACTTACTCATATTCAATAAACACGCACGTGCTTTTATCCTTTTAATTTGAATGATTAACATATTCATGCACGATAAACACGTGCTTAATTATTTCTATCTTTTCTTTAATAATTAGAGTACTCATGAGTTATTTTATAGCGCAATGGGTATCACAGTACATGAACAATAATTAACTTGCTCATATTCAATAAACACGTGCTTCTACCCTTTTTATTTGAATAATTAAACATGCTCATGTACTGTGCATGACATATGGACTAAACTTGGAGTTAAGTACTATGTCAAATAATTGTTTTTATCCTACAAGTCATCGAGAGAAAATAATCACTGTGGTCGGTGGTTGATACACTTGGTTATGAACCCAAAAAAAATAATTATTTTTATGATAGGTTCCAAATCTTTTAAGTCACAAACATCTTAAACTAGGAGGGTCACTATTAGAGATAGATACAGAAAGAATATTATTCATCCAAATATATTTTACATAACGATCTATGCATCTTAATTTAATTATAAAATAAATTTAAAATCTGATGCGTCAGCTATATAAGAAGTGAGATAGGAGATAACACACAAAATGAGACAAAGGATCCTTAGTGAATATTTATGAGAGAGTATCTCTAACAAAGGTTTAAGGCGGGAAAAAAGGGAGTAAGGGACTATACATAGGGTATAATACGCAGATCTAGCTAGTGAAAGCAAATATTATGTCACCCAAATCATAATATTGTAACCAATTTTTTTTTTTTTTTTTTGATATATTATTGTAACCATTGATGGTAAGTGTTACTCCAGACAAACAACGTATTTGCCTATAACTTGTTAGACTTCTTATGATACCATATCATACCATTTGCTGCTTAAAGCTAATTATCTTTAAAACAATGGCAAATCATTTTCAGAAAATAATTATTTGGTTTATCCAATAATTTCTATTAACACCTCATCCTCCATTGTTGAATTGCAGATGCCTTAGATGTGTGCCGGCTTTAAAGCAGCAAATTGGAATTTTGAATGAGAAGGTGGTTAAGGTTAGCTCGAAAGACTTTCACTTATTATCTTTTTTCTCATATTTGCATAACTCCATGCACTTATTAGGTCGCGTTTATTTGCAAAATGATTGCATTATTACATACACTACTGGCAAGTAAACGAGCCCTTATATTCATGATAATAAGTGACGTCGTTTTTTACGCTTATTAATGATTGTAGCTCGAGCAGGACATTGTGGCCGCCGGAGGGAAAGTTCCACCTTTGGAGTAAAATGTGTTACATGTTTGGGATCAGAGAACTGAGAACTTGTGCTAGCTGTTGTTGGAGTAGTGTTTCAATTCATGGTGTTCGTGTAGTGTTTGTTAAGTTTTCTGAGCACTGTTGTTGAATTGGCTAGTCTTTTATCGTGTTCGTGTATTAGTATTTGTGTTGTTTATATCTCAAAACTTTGTGTTGTTTATCTTTAACAATAAAAGTTAATGTGTTGTTAGTATAGCACAAGCTCTAAACTGCATTTGATTTTATATGCTTACATTATATTTTCCATGCTAACAAAATATATAATTAGCTATGCTTAGCTAATCATCAAAATTGCTATGCTTAGTTTTCAGGAGGAAAAATTATAGAAAAATAAACTAGTCACATATGTAGAAAGCCCCCTATATGTTTTGCACTTCCACTTTTCTATAGTTTCCACCACCATTTTACAAAGCTCCTAAAACATAGATAAGCAAAATCTCCCTCTTTTTTCTTTTTAATGAGTAGAGGATTGTGAAGCGCGGTACTAACTTTTCATTAGAAGCAAAATAATTATATTAGAGATTTTACCCGGATACTCTGAGTACGTCTTAAATTCGACACCCTACACCCTATATACCAAGGTTTTTCACTTACACAACCTCGTGAATTTTTTAAATCCTCCCTTACAAACAAAAGATCAAACAACAAAATAGACACTAACTCAAGAATGTCCTCAAACCCTAGAACCCCTACTTTTAGAAACTGCTACATGAATAATAGTCTAATTTTCGGAATCAAACTAAAAAAATAGTTCGTAACCTCTGCAAAACCAACATCCCAAATTCCATTTCCCAATAAAACAAACATAACATGTAATTTGTAAATCAAAAAATCCGTGTTACATATCTTCCTACCCTAACAAAATTGAGGTGCTCTAACATAAAAACAACCGCAAAATTGATCGAATAGGCCTACAATAAACTTCTGCTCTCAATAATAGCAATCTATGATTAGGTAGCTTAGAATCATCCATTTTGAGTGATCATAATACTTCAAATTCTAACAAGCAATCTAAAATTAAACGAGTAGTAAAACATGCTAAAAACCTCATATGTATACCAAATAATTCACTCCAACCCTGAACCAACCAGTTTCAATACTACCAACATTGTGCAAAAACAAACCTTTTTCATTTCTTCCTGCTACTTCTTCCCTCCATAGAAATCACTCTTAACAGGCAGATCTTCAACCTGCTGAGATAAAACAACATCCGAAATCGCTTTCACAACAGATGACTTATTCTTCTCCTTCTCTCTTTTCGACTCGACATTACTACGATTCCTCGACGTAAGCTTCTGATATTGCTCATGAAAATTCTCGAGATCCTTTTGGCTAATAACTCTTGTATTTCCGAAATAGCGAGGATCGGGTAGAATTCGAGTGCAAGGCAAATCCTTAGACTGATATTCTTGCTTTTTAATCTTGCCTTTGCGATCACGTTTCGGTCGACTTTTGTACATCTTCAAACATCGTACCGTGGCTGCACTACGGGTCATGCCGTTCCCTTGCTTTTTGTCACCCTTCTTCGCCATTGGAATTAAGCAAATTTACGATAGCTACAAAAAAGAGTAAGAACATGGACAAATAAAAATTAATTGATAAAGTTATTGATGATATTGATAGAAACATGTCATGTTGATTTAATAGCCCTAAGATAATCAAAACATAACAAAGATTATTAAAGAGAAAGGTAAAATATAGAACATACAAAATAAATCGAAGGTATTCGGAATTAAAAGTACCTTTAAATCTTGTAGAGGATTAGTATAAAGGATTGAATTGGATTTATAAGGTAACAAGAAAGAAGTTGAAGAACGTTCAAAAGTGAAAATTTTGTGAAAGATTGAAACGTACGACTTCCTTTTGTTTCTCTTGGGCTAGGGCTTTTTCAGTTTTAGGTTTCTCTTATCAGTGTTTTTTTTTTTTTTTTTTTTTTTTTTTTTTTTTTTTTTTTGAAGGGCTTTCAGTTTTAGTGTTCTTTAAGTCTTATGTGAGACCCAATCACAGAAAATGCGATAACCATCTAGTAAGGTAGATGTCACTTATGGAATATGGTGAGCAATGACTTTCGTCTCACTAGAAATTTTTAGAGCGACCTAAGTCCATCCATTTGTGCTGGACCCAAGTGAAATCAAAGGGCGCTTAACAAACCCAATTCAAACCCTTGTAGTCCTGTCGCTCAAATTTTTGAATTGTATCATAGTGGCCGTTTCAGTGAGATGTCGTAGAAAGCCAAAAGAAGGTATAGTTTTTTGAATATCCAAGAGGTGTTGGCTCACTGGTAAATAAGTTGCAACTTGTATATTAGGTCATGGATTCAAACCTCATGGGAAGCACCTACATGAATTAATTCGTGGAATACCCAAGGCCATGTTAAGAGGTGCCCTATAGCCACCCCCAAAGAGAAACTCTCTTTGCCAACCCCCCCGCCCCAAAAAGGTATAGTTTTTGAATGGAATGGTTCAGCTGAGGAGAAAGTGAGAGACGTAACTAAATAGGCGTACTGGGCCTGAGTCCAGCCATATTGACTGAATGGAGGTCCAGCGAATAAGATCTGGGTCTTACTAATAGTTTCAGAAAAATGGTATTATAGAAGTTTTGATTCTATTTTAGTTAAAATTAAGATTGTGGGTTGACAACCCAATGGGTGGATGAATCATTCTAAAGGAAAATGTTTTATTGACCCAGTGGGTGGCCAACCCACTTCAATATTGTGTCTATCTCTCTCCGAATTTAATTGCTACTTTGAAAATAGAGGAAAGAGAATTGTGAAAATAGAGGAGAGAGATAGATACAATAAGGTTGTGGGTTGACAACCCGATAGGTAGATGTATCATTCTCCCTAACTAAAATAAACCAATTAAAAACGCACGAGGGGCAGGGCACAAGGGTGCTCTAGAAAGGTTTTTTTAGGTTCACGATCAAGGGTATTCACCGTCGACCACAATGACTATTTCCCCGCGCTGGCTTGTAGGCACCTCAAAGGGTGGGACAGCTGGCCAAGAAATTTAAAGCTGCTCCATGCCCAAGGCAAAATTTGAACCCTCGACCTTGGTTAAGGATAGATGAGTCCCTACCTTTCAACAATACCTCCTTATTTAGGGGTACTCTAGAAAGTAAATATGCTTTTCTCCGAAAAATTAAATAAATAAATAAAAATGCAAGCCCAAAGAACGATGGTAAAGCCCAGGAGAAAATAAACTAAGTGAATTGCTAAATACCGCCCCTTTTTACTAGCTACCTCCCCCCCCCCCCAATTTCCAATTTTACCCTCACCCCTCTTCCTCACTCACTCTCACTCATCCTCTCTTCCTCACTCATTCTCACTCATCCTCTCTTCCTCACTCATCCTCACCACCACACCATCACACCGGCAACCACCACCACCACCACCACCACGACCATGTCAATTGCTAGCGGCAGCGGCGGCAGAGGTTTCGACGGCGAGGGAGGCGGCGACCGACGGCGCGGGGGGGTAACTTTTTGAAATTTTTTTTTTTTTGTTTGAATTGAATTTTTTTTGCCTTGAATTGAATATTTTTTTCCTTGAATTGAATCGTGAAGTTATGAATTCAAGTTGTTTTTTTTTTTTTTTTTTTTTTTTTTTTTTTTTTTTTTTTGCGTCGATCGTCTGCCGATCTCGACTTGCCCAACGGTAGTCGTCGGTCGCAGACGACTCACCCTTGGGTGAGTCGAGATCGGCCGACGACTCACCCTTGGGTGAGTCGTCTGAGACCAGACGACCGACACAAAAAAAAATTATTTATTATTATTATTATTATTATTATTATTATTATTATTATTATTATTATTATTATTATTATTATTATTTATTATTATTATTTATTGTTATTATTATTATTATTATTATTTTATTGTTATTATTATTATTATTATTATTAATATTATTATTATTATTATTATTATTATTATTATTATTATTATTATTATTATTATTATTATTATTATTATTATTATTATTATTATTATTATTATTATTATTATTATTGATTATTGTTTAATTAATTAAAAATGTGAAATGATAGATAGGAGGAGCCGGTAAATCGGTGCCTCGGTTATTTAGTGAACTAGCTGGTTCAAGACCGCGTCACACGAGGACGCGCGGGATTAATGCCTCTGTACGGAGACAGAGAGAGGCAGTTCGGATGAGGGAGATGACTGCTGAGCAAGACGATTACGCAACTAGCGAGTTCTACTCCGGTGAGCAAGACGATGATCAGATTGGCGTCGAATTATCCTCAGATTGGCGCGTGGTGAAGGGCAGAGGCGGTAGGTTTGTTAGTACTGGGTCGTCCAGTACTGGCAAACGATCTAGAGCGGAGGACGACACTACGTGGCTTGTTACAGAGCCTGTGCCCGGTGGGCCGGCGGATGATAGCGTCATACCGAGCTTCCTGGGCCACGTAGCGTCTCGTATGTGGAATGGAGAGATGAGGGGTCTCTTGAAGTGTCAGAACCGATGGAATGTCTGTCAGCGGCTGAGTCAGTGGCGAGCGGAGATGTCGGCCGAGATGAGGGCCCAGATCGAGGGGACTGGGTTATCACACCTGGCAGACATTATGTTCAGACATATTGACTTCCCCCTGGTATCTGCATTCGTGGAAAGGTGGCAGCCGGATACGAACTCGTTCCACATGCCGTTCGGAGAGATGACGATCATGTTGCACGATGTATGGCATATTCTTCGGATTCCTGTAGACGGAGAGCTCGTTTCCAATGAGGGACGGGATGGGCAGCTGCAGACGGCGACCATGGAGGTTCTCGGGGTCAGCCCAGAAGAACTGATGTGTAGCCACTGGCAGGGCGGTGCGGTCCTCACGGAGTCGGTTTTTGAGCTTTGCCGTGAGCAAATAGATGACATCCAGGCGACAGCTTGGATGTGGTTACTTATTGGATCCACCTTGTTTGTCGACAAGAGTGGTAACCGTATTAGACCCTCCTGCGTGATGGAGGTGATGGACGACGGTGTCGATACGGTGCATGACTTCTCTTGGGGATCTGCTGCCCTCGCCTTCCTATATCGTCAGCTCGGTATAGCTAGTCGCGGGGATTCTCAGGGCATCTGCGGATGCCTAACTCTCCTGCAGGCATGGATATACGAGTACTTTCCCTGCTTCCGACCTCATCGGGAGCGGATGTGTCGGGGACGACGAGGCTCCCCGTGCGTCCGTATGGAGTGCCCTGGCTGAGGGCAAGGACATGGGTCGACTGGACTCCTTACGTAGACGCTTGGATCATCTGCGAGCAACAGAAGTACGTCATTTAGTTATCGGTGTTCATGATTTATTTTGTCGTTTGCTATGTTTTTTTACTTCACCGTAACTTTCAACATTTCTACGTAGGTGGTGTGGCTGCCGTACGGTTCTAACCCGGCAGTATCTGTACCGAGGACTTTATTCATGGGGTGGCTACAGTATCGGGATATTATCGAACCGTACATGCCTGGTCGTTGTTTACGACAAATCGGGTACGTACAGAGTATCCCAACCCTGATCTTTAGGCCAGTCAAAGCGATCAGGTCATGGAGCAGTCGTTCGTACAAGGTTGTCTTCCCCGAACGGATCTCATCTGATGCTTGGCGTATGTTCCCGGGATTTTACATTCTTGGTCTCCATGGATTTCAGGCATCCACGTCAGATCCCACAGCATGTACGAATGACTACCTCGCATGGTACTACCTTCACTCCCACCCTCGGCTGATACGTGACGCTGCAGCACCTGTGATTCCTCCACGATCCAACAGCGATTATGTAAGTGATTAACTAAACTAAAATATATTTTTTTTACGTATTACATATCTCTGAACTCACACTCATTGTTACTTTTTTGCAGTGGGTTAATCGTCTAGCCGTCTTACATGAGCAGGCCATTACTTTGATTCCTCCGGAGCAAGCGGAAGGTTCTCGATCCCAAATGGACGAGTATATGAGAGATTGGCGGGCTGGCAAATGATGTATTGACCCTAGATGAATTTGTTATTATAAGAGTTTCATTGTTATTGTTATTATTTATTTGTGTTATTGTAATTTGTTGTTTCTTATTTACATTTTTTGTTTTATTGTAATTTGTTGTTTTATTTACCTCCAATAATCACGACCACTCTCCACATGCAAAGTATAACAATCACACAAAAATGTGACAATGATATAAGTATAACAATCACGCAAAACATTCAATTACGTCGACCTCGCTAAACGATCCCAATGTGCTCTTCGCGTAACATACATTTGCTCCCAACCAGCGACACTATCAGAACGGAAAGTAAACCATGCTTTGCATATAGGAGGAACAGGGAAATCTGAGGCTAAATCCAGACGGATATAATGGGAATACGAATCACCTAAATGACACATGACAATTTTCCTACTTGGACGTGTAGCAGTCGAAGGTGCTTGGAACGGTAGCACTGTGTAACAAGAATATAACCCCCTTCCGCTGCCGTATCCGAATAACATAATCGCTGCATTGAAGAGGTTGGCAATCGGGAACAAATCCTCAATTACTATCATCCAGTGATCATCGTTACACGCACCTCCGTCCCACATAATACGGCGGTAACCAGCGTCGACCCCTTCAACGTATAAGTTTTCGTACAATGCTCGGTTAGCTAAGAGTTCGTGTGCAATGCAAACTCTTGCCACTCGCCATTGCTTTTGGTCTCCGAAAATGTAGTCCGCAATGACACGGAAACCGCAATTACCATCCCCAAGCACATCGAGATATCCTTCAATGAAAGGTACGATGATTCCCGGAATTTTGTTAACATGATAGAATTCAGTGATATCTATTGCGTGTCCAGCTGCAAGACAATATAATAGAAAGTCAATAATAGTACTTATCAAAAAGTAACAACATTATGTACATGTTAATAAATTATGGGTTTTCATACCAGTACTGTTTACGAAGTTACTCAATGAGGATGAGGTACGACCACGCCCGCGGCTCGAACTGGATGACCTAGGGCGACCACGACCCCTCTGGGAGTACTCCCATGAACTAGGATCATGTCTGGTAGAGGAACTCCCTCTCGGTCGACCTCTGACTGTCGTGTTCGCTTCCGGCTCGACGTAACTCGCTTCCTCAGGATGAAGCTGCTCATTCATAAGGACAGATATGTTGCGCACAACTGCCGGGTCGCTTGAGTTAACCTCGTCGACCAGAGACCGAAAGTATCGATGGTCCTCAGATGGATGCTCAGTCATGTCAAGCGTAGCTATCTCCACTGCATCACTAATAACGAGTGTTCGCCAAAATTTGTGGACACTATTCAAGCTAATTGGCGTGCCCGTATCCGTGGCCGTTTTCAACTCACACGCACACGGGATCTGATGAGTGGATCTCAATACACAACCGCAACGATCAAATACTTGGTGACTCAATTCTCTCATCCTGTTCAGCTCAGCCAATAATATTTGTAAGCAGTAATGGGAAACATACCCGGTCAGATAGTTGAATGGGAAACCCGAGTACACCACACTTCTTCGTCTTCTGCACTCTTCAAGTGTGTACTTGATCTCAGTTATTTGTGACTCGATTGACTTGTTGACCTTGTTCCAAACATTGTCCAAAGCTCCAGTTGAGGAGTTCAACCACTGTTTTAGCGCGGCATGTGCACTCTCCACCCTGCAAGTCGTAGTGTTGCCAAGGTGTAGCACCTTATTCGTCCACGCAGCCACAAACATCTCTTTGTGTCTCAGCCAGGTCTCCTCTACATAGGATATCACGTGAGGGTAAGTCCTCCAACTAACCTTCATCGTACGCACTGCTCTATCGTACGCAGCTTCTGTGGAAGCTTCCATGATAATTTTCCACCTCCCATTCTTGAACCTCTGCGCGACGGCCTTATCTTTTCCACAAAGTCTGTACACTTTGTCTTCAACGACTTTGTTAATGTGCCATGTACAGAGCAAATGGGCACTCTCGGGAAATATCTCTCTAATAGGTGTCATCAACCCTAGCTCACGATCGGTCACAATTGCTGTTGGGTGTACATCATTTCCAATAAGCATCCTCAACTTATCTAAGACCCACGCATAGCTTGCCTGAGTCTCATCCTTCATAATGGCATAAGCTATGAGGAAGTTCTTATTGGTTGGAGTCATCCCCACTATCTCAACAAACGGCATCTTATACTTGTTTGTTTTGTACGTGGAATCTAAGCCAATCAACCAACGAAAAGACCGAAGTAACTGAATTGATGTAGGGTGTGCCATGAACACGTGAGTTACCTCATTAGTAGCTCGGTCGGCTCTTGTCCAATGTACGTACTTATTCGCCACAGCTAAATGATGAAACTGACCAATGACATCTCTCTCTTCAAAATCAAGTTTCCTTATACGATCTCTGTGGTTGTACACATGTCGTCTAGTTGCATTGTCCTCGGGAAATTTTTTCTTAATCGCGGCCAAGATAGCACATGGCTTTGTTTGTGTCGAAGTCATGTCACGAACGAGTTTCTTTGACCCAGGACTAAGACCACTCATCTGACGATATCCCTCAGGATACACAGCAAAGTCATGGTTGTGCGTACCCACCCCTAGTCCCAGGCAATGTGACAATCATCCAACTACTGGACCCATACACTTGCCGAACTCTCAACTGGAACGTACATTTACAAGCCTTTGTTTTCGATTTCTTCCGAGCAGCAGTATCTAAGTCTCTTAATTCCCCTCTGTAGCGTTCACCTCGATTGCATTTTAACAATTTTACGCTTCCACTCTTCTTGTGTGACGAAATTATCAACTCAAACCCGATAGTAAGTGCAATTTGTTTTGCCCAATTAATTGCATCTGTATCACTATCAAATAACTCATCAGTGACGAAATGCGTACTGTAATCAACACCATCACCACTAAACCACTCCAAAGGAATCTAACGAAAACAACGAAAACAATGTTAGCTTAATCTTAAATTCAAACAATAATAATAATAATAATAATAATAATAATAATAATAATAATAATAATAATAATAATAATAATAATAATAATATTTTTTTTTTTTTTTTTTTGTGTCTGTCGGTCGTCGATCTCGACTCACCCTTGGGTGAATCGTCTGCTACAGGCGACCAACCCAAGGGTGAGTCGTCTATTGATCTCGACTCGCCCAAGGGTGAGTCGCCTGTATCGGACGACTCACCCAAGGGTGAGTCGAGATCGACAGACGACTCCCCTTGGGTGGGTCGCCTGTAGCAGACGACTCACCCAAGGGTGAGTCGAAAATCTCAGACGACCGTGCAAAAAAAATGCGCAAAAAAAATTAATTTTACCTCCGCCACCGTCGACGGCACTTCTTGATCGCCGGCAGACATCCGCGGGTTGCTTGAGTGACTGTTGATGAAGGATGGGTATGAGAGTGGGTGGTAGAGTGGGAGAGAAGTGGTGTAAGAGTTAGAGAGGGAGAGAGGAAGAGGATGAGTGAAAAATTAAAAAAGGGTAAAATTGGAATTTTGGGGGGCGATACCTAGTAATTTAGAGGCGGCATTTAGTAACACCCTAAACTAAAGGCCGTCAAAAATCGAATAATGAGATTCGAGATAATAAGAATCAAAATTGAGGCTCTGACTTTGACAATTATTGGCCCACCAACTAATTTGGGTTCCCCTCTCATGGACCATTTTCTAAACTTTCCTTTCAGACCATAACAGAAATATCAGGACTTCCATAAAAAGGAGACCAAACAAAACATAAAACACCCCTTCACTCATTAAAATACTGAGATTTTGAGTTCACACATTTCATTTCATTTCATTTCATTGTCTTGCACACTATCAACTGATAGTACTTGTGCTGCAAATAAGAGAGAGAGAAAATGGATGTTGTGCAATTGTTGCAGAGGCAATTTGTTGATTATGTAACTTCTTTGTACAGAGAGGTAACAGAACAATTCTGGATTTAATTTAATTTAATTTTTTATTCATTTTATTTTCTGGGTTTTTGTAAATTTGATGTCTTTTTATGATGATAATGATAATAAAGTTGGGTTTTTTATTTTGAAATGATGGGTTTGAGCAGCAATTTCTGGATGATCAGTTCACTCAGTTGCAGAAATTAGCTGATGAGACCAACCCAGATTTTGTTTATGAAGTTGTGACTCTCTTCTTTGAAGATTCTGAAAAACTCATCGTAAATTTGGGCAATGCTCTGTAAGTTTACTTTGCTGGTTTCTTTGGGTTTTTTTTTTAAATTTTTTGATGATTTTTATGTGATTAATTGGCGAATTGGGTATTTTTCTGTTTTGTGCAGTGAGCAGCCAATTGTTGATTTCAACCAAGTTTCCAACCATGCCCATCAATTCAAGGGCAGCAGTTCTAGGTATTTCCCATCTCGAATTCTGCTTTCCTTTCATAATTGTGGCTTTGATATCCTGAATTGACATATGTGGGTTCTAGGATTTGTGAATTTTGCACATATTGGAGTAACATGGTCATCAATCTATCCTTTTGTGGGGAAATTAGTGATGGGCAAAGTTGGTTGTTTTAATGGGGAGAATGAAAATGCAAGTTATATTTTAGTTTGCTTCAATTGTGGCTGTTGATGGTGAAATTTGAGGGCTTTGTATAACAAAGTGTTAAAATTATTCAATGTTTTGAACTTGAGTTTTTATGTGTTTAACAGCATAGGTGCACATAGTGTCAAAAACCAATGTGTTAAGTTCCGGATGTACTGCGAGGAGAAAAACCGTGATGGGTAAGATGTTTATCCTTGTACTTGATTCACTATGTATCGTTCTGTTGGTTTTCCGCCATTACCATGAATCTACTTTGAGAATATATATCTCGATCATGTTTGGTAACAATTCATCCCTTGTTATCATTCAAAATTATGAATAAGATGCACCAATAGGTTCATAACTAACTTGTAATTTTATTGATTTGACATTGGATGAATGAAGTACTTTAGTGCATGCATAATAAAGATAATGATTTACTTGTCTCCATGGGACGTCTGTACTACCTCGTCATGTATTAGCACCATATTGAATGAACTCTTAATCAAGAAGCATGATGAAAGTTTTGGTTCATGCAAAAGTGAAGCATGATATGATTATGATAACTGTTGTAAGTGATTGACCTTTTAGGGCGTAAGAGTCTTTGGATTCCAACGTCATAGCGTGTAGTAAGTATGTTATGAGGTTTGGAGACACCAGGAAGCTTGACTTTTCATGGCTTTTGTTTATTGTATAATCGAGATAAATATGTTGGTAATTGTTGTTTGTATGGTCCTCTTGTCCTTGTTCCTTATTCACAACTTAAGATTATATTATGTACTAAGATAAGGCAACTTGTGTTGGCACATATGAAATATGTAATAAATAAATAAGTAAATAATCATGACTGCTATGTTACTGACTCATTGTTTCTTGGGGCACATGTATCATATATGACCATATGCTTGTACAGTAGTATTCATTTGTAGGCTTGCCATCTTTTGTTGTAGAACCTATTAACTAAGGAGAAAGTTATTTTCAAAATCCAGTCATTTTCCTACTTATTTCGTGACCCATTAATAGTTTATATCTATAATAGTTCAAACAAATTTCTGGGCACTCAAGAGTGACAAAATCTGTTACTTCATGATGTTGACTATGATTTCACTAAATGTGGAATTAATATTTTTCACCACCATCAATGTTTAGACATTAGTCATGCACTTGCTTCATAGGTGAATACAGATCTTGATTGTTTTTTCCCTTTTTCTCTGTGTAGGTAGAATAAAGAAGTTACTCTATTTTTATTGATCCTGAGTCTTTGCTGTGATTAGATCTAGTACCTTGTCTTCTTGAAACTTCTAGCTGTGAATTTTTCTCCATTGGACCTCCATTATCGGAAAAGTATTTACTCAATATTTGTGTATATATAGCACTATTCCTTATGAAAAATGATGATAGTATTGCTTCCAAATTGTTCCTAGTAAAGTTAACGTAAGCTGTCATCTGTCTCGGTTAGTATAGAAGCTCACAGATTTGCAGTGAAACTCAGTAGGATCCTGTTAGTCCAATAGAATAGAAATATCAATTCCATACTATGATTATTTTGCACCAATAGTTATATGTTATACTATTTAAATTAATCTGCTATCATATGTCCATTTGAATCAATTATTGTTAGCTGATATATGATTGTAAGCTATCATCATGTGCTAGTTTCATTTGAAAAAGACTTGCCTTTAGATATTATTATCTATTAATATCTGCAAATTCGTAAATAATGAGGAATGCAATTGTAGAGGTCATGTTCATTGTGGTCCTTACACTGACTTGATTTTATTTGGTGATATTTGGTGCAGGTGTCTGAATTGTCTTCACGACTTGAAGCAGGAATACAATATCTTGAAGAAGAAATTCGATTATCTTTTTAAGGTACCCCTGTTATATAAGTGTAGTAGCTCTTATGGCTCAATCCATCTTCTTACTAGTACTGTCTCCTTAAAAAAAGGAAAAACATATCCTTCCAAACAAACTTCAGAATCAGTTCACCTCTATTTTATTGATGGCAGTTCCCTCACACCTTGTTTGAGGAGCACATGAAAAATCTCTTTTCCTGATAACAAGTATGATAATCTTAAGCAAATAGGCAGCATAATGCACCAACAGTAAACAAATCAATACAAGGAACTCGAAACACAGCTTTAAAGCGTACACCAGCTTTCAAAATGGTCAGACTCCTAGCAATGGCTTTGGCAGTGAAGCATCTTAGATAGCTTTTGCCTCTTACTCGAATAATGAACTGATCAACATCCCTCTTTATGTTTTGAATATCAGGTCTTCATATGCTTATGAGATTTGGAAATCATGATTTCTTCTTGTTTTTTTTTTCTTTTTCTTTCTGATATCAAATCATGTTGTTGCTGATATCACTTAATTTCTTGATCACTGCAGCTGGAACAAGAGATTGTGAAAAATGGTGTCGCAATACCATCCATGGATTAAACCTCGGAAACACTATCATTTGTAGCAAAACCTGAACTGAGCCTAGTGTGTTTGGGCTAGGGTACTGATATACTGGGAGAGCCTTGCAAGTCTTTCGATAGCTTTTTCAGTGTCTGGAAGAACCATTGTGAATAACCGTATCATTTATAAGTCACCTTAAGAACTACAATTACTGTAAGGGCATATATTTTGTGATTTATGCTCATCAGATATCAGTACTTGTGCTCTGAAACTATTAGTAAGACCCAGATCTTTGCACAACCCTATCATTGTGAAGATACTCTCTTTGCACAAGTACTGTAATTGAATAACCGTATCTCTCGCTTATTTTTTTCATAAATATTGGCATGTTTTTGGGGATCAAATATCTTCTTTTGTCCTTGATATATTGAATGGAGCTCCTATGCCAAACTGCTTGAATCATACAAACATTGTGCTTATTCCCAAAAAAAACAAACCAGAGTCTCTTGTTGATTTTAGACCTATTTCTCTGTGCAATGTTGTATATAAAATAATTTCCAACGTTTTTACAAATAGGTTGAAGGAGATCCTTTCCCATATTGTCTCAAAGGACCAAAGTACTTTTATTCCTGGTAGATTTATTTATGACAATGGTATTGTTGCTTTTGAGACGTTTCATGCAATGAAGGGTGGGAAAGGTGGGAGAAGGGGTTCTATGGCGTTAAAATTGGATATGGCAAAAGCTTATGATCGTGTTGAGTTGTCATTTCTTGAAAAAACCTTAGTGAGGTTTGGTTTTCCTGTGCATTGGATCAGTCTTATCATGAAGTGTGTCACAACAGTGTCCTTCTCAGTTATGATTAATGGCATGCCATATGGTTTTTTTCGCCCGAAACGGGGCCTTAGACTGGGTGATCCTATCTCCCCATATCTATTTATATTGTGTGCGGAGTGCTTTTCAGGGCTTATTCAAAAGGCAGCAGTGGATAAACAGATTCATGGTCTCAAAGTATGCAACGGTGCTCCTCCTATTACTCATCTGTTCTTTGCAGTTGACAGTTTAATATTTACAAGGGCAACAAGTAATGAGGTTGAGAAAATCATGGACATTATAAATATCTATTCAGTGGCTTCAGGGCAACTAGTGAATTTTCAAAAGTCTGAGGTTTTTTTTAATACTGGTATAGCAGCAAACAATAAGATTGAGATTCTCAATTTGCTGGGTGTTCGTGAGTTCACTGATCACACAAAGTACTTGGGTCTACCAGCAATTTTGGGGAGATCTAAGGGGCGTGTGTTTGGAGCGGTGAAAGACAGAATTTGGAGAAAATTCAAAAGAATGCAAAAGAAAAAATGTTATCTACTGCTGGTCGCGAAGTTCTTATCAAAGCTGTAGCACAGGCAATACCAACATATATTTTGGGTCTATTTTCGTTGCCAGAATATTTTTTGAATGAGATTCAATCTTTGGTGGCTCGATTCTGGTGGGGACAACAAGCTGATAAGCGGAAAATTCATTGGCTTTCATGGGATAAATTGTGTGTACAAAAAGAGGCTGGAGGTATGGGTTTTCGTCATCTTAAATCTTTTAATTTGGCCTTGTTAGCTAAGCATGTGTGGAGACTTTTCAATGATGGCTCTTCTTTTGCTTCGGAGGTGCTTAAAGCTCATTATTATCCCAATGGCTCGATTCTTAATGCTCCAGTGGGTAATAATCCGAGTTTTTTTTGGCGTGGTTTAATGGAAGCCAAATGGATCATTATTAATGGTTCGAGCTGGAGGGTGGGTAATGGAACTTGTATTAACGTTTGGAATGATCGGTGGATTCCTAGTGATTTTCCATCGCTTGTTCTTTCTCCCATTGATGATAAGGATCCTGCGTTGAGGGTATCCGATTTAATTGATCATGATTCATGTACCTGGCGGAGGGAGATCGTGGAGGATATTTTTTTTTCATTTGAAGCTACTACTGTGATGAGTATACCACTTAGCACTAGATTTCCTAATGATGAACTATGCTGGAAATTTACAAAAGACGGGGAGTATTCTGTCAAAACAGCCTATCATTTTGCCAGGTGGTCAATTTCGGAGCGATTTCATCCAAGTGCATCTGTTGGGCCCGATTTTTTGTGGAAGAAGATTTGGAGCCTGAACTTGTGTCCGCGTGTTAAACATTTCTTATGGCGAGCTGTGAGTGGTGCAATTCCTGTTAAAGTGGCTTTGAAACGGAGACATTGTATAAATGATTTTGACTGTAACATCTGTGCAGGTAAGGAGGAAGATATATTTCATGTCATTGCATATTGTTCTTTTGCCAGAAAAGTATGGGATTTAATGGGTAGGGCAGGACTAATTCTGCAGCAAGGAACAAGTGATTTCAAGATGTGGCTGGCATGAGTGCTACGTGACCTACAAGGGGAAGAATTGGGCTGTTGTTTAACTGTCATGTGGGATTTGTGGAATTTTAGAAATGGTAGGTTCTTTAATAGGGATAACAAAGGCCCACAAGAGCTAGTTGATCATGCTATTACGGTTTGTAAAAGATATTGGGTTGTTATGGAGAAAACTAAAGTTAGTATTTCTTTGATACAACAACATTCTGAAAGTGCCAGCAAGTGGACAGCACCACCAGTAGGATGTGTAAAACTAAACTGTGATGCATCACTCTTGGGAGAATGGGGAACTGGACTGGGCATGGTAGTACTAGACGAGGTGGGCAATTTGCTAATAACAAGAGTCCGCCAGCAAACAGGTCCCTTGGAGATTGACGTTGCGGAGGCCCTTGCTATTCGATTCGGAATGACAGTTACACTTGAGAGTGGTTTTGCTGACCATGTTATTGTGGAGAGTGATTCATTGATGGTGATAACAGCACTCAAGAAGAAAGGGAGGCTGAAGAATGCTCTTGGCTTGATTATTGATGATATTATTGATCTTAGTTTATCTTTCAATTCATGTAATTTGTCTTTTGTTAATAGGTCTGGTAACCAGGTGGCTCACCATCTTACAAGGTTACAACCCTTTGATTTACAATATAAAATTTGGCTGGAGGAGGATTCATTTGTTGTGGATGAGTTTGTATCCATAGATGTATATGGTTTAATGAATACATAAGATTCCTCTTTCCGTTCAAAAAAAAAAAGAGGCATAATAATGATATTTATTATGTACTGAAGTTTCAGAACTGTTTTCCCCGCAAATTTTGTTTTGTGTTTTTTTAATTATATCTTTTTCAATAAAAGTCGCTTTTTATAAGGATTTTTCTTTCTGTCCACTTGAAGTCACTTAGTAACCGAATTAGACACTTGGTTTGGATAAAATTTCCTCATATGAATGTGCCGATCTATTTAAAATTTCATCCATATTTTCATAACTAGTTTTAAACACTCGTATTTGATGTTTTATATATTTTTTAACTACTATTTCATTAACTTATTATACAATATTTTTTTTAAAAATAGACTATAATCCAATACTTTCTATTTAATAAATAGAGTAATAAAGTAACTTTTATTATTATATTTGTCAAAATTGAATCCTTTATTTGCAAAATTATAAAGTGATATCGATATGCATAAAAAGCAATTTATAAACATGGTAAAAGAAATACGCCTAATGAAATTTAGGGGGCTACGGCTAATTGGATGAGGCAAAATGTGATGAGGGATATCAATATTATATGGAGTAGGTTCTCATGCATACTCATATCAGGACTCCAAGTGTTTGTAGACCTTCAGAGTTAAAACTTCTCACTATGCCGTTTTACATGCACTACTATTATGAGTATTATTTAATTTTTTGATCACAGTCTAAATTATTTTGTTGTTAATTCACATACAAAACGTAATAAGTGGGGGGAAGACCGACTGGAAGGGGTGAGAATTTTTTATATTTTTATTTTTAAAATCTCACACATTTTGAGTTTCAATAACTCTCTAATTGTCAAAAGTATTATCAGATAGACAGATACCATAAGAAATATTGATTCAACATAGGCATCTACTTTACATCTTCCTAAAAATACTTACTTATATGTTCTATATATTGTAAGTGCATCTCGCTCTGAAGTATTTTTCGATCTGGTGTAAATTGTGTTAATTTTTGAGATGTGTTATATGTGATTTTGAATATTTGAAGAAGATCTGTTATAACCTTTATAAAATTCCAGTGGTTTATCAATATCTAATTTTACATCGATAAGGATGCTAAGACTCCTAAACGTTTTACACCGATTATTTTTTGTCATTATCTTCGTTTATGAAGATATAAATCAAAAAAATTATGATTTTCCAAAAGTATTATTTAAAACGAATCTAATAATATTATTTTTACATTGTAATTCCTTATTTTTTTTCACAAAAAACTTTGACCTTCAAAAAAAATATGTTAAGTTTTTTTTTCCAAAACGGAGGAAGTATATTACAAAATATCATACAAATTACGAAGTACATTTGTGAGAATTAAGCAAAGAATGATATCCGAAACCCTTCAGAGATTCATAAATTGATAGTTTTTATAAGTAACTTCAAGAATATTGGAATTACCACTATTTTTATAATTAGGTTTTCCGATGAGAATCATTGGACTCGAACATCTATGATAATTACTTCAAGAATATTGGAATTACCACTATTTTTATAAGTAGGTTTTCCGATGAGAATCATTGGACTCGAACATCTATGATAATTAACACCTCTTCCATGCCTATATCTGATGTTGGATTATATAGTTGGCAAAAACTTCCTTACAAAACAAATATAGTGCCGTTTGGCTACCTTTTATAATTTCAACTTCTCCTCTCATTTTTGTTCTTACTCACACCATTTTCAATTTTTCATCCAGTCCTTCCTCCACCTTCAACTTCTAGAAGTTGAAATATAGCTAGAAGTGGAAGGAGAATGAGAAGGTATAATTTGTAACTTCTTCTTCTAATCCAATTGTAGGTTTATTTTAAATTCTTAGAAGTTGGAGATGGAGGGGAGAGTGAATGAAAAGGGGATGGGTAAGAACACATGTGGGAGGAGAAGGAGAAGGAGAAGGAGAAGTTGAAAAAAGGTAGGCCAAACGGGCATTATAGTCTACATATTAAGCAAAAACCTATACGTTAGGAACAAAATATTAGTCATCATCAGTATGTCCAATAGAAGAGTAAATGATTACAAATTAAAGAACTACAAAATGTGCATACATACCTAGAGTACAAATTACCGAAATTCGTACGTAATCTGCATGAGATGCCAAATTGATAATTAACATAACCTCAACTAAGAAAAACATCACAAAAACTAATATTGAAAGCGAAGCATGCATCAAGCATATAAATGGTTGAATGCATAAAAGTGACTAAAAAAAAAAAACAGGTAAAACAGAAAAAGTTAATCAAGCAATACAGATAGCAACACACCTTGAAAGCTTTGGGCGCAGGGTCGTGGAGGTGAAGATCAGATTTGGCAAGGTATATAAATTTTGTGGGGTTGATAGTAGTATTAGTTATGTAGTATGATACATATGAAGGACTAAAAGATAAACTTAGCCAATTAAGAGATACCATATCACAACTAAATGATAGATTTTGTGGGCAATGATAGTAGTATGATACGTATAAACAAGTCTTATTATTATTCATTACATCTTGTTCAATATCTTTTAGATAAACTAAGCAATTATACTACCTCCTTACATCTCCTAATAGTAGTCTGATAGGTATGAAGCACCAGTTGTCAGTAGCGATTAACATTATACTCCTTGCAAATTTATCCCTTTTATTCTATTCAGATTTGATATTGATGATGATATATTAATTATTTCGCCTTCATAGCATACTCTATGCTTTTCGCTTAGATGACACCTCTCAATGCTCCCCAAAAATGCTTCCTGTAATTATTAAAGATTAAAAAAAAGAGACTAATCATTTTGTATATGCATATCATTTTAAAGTACTTTTTAAGCCAAATTTTATGGTATTTAATTTAAGATTTTTTGAATTGTATAAGCAAAGTTATATTTGATTCAAACTTTAATGAAAAGATATAGTTTTTGTCCTAATATACCATTCCAAATCAAACTCTATTTTTTGTCTTTATCCTCGCTTAGGTGGCACGCTATTAAAATTCTAGCCTATGTGACACGCCTCATTACTCCCGAAATATGTGTCCTTTATATATATTGATGATTGATGATTGATGATTGATTGATTGATTGATTGATTGATTGATTTTTCTTGAGAAAGAGTTTAAGTATATACTAGACACCTCAAATTTGGTATAGGCAAGGGTTTGTTTTGAGAGCCTTAGAAAATCAAATTGGGGCGATGATTTCATTTAGAAACGTTTCTAAAAGGTGAAAATTTTGATTTTGAGCCATAATAGTAAACTATATGTCAAATCTAGATTTTATTGTCAGTTTAATATGCAAACTTTTTTAAATATTATTGATATATTATAGGGAAAATGTAAATTAATGACAATCCAATACGTATGACCATCCAGATACAGTTACAACTAAATACTAGTACTACTTATTATAAATTAATGTATACTCCATATATTTTTATACGAATTATAACATAACTTAATTCATTTGGTACATGAACATGGACCTAGTCGAAGACTTGAAGATGGAAATTTTGGCCAGAAATTTTTTGCTCAATTTGTTGCTGAAATGCTGAGGCATAATTGATTAATTGTTTGCATTTATTTGGCAAAACTCAAAAGTGCTTTCCTTGCAATAAATATGGCAAACTACAAAGCTTCAAATGGGGTCATTGCCATGTACAGAAAAGCCCATACTCAAAATTAACCAACATACTTGTCAATTGATATTGCAATGATATAAATCCAACAACCTTACATCATCATCATAAAACAATTCAAGGCAGTGGGGTGCACTTGTATTTTACGCATCTACAACGAGAATTCATACTTTTATGTAAGCCAATTAAAATTTGTTTCATGCATATACAAATCACACCTAATTTAAAATTTGGAACCTTACCTTAGAGGTATTTGTTCAACATATACCTACCAGAGACCTGAATATGATTACTGAATTGTGATGAGTAAAATTGCGTACAACCAAATCCCCTTAACCCGCCTAGACGGGAGCTTCTTCAATGTTTTTAGATAAAGAGACTTTATAATTTATCTTCTGCCAGTGATATGTACAGAACAATCTCATTCCGTTGTTTTATTGCGACGAAGAATTATACTTTGCTTTTACAAAATCTTAATCTTTCTTTCAACCTTGTTTTCTTTTGCTAATCATTACTAGGGGTATCTTGTAGGTAATTACCAGTTAGTTCTCTATAATATATTCATACAAAAACCCTGGCTGAATTAGGCATTGAGAACGAAAACTACAAATACTAGTACGGGATATTTCAGCTCTTTTTATTTATTTTTTTTAAATTTAATGTTTTCTGATGAGTTACATTGCTTCTAACTATGTTGTAATAATTTTTCTTTTCTTTTTTGGTGCTAATTTTATGATTAATTGGTAAATAAAACTGAAACAACACCAAGGCGGGATTTGGAGAGGTTCATCCGCAACCTAATTGTTAATTTGTTTAGGGCAAATATTAAAATGATGGGGGATGGATGCCCTCAAGTCATGGTAATAGTCATTCACTGGCTGTGTATTAGCCTTTGACAAAAACAAAAACAAAAAAAAAAAAGGAATCGTTTATTTGCTTGTGTTGTCTCTATAAAAGTTAGAGGTATCTAATACTCCTAAATGACATTGTTTGTTGCTTTATAGTTCTATTTATTATGATTAGTCATACGGTAAACTTCGATCTATAGTTGACCGAGTGCTTAGGAAATGATTATTAGCCTTTTATTCACAAACTTGGGAGTACTCTGTTATAAAGTACTTTTTCCAAAGATTATCATAGTAGACAATAGATCGAAATGAACTAAGTACATCAAAAATTCATTGAAACAAAATATGTGTGGGCCATGACCCATGTCCCAGCACCCATGTCTCATGTCCTAAGTCCCATGTTCCATAGGTGAAATCGGAGTTCATGGACACAGATGACCGTCCCGAGCTATTGGAGGTCCTCTATGTTGACGATAGACCCCCTGATAAGTTTGGGCAAAAAAGGAAACTAGGCCCGGGAAACAGAAAATCAAAATCTATAACGCACTTTTTTGGGCTTCCGGGAGGCCCCGGAACGAAGGTGGATATTTTCGCACCACATTACACGGGACGCTCTTAAGGAACATAAGACGCCCACAGGGCCCGTGTAATGGCATTTTTACGGGACACAAATGTGAGGGCCGAAACACCGAATGCATGGGTGATATAGAAAGTTCGGGGATTCCGATGACCTTCTCGGAGCACCGTGAGTCCTCTAGAGTCTTAATAGACTCCCGGAAAATTTTGGGCAAAAATGACACCCAGGCCCCTGGAAGCCGAAAACGAAGGCTATCTACGTTTTTTTGGGCTTCCGGAGGCCTTAGGACGAAGGTGGATATTTTCGCACCACATCGCACTGAGCATCTCTAGAGGACATAAGAGGCCCTCAGGGTCACTTATCCGGTCACTGATAGGCTTGGAAGGGCGTTTTACAAGTTATTGATGTAAGAGTTGGAACACCAAAAGCATGGGTGATATCAAAGTTCGGGGATCCGAATGACACTCCCGGGGCACCGAGGGTCCTCTACGGTTATGATAGACCTCCAGGAAAAGTTTGGGAAAAAATGGCAGACGGGCCCCGTGAAGCCGAAAACGAAGGCTATATAGTCCATGTTTTTTGGGCTCACGAGAGGCCACGAAAAAAAGGTGGATAATTTTGCAGTATATCACACGGACCACCCCTAGAGGACATGGAAGGCCCTCGGAATCACTTATGAGGTCCCTGATAGGCTTGGAATGACGTTTTACAGAACACTGGTGTAAGAGTCACAACACTAAACGCATGGGTGATATCGAAGTTCGGGGATGCAGATGACCCTCCCGGTGCACCGAGGCTCATCTAGGGTTATGGTAGACGCCCCGAAGAAGTTTGAGCAAAAATGACACCCGAGGCATGGGAAGTAAAAAATAAAGGCTAATCCACGTTTTTTGAGTTGCGGGGAGGCCCCGGAACAAAGGTGATATTTTGCACTGCTACAACGCACGGGACACCCCTAGGGGCCATGGGGCCCTGGGGTAGGTTATCGGGTCCTTGGTAGGCTTGAAGGGCCTCTTACTGGACTTTGAAGGCTAATTCACGGTTTTTGGGTACGGCCGTACGGAGCATGGCTCCCTACAACCCCGTGGCGCCAAACCTACCCCCAAACCCTCTCTACTATTATAGTGAGGTCTCTAAAAATTTTCCTTGTTTTTTAAAAGTGATTTCTATTTTTTTTTTGATATTTTTTCTATTTTTAAGCGTATGTTTTTAGTTAAAACTTAAATTAAATAGCTACAATCTGTGAAAAATAAAAACAAAATATTTTTTTGTAATTTAATAATAATATAATATAATTGAAAAGTTTGAGGTGGAACTTACGAAATTTAATTATCCAAACATTCAAAACACCAGTATGAAAGTTATGCACTGGGCATGTCTACTCCCTGTTAGAACCACTAAACCTTATAAGACTCTTTAGTGGGTAGTTGCTTGAGAGGGGGCTTCTGAGCGAAGGAAGGCAAGCGATGCGACATGAAGCGCATACCATTATGAAAGTTATGCACTAGGCATGTCTACTCCACAGTATTTGGGTACTGAGCATGGCTCTCATCACCCCGTGCCATTAAACCTACCCCAAGCCCTCTCTACTATTATAATGAGGTCTCATAATTTTTTTCAATTCTTTTGATGCGATTTCTAAATTTTTTTGATAATTTTTCTATTTTTCAGCGTAACTTTCAATTAAAATTAAATAGTGTAACTTTCAATAAGAGTATAACTATTCAGAAAAAACAATGTAACGCAATAGTATGTCACTAAGCATAACGAAGTTGAAGGAGTTATCTTACAAAGAGAGGATGTGTAGATACCAAATGCATATTAGCAATCGCAAAGAGAAATACGAAAAACCTTACCAAAATGGGGATTGGTTGTACACGATGTTGGAAAGGTTGCCGACGTCGGCGATGAAATCGAAATACAAACGTTGAAAAATAGGAAATGAATTGATGGTGTGTGGTTCCATCATCTATTCATGAGATATGAATTTTTTTCTTCTGGCTCATCAATATGTGAGAGAACTTAGCTACTACTCAATTTCTTGAATTTGTATTGTCTGACAACTTGTGAGAATGAAGGAAAATGGATGAAGGAGTCATTAAACTCCATTGTGTTTGAAGGTACTGGTTCCTCTGCGGGAATGGAAAGGAGATGCCACAGATTCAGTCAGTGGATTGATGACTCTCATTTGATTGATCTTGGTTACCTAGATCCAAAGTTCACTTGGAAACGAGGTAATACACCCTCAACACTTACTAGCGCCATCCTCGATAGAGCACTTTGTGACATCCTATGGCGTGAATTATTTCCCAAAGCTGCAGTGAAACATCTTGTGACTAATCGCTCAGATCACTGCCCTCTCCTCGTAAGTTTAGATGGTTTAATGCCATAGATCCTAGCAATTGGCCATTCCGCTTTCAAGCGACTTTGCTTCTACATGAGAGCTTCCAAGATTTCTTTGAACAAAAATGGCCTAAAGGTACTCCTCTTCCACGAGTTCTTGCTATGATTACGGAAAATTTGCTTGAGTGGAACAAGGATGTCTTTGGCAATCTTTTTAGACGCAAGAAAAGAGTGTGGGCTCGACTGGGTGGCATCCAAAGAAAGCTGACAGAGAGAGTCACAACGGGATTGCTACGCCTTGAATATGAGCTTCGTCAAGAGTTGGATCAAGTTCTAGAGAAAATTAATCTTTTCTGGTTCCAAAAGTCTAGAACGGAAGCGTTATTGGATGGTGATCGAAACTCAAAATACTTCCATGCAAGCACCATAATTCGAAGAAAAAGAAATAGAATTTAGGCGCTGCAAGATCAAGATAGTAATTGGTTTTTGATCCTACTGAGCTTCGTGGCTTAGTGACGAGTTTTTTCAAAGCTCTCTACACTGATGATAATATAAGAGCAGGGCCGTTTGACCTCCCGTGAGGTCGTTTCCATGCACTTACTTCTACTGAATACAGCACACTTGCTAGGAATTTCACAAGCCGTGAAATCAAGGAAGATTTAGATACTATGAGCCCATTGAAAGCACCTGGGCCCGATGGATTTCATGCCGTCTTCTACCAGCGACAATGGCATATTATTAAAATGAAGTGAATGCACTAGCTCTTGCTATACTCAATGGAGTGAGCTCCCCAGAAGTGATTAATGAATCACTTGTTGTTCTGATCCCAAAAGTTGAGATACCCGAGAAAGTAACACACTTGCGGCCTATTGCCCTATGTAACGCCGCTTTTAAATTGGTCACCAAAGCTATTGTCAATAGACTCAAGACCATCCTCCCGAAGGTCATTGAGCCCACACAAACTAGCTTTATCCCTGGTCGAAAAATAACTGATAATATTGTAATAGTTCAAGAGCTCCTTCACTCCATGAGAAATTTAAGAAGAGATGATCGCTATTAAGATCGACTTGGAAAAAGCTTATGATCGGGTTTGTTGGTCCTTCCTTAGGGACACGTTACTCGACTTAGGGCTTCCTATTAATCTCATTGAAGTTATTATGCAATGTGTCAGTACAACGCGAATGAAATTCTTATGGAATGGATCCATGACTGACGAGTTTGTCCCCTCCCGGGGTGTCCGCCAAGGTGATCCATTATCCCCATGTATTTTATTTATTGTATGGAGCGACTTACTCACATCATCAATGAGGCGGTGTCAATTGGTGCTTGGAAACCTATTTTTGCGAGTGCTAATGGCCCTCCCATCTCCCATCTTTTCTTCGCGGACGACCTTGTATCGTTCGCGGAGGCCTCTATGGATCAATTGAATGCGATAAATTTTTGTCTAGACAAATTTCGTGATGCTTCTGGCGAGCGAGTTAATTATGGAAAGTCAACTATCTGCTTCTCAAAGGGAGTGGCAATGGATGTGGCTGAAAATATTGGGGTAGCAGCGGGGATGACAGTCACTGATGATCTGGGTATGTATCTGGGTGTCCCAATTTCTAAAGGCAGAGTCCAACGCAGTACATATAATCATGTTTTGGAACGTATTAACTCACGTCTAGCAAGCTAGAAGTGCAAGTACTTATCAATGGAGGGAGGGGTCACCTTGGCCCAATTCGCGATATCAAGCATACCTTATTACTCTATGCAATCCGCTCTACTCCCAAGGTCTGTCTGCGATGATATTGATAAGAAAACATGGGGATTTATCTGGGGTAGTACGGAGGAGGCCCGTCGTATGCACTTGGTTAAATGGCCCACGGTCACTCAACCTAAAGCCTTGGGCGGCCTAGGGTTGCGCTCTATGAGGCAAACAAATACAGCCTTTCTCACAAAACTAGGGTGGAGGTCATTGACGGAGCCTGAGAGTCTATGGTCTAGAGTTGTGAGAAGTAAATATTGCTCGGGTAGGTATGACGAAGATATGTTCTCTACATCACGAAGCATGTCGAACACCTGGAAAGGTGTGGTTGAGGCCTCGCCAACGCTTCGGTCTGGGATCCGCTCAGTGATTGGGAATGGCACAACTACCTTATTTTGGCTGCATAATTGGGCCATGGAGCATCCACTTGATAAGGAAGACACAACACCTCTTGGGGATGAAGAACTTGGGCGTACGGTGAGTGAATACTGGGATGGCGAAAGATGGATGTGGGATGAGTTTTCTCACTATCTCCCTCCTCATGCCCTCGAATGCATTGCTGCTCTTCGTGTGGTGCCAACGCTCAGTGCTCGTGATCGCCTGTCCTGGGGCCCAAATAGCTCGGGTCTGTTCTCTATAAAATCTGCCCTAGAAATTATCCGAGCAGGGGAAATCGAGCCCACAAGCACGAGGTGGAAACACGTCTGGAAAGTTGCAGTGTCCTAGCGGGTGCGCAATTTCTTGTGGCTTGCACTCCACGATAGCTTTCTCTCTAATGATAATAGGGTGCGGCGTCATATCGCTCAAGATGCTTCTTGCCCTCAGTGTGGGTTCTTTGAAGAGACAGGACTCCATCTTCTGCGTGATTGCCCAAAAGCCAAGGAAGTGTGGCAAGCTATTATCCCCTCACAGATGCGAAATTCTTTTTTCACTCTCTCCCTCTTTGACTGGATTTCACACAATATTGAAGGAGGAGATGAATGGGCCACCACTTTTGCCACAACTGTATGGTGATTATGGAAGTGGCGAAACATTCGCGCTCTAGGGGACCTGTAGACGCCAAAAAAAGTGTCTTCAGATTTCTCCGCAAAAGCCCGATGATGAAAGGAATAATTTATAAACTTGAACTGCTATTTTTGCTTTAATAGTTAAGATAAGGTCTCAGATTTTTCCTCTAAACACTCCTTCATTCCATTCCATTCAGAAGCCTCGTTCAAGAGCTTTCCAACGATACGTCTCACGTCTCACGCCTTTTTCCGACTCCCGATGGCCAAGTTGCGATTTAGGGGTAAAACCGTCTTTTACCGTCCAAGGGTAAAACCGTCTTTTCATATTTTTCGGAAAACAAAAATTCATCCGGAAAATAAAAATAGACTGGATGTCGTCATTATGACGACATCCAGCTGGCTGCTGAGAGTCGTTAGCGGCCCTGGAATAAGTCCCAGGGCCGCTAGCGACGCTGACCCTGCTTCCGGCCCAGCTCATTTTTCAAGCCCGTCTCATTTTTCAGCTCAATTTCTACCGTCCAACCCTACTTCCCCACGCCTATATAAACAACCATTCATCCTTAGTTCAAAACACACAGTCTACAGTTGACACCCTCTATTCTCAGTAGTATTGACTCTGAGCTTCTCCCTCTTTCTTCCATAAACAATTTTTTTTCTATTCTCGGGAGTATTGACACCGAGCTTCCCCCTCTTTCCAAACTTGAGATCTTGTCTTTTACAATTTTTGTCAAATATAGCCTACAGTTTAGGTACAAACTCCAGAGGGCTCAAATTAAATTAATTGCCTAATTGTTTATTTTCTAATAGTCATAATGTAGATATCATGCTAGTACACGTTTTTTATCGCTTCCTAAATATTGTCTGTCTAGTCGTTATGCTGCCCAATTTGCCAATCGAATGCATGTCTAAATAAGGGTCAATAATAAATGTTGTGATGCTTGTGATGAACCAATTAATAGTCTAAGTCTAGGTTGTTAATCCGGTATGTGTGGGAATCACGTCTTTAAATTATTAAGCAAACTTGAGTTAGTAGAGGCCGTCATAAACGGGCGAGTTGGGTGCCTAACACCTTCCTACCTCATACCTTCGCCCCCGAACCCTTTATTCTTGGGTACTCATATGTTCTATATGAGTGGGAGTCTTTCTAAAAACATGATCAGTTCACTTATCGCGCTATTGGGTTGTTCCTTCGGATTGTCCCTTCGGTTTATCCCTTCGATAAAACGCTGATAGCAGATTTGTGACCTCTTTCATGGTTTTTATTCAATTCAAGCCTTTATAAAAGCTTTTCTAACTCGACGGTTCATTGAACTTATATAAACCCCCAGCTTACAAATTTTCTGTAAGGACGCACTCCGTGGCCATAGAAATCCCGGGTCCTTACAGTGGCGACTTCAGTGGGATTTATTTAAGAGGGTGAGACTCGAAAGTCAAGTTTGCTTAATTGTTTAATAACGTGTTCCATATTTTTGCATCATTTGCATGTGTCTTGGCACAAGCTTTTGACCCTTATCGACCCTCGAGGAAGTTTGTGTCGCAACTCGTAGACAACCCGTATATCTAAAGGAATATACAGTTGTCCTATCGTGCAAATCGACGCTTCCTCACCCATGACTCATCAATCCTTGTTGATGAAAAGGATTACAATCGATGTGTCGACCATCCGCCGAACGGAAATTGTAATTTGTTGTGGTAACCTCACAGGAGTCAAAAGCCTCTAGCCCACATTCGTGCATTCGCTTGCTTTTTGTGCATATGTCGTTGTAATGCCCGTCTGATCACATGTTTGCCTGTAAACTGCGTTGTTATTATGCTTGTCTGAATGCATTAATACCGTGACTATGTGCCAACATGTACTTACGTACTAGGAGTCCTCTCTTTTATTTTTAGCTAGTTCATAATGCCCAAAAAATAGTGCGAGAATTCAATTCAATGAGCACTCGTTTTTCCGATGATATATTTTCATACAACGTCGAAGTCATAAACAATTTTCTAGGACCTTTTAGCAAAAAAAAAAAGAGTCAGTCTCTCCAATTCCCCTCTCCCACCTTTTTTTTATTTTTTTTTTCACTTTATTGTCTTGATGTAATTCAGAGTCGGCAAAAAAAAAAAAGAAAAAAGCAAAAAAAATAAATTGGCGTTACAAATAAAAATGCCGAAAAAAATAATAATTCGGAAAATCAAAAAAAAATTGCCGAAATTTTCTTTTTTTTATTTATCCCATTTTCCATTTTCTTTGAGTCTAGAAAAAAAAAATACATAGGATGGTCCGTCTTTTTTCTATTTTTCTCATTTTCGTTCATCGACTTCTTTTTTCCTTTGATATGTGGGGAAATAATCGGGCATTTAGGTTTAAGTTGTCATTTTCCATTTCTTTGCATTGCATTACATTACATTACATTACATTATACATATTAAAAGCTCCATGCTAGAATTCAAGTCGTCATGTTTGCATTGTCGTCATTTTGCATATGCATTTGTACAAAAATCTGAGTGTTGCATTCATCAATGTCTCCATTTGTTCATTACGTCTCATGCACTAGAAGTCTAGACAAGTCATTCATTAATTGCTCTCGGCTCATTCTAGGAAGTATCCATACATTGTCATATATGCCAAGGTCAGTCCGCCATGCATCTTACATATTATTGTCGTAACTCTGTCATTGCATTTTCATCATCATGCATTCGAGTTCATATAGACGTCCTTAGATTCATTCACCTTAGGAGCTATCGAGGGTCTTCTAAAAACCATGAGTTTTTGTTTTCAAGTCCTTTCTTTGGCGTCTTCCTAAGTTGAGACTTGTGTTCAGGATTGGGGGCTCGAGGAACAATTACGGAGAAAAAGGTTGGGCTCGATCATCCAGCAGATTGGTTCGTGTACAAGCTACCTCCAAGACACCACCACATTCCAAAAGGCCGTCACCCCATAATCCATCACCACCACAAAGCCCGCCACCACTCAATACATCCCTTACCTCACCGATCACACCCCCAAACTCCGCCATGGATAAGACCACCGACGAGAGACTTGATGATCTCATGAGTGAGTTAGAAAGGGTGCGACTCAAGGTTCAAGATTTGGAAAAGCAAAAAGAGGATGAAGCAAGGATCCTCTCTAACTCCAACTCTGAGGAAGAAGGACCAAATGCCATGCTGGCTAAGATTATTTCTGTGCTTGAAAATAGCGGCCTGTTTGCCAACTACCATGCTAATGTTGGTAAGTCAATCCCAAAGTGAAGGGCAAGCTTCCAGCTAAGTTCTCCATGCCCGAGGTTTCGACATTCACGGGCACTGATAATCCACAAGACCACCTCAAAGCCTTCACTACTACCATGGGTTTAAAAGGAGTTGACAAAAATATCTACATTCACTTGTTCCCACAGACTCTTGATGCCCCAACTCGTTGTTGGTTCTACACCTTGAATTTGGAGGACTACCGCACTTGGTCAGATTTCACTACAGTCTTCCTTGCACGCTACAAGGAAAATGTTGCTCTACCTATGACCCTTCGAGAGTTAGAGATCACCAAACAAGAAGAAGATAAGGGATTCACTGCCTTCCTTAGGCGTTGGAAGCTAAAGATAGCCGAACTAGTTGAGCAACCTTCGCAAACTGATCAAATCCGCCAACTCATCAAAAACCTGCAACCTGCTTACAAGGAACCCTTCAAGTATCAAGCAATTGACTCCTACAACCGGCTCTATGTTGTGGGCATCCTAATTGAAGATAACCTTCTTAAGAATTCCACTTAAGTCGTGAACAACGATGTAGACACCAAAAATTGTGTCTATAATAAGTCCTCGTAAAAACCCAATGATGAAAGGATTGGATTTTGCTCGAACTTGGGTTGCGAGAATAATTGCTCTGATGATTAGCCTAGTTCATTTAAATTAGCTAGTGGAAGCCTTTTGTACAGGTGATCCAAACCAGTTGGACTCAATTCAATTGGAGCCCAAACCTGAGAGATAGGCCACTTTGAACCTAAGGGCCCGAAAGGGAACCCAAACCCATGAGTAAACCCTTGGTCAAACAAGGAAGCTCAGTCAATCCCGCGTGGACCCCTTTGGAAGAGCCTCCCCCGCACGAAAATCATGCCAGGCTCCTATGCAGGCACACCGCACCAGGTCCAAGTGGCCATGCTTGGGTTCAAGCGGTGGCCGCTAGGACAAGCGGCTGTGCCGCTAGGCCAAGCGGTTTGACCACTTGCCTTGCGGCTAAGCCGCTTGCCAAGCGGCTTGACCACTTGGCCTGCCGGTTTCGCAGCTCAGCCTAGCGGTTTGGCCGCCTGGACCCTTTCTCGATGGCAAAATTTGAGGCCCATTCGAAATTTCGTGCCAAACCCTGGCAGCTCCCCCTCTTCTATATAAACAAACTTTAGGGTTCAGTTGAAGGGGTTGGGGAATTTTAGAGTGAGGTTGGAGATTCTCTCTAAGAGGTTGGACATTCTCTCTCATAATATAAACCCTAAATTCTGATTCTACTCCTTCTTTAGGATTAGCCTTAGCACCACAAAAATAAACCTTCAAACTTCATCAAGAGCATGAATTCAAGCAATACAACCCAATAAGTTCATTGTGAGCATCCAGGTAATCCAACCTGAGGGTTTTCAATAAATTTTATATTGCTTGTTATTACTAACGAATTTGGTTTATGTGATATGTACATGCATGGCGCGTTTTGGGCAAGAGGGCTTGTATTAAGCCTAATGAATGGATGAATGAATGCATATTTATTATTTATTGCTTTATATTGAATTATGCTTTGTTTGTGAATTGGTGGATGAATTACCTTGTTTGTCTTCTAACTTGCAGATTTTTAGCATATTTATCGTTTTCTAGCAATAAAAAATATGTAACTTGATAAATTGTTAAAAGTGGTCACATTAATAATGCTTGTTCAAACCCATTAGTTAAAACTAGGAATTTGGACAAACTGAACCCTGTCTGGAACCGTAGCATTAATAAGTATATTGAATCGATTAGTAAAGGTCGTTGTTGTTAACGGCCGAGTTGGGTGCCTAACACCTTCCTAGCTCGTACCTACGCCCCCGAACTCATTAATGAAGTCAATTTCCCCAATAGGGATTGGGGTGCACAGAAGTTGAGTTGACGTCTTTCTAGACTATCGACTTGATCTCCAAGGTTTCCAAATTACCTCAAAATTTGGTGGCGACTTCCGACAATCTTAGTCATGTCCTTGGTACAAAAATCTCTATGTGCATATACACTAAAAGATTCACGAAATTCGATCACCCAACGCGCTCTCCTAGGCTGTCCGGAAAACCCGACACCCCGAAAGGAGGGTCGAAGGTGAGGCACGCGGAAAAGAGGGGAGAAAAATACGGCAACCTACAAACGCGAGTATCTACAGGGGGCTGTCCTTCGTGCCCCTGTGAACAGCCTGTGCTCGAGAAGTTGAATAGAGTCGAAGTTTCCTAGTGTGCAAGTCTAGTTGAGTCCAGTCAAGTTTAATGATGTCTAGTTTGTGTTTTAAATTCGTCCATAAAGTCTAGGTTACTTCTCATGTAATGCTTTTCTTCGATTCAATAAAGGTTGCATTTTGATTCCCATCCTTGTTCTTTGTTCAATTCTATGACGAACTTAAGTTGCCTATGACGGAACAACAACAAAAAAATCAAAAAACAACAACAACATCAAACAAAAACTCCCTAATGATCATCCCCATAGAGGACATACAGTTGAACCGTCCATGCTGAGGACATGAGGCATTCATTTGGCACCTCACATCAATATCCTTTACTACCCTATACATCATTACCACTTGCAACCCTTTGAGCCTTAAACACATAGCCTTTCATTTCTTAACCACATCATCCTTACCCGGGAAATGGGTGTGTGCGACATGGGAATAGAAGCAACCTTCTAGGCAAGATGGACCGACCTACAAAAAGAGCCACCGAGAGAAATACCAAAAAGAAGAGAGAACTCGAAAGTTCAAGAGCAAAAACAAAACAAAAACCAAAAGAGAAAAAAAAGTCGAGAGCGATCAAAGATCCAAAAAAGTGCAAACACTTCAAGCACAACCAAACAATGGCCTTACCTAAATATAGATCAAAGATCCAAAAAGTCGGGAGCCTTTATCCTTTATTTGACACCTCAATCCAGCCTGACATTACAACCCAAAATCCCTTCAAGAGGTTCGACCATTCAATTGTATAACCCTGAACTACGTTGGCCTGATTCCATAAACTGGATACGTAGGAAACCTCAAGGAGATCCGGCCACGACAACCACTTTGTCACATGATCATAAGGAGTTTTCCAAAAATTCCACCATTCTCATCTAAGGCTAAAAAAAAAAAATGAACCCGGTAGGTTGAAAACCCGATAGGGCGGCCTAGGCAAAAGTTAGGGAAACCAAAAAATATATATATAAAACAAATTCAACATCTTGAGGCAACTTAAATTTTCGAGGATTTAAAACATTGTTTCTCATGTAAGAGCTCTTTAGTCAGTCGTCTAGAGGTCATACTCATCACCTTTCTCATAGGCTTACACATAAACTTCCCAACTGGGGGCTTTTTTAGAATGAGTCTGTTCTTTGTCCGCTATGTTCCAAGTTAGCCATTTCGTCCCTATACCTTAAGTTAGGATATTTTGTACCGCCGCATCAATACCCATAGCTCCTCGAGTAGGTCATAACCATCAAGAACCACACATCAAACTGGGGGCTGATTCTTCCTTGACTGCACCCAGTTTTGTCCACTTGTCTCATACTCTGCCAAGATCACCACAGGAATGAAATTCTTGATCACAAAAACTTTTTCCATATGAAGACCCTCTTCAAACCCTGTAGGAGAGTCGTGCATGTTAGGCTAGGCTGCATGGAGCTGTGAGTCAATAGAGTCTGCATACATCATATTTGCATGAATACTAGAGTCGCCTTCAAAGGCATGCATGTGTACATAATTTCTTAGTGTCTTGAGTCCCTGTGTGTTTACATGTCAAATCCCCTGTTCCCGTGCATATTACTATGTCATGTCTTGTGCATCTTGTCATGGTCAGTCGGGCATGTCTATTGCATCTCTTCCCTATGAGCATATTTCCACTGCAGGTTTGAGTCTACCCACTCTCCATCAAAACCAGCACGCCCGGAACTCATGATCAAGCCCAGAAGCGACCTTCCGACTACAACCAAGAATAGAGATAACCTTCCAACAACAGCCCTGCGCGTGCGGGCCCCTCTGCTGTCCCACGACCCCCTTTTCCATTCAAAAGTTTGTTACTTCAGTTCATTTGCGGCAAATATCAGTACCAAGCGCGCAGGAGCAAAGCACTCTAGCCCACAAGTTCAAATTCGACAATTGGCCTATTTTACGGTACCAACTATTTTCAGGTTAACCTAACCCATTTATTTTTGCAGGTCCCGGATACTGAAACTTGGATCTACACTACGACAACTCTTACCGTCCAGAACGCCCAAAAATATTTTAAGCCCGGAAAACCTGTTGGCCTTACCAAACATTACAATTTTTTGGGGTCAGTCCCTCTGCGATATTACAAATTTTTGGGGTCAGTCCCTCTGCGAAATTACAAATTTTCGGGGTCAGTCCCCTTGCGAAATTACAAATTTTCGGGGTCAGTCCCCTTGCGAAATTACAAATTTTTGGGGTCAGTCCCTCTGCGAAATTACAAATTTTCGGGGCCACTCCCTCTGCGAAATTACAAATTTTTGGGGTCAGTCCCTCTGCGATATTACAAACTTTTGGGGTCAGTCCCTCTACGAGGATACAAATTTTTGGGGTCAGTCCCTCTGCGATATTACAAATTTTTGGGGTCAGTCCCTCAGCGAGGTTACAAATTTTTGGGGTCAGTCCCTCAGCGAGGTTACAAATTTTTGGGCCAGTCAATGATCGCTTAAGCTATTCCGGTTAAACCGTCCCTTCTACGAGGTTACTTATTTTGTGTCAGTCAATGATTGCTTAAACTGTTGCAGTTATACTGTCCATTATTTTTTATATGTTTCAGTCAATGATTGCTTAAGCTATTGCATTTAAACTGTTCATATGTCCTAAGCACTTTATGGCCGATTATTTTTAATCACACTTATCTCGTTGACTTTTTCGTTTTTTATAACAGGGACGGGATCTCGACATCCGCCGAGTGGTGTTTACTCACTGTTTGTCGAAGCACTCCGCGTTGTTCATTCTCAAAGTATAACTAACTTTTTCATTCATTCTTAATACAGGTCCCCAGCAAACGTTTAGACCATCTACGAGCGGTGTTCTATCCTGCTACCATAACCTTTATTTTCTCTTGTGTTCATAGAGATGAAATCTTAGCGCACTACAAGCGTGTCCCAACTCAAGTTTGTCTTCATATGCATGCATACTGTACACTCTCATACACCATGTGCACATCAACATCCTGCATGTCGCCTTCGGAGTACTTTGATCTTTGCTTTTACTCAAGCTCGATCAAAGTGGGGGCTTCTGTAGACGCCAAAAAAAGCGTCTTCAGATTTCTCCACAAAAGCCTGATGATGAAAGGAGTAATTTATAAAGCTGAACTGCTATTTTTGCTTTAATAGTTAAGATAAGGTCTCAGGTTTTTCCTCCAAACACTCCTTCATTCCATTCCATTCCATTCAAAAGCCCCGTTCAAGAGCTTTTCAACGAAGCGTCTCACGCCTTTTTCCTACTCCCGGTCGTCAAGTTGCGATTTAGGGCTAGAACTGTCTTTTACCGTCCAAGGGTAAAATGGTCTTTTCATATTTTTCGGAATACAAAAATTCCTTCGAAAAATAAAAATAGAATGGATGTCGTCATAACATCATTATGACGACATCCAGCTGGCTGCTGAGAGCCGTCAGCGGCCCTGGAATAAGTCTCAGGGTCGCTAGCAGCGCTGACCAGTTTCCCATGCCTGGCTCATTTTTCAAATCTGTCTCGTTTTTTAGCTCAATTTCTGTCGTCCAACCCTACTTCCCCACGCCTATTTAAACAACCTTTCACCCTCAGTTCAAAACACAAAGTCTACAGTTGACACCCTCTATTCTCAGTAGTATTGACTCTGAGCTTCCCCCTCTTTCTTCCATAAACAATTTTTTTTCTATTCTCGGGAGTATTGACATCGAGCTTCCTCCTCTTTCCAAACTTGAGATCTTGTCTTTTACTATTCTTGTCAAATATAGCCTACAGTTCAGGTACAAACTCCTGAGGGCTCAAATTAAATTAATTGTCTAATTGTTTTATTTCTAGTAATCATAATGTAGATATCATGCTAGTACACGTTTTTTATTGCTTCCTAAATATTGTCTGTCTAGTCGTTGTGCTGCCCAATTTGCCAATCGAATGCATGTCTAAGTAAGGGTCAATAATAAATATTGTGATGCTTGTGATGAACCAATTAATAGTCTAAGTCTAGGTTGTTAATCCGGTTTGTGTGGGAATCATGTCTTTAAACTATTAAGCAAACTTGAGTTAGTAGAGGCCGTCATAAACGGGCGAGTTGGGTGCCTAACACCTTCCCATCTCGTACCTTCGCCCCCGAACCCTTTATTCTTGGGTACTCATATGTTCTATATGAGCGGGAGTCTTTCTAAAAACATGATCAGTTCACTTATAGCGCTATTGGGTTGTCCCTTCGGATTGTCCCTTCGGTTTATCCCTTCGATAAAACGTTGATAGCAGATTTGTGACCTCTTTCATGGTTTTTATTCAATTCAAGTCTTTACAAAAGCTTTTCTAACTCGACGGTTCATTGAACTTATGTAAATCCCCAGCTTACAATTTTTCTATTAGGACACACTCCGTGGCCGTAGAAATCTCGGGTACTTACAGGACCCAACTGATATACCCCTTAATCGAAGCGTGTTTGTGGTCGCGAAAAGCAAGGAGTACTTAGAAGCTTCCTCCAAGCATCAAGAGGCACTTGGTGGCAGTAAACGTGTGAGAACTGAGGTGAGTATTGGATGGAAGATGCCTCCTACGGGTTGGGTCAAGTTGAACACGGATGGGGCATCCAAGGGGAACCCGGGCCCAACTGGCGACGGAGGGATCCTTCGTGCTGATAATGGCGCCTACATCAAGGCATTCACCATCAAATTGGGATTTTGTACCTCTACCATGGCTGAGCTAATGGCGTTACTTCATGGGATTCGTTTAGCCAGGAGGATGCACATCCCAAAGCTGCTAGTTGAGACTGACTCGGAGATTGCACATGGCATGTTCAAGGCGCCTACTCCTCCCTTTAGTCCATATTTCTATATTATTGAGCAATGCAAAGAACTTGTTCGTGACACAAGCTAGACACTTCAAGTCCAACACGCTTATCGTGAGGCGAATATGGCGGTAGACTGGCTAGCTAATTACAGCTTTGAGAGCAACGAGGCGTTTCAAGAATATGAGGCACCCATTCCACGAATGATGAGTGTCCTATTTGCTGATCTTGTTGGTGTTTCTACACCTAGATCAATAATTATGTAGGTTATTTTTTGTTATTTTAGGCTTGCATGCCCTCCTTTCTCACCAAAAAAAAAAAAAAAGAAACTCCATTATGTTTTTGTAACGTTTGATTGTTGCTACTTTCACTCTTTTTTCTTTTTTTTTATTGGTCTTAAGTCACATGATACGTCATAAATAGTTGACACGTCATTCGGCAATTCAGTGGCTAATGTGGTGAGCTCTGGTTTAATCATTGCATTTTAATCTAATTATATAGATTAGCCAAAGCCAACAATGGTGCATTGTGATGATTTGATTTGCTTGTAGAGAGAAAGAAACAGTTTTTACAAATCGAGAGAAAGGGTGTTACTTTTCACTTATTTCTACTGATTCTCACTGATCGGATAAGGTCCTTCCACGAATTTCCACTGATTAGGTAAGGTTTTTCAACTGATTTTCACTGATTTGGTAAGGTCCTTCCACTGATTCCCACTGATTCAGTAAGGTCCTACCACTGATTCTGTGAGTAAGAATGTGGGTCCTGCCACTAATTTCCACTGATTGGGTAAGAACCTGTCACTCAGGCTCCGTTTGATTCAACTGAATTTCACGTAACTTAACTTAACTTAATTGAACTGAAATGGACTTAATGACACTGAACTGAACTGAACTGAATGACATTGAACTGGACTGAATGGCACTAAACTGGACTAAGAGATGAAGTGCACTGACCTGAATTGAACTGAACTTATTTTAAAGTGAAATTAAGTTGAATCAAACAGAGCCTAATTCTCACTGATTCAGTAAGGTGTTGCCACTAATTCCCACTGATTGGATAACGTCTTGCCACTGATTTTTACTAATTGGATAAGGTCTTGCCACTGATTTTCACTGATTGAATAAGATCTAATAAATGGATAAAACACACCCAAAGAACCATTTCAAACCTGTATAATGACGTATTTTCATTAAAGATTTCTATGAATGTATGTGTTTAATTCATCACACCGTATATATATTATGGCCTAGTTTGGCAAAAAGTGATTGATCTGTCACAAAAGAAATTGGATACACCTTATTTACAAGTATATAGTACTTGATTAACCGATAGATTAGATTAATTATCGAAAAAAGTAACCAATTTATTAATCACTATCATGATGCTAATGGACGTCTCACCAGTGTCGCACAACAACAACAACAACAACGACATTAACAACAACTGTTTCAGGGTTCTTTTGGGGATCGACTAGAAAATTGTCGAAGTGAGGGAGCTCCAAAATCGAAGGTCTAAACGGGCGACCTGCAAAAGAGAAAACATGACTGCCCCGGGGGGGTTTCTCGGGAGGGGGCCCCTCCAACGGTCAAGTCAGAAGTTTGCAGGTAGAGAGAGAAAATCCAGAGAGTATCTTGGGAGTAGTGCTAGAGAGAGAAGTTAATTGTTACCTGAAATGAACAGTGACTGTATTTATAGGACGTCAGCTTTAGGGCACGAAATTTCGTACCCTGTCAGATGTTAGGCCAAAACCTCAGCGCCTCAGTAAATGGGCCTGCCATTTAGAGTATTTATGGGCCAGCCTCGTCAGATCAATCATATTGACGCGCTAAGAAATATTCCCAGGATTTTAGGGGGGCTTTATTATAGCCACTTGAATGCCACGTGCCGGCTTACGATCGACCGTTTGACTTTTTGACCCCCTCTGATGACGTGGCGGTCAAGGATTGGTCAAAATATATATTTTGGGCCTCAACATTTAGCCCCTCGAATTATGTCAAAGGAAGACCTTAAGTTTGGCATGATTCGAAAGAAGAAAGCGTGGAGACCTCCTTGGAACACATCTGCAGCTTCTGTTTGCGCTCGGACATGGGCGAGCCCTCTTTTGGCCTGAAATGGGCGAGTCCCCTTTTGGCCTGAGATGGGCGAGTCCCCTTTTGGCCTGAGATGGGCGAGTCCTCTTTTGACGAGAAATGGGCGAGTCCCCTTTTGGCCTGAGATGGGCGAGTGCTCAACTTGAGACAGCCCCTCCCTAAGAGCTGATGGTTGAGCGAGTCCTCGTTTGTCCTGAGACGGGCGAGTGCTTAACTTGAGCAGCCCCTCCCTGAGAGCTGATGGTTGGGCGAGTCCTGGTTTGGCCTGAGATAGGCGAGTGCTCAACTTGAGACAACCCCTTCCTGAGAGCTGATGGTTGGGCGAGTCCTCGTTTGGCCTGAGATGGGCGAGTGTTCAACCTGAGACAGCCCCTCCTTGAGAGCGACCGGCTGGGCGAATCCTCGTTTGGCCTGAAATGGGCAAGTCCTCATATATTGATTGAAATGGGCGATCCCTAGGGACTAAATAAGCCCCTGGGAGAGTCCAAGTACTAGCAACCTGTATGGGGATCAAGCCCCTATGGTGGCGAGTAATATTTTGATTTGAAATGGGCAACCCCTAGGGACTAAATAAGCCCCTGGGAGAGTCCAAGTAACTGCTAGACACAAGTATGGGAATGAAGCCCCTATGATGGAGAGTCATATTTTGATTTGAAATGGGCGACCCCTAGGGACTAAATAAGCCCCTGAGAGAGTCCAAGTGCTAGCCACAAGTATGGGGATGAAGCCCCTATGATGGTGAGTCGTATTTTGATTGAAATGGGCGACCCCTAGGGACTAAATAAGCCCCTGGGAGAGTCCAAGTACAAGACACGTGTATGGGGATGAAGCCCCTATGATGGCGAGTCATTTTTTGATTTGAAATGGGCGACCCCTAGGGACTAAATAAGCCCCTGGGAGAGTCCAAGTGCTAGCAACAAGTATGGGAATGAAACCCCTATGATGGCAAGTCGTATTTTTATTTGAAATGGGCGACCCCTAGGGACTAAATAAGCCCCTGGTAGAGTCCAAGTGCTAGCCACAAGTATGGGGATGAAGCCCCTATGATGGCGAGTCGTATTTTGATTGAAATGGGCGACCCCTAGGGACTAAATAAGCCCCTGGGAGAATCCAAGTATTGATACTGCTCCTCAATAATGACCTCGGGCTTGTCACGTGATGGTCCTAGTGTTCTAACCATGGACTACTGTTCCAACCATGGGCTTTGAACAGTTTGCATTGAGATTGGGATTTTCAGGTCTTTTTGGCCCAATCTGATCACACGGAGGGGTTGACGTCAGGAGCCTTTGTTATAAATGCCATAAGAATGTCATTTTCCTAATCATTTGTCCATTTCCCAATTTTAGGAAAGAACTTCTAGAGAGAAAATCTCCCAATCCTTGCTTTAATCTTCATCTTAATCTTCATTCCAGTTCTTCATATCTTCAACCAGACTCAAGTCAATCTTCATCAGGTACGCTCCTGTTTTGTAATATACTTGTATTTTGAATCTTTCTTTTCTTCCTTGTTGTGCAAATAATGAGTTCTCCGCCCATCAGTCATAGTGATTATGTTGACTTGCCCTATATTAATAATATCAATCCCCACTCGCCTGTTAATTCATATTGCTCTGAAAACTGTTCTACTAATAACCCCCATGCCTATAAAGTGACGGATGAGAGCATTCGCCCAATGTTGTGCAATATAACTGTAGAGAGTGTGTTGAATAAAGAGGTTGGGGTAGAGGTCTCTTTAGCGGTCCCTTTATATGGTAGGGGTGTACTGTTATTTTCCTAGATGGTGATGGGTTTGAATGGTTTGTGTCTAGTATTTCAAGTTGGGTTGATCCCCCTGTGAATTATCCTTGGCAAGTAACGAAGGCGAACGACTTACTGCAGGTGATTAAGCATCCTACTGTTAGAGTAATGGCGGAGGAGGAAGTGGATAAGCCCACGACATCTGAGCAATATGGGGGGTCTGTTAACCAACAGCTCCCGCCCTTGGATCTGGATGACCTCCCGTCAAGCTATTTCATAGACCAAAAATGGCATAAGAAGTTGTACGGGGATAATGAGTTTCTCAAGAGCTTCGCCTTTAACTACTTTGTAAATTACCCTTACGAGCTGAAACCTCCTGAGATGCTTCAAACGGTCAAGGATCGCCCAAAAGATGTATAGCCCTGTACAAAATTTCTTTCCAGTTGGGTTTTCGGCTTCCCCTACACCCTTTCATCATAGAGATATGTAGGTATTATGAGATCGTCCCTGCACAACTCACCCCAAATAGTTGGATGAATATCCTCAGCTTCATTGCTACCACCTTTTTCAAGGGTCTGGAGTGTTCAATAGAGACCTTTGTGTTAACTCATTATATGACCAGACTAAATGGAAAGGACGTGGGTTGGTACACGATCGCCAATCGTAATACGGTCTTGACTGCCCGTGAGAAGGACAACAATAATCACGACTGGAAGCACCAGTTTTTCTTTGTAAAGCGCCATAAGAGTTGGCGAAGGCTGGGTCTTCCAACTGAGTGGAACGACAATGTTGATGTCCAAGCCAAGAATAAGATGGTCACTCGCCTTACTGTTGAACAGTCTAGGGTGATTCAGTATTTTCAATACAAGTTGAGGCCACACCCCAAGTATCCCGATGATCCAAAAAAGTCGATCAAGAGACCCATTGACTGGTTGCCTTGGAGAGATTATTTCAAGGACGACATCTTTTTGAGTCTCTGTGGCATTTCTTCCGTTGTGGACGCTGGTACTCGACCCTTCTTGACTTGGTATTTTTGTATTCATACAGTACTGAATAATTTATACTTCCTTCTATGCAGGCCAACCTGCAATCATGGTCGATCCTGCTAAGACTGGAACTCTCACCAAGGCGGAGGAGAAGGCTAGGGAGACTGCTGAGCAACGGACGCTTCAGCAGAAGACGGTCTTAGAGGCGAGTTCTCTTCTTCTTGACTTGCATGCTTCTAACTTTCTGGAACTTTTCTTTCTAACATAGTTCCAATTACAAAGGTTTGGCAAGAATGGTGGCGAATCCTCTGCGGCTGCTGGAGCCACCAAGGCAGCCAAACTCAAGCCTCCCCCCAGGACTCCTAAGTTGGGTAAAACCCAGGAGTCGCTGCCTGCTCAAGAGATGGGCGACCTCCCTATTGAAAATGAGGGGCCGCCCTCAATATAGGTCACTAGGGTGGTGACCAAACCCAAGAAGATCGTGGCCAAGTCTAAGGTGGAGGCCAAGAGGAAGCAGGACCAGTTGAATGAGCAACTGAAGCAGGATCTTGCTGGGGGCCTCCTTACTGGGCTACCTCCCTCTGATTCTGAGGGGAGTGACTCTGATGCTTTAATCATCCCTCCTCCCCCCAAGAAGACCAAGAGGGAGAGCCCTTCCACTACTAACACTCCTTCTTCAGGGAGTTTAAAGTTTAAGCTTCCCTTCAAGAGAAATGTGGAGGTGCAAAGCCAAGAGGTGGCGAAGAGTCCAGCTCGAGCCTCTCCTTCTCCTCTTCTCCCTTACATGGCATCCTCCAGGAACAACCAAGATGCCATCGCCAAGCTTAAGGAGGTCTTGACGGATGAAGACCGCGCCCACTGGAACGGCGAGAGCACTGGTATTGATAGCAACTTGATGGAGAGCTTCACTGAGGTAAGGGAGTGACGTACTCTTTGCTTGATGTAAATTCATGAATTTTGACTAACTCTTTATCTTTTATATAGTTCACTCGCCGGATGGTTCATCATGACGAGAAGATGGCTCTGGCAAGGCGAGAGGCTTCCGCTGAGGGGAAGCGCGCCCATGAGTGCTGGACCAAGATCGAGGAGGCCCAGAAAGACCTCAATTTGGCCAAGGAAGAGCTGGCCAAGGCTGAGAAGGAGAGGGGTGAGTCTCAAGCCCTTCATGCCAAGGCTATCAAGGAGATCTAAGAGAAAGACACTCGCCTGGCTGAGCTTCAAAGCGAGATCGACAGCCTCAACAAGAGGTTGGTGGAGGTTGAGGACGCTGACAGGGACCAGATCCTTGTCAAGCAAGGCTATGACTTGGCTAGGAGCCTCCTCAGCCCGGCCTTGAAGAAGTAAAATACCTTGGTCGATTGGGACGTTGAACATCCCAAGATTGAGGGCCACTTGAGGAAAAAGCTCAAGGAGCACCATCGTGAGGAGGCTTCCCTCTGGAGGGCGTTTGATCTCCAGGCGGCTGGTACTTCTCAAGTTGGCACCTCAGCAGATGGGGGCGGGGATGACCAAGGCCATGATACTCAGCTTGAGGCTTCTGAAGCTGATGATCAGGATCAAGGCCAGGGCCAGGAAGATCAGGAGTAGGAGCAAGCAGACACCGAGCATTAGAGAGATGTGATTGTGTCCAGGAGTGTGTGGTTTGTACACACCTTGACTTGTTTATTTTTGGAAGTTTGAACAATTATTCCATCCTTGTAAATTTTAACTTCTGAATGTGCCAAGTTTTGGGCTTGGCAACCCCTTGTCATCTTAATGGAATTCCCTTCAATTTTACCTTGTGTGCTTTTCAATTTTGCCAGATGTGCTATTCGTATGAATCGTAGCAGTTCATAAACACTTAAGAGTGAAGTTGGGCGACCTTAGGAAAGCCTTTTTTGGGTGAGTCCTAGGTAAGAGCATAACCACATTGTCCACTGGAGGGTCCAATGGGTGTTAATGCTGAATTATGCCCATAGGTACGTGAAGTACAGTTGGGCGACCTTAGGAAAGTCTTATTTGGGCGAGTCCTAGGTAAGAGCATAACCGCATTGCCTACTGGAATGTCCAATGAGTGTTAATGCTGAATTAGGCCCATAGGTACGTGAAGTACAGTTGGGCGACCTTAGAAAAGCCTCATTTGGGCGAGTCCTAGGTAAGAGCATAACCACATTGCCCACTGGAGAGTCCAATGGGTGTTAATGCTGAATTAGGCCCGTGAAGTACAGTTGGGCGACCTTAGGAAAGCCTCATTTGGGCGAGTCCTAGGTAAAAGCATAACCACATTGCCCACTAGAGGGTCCAATGGGTGTTAATGCTGAATTAGGCCCGTGAATTACAGTTCGGCGACCTTAGGAAAGCCTCATTTGGGCGAGTCCTAGATAAGAGCATAAATACACTGCCCACTGGAGGGTCCAATGGGTGTTAATGCTGAATTAGGCTCGTGAAATACAGTTTGGCGACCATAGAAAAACCTCATTTGGGCGAGTCCTAGGTAAGAGCATAACCACATTGCCCACTGGAGGGTCCAATGGGTGTTAATGCTGAATTAGGCCCATAGGTACGTGAAGTACAGTTGGGCGACCTTAGGAAAGCCTCATTTGGGCGAGTCCTAGGTAAGAGCATAACCACATTGCCCACTGGAGGGTCCAATGGGTGTTAATGTTGAATTAGGCCCATAGGTACGTGAAGTACAGTTGGCACTACACCAAAAAAACACCTACGACAGCGGTCGATTTGAGCCTACGACAGCGGTTTCGACCACTTTTGTCTCGAGCGCGGTAGTATGTTAAAAACCTACGACAGTGGTTCCGTGTCGATCGCTAACGTAAGCTACCTACGACAGCGGTTCTGGATCGACCACCGTCGTATGTTGGTCAAAATTGAGTTTTGACCAACCACTGTCGTAGGTCGCATACGACAGCAGTCGTTGACCAATCGCTGTCGTAGGTTGTCCCTATTTTTTTTTTTTTATTTTTTTTTGCTGCAGCTTTGCCTTGTTTAACCTTTGACTGAAGGTCTAATTAAGGATACGATTTCATCTTTGCGCCAAATGCAAAAAATCAAATTTAAAGATCTAAAAAATGATAATAGACAATTATATTTAACCTCACTCTCATAACAAGTAACATTGTTATATTTACCAACTCAACATACAAAGAAAATTTCAAGAGTTAGCCACGATTTAAACATAAAACTAACTACACTAAAGACTAAACTTATCATAACTTTATTGTGCTCCATGTGAAATGGATACACAGAAAAAATGGTTTGGAGCAATTACACCTGTTTTCTTCTTCTGGGAGCCTATCTGCAAAAAAAACCAGAAGTTGATCAGAAGCCATTTGACAAGTATACTGGAGCCACTTGGTGCACTATGCTTGTATAAGGACTTGCAACTATCATTTCAGCAAACACACTGGCATATATATAAATGATGTCATATGATAGGGATGCACCCGCCAAATTCCAACCAAGTCTATTTAATCAAACGGAAAAATTTAAGGTCAAATGGTGTCTGTTTGTCAAGCCAAAAAGCAAAAATATGCAATTGTTGAACTAAAACAATTTGTCAGCAAAAATATCCGATACAGTAGCAACTCTTGGTGCAATCAGAAGACAACCTGTGGAAGTATTAAATGAACAACAATAAATAAATTCAGAAGAGGCTCTCTCTCTCTAGATCTCGACCTCGCTCTCTAGCTCTCGCTCTCGATTCTCGCGCTCTCGCTCTCTCACCGGCGCTCTGGTAAGATCAGAACGGTCACTGACCATTTCTCTCTCTCTCTCTCTCTCTCTCTCTCTCTCTCTCTCTCTCTCTCTCTCTCTCTCTCTCTCTCTCTCTCTAACTTTCTCTCTCCTCCCACCACCACCCCCCACCACCCCTCCCCTCCCCTCTAGCTCCCTCTCTCTCTCTCTCTCTCTCTCTCTCTCTCTCTCTCTCTCTCGATCCCGCTTTCAACTTTCTCTCTCTAGCTCTCTAGCTCTCTCTCTCTCTTCTCTCTCTCTCTCTCTCTCTCTCTCTCTCTCTCTCTCTCTCTCTCTCTCTCGATCCCGCTTTCAACTTTCTCTCTCTAGCTCTCTCTCTCTCTCTCTCTCTCTCTCTCTCTCTCTCTCTCTTTCTCTCTCTCTCTCTCTCTCTCGATCTCTCTCTCATCTCCTTCGCTCTAGCTCTCTAGCTCCCGCTCTCTCTCTCTCCCCCCCCACCCCCCCTAGGTCGGTGATCGCCGGCCGATCTACAGAGGTCGATGACCGCCGACCCACTAGGGGTTTGAGTAGACCTCCGATCATTCGCCGGAGGCCCCAACTGAACATCGGCGAAACATAATCGCCGTGGAGGAACAGCGATCGGCTGGAGAATTCCATCCCGGCGTCGCTGTGAGGCCTGAAAGTGCTCGCCGGCGAAATCCCACCACCGCAGTGGACCACCCTGCCAGACGGGAGGCTGGAGTAACACCACCTCGCCAGTCAGGAAGCTGTCGGTAATTGCCGACCACGAACAGCACCACCGCCCTCTGCCCGGAACAACCCCCACCGGAGACAGGTAGTAAAGCCGTGGTAAGCACCGGCGTACCTCTATCCACCAGATCCGAAGCCCCTAGCGCGTGTGTTGACTGCTCACTTTTGCTTACTTTATTATTTATTATTCTTGTTGTTGACTTCTCTGACCCTAGCACGTGTAGTTTGTTGTTTGGTACTGATTTTTGGAAACTAGTTTTGTGTGCTACTCTGTCTCTTAAGTGGAACCTAGTAACATTTCTGTTGGTTTCTGTGCTTGTTTTTGTTGGTATCTCTATTATTATTATTATTATTATTATTATTATTATTATTATTATTATTATTATTATTATTATTATTATTATTATTATTATTATTATTATTATTATTATTATTATTATTATTATTATTATTATTATTATAACTGTTATTAGTACTATTATTACAATAATAGTAGTCGTAGTATTATTCTAATAGTTTTGCGACTGCTAATATTAAGTACTTGTACCATCGTTTCGGTTGTTATTATATGTAATAGTATTATTGTTTGTTGTGGCCTTTGTTGTGGTATTTGTTACTATTGTTATTATTACCATTAATAGTAGTATTATTATCAATATTACTATCACTATTATTATTATTATTCGTATTATTATTATTAGTACTATTACTATTTTTATTTTTATTATTATTATTATTATTATTATTATTATTATTATTATTATTATTATTATTATTATTATTATTATTATTATTATTATTATTATTATTATTATTATTATTATTATTATTATTATTATTATTATTATTATTATTATTATTATTATTATTATTATTATTATCATTGTGTTGTATTAGTACTATTACTATTGTTGTTGTTGTAAATCTTGTTTGCAAGCATAGACGTTGATTGTTATATAGTTACGATTTGCGTCACCTAACCTTTTGGTGCGCCAGTACTTACCTAGTTTCATGGCTTTTTTAGTTCTTATTTTGAGTCAGGAGACGAGGTGGTCAGGGGCCAAGGCAAAGGAGATCAATGGATTCAAACTTTGGTATTTAGGGTGTGCGAGTCAACGGAATGCGGTCGGGATCTTAGTTGATAAGGAGCTTAAACAACATGTTGTAGAGGTAAAGAGAACCAATGATAGGATTATGTCTATCAAGGTGGTGGTGAAGGAGGAGACCTTCAATGTCATTTGTGCTTATGCACCGCAAGCAGGGTTGGATATGCAACTTAGGCATCGCTTCTGGGAGGAGTTAGATGAGGTTATTCAGCAAGTTCCTCCAAGTGAGAAACTCCTTGTAGGAGGAGACTTCAATGGACACATAGGGGCCACGTCGGATGGGTATGCTGGTGCTCATGGAGGTTTCGGGTATGGAGTTAGGAACGATGGTGGCACGTCGGTCTTAGATTTTTCGACTGCGTATGACCTAATGGTAACCAACTCCTTCTACAACAAAAGAGAGGAGCACCTAGTTACTTTCAGAAACAGCACCGCTAAGACCCAAATAGATTACATTCTTGTTAGATGTGGCGACCGAGGTTTGTGCATGGATTGCAAGGTTTTACCAGGTGCGTGTGTGTCGACCCAACATAGGATGGTCGTTTTGGACCTTAAGATGAAGGGGTGGAAGAGGAAGAGAAGTGCACACAATGGCACCAAAATCAAGTAGTGGAATCTTAGAGGAATTGTGGGGAGTCAATTTAAGGCAAAGGTTGAGTCGGATAGCATCTGGAGAAGAGAAGGCAACGCGAGTCAAATGTGGGCAGGGGTGGCGGATCTCATTAGGAATGCGGCAAAGGAGACTTTAGGAGTTGCAAGAGGGATAGGAAGTAGCAAAAAGGAATCCTGGTGGTGGAGTGAGGACATTCAAAACAGGGTGAAGGCTAAGAAAGTTGCCTATAAAGCCCTGATGGATAGCACTATAGATGAGGAAAGGGTGGAGAAGCGGGAAGTCTACAGAGCGGCAAAGAAGGAGGCAAAGAAATCAGTAGCAGAAGCCAAAAGTAAAGCATATGAGAGCTTGTACCAAAAATTGGCCACTAAGGAGGGAGAACAGGACATGTACAGGTTGGCGAGAGTTAGGGAGAGGAAGACTAGAGACCTGGATCAAGTTCGTTGTATTAAGGATGAGGCGGAAAGAGTTCTTGTGGACGACGCGAACATCAAGAGGAGGTGGCATGGGTATTTCAATGAGCTCTTTAACAATGTTGGAGACGTAGCAATTTCTTTGGGAGACCTTACCACAGCCGAGCAACACCGCAACTACAACTTTTGTCGTCGCATTACGAAGGAAGAAATCAAAGGGGCCATGCGAACGATGAAGAGTGGGAAGGCAGTAGGACCAGATGAGATACCGTATGGAAGAGTTTGGGGGAAGAAGGTCTATTGTGGTTAGTTAGGCTTTTCAACGTGATCCTCAAATCCGCAAGGATGCCGGAGGAGTGGCGACTCAGCACATTGATTCCCCTATACAAGAACAAAGGAGATATCCAAAGCTGCAACAACTATAGGGGTATTAAGCTACTCAGTCACACCATGAAGCTATGGGAGAGAGTGATTGAGAAGAGACTAAGGAAGAGTACTCTAATCTCGGAGAACCAATTCGGTTTCATGCCAGGGAGGTCAACAACGGAAGCGATTCATCTGATTAGACGTTCTATGGAGTACTACAGAGAGAGACAAAGGGACTTGCACATGGTTTTCATTGATTTGGAGAAGGCGTATGACAGGGTACCCAGAGAAGTTCTGTGGAGGTGCTTGGAATCCAAGGGGGTTCCAGTCGACTATATCCGAGTGATTAAGGATATGTATGAAGGAGTGAGGACTAGGGTCAGGACTACAGGAGGGGAAACTGAGCAATTTTCTATAGATATTGGGTTACATCAAGGGTCATCGTTGAGTCCCTTCTTATTCGCAACCGTTATGGATGAGCTCACTAAGACTATCCAGGGGGATGTGCCTTGGTGTATGTTGTTTGCCGACGACATTGTTTTGATAGACGAGACTAGAGAAGGTGTTAACGCCAAATTGGAACTTTGGCGGGACACACTAGAGGCAAAGGGATTCAAGCTAAGTAGGACAAAGACCGAGTACTTGGAAGGCAAATTCACAAGAGATGGAGTTGCCTCGGATATGGAGATTAAGATTGGTACGGAGGTGGTACCGAAGAGGGATTGTTTCAAATATCTCGGTTCAATCATACAGGGCAACGGCTAGATTGACGATGACGTGACTCATCGTATCAGAACAGGGTGGCTAAAGTGGAGGAGTGCAACAGGAGTTCTATGTGACAGAAAAATTCCACTAAAACTTAAAGGTAAGTTTTATTGTACAGCCATCAGGCCAGCTATATTATATGGGGCGGAGTGTTGGCCGGTGAGGCAGGTGCATGTGTAGAAGATGCGGGTGACCGAGATGAGGATGCTTCGTTGGATGTGCAACTCTACAAGAAGAGATAGAATTAGGAACGAAGTGTTGAGAGGCAAGGTGGGTGTGACCGATATCGATAACAAGATGCGAGAAACAAGGCTTAGGTGGCTTGGGCATGTGAGGAGGAGACATCGTGATGCACCGGTGAGAAGGTGTGAGAGAATTACACTTAGAGATTGTAAGCGAAGAAGAGGACGCCCGAAGAAGACTTGGGGAGAGGTAATCAGGCATGATTTGACCCGTCTAGATCTTACCGAGGACTTGGTCCTAGATAGGAGATTATGGCGTAGCAGGATCCGTGCAGAGGATCCGCGTTAGATTAGGGTTGTGCATTGGCTAGTACTAGAGGTTGATTCATTTTGTTTATAGCCTGTAGCGTCTCCTTCACTTTATGTTTCTTAGTAAGTAGAATCTTGTGTTAGTATGTGTACTGATTTACTTTCCTTGCTCTTTTGATCATTCTTCACTGCTTAAAAAAAAAAAAAAAAAAAAAAAAAAAAAAAAAAAAAAAAAAAACGTTTTGAAATGCATTTAAAAAAAAAAAAAAAAAAAGGTTTTTGTGGGTCTTTCGGAAACAGTCTCTCTTCTAGGCAACTAGTTAGGAGTAAGACTGCGTACATCTGGACCTCCCCAGACCCCGCCCTAAGCGGGACACTTACTGGGTTGTTGTTGTTGTTGTTGTAGTAAGGATAGGATACAACCGCACTCCTTTGCTGATCAGACCGTCATTACAACGAACTCACAAGTAACCACTGGTTTGACTTGGGGGGCCCTGCACGGCCTGCGGTAAGCAAAGACGCAGATTCAATAGAAGTTCATATCAGCCTGAAGACTGTTTTGGAGGTTTCTCAGAAGTTGAATCGTTGGGATTACAGAAAAAGGCACACAGTACATCAACAACAGGCACACAATACCTCAACAACAATTAAATGGTGTATGCTTTCAGACACCATTGGGTGGTCATCAGATACTCTCATTATTTCGTATATGCTTGAATGGAGAGGTTTAAAACTACAGCAAACAAAATGCCCAAACACATGAAACAGATTACCATTATGAATTAAAGGAAAGTAAGCAACTGAGACCTGACCTCAATTTTGACACCGAGAATGGACCCTCCAAAACAGTAAAACCAGTTTAAATTTGAACAGGTAGTGATTGAAGGTTTTATCCATGGTTACCTTCCATTAAGGCGAAGCTTTCTTGCCTAGGAGCTCTTCTTTCACTCGCTGGTGTAGCCTGTCTCTGCAATTCATAGCTGCCTGCTCAAAATTGAACACAATTGAAGTCAAATTAAAGTCTCTCGTGTGAATGTAGGCATTCCCAGTTGTCCGTATGTCCTGCTTCAATCATGAATCATAAGCAAACAATACAAATAGTAAATTTCATGCTAAAACCCCACACCCATACTATTAATCTGATCAATATCTTTTCATATTATTCTATGTTTATGTCAGATTAAAAAAACCCAAGAATTGCTCCAAAACCTTCCACAAAATTCATATGTTACTTAATTCCCAATCTAGAAAGCACATTCCTTCCACTAGTACAAAAACACCAATAGACGTCGGTTAAATACCCCAACAGGCGTCGGTTTTGGACCGACGCCTACGCATGCGACGCCAAATCCAAAGGGAATAGGCGTCGGTTATTGAACCGATGCCAGAAGGCTTTTAGGCGTCGGTTGTTTAAATAATTGACGCCTATAGTATAATTACTGGCGTCAACTCTTTAAAACAACCGACGCAAATTCTAATTATAGGCGTCGGTTCTTTAAAACCAGAGCCGGTTTTGGGCCAGGGCAACCAGGGCGCCTGCCAAGGGCCCAAAGAAAAAGAAGGAAATTTGGGGCCCAAAAAAAAAAAGGGTCTCCCGTAGATTAAAAAAAAAAGAGCTTAATAACTAAAGTTAGATTACTGAACAGACGCTTATTGCACGCTTCATGCCTTCATCCTCGCCTCACGCCTGAAGAAGGGAAGAAGACCAAGAGAGTTCAACAGCAACAGCCCCATAGAGAATAGGAGAGAGAAAAGAGGTTGTATTTATGGCGAAGTTTTATCAATTCCCAAACCAATTTTGTCAAATTGAATCAATTTCTACTCAATCAATTCTCTCATTGAACCGTTGCAATCTCTTGTTAAATAGCCAAATAATTCTTTTGTCATCTCCATCAACACCCCATCCATCTAGCTGATCTGGGTAATTCTCTCAATCTCTCTCCCTTACTCTCTCTCTCTCTCTCAATTTTTCTTTTAATTTTCTTTTTGTTCTATTTTGAGTTTTTTGAACTACTGTTTGATATTTTTTTTTCTAGGTGGATGAGTCCTTCAATTCGAATTCCGGAATTCAAATCAGGTAACATAAACTTAACTTTGATTTTCATTTTTAATTGTTTAGATGTAATTATTAATTCAACCTAATTTGATTTATTGTCTCCAATTTGGGTATTTGGGTTAAATTAGGATTTCAGAATTTTGAATCGAACCTTGATATGGATGTTCTAGTTGAATACTTGAATTGTTGTGATTTATGAATTTTACATTATTTCAAAATAATAGATTAGAGTATATGCAAATTGATGAAATTGGTAGTTGCCCAAGTCTTCTGCAAATCAACCAAAGTTGGTGAAGTACTGTACAATACATCTCCTCATACAAATTAAGTAGGCAGCTTTGGTTTATGCAAAGATTGGAAACTTATTAATTTTTATTTTTTTTTTAGCTGATTTTGGAGCTTGATGTTTTAATTTTGCTGGTAAAATCAGAACTTAATAAAAGGCATGTTTACTGTTGGTTTGGTTTAAGCTGACTTTTCCTATTTTTATGTACCAGATTTAATCAAGTCTTTCCTTTGTTCGGAATTGGGATGCTTTTAGCTATTGTTTCAGATTTTCATCTTGGTGGCAGTAGCAATTTCTTTCCAGGTGCTATCACTCCTTTCTTAAGGCAATTGAATTGATTTATTATCGTAGTGCATGATGTTGCCTAAAAACATCTATCTGGAAGTGAAAAAAGAAAGAAAAGAAAAAGAGATGAACAATTAACAGAGTCACAAAAAGGAGCCATTAATAAAAAGAATTCTCGGACAATAGCCTCTTCTGAAAATGTGGAGGGTTTGGTAGAAGGTAATGTTGAACAAGAACAACCTAGTGAAAATTTGGGGGGATTATGTGGAGGTATCAAAGAGGGTAGTAGATTGAGTGAGCATGAAAATGTACCTAATTTGCCTGATAATGAAAACATGAGAGGTGATGAACAATTTATTCCTCCTGTGGATATTTATGATCCTAGAATTTGGGATAATCTAGACAATGATTCAAGAGACCTTTTAGTTGAAAAGGGGCCTATAAGGGAACTGAATCTTGTATTTCATTTGGATAATCTTTCTAGGCATTTCTCTTATACTTATTATTCTAGAAGATTGAATAATGGAGAGGTTATCGATAGAAAATGATTGGTTTACTCTAAACATGTAGATAAAGTGTATTGTTTTTGTTGCAAGTTGTTCAAAACTCTAAACGGAAAAAGTTCATTAGCAAATGATGGATTGAGAGATTGGAAGCATCTGAGTGAGAAGCTCAAACAACATGAAAATAGTGCTGAGCATATTGCTAACATGAACAGTTGGAATGAACTAAGAGTGAGATTGAATAAAAATCAAACAATTGATAATGATTTCCAACAACAAATTATAAAGGAGAAGGAGCGTTGGAGACAGGTTTTAATAAGAATAATTTATGTTATGAAGTGTCTTGCAAAACATAATTTGGCTTTTCAAGGATCTCATGAGAAATGGTACCAAGAAAGTAATGGAAGTTTTTTAGGATTAATTTAGATGATTGCAGAGTTTGATGCAGTAATGCAAGATCATGTTAGACGCATTGAAAAGCATGAGATTCATCATCATTATCTTATTCACACAATTCAAAATGAGTTGATTTCTCTTTTGGCCCAAAGTATTAACAGTTTTTTGTCGATTAATAATGTTTCGTAATTTAAAGGGGAAAAAAAATATTGTCGTTTAAAGGGCCCATTTTATTTGCTTTGCCCTGTGGCCCATGAAGGGTCAGGATCGGCGCTGTTTAAAACAACCGACGCAAATTCTAATTATAGGCATCGGATGGTTTATAGAACCGACGCCTAAAGTAATATTATAGGCCTCGGTTTATTAAGACAACCGACGCCAATTCTGTTTTTGTTTTTTTTATTTTTTGCCCAGCAATAAATTAATCTCTTTCAATAATTAGCCTATGTGGGATTCGAACCCACGTCTTTTGTGCAAATAGCACAATTGCTCTACTATTTGAGCTAATAGGCTTCGAAAAATAAAAAAAAATATGCCAAATCTAGAAGAGCCAATTTGAGAATAATCTAAGTAAAACTGAACACAATTTATATGAAACTAAACACAAATACACCCTTAAAATTCCGAAATAGAGAAACCTGCAGGCTACTCTCAAAATTCGGAGAGTAAAAATCCAAAATCAGAGCAAAAAGTAATTCAATATTAATGGAATTCAGCTTTCTAGTCCAGTCTAAGCTTCAAAGTAAGCCAAAGCATGCAAGTAGCTTTAACCTTACATCACCCATTACATAATGAGAGAATCCATTTTTTTCTACTGTGATAGAAGTGTTTGAGTGAAGGAGAAGTTAACTCAATCTCAGAAAAAGACTCTTCATCCTCCAGAACAATAGAAGAATCTGCAAAGTAAAGTACTTGTAATAGATAATTATCAAAAAAAAAAAAAAAAAAAGTACTTGTAATAGACCAAGTTCAGACTTCAGAGATAAAAAGCTCTAGTATCACAAATGGTGATACAAAAGAATCCAGATCTTGTAAGACCAATAATACTATAAGATACATCCGTAACCACATCGCTGTCATAAGAACCAGTTTAAAAGTTGTAAAGGTTAAGATTGAGTCTATATATAAACAACCATTATCATTAGTTAGCTCAAGATAAACTATTTCAAACGTAAGAACTAAAGTTCTCCCATTCACATTAGACGATGCTGATGCATATAATTCAGGCTCAGCAGCAAAGTTTCAAACTAAATAATCGTAACAATCATCAGATTCAAGACTCAAATGAATGCAATCTCATAATTTATAGAGTAGATGTACCTCATGCCTGAGCAACTTTGAAAACTTTAGTTAAATGCAACTATCATAATGTGGAAAGAGCAGATGTTTACCAGCTAAAACTGAAAGTGTAAGATATATACAGGAGAATCAAACATCACATCAAGATAGAAATCTGGACATACAATAATTTGTCATGCTACAGGTCACTTGAGGATAGCAAAGAAAAAGCAGATAACTAGATATGCATAGTCAGTTAGTCACTTCCTTATACTTAGAATTAAAGTTCATCCATGAGGGCAAACTCACCTCAACAACTTTAGAACTCTGTCTCTCTCCTCCCATTCTCCCTGTATTCATTATCCCACACCAATTCACCATGACACTTTATGGACTCGAATAAAAAATTCATCAACAACAAAAAGCTTTATGTAGAATAATTGAGCAAAATTACAAATAGAATGAGTTTAAACAAAGCTAAGTAGCTAACAGTCGAATTCAAAAAAAAAATAGAAAGAAATCAGGAAACACCTACCTCTGTTTCAAAGCTAACAGCGGTTAGAGATCGAAGGAGAAAGAGATCAGATTGACTGCCCACTGCATTCTGAAGAAACCAAAATAACACAACCTGATGAGCTAGATAAACAGAAATTAATAAGCAAAAGACACTGCATTCTACATAAATAAACAAAATAATTAGATTTTGTACATTTGGAGAGTTTAAGGACATTGTTCAATATATATAAATGCTCTTAAAGTCCAAGCAATAAGTAACAAGCATTACACAGTAGTCCGAAACCCTTCTTGTACATAGTCTCCATGCCTTTGCTTTCCCGAATTGATGTTAAACAGAATCGCCCTAAACCCCAATAGCAAGTTAGCTTGAGAGAAATACATTTAGCAGACAAGGACAACATATTTGAAACAAATCACTACAATCAATCACCCTCCAAAGAAATATGCCAATATGTACCTGTACTTGTTCTATGCTCTTATGCAATTAATCGGAGTATTGCGAATGTCTTTCTCAAGCTTGCTGCTTGCACAGCGGCAAACTGAAAATTACAACTAACTAAAAGAAAACAGAAAACTTGCATACCAAAATAAAGTCAACCTAATTAACGGCCAATTGATCTGTGAAACCACTAAAACAAAATCCAACAGTTGAAACCCCAACTTAGAACTTATATAAAATAGAAAAATAACCCTACACAGAGCAAATCAAACAATTAATCAAAGAGAAGAAGATTTGTCACAAATTTGACGAAAAGGAGCATCATCCACTTCTGATAGTACATGAAAGCACAAGAACAGAAGAGACATAAGGAAATTTTGAATAGAGTACAGTATATGATAGTGTAACATAACAAAGAAGGTATAAATCCAATGCTTTCACAATTAGCAGTACAATAATTTCATTAGGGCAATTCTATTGATGCAAGCATATTCGAAACAAAGAAAGAGTTCTGAAATTTACAACGCAAACTCGTGAGTCACTGAATGAACAGAGGTACTATGTCTCAAGCCATGAAAAAAAGCATGTATCTTAATTCATTGGCAAACAGTTGTGACCTGAACAATTTGTACCAATCTTAAGTTATTAATTTTCAGCATCATCAAACCCAAAACAAGACCAAAACAAACAAGCTCATTATCGATTAAATACAACTCTTTTTTCTCAAAAATTCCAATAAACTAGAACAGATAAATAATCCAAATTCAAATCACAGAAATAAGAAGAAAAAAACAGAAATCGAAATAGAAAAGGGGACAGAGGAGCATAACCTGACAAAGTTAAAACCACCTCTCAGAAATAAAAAATAAAAAAAATTTGCATACGAAACAAAATGCAACCAAATTATAGACCAATTGATATAGTTAATAGCCCTAATTAATCAATAATACAAAACCCCAAATGTAATAGTGAAATGAAACCCTAACCCTAGAACATGCATAAATCCCCAAACAAGCCCTAACAAGAAAAATCAAAACAACAAAATAAATCATTCGAAGCTGTATCAAAATCGCAAATTCGAACTAGAAGCCCACAATAGCTACAACGATTTAACAAAAACAGACAAGAATCGCATATATTCGAAACCGAAGAGTGAGAAAGGGAGATGAGAATACCTTGATTCAGCAAGAGATACTTGAGTTTTGAAAGACGCGTTTGATGAGAACGATCAGATGTGAAGAAGGAGAAAACCATTCAAGGAGAGGATGGGCAAGCAGTGGATTGAGTCGCCTGGAAAGAGAGAGAGAGAGAGAGAGAGAGACAGACAGACAGACAGACAGACAGAGAGGGAGGGAAATGAAGAGAGCGATATCAAAAAGAAGAGATATTGAGAAGTTGGGTCACTTGAAAGAACAGTGCCCTTTTATTTTTTTAACTTTTATAAAAAATAGGTATAGGCGTCGGTGGTTAAACTGAACTGATGCCAATACTGTTTCACATTTTATTTTTTTTATTTTTGTATTTTAGGCGTCAGTTGTTCAGCTGAACCGACGCCACTTATTTACCATTTATTTACAGTTCTGCCACCGCATTATGATAGGCGCCGGTTTTTCAATAGAAACGACGCCTATTAGGCGACACATATGACCGCTTTTGTACTAGTGTTTAATTTATTATCACCAAGATAAGAGAAAACATAAGAAACAAAAGTTCAACCACGCAAGCACCAAAACTAGAGTCTTCACATCTGACCTAAGTAAAGTAAAATGATTTCTCCAGTGAGGTTCATTTTTCGTTCCGAACATTGACATTCAGTTAACCGAAGATTGACATCCAAATAAATGAGCTCAGTGTGAGTTCATCCAAATAAATGGTGTTGTCACTCTGAGTATAATCTTCACGACACAACACAGTTTCCAATGCCCAACTCACAAAACAGGAGATATAACACCAACAATTCCAGAACCGAAATCAATACCAGCAAGAGCAACAGACCAGACTAGTCAAAGCAGCTGAACAACAAACCAGGCACAGTACCCAAACCCAACAAACAAAAAAGAGCTCCAAAGTCCAACAACAACAAACCTCAGCAACTCAAATAACATATTCATAACCACAGTCTGTAATCTCAGAGAAAGTTTCAGGAAATAAAAACTTGAAGCTAGAACCCACGGCTTACAACTTTCTTACAACAGTAGAACAATCCCAGAAATTCAAACTCACAAACAAACAGATTTTCAGAACAACAATCTCAGAAAATGAATTCCCATCAATTAAAGGAGAACAAAATCATAATCAACAAACGCAGACCCATATTTCAGAATCAAACCAATTTTAGACCCAAAATTAGAACAACAACCAACACGTTCTACTCACAGACTTCTCATAACAAAATCTCAATCTGCAATTCTTGGGAAAATCAAACGCTATAGTCGCATCAACCAACCCAGTACAAAAACCACGATTATCAAGCCAGAATCTCGATCGAATCTCAAACCGCTCAAGACTTTGAACTGACTTAAAACGCCCAAAAGTTAAGGTTTGGCAATTCAATCAAAGTGAAAATGAAAACACATAATCCTTTACCAATTCAATCTGGAAACTAAAAAAAAAAATTCATAAGTGAGAGAATAATAGAGAAAATACTTACGAATCTGAAGAGTAAATGCAGGGATGAGTAGTGAAGAGAACTTTAAGAGTGGCGAGAAAGAGGAGATCAGGTCTGGAGGCGGGATGAAATTAAGCACAGACTTTGTGCTACACTCTCTGGCTTGTAGATAAAGTATATTGAAATCAAAATCCACACAGAGGAACTAAATTTACAAATGAAAAACTGACTTTCCAAATAAGAGAACAAAGCAATGATCAAGAAGTAGGGAACTAGAAGATTTGAAATCAGAAGAATAGGTACCTCAAAGTCCACCTTTATTTTTTAAAGTCCACCTTTGTTGTTTCCTGACTTCGTAGCCCACTTGACCAAAACTGACCTACTTTGATTTAAATTCTCGGACCACCTCTACTTGAAAGAAAAAGGCTTTAGATGAAGGAGACAAGAATGTCACCACACTCTCTGTTTAGGAAGGCATTTTCAAGGGAGAAAGCTGCAAAGACACATATGATAAGCAATAAGTTGACTGAATCAGTTCATGACGGCTATCATGTATATCAGATTATTAGGGCCATTTTTCCAATGAAAAAAAATCTACGGGATGTAGCAAACCCTGATGTTCGCATAGTTGCCTCAATTGAAGTAACCCCTAAAGGTACCTCGATACATCTCTTTTCCATATGACCTAAAAACTTCAGACGAAAAAGATGCCATGAAGGACTACAAAATCATACAAAAGAATCTCCATAGCTTTTCTACAAAGTATTAAACAACTAATTAGCACATGATTGTGAGACACTTTTTCCCATTAACACATACAACAATAAGCTTATATATAATAGCTCCTGATACAAGATTGAGTTCTTCAGCCAAGAGAATACCCCACGAGTATAATCTGAACGCAGACCCAGCAAACAAACTCAACAAACCCACGAGTATAATCTGAACTCAATAACAATACATATTTAAACACCCAATATTTTCAGAATATCAATAGCTCAGACCCAGAATCAATCAAATTGGACAAGTTTTACTTACAATTTCGCACAACAAAATCATAACTCCAAATTTATTGACTATAACCCACTAAATCACAAACCCAGAACAACAAAGATCTTACCTCAGCAAAGCTTATTTGTTTAGGATGTCTTCTTTCACCAGCTCGTGTAGCATGTCTCTGTGATTCCTCGCTAACTGCTCACAATTGAACACAATTGAGGTTAAATTCAGTAATCTGCCCTAAAACCCTAGAGAACAATGTTTGAGTCTGAACTGGGTCTCCTAGCATTACCCATTTGGGAATTTGATGAGGTTAATCTTGGGTTTAAAGAATTGAGGCTTTTGAGGGACAATTTGGACTGATTTTGGATACAAATTTTGGGTATTATTATGGGTTAAGTTAAAATTGCGCAATTTATATCAAATTGGAATTGGGTAAGTTTTTGTATGAAAATGAAATAATAGGAGATGAAGAAGAATTTACCTCAACCAAAGCAGATCTTGCTCGCAAGTTGGGGGATGTGACAGCTGCGTTTTTACAGTTAGGGTTTGCAAATTGTGAAAGCCATGGTGGAGGAGGAGAGAGATAAGTGATGGGGTGAGGGTTTGCAAATGGAGAAAATGGGATGGGAGAGTGACAGTGGGAAAGGAGAGTGAGCAATGGAAAGTTTGTGTGGGTTTTGCAAATGGCGAAAATGGGATGGGAGAGTGGTGTTGGCCTCTGGTGAGCTCGAGAAGATGAGCATCTTCTTCTATCCGTTCTTTCTTTGCTTTTCTCTTCTTTTAATATACTTAAGACAGCGTCTGAGTGTCACACGCTGTTAAAAAGCATTTATTACTGCAGTCGAGTCCGAGCCGCTGTCATATATGGGTATACAACAGCGGCTAAAAGCCGACCGCGGTCATAAGTATATTTTTTATTTTTTATTTTTTATTTTTTATTTAATTATTTTTTCATTTTTTCATTTATTTCATATCAATGACAGCGGCTAACATAGAGCCGCTCTCGTAGGCCTGTTGTGGTAGGTGTTTTTTTGTTGTAGTGTGGGCGACCTTAGAAAAGTCTCATTTGGGCGAGTCCTAGGTAAGAGCATAACCACATTGCCCACTAGAGGGTCTAATGGGTGTTAATGCTGAATTAGGCCCATAGGTACGTGAAGTACAGTTGGACGACCTTAGGAAAGCCTCATTTGGGCGAGTCCTAGGTAAATTACAAGTACCACAATACAAGATTATTTAATGTTGTAAGTTTCCATTGAAATTTGCAATACAAAGTGAGCAGTTACATACATGCCGCCCATGGAACTTAAAATATTAAAGCAGTAAATCTAAGGAGTTTTATTCAGTACTATCACCTAGATGTAGTATTTCCTCAGATTGTCAACATTCCAAGATCTTGGTAGTTGTTCACCCTCCAGAGTCGATAGGCGATAAGTACCTTTCATTACTTCTTCAACGACCAAGTAAGGTCCTTCCTAATTGGCGGTTAGTTTTCCATGGATTGCTCCTTGCCTAACAGCCTCAGTCTTTCGAAGAACCATGTCACCTACTTGTAGTGGGCGAGCTTTGACACACCTATTGTATTTTCTGGCCATTTGAACTTTGGCTATTGCCTGCTTTAAGACTGCATTGCCCCTTACTTCAGGTAGGAGGTCCAATGCTTCTACCATAGCTTGTTCATTTTCTTCCTCTTCATATTCAATCATACGCCAAGTAGGCTCCTTAATCTCAACTGGCATGACAGCTTCTGAGCCATACACCAGCATGAATGGGCTCTCGCCAGTGGCGCTTTTTTCTGTAGTTCTTATGGCCCATAATACGCACAGTAGTTCGTCGACCCATTTGCCTTTGGCGTCGTCAAGCTACTTTTTTAGCCCAAATTTTATTGGCGGCTTCAGCTTGGCCATTTGTCTGAGGGCGAGCAACTGACGTAAATAGCGGTTTGACACCATGCTTAGTGAGAAAGTCGGTGAGCTTGGGTGTATTAAACTGTGTCCCATTGTCAAATACCATGTTCATGGGAACGCCAAGTCTTGTGATGATGTTTTTCCAGATGAACTTGGTTATATCCCTCACAGTGATGTTTTTCGTCGACTCTGCCTCGACCCACTTGGTAAAATAATCGACTGCCACTAGGAGATATTTTCTTTGGTACCGGCCTGTAGGGAAAGGACCCAGGATGTCCATTCCCCATTTGGAAAAGGGCAGACTTGTTGAGATTTGTTTGAGCTTGTTTGCAGGCTGTCTATGGACAGGGGCGAACCTCTGGCACTTGTCACATTTTTTGACTAGCTCTTCTGCATCTGTACTTATCGTCGTCCAGTAGTACTCTGTGCGAAGCGCCTTCCCAGCTAAGGAGCGGGCTCCTAGGTGGGCTGCGCAGCCACCTTCATGGATTTCCTTCAGTATGGCCTTCCCCCTTTCTAGGGTGAGACATCTCAGCAATGGCTGAGTTACACCCTTCTTGTAAAGTAGTCCCTCATGGTAAACAAACCATTCTGACTTTTTCTTGATTTTTTCAGCTTCTTCTTTGTCTTCTGGCAACATGTCGTGTCTCAGGTATTGCACTATTGGGTCCATCCAACCCTCGGATCTGTCAAGCCATAAGACATGTTTGTCTTCGATGGTTTTGTTGGGGAGCACCTCCCAGAACACCGATCTAGGGTGATTGTTTGGCGATGAGCTGGCTAGTTTGGCCAGGGCATCCACCTCTTTATTTTCAGACCTTGGGATGTGCTTGACTTCAAAATTTTCATACTTCTCAATCGCTTGTTTGACCTTGGCAAGGTATCTTTGCATTGTGTCTTCTCTGGCCTCATAGTCGCCATTGATGTGGCCTACAACCAGTTGGGAGTCTGTGAAGGCTTTTATGCATTTTGCCCCAGCAGCAGAACACATCTCCATTCTCACCACCAATGCCTCGTATTTAGCTTCATTGTTAGAGGTTGGGAATAGGAATCTCATGGCGTATTCATACTTATTACCCTCGGGGCTGATCATGATGCCCCGCTGCCATGCGATGTGGACGAGCCGTCGATGTAGAGTCTCTAGAATTCAGCCGGTTCTTCTTTGTTATCAGGTCCAATAGTGCACTCCACTATGAAGTCAGAAAGGGCCTATGCCTTGATGGCGCAGCGAGGTTCAAATTGTAACCCGTAGGGTCCTAACTCAACCGACCACTTTATCATTCGCCCAGAAAAGGTTGGATTTTCCAGCACCTTCTTCAGGGGTTGGTTTGTGAGTACCACAACTTGGTGCGAATCAAAGTATGGTTTTAGCTTTCTGCTAGCCATGAGGAGGGCGAGGCCGAACTTCTCAATTTCCGGGTATCGAGTTTCAGCCCCTGCTAGGGCGTGGCTGACATAGTAAACTGGGACCTGAATTGCCTCTCTTTCCACAATCAAGGCTGCATTGATCGCCTTCTCTGCCACTGACAGGTATAGGTACAACAATTCTTTTGGGGTGGGGCTCACCATTCTCGGCAGTTGGGCTAAGTACTATTTCAAGTTGTTGAACACTGACTCAGCCTCGGGCGTCCACTCATACTTGCCCTTTTTCTTGAGTATGTCAAAGAAGGGAAGGCACCGCTCTGCCGATTTAGACATAAATCGTCTCAGAGCGGCGACACATCCTGTGAGCTTCTGTATTTTCTTGATGTTTCTTGGAGCTTGCATGTCGATCACTGCTTGGACTTTGTCTGGGTTAGCGTCGATTCCCTTTTGGCTGATGACGTAGCCTAGGAACTTACCCGCCTATACCCCAAAAGTACACTTCTTTGGGTTGAGTTTCATCTTGAACTTTCGTAGAAGTTTCAAAAGTTTCTTTGAGGTCGCCCAAGTGATCTGCAGCCGTTATACTCTTCACTATCATATCATCAACATAAGCCTCCATATTCCTACCCAACTGATCATCAAAGAGCTTGTTTACTAGGCGTTGGTAGGTTGTGCCAGCGTTTTTAAGTCCGAAGGGCATTGCTGTGTAACAGAACAAGCCTCTTTCCGTAACAAATGTTGTGTGCTCCTGGTCATCAGGGTGAAGAGCCAGGTGATGGTACCCCGAAAAAGCATCCAGGAAGCTAAGGGATGCGTGGCCTGAAGTCGAGTCCACCAGTCCCTCGATCCTGGGTAAGGGAAAGCTATCCTTAGGACACGCCTTGTTCAAGTCTATGAAGTCGGCGCACATACGCCAGGAGCCGCCGAATTTCTTCACCATCACCACATTAGCCACCCACTCCGGGTATTGGCACTCTCTGATGAACCCTGCTTCTAACAGTTTCTTGACTTCTTCTTGAACCGCCGCGTTTTTCTCAGGACCCAGATTTCTCTTTTTTTGTTAGACCGGTTTAATCCGAGGATCCACACTCAGTTTGTGGATGATTACTTCTGGGTCGATGACGGGCATTTCTCCCACAGAGAACGCAAATATGTCTTGATATTCAACAAGGAGTTGGTGGATCTTGCTTTGGGTTTCTTGACCAAGCATCCCCCCAACTCTTACTGTCCATTCTGGGCGGGCGGGGTCTAGGGCGAGTTCTGTCACTTCCTCTATTGGTTATGGGTGATGCTCAAACTCAACCCTCGCATCCACTTCTATAGCATCAATCGACATAATGCTCGGCCCCAACTCTTTGGGCGGCTCTGGATCCTCCAGCTTTCTTTTCTTGCCAGCTGGTGGATTTTTGAGGGATGCTTTGCTGCTCTCTGGGTTGTCGGGGATATCCAATGGATCCGGTCTTACTGCAGGCTGGAGCTTAAGGGATGTGTAGTAGCATTCTCTCACCTCTGCCTGACTCCTGCATAACTTACCCACAGTACCATCATCACATTCGAACTTGAGCATCAACATATGGGTGGAGATGACCGCCTTAATATTTTTCAGGGTTGGTCGCCCAATAAGGGCGTTGTAGGCCAATGGAACATCGAAGACAAGTCGACATCAATAGTTCTCACCTTGTTGAGTTTCTTGTCACCCACTCTGACTTTTAGTTTTACAGTGCCTAGCGGCTTCACATTGTGGCCGCCAAAGCCTACCACCGGGGAGGCGTATCTGAACATGCTTTCCTCGCCCCCTGCTAACTTTTGTAAGCAGTTGATGTGGATCACATCGGCAAAACTGCCGGTGTCTATCAAAATTTTGGGAACAATCAAATCGCCTATCTTCATCTAGACGACCAAAGAGTCGTCATGGGGTAGGTGTAGGTCTTTCCTATCTTGTGCCTTAAAAGTCATTTCTGGCATGGTGAGAGGTTTCACCATCAGGTTTTGTCTGAGGCTTCTCACATAAGTCTTTCTTCCTGCCACCGCTGGGCCTCCTGAGGCGAAGCCCCCCGAAATTACTGCACAAAATTTTGTGCTAGCGCTGCCTTCTGCCTCGTCGATGGGCTTAACTTAATGCACACTCTTGCCCTTTGCGTCTTTGAGATACTTGCTCAGCTTGCCCTCTTTAGCCCATGCTCTTAGCACTCGATCAAGGAACCTACACATATTTGTGTAATGGTCATTCTCTTTGTGGTACTCACAAAACTTTGCTTTGTTTCTGTATTGCTCGGGGGTTGTGAGTGGTGGAGGTATTGGTAAGGTCATTTGGTCCCGGATCTCCATAAATATGCCGTAAAGCTGTCTTGAAGAGTAAGGGCTCTTGCTCTTGGAATTTCCTTTCGGGCGCACGCCCTTGGGGCGGCTTCTTCGTTTTTGGGCTTGTCATCAATGGTGAATGCCCGCTCATAGGCTTTCCTCTTTCTCGGCCTCTTGAAACCCACCAAGTCGGTAGCTGTGAGGTAGGTGTTTGCCTTCTGCATCAGGTAGGCGAAGGAGTTGTTCGCTTTTTTGGCGAGTGAGAATTTAAGGTCCTCGTCCTGCAGGCCATTCATAAAGGCGATATAGGAGGCCTCGTCTGAAAGATTGGCGATTTGGCTAGCTTCATCATTAAACCTCTTAAGGTAACTTCTGAGATCTTTATTTTTCTTCTGAACGATCCCCTGAAGATGGATGCTCGTCTTCTTTTTTTGTTTGTGCGCCATAAATCTGTCTGAGAATTCTTTGCCCAACTGGTCATAGTTATGGATGCTTTCTGGGGTGAGTGTTTTGAGCCACCAGACCGCGTCACTTGCTGCTTGTAACATCATTTTGGATTCAAAGACATCCAAGTGATCGTCTGGGTCTGTTTTTCCAGCATAAGAGGGCATCGAAGGTACTCTTGGTTTTGGGGGCATTCATAATGGCATCGCTGAATGGTAGAGGCATTAGTGGGAGCATACCCAAAGTGTTACCATTCCTAGGTCCAAGGCGGTCGCTCAAAGGGCGGCTGCAGCCAGCCCCGTCGCCCTTTGGGGGGTTCGGATCATAACTGTCATAGTCAGCTTCATCGTCCCCATAATCATCATATTCGCCCCCGCAGCCTAGGTCATACTCGCCCGCCCCATATTCATTACCCTCAAAGTCACCCTCCCCAAAATCTGAATAAATGGGGATGGGTTGTTTACCTTGAGACATAGGCATGGATGATGCCTCTGAGGTGAGGTGAAGTGAAGGCTGGCTGTTTGCCTTGACCGGCGTGGAAGTCGACTTTGCCAGATGTTTCTGCTGCGAGTAGAGCAACTTCTTGTTGTTCAAGTACACACGAGCGTCTACCTGGGAATGGACCCCCAGGGTGGGCGAGTCGTGAATAGGTCTTTTGGGCGACCTGCGCGTCAATAGGCCTCTTGCCCTCGCGCTTTGAGAGTTGGCGAGTGTCTTTTCCAAGGTCTGGGCGAGCCACCATAGAGGGGTCCTGGCGCCCGCCTTGATTGGGGTTCTGGCGAGTCAACTGTGACGCGTTGGGGCGAGGGGCAGCATAAAGCCTGGGTTGAGTCGCAGCGGCCACTTGAGCGAGCATCCTTGCCCCTTTTTTCATCTCTCTATGGAAGATATCCATCATAGATTTCTGCATGTTAAACATAGATTTCTGCATGGTATGCATGGATTTCTCAAGGTGCTTTTCTGTGACAAACTGGACTTGACGAGTCGAGTGTCGACCCGAGTGTCCTCTCGAGGATTTGGGAGTCTCACTAGATTGTCCTGACTTTCTGGTCTCATCCTCTACATGGAAATCATCCTCTTCCAAGGTCGGCATTTGGTTCTGGTTGAGAGGTTGAGAATTGAGGGGAGAAGAAAGTATATAGTCTCTGGATCTTGTGGAGTAGACCATTCAACAAAGGGCTCCCCACAGACGGCGTCAATGTTTCGGGGTTCTTTTGGGGGTCGACTAGAAAAGTGTCAAAGTAAGGGAGCTCCAAAATCGAAAGTCTAAACGGGCGACCTGCAAAAGAGAAAACGTGACTGCCCCGGGGGGGTTTCGCGGGAGGGGGCCCCTCCAACGGTCAAGTCAGGAGTTTGCAGGTAGAGAGAGAAAGTCCAGAGAGTATCTTGGGAGTAGTGCTAGAGAGAGAAGTTAATTGTTACCTGAAATGAACAGTGACCGTATTTATAGGACGTCAGCTTTAGGGCACGGAATTTCGTACCCTGTTAGATGTCAGGTGGAAACCTCAGCGCCTCGGTAAATGGGCCTACCATTTAGAGTATTTATGGGATAGGCTGGTCACATCAATCATGCTGACGCACTAAGGAATATTCCCGGGATTTTAGGGGGGGCTTTATTATAGCCCCTTAAATGCCACGTGTTGGCTTACGATTGATTGTCTTACTTGTGGACCCCCTCTGATAACATGGCGGTCAAGAGTTGGTCAAAATACATATTTTGGGCCTCAACAACAACAATAATAATAATAATAATAATAATAATAATAAATGGAATACTATTCCATAAAAAAAAACAATGAATGGAATACTATTTTAAAAACAGTGTCATTACACACACTTCACCACTAAGTGTGAACACATTACTAAATTGAAATGAACTAATTCATTTCAATTTTTTTTTGCTGCGGGCTCCTCGGATAAAAAAAAACTAAAATGGACCAATTATTAGACATATAAATGAAAAAGAATATAATCATAACGTATATCATCTTTTCGACTAAGATTGTATTCTTTATGGCTGAATTTAAGTGAACTGGAATGAACCAAATAGTAATATTTGAGAGAATACATATTTTCTTTACTGAACACCACTTCATTGAAAATATTAGTGAACTAAAGTAAAAACTACTGAACTAACCCGAGATTACCACTGAACTAAACTTCACTGATAAGATAAGTTCCAAAGAACACACGCTAAATTAACACATAGTACGAGAAGGTAAATTCAAACATAACACGAAAACTCCTCTTTCAACCATCAAAAGTTTGCGGAAGTTGATTCGGACACAAAAAATCTAAACTTGAAAATTATTTTCATCAGGACCATGATACACATACACTAAGTGTATATCTCAATTATATATACAAGCTCTCTTAATTGTTCATGTGTCAAGATTGGTAGAATATTCTTTTACCCCACTTGTGCAATAAATATAGTAGTACAATCTTTTTCAACTCAAATCTAATCTAGTCTAATATATATATATATATATATATATATATATATATATATATATATATATATATATATATATATATATATATATATATATATATATATATATATATATATATATATATATATAAGTTTATGTGCACAATTGCTTAATGGACAAGTGGACATCCAGATAAGCAAGGCACATCCACATAGCTTGCCATGTCATCTTTATTTAACATGCATGAACCTACATTAATACATATTTTCTTTTATTAAATAACGTTTTCTCTCCAAAATTCAAGATGTATCTTACAAATACATTTCATTAATTTTTTTTATAATAATACATGCATATAATAATCACAAAAAATATCTATTTGCTCAATTGAGTTGTTGTATGATTAAAAGAGCGTTATAATAACTTAGAATTTTGTACCATCCTAAGTTCAGTGTTATTCCACACATTTTCTTCTTGTATGGTTTATTTTTAGTTACGTTTCATATTTCATAATATGATTACAATATTACATGCAAGTTTGTGCCTCGCATGGGGCATATAAGAAAATATAAATAATTGCTATATTGACATGTAGGCTTCGATACATAAGCAAAATATTGACATATCTTATTTTACTACTATTAGTTATATGATCACAAATGATTGTGCAACGCAAAAGAATGTATTAGCTTTCAATGAATGGTATATATGGTTGTTAATTAATTAAATATAATTTCACTGCATCTATTTGATACTTAGGGCATCCTCTTTTTTGGACTGGATACAGTAGAAAACTGCAGCAAAATTAAATAGTAGTAGTATGGAAGTAGTAGTGGTGGTGGTCTTTTGGACCGGATATAGAAGTAAATTGCAATAAAAAATAATAAACAAATTTGGCTATACAAAACCAGTTGACCTGGTTTATATCATGATTAACAACAAATGAGATATTGTATATTTTTGGTATTTTGGCCTAAAATTGGTGTAATGTGGTAGGTTTGTGCATATTAAGGGATTGAGAGGTTCATAGAAAAGTATTTTTGTATCCATATATGGCATATGCCAAAGGTGTCTTGAAAATTTATACCAATAAAGATATTTTATTTAATATTAACACACAAACCGTGTATCGCACGGGAATATAACTAGTATATATATATGAGTGAATGTGCACAATTGCTTAATAGACAAGTGGACTTCCACATAAGCAAAGCACATCCACATAGGTTGGCATGTCATCTTTATTTAAGATGCATGAACCTACATTTATACATATTTTCTTTTATTAAATATTAAAATATTATTTTCTTTCCAAAAGTCAAGATGTATCCTACAAATACATTTCATTAAATTTTTTATAATAATACATATATATAATAATCACAAAAAAAATACTTATTTGCTCAATTGAGTAGTTGTATGATTAAAAGAACGTTATAATAACTTAAAAATTTGTATCATTCTAAGTCCTGTGTTATTCCACACATTTACACATAAAATGAAGGGACACAAACTGGAGAGTACAAAAGATCGAGACACATTTTCAAATACTTATTTTACTGTTTTTTTTTTTGAAAGAATTGATAAAAAAAAATATGTATATATAATGTCAATTCTGGCGTGCATAGTTGTTTTGGCAGAATATTTATCCGGATCCTATATCGTGCGTGTGTGAATGTTACAAAATAATATTAATGAAGAAAATAAAATTATGGGTAAGTACATAAATTGCTTTGTAGCGGGAAGAAAAAATACGGAGTTTGATTTGTTATAATTTTTTATAAGAAAAAAAACATATGTTTATCAAGTTTGATCACTATTCTATTTAGTAGTATCTCAACTTTCCTAATTATAACACAAGTATCTTTTTTTGGGGGGAGTAATTAATTATAACACAAGTATTTTACAAGTATATAAAATTGTGCATCGCAGGGGGCATGCAATTAGAATTGAACAACAAAGTAAGAAATTTGAGTATTGAGAGGGACAGTCCATAGATTAGGAATTTCTTAGCAAGATGTGATATAGGCTAAATTTGTTACAAGTTTGTACTAATGAAAATATTTTAATTGTTATAAACACGGAACCGTATATCGCACAAGAATGTAACTAGTATATATAGATTTTTGGGTATAAGCGCTGGTGAGGTGACAAGTGTCACTCTCCGGTTGGCTTATACCCAAGTCATTAATTAAAATATATTTTTCCTTTTTCTTTATTGAGAGGGGTTATGATTAAATAGTTATTTAACATTAATGATGCAAATTAATAGGAAAGATCAATGGAATTTTGGCATTATTTAGGCAATTAATGATATAATTAATAAAGACACATTTAAAAATGATATAATCGTATGAGTTGTACACTATAAATAAAAAAGATACTATTAGTTTATCATTTCGTTTAATTATCTTAAATGGTTTCCTTTTTACCATTTCACCTTTTAATTATCGATTAAACATGCACATGTTAAATAATAGTTAAACTATATATCTTTTAACTAAAAATGTGTTGTGGGTCAAATTGGAGGTTATGTCACAAGTGATCAATTGACATGCGACTAATGTTTGTGAGGATAAGCACAAGTACTGTGACAAGAGTTACATTTTGAGTTACGTCTTCGACCTCCTTTTTTTACTATAATTTGGGTCCCCAATTTTTTTGAATTTTATATTTATGGGTATGCAAGTATATCTAACCCCTGTTTGTAGGTATACGTGCAGTAGATAATGTGACAACAATTACATTTTGAGTCATCATTTTATTGAGATTGATGATTGTGGTGATTTGTGGGTATTGTATAAGAGCTAGCAATAGCAATATGACATGGCAAGTGATACGTGTCTAATCTTAGGGGGATAAGCATAGGTAACATGACAAGAGTCATTATTTTTTATTAAGTTTTATATTTACAGGTTTAAGGGAAGGGTACATTGCAAGTGATGTTTGACTAATATTTGTGAGGATAAACGAATACTGACAAGTAACATGTGAGTACGTGACTAATCTTTGTGGAAATATACCCTAAAAAATAAATTATGGAACAATTATAATGTAAAACGGGTATGCATTTAGTCACCTTTTTTTGCTTATATATTCTATATTTGTGGAAACAACCACCGATTACGTGTCAATTGACATGCAACGAATATTTATAGAAAAAGTACATGTGATTTATTTACACATTGATTCACCTGCTTATAATTCTTTATCTTAATAGAGTTATGTGTACTCTGATCTACAATAATAATAAAAAGTATAACCTGAGATAGGAACCCGTGCTACGCACAAGCTGGGTTAGCTTCGTTTGTGTGACGTTATTTTTTTTTTCTTTCTCTTTTTTGTGTGTGCATAATGAAGTATTTTTATTTTTTTATAAGAATGTGTAAGCAAGATTAGCAAATTATATAATTTTGGGTAAAATTGCAAGTAATGTGACAATTGTCAGGTATTGAGTGGTTATTCTTTTTTTTGTTTTTCTTAAAGAGAGTCATGAGTTTTGATCAATAAATATCCTATAATAATTATTATAGTCTATTCATATTTTTTTTAAAATACAATCTAAAATGGGATTAATGTACAACTACGGTGTTTTCAATTGTTAGCTAATTAGGTAATGTAAGAAGGATATTATATTTTATTATTAGTTGTTTATAATAAATCATATTTGCATTAAAAAAATAACAAAATAAACTTCTAATTAGGTACAAATGAAAAATATATGTGGGAATTGATTTATGTAATATAACAAGTTTTACATAGTTGTGGGTATAAGCGCGTGTAACACCGGTATCACATCTTCATAAAATTTACTGTTTATTATTATTATTATTATTATTATTATTATTATTATTATTATTATTATTATTATTATTATTATTATTATTATTATTATTATTATTATTATTATTATTATTATTATTATTATTATTATACAATGATTGTACCTTACAATTTTTTGATGTGTCTATTTCTCTCCTCTCCCATTTTTCACTTTACCACCAATATCCCCCTGAAATCCCAAGGAGCATGGGTAATTTTGTCCCTCCCCTCACATAAGAAAAAAAAAAAGTTGTAAGGTACAATGATTGTATGAGTATCGTTGTCTATTAAGGAACAATCGGTGCGAATAAAACTAGTTAAGAGTATAATCATCGGTTTGCTGACATGAGACTAAAATTTTCAAGGATATGACCAATCAAATAAAATGACAAGCAATGACACATTTAGAGTGACATTGTTGATTTCTATATTTGAGGTACAATGGCAGGTTAGGTAATCAGTAATAGATATTATTATTTTATTATCTTGACATTTTAGTGATTGATTTTGTTGGAGATAAGTCAATTACTTAGGACACGTATAACATTTTTGATCCATCACCATTTTCATTCAAAAAAAGATTTTTGTATTGTTAAAAAAAGAGCAAATTAAAAATATAGTAATAAAAGGATAGTCCGTGCGTAGCACGGGTAACCTCCTAGTAATAATTAGTTTAAAACACAGATTTGAAACCAGAGCTCGACACATAGGTAGTTGAGTTGTCTATTAAATTGGCATCCATGTCATCCATTATGACCCACAATTATAAGAGACTAATGAGTAATAATAAAGTATGAATCCACCATCCCCAAAGTTTGATAGTATTTATTTATTTATTATTTGTATTAAACCATCAATATAAACATTGTTAATAAAATCCTAATTGATAGTCCTAAATTACATCCTACAGTTACAATTCTCAAATCCAACATGAAAATTTTAATGTGATATGGAATACAAAGCGGGAGAAGCAAATTACAGCCATCCCCTTGCTCAAAATTTTCATCTTATTCACACTTCGACTACATATGAGAGGGCTATCAACCCTCACGTTGTTGTCTCCTCCTATGAAAAATATTATTGACTATGTTTACAATGCGATGAGGGAAAAGAACAAGGTAAAAAGAAAAAAGAATATATGGATGGTTAGGTGTGTAATGGTGTAGTCAAAGGTACCTCACTAACAAGTATTTGAATGAATTCAGAATAAATAAAAAAATGCTATTTGAATTGTCCCATAAATACTATTATTTCACTCATAGGTTCCTACTTAGGAGTAGGGATGGCAATGGGGCGGGGCGGTGGTGGATATAGGTAGATCCATCCTCATCCCTGCTTGGGTATTTTGATTCCGTCACCCGCCCTATCCCCGCCACGGGTTGGAGATCCCAAATCCACCTCCACCCCACTAACCTGGAGGGTATCCACCTCCACTCCATTTATCGGGAAGGTATCCATATCCGCTTTATACCCTTTCGAAAACAAATGAACCGCACATCTAGATCTACCTCAAAATCACCCTAAGATCATTTTCAAGAAAAATTTGAGCTTTTTGATAAGCAATAGCACTAGACAATTTTTATATATTTGGTAAAATAAGGTTTTATATATTTATATATTACATTTTTTTATTTTTATCCGGGGCAAATAGGTATGAGGCGGGGCGCGTAAGCGAGTATAAGGTGGGGCGGAGCTCCGACGGGTATCCACCAGGAGAAGAAGCCAAACCACCTCCGCCCCATCCCCGCGGCGGTTTCGCTTTATCAAAACCATCCCCACCCCATCCCCACCTAGCGCTCCCCCATCCCCACCCCTACCGGGGCAGATGCGGGGCGGTATCCACCTTTACCCGCCCCACTGCCATCCCTACTTAGGAGCACTAACCACTTGATTAAACTTAAACCGTCTTTGACAACTTGCAGATAACACATTTTAAAATAATTTGCATTTGAATAAAGTAAAAATGATTTAATAAGACCACCATTACTTTTAAAATCGGTCAACTAATATTGACGTTAACCCGTGCATGGCACGACGCACATACTAGTTTGAACTTAAGATTGAATTTTAATTTTTAAATTTTAAATGGAAAAGGGTGTCTTATTAATTACTCTCTCATTCCCCATGCCTTGGTAACAACATACATCTAATCACCTATTAATTAAAAATAAAAATAAAAAATCTCACCATCTAAACACCGATCACCATGAATGAAGGACCTACGTACCACCCTACCAACGATAACTTTTCCGGTGGATAAATTTTCCAGCAACAAATTTTCCGATTACACAACGCAAACATGAAAGAGGAGAAGTCGATCCCTTTAATACCCGACCCAATGTTTTTTCGGCGAGACACTACAAATTGTATGGAAAATAAAATTCTAGTGAGACAACACAAAATTAGTTGGAAAACAAATTTCGACGTCACACCATTTTTTCCGACGAGATTGGAAACAAAATTGATACGAGTTAACGTAAAAACAATTATTAAAATTACGAATGAATATTATGGAAGTAAAACTACTGAATGCACCAATTTTGTTACCGAAGTCTTGAGATACTTTGAGGAAACTAGTAAAATGAATTCAATGTGTAAATAACATTGATACCCAACAAAGCAAAATTAGTAAACACACTAAATTTGCTACCAAAATATTCTTTGACTAAATTGATTAGATTTGCCAACTAGATCTCAGGATTAATATTAAAGATCCATTGTTCATGAAACCACAACAGAAGAATACTAAGGACCATCATATTTCTATTAAAGTCTTCCCATAGAAAATACTTCAAATTTGCTTAATAAATTTATTTTTAAATCTAAATCTTACACCTTAATTTGCTACTAAGATTGAATCCAATGCATTAGTTACACGTATGTTGATCAATTGAGAGAACAAGTTGTCAAGGGTTTAGACTTCGGAGTGTGATTTTGAGTTTACAGTATAAAAGGATTTAGTTTAGGACAAGGATAAAGGTTTAGTCGATAAATGAAAAGGGTAAACCGTAAAGAGATTAGGATCATTTACCGTATACCTAATTTTGCTACTAAAATTGAATGTTAATGTCACAATTAAATAGCCAAATATAATATTTCAAACTTTACCAAACCAAAAACATTATTTCAAAAAAATATTTTATTAGTATACTATAAAATTTAAATATTACAATTATTTAATTGATATTGTGAAATAATAATTGAAAAATATGTATTATTTTCTTATAAATTTTCAATTCTATTAAATATACCAAGAAAGTGTTACTACTAACCTTCTATATATACCCTAAAAAAAACTTAAAAAACCTTCAAGAAAAATAACCTTATTTTATATATTGGTAATTATGATAATTTAGTTGAGAGTTAAGATTTTCAATCAATCGTGTGCCTTACGTACTCTAAGAAATTTGATCTAAGATACCATGTTTTTATAATATAAACTTTAATCGCATGATCAGGATATCTCTTACAAAAAATCTCAATATTTCACGATTGTTATATTCTTTTATGATTATTCGGTTGAACCAAAAATTTTTAATCAAACACATGATTTAGTATTAGGAGATTAACATTAGAAGATATTTTACTCTTATAATAAGTTTAATCTGTGAATATTGTATTTATTGACATTTATAAAGAGATGATTTGTGAGTATAAGGTTGACAATACTTCCTCGACCTAATGTTTAAAATGTTTTTTAAATTTGAACAATATTATTGAAATGATGGTTATATTAAAATTAAATAATTATATAGAGTGATCTTTCAAAATAGATCATTGTGTATGAGTTAAGTAAACTGACAAGATAAAAGAAAAGACTAATGTATGATGTACTAAACAATAATAGTTGTTGAATACTAATGTTAGCTAACTTGATGTGTAAAATATCGTCTTTTTATATATATTATAGTGAAACAATTACCTAATAAAAACTGACGTTTATTATTATTTTAGTTGTTAAATCAATATGATTATATGGCGTACGGTAATATTTAGGTTATAGGTTATAGGGTATAGGGTATCACTGTTTAGCATATAAATCATTTTGCTACTAATATTGAAATCAATGTATGTATATGGTTCATGACCTTATTGAAATTATGCTACCAAATATTAATATTAAAATAGTTTATAGGCCACATTTTGCTATTAAGATTGACATTTATAGTGATGATGATTTACGTTACTTATTGGCCGGAAACAATAACAGAACTCATATATTACGGTTGCTGCCATTTTTCTCTTTTTCTCTCATCCCAAAATAAAAAATTTGACAGTATAGTAATTGTTGTTGCCTCTTCAATTTTTTTTAGCTTTTCAATGCACCTACTAAATTTATTTTGGCCCCAAGTGACTTTTCTCTCTCCTCTAGTGAAAAAATAGGCTCCAAAACTCCCTCCATTTTTGTCACATTTATCAAAAATTGATTCCTTCAACTTGACATGTGAAAGGTTAAAATGAATTGTGTATATCTTACCACATACAGTTAGTGTACATATAGTCTTTTCCGTTTCATCAGCCAATGTAACTCGCTTAGAATTCAACATGTGAATTTTTTTTTTCTTACAATTTGAGAGTAGCACATAAAATTAGACGTGATTTTGACCATTTAGAGCAACTATATTTCCATCCACAGTCCACACAACAAAGAAAAGGTGGTTGCTTGTGGAATTTTGATATTGAAAGAGTGCCCTCCAAGGAGTGATAGTTTCAGACTACAGAAAGCCCAAGGCACAAAATGACAAGTGGAAATCTATTGTAAACTAATTGCAAAACAGGCTCATCTGCTTACCTTTTTCCTTATTCAGGCTCCATTTGTTTCAACTGCAGTTTACATAACTGAACTGAATTTAATTTTCCTGAACTGAACTTAATTGAAGTGAACTACATTATTATAATTATTTATTATAATTATAATCAACCGAGGCTCTATTTGATTCAAATTAATTTCACATAAATTAAATTCGATTCAGTTAAGTGCACTTCACTTCAATTCAATTCAGATTATGATAATATAGTGAGAAATTTAAATATATAATTATTGCACCAAAAGATTAAAGAAATAATCGATTTCACACTTTCACCTGTTTTTTTATTATTATTATTTACCCTTAACCTTGTTATCTTGTAACATCATCATGACATCATGCTTGTATGAGTTATCTTATCTTAAAATTTCCTCAAACTTTTTCACCAAAAAAAAAAAGTCCCCTCATACTAGTTTTTGTGGTTATCTTGTGTGGCACTTAGGTCTGTGATTATTTCCTATATCATTTAGGTGGTTTGGTAAAAACACTAACTGATTATAGAAAAATCTAAAAATGTAAAGGTAATTTTTTTTATGTTATTTTTACATTTGATTTAAGAACACTATAGCCTCATAGGTGATTGGTTATTCTTTTTTTTTTTTTTAACCATTTATTTAGAATTGATTAATTTCTATTTAAATTAAACCCAAAAATAAAAACTTACTCATACAAATCAGAAACTATACAAATAATTTTGGGACATCACTACAAAAAAATACTCTTGACATGCAAACGAGAAAAACGAAGTATATATCATACGTACACAATGGAATATTGAGAAGAAAAATAAAGCATGAAAAAGAATTACCTTAGCACCCTTTTCCCTCCTCTCCTTTTCCCCAAAAAACAAAAACCTTATTAAGATATGTTATCTTCCACTTATTTGAAATCAACTCATTTTAGTGACATTATTATTCTTATATATTAATTTAATATTCTATGCAGTTTAATTTCGAAGTATATATCATACGTACACAATGGAATATTGAGAAGAAAGGTAAAGTATGAAAAAGAATTACCCTAGCATCCTTTCCCCTCCCCTCCTTTTCCCCAAAAAGTAAAAACCTTATTAAGACATGTTCTTTTGTTCTTTTCCACTTACTTATTTGGAATCAACTCATTTTGGTGACATGATTATTCTCATATACTAATATTCTATTCAGTTTAATTTCGAAGTATATATATCATACATACACAATGGAATATTGAGAAGAAAGGTAAAGCATGAAAAAAAACCCTCTCCTTTTCCCCAAAAAACAAAAATCTTATATTAAGATATGTTATTTTTCACTTATTTGGAATCAACTCATTTTAGTGACATGATTATTCTCATATACTAATATTCTATTCAATTTAGTTTAGTCAAGTCAAGTGCAATCCAATTAAGTACTGTAATGGAAAAGCACATATCCTAAGGTTGTGTTTTTTACTATTTATATAGTAATTGGTTTAGTTTACGTTTACTTTAGTTCAGTTAAATTTACTCTAGTTCAGTGATCTACTTTTTCTCTCACATATTATTATCCAATTCAGTTCAATTCAATATGGTGGAGTTCATTTCACTTTGATTAAGTGAAAAATAACACAATTCAATTACCGTTCCACAAAAACTTCTATAAGACGGTCTTTTCGTAACTTTTGGTGAGACGGGGGTCACTTTTCAATGAAGTAAGGGTCACTGCTCACCCTAAGTGACCCCTTCATTTCTAAAGAGTGACCTCATTTTTTCTGTGAGTTGATCTCACACAAGATTTACTCCATGTACTTACTAATAAAACTTAGTGGATTGTGGTAAATGGTGATAAATAAAAAAAACTAAAAAAAAAAAACTCTATGGATATAAATAAAGAAAAAAAAAAAAAAAAAAGCATGGTGGAAAGATTTTGCTGAGCTGTTTCCGCCATTCATTATCTTCATCGAACCGCCACACCTCCATGTCACATGTACCTCGTTACCTGCAGAGTCTTTACCCTCGAGCCTACCAACGTTTCAATCGAACCTCACATTTACCCTCTCCACGTAGGCTCGGACAACCGTTTGGTACACAAACCAAATCCCAATAAAGAAATCCCAATCCATTAAAAAAGTAATAAAAATAACTCTGCCATGTCTCTTGTTGTCCGTAATGTAGCAGTAGATTACACTACCCCAGCAGTTGTTAGATGAACAATAACACAAGCAGTCATTTCTCCTTCTCTTGCAAGCCAAAACCAAAAAAAGTCTCTCTCCAAAAAGTTGCTGAGAAACAAGAACAAAGATCACCACTTTCATTTTCTCTCTCCTCATTTTGCTTGTTTGTGAAGCCACCACCACCGTTTTCTCTCTCCTCTTGGCTGTCTCTTATTGTATATGTTAAACCCCATTAAATCTCCCCACGAGAAGTTTGGTAAAACCCCTCACGGAAAAGCAAAATTAATCCCATTTGTTTCCACTGTCTGTTTCAATTTGGGTGTGTATAAATTTCTATCACACACCCTGTGTCATAATAAGCAAAAACTAACCTACAAAAAACACAATGTCATCATCATCTTCTACGGCAATCATAGCAATTTGGTTATTAGTTTGGTTGCAATGCGGGTTAATCTTTCCAACAACGGTAGCGATTCTCGACCCGCTTGATTTTCTCGCATTGCAATCAATTCGCAAATCCTTACAAGATGTCCCTGGTTCGAATTTCTTCCAATCATGGGATTTCACTTCTGACCCATGTAATTTCCCTGGGGTTTATTGTGATTCAAATCGGGTTATCGCTCTTAATCTGGGTGACCCGACAGCCGGGTCGCCGGGCCTAACGGGCCGGCTTGACCCGGCTATTGGGAAACTATCGGCATTGGCTGAGCTAACACTCATACCTGGTCGGGTCATGGGTCACATACCTGAAACCGTCTCACAACTCTCAAACCTCCGGTTTTTCGCCATTAGCCGGAATTACTTATCAGGTGAAATCCCAGCCGGTTTAGGCCAACTCAGAGAGCTGAGAACACTTGATTTAAGCTATAATCAGCTCACCGGTTCTATCCCTAGACCGCTTGGTTCACTTCCGGTTCTTTCTAACCTTATTCTATCTCAAAACCATCTTACCGGTTCACTCCCTTCATTTCTATCTTCTTCATTAACTCGTGTCGATTTAATGCATAATAATCTCTCCGGTTCAGTCGAACCGGATTCTTTACCTTCATCAGTTCAGTATCTTTCCCTAGGGTGGAACAAGTTTACTGGACCGGTTGACCGGGTTTTGACTCGGTTAAACCGGTTAAGTTACCTTGACTTAAGTTCAAACCGGTTCACCGGTCTAATCCCATGTCCGGTTTTTTCTTACCACCTTACAAACCTTCAACTCCAAAGAAACCAGTTCTTTGGACCGGTTCAACCGGTTGATGATGTCAAAATAGAGACAGTTGATTTATCCTACAATAGGCTATCAGGAAGTATTTCACCAATGTTAGCAACGGTTCAGAATTTATACCTGAATAATAACCGGTTCATGGGTTTAGTTCCGGCTAATTTTGTGAACCGGTTATTGGATGCAACAATACAGACGTTATATTTGCAGCATAATTATCTGAGAGGGATTGAGATTAATCCAACGGCTGATATTCCTCTGAGCAGCTCTTTGTGTTTGCAGTACAATTGCATGGTCCCACCTGTCCAGTCAGCATGCCCGTTAAAAGCTGGGAACGAGAAGACACGCCCTACTGCACAATGTAACGAGTGGAAAGGGTAAAATGGTAAATTACTATTGTTACTCTAATGTTGGAACTTTTTGTTGATTTTGCTTATGTGCCAAAGATTTTGATTTAATTTCATTTATTTAATTTTTGTGGTACGTAATAAAATAATATCAATGTGGATAGTGAAAAAAAATAGTTATATTATATATTTGTAGTTTATCTTTTACCAGTTATTACTATTATGAAATCAATATATATGTTGCTCAGAAAGAAGAATTTATTATTGTAAAAGGAAGTACCAGGTTTTCAGAGAATTAGAGTGTTTTTTCTCATATATGTGATGTTATGTAATGTATATGAATATATATGGAATGATTCGTTTTAGCTCAAATGTGTGTTGGCGATTTGTCTTATCAGCTTTTGTATTTTCAGTTCTCAAATTTCAGTTGATTTTATTTTCAGCTTATTATAATTCGGGTTGCGAAAATGACTAATGCCATTGATACATACAATACAGGTTGTTGGGGGGGGGGGGGGGGGTTATAAACAATATGATTTTTTCGCCAAAAATGCAAAATTTGACACTCATACTAGACTGGTTGAGTTATGACACTGATTGGACTGCATAATTTGGCTAAAGAGAATGTTATATAACCTAATGCAAGTGCCTGAAATGAGTTAGAATCGGTGACTCCTTTCCCACCTTTCACCATCCAGACGGGGGATCAATTCTCATCTTCAACAGATTAGGTTTCCCTTCTCAGAACCAAATTACCATCATTAAAAATAAAAAAGGGTAAAATGAGTTTTAGATGTGGATCATAGTATAATTGCAAGACAATTTATTGATTGAACTAAGTGATCACATAGAAAGTTTCATTGCATGTCCTAATGATTACAAGTAGAAGGGAAACTAACAAAAACAAGTTAGGCTCTGTTTGATTTACCTTAATTGTACTTAAATTCAGTTCAGTTCAGTGCAATTCAGTTCAGTTCAGTACAGTTCAGTTCATTTCATGTGTAACTTTATCACTCATATAATCTTTTATTTCGAAATAATTTCATGATGATAATTATGTCATCGGAAAGATCTCGAAGAATACTTTCAAATGAGTCTAATATTGACTATGTTTGGACGAATTTTAAATGGTTAACGGTCAAGTTTAAAAAATCAATTCAGTTCAGATCAGTTCAGTTCAGTTCAGATCAGTTTTATCCAGGTGAATCAAACGGAGCCTTAATAATAGACCAAGCACAAGGAAGCTTTGGCTTCTTTTGAAGCCCCTTTTGGCCGCACGAGGTTATGAGTTATGACCCATAATCATTTTGGGTGAAGATACAAGAGTGACTTAAGTAATAACATGAAAATCATCACAATATATATAAACAAATAAAGCAAAAGTTAAAGGGGGTCTAATCTCTCATAATAAGGGAACTTTGATGAGACAAATCACTCTTTTTTTGGTTTTTCATTTTTAGCCCTTTGGATAAAGTATTTTTGTGTCTTTTTTGACCCTTTAGGAGTACAAGGATGGTTGAATTGACAAAATAAAATAAAGTAAAATTAATGAAATTAAATAATTATTGGCGTTTAGACTTGAGAAAATCATTAGTAAATGCAGTGAACTAATAGAGGCTAAAGGGCATGGGTCCGGTAAATTGGTCCAAAAAGGATTGATAGTGACTCGAAATTTCGTCTCCATAAAGCTTGGGCCCTCTTATATGCTTCTTTTTTAATGATTCTCCCTAAATTGGAGAAAATATATCTACCTAATTCATTTACCAACCGATGACATTCCATCATTAGGTCAATGTAATAGCAGGAAATTGAAACCATTTGAGTGTACTTCAACTAAAATTTGATTGTAATTAATATTTTAGTTTTATTGTAATGTTATTGTCGGATTGATATAATAATACTATGTTATAAATTAGAGCATATATTAATAATACATCGATATTACCTCAATGTCTTTCAAATAAGCTCAAATCTCACCCAATCGGGGTCAATCATACACAACATTACCTCTATAACACAAGAGATTTTCACAGAGGGAGCGTTTCCAATTGACCCTTTATTCAATCCACGACAATCATTCACAATTTTACATTATTGATAGAAGGTAAGATAGTTAGATAAGCCTACGTACACTAGAATTTTGTGAGATAGAGAATAGATTAAACATATCACAAAAAGATATTGGGTGTGTTCTTTAGAGTTTACTCGTGCAGTTCAGTTAAGTTTAGGGGTGATCTCGTATTAGTTCAGTGATTTTCTGTTTCAGCAATGATGTTTAGTTCAGTTCAGTGGTATTTAGTTCAGACTTCAAAGACATATCTTTTGTGTCACATATCAAGTGTTTTTCAATTCACTTCAGTTGTGTTGAGTTCAATTCAGTGGTGTTAACTTCACTCCAGTAAAATTGAATTCAGATCAATTCCGTTCATTTCAATCGAGTTCACTGTTGCCACAAAAAACACACCTATTTGCATTTACAATCAATATAGCATTATTAGGAGTGCTATGCTAAATTTATTTAGTTAATGCATTATTATCAAATTATGCAAGAGGGCCATTGATCAATTACAAGATGGCAGAAGTCAGAAGAGACCTTGACACTGGCGTTGGTATGTAACAACGCTTAACACCTTGGCCTTGATTCTCTGCTAGGAAACTAGGCATTCGGCAGTTGGCACTGAGACTACCTGAAAATTTGACGAAGAACAGACCAACATAAAGCAGGTTGAGACTTTGAGAGTCAAGCAGGAGCAGTTTCAATTATCCTACCTGATGGTCTGGCATTAGTTGAAGATGTCATGACTAACTAGCTAGACCAAGTACCACCTCCCAACTAATCTCATTTCTTAAGCTGCGTTTGCTTCTCATTTGCCCTGGCGTGCGTTTTTATTTTGAGAGATGTGGATGGTATGTATCAAAAAATTAGCGTACGTGTAATGGGGTAGTAATTTTGTCAATACAATAAACACTTTTTTAAAGGCTCTGTTTGGTTGGGGTGAAAACAGTTTTTCTGGAAAACAGTTTTCCCATTTTCCGTTGTTTGGTTTACATTGAGAAGGAAATTGGTTTTCAAGGAGAAAAACATTTTCACCTATGTAGGTGTAAATGTTTTCCCTTCAAAATGAAGGGAAAACGGTTTTTCGTTGGTGGGACACTATGTCCCTGGAGCACTAACAGTGGACTTGATCATCGGGTTTGGTTGTCGTGACTTCGGGTCATATAAAAAAACTCGCACCCGACTTGATTGTGGGCCTTGGACCGAACTTTCGGGCCACTTTCTCAAAATTGTTTTTTTCTTCAAATAAGTATAATTTTTGACTCTGATATGCGTTTGAGGTGAAATTTTTTTTAAATCCACCTAACTTTTCGAGATCGACGCAACTATATTAGTAGATTTTATTTTTTTCTAAAAAATAGTTTTTTAGGAAAATTATTTTCCGTTGTAACCAAACAACGAAAAATGTGATCGGGAGTACATTTTACACTGAAAATAATTTTCAGCTGAAAATACTTTTAAGTTGAAACTTAAAAAATGATTTTTCGCCCAACCAGATAGAACCTTAAGACGGATGCCTCAAGTGAAAAGTAGTAATTCTGTTGGAACTTGGAAAGAGGGATTGTTATTGCCTTGGCAAATAACATTGCTATATGAAAATAAATGTCAAAGGTATGTACAAGGACAATCGCCTTATTAATTTTTGCTACTTACCAAAATAATTTTACAATATATATATATATATATATATATATATATATATATATATATATATAATTGAGTTCTCACCAAGATGACATTAAATAGGTAATAAATAGTTATAAATGCATAGGTGATTAAAAAGAAATTAAAAATATTTTTTTCTTAATAAAAAAAGTAACATAAGTATTATATTTATTATCCTAAAAAAGGTATATTATTTATTCATTAAAAAAGTAATTTCTTTGTTAAATGTGTGAAAAAGATTATTATTGTTCCTTGCTACTCCTATTATTTAACTTTATATATTGATGTGATTAAAAAAAATTATTTTATTGATTCTAATAACAGAGGATGATGAACAAGAACCCGTGCATCGCACGGGCACAAAATCTAGTATATATGTATAATTGAGTTCTCACCAAGGTGGCATTGAATAGGTAATAAATAGTCATAAATGCATAGGTGATTAAAAAGAAATTAAAAATACTTTTTTTTTAATTTTAATATAAAAAAGTAAGAGTATTATATATATATATATATATATATATATATATATATATATATATATTATATGTTCACTAAAAATGTAATTTTTTTGTTAAATGTATTTTTTTCCTGATAAAAAAATTATTATTGTTCCTTGCTACTCTTATTATTCAACTTTATATATTGATATGATTAAATTTTTATTATTATTTTGATTCTAATAACAAAGTGTATATGATAAACAAGAACCCGTGCATCGCACGGGCACGAAATCTAGTATATATGTATAATTGAGTTCTCACCAAGGTGGCATTGAATACGTAATAAATAGTCATAAATGTATGGGTGTTTAAAAAGAAATTTAAAATATTTTGATTTTATTTTAATAAAAATAAGTAACATAAGTATTATATTTATTATCCTAAAAATATTATATATTCACTAAAAATAAAAATTCTTTGTTAAAAGAGTTTTTTTTTTGTTGATAAAAAAATTATTATTGTTCCTTGCTAGACTCCTATTATCCAACTTTATATATTGATGTGTTTAATTTTTTTTATTATTATATTGATTCTAATAACGGAGGATGATAAACAAGAACTCGTGCATCGCATGGGCACGAAATCGTATATATACGTAAAATTGAGTTCTCACCAAGCATTAAATAAGTAATAAATAGCCTTAAATGCATGGGTGATTAAAAAGAAACTAAAAATAATTTTATTTTATTTTAATAAGAAATAAGTAACATAAGTATTATATTTATTATCCTAAAAAAATTTATAAATTCACTACAAATATAATTTGTTTGTTAAATTTGTTTTTGTTTTTGATAAAAAAATTATTATTGTTATTTGCTACTCCTATTTCTTAACTTTATATATTGATATGATTAAAAAACTTTATCATATTTCTTCTAATAACAGAGTGTGCATGATAAACAAGAAGATGCACGGACATGAAATCTAGTATATATGTATAATTGAGTTCTAAGTTGGGATCTATTTATTGCTTATTAAGGACATACTTAATCAAGGAATTCTATAGTAGTATAGATTAAAGACTAAAATGAGGGAGATGAATGTTAGCAATAAATAAATAAAAAATGAGGGAGATGAAGAGAATGATTTAATGAAAATTTTAATTCACTGAGGGAAATGAACAGGGCATCTTTTCGGTTGTTCATACCTTTAAGAAACCGTAAAATTCATAGTATTTTCATTTGTGAATTTATTAACCCAAAATGGCTGTATATAATGACTTCACACATAAGTACTACTTATATATTGACTCCTTTATATATACCATGAGCCCATGATTTGGGAGAGGGCTTGGCCGTATAAATGAATCTACATTCTTTTTTCTTTTTTGTTTCTTCTCCATTTTCTTCCCCAATCTGATTCTTTTGATGTACATCATTTTTCTTTATTTAATGGAATGTTGTTTGCTTGCTGTGCAATACAGAAATGCGTTTAGGAATCCAACTTCTTGACAAGAACAAGCTTGAAGATTAAGGAAATTTAGGGGAAATTAGGCCCTGTTTGGTAATTGGCTGGTGACATTAGTTGTTGGCTGATGGCTGATGGCTGGTGGCTGGTGGCTGGTGGCTGGTAGTCGATGGCTGGTGGCTGGTGGTAGATGGCTGGTATTGTTAGCTAATTTGACCGGCCGGTAACATTGGATGTTTGGAAATGATGTTTGGTAACATTGGCTGATAACATTAGCTGGTTATATGTAAAATGACCTATAAGGACATTCATATGATTGAGGAATTTGATGGCATAGAAGTAAATAATTGCAAGTCTTGGACTATTATGTCATTGGACTACATTAATGCCACCAGCCAATACTCATAAGCCAACCTCCTTGGCTTTTCAAAAGTTGGCTTGTGGGAACCCAAAAGCCAATTTGACAAGCTAACATCCAAACATCAATATTGGATAGTGGACTGGTCAAACATCCAATTTTGCCAAAAGTCACCTCACAAGCCAACATCCAAACAGCCCCTCAAACATACACCAACTACCAATAAATTTGGAGAGATAGAAGAGGAGAGAGTTTAATGCTCATGTTGCAAAAATCTTTGGACTTCGATTATCATGGTTTTTTTTTGGTATTGTTTTGTTTTTTTATCGTTAAGTAGCTAATATTATCGGATGAATTCGGATCACTTCACTTTTAACTTATTTTCTTTTAGTTTGTTATAAGGATTCTCTTCTATTGGTTCCGAGTTACGAGTTGATGACAAATTTGATTATCAATTCATGGGGCAATTTTCTAATGTTGTTGTAATGCGGTGGATTACGAATAATTACATTATTTTGTACATGATAATGCTTTTTAAATAAATAGATATCGTTGTCTCACGGATTCTGAGAAGTTTGTGATGCTGTAGAATTTGTCTCAAAGGTTATGTGAAGTGTGTTGGTTTTTGTTTAAGATCATCATCATTTCGTATTTAGTGGTTTTTGACTTCTTATGAAAGCAATTAGTTTTTATTTATTGTTTTTGAACCATTGGTAATAGTATATTTTGGTTTGGTTAGAAGAAAATCAGAGGCAAGACTTTCATAATTATATTATTTGTATTCTTACGATTTCATCCTTCATTTAATTTCACTTTTTTTTTCTTTTTTTTTTTTGGCTTAAGATGACTCATTAGATAGTATACTAATACATGTATATTGGTGGATCAAAGACTGTTGGTATCTAAACATCAAATTTTCTAAAGGAAACTAAAAAGAAAGTTATTCATGATTTTTTTTTGGGTGCAAATTCATGTTTTTTTAACATGAGTAGTAGTAAGAGGATCATTTTTCTTTTTGATTAGAAGTAAGAGGATAATTAAGTATTCATAAAAGCATTAATAATACAAGAAATTATTTAAAATCTTTTAAAAAAAGATAAGCACAATAACTTCAAAATTATTGTTTCGTGTTTTGTTCCCCTTTGTATAACTGTATTCATACAAGGATCACCAAAAAAAAAATGAATATAAATGAAGATGATTGGAAGCGGGTTTCTAAGTAGCAATTTAGTAGATTATCATATTTTTAATTATGCAGTCAAAAACTATGCAACTATTTTAGTATAGTAGAGGATAAAAAATACTGGAACAACTACAATTTGAATTTCAAAACTATTAGAATAATATTTTCTTGCAACGAATGGAAACAAGGATCCCTGCAACGCACGGGCACGAAATATAATATATGTATAATTGAGTTCTCACCAAGGTAGCATTAAATATGAAATAAAAAGTCATAAATGCATGTGTGATTAAAAAGAAATTAAAAATAATTTTATTTTCTTTTAAAAAAACTAAGTAACATAAGTATTATATTTATTATCCTAAAAAATATATATTATATATTCACTACAAATGTAATTTCTTTGTTAAATGTGTTTTCTTTTTGTTCATTAAAAATTATTATTGTTCCTTGCTACTCTTATTATTCAACTTTATATATTGATATGATTAATGTTCCTTAATTATTTTGAAAATCTAATAACATAGGATGATAAACAAGACCCCGTGCATCGCACGGGCACGAAATCTAGTATATATGTAAAATTGAGTTCTCACCAAGCATTGAATAGGTAATAAATAGTCATAAATATATGGGTGATTAAAAAAAAATTAAAAATAGTTTTATTTTATTTATTTTAATAAGAAATAAGTAACATAAGTTTTATATTGATTATCCAAAAAAAGATATTATATTATATATTCACTAAAAATGTAATTTCTTTGTTAAATGTGTGTTTTTTTGTTGATAAAAATATTATTATTGTTCTTTGCTACTCATATTATTCAACTTTACATATTGATATGTTGAAAAGAAAAAAAATTATATTTCTTCTAATAATAGAGTATGCTTGATAAATAAGAACCCGTGCATCGCACGAACACGAGATCTAGCATATATGTATAATTGAGTTCTCACCAAGGTAGCATTGAATAGGTAGTAAATATTTATAAATGCATGGGTGATTAAAAAAAATTAAAAATAATTTGATTTTATTTTAATAAAAGTATGTAACATAAGTATTATACTTATTATCCTAAAAAAAATTATATATTCAATAAAAATGTAATTTCTTTGTTTAATGTGTTTTCTTTTTGTTGATAAAAAAAATTATTATTGTTTCTTGCTACTCCTATTATTCAACTTTTCTTTTTTTTTTTTTTTTGGAAAATGATTAGCTTTCATTTCATCTCCCAAAGGGACATCAATATGATGCCCTCCGGATAATCTATACAACCTACGCCAATACCAACTTGGTATCCTGGTATCTTAACAAACTATCCACAAAATATACAAATCAAGGAAACAAATACCTATCTAAGGACAAGGGGATCAATAGACAAATCTACATCAGAATTCGGATCAAAACTGTAAAATCTAGCACAAATGCAGTTTAGGATTTGCCTCAAGATCATTGGCCCCGTTCTTCGTGTATCCCCAAAAAGTCTCATGTTTCGTTCCCGCCATATTTCGTAGACACAAGCAGCCATGGCTGCTCTCTTTAGCCGTTGTGTCCCTGCTTTACCATGCACAAACTTCTGAAACCACTTGCACTCATTCTTTAGAGTTAGCTGCCTTTGAGAAATTCCACACCAATTCAAAACAGTAGACCAGATTTGTGAAGAAAAAGCACACTAGAAGAACAAATGGTTGTTTGATTCAAGAGCTTTCTCACACAAGCAACACCTATTTACCAAGTGCAGTCCTCTACTTTGTAAGTTCTCCACAGTAGTCAACTTTTCCTGTACTGCAAGCCACAAGATTACTCTATGACGAGGAGCCGACATAGGTTCCCAAACAGTGCGAGCCCATTTGCAAGCAGGCTTATGTGTACGCAGATTATCATAGGCATGCTTCAGCATGAATTTACCACTACTCCCCCATTGTTTCACCAGAGCAGCAGCAACTCCCACACTTCCACACCTCTCAATCAATTTATTTTTCAGTTGAATAAGCCTCTTCCAGATAAAAGAATCATTTATCTTGCTTTCAGTAACCCAAATAGATCCTCCTTTAGTATAATATTTTCTGACCCAGGCTCCCCAAAGAGAGGGTTGCTCAGGTTCAATTTTCCAGACCCACCTCAGACTCATAGCTTGGTTCCAAGTCAAAACCTCTTTAATGTTTAGCCCTCCTTCACTTAAGGGCTTGCAGATATTATACCAGCTAACAAAGACAAATATCTTGTGGTTCTCATTGTAACCCCAAAAGAACTCTCTACACATCTTCTCAAGTTGGAGAATAATCCCCTTAGGAAGCACAAAAGCAGACCCCCAAAATGCATACATACTGAAAACCACAGAGTTAATTAGTTGAACATGACCTGCATAGCTGAGAAAATTTGTAGTCCAGTGCTTCATTTGCTTCTGAATATTATCGATGAGGGGTTGAAAGAGAACCTTTGTGAGTCTAGAAGTACTTAGGGGAACTCCTAAGTAACAGAAAGGAAAAACCCCCTCTGAAAACCCAATGTAATTCAAAATATTGGCCTTGGTGACAGGGCACACACCCCAAAAGTAAATGCTTGTCTTCTGCACATTCCAACAAACTCATTAAAACAGTCAACAACATTTTTAACTGAACTGAAATCCCGTGAAGATTAAATCTTCAGTGAAGCTCAAGTGATTAAGCTTTAACCTACCACACTTAGGGTGATCAGAAGAACCAGGTCTTTCCCTACAACACCGAAGCATACTGGACAGAAATTCCATGCAGATCACAAAAAGGTACGGAGACATTGGTCTCCCTGTCTCAAGCCTCTTTGTCCAGCAAAATAACCCCTATTCACCCCATTCACACCAATGGAATACATACTGGTTGACAGACAAACCATAATCCAACGAACAAACTTTTCAGGAAAACCAAAGAAAATAAGAGTTTTCTCAAGAAAAGACCACTTAAGGGAGTCATACGCTTTCTGAATATCAACCTTTATCATTGTTCTCGGAGAAATATGCGCCCTGGTGTAGTGCTTAACTAACTCATGAGCAATAAAGACATTATCAAATATGCGCCCTGGTGTAGTGCTTAACTCATGAGCAATAAAGACATTATCAAAAATGCACATATTATTCAACTTTATATATTGATATGGTTAATTTTTTTTTTATTATATTGACTCTAATAACGGAGGATGATAAACAAGAACCCGTGCGATTAATTATATTCACTACAAATGTAATTTCTTTGTTTAATGTGATTTTTTTTTGTTGATAAAAAAATATTATTGTTCCTTGATACTCTTATTATTCAACTTTATATATTGATATGGTTAAATTTTTTTTCTTATATTGACTATAATAACGAAGGATCGTGCATTGCACGGGCACGAAATCTAGTATAGAGGTGGCATTGAATATATAATAAATAGTCATAAATGCATAACATAAGTATTATAATTATTATCCTAAAAAAGGTATATTATTTATTCACTAAAAATGTAATTTTCTTTGTTAAATGTGTGAAAAAAATTATTATTGTTCCTTGCTACTCCTATTATTCAACTTTATATATTGATGTGATTAAAATTTATTTATTATATTGATTCTAATAACAGATCGAGGATGATGAACAAGAACCTGTGCATCGCACGGCCACGAAATCTTGTATATATGTATAATTGAGTTCTTACCAAGGTGCCATTGAATAAATAATAAATAGTCATAAATGCATGAGTGATTAAAAAGAAATTAAAAATACTTTTATTTTATTTTAATAAAAAAGTAACATAAGTATTATATTTATTTTCCTAAAAAAAGGTATATTATTTATTCATTAAAAATTTAATATCTTTGCTAAATGTGTGAAAAAAATTATTATTCTTCCTTGCTACTCCTATTATTAAACTTTATATATTGATGTGATTAAACTTTTTTTTTATTATATTAATTCTAATAACAGAGGATGATGAACAAGAACCCGTGCATCGCACGGGCACGAAATCTAGTCAATAGATATATGTAAAATTTGAGTTCTCACCAAGCATTGAATAAGTAATAAATAGCCATAAATGCATGAGTGATTAAAAAGAAACTAAAAATAATTTTATTTTATTTTAATAAGAAATAAGTAACATAAGTATTATATTTAATATTCTAAAACCAAAATTATAAATTCACTAAAAATATAATTTCTTTGCTAAATATGTTTTTTTTTTTTTGATAAAAAGATTATTATTGTTCTTTGCTACTGATATTATTCAACTTTATATATTGATATGATTAAAAAAATTTATCAAATTTCTTCTAATAAGAGAGTGTTCATGATAAACAAGAACCCGTGCATCGCACGTTCATAAAATCTAGTATATATGTAAAATTGAGTTCTCACCAAGCAGTGAATAAGTAATATTTAGCCATACATGCATAGAATAAGAAATTAGTAACATAAGTATTATATTTATTATCCTAAAAATTTTTATAAATTCACTAAAAATGTAATTTCTTTGTTAAATATGTTTTTTTTTATAAAAAGATTATTATTGTTCTTTGCTACTCCTATTATTCAACTTTATATATTGATATGATTAATAAAATTTATCATATTTATTCTAATAATAGAGTATGCATGATAAACAAGAACCCTACATCGCACGGGCATGAAATCTTGTATATATGTAAAGTTGAGTTCTCACCAAGCATTGAATAGGTAATAAAAAGCCATAAATGCATGGGTGATTAAAAAGAAATTAAAAATAGTTTTATTTTATTTTAATAAAAAATAATATCAATGTATAGAAAAAAATTAAAATAGTTTAATTTTTTAAAAGAAATTAAAAATAGTTTATTTTATTTTATTTATTTTAGTATTATATATATATATATATATATATTATTATTTTTTTTGTAGTTTTGTTTAGTTTTAGTATTATATTTTTTATTTATAATGAATATATTTGTTTTTAGTATTATAAATATTTTTTTAAAAAATATATTAGTAAAAATGTAGTTTAGTATTATATTTATTACCTTCAAAAAAATATATTATATATTAACTAAGAATTTAGTTTCTTTGTTTATTTTTTTAAATTGATAAAAGAAAATTATTATTGTTCCTTGCTAATCCTATTTTTCGACTTTATATATTGATATTATTAAATTACTTTTTATATTAATGCTAATAACGGAAAATGATGAACAAGAACCCGTGCATCGCACGGGCACGAAATCTAGTATATATGTATAATTGAGTTCTTACCAAGGTGACATTGAATATGGATTATAGAAAAAAAAAAAAAAAAAGGTGACATTGAATATGTAATCAATAGTCATAATAAATGTATGAGTGATTAAAAAACATTAAATTTTATTTTATTTTAATAAAAATAACTAACATATAAGTGAATGTGCACCGTGCTAGATTGACACGTAGGATTTGACAGATAAATGTTTTTTTACATGTCATCACATATTTTATTTTTTTGATTAGGAGTCATCATTTATTTTAGGTGCATGTATCTCTATTGATACAATTTAATTCTTATATAATATTCATTAAAACTTTATTTCATTTATGTCTATTAGGGAATGTACATAATAAATCATTGCATCAATTAATCAATGACATAAAAGAGTATTTTTATATGAAACGAAATATATTTATATAAAAGTGTGCATAACACGAGGCATGCAACTAGAAAAATCAAGAAAGTTGATTTGAGTATATAGAAAGGATGAGGTCCATAGATTAATAATTTCATAGCAATTAAGATGTGACATAGGCAAAAAAATTATTGCAAGTTTGTACCAATAAAAATGGTTTAGTTGTTATAAACACATGAACCGTGCATCGCACGGGAATGTAACTAGTCAATATATATATATATATATATAATTTAGTTCTCACCAAGGTGACATTGAATAAATAATAAATAGTCATAAATGCATGGGTGATTAAATAGGAATCAAAAATACTTTTATTTTATTTTAATAAAAAAAGTAACATAAGTATTATATTTATTATCCTAAAAAAAGTATATTATTTATTCACTAAAAATGTAATTTCAATGTTAAATGTGTGAAAAAGATTATTATTGTTCCTTTCTACTCCTATTATTCAACTTTATATATTGATGTGATTAAAGTTTTTTTTTATTATATTGATTCTAATAACAGATGATGATGAACAAGAACCCGTGCATCGCACGGGCACAAAATCTAGTCAATATCAATATATATATGTATAATTGAGTTCTCACCAAGGTGACATTAAATAAATAATAAATAGTCATAAATGCATGGGTGATTAAAAAGAAGTCAAGAATACTTTTATTTTATTTTAATAAAAAAAAGTAACATAAGTATTATATTTATTATCCTATAAAAGGTATATTATTTATCCACTAAAAATGTAATTTTTTTTTGTTAAATGTGTGAAAAAGTTTATTATTGTTCCTTGCTACTCCTATTATTCAACTTTATATATTGATGTGCTTAATTTTTTTATTATTATATTGATTCTAATATCAGAGGATGATGAACAAGAACTCTTGTATCGCACGGGCACGAAATCTATAAGTAATAAGTAATAAATAGCCTCTCACCAAGCATTAAATAAGTAATAAATAGCCATAAATGCATGAGTTATTAAAAAGAATAAATAGTTTTATTTTATTTTAATAAGAATTAAGTAACATAAGTATTATATTTATTATCCTAAAAAAATTATAAATTCACTAAAAATGTCATTTTTTTTTAAATATGGGTTCTTTTTTTTAATAGAAAGATTATAATTGTTCTTTTCTACTCCTATTATTCAACTTTATATATTGATATGATTAAAAAAAACTTATCATATTTATTCTTATAAAAGAGTGTGCATGCTAAACAAGAACCGGTGCATCGCACGGGCATGAAATCTAGTATATATGTAAAATTGAGTTCTCACCAAGCATTGAATATGTAATAAATAACCATAAATGCATGGGTGATTAAAAAGAAATAAAAAAAATTATTTTACTTTAATAAGAAATAAGTAACATAAGTATAATATTTATTATCCAAAAAAAAATATATATTATACATTCACTAAAAATGTAATTTCTTTGTTAAATGTGTTTTTTTTGTTGATAAAATATTATTATTGTTCTTTGCTACTCCTATTATTCAACTTTACATATTGATATGATTAAAAAAATTTACTATATTTCTTATAATAATGGAGTATGCATGATAAAATTGACCAAGCATTGAATAAGTATAAATAGCCATAAATGCATGATATGGGTGATTAAAAAGAAACTAAAAATAGTTTTATTTTATTTTAATAGGAAATAAGTAACATAAGTATTATATTTATTATTCAAAAAAAATTATATATTCACTAAAAATATAAATTCTTTGTTAAAAGAGTTTTTTTCTTGATAAAAAAATTATTATTGTTCCTAAATAGACTCCTATTATTCAACTTTATTTATTGATCAGTATCAATATATATATGTAAAATAGAGTTCTCACCAAGCATTGAATAAGTAATAAATAGCCATAAATGCATGGGTGATTAAAAAGAAACTAAAAATAGTTTTATTTTATTTTAATAAGAAATAAGTAATATAAGTATTATATTTATTATCCTAAAAAAAATATAAATTCACTAAAAATATAATTTCTTTGTTAAATATGTTTTTTTTTGATAAAAATATTATTATTGTTCTTTGCTACTCCTATTATTCAACTTTATATATTGATATGATTAAAAAAATTTAAAATATTTCTTCTAATAACAGAGTGTGAATGATAAACAAGAACCCGTGCATCGCACGGGCATGAAATCGATATATATATATATATATATATATATATATATATATATATATATATATATATATATATATATATATATATATATATATATATATATATATATATATATATATATATATATATATATATATATATATATATATATATATATATATATATATATATATATATATATATATATATATATATATATATATATATATAAATAATTAAGTTCTCACCAATGTGACATTGAATATGTAATCAATAGTCATAAATGTATGAGTGATGAAGAAGAAATTAAAAATAGTTTTATTTTATTTTAATAAAAATAACTAACATAAAGATTTATTATCCTAATAACTATATATATTAAATATTCAACTAAAACATATAATTTCTTTATTAAATGCGTTTTTTTATTGATAAAAAGATTATTATTGTCCTTGCTACTCCTATTATTCAACTTTATATATTGATATGATTAATTCTTTTTACTATAGTGATTCTAATAATGAACGATGATAAACAAGAACCCGTGGATCGCATGGGCACGAAATCTAGTATATATGTATAATTGAGTTCTCACCAAGGTGGCATTGAATATGTAATAAATAGTCATAAATGCATGGGTAATTAAAAAGAAATCAAAAATATTTTGATTTTATTTTAATAAAAATAAGTAACATAAGTATTATATTTATTATCCTAAAAAATATTGTATATTCATTAAAAATAAAAATTCTTTGTTAAAAGAGTTTTGTTTCTTGATAAAAAAATATTATTGTTCCTTGCTAGACTCCTATTATTCAACTTTATGTATTGATGTGATTAATTTTTTTTTATTATATTGATTCAAATAACGGGGGATGATTAAAAAAGAACCCGTGCATCGCACGGGCACGAAATCTAGTATATATGTATAATTGAGTTCTCACCAAGGTGGCATTGAATAAATAATAAATAATCATAAATGCATTGGTGATTAAAAAGAAATCAAAAATACTTTTATTTTATTTTAATAAAAAGTAACATAAGTATTATACTTATTATCCTAAAAAAAGGTATATTATTTATTCATTAAAAATGTAATTTATTTGTTAAATGTGTGAAAAAGATTATTATTGTTCCTTGCTACTCCTACTATTCAACTTTATATATTGATGTGATTAATTTTTTTTTATTATATTGATTCTAATAACAGAGGATGATGAACAAGAACCCGTTCATCACACGGTCACGAAATCTAGTATATATATGTTTAATTGAGTTCTCACCAAGGTGGCATTGAATACGTAATAAATACTCATAAATGCATGGGTGATTAAAAAGAAATTAAAAGTATTTTGATTTTATTTTAATAAAAATAATTAACATAAGTATTATATTAATTATCCTAAAAATATTATATATTCACTAAAAATAAAAATTCTTTGTTAAAAGAGTTTTTTTTCTTGATAAAAAAATTATTATTGTTCCTTGCTAGACTCCTATTATTCAACTTTATATATTGATGTGATTAAATTTTTTTTATTATATAGATTCTAATAACGGAGGATGATAAATAAGAACCCGTGCATTGCACGGGCACGAAATCTAGTATACCTTTATAGTTGACTGATCAAATGACAGATTTATCAATGTACACATAAAAGCACATGACTTGGTCGCGGAGTGAGAAATCAGTTCAAGTGTAGTCACTCTCCTATGATATACCGGACAAGTCTTAAATATTACAGTATATACATAAGCCAATGCCAAGAACCACCAGTGATGATCTGATCGTAATCCTCTTTTCAATAATCCTTCCTAGAAGATGAATTGCAGGATGAATCCATAAGCCAATGCCCAGATTTACCAGCAGTGATGATTGGTAATCCTCTTTTCAATAATCCTTCCTAGAAGATGGAGTGCGGGATTGAATGATGCTCATAATAGAGAAGTGTCCATACTTCATGTATTTGAGCTAGCTACTTTGCTATAGTAGCTGAGTTATATGATTGAACAAAATGAGTATGAATAATTATCAAATAAATATCAATACACCCATAAGTTAATGAGATAAATAAAAATCAACATATTTTCATAACACAACTCATTTTTTATGTTAGATCTTATACTAATAACTTAAGTCTTGTGATCAAATGATAGATCAAGAGTACTTAAGCCTCTATTCTTTGCATCGCCTATGTCTTCCCTAACACCCATAACTTTTATTGAACATTTGTCAAGAATTTACCAAGAATTATTAGAAGAGCAAGAGCAAGAATCTTCGGCTCAAAGCAGATAATCAAATATCACAAAAACTCATATGAGGCGGCTTATACCTGAGGCGGCAAAAAAGGTGATACTCAGTAGAAATTGTGAGCAAAAAAAGTAAACTAATACTTTATGAAGAAAAAAAAAAGTGAAACATTGGGATTAAAAAGCCGTACTTTAAAAAATTTCAATTGCTTTAAATGAGAGCACCTTATAAGAAAATTGCTGATCAAATATTGAAAGAGACTTCCACAAACGCAAAGGCACAAATAGAGCAGATTCAAGGGTCGAAAGGCACTACAACAATAATAACGAAAGAACTTGCACTACAGGTGGCCAACAAGCCAGGGAAGAGGGAACCAAATTCGGACGAACCTTTTTTTTCAGCTTTATCAGTAAAAAGTTGTACATGGGTATAAAGGTTTCTGCTCAACTTTTTTTATTGGGTGCGATGGTTGGATTCTTGCTAATTGCACACATTCTTTCTTGATATGTATGTGGTTCATGGCCCGTCTGGCCTGATATGTATGTGCTTCATGGGCCGTTTGGCCTAACTCCGTAAACCAATTTTGTTCTTGTTTCTTGTTCACTTTATTTTTATTTATTTTTATTTTCACCTCCGACTTCTAAAAGTTGATATAAAGTTAGGGGTGGAAGGAGAAGTTACAATTCATAGTTTTTACTTCTAGTCCAATTGTAGTTTCATTTCAACTTATTAGAATTTGGAGATGGAGGGAGAGTAGATGAAAAATAAGTAAAAAAGATCAAATTTGAGAAGATAAGTTAAAATTTGTGAGACTTTGGCCAAACACGCCATTACTTTATAACGAGTTAATGACTTTGATGTCTCTACAAAGGAAGGAAAAAAAACATTTTTTTAAGATAATATTTACGGGCAAATAGTGACGTACAATGGGAGGTTGAACCCTTCATGCTTATGAGATTGAGGCCGTGGAGATACAAAGCATCCTTAACATTCTTCATGGAATAGATTGATAGGTTTGTGAAAAAGGTATCAAGAAGCACTACATGTTAAAATATAAGGAGTATCGAATCCTGTATTACACTACGAAATACTATGAGTCTTGGACGTCATGTAAGGGTGTGTTCTTTTTTATTGATTCTCATTGATTGGGTAAGAACTTCTTACTGATTTTTACTGATTGGGTAAGGTCTTGCCACTGATTTTCACTAATTCGATAAGGTCATTCCACTGATTCTCACTGATTCAGTAAGGTCCTGCCACTGAATCTGTGAGTAGGAATGTGAGTCATGTCACTGATTTCCACTGATTGAGTAAGATTTTGCAACTAATTCTCACTAATTCAATAAGGTGTTGCCACTGATTCCTACCGATTGAGTAATGTATTGCCACTGATTTCTACTGATTGGATAAGGTCCAATAAGTGAAAAAAAACACACCCTTAGTGGTGGATGCCTAGTAGCTTGAGGATCAAGCACCTAAGAATAATTATATGTACAACAAGTTCTAAGAAGAGGGGGAAAAGAGAGCAAGATAAATAAAACAACCCACATACTAAAAGCTACTTTTAAGAGACTGCTATTACGTACATTTCCTCGTGTGAGGAGAAGAGGTGAGAGTATTGATCTCGTACCATGTACTCCGTGAGAGAGAAAAGCGCGCATGTCAATTAATATGGTATGTCATGTATCATTTAATATGTCATTTGAAATTTCACTTTCCAAATGAACTAATATTTGTACAATTCGTGTGATAAATTTTGTAAAATTTTATTACTTGTACCAATTATATGATTATGTTTGTTTTAATACATGGTTAATTTCACATTTTTGAATTAATATCGCAATGCACTTTTTTTTTCCCTCTTTCTCGAGAAGTTTATTTAGCAAATCGGTTTATTACAAATTTACAACATGCGATGATAATCAATTATGATAGGACTTCTTATTATGTGCCACAAAACAAACTAAGGAATGACATTTACACATTATACACAAAGTGTGTATTTATTGTTACAAGAAAATTGGAGTAAAATGTATGAAGAAGGATCTAGTCATATACTTAGGATATGTACTTTTCTACTTATTTGGTTAGTAATTCAATTCAATTCAGAAACATATTTTTCTCTATCTTAATATTACTATCGGTTCAATTCACTCTAATCTGTGTTTCATTCCCCTCACTAGAATGGAGGTTTCGAATTCCATGTCAAGGTTGTTCCTCCCTAGGGAGCTGGGCGCCTAGTGCTAGTGGTTTCTTGGACTTGATTTGACCTTCATCGCATAAAACATAGAATGTTACATGAAACCAAAAATTGATAAATCGATTAAGTGGGATTAGGTGGGATTAGATAAGTCTACCACATGGGAGCAAGTGGTGATTATAAACCTGTTTCATGCGCAAATAATCCAACGCTAGTAGCTTGTCTGAATTCTGAAATAGTGAAATGACATGCTACTTGTTCTTGGAATTTATGGGATGTTGCTATCCTAATTGGCACATGTCCAATTTCCAAATGGTATGGACACATTTCTTTGAGGACCATTTTGGCTTCATAACAAAAGAGAAAAGACCAACCAAGTATAAATACGATCGTATGTTGAATTCTTTGACTTCCCGCCAAAAAAAAAAACAAACAAGTTTTACTTTTTTTTTTTAATTTTTTTTTTGAGGGAACAAACAAGCTTTACTTAATATCTATTTAAATCATAATTACTACAAAAAAAAAAAAAGAGCAACTCTTATATGAAAGAAAGTATTTTTAGAAATGTCGGGGTCACATATATATTATGAACAATGATTTTTTTTTTTTTTTTTTGGGTGACAACAATGACTCTTATTTTACTAAAGAGTGATCCCCATTTCACCAAAAGTCATAATAAAATCGTCTTATACAAGTTTTTAGAGATAAATATAACAATAATTATCGTTTTAAAGTTACGTAACAAAATTGAGTTAAATGCCATTAATACTTACTCCCAACAAACACCAAACTATTTATTTATCATTCATAGCATCATGAAAGTAAAAGACCCCTATCCATAGAATAACAGAAACAATATAAAATACATTTTCCAAATTCCAATAGTTCTTTCGTTTCATGATATTATTAACTGGATGGAAAGCAGAAAATATCTAGTGTTTCAGTAACACTACCTATCTTTGTTATTCTCTTACACACCCATAAAAATATGAGTAGTTTTAGAATATTTTGTGAAAAGAAAAAAGTACTTTAAAATTATTATATTGATTGAGTAATACCACATTTAGCAGCTGCGAAGAAATATAGAGGTTTGTTAGGGTACGTTTTATAGAGCTTACACGGGCCAGTTCATTTCAGCTGTCAAATCAGTGATTTCTATTTCAATTAAAGGATGTTCAGTTCAGTTTAGTGGTGTATGAAATCATCAGAAATAACTTTTGTCTCAAATATCAAGTTGTGTTTAATTGAGTTCAGTAGTGTCCTATTCAGTAATGTTGAATTCAGTTCAATTCAATTCAGCCTAAAGAAAAGGCACCACCACTGACCCGAAAACCCGGCCAAACCGGGCCGCAAGCCAGTTGGCAAATAATTGACGGCTAGGGATAGCGATAGGCAACACAATCAATGAATCAACCTTATGATCGAAATGGTGTACTTGGGTAGGTGAAGCAGATTGTGTTTTAACAGCAGAATTGAATACATAGGGGTGCTTCTAATAACTTCTAAAGGGCCCCAAGATATTTCGGTTCATCACAAGATTAAGAATTAAGAGTAATGGTCAATCATGGACCCATCGGTTGTGCTCATGTAGATTCATAATGAGAGTTATGATATCGAACCGGGTCTCATCTTGTGCCACGGTTAATATTGGGTTCGTTAAATTGGTTTGTCACTCTTGAAAAATACTATTTTTACGTCAAGGAAAACAAATGTCATTTTTTTCAGCAAGTTAACATGTACGTAAATTAAAAAATTACTCCTTAAATTTGTATGATTTCACCTTCTCGATAAAAGAAAAGGGATTTGTCGAGTATGAAATATCTTATCCTAACTTATAGTAAGACGGCGAGACTTACTTAAAACAATAGGTCAAGTCACTTATTAATAAAACAATGGGCCAAAGTCATTATGTTAAATGCCATTAACGATGACAACCCATTAACAACGACGTTGAAAGCCCATCGTAAAGGTCGTCGTCCCAAAACTAGGAAAAACAGTTAACATTCCCAATTGCATAAACGTGATGTAGGATCTAGTTGCAATGATCTAATTATATAAGCGGAAGATAACTAGAAACAGGAAACTTAATGGGTCATTAAATACACATGAATATACCTCTTGATGTGTGCCTCGTTGATCGATTAAATATCAATATGTGCGAATTAGGATTCCAAGTGTAATCCCTCTACCGTAGTCCACGCAGCAATCGATTTGATCAATCCAAACACGTTCATTAGCTAGAACGAGCACAAGGAACCGTTCCTTGGGCTATGGAGGTGCTTGGTCGTCTAGAGAGAGAATATGAGAGAAGGAGACTGTCAATTGAAACCTGTAACCTAGTTACATCCTCCTTCTCTTCTATTTAAAATGTACAGTTCATATGTAGTGGGCTAATCCTAGGTAGGCCCACTTACCGTTCTCTCTTATTAATTAACTAATGCGACTCCTAGGTCCATTAATTAATTATTGATCCATCGATTACTTAAGCGTGTGACCCGTTAGGCCCTTCGCATTTAGTAGTCGGCCAACTCATATCGGTCCAATTATCGCAAGCGGTCTCTAGCTAAACATTACGACCTACTAAATCGATGGGTTAACTATCTCTGCTATTTAATCCCGAATTTTGCACCTTGACTGATAGGACATAAATCCTTCAATATCCCACTTGTCCTTAAGACAAGTGTGCAAATCCATTCCCTTGTCACTTAGTGTCTTAATGTGAACGTAAGGTAAGAAGTCTAGTCACTCTTACAATGTTCATATCTTTTCTTGATCCCGAATTGGATTGTTAGGACAAATGATTATTCAATAATCCATTTGAGCACGACAATGCATTTCACAATCCCAATTCTACAAGAGGCCCATAGACAACGATCCCCGTAGGGAGGACAATGCCCATCTTGTGCGTTCATGAATTCCAACATAATTTTCAATAATCCGGATGTATCCGTTATTGTCTCCTTTTACGCAGGCGTTAGGAGTAATCACAGATCAGCAATCCTCATGTCGTTATTCATAACCACTCAGGTTTGAGAAATGGTTCAAGATAGTTTTATGAGAGTCTAGTATGACTACTCGTTCTTAAAGAACTCTCATGGTGGGTCTGTCCGATCATGAATTCCCAATTCATATCTATGCAAATGGTCCTTGACATCCCATGTCTCCAGCCCATGAAACAGGCACTGAGATCATCTTGCAATCTAATCATTACTGGTTATTAGAATAATTCTAACACCTAGATTAGGGACAAATAACCACAAAATCCAGTTCACTCAATAGGGTTTCATTATCCAAGACATCGTCTTGATAACCTATTTGGATATTTTTACTATTTTATTTTGGATTACTATTCAAAATCATATAGAAAACTGAATAGTACCAAAACTTTATTAATGTGATAAATGTACAGAACAATGTTTTAATTATGAATTACATATCATAATCTAAAACAATGAAGTTAATCATCTCCGAAGTGCTGAATGCCTATCGAAGCTGTGTGACTCTCGTGCTTGGCCTGACCAAGCGGCTTAGTCAACGGATCAGCGACATTCTCGTCTGTATGAACCTTGCATATGTTAATATCACCATCTTTGACCCATTGTCTAATAAGGTGATATTTGCGATGTACATGTTTAGACTTCTGATGTGACCTTGGCTCTTGGCTTGGGCGATGGCTCCATTATTATCACAATAAAGAGCCAACGGTTCAGCCGCAGGCACAACTCTAAGTTCAGCTATGAACTTGCGAATCCAAACAGCTTCCTTCGCAGCTTCCGAAGCTGCGATGTACTCTGCTTCCGTTGTAGAATCTGCCACAGTGCTTTGCTTTGCACTCTTCCAAGACACTGCTCCTCCATTGAGACAGAAGACAAATCCTGACTGGGATTGAGAACCGTCTCTGTCTGTCTGGAAGGACGCATCAGTGTAACCTTTCACAATCAACTTTTCTTCACCACCATACACCAGGAAATTATCCTTAGTTCTTTTCAGATACTTCAAGATATTCTTGGCCACAATCCAAAGCGCCTAACCTGGGTTGGCCTGAAATCTAGTCGTCATGCTCAAAGCATACGAGATGTCCGGACAAGTACAAATCATGACATACATGATAGATCCTATGGCTGATGCATATGGAACTCTACCCATGCGTTTTTGCTCAACAGGTGTGTTAGGACCCTGCGTCTTGCTAAGAATTGTGTCATGAATCATGGGTAGTAAACCCTTCTTAGCATCTTTCATATTAAACCAAGATACTATATGGTTAATATACATACTTTGGCTAAGTCCAATTAGATTTTTAGATCTGTCCCTGCAGATCTTGATGCCCAAGATGTACTCTGCCTGTCCGAGGTCTTTCATTTGAAAACACTTTCCAAGCCAAGCCTTTACGGACTCCAGCAATAGAATGTCATTTTCAATGATCAGTATGTCATCAACTTACAGGACCAAGAAGACAATTTTGCTCCCACTGAACTTCTTGTATACACAAGGTTCTTCTGTATTTCTGATAAAACCAAATTTAGTTATAGTTTCATCGAAACGCAGATTCCAGCTTTGGGATGCTTGCTTCAATCCATAGATGGATCTCTTTAGCTTGCAAACCTTCCCAGCGTTTTTGGGATCGACAAAACCCTCAAGCTGTGTCATGTACACATCCTCTTCCAGAACCCCGTTCAGGAAGACAGTTTTGACATCCATTTGCCAGATCTCATAGTCATAATGACCTGCAATTGCTAGGAGTATCCTAATGGATTTAAGCATGGCAACTGGTAAGAAAGTTTCGTCATAGTCAATTCCTTGAATCTGCCTATAACCTTTTGCCACCAGTCTAGCCTTGAAAACTAGAATGTTTCCATCCTTGTCCATCTTGATCTTATAGATCCATTTGCACCCAATGGGCCTAGCTCCATCCGGCAAATCGACCATGTCCCAGACTTAATTCTCGGACATGGAATCCATTTTGGATTTTATGGCTTCTTTCCATTTGCTGGAATTTAGACTCGTCATTGCTTCCTTGTAAGTGGTGGGTTCTTCACTTTCTACAAGAAAAATGTCACGACTCTCCTTCATATAGATTGAAATGTATCTATTTGTCGGAGTCCTGACTCTATTAGACCTTTGAAGGGTGAATTCTGGTTCAACCTGTGGAGTTGCCTCTAGAGTTGAATCTGGAGTTGTTTCCGAAATATCTTGGATGGAGTCTAAATCCCTATCCATCTCCATTTGTTGCTCATCTTGAATTTCTTCGAGATGAACTTTACTCCCACTTGTCTCTTTGGAAAGGAATTCCTTCTCCAAAAAGACACCATTCAGAGCAATAAATACCTTGTTCTTAGTTCGGTTGTAGAAATAATAACCCTTTGTTTCCTTTGGATAACCCACAAAGAAAACTTTGTCTGATTTGGGCGCAAGCTTATCGTCGAGTAACCTCTTTACATAAGCTTCACACCCCCAAACCTTGAGAAAAGCCAACTTGGGAACCCGTCCCATCCACAGTTCATGTGGTGTCTTTTCAACGGCTTTTGACGGAGTCTTGTTTAGTGTGAAAGCTGCCGTCTCGAGAGCATATCCCCAGAAAGAAATAGGAAGATTGGCGTGACCCATCATTGATCTAACCATATCTAATAAGGTACGATTTCTCCGTTTAGACACACCATTCCATTGTGGTGTTCCAGGCGGAGTTAGTTGTGAAAGTACTCCACAACCCTTTGGATGTTCATCGAACTCTAGACTTATATATTCGCCTCCTCGATCTGATTGAAGAGCTTTGATTTTCTTGCCTAGCTGATTTTCAACTTCATTCTGAAACTCTTGGAATTTTTCAAAAGATTCAGATTTATGTTTCATTAAGTAAATATATCCATATCTACTCAAATCATTAGTAAATGTAATGAAGTAAATAAACCCACCTATTGCTGTCGAACTCATTGGTCCACATACATTCGAGTGTATTAGATCCAATAGCTCACTGGCTCACTCTCCCTTTCCTAGAAAGGGTGACTTTGTCATTTTTCCAAGTAAACATGATTCGCAAGTATTCAAATGACTCCAAGTCAAATGAGTCCAGAATCCCTTCTTTAAGAAATTTCTGAATGCGTTTCATATTTATATGGCCTAATCGACAATGCCAAAGATATGCGGGGTTAGAATCATTAGTTCTAGCCTTTTTGTTATTAATGGTGAGTATATGTTTGTCAAAATTTAGCAAATAAAGCCCATTATGCAAACGGGCGCTAAAATAAAATACATCATCTTTTGAAATCATATAAGAACTATTCTTAATAAGCATATCAAAACCTTCCATATCCAATATAGAAGAAGAAATGATACTTTTGTTTATACTAGGAACATAATAACAATTATTAAGTTCTAGTTCAAGGCCCGAGGGCAACGACAAAACATAAGTTCCTACAGTCAGAGCAGCCACCCTGGCCCAATTTGTGACTCTTAGGTTCACCTCATCTCTAGCTACCTTCCGAGGTTGTTTTAGTCCCTCCACATTTGAACAAATGTGAGTACCACAACTGATATCCAATATCCAATCAGAAGTAGTTGTAGCTAGATTAATTTCAATAACGAAAACATTTGAAGTCATGGAAACCATTCCATACTCCAGGTCTTCCTTTAGCTTTGGGCAGTTCCTCTTCCAATACCCCTTTTGTTGGCAATGGAAGCACTGATTATCCGGAGCTAAGGGCGACTTCTTAGCAGCCAATCGTTGCTTAGGCTTAGGCTTGGTCACACCAACCTTGCCTTTCAACAGGTTGCCCTTTGAAGTGGCCCCTTTCTTTCCCCTCCCGACATTAAGCACTTGAATAGGCATCTCCGAGACGCATTCTTTCTTATCATGCCTGAGAACTATTCTCAGGTTGCGATGACTCTCCAGGTAATTGTTTGGTCCAACCAAACGTTCACTGTCTAGTATCGACTTTAGGTCAAAAGTTAACTTGTTTCATTGGCCATTGCTACAAAAAATAAATAATATGCAAAAATTTAGTACATTTATCAATAAATAACTTAATCAATTTCCAAAATAGAAAAGTTATTTAATATTTTATCCATCCTCTTAAGGTGTCCCTATGAATAAAATAATTCCAAGATCCTCATTTTACCCTAATGTGACCAAGCTTTGGCTTGTCAATCACACTAGTCAAAATAGGTAAGCAATCCTTGCTAATTATGTCTAACATAACTCTCGGTTGATAGGCATATCGAATATGGCTATCTCTTTGCCCCGATATGTAAGGACTCCTTACTCATATCTTTGCGGGAACCAAAATAGTCTTGTAAATCTCTTTTTAGACTAGCCCACATTAACTCAAGATTAAAATAATGTCACACTTTGGCGATGCCCATTATGAATGATCGAAAGTGTAATGGGTGAACCTTATTTGGGAGGGCATAAACTCAATATTTCCTTGGAACGAGATTTAATAAATTGCTTTATTATATGTGAACTAATAGTTATATTAAAACAATATAATAAATCAGGCATGCGATAATTAAAGCAATAAATCTAATTTAAGCAATAATTAAAGCAATTAATAAATGATCCTAGTATGGCCCCTAAAAGAAAAAATAAAGATCTAATCTTCATAATTCTCCCACTTGAATTGCGATCTCCTCCAAGGCTCTGTTCTTCAAGTTTTACATATTGTAACTGTACTTGGTAATTTAAACTTAAAGCTAATGCAATAAAAAAATTACATAAATATAATGGGTTTTTATACCATATTTAGGTTATGAAAAATACAAACGGTGTGCAGTTCGTATTTTTTGCCATACTAGATCATACATTCATTCACCCATAAGATGGGTGACCCATAAAATATAAAAATATGTCTAAAAGCCATATAATAAACAAGTAGATCAATTATCTAATAATTGAAATAAATTAAATTATATGCTAATGAAACAAGGTTATACTTTATGTAAAGCATATAAACATTAGTCAGAAAGCCACTTAATCAAATTATTCCATACGACATAGCCCTTTAACATCTAATGTACGGCTCAGATTGGTACATAGAACTAATCATGCTTTCTAAGTTCTAATGCTGAAGAATAATGGACATACAATCTGGACTCAGGCTATCTAATGCGCGGCCACAAAATGCTCTCCATAATGTATCTCAAGATTGAATAAATCTTACATGGAGCCCAGCAATATAATAATACTAGATTTCATGCCCGTGCAATGCACGGATTCTTGTTTATCTCCTTCATTATTAGAATCAAATAAGAAAAAAAAATTAATCGTATCAATTTATAAACTTGAATAGTAGGAGTAGCAAGGAACAATAATAATCTTTTTATCAAGAAAAAAGATTAAAAAAGAAATTATTTTTTTAGTGAATATATAATATATTTTGTTAGGATAATAAATATAATACTTATGTTACTTATTTTATGAAAATAAAATAAAATAATTTTTGATTTCTTTTTAATCATCCCCATGTATTTATGGCTATTTATTACCTATTTAATGCCACATTGGTGAGAACTCAATTATACATATATATATATATATTGATAAAGGCATAATTTAGTCTTCCAAAGACAAGCAACAACAAGCAGCTTTATTATGTCCAACTCTTATTATATCATGCCTCTCAAAAAAATGCACAGAAACCTAGACTCAGTCAATCGATGGAACAAAGGACGGAGCAGACAAAACAAATTTAAGCAGAAAACCGACGCAAACAAACGACTGATCCAATCATCTATAAACGCATCAAAAATACTACAAACGATCTAATCGTTACGAACACAACCGAAACCAACGAAACAATATAGCCGATAAAACGCTAATTTTTCGTGCAACGAGGCATAAAATTGATCTAATTAACCCATTAATTAGGCTGTGATTGTAAGATACCGTATCTCTTAATTAAGAGATAATATCAAGATGACCCACATGTGATAATATTATGATCTCCTATTTTAGTAAAGGATCAGACAACAAAAAATGTATGCTTCCTACCCAAGCTTAGATATTATTTCAGTACTGATATTATTGCAGTTTACTAATACTAAAGATACAGTTTCCTTGATGGACGGAAACTTGCTAGCAAAGCCCATCATTAGGGGTCCCTAACCTAGCCTACAAAAGCCTATGATATTCATCAATTGGGTTTATGCATTGCATAAGGCAATAGGTTAGAAGACTCCTAAATATTATCACAAACACGTCTGAGAGTAAGGGGCACACAAAGGCTATCGTTCCACTACCGTCTACCGAGGTTCGTCGGTCTATGGCTTGACTACAATGGCTGGAGGTAACTTTAAATGTTTATTCCGCTGCATTAAAGATCTATCAATCTAACAATTGGTATCAGAGCAAGTTAAATTTCCAACCTTGTAGATCGGTTATATTAAACGTCGAATAATTATATGTTTTATGAGTTCATGTATGCCGTACATCACTATGTGGTTCAATTAGTGATCTTAATTGATATGGATTTTTTTTTCTTTTTCAATAATGGCTCTACATGTATTTATTTGATCCAGATGTAATTATTATGTGAACAGAAGCTTTACATGTGCATCTTTTAAAGTTGACATGTAATGCTCTTCTTGAACTACTCAATATGCGTATCGCTACTATGATACTTTTCATCGTGAGTAAAAGCTTTTTTTATTAGTGATTGCATGCTATTGGAGTAGTTTATCAAAGTTGGGCTTCTGTAGGTTATCAAAGTTAGACTTGTATGCCTTATTTTAACTTTGCATCTAATAGTTCTGGGGCATGTTTTCCATTAGGATATAATCTATTGGTATATTTGTCCTCTCATATAACCATGTGTATAAGTATAGAATATCTGTCCCTTTTCATGAACTACATATGGAAGACATGAGAGAAATACAGTGGGATGTCATCATAAAGTTTTTTTGAGTCACCACACAATTTAGGAGTAGCCTTAGCATCCTAAATATCATGGTGGTTGCTTCATATTTTCAGTTATGTATAAATAGTTAGATGACACATCATATCTTGCAATTCATTTACTAGGATAGTTACCCGGCCCCTTAGGGAGGTAATTATTTGTGGTCTATTAATTGGAGTAAGATGGTAAGCATATATCAATTGAAATCTTTTCATATGCCCAAAGGTATGGAATGTTTTCATCCTGATATTTTATTTACTAGTCTTATTGATTAAAGTTTCATAGTATTTTCCATGCTGTTTTGCAACCTATGCCCACAGGAAGGTTGGATTCTATTAATTATCTAAGTTATTAATTGCTTCATAGTATTAATATGTGACATCTTTGGTTCTTGCGGCTAATTCTTCTGCATCTTTACCTAATGACTCTTCTCATATTCCAATGCTGTCTGGTGACAACTTTTCTGACTGGAAAGATCAACTTCTTTTCACTTTGGGGTATATGGACTTGGATTTGGCACTTCGTGAGGATGAGCCACCCAAACCTAAGGACGACACTACGGGCAATGAAATGATTGCTTATGAGCGATGGGAACGAGCTAATCGCTTAAGTCTCATGCTCATTAAGTCCCATATAAATAAGACCATTTGGGGTTCAATACCTGAATGTGACAAGGTCAAGGCTTACATGAAGGCCATCGAAGAGCAATTTGTTAGCTCTGATAAGGCTTTAGCCAGTACCCTGATGAAGAGATTCTCAAATATGTCCTATAGCAGATCCAAAGGGAGTGTGCGTGAGCACATTATGGAGATAAGGGACATTGCTTCTAGACTTAAAGCTTTAAAAATTGAAATTGCTGAGCCATTTTTAGTGCACTTTATTCTTAACTCTCGCCCTTCAGAGTATGCACCTTTCAAAATATCATACAACACACATAAGGATGAATGGTCAATTAATGAATTGTTGACCATGTGTGTCCAGGAGGAGGAGAGATTGAAACATGAGACACCTGAAAGTGTTCATTTTGTGACTCATGATAAAGGAAATGCCAATAAAGGCAAAAGTCCTCTTAAAGTTAAGAAGAATGCAATTGCACCAATGAAAAAGGATGGTGATAAAGATAAATGCTTCTTCTGTAAGAAAAAGGGACACCAAAAGAAGGATTGCACTAAGTACAAGAACTGGCTTGCTAAGAAAGGTAATTTCATTTATGAGTGTTATGAATCTTGTTTCATTGAGGTTCCTGATAACACCTGGTCGATTGACTCTGGCTCTACAATTCACATTTCTAATAAAATGCAGGGATTTCTAAACCTGAGGAAACCAGTGGGAAGTGAGCAAGACATTTATTCCGAAAATCGGATGCATTCTCAAGTTGATGGACTGGGGACCTATAGGCTGATTTTGAAAAATGGCTTCAAATTAGATCTTGAGAATACTTTTTATGTTCCATCTTTCTCTAGAAATATTGTTTCTATTTCCACTATTAGTCTTTAAGTATGGTTTTAATTTTCATGATACTCAAGTTGATCTTTTGAAAGACAACAAGATTATTGCTATTGCAGTTTTAATAAATAGTTTATTTCAACTACAATTGGATTCCAATTCTGAATGTTCACTTTTGACCCTGCATGATAAGGAAACAGGTGTAAAACGTTGTAATATTAATGAGCAATCCTCTATGTTGTGGCACAAGAGATTAGGACATTTATCTCTTGAAAGAATTAAAAGATTAGTAAAGGAAGGAGTATTAAAAACTCTTGACTTTACTGATTTTAGTACTTGTATACACTGCATTAAGGGTAAGCAGACTAACAAGAATACTACTAAAGGTGCCAGGAGGAGCTTTGAGCTTCTTGAAATTATACACACAGATATTTATGGCCCATTACCCACTGCTTGTCTTAATGTTCAAAGGTATTTTATGACCTTTATAGATGACCATTCAAGATATAAGTATCTCTATCTCTTATTTGATAAGTCTGAAGCACTTGATGCTTTTAAAGTATACAAAGCAGAGGTAGAGAAACAAAAGGAAAAGAAAATTAAAATTGTCAGGTCTGACAGAGGTGGGGAATATTATGGAAGGTTCACAGAAAAAGGACAACTTTCAGGTCCTTTTGCGAAGTTCCTAAAGGAAGAAGGGATAATTGCCCAATATTTCATGGCGGGTACACCACAACAAAATGGTGTGGCGGAAAGAAGGAACCGTACGCTTCAAGAAATGTTTAGAAGCATGATTAGTAATTCTAATTTACCGTTAACCTTATGGAGAGAAGCCTTAAAAACTGCGGTGTATATCTTGAATAGGGTTCCGTCTAAGTCCGTTCCTAAAACTCCTTTTGAGTGTTGGTATGGATGAAAGTCTAGTTTAAGACACCTACACGTTTGGGGTTGTCCAACAGAAGTGAGGATTTATAATCCACACCTAAAAAAGTTGGACGAAAGAACCACTATGGATATTTTATTGGCTACACAGTTAATTCCAAAGGTTATAGATTTTACTGTCCCTCACATACTACTGAAATAGTTGAGGCTAGAAATGCAAAATTTATTGAGGATTTTGAATTTAGTGGAAGTGATTTTTCTCGTAATGTGGTATTTAATGAATTAAGGCAACCACTACTAGAACCCTTAAATATAGAAGAAATAGTTGTTGTGCCATATGATCAAATGAATCTTGATCATCAGCAACTAATTCATGAAGAACCACAAAATGAGGAACAACATGTTAATGAACCCACTAATAATATGGAGCCCACTAATGAAGTACCTGAAAATGATGAAATAGTAAATAATGAAATAGTGGGAGTTAGAAAATCCTCAAGAATTAAAAGACCTGCAATTTCTAGTGACTATATAGTATATCTCCAAGAGTCTGACCATGATGTTGGACATAAAGATGATCCTATTACGTTTACACAGGCTATGAGTGGAGATAAGTCCACACTTTGGTACAATGCCATGAAAGATGAGATGGAATCAATGGCTAAAAATCAAGTCTAGGATCTCGTTGAAGTACCAAAAGGTGTATTTATTGTTGGATGCAAATGGGTTTATAAAATAAAATTTGACTCATCTGGTAATGTTGAACGACTTAAGGCCAGAGTTGTAGCTAAAGGGTTCACTCAAAGAGAAGGCATTGAGTATCATGAAACTTTCTCTCCAGTTTCAAAGAAAGATTCATTAAGGATAATCATGGCTTTGGTAGCTCATTTTGATTTAGAGTTACATCAAATGGACGTGTTAACGGCCTTCCTAAACGGGGATCTTGAAGAAGAGATATATATGGCACAACCCGAAGGTTTTGTGTAATACCCCGTATTATTATTCATTTTAGAATAATAATTACTTAAAAAGAAAATGCTATTTCGTATTTAATTAATTAATTGGGCTCATAAATATTTAAAGTGCCTAATTAATATTGGGTTTGGTTTTGGACTTAATTAAAATGTAATTGGGCCAAAACAAATAAAAGAAATTGTGCTCTATCATTTTTGGAAGTGGCCGAAAATTATAAGGCTCACTAGGGCCTTATTTTCGGCCACCCTAGCCGAAAATAGGGGTGAATTTTCTGATTTTTATTTTCAAAATTTTATTTCCTAAAAATTTGGTTAGTGGAGTGAAAGTAGGAGGGATTTTAGGAAAGAATAAGTTGAGTTAAGGAAGGAGTGTATTTGGGCTCCTAAATACACTCATCTTCCAAACTCAACTGACGCTTTAGCAATCAAAAAAAAAAAAAACTCTCTCTCTCTCTCTCTCTCTCTCTCTCTCTCTCTCTCTCTCTCTCTCTCTCTCTCTCTCTCTCTCTCTCACACACACACACACACACGCACAACACCAGGAGCAAAAAGAAATAGGAAATTCTTCACTTTTTCACAATTCATCTTTGATCAGTTTTAATCCTTAATTTTTAAGTGTTCTAAACTTGTTTTCTTTGATTATTAAAAGCTTTTAGATTCAATTCAAGTATGAGTTTTTGAACCCTAGTTTTGCATGAGTAAACCGTAATTTAGTTTTGCCTAGGGTTTGCTAGATTCTATTGTTTTTGCATGATAGGATCATGATTAGGGTTTGGTTTGTTGTTTTATTGAAATTGAATCAAGTTTGAGTTCAAAAGGTTAGATCTTTGTAATTTAATTAAATCTAGAAATTTATTAATTGTGGATTTAGTTAGATTTGGATTTATTAAATTGTTAACAAAGAAAAAAAAAATTGTTGGGTGCAGCATGTCAGCGCCCCTGCCGTACGACCAGCAGCGGCGGCTGCCCGGCGTCACCAGCCACCGCTGACGATGGTCAGCGGTGGTGATGGTGGTGTTGTTTTGGGGTTGACTTGTTTTGAGTTGTTGACTTGTTTTTAGGGTTTTTGAAAAATTTTCTAATTTAGTTGTGTAAATTGTTTTTGGAAACTTTGAGCATGCATGAGTAACTGAAATTCCAACAACTTAATTAATTAAATTAAGGGTACTAAATCATCTTTAAAGCTTAATAAAGTGGTTTAGAAGTTAAAGTATTGACTATTTGTGTATTGTGGATTTGTTAGGGCCCGTTGACCGCTCTTAAACGTAGGGAGCTTACGTTGTTGATTGTCGTGATTGCCTATTGCTAAAGGTAATTCATGTCTAGATGAATTATGTAATCTCTTTGTCATAATTCATATCTATTGGGATTTGTATTCATCTGTCTAGTATTGGATTGAGAATGTGAATTCATATTTTGACTTGTGAGTATTTTGAAAAGGGATAATTGATGTTTATTTCCTTGTGATAATTCGTATAGGATTATATGTTAGTGAATGCATGTATTGTGTTGGAAATTCACTTTGTGTAGCAATGTCTACTTGTTAATATTCATGTGAGGAGATGCATGTTTTATTATTGGTTATTGAACGAAAATTATGTTAATAATTGTTCAATTGGAATATAGCTTGAAATTGTTATTTTGGTATCATGTTAGAAGCATGTTAGTTCAATAAGTTGAAAGGAACTTTGACTATTGAATTAGGTAGTTTTGAATTGAGGCCTAGATGCCATTCATGTAATATGCCATCGGAAATTTGTAACCATATTGTGTTACTTGAGTGCCAAGATTATGTGTATTACTTGTTATGTGATCACCATATTAAATTGAATTGAGAGTTAAGACTTCTTTGATAATGGATCCACCGAAGGACGCGAATGGGAATTTGTCACTTGTTAGGTTAAGTGGTTCCATTGGTTATGACCTCAATGTTTTGGAAATCTTGTATCCATATATGATGATTGGGCGAGTAAGTTTTATTGTGAAACTGTTCTTCTTGTAAATCTAAGGGTTGAGAGAGGGTATGCATGCTTAGGAACATCTAGAAGTACTTTGAGAGTCATCTATACTCCGAGACAGTTGATCCCTCTTTTGCCACTATGCATGGGACTAAGATCCTATTGAATCGACTGCGGTTGGTTTGACAATTCATGCGATTCTCTTCTCTCTAATGAACTTGGCTAATGGATAATAATAAATATATTATTTGGTGATTATTGTGCCTTTAAGTTTAAAGCATGTTTTCTTTATTTTTCTTAAAGTATGATTACTATTTTTATTGGGTTAAGCATATGGACTTAACTTGGAGATTGAAATGGATTGTGTGGTTATGAATTACTCAGCGTAGCTGATTGGTTGTTTTTCCTTTTTACTTGTGTTTATTGTTCATTTCTCTTCAATGGTGGACCTATGATGAACCTATATGGAATTCGTCTGTATGGGGGAGTAGATTGACAGGATTGGTAGCTCGAGGTGTGAGCTAGAGGAGAGGCGACAAAAAGAAGATAGTATATCTTCTAAGAATAATTTATTTTATTGTTTAGATTGGAACTTCTATTAATATTGGGATTTTTATAATTGTATTGAGATTAATTCTCTTGCATGGGAATTAATAGTTACTATTTATTATTCTTTTCAACTAATTGTTTTAAGTCTAGTTGGAAAGATAGTTATTATTTAATTATCTAGTATGTATGTTTGGGATATATAACATTTGTTTTCTTTCTAGCCTTGTATTTAATTTGAACATTAAATACGGCGGTAGCGCTTCGAATTTCCAGGGTTTTTCCGCTGCAACTCGTGATTTTTAAATGGTTTTAAATTAGACGAAAATTCGGGGTGTTACATTTTGTGAAGGACCAAGAGAAACACTTGGTTTGCAAATTAAAGAAATCTATATATGGACTAAAACAAGCCTCCCTTCAGTGGTATACAAAATTCTGTGATACTATTTTCTCATTCGGTTTTGTGGAAAATGTTAAAGATGAATGTATATACCTTAAGGTTAGTGGGAGTAAATTTATTATTTTAGTTCTTTATGTAGATGATATTTTTCTTGCCAGTAGTGATCTAGGGCTGCTAAAAGAGACAAAGAAATTTCTTTCTCAAAACTTTGAAATGAAGGATTTAGGTGAAGCATCTTATGTCATTAGCATAGAAATTTATAGAGATAGAGTCCGAAGGACATTGGGACTATCTCAAAGGGCCTACATTGAAAAAGTTTTGAAAAGATTTAGAATGGATAATTGCTCTTCTATTGCATCACCCATTGTGAAAGGGGACAAGTTTAGTCAAGATCAGTGTCCGCAAAATGATTTGGAGCGAGAACAGATGATGCCATTCCTTATGCTTCTGCAATTGGAAGTCTTACGTATGCACAGGTCTGTACTAGACCCGATATAAGTTTTGCAGTAGGAGTGCTAAGTAGGTATCAAAGTAACCCAGGGATAGAGCAATGGAAAGCTGCTAAACGGGTTATGAGATACCTACAAGGAACTAAAGATTACAAGCTCACATACAAGCATGCCGAAAATTTGGAGGTGATTGCGTATTCAGATTCGGATTTTGGTGGTTGTGTAGACTCTAGAATGTCTACTTCAGGGTATATTTTTCTTCTTGCTGAAGGTGCTATATCTTGGTTGAGTAGGAAGCAAACACTTGTAGCTACTTCCACTATGGACGCTGAAATTGTTGCGTGCTATGAAGCTACATCACAGGCACTATGGATAAGAGAGTTTGTTCTTGGCCTACGAGTGATGGATTCAATATCTAGGCCAATAAAGCTATATTGCGATAACTCCGCTGCTGTTTTCTTCTCAAAGAATAACAAAAGTGGGAGTCGTAGCAAACACATTGATACACTCTATATGATGGTCAGAGATAATGTGAAAAAGCAAAAGGTCTTAATTGAGCACATAAGGACTTACTCAATGGTTGCTAATCCAATGACCAAGGGATTACCCATCAATGTTTTCAAGGATCATGTTGACCATATGGGAATTGCTAACTCAATCTAAATTTAGTGTTTTTCTTGGATACTGTATCGTAGACCTCTAGTATTTTATATGATAATAAATGTGCACAATAAGTTTTTTGTCATATGTGAAGTTATCTTTGACTACTGAAGCTTTGGACCAAAAAAGAAAATGATCATTGTTGATTCATTTATAAAGTGTTAGTTGTCATCATTAGTTAAATTCTCGCATTGTAATACATGGAAGGGAGTATTCAAAGTTTTGGATACAACCGCCATGATTCATGTACTGAATTTCCTAATGTTTTTTCAACCAAGTGCTTGGGAAGTGATTATATAACAATGCCCATATTATGTGTTATATTTTTTTGTCACTTATATAGGTTATCTGATTTTGACATGTGGGTCAAGTGGGAGAGTGTAAGATACCGTATCTCTTAATTAAGAGATAATATCAAGATGACACACATGTGATAATATTATGATCTTCTATTTTAGTAAAGGATCAGATAACAAAAGATATATGCTTCCTACCCAAGCTTAGATATTATTTCAATACTGATATTATTGAAGTTTACTAATACTAAAGATACAGTTTCCTTGATGGAGGGAAACTTGCTAGCAAAGCCTATCATTAAGGGTTCCCTAACCTAGCCTATAAAAGCCTGTGATATCCATCATTTGGGTTTATGCATTGCATAAGGCAATAGGTTAGAAGACTCCTAAATATTATCACAAACAAGTCTGAGAGTGAGGGGCACACAAAGGCTATCATTCCACTACCGTCTACCGAGGTTCGTCGGTCTAAGACTTGACTACAATGGCTGGAGGTAACTTTAAATGTTTATTCCGCTGCATTAAAGATCTATCAATCTAACACTGATACCACTGTAGGATCTAGTTGCAATGATCTAATCATATAAGAGGAAGACAAGTAGAAACAGGAAACTCAATGGGTCATTAAATACACATAAATATACCTCTTGATGCGTGCCTCGTTGATCGATTAAATATCGATATGTGCGAATTAGGATTTCAAGTGTAATCTCTCTACCGTAGTTCACACAGCAATCGATTTGATCAATCCAAACACGCTCGTTAGCTAGAACGAGCACAAGGAACTAGTCCACGCATCAATCGATTTGATCAATCCAAACACGTTCGTTAGCTAGAACGAGCACAAGGAACCGTTCCTTGGCCCATGGAGGTGCTTGGTCGTTTAAAGAGAGAATATGAGAGAAGGAGGCTGTCAGTTGAAACCTTTAACCTAGTTACATCCTCCTTCTCTTCTATTTAAACTGTACAGTTCACATGTAGTAGGCTAACCCTAGGTAGGCCCACTTATCGTTCTCTCTTATTAATTAACTAATGCGACTCCTAGGTCCATTAATTAAATTATTGATCCATCGATTACTTAAGCGTGTGACCCGTTAGGCCCATCGCATTGAGTAGTCGGCCAACTCATATCAGTTCAGTTATTGCAAGCGGTCTCTAGCTAAACATTACGACCTACTAAATCAATGAATTAACTATCTTTGCTATTTAATCCCAAATTTTGCACCTATTGACTGACAGGACATAAATCCTTCACGTGACCCATTGTCTTTTTATGTTTTTTTCTTCCTTCCTTTGTCACTTCATCGTTCTCTCAAACTGACCTCAATAATTGTATGTTGGTTTCAATAATTGTATGTTGGTTTCACACAATATTTATCAAAAAGTGGGCAGAGTAGTGAAAAGAACGAAATCGAGCTAGTGGAAGTAATTATTAGTGGTATACTGGTATTACTCTTGAGATCATCAAAAATCTTCTTGGGTTATGATATGAGATCAAAAATCTTTTATGGAAGTAATTTCTATAAAAAGCATGCAAGTCTCCTATTGAGAGAACAAGATGTCTCGGTTTTATATGTCATAGGAGCCTTCAATGGTGGTAGCACTGAAATCAATGGCCAAGAGTCCAGCTTGAAATGCGCAATATGGATGTCACCAACTTACTACAAAATAGTACAAATAAAATTCTACATGTATGGCATTGGCATACGGAAATGGGAGCGAGAGGGAGATGGTCGTGATCTTGGATCAATAAAAGGAACTACAAGCCTTGATGCATTGGCTATGAAATGCTCTCATATGCGTTATTTTCTTCGTATGATGTATTAACAATCTGTCTTTTGCTAATAAAGAAGCTCGATCTTTTGTACAAAAAAAACAAAATTCTCTTTCAATATTTCTTTAATGAACTAAATACATACTCCATATTGTTCATTCACATTTAAGATAAATAAAATCACACCAAATCGCAACAACATTTTCATCTAAAAGAAATAATAATCCCCCTGATTACAATTTAATTACCATAATAACAAGTGAAAGTTCCGATAAGAAGAAAACCTTGATCAACTTGTGCTTTTACAACTAACCAATTTGTGCTTGTTTCATACTCCGGGCCCTTAATTCAGTAATCTCCAGACTTTGGACACCATAATTAAAAACATGCAAATAAGCATTATCACTTTATTGCCAATTCAGGGTACACCCTTGCCGTGAACACATTTTTTCCTCCAGCCCCAAAACTTTCCACCACCGAATGATCAATCTGTAAATAAAACAAATTAGTACGTTAATTGGTAGTGAAGTTAAATGAACTGAACTGAATTGATCTTAACTTTAATTTACGTACCAAAACTCTCAATGATAGTACATCATGAGTAGGATCAACATCCACAAAAGATCCATTTATTGTTTTAGTAGTAGTTGGATTACGAGATCTACAATCAAAAAAATGTTTAAGAAGACGTATATTTAGGAGGCTTTCACAATCATATATAAAGCTCAAATTAAGTAGCATGAAATAGATTAGCAAAACAAAGTAGCATGAAATAATTACTGACTACAAATCCTAACAATAAATAAAAATAAAAATAAAAATAAAAATAAAAATAAAAATAAAAATAAATTAATTTACCTACTCTGGTCACTACACATTAGTACCACAAATTTGTCACTTGATTTGAAGACTGAAAAAGATGGCAGTATACTCCTCCAAGTTTTTTGAGGCCAAAGTGAGCAAACCAAAAGCCCCCTTTTGTTTGCAAATCATGTATGGGTTGGTGCAATTTGTTTGAAGGTCACTTCTATATCTGCCTGTTACATACAAGAGATCCACATCAATTAATACCTTCCTTTTTTTTTTTTCAATGGATCATGATCAATTAGTACTTATGCTTATTATAATTTGTTGATTTATGACAAATTAGAGATTTTGCCATCAAAAAAAAAAAAAAAGGAGATTCAATGTTTTTGAGATTTAAATAATAAAAAAAGAAAAAAAATGCAATGTTTTTATTTCTTTACCTGTGCGGCAGTAATGCCGGTAACTTCAATTCGTGATCCTCCTTTAATCACTTGGGCGGGCATAGTGACAGGTATTTCCCTCATGGTTGTTATCTCTGTAATTGGACATTGGATTAACTGCTTCCTTGACTGATCAAGCCAGATTTGTCTTGGAATAGCCTGATTACAAATTCTTGTTAGAGGATCGGATGCGGAAAAGGCTACATCCATGTACATTAAGTGTATGTAGCTAGATATTTCAAATGAAATTTAAAACTGATTTTAAAATTTTGAATTTGAAATTCAAATGAAAAAGTAAAAACCCATTATATACTAACAAATTATATAATTAATATTTTATTTAGACATTAGAAACTAATTGAATCAGATGACTCCCCCCCTCCCCTTATATTTTTCCGGCGACCTTGCAGCGGTATTCACGAAGCCCCATTGTACACCCATCCCCCCTCTCTCTCTCTCTCTCTTTCTCTCTCTCTCCAACTGGCGCAACCCCTTCAAAAAAAATAATTTCCGGTAACATGAAAACGACGAACTTATTTTCCGACGAAGATTAGAAATTTCCAAAATCAGTGAAATATAGAATTTCCTAGTTGATTTAGACACCCACAAATATCACTACAAAAAAACGGGCGTTTTGCTACTGAAAATAGCGACTGATGGTGAATCGGTCGCAAAACTAGAAAATCAGCGACCGACTTGGTTTTCGGTCGTTGAAATCGGTCGCTGAATGGCGGAAAAAGAATTCTGTTCATTTTTTTCAATTTTTCCTTTTTTTATGAAGGCCCAAACAAACCTAGGTATATTTACTAAACTTATCGCCCCCTGCCCCCATTGCATCAGTTCACACATAACCCTCTTCTCTCTCTCTCTCTCTCTCTCTCTCTCTCCTCTCTCTCTCTCCTCAATCCCTTGTCCTTTATCTCACTAACCCTAAAATCCATCTTCCTTAATTATTCTCAATTCACGTTGAAACAAAAAATAACAAGGGCAAATCCCCAATTTCTTAATTATTCCCATCATCTTCATCATCTCGTTGGTTCATCTTCATCGATCTAGTTCATCTTCATCGCCGTCTTCATCTTCATCGTTCAGCTTCATCTTCATCGTGACCATTGAACCAACCCAGAAATCTGACCATCTCCACTCATCTTCATCGATCTTGTCGCTCATCTTCATCTTCTTTTATTGAAGGTACAAGTGAAAATTAAGGTCTAAGAGGAAATCCAATTGTAGATCTGGTAATTAGTTAGTGGTTTAAGACCTAAAATGTTCCCATTTGTGTTTTGTTAATCCAATTGGTTAATATTCAAAATTTTCTCAAATTTATTATAGATGTATATCATTCCATTTGTTTCCTTTTTTCTTTTTGTTCTTTTTGTATTATTTTCAGTTATTGTAATATTGGGTTGTAATTGTTGAACTTTTTGATTTGTTCTAATTGGGTTCTTGTTATCTAGTTTAGTTCATATTTTGATATAATTCATGTACACTTGTATAGTTTTTGGATAATATTTGCGGAGGGTGGTGTAAATAAGAGACAAGTTATGTTCTTAATTTTTTTTTTTTCTGTTGATGAAGATTGTGTTCTTATTTCAGTCAGTAGTTAATTTGGTTACATTTCCAGATTAGCCTTTAATACGGTATCAATACCATATAAAAGGCTAGTCTGGAGTTTTTTTCTTCCATACAAATACTATTAGCGACCGACCAATTCGTCGCTAGATATCAGCGACCGATTTAGCGACCGAAAAATATTTAGCGACAAGGTTTTTTGCTACGAATGGAAATCGGTCGCTGATGGTGTTTAGCGACCGATTACGTCGGTAGCAAAACACTTGTTTTTTTGTAGTGTATTCATGCTACAATCTGTCGAGATAGAACCGAGAAATCTTTTTTTTCTAGGTTACGCCATTTTTCCCGGCGAGTTGTGGTAAAGTATTAATTTGGAAGGAGTTTAATTTTGTTACCAAAGTCATCACTAACATAAAAATTAAAATTCAAGTACTAACTAATTTTGCAATCAGGAATGTATTTTGCTACCAGGGACTTTACTAATGTAAATACAAATACAAACTAAATTTGCCACATAGTTGTTACATTCAATCCTGATAGCAAAATAAGTGCTATTAACATCCGCCAACATAATTTTGCTACCAACAATGACATTTAAAAGTTTACAAATGAAATTGGTTTTGCTACCAATATATACACTAATCACCTACTTTGATAATCATACGAAAAACAACTTTTCGACAAAAACGAAGATAACTTTTTGATAAACACGAAGTTTTATCATACTTATCAGGAACGGGCTTCGCTCTTCGCCGGAAAAACAATCGAAAAAAATGGTGTAACAGCTTTGCCGGAAAATATGGTGGGAAAGAATTATCATATGAAATAATTATTAGTCGATAACAAATGGGGTTCATTTTCATTTTAATGGACGTCGCCGAAAAATAATCGAAGAAGTTGAAAGATGATCGGAAACAATGGAACTCGTTTAATTATTTTGTTTCTATTTTCTCTCTCATTTTTTTGGGCCATTCACATTCCCTTTCCCGCTTTTTTTTTGGCTGCAAATCTGATATTTTTCCCCTCCATTGGCCCTTCTATTTTCCCTCCACAAACTGAAAAAAGATTCTTAATTATGGACATGTGGATGGTTGAGATTATTTGTGTATATCTTCCCACATACACTTAGTGTATCTGTATCATGGTCCATCGGATGCATATTTTATTTTATTCTAAAATTCCTTTTTTTTTTGGAAAATGGGTTATCTTTGCTTTACCAAGACGGACAACATCCAACTATATCTTATAAATTTTATAATTTTCACACTAACATGAAATATTGAAAAATTTGAAGAGAGAAAAAAAAAATTCTTACATGAATTCCTGACCACCCTCTTTTCCGAATATCGGGGGCACTCGAACTTTCATTTACCCAGCCAAGCACGACCCTCCTCTTTTTGGCACCATCGTAAGAAGATTTGGAGGCGTAGTAGTTTTCGTAATTGTACCTCAAGTTCGTACGATTCATGAAACCTTTATCGGGGGTGTAGGTATCGTTCACAACATTATACTTCCTCCGTCCCGCACTAATGTTATCACTTTTCTTTTTCATCCGTCCCACACTAATGTTATCACTACTTAAAATGGAATTCTTTTTATAGTCTTTTTACCAGAATACCCTCTAAAATGGCCCACATGTTTCTCTCTCATCTTCAATTAAAAAGTTTGAATTAAGAGTGTGGACCACATAATAAAAAGGGGCAAATGAGAAAACTTTGCACTCTTTTTATTTTTTCTCAAACTCCGTGTCCAAAAGAAGTGATAACATTAGTGTGAGACGGAGGGAGTATGTCCCAATGGTATAAACATCATATTTACTATCATCTAAAGTTAGGTGGCGTTTACTTATAAGCAATAATAATTACAATGCAATCCATCATTTTATAGAGTAAATGTGGGTAGAAAAGGTAGGATGGGGAGGAGAAATATGAGATTTGGAAGCTTGATTGCGTCATCCAATGTAATCATCTTTACATTTTCTAAATTAGAACAATTGTGATTACAATGGATGTTGTAATCAAATTCACTCTTTCCATATTTCTCCTCCCCTCCTCCTTTTTCTAACCCACATTTACCCTATAAAATGGTGCAATATTACATGATAATCACTATTACACTCAAATAAACGAGCCCTTAGTTTCAACACATGCCTAATGTGTGGACGGATAAATGATGTTTCAGCACCAATGTGAGTCCCATTTTCATAAACCGGATAAAAGTCAAGACACTCCCACATTCCAGTTGTTTCATATGAATATAATGGGTATTTTGCTTCAACTCATTGAACAAAATCTTTACTGCTAAACAATAAGGCCAACCCGTTTGCCCCACTTATACTTCCCACGACTACCCTCCAATCACCATCTGACAATTTCCAACCCGTAGTTGGATCCCTAAATGCACTCGCGTTGATATGACTTTGAGGAGAGGGGAATATGACAGGGTTCTGTGATACTAAAACCCATTCCTTAAGCCAAGGGTCCGATAAGTCTTTAGGGAAGGCTAAGTTTTGGGCTTGTTGGTTTTGTGGGTTTATACCAGTTAAAAAAGTGGCCGGTTCGTTGTTTGGGAGGATTGTGGCTGATCCTGACCAACTACCATTCATGTTGGCCGGCATCTGTGGCCCGATGGCTATTGGTTGTGGAGTCTAGTTTACTAGATCCTTTGATGTTGAGTGGGCCCATACAGGAGGGCCCCACGTCACACCATTGGGGTTATATTGGTAAAAGAGGTGATAAGTTCTTTGATAAAGCATTGGTCCTACAGTAAGAAGAAAATTTCCGATAGTTAATAAATAACAAAATTTAATTTTAAAACTAGAAGTGAATGTTGATGGTACCTATACTAAACCGTTTATTCTTCGTGAAAGAAAAAAAATATAATTGGAATTTATTTTTTGAGATACAACATCAAAAAATACTATGTCAACCATACCATATATTTATCATTTCTTTTAAAGAAAAGTAGTTTGGCAAATATTATCCTGTGTTTGATGGCAAGTATCACTATAAATGATCTAAATTGATTAAAAAATTATGCTATAAATTACAAATGAATATATGTTCAAAGAGCGAGGCATTTGTCCATAGAGCGCGTCATCTAAGTATATAAAAAAGTAGAATTTTTTAACAATAATATATAGAGTTTATGGCTTATATGGTAAGAGAGAATATATAATTGAGTTATACTTTTTGTAAATTGTTTGTAATGACCGATGAGTTATGTAACTAAAATTCAGTACCAATTAATTTTAAGTGTGTTTACAAGGAAAAAAAACATATCATATATGCATAGAACAATAGTAGTATAAAATAGTAAACAAAAAGAAGAAGTAATTAAGCACATTAACATCCATGCAGGCATGCATGAATGAAGCCACATAATAACTAGTAAGAAATGGAACTAGCCTGTGGGATCTGCATGAAGAAAAAGTCAAAAATTAGTTCAAGACATACATGATATTATATATATAACACTAGATCAAAATGAAGAATAACACACTCATGATTATTAATTGGACAGATCTTGAATTTAGGAATTAGGACTTGAATTTATAGGTCCATGTTCGATTGACAACGGAGGCACTAATTGTGATAGTTAGGGATAGATCTACCAGCATTTTTCATCCAATAAAAGTGTTCAATTGGGCCGCACATACAGGATGATCACTAGCTATGGAGGTATTAATTAAGATGGTTAGGGGCCAGGGGGTATAAAACTACAAATTATAGAGTAACTAAGATCTGCTAATTACGTAGATTAATTTTATCCATTCAAAAGTATATAAAAAAAAAAGCATATGATCTAATAGATTTAGTACCTCTAGCTGGTATTTTTGCACATAAATTAGTTCTTCCGTTAATTGTAATAGTTAGGGGCCAGTCTACTTACATAGGATATCTTTTCTTTTTGTTATGCTCGCGGTATGCATATCCATTGTGCATGCTGGATCCGCCCATAATTGACGATAATGGATAATATCTCACCTGTGCATTAGAGATGATCAGTTTAAGTACGGATGTCGTTATGATTATGATCTTACTTTAAGATACGTACAATAATCTATTGATCTTAGTATATGATCATGCCGCATGATCAATTATAATTTTATTTTATACTGTCCCATTCTACAAACATGTTTCTATTAAGCACAGCATCATAAAATTAAAAAATTTAATTGCTAGTTTTCAAGAGATCACTTCTGTTGATATCAGGAATTTGTTTTTAAACGCTCAATTATATTGGAGGAGCTAATAATTTCTTCTTCTCATTATTCTTATTAGTTTTAAAGTCTATTCTTATTAGTTTTAAAGTCCGTGCGATGTACGAGTCAACTGAAAATACTCGTTAATAACCTATAACTATTAAAGTAATAATTAAAAAGTAATAATTAAAAATATGGAAAAGTAATGTATAACTCACATAACTAAGAACCTCGTTTTGCCCATAAATATCACGACTCATGTATAAAAATTCTCTCAAATGAGTTTCTGTGATGGTGAAATTGCTTGGTTACACTAATATTGCTCAATGTTACTCATGCAAAGATTATTTTAACACTTATGAGAATATATAATGTTAATACCAGTTAGAGGTATAACTACCTCTAAGTCCATGTTTTTATTTAAGGTTTATTCTTCTCACACAATAAATAATAAATAAAAAAAGATGACAATAATTGGAAAACCACCCTCTTATATCTGTGATTATTTTTAAGTTTCTCTAGAGTCCATCCTTGAACTTGGAAGAGAAAAAATTCCCAACTATGAGAAAAAATTGATAAATTCACACGACCAAATAGACAAATAGTAGATCATCTCTGCAATTAAGACTCCTAATACACCACAAAAACTCACCTTACAAAACTCATACAAATTTAAATACCTCGTATTACAACTCTCAATACCTTGTATTTGAAGGTTGTAAAAAATAATAATAATAATAAAAAAAAAAAACACATCTCATATTCTATCAAAAGGCCCCACTCGTATTTGTCTAGCTTCTAAGGTCAATAATGCTAGGTGTCGCGGTCCGTACCTTGACAGCTCGGTAGCAGCGTCACGGACACTCAGTTACTCGATCATGAGTGTCGCGGACAGGCACCAGCGACTAGTCATCTAGGTCGCGACTAGGTGTTATGTTCGGTCACCTGTGTCGGGCTCTGGAATGCCCGGACAAAGTGTGGAATTTGTCGGACAAGGATGAGCGCAGGACTTACTTGGGGGATGAGAAGGTCCACAGTGGAGTCGGATGATGAGAAACAAGGTTTGAGTTCCATCGAAGATTGAGTATGAAAGTTATGCAACTTTGATGGTCACTCCTGTCACTTGGGCTGAACCATATAAGACTCTTTAGGGGGTAGTAGGTGTTTGAGCTCTCCACCTCCCTGGGTGCATGGATGGTTGGCAAACATCATGACAATTAAGTGAGCTTCCCCGGAAGGGGGTAGGCTTGATGGCATATCAAAGGATAGCGTTGAGTCTCTTCGGGATAGAACATCCCGGAGACATTATCGAGTAGCCAGCGGGCTCGATAGTATACATCATGCGCCGAGAGGAGGGTCGCTATTTTGAGACGGTTGCGAACGCTTTATCCGGAAACCTTATCAATGGGATAAGATCCTCCATGAGGGCTTTCAGGAAGCCCGGTCAACAAGGGGCCGTGTTGCATTAGCGGTGCTCTCGGATTTCGGGACATCGGTACCACGGGATGGGCGACCCCGTGGGAACTTCTGGGACTTAAGGGGATACTTCCTAGTATTCCTTGAAGGGAAGGATAACAAGGGAAGGTTACCTGCTCGGTGAATGGGACACTACTCGATGAGGCATCGATGGCTGAGTCGGGGACAGTGATTCATGAACGCGAGGTGCGCATTCATAGGTCGGCCTCCTATGAACTCAACGGGAGCGAACATGAATCCCGGTTGCTCAAAGGATTGGGAACTACTTGGAAGGAGTTTGAGTGCTCGGGACGAGGATAGTTGCCCGGACGATTGAGACGCGCGCTCCGGACTTGACACGTCCGAGAGTACTTTGAGACTTGACAACTCCCATGCCACGTTGAGGCGAACAATGATCATGAACGATGAGCGTAAGGAGCACTCGAGAGGAAGCCTCGAAGCCGGATGGCGTTCGAGGGCCGTGTCCTAAAGAAGCTTGTTAGTGAGGTCGGTGTCGAACGATGGTGAACCACATTGTCCGCACCCAGGATGCGAAGGTGTCGAGTCATGGTTGAAGTTAGAAACAGGATGTTCGGTCGGGCTAAGGTCAGGACGAGAGTGTCGGCGCTAGTACGCGACGAGGGTCTGGATTATCGGTCAACCATGATGCGGGATAACCGAGATGACCGATTGGGCGAGTGTCGGGCTAAATAGCCGACACCAGGAAGTGACTAGTATCTCGAGAAAGGAACAACAGTGAAGTGAGCAAGCCTCGATAGGATGATTTGAGTTGCGAAGAGCTCAATGTGAGTTGCAATGGACACAACCTCACATGAAGGCTGGTCAAGACTCGGTAGAGTCTTGACGCCGTACGGTCATTAAACAGCGAAAAATTTAGGACCGTAACAGTTGGTATCAAAGCTTTTGCTTTCCTTCACCATGGCAATGTGTTGGCTAGCGACAAAGTGTATGAAGCTTCTTAGTGGTTGAGAGCTAACGTGAGCTGCTTTGATGCGGATTGGTTACCGATGACCTTGTTGGGTTCCATCATGCCAACTTGGGCTCATTGGGGCATTGTGGACTCCCCGATCCATTATGTTGGAGCTAGCGGAGACGACTTTTGAGACGGATTTTGCTACGGTTGAATCAGGGTCTGTGGTAGACAAGGATCAACTATGGCAAGTTGCAGTTAAAGAGTTGTGTTGGGTTGTTCAGTGCCATCGTACTTGACGAATGAAGATCAAATTGGTGACATTGGCAACGAAGTGATGGTCTGTAGGACAAGTTACTTGAAGATTGAGCATGTGATACGTGGGTTTCGATGTGCCGACATGGGTGTTTGGCGGTTGACGATCGTGTTCCAAACGAGAAGCCGTATTAGAACCACGATAGTGCAAGATCAAGATGATCAGTTGGCCAGAAGTGCCATGAAGAGTCCTTCAGAGAGCCACCTGAGAGAGGTGTGCTGGTAAAACCCTTCCAAGGAAGGTCACCTTACAAGGTGTTGTGAGCATAAGTGGACGATACAAACGACGTCGTCGGTTGGCCAAGGAGGGCCTCGTCAGTCTGGGTCCGAGATGAAGGTGTTCATGGGAAGTTGGAGTTGTTGGAGAATTCGAACAACCTTGTGGATGCGGTTTTCGGATTGTTCAAGAGCTTAAGTGGTCGCATGATGTCGAGACTGGGGCAAGCACACGGATGAAGTGTGTTCGGTGAGCGAGTTCGGTAAGTGTTCGTGGTAGACACTATAGCAACAGACATCTATTCGGAGGAGCAAATGGAGATATTGCAACCGATACCGGACCTTTGTGTGGACTTAGGACACATCACTCCGAAAGGAGGTGATCCGGGGCAAGATGACCCCGTGCCGGGACCTTGAATAGAGATCAACCAGTAGTGCGGGCGACAGTCGGAGGTGTTGTCCTCGGAGCATATCGACCGAAAAGGGCGATGTTGCAGTGTGAGTGCAGTGATTTTGAGCTTGCAGAATTCAGCGCAAGAGTCAGAATCTCATTTCCAGAGGTGATCCGAAGGTAATACATTGCGAGAGCAAGTGTGGTGACTGGGTCTCAGAAGGGTGCTCGAAGACAGGCACTCGTTGTCGTGCTCTGTAGGTATGTTGTGGAAGTCGAGCTCAGTGGAACTCGTTAAAGTACACTGATACTGCGATATGGAGTTGTGCTTGGAAGACGGGGTGTGTCTCTGCTCTTTTGCCTATGGACCAGCGTTGCTTATGGGAAGCAAGCTTTATGGGAAGTTAGTTGGATGCTTGTGGGAGCTATCGTTCGCAGTAGTGTACGCAAATCAGCGTCGGAAGAGATGTTACTTGGGCTCAGTGGAGCCGTCTCAAATTTGGAGCCTATCTTGTCCAGGGACCCTGAAATATGGGGTGTACTTAGACATTCCGTGGCCCATGAAAGAGGGGGCGCACGAGGTGGTTCGTTGTTTTCTAGTGACCCTGAAAGATTGGGTGTACTTAGACGTTCCGTGACCCATGAAAGAGGGGGTGCACGAAGTAAGTCTTGGTCGACGAGAACGTCGATGGCTTAAGTGGGGGAGAATGTCGTGGTCCTCACCTCGACAGCTCGGTAGCAGCGTCACGCACACTCAGTTGCTCGGTCATGAGTGTCGCGGACTGGCACCAGCGACTAGTCAGCTAGGTCGCAACTAGGTGTTATGTTCGGTCACCGGTGTCGGGCTCTGGAATGCCCGGACAAAGTGTGAAATTCGTCGTACAAGGATGAGCGTAGGACTTCCTTGGGGGATGAGAAGGTCCACAGTGGAGTCGGATGATGAGAAACAAGGTTTGAGTTCCATCGGAGATTGAGTATGAAAGTTACACAACTTTCATGGTCACTCCTGTCATTTGGGCTCAACCATATAAGACTCTTTAGAGGGTAGTAGGTGTTTGAGCTCTCCACCTTCATTGGGTGCATGGATGGTTGACACACATCATGACACTTAAGTGAGCTTCCCTGGAAGGGGGCAGGCTTGATGGCATGTCAAAAGACAGCGTTGAGTCTCTTCGGGATATAGCATCTCGGATACATTATCGAGTAGCCGGCGGGCTCGATAGTGTGCATCATGCGCCGAGAGGAGGGTCGCTATTTTGAGACAGTTGTCGGACGCTTTATCCAGGAACCTTATCAATGGGATAAGATCCTTTATGAGGGTTTTTGGGAAGCCCGGTCAACAAGGGGCCGTGTTGCATTAGCGGTGCTCTCGGGTTTCGGAACATCGGTACCACGGAATGGGCGACCCCGTGGGAACTTGTGGGACTTAAGGGGATACTTCCTTGTATACCTTGAAGGGAAGGATGTCCGAGGAAGGTTGGCTGCTCGATGAATGGGACACTACTCGATGAGGCATCGATGTCCGAGTCAGGGACAGTGATCCATGAACGCGAGGTGCGCATTCATAGGTCGGCCTCCTATGAACTCAACGGGAGAGAACATGACTCCCGGTTGCTTAAAGGATCGGGAACTACTCGGAAGGAGCTTGAGTGCTCGGGACAAGTATAGTTACCCGGACGATTGAGACGCGCGCTCCGGACTTGACACGTCCGAGAGTACTTTGGGAGTTGATACCTCCCAGGCCACGTTGAGTCAAACAGTGTTCATGACCGATGAACGGAAGGAGCACTCAAGAGGAAGCCTCGAAGCCGGATGGCGTTCGTGGGCCGTGTCCCAAAGAAGCTTGTTAGTGAGGTCGGTGTCGGACGATGGTGAACCACATTTTTCGCACCCAGGATGCGAAGGTGTCGAGTCATGGGTTGAAGTCAAAAATAGGATGTTCGGTCGGGCTAAGGTTAGGACGAGAGTGTCGGCACTAGTACGCAACGAGGGTCTGGAGTATGGGTCAACCATGAAGCGGGATAACCAAGATGACCGGTTGGGCGAGTGTCGGGCTAAATAGCCGACACCAGGAAGCGACTAGTATCTGGAGAAAGGAACAATTGTGAAGCGAGCAAGCCTCGATAGGATGATTTGAGTTTTGAAGAGTTCAATGTGAGTCGAAATGGACAGAACCTCACGTGAAGGCTGGTCAAGACTCGGTGTTGTCTTGACGCCGTACGGTCATTCTGCAGCGAAAATTTTAGGACCGTAACACTAGGCCTCTACAACCTCCACTCCTTCCATAGAGTACTATGTATGAGTGGAATACCTCTATAAGTGTCTTTCTTAATTAGCATGTACGTGTCAAATCTGTTAAACCCACAAATCCGCAATCAATAAAACTAAATGAGAATAAAGCCGGTCGTATATGTAAGGAAAAAAAAATACAAAGCTAAATTCTATATATACTACATGAAGAGAGCTTTTACACTATTTATGGTGGTAACAATATAGCTCTGTTTGATTCACCTTAATTTTACTTAAATTCAGTTCAGTTCAGTCTAGTTTAGTTTAGTTCAGTTCAGTTCATGTGTAACTTTATCACTCATATAACTTTTTATTTTGAAATAATTTCATGATGATAATTACGTCATCGGAAAGATCTCAAAACATACTTTCAAATAGTCCAATATTGACGATGGTTGGGCGAATTTTAAATGGTTAACGATTAAGTTTAAAAAGTCAGTTGAGTTCCTTTCAGTTCATTTCAGTGCAGTTCAGTTTATATCAGTTTTATCCTGGTGAATCAAACGGAGCCTATGTATGTTATCTTCACTGCCAAGCCTCCATCGTTAAAAGTTGTGCTCTCTCAGTCTTGTGGTACCGGTCATAAGTTATATTATTAGTTACTTTGACATATCCTCCTTTTAAAACCCGTAGTCAATTAAACAAATAAATTAATATAAACTGCAAAGCTATATATCAACGCTTTATAAAGCTAATTGTACATAAGGAAAACGTTACATGATAAAAGAGCAAAACTCTACGACATTTAAAAGAAAAAAAGTTATACCGTCTCTTATGATACCAATCATACGTCCTGAAACAACATTCAAAAAGTTAAGTAAGAATTTAAATAAATGGCTTCTCTATATATCAACCAGCGACTGTTAAAATTTTTCCACAATTACACTTAACATTGGATGCAAAACTTTTGAATAATGGTCATCAAGATTTAAGAAAACTCAATGAAATTGGTTGTAAGAGGATGAATATATAAATTTAGTATACAACATGCAACTTAATATTCGTGACTATAGCTATAAACATAATGCACTCGCTCAAGAGATAAACATAACTGCAAAAGTAACACCATTAATTAGCAATTTAGCACCCAAAAATATATGGAAACATGGAAAGTATCAGTATAACATGGGGTTTGGAGACAAAGAAGAAAACGTAAATAGGGGTGGGGGAGATAGGCTTACCGGGGGTTTGCAAAGGTAATTCGAGTAGTTATATGCTTATATAGATGACTAAGATGAGAGATAAAGGATTTTTTAATTTTTTTTTTTAGTTTTGAAAAATAAGATATTGGATACATATTATTATGACTATTAAGTTTCCTACCCAAGTTCTAATTTCTTTATGATATATATCTATATTTAATTCATATTTTAATATTGTGATCGACTATAATTTTAAATTAAATTTGATTGTCTTAGCTGTTAGCTGGGTGTGAGGATGAACGTTTATATATATTTTTGTCGTTTCAACCTTTTTTTATAACTTTATCTTTACATTTTTTTATAACTTTATCTTTATTTTTATTAGTTACTTTATTTCTTAGGTGACGCGTCGTATGCTCTTTGCTTAGGTGGAACGCCTCATTGCTCCCAAAAATGCTTACTTATATGTTCAACTTACTTAGGTGGTTCGTAATTTTGCTTAGGTGGCGCATTGTTATAGCCCGTGCGATGCACACCTTAAATTTTATATGATTTTATTTTTTTCTTTTTTCTTTTATTTTTAAAACCTAATGACGGTTTTAACATTAGATACGATCTTATACGTTTGTGTAAACATATTATAAATGCATCTCATTTTGAAGTATTTTTCGATACCAATATGAAGATATAAATATTTTTATTTTTGGAGATGTGTAGAATAGTTATATTCTGTTTTGAATATTCGACCAAGATCAAGTTATACAGCCAATAAAACTCTAACGATATATTGATGGGAGCACGTATTAGTGTAGAATTATAGTTACATTAGAATTAGGATTCTAAGACTCCAAATATTTTACACCAGTTATTTTTTGTCTTTATCCTCGCATAGGTGGCGCGCTCTTAAATTCTGGCCTACGTGGCGTGCCTTATTGCGCCCGGAATATGCCTCCTTTATATATTATAAATAAAATTCTATTTGTCATTCATGTATCACAATAGTCACTTAAATGAATTCAAGAATCACTATGCAATCATTATAGTCATTAAAAATCGAACGTTATAGAACTATAAGCACTTACATGTCTATTATCATGTGACCCAAAGGTAACTACATTAACCTGAAATAACTACAGATACCAATAGTAGTAGTTGCTTTGTTAGGACATAATAGCCCATTAGATATGACGTAATAGAAATACATTGATCATCATTAATTTATAAAATGAATATTACTTGTCGAATTAATAGTTGTTTTTTGTTGATATAATATCCCATATAGTGATAGCTAATAGACAATTATTGATGGTCTTGTTAATTAATTATTTTCTATTTAGTTAGTGTCTCGTTATTCATGGCATAACAAAAATACGTTGATCAGTATCACTTTCTTTGGCATTTATCAATACAAATGCGTTATTACGTATGAGATTAATAATTTTCTTTTTATCACATAATAGATTGTCGTTTTTATAGCCTATTCGAAAAACATTGATATTTAGTCTTTGAAGGTTTATGTTTTTACTTCTTTTTACTATTCATTATTTTATACGCATTAGTCACAACTATGTTCGTTTGGATATCTACAAACAACTTGGACCGCTTATGTATCTATTATCATGTGATATTAAGGCAACTACAGTTAACTAGAATAACTATTCATTTCGAAATTGGTGTTTTATTCATTGTGGGCTCAAAGATACGCGAAAATTGTTTATAAATAAAAAAATAATTGTAGTTACCTTTGTGTCATATGATAATTGATATGTAAGCAATGATAGTTTTCGTGGAGGTATTATATACATATAGGATATAGCTATTACGCATCACCTTATAGGTTTCTAGGATTTGGAATAATTGTTTGGTCATTGACATGTGTACAACTGTGTGATTTTGACTTTTTAAAAATTATTTTTTATTTAAAATTAATAATACCATTTCCTTGGGCAAATTTTTGAGTAATATAAATAAATTTCTATTTGTCATTCATGTATCACAATAGTCACTTTAATGAATTCAAGAATCACTATGCAATCATTATAGTCATTAAAAATCGAACGCTATAGAATTATAACCACTTTCCTGTCTATTATCATGTGATCCAAAGGCAAGTACATTAACCTGAAATAACTACAGATACCAATAGTAGTAATTGCTTTGTTAGGACATAATAGCCCATTAGATATGACGTAATAGAAATACGTTGATCATCATTAATTTGTAAAATGAATATTACCCGTCGAATTAATAGTTGTTTTTTGTTGATATAATATCCCATATAGTGGTAGCTAATAGACCACTATTAATGGTCTTGTTAGTTATTTTCTATTTAGTTATTGTCTCGTTAATTATGACATAACAAAAATACGTTGATGAGTATCACTTTCTTTGGCATTTTTCAATACAAAATCGCTATTACTTAGGAGATCAATGATTTTCTTTTTATCACATAATGGATTCTTGTTATAGCCTATTTGGAGAACCTTGATATTTAGCCTTTGAAGGTTTCTGTTTCTACTTCTTTTTTTTTAATCTTTTAAGGGTTACTATTCTTTTTTTTTTATATACGCATTAGTCACACCTATGATTTTAAGAATCATTTTTCAGCGCTAACAGTGACTATTATTGTTCTATTTACCCTATATTGGTCATACTGGTCATTTTTTCGATTTTAAATTTTTAAGGGTAACTTTTTAGTCAATTATGGACATAGGGTCACATCTAACTTATTTAAGAGAAAAAGCAAGCACATCATATCTTTAATAGTCATAGTTCATATATCCTACATGATAATATAGGGAAACGCATATAGTGCAAGAGTCACTTATTTGAATTCAAGAGTCACTGTGCAGTGAATTAGGTCACTTGTAAGATATTTGGGAAAAGGAAAAAAAAAAAACAAATGGATCGTATATCTATAGTACTACGCCATAAACTAACTAGTAAAACGTCATATATTACAAGAGTCACTTATATGAATTAAAGGGTTATTATGCAATGAATTAGGGTCACTTCTAAGTTATTTGAAAAAAGAAAAAAAAAAATGAAGGGATCGCATATCTAATAGTACGTCATGCAGTGACAAGTAAAACGTCATATATGCAAGAGTCACTTATATGAATTAAAGGGTCACTATGCAGTGAATTAGGGTCACTTGTTTCTAAGTTATTTGAAAAAAAGGAAAATAAAATAAACGGATCGTATATCTAATAGTACGTCATTGATTAACAAGTAAAACGTCTTATATTACTAGAGTCACTCATATGGACTAAATGGTCACTAAGTAGTGAATTAGGGTTACTTCTAAATTATTTGGAAAAAGAAAAAAATATATCATATATCTAATAGTACGTCATACATTAACAAGTAAAACATATAATATAAGGGTCACTTATGTGAATTCAAGGGTCACTATGCACTGATTTAGGTCGCTTCTATGTTCGTTGATGGTGTCGGGCCAGTTTTTGCATTGGTTGTTCATTTAGTGTGATATGTTGGCTATTGACCATGAGAGTCTGAACATGACGTAGCAGGGGGTGTCTTGGTCACCATTCACTTGCACCCTTTTTTTAACAAGCAAAAATGTACCAATATTAGTACCCGCATACATGACTATGAATAATAGTGAATGATTAAACTGTTAATAGTATTAAAAGGTATGACAAAATATATACAACTCGGACTATTAAAAGGAATACAGTAATAAGTCTTGTATGAGACCGTCTCCCGGTGAGACGGAGTTAATTTCTTAAAGAATAAGGGTCAAGAAGTCACTTTTATTCTTCATAAAAGTAACTCTGCCTCACCGTGGGACGGTCTCATACAAGTTTTTGTGTGTATACATATATTATGATTTATGATTCAATGGTTAGTTATATTGTCATAATGGTTCGTATACATTTTTACAATGTCAGATCAACGATTAGAGAATTATCCAAAATTATAATACCTACAAAGGTGATACGTAGTAGCTATGTTGATATTATAGTAGCCACCTATAATCGCTTATGTATCTTTTTGTTTTTTTTTTTTTAGTAATTAAGACACTTGTATTAATCACCAGAAATAACGTTTACAAAGCACGGACCCAAACATGCGCCTCTCATAAGCAAGATCTCTACAACTCCAATAGATGTACAGTCCTGCACCTACAATAGCATCAGTTAGGGAAAGCCTGCTCACATTCTAGGAAGGGTATCAAGCCCCCCTTTCCCTTCATGTGCTGCTAGTGAGGACTAAAACATCTGAACAAACAACACAAAAACACAATTACTAACTCCCTGAAAACTCTGACTAGATACAGACACCTAGTTACAGACTCAAAGCCTCAAAGAAATTCCGCAGTTGCACGGAATTCTAACTGTGTGCACACATCATCATCTTTATCTGATACACCAGCTGCTGAGTAGAAGTGCTTTTCTGCTGGAAAATACGTGCATTCCTCTCAATCCACAAGAAGTACACAGTAGTAGCAAGACTCATCTTGGCCACAGTAGCAATAGTTTCTCTCCCTTTGGACACTCTGGTGATCAGGTCACAAGTGCTCTGCCAATCAGTCACATTAGTACTAATGCAGACCCATTGTAAAATACTCTTCCAGACCTGCTGAGAAAACACACATTCAAAAAACAAATGCTGCTGTGATCCAGTAAAGTTATGGCACAATACACAATTAGGATCACAAATTACACCCCAGTTCAGTAATCTGTCCTTTGTTCGCAATCTCCCTTGCAAAGCAAGCCAGAGTATAAAAACAGTTTTAGGAGCTGCTGAGGTTGAGAAGACCAGATTCTTCCATGTTAGATTACTCACTGGACCTCTCAACTTCTTGTAAGTTTGTTTAATAGAGAACTTATTGTTCCTCACAACACTATCCCACCCTCCTACCAAGCTAAGGTACTTCCTCATATTAAAAATTTTCTTAACCATCCAAGAAGCCTGAGAAGGAGCCTCCATAAGCATCAGATCAGCATTCTTAATGTAGTATGTATGTACCCACAGTATCCAAAGAGCATCTTTCTTAATACTAAGAGCCCATAACAGTTTACAGATCGCAGCCTGGTTCCAAATCTTCATGTTCATAACATTAAAACCCCCAGCTCCTTTTGGTAAAAAAATTCTTTCCCATGCAACCAAAGCTCTTTTAGTGATGGTAGTGTCCCCAGACCACAAATAACTCCTACAAGTGGCTTCAATGAGGTTGATTATTTTTTGTGGAATGACAAAAAGTTGGGATCAGTAAGATTGTATCCCAAAGAGGACAGACTTGATAAGTTGAATCCTCCCTGCATAGGATAATAATTTTGCAGTCCAGGAATTTATTCGCCCGAGCTCAACAAGAGGTCTACATTGAGCCACTGTCAATTTCTTGGTAGAGAGAGGCACCCCAAGATATTTGACTGGCAAGTAGTCTTCAGAATAGCCCAGAAGGTCCAAAATTCTTTCTTTAATAGCCAAAGGAACACCCCCAAAATAAATTTGACTCTTATTTAAATTGACTTTCAACCCTGTGACAGCAAGGAAATGATTGAATTTTGTATGCAACAAGTTAACAGATTCACTATCCCCTCTTGCAAATAAAAGCAAGTCATCTGCAAAACACAAATGAACTATGCCCAGTTTCTTACATTTTGGGTGAAAATGAAATGTTGTATCCCCTTTTAGAGTATGCAAAACTCTATGCAGGTATTCCATTACCAGAGTAAAGAGGAAATGAGAGATTGGTCTCCCTGTCTGAGACCTTTTTTTGCAGGGAAAGGTTCAGTGAAAACACCATTCAGGTTTATAGAGTAGCTTACAGATGTAATGCATGTCATAATCCAAGAAATGAACTTAGCAGGAAAGCCCAGCTTTCTCAACATCTGTTCTATGAAACACCACTCCACAGAATCATAAGCTTTTTGTAAATCAATTTTCAACATACACCTAGGAGAAATATTCTTCCTAGAGTAACCTTTCACCAACTCGTGGCTCAGTAAAATATTATCCCCAATAAGCCTTCCAGGGACAAAGGATGATTGGCTATTACTTACAACTGTATCAATCACGCACTGCAACCTATGTGTTAAAATTTTGGAGATGATGTTATAAATCAGAGTGCAGCAAGCTATAGGTCTAAACTCTTTAATGGAAGAAGGTTGCTTCACTTTAGGTACCAGTGTTATGACAGCCAAATTCACATCTTGTAATATATGACTTGCATGGAAAAATTCATGAATTGCATTACATACCTCATGCCCAACAATATGCCAAGCTTTCTTGAAGAAGTGTGCATTGAAATCATCAACCCCAGGAGCCTTATGATCATCAATGGAAAAAGTGGCATTTTTTATTTCTTGGTCTGTTATTGCTGCACAAAGCAATAACTGATGTTCTCATGAGTTGCAGATCAATGCTAGGCAAATTAGCTGCAGAAGATCCCATCAATCTCTTGTAAAAACCCACAACTTCTTGTTTAATCTCCTCTGACTTCACCAATCTTCTGCCATCTTCATTGACAAGAGTGGAAATGGAGCTATTATTGTGTCTGTCAGCCATAATAGAGAAAAAAATATCGTGAATTTCATCACCCTCTCTAATCCAGTGTGCTTTGAATTTCTGTTTATAGATCTGTTCCTGGATATTGCTCCACTTCTCAAGATTGACAAGGCAAGCCTTCTCTTGAGAAATAATAATTGGCTCACACATATTATTGTGTTGTTGCTGAATATTAACAAGTTCAGCCCTTGCTGCATCAACACGATCCTCAATCTTCCCAAAATCCCTAGTAAATATCTGCTTAAGTGGATTTTTACAAGCTTTTAACTTCTTCCACAGCTGCAACATATGAGAGCCAGTAGTATTTCCCTCTCAGACTTTCCCAATACACTATTCAAACTGAGGATGAGCTGAGAATACAATGATAAATCTAAATGGTCTCCTTACATGTACAATATTGTCTTCAATTCTCAACATGATGGGAGAGTGATCTGAGAATAAAGGCTGTCCAAAATCAGCTTTGATATGACCATACTTCAAAAGCCAAGGTCCATTACCAAGGACTCTATCAATTTTACTGCTCACAGTACCATTGGACCACGTGTATAGTCTACCAATAGCATTTAATTCAGCCAAATTAAGCATATCCATGAGATGCTGGAGGTCTACAGTCTCATGAATAGCTACTGGTACTCCATTAATTCTATCTCCAGTAGACAAAACAGTATTAAAGTCTCCCCCCATAAGCCAAGGAACTTGGACAGATTGACCTAAGAAAGATAAGCGATCCCAAAGTTCTTTCCTCTCTTCTACAACATTATAACCATAGATGACAATAAATAGACAGCTGAAATCAGAATGTCTGCTCTCAATTTTACAGTGAATAAACTGAGCATTAACCTCCAAAATATGTACATCGATAAGTGATGATAGCCAGAAAATCCAAATCCTGCCATTTCTGGCTTCATTGTAGTTGTTGACACAATCAAAATCTCTAGCAGTCTTCATACAAACCCTAGTAGCTTTGTGTTGCTTAACACGGGTTTCCAGAATACCAGCAAACACAATCTTATGCTTCTTCAAAAAAATCTTCAACTCTTTCTGCTTGAATGGCTTGTTCAAGCCTCTCACATTCCATGTGAGAAAATTCATTGAGGAATAGAGAGAGAAGACCCATCCCCTACACTGGGAGGATCTGGAGGTTCTATTTGTTCCAAAATAGGGTTCAAAACCTCAAAGGGATTGCTTGATATGGGAATTGATACATTATCATGAATGAACCTCTCACTAGTACTGTAGGAGGTTCCTTGCCTTTGTATCACAGGGCCATCACTAGTCCTTCCCTGAGTAGCAGTACCAAAAGTAGTACCTCTATTAGCTGAATTACCAATTACTTGCCAGTTGTTGTTAGCATTAGTATTGGTTTCAGTAGTAACCACAGCAGCAACATCATGGTTTGTTTTCTTCACCCAAACCTGTTGTGGCTGTCTAGCTCTCTGCCTTCTTCTGTCATTTCTGTTCCTCCTTTGAGTAGGAGCTTGATCGGGAGGTCTCTGGTTGGTACGAACATTAGCACAGTCATGGCCAGCCTTCATACATTTAGCACAAAATTCTGGCTTCCATTCAAGAGTCACCTTCTGCATAAATTCATTCCCATCCGGATCCTCAACAGAAATCTCCATAGGAATTGGTTGAGTTACATCAACCTCAATCAATACCCGAGCAAAGGAAACTCTCAATTGTTTAGAAGTACACTCATCTGCATATTTGGGCACCCCTAACCCGCTAGCTATGCGACTTAGAGAATCCATCCCCCAACAATTCAAAGGCAAATTTGGGAATTTTACCCACAGTGGCAAAATTCTCAAAAATTCATTCGAAAAATTAAAGTCAGCACTCCAAGCACGCATAATAATGGGTATATTGTTCAATGAATACGGACCCGAAAATAAAACATCTTCCATATCCTTGAGAGATTTAAAACGAGCAATGAGGAATCCATCCTCATGAAAGAAGATTTCAGGCATAGTCACAATTCCACAGCTTAGCTAGGTATTGTACCATGAAATTATATGCAGGTGTGTCACCCACAACATACAAAACAATTGAATTCACCCATTTTTCATTCTGTTTCTCTAAATCAACTCTATCAAGCACAACTACTTTCTTCCCATCTTTAATCTGAGGAGGGATAAAGGATAAGGACATACCATTAGTGGATGCCCGATTTTGCGAAAAACGCTTCGCCCAAGTTTCCTCATCTACTTGTTCTGTTGTAGCAATGACCTCTGGTGTTTGCAAATTGACCTCACTAGTCAAATCTAATCAGCGGGCCGCTCCCGGCCAGTAGGTGCAGGTGTCGGAGTAGAGGTAGCAACTCCATAACTCAACGAGCTACCCGCTAGGTCCACTGGGGTCGAAACCCTAGAGGACGAAGACTCCCCGCTATCACAAATCGTTGTTGCTGGCGTTGCTCTGGTGCTTCCTGAACTACCCAAAGTGTAGAGAGTGGTGCCGCGCCCACGACCACCACGGCGACCAGGTGGCCGTCCTCTCCCACGGCCTCTAAAACCTCCCCTTTCTGGCATTGAAACAGTCACTGGCTCATGTTCGCAAAGCTGGCTTAACATGCGCCGAGAGCATTCCTATTCTAGAGAGAGAACGTTTTTAGTACTATGTTGCCTATTCCGCCTATGTATCTATTATCATGTGATATGAATGTAACTACAGTTAATTAGAATAACTAGTCATACCAATTTATTTATTTTTAAGAAAATATTCATACCAATATTATTTTTCACCTTTTTTTAGGGTTTATTGTTCGCTTCAATGTTGGCTCAAAGATAGGCTTTTAAATAAATAAGTAAATATTATGGGTAAATATAACAACTTTCTTGGTCATATAATATTTTTGTATGGTGAGATAATGACCTCACAATGATCTGAATCTGTACAAAAAAAGGAGAAGTACAAGCAAGTTCTTATGGATATACAACTCTTTAAAACGTATAACATATTTCTACGATAAAATAAGCTAGTTCTTACGGGTGATATACAGCTCTCTACAACGTATAATACATTTCTATGATAAAATATAACCTCCTAGAAATTTGGATATGTACACCAATATACCCCTGAGCACTTTTACATTTTAAAATATAAAACAAGACACCAGATGTTCAAAAAGAAAAGACAAAAATATTTTATTGAGACAAAGGCGCGTGGTATCAGGTGCAATTTGTCAATGGTGGGACCACTTTTTAAGAAACAAATTGTTCACGTGAAACAAGTGCTTGTGGGGAAGGATTAGACTATCACTTGTGCCATCATGCGGAGCCCATTAGCAGTAGCTAAAAGTTGCTTTTGTATTAAGAAAATGTATACTTTACCTACAAACTGCCCAGCCAGTTAAACTTTACATAGAAAAAAAAAAGAGAAAAAAATCTCACCGGTAGAATAGAAGCGCCCTGATATTATGCATGTTTTGCCTCAGTGCCTATTGGTTGGACCAGCATCCAGCCAAGATGGCTGGACCAGGCCCAACCAAAAGGCGCGGCCTAGTCCAATTACCCAAAAAAAAAATAAATAAAAAAAAATTAAACTAATTTTTTTTTAAAGAATCGCGCTCTCTTATCTCTCTCTCTTTCTCTCTCTCTCTCCCACTGAAAACAAAACCTAAAACCTAAAAACGCGCTCTACTCTCACTCTCTCTCTAATTCTCACAAATCTTCAATCTCCATTAACGATTCTTCAAGGTTCAAGAATTCTTCTCCAAAATTCAATCTCTCACTCTCGTTATTGCTCTTGGTCTCACTCTTGCTCTCACTCTCGTTCTCGCTCTCACTCTTCTGTCACAGGTAAAACACGAAATCAAATTGTTATGTTGTTTTGTTCATCATTGTTATTAGTTGTTCAATTTTGCTTTTTTGGTCCTTCATTATTGTTCTTTGTGTTCTATTTTGTTATTCATCATTGTTCATAACTGTTTTTGTTGTTCATCATTTTTCAATTTATTGTTCATCATTAATGTGGATTATTTATTTATTGAATTTTGTTTTCCAGATATTTCATAACTCAATTGTTCGAAGAATTCATAGAAACAATGAGGACTAAGGTAATTACAAGTTCGTGACTATTTTACAAAAATTTTGTTTTTGTCAACTGAAACTCCTTGTCTGGAATTATGAACATTACTATATAATTTTATGAACATATTCTAGTAGCTCTATGAACATATCAAGCTATATGTACATATGTTCTTTATGTTGGGTATCATTATGAACAAATGAGATTGTCTTTATGAACATATGCTTGTTGGTTTTTTTTAACATTTGCTATTAGCTCTATGAACATATGTTATTTACTATATGAACATATTGTTGTAGTTCTATGAACATATCCTTATAGCTCTGTGAACTTATGCTAGGTTTAGGTTGTTGAACATATGATATTGTCTTTCTGAACATATGTTTTTTATGTTGGGTATCATTATGAACATAATTTTTTCTTTATGAACATATGCTTGTTAGTCTATTAACAATTGCTAGTAGCTCTATGAAAATATGTTATTTACTATATGATAACACTTGCTAGTCTATCTGTTGTGCTTTTTGTTAATTCAGTATACAAAGCAAAAGTACAAAAAAAATTAGTTGAAAAGTCTGTGATTTTAGGGTTTATGGACAAATGCTAGAAGCTTTATGAAAAATTGCAATATGTGAGTTTTTTTTATTTGATGAACAAAAGGTAGGAAGTTTATGAACAAATGGTAGAAAAGTTTGTGATCATTGGTAGAAAGTTATGAACAAATGGTAGAAAGCTTATGGCAGCATTTTGTACAAATTGGATGAAAATATGTTGTTTCCTCTATGAGCAAATGGTATTATCTTTATGAACATATAGTAGAATGGTCATGAACATTATACTAAGGCTTATGATGAACAAAAAGCTAAAAATTTTATGAACATTATACTAAGGCTTCTGAAAAAAACTTATTTTAAAATTGTGCTAATATGATCATTTGGTACAAAATTGGGTGAAAAAAGGGTTAAAAAGTTATTGAACTTTTGGTAAAGCTCTATATGTTAGCTTGTTTAGTTTCAACTTTATGAACATTTAGGTTCAAAACTTATGAACATGTCCTACAAAACATTATGAACATTTTCATCAAACCTTATGCTCAAACATTGTGTAAATTACTTGCTTCTAGTGTCATGTTCACTTATTTGACTTGCTCAAAAACATTGCTGGTAAGTGCAAAAGTATTTATAAACCAAAACATTATACTAAGGCTTCAAACTTATGAACATTTACCTTCACCTTATGAACTTATTGCTGGAACACTATGAACATATGCTACAAAGGTTATAAACATGTTCCTCAAACCCTATATATTATGAAAAATATGTCACTAAGCCTATGAACATATGATACTAGGTCTATGAACATATGCTAGTTGGTCTATGAACATATTCTAGTAACTTATGAAAATGTGCTACAAAACATTATGAACATTTTCCTCAAACCTTGCGCTCAAACATTGTGTAAATTACTTGCTTCTTGTGTTATGTTCACTTATTTGACTTGCTCAAAAACATTGCTGGTAGGTGCAAAAGTATTTATAAACCAAAACATTATACTAAGGCTTCAAACTTATGAACATTTACCTTCACCTTATGAACTTATGAACATTCAATATATCAGAGTTGAACATTCAATATAATAGATATGAACAAAAGCATACATTTACAATATGAACATTGAACAAATCAGATATGAACAAATAAATATTATAAAATGAACAATGCTTACACTACATATGAACATTCAATATATCAGAATTGAACATTCAATACAACAGATATGAACAAAAGCATACATTTACAATATGAACATTCAACAAATCAGATATAAACAAATAAATATTATAAAATGAACAATGCTTACAATACATATGAACATTCAATATATCAGAGTTGAACATTCAATATAACAGATATGAACAAAAGCATACATTGACAATATGAATATTCAACAATAAGATATGAACAAATAAATATTATAAAATGAACAATGCTTACAATACATATGAACAAAAAAAACGAGAATTAATATACATTAAAACTATCAGATTAATCAATTTAAATTACATAAAAAGGATAAATAACACAAAGAGAAGAACAATACCTATTTCCTCAACAGAACACCTAATTTGATCAACAATTTCTTCATCGGTTTGATGAAACCCTTTTCCATCAGATGGTAAACAATCTTCAACAATTGCAATGTCATCAACCAATGCACCAACAGCAACTTCAGTTCCATCAACAACAATCATTGAATCACAAAAATCCATGAAAATTAAAGCTCAAATACACCAAAATTAAGCTCAAAAATCGCGAAAAACAGAAAGAGGGAGAAGAGGAAAATCGCAACTACAAAATGCGAGAATCGAGAGACTGAAAAGGATGAAGAGATGCCATGGATGAGGATGAAGCTCGCGTAACAATGGAGAGAAACGAGAGAGAAACAGAAGAGAGAGAAACACGAAGAAGAGGAGAGAGAAAACAGAGCACGAGCTTTGGCGCGGAAAGAACAGGAGAGAGAAAACGAGGAATAGGAATTTTTTTATTAATAAATAACCCGCACGTTTATATGTTATTACAAGAGTGCCACTGTGGTTCATCCAAGTTGGATGGACCTAGGTCCATATAATTTTTTTTTTAATATTTTAGCCCAATCAATATTGTCCATTACTCTGACATCATTTATAGGTAATTTAAAATATTTTCTCTATTTTTCAAGTCAAAAGTTATCGATAATTTATATATCATACTACGATTTAATAGAAAAAAGACAACTTACAAATTCTTTTACTTAATATTGTCTTGAACTTATAACATCCACTACTAGAAACAAGCCCTAGTACGACAACTCATTCATGACAGCCATAAAATCCCGTCGTATATAGTATCGAATTATGACGGTGTTAGAGCCCATCGGGCCCAATAAACTGAACTTAACGAGATCCAACTGGTTAGTTAGAAATGCCCATCGCGATTCTCCCAAACTCGCAGTACTCGACTATTGGAGAGAGAAACACTTTAATTTAGGAGAGAGAAACTAGAGAAGAGCGAGAGAATCGAGAACTGCGAAGACATTGAATAAAGCACGAAGAATCTACAGATTTCATCTAGTTCGTGTGATTATCCAAGCTAGTTTTAGCCAAAGGTATCTCAGTTTTGATTATAGAATAGAATTATTTTTGCCTTTGATTTACAGTGGTGCTAAATACCACCGCCCACTTAACTAAATACCACCCCTTTTTGGCTTACATTTTCGTTTTTACCCTTGTTCTAATTTCCAATCTCTCTTTCCACCTTCTAATTTTTGCATATGTGAATGTTTCATCCAACACTTTGATAGGGGTGTCGGATGCTTCATCCAACACTTCACATGTGAGCTATGGAGTTGGAAACTCAACTAGAGATATGGCATGGCCATGGCTGAAGGTGGAGAACTGGAGTGAGGATGAGACAGTGGAGTAGTGGAGAGAGAAGAGAGGAGGTTTTATTTTTGGGCCTTTATATACAAAGGGTATTAGAGGCAATTCAAGGCAAAAAGGGGTGGTATTTAGTTAAGTGGGAGTGGTATTTAGTAGTTAATTTATGATCAGTTTTCTTTTTAGTATTAGTTAAAATAATTGCTTTTACCAAAACCTGATTCTTGTAGATTAGCGGCTTCGATGTCCTGTCACCTGGGTGTGACCTTTGACACAAGTGACAGAACTTCTAAGGTTGTTTTTTATTTATAATATACTTTTATTATTGAGCCAGCTGCTTGGTGCTTCTGATCTTTTTTCACAACTAATATGAGGCACCAAATGTTTTCATATTCGTGATCCTTAAAAAGGTTTGCTTCAGTTTCTTTTCATGCTCCAGTTTTCTAAACATGACTCAATATTCATCAACAAGTTATTTACAGTTCTTAAGTGTAGTTCATTTGGGAGTTAGTTGTTCATACAACTCCTTTGATACTCTCTGAAACGGAACTTTTCAAGGATTGTTATTGTCATTTTTTTGATCTTCTTGTGGTACTAATGGATGCAGGAGCTGAGAGAAAGCTATTGCAGTAGTAATGGTACTAAGGAAGTTTGAGAGACAAAAGTTTAGGTTTAGCAAGTGCTTTCATTGAGTTCACATGATGAGGATTTAAATGTAAGTTCTGAAATTTGAATTAAAAAAATTCTCTCTTTTGTGAAATAATGAATTTTTTTTGTCAAGTTCAGTTAGATAACTTACCTGAGTTCCCGCAGCAGACGTATGTTCGGTTGAAGCTTGATATAGAGAGGGACAAAGGTTCTCATCATCATCTCTAGCTGGTATTGTTGTTTATTATTGATACTCTACCGCCGTGAAATATCTTCTTTTCTTTTAGCTTTTATGCTTTCAATTACAACGACCAAAAGTCAATTGCGATGGGTTAGCCAGTGGTGGATGATTAATTACGATGGTTTAGTCCCGTCATGAATGACCAATTACGACGGTATATCCCGTCGTAAATGGTTATTCGCGACGGGACCTCAAAAACCGTCATAAAATGCAATAACGACGGCACCCTTTTACTATAGGGGGAGGCGACGGAATATACCATCGTAAATGAGCTTTTACGACGGGAAATACCATCGTAAAAGGGGTATTTTTTAGTAGTGTATCTAGATCACTAGTACAATACTTGGGCCTCACTAAGCGGTACACAATTTTCTTTTATTTTTCCTTACAATAATAAATGCATAGTGTTGCCCTATATGTGAGAAGTCAATTTTTGTTGTTGATGAACCTCTATGTGAAAGCATAACAAATTAGATGGGAGAAAGCCATGTAACCGTCATATTATCAAAACAATTCACTAATCAATCAACAATTAATAGTGTACATCCATACAATCAAGCATTGATCAATGTATTTTCAATGCAACATGCATGCATGATTTCCAGGATCATGTCTTCTATCAAGAACTCCTCACATGACTTTCAAATACGACATGTTGATTGGGTGACTCTCTCTAGAGCACACTACCTCCTTAGCGCTCCCATACTTAAAAGACGAACACTAGTATCATAATGCGGTAAGAAAATAATTCATCTTCCTCATTCTACTACTAGGAAACTAATCCCTTACATATATAAGCAAAAATAATACAATGACAAGCTGATATTACCTTCATAAAATAATTAACAATTAATTAGGAAACAATAACAAACAATAACATATTTGCCCAAACACCCTTGAAATGCAAACCACCTAAACATCAGGCTACGAGCTACTTCGCTCGGCCGTGTAAAGTATAAGTGTCGGAAACATAAATCAATTCAAATGAATGCATGCAATCTCTTACAACATTATGACAATTTTACAATTTTGCATAAAAAATTATTATATAAAGGAATTTTTTTTTTTTAAAAAAAAAATCCAAATCCATGCGAATATGCCCGTCTTGGTGGGCAGGGGTGGATTTATTGTATTAGCAGTCCGGGGATGGAACCAAGCTGAAGTCTGTGCCGAACAATCAATTTAAGGGAAAAAAATTAGGTGGTGTTTACTAGGTTGCAATCAAATGTAATGCAATGCAATTATTTTATAGGGTAAATGGGAAGTGGAAAAAAAAAAAAGGGGAGGAAGGAGATGGAAAAAGTAAGATTGATTACACCATCCAAAGTAATCATCATTACATGGGAAAAGTTGAGCAATTGTGATTACAATGGATAATGCAATCAACCCCACTTTTCCTATCCTTCTTTTCCCACTCCTTCACTTTTCACCTCCCATTTACCCTATATTTAATTACAAACTAGTAAACAAGGCCTTAGAGTATAAGTTTAGTGCTCCCAGCCAAATCAGTGTGTGTACACTGCCCCCAGCCCGACACGTACAACCCAGGGTAATAAAAAAGTTTATAGTTTCCCAACCCATAAAAGTACTCCTAAAATAATAAAGTACACTTGTTCCTCTTTTTCTAATAATTATTCTGTTTCTTTTCTTAGCTCTTTTATTTGGATCTTTTTTCTCTCCCCTTTATTCACCTAGCAAATAATTATGCAAAATAGCAACAACCACTCTAATTAAGCATAATTTCAATACTTAACTAACACTTTTAGCCGATTTATTATGGGTCATTGATTGGGCAAATCAACATATCATGGAGTTCAGTGGTTGTACTATTTGTAGACTTGTAGTACCTTATATTATTTCGCTATTCCACCTACATTTGTATTGTTCTTCTCACTATTAATTTGGAGACATTTTATAGATTTAATTTTTCTTAAAGAAACTTGTTTGGAGAAAATTTTCCACTACCTGATTGGAAGACATTAAAATTTACTTACTTGATAAATAAAATAATCATTCCTTACTAATAGTCTTATAATGAATTATGTCCTAGAAGATGAACTAGCAAACATAGTAGATTGTCATGCAAAATAACTCAAATAAGTCAGTCTTATCTTAAGAATACTATAATAAATTGAACAAAAAATATTACTTTTGGATTAAGAATTGTTATTTTATTTACATGTTTTAGGTCGTCGAAAAAAATTTATTACTTTTTAGACAAAAATGTACTTTTCAGATAAAAAAATGAGACATTTTGAATAAATTATGTTAATTTCGGTTGTCATACCGTTCAACGATTGACAAGACTTATTCATCGTATATTTTGCTAATGTTTTCGGCAGTGTATTATAAATTACTAATTATGTTGTGCCCCCAACGAATTTATTTTCTGAATTCGCCATTGTGCGAGGGTAAAATAATAAAGTAATCCTGCATAGTCAAGTGACTATTATTTCGCCATCGGCTAGCACGAGGCCCTATAGTTTAGTCTGTAAAACTCTTTTGGACTGGTATTAAAAATTCTATGAAACTTGTCTTTATATATATATATATATATATATATATATATATATATAATATATGTATATTATATATGTATATATATTAAATAAGAATATAATTTTTTAAAAGTCAAAATCACACAATTGTACACATGCCAATGACGAAATAATTATTCCAAATCCTAGCAACCTATAAGGTGATGTGTGATAGCTATATCTTATTTGTATATTATGCCTCCACGAAAACTACCATCGCTTACATATCTATTATCATATGACATAAAGGCAACTACAAATATTATTTTTATTTATAAATAATTTTTGCGTATCTTTGAGCCCACAGTGAATGAAACACTAATGTCGATATGAATAGTTATTTTAGTTAACTGTAGTTACCTTAATATCACATAACAATAGATACATAAGCGGTCCTAGTTGTTTTGTAGATACCCAAACGACCATAGGTGTGACTAATGCGTACAAAATAAAGAATAATAACCCTCAAAAGATTAAAAAAAAAGAAGTAAAAACAAAACCTTCAAAGGCTAAATATGAATGTTTTTCGAATAGGCTATAACAAGACAATCTATTATGTGATAAAAAGAAAATCATTAATCTCATAAGTAATAACGATTTTGTGTTGAAAAATGCTAAAGAAAATGATACTCATCAACGTATTTTTGTTATGCCATAAATAACGAGACACTTACTAAACAGAAAACAACTAATAAGACCATCAATAGTTGTCTATTAGCTACCACTATATGGGATATTATATCAACAAAAAACAACTATTAATTCGACAAGTAATATTCATTTTACAAATTAATGATGATCAATGTATTTCTATTACGTCATACCTAATGGGCTATTATGTCCTAACAAACAACTACTACTATTGGTATCTGTAGTTATTTCAGGTCAATGTAGTTACCTTTGGGTCACATGATAATGACATGTAGGTGCTTATAGTTCTATAGCGTTCGATTTTTAATGACTATAATGATTTCATAGTGATTCTTGAATTCATTTAAGTGACTATTGTGATACATGAATGACAAATAGAATTTTATTTATATTACTCAAAAATTTGCCCAAGGAAACTGTATTATTAATTTTAAATAAGAATATAATTTTTTAAAAGTCAAAATCATACAATTGTACACATGTCAATGACGAAATAATTATTCCAAATCCTAGTAACCTATAAGGTGATGTGTAATAGCTATATCTTATTTGTATATTATACCTTCACGAAAACTATCATCGCTTACATATCTATTATCATATGACACAAAGGCAACTACAACTATTATTTTTATTTATAAACAATTTTTGCGTATCTTTGAGCCCACTGTGAATGAAATACTAATGTCGATATGAATAGTTATTTTAGTTAACTGTAGTTGCCTTAATATCACATGATAATAGATACATAAGCGGTCTCTAGTTATTTTGTAGATAGGCAAACGACCATAGGTATAACTAATGCGTATAAAATAATGAATAGTAACCCTCAAAAGATTTGCAAAAAGAAGTAGAAACAAAAACCTTCAAAGGCTAAATATCAATGTTTTTCGAATAGGCTATAACAAGACAATCTATTATGTGATAAAAAGAAGATCATTAATCTCATAAGTAATTACAATTTAGTGTTGAAAAATGCCAAAGAAAGTGATAGTCATCAACGTATTTTTATTATGCCATAAATAACGAGACACTAACTAAACAGAAAACAACTAACAAGACCATCAATAGTTGTTTATTAGTTACCACTATATAGGATATTATATCAACAAAAAACAACTATTAATTCGACAAATAATATTCATTTTACAAATTAATGATGATCAACGTATATCTATTACGTCATTCCTAATGGGCTATTATGTCCTAACAAAGCAACTACTACTATTGGTATATATGGTTATTTCTGGTCAATGTAGTTGTCTTTGGAGCACATGATAATAGACAGGTAAATGATTACAAATAGCTAACAAAATTGATAACCATCAACACTTTTCTATTACTTTATAGCTCATAAGATATTATCCAAACACAAGATAACTAATAAGTCCATAAATAATAGTCTATCACATATATGGTGCGTTTAAGTTGTTGCTGTTGCTTCTTCTTTTTTGCCCTTTTTTTCTTTTTTTTTCTTTTATTCTAAATTTGAGCATAGAGAGACTATAACTTTATCTATTAGCTATAACTAAACCATCTATTAGTTACGACTAAACGGGTTATTATGTGAACAAAAAATAACTATGAATTTTATAAGTAATAGCTATTTTGTTTTACAAAAATCAACTAAATTGATGATCATCAATGCTTTCTATTACGCCATAACTAACGAGATACCATCTAAAGACAAATACTAACAAGTCCAATAGTCCACAAGTATCTTTGATTTACCATAAAAATGAGCCTAATCGATTGCATAGTAAATTAGTGATCTTTGAATTCAAACAAGTGACCCTATGTTATGACACTTTTCTTATTGATGTATGATTACTAGGTATATCTTTGTTTGATTGTTTTTTGTAAATAACGTAGAAGTGACCTTAACTATCACTATAGTGACTCTTGAATTTATGTAAGTTACCATTGTGATACAAATAGATGAAAATAAAGCCAGTCGAATGTTTGAACTAATTCATATTGATTTGTGGGGCGGCTATCGTCATACATCTTCTTGTGGTGCTAGATATTTTTTGACTATTGTGGATGATTTTTCTCGGGATGTGTTGCAGTGGCGGATGTACTAAGAGACTTGAGTATTCAAGTGACTCCACTTGGAAAAAATAAATAATGAAGTTGCTTTTGCAAAAAAAATAAAAATAAATTAATTACCTATAAATTGCCCCACTTACTTTGAAAACTGACTCCACTATGACCTCTTGACCCATTAGTAAAAAAAAAAAAAAAAACAGATGACTCTCCGTTTCTCTTTCTTCTCAGTCTCCAACTCTCTATTGTCCTTCTCAACACAACTTTGTTGTCCTTCCCAATCTCTCTCTCACTGCCGATCGGAGTCTTTGGCTGTCATCACCCTTCTTACGAGCCAGAAGTAATTTTATTTCGACCCGATATATTTTTTTTGTTATGTTGGGAAAAAGAATATTAAAAGACTGAACCCCCTCTAACGTGTTTCTGAATTCACCACTGCTATGTTGGTTTATTTGATGGATGATAAAACAAAGGTCTTTTCTAAATTTATGTCCTTTGTTGCTATGGTTGAGCGACAATTTTCTCAAACCATAAAAATTATTCGGAGTGATAATGGAACGCAGTTCCGATGTTTGCTTGGTTATTTTACTGCTTGTGGTATCTTATTTCAAAACTCATGCACTGGGACACTATAACAGAATGGGAGAGTTGAAACAAAACACAAACACATACTAAATGTTGCCCGCGCCTTACGCTTCCAAGCCAATTTGCGTATTTATTTTTGGGGGGAGAGTGTTTTGACCGATGCCCATTTAATCAATAGAACTCCTTCCACTGTCCTTGACAATCACACTCCTTGAAAAATTGTTTGGTTATTCTCCATCTTATGATGCCATTCGAGTGTTTGGGTCGCTATGTTTTGCCCACAATCAAAAGACAAAGGGGGATAAATTTGCGAGTCGTAGCCGTAAATGCATATTTGTTGGGTATCCTTATGGTCAAAAGGGATGGCGGCTTTATGATCTTGATAAACATGAGTTCTTTGTGTCAAGAGACGTAAAATTCTTTGAAGAGATTTTTCCCTTTCTTGACACGGAAGCTAGCAATTTTAGGCCAACGGATCACTTTGATATGGATATAGATATTGAATTAGACTTTGCGGAATTTTCGGATGACTCCACTGTTGCTACTATTCCTAATACCAGGGTTCAAACTAATGAGGGTCTAGATGTGCCTCTTATCCCCAATGAACCTAATTCATCTGCCACTGTCAATACTGGGTCTGACCAAACCACAAGTCAGGCAAGCCCAACAGAAATAGAACACTCTAGTGTTGTTGACGACTCTATCCACACTGGGTCTGACCATACTGAAAAATAGGCAGGCTTAAATGATCAGGTTTCCGAGGAAGTTTTGGGTCGTGAAAAGCGCACTAAAACTCCTTCAGTGCTCCTCAAAGATTTTGTTACTCACAACGTGGTTAAAGAGAATCCATCGAACACTGCTACTTCTCCTCCACAGCATACCTCAAGTACTCCTTTTCCTATAACACACTATATTAATTGTGACAGTTTTTCTATGCCATATATATCGCAAGTTCCTTGCAGCTGTAATTACAGGAAATGAACCTCGATCTTTTAAGGAGGCCTTGAAAGATGATGGGTGGAAGAAGACTATGCAAGAGGAAATTGAAGCCTTAAAGGATAATGGTACTTGGACTCTCGAACCGCTTCCACCTGGCAAGCGTGCACTAGGCAATCAATGGGTTTATAAGAGGAAATACCTCTCCAATGGAGATCTTGAGCGGTTAAAAGCTCGCTTGGTTATTTTTGGAAATCATCAAATCGAAGGCTTGGATTACTCTGAGACCTTTGCTCCCGTTGCCAAAATGGCAACCATTAGGGCCTTCTTAGCTATTGCCGCTTCCGAAAATTGGGAACTTCACCAAATGGATATCCACAATGCCTTTCTCCATGGTGATCTTGATGAGGAAGTTTATATGAAATTGCCTCCTGGCTTCACGTCAGCGGAGCCAAATCTGGTATGTCGTATTCGCAAATCTTTATATGGCTTAAAACAGGCACCCCGTTGTTGGTTTGCAAAACTGGTAACTGCTTTGAAAGGGTATTACTTTCTTCAGTCTTACTCCGATTACTCCCTGTTTACTTACACTAAAGATGGCGTACAGCTCAATGTCTTGGTGTATATTGATGATTTAATTATTTCTGGCAATAATTATGTTGCTTTAAGTACTTTCAAGGCCTATTTAGGTGACTGTTTTCATATGAAAGACCTTGGTCAACTTAAATATTTTCTGGGTATTGAGGTAGCTCGGAGTACAGCTGGCTTATTTCTTTGTCAAAGAAAGTATACTCTTGACATTATTACTGAGGTCGGCCTCTTGGGGGCAAAACCAGCAGATACTCCTATTGAGAAAAATCACAAGTTAGGCCATGCCATTGGTGCCAAACTTGATGATCCGGAATCCTATGGGCGCCTTGTAGGTTGTCTTGTGTATTTATCTGTCACACGACCTGACTTGGCATAATCGGTTCATCTTTGATCTCAATTTATGCAAGATCCTCACCAAGAGCATTGAGAGGCCGCTCTACGAGTTGTGCGTTATTTAAAGGGAACTTCAGGTCAAGGTATTTTATTGCGAGCTGACAATGACTTATCTTTAAATGGATGGTGTGACTCGGATTGGGCTGCCGGCCCCCTCACACGGTGATCCTTAACGGGTTGGCTGGTGTTTCTTGGTCAATCATCTATCTCATGGAAAACAAAGAAGCAAACTACTGTCTCAAAGTCTTTCGCTGAAGCAGAATATCGCTCCATGGCTGCCATCACTTGTGAGCTAAAGTGGTTGAAAGGTTTGTTATTAAGTTTGGGTGTTCATCATCCCAAAGCTATACCATTGTTTTGTGATAGACAATCGGCTTTACATATTGCCCGCAATCCTGTTTATCATGAACGCATGAAGCATATTGAAGTTGATTGTCACTTTGTTCTTGATGCTATTACGGAAGGTCTGATTGCTCCATCGTATGTTCCTACGACAGTGCAATTGGCTAAGTTATTTACAAAGGCTCTCGGCAGGAAGCAATTTGATCTATTACTCAGCAAGTTGGGCATCATGAACCCCCACGCTCTAACTTGAGGGGGGGTGTTACGAGATCTGCGAGATTTCAGGAGTGACTTATGAAAAATTCGTTTCCGCCTGTAATATGGCAAGTTATCATAGGGTTTGATATTGTTTAGGATTGTTTCCATATAGAAATTGTTTTCATATCCTAAAACATATGTATACATACTAAGGTTGTATATATATATAATCAATACAGAAATCATATTTTCTGTCTCAAACTTGTCAGGATGAGATACATCCATCTTACATATTAAAACAACTAGTATACATACCCGTGCGATGCACGGGCTGTCTTTCTTTAATTGTATTTTTTTTAGTTCTCAATGTGTGTAGTTTATATCCATATATAAGTTGTATTTTGACTTCTTTTTAGGTAATTTAAATAAATGTAACCTACATTTTCATAAAATTATTGTTGTAGACAAAGTGGGAGGTAATAGTATATGATTTCTGTTATTGGAAAGAGCAAGAGGAACTTCAAATATCAAAATATCAAACCTATGCACTAATAAAACTAGCTTAAGTCATTTCTAAATCTTACTTATTACACAACAATATCTTTAGTGCAAGTTATAGTTCAACCAAATATAAAGTTTACATCACTTTTTTTTTCTTTCCTTGGCAATAGAGTTTACATCACATTGGTCCAACAGACCAAAGCCAACACTAAGAACAAAACTATTAGAGAAGGAAGAATAAAGGAGATCATACACTAAAACATACGGAGTACTCCGTTTCTGATACTTCTTTTCTCCCAAATTGATTGACCCCTTTTTTACTTGATGGTCGTCGTTCAAACAGCTACATTCTTCAGTTCAAGCTTGCAGCTCCTTTGGACCATGTTAACTTGAAGGGTCGTCCTCCTTAGCTTGTTGCAATTGTCAGCGAAAGTTAGTTCCGTTGTTGGTTCAAGTTTGTTTTCAAACAAAACATGCCCCATGCAGAAACTTTTCGATTGCATAGATCTGCAACTTATACCTCTCAGGTTGCTTCAGATTCTTAGGTGTTTGCAATTCCAACTTACAATCATCGCCCACAAAAATCTTTGGAAACAGGTTTGGAACTCGAACCATGCCAGCAAATTGATTTGGGATTTTATAATAGTGCTTAATGATGGACAAACAATCATCTTTATGCTAGGATTCATATATCAGTTCTCTCATTTCATAAGTATAGTGTAGCCTGTAGAGTAACCTATGAAAAAACTCCACCCATCTAGTTCAGTATGTCGTATATATTTAATTAATGAGACCTAGAATGCAATAACTAAATGTTCAGTGGAATTGAAAAGACAGCCAACATACCCAATAAACAGCTATATTGGTCACTAACATTCATGGTCAAAAAGAAGACATAAAAGTTTTCTATTTTGTTGGTGAATTATGATATAGCAAAATGCTTCGCATTATTATAAGTCTGGATACCTGTATTATTAATCGAGCATTTTACGGTCACTACAGAACAACCAAGGGATGTTTGGCCTAGAATTCAAAATCTTAGCAGATGCAAAAATAATAATTTCCTTCATATGAATCTAACCAAATATCAGGATAAACACAATGCTACTATGCTACTCTTATATTTTTCATGAATTTGTTTTGAGTCCCTTTTTTGGCCCCAGGCAACTTGTGGTATCTTTAGAGCTCCTGTTTTCTTATAACTCTTTTTTTTTTATGCTGTTCATTTAGATGTGTGTGGATGTATTTGTTTGTGCGATATCACGAATAAGCCTGTTAATTAATCAAACACTCCACGTTTCACAGAAAAAACGCAGAAATAATGGTAAACAAACAATCAATTTATTACCTTATCTGGATCTCCAGAATTGTGTGCTTAAAGTGCTAGCCTAGCCTTTTCCCCTTTTACAATCTGATATAACCCAGTGAATCCTCCATGCATCTTCCAAACATCCAAATCACCTTTGCAAATCAGTAACAACTCATTAGCAATAAACATATCATACATGAAACCTCACTTAAATAGTAATTTTATTACACACACTTCAGCAATGATCCAGGACACAAAGGAATGTAGTGAAATACGTCACCATGTATCCATAAAAATACTACCACCTCAAACAGCCCCCCATCATAGCAAATTTATATAACTTTTGTTTTTTTTGTATGATATGGGGAATGATTTTCTTGACTAAAGATCAAATGTACTACTGCTTCTTATGACTCCTAAAGTCCTAATTACAAAAGGTACTGTAGGCTAAACGGCAACAACACTCCACTGTTAGTAAGTTATTAACACATAGCAACAGAAGGGTCACGCAGACACTGAAGTGTTACTTCTTGGCAAATGTAGTATGAATATGGTTTTGATTTTGATCACAAGATGGCCTATTGATATGCGTATATTTGTTTTTCATACATGATTCTAAGCTGAATCTTGATTTTAAAAAGCACATCACGTCTAACAGTAACAGGTAGAGGGTAGTCTGGCATCTCTAAAACTTAATGGTTTGTGCAAGTTTCAAGGGCAGCTACACACATAGGTGATAGCCTGACAGAATAATCAATTGTATGAATACTTTTTCTTTTTTTCAATTGCAGATTAAGATTGAAAGTAGTTGTGAAACTATAGAATCGTTTTTTTTTTTTTTTTTGGTTTTGAAGGGGCTAAGTAATCCAATTGACGGTATTTGGGAACATTAAGTTAAGGTTTGCATTGAGCTTACTGTTACCAATTCTTTCCATCTTCTTGGTTGTTGTTTCGGTTGTACTTCATTCTCAACTCTAAAAAGCTCCAGAATTATGCATCAAAATAATTGAAACAATAACAGAGAAATCAACGTGCTTTTGCAGCCATAATCAGCACAAAGTTCACAGCATCAAAGAACATGTCATAGTTGATGAATCTACCCATATAGCCAACACTGTTTGGGTCACTCCCTCCATTTCATCATATAGGATAAAACCAAGCTATAATCCAAGTAAATGAATGACCTTAGATTAACAATCTTGTAACTTTTAGAACCTAAAATTAAGGGAATTAAACCTACAAAAAAACAAAAAAAAAAACTAACCGTCTCAATGCCCATCTGTTAGCCAATATTTTCACAATGCTCTTATGGCAAAGTCACTAAATTAAGACTTAACTAACTTTGTAACCTGATGAACATTTAACAAATTGTTGTTAGGTTTCATTGAATTTGAAAAAATTTGGTCAAATCAATATCACTTTATGTGTCTCCCTTCATATATAATTTGCGCAAAATGAAATGGCAAAGTAAAGTGGAAGTAACTTTCTGGTGTTTTAGTAAAACTTCAGCAGTAATTGGTAATTACAAATTTGAGAATACTAACAAACCTTCCAAATCCAATTGAGATTCAGAAACCATCCTCCCCATTCTTGATAGCACATGGTATTCGCTGTGCGAAATCAAAAAAAAATGCAAAGGAACTGTATTAGGTACAAAATTGGTTAATTGCCCAGCAAGGCAGCAAACCAATGTTAGCAAGTGATTGATCGATCAAATCCATTAAAAAACTAAAAGAAAAAAGAGCCCGAAATAATAAGCTACTAAATGAGAAATCAAATACCAAAATCACCAAATGATACACAAACTATCTTCATCCCAATAATAGGGGAGCTAAAAAACATTCTGCACAACAACTTAATGATGATCACTCTTCCTTCCTAAATGGAGAGGAATCTATTGCTACCATCTTCAATCATTGCAAAGAGGCTTTCTTTCTTTGTCTACCCTCTAGGTGCTAACTCAACTATTGAAGCACTTCATCTACAGATATTTTAGACTTTACCAGTAGCTTAAATTGCAGGTAAACAATGTAACGCACCATGAGCAAACTGAACTTTGAAGTATGACGAAATCAATTTGGGTAGCAAACTAAATTATGGAGGCATGAACCATTAGAGGAGATATTACAATGGCTTGTAAATTACAGGCTTGAATGAGAAGCATAGCTTAAATTGCAGGTAAACAATCCAAATCAGAAGTAGAAGAAAATAGGGTAGCTAGAGGTTCTATTCAGAATCTGATATTAAGAAGAGTGGATATAAAATATTGTTTCAGTCATGATGTATGAAGAGAGTGGATGACGAAAGTTCGTACCACAATCCCTGCTCCAACGAAGGTGATGATGCAGAAACTCAATTACTCCAATTAATTCAATAACACCCGTCAAGTATGGAGTGGGCACTCTGGATTCAGGAGAAGTAAACAAAAATGAAAATAAAAAATGAGAATGCATTAGTCATTAACAGTACAATTGAGCAGCAGCTAAAATCAACAATCAGAACCCAAAAAGATTGGTAGTTATTCTGACATAAAGTTTTAGTATGAGATCATAGGCTCCTTTTCTCTGTATATAGTTCAGTAAATAACACATAAGCCCTGTTCTTCCTTTGTTCATGTAAAAAACTAGCAAAAAATTCAGAATAATTGAGAAGACACCGGCATGCTCTCATAATAACGTACTATTTGTACACTGAACCGTGTTCGATCACAATCATAAGCCAAGTTCAAGCATTGTAAGACCCATAGTGTTCCTTCATAGGGATTCAAACACATCGAATTCGGAGTACTTTGTTTTTCAGATTAGCAAGCTTTAATCAACTACTGATCAGCAAGCTAACATGCTACCAATGGTAGTGGGAACAATGAAAGCAAAGCAATACCTCAAGATAGATGTCAACAGGTTTTACTCCTATGACTCTCATAAACCCTGGTCTCGCAAGCATGCATTAGCCAAAATTGGAAAATTTAGATTAATAATAGTGACAACCAAATCGATAATTTGCGAAGTCAGATGGGCAAGGATGTACTAAGGGAAGAAGACATTTCAGTGCCGAATTGCAAACTACTGAGCAATAAATTAAAACAAACTTGAGATTATGTTGAGAAAATATTGTTGTAGGGGGAAATAAAATAGCAGGAAAAGGGGGGTGGGGGAGACTTCCATCAAAGAGCACTACTTTTTATCCAAGAAGAATGGAGATAGAGAGTGGATGTTATTGAACATGGATAAAAATTACACCTAGAATTCAGAAGTAATAAAAGAACCCTTTTTTTTTTTTGGATGAAAATGATATGAACTATGTAACCCTTTGCCAAAGGGCTCTGAATATAACAACTTTGCTTTAAGAAAGCAGAAGCTACGTGGTTGTTCAGTTCACTCTTTAAAAGTAAACAATAAATCATTAGCAAAATACCTTCTTTGTGAGAATTGAAGATGAATAATATAACATACAATTGTGAGAATTGAAGATGAATAATATAACATACAATTGGGAAGTTTAGAAAACCTAAATGAACCAAAACAATTATGGGTCAGAAACATACTCAAAGACACAACTTCAGGATCTCCTATTTCATTGAAAACCTCTATTAAACATCTGTTGTAGTAATGAAAAGAAATTAAACACCAAAACTGAGTCCACAAAACATCATATAGCATCAATTTGTCATATAATATACAATTTAAATTTAAATTTTAAAAATTAAATTATAGTAGACTATAGACCAAAACTAAGTCAACAGAACATCATATAGCATTAATTTGTCATATAATATACAATTTAAATTTATATTGAAAAAATTAAATTATAGTAGACTATAGACCATTTAGAGAACAAAATCAAAATCTATGCCTCACAATTGACAAATTTAAAAGTAAATCTGTTGCATTCGTCATCCCAAAGGGCACGTGGCTTGATGAGATTGCAGCAACCTCCATTCCAATACATGAAAACAGAGGAGAATAGTTTCTACATTCATCTAACACAGTTCAGTCAATGCAATCTTAAACAGTTAATCATCTAAATTTCTTAACAACTATAAAGATAATAGAAAATTTCACCTCCAAAAAGGGGCTAATGCAATTTCTTTATCAGAGACACCTGAGAAAATTCAAACAACTTCATATTAGAGTATATTACTCATATTAGAGGATATTACTTCTAAGTATTTTCTTAACCATATAAAATAAATAAAATAAAAATTGTGAAGTGTACGTCAACGAAAACACATTCAACTCTTTTTAGCAATCTTTGAGTTTGTGCAATTTCATTTCATTCAATCACCAATTGGACAGATCACATATATCTCAATAATTTACTGAAGTATGTTTTTCTACTTGGTTTATTATCAAGAGTAAGATGACAGCCCACTTTCAAATTATAATTTTTTCATAGACCCTCAGATAGTAAAATAAATCCAAAATTTGGTTAAGATGATTGATTATCAATGGATTTCATAAATCTATAATGCAAGGGACAATTAGAGTTATAAATTTCGAATCTTACTTGTGTTTTAATGAAGGATGAATCAGAAGCATAAAGATTGAACGAAATGATTTGAATTATCAATTTGAATATAACAAATCAAATGATTCAAACTTTCCCATCTACCCATTACGTACTAAATCATTTGCCATTTGAGAAAATGGTACTAAAATAAATCAACGACACAACAAAAAAAAGGGGATACACAATTTCCACATTCAGATTATTAGAACAATTGTCAATTTAATCAGAAATCAAAACTAAGTGATGAGCCCTTACCATCCATGGCCGCCCTTTCGCATCTCCTACCATTCATCTACTGCTTGGCATGGCTTCTCGACGATGATGGGTCGCGACTCGCGTGAGAGATTGAGAGCAAAAGATAGAACATGAAGAGAGAGAAATAGAGAGAGAGTGGGGGATAGGAGGGGTTATTATTTATTTTTTTTTTGTAACTGCTTGAGCAGTGAAACGGTGTTTTCGGAACTCAAAATAATTACCCCTGCATGGTTGAAATGATAATTTATGGCCAAGTGTCTTTTAACTATTTGTTTGTTGTCCATCTAAGCAAGTGACATGTGGCGATCTATGGTTTTTTGTGTTTTAAACGGATTATATAGATTACCCGTGTATGGTTGAAATGATAATTTATGGCCAAGTGTCTTTTAACTATTTGTTTGTTGTCCACCTAAGCAAGTGACACGTGGCGATCTATGGTTTAATTTTTGTGTTTTAAAGTGATTATATAGATTATATGAGAAAGATAACGTAGCCTTTGAGTTCTTTTGGTAACCGGCTACGGGTGTTAGTCAGATCCAACTCAGATATGCCTAATCAATGGATGAGAAACTTCAAATCTCCTACAAAATAATACAAAGCACTGACCAAATATTACAGAGGTTGGAATCTGATGTGACCGGCTGATAAATTATTCTCAAAGCAACACCCTCGCGGACCATGATTGGATTACGCTTATTGTATTATACACAAACTTGTCTAGTGTCTATCTCTCCCCTCTCCTTTGGGCCCCTTTGGATTTCATGGTGGTAGTATGAGTATTTGGGAGAGGAGAGAGATAGACACAAGATATGTTAGTGTCATAGACACATGGTGTAAGCCAAGCATTTTCCCACCCTCGCGCGTTTCTATTCGCAAAATATGCCACTTGCTTTGACGCGCCTCATGCGTCCCGTTATTCTAACGACAAATAAAATAAAAATTCCATAACATCACAGGTTTAGCAAACCCTAGCAACCATGAAAAATGCTCATTTGCATGTTTTTAACAATGGCACTGAAACAATAACCGTGGAGCATGAAAAGGGCTCTTAAGATGAATGATTAATTGATTAATTTACTTGTACTATCATAAACCATTAAAATTTTGAGAAGAAAAAAAAAAGGCATTGGTAGGGCCGGAGCTATGAAATAATCAAGTGGGATAAAAAAAAATTAAATAGATAAAACAAAGATATTTTTGCTACTTATAGGGATCGAACCCAAGACACCTTGCATTTTGCCATTGATTTTACCACTTAGCTACACACAAACATATGTTATGAGTTGTATGACCTTGTTTATTACCTATTTTTCTGGGCCAAGTGGGGTCTTACGACCACCCTGCTTAACACGTGACTCCGTCCCTAAACATTGGTATAAAGTTACTGCAATTCATCCTATCAATTTCATAACATAAATATGTCGTTTAGTTTAACATTTTTTTTATGTATATATAAGGAGTTAACACAGTATTTCCATATAGCACGTTCCGTCTTTGGTATGCGTTTGCCCTCTTCCTCTGACATTTTTGGTTGGATCCATAATGGGTAATGTAAATATTACTGTTATGATTGCAACTATTTAAATCTACCTAATTTCAAAACAACTCCTCCCCAAAAAAATATCTACCTATTTGAGATTTTTTTTTCCCTTTTTTGGATTAATATGAAGATGCAAATCTCGTGTCCACAGAATCGTTGTAACGTCTTTTCTTGACGTGACATCCACCTAATGCAATGATCACATACCTAAGGCTAAAAAGTCACTATTAAAGGGGACTCGAGGTCCCAAAGATTTTCTCTAATTTGGCAAAAGAGAAACAAATTTCTCAAACATAACCAAAAATCCAGAAATAAAAAAACATTTTAAAACACATTCTTCTAACATCCCTAAACGTGATAAGTATAAGCAAATCTTTTCAATTTCTCCTTTTAATCACCACCTTTCTACTAGGCATCGTTACACCCACCTGCTCTCATGGCGAAAAGACCACGAACGACCTCGTGAAAAACTTGTGTCACAAGACACCGACCCAAAATCTTGTGAATCAAAGCTCCGATCTGACCCACGGAGCTCCGCCGCTGCGGATTCAAAAACTTTAACCCTAATTAGCATCGACATCGTTAAGAATCAATTTTTGGGCTCACTCGGAATCGTTAAGGAGTTGGCCAAAAAGACCCATGACCCAGATGTGTCTTGGGCTCTACAGAATTGTATTTACCTCTACCAAGTTGTGGTGGATGTTGACGTTCAAGTGGCAAACGATGCAGTGGAAGGAGATCCAAAATTTGGTGAAGAAGCCATGGTAGATGCAGGTATTGAGGTTGAGGCACGCTAGAACAAGTTTCTGAACGATAAGGTACCGCCTCAATTGTTCGATCAAACCCCTGTGCTTCATGGAGTGTCTAGTGTGGCTGCTTCACTCATAGCAACTATTGAGTAGTTTCTGTCCTTCAAGTAATTAGTAGTACTGGTTTACTACCTAAGTGCCTAGTGTTCCGTAAAAGTAACTTGTCCTACTGGTCTCAATTCTAATGTCATCTGAGTTTGATGGACATTCTTAAAGAATATATTGCTCCCTGTGTTCCTATTTCTTCTTTTCATTGCAAAATCACATGATGTTTATGAGTCAAGGTTGTCCTTGACATTTTATGAGCCCTGTGCCAGATCGACCATGTTCACAACTTAAAAACTAGAAAATTAACCCAAAAAAGTATAGATTTGATGAGAAATGGTAAATGGTTTTATTGTGGCTTAGTACAAAGCTTCTTGGCACATCATAGGAAAGGATATTGTACAAGCTATTCAGAGTACCTTCCACTCAACTAAAATGATTAAAGCTTTAAATTGCACATCTGTGACCCTAGTTCCAAAGAAATCAAATCCTAGCTATGTAAGTGACTATAGGCATATTGCATGTTGTAATGTCCTTTACAAAATCTTGTCCAAAACACTTGCAATTAGGCTATGGAAAGTATTGAATGATATTGTACATTTAGAGCAATCTGCATTCATCAAAGGAAGATTCATAGGTGACAACATAATTTTGGCTCATGAGATTTCTTAAGCACTATGAAAGAAAAGGGGTTTCACCTAGATGCATAGTCAAGGTGGACTTGAGGAAAGCTTATATCAAATCATCTCCCATTTCCCAAAGAGCATCTTTGATTTCTTTTGCCGTAAACTCTGAACACAATGCAATCTGCTGACCAATAGACAGAAAATCTCCATTTTGCATGATTTCAAGATGTATGACAGGCAACTCAGGCCTATTGGAATCCATCATGCTAAAAAAGAAGTTTTGGAATTCCTGCTTGATGTCCTCAAGTGTTGTCAATTTCACATTCTGAGAAGTAAAATAGAAGAGATGTGATTTGAAGCTCTTCTACTCTTCAAGCAAGCATGGAAAATTTGGAGTTCGCATCTCCAGTTTGAAGCCAGTTAATTCTTGCTTTTTTGTCTTATGATGTTCTCCTCAACTTCTCTCAAGTGGTTCCATTGTGAAGTGACTTCTTTCTCTCTCTGGATAAGCTCACTGTTAAACAAATCAATGGTTAATCGAGCTTGAACTGCTAGTAACTCCTCCTTAGCAGCTTGAATTTTGCTATCTAGATTTGAATAATAAAATTCAGTTGCCTTAAGAGCTTATTTAACCTTTTTATGCTTCTGGAGCACTGTATACATATAGGACCCTGGCTCCTCACACTTCCAGTTAGCTTCAATTGTAGGTAGGAAAGGTTTAAACTTAATACGTGTATTGAAAAATCTAAAAGATTTTCTGCCTTGCTTGTCATCTGCATGGAAATTAATCACATTTGGGTAATGATCTGATACGAACGGTTCCAGGAAATCAGCCTCAACAGCAGCATGGGTTACTAACCATTCAAAATTCCCCAAAACTCGATCAATTTTACTGTAAATTCTATCCTCAGGGTCTTGTTTATTTGACCAATTGAAGTCTCCTCCCTTAGCCTTAATACCTGATAAACTAAGGTGTAGACGCCAAAAAAGCGCCTTCAGATTTCTCCGCAAAAGCCCGATGATGAAAGGACTAATTTATAAACTTGAACGCTATTTTTGCTTTAATAGGTAAGAAAAGATCTCAGGTTTTTCCTCGATCGCTCCTTCATTCCAGTCTCATTCAAAAGCCCCGTTCAAGAGCTTTTCAACGACACCTCTCACGACTTTTTCCGACTCCCGGTCGCCAAGTTGCGCATCGGGGGTAGAACCGTCTTTTACCGCCTGAGGGTAAAACGGTCTTTTCATATTTTTCGGGACACTAAACTCCTCCGGAAAATTAAAATAGACTGGATGTCGTCATTATGACGACATCCAGTTGGCATCTAACAGCCGTCAGCGGCTATGAGTCTGAGTCGCTAGCGGCACTAACCTAGGCCGCTAGTGGCGCTCGCTGAGCTTCCAAGCTCGACTATTTTTTCAGCCCAATTCCAAAAATCGGCTCCTCTTCACCCGTCCAACCCTACTTCCTACGCCTATAAATACAACCCTCCTCCCTCAGTTCAAAACACACAGTCTACAATTGATAACCTCTATTCTCGGGAGTATTGACACCGAGCTTCCCCCTCTTTCTTCCAAACTTGAGGTCTTGTCTTTACTATTTTTGTCAAATATAGCCTGCAGTTCAGGTACTAACTCCTGAGGGCTCAAATTAAATTGCTTGCCTAATTGTTTATTTTCTAGTAGTCATAATGTAGATATCATGCTAGTAAACGTCTTTTATTGCTTACTAAATATTGTCCTTCCAAGCATGTCCAGTCGTTGTAATGCTCAACATGCCAATCGAATGCATGTCTAAATAAGGGACAAAATAAATGTTGTGATACTTGTGATGAACCAATTAATAGTCTAAGTCTAGGTTGTTAATCCAGTTTGTGTGGGAATCACGTCTTTAAATTATTAAGCAAACTTGAGTTAGTAGAGGCCGTCATAAAACGGGCGAGTTGGGTGCCTAACACCTTCCCACCTCGTACCTTTGCCCCCGAACCTATTATTCTTGGGTACTCATATGTTCTATATGAGCGGGAGTCTTTCTAAAAACATGATCAGTTCACTTATCGCGCTATTGGGTTGTCCCTTCAGTTTGTCCCTTCGATAAAACGCTGATAGCAGATTTGTGACCTCTTTCATGGTTTTTATTCAATTCAAGTCTTTACAAAATCTTTTCTAACTCGATGGTCCCTTGAACTTATCTAAACCCCCAACTTACAAATTTTCTATAAGGATGCACTCTGTGGCCGTAGGAATCCCGGGTCCTTACAGTGGCGATTTCACTGGGGATTTATTTAAAAGGGTAGACTCGAAAGTCAAGTTTGCTTAATCGTCCAATAACATGTTCCATATCGCATCACTTGCATCATTTGCATGTGCCTTGTCACAATCTTTTGACCCTTATCGACCCTCGAGGAAGTTTGTGTCGCAACTCGTAGACAACCCGTATATCTAAAGGAATATACAGTTGTCCTATCGTGCAAACCAACTCTTCCACACCCACGACTCATCTACTCTTGGTGGTGAAAAAGAATTACAATTTATGTGTCGACCATCCGCCGAATAAAAATTGTAATTTGTCGTGGTAACCTCACAGGAGCCAAAAGCCTTTAGCTCACAATCGTGCATTTGCTTGCTTGTTGCGCATGTGTTGTTGTAATGCCCGTCTGATCACATGTTTGCCTGTAACTGCGTCGTTGTAATGCTTACCTGAATACATGAATGTCATGATTATGTGCCAACATATACTTACGTGATAGGAGTCTTTTCTTTTATTTTTAGCTAGTTCCTAATGCTCAAAGATGGTGCAAAAATTACATTCAATGAACACTCGTCTTTTTTCCAATGATATATTCTATAAAAGTCATGAGCAATTTTCTAGGATCTTTTTAGAAAAATAAAAAATAAAAAAGAGTCAGTCACTCCAATTTTCCCTCTCCCATTTATTTATTTATTTATTATTATTTTTTAATTTATCCAGATTCGGTCAAAAAAATATAAAAGAAAAAAAAAATTGCGTGAAAACGAAAAAACGCCGAAAAACAATTGCGAAAAAAATAATAAAAAATGAGGACCGAAATTCTTTTTTTTTTAATTTTATTTTATCCCATTTTCCATTTTCTTTGAGTCTAGAAAAATAAAAAATAGGATAGTCCGTCTTACTCTACTTTTCTTATTTTTGTTCATGGACTTTATTTTCCTTGGATATTAGGGGAAATATTTGGGCATTTAGGCTTAAGGATCTTTTGTTTTAGGACAATGTGTTGTTTTTTTTATGTGTGGGTCTTCATTTTTCTTAGGTGAGATTCTCATGGTCTTTTCTTGTTACTAAGTGCTCCGTGCTTTCTATTCAGGATAGGGGGTCTGAAGAAGAAAGGAAACCTCGAGAAAAGTTGGGCTCGGCCTTCTGCAAGGCTAATTCGCCTACAACCGTCTACACCGCCAAGTTTCCGATTACCTCCACCTCAAACAGCCTCACCATCAATAAACTCACCATCACTACATACCTTCTTTTCCACACCCATTACTCCTCCAAATTTCACGATGCCCAAGACTACTGACGAAAGACTGGATGAGCTCATGAGTGAGCTAGAAAGGGTAAGACTCAAGGTCGAAGACATAGAAAGGAAAAGAGAAGATGAAGCAAGAGTTCCCTCCGATTCCGACTCTGAGGAAGAAGGACCGAGTGCCATGCTGGCTAAGATCAACTCTGTGCTCAAGAGTAGCGGCATGATCTCCAACTACAGTGCCAATGTGGGAAAATTTGACACTAAAATCAAAGGCAAACTTCCGGCAAAATTCTCGACGCCCGAAGTGCCCACTTTCACTGGAGTCGACAGCCCACAGGATCATCTGAAATCCTTTACCACTGCTATGGCTCTAAGAGGGATCAACAAGAAACTTTATGCCCACCTGTTTCCTCAAACCCTTGATACTCATGCCCGGCGATGGTTCTACACTTTGGATTTGGAAAACTACCCTACCTGGTCCGATTTTACCACAGTCTTCTTGGCTCGGTACAAGGATAATGCTACGCTCCCCATCACTTTGAGAGGGCTGGAAATCACCACTCAAGAGAGGAACGAGGGATTCACTAAATTCCTCCGTCGATGGAAGTCTAAGATAGCTGAAATGGTGGAAAGGCCTTCTGAAACTGAACAAATTAGGCATTTCATTAAGAACCTACAACCAGCCTATAAAAACCATCTTCAATATCAAGCCATTGACTCATACCAGCGTCTTTATGACGTCGGCATCCTCATTGAAGATAATCTCAACAAAAACAAAGACCGGGTCACCCCTAAGCCCTTCACTTATGGGAGAGACAAGAGGATGACTGCTGGAGCCTCTTCTGGCGCTCAGGTTAATGAGGTAGCTGCTGTGAACACCTTTGCTGAAAGAAAGCCACCAAGAGAATTCACCCCTCTCGGGATGACCTTGTTACATGCTCTCAAAAGAATGATAAAAAATAATCTGCTGCAGCCTATCGATCGGTCCAACTGCACCATCTATTAAGGGCCGTAACTGGAAAGAGGGCAAATACTGCAAGTACCACCAATGGAAAGGCCATGACACCGATAATTATGGGGCTCTTAAGCACGCCATCCAAGACAGAATCAAAAATGGCACAATACCTTTACCCAAGCCTGGACAGGCACCCGGCAACTCCAGTAACCCTTTGGGCGCCATTTTACATATGAGTGTTGAAGATACCTTGGGACTTGAGATCGCCGGATATGGGACAGTGACGAAGAAGACGTATAGGAAGTCCCATAGGCGTGGTCCATTTGATACGTTATGGTCGTCATTATAGGCCACCCAACATCTATAATGACAGAGTTCAGCCTCCAACTGAAGAAGAAGCTGAAGAAACTCCAGCCAAAGACAAAGAATTTCCCATTACAGGACAGCTGAAAAGGATCAAAGCTGACATCTCCATTTGGTAACTCTTAGCCTCATCCTACGAACACCGGCAAGCTATTTTGGAGGCCTTATCAAAAGTTTTGGTGTCATAAGATATGAGGCCCGACGAGCTAGACAGCTTCTTAGTAAGAGAAAAACCACAACCGATCATTACTTTTTCTAACAATGAGCTACCTCCCGAGGGATCTTCACACAACAATGCCTTATACTTGACTATATTCGCTATGGGCAAGTATGTGCCCATGACCCTTGTGGATAATGGATCCGCTGTGAACGTATGCCCACTGAGAACGGCGGTAAAATTAGGCATAGATATCAAGAATCTGGCTCACTTAGCATAAGGCTTTCGTGATTAGACAACTCCAGCCGAGAGGTCCGTGGCACCATAACCATAAATGTCACCTCAGGAGCCATAGAAAAGATGGTCCAGTTTTATGTCATGGACATCCCGGCCAATTTCAATTTGCTGCTGGGACGACCTTGGCTCCATGGTCTAAATGCTGTAGCCTCTAACCTTCACCAGAAAGTCAAGATGAAGCTAGAAGGAGAAATTGTGGAAATCAAAGCCAATCCTATCAAAGCCACCATTGACAAGACTCCTGTCTTGAAAATAGAACATGATAGTGAGGACATTGACATTTGGGGATTCTCTCCCGAAGAAGTAACCCTCATAGAAGAAGACACCAAATCTTACACCTTCACTGGTTCTGAAGAGCTCGAAACATACCCTCCTGAAGAAATAGGAGAACCCGATGAGTTCGAGGAAATAAAAGAAACTATCGAAAGGATGTCTATCTATGTGGCACACCACCGCAATGCAATCCGGCAAATGAAGGAGAAAATCACCTCACTAGAAAAACCCACAGAATGCAACATTGTTCTGGCTAAAGGGGAAGCTTGTTTTCAGCAGGATGAGATGTTTAGCAAGATGGTCAAGTACGGGTATGCTCACCCGAGAAGGCCTACCCCCCAAAGGCTTCCAAGGGATGAGAGGTGCAAATATTGTGAAGCCAATGGGCATCATACCAACCAGTGTAAACGCCTAAAAAGGGTGATCAACTCCTTTATTGATCGAGGAAGCATGTGGTCTCCCAGCACCTGGGCTATAAAAGGATGACGTCGCTTCGACCAAAAACAGTACACTCAACTGAACGCCCCCATTGGGAACGTTATGAATGTCCTCATGTGGAGAGGAGACCTTAAGCCCGTGATTCCCACGGATAACCTCCAAGAGATAAATAAGGATAAGAATTTCTACTGCCGCTATCATCGAGTCTTCGGCCACTAGACGGACGACTGCGTCCGCTTAAAGGATGACATACAGAAAATCATAGACAGCTGAGAGATTCCGGCACCTCTGAAAGAAGAAGATGATACATATGCAGCATGGAACTAGTTGGCTACAAACAAGAGCTAGAGGAATCGAGTCTGAGTCCCCAAGTTTTGTCAAGTTAGGATCTTAGCTAAATCTTTAGGTTGAGTCTTGAACAGGGGGTGTTCCCCTTTTTACTTTTTCTAAGTCTAGTTTCTTTTTGACGGGAATTAGAGACCCTCTTCTCTAAAGTCATGTGTGCTTATTTTTTTGCAAATAAATTAAAATTCCTCTTGCTCATTTCTTCATTTGTTTAGCTATTGACAAATCCGATGAACTCAAAGTTGCATAAATCATTAACTAATCAATTTAAGCAATCTAAGTAAACTTCGCAAAGAAAGAATACAAATTATTTCTTATACGGGAATTTGAGCAGCTGAACTCCCTCAACGATGTCACTCCACATACAAAGAAGAAGTGAGTCAGCCTTCTCCAACAACCTCGACACAAGTCCAACCCTGGCTCCAATTGAAGAAGATCCTTGGTACAAAGATGTATTCAACTACATCACCAAAGGCACCTACCCCCAGGACGCACCAATAAGAGCTCAACGACCATCCGTCTCTTAGCAACGCAATACATAGAACATAAGGGGGTTCTATACAAAAAGACCCACAATGGGATCAACCTCAGATGTGTGAACGTCGAAGAAGTCGCAAAAATCATGGACGAGGTACACAACGGGGTATGCAGACCACACATGAATGGTCGAATGCTCTCTAAAAAGGTACTACGATTGGGGTACTATTGGACCACCATGGAAAGAGACTGTCACGACTATGTCAAGAAATGCAAGAAGTGTCAGATATATGCCAACCTACAGCATATGCCACCCTCAATGCTCCACAATTCACATCCCCTTGGCCATTTTCTGGATGGGGAGTAGATATCATTGGTAAGATCACCCCGAAGGGCTCAGGAGGACATGAATACATCCTAGTAGCCATAGACTATTTTACCAAATGGGTTGAAGCACAGTCCTATGCCATTCTCACATCCAAACAAGTGTCCGAATTCATAAGGAACAACATCATCTGCCGATACGGCGTTCCGCATGAAATTGTTAGTGACCATGATCCCATTTTAAAGCCGAAACAGCCACCCTACTAAAGAACTACAAAATCCAACACCACGAATCATCCCCTTACCGTCCCCAGACCAACGGCGCTGTAGAAGTCGCCAACAAAAATCTCAAAACGATCATTGAAAAGATGATAGAAAACTATAAAGATTGGCCCATAAAACTCCCATTTGCCCTTTGGAGATATAGGACGTCCATAAGATCATCCACAGGGGCGACACCTTATTCTCTAGTCTACGAAATGGAAGCAGTGTTACCCATAGAAGTCCAACTACCCTCCATGCGCATAGCCTTAGAGGGTGAAATTTCCGAAATCCAATGGTTGCAAGCCCGCTACGAGGAACTCATGTTCACAGATGAAAAACATCTACGGGCCCTAGACCATTCCCACATGTACCAGCAGCGCATGGCAAGAGCATTCAACAAAAAGGTTCGACCTCGAGATCTGAAAGAAGGGGACTTAGTTTGGAAAGAATTACGTGCCCCAGTTACTGACCCCAGAGACAAATTTTGACCAAACTGGTCCGGTATGTTCATCATCAAAGACATCTTATCAAGAGGCGCAGTCCGGCTCATGGACATTGACGGCATCGAGTTCAGTCAGCTCACCAACATGGACCAACTGATGAAGTGCTACGTCTAAAAAAACTAAAAAAAATAAAAATAAAAATAACAAAGACTTACACAAATTGAACGAACTACGCCAGCCTGATTCCACACTGGATACGTAGGTAACCCTTTTAAGGGGCCCAACCAAAATCAATCCAAAATTCCATTCAACTCATTCAAAAAGGATAATCTTTATTCAAACTAAACGAATAAGCTTACATTGCAAAAATCAAAATTCCTAAGGTTACAAAAAAAAAAGTGCAACTACGAGGGTTTGAGCCAAACAAATTCTTACTACTTTTTTTTGTAAAACTAGACTTGCTTTCTAAAGAAAACTACTTTAATCCTTCTTCTCTTTAGAAGGCTTCGTTGAAGAGTTCTTCTTTGAAAGACCTTGGCTTGAGGACGACTTATGATCGCTTCCTTGAGCTGGGGGCTTGCCTCTTTTCATTACATGATAGCCTTCCTCATAAGGCCCTTCCTTCCTTTTCTTGCTTCCTGTTCCTGAGTCATACTTTGGTTTTAGTTAGTCCCACTCCTCATGACGAATGGCTCGTCTCGCTTCTCCATCGCTGCAGGAAAGCCAACTCAAATAGGTCTCAGAAACTTGGGTTGGGGCAATCACCCGAGGTACAGTCCAGCGATCCCTACCCCGCCAATATTTTCCCCAGTCTTGAGCAAATTCAGTGGTCAGAGCTAAGGTAGGTTGTCTCGTAGTCTCCTGACGAGGGATAACCTGCTTCAACCCATATTGCCGCATGACCCTAGAAGGAAAGAAGAAAGTACTCCTGTACAAACCCACTATGGTAGTGTGAGGGATAAATTTGCAGCAAGCCACCAAAGAGCTCAAGCTCCATCAGGTCACATGCCAACGGATAGCAGGTCCTGCATGGAAAAAGGCATCCCATTCAGCAAGGGTCTTCTCATCATACAGCCTTTTTCTAACCAAGAAGCTAGCAACGGTATAAGTTTTCTTTTTCCAGGCTTGAGAGGTACGAGCTATTATCTTCTCTGGCGATTCTATCAATCTTAGATACTCGCATAACCAAATTTGAAGCAGCAGGGGGCTGCCAGAAAAGGCTTCATGAGGCAAAATTTTAAACCTGTCAAGCCCTATAATAGTTTCTCCTACAACCAGATGCAAAGGAGAATGCCCTTTAGTGATTTGATTCACCACTCCCAACAACGAGGCTCTACCCAGGTTGGAGGACTCCGCATTAGCAAAAAATAGGCGATTCAACAGGCAAAGTACAAAAGCCTGTCGGCGGCAACGCCTAAAAATCGCATCCTCTTCAGAAGAATTAGCAAACTTTTCACAGATTTGAACTAAGTCCACATCGACACCAAGAATCATGCTTTTGGAATCTGCAGATGTCAAGCGTAGATATTTCCTGTACTGATTACTAAAACCATCCCTCAAATAAGGCACAACTGGGGGAAGAACATCAGACATATTAGTAATTACAGCAAATTCTTCAACTAGAGAACATAATTCAGAGTTACCAAAATGGAAGACGTGCAAGTTTGGGTCCCAATAATTCAGAACAGATCGAAGAAGGGGCCACAAAATTTTGGTTGGTCTTAGAGCCAATAAGGTTGAAATATGGTACGGAGCCAGTTCAAGTTTATCTTCTATGGTCAGATTTTTACACCAAACGTCGAACAAGTTTTCAAAGGATTTCACCATGGTAGAAGCTTTAGGAAAATTGGGAGAGCTAAAGTCTGAAAAGAGATATGACATTAGACATCCCGTAAATCCTATTTATAGTCAAAGAATCGGTTTAGAAGAAGTCGGAAATCCACGAAAAAAAAATCCCAAAGCCAGAGCCGCCAGGCCAGCGCCGCCAGCGGCTGTGATTAGCGCAGCTAGCAGCCTTCACCTTCAGCCCAGCGCCGCTAGCGGCTCTGACCTCGGCCCAGTAAATTTTTCCTCTTTTGTTCCGACCCGCCACTTGGTCTATCCCGCTCGGTTTAAGCCTAGTTTTTTTAATGCACAACGGAGTTACAAGGCCCGAGACTCTCTTAGTCTTATTCTTTTTCATTTTCTTTTTTTATTATTTTATTTTTTTAGGGGGTATAATATGTGTAATTTTTGCTTTTCTTGCAATTTTTACCCTTTTCCTTTATTTTATTCCCTAAATTGTGGCCTACTCTTTACTGCATAACACATTGCATACTTAGAGATCAGATGGGCATAAACGAGTCATTTAGCATTCAATATCATATAAAAGGCATAAAACAGGAGTTCAAAGTTTCAAACCAATGTTTACAAAGCAATCCTACTTTGTTCAACCGGAGTCATCATTGTCATTGCTATCAGCCTCATCCTCAACCGACGGTCCCTGACCATAGTTCCCAGCTGAATAGTGAAAAGAGCCTTGAGTACTGAACGAACTATAAATAGGCATGCTATTGTTGGGCCTCATATCCCGTCCATCATACACAGGTGCATGCACAGGGGTACCTACCGGAAACCCCGCCCTAAAGAAGCTCTCCGTGGCTTGACTAGCAAAGTCCATAGCCATATCCTGATATGAAGGCCCAGCTTGAGGCACATTCCACCCAGGGGCGTTCGCCCAACCTCCAGCCATAGGGGTCACAATAGGCCTACTCTCGAAAGAAGGCCGAAAACCCACTGGAGAAAACATCTCAGGCACGGGAATGTGCGGTACAGAAGGTCCGGGCGCCTCATCAACAGGATGCCTGGTCACAGCTACAGGAGGTGAACGGGCGATAGACGGCCTGCTCGCCGAAGAATCCCTTGAAACAGAAGAATGTCGAGGCCCCACCGAAGTTGAAGACTGTGTTGGAAACAATGCTCAGAGTTGGAGTTTGGTTGTGACCAATCTGAGTTTGGTTCCACCCAATCCTGTTCAGATTCGCGAGATCTTAATTGCTGAAATCACGGAATTAATGAGATCCGTTTCTACTGTTATAATCCTATATTCTTGTGTATAATGACTCCTGATTTTCAGCATCATATCTTTATTGTGATATTATATCATTGATCTTCAAGTCATTGATTTCCTTGATTCTCTCCCCACTAATTGCCTTAATTGATTTCCTATTGATTGAAAAGTAACAGCCCTGGAAAATACACAAGAGAAATCCATCCATCTTCCTTTCTCTCTCTTCTATATTCCCATTATTCCTGAGCAAGTTGAGTTTTGTTCCAATCCTTCCTCGTGAGTGCACACGAGTAAGGGTGCTGTGTTAACCTTCTGAAGCGAGCGCTGGGTGATCGATTTGCACCTAGATCGAGGCGAAATCGCTTTTAAGGCAGTGGTTAATCCCACGGTGCAGTAAGTTACTTTCGTGTTCTGTTTCTGCCAATTGATCATTGGGACTGACCAAACATCAGTTTGGGTACACCTATTCTAACAGACTGCGACATCTGCAAACAGTCAAGACCGAGATGTTAAGTTAAGCACCACACTTAGCTAAACAAAAGGACAAAAGTCTACTTACATCAACAGTCCTGGATCGAGAACTCTTCCCTTTACCCATCACCCGGCCATAGCCTTTCTTCAACAAGTGGATGAGCTTGAAGACTTGAGAGGTCTGCTCCCGATTCAGCTACAAGAAGGAACAAAGGATAGAGTCAGCGTTCAAAAGCAAACACAAAACACAAGAAGGGATAAAAAAACTTACCCCCGTATAACCATCAGGCAAGGGTAAGCCCTCCGCGGTCTCTCCATCAGCAGTATGTAGAGGGAACTTCTCTACTATACGTCCCCCACTCTCACCAATGTGCCTCACCTCATTGCTCGGCAAGGTCACACTTGGGGGCTGGCCCCGAAGAACTCTTGAATGGGACCTCCTGGAACCTTGAGGAGCTAAATGATCTGCCTACAAAACACAAAAATCAGTATATGACACATATAGCTGAAGCGGCATAAATAAACTTCTTACCTCGGAAGTGAGATCCGGCATCAGACGACCCAAGCAGTAGGCCAGATACACAGTTGTACGGTCTAAACCGACAATCTTCGGCTCAACAAACTTCGTGGCTGCCATTCCACGAGTCACCACCCCCAAGCCTTCTATGCTTAGGCTGCGCAGATAGAACATGGTCATAGGAGGGTCCTCCGGAACCAAATGATCGCCCAAGGCAAGATAGACCAGCCGAGTCATGCGGTCCCCCAAATACAACACAAAGCCAAATGACCCCTCAAAGACCACCCGCAAGGAAGATACCCTAAAGGACTCGGTGGTAATATGGGGCGGAACCCCGGGAATACCGTCAAAGGCAGTCCACGACACCTGCAGATTACCAGATCAAAGTTCATTCACATCAAATGAAAAAATAAACATATCGAAAGGCAACATACCTCAGACGCAGCATAACTCTCACAGGTAGCCCTAAAATGCTCCAAAGAGGTAAATGGGTGGTTATCTCTACCAACCTACCGTGAGCCTAACGGGAACATCCTCAAACCAGGACGGTGAGGACCAAAAGCGGGAAAATACACAAAGAACCATAGCTGCCATACAGGCAAGAATAATGAGATACAACTCTCCTACAAAACATGCATGTGCAAAGGAAAAAGGAAACATATATGCCTACCTCCAGTATCTTCCACGGGCCCGAGATACACGCCCTCCGACTCGTCGGCCTAGGCCTGCAAGCCTGACGACACCACCTCACTAGAGAAGCATAGGCGGGAGCACCAAAGTTGTATTCATGGACTTTGGACAAGTCCTCTAAACATGTCAAGAAGCCAACCTGACACACGCTCTTCTTTTGGGCGAAAATGGTCACCCCCAACAGGCAAGCCAAGAAAATACGAGCCCTCTGCTCCTCAGTAAGACCCTGCTCCGCCAAGGCAGCCCATAACCTCGGCAAGGAAACTCGGTCCTCTCTAAAATGGGCAGACACAGGCCCATAAAGCTCAAGTAGCCTATCACTCTGCCGATAATAACCCGCGTCATACTGAATGCGACGCCCTCTAGAGGACAAGCCCGTTAGTACAGCAAACTGATATGGGGTAGGGAACATCTCCCCCACAGGCGTGTGGAAAGTGTTCGCCGTATCCCAAAACCTCTCCAATAACCCCCGAGCGATTATCCTAGTATCTCCAGAGTGACAAGCCGGGATAACAGACAAAAAGTGCCCAAACCCGAACCCTGCACTGTCTCCCTAGCTCCCACAGAAAATGTCTCCAGCATCATGCCCCAATGGGAAGTGGACCCATGAGCCTACAGCAAAACACCAATACCCTAGCCAACAAACAAAATTTTCCCAACACCCCATATGCTACAAGTACAGCCAAAATGGATCTACACAAGTTCTACACAACTGACCACCAATCCAATACAAATCCCAATTTGTTCATGTGTCGAAGCACTAACAGTTCAAATTTTCAGTTCAAAAATATATATACTGAACAGAACAAACAAAATGAGAGAGTCAGAAACATACCAACTGAAGGTTAGACAGATGACTCTGCCTGTCCAGTAGCAAAACACTACGGTCCCAAACCCCAGTCGGACGCCAGTCCATACGCATAAACGAATCCTGGTACAAATTTGTCCCGTCTGCATGTCGAGCAAGGGGCGTACTAGAAGAAGGAAGCCCAGTACGAAAAAGGTTCCGGTCTCCTCCTCCTCACCCATGGGACGTTTTCCTTTATCCTTGGGAGCCATAGAAGAAGAATGAAGTTTTCTCCCTCTACAAGTGAAAATTTCAAGTTTCAGATTCGCAAGAAGCACGTACCCATTCAACAATGCAACCCAAAATTTAGCGACTAGCGGAAAAATAAACAAGTTCAAGACAAAAATCAAAGAATTTGGTCAAGAATTGACATACCTTGAAGGAGTGGAAGCACTCAACAATGGCGAAGTAGCTCGACAATGGCTCTCGACGAAGACGAAGCGCAATGAGGCAAAACGCAAAAAAAAAAAATCGCGAAAACTGTTTTTGGCCTGCTCAAGACGATCGCCACTTGCGGCGCTCGCGAGAGCCGCTAGCGGCTCTCACCAAGAGCCCAGCGGCGGTGGCCTGCGCCGCTAGCGGCCCTACACGGCCTGCACACGTTGGCCCCACCTGCTGTTCCACGACTTTATTCCAGCCCAAAAATCGTTATTTTAGTTCGTTCGCGGCAAAGATCAATACCAAGTGCGCGGGAGCAAGTCCCTTTGGCCCACCGATTCAAAATTTAACAGTTGGCCCATTTTATGGTACCAATTATTATCAGGTAAACCTAACCCAATTATTTTGCAGGTCCCAAGTACACAAGCCCCGATATGCCCCGACGATATTTATCACCCGGAGTGTCAAATTATTTTAAGCCCAGTAAATCCGCTGGCCTCATCCAAGTTTTATCGAAAGTCCCAACGTTCCAAAGTCGGGTCAGTCAATGACCGCTTAAACTATTGCGATTAAACTGTCCTTTTTCTACGAAAGTCCCAACGTCCCAAAGTCGGGTCAGTCAATGATTGCTTAAACTATTGCGGTTAAACTGTCCTTTTTCTACAAAAGTCCCAACGTCCCAAAATCGGGTAATTCAATGACCGCTTAAGCTATTGCGATTAATCTAACCTTCTACGAGGTCACAAATTCGGGTCAGTGAATGATGGCTTAAGTATTGCGGTTAAACTGACCTTCTAAGAGGTCACAAATTCGGGTCATTCAATGATCACTTAAACTATTGCGGTTAAACTGACCTTCTACGAGGTCACAAATTCGGGTGAGTCGATGATCGCTTAAGCTATTGCGGTTAAACTGACCTTCTACGAGGTCACAAATTCGGGTCAGTCAATGTCCGCTTAAGCTATTGCGGTTAAACTGACCTTCTACGAGGTTACTTATTCGGGTCAGTCAATGATCGCTTAAGCTATTGCGGTTAAACTGACCTTCTACGAGGTCACAAATCCGGGTCAGTCAATGTCCGCTTAAGCTATTGCGGTCAAACTGACCTTCTACGAGGTTACTTATTTTGAGTCAGTCAATGATTGCTTGAACTATTGCGGATATATTGTCCTTTGTTTTTATATTTTTCAGTCAATGATTGCTTAAGCTATTGCATTTAAACTGTTCATATGTTCTAACCATTTTACAGCCGTCATTTTTGATCGCGATGTCTCGTCGACTTTTTCGTTTCTTATGTAGGGACAGAATCTCGGCACCCGCCGAGTGGTGTTTAGTCACTGTTTGCTCAGAATAAAGCATTTATACTATTCACTCTCACCGGTGTTACTTCCATTTACAGCCGTTATTTTTAATCGCGTTGTCTCGTCGAATTTTTCGTTTCTCGTATAGGGACGGAATCTCGGCACCCACCGAGCGGTGTTTAGTCACTGTTTGTCGAAGCATTCTTCTTTGATCATTCTCAAAGTATTACTAACTTTTTCATTCACTCTGAATACAGGTCCCCAGCAGACGTTTAGACCATCTACGAGCGGTAGCTAACCATAACCTTTATTTTTCTTGATGAAATCTTAGCACGCTACGAGCATGTCCCAACTCAGGTTTGTCTTCATATGCATACATACTGTAGACTCTCACACACCATGTGCACGTCAGCATCCTGCATGTCGCCTTCGGAATACTTTGATCTTCGCTTTTACTCAAGCTTGATCAAAGTGGGGGATTTTGTAGACGCCAAAAAAGCGCCTTCAGATTTCTCCGCAAAAGCCCGATGATGAAGGAGTAATTTATAAACTTGAACGTTATTTTTGCTTTAATAGGTAAGAAAAGGTCTCAGATTTTTCCTCGATCGCTCCTTCATTCCAGTCCCATTCAAAAGCCTCGTTCAAGAGCTTTCCATCGACACCTCTCATGACTTTTTCCGACTCCCGGTCGCCAAATTGCGCATCGGGGGTAGAACCGTCTTTTACCGCCTGAGGGTAAAACGGTCTTTTCACATTTTTTGGGACACTAAACTCCTCCGGAAAATTAAAATAGACTGGATGTCGTCATTATGACAACATCCAGCTGGCATCTGACAGTCGTTAGCGGCTGTAAGCTGAGCCGCTAGCGGCGCTGACCTGAGCCGCTAGCGGCGCTCGCTGAGCTTCCAAGCCCGACTATTTTTTTCAGCCTAATTCCAAAAATCGGCTCCTCTTCACCCGTCCAGCCCTACTTCCTGCGCCTATAAATACGACCCTCCTCCCTCAGTTCAAAACACACAATCTACATTTGACAACCTCTATTCTTGGGAGTATTGACACCGAGCTTCCCCCTCTTTCTTCCAAACTTGAGATCTTGTCTTTACTATTTTTTTTTCAAATATAGCCTACAGTTCAGGCACTAACTCCTAAGGGCTCAAATTAAATTGCTTGCCTAATTGTTTATTTTCTAGTAGTCATAATGTACATATCATGCTAGTAAACGTTTTTTATTGCTTACTAAATATTGTTCTTCCAAGCATGTCTAGTCGTTGTAATGCTCAACTTGCCAATCGAATGCATGTCTAAATAAGGGTCAATAATAAATGTTGTGATGCTTGTGATGAACCAATTAATAGTCTAAGTTTAGGTTGTTAATCCGGTTTGTGTGGGAATCATGTCTTAAAATTATTAAGCAAACTTGAGTTAGTAGCCGCCGTCATAAAACGGGCGAGTTGGGTGCCTAACACCTTCCCACCTCGTACCTTCGCCCCCGAACCTATTATTCTTGGTTACTCATATGTTCTATATGAGCAGGAGTCTTTCTAAAAACATGATCAGTTCACTTATCGCGCTATTGGGTTGTTCCTTCGGATTGTCCATTCGATAAAACGCCGATAGTAGATTTGTGACCTCTTTCATGGTTTTTATTCAATTCAAGTCATTACAAAATCTTTTCTACCTCGATGGTCCCTTGAACTTATCTAAACCCCCAGCATACAAATTTTCTATAAGGACGCACTCCGTGGCCCTAGGAATCCCGGGTCCTTTGTAGCATAAATCTTGAAGTGCACATTGCCAAATTGCACTCTGTCAGATACATGCATAGTAGTGTTAAAATTCCCACCTAGTAACCAGGGATCCTTAACATTATAGCCAATGCTTTTCAGCTATCTCCAACAAATCTCTCTTTGATTTTCATCATTTTTTGCATATATATCAGTAACAACCAGAGAAGTCCCAGAAATCAAAGTAATAGTCATATGAACACACTGATCTGTAATCTTTCCATATTGTATTTGCATCATGGTAGGGTCCCAAGTGATCCAAATCCTTCCATTGACAGCCTCTCCATGATTACAAAAATAATACAGCCAATTACTCATAAGCTTGCCATGTACTCTAAATGCTTTATTCAACTTGACTCTAGTTTCTAGCAAGGCCACAAAACACACTTTATTATGAATAATGTATTTTCTTACATCTTTCAGTTTTGAGTGCTTATTCATCCCTCTAATATTCCAAAAGAGGAACTTCATTGATTATTTGAGAGTGAGGAGAAATCTTACCCCAAGATTTGGTAATGTTTTACTAATGTTTGTTGTCAATGTCATGCAGTAGTTGTTTAGTTGCTTTTTTCTTGGAGCAAAATATGATGATTATTGTGATGATTTTGGGTGCGTTAGAAGATCGTTTTGGGTTACTAGGGCTTCTCAATTTTTTATATAAACATTTGGACTATATACATATTTATGTAGTAGGCACATTTGCCACTTTTATGAGATTTATATTTTGTGGTTTTGAGAAAATTTAATTAGGATTATATATATATATATATATATATATATATATATATATATATATATATATATATATATATATATATATATATATATATATATATATATATATATATATATATATATATATATATATATATATATATATATATATATATATATATATAATTGAGTTCTCACCAAGGTAAGTATTGAATAAATAATAAATAGTCATAAATACATGGGTGATTAAAAAGAAATCAAAAATACTTTTATTTTATTTTAATAAAAAAATATAATTATTATATTTATTATCTTAATTAATATATTATTTATTTACTAAAAATGTAATTTCTTTATTAAATGTGTGAAAAAGATTATTAGTGTTCCTTGCTACTCCTATTATTCAACTTTATATATTGATGTGATTAAATTCTTTTATTATATTGATTTTAACAACAGAGGATGATGAATAAGAACCCGTGCATCGCACAGGCACGAAATCTAGTTGTAGGAATATAATCAAGTGTTATTTTATGAAAATCAATGCCCTCACAAGTGCAATTAGTAGTGATACCAACATATTATGAAAGTATTGTCATAGAGAAAGAAACCTTTTATTGAGCTTTGACATAAATAATGAAAAAGTGTTGGCACATATTAGAACTACTGACACTAGTGCTTAAATAAAAGCTTTGGATTTGCTACTTTCTTGCTGACATTTTAAAAGAGTGTAGGCATGGCATGAAAAAGTGTTCGCTCGAATAAAGTCAATATACAGGAAAAGAAAAATATTTAGGGTGCGTTTGTTGGAGCTGAACTTACAAGAATTGAACTGAACTGGACACAACTGAACTGAACTAAACTGAACACAACTTGATATGTGAGACAAAAAGTATGTTTATGAACTCAACACCACTGAACTGAACTGAACATCATTTAACTAATTAATTTGAAATCACTGAATTGACACCTTAATTGAACTGACCATGTAAGCTCTAGCAAACGTACCCTTATTAATAGCGAGGAAAAAACAAAATTATCACAAAATGCATGGAAAAATAGCATTTATCTTGTAGAAATGTGACATTACTTTTGAAAATAGAGAAGTAAATAATAATAATAATAATAATAATAATAATAATAATAATAATAATAATAATAATAATAATAATAATAATAATAATAATAATAATAATAATAATAATAATAATAATAATAAGTTACGTGAAATTCAGTTGAATCAAACGGGGCCTAAGATGTGATTAATAACACCAACTTTCACCAGTTTTAGTTTTAACACGAACTTAATTTTTCTAACAGTTAAATGACACGTACCGCTTTTATGTCCGACGCATTCATCACACACTATTTTTTGGAAAACACTATTGTGATGAATGAATCAGAGGTTAGTATATCTTTTATAAATCACCATATTAATTTATGGAAAATTTGGCAAAAATAATCTGAAGTTTCACCTATCATACAATAATAATTCCAAGATAGGAAATCTATACCATTAATCCAGAGTTGTTAAGAGTCCCACAATATTGATTTGTGAGTAACTTTGTTAGCAATCCGTTAGTTTGAGCTGATTAATTAATAGAACATTTATTTATTTTTTTTTAATGAAACAACACAGTTAGTATTAACTATTATGTAATTACTGTGAGTTAAATCTTAATAACAAAATTAGAAAATTCAATCTCTCCTTCTTCCCCACCATTTTCAACCGCTAGAGACCACTCAAAATTGCCACCACCACCGTCGATCTTCAGCACCGAATCCCATCCCCTCTCCCCACCTTCCCCCCAACTCTCCTCCACCTGCCTAACCACCACCACACCACCCCACGCCACCAGTCAGCTCGCACCACGAGCACCACAACCTCAGTCTGGCTAGTTTGTTAGAGCTGAACTTAACAGAATTGAACTGAATTCAACATTATTAAACTGGATATTACTGAACTGAAGTGGACACAACTTGATATGTAAGAAAAATTTATGTTTCTGAACATAGCACCACTGAACTAAACTGAACATCAATTAACTGAATTTGAAATCACTTAATTGACACATGAACTAAATTCAACTGAACTAAACTGGTCGTGTAAGTGCTAATAAACGCACCCAAATTTGATGTTATTTTCACCAATTTTCCCTATTTTTTACATAAACAATAATAATTTTAATAAAATGCTTGACTTCTTGTAACATTTTCTCTTTTAGTTTTATCATATCGAATTTGTACTTAGGAAAATTTTAAAAATTAAGGTTTACATGTGGGGTTGGATGTAGGGGTTAGCACGGGTCCTGAATACCTGATCTTGGTCTTGGAATTGGTTTGGACTTGGTGGGTCCGGATCTGGAACTGGTCCCGCCAATTTTAATTCTTGGTCTAAAAATTCAGACCTGCTTGGAAGCAAATTCAATTCTGGGTATTATTTTTCTAGACCCAGGACCCAGCGGGTACCAGGTGGGACCAATTTCAAGAACTGTGTACCTGGTGGGACCAACTCCAAAAACTGGGTACCTGGTGGGTTCAATTTACAATGCCTACCAATGCTACTACTACTTTAGTTTTTCTATTGCATATGTTACAATTTTGATCTTTTCGATGTTGTAATATTTTTTTTTTTTTGAATTGTCGCACAATCGTAACTCATAGTATTTGGATAGTATTCCACTATTCCCATTACAATTCTACTAGACAAGATGTCAAGCGATTTTTTTCAGTGAGGGATGTCGGTAACTGGGTACCTAGTATTGGAATTGGACCTGCCAATTCCTAGTTTGGGTATCAGTTTCGAGGAATTGCTCTAACCAATTCCAATTTTGGGTCCCAAATTTGAGAAACTGCTCTAACCAATTCCAATACTAAATCCTAAGATTTCAAGTGGGTACCTGCTTGCACTCACCTCTAATTGGATAGTGTGGCGCACAGGTGATCGATGGGTTTCAGTATGTGGGTGTTGTTAGCGATTGTATTTGATTGATAGCGAAATTGCTGATTCAATTTCAATTGTTTCAAATGATTTTCAAAGCTTTATTTATTGATGATATTGTGTTTGGGAATATATAAAACCAAGCGATAATAAATACTACGAATGGGTATGATATAATACGTTTGGAATAAGTTATGGAGCATTCATTGCAACAACAATTCTTCACATTTTTATTTTTTGCACTATGAGAACACAAAATCAAAGCTTTTGGATGCAGTTAGAAAAGCTTAAGATGAGATGCAACTAAATTCAAATTTTAGGAAAAACTAAACAACAGTAGAATCATGTTTCACCAAATTGCCGAAGTTGAATTAGAATTATTAGTTTTTATAATATTAACGGGACCATATGTAATACCCAGTATATTTTCATATTTTCAAAAAATTATTTATTATTTTATAAAAAGAAATTATTTGGTTTTTGAGATTCTTGACTTATTCTCAATATAGACTTGCTAATTATATTAAGTATTTTAAGAAAATAAAATTATATTCATTAACACCTACTTATCCGACTAAACTATTATTAGTTAGTAGATAATTTGAGCTAGACTATATGGAATGACTAATGTGCTATATAGTAAGTATATGTGCTTATATGTATAGATAGTTATTTAATTTGAGAGATCAACACCCATAAGAATACTAGTTAGTGGTGTTCGTATAAGGACTAGATTAGCTACTACATTCATGATCATCAAACTCATTCATCACAAAATAAATTACCTTGGCCAACAAGGCTATATCAATTGCTTGAACTTATAACAGAAGCTCTATTCAATCTTATTTCTAGAATTCTCTACATTTCTCTACCTATCTCTACATCCTTCTATTTACTTACACGAGTTAACTTCCTCATTCAATGAATCTAATAAACCTCTCAACTCTTTCCTCTTTATAAGTAGCTAATAACCAGAAAATAATTAGTGTTGTTTGGGCAACGTAAAACAAGAACACTCACTACTCTCTTCTTCCTCTCTGATCTTACGCAAGATCAAAACACCACCAACACCAAATCATTCTTGTTCTTCTTCTCTATCTTATTATCATCAATTAACAAAGTGGGAAAATGATAAATTTTAATAATTGGGCCTTAACAAGTGAGCACACATATAAGTCAAGTGAGGTTCCAACCCAAAATCAATTGGCAATGGGTGGAGTAACTCACTTCCTTATGTGTATGCTCAAGACCCTTTAATCTTTCCATGTGGGACACAAACCCCCTTTAACACCCCACCTCACGCAAAGACCCATCATGGGCTGAAGCGTGGACCAATCAAAGCCTCTATGGGCCAGTCACATGCGCCTGGGCTAATAAGGGGTAACATAAAGTCAGGATATAACCCGCTCTGATACCATGTTAAAATATAATAGGCTCATCATATTCATCCTTAATATTGAACTGGGGAGACCCCATATTTATAGAGTACAATAGTTTATTCTCCAAACACAATTAATATATCCTAAATATACTAGTTTCCTAAATACATTAGATCACTAGTATAATATCCTAAACATATAATATCATAAATATCTTGTTTCCTAAATAGATGGGGAAAATATATTCTCATAATATTTTCCTGATATCATATCTCTAACACCCTCCCGCCCTCGTAGCGGCAGAGCATCACGAACGCTACGATTGGAATAATACAATACATAGTGTCCTTATCTTTGGTGAGTCCTCGATCTGCACGATCGAGTCTTCACAATTCATTGGTCGGTGAGTACTCGATCTGCGCGATCGAGTCTTCACAAGTTGGTGAATCTTCGAACTGTCCGTCGAATCTTCACATATCATCAAGTAGGGAGAAGTCAACTTCTTGTCGCTACCTCCAATACTTTCAAATCGGCGCCATCCATGGTCGTCGATCAATTTCATTATCATCGATGATCTTGTATATCACATGAACACCTTTTTTTTCATCTACTGCTGCAAAAACGGGCATTAGCTCCGCAATCTTTTGAAACCCACTGCGTGCGAGTCTTCATTCATCATAACCATTAATTAATGTCATATTGGATCACTTTAGATCCATCAATAGTGCCGTGGAAGGCCATCATACCAAAGGGGAAAAGAAAAAAAAAAAAACTTTAAATCAAGTAGGTTGGTCTTGGATGTTTGGGGTTGTCCGGTGGCGGACGGACAACAGTCCGCCACTGGCATAGCGGAAACTTTTGTGTTTAGGTTCTCTGGATCGAACAAGCTCAAATACCATGTTAAAATATAATAGGCTCATCATATTCATCCTTAATATTGAACTGGGGAGACCCCATATTTATAGAGTATATCCTCCAAGCACAATTAATATATCCTAAATATACTAGTTTCCTAAATATATTAGATCACTAGTATAATATCCTAAACATATAATATCATATATATCTTATTTCCTAAATAAATAGGGAAAATATATTCTCATAATATTTTCCTGATATCATATCATCATTTCTATCTCCTCTAAATCTAGTAGATCAGCCCCCATCCTCCTTCGGTTCTGTCGTGGGCAATATAGCCACTTGGCCATTATCGCAGCAGCAAAAACTGGTTGTCAGGCCAACTTCGACATAAGATTCTGATCCGCTCACTAATTCGTTTTGCATTGCGTAAAGTGCTACTTAAACCTTACATTGCCCTCTTTCTAAATATATAAGTATTCCAAATCTCCAGTTCCATTTCGATAATATAATCTTGAGCCAAAAAGTCTTCGTTAACACATATTGTATAAGTTACTTACGTGGGAATTGTTATTGTTTTATGTATGAACCTTGTACAGTTTAGATATCTCATAGTTGGAGTTAACAAGGAGAGCTAGTATTGAGGTAAATTTATATCTACCACTTTTCAAACCCCAACCAAATGTTTTAATAAGTGTTTTATGTGTTAAGTATGCATGATTAAATGATATCTACGAATATGAGAATGTTAATGATTGAATATCTTTAATTATACTGTTGGTATGTTAAAGAAGTGTTTAGCATGTGCTGCTAATGAGTATTGACCTATTAGTCTATTTATCTTTTATTATTTGTTATTATTGAGATTAATCAATATGAGATTTATGGTGTGATTAATTATATATGCGAATTGCTATATGTATTGGAAACTTGGAATTATACTATGATGAATTGGTTAATGATTTTTATTGGAGAATATAATCAGTAGCTTCATTATATGGTTGCCAATAATATTTGTCTACTATGTTGTTAATATCTGATTAGTTGATAATAAAATACTGCCATGTGAATATGTGAGATAGCAAGTGTAAACACAAATTTTGTATCTGAAAATAAATAACATAGACAAAATAGAGAAACAAATAATCAATTTATATTTAAACTTGAATTTGGGTTACAAACTCTATATCAACCCCCTGATTAAATATCTACTTGAACTTGAACTTTTGATGAATCGAATTGACTGCAGATCACGAATCACCGATTGAATTTGTTGAATCGAGGGTCACTGGCTTGATCTCGATTAGTTGGTTTGTTTCTCCGGAGTTGACTGAAGGGCTTGAAAGCTTTAATCTTCTTCCAGAGTTGCAGGTTTAAAGATGGCAGAGAGAAATCGGCAGAGTCTCCTTATCTGACTTTTTCCACCCCCCTAAATGAATCAGTAGCTCTGTATTTATAGAGGGGATGATCCTTCTTAAAACCCTGTTTCTTTTTTGGGCTTAGTCATAGGCCTATTTAGAGACTTGGTAGTCTTAGCCCATATTTAATTATTTAAACCCACTTATAAAAGACTATTTTAATTGGGCCATCTTAATTAATTAACAAATGGGCCATTTGAATTTAACCCACAATTAACTAATTAATTTTGACATTTGAATATTGACGATTTATTTAGTCAACATCTTGACTTTGACCCAATATTGCCCCCTCAAAACCTTATTACGTACACAAATTGAGTGTTTAAGCGTTACCGGGTTCCGACTCTTTATACGCCATGCGTATTTGAAATTGTTTTATACAAGTACACCATATGTATACCATTTTTTTTTTTTTTTTTTTACTAATTGAGCAACTGACTTGAGCTCAAACTTTGCTTGATTTGCTTCCACCGCTGGCGCGTGAACAAACCCAAAGCGAGCTCCACTTCTTTGCTTGCTCAATTTTGTTTGGTGAAATTTGAGGTGAGTTTAACAAGTAAATAAATTAAACTCAAAATAAAACTCAACATCACATACGTGAGGTACCCAATGACCTTTTTTTTTTTTTTTTTTTTTTTTTTTTTTTTTTTTTTTTTTTTTTTTTCTTTACAAAAACTACACTTGGAATATGAGTTTGAGATGGACTCTGTTTATCCAAACGCAACCGATCATATATAGACTACTAGACTAAGGTAGCCCTTTCAGCTTTTGAGTCCTAATGCAAGACGAACTCCTGTTCCTTTGCCTATATAAAGAACGGAGGAATCATCACTTTCTCTCAATCGTTGAAACCTGAACGGAGCCAAGTCTTGCCGTCCTTGCCGTCCTTGCCGTCATCGGAGCAGAATTTGAAGCCATTACTGGAGCTGTACTGAAGCCATTGCCGGAGTCGTACTGAAGCCATTGCCATAACTGCACTTGAAGCCACCGCCTGCCGGAGTCTCACTTCAATACCGGAAGCGTAAAGAAGCCTCTTTCGTAATATACCGAAGCCGAAACCGAAGCCTTTTGTGAAGCCATATCGAAGCCATTGCCATAGCCGAAGCCTTTTGCGAAGCCGTATCGAAGCCATCGCCATAGCCGAAGCCAAAACTGAAAGCTTTACATCCCACTCTCAGATTCATAACCGAAGTAGAAATCCGATCCCGTCACCGTTTCAACCAGAACCGAGCCCGAAAGAAGTGAGGTACAGTCATTTAATCCTTAATCTTTGTCCCTTGAACGTCTTGGCTTTGTTGGTCTTGTGAGAGTATTGTACACACTTTTTGTTTAGAACTTCTATATCCACGGGCTGCTATATGCATGATCAATGTGCTGGTACTTTGAACTTATATTTTCCTTTGATCTTGTCTTGTAGTGATACTCATATAATTGCCTTCCTTTATTTGTTGACTACCACTCAGTGAATTAGGCTTCTATAATTATCCCTTGATAATCTGGATGCACATGTCGAGCCATTTATCCATCATTTAACAAAATACATGACATGAATAAATGTTACGCAATCTGATTTATCGGCCAACAAAGCACTGTAGCATACTGTATATGACCCCTCTTTATTTTAAATATCCATTTGTCTTCACTGTATGTACTTGTAGCCCACCTCATCTTGTTACCAATTAGCCACAACTGTATGATCACTTTGTAATGGGTATCTGTTTGTTGGAAATGAAGCTTGATATGCTTCATGAAGCTTGGTATGCTTCAAAGTAAAGTCCCACAAAAGCCTTGTTTATAAAATCCATTGTCCCACATTGGTAGAGAAGAGAAAAGTGTTTCGTTTGACCGGCAAAAAGATTCTGTAACCGTTACAAAATAACTAACCATTATTACCTCCCTAAAAATCCGCCCCACATTAATTATTTTGCGGTTACATATTTCTTCTCTTTATATACTTTGTTTCTTGATTTCTTTTGGGCACACTGAAAACATACACTCTCAAATCCTCTTTTCTTCTCTAGTCTTGGCAGTAGATCAGTTTGCTCTCAAAACCATTGCATCGCAGTACACCGGAGCTTTGGTTGTCGTGTATCCCTGGAGGTCGGTTGCCTGAAATTCCCTAGTGTACGTGTGGGGGCAAATTCGACTTTAGGGTAGTGATTCGTCACGCCACGACTTTCTTTTGAGATAAGTTTGTTCCTTCATTAGCCATATTTTTAACATTCTAAAGTCGAATTTATGTTTACTATGGTTGGTGATGGATCATGTTTACTATTGGTGTTCCTACATAATGCCTATATATTTGTTCCTTGTATGTCTAAATTAGATTGATTTGTCAGAATTCAGTTTTATTGTTTTACTGTTGGATTTGGTTGTGTTCGGATTTGAAATACTCGGATGCAAATATGGCTATATGATTATTATTTTATGCATTATTGTGTTTATGGGTAAACGTTGATTGGTATGTGTTTTACTTAGTTGCACTGTAGTGTTTGTATGACCCAGTGTGATGACTATCTGATCCTAATTAGTTGAAGAAAAAAATCTGATCCTGATTAGTGCCTTGTGATACATTGGCAGGGGAGGGTTAGATAATCATATCATGTGTCTTCTATAGCTTGATTTCGTAGAAATTTTATTTATATGTTTTTGTGCCTTAGCAGAATTATTACACAAATTGCAAGTCTGGTCAAATTTAGTAATTGAAATTAGTAACCGCTAAAAGTCTTTTGTATATCATACTTTTTCACATTCTCTTTTGTCAGTAATTGTTAGGAAATAGTTCAATACTAAATGGATTTACATTTACTAGGGGCAGTGAGTTATTGTTGGCAATAGACCATGTATTTCATGAGAAGGTTTAAATGTGATCATATGTTGATGATTCATGATGGGGTAGTTGTCATCTAATAAGTTACAATAACAATTGTTTTGATTTCCATTTCATTAGTCAAATTGACTCTTGTGTCTTTTTGTTTTTTTTTTGGATTGGTTGCTTCTAGCTTACTGCTAAGTAACCTCGTATGTTATTATTGGAGCTTGTTAAATATTGAAATCAAATCAATATAATATAACATAATGTGTATGACTATATCTCAATTGTTCTCAAGTTTGAGCTATTAGACAGATTTTGTCTGGAAAAAAAATTTGAGTCTAAATGCTTCTTGTGTGAGATAGAATCAAAGGAAAAATCTTTCTTGTGTGCTACAAAAGTAAGTAACGGTTAGTGTGAGAGTTATATGAGGACTATAATTTAGCCTTATTTATTGTGATTAAATGTTGTTCCTTTAATCTAAAAAGCGTTACGGATTTTTGTGAGTTGGTCAAATATTTTAGTATTTGGGAACATTGTGTGAATAGTTGGATGGTATTTGTAGTTCACAACATGCTACAAATTCACATTTTTGGTTCTTTGGTATTACCAATTTGTATTAGTATATTGATTTTCATTATCTTGTATTTCTACCAAAAACAATGATATTAAATTGATGAGAAAGAATATTTTTTTTTGGTATGTATATTGAGAACATGTGGGGGAAGTTGTATAACTATATTTATATTTATTGCGGTGTTCTCAATATAAATTGATTGAACCGGATTCTTTGAGAATGTGGGGGTAACTAATTAAATTTAGTTTACCGAAATCTTTGTGGGTTTTGTATGAGACCTAAGATATTTGAATGTTTATGTATATTTCTTTTATACTCATAAAATATTGCATATAATTCTAGAGATATCTTGAATATGAAAATGATGATTTGAGTGAAATCATTTATTATTTCTTGTATAGCTTATTTGCAATATGGAAATAATAAGCTAATTTTTGGCACTTTGCTTTTGTGCGTGGTAGATAAAATCATATTATTTAAATATGAAATTATCATATATTGAAAGAGATCATTATTTAATTATGTGAGGAACTCATGATAGCATATCACATAAGAACAACTAAGGTTCTAAATACTTTTTATTTTGTGTATGCTAGTGTTATTGAATTAATATGCTATACATTAACTTGTGTTTGCGCTTTGATAGACATCTTTGTCATGTTTGATGGGTATATTGGTGCAAATTATGTGACAAGTTAATAATTATATATTTAATTGTACAAGTGGATATGTCTTTCCCCTTGTTGGGATGTTGTCCTTAAAACTTGATTTGTATAGCATGTTAAATCAGCATGGCATATGATTTAGAGACATTGAAATACATTGGGGAAAGCAAAGTATACCAATTTCTTTTAATTGTGATTTGTCAAAATCAGTGTGTGATGGTAAGAGATGACTCATTTGCAATAGATAAAGTGCAGTCAAGTAACCATATATATTAAGAAAATTTGGTCTTGGTTTTGTTGTTGAATCGCCGAGGGGGATGAGTCTTAAATCCCTTAGATTGAGGAAATCGTGGTGTATACCCAACATTCATTGGTTTAAAGTGGTCAAACGAGGCCATGAGATTGCTCAATATGCACCCAAACAATGGTATGATAAATTTCATTGCACTTTGATTTTAATGGTTTCAAGGTTGATGATTATAATGCTTGTCATTATTATAAATGAATGCTTGTCATTATTATAAATGTGATGAGAATAAGTATGTTATAATATGCTTATCGGTGAATGACTTGCTAAATTTTGGTACAAGTATAGATGTGGTAAACACAACAAAATCTTTCTTGAAATCGTGCTTTGATATGAGAGACATGAATGAAACGGATGTAATTCTTGGCATTAAAATCACTAGAATTTTTTAGAGTTTGTGTTTGAATCAGTCTCATTAAGTTGAGAAATTTTGTTAAAAATAAAAAAAAAAATTAGTCAATTTTGGTTCTACTCTCGTTTATGATTCTAACATTCAGTTAGAAAAGAATAGAAGTAATAGTGTATTACAAGGAGAATATGTTAAGAGTGTTGGAAGTGTTTGATGAGTTATACCATACCAAATATAGCATATGACGTATGCAAGTTGAGTAGATATACTCATAACCCCAATCATGATTATTGGAATACTTTGATTATATTATTGAGGTATTGGTAAGGTACTATTAATTGGGGTTTAATTTGCACTACAAGAATTTTCCTTGTATTTGAAGGAATTTGCCATGCCAACTAAGTCTCCTAGAATGATGAATACTCTTGCTAGTGCTGCTATATTTTGGAAAATTTTCAAACATTTTTGTGTTGCAAAGATTAACAATGGAATCTAAATTTTTATTCAAGGATGTGGCAGGTTAAAAAGCCGAATGGCTAAGAAGTTTGCCTGCAGATATTCCATTGTGGGGGAGACCGGCTCCACTAGTATCCATGTGTTGTGATTGTCAATTGTGTTTGTCAAGTGGCTAATAGAGTAGCCCACAACTATTCTTTCAACGGAAAGAGAAGGCATGTATGCCTTAGACATGGAAATTGTGAAAGATCTGATCACATATAATGTGATATCACTCGAGTGTGTTAAGTAGGAGAAGAACTTGCAAATCCTCTTCCAAAGGCCTTTGTGGAAAGATAGTGCTTAAGTCAGCACTAGGAATGGGGCTTCAGCCCAGTGGGAGTGAATTGTGATGGATACCCAACCTGGAATATATCCAGGTTCAATGAGGTCAAACGAAATCACAAAACAACTCCAGTCGTGTACTACAAACCTCATTCCTCTATAAAATGATGTAGTACTTTTCTGTATACTGTCATGTGTGTGAGGTTGAGCATTTTAGCTCTTAATGAGTTCATAGCCTTGTAAGGTGGTGTGAGACAGTACACACTTGATGAACTCACCTATGTGAATGTTGGGGAATTGCCCGCCCCCTATGAGAGCATTGGGCTAATGACTCTCTAGAGCGCTCATAGAAATATCCAGGCACGTAAGGGGCTAATGTATATATGTTTTCGCGAGAGTAAATCTGATTTTGAGGTTAAACTAGTGCGCAGTTTGTACTGAACAAATACCGTGAAAGGTTCAAGGAATTTTTTCCACCTAAATGGTTGTTGGGCAAACTTGTATGCACAAGGTACTAATTCAAGTCCACAAGACATAAGTATCGTAACGTGCGACCTCCTACTGCCATGGACTTCTTCTACCACTTTTCTTTGAATCATGTGGGGGATTGTTGGAAATGAAGCTTGATATGCTTCATGAAGCTTGGTATGCTTCAAAGTAAAGTCCCACAAAAGCCTTGTTCATAAAATCCATTGTCCCACATTGGTAGAGAAGAGAAAAGTGTTTCGTTTGACCGGCAAAAAGATTCTGTAACCGTTACAAAATAACTAACCATTATTACCTCCCTAAAAATCCGCCCCACATTAATTATTTTGCGGTTACATATTTCTTCTCTTTATATACTTTGTTTCTTGATTTCTTTTGGGCACACTGAAAACATACACTCTCAAATCCTCTTTTCTTCTCTAGTCTTGGCAGTAGATCAGTTTGCTCTCAAAACCATTGCATCGCAGTACACCGGAGCTTTGGTTGTCGTGTATCCCTGGAGGTCGGTTGCCTGAAATTCCCTAGTATACGTGTGGGGGCAAATTCGACTTTAGAGCAGTGATTCGTCGCGCCACGACTTTCTTTTGAGATAAGTTTGTTCCTTCATTAGCCATATTTTTAACACTGTTTTGACTTGCGCATACCCATATCAATTCATTTATTATTATTTTTTTTTTCAGCGTTGGGTATTTCTTGGCATGTTTCCTATAGTCATATACATAAGAATCATAGTTAATACCCTGTGATGATTTTTTTAGACAATTGGATTGAACAAAGCAGTTAGACCTTGAGCCGTATAGCCACCCTTCTTGTTTTTGACAGTTCCAATATTTTGTAGGGAACAAGATGGTGTCATTCAAAACTGACAAGTCCACCAAGAGAGATCAGTTGTTGATTGTATCTAAGCCCAAAGATGACGTCAGGAGTGGTGTCAAACTCAACATCTTCCGTCCAATGATAGGAACATTTTCAGACACCTGGCCTATCATGTACTACCCGGCTAGCCTAGACAATTGGTGGTCTGAACTTCCTGGAGATAACCAATCAACTGAGAACAATCCAATGATAGTACTTCGCTCTTCACATCATTCTGAAAAGGTCAATCTCGAGTCGCTCACCACTCTCCGAACCAGAATTTCCAACGGAGAAGCCAAGTGCAGCAACACCATAAAGATAGGGACAGAATTCACCTACATTCCATATTACTGGGAGTGGTTAGAGGACATCATACGTCAATGCAGTGATTTCCTGAAAAGGGTTTATCTCTTGGATAGTGTTTACGCCTCTTCATTTCTATACAATTGTGATGTCAATATTGTGCAGGCTTTTTGTGAATCATGGTGCCCTGAAACAAACACCTTGCACACTGCTGCTGGAGAGATATCCATTACCCTTTGGGATTTATGTTTACTTGGCGGTCTTCCCATTACTTGAGACTTTTATGATGAAGTAGTACCTTCCATGTCAGAACTCTTGGATTCAAACAAAGATGGAGAACCATACCTCCCTCCTAGCAACCAATATCTTTTCGCCGCTTTCCATGCCATTCTGTCTGGTAACGAGAAGACCAAGTCACTTTCGAGGACTGGACTCGCTTTTGGTTTAGGAGTTCCTCTGTATACACAATCCAAAGCACCAAGACGAGCACAAAGACACGCCTACCTAAAGCTGTACAAGACTATTCTAAATTTGGAAAAGCTGAGAGTTGGAACAAGACTATTCATGAAGCCTTTGCCATTCTGGGTGTTCCAATGTCAGAATACAAGCAAACATATCTTTCGGCCTTCTTATCATGTTTGATATGTGCATTTGTCCTACCAGTTCCTGATCAAGGCCACATTCGACCCAAAGTTTTCAAAGTTGCTTCCTTAATTGCCAGTGGTCGAGAAACTTCCATTGCCATTCCTGTACTAGCTAGTATCTACAAAGGCTTGAATGACATATCCAACTCTGCCATTCCTGGGAAATATGGGGGTCCCTTTGGTACTCATTTTATTTATGCTTGGATAGCCAAGTATTTCAGAACTCACCAACCAGCTAGTCATGAATTCGTAGGGGCTCGCATGATCGATTTTAGTGGAGTTGCATGCTGATTCAATGCTTCGGATGCCACTAAATTGATTCTCTCAGGAAAGGACATATGTTGGCATGCTACCTCAGTGAATGGAGTAAAAGATGAGGTATTTCAAGTCCAGGAGGGTTGTGCCCATCAGACCGTCAATTTTTTCATTGCCATGAGATCGAGCTTTCTTACTTTGCGCCATGAAGACCATTACGTAGTTGAACCTTACAGTCCACACCGATCGAGTAGGCAATTTGGTTTTCATCAGGACACCCCAGGTCGATTAGAGTCAAACATTCGGGAAGGAAATCGGGAACGTTTGTCTCAACTCTTTGCAACATGCATCCGACTTGGAACAAAGTCTCGATTCCTTATACCTCTTCGCGGCACAGATTTCCATAGTCGTGTGACTCTCGGCTACAAAGAATGGTGGACGTCTATATTCCGTCCAACTCGATTGCTGAAATCACCCACTCCTCCCAATGATGTACAAGATCGAGGTGGAAAGAGAAAATGTGAAGAGTTAACACCAACGCTTGTTAATAAAGCATTTAAACCTCCGATTGACAAGCCTAAGGAGCGCACTACCAAAATCAAACTTATAGGGTCTTCTTCAAATCAGTCTCTAGTTCGTACACCGCCCGTCACCTTAGCTTTAAGAGCCAGTACTCTTAAAGATCCTCCCATTAAGAAAGCTAATGGTGATAAATCTGCTGGTACTACACCACTTGTAGATTTATTAGATTCACCCATTGGAGGCAACGTTCTTGAGGACATTCTCGGTGATGATTCCCAAGGAGACCTGGTGAAGAGAGCCAATTGGTAAGTCTTTCTATTTCTTTTTTTTTCTTTTTTTTTTTTAAACAACGAACTAACATTTATTCTCAATGGTACAGGTCTGGAAAGATGATGTAGACATTGGAGCTGAGTTGGAAGCTTTAATGTTTGACGAAAACACCACCGTGGATCAAGCCCTGAATGATGCCGCAAATGACCCCGTCGTCTTATCTGCGATGACTTGTAAGTTAGCTGAGAACGCCATTTCTGCTGGTAAAATAAATGAGGATGCTATTGCTACAGAACAAGCAAGCGAGAAGATAGAACTTAAAAACACTCCTCTAGCATCTCAAACAGACGAGTCCCATTTTAGTGCTCAAGATCTGATTATTGCAGCTGACCGTCAAATGGCCATAAGTTTGGGTAACTCAATTAAAATCAAACTACTTTCTGCAAGTCTTGAGGATCTCCCCAAGCTCGAAAGAGAATTCAAGGAGATTTTCAAGTATATTCAGGCGAGGAGTGTTGATACTTCTGCTTTAGAAGCTTGTGTGAGGAAGTATTTGGAACCTGCCACCCAATTTCACCTTATGCACCCTCAACATCAGCCAAGTATAGTCTTATTGCAAGAGCACAGAAAACAGATTCAAGATGTAGAAACTCGTCTCACTATAGCTGTACTTGCAGAAGGTGAAAAGTCTAAACATGTGGAATCGCTAAGGGCCAAGCTGAAAGAGGTGTCTTCCAAGCGTGAAGAGCTGCAGAAGGAGATAGATGTACTAGCAGAGCAAGAAAGTGAACTTAAAATTTCAATTGCTAATGGTGAGAAGAAATGTTCTAAATTCACATCTTCTACCAAAAGTTTATCCGAAACTTATGATTCACTTGAAAAAACTATCACATCTGCTGAAGAGAAGGAGAAGCAGCTTGCGGACTTGAAGAAGCTGATTAGCGACACGCGCCAGGAACTGCAAGACTTCAATTGGCGACCATAGTTATATTATTAACTTTTCTTTTAGAACTTTCTATTGTTTTGAACATTTAATCATTCTATAGTCGCACTTCCTCAATTCATTAAATAAAAAAAACCTCTTTTATTTCAGGCTATGTATTGAGTACCTTTTTTTTTGTATGGTTGTGATTGAACAAAATAATTCATTCAAGTTGCCTACGTACTCATAAAGTGCAAAATACACCTTACAAAATCAAACCAACGTAGTTCCAATGAAAAGTGATTATTTATTTATTTAGCCGTTCACAGTTTATACTCTTGCGGGCCAGGAGTAGTACAAGGATGATGAGTTTTTTTTTTATGTGGCTGGACTTGAACAAATGAATTATTCAAGCTTCCTACATACCCATAAAGCGCAAAGTACACTTTACAAGATCAAGCCAAAGTAGTTCAATGATTTTTTATTTATCTATTTTATTTATTTATTTATTTTTTTTTTTGGTATGCAGTTTAGACTCTTGCTTAGGAGTTTACATTTGATCAACTAAAAAGCCTACATTTAGGCGTAGTATCGCTTCAAAAACATTCCATTGATCGGACCAACTCGCACTCTTTTTTCATGCACAATCTTATATGCGCCATTTGTATAGACTTGTTGCACCACATAAGGACCATCCCACTTGGAGGTAAACTTGCTGCCTGTTTTGCGATTGGTGATGATCGGTCTCCTTACCGCCAGAACCAAGTCACCTTCTTGAAAGGATCGTGGCTTCACTTTCTTGTTGAATGCCCGAGACAAATGAGCTTGATAACACTGCAACTTTTGTTGAGCATCTAATCTTTTTTGGTCAAGTGCCTCCAATTCAGCTAGGCGCAGATTGTCATTTTCATCTTCTGTAAGACCTTCTTGAATGGCGATCCTCAAGGATGGAATTTGAATTTCTAGCGGCAAAATAGCTTCAACTCCATAAACCAGAGCGTACGGAGTTGACTGTGTTGGAGTCTTGTAGGTGGTTCGGTATGCCCACAATGCTTCTCCAAGCTTGTCATGCAAATCTCTTTTTAATTTACTAACCACCTTGCTAAGCAAATTGCAAAGAGTCTTGTTGAATGCTTCGGCAAGGCCATTCGTAGGTGGATTGTATATAGATGATTTACGTTGCGTAAATTTGAACTTTCCACATAGACTTGTGATTAGAGAATTGACAAATGGTGTGCCATTATCTGTTATAATGTAACGGGGTACACCATAGCGATACATGATATGAGTCCTGATGAAGTCCGCCACATTTTCCTTCTTGACTTCTCGAAGTGCAACAGCCTCCGCCCACTTTGAAAAATAGTCTGTTGCTACTAAGATATATGCATGACCATCTGATGACTTCGGAGTGATAGGCCCAACAACATCTAATCCCCAAGCTTCGAAAGGACAAGAAGACACAGTCGGATGTAGAGGCTCTGGAGGTTAATGAATGAAGTTTGCATGAAACTGACATTTTGAACATTGTTTTGCATACTCCATGCAGTCTTGCACCATAGTTGGCCAATAATAGCCCATCCTTTTGATACGATCATGAAATTTTGGACCAGACTGATGAACCCCACATATGCCCGAATGAGCATCTTCCATTGATTGTGCTGCTTCTCCATCACCTAAACAACGCATCCATAGTCCATGAAACGATCATCGATAGAGTTTCCCTTTATAGTGGACGAACCGAGATGCGCGCCGTCGAACTTCAATCTTATGCCTTGGATCATCCGGAAGCTTCTTGTGCTCTAAATAATCAATAAGTGGTTGACACCAATCTTCCTTATCGATTACACATACTGAGATAGCGTTGGATTCCTCAACATCTTCAATTTCCAGCGAAGGCACAACCCATCGATTGCATATTGGAACAGAGATAGCTTTATTTGCCCCCAGTGCTAAAGTGGCTGCAAGGTTAGCTAACGTGTCAGCCATCTTATTGGCACTCCTAGGAACGTGTCCCAAATTGAAGGTCTCGAGCTTATTGAGTAAACTAGATGCATACTTATGTAATGGAAGCAAATCATCCTTCTTGACTTCGTACTCTTCTAGGAGCTGTTTGATCACCAACTGAGAGTCGCCATATATATCAATGTCATTAACACCCATTTCAATTGCCATTTGAAGGCCCAGAATCAAAGCTTGGTACTCGACAGTGTTATTGGAGCAAAGTTGAGTGAGTGCGAATGAATAAGGGAGAATATGCTTCTCGGGGGAGACAAAAATGACTCCCGCTCCTGCACCATCTTTACGTGCCGCGCCATCAAAGTACATTTGCCATGGTGGCAGGATTTCAATGAAGAATACATCTTCTCCGGGTAGGTCATCACGAAGCTCCCATTCAGCTGGAATTGGGTGATCGGCCAAGAAGTCGGCCAATGCTTATCCTTTAACCGCCTTTTGTGGCACATAGACAATGTCATGTTGCTCTATAAGCACTGCCCATTTAGCAAGTCTTCCAGACAAGGCAGGTCTTAACAAGATATACTTGATGGGATCAGCCTTTGAGATTACTCGCACAGTGTGTGCCTGAAAGTAATGTCTTAGCTTTTGGATAGCGAAGACTAGAGCCAAACAAACCTTTTCAATCGTAGAGTAATTTAGCTCGGCTCCAACAAGGGTGCGACTCAGATAGTAGAGTGCTTTTTCCTTCTTTTCTTGTGCAGACACATATAAAATTAATGGCTTTCCAGAGATTGGAGCTCCCAAAACTGGTGGATGTGACAAGTATTTCTTGATGCTATCAAAGGCATTTTGGCATGAATTATCCCACTTAAAAGGACAGTCTTTCTTCATAAGGTAACTGAAAGGGTGACACCGCCCCGCCAAGTTTGAGATGAATCGTCTAATGTAAGCGAGACGACCCTGCAGGCTTCAAAGCTCTTTTAAGTTCCTCGGGGGAGGCATGTTTTGAATTGCCTCGATCTTAGGTTGGTCAATTTCGATGCCTCTGTGCCGCACAATGAAACCTAGGAACTTTCTGTAGGTGACGCCGAAGGCACACTTCAATGGATTCATCTTGAGTTGATTCTCCCTTAACCTTTCAAAAATCTTACGCAGGTCGCGAAGATGATCTGACCTCTTTTTTGACTTAACCACAACGTCATCTACGTAGCATTCAATTGTGTTATGCATCATGTCGTCAAAAATTGTTTGCATGGCACGTTGATAAGTGGCTCCTGCATTTTTCAGTCCGAAAGGCATGACAGTATAGCAGAATATGCCTTTTGGTGTACGAAAAGAAGTTGCTTCTTCATCGTCCGGTGCCATTTTGATCTGATTGTATCCAGCAGTACAATCCATGAAAGATAATGCTTCATGCTCAGTGGTAGCGTCGATCATGAGCTCTGTCACAGGTAATGGAAAATCATCTTTGGGACAAGCTTCATTCAAGTCTCTGAAGTCTACACAGACTCGAAGTTGTCCATTCTTCTTTCGCACCGGGACAATATTTGCGATCCAAGTAGGATACCTTACCTCCCGAATAAATCCTGCATCGATTAACTTATTAACCTCCGTTTCAATTTCTGGGATTAACTCTGGACGAAAACGTCGTCTTAGTTGTTTCTTTGGAGTGATCTTTTTCCTTATTGTAAGTCGGTGCACTGCAACCTTAGAATCTAAGCCTGGCATTTCCTTATAACTCCATGCGAACACATCTTTGAATTCTAAGAGTATCTTAGCATACTCTTTCTCTTCTTTGGAAGAGAGTAAGGCACTAACATATACAGGTCCTGGTTCCTCGAGAGTCCCCAAATTCAATTCTTTGAGGTCATCAACAGTAGCTTGCCCCCCGTCTTCAAGGGCACGCGGGGTCTCACCCATCTCAACCTCGACATCTGAGTCTGAATCCTCTTTGATGGTGATATGGTTAGACGAACACACAAACTCATCTTTCTCGTCATTTACACTCGTCATAGAAGGTTCCTTCTGGTTAGTGAGTACTATTGTTCGCCTTTTGGCACGCAATGAATCACCTGTCTTTACTTCTAAAGTGGAAAGACGCTTCATGCGAGATGGGATATTACTCTTAACATCCTTATCCAATGACACTTCCTCTAACGTCAATTGGACACGATCTTTCCTCTTCCATTGCTGCTTAGTGGTCAATGTGCCTCCTAACCGGTTAAAGACTGTGGACTTTAATTGCCGGATGGAATTTTTCTCAATATTTCTGTTTGAGGGACGAGCACTAAGTCGATGAAGCACTGGTGTCTTTGAGTGGGAGTTGTTGTCAAGTCCATGAGTCTCAATAGAAGAATTGTCACACCCTCTAAGCCGGCTAAACACAGAGCGTGGCATATTCGGCGGTTGTATGCGATCCAATGCAGATGCTCTAGCTCTAGGTGAAGGATCTTCCCTTTTGACTTCTTCTTCCTCTATCACAGAAATGTATTAAGATCAAGTATGATTCTTGCGGTGACCGGAGATCTTAATTGGCACAGGTAGTGAAAAACCAAGGCCGGGTCTAGATGTATTGATCTTTTCTCCTCGTTGTTGCAGCTTCCTTTGAGTCTCGTTGATGCCATAGGTTTTAGCCTCCGTTAACTTTCCCAAAGATGTTGGGTTGTTGAAGTCATATCCCGCCCTAGTCATGAGCTTGTAGGCATTCGGGCTAAAACTTTCTTTGCTCTTCTGACTTGTTGTCGAGCTTTCTCCACCGGTGGATACTTGAGAAGCTTCCGTGAACCCCAAAAGTGCAGGTGTGACGATCTTATGAGGATTTGAATTAAATAACGGAAGAGTACCATTTTCCTTCACTGTTTGGAGATTTGACTCATCTATTTTCTTGTTGCTTTTATCCCCATTTTCCTCTATTACGCATGCAGTAAAAGGAGACTCACCTTCCTTCCTCCGAGACTTAGGAACATAGCGCAACACCGGTTTTAAAGTCAGCATCTCAGAATTTATGTGTTTACTCGACTGAGAAACCTTCATTGATCCCTGTTTGACCATCTCACTTTTATGTTTAGTGTTTTGGTCATTTTCCAAAGATACATCAGTGACCTCCTTCGAATCTCCATTTTTAATTGATGGGATCGTACATGGAAGAGCCTCGACTGGTGCCTTGCCTCCGTCAAAGAATTTTGCATCTGCAAAATGAGATTCTGCTTCGTGGAATGGCTTAACATCTCAATTTATTTTTTGCTCTCCATCTCGGTAGTACTTCAAGCTAGGTTGAGGCGACCATTCCATTCTCATGAACCCATGGCCTCTCTAGTAGCAATCGATAAGATGTTCTCGAGTTTATCACATGGAAAAGTGTAGATGACGAGACATCACCGATGGTTAGTTGAACTCGAATTATACCAATTGGTCGTTATCCGCCTTGATCAAATCCTTGGATTGTCAACCCACTCTTGGATAACTCTTCTACCAAGATGCCAAGCTCATTCATGGTGGATTTTGGCATAATGTTAACCGCAGATCCTCCATCCACTAGCATTCGGTTTATCTTTTGTCCACGAATAAATCCAGAGACATACAATGGACGATTGTGAGGTTTAGACCCTAGCAAAAGATCTTCATCCCTAAACCCCAACGCTGTATGACAACTGCAAGTAGAACTTTTCTCAGAACCTTCTTCAGGAGCTTTATCCTTAAGTTTTCCTTCGAATAATTCGGGATGAGAGAGAGCAAGGGCCACAAAGTGACGTGTTTCTTCTGGAAGATGCATGGTCTGGCGCCATCCCATGCGACTGGGTAGAGATTCCAACACGACAAGAATCTTGGCGTCCCTTTGTGGATTAAATCCGTACTTTGAGACAACAGGCGAAACTTCTTTATCTCCTGTATGCTCTATCTCTTCTTCTGTTTCTGAAATAGAAACAGTGTTCACCGCTACTACGTCAAGGTATTGTTTAGGGAAGAATTCCTCTAAAGTGATAGGAGTAGGAAGTTCTTGTTTCATCATTTCTGCAGGCCAGACTCTTGATTTTGCATTCTTGGCCTTCTTCGCTTTCCCTTTTGGACACCGTGAGTTCTTCTTTGTTCTACTCACCTTTGCATCCTGGCGGTGCACTTGTTGTTGGTGGTGATGCTGGGATTGCCTCCTTGGCTTCTTTCTTGTTACAAGGGTCTAACCCTCATCGTCATCGTGACAAACGTCATCCTTCCGTTCATCAAAATGAACCTCGGAGATTTTCTGGACAGCTACAGGATCAAAATTTCCAAACTGGATCATTTGGTATCGATCACCCTCAACATGAGTATAACTTGCTTGTGCCAATATAGGCTTAAACTGGATAGATGTATGGTTGGATTCTACAGAGTCTTCCAAATCCAACAAAATCTTCCCGTCTCTAGCCAACTGCATGATACGTTCTTTGAGTGTTATACACTTTTCCAGAGGATGACTGACAACTCTGTGATATCTGCAATACCTCGGGTCAGTAGTTCGACCAGCTTCTTCTGGACGCTTTGATATTGGCAATTCAATTACTCCCTTATCAAGGAGATTATCTAACATTCCTGGAAGATTGGAATCAGGAAAGGGATACTTCTTCTCCTGCAGTTCTTTCAGAGTAGGCCGAGTATTGAATGTTTCCCTAGGACCATATATTTTCTTTCTCTCCATCTTCTGCTTGGCAGAAATCTTGATTGGATTAGAGGTATTGACCACCATGGACTCCTGGCTAAACTCTTTGGCTTGTCCGACTTTTTGTACTCCTTTTTATCATTCCTTGCATCTGACGAGGATGTTTGCTCATTGCGACTAGCAACTGTGAGCTCCATGTCATGTGCTCTTGTTGCGAGTTCCTGAAAAGTCTTGGGCTTGATACCTTGCAGTATATACCGTAGGTCCCAATCCATGCCTTGAATACACATTCCCACCGCCGAGATTTCAGATAGACGGTCTGTGCACTCCAAACTTAACGCACGCCAACGACCAATATATTCAATGATGACCTTGCCTTTCCATTGCTTTGTATTGGTAAGTTCGAGCATGCTTACCGTTCGTCGGGTACTGTAGAAACGGTTGAGGAATTCACCCTCCATCTGTTCCCAACTGTCGATAGACTCAGGCTTCAAATCGGTGTACCAATCAAAGGCATTTCCCTTTAGAGAGCGAACGAAATGTTTGACCAACAAGTCATCCTCGGTGCCGGCATTATTGCAAGTCTCGATAAAATGTGCAACATGTTGCTTGGGATTTCCTTTTCCATCAAATTGTTGAAATTTTGGAGGTTGGTATCCTGCAGGCATCCTCATGTTATCAATCCTTTTAGTGTAAGGCTTGATGTAAAAGTGATTGTCGTGGGATCCTCCACTGAGTTGAGCCTTGACAGCACTGGCAATCAACTCTTGGATTTGTTGGACAGAAACAGAATCTGTGCCAGACTCGGGCTTAGACTTTTCACTTTTCTTTGATTTAACGGATGCAGAATCCGAATCACTTTCATCGCTGGATTCTCCTTTCTCGGGGCGTTTCTCCAACTTCTTTGTCAGCCTGGCGATTTGCTTATCCTTTTCTTCACTTTCCTTCGATAGTTTTTCAACAAATTATCGCATCTCGGCCAGTTGTTCTTCAAGCGTTTTTGCTTCATTCGCCATGACGTTTGCAGTGAAAGAGTAGCAAGACTCATCTGGCTCCTGTAGATGTCGTTCGACTAGCGAAGAAGGAGATGATCCGCTACTTTCAAAGTCACCTTCCAGATTACGAAACTCAAAGTGCTTCTGCAAATATTGTCTAATTGGAGAAGAAGGAGATGCACCACCACTTGCAAAGTCATCCTGCGGGTTATAGAGCTCAAGTTGCACATGCAGAGGTTCTCCAAGAGAAAGGGGAGGAGATGATTCACTGATAGATAAGTCATCCTCCATTCCGTCAAATGGCTCAAAAGTGAGATTGGTATGAATCTTAACAGGAGTCTTCATCCTCAAATCTGGTGATAAATGAACTTGGTTCGGCTTAGTTGTAGGGAAACTACCGAACACAGGATACTCTTGAGCACTTCTCCTGTCAGGTGGGTTGGACAATTGACTTGCAGCAGCAGCAGCAAAGTTTCTCGCCATGCTCCTAGTGATGGCACCAGCACTGTGGACAGATCCTTGAGAAGTGGATTTTGCAGGCTTGTTCACTGCAGATGCAGCTTTCTTTGGGGCCATTTCTTGCTTGAATGAATTTGATGATTTGAACTTTGTAGAGATAAAGATGAGGGGTAGAAATTTGTCCCACCGAGCGTGCCAAAATTTATAAACATAAATTTCGTATCTGAAAATAAATAACAGAGACAAAATAGAGGAACAAATAATCAATTTATATTTAAACTTGAATTTGGGTTACAAACTCTATCAATCCCCTGATTAAATATCTACTTGAACTTGAACTTTTGATGAATCGAACTGACTGCAGATCATGAATCACCGATTGAATTTGTTGAATCGAGGGTCACTGGCTTGATCTCGATTAGTTGGTTTGTTTCTCCGGAGTTGACTGAAGGGCTTGAAAGCTTTAATCTTCTTCCAGAGTTGCAGGTTTAAAGATGGCAAAGAGAAATCGGCAGAGTCTCCTTATCTGACTTTTTCCACCCCCCCCCCCTAAATGAATCAGTAGCTCTGTATTTATAGAGGGAATGATCCTTCTTAAAACCCTGTTTCTTTATTGGGCTTGTAGTCATAGGCCTATTTAGAGACTTGGTAGTCTTAGCCCATATTTAATTATTTAAACCCACTTATGAAAGACTATTTTAATTGGGTCATCTTAATTAATTAACAAATGGGCCATTTGTATTTAACCCACAATTAACTAATTAATTTTGACATTTGAATATTGACGATTTATTTAGTCAATATCTTGACTTTGACCCAATGTTTCATACGTGGCACAAATTATATTTTTAGTGCCTACAGTAAGTTATGCTTGTGATAAAAGTATAAATTAAAGGAAGATTATATTTTGGTTAGTTAATAGTTAATTATTAGTGGTATGTAGGCTAAGTTACTTAGTATATGTTCATAGATACGTCATATAGTAGCTAATTTAGTAGAGATGATAGATATGCGCAAATGCTATCTAAGTTATGGTGAATGGTTGTGGATCACTATGTATATACTCATTAGGTACTTTAGAAAGTTAAAGTATGGATATTGTTTGTATATGAGCTTATAAGTAGTGGAATGTTTGTTATACGTTTGCGTACGATTACTTATGTATATAATATGCAGTTTTCATGATTAGTGTTTCTAAGTAAAAGATCTAAGTTTTCTGTAAATGACAAGCAAGTAAATATCTATATCTATTCAGTGGATTTATGTATAGTTTGGACTTAGAAATATAGGGTGACGGAGGTATACTTGTTAGAGTACGAAATGATAAGTGACTTGATGGGCTTGCAATGACACAAATTGAGTTAGATATATTTTAGTAGGTGAAATTACGTGTTTGATTAATTAAAAGATGAGTTATGAATAAAGCTTTAAGTACGGATAGTGCTAGGTCAATATAATGATATTTAAACATGGATTAGTGCTAATTGTACTAAGCATGGGTTAGTGCTTAGTTATATATTATGATCTTGAGCACGGGTTAGTGCTTGTGATTATGTTCAATTGAGATTATTGTTTGTGAACAGTTGTGGTTGACTTGATAATCCGATAATTAAAAAACTGAACACTTAAAGTGAAATACCACAAAGGCAAGTGGATGAAACTTCTCGCGGGTTAGGCGGAAGTGTAGAACACGGAGTTGACTACATATGATCCGTTCCTAGTGAATTCAGAGATGGTTATGGTTTCGTGGGTTAGCGGAACTTGGCATGTGGGTTAGCATGTCTTCAAAGGACCCTAGAAAGGTCGGCGGATACAAGGACCTTGGATTAGAGGTCTCCGCCTAGTAGTCGGTACAATTCTCGGGTTAGAGATGGAGCTACGCAGTTCTCTCCTTTGTTAACTAAATAAAAATAAGAACAATCCATAAGTATAGTAAAATGTTTATCGATTGAGAGTATAGATGATTGGAGACTTGGATTATTTTACGAGATTGATTTAGATGTCTTTCCTATTATGGTGTTACTATGACAAGTGATCATTTGCGTTCGCATGAATAAGTTATCTTATGCATGATTATTCGTAAGATATGTGGCATGAGTTAAAGATGGTTACTACTTACTGATACGAAAGTCTGTAGCTTGTTATGTAGGTGAACTTATTTGCACATGTGTTTTGCGCTAAGATCTGTTTGTGAGTATCATGGTATAAGATTATTAAGTGCTTTGATTCGTGGAATTATATATGTTATTTGTATATGGTATGTCCTAAGAGGTTACTACTATGAACGTGTTGATACTTGCTAGCTTGGCGATTGCATAAGAGTGTGCTATATTTATAATATGTCTAGACATGATCAACACTATGTATTGTGTTCAAATAAGATAATTGATTATGATATATAATTGTGTATAGTTATGGCTTATACTCCACTCATTTATAAAGGTAAGTTTAAAACGGATAACCGATGTGTTAAGTGTTACATGTTAAGAAGATCACCTAATAAAATGTTTTTACGAGGTGGAGTGGATTTGCTTAGCTTCGGCTAATTTTCTTTTATTGGTTTTTCTTTTTCTTTTTCTTTTCTTTTTCTACCTGCGATGATCCGGTGGTTTAGGAAGCAGATTAATTGCCTCTAGGTTGTTGGTAGGTTTGGGTGGATAACATTAGTTTGGAAATGACGCGTTTGGATCAAGAGAAAGATAGTCGAATATCTTGTTTAGTTGGTTTCGTACTAAGTAACTAGTATTATGTTTAGCCTGTTAATCAGTCAAGTATGACTTTGTAGTTCACAATAGATAATGATAATTGGAGTTTCATTTATAAAATACTATTTCGGGAATACAAAAATTATGAGAAGTACGAAAAAATCAGAATTTTTATGTGAGTATAATTGTGGACAACGTCCTATACTCCTATCAGCAAAAAATATAACAACAAAAAGTGATATTGTAGTAGCAAAACAACAAGAAAAAAACATTCCTCTCAATTGAGGAAATATCTGTTTCATTGGATCTTAATTAATTTCTGAGGAGGAAATATCTGTTTCATTTGCTCTTAATCAAATTCTAATGTAACTACAATTTCTATCCTAATACGTGCCTCTTAGTATTGATAATAGTACTAAAACAAAAAACAAAACAAAAAAAAGACGATAAATATTGATTGTAATGACCGGATGAATATTCATACTCCTATTAATTAGAGTTCTACTCACATTGAAATCCTAATATGATTACTAGAATATACATATAAATTAGATTTCGTGCACGGATCCTTGTTTATCGATATCATGCATACTCCATTGTTAGAAGAAATATAATTAAATTTTTTAATCATATCAATATGTAAAGTTGAATAATAGGAGTAGCAAAGATCGAACAATAATAAAAAATTTAACAACAAAAAAAATACATTTAACAAAGAAATTATACTTTTAGTGAATGTATAATATAATTGTTTTTTTTGGATAATAAATATAATACTTATGTTACTTATTTCTTATTAAAATAAAATAAAATTATTTTGAATTTTTTTTTAATTATCCATGCATTTATGGCTATTTATTACCTACTCAATGCTTGGTGAGAACTCAATTTTACATATATAATAGATTTCGTACCCGTGCGATACACAGGTTCTTGTTTATCATCCTCCGTTATTAGACTCAATATAATAAAAAAAAAATTTAATCACATCAATATATAAAGTTGGATAGTAGGAGCCTAGCAAAGAACAATAATAATTTTTATATCAAGAAAAAAAACACTTTTAACAAAGAATTTTTATTTTTAGTCAATATATAATAATTTTTAGGATAATAAATATAATAATTACGTTACTTATTTTTATTAAAATATTTTTAATTTTTTTTTAATCACCCATGCATTTATGACTATGTATTACGTATTCAATGCCACCTTGGTGAGAACTCAATTATATATATATATATATATATATATATATATATATATATATATATATATATATATATATATATATATATATATATATATATATATATATATATATATATATATATATATATATATATATATATATATATATATATATATATATATATATATATATATATATATATATATATATATATATATATATATATATACATATTGACTAGATTTCGTGCCCGTGCGATGCATGGGTTCTTGTTTATCGATATCATGCATACTCCATTGTTAGAAGAAATATAATAAATTTTTTTAATCATATCAATATGTAAAGTTGAATAATATGAGTAGCAAAGATCGAACAATGATAAAAAAAATTATCAACAAAAAAAATAACACATTCGACAAAGAAATTATATTTTTAGTGAATGTATAATATAATTTATTTATTTTTTTGATGATAAATATAATACTTATGTTACTTATTTCTTATTAAAATAAAATAAAACTATTTTTAATTTCTTTCTAATCATCCATGCATTTATGGCTATTTATTACCTATTCAATGGTTGGTGAGAACTCAATTTTACATATATACTAGATTTTGTGCCCGTGCTATGCACGGGTTCTTGTTTATCATGCATACTACGTTATTAGAAGAAATATTATAAAATTTTTTAATCAAAACAATATATAAAGTTGAATAATAGGAGTAGCAAGTAACGATAATAAATTTTTTAACAAAAAAATTACATTTTTAGTGAATGTATAATATTTGTTTTAGGATAATAAATATAATATTTATGTTACTTTTTTTTATTAAAATAAAATAAAACTATTTTTAGTTTATTTTTATTCACCCATGCATTTATGACTTTTTATTACCTATTTAATGCTTGGTGAGAACTAAACTACATATATATTGATTCTAATAACGGAGGATGATAAACAAGAACCTGTGCATCGCACGGGCACGAAATCTAGTATATATATAAAATTGAGTTCTCAACAAGCATTGAATAAGTAATAAATAGCCATAAATGCATGGGTGATTAAAAATAATTTTATTTTATTTTAATAAGAAATAAGTAATATAAGTATTATATTTATTATGCAAAAAAAAATTATATTATACATTTACTAAAAATATAATTTCTTTGTTAATTTTTTTTTGTTGATAAAAATATTATTATTGTTCTTTGTTACTCCTATTATTCATTTTTTACATAATGATATGATTAAAAAATTATTATATTTCTTCTAATAACGGAGTATGCATGATAAACAAGAACTCGTGCATCGTACGGGCACGAAATCTAGTACTTATAAAAATTTGGGTAGGTAAACAAAACTCGAAAAAAGTAAAGTAGAAGTTATGGTGGTACTAAAAAGGAAAAAGAGAAAAGAAAAGGAAAAAAAAAAGGAGAGAAACAAAGAAGGGAAAGGTTATAAGTTATAAACATGTATCTATGGACGACGTGCAATGCAATAACATGTTAAATGCAGGGTCGACTATAGGAGAAATTATTGCATTTTATGAGAGAAGGGAGTAGTGCTCTTGGACTACACAATAATTCTTCCGACTATAGGCAGAGTAATCGGAGCGACGACACTGGCCCCTAATTCTAGGGGACCCACCTGTTGAGTTAAAATTAGAAGAGAGAGAGAGAGAAAAAAAAAAAACTGATTGTTCCAGTTTCCAACGATAAGGGTTTGATTTTGGGTGTTTGAGACTGCATCAAAGATAACCCTTCATTAACTTCCCACTTTGACTATTTCTTTTATTATCATTTCCTAAATTCTCTCTCTTTAATCCCTCACCTAATCACTCTCCTAGATTACATTATCTTCTACCATGGTTGCCAATCTATTTTTCTCTCGTTTGCTTCCATAGGCCTGAGACTCTGGCTACAATGGTTGAGACATGAGTACATAATGCTTCTCTATCTCAGAAGACAACATCTTCTTGCATTTCTCAACAAAGCTCTTTATCTCAACTACCATGGCAACACAACAAAAATCTATTTCTACTTACATTATGTGGTTGAATTATGTTTGTCAACTTTTGGCTGAATTTAGCTTTCATTCAAAGTGAAAAAAAAAGTTGAATCATAAATTGAGGCCTAATTATCATATTTTTTACACAGGGTCCCCAAAAAATGTGAGACGACCCTGGTTAAATGTCACTATTTATAGTGTAAGTTAGTACTAATTCACCCATAAAACTGTAAAGAGTGGACTTTAGTTACGAAGTAGTACCATTGATTCAATAACGTGGAGGTTGAAAGTGAAACGCAATTCGATGGACGGTGTTGAACGATGTGGGAGCCTTAAAAACTTGTATCAATGGACGACGACATTATTGATAAACAATATTGACGATGTAACAAAGAGCATTATTTTATTAGAAAAGTATGATAAAGAGCATTTAAAAAAGAAACTGAACATATAGTTGATATGTTACTTGAATTAGGGAGTCAAATATATTGTCAAAAGAATTCAGACCCTTGCATACTTAAGAATTTTACTTTCTTCAATATAAATAGGGTGATGTATGCGTTCATCATCCCTTTTTGAATTTTGTACTCAATCGTATCCACAAAAAAAAAAAAAAAAAAAAAAAAAAAAAAAAAGGAACAACGATTTGTAGTCAAAACGCATGATCCATGAATGATTTATCTACTTTTCTAAAGTCGTCTTTTTTTCCCGTCCAGTTTGTTCTCTTAGGTGACTCAATTTTGTAAAAACAAAAGGTCTCTTTCTCATAATATTTTCTTTCAAATTCTCTGGTACAGTATCAAATATTGATTTAGCCAATGAAGAAATTGCACAATTTTGATTCGAAATCAAGTAAGTCCTCCTATCAATTGTAAGCTACTTGTACTAGTTGAGTTTAGAAATTGTGTCATTGCAGCTACGCCTCAAGTCAACTACACGTTTAAATTTCACAATTCACAAAGTACCAATTAGGCATAGTTTCAAGTTTTGTAATTGCTTGAACTTACTCTCGTTATATCTATTTTGCACCTAATATATATTCTATAGAAGATAGATATTATCTCTCGCTGGAATAAAACATCAATAAATAAACCCCCCTCAAAAACAAATTATGAACCTATACGCATCTCTCTCACTCATTTACTAAAAAGTATTACTCCCTCAATTCCTTCATGTAACTCATTTAAGTTTACGTGCAAGTAAAAAATTCTCAACCTTTGATCATAAATTGTATTCATAATATATTCGTATAAATTATGAAAAGAGTGATGTTGTTGTCAGGTCATAAAACACTATTTCCATGTTCAATATTGAAAGGCTAAACTCTTTTGTGTTTTTATATATGGCGTAAATAACTTGGCAGTAATGTTTTGTGGCTATGCAATAACATTGCCCTTATGAAAATACAACCTTATAAGAGTGCTTTCTTGACAAATCTAATGGCATTCCTTTTATTTCAAAATATTTTCGTACATCAATGGTCAAAACTAATAAATCTTGACTTATACCGTATACCAAAATTACTTACATTAAGGAATAGAGGGATTACATCACAAAAACATACAATTAAACTATTAAAGTATTTGGAAAGTTATGAAATACCCGCTGGTAAAATTATGAAAGAACAAACTAGGATGGACAGAAACTACACATGGAAAAGTTAGAAAGTACTATGAATAGCTATTTTACGCTTATAATAGTTCTCAAATGAACATATTGAATTAAATTTGATTGAACTGGAATGGAGTGCATTAAATTGAAAATGAGTTGAGGAGAATACATCCTTAATTATATTTAAAGAATCTCATTCATGGGCATAGGCACATAAATCATAATAATTCAATTGACTGCTAGTCACACGTCAATGAAACAATCATAATCATAATATCTATATATTAGAGGTATTTTCTGACAGCATTGGAGGCGTCCACCTAAGCGAGCCACTGTAATAAATTTTTAATATAAATATAAAATAGAAATATATGTTTTGGTATAGAATATATATACTAAAGTTGTACTTTCCTAAATCATTAAAGAGTACACTATTAATTAGATGTTTTCATATAGAATATATATACTAAAGTTGTACTTTCCTAAATCATTAAAAAGTAGACTATTAGATTTTAAAAGGCATATAACTTTAATTTCACCTCTTAAAAAATTAAATTTCTTACACCATTGGAACGAGTACGAAATATCCTTTAAATTGATACTCATTTGTAGTATGTTCTATTGATTTACAACATAAGTTGTGTCCACCTAAAAAGGTAATTAGTAATTAGCTTGACAAGCTGACACAACTAAAGAGTTGCAATATAAAAATAAGAGAAAAGATACGTGATACGTATATTAGTTACAAAAATATAAAAAGCAATCTCAAGGTAAAATATAATAAAAATAGTATGTGTAGAATAAAGAAATAAACGATGAATCTAAAATGATTCTAGGTCCAATCTTTAATAGAAAACTTTACCATTATCATATATAGTTTTATAATTGCATGTATCTTAGGGCTCCAATTTATGTTTCCTTCAACTTTATAATTATTAATGTACTCATTGCGGACCACAAATAAAATTACATTGGACTTTTTGCGTTCTTTAAGGCAGTACTTTGACCGCATATAACTTTGAAAAAATAAGCAAGCATTAAAGTATGTTTTGTTATTCTAAGATTTATGTCTGAGACTTCTTTATTTTTTGAAAAGTAGTTATATATACATTAGACATTTAAACTGATTTTACCATTAAAAAAATGATCATATCTTTGGAAGGTTAGTTGTACACTTATATCAACATAAGAGTATTGGCGTACCAATATCAATTATAGGATGACTTTAAAACTATTACCTCTTGGATCATGTAACATATGGGATTAGTTAATTAATAGTTAATTGAATTTGTTGATTAGAGTTTAAATTAGATAAGATGCCCTATAAATTCATAGTAATCTTATTATACGGCATTCATGATATAAAATGGATTATATAAATATTTATCCAAATATTACTAATAGTTTTTCATAAGTGATAATTACACTTTGATTTTTCGATTTTATTATATAATCACAGTGCGTGCAACGCACGGGCATCCACCTAGTCATAATCATAATCATAATTTTCTGAGAGCATTGGAGGCGTCCACCTAAGCGAGCCATTGTAATAAAGTTTTAATATAAATATAAAATAGAAATATATATATGTTTTGGTATATAATCTATACTAAAGTTGTACTTTCTTAAATCATTAAAGAGTAGACTATTAAATTTTAAAAAGCATATAACTTTAATTTCATCGCTTAAAAAATCAAATTTCTTACACCATTGGAACGAGTACGAAATATCTTTTAAAATGAGACTCATTTGTAGTATGTTCTATTGATTTACAACATAAGATGCGTCCACCTAAAAAGGTAATTAGTAATTAGCTTGACAAGCTGACACAACTAAAGATAGTTTCAAAGTAAAAATAAGAGAAAAGATAGGTATATTAGTTATAGAAATTTAAAAAGCAATCTCAATGTAAAATATAATAAAAAGAGTATGTGTAGAATAAAGAAATAAATGATGAATCTAAAATGATTCTAGGTCCAATCTTTAATAGGAAACTTTACCATTTTCACGTATAATTTTATAACTGTATGTAATACACTAATCCCTCATGTTATTTTAGGGCTCCAATTTATGTTCCCTTCAACTTTATAGTTATTAATGTACTTTCTCTGGACCACAAATAACATTACATTGGACATTTTGCGTTCTATAAGGCAGTCGGTTTGACCGCATATAACTTTGAAAAAACAAACAAGAATTAAAATATGTTTTGGTATTCTAAGATTTACGTCTAATACTTCTTTATTTTTCGAAAAGTAGTTATATATACATTAGATATCTAAAATGATTTTACCATAAAAGAAGGATCATATCTTTGGAAGATTAGTTAGTTGTACACTTATATCAACATAAGGTCATTGGCGTACCAATATCAAGCATAGAAAGATTTTGAAACTATTACCTCTTGGATCATGTAACACATGGGATGAGTTAATTAAATAGTTAATTGAAATTGATGATAAGTGTTTCAATTAAATAAGATGCCCCATAAAGTCATAGTAATCTTATTATATGGCATTCATGATATTAAATGGATTATATTAATTTTTATCCATATATTACTAATAGTTTTTCATAAATGACAATTACACTTGGATTTTTCGATGAGATTAATAATCACGTTATATTAATTTTATTATATAATCGCAATCCGTGCAACGCATGGATATACTCACGGGCATCCACCTAGTATCTATATATTAGAGGCATTTTCTGACAGCATTGGAGGCGTCCACCTAAGCGAACCATTGTAATAAAATTTTAAAATAAATATAAAATAGAAATAAATGTTTTGGTATAGAATATATACTAAAGTTGTACTTTCCTAAATCCTTAAAGAGTACACTATTAATTATAGGTTTTAGAATATATACTAAAGTTGTACTTTCCTAAATCATATAAGAGTAGACTATTAGATTTTAAAAAGCATATAACTTTAGTTTCAACACTTAAGAAATTAAATTTCTTACACCATTGGATCGAGTACGAAATATCCTTTAAAATGAGACTCATTTGTAGTATGTTCTATTGATTTACAATATTAGATGGGTCCACCTAAAAGGGTAATCAGTAATTAGCTTGACAAGCTAACACATCTAAAGAGTTGCATGTAAAAATAAGAGAAAAGAAATGTATATTAGTTAAAAAAATTTAAAAAGCAATCTCAAGGTAAAATATAATAAAAAGAGTATGTGTAGAATAAAGAAATAAACGATGAATCTAAATTGATTTTAGGTCCAATCTTTAATAGGAAACTTTACCATTATCACGTATAATTTTATAATTGTACATAATATACCTATCCCCCATGTTATTTTAGGGTTCCAATTTATGTTCCCTTCAACTTTATAATTATTAATGTACTCCCTCCGGACCACATTTAAAATTACATTGGACTTTTTGCGTTCTTTAAGGCAGTACTTTGATCGTATATAACTTTGAAAAAACAAGCAAGCATTGAAATATGTTTTGCTATTCTAAGGTTTACGTATAAAACTTTTTTATTTTTTGAAAAGTAGTTATGTATACATTAGACATTTAAACTGATTTTACCATAAAAGAAGGATCATATATTTGGAATGTTAGGTGTACACTTATATCAACATCAGAGTATTGGCGTACCAACATCAAGCATAGAAAGACTTTGAAACTATTACCTCTTGGATCAAGTAACATATGAGATGAGTTAATTAATAGTTAATTGAAATAGATGATAAGAGTTTAAATTAGATAAGATGCCCTATAAAGTCATAGTAATCTTATTATATGGCATTCATGATATTAAATGGATTATATAAATATTTATCCATATATTACTAATAGTTTTTCATAAGTGATAATTACACTTTGATTTTTCAATGAGATTAATAATCACATTATATTAGTTTTATTATATAATCACAGTCCGTGCAACGTACGGACATACTCACGGGCATCCACCCAGTTAAGAAATAAGGAAGAAAAAAATATACAAAAATGGAGAGCCGATGTTGGAGCAAAACACATTTTTCTCAGCAAGTTGGCCATGACAAAGTATAATTGCTCTTTACATCAGTTTAAATAGCTAGGTATATGATTTGAGCGTAGCTCATTCATTTTATTACTGCATTATCTTAGCCACATAATTTGTTTTAGTAATATGTTTTTGTTAATCAAGAAAATTTAGGGTGGAGATATTCATCTATTAAGTTTATGAATCGGATGTTTTTATGGAATAAAAAAAAATTAAAGATAAAAGTTTATACGTTTAAGATAGAAAAAAATCCTAAGTGAACCATCCAAAATATTATAACATGGAACACATAGAAATTAAATTACACTTTTTTTTCTTTCTTTGGGCGGAGAAAATGAATTCACTTAAAGTAACAATATAGCCTTATTCTTCTCTCTCTCTCTATATATATCCTTACTTGCACAATAATGGGACACCATTGAGTTACACAACATATTGCTAAAAATATACAAGAGTTGTACGTTGTTACATTAGCCAATATCTATTTATACAAGTACTTACGTGTGAACTATTGATGATGGTTATCTATTGGTACAAGTGATTATGTATGAACTATTTGAGAGGGGTTTGGATAGCATTAACTTGTTCAATGATACAATAGGCTATGTAGAATTGGACATTATCTCAAAGAGGCACAAAAGTCAACACTAATCTTTTTTTTTTTTTTTGGGGTGTTGGAGGAGGCACAAAGGCCTAGATAAGAATCGAATCCTCAATCTCATGGTTGGGGGACGATACTCCTATTGATTCCTAAGTCAACACTAATAGTAATATATATATACATAGATAAAAAGGCGAGGAGAATCGAACCCTGAAATCATTCAAATTTCATGACAAAGGTCATGAGTTTAATTTCCACTAGACCTCTTTGTTGAGCCTGTCTACAAGATTTATCTTGTTGGCTTGCTTGGTGTGTGTAGTTTGCAGGCTATTGCATACATTTAAAATTTATCCAGTGCACACTCAAAGAGTAGTGGCCGAGGGTCCCTCGTATTCTAAAAAAAAAAAAACACCATTCAAACGTATAATGTATCTAATACCTCCATCGTAATCATTATATTATGTTCTCACTGGTATAAGAGAGATTTCCTCTAAGAAAATGATGATTTGAACTCATACCAACAAAAATAGCATGTGTCAATCTTTTTAAGTTACTTTTCTTGAACTAGGTTCAATACAAGGATTGGACTTACAAATTAGTGAAGTATTTCATGGTCCACATACTCAAGTCCAATTGTTATTGACTAGATTTTGGGTTAACCTAATTAGGTGGACATTCCCATATCTCTCTCCTCCCTTTCTCTCCTCTCTGTTTATTCTCTTTGACATGATTACACATTTACACCAATTTGTCATAGAATGTGATTATCTTCGATTTCATATAATTTTTATGTATTTTAAAATCGACACGAAAATGATACGAAACCAAACACAAATCGACACGACTTAACCTGTTTACCCACTTTAGATTTACCTAAGTAAGTGGAGTCAAGGGTCCCTACTCTCTAGTCTCTAGGCAATAATTTGCCACTCAAGTGAACAAAAATAGAGGTCTTGATCCTCTTTTGTAGCCCGGAACTGTCATGGGCAACTTCTGGGGCCTGTTTACTTGGACAAAAAAAAATCCGTTTTCATTTTCCATTATTTTCTCCGAATCTGTTTTCTTTGAATCTAGTTTTTAATAGAAGAAAACAAGTGAAATTGTGTTCCATATCCCAAACCTTAACTTCATTTTCTAACTACCGTCCTCTTTCCACTCACCACCAAAACTGCCACCATAATCTCTCCCACCTTACCATTTCTGCCTTGTCCACAATCACCGGCGACCTTCGACATATTCTCACATCGTCTTGGCTTCATCCTCCTTCGTGTCAACACCGACAGCGCAAGTCCCATTCAATAGCAAGGTGTTGACGACGCCTCTCTCTCCTTCTTCAACGTCATATATCGCCGGCGATGATGCCGGAGCTTCTTCGCCTCGAATTCTGCCTCTCTCTATCCTAGATCTAAACCCCTAGCCCCCTGTAGTGGGGCAGCAATGACAGAATCTCCAACGTGTGTCGCCGTCTTCTAGTGGCTCCGACCACCGCTAACCATGAAATCGTGGTGGTGCCCATGGATATGCTTTAGTAGTCAACAATCATGAGTTGGACTCCGTTGACGTTGCATTGGCCATAGGTTGGAATTTGGAAAGAAAACATGGAAAATATTTTGATGTTTTCACTTTTTTCCAAAATCCTTCTTTAATTTAGAAAACAAGTGGAAATCATTTTCGTTGGAAATTTTGGGAGATTTGTCAGATTGGAACAATTTTCAAAAGGTCCGTATTTTCTAAGAATTGTTTTCTGGAAAATGAGTGAAGTAAACACACCCCTGAAGTCCATTAAACTCACTCTAGCCAACCCACATACTCAAGTCCCATGAAACAATAACAAAGGCACAAATCATAACCCCAACCCGACAACCGAAACCACCCGAACCCGAACCCCAACCCCAACCACCTTTGCTAATTTTGCAACTTTGCGAGGTGGGTTCAGTGTTCATTTCCCTACCATCCCTCTCCCCAAAAATCTTCCTGGTTTTTCAACTTCACACACACACTCCCTCCCCTACTTTCTCTCTCCAACCTCAACGAATAAACCCCATTCTTTTCCATATCATGAACAGCTTGGTTAATCCCAGTAGACAATGAGGAGAGCCTGGAAAATCTCTGATGCATCTCAACGAGCAGAGCTTTTAATCCAAAAAACCTCCTCTCAAAAACCCAAAACCCTAAAACCCCCTTATTTTTCAGCATCTCAAAAACCCACAAATATTTTCACATTATTTCTTCTAAGAAGAAGTTTTTCTACTGACCATCTTTCTCAATCTTCTTCTTATTCTTATTCTTCTCCTGTTCCTTGGCCTAATAACTTGAATTTCCTTGTTGGGTTGTTTGACAAAACCAATCCAAAGTTCAAACAAGAGCTGAATCTCGAGGTTTTGGAGTTGAAAGATGAGTTGATTAATGCTTGTGGTGATATTGACGCTGTTTATAAAGTCTTGGATGAAAAGGGTTTTCCTTTATTTTCTTCTTACTCAGATGGGTCTGCTTTTGTTTGGCTCTTGGAGCAGCTCCGTGAATTTCCTACATTAGCTGTTGAGGTGGGTGTTCTTGTAAAGTTTATTGTTTTATGGGGTTTTGTTTGTTTATTTGTTGAGTTACTTGATTTATGATTATTCTTCAATTGGTTATGTTTATTTTTTTGTGATATGTTGTTAATCATTTGGGTTTTATTGTTTCCAATAGGAGATTTTTTTTGCTTATGTATTGTTGCAGAACATGGAATTGTTGAGAACATCTATATATGAATCTAGGGTACATGATTCTTTTTTTTTTTAAATGTTGCTATTTCATGTGGTTTTTGCGCTTTAAATGAATTTTTTGTATGGTATGTTGGGTGCTAATATAATTGGCAGCTGAGTAAAATGTGAGTCATAGAGTTTATGAGTGATAATGTGAAATCCCATGCCACATCCGTGTTGATTTGATTTCTGTATGCTGTGAATGGTGTATTGACGTCGTCCACAGTTCTTATTTCTCTGCTTAAGGAGAATGGATATTAGCTCTTTCTGTTTGGCATTTGAATATATAGGTCTAGTTGATTTCTTCTGTTTGGTTCACTTTAAACATGTCAGTGACCTGATGCGGAAATTGTAGCACTGCACAAAGCTGAATTTTTAGTACCTGAATGTCTTAAACACCTTCACCCAAAAAAATAAATAGCACAATGTACTATATTATCGATGCTTTAGGAGGATAATTGTATATAAAGTTACTGGATTATTTTGTGTCAGCACTTTTTATCTTTTCTCTCTGAGGTGATCTTGGCAGAACTAGGACAAGGTTTACTTTCAGTTACTCTAGAATGTATTTCTATTTACATGAGAAATTAGACAATGAGAAGTTCTCCAAAAATGATTAGTTGCCATGATTTTGTAGAAATTTCTACTCTTTTTTTTTTTTTTGGATGATTGTAATTATAATGTCATATGATGAAATGTTTCAATGGTTTCATATTCTTTCTTTAGGTTTTCAACTGGAGGAGAGAACGTGCGAGCTTTACCTTTCGTGTTACACATGAAGAGTATAGCAAGGGTATTACAGTTGCGGGTAGAGCTAGGAATGTTGATCTTGCATTTGAGTTATTTACAGAGGCTGCTAACTGTCACATAAAGACATCTTCCACTTATAATGCATTGATGGGTGCTTATATGAGCAATGGTCTGTCAGATAAATGCCAATCACTATTTCAGGAATTTAAGAAGGAAAGAGACTGTAGTCCCACGGTTGTAACGTACAACATTCTTATTTCTGTCTTTGGTCGCTTGATGTTGATTGACCACATGGAAGCAATACTTAAGCAGATTTATGATTCAAATCTATCCCCTAATGTGAATACATTCAATCATTTGATTGCTGGATATGTAACAGCTTGGATGTGGGATCGCATGGAGAACACTTATAGGATGATGAAAGAAGTGTTCGTTGAGCCAGATATTAACACAAACTTGTTAATGCTCAGAGGCTATTCACATGCTGGTTATTTGGAGAAGATGGAAAAGATGTATAAGCTGGTAAAACAGGATATAGACATGGACAATGTACATAGAATCCGGTGCATGATATCTGCATATTGTAAGAGTAAACATGCAAAAAGAGTTGAGAAGATTGAGGAATTGATGAAGCTGATCGAGGATGAGAAATATTATTGTTCATGGTTGAATGTGTTACTTATTAAGGTTTATGCCCAAGAAGATATGCTTGAGAAAATGGAAAAGCTTATCGATGTAGCTATTGAGCATCATACTTCTGTGAGGACTTTGAGCATTATGCGTTCAATCGTCACAGCTTATTACCGATTGAATTCTGTCGACAAGCTTGCTGGCTTTGTGAAGCGTGCAGAGTCTGCAAGATGGAGAATTTGTAGGTCCCTCTATCACTGTAAAATGGTCATGTATGGATCAGAAAACCGGCTGGAGGAAATGGAAAATGTACTTGCGGAAATGGAGCATTTCAATATAAATATAACAAAGAAAACTTTGGTCATTATGTGCAAAGCATACTCAAATTGGGGTGCTAGAGGTAAACTTGACCAAGTAGCAGGATTAATGTGCAAGCATGGATATGGAATACCTTTCGATTACCTTACATGTCATAGTTTTTGACGTTCTAAATGGACATAGGACACATCAGCTTCTGGGGTGTTTGACACTTCGCCAAATCTGTTAGTGGATGGTGGATTCCATCCAATGCAAGGTATACTTTCAATTAGTTATCGTTTTCAGTTCTATTTAATTCTTTTATTATGCTTTTTCCCTAAAACATCAATGTTGGAATTTTTTAGTTTTGTGGAGAATTTTTTTTAAACTAGCACTAGCTATTCTAACACTTGGTTTTCTTGCCGTATGTATTGCTTTTGGTCTTCTGACTCTTGTCGTCTATGAGAAAGAATTGTTTTGTCGTTAAAAGTTTTTTGGTTTAATTGGACCACTGGGAAGAGTGAAGGCTTATATAACCTTGGGGACTAGTACCATAATCCTACTGGTAGATGAGAATCCATTCAGCCTTAGACTATAGCAGTGGTCTTATGCAACCATGGTTCCGTATTACCATAATACTTATTTGTGTGAAAAAACCTGTCTTAATGCTACCTTTTCATTAATCTTGTCAGGGATGTGTTATTTTGGTCGTTCTTTATTTGGTGGCTGTAATTCCGCTGACCCTCAAAAACCTTTTTTTTTTTTTTTTTTTCCCTGTTTCCTTCCTTGACCGGGGCGGGGTGAGGGGTGGGGGTTATATGAAGAGATTGAGAGTTCATGCATAGATGAAAATTTTGCAGCAAGGTGAATATACAGGAAAGCTCACCACAGAATTATGTTTGAAATATGGGAGTGAGACACCATAAGTTCTTTTTAGTTAAGGAAACACCATAGTTCTATTGAGGACAGTGGTACTTCATATGGAGGTGATTCCAGCTATTTAATATGACATAGTAAAGGCGTATGCTGTGACATAGGCTTTTATGATAACTTAAACTTGCCCATGTGGAAATTGGGTTACTTTATATCAGAATGGTATGAAATGTCAGTCCATGAAGGTTCTGAATGCAAAGTAACACCAAATGATGGTGAAAGGGCTGCTCGAAAAATCCGTAGGATCTCTCCTCTGTGTTGTTAAAGGCAATGCTAATAAGATGCGTTAAATCTGAACGTTGCCCATTTAACTTTTAACTACCTTATTTGGTAATTTTTTATTGTCGTGCACTCGTGCTGGTACTGTTCTTTGGATTACTTTTTTTCTTTTCGCGGGGGAGGGGTTGTTACCTATCTGTAACCGGACCTCTGTTTGCTGGGTACGAAGAGAAACTTCATCCCTTTCTCTCCCTCTGTCCCTCACTATCATTTTCTTCTCCTTTTTGCTTCCCTTCTATCCCCGTGGACTCAATTGTTTGAAAAAGTCATTGCTAGTGCTAGTGATGTATTCACTTACTCTATACTGGTCTTAGTGGACTGCTAGGGAATGCTTTCGAGTTTCGCCCCATTAGAAAAAAAAGCTAGCATATTTTCTAAAGTCATATCTAAATGTTTTTTATGGAATACCAAATGTGATATGGATGAAATAACTCATACATTCTAAATTCTGTCGACCACTATTTTGGGCGAATACATTGTTTGGCTTCTTTATCCAAAAATCTATTGATTTTACTGGCATAGTTTTCTCTCCTTAATCCTCATTGTTTAAAAAATGATTATATATATGTTTAACAGTGGTTACAGTAAAATACATTATAAGAAGGGCAAATCTGTTCTCAAACCTGTGAGAATGCTACTAAATTTGAATTGCCCATTTAACCATACTAAACAAATAGGTTTTGGTTAGGAGTTAATGATTACCAGTAACACATAAGGGCATGGACTGAAATTTGTACTTGATTTTTTTTGCAAGCTCAAACGGTTGGAGTATAATTACCTAGAAAAAGATACAAAAATCTAAATAATGAAATACACTGATATTGCCACTAATACATATAGAACAAAACATCAAAATTTGCTCAGTTTTCAAACCATTGTTCTAGACTAATTACCCAAAGTAATGCTGCATATTAGTTTCCTACTACCCTACTATATTTGTCGTCCTAGTTCACTTGTTGAAATTCTAAATAGTAAAAAGTAGTTTTATATTGGTATTGCCATTTTAGTCGCTTATTATTGTTACTGAGTGATATTTGTTTTGTTTATAGACAAATAGGATGTGAAGATCGCCAAATTAAGAACAAATTTCCACTAAAATCACAATGTGATAATAGAAATTAGTGAGTAGGATAAGGTTGCTAAATGGATGGAGTAATAACTCCGCCCTTTAAAGCTTAATTATCTTGAAGGTCATGGGATTTCCATCTAAACACGGGAGTGCTCACGTGAATGTAAAAATGACTATGTAAAGAACTGATCTGAACTCTGGTTCGTTTATAGCACCAGCTAATTAGAGCTAATATCTCGCTAACTAATTAAGTAGAAATCAAATAATGTTCAATTGTTCTTGTTGCATAGGGAAAGGAAAAGTGTTTAGCACTTTAGCCTAACCCTTTTAATATGATCCAATAAAAAGACATTAGCGTTGGATCTGTTGATGTCATTTTTTCCTAGGTTCTTGTATATAGTCAAACTAGATCTGACATGCGTGTAAATAACTTGATCTTATTTATGAGTACTATCCGTCAAATTAGTATAAAACTACCATAGAGTGTTTAGCATAACCTTTTAGTAATATGAATAAACAATAGCATTGAATCTACTGATGACATTTCATTCTGTGTTCTTGTATATAGGCAAACTAGATCTGACATGCATGTACAGAACATGATCTTATTTACCAAGTATGTGGTCTAATTTAGTTAGTGTAGTATAATACTATTGTAGGAGTGTCCTACATCTAGTTTCAACTATCCCAGGATTCTATTGTTGGACGATTTACAGTCCAAACAACTTCCATTTGTCCTATGCTTTTCATATTTCTCGTTTTAATAGCAGTAATTTGAACTTGCCAAAGTTGGGCTTAGAATGTTTTTTCATTACAAAATGGATTTTAAGCCTGTGGGATTCATGGTGTGTAAGATTTGTAATCGATTATTTTAGATAATGAGGGCCGTTTAGTATACTGGTGACTTTTGTGTGCTTGACTGATGGCCTTTAGTTTCCCTTAAGGGATTGGTCCTTGTGTGATCTCTTTGGAGTTGAGTTGAGATTAACTTTTTTCAATTTTGACTTTTTTCTGAGTGGCTGTGTTAACAATTATGTGGCGTTTCCCTCAATGGTTATCAACCTATTGTTTGGTTGGGGGGCGGGGGGCTTGGGTGGTGGAGTGAGGGCCTGGCCTACACCAAAATGCCAGCACAGCCCAAGATGTGTGAGTGATGTGAGGTCCAGCATGCAATAAAACAAAAAAATTAGAAGGGGTAGTGGATGTTGGGGAACCCACTTTCTAGTGATTGCTTTTCATATAAATGAGAAATGTTGCTTATCTTTTGAACTACTTCAGCAACACTATTCAGGTGTCGCATCATTCTTGTACACATAAACAGCCGTATGCAATTTGGAAGTAGAACTGTGTGTTTCGAAGTAATGCCATATTAGTATTTTCTCTTTTGTTCTCTGATTGCTGCTCTTGTTTTACTTCTGTTCCTGCGTTCCATGTTCTTGGTATCCGCACCCTTGGCAATTTTACAATAACTTGACATCTTGTTTTGCTCGTCAACTTGACACCTTGTTTTGCTCGTCAACTTGACACCTTTTTAGTGTCAGCTAAGCTGGATCTCTTAGCACTTCTTAGTGCGTGCAGCTTATAAATAAAGTTTCTGGTTTAATATGTAAAATACTCTAATGGCTTTCTCTTCTTCCTTATCATTCCCTTTGTGTTGGTTCGCACATTGTTTCCTGTTGGTTTGCTTTTTTTTTCTTTTCTTTCTGTAGATAAGAAAATTTGTAATATTTATCAAACAAAGAAAAAAGTAGTGTTAATAAAGAAGAAGAAATCATTACAGCATATGAGGACAAGAACACTTCCTGTTGCTTTGCATCTGCATAATTGTCATTGTCGTTTTTTAAAGCTTTTTAGTTAGGCAGGGATCGTTTATTTCCTGATGCAAATGTGGATAGGATCGATGCAAGTCATGATGTGATTGTGTATAGTTATGGAACGAAATAAAATGCCCAGAACAGATCATTAGAGCTCTCTATCAAACCAAACCACTTGTTCTAACGAAACAGATGATGTGAGTAGGGTTTTGTGAGGTGCAGTCCAAGTTAACATCATCCACAGAAGTAAGCTTCCTCAAAATCAGCAGGTGTAAATCATTGACATGATAGAAACTAATATGAGAAACACAGTGAAGATGAAAAATTTGATGGTAAGGATGCTTATTTGTAGAGTGCTGGGTTTGCAGTATATGTGATGTACTGACATTATAGGGGATGGCACTATGGGAAAAGAAATTCCCTTTGGTTCTTTAGGCTAGGAAAAAGAGGGGTAGTCGAGAGTTAGAGAATTTGAAGTCCATTGTTAACAATGATGGGTGTGGATTGAATGAAAGGCTTTATGAATAAGCATATTCTTGTAGGTTTGGTTGGTTTTGGGTAGCTCCTCCCCTTTACGACGATCCTCTTCTTGTATTCTTTCTCTTAATAAAATTCATTTTCTTCTGAAAAAAATAAACAACATTATAAGGGAAACAAAGAACCTTTATGTGGGCATGCAGACGGATGATCGTTTTGTTGTCGTTAGGCTTCTACTCTATATTGACGCACAAAATTATGTTAATCGAGGATAGTTGATGACAACTTCGAGTTGTGAATTTGATAAATATTGTTTTATTTTGTATGGCAGGATCGGAGCAGTCAGAACCAAACATAGTTGACGTGATGTACTTGGGATTCGGAAATGCAAGATGCATACCATGTCCATTGATCTGTATGTCAACATGATTTGTGTAAGAGTACAGTGATGGAATCAAACTTAGGTTTGAAAAGATTCAAGATCCATACAATTTTGGTTACTATACTGATTATTCTCTCATCAATAAAAGCATCTGGGTATCGTTCAGGAGGAACCGAGGAAGAAGAGATGGGTGGAAGTGGAGCCAGCTGTGCTTTTTGTTCGGAAGGGTATCTGCTAATTGGTTTCTCATAATTTGGGCACAACTAAATTCTTTCTGTAACCTCATCAAAATCTGGGTGCAACAATAATTGTTCTGTAATCTCACATCAGAAGTGGGTTCTGTGTTGTTTTCCCTGCTGTGATCAGCAACTAGGGAAACCAACCCCTTGCTTTTTGCATGTCATTTCTTGACATATTCACATATTACAGGATAGATGTGGAAGGTTAACATATTTGGATTTCACGCGATGTATATATTAGCTAGGTCACCCAGTCCACCCGTCTTTTCTGCTCGACTACAGGTTGCCTTGGGAGATGAAGTTTTTTTTTTTTTTGCTCTTCTCCTTGAGAGATGAAGTTGAACTGAGATAATTCGTTGCTTATTATGAATAGTTATGGATAACTACCTGTGGTAATGAGGGTACTTACTTATTGTACCTGGTGATTGATTGCACAAGAGGTTGTAACATAAATTTTATCCTCGCAAGTGAATTCCTGATAGTAGAATGTTAGCAACTTTTATTTGATTGGATTTTGTTGCACATTGGCCTGCTATAATACTGAGTACCGAGTTACTGACCGAGCAGGATTGATGACTGTACCTTTAAATACCACCCAATGCATTGTTAGTACACTTTTTTATCCATAAGACCATAAGTATTACTTTCCCAGAACCATGTCTCATGCGTGAAGCTGCCTTATACTGTTATACGAGCTTGTGTGTTGTTACTAGAGCAGGCAAAAACTGACCCAATCCGATGACCGACCCAAACACGACCCAGCGACCCGCTATAGAACTGACTGAATCCGACCCGAAAATGCTTGAAACCGAAATGATCATACCCGAAACCGATCCACTCGACCCGTTTGCCCGGTCTGGTTGTTACTATGAGATTTTTGTGAGGACTAAAGGAAATTGTCGTTAAAACTTGAACTTGATTTTTTGCTCATAAAAAAAAAAAAAGGTGCAAGTGAATGAACACACCTCCTGCTACCTTATATTCGATGTCTTGTCTGAAACTTGAAATTGCTTATATTGATACGGTTCATATGCCAATATTCAAATTCCAGCTATCTTATCATTATTACTCATGGCAAAAACTCCACCAGTAAGTCCGAACACTCGTCATCCCATAACTGAATGCTGACTGCCTGTCCAAGCAAGCAAGCAAAAATGAAAGTACTTTGTTCTTGTTGGGTGATTCTGAAGAATAAATAAATAACAAAACTACAAAAATGAAAAAATGAGCATCAGATACCACAAAACATTGTTGACGCAGCCACATACTGGCCATTAGCATTAGTCATATTCAAACTCCTTTTTGACGTTTCTTGTAGTATTAGATTACAAATACTCAACATTTTAGAAGATTTATGAGGATCTTTTTTAAGTGCTACATCATACTAGTGACATCAAAGGTACTTTTAGACAAATTAAACTTTGGGACCTACTAAAGAAAATGTCAAGAATGGGTTGCTGGCACGTGACAAAACAAATTAGTGAATTACTCCACATTTTTGTGCAAGTAGCCTACAATACATAGCCCAACAATTCTAGTCCTTGCCCTTTGAATGTCTTAACTAGTTTTTAGTTCCGTTCGATACATGGATTAATTATACGTCACCTATAAAATTTTTAAGTTATCATTGAATTTTTTTTCTGTTTTGAATCTTCTTCTATTTACATGAGTCATTTAGTTAAATGTTAAATATTTTACGTTGATGAAGATTAAGTTGTTAACAGACGATATACATGTCCTGTCATTAAAGTAAAAAAAATAACATGCGGAAGCAAGAAAGGGGTATGCTCACACTTTTGAAAATTAAGTGATTGGGCCGCAGAAAGGGAAAATAACCTATAGTTGAATCTTATGTGAAAAGACTATTCAACCCTGGGATTTCGGTGATCTATCTTGCTCGGGTTTGTTTTTGAGGATTTATACTTTTAGTTTTTCTGTCGTTTCTTATGGTAACTTGTTAGGTGTAGAGTTGCAAACGAGTCTAATCGAGTTGAGTTTTGCTCTGTTTGAGCTTGTTCATGAGCTTGTCAGTCGAACTCGAGCTCAAGCTTGAACGAGTTTTGATAACGAGCTCGAGCTCGAACGAGCTTCGATAATCATAAAGGTCGAGCTCGATGATATTTTGTGAGCTCGAGCTCAACTTGTTCCAGTTTCATTTGACAAACCTCGTTTGAGCATCCCCCATCATCATCTGATTTTTACAAGATATGGCAAGATACATCTTATGTATACGTCTACGACATTACATCATTGAACTCTAGGATAAATGGTCTCACTGCTTCAAGAAGTTCTTAACTTTCTTTCATTTCTTCGATCATCGATCACTATGGGTCAAGAAACTCTACATACTTCTACGAAGGAACCAATTTAACAAAAAGTTCACTTGATGTTGGAGGTCTAAAAAAATTTTTATGTCCTATTATGCCTCCACACGTGAATTTCATCAGTAATGAAGAAGACTTTTCTCCCCAATCAAGTTCAATTTCTACTAGAAGTATTTGAGGAAAGGATTTTCCTTTACCCCATCTCATTTGAAATGTCTACCCTATTGAACAAGGATTTTGTTTGGATATGACATTGATAAAACTTCCAATCAAAAGTGTTGATTGGTAACCTTCTCCTAGGCAAGATTTATTGTAGCATATCAAAATAATTTGGAAGTCTAAGTATGAGAAATATTATCTTCTAACTTAGTCAATATTGTTAGTATTGGCATGTATATTTATTAGCTGTATAATATATCCAAAATCAATAAAGAAATTTTCCTCCAAATTTGTTCATGGTATCCGAACAACTTTTCTGAGACCACAACCCACAAACATAATCTAAACTACCACAAAAATGACCAAAGACGACAATAACAGAAGAACAAAAGAGAAAAATCACAGACCGTTCTTCTCCATATTTTCTTCCCAATAATGATATCCCTAAACTAAACATATGCGGTGTTTTGCTTCAAGGCGAAGTGAATTATCGAGAATGGGCTACAACCTTAAAGAATGTCTTTGGCGCTAAGCGAAAATTAGCTTTTCTTGACGGCACAATAACCATGCCAAATACGAAAGGAGAGGATCTAAAGGATTGGTATAGCGTTAATTCGATGTTTGTTGGATGGGTCATGAATAAAATAGAGGCTAACATGCGCTCTAACCTGACCTATGTAGATTATGGGGGTGTTTGGATGTTGGCTTGGGGTGTCTTTTGGCAAAATTGGATGTTTGATCAGTCCAACATCTAATATTGGTGTTTGGATGTTAGCTTGTGAGATTGGCTTTTGGGTTCCCACAAGCCAATTTTTGAAAAGCCAATGAGGGTAGCTTGTGGGTATTGGCTGGTGGAATAAGGGTAGTCCAATGACAAAATAGTCCAAGACTTGCAATTATTTACTTCTATGCCATCAAATTCCTCAATCATATGAATGTCCTTATAGGTCATTTTACATATAACCAGCTAATGTTACCAGCCAAATGTTACCAAACATCTCTTTCCAGACATCCAATGTTACCAGCCGGTCAAATCAGCTAACAATACCAGCCATCGACCACCAGCCACTAGCCATCAGCCAACAGCTAATGTCACTAGCCAATTTCCAAACAAGGCCAATGTGAAAGACATATGGGATGACAATAAGGGGTAATGGAGCAAATTAAAGTGTAAAATAGTAATATGAAGTGGTGATGAGGGTAATGATTAAGAGGGTTATAGAGAAGGGAAAAATCATTACCCTAGGGAGAGGTGGGTAACTATTATTCCCCAAATGAGGGTAATCATTACCCTCTTTCTTACAAAATCTAACCCCCACTACCTCACATACCTCCCATTTTAGGGTGTGTTCTTTTTCACTTATTGAACATTATCCAATCAGTGGAAATAAGTGGTAAGACCTTACCCAATCAGTGGGAATCAGTGACTAGACGTTACTGAATCGGTGAGAAACAATGGCATGACCTTATTCAATCAATGGAAATTAGTGGTAGGATTTTATATTTCTACTCACAAAATCAGTGACATGACATTACTGAATCAGTGAGTATCAATGAAAGGATCTTACCAAATCAGTAGAAATCAGTGACATAACCCCAAAATAGAAAAGAACACATGTGAATTCATTCAAATACTCTATTAATTATTACCCCAATCTAAATATCTCCTAAATATATAAGAAAAAGAAATAGGAGATGACACATTAAATGAAGCAGAAGATCCTCACAAAATGTAGACGTATCCAAATGTGTGACACAAACATTTTGCAATTTTTTCCTCTTCATCTTGGGAATAATTTAATATATTAAAACCTATGGAATCCTCGCCAACTTTATTAAAAAAGAAATCTACAAATGGATACCACTAGCGTTGGCGACCCATTCCCATGTCTTTAGCAACTTTTGTCTCCTTGTACAGCATATATACAATTAGCACCATCATTACACTACTTAATATAATATTGTTTAATTAAGACATTATTATTATTATTGTAGCCTAATCTTCCATTAGCCCATCTAACTTTGTCACCAATAAGGGTATCTTCTTTAACAAAAGAACCGAATATACTCAACTCGGATCAAAACTCAGTCAATCGAGTTAATAAAAGTATAAACTCGGTGATAAGAGAGGGGAAAATAGAATCACTCAACCGTGTGAAAAGCTCACTAAGAGCCAATGAAATAGATACCCCTTTAAATTACTTGGAAATTCCAATGGAAAGAAATCATCTAGCTTTAAATTGATTTTATATTTTTTCATTGAATGGAATCTGAGTTTTAAGTTTATTTTGATTACATCATATATTCCTTCTATGTATAATTGACTTTTCGAAATTGACTTCCAATAAATATGTAGGCAAAAATTATAAAAAAGCCACATATTAAAAATATAAAAATCTTTTCATTAAAACTTTTTGGATACGAATAAAGAAGGATCTTCAACTAACCTAAGTCTAAAATTTATTAGCTAAACTAAAAGATATTTTTAAAATTTTTGTTACGATGTTAAAGGATGTATTAATACATTTAATTTTAATATTACATATTAGTAATCAAAATTCACAAATTTTGGTTTTTAATTTAAAATTTTAACGTGAAATATAGGAAGTATCTAACGCTAAAAATTTAAGGAAAGGACAAATACTTCGTTTAGTTCAACTAATAAATTTGTTAAAAGTAACATATATTTAAAATTCTTTTATATTGATATGTGTGTGTCTTTATATGGAAAAAAGGGCATGTTGAATGACTTGAATTGCTGACCTAATAGACAAATAAAACACTAATAGTTAGATTAAAGCATAAGGCAAAACAGTAATCAAAGATGACAATGACTAGCCAATGTCTTTATATAACAACATATTCAAACAAACAAATGAGCAAGGGGACATGAGCAAGCCAAACAAGAAAAGAAAAGTAGTAGTAAATAAATCCAAAAAACAATTAATATAATATATATAATAACAATATTAAAATGGACCCACCATACCACCAAAGAGGGTAAATATTTTTTTGATTTTAAACCTGACAGGTGTAAACCTAAAAGCATATTAGCATGTAGTTTAAGCAAAGTTTTAGGCGAACAAAGTCAATTAAAGGCAACGATATTAGTGGCCACTAATAATCATTTTTAGACCAATCCCCACTAGAAAGACTCTCCTTTGATACATAGCCCAAGGGTACCTTCCTACCGTCCACATGAGAGAGAAAATTTTGGTGGTCCCTTATATTACATCCAAAATCTCCCAACAACTGTAAGATGTTTTTTTTTTTTGTTTTTTTTTTTTTTTTGGTTTTGATTTTGGACAAAAAAATTGCTACCCCATCAAGTCAAGAAAAGAAATGGCATGCCAAACTCCTGAAATTGATACCATTCCAAATTCCAAGCAACCCAACCTAAAATGGGCAATGAGGTAATGACAAGGATTAATCAAATGTTTGATGTGGATAGATGGTTGAAGTTGATGGCTTTTTGTGGCCTTTGTGTGTAAGAAGTGTAGCCCCCCAACACCACCACCCCAATCATTTTTATGGCCAATTTCTGGGGCTCCCTTCTTCACTAGTGGATAGGGTTTAGTTTTGGCTTTTGGAAGAATTTTTTTGAGAGGGAAAAGAACAGAAAATCAAATAATAACAACATTCAGTGCGGATCCTTCTATCATATTGGGAAAAAGAAAATTATTTAGTCACGAGAGTATCAGAATTTAGAAATAAATCGAACTTCCCATCTTCTAGGAAGGGTTAAAATTAGCTGCTTGATTTATGTAAATGTCAATACTTACGAAACAAGAAGAAAAAAAAAAACCAAGATTGATATAACTAGAGAGTGTGTGCAAAATACAAGTTTGAGGAAAAATTTTCATTTTCAAATCATGAAGTTAATCTTTCTTATAGTTATGTTGAAGCTTGACTCGTAAGCAGAATTGGCAAAGCATCTCTTGTTTCAACCCACCACCAACCAAAAAGAAGGATGATATAAACATCTAATTATTTTTTATTTATTTTTTATTTTTTATCTATTTGTTTTATTTCCTGAGAAGGAATCCAAGTGGTAAGAAACAAATGTTGAGGGAGCAAGCTGTTTCTTCTACGGAGGAATAATAAGTGTGACAAGTAGTACTACTATTGTACGTAGTTGCAAAATGTACTTTCTCTATCACACAAAATTGGGAAACAATTACATCTCCATTTTGACGATTTGATCAAACAAAAAGTTGAGAACACAATCAAGATGGGTTGGTGTAGTGGTTCAGCACTTCATCCCTTAAACAAGTGGTTGGGGGTTCGAATCCCAACTCTTGCGAATGGAAAAAATCTCTTGACCAGCCCCCTACCACCTTAGTGCGCTGACAGTTGGGGCGAGAGGGTTAGTCACTGTGATCGATGGTGGATACCCTTGGCAAAGACCCCCAAAAAAAAAAAAAAACCGTACATATATGTATAAGTTTCCAACCAAAACAAAACACCAAAGTGAGAGAATCAGAAAAAAGTTCCTTTATATTTATGTCTTGAAACACTTGTATAACATACATTAATGGTTCACAAGATCATGGATTTTATACCCACAAAAATCCATGTTCTCTAAAATTAGCATCTTACAAACAACATCAAAAATACCCAATTACAAAAGATTTTACCCCACAAACACCCCAAATTTCCTAATTTGTCTAAATTGAGAGGTAAAATCTTGAAGATTTTGAAGTGAGGGTTGTGTCAAATCTGATGATGAAACAAGCCACCGGTCCATCTAATCATTGAGAACTGACCATTCACAAAACCAGGCCACCAAACCAATTAACCCAAAACCATGACTAGGAATATTTGATGTCTCCATATCAGGGCATAAACAAACCAGTTCCAACAACACAGGAACACTTGAATCACCAACTTAAATGATATAACTTTCATTTCACTAATAGTTAAAAAAATATATATATATAGCTACACACCAAAGGGATGATGGGGGGAGGGGGGAACCAAAAAAAACAAGACCCAAAGTGAAAATGTCAAAGCTGTTTTTGTCAAAGTATAAGGATGATGAAGATAAAGGATTAAAGGGGTGATTTGGTTTGTGGGCAAATCTTTTCTATTAACAGTTAGGGATTCACAAAGGTTTTTATTTGCTCCATAAGGGTATAGAAGTTGTCATTATTTGGCAAGAAATAGAACCCAATTGTTGCTTGCTTTAGGTACAGAAGGTTCACCTCATACCCTGCATCTCTAAGACCTTCAACATAAGCCAATTGCCAATCTTGAACAAGGTCTAAACCAGCAACAACTACTAAGCTCCTAGGGAATTTTAGCCCCGCGAGGGGCTTCCCTCTTGGTCCGAATATGTTACACGCCGGATGATCCCTATCTTCTCCTTCCGGAAGATAGGCTCGCCAATACCAATCGCGATCTTGGACTGTAACGAAGTACTTCCCGTCTAATCTCGTTTCTGATTCCGTCCTTGATTCTCCACCAAACATCGGGTGTAGGAGGATATTGCCTAATACTTCAACCCCTTCCTCGGCTGCCTTAACCGCAACATGATGAGCAATGTTGCCACCAGAACTATCTCCTGCTAAATACACATGAACCTTTGAGTCCTTCCCACTTTGAAGCCAAGGTCTTGAACTAACCCATTTAACTGCTGACCACCCATCATCATAGGCAGCCGGGTATCTATGCTCAGGTGATCTCCTATAGTTCACTGAAACCACAACCGCCTTACAAAGGCTCACAAATCGTCGACAAAGGGTGTCGTAAATGGCACTATTCGCAGACGAATGAGTAAAGCTTCCACCATGAAAGAACACAATAACAGGCACATTCACCTCAGTGCTCAAGGGTTTGTCTGAAAGCTCTACAATCCCACATTGAGCCTCATTTTCGAGCGCAGGCATGTAAACCCGGTTAAGGAGATTACTAGCCTTGTCAAATACATCAAATGAGAAAACATCATCAACTGGGATTGTATTAGCCTGAACTTTCCTGTCAAGGAATTCATTCAGCTCCCTGTTGAATGTCCCATCAGGGCGACGAAGTAGGTTGTATGCAAGCTTGAAATTTGATATAAGGATCCATGTGTTTAATGGAACAACTTTCTGCAATAAGAATAATTTTCCCCAGATTATTCAATGTGCTCTAATTATAAACTTCAAATCAAACAGACCCTACAACAAGCATATTTCCCCTAGATAATTAAAGCTAAAATCACACAAATAGGCATAATATTTGAGCTGGCCCAGCAAAAAACAGTGTCAAATGTCAATAACTAGAACATAAAGGGGGTTAGCCTAAAGAATGCTAAGAAACAAACCAAGATCAGTCATGATAAAGAGAGGAAAGTTGGTTACTGAATGAGAAAAATCAGAGATATAACAGAAAATTAAAAAATCCAAACTGATTTTTATTTTTTATTTTTTCCCCTGTTTCAGATTATGGAGTTCCTGTTTTCTCAATCTAGACATTTTTTTCCACACCAAGAAAGTGGAACCAAAAATGGAAATTTCACAAAACAAACAAACAATTTCAGAACACCCAAAAAAAATAAAGATCAAAATGAACAGTCTTTGACAAAGTTGGCAACTTTAAAATTCAAACTTTCTCCCTTAAACCGACACAAATTGCTGATCAAATGTCAAAATCCATTGCCCAACACAAAAAAGTAAAACAAACCCAGAACACAAACTTGAGAAATCAGAAAAACCCATCAAAGAATTCTTGATAAACAAAGAGAAAAAATTGACCAAACCCATCACAGAAAATGGTAGTCTAAAAAATACAAGAAACAAGCAAATGTATTTACCTTGCATTCATTGACGTTGATTTCATTACTTCCAGCCATCAAACCCTCTCTGTCTTACTCTTTCTCTCTCTATCCCTCTCTGTAATCTTGAGAGTAGAGAGAAGAAGGGGAAAAATCCCCCAAAGGGCTCACTCGTAGAAACGTTTCGTTTTGTGATCAAGCAAATCCCCAAAAGAAACGACAGAATCAATGATCTTGTAAATCTTCCAGTAATCTTCTTCAATACAAAACAATACCCAAGAAAGATAGGAAGAGAAAAAAAAGGCTAAAGATTTGATCTTTTTCTTCTTTTGTTTTTGTTGGGTATTGTTTTTCCTTGTTGTTTTTACTTCAAAGCAACCAAATGAGCATGGAGAAATTGAAGCGCAAAAAACCCATATAGTCCATGTTTGATATGATGTATAAACTCTGCAAGAGAAAGCCTTAGGCTTTAGCCTTTTTTTGGTGTTTTTTTTTCTGATTTGATTCCTCGTTTTTGAGTATCTCTCTGAGCACAAAAAAGACACAGACAGAGAGAAATAGATAGATAGAGTAGATAGTTATAGTTATAGTTATAGTTATAGAGAGAATGAGAGAGAGAGAGTTTGGTGTTTTTGGGTTTTTAAGAGAGAGAAGAGAGAAGAGAGAGAAGAGAGAGAAGAGAGAATGGACGACATAGATGTTGGGGGGATTTTAAGAAGAGAGAGAGAGAAGGGAAGGAAGGGGAGGATAAGAAGAGAGAGAAAATTAAGAAAAACGGGGAAGCGTGGGGGAGTCAAACGAAAAAGAGCGACGGTGGTGAACGGAGATGAGAGAGACGACAAAGCGGGGCGGCCGAAATTAAACTGTTTATGTGGGTCCATTTGTTTAGTTAAATTCATTAAAATTAGAACTTTATATTAGTGGTGTTATTATTGTACTTATTTAAGAATAAGAATATGAGATTTTGTTTTTCCTTTTTAATATTATGATACGAAATTCCGTTACTTTTTATTTTTTTTAGGGGACAAAATTCGGTTACTAGTTACTGGTTTCATATTTTGTTCCAAGTCATTTCAAGTAGCTCATCTAAATGAGTTGTACTATGGTCTATGAGGGATCATCTAGTTTAGGGTGCTTTCATTTTTAGTTAGGGTGCATTTTTATTTTTTTTATGATATTTTTTTTAGGGCTGAATTTATCTAAATTGAACTGAATTGCACTGAATTCAACACCACTGAACTAAACCAAACTGGACACCATTGAACTGAATTGAACACAACTTGATATGTGAGTCAAAAAGTATGTTTTCGTACTCTGCACCACTACACTGAATTTAACATCACTTACCTGAGTTAAAAATTACTGAATTGACACAAGATCACCCCTGAACTAAATTGAACTAACAGTTTAAGCTCTAAAAAACGCACCCTTAGTGTGTGTTCTTTTCCACTTATTGGACTTTACCCAATCAATGAAAATCACTAAAAGACCTTACCTAATCAGTGAAAATCAGTGAAAGATCTTACCCAATCAGTGAAAATCAGTGGCAAAACCTTACTGAACCAGTGAGAATCAGTTGCAGACTTGCAGGACCTTACCCGCCCAGTCAGTGAAAATCAATGGCAGGACCCACATTCCTACTCACAAAATCAGTGCATGACATTACTAAATCAGTGAGAATCAGTGGAAGGACCTTACTGAATCAGTAGAAATCAGTGGTAAGACCATACCCAAACAGTGGGAATCATTAGTAGGACCTTACCCCATCAGTGAGAATCAGTGGAAAAGAACGCACCCTTATTCAGTCATTAGTTCAATTCAGTAATTAGTTTAACTAGTTACATTCTCGTGCGATGCACGGTTTGATACAAAAATTCTCTTCTATGAACCTCCTACTTAATTAATATCGTACATAAACCAAAAATATTGTATTAATTGTAGAGTAGAATACCAAAATATACAATATCTCATTTCTTGTTAATCATGATATAGAACTGGTTTGTATAACCAAATCTTTATTATTTTTGTTGCAATTTACTCTAATATCTAGTATCCAATATCTAGTCCAAAAAATCACCACCACTACCTTTTGATGCAGTTTACTCCAAATATCCTGTCAAAAAAATCAAAGTCTAAGTATCAAATGAATGCAATGAAATTATGTGTAATTAAGTTAACAACTATGTATACCCGTCATTGGAAGCTAATTCACGTATCATTTCTACTATATATATTACCATTAGAGGAAACAATACAAAATTCAAATAGTAACAATGTACACTTTGACTCGAATATAGTGAGGTCTATTGTTAAAGCATGCATGCATCCGTCAAAATAAAATGTATCAATAGAAAAATATATACATTTTATTATTGTTATATGCATGTATCATATAAAAAATTTAAGGAAGTATTTAATATTAGTGTAGATACATGCATTAATGTAGATTCATGCATTAGTGTAGATTCATGCATTTTATGTTATGATGACGTGTCAAGCTATGTGAGTATGCAGCGCTTATGTGGACGCACACGTGTTAATCAAGCAACGTGCAATATCCACTTAAATCTATTATATATATATATATATATATATATATATATATATATATAATAGATTTAGTTACCTACTTTTTTTTCACACATATTACTATTCAGTTTAATTTAGATCAACTCAAGTCGGTGGAGTTTAGATCAGTTCAACTCGGTGGAATTCGTTTCAATAGTTCAGTTAATTCAGCCCAATTCAATTCAATGTAAAAGAACACACCCATGGTCTTTTGAGTTTTTTTTCCCTCGTTTTATTTTAGAGGGCCTCAATTCACCACACAAGAGGTGTTAAGTTGATATTATGCAAAAAAGTTGGTGGAAAGACACACATTTTAAGTAGTACTTGTTTGATTGACATACCATAAAAACATGTACTATAACTTTTCGAAAAATGTATATTCTATTGTTGTTTTGATTGACAGACATAGAAATTAACTTCTTTCACGAAGTAACTTGCTTACCAAAATGAAGGAACTTACTTATTAACCCCCTAAGTAAGTACTACTTCTCACACCACTTTTTCTGAAATCAAAATTCCTTCATACAACCATATAAATTTGAATACTTCTAATAATTTTCTATTTCTCATAAATTAGTACTTGTCATGCTCAACCAAAACAACATTAAGTTTTTTTCTCTCAATGTACCTACTAGGACATTTGTGTTTAGTGTTATATAACGTGAAAAGATTTAAAAGTAAAATGCTATGAGTTTTCATTAACAATAAATTTTTTTATTAGGTACAATACTAATTCCCAAAAAAATTAAAAATCTACAACACTTCTTTCTCTCTAGAACCATAACCTTCATTAGAGTATATTTACAAGTTGAAAGGATCGATTTTGGTCATTCCCGCCATGTAACTTGTCTTGTGTAAACTTAATCCACAGTAGGCCAAGGACACTAGTTCAAATATTTTGTGATTTAGATAGTATTTAAACAAAATTTAGTTCTTTGGTCCATCATGAATCCTCACAAGTTTTTTCAACCGACATGTGATTAATGTTTTGATCGCCGCATTTGACTTGATTTCTAGTGTCGTCATTTTAAATTGAATAATTCTCTCTCTTTGTGTAACTTTTAGGAATATTTATACTTTCCTTTCTATAGGATTCTCTGTTTCACCTCTGCAAGTTATATTTAGTAAAAGCGAAATGAACTTTTTAGGAACCGTATATACGCATGATCAATGGTACTAGAGATTCCACCCAAAAAAATTAAAAATATATAAAGTAACAAACTCATTTGAAATTATTATCATTATCATTAGATATGTTGCAAATATAGATGTTTGCAAGATGATTTATATTGTGGTTATTACCATATTTGGGTAGTCACTTTAATAATTTATAGTGAGTGTAAATAGTTAGAAGCAATATTATAACTAATCATAATTCATATCATTATTATTAAACCGTGTATCTTTACTTAAAATATCTACTTTTAATTAGTAGGATCTCAATAGTTAAAAATTCACCCACACACCTAAAAATCCGATCTTCGACAAGCTTAGGGTAGTTCCCACTTAAAGGTAATAAGCTTGCTCACAGGACATGACACGTGTCCATATAATAAATAACCTTCACTCATATATGTATTAGTAGCAAGAATTTTCTATCTTACTTTGTATCTAACTCCTCACTTCTTGTACTCCCAAAACAATTACAAGCTACATGCATTTAAACGGAAATTAAAGACTACTTTTTTTATTTGAGGTGTTTATTTTATTTTTATTTTTTTATTTTTTTTTGGTTCACGATCAAGGGTGTCTACCGTTGATAACAGTGACTATTTCCCCGTGCTGGTTTTTTGTAGGCACCTCAAATGGTGTGACAGTTGGCCAAGAAATTTAAAACTGCTCCATGCCCAAGGCGAGATTCGAATCCTCGATTTTAATTAAGGATAAATGAGTTCCTACCACTCAACCACATTTCCTTGGTTTATTTTAAGGTGTTTATGTAATGACTTGAATCACGGTGAAGAGATAGATATAGGGGGAGTGTATGTCCAGATCTATTTTGACTGTCTCGAAGGTGTATGTATGCAAATAAAAGAAACTTAGGCAAATGGAAGGAGCGTTAAAAAGTGTGTCTAGGTGCAAAGGTTTTTGGAGTTTAGTAAAAGACCATTTATGTTGTGACAGGAAAGAGTTGCGTGATGGGGAATGTGAAAGCAGACAGGCGAGAAGCTTGTGAAAGATTAATAATAAGGCCAAGTGTTAGGGGAGTATTAGGAATAAGCCTTTTTAGGACTTTCAAAGATGCTTTTAAGTGCCTAGATAGAGTAGCATAATTGGTTATGGTTTGGATTTCATTATAAAGGTTATGGATTTATTTTTAAAGACTGTTATTATTGTCAGGTTAAAAAATACTAATGTCAGGTTATTAATTATGTGAGTTGATAATATAGTCCTTTATATTAATAAGGCAAATCATATATTCTTTCTCCTTTATTTTTAAATGCCTTATTTACCAACAAATTTATAAAAAGACACTATAATCAATAATCCTTTACCTCCAACAATTTAGCAATTTGGCATTTATAAGAATCAGATTATTATTTTCCTCAATTATTCACGTACATATTCTTTTTGAACAAAATATTGCTAAACAAACCTATGTTAGCAATTAGTGAGTAGTCAACTCTGAATTTGTACATGCCTGCATCTATGATACAGGATCAAAGTCATCATACCAAATATATGGACAATGGTACATCTATCAAAGTGGAAGAAGAATCATTCATAATAAGGAAGTCATGAGTTACATACTTAGGGAAAAAAGACATTCTAATAAATAAATAAATAAAAGGAAAGGAGAAATTAACTAGTCCAAAAGTTATGAGATGGGAGCATACTCAATATGTATCAAAATGATCTTAGAGGATTTAACAAATTAGTTGGTTCACGTATTACGGTTGCCGATCAACATGCTCAACTCTTCTTTTTTTTTTATTTTATTTATAAATGTATATGAAATGGTTTCCAATTGTTTTATGGGATATCCTGTGTAATAAATTGAATAGATGTATATAAACACTTTATTTCTTGAATATTTTGTGTGAACGAAAATGCTTTATGTAATTTTGGTAAGATTTTGGTGTGAGTATCATTATGATTAAATGCTTAGATACTCAATATGTAAATAAGGTAAGTGTATACAAACCTATATTATGAAAAGAGAATAGTTCATGCTGCCCATTTTTTACAAAGAAGGGTTAGATTGTCAACTATTATATTAGTGGCCTGGCTATAGTATTTTTAGGCCTGACAATAACAGCGACCTTTTTAAATAGTCTTTTGAATTGAGTATGGGCGTGTTCTTTTTCAATTATTAGACCTACTCAATTAGTGGAAATCCGTGGCATGATCTCATTAAATTAGTGAGAATTAGTGGCAGGACATTACCCAATCAGTGACACGAACTTACCTAATCAGTGGAAAAGGACAAATCTCTTCTCATAGAATCAGTGGCAAGACCTTACTGAATTAGGGGAAATCAGTGGCAGGACCTTACCGAATCAGTGGAAATAAGTGGCAGGACCTTTACCGAATCGGTGGAAATTAGTGGAAGGACCTTACCAAATTAGTGAGAATCAGTGGCAAGATCTTACTCAATCAGTGAGAATCAGTGGAAATCAAACGAAACGAACGCACCCTATGTCTGATTATATGTACTTTTCGTATATTGTATACATACGAGATTTGTCCAATACACACTCAAAAAATAATTATTGCAGATTACTCGTATAGAAAGAAAAAGAAAAGAGTGGCGTGAGGCGCGACACAGGTGGTATGGCCGTCTAATTCCTTGGACTGGCCCAAGAATTGAGTCCTCATACCCCTTCCCCTTTTAGTATTTCCCCCTCCCCTTGTAGACAATAAAATAGGGGCCCAATCACCTCCCAGAAACAGAAAGAGAAAAAGAAAAAATATGATTTAACTTATTTCACTTTGTTTTTATCATTTCTCTTTGACAAGCAATTCTTTAATTTCTTATTATTTTTATTTCTTCTTCGATCTTTAGAGACTGTGACGCAAAGTATTCAAAGATCATGTTCTCTTCAACTTCTTTTTAATGAACTTATGTACAACACAACTAGACTAAATTTTACTGAACTGAAATCTATGTAACTAATTTTTTTTTTTTTTTTTTGAGTTGAACATTTGTTTTACTAAATAAACTGATTTCTACTAAATTGAACTAAATTTTATTCGAAATTTCAAGAATAAGTTGAAGAGATAAATCAAAGAAAAAATGAGAAGAATTATGGAGTATCCATGATAGATAAATCATACTACCACTAATAATAATAATAATAATAATAATAATAATAATAATATTATTATTATTATTATTATTATTATTATTATTATTATTATTATTATTATTGACAATAATGTCATGAACATACTAGCTAGTAAAATAAAATAAAATAAAACGAAATAAATTGAGAAGGTATTAAAGAGTAATTGAGTCAAGACTATGTCGTTTGGCAATGATTTTTTTGAGAGTTTTTGAAGAAAATTTTAGTCTTTGGTGGCCGAAAATTAACTTTTTTTTTTTTTTTTTTGTGGATAAAGGGAGGGCTAAACCCAATTACAGTAAAACATTACGAGAAGAACAGATGCCTAATGCATCATATATCAACATAGAGTTGAGCATATGTGGAGGTGATGATAACTGATGCTCCCCTAAGGAAAAAGATATAGCCATATTAACCAGCTTGTCTGCACAACTATTAGCCTCCCTGTATACATGCAGCTACATCTCGAGTTATAAATAGTTTTGCCAAACATAATATGAGGCTAACATGCCAAATGACGCCATAATGACTGAGTAATAAAATTTGACGCCATAATGACGTCTCAACGCTTATTTTTGAGATGAATTACGATCCTATACATTTACAGTCTTATAGATGGGACGCACGTGAGTGCCACGCTTATCGTCCCCACCATCACATACTTAAAACGAGCTCTCATTTTATTTTGTTTTTTTAGCTTTAGTTAGCCACGTACACAAACCTTAAAAACCAAGATGTACTTTGGTTTTTAGTAATAATCAAGGCGGCCATAATCAAAACCGGGGGTTTTCTGAAAGATGGGTAAGCTTATTGTACATTTGACACGTGTCACTTTGTTTTGCATGCCAAAACGCTTGATTGATTGGATCTTTCTTTGAACCTCTTGGGTGTGGGTCCATACAAAGCAAAAAAAGTGGAATAGGCGTTGATTGGCCAATCAAAAATCAAAAAAATGAATAAATAGAAGAGCATCTCTCACCCCTGTATAAAACTCTTGCCAAATTTAAAACTGGCATGTCAAATTTGATATCTTCATGTTGGAGTGTATTTGGAGTCTTGCCAAATACATGACTTGTACAAGCAATTGCCAAATATTTGCACTGAAATTTGATTACCAAATTGTTAGCCCCAATGCATTTTAATTTAGGAGAGAGAAAAGATGTGTGTGTTTGGTGTAAATTTTGAGAAATGATGATAGAAGAATTATAAATTAATATTGTCAAAATTGGCAATGCATTGGAGAGGGTCTTCCCACTGATTCTCACTGATTGAGTAAGGTTCCGCCACTGATTCTATTGATTGGAGAGGGTTGTTCTTTTTCACTTATTTCTATTGATTCTTACTGATTGAGTAAGGTCCTCCCACTGATTCCCGCTGATTGAGTAAGGTCCTGCCACTGATTCCCACTGATTGAGTAAAGTCCTGCCACTGATTCTCACTGATTCAATAAGGTCCTGCCACTGATTCCGTGAGAAGAAATGTGGGTCCCGCCACTGATTTCCACTAATTGAATAAGGTCCTGTCACTGATTCTCACTGATTGAGTAAGGTCTTGCCACTGATTCTGCTGATTGAGTAAGGTCTTACCACTGATTTTCATTGATTGTGTAGGGTCCAATAAGTGGAAAAGAACACACCCTTAAGGCAAGCAATTTTCAACTGGAAATTGGTAATTGAAATAAATTGGAAAAATCTGAGACAAATAGGTAAAAAATTAGGATAAAATTAAGAAAAATTGAGTCTAACTGGAAGAAATTGGAATGAATTATAGAAAAGTAAAAATTTAGTATTTTTTAGTGTTTTCTTATTAAGATTTGATAACAATAATAATGAGGTCTTTACCATATGTGATATTCCAATTCGACCACTGGCTATGCCATTTTATTTTCTGGGTATTAATTTAATTTGTTGGAGCAGTATGAAACAACTCACTATTAGTTCCTAGCCGAATTGGGTGTCCTTCATTGTCAGCCTATTCGTGTCACTACTATCATGTGTGATAATGTTAGTGTCATGTATCTCACGGTGAATCCTGTTTTTCATGCCCGCGGCAAGCATTTCAAAGTGGATTCTCAATTTGTTTGTGAGCGTGTTACTCATGGTATTTGGTTATTCATTATATTTGCTCTACATTTCAGCTTGCGATTTTTTTTACTAAGACTTTGTCTGCGCAACAGTTTCATTGTTACTAACATTAGGAATTTTGAGAGGGCATACCAGTGTCATTATGGCTCAAACCATAAATATGTAGTATTCTACAATATTTGCGTAAAGGCTCCCAGTTGATGAGAGCCATTTACTGCCAATACTCTCATAATTTCTATTGCGTATGATAATAATATGCAATAGAGGTAGGGTTAGTTACACATATTCTTATCCTCATATTCTTATATATTCTTTTCTAGAAACAAAACTTATTTTCTTTCTTTCCTCTTTGCATTTTTGTTTGTTATCCTTTTAATAGATGGTTCACATTGATTAGATTACATCTTATCTGATAATACAATAACACGTAGTTTAATAATGTATATTAATGTGATTGGCACTCCTACATGATAATGATTCATGTACTCAACCAAAAAAGAATCAGGAGACAAAACTTAGAATTTAGCTAGCTAGGACAATTCATGCATGACATTTTGTCTACCATTTCATGACAAGCAATATTCAAGGGTAAAAAACAGAGAAAAAGACGATCATGTCAGCCTACTTTTTTTTTTTTTTTTTTAAAAATGGGATTGATGTGTTAAAATAAAACCTATAGCATGTGAGTAATTTCTTAGACAAAAATGTCAACGGAGGGCAAAACAAATAAAACTAATTATAGACAGTTATATCTGGATAATTTGTCGACAATGTTGGCAGTGATTAACATGACATAACAAAATAAAAAATAAAAAAAGTGTAGCTGTACAGATATCGAGACTTAATAATAATTAATTTAGGATGGTTTAAGACATTGAACAACCGTTTGCCAAGTACTATTGGCCAAATATGGATTTAGTATCCCTAGACCATTGTGTTAGTTGTATAATGGCTGGTATTTAGGTTGATCCAACATTTTGAGTTTTCTAAGAAATGGATTATTAACCAACCTCACATGCTCTCTCTCTCTCTCTCTCTCTCTCTCTCTCTCTCTCTCTCTCCTCCCCTCCCTATTTTATATTTCTTTTGTTGGGTGAAGTTAGGGGTGGAAGGGGGCAAAAAGACTTCTCTAAATGTATAATGATCATATCTACTATCTAGTGAGCAACTAGGTAATGTGGCATCATGATTATTGAGTATATTGTATCAATTTGTTTGATTATTATTAATTTTTAATTGAGAGCTTATAGAAAGATTTGGATATATGCAAAATTAGGTTAGAGAGCAGTGATTCATCCTCCGGTTTAATTTCTCTAGTACAAAGTAAGATTTAATTCTGATAAATGATAAATTAAATTACACAAATTGAATGTAACCATAAGGCTCATAACGATACACATGATTCTGATCCTAGCTATTAGGTCCTATCTAAGTGGGGCTAGTTAAGTTGATTTCCTACAACAAAGAACATATCATCTCTCACTTGTGATTTCTCAACGATCTCTTACCGTTTCACTATTATGATATTCATTTTGTATAATTTAATTTATTATTCTATATGTTATTATTATTGTTAATAATAATAATAATAATAATATTATTATTATTATTATTATTATTATTATTATTTTCCAAATGTTAAAACACATAAATTTAAAAGTATCAATAAAGGGCCCGGGGGCCAATTATGAGGAACTTCATAAGGTGGCGGCATGTATTACGCAATCTATTATATATATATATATATATATATATATATATATATATATATATATATAAAGGTGAATGTTGTTACTTGTTAGATTGACACATAGACATTGCCAACTAAGCACATTTGCCATGTAAGCCATGCATTTATTTACATCCAATCCTAATCAATGAAAGACATGAGCACTTTTTAGAATTTGTCTTATATGCCAAGGGAATGAAGTAATAATGGTCGGTCTAGTTTCTCCCCCCCCCCCCCCCCCCTCCCCTCCCCTCCCCTCCCCTATTTTCAAAATTTACACAAGAAAGGAGCTAAGAGTACACCACCAAAAGTTAACTCTTATTGCTGCACTATTTCTTTTTATGGCAAATGTTTTCTCTTCCAAAATAGTACCAAAATGGACAAGTCTTTTTTAGACAAATTTGAATAGCTCACATAAATCAGAATCACATTTCTCACTTGTACAATAATAAAGTGACAAGAAATTATGTTACCAAAAAAAAAAGTGACAAGAAATTAGAGAAAGTAACAAGTATTAATGGGCTTATCAAATTGTACAGAGTATACATGGAGAATGTGTTAAGCCCTTGTATGTTTTGACAGTTTGGGTATTTTATTACGGAATTTCAGGACCTTTACATCAAAAGCTCCTAGAGACACAGTCCTATAGTACCATCATTTATCGAGAAACTTGCACCTTATCGAGGTCCAAACACCTAAATAATCTATCAACTTCCTAAAATGTGTAAAAAGACAAAAGGGTGTGTTTTTTTTTCACTTATTGGACCTTACTCAATCAGTGAAAATAAGTTGCAAGACCTTACTCAATCTGTGAGAATCAGTGGCTAGACCTTATTGAATCAGTGGTAGGACCTTACTCAATCAATGAAAATAAGTGTTAGGACCCACATTCCTACTCACAGAATCAGTGGCAAAACATTATTGAATCAGTGAGAATCATTGGCAGGACCTTACTCAATCAGTGAAAATCAGTGGCAAGACCTTATTCAATCAGTGAGAATCAGTAGCTGGACCTTACTCAATCAGTGAGAATAAGTGAAAAAGAACGCACCCAAAGAATGAAAGATCTCATACAAGTCATATGGATTTTTAGTTACGTTTCTCACCTTATTATCGAGGTTTTATTTTCTAAGTGTGTGTTATTTAGAGTTTATCGCGTGAGTTTAGTTTACTTTCATTCAGCTTAGAAGTGGTTTCGTATCAGTTTAATGGTTTACAGTTCAATTCAGTAATGTTTAGTTAAGTAGTATTCAATTCAGAAACATACTTTTTATCTCACATATCAATTGGTGTTTAGTTCAGTTTGATGGTGATTAATTTCAGTTCAGTGGTGTTGAATTTAGTTCAATTCAATTTAGATCAGTTCAGTCCTAAAGAACGACGGCCCTATATTTAGCTCACCATTTCACTCCTCAATTTTAAACGTTGTTAGATATAATAGCATGGTGGAAAAAATAATCACCATCGTATATCTTCTAAGTGCATGGAGCGAGCGTAACCTTGGCTCTTTTTTCTTATTCTCTTTTTTTTGTTTTTTTGTTTTATTTTTCGATTTTTTTCTTTTTTTTTTTTTGGGTATTGGAGGAGGCAAAAAGTCGAGATAAACACCAAACCCTTAAACTCACAGTTAGAGAACAAGATGTTTCAAGTTACTGGAGCATCTATAGATCTCTAACCTTGACTTTTAACTTTTTACATTTTCGACCAATTTTTGACTGATTGTGTGTGTATATATGCATGTTTGCGAGCAAGTAAGTAGCTCGCTAGTGTACTAGCAGCTCAAAAGGTATTGTAACCTCATAATAATACTAATTTATCCAGTGTTGGGAGATGTTTGTACTCGGCTTATTTAGTAAACGATTATATTCAATTAGTACTTGTACTCGGCTTATTTACAATCGAGCAAGTTTTGAACAAATTTTAACCGAGTACGTTAGCAAACAGCCGAGGAGTCCGGGTATGTCCCGTTTACAAAATTACAACCTAGTTACAATATAGACCATCTATCTAATATATATATAGATTTTTGGATATGGCGATTAATTTGGGGTTTGCACGTATCACAGCGACTTAGAGTTTTTCTTTGGCTTGCGTCGCATGACCGGGTCCTCTCCAATGCAAACAGGTGTGCTCGTGGGCTTACAGATGACCCAAGGTGCAAGGTGTGTGGGGAGGATGAAGAAGACCTTGATCATATATTTAGAAGATGCCCCACTGCATTCTATATCTGGAGTAAGTTGGGCATTCGACAGACAAATTCTTTCTTTTGGAATGCTCTTGTTAATGTTTGGCTCGAAGATAACTTGTCCTCATCCCATGAGAGACGCCATGCCCAGTGGCCGATTGATTTTGGAACAACGTTGTGGTGGTTGTGGAGATGGCGCAACTGCAGGGTGTTTGACAGAGCTGACCACATCCCACAAGATCCAGTAGTGTTCCTTATTCAGCGCTTTGATGAACAAAAGCGAGCATTTGATGCAGCGAATGGTTATATGCAGGTAAGACAGTTTACAGAGATTCATGTTCGTTGGGTCCCCCCTCCCAATGGATGGTGTATGTTGAACACTGATGGGGCTGCCAAAGGGAACCCGTGTCAAGCGGGTGGTGGTGGCTTGCTGCGTGACAGTAGGGGGAACCTCATAGAAGCATTTGCAGCTTGTTATGGGGTGTGCACCTCCACAAGAGCTGAGCTCTTGGCCTTGTGGAGAGGTTTGATTATGGGTTATGACAAGGGAGTGAAGAAATTGGAGGTGGGACTGGACTCAGAAACTGTTCTGAATTTCATCAAGGGCAAGGATCAAATTCCCAACCAGTTTGTTAATATTGTGAAGCAATGCAGAATTATTATTGATAAGCCGGATTGGGAGGTCTTCTTCCGTCAAGTTTATGGGGAAGCAAATCGAGCTCCGGATTGGCTAGCAAACCTTGGGGTTAAACAAAATCCGAAGCTTCAGTTCTTTGATGATCCCCCGCAAGAGCTACACAAGATTCTAGATGATGATGTAATAGGAGTGGCTAGGCCACGTATTGTTCGGTCTTAACTGTTTATTTATTTTCTTTTTGGGGCTATGCCCCTCTTCTGCACCCAAAAAAAAAAATATAGATTTTTGGGCATAAGCGCTGGTAAAGTGACAAGTGTCATGCTCCCATTCGCTTATACCCAAGTAATAAATTAATTTTTTAAATTTATTTTAAAGAGGTGGTATGGCTCAGTATTAACTATTAAACATAAATTAAAGTAATCAATATGGAGTGTTAATTACTTTGATTAATATATTGTCATAATTTATGCAGTTAATGATAAAAAAAATAATGATAAATCAATAATGATATAAGTGCAATAAATTTATGAGTTTTATATTTATTAGCATATTATTTCAAATTATAAAATAATGTAACTTTGGCTACCCCACTCAAATAAATATAACTGCTACTTCATTGGATCGGAAATAAATAAACTTCAAAATAAGATATAATAATTTTGAGTAAGAACGGAAGTAATGTGATAGCAAGGGTCACCTAATGATTTTTTTTTTCTTTTATCTATCTTTTTTGTTTTTGTTATGGATAAATAAATATCCTATGATAATTGCTATAGTACGTTCATATTTCTAAATTAGTGCAATCTAAAATGGAATTAATGTAAAACTTTAATATTTTCAATTATTAATTAATTAGGTAATGTAAGGATGCTATGATTTGACTATTAGTTGTTTGAAATAAATCCTATTTGCATTCACAAAAAGAAAGATAAAAAATTCAAATTAGGTAGATATGATGAATATTTGTGAGAATAGATACACGTAATAAAATAAGTGTTACATAGTGGCGGGTATACTGCATGTAACTACAAGTATCACATCTTGAATTTTTTTTATTTTTTTTTTATTATTTTTTTGCTTTTTGAAATGGTGAGTCCACGCAATTTTTTTTATTCCAGTTACAAAGAAGGTTAGACTTTCAACTTTAAAATTCTAATTAACGAAACACAAAATAAAGAAAGGTATACCCACCATTAGAGTTGGTGGGTATAAGTGTAGGTAATTACATGTATCACATTTTGATAAATTAATTTATTTTTTTTTCGAGATGGTGATAGTCCTTGCAATTTTCTTATTTTCATTCGAAAGAATTCAACTTTTAAATTCTAATAAGCAAAACACGTATTGAGGGACAATCATATCGGATCCAACGGGTTGTGGGTATAATCGCCATTTTGACATGTGACTAAAATTTTAAAGGATATGACCTATCAAATAAAATGACAAGTAGGGTCATATTTTGGAGTGGTTGTTTGTTAAGTTATATATTTGAGGTACAATGAAAGGTTAAGTGAACAGTAATAGAAATTATTTTATTATTATTTTGCCAGGTCAGTAATTGATATTTTTGGAGATACGCTAATTACGCAGGATGCATTTAACATTTCGATTCATCACTATTTTCATTCAAAAATATATTTGTACTAGGACTTTACCCGTGCTACGCACGAACAACTTATAAACCACTATATTTGTTATTTGTTTAAATTAATTTTTGAATTTTAAAAAAAATTATATATACAGTTATTATCTCAGCAAATATTAGTCAATTTTCACGTAGCCTACGCTTATACCAATAGGTATCATTGTTATTTGTTATTAAACAAACGTCATTTTGATCAGAGTGTCCCCTTAATCGGTGGCTCATAATCTAAACTTGTATTATTACCTTCGTTGATCCTACAAATTTGATTCACATATCAATTCTAAGGTAGTCGATGCTTATAGTAACCACGAATATTAAATTTGATTACGGAAGAAAATGACCGAATGCGTACCCTTGTCACGTTACCTACAATTATTCTACAAATATCAGTCACATGTTCGTCGTCATATAACATGCGCTTATCCCCGCAGATATTAGACAAATATCACCTATTCCTTAATACCCACAACTATATAACCTGAAAATGATGACGTTATATGCGATCATTGTCACATAGCATGCGTTATCTCCATAATATTATGCAAACATATATTAGTCACATGTTTGTTGTCAGATAACCTATGCTTGTCCCTCCAAACTTTAGTCAATACAAATATCACATGCCATGTAATACCCACAAATATATAAGTACATAATAAAAATTGATGACTTTATGTGTAACCATTGTCACATTACACGCGCTTATCCCCTGTAATATTAGACAAATATATATTCTCAAGTCAAAATATTTGCTATTATACTCAAAATTATAAAACTCAATTGAAATGGTGACATTAGCTGCACTCATACTCATAAATATAAACTTTTTAAAAAATAACGGTTTATAAAATGACCAACTATTAAGTAGAAACTTTATTATTACATTTAATAGAAACATTGAACTTGAAAATCGCCATAAATACCAGAATAACAAAATAAAAAAGAAAAACAAAAGAAAAGTCATGTCCACTAAAAATGTGTCACATATCACAAAACCGGCGCTCTTACCCAAAATTATATTTAAATTTTTTTTAAAGAGGTGGTATGGCTGAGTATTAACTATTAAACATAAATTAAAGTAATCAATATGGAGAGTTAATTACTTTGATTAATATATTATCATAATTTATGCAGTTAATGATAAATCAATAATGATATAAGTGCATTAAATTTATGAGTTTTATATTTATTAGAATATTATTTCAAATTATAAAATAATATAACTTTGGCTACCCCAATCAAATAAATATAACTGTTATTTCATTTGATCGGAAATAAAAAGACTTCAAAATAAGATATATTAATTTGGGTAAGAACACAGGTAATGAGATAGCAAGGGTCACCTAATGATTGTTTTTTTTTTTATCTATCTTTTTTTTTTTTGTTATGGATAAATAAATATCCTCTTATGATTGCTATAGTACGTTCATATTTCTAAATTAGTGCAATCTAAAATGAAATTAATGTAAAACTTTAATATTTTTAATTATTAACTAATTAGGTAATGTAAGGATGCTATGATTTGACTATTAGTTGTTTGAAATAAATCCTATTTGCATTCGCAAAAAGAAAGATAAAAAATTCAAATTAGGTAGATATGATGAATATTTGTGAGAATAGATACACGTAATATAATAAGTGTTACATAGTGGCGGGTATACTGTATGTAACTACAAGTATCACATCTTGAATTTTTTTTATTTTATTTATTTATTTTTTTTCTTTTTGAAATGGTGAGTCCACGCAATTTTTTTTATTCCATTTACAAAGAAGGTTAGACTTTCAACTTTCAAATTCTAATTAGCAAAACACAAAATAAAGAAAGGTATACCCACCATTAGAGTTGGTGGGTATAAGTGCAGGTAACTACATGTATCACATTTTGATAAATTAATTTATTTTTTTCCGAGATGGTGATAGTCCTCGCAATTTTCTTATTTTCATTCGAAAGAATTCAACTTTCAAATTCTAATAAGCAAAACACGTATTGAGGGACAATCATATCGGATCAAACGGGTTGTGGGTATAATCGTCATTTTGACATGTGACTAAAATTTTGAAGGATATGACCTATCAAATAAAATGACAAGTAAGGTCATATTTTGGAGTGGTTGTTTGTTAAATTATATATTTGAGGTACAATGAAAGGTTAAGTGATCAGTAATAGAAATTATTATTTTATTATTATTATTTTGTCAGGTCAGAAATTGATCTTTTTGGAGATACGCTAATTACTTAGGATGCATTTAATATTTCGATTCATCACTATTTTCATTCAAAAATATATTTGTACTAGGACTTTATCCGTGCTACGCACCAACGACTTATATACCACTATATTTGTTATTTGTTTAAATTAAATTTTGAATTTTAAAAAAAGTTATATACAATTATTATCTCAGCAAATATTAGTCAATTTTCACGTAGCCTACGCTTATACCAATAGGTATCATTGTTGTTTGTTATTAAACAAACGTCATTTTGATTAGACTGTCCCCTTAATTAGTGGCTCATTATCTAAACTTATTACCTTCGTTGATCCTACAAATTTGATTCACGTATCAATTCTAAGGTAGTCGATGCTTATAATAACCACGAATATTAAATTTGATAAAGGAAGAAAATGACCGAATGTGTACCCTTGTCACGTTACCTACAATTATTCTTTAAATACCAGTCACATGTTCGTCGTCATATAACATGCACTTATCCCTGCAGATATTAGACAAATATCACCTATCCCTTAATACCCACAACTATATAACTTGAAAATGATGACGTTATATGCGATCATTGTCACATAACATGCGTTATCTCCATAATATTATGCAAACATATATTAGTCACATGTTTGTTGTCAGATAACCTATGCTTGTCCCTCCAAACTTTAGTCAATACAAATATCACATGCCATATAATACCCACAAATATATAACTACTTAATAAAAATTGATGACTCTATGTGTAACCATTGTCACATTATACGCGCTTATCCCCCCTATAATATTAGACAAATATATATTCTCAAGTCAAAATATTTGTTATTATACCCCCAATTATAAAATTCAATTGAAATAATGACATTAGCTGCACTCATACTCATAAATATTAAATTTAAAAAAATAACGATTTATAAAATTGTCAACTATTAAGTAGAGACTTTATTATTACATTTAATAGATACATTGAACTTAAAGATCTCCATAAATATCATAATAACAAAATAAAAAGAAAAACAAAAAAAAAGTCATGTTCACTAAAAATATGACACATGTCATATAACCGACGCTTTAAGTATATTAAAAATATAGTAATAAAAGGATAATCCGTATAACCTCCTATTGCAAACTGAAAAGGTAGACAAGTAACAAACGACGTAACACATAAAACAAAACTATATAATAAGCAATAATTAAAGTGGAAATAATTAATTTTCAAAAGCTTGGTGTATGTAATGTAATGTAGTAGTGGTAGGAAATTTGAACGCATCTGTTGTCAGTATATGAGAGGTGGCTAAGCATGTGCCACTTCTCCAGACGCACTTTCTCTCTCCTCTTTTCTCTCTCTTTAAATTTTTGTTTGTCTCTGTCTTTCTCTCTCTCTCTCCAAAACTCTTTAGGGAGGTTTCTCGGTTCTCCTGTATAATGTCTTCTTTTAGATTCACTCTTTTCACGTAGTAACGTGCGGCCCACATTGTGTTTTGCAAGCTTCTACGTTAGGTCAACAACTAAGACACACCCGTTTGGCTTCTTCTGCAATTGGGTCAATATCCCCATCCAAGTGGAAATTACCCCTAAGAAAGGCTACACCACCATCACATTTCACAACGTAACAAAAGATTAGATAATACTATTACCCTTTTTCTTTTCTTCTTTCTTTTCTTTTCGATACGTATCTTGTGAGGCCGCTGCTCAACATAAAATCATCTACATAGTCGAGAGCATGACACCATGTTTATTTGAGCCGGCTCACGTTGAGGCAGTCTCATATAACAATTTTGTGTTTTCCTTTTGTTATTGTCTCTTTTTTTAAAAGGATTACGTTTCCTCGAGGCAACCCTATGAACTCAGCAGTAGGTCTTTATGAAGGAGTCAGTAGCGACATATGCGATGTAACAACCAAGAATTGAACATAAATCTATTATTGATGATCCTCAATATTTTTATAGATTCGTCATTTACCACTACCTGAAGGCTTTTTAGCCTTTTCTCTCTCTCTCAGTTTCTCTCCACTTGTCTTAATTCTCTTACTATTTGGTCTTAGCTCGAAAAGGGTTTTTAACATTGATGAAATGAAGAAGAAATAGGTTGGTGAGGAGCTTAGGTTGTCGGTCTACTTGGGGCAACATTATATTTCAAAACTTCCACATCCTATACTATATACTTTCATGTAGCTTTCTTTCACATTTGAAATATGAGATTCATTTAGAGTATAAGTAGATAGTATATTTTCCCCTAAAAATGGTTAGAATAGGGTAAAGTTGGTAAAGTTTATAATGTGTCCAAGGTTTGAATACATATACTTAGTATCTATAGATCACAATCGAATAGTAGTATATACACACCTTTTTAGTTTTTGTTTTTTTTTTGGGTACAAAAAAATACATATGTTAATTAGTACAATGCAATTACCTACTAGAAATGAAATAGTAGACCGAGATAGAGAGAAAATTCACTAAGAGTTCAAACATGTTATTAATTGGGTATAAAAAAAATGAATATATAGGAAGTTTTAGTTGTTTCACAATTGAGTTACAAAATTAACAATATAATGCATTATATTAGCCAATTGCAATTTACAATATAATGTATTATATTAGTTCAAACATATGTTTTATTAGCCAATTGCAATTTAAACTTTATGTATGTTTCATAAACTCTATAAAACTATTTAATAGCTTATCAAATGAGATGATCTCATATATAAGGCAGCCTGAAAATTGATACTTGTAAGTGTACATACACGGATATGAAATATAATAACATGAGGAGATTGATGACTCACCTACCTTCTTCATTTTATTTGCATGTATAATGAAGGTTCTCGAGATTCATACTCAAAATGTTTTTGTGTTAAGATACCATATGAAACAATCAACTCACCAAAAACTAATTATAAGTGGATTATTATTTGCCAAACAAATGTTTTCTATTCTTTATTACTTACACACAAAAAGGGTAGTGCTTTTCAATTTTATTACAGAAAATTTATTTGAATTTTAGTGTTAATTCATAAATGAAGCCATATGAGTCAATCCGCAATACTATTAAGTTTTCTAGATGGGAAAATATTTTATTGACTCAGTGGGTGACCAACCTACTTAAATATTGTGTCTATCTCTCTTCTATTTTAATTACTACTTTTGAAATTGTAGGAGAGAAATTGTAAACATAAAGGAGAGAAATAGATACAATAAAAATGTGAGTTAGCAACCCAGTGATCCAGTAGATAGATATATCATTCTCCTTCTAGATGGAAATCAAATTGCAAACCTACTAGACAAAATTTATTGGTCAATGATCCACTTTATTTGTAGTTCAACTGAACAATTGGGTTATTAATGACACCTAGTTAGGATGCTTAATAAATCCTTATATGAATTTTTTCTTTTGGAGTTTAATGTTGTTTAGGATATCATTTTAATCCTTCGATTAAATCTCCAAATTGACATTTTATCATTTGTCCAACAATTATAGTTAAAGGTGCATATTTTTGGGATCTACCTAAATTCAGTAGTGGATTAGAGTTTAGTTCAATTTTATCTAGTAATCTACTTTTTCTCTCACATATTATTATTCAATTCATTTTAATTCAAATCAGTAGAAAAAAAAACACCAGATACGTCAAAATATATATCGTTTTGATGTCCGTAGGGGAGGGGATATGTAACACAACAAGCATTGAAAATTGTAAATACAGATGACATACACTAACTAATATGAGTAAATTGTAGTCATGATGTACATATGGACTTAAATTATTATTTTCTATTATTAATACGTAGTCATCATCTATTTTAGCAAGGTTCAAATGTATACATTTCATTATAATGATCTTGCTAGGTCAATATAGTCATACTACATTACTTATATAGTTATATGTACATACTCTAGATACAATTAATTATTCTCCATTAAGAGAGAAAGACAACATGCTATTTTGTGGTGCACCCAAACTTGTTTAAGATCATTTTTTTTAAAATTTTTGGTAAAACGATACTCACTTTTAGTAAAATAAGATCAGAGTCACTACTCTTAATAAATAATCCTTACATTTCTCAATAGTGACCCTATTTATCTATGAGTTAGGGTGCTATTGTTAGAGCTGAACTTCCCAGAACTGAAGGGTCTGTTCTCTTCACCTTCTTTTTACTGAGCTTATCTGCACAATACTGAACTGAACTGAAATTTACTGAACTGAACTGAATTATTTTGAACTGAACTTCTTTTTACTGAATCTACAATTACAATGAGTAAATTTGTTCTTTGGTTTACCGAACTCTACCGAATTTTTCTGAACTGAACTTTTTTTTACTGAACTGAACTGAATTTTACTGATCTGAACTGAATTTTACTGAATACTTCATGAGGAAGTTGAGGAGAACAGGCCCTAAATTCAACATCACTAAACTAGAAACTACTGAATTGAACTGGACACAATTGAACTGAATTGAACACAACTTGATATATGAGACAAAAAGTATGATTCTGAACTCAGCACCACTAAACTGAACTAAACATCATTTAACTGAATTTAAAATCACCGAATTGACAACTAAACTGACAATATAAACTCTACCCAACACAACGTTAGTCTTACACAATAATTATTGTTCGATGATGAAGTATGAATCAGTGGTCCGTGTTCACACAAAAAACACTTCCAAATTCCAATCAATATGAAATCCTTTATCCACTGGACTAACCACATAGCTAGCTAGATTCACAGTATTATTACATGCGCCAACTAGGATTTTGTCTTTGTTGCTATATATATTTTGTTTTTTTTTTTTGCAATATGACGATCACAAAAATATGCCACGTAAATTAGCACCATTATGACCCCATTACGTTAGCAAAGTTTGGAAGTTATTGTAAATAATTAACCAACATTACAATCCAAGGTAACTCAAGTAATCTTCAATCAAATACATCAAAAGTTAATGCTTTAATTTATTAGTTTGATTTGAGGACTTTAATTATCTTATTTATTTGGGGTTTGATATTATATGGTGTCAGGTAGTTTGCATCCATCATCTTTTAAAGGTGAAAAGCTAGCTACCTCCAAATTAATTGATTTTTTTTTATTCTTATTATTTTGTTATTTTTGTTTATCTTATAAATAAATGAGAATGGAATGGTATTTAAAGTGGTGAAGATGATAATGATGATGCTGATGGGTGGTGATGATGACGAATGCCATGACAGCAAGTTTACGAAAGCCAAAAGAAAAAGTTTGAGACACATGCGTACACATTGAAACTGGTTTCCTTTGCCATGAGCAAAAGGGTTGTTGGTCTTGTTGATCAATTTATCATGCATGTATGTTTAATGTTTCTTGAGAAAATAGCTGTTTTTTTGTGTTTTTTGAGAAAATAGCTGTTTCTTTGTGTTTCTTGAGAAAATAGCTTTTTTTTTTTCCATACTAAAAAGAAAATACAAATGAATGGCGATCGAGTCACCCCCTACTACATCATGTTTGGACTCTCGTGTTCAACAACGAACATATCAGACTAACTGAACAACCAGTGCAATTACTGACCCGGTCAAAATAGCATCAACAAGGGCTACTATAGTTCATAGAATCCAGTAGACACAAGGCACATGGAGGGGGGGAATGGGGATTCGAAGTTTAGAACTCATGGTCTTGCCTTACCAAACCACTTGAGAGTAAGATTGGAACCACTAGACTACCACCCTTGTTGATAACTATTTTTTGATATTTCTTTACTTTTTCTATTACATATTACTATTCAACTCGATTCAGTACATTGGTGTTCATTTTAATAAAAAAAAAAAAAACACACCTGGAGCTAAGGTAATGAGCTTTTGTTAATAAATTCGCATGATTAAATTCATTCTATATATGGTTATAAGTTTATTTCATAATATTGTCCCACTATATTTATATATTTATTACTCCCTCCGTTTTATGAAGATGTTTACATTTGCTTTTTCACGGTCTGTAATGCACCACTTTGACCGTAGATAATTGTAATTATATGCATATATAGTCTATAAAATTATAATTTTCCAAAAGTATTATTTAAAATGAATCTAACAATACCATTTTTACAATATAAATATTTGTATTTTTTCAATAATTCATGGTCAAAGTTTATGAACTTTGACCTTAAAAAATGAAGTGTAAACATCTTGGTGAAACAGATTAAGTATTATTTTATTTGGAAGGGATATTTATATATTTATTTTTGAACAACAAATTAGTATCCTCTTACTTTTTGGTTCACAACCAAAAGTAAACCGTCGACCATAATGACTATTTCTCCGCGTTGGTTTGTAGGCATTTCAAAGGGTGAGATAGTTGGCCAGGGAGTAACTTCTTAATTTGATGGAAATGAGATTTGAGCCCATATCATTGTTGAAAATAAGCGAGAGTGCGTCACTAAGCTACCCACCAGAAGCTCATATACTGACCCACTATATTAATAACTCATTTTGGATATAAAAACGTCTATAATTCTAAATATATAAGTGAATGAAAGAGATTTGTGAAATGGGTACGTACAAAAAGAGGATGAAAGGGCACTTGTCAACAAATACATTGTCTAGGTGATTGGCTATCGATAGCTATTCCTATCAACAAATTAATTACAATATTAAATTGATTTAATTTTTGCTTGTTGCTAGTCATCAAGACAAACAAATAGAAAATGGCAATGGACATTTGGGTGTAAATTTGGGTTGCTTTCTGTTACGAAATTTGCGAGATTTTAGGCGTGACTTATAAAATATTCGGTTCCGCCTATTTATAGCAAGTTATCATAGAGTTTAATATTGTTTATGATTGTTTTCATATACTAAAAGATTTGTATAGATACTAGGGCTGTATATATATTTCGTACAGATCAATACAGAAAGCATCTTTTCTGCCTCAAACTTGTCATGGTATCAGAGCGTGAAAGATCCATAAACAAACCCTAAACCAAAAACTCAAAAACCCTGAACAATGGCCGTAGAAGGTGATCCACCACCAAATAAAATTGACTCAAAATCCCCTTATTTCCTAGGTCCTCAAGATCGATCCGGTGATTTTATTACTGCAACCAGATTTAATGGCGAAAATTATGATGATTGGGCTGGTGAGATTGAGACGGCCCTTCAAGCTCGAAAAAAGTTCTGATTTTTAGATGGTACAATTGTATCTCCAACACCTCCTTGCACACAAGATGATTGGAATACAATTCAAGCCATGTTGGTATACTGGATTATGAATACCATCACAACAGAAGTGAAGAGTACCTTATCCAAATATAAAGACGCTAGGCGTCTATGGGAGACACTTAAGGAGCGATTTGCTCTTACGAATGGACCACGTATACAGCAATTAAAGGCAGCCATCTCTGACTGTAAGCGAACCAAATTCCATGTCGGTTGCTTCCTACTATGGAAAACTCACGGCTCTATTGGAGGAATTGCATAACCATGAACCCTTGATCACTTGTTCTTGCTGTACAAAGTGTACCTCAGGCCTTGAACATGAGCGTCGTCGTGCAAAGGACATGCTTCATGAATTTCTGATGGGTTTATATACCCCATCTTATGGTCCTTTGCGATCAAATATTCTTGCTTAAGATCCCCTGCCCTCTCTCAGTCGTGCCTACCAGCTAGTTATTCAAGATGAACGAGTCAAAATGTCTTCGACTCTGTCTGAGGAGAAATCCGACGTTGTTGGATTTGCTGTGCAAACTAGTCAGCGCGGCCGAGGCAAAATAGAGAAACTTGATAAATCTCATCTCTCTTGCACCTACTGTAAGAAGACAGGTCACGAAGTAACTAATTGCTTCGAAATTCATGGATATCCAGAATGGTGGGAGGATCGTGTGAAGTCTGATAGCGGATCAGGTATGACCAAACTGATGATTGGTCGTACCCAAAAATCAACGACCTCTTCTCCTTCTCTTGCGACAGGACATGGTGGAGGGGGGTCCTTGCCAATGCTGCAGGTTTTTCAGAACCTACTGGAACACCATCTGCTCAAATATTCTCCGTTGATCAGTGGAAGGCGCTTGCAAGTGTCTTTGGTAATATGATTGTTTCCGATAATCGTTTGAGTGGTAAGATTAATGGTTATTCTTGGATTATTGATATACAGGTGCATCTAATCATGTTACTGGTAATCTTTCTCTATAATTTGATGTGAAAGACATCTTATGTCTCGTTGGTCTTCCTGATGGCAAGAAAGTGGTTGCAACAAAGAAGGGCTCAGTGCGATTGTCGGATGTTATGACTCTCACTCATGTTCTTTATGTCCTTCTCTTGAATTGAAACTTATTATCAGTTTCACAATTGTGTGATGATACGTGTGCTATACAGGACCAAACGATGAAGCTGATTGGAACGGAAAGTAAGCAAGATGGACTCTACTACTTCAAGGGACCACATACAGTGCTGGCAGTCACAGTGGACGCGGACGCTTCTTCTTTGGCTCTTTGGCATGCTAGGATGGGGCATCCTTCGAAAAAAGTAGTAAAATTGCTTCCTCCAGATTGTAATTCTAGAGGTAGTTTGAATAAAGCTTGTGAAGTGTGTTTTCGAGCTAAACATCCAAGAGACAAATTTCCTGTGAGTAACAATTAAGCTAGCCGAATTTTTGAACTAATTCATATTGATTTGTGGAGCGGCTATCGTCATACATCTTCTTGTGGTGCTAGATACTTTTTGACTATTGTGGATGATTTTTCTCGAGCTGTGTGGGTTTATTTGATGGATGATAAAACAGAGGTCTTTTCTAAATTTATGTCCTTTGTTGCTATGGTTGAGCGACAATTTTCTCAAACTATAAAAATTGTTCAGAGTGATAATGGAACAGAGTTTCGATGTTTGCTTGATTATTTTACTGCTTGTGGCATCTTATTTCAAACCTCATGCACTGGAACCCCACAACAAAATGGGAGAGTTGAAAGAAAACACAAACACATCCTAAATGTTGCCCGCGCCTTGCGCTTCCAAGCCAATTTGCCAATTTATTTTTGGGGAGAGAGTGTTTTGACCGCTGCCCATTGAATCAATAGAACTCCTTCCACTGTCCTTAACAATCTCACTCCTTTTGAGAAATTGTTTGGTTATCCTCCATCTTATGATGTCATTCGAGTGTTTGGATCTTTATGTTTTGCCCACAACCAAAAGACAAAAGGGGATAAATTTGCGAGTCGTAGCCGTAAATGCATATTTGTTGGGTATCTCTTCGGTCAAAAGGGATGGAGGCTTTATGACCTTGATAAACATGAATTTTTTGTGTCAAGGGATGTCGAATTCTTTGAAAAGATTTTTCCCTTTGTTGAAACGAAAGCTAGCAATATTAGACCAACGGATCACTTTGATATGGATGTGGATATTGATTTAGACTTTGTGGATTTTTTGGATGACTCTACTGTTGCCACTGTCCCTAATACCAGGGATACAGAAAATGAGGGTCTAGATGTGCCTCTTATCCCCGATGACCCTAATTCCTCTGCCACTGTCAATACTGGGTCTGACCAAACCACAAGTCCGGCAAGCCCAATAGAAATAGAACAGCCTAGTGTTGTAGATGACTCTGCACAAACTGGGTCTGACCATACTGAAGAACATGCAAGCTTAAATGATCAGGGTTCCGAAGAAGTTTTGGGTCGTGGAATGCGCACTAAAACCCCTTCAGTGCTCCTAAGGGATTTTGTTACTCACAACGTCGTTAAAGAGAGTCCATCGTACACTGCTACTTCCCCTCCACAGCATACCTCGGGTAAGCCTTTTCCTATAACACACTATATTAATTGTGACAGTTTTTCTATGCCATATCGCAAGTTCCTTGCAGCTGTTATTACAGGAGATGAACCTCGATTTTTTAAGGAGGCCTTGAAATATGATGGGTGGAAGAAGGCTATTCAAGAGGAAATTAAAGCCTTGGAGGATAATGGTACTTGGACCCTCGAACCACTTCCACGTGGCAAGCGTGCACTGGGCAATCAATGGGTTTATAAGAGGAAATATCTTTTCAATGGAGATTTTGAGCGGTTAAAAGCTCGCTTGGTTATTTTTGGAAATCATCAAATCGAAGGCTTGGATTACTCTGAGACCTTTGCTCCTGTTGCCAAAATAGCAACCATTCGTGCCTTTTTAGCCATTGTCACTTCCAAGAATTGGGAAGTTCACCAAATGGATGTCCACAGTGCCTTTCTACATGGTGATCTTGATGAGGAAGTTTATATGAAATTGCCTCCTGGCTTCACGTCATCGGAGCCAAATCTGGTATGTCGTCTTCGCAAATCTTTATATGGCTTAAAATAGGCACCCCGTTGTTGGTTTGCAAAACTGGCAACTGCTTTGAAAGGGTATGGCTTTCTTCAGTCTTACTCTGATTACTCACTGTTTACTTACAATAAAGATGGCGTGCAGCTCAATGTCTTGGTGTATGTTGATGATTTAATTATTTCTGGCAATAATTTTGTTGCCTTTAGTGCTTTCAAGGCCTATTTGGGTGACTGTTTTCATATGAAAGACCTTGGTCCACTTAAATATTTTCTTGGTATTGAGGTAGCTCGGAGTTCAGTTGGCTTATTTCTTTGTCAAAGAAAGTATACTCTTGATATTATTACTGAGGTCGGCCTCTTGGGGCAAAACCAGCAGATACTCCTATTGAGCAAAATCACAAGTTAGGCCATGTCATTGGTGCCAAACTTGATGATCCGGAATCCTATCGACACCTTGTAGGTCGTCTTGTGTATTTGTCTGTCACACGACCTGACTTGGCATATTCGGTTCATCTTTTATCTCAATTTATGCAAGATCCTCACCAAGAGCATTGGGAGGCCGCTCTACGGGTTGTGCGTTATTTAAAGGGAACTCCAGGAAAATGTATTTTATTGCGAGCTCACAGTGAGTTATCTTTAAACGGATGGTATGACTCAGACTGGGCTGCCTGCCCCCTCACACGGCGATCCTTGACGGGTTGGCTGGTATTCCTTGGTCAATCTCCTATCTCATGGAAAACAAAGAAGCAAACTACTGTCTCAAAGTCTTCCGCTGAAGCAGAATATCGATCCATGGCTGCCATCACTTGTGAGCTCAAGTGGTTGAAAGGTTTGTTATTAAGTTTGGGTGTTCATCATCCTAAAGCTATACCATTGTTTTGTGATAGCCAATCGGCTTTACACATTGCCTACAATCCTATTTATCATGAACGCACGAAGCATATTGAAGTTGATTGTCACTTTGTTCGTGATGCTATTACCGAAGGTCTAATTGCCCATCGTATGTTCCTACGATAGTGCAATTGGCTGACTTATTTACAAAGGCTCTAGGCAAGAAGCAGTTTGGTCTATTACTCAGCAAGTTGGGCATCGTGAACCCCCATGCTCCAACTTGAGAGGGGGTGTTACGAGATCTGCAAGATTTCAGGCGTGACTTATGGAATATTCGGTTCCGCCTATTTATGGCAAGTTATCATAGAGTTTGATATTGTTTAGGATTGTTTCCATATACTAAAAGATTTGTATAGATACTAGGACTGTATATATATTTCGTACCGATCAATACAGAAAGCATCTTTTCTGCCTCAAACTTGTCACTTTCCGAAATGAATATTTGCTCCCACTATGAGGACAATTCTAGTTGTGGGATACGATAACGTTCCACACCACAAATTCCGGCTATAATGCCTAAGTATAAATTACTGATCATTTGTCTCATGTTTGCGTTACTCTATCTATGTACGAAAATGTGTTTCTGTAGACATTAGAATCCTTTATTGATCCCTCAAGTCTTTACATATGTGCAATTATAACGGCCATGCTCAATAAGATTGCTATGCATCAATTTAGCGAAGGCAAATCGCGTCTTTAATGTTATTTTTCGCTTATTTTAGAATCGTTTTTGTTCAGTTCAGTTCAGTTAAGTGAAAGAAAACGCATTGTTAATTTTAGTTTTTGATGAATGATGATACCCTTACCAATATCAGTAGTGGTGCATAATTAAAACCTTTTCTTTTTATATTTTTACAATAAGAAAATTTACTTAGTAATTTATTTTTTTTGGATTAGACCCTTACTAATATCAGTGGTGGTGCTAGATTATTGCTTCTTTATTCATACTGCCGTCTGCCGCTGATAAAAAAAAAAATCACACTACTACTTATACGGTCCTAACCCATATCAAACTCAAGCCCCACAGTTAAAAATGAGCCCCCACAAGGCTACAAGGTTCAACCCATCGTCAGTCCAATCAGTTTGCCACCCCACAGTACAATGGGCAGAGACCCGTCCAACGAGCCCTAGACCTCAATTATGAGACAAATGAGCCAAGCACTCATTGTGATTTTAAAAATATAAAAATACAAGGACCGATGAGACAAGTAACATCCTGCAAACTATATGCGCATTGCGCTGGGCAAGTCAATCTATTTTTGATGGGTTGACTATAGGCTTGGACAACGGGTTGGGCCGCGGGTTGATCATGGGTTGAGCCGACCCATCTGTCAGTTGGCTCATTTTGACCTTGCAATTGTAAATGGGTAATGGGTCGGGACAGGTCGGCTATAGGAGCCCCTTCCATTTTTCCCGGTCCCGCTGACAGAATCAAGTAGAGAAGGAGACCCTCCTTGTAAAGAAAGGTAGAGAAGATTCTAAACTCCCTATATAGATGAGGATTTGAAACCCCGACCATTGAATTTACGAAAATAAGACACTTATCACTTATGCTCTCACCCCATCCTCAGCACTCATCGTGAAAATTGGTCAACTTATATCTAATGGATAAGAACAATTATGAGTCTATGTCAATTAAGCTAATTATTTGCTCAAATGGTTGAGTAAAGAAGATGCTTAATTGCTTTTCCACATGCACATTCTAACAAGAAGTTTAACTAACATTTGGATGATAGGTTTTCGTTGAGCCTAACTTCCGGTAGTGTTAAATTGAAGTTCTCTCAATCTAGGAGAATCTAACCAATTTGTCACCTAGTTGGTGGGAATTTTAGTTTATCAAAACACAAAGTATAGTTCTAATGGCAAACTTGTACTGTTGAGTGTACTTGAGGATAACTTTTCTCCATATTCAAAAAGTGCATGCTCTTCAGCAAACACAACAGTCAATTATTTGCTACCTGTATGTGACTTCAAAATAAAGTTGTGTTCATATCTTGAAAATTGTCAAACTTGCAACAAAATGTCACAATCTTAGAATACATCCCAAGACAACTGAACAATAGAAACACTTTCATTGGAATTCGCTGATGGAGGCTTCAATCTCTTCTAGAGTTTTGCCTTTGGTTTCAGGTACTAACTTTGCCACAAACAGGACCGTCAGACCACAGATAGTGGCATAGAAATAAAAAGTGCCTGAAAGACGAAGCAGCAGTTTGTAAGCTATAGGCCTATTGCACATAATGCAAGCCCACAAGTTATAAACGTCGAGTAAGGGTGGGTTCTTTTTCACTTATTTTAGAATCGGTTCAGTTCAGTGTGTATAACACGCTAAATTTTGATTAGAACGAGCCCATAAATAGTGACTATAGTCTACTCACCTGCAGCACTCCACTCAAATAAGAAATTGAATGTGTAGGAAACTGCCCATGCACAAAACCAGTGCACCAAATTCACCAAACCGCCTGCTGCCCCCTTCACATTTATTGGGAAAATCTGTAGCAAACAATAAATGAAAACATGAGGGGGGCATTAATAAGAACAATAATTCAAGAATAATAGTTGTAATGTAAAGGACTTAAAATAACCTTAATGATAACAAAAGCTACACAAGAGTTGCATATGAACATTTATGTTAGATATTGCTGCTTCATGTTCACGACGGTGACTTAAGGTCCTCACAAGGTTGCACGAGCACGGAAACACAAAAATGAAAATTGCGGAAACGAGAAACACATGTTTTTGTGTCAATTATCTCTTAATCTGATAGGAAACACGTTCTTGGAAGTGTCCGTGCAACATAGGGTCCTCATAAAGTCCATTCGCCATACTTGTTTTTGGGTATGTGTGTGCATGTACAAGCTAAGGAAACGACGTACATGACACAATAAGTTAGCTCAACTGACTCAAAAATTAAACTTCGACATATATTCATAACATATTAACAACAAAGTGCATTTTTTTCTTCCCAAATCGAGAAAATTGGGCACTGTTTTTCTGTTCCCCCCCCCCCCCCTCTATTTTTTGTATACATTACAACCTCATGAGCCTGATATTACAGGGCACCTTACCAAATCCAAAGATAGATTTAAGTGTCATACCTCTGACATTATAACCCATGGAATTGCGCCCACTCCAATCGAGAATGACCCTATGTACAGCTGAGGCAGAATAGTCAATGAGAAACCACAAACATGAAAGTTAAGTCACATAACATATGATTTGTTTGCAGAATCCTTGATTGGATTTATTAGATTAGATGTATTACCAGTGTCCCAGCTAGGACGAGGTATGGAGCCTGTTGCTCCAAAAATCCTAGGTCCTGTAGCAAAACTTATATCTATTAGAACTTGCAACGAAATCAACAGAAAAACAATTTCAGCAGATATGAAATGAGGTAGAAAAGATTACCTTGATTAAGAAAGTTGTCCCTGCCAAAAAACATCCTAAGAAGGTTCCTGTAGATGAGACCTGCAACTCAAGTTAAATAAGTTTGCCCGCCATAACATCGATCACTCTGAGCCCTGAAGGGTAGGGTGCTTAATTCTTACAGAGGTAAAACGATAATGTTGCGCAAAGTATACTCACTAGCAACAGAGGTTTTCTTCCACTTCTATCCATTAGTATTGCACCTAATGCCGTTATAGGTATCTGCAGATATCATTGTACTAGCTTGTTTAGTCCACTAACACTTGATCATTGAAAAATTTGGGAAATATATAATTTAATCTATACCTGTATGCTTGCATAAGCTATGATTCCGAATTTGCCCGAAGGGAAACCTGACATTGAATAGCGTGACAAGAACATTATAATGGTGAAATGCCCTCTAAAGAAACATGAATCACAAGTCATTTGGTGAAATTCATTAACCCTGTATAGAAGGCTCTCTGAATAGCTAACTATTATATTTTAGTCTGCTATAATTGAACCACACAAACAACGAAAATAAGGAGTAGCATGAAACACTAAAAAAGAAGAAGATATTTTCTTGTGTTTTTCCACATACATTTCTATGTGGCTAATCAGTTTGCCCATGTACATAGTCATACTGGAGAGTTGTATTATTGTGTTTTTCCACATTACATTTGGATAGAACAGTTTACTTATTATATATGGAAACCTAGGAACAAGAAATAGAACCTCCCTAGAAGAGAAGTTGAGCTTGTTTTACAGTCCAATAAGCCTCCATACTCCAATATAACTACACATACCAGTTCGTAAAACGACTTTACCTGCAGCGACAAAGGTTTGGCTTGCATAGAATCCAATCCCATTGGCCCCTCCAAGTTGTTGCAAAAACATGAGTCCAACACCGATCTATACAACAAAGAAGTTGCCATTAAAATATAGCTTACAATCCATATATACATTAGAAAATTTCCACTTCAAGTTAAAAAGATCTCGAGGAGAGGATAAAAAGGATCTCACAGTGACTGAATGCAAGTATCTTCTTTGGAACAGATCCAGCATTGTGGCTTTGGGCATGTGTTGAAAAGTTTCTATGTACGCCTGTCATGAAAGGTATTTACTTGGTCAGTTTCTTGCTCACATAGTATATATACTCCACGTATATATGATTATATACTTCACGTTCATAGAAAATCAATATGTCTGTTGAATTTGATTGCCAAAACGACCTGAATTTCAGCTGCTTCAGCAGAAATATCTGTGTCTTTCCCTCGAAGCATTCTCAATGCGCTTTCAAACTCTTTCTCCTTCCCAGCTTTTGCCTACATTTTTTGGCCACACGCTGATATATCATACATGACATTCATGTAAACATATATTCAAAATCAATCAAATTCCTTTAACTGGTAGTGTGAGTAGCTTCAAATTCTTACCAGCCATCTAGGTGACTCTGGTATGAAAATGAGACCCACCAGGAGAACAATACATGGCATGACCCCTTCAAGAGAAAATAAATAACAATTTAGTGAGATTACTGATCTAGCATCAGCAATATTGTTCATACAACTCCACATAAGTTTTATCGACACGTAGATCTTACCAGTCAGTGCTAGCACTGTCCATGGTACAACTGTTCCAACAAAACAGGCAGTTGATGCCCCAATCACAATCATAAGCTGCAAAGACATGGAAATACATAAATATAGAGCTTCAATTTATGCTGATCCTATGACATAGGTCACGTTTAATGAATCCAATGTTTTACCTGATTTAATGTAGCTAAACCCCCACGAAGATTTTTTGGTGCAATTTCAGCTATGTATGTCGGTACCTATAGCCATAATAACATCATCAATTTGACAACAGGATCAACTACTGTTCGTCTTCCATAATTTGGTGATTTCATTTTGAACATTAGTGGTAAAAGAATGAAACGAGAAAGATAGTCCAAAAACGAACCACATAAGAGGAAACACCAATTCCGAATCCAGTAAGAAATCTTCCTATGTCAAGCAAGAGAGCCCCCTTAACATTCAATCAAGTAGAATTACAGAAAACATCAAGCAGAGATTATCAGCAATTCAGCATATGCTATTTGATAAAACTATACTGCTTTTAGCTTGCTTCATGAATTCATGATAAATCATATTTGTAGGAAACATATGATATGAAGTACACACACCTGAGAGAAGTAAATTGCAATCCATCCTACAGTACATGAAATAGTTGTCATAGCCAATGCCTGTTTCATTTAGACACCAAATATTATTGGATCTATATCTCTTACAAGTAGGAGAAACCATTAATGGTATTTCTCAGTGTATGAAGTAGTAAAAAGTATGACAACCATAACATGTTTACCCATTTACGACCAACATTATCTGCAAAGTGCCCACTTGTTGTTGCACCAATCACCGCTCCGATGCTCAAAATTGAACCAAACAGTGAGAACTGATAGAGTGCAAACAAATTGGAAGAATTAGTCTTTCTTTTACATCTTTGGTTGCTTCAAAATAAAAACATAGGGCGCTTCAGTTATAGCAGTTGTCAAGCTAGAAGCATAACCAATTCCTTTCAAAGGGAGGTGCATGGCATGTGATCTCAACTTTGGAAGCTGTATGCTCAACATCAAGCTGAATCTTGCCTTTTGCAAAAGGTATATTGGAGTTCAATTATTTTGTCTAAATGAGCTTCAAACTAGAATATGAGCTATCTCTGGCTGTTTGTTCTTATGTACAGTTATGTTCAAAAAAAGTTTAAGGCCAAATGTTGTGGCTAGTATTCAGCTGGCATGAAGATAGGGCAAGGTTTCTAATGACAAATTTAACAACCGGTACACATTGCTTTGCAGATAAACTAGAGAGTTATTTTGGGCAAATTGATCATAATTCCTAAGTTGAGGACTGAACTAATTTTATGCTTCTGAGGTTCAGGACAAGAATTCTGCAAAACATTTGAGACTATGGTAAGCAGTAAAATTAAGTGGAAAGGACACAAAACACAACAGCTCAGTCACACTCTCAACTTACAGTGATTTGATGGTATTAACTATTAAGCATAATGTTTCATGTAAGATGAGAGCAATATTGAAGGCACAAGAATTCAAATTCAACTCCTCCATTTTGAAGTTAAGTTGAAGAGGAATCAAGGCCAAATCACCTCGTAAAGCCTGGTTGACTGAGAGGATTTCAGAAAATAATCGAATTTGGATTATTTATTTATTTATTTATTTATTTATTTATTATATTACACTTTCAAGTTTTATTTTGTATTTTGATTGGCTTAAATCAATATCGGATGTTGTGCAAGGTTGGGAATGGACTTATAAGTAGCTAAGGATTAAGATTGTCAGATCTGCACACTCATTTGACGCCTTACAAGTTACAACTGATCACTTTGTACAGTCTAGCAAGAACAATCATAATTTGGCATGGGAAATGAAGGGTAAAGCTAGCAGATGACAACCCAGGACATGATTCCTACAAGAGTGAGTTGTTAAGTTAAATGATTCAACTCCGGATGTCATTAGTTCTCATAGCCTCATAACTCATAAGTCATAGGTGTGTCTGTATATACAGTGCTCTAAAGTACTCGAGCTTTTTCACTCCCTGTTCTAGGTCCATCTTGATAATTTCCGAACTATTTCTTCATTATATCCTTTTAAAGTTCTAGAAAATCTTTACAAAATTGCTCCTCACAGAGTATTTTAAGGCCAATTTGTGTCTAGCTGTTTCTGCCTTAATCCAGCAGAACACTGCTAAAATCTGAATATTATTGCAGATTTTTAACATTTTCTGGATAATCAGGCTGTAAAATTCAAGAGACTAATTAGTAATTAGTGAAATCAGTTTTCTAAGGAAATTAAGCTTGCCAGTGTCGAACTGACATCCCCAGCATTGTGAGAGATACTATGACAATGTTATGGTATTACACGGTATAGAAAACACAATGAGGATGCCAACTTAACATTACAGACCTATCATACATGAATATTGTGTTTTAACCTCAAGATATACACAACATTTACCCATGTAGTGCATCATGCATTTTATGTTTTCTTCAATCTTGAGATTGAGCTCTTAAATGCTTCAAAACCTATTTACATTTTACCATATTCATGATAAAATGCCTGTGATCATCATTCTGTAACTGGTTCATTTTCGATGTTCACAAAAAATAAAATAAAAAACTGTTCAGTTTTGTTCCTTAATACTACTTATTTCAGGCATATATACACCATCTCCCCACCCCCGTACCCCCAACTAACAGAGCTGATGCAGTAAGATGATTAAGTATACAAATATAGAAGACAGAAAAGAGTGATTTCGTCTGGTTCTGTTTATTGGTGAATAAAGACAAGAAACATCTGGTGTGGTGTAATTTAACATAATGTGAATTTCTCTGCTGGAAGTAGATTTTTATATTTCAAACCTTGGACTATTGTCTATTTCTTTTTTTAGGGGACAACCTGCTCAATTGTGTAGCTAATGAGATAAATACAAGATCTCAATTTTTGTCTGGTCCATCTTCTTCATATTAGTGTATCAGTTATCTCCTTTTTGTATTTTGTTTTTACATTTTACACGCATTGTTGTGAAGAAGCTCAAAGAAGAATTTATTTAGCGAAAATGGGTTCATTTTGTTTTATGAAAGGCAAAAGAAGTTTTCACATATATCCTACATTTCAATTGCATATATGGGCTATATCAAAATATAGAGAAACGAATAAGCTCTAACTTCTCATTGATAGCATAGGGAACATCCATTTATATAGTACAAGAAGATCTAGAATAATCTATTACATAATCTCTCTAGAATGATCTTGATCTATAATATCTAAGATATTCTACTAATCTCATTCATTAATTATGGCAATATATTATTTCTTAATCCAATAGGCTAAAAGCCGAAACTCTATTCAAATATTTTGATAAAAAAAGTTCTTTCTAGGAGGAAGATGACTTCCCTCCAACAAGTTGTAGCTTTCAGAATGTAAAATTAGTTGCTCTCACCTCTGCCACTGATAAGTTGAGATCCTTAACAATCGAAGACTGAATAGGAGCTGTATATCCCACCTGCAACAGTGAGGGGAAAGATATATATGTTTGAGCACAGAGAACTTGAAAATACAAATTCCAAAAATGATCAGGGAAACCAATATATATAGGTCTGGCAAATAACAAGTTTGGGAACTCATAGAAGTAGAGGCACTTACGCAAGAACCGAACTCGTACGAGCCCATAACAGCAACAAGAGTGCTAAGAAAAACAACCAAAACTGATCCTTTTTCATCATTACTCTGAGGAGAATCATGTTCTTCTTGTCCTTTGATCTGTTGATGCTTTATTAATGGCTCTTGAATATCATGTAATGCCTCTCTTCCACCATTTTCTACATCTTGTTCAATAGCCATTTTGCTGATAAGCAAGACAAACTATTAAGTAACTTGCCTGTAGTGAAGCAAAAGGGGTCTCCTGGAAGGATTATATGCCATGCAGCTACCAGTCTGCAACTATATAACAAGTATTAATTAATTTTAGCAGTGATCTGTCAAACATGTCTTTATGTGAGTCTTCAAGCTGTCAATGGCTGACAGAAATAGAAACAGATCTCATCAGCAGAATATTCAATGAGATCCAATATATATAACTTGTTCTAAAATTTTACCTACCCTTCTAGGATTCTCTTCCAATAAAATTTTACACAAGAACAACCTTACTGATTTGTACACACACACCTGGTTTACCACATACTCCACAAGTACGCAGGAACTCTTTCCTGATCCGCTTCATGATGTAGCGCGCTTGCTTGTAGTGCTACAGAGATCAATTAAAGCTCTAATCTCTTGAATCTTTAGAAAATTTTATTGATGTATTATTTTCAAACAAGAAGTTAGAGTGAAGAAAACTGGTCTGAAACTTTACCTGTTGAGACCCAAATTATGTGGTATATACGAGACTGAAATTTTCCAATGATAAAGGATAAGAAAAGAGAGGTAATACTAAGAGCCATGAACTATTTTCCATGACACACGGTACTTTGAATTAAACTTGCAACCATGAAAGCTAATCAAGCTAACAAAGGACGTATTCAACTATTCGCATCAACGTTATAGGTTATGATCAGAAAACAGGCCATAACCTTTGACAAAGAATACTCACCGTGATTATTTCCGTCATATTCCTCTTCCATTAAAAATTCCTTGTCTCAGATAATTAAAAACCTATGCTACTAGCACAAATTTTGGTGCTAAATGGTTGCTGCTTTGTATTGTGATCTAAGGTGACTGCTAGATTCCAGACTAGAATTGACAAATAGCTGAAACATCTGATTCTGATGTGATGTCTACACAAAAGAAAAATCTAAATACTTATTTTGAAAGTTGCTAGTCGCATGAGGGCGAGTGACGCTGACTCTTTCCTTAATCATGAACAATGTCATGGCAAAACAAGAAAAGCTGAATCATCACAAACATTTTAGTAACGAATAAAGAACTATGAAAAATAGTTGTAGAAAAACTTCTATTTCTCATAATTGAAATTTGTTCTGTGTTTACATTTCTGTAGATGGTAAAAAAACAGCTATTTTTGCACATAGCAGAGCAACATGATAATCCTGATGTCAGAGTTCCTACGTCTTGGAACGTAATTTGAGTGTTTTACTTGATTGATTATCTCAAAATGATGTCTACATGGACGCTTGTATCTCTTCGAGAGTTTTTCCCTTTGTCTCAGGCATTAACATTATGATGAAGAAGATACAGGAGGCATTAAATGCTCCATAGACATAGAAGGTACCTGAAAAAAAACAGCATTGGCAATATATTCTTGTTCTTTTCTAGTTTTGTAAGAAATTAACATCGATGGTAGGCTTAATTTAAAATTTTAAAAACCTTAATCACAACCCCCCCCCCCCCCCCACCCCCACTAAGAAGAAAACAAAAGAGAGAAATTTACCTGCAGGACTCCACTTAAACAAGAAGTTGAAAGTATATGTAATTAGCCATGCAAGGACCCAGTGAACAAGATTCACCAAACTTCCTGCCACTCCCTTAACATGAAGTGGGAATATCTGCCAGTAAAACTCTGGTTAGAAAAGAGAGGAAGTTCCTCAGATAAGCTGATGAAGGAACATTCGTTTGAAGCCTAAACTTATGTCTTGATATATTATACTTCCTGTGTCACAAACGTACATCACTTTATCTAAGGATGTATCTCATAATTTCAAAGAATCTTTGTAACGAGATGTCGAAACTAATAAGTAACAAAGTCAAAACAGAAGTTTTTGAAAGGTGAAGTTCTTTTCTTAACGGTCAGAATCAAAACTAGTGACAATTTGTTTCTGGATGTATAAAGTTCGGTTTTACGTACCTCTGACATTGTGACCCAGGGAACTGCTCCATAACCAGATGAAAATGAGCTTATAAACATCTGATGACAGCAAGGCAATCACAACAAACATAAGAAATCAACTAAATAATCCAAAGAAAGTGCTGATATTAGCCCTTACTTACCAGTACTCCAAACACTACAAGGGATGGAACCCATTCTAGCAGCAAATCACGTTCCTGCACAAAAATAGACAGTTTATGGTATTAAATTGACAAGAATGATGGGGTCAAATTCTATTATCAATAACTCATTCTATGTAGTCCTCAAGCAATATGGTGGATGTTTTGCCAGACAGTTGCAACTTATTGTCAAAAATGCATATTCATGTGTAAAAAATTGTGTAAGGTGATGGTCCATACAAGCTTTCCATGTAAACGTTAGTATAACTCCTGATGCTGAACACAAGGAATATAGTTTTGGTTGTCAATTATAAAAGTTAAGCCTATACTTTTGGGACATATGTATGACTTTAATATTGTTGTTCTCTACTTCTCCTCACTTTCTTACATTTGATTAGGAAATAAGTAGAGGGATAAGCTTATAGTGTCAATTACCCTTCATTCAAAAAAATGAAAAAAATTAAATAAAATAGCATAGTCAATTACCACTTAAGGTTCTAATCCATTTTCAGTTAGTAAAATACTTTGATTACAGGTAAATCTAGGTCTAAATTATCCTCTTCCCCGAGAACGACAAGTGTACACTACTGTTGTTTGGAATCAAGGATCAGCTACTCGTGTTGATATGAGGCATCTTCCTGTTCAGCAATTTGCTTCTGTTTAAAGTCTGATTTGGAAGTCCAAAATCAATGATATTAGATGCCCTAGGATCAGACAGCGATACTATTGATGGATATAAACATTACAGATGACATAAATCATGTCCTAAATACAACAACAAGAACAAGTACCCATGAGTCTTGGCTCTGACAAAGTCTATGAAAGTCACAATATTTTTATCCTTACAATAAACAAGATGCAAAGTATTGTATGTATGTAGTTCTAGAGTGTACATTGTGCACGCTTGTACTTTTTGATTTGAGTATGAAATTATTACAGGTAATTTCTACAGTGTACACTCCACCAAAAGTATTCAGCATGAAATTATGATGCCTTGACCAAACTACAAAAAGATCCAGCTTACCTTCAGGTAGAAACACGTTCCAGTGAGAATGCATGCCAAGGTTGTGCCTGATGTTGCAAACTGAAATAAAAAGTTGCCTGCTCAATTCCTTTTGTATGGTTCTTGCTATATTCAAGGACGTGATCTTAAGGAAATACTTACTAGTATGAGAGGTTTTCTCCCAGTTCTGTCTATTAATATTGACGTCATTATGTTAATTGGAATCTGCAGTTAGATCTGTAAGCAAATGTGCAATATGTTCCGGTATACCGGAAGGGAAAACTGAAACTACATGGACCTGTATGAAGGCATAGAGTGCAATTCCAAGCTTTGCCGAAGAATTACCTGACATTGAATGTTATGATTATGATAGTGCCTTGGTAAACATTACAACTTAACCACAAGCCGCGATGCTGATTATAATAAAAGATAAATACTGTAATAAAAAGAAGGGGAGGGAGGATTCATGTAACAGAATTACCAGCTGCAAGAAATATTTCACTCGCATAAAATCCAATCCCATTCACCCCTCCGAACTGTTGGAATGCCATAAGCCCAACGGCAACCTGAAGCATGAGGCATCAGTCAAAGGCGAGCAGAAAACTACTGAGGAATTTTGTTTGGCTGCTTCTACTTTTGTTTTTTCTGGTGGAGTAATGGTCACTAAACAAGTTCTTTCTTTTTAAACTCTCACAATTACAGAACGTATGTATCTCCTTTGGCACAAATCCAGAATTCCAGCTTGAGGCATATGTTGCACAATATCCAAACTTTCCTGGCATACAAAAATATACAATTACCTTAGTTAGCTACTGAACTAAATCTTGAACTCTTTTTTTTAGTTGTCTATAGTTTGGTCTTAAGAGTTCATAGAACAAACTTGAATTTGGGCAGCTTCATATGATATGTCAGCAACTTTTCCACGAAGTTTTCTCAAAGCATTTTCACAATCCGCTTTTTTCCCAACTTTTGCCTGCAACCACAGGCATATGTTAGCACTCACTACCAGCAGAAAAGAAAGTGGACAAGTAAAGAGTTAGATGGAAACTTACAAGCCATCTTGGAGACTCAGGGATGATGAATAGCCCAAGCAGCATAATGGCACATGGAAGAATTCCTTCAAAAGAAATCAATCGATAAATTTAGATTCTTTACAAAAGATGATTAATAAAGAAAAAAAATACAACTGAAATTAACTTATTACTGGCTCAAAGGTTATACCATGAAGAGCAAGGGCCCTCCACGAAACTACTATGCCTAGCAGCATGGTGAATGATACCCCAACAACAATCATGAGCTGCAGAATAAGAATGTAAGCAAACGGGATCTTATTGTTTGGTAAAATGCTACTCTCTCCACCCCACTCTAAATATATCAAAATTTTGTAAGAGAATATTTCTAAGACTCGGGAGTATGTAAATCACAGGATGGGAAATTTTGAAATAATAACTACAAACGAAAATTGGACAATCTCGTAGAAACACAAGCATCAGAAACTAGAACAAGTTGAAGGAGGAGAGGGCATCTCCCTATTACTGACAGGAAAAAAGTAAACAAATAATATATATTCATCCATTTTGATCAAACATTTACCTGGTTTAAAGCAGTTAAGCCACCTCGAATGCTGGTTGGTGCAATCTCAGATACATATACAGGCACCTATTTGTTTATTTCACTGTTAGTCCCCTCTTTTACAATTACAACAACATTAAGTAAAAGAGGTTGAGCTAACCAGAACAGACCACATAGGAGAAGATCCCAATGCCCCAGCCGGTAAGAAACCTCCCAGCATCAAGTGAAATAGGCCCCTTTATCGAATGTGTGACGCATGAACAAAGACAAGGCAAGCTACTTTACAAATAATGATTCACATAAAAAGATTTGAATTCAATAGCTACAGTCTCCATCAATAAGATTCGAGGCAAAACCTTTGAGAAGTATATTGCAATCCATCCTGCAAGACTGATAAGACTGGACATCCGCATTGCCTGCAGTTTGTATGAACATAATTTAGCAGATTTCATGATAAAAATGTTTAGCATTGGACTAATAAGAAACATTTTACCCCTTTTCGACCAAGGAGATCTGTCACATGCCCACTTGTGATTGCACCAAGTGTTGCTCCAATGCTTAGGATTGAACCAAATAACGAAAACTGCATAATAAAAGTTTTTCGTTAAAGCTCCCTATACGGTAATCAAACCTAAGACAGTGCAGCGATGATGATTGCATAATCAGAAACAGAGAAAGTTGTCAGTCTCTCGAGTAACTTGGTGTGATTAGTAAATAGTAACAGACAATCACATTATTGGTTGATTAGAAGATTGTTAGAGACCTTAGAGAAGATCAATTTGGTAATATTTATTGAATAGTGATGAGTGCTCTATTCTTCTATACTCATCAGAAATTTTTTCTTTTTGATAAATAATGAGATCTTTTAATACTTCAAAAGATCAAGCATGATGCAGTACAAGGTGAACTACATCAGAGGATAAACCATCATGCAAAATCTCATCCCGCCACCTTCTAGGAAAGTTGAGTGGGATGACGCAATCATGTGCTCGAGTCGACCAAATTAAGATATGATCTGGGTTACAGTTAAAAGTTGATGACACAAGCTGATTCCCCAGCTCCGTGGGAACTCCTGCAGCTAAAGCTTACATATTCAGGTACATCCTCCTTCACATATCCACTTTCCCTTTATAGTATTTTACACAGAAGTTTCTCATCTTCTGCATCCAAGCAGAAGGCATCTTCTAAGTGTTACTCTTTAAATTATAGCAGTGAGACATTTAAATGAATTGATATGAAGCCTATGTGCAGAGTAGTTAAGTGGAAAGTTGCAGACTTGCAGTTCAATGCCTCAATACACAGAATGCTTCGCATCACAAAATTTGATGCTTAGAATAAGACTTATAACACAAGGGATTTTATCATTTTGCACATGTTTTTCCTTTATTAATGAGACTTGGCACACAAGGGAAAATCTTATAAAAATGTGGAGAGTTCACAGGAATAGTCTTAGAATTAAGATCTTAAATACACAGGAATTTCCCTTCCCACTCCCCCATAGTCGGTATTCTAACCCTTCAGCACAGACCATCGTTTAGAGTCGAACATAGTTCCATAGGTATATTGGTTAAGAATATATAACATGTAAGCCACATATAACCAAACAAACCATCAGGTCATAGACTGAGGAGTTTGACAATTTCTCTAAACTAGCTTGATGGGGAATTGGTGCGGCTGAGTTGTTCAACAAAAACATACCAGCAACTAGAACTTAGGATGATGAATTTTTGTGTTGCAGAGACATATTGGGATACCAGCAAGCAAGTTGAGCTAGAAACCTCATCCATCTGGACAACCCAGGATGAAATTTTGTTTCCATCACTCCATAGCCAAACTACATGGAAACATCTACTATAGAGTGTCGCATTCAACAATCAAAAGATACATCTATCACGTTATGCAGAAGACATAATGTTATTCAAAAATGGTGCACTGACCTCTGCTACAGATAAGTTCAGATCCTTTATAATGGCTTCTTGATTAGGTGCCGTGAACCCTATCTGGATAAAGAAGAAATAGCTAAATATAAGCTACATAGCACACAAAAGGATCTTTTTGACCACAATGGGTCCACAAATATCAAATTTGCCACACAAGTTTGCAACTTCTCAGAAGATCGAAGACAAATATATCAAAGTGATTGGAGGAGTAATAACTGTCCAAATGCCAGAAATTGCTTTGAAGTATGGGATCAAACATTCTTTGTATTCCGAATGAAAGAAGCCATAGATACATTACTTACACAAGTGCCAAATGAGTAAGAGCCAGAAAGTGCTATAAAGCAGCTCAGTAACACAATCTTAATTGAACCTTCATCAATTGTCTTGTGTTGGAGCAGTGGAACATTGGCATCGCCATTAGCAGCATGAGGAGAAGTTTCTACATCCTTCTTAGTCGCCATACTTATGAGTTATGACACTGCATGGTAAAATCCAATAAAACAAGGAATTTCAGGTTTGAAGGAAGTTAAATGCTCAGCAAGTGCCAGAAGCGTTCCACCACTTCAGAGTAAGAAATGTATAGTGTATGCAGAAGCCCTTGTTTTGATTAATATGTACTCTTCCATCAGTCTGGTATACAGAGGTACTTTCAAATAACTATCAGAACTGCATTTCATTTTCTCTAACAAACAAACATCAGGACTGCAAATTTCCTTTCTCTTCCAAACTAAATGTTTCATATCGCAATGTGGCTTCGTACAACATCGAAACATATTCTTTTGCGTAGCATTATCTTTCAGAACCTAAAGAAAATGGTCAAATCAATCATAGTTAAAGAAAGAAGGAGTTTCACGGGGTTGTCAAAGGCTAAAAGGACTTCAGCAGACTTTGGTCACTGATCACGATCAATCATTTTGACTCTCACTGCTACCAATTCTTTGATCATCTTCTTTATTTTGTCTAAGTGCTGATACTTAAAAGTCCTCTCTTGCATCTTGTTTGGAAAAAAACGTTGCCGAAGAAACTTCATGTTCACCATTGTCACTGACTTATACATTCTCTGTGGAGTCTCCCAGATTTCTCATGCACCCACTGAAAGTAGTACCTTATCCTTGACCATCATTAGCACAGCTTCGAAGAACTTTTTTTTACTGTTTACAACTATAGATGTTGTTCATATGCTTTCTTTAGTTGCAACATCCATCGATTGATTGAAGAAGCCATTAGCGCTAGATCTGCGGGTTTCTCTTTTCTCAAGAATGAAAAAAAAAATGAAAAATTTCTATTAAATTAAGAAAATAGAAAGCTATTTGAGATCCCTCTACTCTCTTTAGACAAACCTTGTTTGATAAGTATGGATGCTAAAGGCTAATTTCATCCAACCTTTTTATCTATCAACTGAACACTATCTGTTACACACATTGACTCCATTCTTACTCCTGTTTTGATATTAAATTCATCGAATATCTCCCAAATTCACGGGAATGTTCTAATATTGATGGAAAACTCTCTTAAAATGCTTAGATTATTAGAACTCCCATAATGTTTTCTGAAGAGATGGATTGATACTCATAATGTACCAGAAAGAATTGCATGATTACTACAAAGGCAGTACCGAGTACTTAAGATTATGTTTTGAATAAGGTCTAGACTCAACTAGGAAGTTCTCATGAAACACAATAAGAATTTGGAGGGTAAAGACCACCTAAGACACTACCACTTCCCATTAAATTGGAGACTTTATCCATTACCTGCTCTTCATGAAAGGGAGGGATACTGAAGGCCCCATATTTGCATATATAGTGATAAAAGCAAAGAAGAAGAAATTCCCAACAATTATCAAATATCAACTCACCTTTTCATATCTTCATTCATAGATTTGCACTAGCCTATTCCCTCCCATTTCTTTATTGTTTCCATTGACATGTTACCATATCTTTCTCTTGGTTTCGATTTCAGATAGTTGGTCCTCTTCCAACGTTTTGCTAATTTTCATTGACACTCACACATTTAGTCTTTATGAGCCCTTAAAGAGAGGTACTTACATTCGACCAACTATTCTTAGCATAAGAGGGGATCATGTAATATGCATTTCTTAGAAATTGGAGTTATCGGAAAAATATGTCCTATCATAGAGTTTAGAGATAAAAATTGGTCACATAAACATTCATGTTAAGTTTCTTCATAAAAAATAAAAAAAAAAAAAAAAAAAAGTGTCTTTCCAGACTATTTGAACATTGGAGAATGGAGGGAATCGAGGGAAATGAGAAGGAAATCAAAATCTCCCTAATTTGTAATAATGTTTTTAAAGAGGTGGAGGGGAGAAGGTGAATGGAGCGTGTACAATTCCCCTCCATTAAATCACGGTAATCAAAAAGAAAGGAAAGGAATCTATAGGAAAATCTCCTTAATGAAATTCCTATATCATTTTCGTACCAATCATCCGAATTCGGAAGAAGACGAAAGTTAAGAAGTAGCAAGAAAAATTGTTTGTTCCTTTGTGATCTTTCTTTGTTAAGTAAATCATACAAAGGTAAAAGGAGTTGTTTCATCTCTATTCTCTCTCTTTCTTTTTTTCGAAGGAAAGCCAAGAAAAACCCAAAAAGGTTATCCTATCATTCCTAAATGCTAAATAATCAGCTACCGAATTTGCTTCCCAAAAGCAATGGAGAACTTCTATCTTCTCTCTAACGACAGAAATGCCAACTCTTATCATTTATTCTCCTTTCTCAACATCTTAGACAACCAAACAAGCTGGTAAAGAATCAGCCAATCTTTTAACCAAAAAAAATTTATAAATCAGCCTCTCACCTTCAGAAACAGGAGATTTTTGAATTTTTAGTTGCACAGCCTCAACTCGAACTGAAATTCTTTTAATGCAAATCATTCCATTGGACCTAGTTCAAATGGAAAGTAAATCTTCTTATAAGAAGGTAAAACTAACACAATTTTTGAGAGAAATTATTAACTTAATAACAACATTGCGAAATCACATTACAATAAGCAAACTGAACAAAATTATTCTGCAGAACTGGAGAGAGAGAATTGTAACCAACCCTTTAGACCCATTTGCTAATTTTGTGGAATATAATCTAAATCATCCTCAATTTGTGCTTTTCTACTTCTCATATTAATTTCCAACTTCCAAAGTGTTCCTTAGAAATAGCAAGGTACCCCATTATTGATGGGTGAAAATGGCCTTGACCTAAAAATTGAATGAGTCCTGAAAATAGAAAAATGATTATGGTAATGACATTTAAATGAGGAAGTTGGGTTTTTGAGCAAATCAGAAGAATGAAAGCTGTTCAATATGATGAAGCATAAAACTTGTACAGTTATTCACTTATACTCGTAAGAAATAACCATTTGTTTTATACTTATGATCATGTATTTAATATGTATGCAACCAAATCTTGTCAATTTGACTACTAATTTATTTAAAAGAAATATTGATTTATCAGCCACCACCTTGTTAGAGTTTGTTCGGTAAACATTGAGCATGTGTCGGTGCATTGCTATCCGGAGAATCTATCTCCTCTTGTAAGTATTGATTTATTATCTATATGATACAAGCTCACCACTTTTCCTTCAAAAAAATATTGATTTAAAACATCAAATGAGTTACACATGTCCAAAAATTATTTCGACAAGATTATATTAGTTTAAATATTTTTAATTAAATATTACACTAAAATTAATGGTAGAAGTGATGCATACAATACGACCATAAAAAATCATTAATTTCTTATAATAAAAATATTGAAATTGCACCATGGCGGTTAGCATGTCACTAAGTTTAATAGGAGGTATTGATATTGTAATTACACGGGTAAACTTTAACCGTTCAAGTGAATATATCATGAGCATATACATATCTCTAATTACACGACCACTTTAAGATAATTTATTTATCAAGTGTGGCTCATAGGGCAATTTGCTTCCAACCAAAATGAGAAGTGTGATCTTTTAATTTAATCACCTCTATAGTAATTGAACCAAATGAGCTTAATGATGTTTCCATGACCACCATTTAAATCTGGGGTTAAGGTCAAACTAGTGATGAAAGTTTGCCTTTTCTGACATGTTTGTCCATCACTCATGAAAGTTTGTTACTCTCTCAAAGGTTAATACTTTCCACAACTTTTATATTACCATTATTCTGTAACCAACACAAAGATTTAAGTGAAACCATTGAATAAAAAGGGTTACTTTCGACCATTTTACCGTGAAACGGTTTTAGACAAAACATACTTGATTTGTTACTCATCATCTACAAAGGAGAATGGAAGGCACCGCAATTTTGATCCAAAAGCACGAAAACAAATGAATAACAGAATAAGTTGAGCAGGGTTCTACAAACATCATTGCAGAGAATCATAAGAGGAAGAAGGCGATAGCCAGGCAATGCAAAAGATCATTTAACCTTTTCGAGGTTTTTTTTTTCCTGCTGGACAACCTTTTCGAGGTTTAATCATATCATATACTAAATTGCATGAGAAGTTACACTCAGTGACATTTTCTTCACAAGACGCAGAAGGATGAACCCACTAGCATGGTAGATCAATTGTTACAAACAAAGCCCACCCCACCATCCAAAACAAAACCCCTCCTTAAACCCCCATCACTACCAGCATGAAACAAGAGTAATAAGTTAACCTCACAACTTTTCGATGAGATTGGCATTGGCGTGGCAGTGAGGCCGAGCAGAACTACTGAACATCACCTAATCTAAACTCTTTCTGACAAGGATGGCGAAACAGCTCCGCCTTCAGCGTGAGATGGTCCGAGGCCAAGCTCCGCAGTAAGTGACTCAAATACATTTTAATCAAGGGAGAAGAAACTTCAGTGTCGCGGTCTATACTTGCTTGTAGAAAAGAACGTAAGCCTGGTCATGTAAAACCTTGCTTGTTGGCACAGACGTGACAGATGCATCGTCAAATCTTAGCCATTGCCCGTTGGGATAACGGGCATCGGCAGTATAATGCCCCTTGGAGGGGTCTCTTCCGTGGTGAGTGATTGTTGCCACGAGTACATATCTACGACTCTGCAGAAGCAACGGCAGAAAATAAAGTCAGAATCCTCAAACTTATCAAGGCTGCATTTAAGAAAAGTCTTCATGCGCGATAAACTTGCAGGGATTATTAAGAGAACGTGAGGTTCCTGTTTGTTTGTTAAGACTTATGAGAACGAGGGAGAGTGGGAGGGAAGCATCTTCAAACAACAACAAAAGAACACCTATCACAACTAAAACTTATAGAGACGTAAATACTGCTTGAAAACCAGAACTGGTTATTTGCATGAATATTTCCCAAGGTGCAGATTGCACTGTGACAGCAGCAGAAATTCAGCAGGACAGAAACGGCACACAAAATCCAGAAGTTTTCCATATTGTTAGTTCATCTTGACATAATGGTAACCGCATTTGTTGCGAGCAATTAGATTAGGGGTTCAAACCTTGGACAACTGTCCTCCCCCCCCCCCCCCCATCCCGTTTGCAAAGTCCCGCTATGAGATAGTAAAAATGATTGTCCTCATCAAATGGACTACATCAAAATACAAGCTAGGAACGGATCACAAGGGGCTGTCAAGAAAGAATTAAAACAAGTCTATGCATACATAAAATCGAGTGATCAGGAGCATAAATAATACCTGATTCGTAGGTGAAACAAGAAGCTCACGACCTAACACCAACTCAAGGGGAAAATGAATGGGCTTATGCAATTTGGTGCTTCCTTGACTCCCATAAGTGAAGCGCATCAGGTGCAGTATCATTATCTTGGATAATTTTTGTATCTTCACAGATTTGCTAGCACTCACAACTCCAGCCTGAGATGTGCAATGAATTCAATAAGCAAGCTGATGAACAATTCATCACACTGTCTGATTCTGAGGGGAAATTGATTTTGAGCATGAGGAATTTGCGAAACACAGATTTTCCCATCATTATTAGCACATAGCTACCCTGATAGTAGTCAACAAGAGCAAGGGGAATGAGATACATTCATTTCACATACATAATTGGAGGCACAACTCTGAACCAAACCCAGCATTTTCAGTCAAATCTCTTGATGCAGGTATAATACAACCAAGACAGTAGAAATTAAGTCAAACGTTTCCCTCACTCAGACTCTGGATGCCCAAGGACAACTTGGCTCAACGAAAACACACAACGATAATAATATTTTGTAAACACCGTCTATACAAAGTGGACACCTTCACTCCACGGGGAGGAAACAAAGTAAAAGAAAAAAATGTTAAAGAGTAAAGAGTCATGCAACAGATCTATACCGAATCAAATGTTAGTCAACTAAAGTTCCTCTCTTATGCTGAGAAACCAATGAGTCCAGTTTTTTGTTTTTGTCTTTTGATAATTAAGAATCTGAGAGACCGCTTAATGCACCATGGTGTTAACTCTTGAATCTTGATAGTTGCTTGTCCTTGAAACTTTTTCCTTTTGCCAAGAAGGTAATGCACCTTATTCAAGCCACTTGTAGTCGTTGAAGATCATTGTTGTCAAAGACTGCTACAATTAGAAAGAAAGAATTTGTTGCTTGGTATTGAACCCCCAAGTCTGCTAATGGTTTGAACTTAGTGCATATGATAACAATGGAATATAGCTGCAGTCGAATTAGATCCATGAAAATAAGCTGTGGAGTACGTGGATAACACATGTATCACATCAAGAACCAGGATTTGACTCAAGGGGCAATAACATTCCCATTTCTTGAATGTCAAAGAAATCCATAAAGCTAGGGAGTATATGAGGCCTCTCAGGGATGACCGGATGATAGTATCTTGTTCTCATGACTGATAAAGTGCCTAAGAGGAAATTGCTAAACCTAGCATCTCCCACGATGGTTTGTAATCTGGATTGTTAAGGAGATAGCAAACTATGATAAGCTTCTCATGTGGATTATGCATTTTGAATTTTGATGGAGAACGTGTTCTTAGTAAGAGAAGTTAGAGAACTGATAAACCCATAAACTATTTGTTTCTCTTCATATAATCTTTCTGCTAGTATATGGTGCATATTGACAGAGTTGCTAAAGCAGGCTGCTAACAGAAACGGGAAGTTACTGTTGCTTTTTCTAATCAAAATATTTCTCCGTTTGCTACATTATAGAACTGCTCTGGCTGTGAGATTCTTTTTATATGGCAGGACAGAACTTTTGAGTTCTCTGAGGGTAAACAAGGCAACCCGACAGCCTGATGGCATCCCTAAGATATCAGCAGCGCCATATTGCAAATTGTTTCCAACAATACAATAGAATCTCTACCACGATTGGGCTATTCTGCCGAATAAGTATATGCCTGACTATTTGGACTGGAGCTCTGTTGCTAGTATGTTCTTCTAACAGACAAATTAAGCTGGTCAAGTCAATAAAGGTTATATCATGGGAATTCCCCTTTCTACAATCTATGCTGATGTTTTGTATGGGGCCGAAGCTCTAAGTAAGAGATTGGTCCAGACTGAGGTCAGATATGTAGCTCCTTTGTTTTGTTGTATGCGGGAAGTGGATATGCCTACGAATTAGCACATGACGTTAGTGAGGAAAAAGTACACCTTTTTAGAAGATGCATACCTCTCTGACTTGGATGCTAGTGATAAGTTTAGCCAGTTCTAGGTCATAACCTGTTTGGTGTCTTGGCTGTTCTCGTAATACACCCTCCACAAATACATTATACATACCTTGTTCAATAACATCCAATCCCAAAAAAAAAAACAAGAGGCTTAACAACCCCTGTAAATTACAGAAAGTTTGTTCCAACCACACGCTGCCAAAAGACATCAAAGAAAGCACACTGCCACAACACCTTATTTTCCTAACCTCCTCCAAACCCACTATACTGAGTTTGCAAAAACTAAGTAATAGTGGGAGGACAGATGAAACACTCCTCCATGATACCAAAAAGCCGTACCCAGAGAACCCGTACAAAATCCCAATGCAAGAACAAAAGCACGTGTCACTATTATCCAAGAGTATTACTCACCTTACTGTACTTTTCTAGCATTTTCGACGGTTTATATTTCCAATAATTTACCAAACATTATTTAACAAATAACAAAAGAATATTAACATACACGTCAGTTTGAGCATGATGGTTTAGTTGATTAGAAATGAAGGGCCATGATTGGATCAAGTCATCAAAGCCTTTTGCTAGGACCCAAGATCTGCAATGAGTTTGCGAAGTGAAAAGTAAACTAGCAAACTAAACATACTAATTTTGAGATGAAAAAGTGCATTAATAATACTAAAATTGGCCTCCCCCCAATGCAATTTTCTGGTTCCGCCCCTGACCATCATGGCTGTGTAGAAGATTCATTTTGAAGTAAAAATAACACATTCAGTGGGAGACCAGCTGATCCAGCAAGCTTTCGATAAGTAAAGTAATAAAAGCAGAATTTCATTTACCTTCCCAGTGCTTGGCACTCTGTACCCTTCAAGTGTTTCTGGTGCAGAAAACAAGCGAAGTGCATCCTCAATTGTGTTGACAGCCTCAGGAAAAATATCCAGATGTAGTAAGAGATATGGTTGAACAGTAGCAGAGGCCCTGTTTCCTGCTCAGCATGCACATGGAAAGCCAAAATAAATGCCTTTAAAAACCTTCAAAACATTCCCAGTCATCGCAAAAAACATCGTCCAGTACAAACACACGACACAGAAATTTCAATCCTGAAGAATTAAACTATGATGCAAGAAGGCTGAATGAAGTCACCAGTATATTATAATGAAATGTTCCACCAACCATAATAATTTCATGATACCTATACTAAGAACAGCTAAATGAAGGAATTATGGAAATGAAAGATATTGCAACACTCGTGAAAACAAGTAGATTCCCAAAACTCCAAACATAATAAAAATTCGAATGGGGAAAAAGGGAAAAGAAAAATTACAAAAAAATATTTTGGATGAAAATTCCCCATCAAGGTTTCTTGGGGTAAGGCAGCTCATGCATTGTGATATAAATTGCTTCAAAGAAGCGCCATCAATGTTGATAGGGATGAAACGCATTCTTTTCCTCCCCCCCTCCCAACCCCTCAACCCACCAAAAAAAACTAAAAAAAAAACCTGCATGACTGCAACTAAAAAAGTAAAGAGGAAAATGCAGCGCAATATAAGGGAAGCCAGATTACAGAATAGTGATAGATACATTAGTTAGGGCAAAATAACAATTTGATGAATCAGTGCCGCTCAAGTTATCTACCTTTTGCCTTCACCACACTCTTCAATTGCCCACCAAATATCGCACTTAGTTCTGATGGAACAAAGCTCTGAGTTCTTGTGACCGCAGATTTGTTCTTGGGACCAACAGTCTCCCATTCATCTTCTGATGAAGAAACCAGTGACATATTTCTACCATCTGTGCTTGAAAGTTGCCCATCAAGCTTGAGTAACTCATTATGCATTTGGTCCATGACAAAACTTAAGAACTCCTGAGCATCTTCTTGCCTGTAGAAGAGTAGATCATCATGTGATGCTTCTAGAGAACCAATGAGGAAGCCTAACTGCCAAAATTATTATTATAAAAGTTCCAAATTGGAAACACCATATACAAACTAATAGAACAATTTTCAAAATTAAACTATTGTTTACTAGGCTCTCAGACAACTTATGACAAATTTGGATGACGGCCTTGCATTTAATCAACAAGTTAGACTTAGGGCCCGTTTGGCCTACCTTCTCCCAACCTCTACTTCTCCTCTCACATTTGTTCTTGCCCACCCCATTCTCTAAGAGTTGAATTAAAGCTAGAATTGGAATAGAAGTAGAAGCATCAATTTGTGACTTCTCCTTCTCTTTCTACTTCTACCTTTATTTCTACTTCTAGAGGTTGAGGTGGAGGTGGGACTTGGAAGTGGATGAAGAAGGGGTGGACAAGGAGAAATATGGGAGGAAAAGTTGAAATTATGAGAGCTCGGCCAAACGGACCATCAGATAGCATACACCTAGCGCTGTTCATGTTTCGTTCCGGATCGGATTTTTGGACCGAACCAGACCGGACCGACCCGGCTAAGACCGGACCGATCAAGACCGCTGCTGCTTTTGGACTGGTCAGACCGGGTTTGGGTCTGGTCCAGTCCGGTCCAAAAGTTCAGCCCGGTCTGGACCGGATGGCCAATGATGGCAAAAGTATTGCACCGGTCTTGTACTCTTTTTAAAAAATTCCGGTCCGGTCTCAGACTGAACACGAGTGGCCCGGTCCGGGTCTGGACCGGTGAACAGCCCTACATACACCCAAAAAAAGCAGAATTCACATAAAAACATGTAAAACATGACATCTAACATTTAATGTGCTATTTATCAATGTTCCATCCAATGAAGCATAGCACTAGCAATGGATCAATTTCAAAACATAATGGATTCACATTCTTTCCTTTTATACCCGCTTTAGTAAAACAATCAAAAGTGTATATACAATCAAAACACCTATTGTAAAGGACCTTTATCACACAATAACTTCTATTTCTTAAGATAAGAAAAGATATTATTAATAAAGGACAAGAATCATTACAAGATTAGAGGACATGAAGTCCTCAAAAGGAAAGCAACAGTAAATTACAAGTCAGCCCACAGACGTTGAATATCTGTGAGGGACACCCCACCCCCCCAAAGACCCTGCCGCTTCATCCTAAAGAGATGCCAAATAAATCGCATGACCTCAATCATAATCAACAGGCTTCCCAGCACTGGCAAAAAGGCTCGTGTTCCTCTCCAAGCAAACACAGCAAAAAATAGCCATTTAAAAGCACTGCCACAGCAACTTGCTCTCCTTCCGCCACTCATATGTACAAAACGCATCTGCAGGAACTGTCCAACAGTAGCAGGGCAAGCAAATTGCCCTCCCCCCCACCCCCGGAATCCCACAGCAGCCTGGCGAAATCACACATCACAAACAAATGCAGGCAACTCTCACTCGCCCAGTGACACATCACACACATATCTGGCAATAACAACCAATACAAAAGGCCTACAAAAGACTCCTTGCTTATTGTGAGGTCTGGCTGCCGCCACCTAGGGCAAGAGTTTGAAAATAGGCAGCTGTATCTAAGTACAGGAGACAATAAGACGGAAAATTCTATTGGAAGCCCAACTCTAACCGTGTCAAACATTGGAAAAATAACAAGGATAACTAAAACATTCCAGAGGAAGGGCCATCATATAATAAGTGAAATTTCCAAACACTGAAGTGCAAGGTAGTTAATTCTTATGGCAATCAAATTCAAATCACGATTGGGAATAGTTTCCCCAAAAATTGCAACCCCAATCTACAGAGGAAGGCATTGATAAGAGGCTTAAGAGCTAGTCTAGATAAATTATAGTGCAGATGAGTGTGCAGCTGCCATTGCCAGAATGTGCCCACATGCCCTTTCCACAAACAAAATATGGGATCAAATCAACTGATGGAAAAATTAAAATGTTTCGAACTTGACCCTGTGTTTCATTTTTTCTTTCTTTGTCTTTCTCACATCCCAGCACATTTTCTTAGTCAAAATGGACCTGAAACTGTAGTTGCCCTATTCCGGAGCGCCTCAGGCGTTATGGAGTTGTTTAGTATGCAGTTCGCCAACATAGTATGTAAAACTTTCAAGGCAGTAGAAAAAGATCCTATCCTACCCTTGGTTCGCTGTGGGAAAGGAGTCAATGGAAAGTCAAGCTTCTCTTAGGCTCTTCTCACTTTCCGAGTACATGAAATGTTACTTACCTAGACTGGGGAAGGTAAGTGCAACTTCCTTAGTGCTATGTAATTCTCAATATCACATGGATAACTTTAAGTATATACTTTCTCCAAATAGCTGTCAATTATCCATTTGCTACGAATGCATCATTGTCCATTTCAAGTCAATTCCCGTGAAATGCATCTTCCCATGAAAAGTTGTCATCAATTGGAACCAAACAAGGCCTAAAAATTCTTCCACCAACCAGCTGTAGCATTTCAATAGAATAACTACCTCCAAACGGAAGCGCCACTCAATTATGGTCATGGCATTCCCTGACTCCCTGTCATAAGCCCTGGTGACAGTGATATGGAACGTATAGAAATCACCTGCTAGAAGAAATCTAATTTTTTTTGCTAAACTGCTAGAAGAAATCTAATTGCCTACAAAAAAAAAGTGTCTACCAGGGAAAACAATTCAAAGCAATTGCACTAGAAGGAGAAGAATCTATTGGTATGCATCCACAGACCTCATCCTGCCAGAGAAACCGCTTGGCACATCTGGAGTAAAATTCTTCACCACAATTTCAAACACGGCGGGACTGAACGGCCTACCAGTATCAATGACAGTTGGATCCTTCTTTTTCAAGCTTGAACCATGAGGCATATCAAACTCTGATAAAAACTCCGCAAATGCAATCAACGTTGGATAGCCAGCCTAAATAAACATAGTGCAAAGCATGAGTAAGAACAAGTAATCCGTTACGAACCAAAGACCGAAACTGAAACTGACTGGAATACTTGTGAACACAGCAAAATATACCTTAGGGATGTCCCGAGTTCTCAATTCCTGCAAGAGATGCACAAAGGGAGAGCAGGATAGAAGTGCTTGCAAAGTTGCATTAAGAAAACATAAATTCCCAGCATTGATCAAGCCCCGAGGCAGCAAGTCACTAACAGTAGCAATGCTACCATTAGAAGCTTTCTTCACAACATCTTTAGAAAGCACAAACATTGGTTCATGATCACGAACACCATTTGGATATATCTCCTTTGAGCCTATGGCTTCAGCAACTTGTGGAGGACTTGGAGGTTGCTGTTTAGAAACAGTTCCATCACTCTTTGACAGGGATAAAGAAGCTAGACCAAGATTATCATCTTTGATTTCTTTCACACCATTACTTAGCAGGCTGAAATGGTTGGAATCGTGTATGTTTCCATTTTCCACTGGAACCCCAGCTGATCTGGACAAGAGATCCTTCGGTTGCACTGCACTATCATCTTTCTTATCCAAAATTTCTGATTTAGCAGAAGAAGCTGGTTGTTTGCTGGACTCGCCGTTCACACCACTCAACAATGCACCTGAGACCAAAGGCAACGAACCAAACTGGAGTTCGTTCTTGTTTGCAGGTGCTCCAGAATGCTCAGATGGTTTTCTCTGCAACGACCTGATTTCATCTTCAGTGAAAGATCCAAAGACTATTACCTGTAGAATACGAAGAAAAATATGACTTATCCAAATAGAGAAGAAATAATAAAAAGTTAAAAATGATCATGATGTCCATTTTGTGCTCAACGATATGAGATACTATTCAGAAAAAAAAAAAAACAAATGAACACTATAGCAAAACGAGGGGGACAACAAACACAAGAGGGTAAGACTTTCCCTATATAGTCTATGCAGTTATCTCCGCACGTAATACATCACCATGAATCACCGAGAGAATACACTACAGTACATAAAGCTTCCCATACACACCAGAATGACTGTCAATATCACGGGCATATGCCATTCCACATATCACATCAAAAAACCAAGACCATCACCACATCTAGATTGGCCGTAACTACAGCGTGAAAGATGCCTCAATAAGCTGCCAAGATAGACGACCCGAGAAAACCAACGATCCCCCCACCCCGAAATTTATGCAAATATTATCACCCGAATCGACCCAGCCTAACCCAGTTCAGCATGATACCGAATACACACGATATTCGAATGACAGAACCCAATGCCACCCAACCCAAAAGAACCCGAAACAAAAATAAACTCACTCTGAATTCCACCCGAAACCCAAATAAATTCAACTGATTATCCAAAATGGCAAAAAAAAAACCATTAAGCAAACATAAATCTCATCATTGTTATTTAAATTTTTCTCAAAATAACTATAAACTCTGAAGTTACAAGATCTGAATGTACGTAAAAATAAACTCAATTGATCTAAAGAAACTGTCCAACCTTCGCACGTTCCCCATGAAAAAACATGTCCCACAACGACCCTGTAAAATCACACATCATAAACAAATCCAGGCAACTCTCACAGGCTCGATGGCACATCATACAAACCTCAGGTGATAAAGGTGATAAATCCCAACCAGTAGCATGTCATGAGTGGTCAGCCTACCCAATACCATTTGCCAACAAAAGCGCGAACCTTCAAAGGGGGCTTGGACTTCCAAATATAATCAGTCTCCAACCCAAACCCAAGATTCTTCACTAGGGACGAGATGAATGGTGTTTAGAACACAAAGGGAAGTAAGTTTCTCCATATCCCTATCATGGAGCTCTCAATAAATGAAGTTCTAAAGAATCATTGGCACCTGAATAGAAGCAGAAATCGTGCATCATGGAGAGTGGACAACCTATGTACCCAACTCCAAGTACATGTGGTGGAGAAAGGGAGATCTCCCTTCCACACATCCTCCCATAACCGAACCTGACTACAATAGGAAAGAAGAAAGATACATGTGATTGAATTTCAATGGGCAAGCACGGGAAACAGTAGAGCAGGCATGGGCGTCACATCCACAATGCCAAAGACAGTACTTGCTTCAGATAACTCGGTGCCAAAGAGAGTCGGGCTCCGGAGGATAACACCACAACCACTTACCCACTAGCGAAATGTTCTTAGACACCAACCGACCAAAACCCAGTTCCTTCTCCATCTACACACAAGGTTCCAACTAACAAGATGAAGCAACTAACAAGGTCTCAACTATCCACCTCCGCCCCCGACCACAAAAAATCTCTCATCAACCTCTCAATCATGTTGGCCACACTTGAATAGAAGCGGGGAAAGATAGTAGAGACAGATGCTACCAAGACACGACTGTAAACCTCCCTCCCAAGGACAAATAAATACCCTTCCACCCATATAAACGCTTGGCTACCCTCAACACAACAGGCTCCCAAAAAGAAGCATGAAGGCGGATTCCCTCCCAACCGGATCCACCACACTTGAAATCCACCAAGCTAGCCAACGACCCCAAAACACTCTCCTCCACATTCATCCCCGACAGGTTACAATTAAACAAGTTGAACAATCTCAAACAATCTCAAAACCTGTAGCAAAGCTCGTACTCGACGGACATCCTCAACCTCAGGTGAAAGGAAAAGAATAGTATCATTTGCAAACTCAAGATGAGCAACCACTACCTCTCCCTAACCACCGCATACAAGAAACAATCTTAAAAACCTGTAACTAAGTCAGCAGAAAAGAAAAGGATAGCATTGTCTGCAAACTGAAATTGAGTAACCGCTACCCTCTCCCTACCAACCGGAAAGCCCTCCACAAACCTTCGCTCCACACTTGTATCCAACATTTTACCAAGAGCATCAACCACCAGAGTGGAAAGAAAAGGAGAAAGGGGAACCCTAAGAACCCTACGGGAACCTCTGAAATCTATTCTAGAGGTTCCGAGTCCTCTTAGGGCCACTGGAGGTTTTCCTGATCGTAAACTTCAGGGCCCATGGGATTAGTAAGTAAAGCTTGGATAAACATGTTATCTAAATAAAATAAAATAAAAAAGAGAGAAAGGGGTCCCCTTGCCTAAGACCACGCGAGTAAGAAAACCACTCCCTAGGGGCCCCATTGACCAAAACCGAGAAGCTCACATTAGACAAACAACCCCTAATCCATTTCCTCCATCTCCCCCTAAACTCTTTACTATCCAACACTCTATCCAGAATACCCCAACTAACCCGATCAAATGCTTTCTCAAAATCCAACTTAAACACCACCCCTCTATAATTAGAATCATGAGCATCATCCGCCACCTCATTAGCCACCAAAGCAACATCCCATATCTGCCAACCCTCCACAAAAGCACTAAGTGGTCGAGACCGTCCCAGACAACACCGCCACAAGTCTAATCGAATGGACCTTAGTAATGATCCTATAAACACTCGTAATCAAATTGATGGGTCTATAGTGACTTCCGCTCGCCTTGTAGAAAGATGAGATATATAACATATATGATATAGCCTCATTCGTGTATCGGTGTATATAACGTCATTTGTGTTTCTTTTGCAGAAAATGTTCGTACACGGAGACAGCTAAGCTGGTCCTAGCCCCAAGGAATTGCTTAAAAAGCAGTAAATAGATTCAAAAGCCATCTAAATCTTACATGGGTATTGAACCGGAAAGTTGCAGCCATCAACAACCGAACTCAATTTCTAGATATTCATACACACCACCATATTTCATATCATAGGCATTGGAACTTTAAGCCATAAATGTGCGCACTCAGAAAAAAATTGATTGCCAACTACTTAATTCCAACAAGTTGCAATGTATGTCAAGCTAAGCCACATGAACTCTTGGTTTTGCTTAAAATACCAGTGTCAGATAACAAACACATTGGGCATTTCAGAAACAGCCATGACTAAACAATTGGACACATACCCATTGTCAGAAAATTGCAACCAAGAATCAACAAAAAGCACATAAACTACTTACTTGAGCAGCACTAGAATTTTGTTCTCCCTTCAAGTTCCCCATCTTGGAAAATCTGTACCCAAATCAACAGAAAGCCAATCTCCAAAAACGGAGAGTTGGTGTTTATAAGAAATTCACCCCAATGACAGAATAATCAAAATCCTCAATGACATAATAATCAAAAACCCATAAGCATAAACATTTGACACTATCATTATCCCAATGTCTATAGTATACCCACAAACCTATCTCCTTACCAGAAAGCAAATTTGCTCTGTATAGAATGTAAGCTCACTTACCCAAATCAACAGAAAGCCAATCTCCAAAAATGGAAAATTGGGTTTATAAAAATCCATCCCAATGACATAATACTCAAAAACCCACAAGCAAAAACATTTGGCACTATCATTATCTCAATTTCTACAGCAAACCCACAAACCTTTTTCTACTCCATAAAGCAAAATTATTCAGTATAAAAAAAAAAAGCTCACTAACCCAAATCAACAAAAAGCCATAAAAATTCATCCCAATGACATAATACTCAAAACCCAGAAACAAAAACATTTGGCACTATCATTATCCAAGTGTATAACATAACCACAAGTCTATTTCTTTTCCAAAAACTAAAACTTGTTCTGTGTCAAAAAAAAATTGAAAAAAGGTCACTTACCCAGTACTAGGAAGCTTGGGAGGGTCGACTTTTTCTCTCATGAGGGAACAAAAAAAGCTAACCAAAATCCAAAGTGAAAGTGTTCAATACTGACCAGAAAGTAGCCGTCTTTTTCTGTGTGTGGCAAAGCCAGGGCGATATTATTTTGCTTTCTGATCTTATTTCATATATGGGTAACCTAGGAAAGGATTAATTAAGTTGAAGGCTAATAAATGAGAAGGGAATAATGAAAGATTGGGGCTTTTGATTGCGACGACCGTTCGGGTGCACCGATGGCCGGTCGCTGGAGACCGGAGAGAGAGAGAGAGAGAGAGGTGGAGACTCTGGAGAGGGCTTTTTTTTATGTTATTTTGGAGTTGTAGTAGACTTGGGTTTACTTGTGTTTCAGTTTAAGGGCTTAATGGTATGTTTGGCGGTTGGCTCGCCAATGGCCAATGGGCATTGCTAGGCCTAGGACTTCAGAGCATTGTGTGTTTTTAGTCAACTCAGGTCCAGATTGGCTTTCCTCCTTTGTGGAGTACATTTTTTTTTGCTCGTTCCTTTGTGGAGTACATACTCAGTGTTCACTATAGGTTAACCGTACCGAAAATGTGTTTTGATACGGTAATTGAAAATTTCGGTTCGGCTTTTCTCTGTACCGGTACCGTATTTCGGTTAACTGTTATTTTCGATACGGTTAACAGTTAACCTAAAAAAATTCAAAATTTACAATAATTGATTTTAGGGAAAATCCAGTTTGTGCCCTCGTGTTCTAAACTTGTCCAGTTGGTGCCCAATCGATTTTTAAAATCCAGCAGATGCCCCTGTATTGTTGCTCGCGTCCTCTCCGTGCCTTATTTTGGAGGCTCCGTTAATGGAGACGTTATGTTTAAAAAAAAAAAAAAAAAGCAGCTAGATGTCACTTACCTTCCAGGCTTCAATGCTCTTACTTACCTGCCAAAAAAAATATCCAGACCCTCTCTCCTCTCTCCTCTCTCCTCTCACAGACTCCTCCTACTTCTCAGTTCTCAGTTGAGCTTCACGCCATCGCCACCAACAGATCTCTTCCCTATCCTCTCTCTCTCTCCCTTGTGCTCTCTCTTTCTCTCGACCAACAGCCCGCCCCCACTCACGCCCCACCAACGAAAATCCTTGAGTTTGATATTTTAATATCACTATGAATATTTTCAAGTTGAACTTGAAATTATAAACACAGCTTATTTATGAGCTTTGCATATTTACGAATTTTGCATATTGATTGAACAGGTTTTTATTAAAAAGGTTCAACATATTGATTCAACATTTTTATTAATTGAGATGAGGGAGGAACAAATTTGTTTTGATGGTGGTGTCTGTAAAAATGAAAGAGGGAAACATTTAGCTTCATAGTGAAAGTGGTGTAATCTTGGAGGGAAAAAAAGAGGGCAAAGTAAACGTATTTTAAAATTTGGGAGGGAAACAAGGGGGAGGGGGTCGACTGGAACAACAAAAGGATAAGGTACGTCACACATAACATCTGCATTAACGGATTTTACACAATAAGGCACGGAGCAGACTCGAGCAACAATATAGGGGCACCAGCTGGATTTTAAAAATCGATTGGGCACCAGCCGGACAAGTTCAGAACACGAGGGCACCAACTGGATTTCCCTTGATTTTATATTACATTTTTAAATTTAATTAAAGCTTCAATATTTCCCCAATCCTTCTGATACTGACAAAATCAATTTAAGAACACCTTATTTACATGTATGACATTTATTTATTTTGTTCAAGAAGTAAAAGGCCATTTTTCACTTACAGTAGCTCCATTGAAAATCAAAGAAAGGAACCCAGCAGTAGTAGATCTCTTGCCAGTAACATTTAGTTGTTGATTTCATGGATATTTTGATAATTTGTAGACAATTAAGAATGTCCATTTTCAATTAAGAGATAGAGGAGGAGGAAAAAATGGGGACAGAGGTAGTGGGTGTTGACTGGGAGAGATGGAGGTAAATGAGTTTGAAAGTAGTTACTGTTAGTGGGATTTTTTTTTGCTAAAGGGCACTGTCAAACTCTCAGTGGGTTTAAAATGTCAAATGGATCGCCCATTTAAATTTTACAATTCTGTTTTTCGATTAACCGTTCTTCGAAAAATGTGAACCGTAATCGTACCGAAAAATCGAGATTTGTCACCGGTGCGGTTACCATACCGAGATTATTTTTTGTTCCCGGTACGGTAACCTATTTTCTGGTACGATTTTGGCCGATTTCGGTATTTTATGAACAACCCTAGTACATAGAGTGGCTCCTAGCCTCCTAGAAAGACAACCCCCAAGAAAAGGAAAAAAAAATCCTAGTAATTAAGGTTATTTTTCAACGCGGTTTCACCATGCAGTTTCACTCAGATAAATTCGATTGGATTTTCATTTGATTAGTCATGTAACTAATTTTCTCTCAAAGTTTACTTCAATCCATTTCACATCTACAAAGTGAGTCGTGTTTTGCAAATTCAATTGGTTTAGTTAAGTTCGAATGGGTTCAGTTAAAGAGAACATAACCTAAAAGTGTATATAACATATAGGAAGTATGTTGTATAGTTCAACTATGTGAGTAGTGGAACATGTGTAATTATAGTTTCTTCATTATTCGTATTTGGTTCTTTCTCGATTCCTAGATATCAAACTTATCAATGAATTCGACCAAACAAAAAAATTTAGTAATCAGTATATATAGCACAATCTTTGACCATACAAGAGTGTACACTTTAATGACTTTTCTATAGGATATAATTTATGCTTTTGCCATTTATTATCGTTTATCTAAACTTAGAGAAATTGAACTCATGAAAACTCATATAAAGATAAAAACTTTTTTGTTTACAAACGTAATACGATATTGACAATAAGTCGATATTTAGATGTGTAAAAAATAAAACTAAGTTCTCCAAGATGGTTATCCAAATAATCTCTACACGAGAGGTCCCAAGTTTAAGGCTTTGGGCTAATTTTCATATTTGAAGGGAGTATGAGAGGTGCCAACTCTAAGTCTTTAGCCCAATTGATTTATGGTGGAAGGGTGTGTGAGTAGGGTCATTAGTATACTTAGCCTTGGCTCAAATGCTACACGGGTTCCACTTGCATTTCAAGATGAGTTGGGATGGGTGGATACTCTCGTCCTTGAACATTGAAAGTGTAAAAGCTCGTACAATTGTGGGGGGGGGGGGGGAGAGAAGAGAGGGAGAGGGTATTCAAAAAGATGAAATTGTCAAATGTCCAAACACCAATCATTGATTGTGGTCACTAATTGGTGGATTATTCAAGGTTATGATTCTTTAATAATAATCACGGGGTCGTCATTTACATACCTGTGAACTCAGAATGATGATTTCATGAATATGAACAAGCACGCTATGCAAAAGTCGTAAATTAAGGGGGAAATTCAATCAAAATTTGAGTAACCCCTTTTAAGAAGCTCAACTCCAAAGTAAGGTGGGTCGTCGTGTAAGTCGCTTTACATTAACGCTTGTAATAAAATCTTAACTTTAACACATTAATAATATATATTTAGCCAACAAGTCCATCATTCATCGGTGATGCTCAAATCTTTTTAGCATGTAGCAAGACCAGTTGATCAAAGTCATTAACTTCAACTTCAATCATCATCTTCCAGTTGAGGGGTGTGCAACTGTTGCTTCTTAGGTACGAACATGCATGACACAACATTTTTGGACTCGTAAAAAGTGATAAAGGATAAAAAAATATATGAATAAATCTTGAGGCACAAGTAGACATGTTAAACGGGTCGGCCCAGCGGGTTACGGGTCGGGTCATTCGGGTTCGAAATCGGGTCGATTACGGGTTGATTTTTGGGTCGAATTCACTTTTTAGTTCATTTTATCGGGTTGTAAATTGATTCAAGTCAAGAAATTTTTGTGAGGACCCTACAAAAACGGGTCGGGACGGTTCAACTTTTGACAGCTCTAGGCACAAAGCACGACATGGAGCCCTCCCTCCCTAGGGCACATTGCACGGAACCCACTAGCAATGCCCACGGGTGTGGCTTTCGTGTCTCCTAGAACCCCAAGCACGAAAACACAACGCACGACACAACTCAGCATGACTCATGGCCATATTTAAAGGTAACATATAATCATTGCATGAAAAAATCAATAATATTGGGCACCATGTAGAACTTCAAAAGAAAAAGAAAAAAGAATAAGGTGACGGTCTTCATGTAGGACTTAGGGAGTAAAACAAAATCTATAACCGAAGTTGGCGGAAACTCGTGAAAATGAGTTTCTATATCGATGTTAGGCTCTCTCTTCCTGAACAAGTTTCAAATTTCTCGAAGTTAAAACCAATATTTCTCTAATTTTCTCTCATCTAACTGTCTCTAGTCTCTTTCTTCCAAGCTCCAATCATCTCCAACTGCACAGGGCAACAACGATATGAATACATCAAGGTAGTTGTGGAGTAGATATTCAACACATCCATGTGGAACATGACATTGTAATCATCGTTAAATTGCTTAGATAGATATGAATTCACGTTCATTGAAATATATAAAGCTTATCCACTAGTACAATAGGGTACTTTGGGACTTGTAATCCATTTGCGATTGGCCACGTTCAAAGGGAAGGAAATCAAGTGACAATTTAGTTTGAAGAATTTTCTATGTTCCATTATAGGTTCATTGGGATACAATAGTTTTGATCATTAGAATTATTTAGGATTGTTTTTACAATATGTTTAGTAAGTTACATTTGAAAGGAAGCTCCCCTTAACTTTTGGTGTCACCTAATTACTATTTAATGGAAAAAAGAGATTAAACAATTTTTTTTTTGCGAAAAATAAAACCTCCATTAATAATAGGTCATACCACATTTACAAACGATATCAAATTTAACAATAAACAGATCTAAAAATCAAAAAAAATTATGTGGAAAGGTTACCAAACACTTGAGATTTGACAATCCCGAACGACTTCCTTTTTATTGTTGTTTTCCATATCACAACCTCTCCGCAAAAGCCTCTGTCATAGCCTTGATGAGTGCACAACTATGGCGATATAAATTGACTCATGACAAATAAAATCCACAGTACCACGGTACAAATGAACTAAATCCGAAAACCCTCAACTTCACGTTTTACCTTCAGTTTCGAACTAATTCATAGACTAAGATGTTTTGCAGTTGGAAACAAGCCTTCTGAGTAGAGGACACCCCCACTAGACTCCGTGAATCGAAAGTTACCAAAAATCCCTCTAAAGATGAAGAGATACTCTTTAGAAAAAGAGTCAAATAAAACTCACAGATGAGTCAAATTAATCTCACAATTCAAATAATCAAAATGTCATAGAAGGGAGCGATTAAACCTCACAATAGAGCAAATTTATTTACCTACTAAATAAAAAAAATAAAAAATAACAATGAAATGAGGAAAATTCAAGTAGGAAGAGAGGCTTACCGCGCGTAGATGACCAGCAACAATCTCTATCCCATGTTGAATAGAGTCAGAAAGGGGTGAGAAAAAAGGGCGGCTAGTGTTTTCTTAAGCGTTCCTACATGCAATTGCATCATCCACCCTTTAAAAAGCCAGGATCGCTGGTTCTGTTCACAAATGAATAGTAACAGTTCATAAATGAATAGTGCTACGTTTTTTTTTTTTGTTTTTTTTTTTTTTTTCGTGTTTTCCTTCCTTTTCTTTTTTTCCTGAATTGTACGAAAGAAATCAGTGTCCCACGACAGTAGTTGGCCATACCGAAATCATTCACTACGATCTCCAACTCCAACCCTTTCTCCTCCTATACAGACCATGCCTCTAACCTTTCTCCTCCCACGATCTATATTAATGGATAGACAAAATAGGTCAGAATTCAATTGGGATCGTCTACTTGGTGCCATTGGGGAAGGTCGGTTGTAACTTCTCACCTCAGTCACTCAATTTTGTGTTGAGGTAACGCCCCAATACCAAATAATATTTAGTTGTGTTTTATTTTATTTAAGTTTGTAAAGAAATAAAATAAAACAAAAGAAAAAAAAAGAAGTTAAAAGGTTGGGAAAACAAAAGGTCTTAGCCTTTTGGTTTTCTTTAGTATTGAAAGAAATAGTTGATGATTGGAAAGGCAAAAGCCTTTGATTGGCTATAAAAAGAAATGGCCGAGTGATTGAGTTTGGCAGTAAAAGGAAGGCCGAAACAAACAAAAGTAAAGGAAGAGACCAAGTGAGTGAGAGACAAACAAAGAGTGAGAGAAATTGAGTATTTCTCCAAAGAGGTTTGTTCCAGTTCACGGTTGATTCGGTTTGTTCGGGTGAAGATAATCAGAGTATTCGGATCGGTCATCGGCAGGTATTTGTGGGTGTATCTTTGGTTTTGTGGGAGTACCAAATTGAGTTAGAGTTTATCAATTTGTACTAATACCAAAGCTAGTTTGTTTACTTGTTGCTTGATCTTGTGAGTGTTGCCTTTGTACTCTTGATTATTATAGTGAATCATATTTTAGTGCGTGGAGATCCGCACCGTGGTTTTTCCCCTAATTGAGAGGGGTTTTCCACGTAAAATTGTTTGTGTTGTTTTCGGGTTTTCGCACTTTATTTTTCCGACTATCTGTTATTCTGATTGTGGGTAAATACCGTAGTTTTCCCCAACAGTGGTATCAAAGCTTTTGGTTGTAGGATCGGTGGTGGGAAAATTACTGTATTTGTTGAAGGAGGAATTATTTTGTGCAAGTAACATGTCTGGTAGTGTGCCCAAATTTGAAATCCCTTTGTTTGATGGTACAATTAATTTTACTGTGTGGAAGAGTACGGTTGAGGATTTGTTGGTTCAACAAAATTTAGATGAGGCTTTAGATGAGACAAAGCCTAGTGGGGTGACCGATGCCCAATGGACATCGAAGAAGAAGAAAGCTGTCAGTACTATTAGATTAGCTATGGCTCCGGAGATCAAGTATAATTACTTGACTGAGACAGATCCAAAGAAGTTGTTGGATAAGCTCCAGAGTGTATATGCATCAAAGTCACTGACTAACAAGCTTTGTTTGAGATATGAGTTGTACCAGCTAAAGATGGAGCAAGGTACAGCATTGCAGGACCACATTAACAGTTTTAACCAGCTAGTATGTCAGTTGAGAAATGCAGATGAGAAGATCTCCGATCAAGAGGAGGCATTGTTATTGTTGGCTTCACTACCTAAGTCCTACAGGCCAATTGTGCAGACATTACTTGTAGGGAGGACAGAGATTACACTAGACGAAGCAATGACAGTGTTGAGAGAGAATGATCGGATGATGTTGCAGGTTGATGGTGTATCTCCTAGTGATGGAGGAGATAGAGTACTAGCTGTGGAGGTGTCCGAAAGAGGGAGGAATCATGAGAGAAGAGGTGGTGGCCCGAGAAGTAGGTCGAAGTCGCGCGCGAGAGACTTTAGTAACGTGGAGTGTTACTATTGTGGTGAGAAGGGTCATATTCAGAGTCGTTGCCCAAAGATGAGAGATGATTTGAAGAGTTTCAAGCAGCTGCAAGAGAAGATGGGTAAGACCAAAATTGATGATGATAGCGGTTCCTCTAATGTAATTATGTCTTGTGATGGTAATAAGGAGTTGTTCTTGGCTAGTGACAATGAGGGGAAGGAAAGCCAAGAGAGTTGGGTGTTGGACTCCGGCGCTTCGGTTCACATTTGTAGAGACCATGCTATGTTTGATACTTTGTGCCAAGATGGAGAGTATGGTGACATCAACATGGGGAGTGGTAAGTTGAAGGTGAAAGGGATGGGTAGCATCCGAATTGAGCTCCATGGTGGTGTGACTAGAACCTTCCACAATGTGAGGTATGTACCCGATGCTCGTGTTAACGTGATTTCGTTGGGTGAGTTGACATCGCAAGGGTGTAGATACATTGGTACGGGAAGGTGGTGCAAAGTATATCGTGGTGCTACTTTGATTGTGCAAGGAAAGAAGGCGGAGAACAACTTGTGCTATGTTGAGGGTCATTGCGTAAGGAGGAGCAAGGCCAAGAAGAAGGTTCGTTTTTCGGACAAGGTGGAGGTATTTGGTGATTTGGGTCGAGGGAGGATTTGTTGAGGTAACGCCCCAATACCAAATAATATTTAGTTGTGTTTTATTTTATTTAAGTTTGTAAAGAAATAAAATAAAACAAAAGAAAAAAAAAGAAGTTAAAAGGTTGGGAAAACAAAAGGTCTTAGCCTTTTGGTTTTCTTTAGTATTGAAAGAAATAGTTGATGATTGGAAAGGCAAAAGCCTTTGATTGGCTATAAAAAGAAATGGCCGAGTGATTGAGTTTGGCAGTAAAAGGAAGGCCGAAACAAACAAAAGTAAAGGAAGAGACCAAGTGAGTGAGAGACAAACAAAGAGTGAGAGAAATTGAGTATTTCTCCAAAGAGGTTTGTTCCAGTTCACGGTTGATTCGGTTTGTTCGGGTGAAGATAATCAAAGTATTCGGATCGGTCATCGGCAGGTATTTGTGGGTGTATCTTTGGTTTTGTGGGAGTACCAAATTGAGTTAGAGTTTATCAATTTGTACTAATACCAAAGCTAGTTTGTTTACTTGTTGCTTGATCTTGTGAGTGTTGCCTTTGTACTCTTGATTATTATAGTGAATCATATTTTAGTGCGTGGAGATCCGCACCGTGGTTTTTCCCCTAATTGAGAGGGGTTTTCCACGTAAAATTGTTTGTGTTGTTTTCGGGTTTTTGCACTTTATTTTTCCGACTATCTGTTATTCTGATTGTGGGTAAATACCGTAGTTTTCCCCAACATTTTGCATATTGCTTCTATTGTTCGATTGCTGCAATTCGAAGAGGTCGGTTGGTTGTATACTTAAATTTCCATATTTCTTCTATTGTTCAATTTTGGGAATTCTTCAATTTTTAGTTATGTTTCAAATTTTATGTTGATGTTTTTCCAGGGATTTTGATGTAAGAGAGAGCGTGGCAGCTGGAACCAACATAAAACAAGGTATCTTGAACAAATTCCTTAGACACCGTTCTATTGAATTCATCATTTGAGAAATGCATTAGGGCTGCATATAGTGTCTACCTTGATAGGGATTGTAGTGAGAGAGAGCACAAAAGTGAGGAGAACTAAAATCTGTTTCCCTTTGTGGACCTGTAAATACCAGGTTGGATTCAATTGTGTAGTTTAGAAGATTATCAACGAATTGCAGTAGATCATGAGTTGAAACCATTCGACTTTGGATGTGTGAACAGAGAGGTTTTCAAGGTGCCCTTAGGTTGATTTCAATTTATTTATGTTTTTGCCGTCTTGATTTCAATGTTATGTCTTTGGTTGTGTGACCTTTTCCCTTTCCAGTAGCTCATTATCCTTGTCGCTCCATTCATGGACACGGTTTTTAATTTTCTTCTTTCTTCCTTATCAATTATCAATTGGTTAGCATTGTAATCCTCTTTCCTTTTCTATCTGCTATACCTTAATTTGTGATGATCTTTGTATATCTTCCCCATTTTTAATTTTCGTTTGGTTGACTGTGTGTACAATTGCAAAAATATTTCCCCCTCCTATAAGTACGTAATCAATAAAGGACTACAAAGAGGGAGGGAAGATAAACGAACTAAGACAAACATAAAGGTGTTATATATCTGAATTATAGTATAGCCAGAGTTCACACGTAGTGTTTGCTGTGCTTCAAGACGTGGATTATATATTGGTTAAGTTATGCAGTCATGTGAAAGTATGAAAATTTGGCAAAGAAACCTACATAATCGTAAAGCAGACTATGTGATACAACTAGGTGGAAGAAAATAATTCAATCCTTGAAGGAAATTCTATGGTGAAAAAAAAAATCATAGATCACCACTCACTCCTTGATCATGTCTACTTGACTACTTGTAACAGTTTGTGCCAATCTTGGGACGGAAAATTTGGAGTCTTGAGCTACAAGTATTAATCTCCTGTTTCTCCTTTTTTTGAAGGTTTTGTATATATGTCTCGTTATTCTTAATTTCCCCTTTTGTTCTGCAACTGTACACCAACTTTGATTTTTATGGAGTCAAACTGGTTTTACTTATTTATTATTTTTTTAATGACCAATTAAATTAATACTTTGTTCTAAATTATGGGGTTGTTGGAAGCTGGCTCACTGATTGTTTGTTTGGCCCTAGGCTAATTTGATTATTGTTTTACTATGTTCCGACTAATACACTATGGAGTATATGGCTTTTGTCTGTTACTTCATTTCTAGCATATTTTCTTCTATCTTTTAGTCTTCAAAATCCTTTATCTAATTTGGATGAGGGTTTAGATTCATATTGTGTCTATATGACTATATGTGCGGATAGAAAGAAGAAACAGTGGTATAAATTTATATTTTATGGGGTGTGCATGTTTCTGGTCAATTTTCTGAGAAAGATTTTCATTATGGGTTGTGTTCTTTCTTCTTCAGGAGTGATGATGCTATAGTGAAATGGTCCTCTATGCTCTTCCTCCCTTCTCTGCACAATCGAAGTTTGTTCATCGAGGTATGCCCTCTCTCTATCCCGCTCTCTTTCTCTAGCTCATTGTCCCAATTTGTTCCACTAAAAGACGCATTTGACTTTACCCGAATCATCAAACAACCTAAACAGCTCTTTACATGAGCCATCGTTATCCTAAAGCTTGAAAAATATATGTTAATGTATGTTTGTTATGGAGTAAGTGTCATTTCAACATGTAATCTGTGCGTGAGATATCACTAATTGCAAGTAATTGCTATGTTGCTCTTTGAGAATATATTTAAGTTAATATTGGAATTGATTCTGATGGTAAGAAGTCCGTTAAAGTATGTTTTGAATTTTTTTTCATACATTGTTCAAAATAGAATTGAGCAAAAATTTGTGTTGCTCCTGGAAAATGGGCTCTTTGAATGATCAAACTCTAAAGCGCCCAATTGCCAAATCTAAATGCTCAGTTCTTTTATATGGTGAAACTTAGGGAACTTTTACTTCTCTGACATTGTGGAAAGAAGTATTTTAAGTAGGATTATTTATCTTTTTTTTTTCAGTTGGAATATTTATAGTGTGAATTTGGGTATTTGGGGAACCAGCGACACATTGAGATTTGGCAATTGGTGCAGCTTCAATCTAATTGGGTTTTCCCCAAAGTTGGATGAATTTGGGTATTTGGGGAAACCAGCTATGCATTGAGATTTGGCGATTGGTGCAACTTCAATCTAATTGGGTGTTCTCCAAAGTTGGAGTTTATAAGGAGATAGTAATGTAATAAGCACTTAGCTTCTTTTTTTTTTTGGGGGGGGTGATGCGGGAGCAAGTGTGCAAAGTAAACAGAACAACCAAGGAACTAGCAAGATAACATCTATTCTTGTTTACATCGAGTTTCTTTGGTGGTTATGCATTAAATTGACTCCTACAAAGATAATTACATGGAGTTTACACACAAGATCGGGATTAAAGCTCTTATTATATGATAACATTCGTTATAAGGATTCCCGTAATTTTGACAGTTTCTACACTGGTTCGTATTTTGATCATAACTCACTCATACGACATGAGATCATGGTGATTCAAAGTTCTATAGAAAGCTGGAAAAGAGATCTAAAACTCCTATCTTTTGAGTTTTCCCATATTCGATACGTAACAGGGTTTAAAAGGAGATTTAATTTACAGTGGAAAGCTGTTCCCACGGGTTTGTGCCTTGGGCGCTAGGTAATCAGTTGTTTAGTTCGATTTCGTTTAGTATTCCCTTAATTAGTTAGAATATGTTTAGGAGAGTAATAATCTGATTGTTATTAGTATTAGAAGTCCATTAGGTGTTAGGAAAGCTGTTAGTTAGTCCGTTTTACAATTGTAGTCAGTTTCGTAGTTAGTTTCCTATTCGGACTAGGATTAGGATTCCAAATAGCTTTAGATTTCTTTGTCTATAAATAGGGGAGCTTTGCTACTGTAAACTCGTGCTTTGATGATTAATTATTGAATACATGAGTATTTACCCCTCAAACTGAGTGATTCAGGTTGAAACCCTTACGAGTGATTCGTGAGTTGTTCTTGAGTGATTCTTGAACAAGATCCCTTTGTGTGATACTATCAAAGGTTAATTTCCGTTTTGTTACTTATTTCACATCGGGGGGGGGGGGTTTGAAATTCACTTGTAAAGCTTGTATTTCCTAGCGGTTTGAAAGATGATCTCCTGGCTGTTCTTTTGTATTATATGTGGAGATCAAAAACATTGCTTTTATTTTGTGGCTAAAGAGACATTATAGAAAGCCAAAGGATTCCTGGACTTTTTGGCTTGCTGCAATGTGATAACAAGTGCCACATTGACTCTCATATGCTCCTTTTATTTGGCAATCAGGTTGTCCTGTGTATAGAACTCCTGTCATGACTTCAGTATCGATGAGTACGATGACCCACAGTGTGAAGTTGGATCACACTAATTTCTCGACACCTCTTAGTAATACCTCTCCCCAAAGAATGAGAAGGAATTACAAGGATCTTCCAGAGGTACCTCATGCGCCAAAGAAACCTTGTATCCCATTGCCCACCAATCAATTCCTCAACAAAGGTCAGTTTGATTCACCTTCATGTTGGCAACGTTAGCTATTTCTTTTTTTTGTGTGTGTTTTTTGGAAGGGGGCATAGGATTAACAAACATCATTTTTGTAGCGATGAGTCCGATGACAATTTAAATGTCATACTACTACTCATAAAAAAGATTGATCCACATTACATGTGATATGTACAGATTAACAGACATCATGTGGTAGTAGTTGATGATTTTATATTTGCATTTTTCTGTTGTGGTAGGTATATTGATTGTTTGGATCAACTTTCATTTTAAATGCGGTTGTGCTCTGAGCTAAGTGAAGACAGAAACATTGGGAGTGGAGCTTCACATTGCTCAATATCTTGGTGAGTCTTCGACTTTTAGGTTGTTTTGGTTCACATAGCTTATGTTGTTTTATATTGTTGTAGTGCATATTAGCATAGATCTCTTCTTACTAGATTATAGATGCATGAACTACTCAATTCAGCACTCCATTTTCAGTGGATAATTTCTTTACTGGATTTCAGATGCATTCACTACTCTCTGTGTAGCACTCTATTTTTGCGTTATTCGTTGCACATTCATCATACCAAATATATCTTACTTGCTACAAATACATTTTCGTAATGGGAAACATCGTCTTGAGTTGTAGTTAGCTCCATGCATGCTAATATGTCTGTTTTTGCCTATATATTCCTATTGTAGGAAGTTATTGTCTTGCGTTGTATTTCCTAGAAAGAGGCTCCAACACAAGCGATGTAAGGGGAGTTGTTGTATTAGAAAAGGCATTACTTTTTATCCAAATAAGTTGGGGAAGGCATTGCTTGCAACATTGGATGGGATTTATCAGAAGTTCAGAACTAAGTACTTGCGGAGCATACTTTTCAGAATTCTTTTTAGCAGATCATCAATGATTTGAATATAAGTGGCATTTTTCAATTTCAAAACAGCAATTTTGTTTCATTTTGCGTGATTATTCTTTGATCTTTTATGAGTGATGAGTGTAATTTGATGATCATGGACTTCATGGTTGGATAAGTAGATTCTTTCACTTGTTTTGCAGGTATGATTTTTGCCTCTGAATCTGATGGTGAAAACAAGTTCTAAACTAGCTGCTTAGGGGAGATTAAGCACTACCTATGTTTTGTGCAATTGTGGTTTTGAGTTGTGTGAACACCTCTTGTTTTCATGTGGAATTTCATGAGATGTGCCAAGTAAACTGATGCACTGAGTGCTAATGGCTAACTGATCACTAATGGGTGTTTGAGGTGGGATGCAGATGCAGGGGTTCAGAACTTGTCCAGCTGACTAAGGGAAACTCGATATAAAGGCCTGAAAAAGTAGTGGTGGCAAAGTTTGTCCATTGTATATGGAATGAGAGGAACCTTAGAGTTTTTAGAAAATGAGGTGTAAATGGTTCTGTTTTAGTGGGAAGCTCCAATGTGTAAAGAAAGTTGCTCATTTTCTGTCCTTTAAGATCAGAAGTGTAAGTGTACCTATGTGAGCTCACTATGGTTCAATAAGTTTTGTAATGAAACTATGTAAATGTTGAGGGAGGATTGAATACCTTTCCAGAAAGGGGTGACATCTCCTCCTACGGTGAAATTAGTAGTGTAATCTTTTGGGTTGCAAAACTTCTTAGGGGGTGGGCAGATAAATGCCTTGTTTGGCAATTATTCCTTTTTTGCTTAGCTTGTCTGGCATTCAGGTCATAGCTGATAGTGGATATATTAGTGGTACTCAGGATTATCAACTTGCACGCGGTCCAACAACTAGTTTAAAAGAAAAGAGAACATTATACATGGTGTCATTGTGTTTTTTTGTAACTCATATACCGTGATTTTTTTTTTCTTTTCGATTATGCATGGCGCCTATAATACTTTTAACAAATTTTCATACAAGACTTGTTTTAAACCCTTGTGTCTCAATTACCAAAGTACTTGATATAGCATGTGGTAATATTTAATGATGTTTTTTGCACCAAAAATATATATTTACAGTGTGTTTGCCTGTTTGGGAAATTGATGTTAATGAGCAAAATGAAGCAAAACTATAGAAAACTATAGAAATCTTTAAAATTTGCTTTGTTTGGTTATTAGAAAGGAAAATAACGAAAAATTAAAAGTATGAAAATGCATGTTTGGGAACTTGATGTTAATGAGCAAAATGAAGCAAAACTATAGAAAACTATAGAAATCTTTAAAATTTACTTTGTTTGGTTATTAGAAAGGAAAATAATGAAAAATCAAAAGTATGGAAATCTCCTAGTTATAATTTGCTCAATTAGATTTTCATAGTTTTACTCTCAAAATCGATTGAAAATCTATGAAAATTTGAGGAAATCTAAAAAGAAAGTCTTTATTTTACAATGGATTTTCTACAATAACAAACCAAACAAATAAAAATTGTGTAAATCTCTTACATTTCTACAATTATTATAATGGTAAACCAAATAACTAAAAATGATAAAAAATTTCAATTTTACTTTTACGTAAATATCCACAAATTTACTTTTCTTTACTTTTCCCACAAAAACTTGTTTGAGACCGTCTTATTATAACTTTTGGTGAGACGAATGTCACTTTTTAGTGAAATAAGGGTCACTGCTCATAATAAGTGACCCCTACATATCTTAATAATAACCCCTACATTTTTGTGAGTTGGTCTTACATAAGATTTACTCTACTTTTCCTGAACTATAAAGTACCCAAACATAATGTTAATAATATTTTGAATCTATTATTCTTGTCACTCATCAAACAAGCTCGATAAAAAGTATTACTTGACCTTAGAATATTCTTGAAAAAAAGAATAAAATTGTGCCAATGGATTGACTTTGGAGGTAGAACCGTAGAAGGTGATATTGGTGAATAATTCTAGAGTGTTCCATGAAGGACAAAAGAAAAAGGAAAAAGACCTAATCCAACGGTCAAGATGAAGCAGAAGGTTCAAGAGGGCAAGTAGTAAACCGTTTGCCCAATTTAAACCTAATTGAGATTCAGAGCCCACCCACCCACACTCAGCTCATCCATTTCTCTCACTCTCTTCGCGTCTCCTCTGCTTCTTTCTCCCTCTCTATCTATCTCTTTAGATAGCCAGGGTATTGATAAGGTGATTAAGCTCATCTCTCTCTTTCTCTCTCTTTCTCTCTCTCTCATCTAAAGTCACCACCAGTAGTCAACTCATCAAGGTACCAAAAGCTTCCTTCATCTTTTATCTATCTTATCTTGTTTGGTTTTTTTTTTTCTTTATTTTTTGGGTGAATATGATGTTGGGTTTTCTTAATGTTGCCCTATTTTGTAGTTTTGGTTCATGGGTGTATGCCATTTCTTTACAATATTGTATTATGTGTTGTGGTTGGTTACCTCTTTATCTCCTTTTGATTTGTTGTTGGTTTTCTTAATGTATTTGTAATTGTAGTTGAAATTGTTCATGGGTGTATGCCATTTCTTTACAATAATGTATTATGTTATGTGGTTGGTTATCTCTCTTATCTCCATTGGGGGGGGGGGGTTGTGCCTGTGTCTTTTGCATTTTAATGTTGGTTTTCTTAATGTATTTCTACTTGTAGTTGAAATTGTTCATGGGTGCATGTCATTTCCTTACAATAATGTATTATGGTGTGTTGTTGATTATCTCTCATGTCTCCATTATGGGGGGGGTGAATTTGATGTTGGTTTTCTTACTGTGGCCCTACTTTGTATTTGTATTTAATGGGTGTGTGAGATTTCGTTACAATAATGCATTTTGTGTGGTTTTGTTTGCAGTAAATTAAATGGCATCCACATTGACAAGCATGTCCTCTGTGGGTTCATTGGCTGCACCCAAGCCTGTGGCTTCTGGTGAAAAGTTATCATCTTTTGCTTCAATTTCTGCTACTGCTCTTGGTAATAGACGAGGACAAAATGCCCTTTTAAGAAAATCATCACGGTCCAGTAAGATTAATGCCATGGCAAAGGAGTTGTATTTCAACAAAGATGGCTCTGCTATTAAAAAGCTACAGGTGAGTTAGTTCATTTCTGAGCTTGTATTTAAACCCACTTGAATTGAATAAATATGTTCAACTAATTGTCTGTCACTGTGAAATTTCAGAGTGGGGTGAACAAACTTGCAGATTTGGTTGGGGTTACTCTTGGACCAAAAGGCCGAAATGTAGTTCTTGAAAGCAAATTTGGGTCCCCTAGAATTGTCAATGATGGTGTCACTGTTGCAAAGGAGGTACCTTTAACGTTGACATGCTTCTGGTTTTATTTTGTTTGCTTATGTAACTTCTTTCTGCAGAGTATGCACTATGTCTATGCTTATGTAAATGTACTAGGAGGGTTGGATTTTGTGACCTTTTTTGTGTGTTGATCGAACTCCTTTGGTGATGGATTTGTCGGGCAAAGCCTGGATACCTATGCTATCTAAAAAACTTTTTTGGTAAATTTCACCTTCATTCACAAAATTGATTTTCCATTTTGGATGATTGGTTTTGACGTAGCACTTGTAATTGTAAACAATGTTTATCTATTCTATTCTCAAGTTACCAGCTACCATAGATGGGTATAATTTCAATGTCTTATGTCGGAACTTTGCTTTTGCGAAGGTTGAATTGGAGGATCCAGTTGAGAATATTGGTGCAAAGTTAGTGAGACAAGCAGCTGCCAAGACTAATGATTTGGCTGGTGATGGGACAACTACATCTGTCGTCCTTGCACAAGGTCTTATTACAGAAGGTGTCAAGGTCTGTTATGAGTAATTTGCTTTCGTAAGTTCCAAAAGTTTAGCGTACCTAGAATAATTGTAATTATATGCATTTTTATTTTTGTTAGGTGGTGGCAGCTGGGGCCAACCCTGTTCTGATCACACGAGGTATCGAGAAGACTACAAAAGCATTAGTAGCAGAGCTTAAGTTGATGTCCAAAGAGGTAATAATATAAAGCGTCTTATTTAGCTACCCATCTTGAATATGTAAGCTATTTCAGGGATTGAGTTGTTCAAGGATGAATGGTATGGTATTGCAGGTTGAAGACGGTGAACTAGCTGACGTAGCAGCTGTTAGTGCTGGGAATAACAGCGAAGTTGGTACAATGATAGCTGAAGCAATGAGCAAAGTGGGAAGGAAAGGTGTGGTAACCCTCGAAGAAGGAAAAAGTGCTGAGAACAGCCTTTATGTTGTGGAAGGGATGCAATTTGATCGAGGTTATATTTCACCTTACTTTGTAACTGACGCCGAAAAGATGTCAGTTGAGTATGACAACTGCAAGGTATTTGACTCGACCTTTCTTAAACTGCAATGTTAGTGTTCTGCATAATGTATCTTTTGGAGTTGTACTCATGTGTTGTTCCGAAAATTATTTGTGTAGTTGCTTCTAGTTGACAAGAAGATATCAAATGCAAGGGATCTCATAAACATTCTGGAAGATGCTATCAGAGGTGGATACCCTGTACTGATAATAGCGGAAGACATTGAACAGGAAGCTTTGGCTACTCTTGTTGTGAACAGACTGAGAGGGTCCCTGAAAATTGCCGCGCTTAAGGCTCCTGGGTTTGGTGAACGTAAGAGCCAGTATCTTGATGACATTGCCATACTTACTGGAGGTTAGTTTTTACACTAGTTTCTTTTTTATTCGTTGAATGCTACTTGTTTTTACTTTTAGCTCTTGATTCCTTCACTGTAAACTTACTTCTTCTCTAATTTGTATCAGGAACTGTTATCAGGGACGAGGTGGGTCTTACCCTGGACAAAGCTGACAAGGAGGTTTTGGGTAATGCTGCTAAAGTGGTTCTTACAAAGGATTCAACCACAATAGTGGGCGATGGGAGCACACAAGAAGCTGTCAACAAACGGGTTTCACAAATAAAGAATCTTATTGAGGTAGAAGTTAGAATTCGATTGCCCCCAGGCTCAACTGGGGATTACTTACCCTATTAACTTTGGCAATGCTAGCATCTCATGCTGTCTTTTTATCTAAAAAGAAAGGTATTTCATGCTGGTTCATGATGGTGCAGGTTGCTGAACAAGATTATGAGAAAGAGAAACTTAATGAGCGAATTGCCAAACTCTCTGGTGGTGTAGCTGTTATCCAGGTACACAATGTTTTTTTTTACCGTTAAAAGAGGTTTGGGACAAGTGTTGGAAATTCTTCTTTTGCTGATAATGTGATGTTATTTTTCTCTGGAGTAGGTTGGAGCACAAACTGAAACCGAACTTAAAGAAAAGAAGCTGAGAGTAGAAGATGCTCTTAATGCTACAAAGGTATTATTTCCTTAGTTTCTGGAATGACTAATTGTGATGTTATCCACATTGAGCTCCGAAGAATTGGCATTGTATAACATCTATTTATGTTTATTTTTCAGGCAGCGGTTGAAGAAGGAATTGTTGTTGGTGGTGGATGTACTTTACTTCGACTTTCATCCAAAGTGGACGCCATCAAGGACAGCCTTGAAAATGTTGAGGAGAAGGTTATCATTTACCTCTCTCTCTCTCTCTCTCTCTCTCTCTCTCTCTCTCTCTCTCTCTCTCTCTCTCTCTCTCTCGTGGGCCATTGGCACATAATTTCATTGTTCTACGCCTCATAATCTATGTTTAATTTAATGTGCCAAAATGTTGTAGTGTTCTTATCTCACTTGTTAGTGTTGGCTATTTTATCTGATGAGTGTGTGTATGTATCCAGCCGTAGGGCATAACCATTTTCTGAAAATTCTACATTCAAGTTTTATTAAAATGCGCATACATAATTTTTAATGCTTCCTTAGAACCCCGAGGAGGTAGCTCAGCTTGTCTAATAAGACCTGAGATCTATTCCAGAGGTCTCAGGTTCGAGTCCCCTCAGGGTCACTAGAGGTATTTCTGGTTGTTCACCTCAGGGCCCATGAGATTAGTCAAACAAAGCTTGGATACCCATGTTATCTAAAAAGTGCTCCCTGAGTCGCAGAAGCTTAAAAATGATAATATGCTATGAAGTCATTGATTACTTTTCTCATTGGAATGTACCAAAGTACCCTTTGACATAATATCTACCACTACTGCAATACTTAGGAAACATTAAATCATCACTTGAAACAAAACACAATTTTGCACCTCAGGTGCTCCTCGGTAAGCACCAAGATTACGTTGCCTAGATGGTAAGAAGCCCCTTACTTCTTTAAACACTGCTTGATTACCGTATGCTGCTTCTCTCTTGCTCTGAGTTATCTTCTGTCGTAGAAGACCTCTCTAGCAAGCACATGGAGCTCTTGAGGTGTTGAAATGTCTAAGCAGTGCCACTTAAGAGGCCTATACCATTCAGGGATTAGGTAGTTATGGTGTACTAACCTTTACAGAAATCCTTCCGTTTAGAGTTCAGACTGCTTAGATAATATCAGTTTCCATATTACTTCAGAACAAAGGGGTAGTGAATTGGGTTTTTATTTATTTTATCATTTTTATTTAGGTCTGGAATTGCATGTGAAGAAACCTTGCATATGACTATCATACTGATATAAAACAAGAAATTATGGACCGTCTCTGCTTGTTTTCTGTAAACTTTATTTGCTTCTGCTTTGTTTGCAATAAAATTAGTAGTTATCTCAGTCTTCTTGAATTAGGGCTGTGATCTGATGTACTATTGGATGTTTTCTCTGATTTAGAGGCACCAGTTTCAGGCTGAAAGCTTTCTGAGTTTCCAGATTTGTTCCAATTGACTAGTGAGAGGCATTGAAATAATAGCAAATGACAATGCCATTGTTCTTCTAATACTAAAAGCTGAGATAAACCCTGAGTGAGCTCAGCTAGCAAGACCTCTGAGATCTATCCAGAAGTCCCAAGTTTGAGCACCCTTAGGGCCACTGAAGGTTTTGCTAGTAGTTTTCTCCAGGCTTGATGGGATTAGTAGGACAACACCTTAAACTAATGTTATCTAATAAAAAATATAGTAGTAATAACTATGCTGAGATAACGATATATCTGTTGGCTGTTAGTCAGTACTAGAATTACCTGTTTGCTACCAATCCTGGTCTTAACTGCTGCTGTAGTAATAACTATGCTGAGATAACGATATATCTGTTGGCTGTTAGTCAGTACTAGAATGACCTGTTTGCTACCAATCCTGGTCTTAACTGCTGCTTTTGGTTTGTGTTCATTTCAAAAAGTTATTGTTGCTAAAGTTAGGTTTGTGTTCTTTTCAAAAAGTTACTGTTGCTAAAGTTAGCTTTTATAATATACAGGTGGGGGCTGATATTGTCAAGAGAGCACTTAGCTACCCCTTGAAGTTAATTGCCAAAAATGCTGGTGTAAATGGAAGTGTTGTCAGTGAGAAGGTATTTGCATGTGGTTGTTATTGGTTGCCATGGCTCAAAGTATTATTTTTTCCATTGTGTTGGTACTCAGGGTATTGTATTTTTACCTTTAGGTGCTCTCAACTGATGATGTAAGATATGGATTTAATGCTGCCACGGGACAGTATGAAGACTTGATGTCGGCAGGAATTATTGATCCGACTAAGGTAAGTTGCTAACAGTGCTCTCGCAATTCAATGTTTCTTGTGAGACGTGCATATACTTATTTGATCTGCAATTCAGGTCGTGAGGTGCTGTTTGGAGCATGCATCTTCAGTGGCGAAAACATTTTTGATGTCAGATTGTGTAGTTGTTGAGATAAAAGAGCCTGAACCAGTCCCTGCAGGAAATCCCATGGACAATTCAGGTAATGAATACTAATTGTTTCAAGTTGCACGATCATGGATCTGTGTCTGCCATATACGGTATAATGGATTCGGGGAATGATGTAAATTCTAACACGTCTTACTATTGCAGGATATGGATACTAGTTTGGCTTCGGAAAATTGGACGGGATAAAGCAGAGTTTCGAAAGTGATAAAGAGCTAGGCTAGTGCTTTTTTGTAAATTTATTTATTGTAGGCGGTCGAGCTGCGATATGCGAAAATGGTAGAGTTTAGGTGAAGAATCAGTTGTTGAACTCGCAATTCAGTTGTATTCAGGGAACTTTGACAATCTTTACCAAGAGGAATAAACGTTTTTGCCCTGTCTGTGTGTGTGCTTCGCTGTAAGAATTATTTGTAAGACGAGAGATTACTATGAACTGATGATCATTAAAAGTAGCTGTAAAAGACCTACCCTTTTCCGGTTTTCCCTTCTTGAAGGTGAAATGAGTCCTCAAGAACACTATTTTGTGTTCAAATAATAGGTCTTGTGACATTCTCATTATTGTTAGTTTGCTCTATCAATATTAGAGTACACAGTTCACAGTTCTGCAAAAATTTTCCTAAATATCTAAAACACACTCTTGAATCAGAATCCTAAAAAGCTTACTGACATTCAATATGCAATGTGCAACCACACTAAAGCCCTGTACATTCCATGAATTAACAATTTTATGGCAACAAAAAGATGGAACACTAATCCCCTCTGGTATCTGGGTCGTTACCCTCCACTTCCCAAGTAACTTTTTTTTTTTGTTTTGTGAACATACAACTACTAGGAATAGAGTTTAGAATTCTAAGAATATTACAATCCTTCAAATTAGTCATTGCGTGCACAGCTAGAGCATCTGTAAGTTCATTCTCTTCCCTAAAAACATGGAGGATTCTCTTCTGCTCCATAGTTGTGAACTAGTGATCAGTTCCCTACATTCCATAAGAATATTGAAGAAGATATTCTTATCAGTTTTCTATTTATTTAGCAGTTGTACTACCTTTAAGGAATCAGAGCACAGAATAATATTATTCCAATGGTTAGCTCTAATAATCTTGAGTGCCTCCCACATTGCTAATATCTCAGTCGTTAAGACATTAGATGCCCTGATCTTCATGGTAAATCATGTCTTCCAATTGGAGTTGTGATCACGAAATACACCTGCAATGGTAGCTACAAGATTTTTGGGTATTTTCAATATTGTTTATTGGTTTTTGTTTTGATTAAATTAAAATAAAATTAAGTTAATGCTTTATTTGATGATAATGCTTTGTTGATGGACAAGTTAACAAACTAAATAAAACTAAGTGAACAAATTACAATCAACGTTGTTTGGTTTCTTTCTTTCTTTTTTAACGGATTTGTTTGGTTTTTTTTATTCATTGATTATGTAAATTCTTTGTTTTAGGCCATTCCTCAAAGGAAAAAGAATGAGGGGGAGGTGATTTGCAAATAAAAAGGGTATTCTAGGAAGTATTGGTTTAAGAAGATTTGCGTTCAGTAAATCGGGATTTACGTTAAGCAATTCCGTTCATAAATCACTGGTTTAACAAACTCATACTGAGGAACGTCTACATCGTAGTTGCCTCTCATGTCCAAATTGAATTTGTCCAAGGTCGATATTGCAAACTCGGAACATAGGTTGTCATGAGCTTCATCGAGCTGCTTTTGTGTGTACATACGACTGCCCGAAAACAAAAAGAGTCAAAAATTTAATATTACTGACAGAACAGCATAATAAGCAGTGACAATTGAAATTAGGGTTCATGAATAGTCAGTACATACGGTGGAATTTTAGGATCACATCGAGATCGAGTCTTGTTTTCGAGTTTCCGGAGCTTGCTTGTGCTTGGATTATCACTATCATCACGCGAACTACAAACAATTATCAAAACTCAAATCAATCAACAAATCAATTGCTAAAACAAAATACTAAAAACAATAAAGCATGGAACTTTCATGCACAACTAATCCTAACAGACTCTAGAAATTAAATTGTACCAATTGAAGCAAAATTGGAGATTATTCAACGTATATATTATACGATTAAACCCTAATAGACAGACAGATAGTAAAATCGAAGCAAACAAAAACAAAGAAACTCTCTCTCTTTTAGCAAATCAAAAACTAGGTCAATAAAACAGTAGTAAATCGCGAGAAATTACCTACCGTGATACAATTCTCGAACGCAAGTGGTAATCTCAAGAAATAGTTACCATCTTTGTTCTACAATCGATGAACTCTTTGATCAATTCCCGAGTTGCTTCGAAAATTCTCTCTCTCTCTCTCTCTCTCTCTCTCTCTCTCTCTCTCTCTCTCTCTCTCTCTCTCTCTCTCTCTCTCTCTCTCTCTCTCTCTCTCTCTCTCTCTTGTTTTTCTTTCTTTCTTTGTGATTTGATTTGTTTTTTCTTCGCACCAGTTTTGTACTGACATACGAACTTCAGGTGATCATCGGGTCGGGTCGGGCCGACCTACTAACGCACACTTGACCCACAAAACAGGGAAGAAAACCGAGGAAGATCTACAATGGGTTGTGACTTGTACATGAGAGCTGGTTGTGAATTTGGCGAGGGGTTTGTTTTTCAATAATAAAATTAGGGAAAAGGTGTTTTTCTACTTAAATAAAAAAAAAAAAAAATCTCTCAAAATTAAAGATATTTTGATCGAAAAAGGAAAGAATTGAATTCTTTAGAAAAACAAAATCAGAAAAATAAAAAGGAAAAAAAAAAGGTTTTTTTCTATGGTGCCCGTACTAGTGTGTTCCTAAAAAAAAATCTAAAATAGTGTATTATTTTTTACTTTTGAGGTGTCCCGACAATAATTGTTAATGTTTTAACTGTGCCATTAGTCAGAGGTTGCCATTAATATTTAATATATTGGGCGTTACATAATTATCATGGCATGTTGAATGGCTTATTTGTAGAAGTGACAAACGGGTCTACCGGATTGGTTTCTAATCGGGTAAGTTATTTGCCGTTTTCTCTCCCATTTGTGACAAATTTCCCTTTTATATTTCGTTTCCAATTTGTCCGTGTTGGGAATTTGATGGACAATTCAGGCAATTAATTAACAGTAATTGTACAACCATCTATAACCGAGTAGATCATGGACCTCTGATTTCTAGGGATACAATGATACAATAATGGATTCATGGAATGGTGTGAATTCTAACTCGTCTCACTAATGCATGATATGGATACTAGTAACTCTGCTAGTATGACTTCCGAAAGCTGGGCGGATAAAAGAGAGTTTTGGTTACAATGGATGCAAGAACCCGCATAGCTAGGTCATTCAAAGGGGTAATTACGAGAGTTCAAGACATCATCCCAACAGTTTAGAACGTGCTAATGAGCTAGGCTAGTGCGCTCTCTTCTCTTCGAAAGGATGCGCACTATTGAGCAGTAGAGCACAAGTAGAATGACAAATACACTTATCAGGACAATAGTTCTATTAACATCAGAGAAAGTCATCAATAATGGCAGATTCGCCTCTTTCTGAAACACAAGTAGAATGACAAATACACTAATCAGGACAATAGTTTCGAATATACTAGTACTGTAACGTTTCAAAACTAAAATCCTCCTTCACTTAACCCATGAATCAGAATCCTAAAAAGCCTAATGACATTCATTATGCAATGTGATCTGAAGTTTCACAATCATGCATCAAAGTATCCTTCACCAGAACCCCAGTAAAATCAAACCACAGGTTCCTTCTAATAGATGAAAGCTAGGAGGCTAAGTCGGTAAGTCCCCTTAATTTGCATAATTCTGCTACTGATATTTCTCTTGGCAGGGCCATAAATTGGAAATTGCAGCAGTAAAATTACAGCTCGCAGTTGCACTCCAGGCTCCAGCAACCACACTACCTCCCCCCACCTAAACTGAGACATCACCATTATTCTCCAAAAGTTCCAAATTGTGTTTCAACTGCAGGTTCTGTTTACACTGAGAGCTTACATGGCCCAAAAAAGATTATGTCAGGATAATATCTTAAGTAAATTATGGCCTAGTGTTCGTGATCCAAAAACAAAAGCCTCACAATCCTATCGGAGAGCATTTCTTCATTGGCTCGGATTGGCAACTTGTTTGGCTCTAAAACAAGCAATGAGGGCTTCATCCTATTCTTGAGGGACCTCTAATCAGCAAACAACAACAATTTAATTGCTTTCAATAAGTAAATTAAGTTTCTGTCCGTACAAGTCCATTATATTCCGTACAAGTCATTTCTGTCCGTACAAGTCCATTATATTCCGTACAAGTCATTTCTGTCCATACAAGTCATTTGGTCCGTACAAATGATTAGTTCGTACAAATAATTAGTGCCTACAAGTCATTAGGGTCATTCCTTAGCTTAATCACTTTGCATCAATAGGTTTTAATTACATTTAGCTTTGTTAATGTAATAGTGCAACGCTAGCGAGTACGTAACAAGTGCAACATCATTAATCTTGATATACTACTCCTTTTGGGAAAGTTTTCAACCTTGGAGCACAAGTGAAAGGGACAGCTGTTACCTCAATAAGAGCCAAAGAAAGCCAGGACCACAATAGTACAAGGAGAGGCTCCAATTTGTACTATGTGCGTTGGAATCAGCTGAGCACAAACAACACGTTTTGGGGACCATTTGGAGCCCTTTCTCTCAAGAGGACAACAATGCACATTTCTAGGGTATTCTATTAGGGTTTGTTGCATCTTTGAGCCTATAAATATGTATTGATAGCCAATGTAACAGAGAGGATGGTTGAATGAGAAAATTAAGCTTGAAGCTTGTAATGAAAATCCATGTCAAATCTCAAGCCCTTTATCTCTTGTTTGGTGGCTTTGCCTTTATAACTTGAGTGGTGAGTTTGAGTGACCCCTTTATCAATTGAATCTGGTGGTTTAACCTTTAGGATCCATTTGTGGTGAGGTCTTTATCCCTTTTATTTTAGCAAGTTACTATCTTTGAGTGTTAAACACAAGTGAGTTTAAAACGAGCTGATTATCTTTTTAGTTTGCATTAAATACCGTTGAGTTTACGCATCAGTTCGGTATATTAGGTATATAACCAAAGGGAGCATGCAACAGTACTACAATAAGCTAAAACATCATACAGAGGAGATATGTTTGTTTGGTGCTGATTATTGGAGAGTGTTCATATAAGGCGTATAAACCTGACATTATACAACCTCCTCTTTGATCTGCTTCTCAATGATGAACTTCGTTTGGCAAGAAACTGCTGATTTTCAGGGCTCGATGTGGGAATGATTAACAAGTTGGTATTGACTTATAATCTGGGATGTTATGTTTAAAGTTATAGAGTTCCATAACTCTTCCTGTAAAGTACTCTAGAATTTGTGACGAGCGCTCTCAAGAGCCCTAGTGAGATTTCAACAGATTTGATAAAACTATAAGCGTGGTTTGGGAACTTGCAGCTCACAATGGGAAGTTTGTTCATTAGGACGGTTCACTGAGTTTACAAGTTTTATGGACCTGGGGTTTCAACTTGGAAGCTTAACAGTTTATAAACTTCATCGAGATTACTTTGCACATGAAAAGGAACATATGACCAAACCAACACCTATGTCTGTTCCAATCTTTTATGTTTTAACCCATAAGTGCACAACCCTACAAACACCTGTGTCACTGAATTTTAAAGTTTTATGGACCTGGGTTCTAATTGGTAATTTGGTAAGACTTGAAAAAATGGAGACAGTTTGAAGTTCAATCATAATTTGCAATGTGAATTAGATTTCAGAACCATCTATGAGTAACACAATCAGAACCAAAGAAATGGCAAATATAAGCAAAATAACCCCAATTCCTGTTAACTCCATTTAGCACTCACCAATAAACAAGCCAAATCATTTCCCAATCCAAAGCCCAATTCATTTCTGAAACCCTAATTCCAATAAAAATTGAAGTAAAAATATGAGAAATAGAGACAACAACTGAACACAAAATAGTTGTAAAATTTTCATTTCATTAAGCATATAATTCATCTGAAATCAGATTCTTACATCAAACCACTAATCCACTTAAAACCTAATAACATCATATCAACATACCACTAACATTAAACTTCTATATTTCCCAAAAAGTTGGAAACCCTTCACATTCTAACCAAAACAGTACCCCCAAAATCAAACCCAACTTAACATCACCCCAAAAACAAACCCTAAAACTCCTGAGAAACAGAGAGTTTCTCACCCTTATCCCCTTTCTCACTCTTCCCATTCCTCTTAATCAAAACAGAATGAATATTAGGCAAAACACCCCCATTAGCAATTGTCACAGATCCCAATAACTTGCTCAACTCTTCATCATTCCTCACAGCCAATTGAATATGCCTTGGAATAATCCTCGTCTTCTTGTTATCTCTTGCCGCATTTCCAGCCAATTCCAATACCTTAAAAAAAATCAATAAAAAGTCACAAACCCATCAAACAAAATTCATGGAAATCAATTGAACAATTTAAATTAGAATTAGCATTGTTATTATTATTATTATTACCTCGGCTGCAAGGTATTCAAGAACGGCGGAGAGATAAACAGGGGAACCAGAACCAACACGCTGAGCATAACGACCCTTCTTCAAGTAACGAGCGATTCTACCAACTGGGAATTGAAGACCGGCTTTTGATGAACGTGAGACGGATTTACCAGGGCCTTTTGGTTTTCCTCTACCGGCTGTTTTGGTTACTGCTGCTCCTCCTTTGCCGGCCATTGTTGAATTGAGGAGAGAGAATTTGAAGAGATAGTGAGATTGTAGATGGTGAAATGAGATGAAGGGTGTGTGGCAGTTTATATAGGGAAATGAGGGTGAGTTGTGATTGGTGGGTTTGGGTTCACGAGGATTGCCAGCGTGGAAGAAAATTTGTTATGGCGGGATATTTTTGGTTTGTTTTGGGGGTTTTGAAATGTTGAATTTTGCTTTTTTGGGAATGGGCGGGTGAGGTTATTTTTACCGAAATTTGAAAGGTAGTACTACTCTCAAAAAATGGAAGATTGAAAGAAAGAAAGTAATTTGTTCGACTATTTGGAATTTGTATTACTAATTCAAATTAAAGAAAGTAATTTGTTCGACTCTTTGGAATTTGTATTACTAATTCAAAAGAAAGAAAAAAAAATTATTAAGATCAAAATGTGCACTACTTTGTGACTTTGTTCTAAGATAATTTGTCACTTTAATTTCTCCATGTAAAGTTTGGACCACTAATTTTTATTTTGCTCAACAACAACAACCCAGTAAATATCCCGCTAAGGGCTAGGTCTGTGAATGTATAAATGTATGCAGTCTTACCGGTTACTGCTAATTAGTCGCCTAGTAGGGAGGTTATTTCCGAAAGACCCACGAAAATAATTTAATTTTTAAAATCAGTAAAAAACAGCCGACAAAAGGTGGATGTTAAAACAAGGGAATGCAATAGGAAGTCAAAAAAAAAACAACAACAACAACAACAATAATAATAATAATAATAATAAATAAAATCTACTATTAAAATATTAATGTAGATTTTGTTGTTTGTCTTCTAAAAGCTAATCTCTCCTTTTTTCCCGTCATCTATATATTCTATAAAAATTTATTTTTATTTTATTTTATTTTTTTGCATAAGGAAAGATGATTACATGAATTGTACAAAATGAATACCCTTAACCGCTTTCTTGGCTAATGTATGCGCAACCTGGTTAACTGTTCTAGGAATAAAATCAAAATGACAACAATTAAACTTACTAACAAGAGATCTAACAAAAACTGTAGCTTCAAGCAACTTGTATGAGGGCTCTTCATCACCCTTGATTGCTTGAATAACGTTATTAGCATCTGAACAAACTCGGACATGAGTAAATCTTCTTTCGGCAACCTTGGTCAATGCTTGGATAATAGCCGTGATTTCTGCATCTTCAGCAGAAGCAGCATAGCACCTATCAGCAGCCTTAGCAATAATATCCTCATTTTCAGAAAAGTCAGCCCAATCAAATGCACCTGTATAAAAACCCTTCTTCCAAGCACCATCTGTAAAAATGATAATATGAGAGAAGTGGCACAAATAAAGGTTATCAGGTGGAGATTCATCCAAAATACTATTCTCCTGTTGTTGGCTACTCGAGTTTACAGCCTTCCTGTAGTCTGCAAGTTGCTTCTCTTTGGCTTGTGCAACAACAGAGTTCTCCATATAAGTATCTTCAATAATCTTAATGACCACGTGCATAGGAATACTATTTCCTCTGAAAATCAAGTTATTTCTAGTAGTCCAAATTGACCATAAGGTGGCCACAAAATAGTCAACATGATTAAAACAATCATCTTCTTTTTTACATAGGGGAGAAACCCAATTCTGAATCCAATGAGAAATAGGAACACACCATCCAGCTGAACAATTGATTCCTCACCTGCCAATAGCCCATATTCTACTAGCAAACGGGCAATCTCTGAATAAGTGATTGAGAGACTTAACTGAACTTGAATTATCAGGAACACAAAACACATCTATTATGTCTAGCATTCTTCGAGAGAGAACTCCTCACCAACGAGAGGGCGTCATTGTATATTTTTCATAAAACGCTTTTCCATTTAGGAATGATATCCATGCTCCATAATTTCTTCAAGTTAAAATTCTTCCTTGGGTAGCTACTATTAATAGGAGCATCATTCTCATAGAGAGCATAGTGAGCCAAAGAGTAACTTTGTTTAACCTTGAATGATCCAGTAGCATGAGAAAGCCAAACAATCCTACCCTTTTAGAATGAGGAATAATAAAAATAGACTCAATCTTTTCACACCAAACTTGATCAAAGAAGACCTTAAGAAGATCAAGATCCCAAATATTATCCTTGATCAACTGATTCACAAAGAGTGGAGGAGAAGGCCCAATGAAACCCTCTTGAAGAAAAGAGTCTTTAGTATTTGGTACCTCACCATGGATTCAAGGGTGTTTCCGAATTTCAATAATTTTACCATCACCAACACTCCAAGCACATCTTCCTTGAAGTAATCGGATACCCCAGGAAATACCTCTCCAACCCCAAGTACAATTATATGTCATTTTAACTGTGTTATTAAAGAACGCAGTAGCATTGAGGTTATATTTAACCCCAATAGTCTTGCCCAACAGAGAGCTCGTATTACTCATAATTCTCCAAGCTTGTTTAGCACGCAAAACTTGATTAAAACATTGAATATTTCTAATTCCAAGACCTCCAAAACCTTTATTCTGTGATATAACTTTCCAACTCCTCCAATGAAACTTTTCATGTGAGTGATCTCCTCCCCAAAAGAAATTAGCCATAATAGAATTAAGTTTAGCAGCAACACCCACTGGTATTCGAAAAACTGAAAGGACATATGTAGTTAAAGAAGATAATACTCTAGAAATAAGAGTGGTACGACCTGCTGGTGAAAGATAAACTCCTTGCCAACCCTGAAGTATTCTCTGCATCTTCTCTATTAATGAAGAAAATATTTCCTTTTTTGTCACTCCAAAATCCGTAGGGATACCAAGATAAATTCCAAACTTGTCACTGAGTTTCATCTTTAGAATACCCCTAAAAATCCTTCGTAATCTTGAAGGCACATTAGGACTAGTAATAACAGAAGACTTATTAAGGTTAATTAATTGACCAGAGGCAGCACAATATCCATCCAAAATATTTCTCAAAGCCCTACATGAATCCATAGTAGCTTTAAAGAAGAAAGCCGAATCATCCGCAAATAAAAGGGGTGATTTATTGGAGGAGCATAACGACTTTTTTTTTTTTGGATAATTAACAGGTATTCTTTTATTAATAATCTTAAGAAGAAAAGATTACAAGAATACCACAATCTATCCCCAAAGTATCACTTCATAAAATGGGAGATCCCATGGTAGGAAATAGACGAAGAACAAGCGAAACTACAATTAAAACCAAGCTACAAATTCGCCCACTCTATGAATACCTTGCTTAGTTAAACCATCCGCAATTCCATTTGCACTCCTACACTTATGAACGAACGTAAACTTAGGCCAATACTCCTTTGAACGCCTAATATAGTTCAATTCGAATCTCGCATTCCATGGCCCGCTTGAGTTTGAATTGCACCAAAGTACGGCGTTTAAATTTGGAGCATAACGACTTATACATATACCTTTTAGAGAAGAGTTCTCCTGAGCTTGACGAACCATAGAAGATAAGACCTCCGCACATAAAATAAAGATATAAGGAGATAAAGGATCACCTTGTCGAAGACCACATAAAGGTTTAATAGGAGGGAGCGGCGATCCATTCAGAAGCACTTGACAGGATACAGTGCATACACAATTCATAATAAGACGAACCCATGAATTTGGGAAACCAAATTTATGTAAAACTTCTTCCAAGAAAGCCCATCAAACCCTATCATAGGCTTTACTCATATCTGCCTTTATAGCAATCAAAAAATCCCTTTCTGAAGTCGTACACCTTATTTTCTCCAATAGCTCATGTGCTAAAAGTATATTATCAGATATGCGTCTACTTGGTACAAAGGCATTCTGATATTGTTCCACTATAAAAGGAACAATAAGACGCAGTCTGTTGGTGATACATTTAGAGATAATTTTATAAATAACATTGCTCAGACCGATAGGTCGATACTGATCTATATTCTCGGGATTATCTCGTTTCAGGATAAGAGATGTATGAGTAATACTGAATTCCTTAAGAATATGTCCAGAATTCAATGCATCCAAAACTGCATTTGTGACATTAATCTTGATAAAAGGCCCACATTTATGAAAAAAAGAAGTCGGAGTTCCATCTGGCCCTGGAGACTTCTGAGCTCCTAGCTAGAAAACAGCCTTTCTGACTTCTCTCTTGTTGAAAGGCTTATTAAGAATATCAAGATGGGCTGTAGATAGATGATTCGTTTAACAATTAACCGTATTGGAGAAGGGGTTAAATTCTGAGTTACTAGTAGAATTCGTAACATAAGAAGGCCGAAATAAACTTACAAAATTATCTTGAATAATAACACTCATATCTTCAAAGGAATTACACCAGTCTCCATTCTTATTAACAAGACCTCTTATCAAATTATGCTCTTGTCTGGCTCTCACCCAATTGAAAAAATAGCGAGAACAAGTATCACCATCCATATTCCATTTTAACTTAGCTCTTTGTTTCCAAAATAAAGAAGAGCTAGAAATAAAATCATCAAAATCCTTGCAACAAGAGAAATAATTCACTAGCTCTTTATAATTTTGTTTCAATCACCACAGTTTTATTTACAAAAACCATGACTTTCGGCAACTAAAATTCACTTATAGGAGCCTATAGCCTTCTCAATAAATCCTTTAATTTTGGCATCAACTTCTTCGATTTTGCTGAAATGTAAAAACTCATGTTGCATGACTGTTCTACTACATGGAATTGTGCATTTGCCTTATTAGAAGAATATTAGAAAATATTACTAAATTATGTTTTTGTAGATTGGATACTTTAACTAATCCTCGAGTCAATCCTAATCCAAAAGCATAAGAAAATGAATAGTGTAAACAAAAGTGAACGAACAAATTAAAGTGACAAAAAATTTCAAGTAAACTATGAAATTGAAAATTGAAAGAGCTACATACGATTATGTTACATACAATTGATTGCTAACTTTAAAACTTAACGATTGACTGATGAAATTTAGGGTTCATTGTATATACTCGATATTAGCACTCGAGTTTATTTCACATACTCATACCCTAGATCAATTGGATAGGTGGACAAATTGCAATAATGTTGATTTTTAACTTATTCTTACTTTTGAATCTTTATCGTATTTGTTTTGAAAGCATAATAATAGATCTCAATCTTTGTGTACTTATTCTTTTAATAAAAGTTTAGATTTACATATTTATATTATTTTCTGAATGTTACTTTTAAAAGGGTGATTAAGAAGACTCTTAGCTTAATATTTATACATTTTGTATGAAACACTGGTTTTTAGGTGATACATATGATACTTACCCTTCTTAAATTCACTATAACTAATAAAGAATAGAACTAAGTATCGTGGGGATGTAGCTCAAATGGTAGAGCGCTCGCTTTGCATGCGAGAGGTACAGGGTTCGATCCCCTGCATCTCCAATTTTCCTTTTTTTTTTTTTCTATTCTAATTTTCCTGTTCTATCCCTAACGGATAAGCAAATTCCCGCCATAGCTAGGGTTTACCATTTCCAATTTTCCATCAACTGAAGCGAGAGAGAGAGAGAGAGAGGAGAGAGAGAGAGATGGGAGTATCAGTACCTCTGTTCAATCTCGCCCCTAATCTCACCGTCTCAAGACTATGCTTAGGTACATCAATCAATTTAGTTCCTATTTCAATCAATTTAGTTCCAGTTCCAATCAATTCAATTTCAATTACAATCAATTTGCCAAATTCTCCCTTTTTTCCTGTCATTTATAATGATTGAGTTTCAATCATCGCAATTTTGTTTGCAGGGACCATGACTTTTGGCGAGCAAAACTCACTTCTCGAATCCTATCGCCTTCTCGATAAAGCCTTTAGTTCTGGCATCAACCTCTTCGATTCTGCTGAAATGTAAATACAATTTATGTAGTTTTTGTGCCCCTTTTCTCAGTTTTTTTAGCAATATTTATTTATTTCAAGGCTGAAATTTTACTCTCACTCTCTGATTGGGTTTGAATTTGGTGTAAATGGTGAAGGTATCCGGTGCCACAGCGTTCAGAGACCCAGGGGAGAAGCGAGGAGTATATCGGTCGTTGGATTAAAGATAGAAAGATTGCTCGAGATTGCGTTGTGTTGGCTACTAAGGTTAATTAGAAGTCATTGTCTTAATTTAGAAGTGTTGTAGTTGATTTTTGTGGGTTGTTTGCTAGAGGTTGAAACTAAAGCATCTATAGTTCACCTCCAATAATAGGGAATTCAGAATTCTATGTAGGTTTGGTGTCAGTTCTTGACAATTTATAAACCCCCACCTTACCGAAATGATGGAAAATAATACAATGAGAGGATTAGAGATTTTAGGGGAAAGTGAATTTGATTAAGGGTGTTTTAGTGGCAACAAAACTAATGCTCTTAGCACTTTTATGCTAGCATAGGGGATGTTCATATGTTATCTAAATGGAAATTGCTCGTAACTGCTCGTTGCATTGTATGAAATTATGTCCAAGTTGGGACTATCACTTTTGCTCCACTGAACTAATTGTATGGTGGCATTTGTAGGGTTCACTAATCTCTTCAAATGCCTATTAACTATTAAGTATACAAACATGCAATTGTTGTGTAACGCCTTGAACACAATGTGCTACACTGCTACCTACATAATTTTGTCATGGGATATATTGTGTTTACTAGTATTCCCCCTATTTCAATAAGTTTACATAAGTTCATGCATTGTGTAACCCCTTGAACCTTGTGGACTGTTGTTGGCTTGTAAGTGCGATCAATGTTGATGTCAGTTGTAGTAAATAACTCTATCAAGAATTGATTAATATATTCTGAGCCACCTGTCATCAATCACCTTATAATTGAAATACCGAGATTGTCTTCGCAAAGTTACGCTGTTGTATTTACTCAAGTAATTGCCAAACAGAGAAAAAAATCAAGTGTGACCCCAACTCAAATCCCATTCTCCCATCTTCCTGGAAGTAAATGAATTATTTGTATTAAGTATTTAAGTGGGAGAAGTTAGACTGAGGTTCTTCAAATCATTGTCATTTATTTTCCATGGGCCTCTTGGTCAGATTTAGCTACTTGCTTTTCTATAGGTTGCTGGCCCTTCTGGGCAGATGACTTGGATTCGAGGTGGACCAGAGTGCTTGGATGCTAGGAATATTGCAGAAGCTATAGACAGCAGGTTAGGTTTCTGTGCATGTCCCTTGTTTTCCCCTTCCCTGTGGTGGGTGGTAGAACTAAAGTCTAGACAAACCATACATTCTCAAAAGGCCAGGTGTGATCCATTTTGCTGGTTATATGTTTGACATATCAATCTGTTTTGGGAATCATATTCTTCCTTTCCTCTTTCATAACCTATGTTCTCTGTTCTCACAGATGTTTTTATTGACATTGCACAGCTTATTACGCCTGCAAACTGATTACATTGACCTGTATCAGATTCATTGGCCTGATCGGTTTGTACGTTGGTCTTCTTAATTCTTAAATATAAACAATGGTCTGATGTGTTGTTTGAATATGTTACTACTTCCTCCAGTAACTAACCATGGTAACATGTATTTTATTTCTTTTCTGTATGGTTTCTTTTAAAGGTATGTTCCCATGTTTGGAGAAACTGAGTATGATCCAACAAAACAGTACTATTCTACCCTGTAGAGGAGCAGCTTGATGCCCTCAGTAGAGCCGTTAATGCTGGTAAGGTAAATGTTGTTGGCTAAGGTCTTGTTCATACTCATAGCAAGATGACATGCATAACTTCTAAGTTCTAGTTACTAAATGGTATTCTTGTTTATAGATCAGATATATCGGACACAGTAATGAAACACCATATGGCATGATGAAGTTTTCACAAGTTGCTGATAGGGTTGCTGGCCATCCAAAGATAGTCTCTTTGCAGGTTGATCCCCTAAAGCCCCTGTCATCTTAATTATTTTTGTTTTCCAGATATGTGGGTTGCACATTTCACGCTTGAAATTATTATTTAGATTGCAAAAACGAATATAAAAGTCACCGTAGGTAAAATTTAGCAGTTCTTATTCTTTCCCTCTATAAAGTTGTGTATATATATGTACACTAAGAGACTGAATGTTGGGTTCTGATAGAACTCATACAGCTTGCTCTGCCGCACTTTTGATTCTGCATTAGCTGAGTGCTGTCATCATGAGAGGTATGTTATGTCGCTAATTGGTGTGCTTATGAACTACATACTAGAGTACTGTTGATTGAAGAAGTTAGAATTTGCTATCCCTGCATCTGAAATTTGTGTCATTTCGAGGTGAATTTTAACCACATCAACAACTAACCTTGAAAGAAAATTTGAAACACTGTGAGAAAATGAAAGTTGCTTCTTTGTTATGATCATGAAATACACTTTTGGGTATTTGTTGATCATTAATTGTTACGACTGAAGTTGAAAACAAGTTCTTGATTGTTCATTTGAGCAAGTGCTGCTTCTTCACCCCCTCTTTCTATTCCTGTGTATTCTCTATGTTTTATACTGTGTTTTCTATTTTATTTTCTCACTGGGGGATTAACCTCATATGACCTTGCTGAGTTTTTGCTTTTCACCTTGATGGTGAAGCCATATTTGCCATTTACTTTAGCTACCCCCGTATTTATTAGCTATTACATAGTAGCTATTTGAACAAACTTCAGTGCATATATTCATTGCTATATGCTCATTCAACTTTTGGCAGCATCTTCTTGTTAGCATATAGTCCTTTGGCCATGGGCATACTATCTGGGAAGTACTTTGCCGGTGATGGAGGTCCTGCAGATGCTCGATTAAATCTTTTCAGAGGTTGCCTCTTCTATTTCTTTACACAATTGCATGCAAATTTGTTACGTTATTCTCCCTATATTGACTATTTATACTTTCTCCAAGCAGGAAGATATTCGGAAGGGGAATCCAGATACAGTCTGTCCAAGGATTCTATTGAAGTAGCAACGAGGGTATGATGTCTTTGCCAGATTGTGTAGGAGTTTGCAAGTCCTGTTAATGACTTGTTCTGTTGTTCATGCTCATTACTAATCAGCATTGCAAATGCATGATGTAAACATTCTAGTTTGGTGTCAGCATTGCATACAATGTCAACTGCTGCTTGGTATCTTGCTGTCATTGATGCAACTATTGAAGTGTTGAATTCATATTCATTTCTGGATCTTGGACTTCTTTTTTTCCCATCAAGATATACATTAATTTTCTTTTCATTCTACTTTGACCCTGAATCGGAAACAATCTCTCTTCTAGGCGACTAGTAGGGGTAAGACTGCGTACATCTGGACCTCCCCAGACCCCGCCCTAGGCGGGATACTTACTGGGTTGTTGTTGTTGTTGTTGTTGTTTTTGTTGTTGTTGTTGTTGTTGTGTCTACTTTGACCCTGGCTTTTTATTTTGGGCATTTCTTTTGAGGTTGGTGGGTGGGTGGGTTTGGATTTGGGGGTTGCAGCTCATCTGTTGTTTTACTGTTACGTGCTGTGCGGAATATGTATGCAAACTTCGGATCTAAGCTCTTAAAGATGCTTCTTTTTTACTGCAGGGATACCTTCATATTGCAAAGAAGTATGGGCTTCACCCGGTATCTCTAGCAATCGGTATGCCATATCTTCCTCTTATCTCTCTCTCTTGCCCCTCCTTCCTCAATGTGGTTGGATTATTGCACAAGTCTGCATGTACAAACTTTCAAACTATGAAACATATAACCTGCATGTACCTGGGGCATCGGGCATCCCTGTCGGTAGCAGGTAAACGCCTTGGCCTGCCTCACTGATTGGATCCATCATTGAAGGATTGATCTAATTTAGAAAACTAGTCCTTGTACTTTGCCAAACAGCAGATTGTGGAATGTCAAGTGAACGCAAGAATACTGTTCAAGGAAGCCTAGTTTCAGACTAGATCTTTTTGAGTTTACTGGAAACTGGAAGATAGATGGATGATCTTCAATTTCTCTGCTATAGTTATTGCTTCCTTGGCTCTCAGAAATTGGCATGTCTTTTTTCATGCATCTAATTGGTTATTGGTGTCAAAATCCTCAAAAAAGAAGTGTTATGGCTGTCCTAGCATCTGACTTTTCCAAAAATTGTGAAAATAATTGTGGTTTGTCTTCATAATTTTTCATTTTCTTAGATCATGCCACATGCTAGGTTTTTCATGTGGACCATTAGACATGGACTTGTAGAATTACAAGTTTACGATTAAGATAAGAATAAACATCAAGATGAAAGTCCAAATTAATACCAACAGCGTACAATCATTATTCCTCAATTGAACAGTGTATGCAAAAGAAGAGGGATGTTGACTGCTTTCCAACGTCCATCATGAAGCTTAATATCATCATTCTCCCTTTCCGAGCTCTGGCCATCCACTGTAGCGTGTATACATCCCTGTCCCCAGCTCCTTCAAACCTCCTGCTCACGCTATTCTCCCTCTTCACCTTGTTTAACGGCTCGAGAATCGCTGTTCCTGAGACGCCTATGCAATCATTTCCATTGCATTTTATGGCCATGTTTCTGGAGGTGGATAATGGTGATGAGGGGAGAACTCTTTGCAATTTTGATAAAAGAGAGAATCAACCAAGCGGTTTGATGATTTTTCACTGCTGCAAAGGAAGATAATCTTAACATTGATATATGCTTCTGGTGGCAAGGGAGGGACATTATAGCACAGTCATGGTGGCTGTCGAGGGAGGAGATGAACGTGGTTGAGCTGGTGGGGTGTAGAGACAGGTAGCCATAAATCATGTTGTATTGACCGACTTTGTAACTCGGCTACCAAGCCCAGATAGAAAATAGACAATCACAGAAAGGGAGATTTTGGGAATTGCTTGCATAAACCTGTAGGCAGTAAAATCAATACTTAGGCATCTGCATTGAAGTGTCATTAGTGTATGTAAAGCCCTCAAGATTGTGTCACATGATTTGAATTGTTTATGTTGAGAGATAATAAGAAAAAGCTGATATAGAAAACCCTATGCATATACATTGTGGTTTTTTTTTTTTTGGGGGGGGGGGGGGGGAAGAAGCAGGCTCCTATTACTCATTCACTTGGGGAAAAAAAAGAATCCAAGTATAGTATGTACAATCTTGCAGGGATTTCCTGCTAAAACTCCAAGGGCAGAAACAAGCACCTCTCAACCCAATCAAAAAGCCAACTTAAAAGCACCTCACACAAGCTAAATGAAGCTAACTTTATCAATATCCTTATAGACAGAAAAAACCCTGAATTTAGTTACCTTACCAATTTGAGTAACTAATCTGGAGTTGTTGAAGAGACTCCAATTCTGCTTTCTCCAGATTTCGTGAATTGCTGCTGAAAAGGCAGCCCTTCTAGCTCTATGCAGCATGTTCTGCAGTTTTGCTTACTACAGTACCTCTGGAGCCACTTGAGATACTGCCTAACCATGGGTCTACGATTAAATGCCCATTAGACCAGGTTTCTGCAGATAGTGTACAACAAAAGAAAAGATGCCCTTCAGATTCCGTCCATTCAGATGCTTTATGACACATACAACAGAGAAGTTCCAAGTTCATGCCTCTTGTTTAGCACATCAAAGTTGCTAACTTTTATGTGCAGCCAGCCGAGCATTCAATCTGTGTCTAGAAAGAGATAAGGACTTAAAGACATTCTTGTGTCATAAGGTTACCCCCCCCCTCAAACTATAGCAGAACCCTCCAATGTAGGGTTATTCTCATGCTGAAGCGGCAATTAGAGTCTTTTTCATGTGTTTGGAAGGATTGGATGGGTGGGCAGGGAGTAACCTCAATGACCTGAGATTAGGTATAGTTGTTCAGAGTCCTGTTTCACTTTCTACTCAAAGTATAATAGAGAGTTTGAAAATGTCTATCATATCATTGTGCAGTGCCCCTCGTGGGCTCGTGACGTTATATTTGAGAGCCTGCATTATATGTATTAGGGCTGGAAGTGGAAAAGAGAGTAATATACTGAATATGTCTTCTTTGCTGGAAGGGGGAAAGAGAGTAAAAGATGTTAATGTTTTTATATACTGAATACATCTTCTTTGGGCTTTTCAGCTTTCGTTTTGAGACACCCTCTCGTAGCAAGTGTTGTTTTCGGAGCAACCAAGTTATGGCAGCTTCAGGAGGTACTCGATGCATGCAAAGTTGAGCTGGGTGTTGAGATAATTGCTGAGATAAACAAGCTTCACTCGATGCTCCCAAATCCATGCCCATGAAGCTTGAAATTGTTCATTCGAAGCAAATTTTATTGTTTCTTTTTCCCGTCTAATTAACGACGCCATGTAAAGTACTCAATGTGCTGGGATGATGGACTGAAATCCAGAAGAAACAAACACCAAGTTTCTGAATTATTGAGAGTAGGATTTTAAATGATGTGATGTTACATTGTTTTCCCAAAAGAAAGGTGAGAAGAAAGATGCTATCCTTCAGTGGCCAATTTTCAATACTTTCATGAATATTTGTTTTGGCTTTTCTTCAAAGTATCCAAGGATTATATAGATAAAATGGTCAAGTAAACCATCGTCATTTTTTTTTTGTGCATAGTAAACCATCATCATTTAACAAACATACTTAAAAATCACCAAAGGGTTTGCCGCCACTCTCTGTTGGTCGCTTCACCTGTCACACAGAACCTGAATCAAGACCTTAATCCCCAAGCTTTAAGAACTTGCCTTCTGTATGTTCAAAGAAAAGATACACAAATTGTTGTGTAAAAGTCATATTTAATAGCATGCACCCCAAGACCGAAGGTAGAACAAAAAAGTTACGAATGATTGTGTGAAAAGTGGCCATTTTTCCCTACAATTGACCTTAGTAGTATTATTCCACAAATTCCCGAGCCAATTCAAGAAGAAACATTGTCGGTTAGTAGATGTTCACTCCTATCAAACACAGATGTTACGATTAGATACCTAGGAGTTGATTTAAGCAAATGTTGATCATCGGAGTTTTGTCACAAAGTTAGGAGAAAAAACAATCAGGGCAATGGTATAATCCTTCATTTCGTACTGGTATAAATGTTATACAATTTGGTCCCTTAGACATAAGGGACATCCCTCATCGCAGCCCATCCATTAATGAATAGATGTCGCTACTAAAATGCGAAAAAGAGGCGCCTGGCTATGAAGGGAAAGATTATGGCGGTACAACCTGAGAAGGGGAAAGCTTACAGTGGTACAACTTAGGCCACAACACTATGATTAGATAAAGCGATAAATACAAATCGCAACTATGAACTTCAGATATACAAGTGACACCACTACTGACGCCACAAACGGAATATACATTTACTCCTCCAATCAAAGGGATTCGCCATTTCTGGCCTTTGGCTTTTGTCTCATATCTTAGTTTCACTTCTGAGTTATGGTCTGAAGTAGAAACCATATTTCATTTCAAGACAACCCATGATGGGAACTTTAATCTGTTTTCTGTAGCCACCCTAACTGTGAAAAGGAAAGGTTATCAGTAAAAGATACATTGAACTTTGAAGCTAGAAAACTGAAGAAATGAACTGGATGAGACATACCTTCCAAGCATACATGGCAAAGAAGGCGACAGTATCTGCAGACCAAACAACAGCGAACGACTTCCAAAAGAACGGGATTATGACATTGAGCAATGGGACAAGGATAAAGAGGTAATTGAGCGCTTCTTTTTCTTTGTTTGAGCAGTCTCGAGCACGCAGAGAAGGAATTGCTGCAGGAACACAAAATTATATTCTAATGATGCCCTTGCCACCAAGAAATATAATAAAGTAACTAAGCTATTCAACAAATCCTTAAGTAGTTTTTCTGGCAACCATGGAAAACAAGAAAACGAATATCATAGACGTGTAAATGTTACTTATGGACTTATGACTTACTGAACATCCAAATGGACCACATGCCCATTAACCGCCACAAGTCTGGCTCATTTGATGGGAATAAAAGATTGAAAGAGAGAACTCCACCCAGCAACATGGAGGCATATCCCTGGATCTCAAAAATTGAGTATAGAGTAGATCCTGGCACAGCAGGATTTTTTGAAGCAGTTGATGCTCTTGGAGCAAAGGTAGCAGCTGTCTTATTAACCACCTGATCAAAAGTGTATGTCAGAATGAAAACAGGTTTTTACCGAGTAACTAAATTTGATAAGTACACTAAAGGAGAATTGACAGCGTATCTAACAACAAGATGAATGGTAGCATTTATATCAGATAAAAGAGCTAAGCAATTGGCAAATCTACGTCCTGACTATCAATTGTTCATCTGAAGTTCTGAGCCATCATTCATGAACAATATGCAACTGCCTCATTAGATAAAAAACAGAAAGACAGTCTTTAGACTAGGACTTTCTCCTCCAATATTGATCAGGTTCACCATCATTTTAAACGATGCAATTAGGGGTGGCAAAATGGTCGTGTCGTGTCATGTTCGTGTTCGTGTCGAGAATAAACGTGTCAGAAATCTCTCAACTCTAACCCAACCCGTTTAATAATCGTGTCGAAATTTTCAACTCTAACCCAACCTGTTTAATAATCGTGTCACCGTCGTGTCGACCTGTTTAACTTGTTTGACCAATTTAACTAATTTTTTCTTTCAAAAATTACAAAAAACCACTTGAATAAATAAATAATTACTGCTAGAAGAAATTTCAAAACGGATCCATATGAACTTTTATGGTAAATACATATAAAGAAACGTAAATTGTATATTTTCACTTCAATTTTTAAGTAATATTGATTTAATCGTGTTAAAGCGTGTCAGTTCCATGTTTGAAATCTCAACCTGAACCTAACCCATTTAGTTAACCGTGTCAGCTGTGTTCGACCCATTTAATTAAACGTGTCGTAAACCCTTGACACTAACCCACTACTTTCGTGTCCGGTTCGTGTCGTATTGTCGTGTTGTGTCAGCTTTTGACAGCCCTAGATGCAATCATGCAAACAACCAACTCAGCAACAGTTGCTAACCTGATGCATCACAAGTTCACAACCACCAGCAAGAGTATAACAAGCAACTATTATAAGATAGTGAGATCGTAGAGGAACAAGCTAGACTAAGGGAATTTCCCCATATGGACGTGTCAATCAAAATGGTAGCATGTTGGGTTCCTTTGGGGCAACACAAGTGGTTTAGAATTTTCAGATTTCTGCAATCACATAACCTTACCAAAAATCTGCAAAAATATATGTTATAGTCTACATGCTCCTCGCCCATCAAAACATTGCCACTTTTGTTATGCTTGCTGGAAAGAGGTTGTTATATTATCTTCAAACCTATTCCAAGTACTAATCTATAGGAGTCCAAAGAAAGTAAAAAAAACTAATGAATACAATCCCTTCCCAGATTTGATTAATCAGGAACTTTCACTGTGCCCCTGATTTGAAGCACAATATCTGTTTTCTCTTTTGGTGAGTATCTCCATACACAACTTTGGTGAACTGAATCCTAGACTTTCTTTCTTTTTGATTTATTAAGAACGGCAAAACAAAGAGAATATTCATTGATTTCAAAGACTCAAAATTAATCAATACAGGATCAATATTCTTTTTCCAAATTCACAAACCTTGGAAAAAGGGTCCTGTATTGATTGAATTTGGCATTAATGAAAATTCACTTTTGATACAGGCATTTTCCTAGTGCACACATTTGGAGCTTCTAGAAGAAGATGACTCAGCTAATATTCGGCCAGATTCAACGCGCATGGGAAGTTTGTTACACTGAAGTGTTAGAGTATGCTTTTAGCTATTTCATTTCCCTTTTGAATTAATTTCCTTATGTTGTCTTTAAATACTGAGCTTGGTTGTAGTAGAAAGCTATCCAGAGTATAACCAAAAACTTCTCTCTATCCTTTAACTCTCTCTGTAATCTCAATGGGCATGCTTCTGCCATTGTTATCTTTAATGAAAGCTCAACAATTCTTCTAAACTCACGGTTGTTCTGCTTCATTATATTGAATTTCTCGAGTTCTTAGCAGCTCCTGGTCTTCTCCTTTTATTATTCGTATGAACTTTGTTTTATCATTCTCACATAAAGGAAAAAAGAGGCTTGGTTACCTCTGAACCCTAGACCTTATTGTGGAACTAATTATTCAGCCACTTCGTTACCTCTGAAAATAGGAATTTCTTCTGTTTTTTTCCCTTTTTTTTTATAATAAGATCATTATCCTAATGTCTCTCGTGAGACTGCCTCCTCGGAGACATGGAGGGTGTCAATGTATGCAAGCGCACTTTGATAATTGCTTGTGATTGAAAATGCATTGACTGTCCTCCAAGTCACACCAAATAACGACAGAGCAACAATTTCCCTAATTTTTCCTACTAGAGCATCTTAAATTATTGACAAATAGCTCAACATTATAATTGTCATCAAACAGAAGTTTCATTTACAGCCCTTGCTTCCTAAGCAAACACCCCAAAGACAACAAAACCTGGCACAGGGTTTCTGCAGAATTTCCGATTCTAATTAGGGTTCTAATCTTTGATCTCGATGACTAATTAAAGCTTCCATAAAAAGTTAAAGCACCTTGGATTTATAATCCTCTGTTTAGTTCTCTCTCTCATCACCATGTCTCGCATGATGGTGAAAAACCTGTTTGCTTTTCTTGATGGAGAAGAGGAAGATAATGATGTAAAGAATGTTGTTGCATATCGTCAAGAAGGTTGAACGTGTAGCCGAAGAGCAGGCCAAGAAGGAGAAAGAGGAGAGAGAATTGAAGGAGGCTGAGTTTTGTGAATTTGAGAGAGGCCAAGACAGAAGTGGTCAAGGCCGTAGTAATAGAAGAGTTGGATTAATTGGAGTGGTGATGTTCAGTATACCAATGCTACAGAAAATGGTCAAAGAAGGAGCTATTGTAGAGATTTCGATGGAAACGGGGAAATCATCAATGATGGCTCCACAAGACGTGGGGGTGGAGGCAGTAGGGGGAAGGGGCGTAGGCGTAAACGTGGAAAGGTTTCCAAGGATGACAATGGGAGTCAGAATATAAGCGAGGCTAATGGAAGTGATGAACATCAAGCAGAACATGATTGATGGTCGTTGGCAGGGAGTTCCAATAAAAACTAAAGGGAAAGGATCGTGAACCAAGGGCATTTATTTGGGGATAAACAGAGAGGTTAAAGAAATGGGAAGTTGGATTCTGGTGGTGAGATGAGATTTCATTGTAATTCTGAAGTTCAACGTGATGATGCTGGTTAGGAACAGCCTAATTGGAAAAGAAATGAAAATGAAGACCCAAATTTGGAGATGAAGAGAGAAAATACAGACATGGGAACTCAAATTATGTTTATGAGAGAAGGGGAAATGGTGGAAACCTTTGAAGAGGTAGAGGTGAGCGCAGAAGGACTGATAATGGTTGAGAGAGGCAGAACTGGCAATACCAGTGATTGAAACAATGGAGATGTTTACCAAATTAACTCCAAATTTGGAGATGAAGAGAGACCATTCAGAAATGGAAACTTGAATTTTGGTTATGAGAAACAACGTTAAGTGGAAGCAGCAGAGGTGAGTATCGAAGGACTGATAAGGGGGACGTGAGGCAGAATATGGGAACAATTTTGAAGCCGACCATCTTAATGATAATTCTAGAAATGATGCTGCTGGTGGTCTTTGATGTGTAAAAAGATGTAGAGACTGAATGGGGAGATTGCAGAGCCAAAGTGGAAGCTAATAAAGGAAGAAGAGCAAAGAAGAAAGAGCAGGAGGAATGTAGGCAAAAGAAGAAAGAGGAGTGACTCTAACCCAATATGAGAAAATGCGTTCAGAAAAGAGAAAGGTTTTAGAGTCCCAGAAGGCAATAGAGAGGAAAGTGACCATTGAGAATAACTTAGAGGGCATACGACTGTTGAGGAAAAGCAAAATGATACCTTTATCCAGCTGAAATCTGAGGAGAAGCTGACAGAGAAACATAGTACTGAGGTGCAGGAATGCAGTAAGAAATCTGAGGAGGAGCTGAAGAAAGATCTCCCTAAGAAAAATAAGGATCCTATTCCTAAGGCAATGAAGTCAAGGAGAAGCCTAAGGAGATGAAGAATGGTAGCCGTAATAAGGAGAAGAACCATAAGGCAGTGGCTGTCGATCGCAGTGGTGGAATGGGCCGGATGCAAGGAAGTGGTGGAGGTGGTGAGTGGTGGCCGAGATGGATTCAGAGGCTGATACCCTTCTATTTTTAATGGTCAGATAAACCATGGTACGGTGTTGAACAGTCGGTAAATGCTGCTACTGTTGCTGCTCCGTTTAATATCCCATAAGAGAAAGACTTTCCTGTCCTAAGAGCTGATTCTGCTGCTCCTACTACTCCCTCTCCTTCTGTGAAGGCTTGATTTTGTCGAATTAGATTAGTGCTAGAGATTAGTAACAGATGCGTTGGATTGTTAGGCCTTGGTGCTTCATTTTTTGTGGGGCTTGATCACTTTCGGCTGCTTGATTGTTTGAAACTACTAGTAAAGCTTCACTTTTCTATAATCCAATTATTGTTTTTTTAACAGCAAATAATCCAATTATTGTTAGTTTGTTAATTTCCTTTATTCTATACAAATGATCTTGCTCCCAAAGACCTTCAATTCATTTAACAGAATCTTGCACCCCCTAGCATCAAGTGCATGTTCCAAGATCTCAATTTTACAGTAAATTAGTCCATATTAATTGAGAAATACAAGCCAATTAAAGCTCCATACAAAACCAATTGGCATTAATTGGAAACCAAAGGCATAGCTAGCTATAACTAAATATGCACAGCTTCACTCTAAAGGCAGTATACATTTTTACAAGTTCAAACAGTACTAACTGAATCCAAAATTGATCACAAATCTCCCTACTCTTCAAATTCAATCAAACACCAAACAAAACCATTTATGTTCTCTAATACTGTACTCATTACAAATAATCCATCATCACAGAAAGCAAATAATATATAACAAGTTCCATAAAAACACAAACAAGTTAAAAGTTTTCAAATACTTGCCTTTTTGAGGTCTTTCTCAATAGCAGAACCAGAACTAGAGACCTTACTTTGAGTTTCTTCATCTGGGTTCCCTTCAATTTCCCTAGTTTGCAAAAATTCATCAACTTTATCTTCAACAGTTGAAGGTGTGTCTAGTTTCTCTGAATTTGCCCGAATTTTGATGTTTAAAAAACCAATCTTTTTTGTCTTGTGGGTAAATTTGGGTAAGGAATAATAATTTGTGGAAGGATAAGGTTGCATGGTCAATGTCGATATTGATAACAAGGCCCTCATTTTCTCTGTCCCTCTCTCTCTCCCTGATTTCTCGAACCCGAAATTGACAAATGGGTTCTAAAATTTGGAGAGAGAAAATGAAATTAAGTTCAGAAATTTATTGGAAGGAAGTGGTGGAGTTTGGGTGTTGAGCGACGGCGCTGTGGACGTCGTCGCCGTGAAGCGTCAGCAAACGTCCAAGTGGAGATTAGCCGACGTTCGGGTTTGGCCTAGGCTATTCTACGGTTTTATCTTTATTTTATTTTATTTTTCTATGTGCTCCTTTTCAATTTTCTTCAAAAGTTTCCTCTTTTATGTGTGGTTGACTCAATTGAGTGGGGTTGACATTGAGTAATGGCTAATGAGTAGTAAATTAGAAAACGAAATTTATTAACGTAAATACAAAATTACTTTACGCAAATCTTTTTAGCATGATACTTTTCACAATATTTTTTTTATTCAAAACCTACTTCATTTGTCCTTATTCTTTTTCCGGTCAATTCTCTTTATCACCTTTGGCTTTAATCATGGTAAGATGAAAATTAAATCAATATGAATTATAATTATGATCCAGACATTTTGATGCCATTAAAAATAAGCTTTATGTAACAATTAGAATTTAACTTTTTATAATTAATCATTACTTAGGGTTTGTGGGTGGTGAGTGGTGCTTCGTTGCGTGATTGCGATGACTTAGGGTCTATTCTCCCAAACTGAAAAACATTTATATTTATTATTGAAAATTTATTTTTGTTGAACTTTGTTAAAATTCGTTGAACTTTGTTGAACTTTATTTAATTTTGTTGAACTTCGTTGAACTTTGTTTATTTTTGTTGAATCTTGTTGATACAAGTGTTTTTTATAACTAGTTTGTATATTGGTTTGTTTAATTTTGTTGAACTTTGTTTAACTTTATTTAACTTTGTTGAAATTTGCTGAAATAATCAGAAATAAACAGAAATAAGTTGGGGATAACATACCCTTAGTGACTTTCGGATGGGTATCCGGTTGGGGCATGGGGTGGGTCACGGATGGGTGAATGTCGATTGGGCCATTGAGGGAGTGGTGGTGGGTGGGTGGTCGAGAGGAGAGAGAATCAGTTGGAATCCCCTAGCCCCACTTGCTATGGTGCTAGACTCATGCTACCTTCTAGCCGACATCCCAACGACGACTTCTTAACCCACCCCACATCGTGCCGTTCGACTTGCTGGTGATGGTTGATTATCTTATTTTGTTTTGATTTTCTATATTGTTTTGATTCATGTAATCATTGTTACTTCATAGTTTGATTGATGATTTAAGAGGATGATTTGGTTTCTTTGTGATTGTGGTTCTATCTTTTCATTATCTGGAGAGAGAATAATGTCCCATAATACTATCAGTTATGTGATTTTCAATTTTTTTTTATGCAAAGTGGGAGAGTCAGGTTCATTAGATTCTTTTGAATGATATATCGTGTAATTGTTCTCTCATCAATGTATCAATGGTGTAAGGCATTAAATGAATATTCCTTTGGACTATTCGAATCATGAAGTCAATTTGTTTGTCCCGTAAAAAGAGAGAATGTGGTGGGAGAAAGAGGAGAATAGACTGGGAGAAGGGGAATGAGAGAGAAAAGAATGACAAATTTGTTGGGGGTGATTTGGGAAAAATAATTTACGTTCAGTAATAAGTGATTTACGTTAAGTAATCCCCATTAGAAAATTATGGGTATGTTCTTTTTCACCGGTTCTCACTGATTTGGTAATGTTCTGCCACTAATTTCTACTTATTTTTACTAATTAGGTAAAGTTTTGCCAATGACTTTTATTGATTTAGAATGTGTTCTTTTTAACTGATTTTCATTGATTCTCATTATTGATTGGGTAATGTCCTGTCACTGATTTCCAATGATTGGGTAATGTCATGACACTGATTTCCACTGATTCAGTAAGGTAGTATCATTGATTATTCGTGTAGGTCGTTTTTTTTCACTGATTTCCACTAATTGAGTAAGATCATGCCCTTGATTTCCATTGATTCGGTAAGGTCCTGCCACTAATTCTCATTGATTTAATAAGATCCTTACAATGATTCTCATGGATTGGGTAAGATCCAATAAGTAGAAAAGAACACAATCTTAATAAGGTCATGTCACTGATTCAATAAGGTCTTGCCACTGATTCTATGAGTAGGGATGCGTTCTTTTCCACTGACTCCATTGATTGGGTAAGGTCATGCCAATAATTCTTACTGATTTGGTAAAGTCCTTCCACTAATTTCTATCGATTGGGTAAGATCCAATAAGTGGAAAAGAACATACCCTATATATAATTTGTTTCAAAAGCTGGTTTACACAAAGCTGATATGTTTTTGTCCAACTCCAACTTGGAGGTTGTTCAATACATGCTCTTATATTGTATACATGTGAATCACAAATTATCTAGCTTCCTATCAGCGGTAGAATATAAAGGTTATGTAGATTACTAACGTTGTTCACCGCTATTTAGAACACCGACATATAGATTATATATACTCCTAGCGTTATAAAGTTTTGGTCATCTAGACACTATCCGAGTATCTTGGGGAAGAAGTGGTAAGTGAGTCACACTCTTCACCACTCCAAGTGGAATTAGAAGTTAAGTTTTTTTTTCTTTTTTTTTTTTTTTTTTTGAAAAGGAAAGACAACCAGGTAACCTCCATTAGAGGTTAACCTAAGATGCCTTCACATGGGTCTATTCTCCCAAACTTATTTCTGTTTATTTTAGCAAACTTCAACAAACTTCAGCAAAAAATTTCTGCAAACTTCAACAAAGTTAAATAAAGTTAAACAAAGTTCAACAAAGTTAAACAAACCAATATACAAACTAGTTATAAAAAACACTTGAATCAACAAGATTCAACAAAAATAAACAAAGTTCAACAAAGTTAAATACAGTTCAACGAAGTTCAACAAAAATAAATTTTCAGTAATAAATACAAACGTTTTTCAGTTAGGGAGAACATACCCTATGTTAGTGAAGGACTTAATGAGACAATTACAGCCAAGAACTAAAAGAAAGGAAGCCTAAAAAATGATACAAGTTAGATAATATCTAAAAAATGAAACTTCTTCCTCTTCTAACTCCATTTTGTTCATCGGTTCGGGAACAAAAGTACACTAAGGCCCTGTTCTTTTCGTCGTTTCCATACTGCATTCCGTTCCGTTCCGTTTCAATCCGTTCCGCGCTGCATTCTGCACTTCATTTTGTCTCACATAATTTTGAATTATCTGCGCCACGCCGTTCCGTTCCAATCTGTTCTGTTCCGTTCCTCACCGTCTCGCACCATTCCGTTGAAGAGAACAGGGCCTAAGAATATCAATTCTCCAAAATCTCCTTAACACCAGCACCTGAAACTTCAATCGGCTAAGACCACGATGGAAACGACAAGACCAAAACCGCATTGGAGCACTCAGTACAAACAATAACCACCACAACGCCGAAAGCCCAATCGAAAGCCAAAAGATCTAAAAACGAAAAATTCTTCAACCACAACAAGCTGGAATTAAACAAAAACAGATCGAAAATTTTATTCTCAATCTATGCAACTAAGGCTCAAAAGAAACTTCTATTTTTTATTTTTTTGGCTAAAGGGTTACAGATCTGGGAACTGAAAAATTCCAAATTCTAAAAGAACAAACTCAATCTTCCATCAACTGACATACGAATTAGAAGTTAAGTATTGTTTAACACAATGTCTTGCCTTTATTTACCGGGGAAAAAAAAACAGTTTTACCAGATTGACTATTCTACCCAAATATTGAAAAAGTTCACCAACTACTTATTAAACCCCCTTAAAACAGTTTCACTCTAATATTTTTAAGAATGAATACAGATAAATGTCAGATAAACTTATTTTCAAAAGAAATAAAATTTGAAATTTGAAACACCGATAGTGTCAATTGAAGCAACACAAATCTAATCAAGATGGTACAAGTGGTGCATGATAGCTTGATCACCCAATGTTAGCTTGATCATGAGTGGTCATCTGCAATTGGTGCATGATTACAGAGAATATTTGGAAAACGTGTTCAAGTCTATGAATACTTAGCCTTTTGCCTCTCATGTTGACTGGATTCCTCCACTGCTCCACCTCAGGGCATTGTTAAGGTTAATTCAGATGCTGCAATAAGGGTGGATTGGATTATGAGCGATCATCAGAGACGAGCTGGGCAATGTCAGGGCTGTGGCAACAAGAAGGATATGTATTAGTTGAGGACCAGAAATGGCAGAGGCAGCAGCTTTGAGCTACATGTAGCAATCCTGGATGAAGAGTGATTCCCTTTTAATTATCAATAGGATCAAGCGTGGTAAAGTAGGTGCTTCCCTATTTGATCATTTAGCGGGCAGGGAACTCAGTTGCTCATTTAGCGGCGAGACTTTATCCCACTGACCAGGTGGAACAAGTATTTGTAAACAACTTTCCTTAGGCATTTGGGTGATCTTGATTTATGAAACTTCCCTTCCCCGTTTTCTCCTCCAACACCCCCTAGCCCTCATGCTTCCTATAATCCTATCCTCTTTTGTGCTTCACTAAAATTAGCAGCGACAACGACAAACAACATCAACAGACAACAGGAAACAATGTTGCTTCACGAAGAGGTGTCGTCGATGCTAACTCAATTTTATAAGAGTTATGTGTCTGGCGGGGGGGGGGGGGGGGGGGAGGTTGAATGTATTTATTTATTTGAAATATTTATATATACTCTATTTATAAATAATAATAATAACTTATGTACAACAACAGGTGGATGATTAATTGGGTCAGACTCGTGGAGAAAAATCATCACCCAAATTCGAATTGTTCAATTCCATGTACCACTCGTCACCGATTTATCGTCTGTACCACTCGTCAATGGTTTGTCGTCTGTACCACTAGTCACTGGTTTATCGACTGTTTTAATCTAGTTCTTATATTTGAAAACTAAGTGTAACTATTAGGTAATTTACTTTTTTTCTCATCAAAATGTACTACAATAACTATATATTTATTTTTTATTTACTTTTTCATAACATGAATGTGTGGAGTGTGTAGCTCACTATCCCCTTTATCCAACATATAATGGATTATTTGACCCAAAATTAGAATGTTGGTGTTCAAACTATACAATCAAACTATTGCAAGTAGGAGTTACTTTAACTACCACAAGTTGATCTAATGATATTCCTGTTTGTAGTGTTCCCTCACTACCAAGGTTTAAATCACAATAGGGATTTGAGATTTTCCTTACAATTTATTTCCCTTTTCCCTAGATGCTTGGCCACTAGCTCCTGCGCCTTATCTTGAGATGGGCCAGCCAGGGAGTGACCCTCCAACCTTACAATAAAAAAAAAGAAAAGAAAAAGAAGAAGTAGTAGTTGCTTTAATTTTTACTCTCAAAGTATCATGTTATATAAAAAGTAATCCACATGTGTCGGATCATGTACCGATATGCGTACTTTTAGATGAGGGCGTACTCACTCGGCAAAACTTATTCAAGTCGAACTCTTTTGGACTGAAAATAAAGAATCCTTAGAAATTAATAAACACAATTGGACAAAAATAATTTGAAAGGTCACATATATATAGAGTGCGCACAAAACTTAAATCTATAAAATTAAAATTCTAATCGTCGAGTAAGAACGATTAAGGACATTTCCAGAAAAAAATGGAAGAATATCAAGACAATTGTAGATTAGAATACAAGAAAATGTTGATTTCCACTAACAATGACTTTGAATCTAGTCAATTGAGTGATGACATTCCTCGCTTTATTAATGTATCTACAAACGCATCGCTTATTCAACGAATTACAAACGAGGAATTTCAAATGTATTCAGAATTCTCATAAAATCCTTGGACTAGATGAATTTGGTGTTAGATTGTACCTACATTGTTGGTACATTATCGGTAAAGAGGTATATGAAGCTATTAAAGCGTTTTTCCAGTACAAGAAACTATCAAAGGAAAACAAATCATTTGTTCATTTTGTTGACACCTAAAACAGAATGCTCGAAAACTATTAATCATTATACACTAATAAGCTTGTGTTTTACTTTGATTATTGAAAGTTTTCACCTACATCTTGTGTCTTTTAATCTGTTATTCATCTAATTCCTGCATCCATATATCAACTCGGTTGTGATCCAGCAACCTAAATCAACAATAATCTTTAATATCCTATCTTACTTACTGAAGGAATTTCTAACTACTAACATGATCATACATGCATAATAGAATTTCGATTAACCTAGAAAAACATGTGATTACTGTAATTAAATATCAAATCGAAATCCTACCTCACTCTTTTGGTCGCTGGTTGGATGAACAGTAGTTGGGTATGGATGAACACGTCAGATGTCGTGCCTCAACTGGTATCCACACACAGGCTCGAATCCACACGTCAGTATTGTAACACCCCGGCCCAACTGGACCGCTGGTGCCACCCAGAACTGCTTCCATGGATGAGAACTGACCCCACAAACCACCACAAGCCTTTCCAGCATGCTTTGTTCTCACTCGCATGCCCCTGAGAAAACTTCCCAGGAGGTCACCCATCCTAGTACTACTCCTAGCCAAGCACGCTTAACTATGGAGTTTCTTAGGTTTGAGCTCCCTGAAAAGGATATGCATATTGATGATATGAGTAGTATTATCAAACCATTTAAGTTGTACTCAACCATGAAATATTGGGGTATTACACTCACCCCCACTCAAAGAACGCAACGTCCTCGTTGCGCACATGGCACTCTGCTAGAGCCCCAGAATCCTCCCCTGCTAGGTGGCTGCCCTGGGCTCTCATGTCCATAGGCGGAGCACACGGTCGCAGGGTTGCTCTGATACCATTTATAACACCCCGGCCCAACTGGACCGCTGGTGCCACCCAGAACTGCTTTCATGGATGAGAACTGACCCCACAAATCACCACAAGCCTTTCCAGCATGCTTTGTCCTCACTCGCATGCCCCTGAGAAAACTTCCTAGGAGGTCACCCATCCTAGTACTACTCCCAGCCAAGCACGCTTAACTGTGGAGTTTCTTAGGATTGAGCTCCCTGAAAAGGATATGCATATTGATGATATGAGTAGTATTATCAAACCATTTATGCTGTACTCAACCATGAAATATTGGGGTATTACAAGTATGCTAGTACAGCGATCCCGTTCACAACCTCCGTTCTCTCCTTACTCTAATGACACACAGTTAGGGTTTCGTGAAAACCGATTATCACGTGTAACCCTAACTGATCAGAAGTCACAAAATATATAGAGAGGCAGGAGGGCTGATTAGGTTAAGTGTGAGATGGGCCTAATCCGAATTAGACCCTTCTAATAAAAACGAGCCTGTTAAGTGTGTGACCCTGCTGGTTTAATTAATGTGGCAGTAAGTCCAAAACTCTTTTCGGGCCCACAAACCGTAATTGGTTTCTAGCAAAACATTACGATTACCCATATTATGTAAAGATCAGTTTTCATAGTCCAACCAATAATGCAATTATTAATTCTTATTATGATTAGTTCATAGGGCAAATCCAACACTTATTAAAACACAGTACATGCTTAGTCTCTTTCATGTAAGGAGGACACGTAGTACACCACATAGCCTGATCGTGTTCATGTGGAGAAGACACGCAGACGACACATAAGCACAACATTGCCACATAGCCTAACACATTCTCCAAGTGTCACTCATTAATGCATCATCTTAGTTGTATTTGTTACTTATTTATTAGCATATTTTCCACACTACAAAATAAAATTAACTTTAGTGTATATATATATATATAGTCTTTGGTCGAAGTTAGGTAGACAAAACGTGTAGAATAATCATATTTGTGTTATATTGATCGAACACGGTAAATGAAATGTCATCTATAAGCATTTTTTGAAATTGTTGGAGTGAAATCTTATGTTCCCTGTCAATTTACAAACAAATAAAGTTCAACATATTGTTTCCTTCTAAATCTTAATTAAAAATATATACTACAATACGTAAATGAATGACTAACCCAGTGAATCGCACTGTCAATTTACAAACCAATAAAGTTCAACATATTATTTCCTTCTAAATCTTAATTGATAAATACTACAATATCTAAATGAATTACTAACCCAGTGAATCGCACGAGTCTCATAATTTTGTGGACTAAGTTGTGAGGAATTTGACGTCATGTTCCAATTCAAAAAAAAAAAAAAAAAAACTTCATCGTATTGCCCCATCCTCAATCTTAGATTAATACAAACTACAACAAATAAACCATTAACTAACTCGGGGTATTGCCCAGGTCCCAAAACTAGTACATACAAATAACATCTTTTCCTTTGACAACTTTTAATTATTAAAAAAAACTAGTACATACCAAAATGCATCAATAATCCTATTTAAAATACAAATGTATTCTTCGTACGAGAAGGTAGCTCTCACATTAAATCTTCTCACACAAGGCTCTCACCACATTAATTCACACCCAAAAAATAAAAAGAAAAGGAGAAAAAAAAGAGGGAAAAAGGTAAATCAAAAGGGATAAAGCAAGATATATGCAATATGAGTACATATTAACATCCTTAAACACCACCAACAAAATAGGAAATAATCTTAACTGATAAGATATAAGATTCTTTGTCACAATGATTTTTATTTACCGAAATTTAAAATCAAAACTCCCATAATTCTCCAATCTCAATCCTCATACAAATTTAAAATCAGTTTCGGTCCATAAAAGCAACCATATAAGAAGCAAAAATAAAGTTTTTTTAAATGTGGCTTATTTATCTTTAAACAAAGAGGAAAAAGAAAAAATATTGTGCTTTTTTGGGGTGCTAGGACTGAAAAGTTTTCAATAGACACTTTTTGTTGAAAGTCAAGTTGAACAAAATCAAATTATTAGTTGAAAACTTAGTTGAAAAGAACGGATCCTTAGCATGTTTCTTATTAAATAGTGTACGAAACCCGCATTGAAAAATAACTAGACGTACAAACCAAATAAGAACTACATTTATAGAGCGCTATTACTTGAGCAAAGTATATTGTTCTAAGACAATTTTGGGCATTAGGTTAAGATCAAGTATATTATTTATGTTTGTGACCTATACAACTAAACAGTTTTAATCATGGTATATATAGAGAGAGGAAAGCCATTTAACAATTTTATTGTTCTTTTTTCAAATTTGTGACCACATAACATTTTTTTTTTTTTTTTTTTGATAAGGCATAACAGTTTTCTTTAGTAAAAATGTTTCGTAGTCTAAAGTCATGTAAAGTTTTTTCTTAAAGGAAAGAAAGAGAGCGAAAATTAAAATAGTCATATACCCAACAAATATTTTACGCTCAAGGTAAAAAGTGATTGAGGATAAAAATATAAATGTAATACAACTATTTTTGGGTCAATATTTTAAACGAAGAAGTAGCGTTCCTTTTTTGTTTGGGAAAAGAAGTGCTTTTCTAATATATAGTCAACAACATAATTATTGGGCTTTAAATAGTAGAAAGAAGGAAAAAAATAACGCAAGAAACTTGAACCATTAATATTAATATTTCCAAACTTACATTAGGAATAAGCCAACATATTTTAAAATTATCATGATTAATTTAATTAAAACTTGGAAAAGAAAAGTAAGGAAAAATGATTAAAGCGTTGGGACACCTCCCACATAACAATGTTGGGAGAGATGAAGAAGTACAAATGATGACATATATTTTTAACAAAGAAAAATTAGTTTAAAGCTTTTTGAGTCTCAATATAATTATTTATTGATTTATTTATCTTTTTTTTCTACTAAATATCTCATGCATTGCACAGGCAAAAACTAGTTTCTTAAAAGGGAAAGTAGTCAACTAGGGTCAAAAAGCACACCATCTAAATATCTAAAAAGCACATCTGCTTCATAAAAACCAAAATAATGTTTTATCACATCATTCAAAATTTCCCAGGTTGGCAACCAACTTTTGTAGACCTTCCCACTATTTCCTCCATCCAAATCTACTATCTTTGTCTCTCTTAATTTCCTCAAGAGTAAAAATTATCCCTTCACAACATTTAACAACATTAGTTGATTGATTTGCTCAAAAAAAAATTAACAAATAAAAAAAACACAACAACAATAGTTGACTTTTAACACCTTTCAACATATTTGTGTGGAAGTTTGAGATGAGGGAGAAGCTCTGCGGCGCAAGTTAAGGCGAAAACTCTAACTTGCACCGTCGCCATTTTTTCTTCTCTTTTCTCTACCTTTTCAATGGGGAAAAATTCCAAACATAGTAAGAAGAACTCTGGAAAGAAATCATCACTGAAAGATTTCTTGGGTAGCTCGAGTAGCCATGATTTATCACCAGTACGAGAAGATGTAAGCGAGGTGAATGGAACAGTAGAATTTTCGGGTACATCTCATTCACGAGGAATTCCTGGTTTATCGGAGGAACAAGGAGGTAAGGTGGAGCGTCGTCTTGAAATGGTTGCTACACCACAATCGGTAAGCTCCCCTGTATCTCAGGCTTCTATAAATGCTCCTTCTCCTCTGTTGGAACCCCAAATTCCTATAAACCCCCAAATTCCTGAAAACCCTGTTAATGGAGCTAAATCATGTCTGAAATTGAACTATATCTCTCCTACTATTCGTGATGGCAAGCCTGTGGTAGTCTTACAGAAAACTGAACTACAAATAGAAATTGATAAATGGAAATTTACTCTCATCGGGTTTGTGGTGGATGAACAACCATACTTGAAGCAAATTGTAGATTATGTTGACAAGTATTGGCATGGGGTAAAACCTAAAATTTTCCCACATGAGGATGGGTACTATGTCTTTCGGTTTGAATCTGAAAGTGATATGCAGACTGTAGTTGATGTTGGACCCTTTGTCTATAATTATAAGCCCTTTATTCTGCGGCCATGGGTTGAGAACTTTAAGATCATAGCTGAAACAGTTGGGAATATGCCACTGTGGGTTCAGCTTCCTAATTTGCCTCTGTCTTGTTGGTCTGTGGACTCTCTAAGTCGTATTGCTAGTTGTTTGGGGCAGCCTATCATGGCTGATCAGGTTACTTCAAGCCAGGAGAGGATTTCATTTGCAAGGCTGTTAGTGGATATTGTGATTACAAAACCACTTGAGAGAGAATTGATACTCACTGATGACGAAGGAGTATCTTTTAAACAAATTATCAATTATGAGTGGGAGCCAATTCTATGCTCCAAATGTATGAAATTTGGGCATACAAATGAAGAATGTGGTAAGGCTAGAATTGGTACTCAGGTTTTACCTCCTAAGAAGGGAAAGAAGACAAAAACCAAGGTGCAGTGGGTGCCTAAACCTCCTGCTCCTGCTGTAGGGGGTGCTGCAACTCAAGTCATCTCTCCTGAAGAGGTAGGATGGCAGACTATTCAAGGCAAGAAGAAGAAAGGCCCTCCCAATGTCAGTTCTGTAGCTACAGCAAATGCTTTTGAAGCACTAGCCAACACTAGCAAAACTAGCAACACAGTTGTGTATGAGACATTGCAGGATGGTACTGTGGTTGTGATTGAAGATATTACTCATGGTCAGTGGCGTATCCAGGAATTTAGTACTGGGGGTACAAATCGGAGAAGATTTTTTTTCAAAAAATATGGGTTCATTTGACACTCAGCGTATAAACTTAATTGTATAATTGTAGAGGTATACAATAATACACATATGATGTACAAACTTAAAAAAAGGAAAGGATAATATCAAAAAATAAAACACATATGATGTATAAAATTAAGAAAGAGGTACGGATTAGATCAAAAAATGGAAGAGGGGAAGAATTACAGAAGAAAAATAGTTAAAAAATAATTGCTCCCAAGATTTGAACTTACAATCTACAAGGTAATAGAAAAGAGGTCATACCAATACTTCACACAATTAGTTATGATACAAAATGCCTTCCATAATATATATATATATATATATATATATATATATATATTTTATAAAACTGACAAAAAAATTACCGAAAAATAGGATCGACGTCTGTATCCTCTTGTACCCCCCTGAATACCCCACTGCTCATGGTGAGAGTACTTTAGAGGCAGGTGATAAGTCCTCTTTAGCAACTGCTCAGTTAGTATGAAGTGCCTCTTTTTGAATATGAGAGGTCTCAATAAACCTTTGAAGCAAAGGGGTCTCAAAGTATTCCTGAAAAATAACAAAATTGACATTGTAGGTTTACTAGAACTAAAATTAGAATTGATAGAATTACTAATTTGAAGAATAATTTGGGGCAGGATTGGATGATTTTCAGCAATCATTGTTCTAATCATTCTGGAAGGGTAATGTTAGTTTGGAATCCTTCTACAATTAGTGTCAATATTGTAGGTGAAACTGATCAGAGTTTTACTGCAGAGGTAACCTGGATTGGGTCTGCTTGCACTATTTTCTTCACTGCTGTTTATGGCAAGAATGACAGTCAGAGTAGGTAGAGATGCTGAAATTCATTGACTCATGCACCATCACCTACCGCTCCTTGGCTTATTGGTGTGGATTTTAATGCTACTCTCTCTGTGACAGATAGGGTGAATGCAACAGGAAACAATACAGGTGACACTGAGCTTCAAGACCTGTTTTATGAATTGCATTTGGCAGATATTAGAGGAAGGGGATGGGAGTATACCTGGAGTAACAGACATGAAGCTACTAGTAGAGTTTACAGCAAACTTGATAGGGTTGTTGGGAATTCTAATTGGTTGGTTACTTATCCTCTGGCAGAAGCTGATTTCTTTCTCACTGACCTCTCTGATCACTGTGCAGGAATAGTAACCATTATGGCTGATAATTTGACAGGGAAAAAACCCTTTAGGTTTTTAAACCATTGGACTGATGATTCCACTTTCATGTCACTGAGTCAGAATAACTAGCATTGCAACAAAGAAGGTGTTCCTTTGTTCAAAGTTACGCAGAAAGTCAAGGAAGTAAAAAAGGCACTGAAGCAGTTTGCAGGCAAGTTTAAAGGACTTGCTAGGCAGGTTCATGATGCTAAACAGAAGCTCTCTGTGATTCAGCACAATCTCCAGCAGGATCTCTTCAATCCCCAGCTTGTTAACAATGAGAGGAATGTTGTAAGGGATCTTGAGAGGTTACAGAACATTGAAGAAGCTTCCCTCAAACAAAAAGCAGGCATTAATTGGATTCAAAATGGTGATGGCAATACAAAATATTTTCATGCTTCCATCAAACTAGAAGGGCAAACAACAAGATCACCTCTATATATGACTGAAATGGGCAGAAGATAGAGGACATTGAAACTGTCAAGGATGAGTTTCTTGAGTTCTTTATTGGTCTTATGGGGACTAGAGTTGTTTCTATACCTGCTGTAAACTCTGAAGTGTTAAGAAGGGTGTCACCCTCTCTTATGAACAACAACAGTGCTTAGCCTGTGATTATACAAAGGAGGAAGTTAAAGCAACACTGTGGGGGCATGGATGAAGACAAGTCCCCAGGTCCTGATGGATTTACAGTGAGATTTTATAAGCAGGCATGGCCTATTATTCAGGAGGATGTTACAGCTGCAATTCTAGACATGCTCAAGCAGGGAAAGATTATTAGAAGCCTCACCTGCACAACAATCACATTGGTGCCTAAGGTTCCTAACCCCTCCAAGGTGGGTGAATATAGGCCTATCTCCTGCTGCAATGTTCTTCATAAGATTGTTGCGAAGGTTCTTGCAAATAGGCTCTGTAGTGTTCTTAATTCTCTTATTCATGAAGAACAGTCTACTTTTGTGAAAGGTAGGAAAATTAGTGACAATGTTATTCTTGCACATGAGATTGTGAAGCATTATGGAAGGAAACACATTTCTCCTCATTGCCTTCTCAAAGTAGACCTTAGGAAGGCCTATGACTCAGTAGAATGGCCCTTCCTTGAGCAAATGCTTCAATACTTGAATTTTCCTGCTAGATTCATTAACATGATTATGCTATGTGTGTCTACTGTGAGTTATTCACTGAGTTTCAATGGTACTCTATTGCATCCTTTTAAGGCTAAGAAGGGGTTGAGGCAGGGAGACCCACTGTCTCCTTATTTATTTGTTCTAGCGATGGAGTATCTGTCAAGGTGCTTGGATCAGTTGCAGGATCAACCAGCTTTCAAATATCAGCCAAAGTGTGCAAAATTCAAGCTTTGTCACAGTATATTTGCAGATGATCTGTTATTATTTGCTAGAGGGGACAGAAGCTCAGTTCAGTGGCTACTCCACTACTTTCAGGTTTTCTCAGAAGCATCAGGGTTGTCTGTAAATTTCAATAAATCTGAGATTTATTTTGGGGGCCTATCTGAAGTGCAACAACAAGATATTATGAGTAATTATAGTTTTGTTCAAGGACATCTACCTGTCAAATATCTGGGGGTGCCACTTTCCTCCAAGAGATTGACCATAGCGTAATGTCAACCAATAATTGACAAGATTGTGGGTAGAATGGCCTCCTGGACAAACAGATTCCTGTCCTATGGTGGTAGATTGTAGTTATTAAAGAGTGTTATTTTCTCAGTGCAGACTTATTGGTCCTAGGTGTTTATTTTACCACAAACTGTGATTAATCATATTGAGAGAATTTGCAGGCAATTCTTGTGGACAGGCTCTAGTAACCCTTCAAGAAGAGCTTTAGTAGCATGGGAACAGGTTTGTACCCCTAAGTCTAAGGGAGGGTTGGGGATATTTCAGTTGAAGACTTGGAATATTGCATCTATTGGTAAGTTGGTGTGGGATATCCACCATGCTAAAGATGCCCTTTGGATCAGATGGATAGCTGCTTATCACATCAAAGACAAAATGTTCTGGGACATGGAGAGCCCAGCACAGTCCTCATGGATGATTAAGAAGGTCTTTGAAGATAGAGAGAAAGTGCAATCTGTTGTCCTGACCAGTGGCGCATATACAGTGGGGAAAGCTTATAGAGAGCTGCTTCCTACCCTCCCTGCCATCTCCTGGCCAAAGCTATGCTGGTCCCCCTTATCTATGCCCAAACAGTCCTTTTGTTTCTGGCTTGCCTGCTTGCAATGATTGCCTACTGTAGACAGATTACAAAGGATGGGCATTGGTGGTATAATAAGCTTGAACTGTGTTCTTTGTGACAATGCACAAGAATCTCACTCTCATTTATTTTTTGAATGTGAATTCTCCAAGGGGCTGTTAAGCTGTCTGTTGAACTGGATAGGTGTTTCCTTGTATGCCTACTCCTGGGATCAGGTTCTAACTTGGGCACTGAAAGAAGCTGTGGGGAAAAGACTAATAAGCAAGATTTCTCGAGTCGTGTTGGGTTCTGTCACAAATGCTATTTGGGAAAGAAGAAATGCAAAAATTTTCAGGAATGAAGGTAGCCAGATCAGAGAGGTGAGCAGAAGAATCGCAAATCAATTGCATGTTGCAGCGCAGGCTTCAAAATGTGTAAAGATGCAAAAAAAAAAAAATTCAACAATTACCTAAATTGTTATCCTTAGCTACTCCCCTCCTCTATACTGCCTTTTGTTGTTTTTCTCTTATCCCTGGTTGTAATGACTCCCCTGCGTGGGAGATGAGGTTATATTGGCTATAATGTTGTTGGTTCAGATTTCCTTGTGTTAAAGAGTCTTGAACATGGTGCTGTAACGATATTATCTTTTGGGAAATAAAATTATTAATTTTCCAAAAAAAAAACAAAACAATAGTTGACTATTGCCATTTTAAATTTTTGTCGCCCATCTACCACAAAATCAAATCTCACTCCAATTTTCATTTCCTCAAACCCCTCAAAAAAACACCCTAAATAATCCTCTGAATATAAAAAAGCCAATAAACAAAATTACAATCTAAGTAAACTCAACTAATTAAAAAAAGCTTCCTTCTAGCCTATGAGCACAATAGCATGCCCAAGCTCCTTCCTCTTACTCTTCCCGTTTACCCTGGGTACTTCCACAATAACAATGTCTTCTGATTTGGTGTAGGGTTCCTTGCCGAGATAACTGTAGCTCCCGTGATTTGAAGTTCACCGATCACAGTGTCGACTGTTATAATCGTCCTCCAAACTTGTTCAGCGAAACCACTCATATCAGGATCATAACCCACACTCCATTCCACTTCATATTTTGAAAGCTAAAAAAAAAAACAAAAAATCAACATTGCAATTAGTTCACAAATGCAAAGGGTAAAGAATCGATCGAGGGTCATAAAACTGTGAAAACATCTTCACAAGAATGAAAGACTAATTTGCAGATTGATTTATTCACCAATGCACATGTTTTGTCTGCTCTTTTATTTGGTTAGTTCCTGGTTGACTTTTTTCTATCATTCAAGTTTACATATCGTGTAAAACAAAGGAGTCAATATGTTAAAATAAGCTTTCAGTTGAATAAAAATGCAATATTTTGACTTATTATACCACTTTAAGAAGAAGTTAACCCACATTAACACTCTTAAATGGTAAAAAACAATAATAAAAAGTCACTTAATTACTAAACATCATCCACCTTACCTTCTTAATTCCTTCACGACTAGATTAATCTTCCCTCTTGTAGAAACAATTTTTAACCAGCCAAATCAGCATGCCGGTTTTGTTTTTCTGGTTGAATGGAAGTTTTTTTAAATTGTCCACCAAATAATCCAAGGAAAACTTAGGTACACTTTCAGTTTGAGCATGAAACCTTATTGCCATTTGAAACTCAAATTGAGTCTTAATGGCACAAGGTATACATATTTCTACACAAAAGAAATGTCTTTTTTCCTTAACACACAATCACACATGGCCGCAAACAAAAAACATGAGCACATGGGGTGAGAAGTAAGGAGAGACAAAATCGAAAATAAACCTCAAAAGTAATACCATATAAGGCAACGTAAAGATTTTCATGTGCCAAACCGAAAATAAAAGTGTAAAGATTTTCATGGATCGGAGGGAGTATGGTTAAAGCTGTCAAATAGGTTGTCTTGGGTCAATCGTGTCAGATCCGGTTCATTCGTGTTCGTGTCGTGTCATGTTCGTGTTTATCTCACAAAACTGGGGCCGTGTTTGCGTCGTGTCAAAAATTGACAGCTCTAAGTATTACAAATGGGTTCTAAATTTACCTTGCTCTTGTTGCTCCAAAAGGTCACGGAGTGCCTTTTCCCCACTTTTCCATCTTTCCACCCCACACCCATGGAGTCTCTCCAGAAAAAAGAGCAGGGAAGGTGCTCCTTGAAAGCTAACTAGGTTGAGAAAGTATTGTTTAGACAAATACCCTACGTCCCCAACTTAAATATCTCAGTGCAATATTTTAATTATTTTCATAACATGGGATCTAACCCATTTTCCGTACGTACTTAACTAGTCCTAGTAGTAACAAATGCGTGTAATTAAAATGAGACGATTTTTGTTGCGTACTTGAACTGGTTCAAACATGGTGTGTTAAGACTTGGAACTGGTTCGGACTAGGAACTGATTCAGACTAGGAACCGATCATGCCAACACCAATTATGGTCCCAAAATTCGGATTTGGTTGCAATTAATTTCCATTTTGGGAATCAGTCTTCAAACCTAATACTTAATGGGTACTTAATGAGACCCATTTCGAGTATCTAGAAATGATACCAACACTAAAATTGGTATTCAAACAGTTAGGTCTCAGTTTTATTAAACTAATTTCGGAAACCAAAAATATCTTCCAACTTGCTTAGTGTACTCCTATTATACAATAGGTCATTTGTTGTGCTTTAAAGAATAATTCAAACCTGATTTTCATCAAAGACTTTTCAGATTTACAAAAGCGTGTTGGAGCCAAGAAGAGAATCTTGCTTTTTAGAGCCTTGTCCATTTAGTATGTCAAACAAGTAACCTTGCATTGGAATTTGGTTGTTCCGTTATCAAAGACAAACAAGGAGCCTCATTGTCAGGCCCGATTATTAGTAAGGGCATATGGGGCGACTGAATAGGCCCTAAAATTTTAGGGCCCAAAAGTTTGGATCAATCCACTTTAAATATATATAAAAAAAATCTTTTAGAAGCCCTCCCAAGTCTCAAATGACTCAGCACGAAAAGGGAGGAAGTTAGGGATGCGCACACCTTGTATTCTTTAGGCCATTCTACTTCTCCAATTTACAAAACAACTTTTGTCAATCCCCAAAATTTGCACTAGCAAATCAATTTAATATTTCAGTTAATGACATGAATTGATCTCCTTCTCCTCTTTTCTTCTTTTCTCTCCTGTATTTATAGCGCTAGCATATTGTCAGTTCAAGTTCAATTTAAAACCCTTCATTTTCCTGATCTTCTCACTTTCAGATTGGGAATTGGGATTGCACCATCACTTATGTCATGCACTATGTCGTGGTCCGCACCTCGACAGCTCGGTAGCAGCATCACAGACACTCAGTTGCTCAGTCATGAGTGTCGCGGACAGGCACCAGCGACTAGTCAGCTAGGGTGAGACTAGGTGTTATGTTCGGTCACACGTGTCGGGCTCTGGAATGTTCGGACAAAGTGTGGAATTCGTCGGACAAGGATGAGCGCAGGACTTCCTTGAGGGATGAGAAGGTCCACAGTGGAGTCGGATGATGAGGAACAAGGTTTGAGTTCCATCAGAGATTAAGTATGAAAGTTATGCAGCTTTGATGTTCACTCCCGTTAGTTGGGCTGAACCATATAAGACTCTTTAGGGGTAGTAGGTGTCCAGCTCTTTACTTCCCCTGGGTGCATGGATGGTTGTCAAATATCATGACACTTAAGTGAGCTTCCCCGAAAGGAGGTAGGCTTGATGGCATGTCTTAGGACAGCGTTGAGTCTCCTCGGGATAGGATATCCCGGGGACATTATCGAGTAGCCGACGAGCTCGATAATGTGCATCATGCGCCGAGAGGAGGGTCACCATTTTGAACTGGTCGCGGGATGCTTTATCCGTGAACCTTATCAAGGGGACAAGATCCTCCATGAAGGCATCGGGGAAGCTCGGTCAACAAGGGGCGATGTTGGATTAGCGGTGCTCTCGGGTTCTGGGACATCGGTACCACGGAATGGGAGACCCCATGGGAACTTGTATGACTTAAGGGGATACTTAATAGTATTCCCATGAAGGGAAGGATGTCCCAGGAAGGTTGCCTGCTCGGTGAATGGGACACTACTCGATGAGGCATCGATGGCCGAATCGGGGACAGTGATCCATGAACGTGAGGTGCGCATAAATAGGCCGGCCTCCTATGAACTCAACGGGAGCAAACATGATTCCCTGTTGCTTAATTTTTTTTATTTTTTTTTGGAAAGTAAGGTGAATTTTATTACTTCCAAAGGATATGCAATGTGTACAAGCAGCCAAGCTGCACTCCAAAACTCCCATACACAGATTGCCTCTCGCTTTCACTGTATACAGCAGGTATGAGTGAAGTCACGAGGTAACAGAGCATAACGCTGAATTATCTAAACATCAAAACTACAAATAAAACTCAAGGTAAACAATTTAAATACATCATGAAATAGTCTCTGATCTTCTTGTCTTTTGCGGCTGCACTTCTCGCATGAACAGCATATATAATCTGCTTGGATATGCTTGACAGATTGCTGCTTCGTCCCTGAAACAATCTAGTGTTTTTTTTCTCTCCATATATAATAGATTACAGCTGAGAAAACCGCAGCAAATGCACGAGCTTTGGGCTGTCTACTCTTAGCTAAGGAACTAGCTTTAATCACCGACAGGACATTGCAACCAGCTAAACATTTTATTCCACAATTGTTTTGCAAACACGCACCCAAAAAATAAATGAGAGAGGGTTTCTTCTTCACAGTGACACAGAACACAAATACTAGGCCCTTGAACACCAATTTTCTGAAGATTCTTCCATGAAGTAAGTCTATTCAAGATGCAAAGCCAAAGGATAAATTTCCATCTAGGGAATGATAATGAGCACCAGACCAAATTAGTCCAATTTTTCCTCCCTGCTACAGGTAAGAGAGCCTTATAAACAACCACCATCTTATATTTAGCACTCCCCTGGCTTAATATGCATGCAGCTAATTCAGTTCTCAGGTTAAACAATTTCTGAATTATCCAAGAAGCCTGTGCAGGCTTAGGTGCTGACCCGAATGTCCCTTGTTTCATGTAGTATGCAGCAATCCATTTGACCCGCAGCTTCTCCTTATGATGTTGAACATCCCATAAAAGTTTATCTAGAGCAGCCTTGTTCCACAATGTCAGATCAAAGATCCCCAAACCACCCTGAGCAGGGGTACAAACATCAGACCATGCAACAAGAGCTCTACTACTTGGGTCAGCTGAACCTGTCCACAAGAATCTTCTACACAGTTTCTCAATACTATGGATCACAGATACAGGGAGATTAAAGAACTGAGTCCAAAAATTATCCATGGAAAATAAAACAGACTTCAACAGTTGCAACCTTCCTGCATAAGATAAGAACTTGGTTGTCCATGATTGAATTCTACTGGAGATTTTCTTAATCAATGGATCATAATAAGAAATATTAAGTCTCTTTGAGGTGAGAGGAATGCCCAGGTAACGGAAAGGTAGTTCACCAGCTTGCATCCCCAAATGACTCAGAATAGCCACTTGCTGACTCTCTTCTACTCCCCCAAAATAAACCTCTGACTTACTGGCATTAGCACACAAACCTGAACAACCAGAGAACACAGAGAACTGATCATACAGTAGCAGAATAGACTCAAGATTACCTCTAGAGAATAAGAGCAAATCATCTGTAAAAATGCTATGCACAAGCTCAAATTTCTTACACCTAGGATGGAATCTGAAATTGGGCTTGGACTTCAAATTTTTCAGGCACCTAGATAGATAATCCATAGCAATCACAAATAGATAGGTGAGATGGGATCTCCTTATCTCAGTCCTCGCTTTGCACCAAAAGGCTTCATTGGTATCCCATTGAAGAGTAAGGAGTAGCTAACAGAGCCAATACACATTTTAATCCAGTTCACAAACTTCACAGGGAAATGTAATCCAATAAGAATTTGCTCAAGAAAATACAATTCCAAAGAATCATATGCCTTCCTCAAGTCCACTTTCAAGATACATCTAGGAGATATCCCCTTTCTACCATAAAATTTGATCAACTCGTGAGCTAGGATAATGTTATCCCCAATAAATCTGTGTTTTATAAAAGCAGACTGCTCCTGGCTAATAAGACTATCCAAGACACTACACAGTCTATTAGCTAAAGCTTTAGACAATATCTTATAAAGAGTGTTGCAACAAGCTATAGGTCGATAATCACTCACCAACACAGGATTTTCTTTTTTGGAAACCAATGTAACTGAAGTACAATTTAGGGCCTTAAGCATCTTACCAGAATGAAAGATACTTTGAATTGCCTGAGTGATTTCTTGCCCAAACTAACTCTAAGTAGCTTTGTAAAATGCAACAGTGAATCCATCTGGCCTTGGTGCTTTGTCCCCATCCATCTCCCATAATGCCTGTTTAATCTCCTGTGCTGTGAAGGGAACACAAAGGCTGATCTGTTCCTAAACTCATAACACATTGCCATTTTCAAAAATCTTAGGATCCACAGCTGAAAGCTCCCTCAGCTGAAGATCCCATAAGCCCTTGAAAGAATCTTAAAAATTCATTCTGAATCTCTTAGGGTTGAGTAAGCCTCACACCCTCCTCAGTATGGATAGAGATGATCTTGTTGAAAGCTCTTCTGGCTTTCACACAGGCATGGAAGTAACTAGTATTGGCATCACCAACTTTCATCCAGTTAATTCTAGACTTTTTTTTGCAAGAATATCTCCTCCATTTTCAATAAATGCTCAAGGTTCTCAATAGAATTCTTCTCTTTCTGTATACATTCAGTATCAAAAAGGTTGCTTGTGAGTGCAACTTGGGCCTGGTTAACTTCATTTCTAGCTGCATTGATTCTACTTTCAACATTATTGTAGTAGAGATCAGATTTCTTCAAGTGACTTTTAAGATGTTTGTGCTTCTGGATCACCTTGAAGATTAAAGAACCTGCATAATCACATTGCCACCCTTCTTTCACAATATCCTGGAAACTCTCATGTTTTATCCAGGCATTGAAAAACTTGATAGGTTTTTTGCCAGAAATATCATAGTGTCTAAAATGCATAACACCAGGGGAATGATCAGACAAAGAAGGTAACATAAATTCAACTTCCACTGCAGGATAAACAGAAAACCATTCACCATTCCGAAGAACTCCATCTAGTCTACTGTAGACCCTATCAGTGGCTTCCTGCTTATTACACCATGTGTATTCAGACCCTGTACTTCTTATGTCTTCCAGACCAAGTGAAGAACACAATAGTTGGAGCTCATCATTCCCAGAGAATTTATGACCAACCTGCAACCTTTTAGAGTAGTGTAGACTAGAGTTGAAATCCCCTCCAAGGATCCAAGGAGAAGATATGGATCCCCCAAGCTGAATAAGATCATGCCAGCAATGCTCTCTACCAATAACACAGTTTCTAGCATAAATGGCAGTAACACAGAAAATATCTCCATACATCAGATGCAGAATAAAAGGATTGGGAACTACTCGGAAGGAGCTTAAGTCCTCGGGACGAGGATAGTGGCCCGGACGATCGAGACGCGCGCTCCGGACTTGACACGTCCAAGAGTATGTTAGGACTTGACAACTCCTAGGCCACGATGAGGCGAACAAGTATCATGATCGATGAACGGAAGGAGCACTCGATAGGAAACCTCGAAGTCGGATGGCATTTGAGGGCCGTGACCCAAAGGAGCTTGTCAGTGAGATCGGTGTCGGACAAGAGTGAACAACATTTTCCGCACACAGGATGCGATCGTGTCGAGTCGTGGGTTGAAGTCAGAAACAGGATGTTCGGTCGGGCTAGGGTTAGGACCAGAGTGTTAGCGCTAGTACACGACGAGGGTCTGGAGTATGGGTCAACCATGATGCGGGATCTCCGAGATGACCGGTTGGGCGAGTGTCGGGCTAATAGTCTACACAAGGAAGCGACTAGTATCTCGAGGAAGGAACAACAGTGAAGCGAACAAGCCTCTCAATAGGACGATTCGAGTTGTGAAGAGTCCAATGTGAGTCGGAATGGGCAGAACCTCACGTGAAGGCTAGTCAAGACTCGGTGGAGTGTTAACGCCGCACGGTCATTCCACAGCGAAAAATTTAGGACCGTAACACACTACCCCGTATAAAAGTAAATTTAAATTTTGGTTCATTCCCTTTTCTCTCCCCCTTCTAATTCTTCTGCCCCCAAATCCAATGTTTCAATCGTTGGGAAATTGGAGCTTGATTTTGATTTTGGGGATTTTGGATCTTTTTATTCTCAATTCATTTAAGCTCTTCTGCATCTTCCCATTGTGATTTTGTATGTTGGTTTTTTTAGGCTTTTGATTCGAAGTTTTAGAATTTTGAAATTGGTGGTTTAAGGTTCTTTTTTTGCTAGCCGGTGGTTGAAGGTTCTGGTTGAACACAATTGTTGATTATTTGTCTTTTTCTCCATTTTTGTTGCAATGAGTATTTTCATTTGGAGGTTAAAATTATGGAGTATTAAGTTTCTAGTTGAAGTCACTTAAAAAAAAAATAGTTAAAGAATAAATGTATTGAATGATGCCCAATTCGTAAAGTGTCCACCACCAAAAATTTATAGGACCTCTTTTTTTTTTTGGCACATCGCCCTGAAATGTTTTAGACGCCCTGCTCATTGTACCTTTTAAGTGCATATTAAGGTTGCTATGTGTTAAGGAAAGCCGCAACTTGATTTGGCATATTGGAGTATTAATGTTTTTGAAATACTTAACTATTAAGCAAACCCTGAAACTCCCTCTATATAAGAGATGAGGATGTGCAAAACTCAAGAGAGGATATTCACATTTATCAAAACCTCTTTTTACACAAAAATCTCGTCTACACTTTTCTCTTAATAAATGTTTTCATACATATCCAAAGAAATGAAGCCTAGTAGTTGTTACTTACTCAGTTCCTACTCTCATTAAGTCTAACACTTAGGAAAATCTTATAACCTTATCCGCTTATTCTAGAAGCACTGAGATGTTGTGTTCTTGACTCTTAGAGAAAGTTTATGAGTTAGAAATAGTTTACATATTTGCTCAAAACTAAAGTGTTGGCTTGTGAGTACTTGGCAAGTTAAGGGGAAGTTGTGTTCTTGACAACTTTAGTTAAGTTGTGTGCCTAGCTGCTTGTGTGATAGAGTTAGGTGGACTTGACAACTAAAGTTAAGTTGTGGTTGTAACAAGTTAGAAATGAGCTTGTACAATGAATTGACTCAGTTACACAAGTAGTTGTGTAATCTTACTAGAGAGAGTAGGTCGTGGTTTTTACACCCTATTGAGTCTTGGATGGTTTTCCACGTCAAAAACGTCTTGCGTAATTTATGCTTAATTATCTTGCTCCACATTTAATCTCAGTTAGAAGGAACAACCATAAGACCCCATTTTCCTTGGTTGGTCATTTATTCCAATTAAGTGAAAATCAGGTGAAAACTAGTGACACAATTCAACCCCCCTTCTTGTGTCTTAGGGTAGTGTATTTCAACGGAAATGATCATATGATTACTGTATTTGTGTATGCCCAAACTCAAGTTGCACATAAAATTCAATTTTTGAAATATCCTCTTGATTCTTTTTTTTTTTTTTTTTTGAAAAGGAAACTATAGTTATATATTATCCTCTTGATTCTTACCTTGCTCTTTTATGTCTGTGTGCTATTCTAGGTGCTTTAATGAGTTGGGCTCTTCGAATGATAAGTTAGGATGGGGAAAAAAATAGTTTACTCATTGGGTAAATACCCATGTGATATGTGAATTGTTTATTAGCTATTTTTTTGTATAATGTGATGAACTAATGTTGCTTCTAATAGGTTTGAGCGTTTATTCTAGGCGCTTAAATTTGTTTGACGCTAATGTTATTTATGTCCCCATTATACCACATTTTTAAGTTGAGAAAAATTTCATGTGCTCCTCCCTTTTGATCTTAAATGGCTTTGGTTTTTCTTTAAACTTTTGAAGGCCTTGTTTGTAATGCTTAAAACTTTAGATTAGAATAGTGGAAACTTAGAAAGATCTTGTATGTTTCAATTTGTGAACAAATGCAAGAACCTTGAACACATGCTTAAACATGAGATAATATTACATATGGAATTTAAACTTGTTCCAGTCAAAGTGACATTTTTTTATGCAACAAGAAACAATTACTTAATTTATACAATGTGCACACCCTTAGAAGCCTCTCATACTAGTGAGTGTGATACGTGATACAAAGAACTAGGAGCAAAACAAAAACTACAGCATGTAACAATTCTAACTAGATTCTTATTTGTATACATATTAGGAACCACCTGCACTTGAACTACAAGCGATACCCGCAAAATCAATTGTTATTAAGTAAACAAGCTTGATGACCTTGGCTCCAAAGTAGCTTGGAAGACAAGGATTTCTGGGGTTGAGAATAGCAAGTCGAGCTTGAGCATGAAGAGTAAGTAATCTTATGCTGAAGCTTGATCTTGTAGCTTGAACGTCGAATTCTAATTCTAGAAGTGAGCACAAATGAGTCGAACGAATTCATATAGCAAAGATTTGTAGTATCCATATTGAAAGAAAAAGAAGACACAATCTTATCATCCATCAAAACCTCTGCACTGGTAACCTCAAGCTTCTCCATAGAGGTGGAAACCTCGTGGGCAACAAATTTATCATCCACCACAACATTCACATAGGTGAAGATAGACGCATTCATCATGTTTGTAGCTCTTGAGTCAATTGAATATTCAGAAAATGGGATGCCCGGATCATGGGCAAAATCCATAGATGCCATATGAACATCAATAGTCATCAGTGACTGAAAAGTAGGTTGATAAAAGCTGACTTTCTTCCCTTCCACACTCGTCTTATGCACATATGGAGGAATTTGAAGAGAGTAATTTACTTTCCTACAAGCTAGTGAACTTGGCAGAGGACTCCTAAAACCCAAATCACTAGTGGTAGTAGCAACCTTATTAGAGGAGCTAGTAAACACCCTCAGAATTAGCATCCTGAAGAACTTCATCAACCTTAGCGAGGGAGCTAGTTGATACTACCTGAGAACTAGCATCCTGGTAAACATCATTATTTAAGATGCTACTCTAAAGCTTGCCACTGGACCTCCAATACATTCCATTGCAAAAACCAAAACTGGAGTGAAAGATTTTATTCTCAAAGAAGAATTTCTCCTAAAAGACTTTGAGAGAGCATTCTTTTTCCTTTCTTTGGACTCAACCAATTCAAAAGATATGTCCAAAGTCCTTTTCCCATTTGATTTTATCTTCAACAAATTGTCAACGTTTTCCAACTCTCTCACTAGCTCACTATTTTAAGGGTCAATTGCAACACCTCGACTAAAGTCACAATGGACACTATGAAAATCATGTAGCTTCACATAAGCTAAAGCTCTTCTATACCATTCTTTAACATTATTCGGATCAATCAATCACAAAGGAGCATACAAATTTTGCTCTTTCAAGATCACCAAGTTTCGAATAACAAGCTGTAAGATTAAGATTCAGAGATAAAGCCAATTCCTTGAACAAATCTTCACCATTCCCATAAAGAGACGTACAAAAGCATACAAACTTAAGCGCCTTATCATATTTCATGGATGCGTGATTAAAACTCCCTTCTTTAAACATGACATTTTCTTCATCCATTAATTTTTTTTACAATAGGTAAAATCTGCTCTTGCGCCCTTCCAAATTCGAGATAAAATTGATCATATTGTAACACCATGAAATCTTCGACCAATTTTTCTTTTAATATAAATACAATGCAGGGGAAATAAATAGAAATTCCAAGGTGTTATACAGCATTTAATTTAATACCAAAATATATAGTACCAACATTAATAACTTACTAATTAAATTTCAACTTAAACTAAACAAACATCCAATATGTAGCTTAATAGATAATAAAATAGTAACTCCCAAATCCTAATCCAACTAACAAAACTTAAACAATGTTCTCGCGGAAAAATAACAATTCTTCCTTCTAGCGTCCTCACTCCGGCGCTTATTCAACAGACCCACCTGTAAAAAATATAAGAAGAGAAACAAAGGAAAACAAAGAAGAAAATTAGTAAAAGTTGGTAATCCTACTCTACCCCGTAAAATTCATTTGCAAAATCTTACCTTGATTTTCCAAACATTTTGTTTAAATTCATTTCATATGCATATAGCACCAAACCAAGCACACACACACACAAATCAAATATCTATTCATTAATTATTAAACCATCTTGTTTAGAGGGAAGAACGACAAGACAAAATTCCACCAATGGAGAAGAGATTTCAACATTTCCATACAAAAACTTATTTCCACCAACTGGCCAGCAAAAGTCTAAGTGTGCACACCCCCTTCAGTGACTATTTCCCCACGCTAGCTTGAAGAAATAGTCGACGGTGGATACCCTTGGTTGTGAACAAAAACAAATGATAATTATGATGAGCATATGCATCATAAATATCATTCAAATGTGCAACCATAACGGCAGAATGAAGAGAATCATTCCCTATATAGGTCATAGTAAACATGTAGACCACTTCCAAAATCGCAAAGCCCCAATCAAGCTAAACCTACTAAGCACCCAACACAACTACACATAAAGCACACAAAAACAAAGAAACAGAGACCCAAAACAAGAGAAAAGGCTCTCAGATATAAGTAAAAGAGGAGAAAAGAGAGCAAGGCTAAGAAATCACCGTAGCTTTGAATCAAACCAATCAAATGAAGCTCTCTAAATACACAACACAAAAAGAGACTTGAAAGTTCACAATCCCAACAATTGAGAAGATCAAGGGAACATCACCCCACACTTAAAGATGGAAATTAATCCCAAATTGCATGTGTGGAAAATCCGCAAGAGTAGATGATCGAGGCTTGGATTATAGAATATGGGGCTTGCCGGCAACCGGTGAAGGTATCAGACCCAAAACCGATTGTCGACGAGCAGTGTTTATGAGATCCTGTACCTTTGAGTTTTTTTGGGGTTTTGGGGGCTAGAGAGAGAATGTAGCTAACATTTGACGACATCATGTTTTAGGCCAAAAAGGATGCCTACTTAATTTATTTTTACAAGTCCTACTGCTTTTACCCAAAAAAATCTTTTAATTGGAGATGAGAATACCTCCTATTTCAACTAAGGCTTCTATCAGACAACACATCTAGTATTTCTAAAGAAATGACTAAAGAATTTAAGGTTCGTATAATTGAAAACAATAATTTTTTGCTCTTTGGTTGATCTTATGGACATCCTTCCAAAAGTCTTGTTAGAAGATAACTTGCTCCTTATTAAAGAAAATCTTGGAGACAATTTTTTGGAAATTAGTGTCAAACGTAAATTCCAAATTACGTAACGTAAATCTTTTTTCTCTAAAATACCATTTAATAAGAGCATTCACAATGGTGGGTATGGGTTTCAGTTCTTTTACCATGTCACCTCATCATTTTATCCAATTCTCAAACTCAAAGTCAAACTGGAGCTTTACACTACAATGGTATTTCAATTATGATACTCTTCAAAAGTAACATCAATATTATTTTATTGATTCTTTAAATTTTTATTTAAAATATTTTTATATATGTGAAACGACTATATTAAGCTGGACATGTGAGAGTCTATTTTATTGCATATAATCTGCATTTTGCTAGCTATAAACAAATAAATGTTGTATGAGGCAGTCTCAAGGTGAGAGTACCTCTCACAAGCATGACGTCAGCATGACATCATACTTGCATGACATCATACTTGTATGAGAGGCCTTATCTTGAAGCAGCCTCATACGATATTTTGTGAATAAAAAAAATATCAATTCCTTTAAAAAAAAGAGTACATCTCCTTCATAAAACGCAAAATAATTTTTGTATCCCATTATTCAAGTTGGCAGCTAGCTTTTGTAAACCTTCCCATGATTCCTCCATTCAATCTTCCCTTCTAGTTGCCAAAAAAAAAAAAAAAAAAAAAAATCATTTAGGTGCTCTGAGTTTTCGTGTATTATTTTTAGGTTATATGTGGTTTGAATAATTTCACTTAGTTGACATAAGGTTTTGTAAATAATTTCACATAGGTGACAGGTGATGACGGATGCTAACTTCCATTAAGTTTTGTTGACCTGTAAAGGGTAATTATCCTTGATGACCCCGATTAATATCGATTAACGTGCTAAAATATAGTTTTAATAAATTTATTTTTTTACGACAATTCATTTACAAAACACCAGATTTCCGGAAACACAACTTATTTGCAAAAAAAATAAAAAAAATAAAATGTTAGCACGTTAATCAATATTAAGCGGGTCATTAAGGATAATCACCCTTCACACGTCAGCAAAAATTAACGGAAGTTAGTGTCCGTCATCACCTGTCACCTATATAAAATTCTTTACAAAACCTTGTGTAACCTGAGTGAAATTATTTAAACCACATATAACCTAAAAAATAATACGCGAAAACTCAGAGCACGAACTTTTCCAAAGGAAAAAAAATATCCCTTCACAATATTTAACAACATTTGTTTTTTTTTTTTTTTTTTTTTTGAGCTAAACAGTAGTTGACTATTGTCATTTTTAATTTTTGCCACCCATTAAACCAAAATCAAATCTTAATCCACTTTCCAGTTTCCATTTCCTCAAAAAACCCCCAAAAAAGACCTAAAATAATCGGTACATGTATAGTCAATCCCACCTTTTTGTATACACCAGAACCTAATGGGAAGCACCACAATAAATAATCTTAGCCCTTTATTTAAAATTCAGTTAAATATCCACCGTTGATTAGAATAATATATATGTATTTATTATATTTGGCAACAAATCAACCAATGGAATATTATCATGCCCATCCATCATGTTAGATTGATCATGCCATGAATCATAGTCATGCCATCATACATCATAATCAACAAATTCTATCAGTTCGACTTGCTTTCCAATTCCCCCTCACAAACTCACCTCTTCTAAAAAAACAAAAGCCTCCATTAACTCTCACTCTCCAGTTCTTTCTCCATCCTCATAGCACACACCCCATGCCCACCTCCTCCATGTTTCTCTCTCCTCTCTTTTCTTGTACTCCATGACATGTTACCAGACGAGTTTCTTGTGAATGGAGGGAAATAGGGGATTATTAAATTTTTGATTAAAATCGATGCCGGTTTCAATGGACATCCAGAGAAAAGAGGCGGTAAGGTGGTGGCACGCCCACGCCGGCGGTGTCCGGGGGCAGGGCCATGGGGGCTGATCTGAATCATCTGATTCCTTTTTTGTATGATTTGTTATTTTGATTTGATTGTTTTATTCTATTTTTATTTTTGATTTGATATATGTTTTGTTTATAATTCCATTGCACATAAATCCACTTTCATCTGTTTGGTTTTTTGTTTTGACCATTAAAAACGGGCGTTTACATACACCAATAAATATCAAATGCAATTAAAAATAGATAATCATGAAATAAAGTAACTCAAACATAAAATATGAGTGATTGTTGTTGAACAAGTTTTGTGTGAGACCAGATTATATAAAAAATGGGGTCAATATTTGGAAATGTAAGGTCACTCACTTAGACTCCGTTTGATTCACGTGAATGAACTGATTTTATGGTGAGATGTACTGTGTTACACACATTGATTACTAGAATAATGTTTCCAGATGACTTTAATTCTTAATTTTTTTTCCTTTATATATATATATATATTTGTTTGAACTAAAGAACCATTTAGCTTAGACCATAAAGCTATTTAAATCTTTTCAAAAAAAAAATAGAGCTATTTAAATGGTTTCATATTTAAGTTAGGTAATATGTTAATTTGCTTGTTGAAATTTTGTTAGTCAATACCAATGTCAGATTAACTTTATCTCGTAGCTATATTTATAAGCTCAAAGTTAAATAAAATTATTTTTTTTCTTATGTAATCTTCTACAATAATTATGATTTAATTTGGCTTTACCAATATATAAATAGTTTTACATAGTTTGAACTAATGGATAATTTAGTTCAAGCCAAATAGCTAATACGTCAACTAATTAATAGCTACTTACTTTTGGCATGACATAATTTAAGTTTAGTTATGACTAACATGGTTTTTAATAATGGCACTCCTTTTTTTCTTTTTGTGTGTGTGCTAGTCTTTTGACAATGCATGGTACTCATTTGTTAAAGAATATACCTAAAACAAGTTGTAAATCCCGACATAAAGTATGATATGTGCTTGTAACTGAACAACACCTTAAAAATTCGTACAATATGGAATAAAATTGTTATAAAGACAATAATGACAATGCTCATACACTTAGTACCACTAGACTTAATCGGATGTCAAACTTGTTTGGCAAGATTATTAACATTTCAAAATATTTGTATCATTTGGCGATCTAAGTATCTAAACGAGGTTGTTAATAAGTCGCGTCTAATTTTGTAATTGATCAAAACTTGTCGGTTAAGAAAATGTCAATCTTAATATGTACTACTATGTAGTTGTAACTTGCAACTATTGTGTACCATTCACGTAATTGGGTTTGACTATCCTAATATCTAGTAAAAAAAAATTATAAAATAAAAATAGTTGGGTATATTAACTAAAGTTATTAATAGTTTTAAATAAAATTATATTTTATTAAGACCAAATTAAGCTAAAAATCAATTTGTTAATCCTAAAAAATAGAGTGGATTTGAATCATTTAATATCAAGTACAAAATAGGTATTATCCAATCTCGTTGATGTAATTATAAAATGATTATGAAGGTAAAAAAAAATGGTAAAACCATTAGATATACAAGCATCGTAGCATTTATAGAGCACAACGATGCAATACAAAGAACTAATAGAAGCCACTTTTCCTACATTAGGAGCTAATAGTTTGTATTTTGTAGGGTGGTTAGTAGTTCAGAGTTGGGGCCCTTAGATTCAAGCTCCTTACTCCTTACCCTTTTGGGTTTTCCCATAATAATTAATCTTGAATATTAATAAGTTACTACCAAACTTTTAATTGGTTATAACCAATTTATTATTACAATGTCAATATTAATAGTTTATAGAAACAAGCAACTAGTTTTTACCATTCATGGAATTGAGTTTGATTATTCTAACTTATACTATATTATTTTAAGAAAATAAAAAAGATTTTTATTAATAGTTTTAATTTATATTTGAAAATTTAAGACTAATAAAATTCAAGTTGTCAATTTAAGAAACTAATATTGAATCTAAATAAGTCACTATCACTACGAAATTGGTCTTACACAATATTATTATTATTATAATTTGTAAAAGAAATGTAGTAACCACCATACAAACACCCTCATTTTTGGACCACAATTATATAATTATAAAAGAGCAAGTATGAGTCTGTTTTCTTCCCCAATCAATGTGATAATATTTTGCTGAAAATAAAGCCATGTTCATGTTAGGGTTTACTATTTGTTGTTGAAATTGAGAAAATAAAGCTACGACACCTAAAATAACTTCATTGGTTTCGTGCAGATTGGTTTCCTACAGAAATTATACTTTAATTTAGTAAACACTAAACGCAAGTTAGGTTATAACCATAGACGAAACACTGAACTTATTAATATGGTGCAAATGGGCTTAATTTCAATATATAAATATACTTAAAACAAGTCACAAATAGGCACTACACCAAAAAACACCTATGACAACGGTCGATTTGAGCCTATGACAACGGTCTCGATCGCGTTTGTCTCGAGCCTACGACAAGCATCGTAGCATTTATGGAGCACAACGATGCAATACAAAGAACTAATAGGAGCCACTTTTCTTCCATTAGGAGCTAATAGTTTGTATTTTGTAGGGTTGTTACTAGTTCAGAGTTGGGGTCCTTTAGATTCAAGCTCCCAACTCCTTATCCTTTTAGGTTGCCCTATAATAATTAAACATGAATATTAATAAGTTACTACCGAACTTATAATTGAATAAAACCAATTTATTATTATAATGTCAATATTAATAATTTATATTAACTAGCAACTAGTTTTACCATTCATGGAATTGGGTTTGATTATTCTACTTATACTAAATAATTTTAAGAAAATAAAAAAGATTGGCATTAATAGTTTTAATTTTTTTTTAAAAAAATTTAGACTAAAAAAATTCAAGCTGTCAATTTAAGAAACTAATATTGAATCTAAATAAGTCACAATCACTACGAAAATAGTCTTACACGATTTTATTGTTATAATTTGTAAGAAAAATGTAGTAATCACCATACAAACACCCTCATTTTGGACCACAACTATGCAATTATAAAAGAGCAAGTATGAGTCTGCTTACCTCCCCAATCAATATGATACCATTTTGCAGAAATAAAACCATGTTCATGTTAAGGTTTACCATTTGTTGTTGAAACTGACAAAATAAAGCCGCGACACCTAAAATAACTTCATTGGTTTCGTGCAGATTGGTTTCCTAAAGAAATTATAATTTAATTTAATAAACACTAAACTCAAGTTTGGTTATGACCGTAGACGAAACACTGAACTTATTAATGTGGTGCAAATGGGCTTAATTTCTAAATATATAAATATACTTAAAGCAAGTCACAAATAGGCAATACCCCAAAAATACCTACGACAACGATCGATTTGAGCCTACGACAGTGATTTCGACCGCGTTTGTCTCGAGCCTACGACAAGCATTGTAGCATTTATGGAGCACAACGATGCAATACAAAGAACTAATAGGAGCCACTTTTCTTCCATTAGGAGCTAATAGTTTGTATTTTGTAGGGTGGTTAGTAGTTCAGAGTTGGGGCCCATTAGATTCAAGCTCCTTACTCTTTACCCTTTTGGGTTGCCCCATAATAATTAAACATGAATATTAATAAGTTACTACCGAACTTATAATGATTTAAACCAATGTATCATTACAACATAAATATTAATAATTTATAGTAACTAGCAACTAGTTTTTACCATTCATGGAATTGGGTTTGATTATTCTAACTTATACTAAATAATTTTAAGAAAATTAAAAAGATTGTTATTAATAGTTTTAATTTATATTTAAATAATTAAGACTAAAAATATTCAAGTTGTCAATTTAAGAAACTAATATTGAATCTAAATAAGTCACTATCACTACGAAATTGGTCTTACACAATTTTATTGTTATAAATTTGTAACAAAAATGTAGTAACCACCATACAAACACCCTCATTTTTGGACCACAACTATGCAATTATAAAAGAGCAAGTATGAGTCTGTTTTCTTCCCCAATCAATGTGATAACATTTTGCAGAAAATAACACCATGTTCATGTTAAGGTTTACCATTTGTTGTTGAAACTGATAAAATAAAGCTACAAACACCTAAAATAACTTCATTGGTTTCGTGCAGATTGGTTTCCTAAAGAAATTATACTTTAATTTAGTAAACACTAAACTCAAGTTTGGTTATGACCATAGACGAAACACTGAGCTTATTAATGTAGTGCAAATGGGCTTAATTTCTAAAAATATAAATATACTTAAAACAAGTTACAAATAGCTAGGCACTACACCAAAAAAACACCTACGACAATGGTCGATTTAAGCCTACGACAGCGGTTTCGATCGCGTTTGTCTCGAGCCTACGACAAGCATCGTAGCATTTATGGAGCACAATGATGCAATACAAAGAACTAATATGAGCCACTTTTCTTCCATTAGGAGCTAATAGTTTGTATTTTGTAGGGTGGTTAGTAGTTCAGAGTTGGGGCCATTTAGATTCAAGGTCCTTACTCCTTACCCTTTTGGGTTGCCCCATAATAATTAAACATGAATATTAAGAAGTTACTACCAAACTTATAATTGATTAAAATCAATTTATTATTATAATAGTCAATATTAATACTCCCTCCGTTCTTTTTTCTCCTACCCACTTCTTTCTGCACGGAGTTTAATGAGAGTTGCTTTTGGAACAAAAATTTCTTATTTGCCCTTACTTTAACATGAGAGAGAGTGTGAGTTAGTAGTGAGTTGGAAAGTAATGATGACAAGAAAAAGTAAGGATAAATGGGTCTTTTAATACTCAAAGTATTACTAAAAGAGGAAGTGGGTAGGAGAAAAAAGAACGGATGTAAAAGAAAAGTGGGTAGGAGAAAAAAGAACGGAGGGAGTAATTTATTGTAACTAGCAACTAGTTTTTGCCATTCATGGAATTCGGTTTGATTATTCTAACTTATACTAAATAATTTTAAGAAAATAAATTGATTGGTATTAATAGTTTTAATTTATATTTAAATAATTAAGGCTAAAAAAATTCAAGTTGTCAATTTAAAAAACTAATATTGAATCTAAATAAGTCACTATCACTACGAAATTGGTCTTACACAATTTAATTTGTAACAATAATGTAATAACCACCATACAAACACCCTCATTATTGGACCACAATTATGCAATTATAAAATAGCAAGTATGAGTATGTTTTCTTCCTCAATCAATGTGATAACATTTTGCAGAAAATAAAACCATGTTCACGTTAAGGTTTACCATTTGTTGTTGAAACTGATAAAATAAAGCTACAAACACCTAAAATAACTTCATTGGTTTCGTGCAGACTGGTTTACTAAAGAAATTATACTTTAATTTAGTAAACACTAAACTCAAGTTTGTTTATGACCATAAACGAAACACTGAGGTTATTAATATAGTGCAAATGGGCTTAATTTCTAAATATATAAATATATACTTAAAGCAAGTCACAAATAAGCACTACATTAAAAAAACCACTTACGACAACGGTCGATTTAAGCCTATCACAACGTTTTCGACCGCGTTTGTCTCGAGCCTACGACAAGCATCGTAGCATTTATGGAGCACAACGATGCAATACAAAGAACTAATAGGAGCCACTTTTCTTCCATTAGGAGCTAATAGTTTGTATTTTGTAGGCTGGTTATTAGTTCAGAGTTGGGGCCCTTTAGATTCAAGCTCCTTATTCCTTACACTTTTGTGTCGCCCCATAATAATTAGACATGAATATTAATAAGTTACTACCAAACTTATAATTGATTAAAATCAATTTAATAATACAATAGTCAATATTAATAATTTATAGTAAGTAGCAACTAGCTTTTACCATTCATGGAATTCGGTTTGATTATTCTAATTTATACTAAATAATTTTAAGAAAATAAATTGATTGGTATTAATCGTTCTAATTTATATTTAAATAATTAAGACTAAAAAAATTCAAGTTGTCAATTTAAGAAACTAATATTGAATCTAAATAAGTTACTATCACTACGAAATGGTCTTACACAATTTTATTCTTATAATTTGTAACAAAAATGTAATAACCACCATACAAACATCCTTATTATTGGACCACAATTATGCAATTATAAAAGAGCAAGTATGAGTATGTTTTCTTCCCCCATCAATGTGATAACATTTTGCAGAAAATAAAACCATGTTCATGTTAAGATTTACCATTTGTTGTTGAAACTGATAAAATAAAGCTACGAACACCTAAAATAACTTCATTGGTTTCGTGCAGATTGGTTTCCTAAAAGAAATTATACTTTAGTTTATTAAACACTAAACTCAAGTTTGGTTATGACTATAGACGAAACACTGAGCTTATTAATGTAGTGCAAATGGGCTTAATTTCTAAAACTATAAATATACTTAAAGCAAGTCACAAATAGGCACTACACCAAAAAAACACCTACGACAATGGTCGATTTAAGCCTACGACAGTGGTTTCGACCGCGTTTGTCTCGAGCCTACGACAAGCATCATAACATTTATGGAGCACAACGATGCAATACAAAGAACTAATAGGAGCCGCTTTTCTTCCATTAGGAGCTAATAGTTTGTATTTTGTAAGATGGTTAGTAGTTCAGAGTTGGGGCCCTTTAGATTCAAGCTCCTTACTCCTTACCCTTTTGGGTTGGCCTATAATAATTAAACATGAATATTAATAAGTTACTATCAAACTTATAATTGATTAAAACCAATTTATTATTACAATGTCAATATTAATAATTTATAGTAACTAGCAACTAGTTTTTACCATTCATGGAATTGGGTTTGATTATTCTAACTTATACTAAATAATTTTAAGAAAATAAAAAGATTGGTATTAATAGTTTTAATTTATATTTAAATAATGAAGACTAAAAAAAGTTCAAGTTGTCAATTTAAGAAACTAATATTGAATCTAAATGAGTCACTATCACGACGAAATTGGTCTTACACAATTTTATTGTTGTAAATTGTAACAAAAATTTAGTGACCATTATACAAACACCCTCATTTGTGGACCACAACTATGCAATTATAAAAGAGCAAGTATGAGGCTGTTTTCTTCCCCAATAAATGTGATAAATGAACATCTTGCAGAAAATAAAGCCATGTTCATGTTAAGGTTTAATATTTGTTGTTGAAACTGACAAAATAAAGCTACAACACCTAATATAACTTTATTGGTTTCGTGCAGATTGGTTTCCTAAAGAAATTATACTTTAATTTAGTAAACACTAAACTCAAGTTTGGTTATGACCACAAACGAAACACTGAACTTATTAATGTGGTGCAATTGAGCTTAATTTCTAAAAATATAAATATACTAAAAGCAAGTGACAAATAGGTCGGTACTCCAATAGTAAGGGCTCCTAAACTAGCGAGTCGAGGTTGAGTTGCGCTCATCTTGACTCGCCAAATTTTAACCCGAAACTAGAGAATTTTTGAAATATAGAACATTATGTATGTTGCACGCTCGCTTCAGTTTCACTATACTTGTAATTTTAACCTTTTTTTTCTTCTGTTTCAGACAATAATTATTTTTTTGGTTTTTTTTTTTAGTCTTGTAGATATCTAAGTTAACAAATATATAATAGATGAACAAATGGAAAAAAATTGACCTAATTATCATTAAATTTGGAAAATTTTAACCTTTTTGTGTATGTAAATACTTATAAATTCCTTCAAAATATATAATGAGAAAATGAGTAGTCCATGAGTTTATCTAGTTGATTCCAGGTCATATGTTCTTGGTTTGTCTAAACTAGGTCTAGAGTTTAGCTTAATTGATCGTGAACAGCATCCCCAAACCTTGAGGCTGAGGATTATTGGATTCCTATTAACCCTTTGTGCCTATTCAAATAAGTGCGAGAATAAAAATGAATAGAAAATTGGTACTGTGGGGCACTTCAAGTAACACACGAGTCGACTCTCTAGATAAACGATGATAGAGTTGCATAGTAGTAGTAGTAGTAGTAGTAATAATAATAATAATAATAATAATAATAATAATAATAATAATAATAATAATAATAATAATAATAATAATAATAATAATAGTTGTATTAGTAAATTAATAAATAAATAAATAACACAAAAAACTTCTGTAAGAATTTCTTTCCGTAACTTATTGATGCCACTGAGTGACCCTACATTTTTAAATAATGACCCTATTTTTCTGTGAGTTGATCTTATACAAGACTTATACAATTAATAAACCTAAATTAAAAGGACAAAAAAAATATAGAAATAGAAAAAGAAAAAAAAAAGGACTAAAAACTTAAGGTTAAAGGACAAATTGAAAAAGAAAGATTCTAGAAGGGACAAAAAAAAAGGAGTAATGATACCTAAATGTCACAAGGAAGTGAGGAACTAAGAAAGTGCAGTACCAGATCGACAACAAAAAAAACTTTTTAAATTGAAGATGATTATGATGGGCATATAATGATTTCATAACATGATGGTAGTATATGATGATGGATACTATAGATGTTATAAAAATAAATATATTAATTATTAAATAAATAGTGGAGATTTATATTAAATATTTAATGAAGGGTTTAGATTGCATGGTTGTGGTCAATCTCATAACATTTCGGTGTAGGCAAAACGCTGGGATTGACTATACAAATGTTGCAAAATAATCCCCCCAATTTTAAATAACAATCCAGATAAACTCAACTAATAAAATCATATCATTAAATTAAAAACCCCCCAAACCAAGAAAGATCCCGCAAATTCTGATCGGAGAAACACACCAAACCCCCAAACAATACGAGATCGCGCAATTCAGCAATGCGCTCAATTGTTGTAATTTTCTCTCTCCTAGGGTTTTTAGTACCAATCTCTAACTCTCATTTTCTTTTCTGATTTGAATCGAAGAAGAAGAAGAAATTGTGCATAATCATTAATGGCGGCAAAGCCATGGCTACAACCAGCACCAACATACAAGCCATTAGAGACATTTTGGGATTCAGATGATGATTCTCCTGGTCCTCGTTGTGGTCACACTCTTACTGCAATCGCCTCTACTAAATCTCATGGTCCTAGACTTATTCTCTTTGGTGGCGCCACCGCCATTGAAGGTGGCGCTGCTTCTTCTGCCCCCGGAATCAGTAATCTCCATTTTCTTTCTCCTATTATTATTGTTTATTGTTTGTTTAGTTTGTGTTTGTGAGATTTTGGTTGATTAATTGTTTTTTTAGTGTGTGTGTTAGCTGGGAGCACTCCTTTGTTTGGTTGGTTGGTTAATTTGTTGATTGTTTCTTGGGTTTAGAGTGTGTCTGTAAGTGAGTTAGCTGGGAATTACTAATTATTTGGTTAGTTGGCTGATTGATTTTTTTTGGGTTGATTTTGTGTTTGTGTCTGTGTATAGGGTTAGCTGTGTATCAGTAATTTTCTTTTTTTCTCTCCTATTTTGTTGGTTGGTTTATTGATTTTTTTCCTTTTATGTTTATTGTTTAGTATGTGTGTTTATGTGTATGTGAGATTGGTGGATTAATTGTTTCCATTGCTCATTTTTTTGGTGGTTTAATTTATTGATTGTTTTTTTGTTGTTGTGTTTTTGTGTCTGTGTGTGTATCGTACAGGGTTAGCTGGGTTCAGTCATTTGATTGTTTGGTTGGTTTATTGGTTAACTGATTTGGGTGTGTATGTGTGTGTAGGGTTAGCTGGGTTCAGTCATTTGATTGTTTGGTTGGTTTATTGATTAACTGATTTGGGTGTGTATGTGTGTGTAGGGTTAGCTGGGGTTACTAATTCTGTACACTCCTATGATGTTCCGACTCGAAAATGGACCAGGTCATTCATCTCTCTCTATCTCTATGCTTTGATTGTGTTGGGGATATAATTCTGTGTTTGTAATTTAAAATCTATGAATTTTACTTGATGGGTGTTGGAATTGTGCAGAATAAGACCGGCAGGTGATCCGCCATCGCCGAGGGCGGCGCATGCAGCGGCTGCAGTGGGGACTATGGTTGTATTTCAGGTGAGCTTGGAAGATGATGATTTTTGTGGTTTTTGCAAGTGTTGGAGTTTATTATTATTGTTGTTGTTATTTTAATTATTATTATCTTGGATTTTGGGTGAGAATGAATTGTTGATGTGGGTGTTTTGCTTTGGAGTGGTGTTCTATTGGTAGGGTGGCATAGGACCTGCTGGGCATTCAACTGATGATCTCTATGTGCTTGATTTGACGAATGACAAATACAAGTGGCACAGGTCAGTTCTTTGGAGGTTAACCTCGCTCTTAGTATGAATTTGATTTACAGTAAGGTTTTGGACTTGGCTTGTATGCTCTATGCTGCCAAGTTCAGCAGGAAGGTCTGAGCTTTCTGGCCAAAAAGACATCGTTGCTCTTTCCTTCTTCTTCGTCGTCTTCTTTCTTTTTCTTTTAGGGCACTTACGATTTAGCAAATGCATATGTTTACAGAGTAGTTGTTCAAGGGGCTGGACCTGGTCCTAGATATGGCCATGTTATGGATTTGGTTGCACAAAGATATCTTGTTACTGTCAGTGGAAATGATGGTTAGCTCCTTTACTTGTTTCTGTTTTCAATATATTGAGATTTGTTGGTGAAGAATGGTATCGTTGCTTCGATATGTTATAAATAGCTTATTTTAGCTGGTCTGCCGGGAGCCGAGGAATGGTCCAGCAGTTAATTAATAAACTGTTCTTCATGTGGAAATTTGCTTTATATGATGTTTAAAATGACATATCTTCACTTAATTATGTTGCTTTTGAGTTTGTTCTATTTGCTCTTTCCATATCAGTTTGTTTCTACTACTTCGTAATTAGGATACAAGTTGAATTCTTAGTAGAATAAAATATTATAATCCCATATGTTAAAACTAAATGGTCATTGAATGGTAGTTAGTAGTTACTGCTCCCCCCCTTTTCCCAACACACTAGATTGGAGTTTAAGGAAATTGGAGCATGAGTTCTCCTTTCCTTTGATATTGGCTGCCGTTTTTACAGCTGTCAAAAGCTCTGCAATCTTAAGTTTTTCAGGTTGACTGGGAAAAAAGATGTACTCAGTCAAAATATCATTTTCGTGTTTATTTTCCAATGATTGAACAGATGCATTCCTTTAGAAATATTTTCTAGCTGGTTTGATGCGTAGATTTATGCCGGGGAGGGGGGGGGGGCTTAGGTTTGTCTGCAAGGTGCACCCAGATTTTTGTTTACAAAGGTAGTTAGCAAAGGGAAAGATCCACTGAACATGAGCTTCGCGATGTTCTTAAGTTTAATCCCCCTTTGTTGTCATTATTTAGTGAGTAAGCGTCAAGCCTTGGTGGTTAAGGGGATTTCTTTTGGAAAAGACTGAAAGATTATACCGGACATGAGATGTGGAAGCTGGTCTCTTTTGGAGATGGGAATGGTGATAAACATGTGGGGGAAATAAGCTATTTCCTTGATGTTGAAGTCTTTTTTTGTTTATTTCTTCTTCGGAATTCAGCCTTTGGTACTCTGTATGTTTAGTGCTTATCTTAGCAGTTCATTTTGGCCTTTTCTGGAAATCTATGAAATGTTTTGATACTATTGTGGGCTGTTCACAGCTTGGTGCGTGTTTGGGTAAGAGTTGGGTGCACCAATGTTTCTCCGACTCGTCTGAACAGTGCCGTGTCGCGTGTCGACACGACCCGACGCGGGATACGACACGGCATACGTGTCGACACTGGAGTACAGATACGATCCCCCAACATCTTCTCTCATCTTTGAACGACAACATTCAACTCCATGCTCTTACAGTTTTAAATCTAGGGTTTGCATCAAAACCCTAGATCTACAAATTGGAGCATGAATTGATGAAGATGAAGGGGGAAACATTAGGGCTTTTGGTCAACTTGGAGAGGCGAACTCATTGGTGGCGGTGTTGGTTGTGGCATCACCCTCCATGGATGCCGATCTGGAATTCTCGAGTTCTCTCTTAGCTCACACCTTCTGGAATTTTGTTTTTTGTGTTTTTAGATACTGGAAGGGTAAAGTAGCTGTCCTATTTCACGTTTTACCACTTTTCAGAGAACAGCTGTCTTTTTCTTTTAAATTTGGAACCAACTGTGTTTTACCCTTTTTTACTCTGTTTTATTTTTAATTTACTCTCACTCTTGTCCTTATCACTTTGACAGTTGACTAAAGAGGCTGAACTTTACTATTTCACGTGGCAATTTTATCTTTCTTTCTTCTGTAAAAAACAATTTCACGTGGTGTAAAAATTACTTGTATGTTGTATCATGGTACAGTACTTTATGTATACCCCACAGACATGAGACAACTGCCTCTTACTTTTTTTTTTTTTGCTCATCTGACCACTGCCTCTTACTTTGACAGTTAGATCCCTTTCCCTTTTTTTAATATTTTTGCCGTGTCCCGTATCTTTGTCGCAGGATCCCCATATCTTGTAATTTTTTTATTTGAGGATCTGACACTCCGATCCGCTTCGTATCCGAGAGTCTGAGAAACATTAGGGTGGACATGGGTCTTCTAATCATATATACTGTGCACCTGCACCCCTACTCCTCCTCATTTGTGTTGGGTTGAGGATGGAGAGGTTTAGTTTTAGTTCTAAGTCTAGTAATTGGCTTTCCAATTTCTGGCAAGTCAACTATGGGAGCTAATTAGCATCCCTTTTTCATTTTGTGTTGTTGCTAATGTGACTTAGTATACCTTGACTAAGTAGAGAAAGAAAAAGCTTCAACCAATTTTGTATACCTTCTTCTCTGGGTAGAAACTAGAGCATCGAATATCAATTAACCAACCAAGATCAAGCATTCATACAAAACAAACAGGAAGAAATTGTCACTTTTTGCTACCTTCCAGGAAGGATGCACAATAGGAACAGAACCTGATCCTCAATGCTTTAAATGTAGAGGTTTGTAATTAAATTGGTAATTTTACATGGGTTTGTAAATTTATCTGTTTTATGCTCATTGCATCAGTTACAATTTTTTGGACCACTATAGAGAATTCGAAACTGTTTCTATGTCTTTTCTTTTTCTTTTGAAGGAGTTGGGAGAGAGGCTTCCTTCAAAATGTTTTTGTCGTCTGAATTGCTTTTGATAGAATAAGACAAATGTTTCCTTTATTTAAAAAAGAAAAGAAAAGAAAAGCAAAGACCAATCTTTCCAGTAATACATAATGGTTTTGCTAGAAAGTTATCTTCTCTCTGTTTCCCTTCTGTTTGCTCTTGCCTCATAAGGGGGTAAGGGGAGCACATCTCAACTTGCCAGACGTTGCTTGTTGCATGACACACTTGGTGGTGGTTGCATCTAACTATCCATTTTAGTTATTGGAAGTTCTCAGCCAAAAATTTTACAACTGGCCCTAATGTTTTTTGTTTTTTTCTTGTTGCTTCATGCTTTGCATAAATTATGAATAATCTTTTTCTAGTCATAGTATGTTATTTGCTGATATGCCTATTCTAAAACTGTTCCAATAGTTGTCTCGAAAAAAAGAAAATCTGTTCAAATGTTGATACATGTTTCTTTATCTTTCAGGCAAAAGGGTTCTTTCAGATGCTTGGGCATTGGATACTGCTCAAAAACCATATGTATGGCAGAGGCTTAACCCCGGAGGTGATAGACCTTCTGCTAGAATGTGAGTGGATTCTCTTTATGCACATTTTAAGCATTAGTTCTTCATACTGTTTTAAGTGGTATGCCTATTATTTGGAACCCTGTGGTTTTTTCGTAGTGATGCTCATAATCTATACATGGATTTCTACTCCTCTTCTCCTCAATATTATATCTTTTCGGTGTTATCAAAGAAAGTAGGTTTGTCTATATTGCTTCCTCATCTCCTTAGTGATTTCTTTTTATCTTGATCAGACAGGTCAAAAGTTTGTGGGTGTAGTTTCTATACATACCTGCATTTGCACCCTTTCTACTTTGAACTGAAACTAAGAAGTAAAATGAATCAAGTGTTAAGGATGAGATGAAACTACATTGGTTTGGTTGCAATCATCTAAGATATGTGGGTTCTTTTGACGGATCAACAGTTCTAAATCTTTTTCTTTGGCAGCCAACAGAGAGATACTAAAGAAATACTTCTTGTACGTGATAAACAAGCCTAATCAATACTCACGTCTCAGTCGTTTAAGGGTGAATGTAATGTTTGTTTGGAGGGATTGTTAAGAATACTCTCTTTCTTGTACACATTTGTGGGAGAGAGGAGTTAAAAATGTGAAGGGAAAGTAGGCATATCGAGCTTCGTAGGGGAAAGGAGAATAGGTTGCTTTGGTATGTAGTCATGGCAATCTCTTGGAGCTTATGGTTCAAATACAGTTGTCGCGTCTTTTCAGGGTTGTCCCAATCGAGGGACTTAGCCTGGGCCTAAAGGCCAAAGCAGCTGTTTCCTAGGGAGTGTTGATTACCGACATCCAACGTAATTGAAGTTCCTTGTAAAAAGTTTTTATTATTTTTGAGGACTTCTTGACCTCTTAGATTGTAACCAATTCTATTTCTCAGTAATATTTCTTATCTGAAAGAAAAAATGTAAAGGGAAAAAGAGAAAAAACTTGCAGATTGTCTTCGATGCTCCTGGGAGCAGCGAGCTACGTACTCCCAGAGAGTAAATCAGCAGGCTCAGATGGACTGCTCCTCATGCAAGGCTCAAATTTAATGGCTTTGGGAGCAGCTAGATGGCTACACTCAGGTGTAGCCAAGAACCTGTCATATAAAGTGTAGGTGTTGAGAGTGTTTACAACTCAAAAAATTTTTATGTCTCCTGTTTATCATTCTATCTCCATAGTCTATACAGTTGCAATACCTGTGTTGCAAGATGAATCGGTTGGTTAAATATATAAATTGTTTGAAGAAACAGATAAGCTGTTATGTTACTTCAAAACACATCAAGGGTTGTTTTTTTAGATGAAGAAAAAGTATATTAATAAGTAATCAGATTTACAGCATAGAAGAGGATAAGGTATCCTCTCCATTTAAGCATTTACAAACTGCCCCAATTCTGTTGCATATTAGTAATAGTATAATTCCGAAACGCCCTCGCAGCCCTAGCCCATAAAGAAGCTAGGTATTTGACCTTCTCCCACAACAAACCAGGAGTAACAGAAAGCCCATTGAACACCCGTGCATTGCGCTCCAACTAGATACACCACAATTTTGAGAGAGCTAAAGTCTGAAAAGGAGATACAACATTGGACATCCCGTAAATCCTATTTATAGGCAAAGAATCGGGTCAAAAAAGTCAAAAATCCGCGAAAAAGGCCCAAAGCCAGAGCCACACCTCTCCAGGAAACAATCTACACCATAGGCTATGGGCCACGTCACACCAAAGAAAGAGATGTGATGAAGTCTCACTGAAAAACACATCAAGGGTTTGATACCTTGAAAAAATTGAGTGGAAATGATAGCATAATTTGTGGCTCTATTGCTTTTATTGGTATCACTGTTGTATTATAGTTTCTGATAGACCTCCTAGGACACTATTATTGACAATATACAACGGAGGAGAACAATTTATATTATTATGGAACAATGAAAAATATCTTATGCACTGTTATTAACATGTAACCATTTTTCCACAACGGTTGGGATGTAAATGTCCCTGCTTACTCATTAGGAGACTGCTTGACGAAGCGTTTTCATTGTTGTTTAACTTGTCTCCCAGTGGCCGTTTCATACTACCATGCAACAAAGGAGAATATTGGGACTCAAAAGTCGTTATGTTTCATTGCAACTTAATCTTTTCATCGGCCTTATAAGTATGAGATATATATACAAGGAATTAACATAACAATGAAGCATCAAATTCTTATCTAAAGAAAAAACAAAGAAGCATCAAATAAACCAATTAAACAAAGGACTCTAGTGACTACAACTTAAATCACAAGTAGAAAACCACTTTTTTTGGGTTTCCAAACCAGAGGCCCAATTGTGAAATGGGCCCAAGAACTAAATTCGACCCTAACTTTACCTAACATTTCAAATTTGATTTGGAAACCAAAAACTTGCAACTTGGACCCAATCCTAACGGGGGCTTGAGGGATAGGTTTTTTGTTTACTCTACTAGTTTGTCGGGAGGGACTACTATTTTGATCCTGGGGTAGTTTCTATTTTGATCCATTTTGGTCATGTTGGAGGTTAGTGTGAAGGAATGTTGGTGTAACTTTTCTATGGGCTTTTGATAGGGTCTGTGTAGTGAAGGTCGGTCCTTTGCTGAATTGCTGGTGAAATTTATGTCACTAGGTTCACTTTGAGTAGATGGGTAGTTCTAGGATCACTTCTAGCACGGTTGGGTTTAATGAGTTTGTGTAGGATTGTGCTCTTCTTTATCTAATGTGCTCCTTACGTGGTTTGCTCCCATCAGATACTCTGAGGCTTCTCTCATTGATATGTTTCTGTTACTTCCAGAATCCAGATTGAGAGGACATCTTCTCTAGGCTCTCCCTTAGGTTACTTCGGACCGCTGTCCCTTGCATAATGAGTCTAATAGAGTCTATTTGGGGTAGCACTACGTTTGACAATCGCTGCGCATCCTGGTTTCAAAATCTTATTTCACTGGTGGGGTGTGTGTTCAGTTAAGGGGTGGGTTGGTTATGTATTTATGAAGAGGTTGAGGTCTACAAAAGACAAAGGAAATAGAATGGGGCAGTTTCTGGTGATGTTAGGCCTTAGAAAAGGTGAGTTGTGGTGGTGGTGGAGGTGGTGGTGGTGTGTGTGTGTTGGGGGGGGGGGGATCATTTATTTGGATAGGTTGCACTTGCACCAGCAACCGGAAAGTAAGGCTTATCCAGGGAAGGAGTTTGAGGATCCTCTTTTCATGAGAGGATTAGTTGGAAGTTGATGCCCAAGTGGTTCAAGCAAGAGAAATGGCTGGTGCCAAGCGGAAAAGAAGTTTTATTTGAGAGTGGAAAAGAAATTGGGTGAGTTGTTACTGATGCCAGTCTTAGATGTGACAAGATTATGGACCTACATTGAGTTTTGTATACTGAAAAGCGTGCGTTTCTCCCTCTCAATGGTTGGGCTAACTGGTATCCTAATACTGAGGAATGTCACGGTCCGCCTTTGTCTGTTGCGGAACGTGAGACGCGCTCTTGTCTCCTAGCGGCAAGAGTGCCAGCCATACATAAGGAACGTCGATGATGTGTGGACACGAGGGAAGAGGGAGAGACGAAGTTAGTGAGAGGGGTTGGATGATGAAAGCAATCAATACAGTTTAACAACAACAAACATTGACATCAATACATCGATATGGAGGATTGCTTCCCCCATAAAGAGTCAGTCTTAAATGGTTTATTCAATCTGACAATAGTAGGTCAAGAATGCACAACTCGCATACTCAACATTTTCCCCCAGGTGAAACATCAAGGATGCGCAACTCGCATACTCAACCTTCACCTTTACAAAGTAAACATAAGCAAAGAACTAGAAAGCTTGAAGACATGTCCAAAGGTCAACACACAGGAAGCGCCTTAGAGAGATGTTACAAGTACAATGAAAGTAAAGGTAAGCATTAAAATACAAGGTGGTGTGGGTGGAACCTTACACTTGGCTGTGTAGGTTGGAGCAATCTGAGGGGAAGGAGATCTGCAAGGCTGTTTCTGACGTGGTAGCTGATAATGCTGCTATCCGGATGGTTTTGATATGACCTTCTTCTAGAATTGAAATATGTCGGACATAAATGTTTATGAGGATTTGTTTTGGAGTTGGGGGTGTTGCATTTTGTTGTCGCTTAATCGTTATGCCATTTTGATGTCGTAGGGGAGTTTTGGTGCTCCCTGTAATTAGTGTCTAACACATGCAGGTTGGACATGTTGGGGTGGGAAGGAGAATAAGATGCTTGCACGAATGTACGTTGTGCAGTTAAAGCTATCTTTTGGTGTTTGTGGCTTGAGCATTGTTAACAGATTTTTTTCCCTGGGGTCTTGCACTCCACTAATTTTGCTTTAGGAGACTGCGGCGGGGGCTTTTAAAGGGGTGTCAATTACCGACCCCCAACAACTTTTTAATTCTTGTATTTAGACTTTTGTTTTGAGGAATGAGGACTCTTTAGACTCCTGGACTATAAATCGCCTCATATTCTCTGTTAAATACATACTTCTGGGCTCTAAAAGGAAAAAATTATACCTTTATTAGTCACTCATTCCCATATTCCCTGAGTTGGAAGAGTTATTAGCCTAGTTAATAGTGTCTATGATATTCTCACCAAGGTTTTGGAGAAACAGATTCGGTTGGGTTTGTGCAATAATAATTATTGACACTTCTCTGCTAGTTTGTCATGATGTGAGTTTTTTTTAGTCTTCTAGAACTTTGGAATTTAGGTTTTCTGTCTTGGGATTTTCTTTCTTTCTATTTTTGATTGGCTTGTTTTCTTCTACCTTTTTTTCGAGGTTTGTATGATGCTGTTGCAGCTGCTTTGACTTGCTAATGAGCTTTTGCATTTACTTGTCATTCAGTTGTGCAGAATTAGAACATCTGTTGAGAAATTTTCAAAGCTGAAAGTCTTGTCTTTGTATATGAAGTCATATCTTTGTCAAACATGTAGGTACGCAACAGCAAGTGCCCGATCAGATGGCATGTTTCTCCTCTGCGGGGGAAGAGACTCAACAGGAGCGGTATGTTGCACTGCTGTTGGTGAATATGTGCATTTCTTTCCGTTGAATAGATGCATTGTTGATTGGTGCTCTGCATAGTTGTTTCACTTGTTTGCATAAACAGTTTATTACTATGCTCTAAACTCTGTATACTTCTTTGGAGTTCTTCCTCTGACGCATTTACACATGTAATCTTGTTCTTGCCTTGTTTAAGGAGGTTTAAACATATTGGATTTGATACTGTTTTATCCCCAGTAAATATGCTCTATCTTTTCATATACTCCATCGGTCCCATGTAGATTGACCACTTTTTATTTTTGGTAGTCCAAATACTGTCGGTTCTTACTGTTAACGTTAAATGATATACTAGATCCCAACAATGCTTGTGTTTTATTTTATTTTATTTTATTTTTTTATTTTTGATCAAAAGAATTACTTAATGCTCCGTTTTTCTTAATCTGTGCTAGTCTACTCTTCTTGGTAAAAGTAACATAACAGGTGTTGACTGGGCGTGCTTATTATTTGTGGCTTCTTGGCTTAATCCATCAGATCTACCTCAATTATTATGTTAAGTACACTCAAATCTACATATATAACTAAAAAAAACCCGGAAAACGAGAAGAGGAAAAGAAAAGATAGTGATTTGTCATATAGAAATGTGAAACATAAAGTTCCATAGAGATGATAAAGGAAAGAAGAATATGATGATAACTGCTGATGGGCTCGTATCCAGAATAAGGAAAAAAAGTGATGGACTACTTATCCACCCCTCTCACAAAAAAAAATAAAAATAAAATAAAAAATAGTAAATTGATGGTTACTTTAGCAATGACAGATGAATGTCTTGTAGTATCATCACAGAAGAGATCTTATGTCATCAACAAATCGGACACTCTGAACTTGGTCTAAATTGATGAATCATGATGAGCTCTTGTTCTACCAATGTGTTGAAGCTTATCAGTATTCCCTCTTCTATCACCATTAGTTTTGATGAGCTCAAACATGCATAGCTGAAGTGACAAGACCACAATTGAGGGGGTAACGAATAATCTTGAAACAATTATATACTGCAGACTTCAGTTCCTGTCTAACATAGACAAACAAAATGTTAGTATTCCCTTCTTTTCATATAACGCTGGTTTTGGAGTACTTGAATGAGATCCCATTAATCCTTCACTGATGCTGTGATGAACAGTATATTTAGCCTTGTTCAACTCTTTTGTTAAGAAATGGACTTTGCTATGACAACCGTATCTATGGATTTCAGTGACTTTTGCTTTTGACCAATTTTCCACTACGATTGGTTTGCAATTCCACCTGACATCCTCTGCTCGAATTGACCTGTCCTTGCTTCCAGAATATTCTCACTGCCTCAATAGATACGGAAGAAAGAGTTTGTGTAGTTGTTGTGGTGTACTTCAATTTATAATCTCGGCTTTTCTTCAATAAACATTCTAATAAAGCTCGGTGTTGCTTAGAAACAGATCATTCTTTTTTGTACTGACAGAATTGTGGCTTTTCCTTCTCTTTTTTAGATAAAGAGAAAGTATATATTGATGTAGTAATTAAGAAACACAGTACAAGAGGACAAGTTGTCCTCCAAAACAGTATTTGTTTACAGATTTGTCCTGTATAACTGGATCTCAGTGATAGAATAATTCCTGAATGCTCCTGCAGCTCTAGCCCATAAGGTTGCTAGATAAGTGACCCTATCCCATATTAAGTCAACCGACAAGGCCACCCCGTTGAAAACGCGGGCATTCCTCTCCAACCAAAGACACCAAAAGATTGCGAAGACCGCATTCCGCTACAATAAGGTCATCAGGCAACAGATTAGAACTTCATTGTTGATGTGGGAAACGTAAAATATTCAGTGCAGGAAATATTAAATCAAATTTACAATGCACCATAAGGTGTGAAATGCATCACTTGAATGTTTTAGTGGTGTGCCATAGTGTAAAAGTTTAAAAAAGATGGAATTTGGCTCCTAAAACTAGTAGTCTATACTCTATAAGGATCTATTAAGTAAATGTTATATTTTTTACTAATACACTTGCATTGACATTATGATTTCTATTTTTCAAGGTCAGAGTAAACTTGTGGTCTTTATGACAAAGTGGTATTGGGAATGCGTAAACATAGATTAATGGGGTTGCTTCATGGTTGTGAAAAGTCAAGTAGTCCATTATTTTCCGGAGAGGCCGACGGACGAATAAGAATGACAGATGCCGCTTCCTCTGGATCCACTAGACGTTCAAAAGCTTTGTCTTCCTCTCTGTGTTCTGAATTTTTACCAACTGTTTGCCTTGCATAAGACTTGTAAGCCGATAGAAAGAAAGTTAGAGCGGTTTCATTTAGTGATGGGAGAAAGTTTATCAGTCAGAAGTGATGTAAGAGAGATGTGCTGTAAGGGAGGATGAATAAGCTCTGTGAAACTTACGAATGGAAGGGTAGAACTATTACGAGGATATAAGCTGTTGGCTCTTTTACATATAAGCATATATTCTAGGGAATCCCCTTTTTGTGAAGAAGTAGACTTCCCAAGAAGCGAATGGCCACAAAAAGGCAAGACATAGCCATGTCCGGTCTAAAGGCCCAATGTTGCTGAGAATATAGTCAGTCAGATCATGCATCTTTTGTAAATGGACTTTGAATCCTTCCTCTTAGTTATCTAAAATTTTTGTGTTGAGTTGACAGTCTTGCTTACATCATTTCATTCCGAGGGATCTATAAATTACCATATTCACATGTTTGCATTATATTAAATTTTATCGAGGTCACATTTTCTTCTACTCTCAAGGGTTAAGGAGGGGCATTCCAAGTTTGACTGATTCTGTTTGTATATCTACAGCCCCTGGCAGATGCTTATGGTCTGCTCATGCATAGAAATGGTCAATGGGAGTGGACTCTTGCGCCTGGTGTGTCACCTTCGTCAAGGTACCAACATGCTGCGGTAAGTATCATGGTTGCTGTTTTGCAAACTTTAGTCTATCAGCTAACTGTGTTGGTGGTGCAACAAGAATGCCTGTACCTGATGCCGTTTCTTATTAGGTCTTTGTAGGTGCTAGATTGCATGTTACAGGGGGTGTTCTTAGAGGTGGACGTGCTGTCGAAGGTGAATCAGCTATTGCAGGTAAGCTATGGGGGTTGTGTTCACTTGTTTGTATTATGATGAAAATGGCTGGAAATAATTAAAATATTTCTTTGATTTATCAAAGTTTTGGACACTGCTGCTGGAGTATGGTTGGATAGACATGGGTTGGTGACATCTGCGAAGGCTAACAAGGGACAAATGGAGCATGATTCTTCTTTGGAGCTAATGCGTCGTTGTCGGCATGCTGCTTCATCTGTTGGTGTTCGTATATATATTTATGGTGGTCTTAGAGGAGGTAAAGACGAATTGATGTTTTAGCATTTCTTTGGAAAGGTTATGCATATGCTTTTTTAGAATGTTCATATAATACTCTAAATACATGTTCTATTTACGCTTCGTATAATGTCGCAATGACTCTATAAAGACTGAGTTGGCCAGAGAGAATATTGTTACGAACCAGTAAGCTTCTCATAGTTGGTCTTTTTATATTTGTTTCGAAATCGTGTGGACTAAGCCCTATATGGATTTTCTAATTCTGTGATAGCAAAATTACTGGTGGCTTGGCTTGGACATTAATAGATAATTCACTACCGGCAACCACCCTTTTCCCCTCTTTCGTTTTGTACAGTAACAGTACTTTCACTGCCTTTTCGTTCCTCAGCAACCCACAAATATATGTAGAGGCGGCAAAAATTAAGAAAAGTGGAGAAGTGGAATTATGAGTTACAGTAGGTTAAAAGAAGGCAAAAACCTATATGAGACGGTCTCAGCTTGAGACGAGTGTTACATTTTGAACCAAATATGTTACTTTTGAACTAAAAATTGCATTTTAAACAATTTTGACTGTGGAAATTTTTTTTTTTTACTTTTTGGACAAAAGGTGTTACTTTTCACACAAAAACAGTTGCATTTTGAATAAAAATTGATACTTTCGACCGTCATGAGACCGCCTTATACAAGACCTATTGTAAAAACTAACAGTTCGTGGCACATATATTTCCTTTTTCTCCTTTTGTGGATCCTGTGGGAATGTGGAGGCATATATACCAGTAGCTTGATCATATAACTCCTCAGTGGCATGTTCAAAGAGAAAGGGTTCCTAACATTGCATAATGAAGCAATGTGAATACCAAAGAAATTCATAGGAAGAATCATATTTTCTTTGGTGGCTGAGTGCTGGACAGGAAGAAGAAAAAAATCCTTCTTTAATTGGAAAGTGGTTCAAAACTCTCTCCTAAAGCTGTAATAACTAACGTTCCAATTGTTTCCTCACTCCGTCCTAAGTTTGACAAGTTTATGGGGAATGGGATACTTTGGGATAGAATGAGTTATTTTCCTTCTATGTTGGCTGGGGGGGGGGGCTTTTAGGAGGTATTCGGTAACAGAGCTTCAGAAAAACTGGCATAATCTGTTGTAATTTCTTGAGGACAACTCGACCTTTGCTGCTGTTTGGCAGTCTTATTAATACAATGTTCTTTTATCTAAAAAAAACTGCAGTATAACCTCATAAATTAGTACTTGATAAATTAATAATCTCCCTAAAATAATATATTTCTATGGTCCCGACTAGGGCCCTGGACTTAAATTAATAATTTCGATGAAATAATAGGATAATAATTTCGGAAAACTCTCTTATAAATTTATGGTCCCGTTAAAATTATAAATTAATAATTCTCTTATTTTACAAATATTACTAGGATAATTGAGCGAAACATAATTCTATTGGTTTTTTTTCTTAAAATTTAAATGTAGTTGCATCTCATCTCTAAGTTTCCTAATTGCATTCAAAAGCTCTAGTGTTGGGTTCTGATACTACAACAAAAGTTTGTGAAGAATTGTGAATGCTCCTTGTGCATAACCAATTCCAAATGTACCGCATCACCTCCATGAGTTTCATCCTCAATAGGATTTCAATTATGGGAGGTATAATTTCTTCTAAATTTTGAACCTGGGCAATCCAATAGGTGATTGATATCCATATTATTATGGTAACCGAGGTCATTATACATCGTCACAAGTTCATGAATGCCTTCTTGAGTAGTTGCTCTCTTTAAATTAATAAATTATTAATTTATGGATTAAATAATATCTCTCAAAATTAATAAAATCTCTTTGGTCCAAGCATTATTAATTTATAGAGGTTTTACTGTATTTGGGAAATGGAGGGAGTAATGTTTTATCTGAGGGCACCACATTTTGCAAGCATATGGAGTCAGTGTATATACCTCTGGCAAAATACAAAATAACACACTTTTCTATGCAGATATTCTGCTAGATGACTTCTTGGTTGCAGAGAATGCTGTTTCGCAGTCTGATGTGAACTCTTCCCCATCAGAGAGAGCCCAAAGTCTGACTGGTCCTAAATTAAATCAAGCTACTTGGATTTTGAATGTACCAGTGTCAGATGGAAGACATGAAAGTCCATCTAGTGGTGCAAGGTATACGTTGGTAGCTCAGTTTTGCTAACAGTTCTTATGGAATCTATGGCTTGGCTGTTCATCTGAACATTGTGAATGTTTTCGTTCAGTACGGAAAAGATGTCTGTGGACAAGCTTGTGGAGGCATCTACTGCTGAAGTGGAGGCAGTTAGGACTGTCTGGCAAGCTGCCCAGGCTGCTTCTTCATCTCCTCCAGATGGAACGCCTTTGTCAGATGGCAGCATGCCTACTGCAGATACTCCTTCAAATGGGAGTGACGTAGTTCTTGATGTTCGCCTTCACCCTAGAGCAGTACGTGCTTTTACTATTGAGTGTATTGAGTGTCCCTTCATGTACCCGTATTGACATTTTGGTTGCAACAGGTTGTAGTTGCTAAAGAAACTGTAGGGAACTTAGGTGGGATGGTGAGGCAGTTATCACTTGACCAGTTTGAAAATGAAAGCAGGAGGATGATACCTGTTAGCAGTGACTCATCACAATCTGTCAAAAAGTTCACCCGGCAAAAGTCTCCTCAGGGCTTGCATAAAAAAGTAAGAATGAATAGATTATCTTCTTTTTGTTTTGTTATCCAATTCTGATGACCACACAAACAAATTTGTAATATATTGCTTTCCCCTTTTGGTAGGTTATCTCAGCTTTACTCAGGCCTCGAAACTGGAAACCTCCAGCTAATAGGAAATTTTTCTTGGATTCTTATGAAGTGGGTGAGCTTTGCCATGCTGCGGAACAGATCTTTATGCAGGAGCCAACCGTTCTTCAGTTGAAGGCTCCAATCAAAGTGTTTGGTGATCTTCATGGACAGTTTGGTGATTTGATGCGGTTGTTTGACGAATATGGATTTCCTTCAACTGCTGGTGACATAACGTAAGTATTTTAGTAAACTTGGATTATTAGGGTGTAATAAACCCACTAGAACAGAAGTGATTGGATTTATGTGGAAAATGAAAGAGGTGGTACGGCATTCAAACATGGATGTTTATAGGAACTCATCACTTCTATTCTATAGGTTTTCCCACTGTGTTTCACGTGAGTGTGCACGTATGACAATTGTATATAGGATGGGAAGCTGGTTGAGGAACTTTGTTGTATGGCTCTTGATTTCTGTGATCTTGAAGTGCTTGCTCTACTGGTTCTTGGTTGCATCATTTTGTTGCTGTATAAATTCAATTGGTTCCCTGTTACATCTTTCCGCATCATAAGTTCAACCATATTGCACATTTGTTAAATCCATGATGCTGAGTATAGAATATAGATGGTCTGATGAGATTGTGGAGCTTTCTAACTGGGATATAAACAAGTTGTCAATAAACTGCCTTGGAGATGAAGGGGAGCTGCAATGTCAACTTTTCTAACGGCATGTCTGTATTTGAAGCTGAATATAAATATGCTTTCCGAGAAGACATGCGTGTATACTTATGTTTTGGTATGATAACTATGCCAATGGTTTTGAGATAGAGATTAGAGGGTGTTTTTTCTTTTTTTTTTTTTTAATTCTTCAATTTATGATGATGATATGTGAAGTTGCTATCGAAGCAAGTGGAAAGCCACGTGTTTGTAGAAAAGAGAGATGGTTGGTGACTTGGCGTCTCCCTGACAGGGACGGGAACAGCCTTCGGGCTTACCTGTTAACACATCGGGGGGGGGGGGGGCTGTACAAAAGCCATAGAAGACCGTACAGTTCTGTTTCTGTGATGCTTTGCCTTAATTACTTCCTCTTTGTCACACTGTAGGTGCGAACAGTGACAACAGTCTGATGAAAATTTCTTGTAGTCTCGCTTTACAACAGTTGAAAATGTAAATACTATCAAATGCTATTTCCTTTGACAAGCTGAAAAGAATTTGCTTCTAGCTGTCAATTTGTTCTGCTTAATCATATGTTTGTAGCACAGCTGTTTTGCAGTTTTTGACATGGAACTTAACCGACCTATTAATTTTTTTTACAGGTATATTGACTATTTGTTTTTGGGTGATTATGTTGATCGCGGGCAGCATAGCTTGGAGACTATTACTTTACTCCTTGCCCTGAAGGCACGCTTGCATTACTTGTCTGATTAGGTGTATGAATAATTGAATATCAATATCATATCTGGGCTCTTTGAACTAACAATGTCGCAATTTCTGTTTGTCTTGAAGATTGAGTATCCTGAAAGTGTTCACTTGATACGTGGGAATCATGAAGCTGCTGACATTAATGCACTCTTCGGGTTTCGTCTTGAATGCATTGAAAGAATGGTATGGATGAATGATGATATTCTGCTATTATTTTTCCGTTTTTGTTTTTCTGTTCTTTTGTTTTTGTGTTTTTAATGGGAAGTAACTTTAGGGAGAGAATGACGGGATATGGGCCTGGACACGGTTCAATCAGCTGTTCAATTATCTTCCACTTGCTGCACTTATTGAGAAGAAAATTATTTGTATGCATGGAGGCATTGGAAGGTCGATACACGCAGTAGAACAGATTGAGAAACTGGAGAGGCCCATAACAATGGATGCCGGATCTATAGTTCTAATGGACCTCCTGTGGTAAGTCAGAGTTTAATTATTATCTCTTATTTGCCTTCTGCTGGTTCTGCAGATGTCTCATATCATTCTCTTCTACAGGTCTGATCCCACGGAAAATGATAGTATAGAGGGTCTGAGACCCAATGCAAGAGGCCCTGGTTTAGTCACATTTGGGGTATGTACTATGCAGCATATTTTGTTCAACTTTTTTGGATGTTTGATAACTACATTAAGACATTAGTACACTCTCTGTGTCTGGTCTAGTTGGATAATCAGTGGGTTAAGGAAATGCAGAAATTTGGCCAGAAGACAATGTCTAAGCTATTAAAAGTGTATCACTAGCCATAAATATATACACAGAAGTTATGTTTTGAGCTTATGGAAGGTCAATATTTTGGCTGTGTACATAATACATCAAATGCAGAAGAAAAATTGCATAATAAGGGTTGGTTTGGTTGATAGGAATATAGGATACTCCAGTGGACCTTCTGTACCCATACACAGTTGTGTCAATTATACATCCATCTAGTACATGTTCTATGGTAGGCAAGAAAGTCCCTTGCTTGGATTACCGGAAAAAAGAAGGAAGTCCTTTAGTCCAACACACTACTGATCAGATTTAGGGTAGGGCCACGGGATAGACGAAACGCTGACAAGCGTCTAGTGACACTGATGTAGCTAAAAGATTGGGGTCTCCAAGCAAAACCACGTGTGTGGTAGAGGGTAGAAACCTGTCTGGCTGTCTCTACCTCCCCCCGCCCCCCCTCCGGTTTCCCCAAAACCCTGTGTTATGAGTTACGACACATGTTTGAAGGAATGTATTACCTCTCAGCCCTCTACTGGCACACTTTACCCTTCATTCTAAGCCAAAAGATTCTAAATTTCATGATGAGTTGGAAATCCTTGATCATTATTTAGTGATTTTATGGTTTTGATGCTTTACTGTTGGGAGTTGCTTTAGGGATGTGTTCTCAGGAAATTAGAGAATCGAAGCTACTAATTACGCACTGTGTTTAAAAAAGTGCGCCTGAGGCGCGCAATTGCGTGATGCGATGTGATGCCCTCAGTCCATCGCAACAAGAGGTGAATGTGATGCGATTTTAGCGGTGTGAGGTGAGGCGTCGCATCAAGCCGCATCAAGGTTAGGCAGATGCGGTCGCTTCAGTCACATCACTGACGGAGGGTCGAGAAAGTGGGAAGAGAGAGAGAAAGAGGGTTCAATCTTGATAAACGTAGGTTGATCTCCACTAGCCAATTGCACTTTTTGGAGAAGAAATTGAGCCCTAATTTGAGATTTAGGGTTTTTTCAAAACCCTAGAAATAGATCTACCAATTTGAAGCACTGGAGCGTAAGGGAGGAGGATGAAAACTTAGGGCTTTTGGCCCACACAGCCAGTCGAGTTGGCTGGAAGGTTCGCTGGTGTAAAGTGTCGGTCAACGGCTGCCGGAGAGTTAAGAGAGTGAAACTGCGCTGCTGCTGTCTTCTCTTGCGTTGAATATGAGTTGACTGACTTCTTTATTTCACTCATCCCTCTTTATTACTAAGTGTTGCTATGAATAATCAATAATGGGTCAAAACTCAAAAAAAAGATAAGAACTTGTCCTAAGACTAAAAGTAGACTATTAGAGATTAATGATTGCTTCGTGCAAGTCGCGTTACATTTATGTTATTCTGTGTTTTTTCATTCTATTTTTAGTTTCTTTTCCTTTTTTTTTTCAATTAATCTACCCGAGTTTGCTTTTTATTAAATAATAGGCCGAAAAAGAAAGGAATCTGGTTTCAGTTGTATATTTCCCATTGCTGTTTCTATTGGCAGTTTATCTCCGATTCTTTTTCAAAGCGCTGTTTCTTTTCTTGTTTATCAAGTTCAATTTTTATTCATTGCCAGTGAATTAACCACATGGAACTGGTGTTTCAGCCTGACCGGGTCACAGAGTTTTGTAAGAAAAACAAATTGCAGCTCATCATAAGAGCCCATGAGTGCGTGATGGATGGTTTTGAACGATTTGCTCAAGGACAGTTGATCACACTCTTTTCTGCTACAAACTATTGTGGTATGTACGATTATCAACATCAATCAAATTAAGCATTTGTCTTGTCCTGCACCAAGCATGTCCTGAATGTGTAATTACTCAGGAACTGCAAACAATGCTGGAGCAATATTGGTTATAGGTAGAGGTTTGGTTGTGGTTCCAAAGTTGATCCATCCCTTGCCACCACCTATGCAATCGCCTGAGACATCTCCAGAACGAGCTGTAGATGACACTTGGATGCAGGTAAGGTTTATGTGTGGTTTTTCTGAAACCAGTCTCTTTTCAGGTGGTTTAATATTACATGATTCGCTGATTTTCCCTTCCCCCGCCTACTGGCTGAGTACTGATAATATCCTGGATGGCTCAGGAACTCAACATCCAAAGGCCACCTACTCCTACTAGGGGCCGCCCACAGCCTGACCATGACCGTAATTCGCTTGCGTATATATGATGTTGGTTATACCTTCACCATGCTTCACCACAAATATATGCGTATATGTGCCTGGAATTCCCAGATGTCAAGCTCTGCAATTATTTACCAGTCATCATTATTTATAGTGCAATGTTGTAAGCCACATTTGATGTGAAAGGTATTAGATAGTGTAAGCCTCTTCCTCTGTACATGTAACTTCAGCAGCGTAGAAAAGTTAACCCGTTTTTGTTAGCCTATGCATTTAGTCGTGTAGGACCTCAATGTTTTTCCTGTAATTTTGTAAATTGAGAACTTAAGAGTTGTAGATGCAGTTTCTGTTTAGAGCGTGCTACTGCCGGGAAAAGGATTTTGTTTCTTTTTTTTTTTTTTGGTCTTGTAACATACAACTGATATATTTATTTGTAATTAATAAAAGTAACTCAACATTTGATTTCGTACATGGAGTGTTACTGGCTTTTCGACTTGCGAGGGTACGTAAGGGTCCATGCATTTTTAGATTGGTATTTTAAATGAATCTCCTTATGACAAATTGATATTTACGGAGTAGAAGATTGCTGGCCATCGTAAGGTATTTAAAATTGTTTAAGATTCTCATTGGGAAATGCCCCAATTGACCAAATTGGTATATTTAATGACCTCTTTGGACAATCAGGTATATTAATAATACAATGCGTTAATGCTCCGAATTACCAAATTGGTCTTAAAAATGAACATTTTTGGACAATTTGGTCATTTTAAAAATGCATGTGACAAATTAGTCCTTTAAAACTTAATTTTGTGCACATTCCCCCTTTGATCCGGGTTTAGAGAAAATCTTGCCATTAATTAAGTTTTCAATTTGTTTCGTATTTTTTTTTCCTATTAATCTATTTTCTCCCTTTTTATTTCTTTTCTCTCCATTTTCCTTTTCCTTATTAATTCTTTTTTCCTCTCATCCACCCACTTTCTCTCTCTTCCTCCTTCTCTCGGCTCCCCTGTTTTTACATCAAAACAAATGGAAGTCGAATATCTTATAGATTCACGAAATTGAACCCGAAAGAGAGATTTAATGCAATGACCATTCTCAGAACATAAGCACTCCACATTGTTAGCATCTCAACTTCAATCTACAATCCTTCAGCATTGCAAATCATGACCGTACGAAGGAAAGACAAAGCTAATATAAATAAGATATCGATCAACACAACAATAAACAAAACCTCAAGATTCAATTCAACACATTCAAAAAATTACAAAACAGAAAAAGAAAATCATTATCAAAAGTCAAAACCTACATCACAAAATCAAGATTCACCACACTCTGAAAATATCTTCTTTTTTTTTTTTTTTTTTAAGATAAAATATCATGACATTAACAAAGAGTTTCCAGAACATTCAAGTACCCAAAAATTTCACCTTACGTTCCACATCATAAAGCACCACAGATTAAAAGAAATATTCGCGCCAGTGACAAGTGGAAAAGGAAAAAAAAGGATAAAGAAATAGAAAAGGAGAGAAGAAATATAAAAAAGGGAGAAAGTCAGAAAATGGAGGAGGAAAATAGATTAATAGGAAAAAAGAATACGAAAAAAAGATTAAAAAAAATTAATTAATGGGATGATTTCTCCGAAACCCGTTTCAGATGGAAAATCTGCACAAAATTAAGTTTTAAAAGACTAACTTGTCACATGCGTTTTTAAAATGACCAGATTTTCCAATGGTGTTCACTTTTAGAATCAATTTGGTAATTTGGGACAATGCGTCACTAAGATATTTTAAAAATCACTTAAGTGCAGATTCACCTACAAAACCAAAATCTAAGAATCTTAAATATAAAACCAATTTTTTTTGCTTTTGTTTGAATCATTTTCGTCTTACATATGTTTTGGCCTATTTTCTTCTATTTTTCTTTTTCCTTCCGGTTCACTTCAATTCCCCCGATGCCCCAACTTCCATGACTTCCATGCCTTCCAACACCATTGAAGATTTGCTTTGAGTGGAATTATGGCTGTGGGAGTTTCAGCCATGGATGCTTCCCTTACCTCTAAACCCGTTCAAGGTGTCTAATTTAGACTTTTAGTGCCATATTTTCTGTCATTGTTTCATTGAGATGTGAATTGATGCCCTTCAAGAGTAAACTAAGGACTAAAACTTTCTCTGAATTTTAGAGGAATTATCATCTCCTACAAAGGTACAAGCAAAGATAATGGTGCTCGCAATAATCAAAATAATGTACTTTGTCAGAAAAATGTATTCTAATTTCTAAACATTAAACAAAATGACAAGCAATAATAATAGATAATTAGACATACCTTGCTTAAGGTGTGATCCCAAATTTCACGTACTTGAAATTTATTAAAGCAGTTGAAATTCGCCAGAAATTCAATGAAAGCCTCAGACGAAGCAGCTGCATTCCGTGGAGCCAAGTATTTCCTATCCCAATAGAAGCAAGCAGTAAGTGTTGAAGCGCAAGCGTTCAGATTTAGTTTCAAAGAATGGTATCTGAATAAACCCACTTCGTATCGGCACTCTAGAGTTTCAAGCCTAGGAGCATCAATCTTGATTTGCTTCAACATGGTACAATTAGATATGGTTATAGAGATGATCAAAGAAGTACTGGCAATGCTTAAATGCTCAACCTTATAGCATGTCCCCAAGTACAGTTTCTCCAGTTTTGTCATCTGAGCAAGGATCTTGTTCAAGCAATAGTCGGTAACTCAATGAAACTGAGGCTTAGACTCTTCAACCTCTTGCTAGTGCCTAAATCATTAATCATCGATCCGACAAAGCTGACTATCTTCTGATGATAATGATGATGACTGATATAAAAACTCCTCCAGATTTGGCGCGTTGATCTCAATCCTCTTCAAAGCTTTGTCGCATAGGATGTAGACCGAAACAAGTCTTTTGAGGCCTGAGGCCATTAACGAATCGACCTGAATCACCTGATCATCACATAAGACCAAGCGTAGCCACTCAAGTACAGGGCAGTTAGTAGTTATACTATCAAGTACTTCCTGGTTTAACTTCACCTTATGTAAACACAGAAATCTCAGTTTAGACCATGTTGTTTTAATAGGCGAATCTACCATACAATTAACCAACATCAAGCAAGTTAATTCTTGTCGCGAACAATCTAGGATTGACATAGGCAACTTGTAGTACAAAAAACAAATCCACCCATAAAACAAACTCCTCCACATGGCTTTCATTAACTATCAAATCGACCCACCTGTTCAGACGTCTGTGAACTCTCTTACGGCTTTTGTTGCCAGGAACATAAAGCGACAACCTTCTCAGTGACCTGCAATTGTCCTTAGATTTAAACCTCCTAAGAAATTGACCGACGATACGTAGAAATTCTCTGTTTAAAACAGCAGCTTCAGCAGCCTGAGATGAACACTTGTCTTTGTTAAACTGTGAGTAGGGCTGGCCACGAGCCGAGCCGAGTCGAACACTGCCAAGCTTGTATTTGGCTTGTTTTAAAATTTTCGAACTCGTACTCGAGCCGAACTCGGTCCGAGCCATAAAAATTGAGCTCAAGCTTGGCTTGATTAAAAATTACCGAACTCGAGCTCGAACTCGAACTTTTATCGAATTTGTCAATTCTTCTTTAATCTTTCAATAAATGTAGAACATCTCTAATATTCCATGATATGAAATCGTCAAATGATATGAAAATAATTTATAGTTCGTTATCCTAATTGTTTATGGCTAACAAAGTTAGTTCATGAAAATGCAAATTAATTTTACGAAAATAAAATTTGAAGAATTAAAATGACAAACATAATAGATATTTTAAGAAAATTATTAGGAAAAATAAACATTAGTTATTTTAAATTATTCAAGAAATTAGAAAAAATGTAGAATATGCGTGTTTGTTTGAGGCTCACGAGCTTTCGAGCCGAACACCATGAAGCTTGGATTTGGTCCGTTTATTAAACGAGCCTAAACTTAAAGTTTGAGTTTGGTTCATTTACTAATCGAACCAAGCCCGAGTCGATCCCGAACAGTTCACGAACAGTTTGGCTTGTGGCGACCCCTAACTGTGAGTGAAGTTCCTTGAGATCCAAATAGGAAAGGCTGAGCCAATTATCTCTCCATGTCCTAGAAAGTAAGCCTGTTCTTATGACTTCTTTCAGAGGAAGAAGAGAAAGAATATGGTGCCTTAGATGTTCTGGTAATTCTGATATTCGATCGTTTTCGTCCATTCTCTTTGGTTTTCTTCACAACATGTACATCAAATTCTGAGGAAAAACACAGAGCCATTTTCAATCAACCAAAAAAAAAGAAAAAGGAGAAATCTAGGAAGAGCCCACAGTCCCCTATTGTAATACCATTTCTTGAGCCCGATAGAATCCTAATTGTTCTCATACACAAATATGGGAGAGGGACACTTCGAACCTGAGACCTAATGTTCGAGCCGTCCACCATGCACCTTTAGTATTAACAAAATTGTAGTGGTTTTAGGATAGCATAATAACTTACGTAGAAGTATTGTACTAGAACTGTAGTTATATTAGAAGTGTTATTAACAGACCATAAAACGGTTAAAAAAAAGGGCGGTTCAGCAACTATAAATAAAACAAAGTCACCCCCAACCCCACAAGCACAACTTTTTGTGCTCTCTGCTAAAAAATCTCTCATTGAAATGTTGTTCCAGGAAGATGGTGAGGATTCACTCAAGTTGATCGGATGGTAAAGGAAAGGAAAGGAAGCACAAGGCTCCATTTTGGTTCTTGGAACCTGTAATTGTTTTAGTACTCTACCTACTTTACTGTAAGGATGTACACATCATACTTCTCCGCGACAACCTGCCATTGATCTGATCTGTTTCGCTCAAGCCAAACGTGATATATAGCAGCTTGATGCAAGCAGCAGAAGGCTGTTTTTGAGGCAGTTTCCCTGACAATTTCACTTCAAAAATAGTTGAACCTGATTCTAATCCACAGCAATATCCCCAAAATCACACCACAACAGCATAAGGCTTTTGAAGACAAGACCTGAATACTCACAGCCGAAGAACATGCGTTCTTAGGAGTCAACATTTTCCTGACAGAGAACATAAAATCTAGGACCCTGCAAGCCAATTTTGCACAATCTCAATCAAGTGGGAAGCCTATTCACCATGGCAAGCCAACTAATAAATTGATGCTTTGAAAAACCATGAGAATTCTAATCAGAAGAGGCTCACTTCTCTCTAGTTAAGCTCTGCCTGCACATGTTTATAGCAGCTCTGACAGAGTCCTGGTGGCTGGTATCGGATAAAGTCCTTGTGGCTGGTATCGGATAAAGTCCTACCACTTACCCCCTAAGTTCAAATATGCTCTTGATCACCCTTGCTGCCAGTCAGGTGTGACTTGGTGGATGCTGGAATGTGTAGATAATACTTGGTGTGAAGTACGCACAACAACCGGAAGTGGAGAACAGTTACCAGTGTGGGTGAGGAGTGTCACAAGCTTTGAAATTAGATGCCAATTCAGCTTCTAAGAGTATTCGTCATTGAACATAGTCACACTCACACAACTATAATATGACAGTGAAATATTCTTTTAACATCATAACCAAGACTTCAAACTGTTTGTATTAACATATATTAGTTTCCATCAGAAGGTGTTGGTTACGAACATAATAACAGGGACCTATAAGAGTTATCTGATTCCTGAACTCTTACTGGAGGCCAAACCACAATCAAATCCTGATCTGAGGAGTTTCTGTGCTACTAATATACACCGCAGTCAGATTTTATCGAGACCAATCCCGAACAAAATCTAGCGCCATTGTATTATTTCACTTCATCCCTTCATTTTCCTGAAGCATGCTGTAGTACAGGACCAGGAATCCGTGTTCTTTATAGAAACTATAAGCAAATGTTCCAGGAGCTGGTTTTTCACCTTACTAGTACTAGTTATTATTCCACACAAAGATCATATATTAGAAAGGTCACCAAGCCAAAAAGGCATTAAGCAGGTAATATGCAACATGAAGGCTAGTTGGAGGGCAAAGGTTAACGAATTGGTGGAAAGATACGAGAGTAGGCGGAAATGACACTTTCCTGTACATATTTCTTGGGGTTGCTGGGATCAGGAAGCCAACTGATCTCACTCATGTTGGGTGATTCAATATATGACAAAGTAAATTCACCGACCTTCTCAATTTTCCCTCTCTTGCCAGCCCTTAGCACAAGATTGTTACGCTGGTAAGAAAATATGCCACTGGACAGCTGAATGATATCCCCTGGCTGGAACACATCACACTCTCCTCCCCAAAACTGGAAATGCACAGCAGCGGTCTCATCTGCTACTAGTGCCAAACAAGTCTTATTTTGGCCTTCCATTGTCATCTTTCCTTTGTCCAATAGTATGAATTGGCATTCTTTGTTGTTTAGTGCAGCTGGAATGATGTCCTTCAGAAACACCATCACGACTACGTATATAGTACCTGAAGAACAGAAGTACAAAGTGAGATCTTTTCATTCTATTCGAGCACGGAAGACTTCAGATTCTCGACGAACTCGATCGATAAAATCAGCATAAATTGAAGCAAAAAGGGAAGGCAAGATTATGCTGGAGAAAATAGTGAAAGATCTCAATTCCTTTTCAAGTGGAATAAAAGTAACAGTGGCCAGTGGGGATGCATACAGGATTCTTGTTTCAGAAATTTCAGACTACAAGCAAATGAAAATCAATTCATCAATATAAACCATGGAACTTAAAAATATAGCTCTAACATAACCTAGAGATGTCAGACATTAGTTCCAGCAAGTGGATGGCATGAAACACCACAAAGCTGCTATATATTGAAAGGGTAATTAGATATTTTTCTCTTTAAGAATATGCGAAAGCAATAACCTATTTTGGGCGCTGCCAGGCTATCACCACGTTTTTTCTGAGAATAAACACAAAGCTAGAGAAACGGAAATTATTTAATTGGATACATGCTAAGTTGTATAAACTTATTAAACTAAATTCAAATTTCAAATTATTAAAACAACTATACAAATCGTACTTTTGAACCGATAAAAATACCAATGTCCTAATAAGCCACTTTGGATGCCAGCTAATCTAACCACCTTCAAACATACTCATTACTCACTCAGTAGCGACCACCGCCAATAAGTTCAAATTAAAGCTAAGGTATACCCAGCCTACCCATAACAACATTTATAATACTACTTACCTAAGATATGGATAAAAAGAAGAAAAAAAGTTTGACGAACTCCTTTTATAAGACATACAAGTACAGTTAATTAACTACGCATATATTGTAACACCCCGAATTTTCTATAAATAAAAACGAATAAACTCACAAGCATAAGTCCAATAATTCTCTATACTAACCAAACAAGTCATTCACGTCATAATTCCAGCATAGTTAACATTATAATTTCAGCATTTCAACTTCTACTTTTGTGCCAAACAATAGCCATGCAAAGCAACTTCCAACTAACAGTCCCCATTTAACTCCATTCAGACTCATTAAACTCAATTACACTCGTAAAACCAGCAAGTATTGGTGGAGTTATATGTGCTAGAAACACCCATGAAAAGACTATATCATACCAACTAAGAGTTTACTATTTAAAAGACCAACCCATATAACTTCCATTGACCTTCACCTACTATTTTCACTCCACTTAAGAATGTACAAACATGCTGAATTTTCATCATAAAATAACTAATAACATGGTTCAATGTCTATAATAATATAAGTATCTAGGAACTAGTATACTCAAACCTATGTTGCTCGGACTCTTCATTTCTCCTTAAGTACCCGTGTCGTGTACTTGACACTCCGACATGGGTATGGACACTAAGCATTCCATTTTCAGCGAAAAACATACAGAATTTTTATAAAATGGCCGAGTTCGACATGAGTATGGATACTGGACACTCTGACACTTAGCCGAGTCCAAGCAACATGGACTCAAGCAGCTCACCTGTCCCAATATTAAATCACCTTAAAGGACAAGTACGCACAAGAACAAGGGCAATTATCAATCACTACTCTAAACTTACAACTTACAAGTTTCCTGCCTCAATATCAACTTATTATCATAGGACTTTATACTTTTACAGCCACTCACATATGACATAACTAGGTTCGTTCAAAGTTCTGAAACAGAATAATCTACACACAAGAACTTCATTAACTTAATTCTCCACTCAAAGTCTCAATAATCACCACTTAGCACATAATCATACGCCAAAATCCAGCTAGAAACATGTATGAATATGACATACAAACATAAATCACACGTCTCCAACCAACAGAATGAAAGTTACTTCAATTGAAGACCCAATCAATTAAGCATCAAGAGTAGACCTGTAATACGAGTCGACCATGCGGGTTACAGGTCAGGTCATCTCGGGTTGGTTATGGGTTGGTTTTTGGGTCGAATTCACTTTTTAATTCATTTTACCGGGTTGTAAACGGGTTCGGGTTGAAAAAATTTTATCATAATGCTAACAAAAAGGGGTCGGGTTGGGTCAGCTTTTTACGGCTCTAAATTCAAGAGCCCTTCACTAACAACATATGCAACAACGACAAAATCAGAATTCGTAAATCAAAAACCTCAAAACAGAAATACTGAAATTGTACCCAGATCAATAAGGGCTTTGCACAAATCAGCAAAGAGAAGGTCAAAGCAGCAGCGACAATGGGCAGGGCTCTTCGCACAACCCACGAAAGGGAGGAGAGAGAATAAGGAGAACGAGGGAGGGATCTGCCTTTCGGCAGTAAACAATTCGACCCAAGAGAAAACTAGTAGCAAATGCAGTGCAATTATTGGAGAATAAGCGAAGGAGATGGGAGATGGCAGTGGCAGTGAATCATGAAGATTGGAGAAGGTGGTGGTTCGTGGTTTTTCTCTTGGAGCAGAGCAAAGAAACTAGCGAGGGTTAGGGAAATGACAGAAGAAGAGATTTTTTTTTGTTGCAAAGGAGGCCAAGCCCTTAAATTAATTAACTAAAACAAGGCGGGGTTTAGAGACTTCCGTGAGGTCTGCATACAAAATCTCATGGGCTCCTATAGAAGGGCCATTAAAATACTTAAACTCATCATTTATATTAAAACTAAAATTGGCTAACCAATCCGCAGCACCGTTTGCTTCACAATAGACATGGCGAACACAAACCTCCCACGATTGGTCCACTAAGAAGGTTCTACACTGTGTGATTAGAAAATAATTTGGGTTCCAAGGAGCTGGATCATCGCGCAAAGCCAAGAGGACGATCTCCGAGTCAACTTCTAGTATTAGACGTGGAATGTGCAGGTCTTTAGCTATGATAAGACCACGCAAGGCCGCCATTAACTCCGCTCTTACGGAAGAACATATCCCACATTTCAAAGAGAATGCAGCTATAAGGGACCCAGTGTGAGAGCGAATTAACCCACCTCCTCCAGCAAGGCCGGGGTTTCCTCTAGCAGCCCCGTCAGTGTTTAACTTGAACCAATCCGCAGGTGGCATCTCCCAGCTTATAAGTGCCTCCACCCGCTGCCTTTTACCATTACCATTTGCAGAGGTCTTGATTGTAGTAGCTGCAACATAATCTTCGTACGACAGAAGAAGAGATTAAGATATAGAAAAGGGCGATGGAAAGAGTTTCTACTACAACCTACAACTAAGTACACACAGTCACATAGACATATAAACGAGTCAATGAGGTTTTGGCGTAGTAATAATAAATAAATTTCGGAAAATACGAAATATACTTGATATATTACATATATCCTCACACATTTGCATCTAAAATTTTACAAAATAAAAACTTTCACAAATGCACAACCATTAGTGACAAGTCTGACAACATCTCAGATTTTCACAACAAATCATATTCTAATTCATTTATTCATTTTAGCACATTTTATTTTATATATGACACACTCTCAAACACACTCAAGAGCTCACAATAGGCTGGTCAAACGATACCATGCAACATATGATAAGTTCACTGTATAAGGAGCAGTCAGTCTCACAACTAGAACTGTCAAATAGGTCAGGTCGTGTCGTGTCGTGTTCGTGTTCGTGTCAAGGTTAAACGTGTCGAGAATACCTTGACCCAAACCTAACTCATTTATTAATCGTGTCGAAAATCCTTCACCTGCACCTGACCTGTTTAATAATCGTGTTACCTGTTTAATGACCTGTTAACCCATTTATCTTTACTTATATTTTAAACTAATTAAAAAATGAGAAATTGCTGCAGGACTTCCACTAATCTTATATCTACCCTCCCCCCCCCCCCCCCCCCTAAAGTTCCAATTTAAAAATTTTAAGTTCATTTTTTAGGAACACGACCTCCTTGCTCAACATCCCCTATAATCTTAATCACAACTTCGCAGAGCTTGTTTTATGTTAGGAGCAGAAGTACACTTTGACAACCACAAAGAAATGCCAACATGCTTCAACCTGCTCATCTATGATGATACTTGTTTAGAGCATTGACTAGCGGTACACCTTTCCACGCCTAGAGGAATACCAAGCTCAAATAACCTTTTCTGCTTCCTCCCCTAGATGAAAATCTGGGAACATATGAGGAGCGGAAGATAATCAGAAGGAAACATATATCTTCCTCCCCTCCTCGAAGCTAGGATGCTCTGAAGAGCCACACCACACCCAGCTTCTTTTTTGCTACAAAACAGCAAAAGAATGCTGAAGAGGGATAAAAGCATGTTGGATCTCCCATGTTTTTAAGGAAACACAGAGTGACATTCAATCAAGGGCTATACAATAATATACATCATTATCCTCATCACTAGTCACTACAATCTACACTTGCATCATTTATGCTGAGGTTTTATAAGAAGGCTGAATATCAGCATTCAAACCCTTATTCTCCATAGAAACACTAGGTATATGGCCAGTATGTTGTGCCATTTCATTATAACATGAACTGGGAACATATGACCTCCACCTGAACATCAGCCATTTCATCAATACACAGTGAGTTCTGTCAAGTGATAGTTGAGACAATCTTTCATGACAATTTGAACCAAAACGAGCTTCTTCTTGCTTAAATTGTTGGGTGCCTCACAATCCAACCACCAAATACCAAATTATTATTGGTTAGATTGTTAATGGGTCAAATAATCAAAACACCCTAAAAGCTGACCAACAATCCAACCAAACAAGGCCTTTGTTTGGTTGGTTGTTTTTTTTGTTGAGCTTGTTCGTAAATCTAGATTGTTTGACCAATTGACAATCCAACAATCCAAAATTTAGGGTTTGGTTACAGCTTGGTGGTTGGCTTTTTGACTAGACAAATTGAAGTAAAACAAGCTATTGGATTATTATGTGAAATAACTAGCTTCCCCTATATTTGAGAAATATACCTTGTTTGGCAAGCAGCATTTTGGCCATATTTTTGGTCAGCTTTTTGGACATATTTGCGTCTTCAAATAAAGTATTTTACAACATAAACACAACTATCTTCATATGTGCTGTATTAGGGCATTTGAATTTTAGTTTAAGCACTTATACGCATACATATTGCCAAAACAAATTCAACTCCAGCTTTCATCCTTTCACACACATACAATTTGTCAAATAAACTTAATGGATAAGAATTCGGGCTCAATGAACAACAACACAAAAAACAAACGATTCAAATTTACCAATTCCAACAATTCAAACAGAAATATGAACTGAGCAACATAGCAATTAAGACAATTTGGCAATTTAAATAGACAAATATTAGCTCTGAAATAGGCCTATTAATCAGACAGCAATCAGGGCTGAATTTAGGAAATTAAATTGGCAAGAATTTGGGCAGCTATTTAGAATAACAATAACAAAATTAGGGTTGAAACTTTTTTTTGGTTGTAAGTTAGACTTATCATTACCAAAATAAACAGCATTACAACCTAGCTGAGAATAAGATAATGTGCCACATCAGCAACATCATCTTTTCTCAAAGTTTTTTCCAACTAATTATAGCAACATTGAAAAAACAAGCAAACAAAGCATTAATTTTACATCAGATTTTGTAACAAACTTTTTGCAGAATTGCAAAGTTTTTTAGATTGAAGGCAGCTTAATCTCATCCGGACTTCCGACTTGATATTCTTGATCAGCACATCATCTGCAGTACTGATCTTGTTAAAGCATACTTGGTTCCTTTCCCTCCAAATGCTGTATACAGCAGCTGCAAGCCCTGCACAGGCAATACTTTTCTGAATACTGGTTCTACATCTCCTAGAAATCCAATTATAGACACCCTGCAGAGTGTTGGCTGTAGTTTCCATCCAAGCCAGTCAGAGATCCCATCAAAAATGGCTTTGGCTCTGCTACATCTGAAAAACAGGTGCTTGTGGTCTTCACTTTCAGTGCCACACGGATAGCACATATCATCTCCTCTCAAGAAACCCATGATCTGCATTCTGTCCTTTGTGAGTAACTTCCCATTAAAAGCCAACCAACAGATGAATCTATGTCTTGGTATACTGCTGGAGTTCCAAAGCAGATTAGCATGTCTGCATTTGTTCAGAGGGCCTGTCAAGAACTTGTACCCATTAGCTGCAATGTACTGACCATTTGCAAAGCCACTCCATCTCCCCGCTGGGTCATAACCTGCTTTGAATATCTCTCTGAGCTTACTCAGTTTGTACCAGTACCAACTAGCATCAGGCTTGAGCTCATAAGACCACAAGTCAGAACCCTTCATATAGATTTCACTAATCCATTTAACCCACAAATTATCCTGTTTTTGTGAGATAGCCCAAATGTGCTTCCCATTCAAGTCTTGATTCCAGATTTTGCAATTTTTAATCTGCAGTCCACCACTCTTTCTTGGCCTACAGACAAGGTCCCAAGCAACTAAGCTAGGTTTTCTCATAGCTGCATTTCCTCCCCATAAAAATTGCCTACACTTCTTTTCAATAATTTTCAGAATTCTTGTAGGAAGTACAAACATTCCAGACCAATAAATGTGCAAGGATAAAAGCACTGAATTTATTAACTGTACTCCACCAGCATAAGAAAGATTTCTTGCAGCCCGGTTATGTAGCTTCTTTGTAATCTTTTCGTCAAGGAAAACACAATCATTTTGTGTCCATCTTGAGGGCGTGAGGGGGACTGTGATACCCCAATATTTTCTATAATTATTATATTGATTTATAAATGATTTACAAATAGTTTCGGAGATTAAATCGTATATTCATTCAAGGATTCGATTTATTCAATTAAAGCCATAATAATATTAATTATTATGGGACTTTCATAAATTGTATTTATTAATTTTGAGGAGTTTAATAAAAATATTTTATATATGAATAAGAATTATTCATATAGTTTTAAATAGTATTAATTAGTTTTAATTTGTTATTTAAATCAAAAAATTATTAAATAAATTCCTAAACCTAGTAGTATTTGACTTGGGTTGACTGAGGGCCTATATAAGGAAAATATGAGACAGTTGATCAGTTTTGCAAACTGAGCCAAAACCCTCAAGCACTCTCTCTCTCACCCGTCCTCTCTCCCTCACGGTTCTCTCTCCTTCACCCGAGCTCTCTCTCTCCTCTTCCAGCCGCTCACTCGCCGAAAAACCGTCCTCCCTTGCCGGCGGTAATGGCTCCCTTTTCTCTCTCTCTCTTTCTCTTTCTTTTTCTCCTTCTTTCTCTCTCTCCTCGCGTCGCGACCCCCCCTTCCCCTGTTCGCTGTCGCGCCGTCCTAGGGCCACCACGGCACCACCAGGCCGTGCCTGGGTGGTCGCCGGTGATGGCCCAGGTCCCAAGGACCGAGCCCTTGCTCTCTCCTCTCTCTCTCTCTCCACCGCCGGCCATCTCTTCCTCTCGTCGGAATCCGCCATAGCCACCGGGGGTAAGCTTTTCTCTTCTCCCTCTCTCTTTCTCTTTCTTTCTCCCTTTCTCTCTCTCTCCCCGCGGGTCTCCCTTCACGCGCCCCTCGCGCGGCCTCCTGGTCGCCGGACCACCGCCGGACCACTGGGCCGACGCCCAGGTGATGACCGGCGAGCGGCCAGTCATCCCCCGCCCCCTCCTTCTCTCCCTCTCGTTCTCTCTCGTCTCTCTCTCTTTCGCGTTTTCTTTCTCTCTCCTCCTCGTCGGCGCTCCGGCGACCACCACCACCGGCCATGGTGGCCAGTGGGTGGTGGTGGTGATGAAGGGTTGGATTATGGGTCCCATGCATGGGTACCCGTGGCCTAGACCTAGTTTTGAAGTTAGGGTTTCGTTTTTATATTTTTCGTAATTATTAATTCGATTTTCAGTATTTTAGATTTAATATTTTTATTTTTCTGCACTCATTGGAATTTGGATTTTCAAAAGCCTAGATTGGTTGAAATAAATCAAGGAATTTACTAAAAATATCAGATTTGAGATTTCATTACTGTTTGTATTTTCGTATTCAATTAATACTGATTTGGTAATTGTTTTTAATTAGGACCTAATGAGCAAGCGTGATTATTGTCGATTGGTTGGAGCATACTTACTGTTGGTAGCGTATTAGTGGTAAGCGCTCATACCTACCTTCTTCCAAAGCCCCATCAAAACTATTTTGATGTGTTATGTGCTAATTGGGAATTTGTTGTGAATTTAATATGCAAAGCATGATTAAATTATATCGTCGTTATTATGAAGTTATTAAGCATGATTTACTACTGTAAATATGAGTTATAATTAGCATGTTGATGTTAGCATGTTTTGGGAATTAATTAGTCCATATGATGATTATTGGACAATTGTTGAATAGCGAATTATTAATATTATGTAGCTTCATCGGATAGCGAGTCGACAGGAAACAACGCGAACGTACGCCGTGAATCCGCACTAGACCGCGCCGCGCACGCGATTGCCGCACGCGACGAGGCCGCACGCCCCGCGCCAATTCCCGCGTCTATAGTCGCGTCTGTACCTGCCCCAGTTGCCGCACCTGCTGCATGCGTGGAGGAAGAGGAAGATCCCTCCGAACATACAGCGATAGAAGAGCATGATGACATGCCGGAATTGGAAGATACTAGTGCCGAGAGCGACAACAACATCGCGCCTACTCCTGCACCTATTGTTGCACCTACTCCTGCTGCAAATTGGTCTCCTCCTGTGGAGCCGTTCTTTGCTACTGATGCTGAGCTGGAGGATATACGTATCTATATACGACGTGCTTACACTACGATCGAGCGTTATCAGTACGAGAATCGCACGAGTCTACATGAAGGCTTATGCGGTAGAGCTACTGCTAGCTGGTCTGCCTAACATCCATCCTTGGATGGGACTCAAGGAGAAGTACGACGACGTAGTCTCCAAGAGCGGTCACTTGCACGAGAAGAAGTATGGAGAAGGTACGAGATGGTCTCTTTGCTTTAGAGGCGTCGCAGCTGAGTTATGCCTATTCGAGTTCGAGTGTAAGGTGAACCACGTGCTAGTGCCTACGCCGAAAGGTATGTGCGAGTACTGCTGGACCAAGAAGCGCAAGCATGTGGATGATTTTAGAAAACGTTTCATGCCCCAAAAATTCGGTGGATATGCTTATCCATACACGCCCTGCAAAGAGGTGAAGCCTAGGAGGAAGGACGATCATGACGAGTCCCCTAGCGCGAAGAAAATATGTGTTGGTGTCAAGTAGAACTAGATTATTGCCTTATTAGTTTTACTTGAGTTTTATTGAACTTTTAGCTATTGTGATGGCCCTACGTGATCAATTTTGATGTTGGTGTAGTTGCATAGGCAACAAATATTTATGACTACTATTTACTTGCAATTTGTCTCATTGCAAGACTATTTCATTTGATTATACGATATCGTTGAGAATTTGTTTTATATGATCGTTTTATCACATAATTGCATGGTTGACTCATAGCTTCGTAATGCTATCTCGTATTGCCTAGACATGATGGGAAATCCATGTCGGAATTATGGCAAAATTTTCATTGAGCATGATCATATTAATTGTGAGCCAAAGGCTAAGCATGTATTGTATGCAATCAAATGTCATTGTTTATTGCCCTACTAAAATAGTATGGAGCCTCGATGTGTGAATTGTGAATGTCATTGCTTACCAATGTGTCTACTTTGTTATTGCATATCGAACTATTATGCATGGGAACTGAGAACATTGAAAGCAAGTATGTTGCTTAGACCTACAATGTAAGGTCGATCATTGAAACTTATATGCTATTTACTAAATGTCAAGAGATTGGTTTCAATTATAACCTATATCTCTCAATTACACCTCAATTTGGGTCGAATGTGCCAATTTTGCTGAAATGGTGATCAACCATTGCTCTTTTATGTCTCAGATTTGTTATAATGGCAACCAACGACCGACTCGCGAGACTAGAAGTAGGTCTTACCAACGTGGTCGAGCACATCACGCGCCAGCTAGAGCGCCAAGAGCAAGATCACAACGCGCAGAACCCTGAGACGCACAACTTTAAGGATTTCGATGCACTCAAACCTCTGACGTTTGAGGGTGGCTCTGAGCCCACCAAGTTGGAGAATTGGATAATAGAGTTCGAGAAGTTGTTTAGGGCGACTAATCGGCCCAACAACATGAAGGTCAACACCGCTACGTACTACCTGAAGGGTGAGGATAACAAGTGGTGGAGCGATGTGGGCACTGATCTACTCACCATTGAGGAATATGGGTGGACCGAGTTCAAAGAGTCTATCCGTGAACGGTTCTATCCAAGAGCTGTCCGTCGCCAGAAGCAACGGGAATTCGAGAACATCTGTGAAGGAAAGCTATCTGTGGCTGAGTACGCAACAAAGTTCAACGAGCTTGCTGCTTTTGCACCTAATTTGGTGACGACCGAAGCTGAACGGGTCGAGAGGTTCGAAGAAGGCCTGAAGTGGGATATTCAGCGTTATGTTATGGGAAACTCGCTGACGTTCCAAGGATCTTACGAGAAAGCCTTGAACCAAGAGCGTGCTGTGGATCGTCGTGATTCGTTGCTCGGAAAGCATAAACGTGACGAAGGGAATTCTTCCCAGTCAGGTGGCGTAGATAAGAGGCCAAGGCCGAACAACGGCAATCACAACAACCAAGGTGGTCAGAACCACAACGGGAACAGGAATTGTGACTCAAATAGTCATAGATCTTAGATAGGAGGAATACGCCTTGTAGTCGCTGCAACAAGACGCATCCTGGCAAGAACTGTCGTGGCGATGTACTTCAACGCTATGAGTGCAACAAGCCTGGTCACAAAGCTTCTGAATGCTGGAGTCATGGAAGGAACGACAATGGTTAGAACCGCGATAATAACTTTAATCGTGGTGGAAATGGAAATGGAAATGCGAATCGCGGAAATGGTGGTAACTACCGTGGAAATGGGGGTTACAACAACAACAACCGCAACAATGCTGCTGCTCCTGCTGCGAATAATCAAGCACTACTTCCCACACCTGCCAACCCCGTGCAGAACAACAACAACAATAGGGGGGTGAATGGAAGGGTTTATGTGCTGAACCGCAATGAAGCTGAGGCGAACCCGAATGTGATCGCTGGTAGTTTTCTCGTTAACTCTCAACCTACTTTTGTTTTGTTTGATAGTGGTGCAACACACTCTGTTCTTTCTAAGAGCTTTGCATCTAAGATAGGTTTAGAGCCTAGTTCTGTGTATAGTGCAAATATGAGGATGCCAGATGGAACGATTGTTAATTGTAAAGCGTTGTATGAAAAGTGTCCGATTAGGATAGCTGGTTCCGATTTGCCTGCGGATTTGATTCAGATGGATTTGAAGGATTTTGACGTGATTTTGGGAATGGATTGGTTAGCCAAGTATAGGGCTAAGATTGAATGCTTTGAACAACGTGTGTCATTGCGTGGGCCGAAGGGTAGGAGGATTACCTACAAAGGAGTCGTGGTTAAGCCAAAGTTGAAGGTAGTGGCAACCATGAAGGCAAAGGAGTGTATGACTAAAGGTGAAGAGATTTTACCTATGTCATGTAGTGGATACAAGTCGAGAAGCCGAAGTTTCAAAACCTATTCCAGTTGTTTCGGAGTACGCTGACATCTTTCCAGACGAGATTCCAGGAATGCCTCCGCAACGCATTATCGACTTCACGATTAACTTAGCTCCAGGTTCTGCTCCGATCTCGAAAGCTCCGTATCGTATGGCTCTTGCAGAGATGAAAGAACTGAAAACGCAACTCGAGAAACTATTGGAGAAGGGATACATACGCCCGAGTGTATCGCCTTGGGGTGCTCCTGTTCTGTTCGTACGTAAGAAGGATGGTAGTATGAGACTGTGCATAGACTACCGAGAGTTGAACAAGATCACGATCAATAATCTTTATCCACTTCCGAGGATTGACGACCCATTTGACCAACTTCGTGGAGCGACTGTTTTCTCCAAGATCGATCTACGTTTAGGATACCATCAACTCAGGATTTCCGAGCCTGACATTGCAAAGACAGCGTTTAGGACGAGGTATGGACACTACGAGTTCATGGTGATGCCTTTTGGGTTGACGAACGCACCTCCGAAGTTTATGGATTTGATGAACCGTACGTTTCAACCTTATCTCGATCAGTTCGTTGTTGTCTTTATTGACGATATTTTGGTCTATTCGAAGAACGCTGATGAGCGCGAGCAACACTTGCGAACCGTTTTAGAGATTTTAAGACGACATCAGTTGTACGCCAAGTTGTCGAAGTGTGAGTTTTGGTTAGAAACTGTTTCTTTCTTAGGACACGTGGTGTCTAAGAGTGGAGTTGTTGTTGACCCGGAAAAGATTAGAGCTGTTATAGACTGGTCCGCACCAAAGAGCGTGACCGAGGTCAGAAGTTTTCTTGGGTTAGTTGGTTACTATCGTAGGTTTGTGGAAGGATTTTCCAAGATAGCGCAGCCTATGACAAACTTGATGAAAAAGACGACGAAGTTCGTGCGGTCGGAAAAGTGTGAAGCTGCTTTTCAAGAGTTGAAGAAACGTCTTACAAGCGCGCCGATTTTGACTTTGCCATCGGAAACTGAAGGGTACGAAGTCTATAGTGACGCGTCTAAGCATGGCTTAAGTTGTGTTTTGATGCAACATGGAAAGGTAGTGGCTTATGCCTCAAGACAACTGAAGAAGCACGAGGATAATTACCCTACTCACGACTTAGAGCTCGCTGCTGTCGTATTCGCCTTGAAGATTTGGAGACATTATCTTTATGGTTCTGCTGTCAAGATGTTTACGGACCACAAGAGTCTCAAGTACATATTCACGCAAAAGGAATTGAATATGCGACAAAGAAGATGGCTAGAGTTATTGACAGAGTACGACATCGACATACAGTATCACGAAGGGAAAGCTAACGTGGTAGCTGACGCTTTGAGAAGAAAGACTCATCATACGTTGAACACTGCTTTAGTACTTCCAAGGGAGATCATTCGTGAATTGCAGAGTCTAGATGTGGAGATTGTGCTGAAAGGTGACGTTCAATGTACCTTAGCACATATGTCAGTTCGACCAACCTTACTCGACGAGATCAAGGGTAAACAGAGTACAGATGAGGATCTTCAACGGATTCTACGCCACAAGGACGAGGGTAGATCCGAGGACTTTTCTATTAGTCAAGACGATGTCTTGAGATTTCGTGATTGTGTCTGTGTGCCGAATGACCAGGAGATCAAGAGTCAGATTCTGGGTGAAGCTCACAATACACCTTATTCTGTACATCCTGGTGGAGACAAGCTCTACAAAGATCTTCGCCAATTGTTTTGGTGGAAAGGTATGAAACAAGATGTCGCTGAATTCGTGGCTAAGTGTCTGACGTGCCAGAAGTTGAAGATCGAACACAAGAGACCTGGCGGAATGATACAATCACTTGAGGTCCCTACGTGGAAATGGAATTCAACTTCAATGGACTTTGTCATGGGTTTACCATTGACACAGAAGAAGAACAACGCCATTTGGGTAGTTGTGGATCGTTTGACAAAAGTTGCGAGATTCATCCCAATGAATGACACTTGGGAAATGGAGAAGCTAGCGGATGCTTGCGTCAAGGAAGTCATGAGACTTCATGGTGTTCCAGAGGATATCGTTTCAGATAGAGACTCGAGATTTCTATCACACTTTTGGCAGAAATTGCAAGAAGCTTTTGGAAGCAAATTGAAGTTCAGTACTGCTTTTCATCCTGCGACTGATGGTCAGACGGAAAGAACGATTCAAACCTTGGAGGATATGCTTCGAGCGTGTGCTCTCGAGTATCAAGGCTCGTGGGATACACACATTTCGTTGATCGAGTTTTCTTACAACAATAGCTATCATTCAAGCATTGATCGAGCGCCATATGAAGCACTGTATGGAAGGAAGTGTAGATCGCCAGTTTGTTGGAACGACATTAGTGAAACTGCAGTTTTGGGTCCAGAAATGATCCAGCAGACCGTCAAAGTGGTCAAAGTGATTCAAGCAAAGATGCATAGTGCTCAAGATCGCCAGAAATCATACGCAGATAGAGGTCGTAGACCTGAAGAGTTTGAGGTAGGAAGCAAGGTACTTTTGCGAGTATCTCCTACCAAAGGTGTCATGCATTTTGGTAGTAAGGGGAAGTTAAGTCCTCGTTACATTGATCCTTACGAGATCCTGGAAAGGATTGGTGAGGTTGCTTATCGACTAGCTTTACCTGTGGAACTTGCAAAAGTCCACAGTGTGTTTCATATCTCTCAGTTGAAGCGATACGTACATGATCCAACTCATGTCGTTCAACCTGAAACGATCGATCTCGATGAAAGTTTGACTTATGAAGAGCGTCCTATCAAGATAGTGAATCGCAAAGAGCGGTCAACTCGAACAAAAACTATCCCGATCGTCAAAGTCGTTTGGTCTCGACAAGGTCAAGAGGAAGCAACATGGGAAGCTGAATCCATGATGCGCGAGAAGTATCCAGACCTCTTCCTAGAAGGTACTAGTCCCACTTGAGTTTCGGGACGAAACTCCTTTTAAGGAGGGTAGAATGTCACGCCTTGAAATTTCATCTTTTTGCGTGTTTTGTTTATCGCTTTGCACGAATTGCATGTTCAAGCATTGCATGGTGCATGATAATCAACTTAGAATCACGATCGTACTTGCTCATCTTGCATATGTTAGTGTCCTAGAAATTGTTTTATACCTTCGTATAGGTAAACTCGTTTTGCTTTGGGAAGTGATTACTTCATGTCTCAAGTTTCGGGACGAAACTTCTTTTAAGGAGGGTAGAATGTGATACCCCAATATTTTCTATAATTATTATATTGATTTATAAATGATTTACAAATAGTTTCGGAGATTAAATCGTATATTCATTCAAGGATTCGATTTATTCAATTAAAGCCATAATATTAATTATTATTATGGGACTTTCATAAATTGTATGTATTAATTTTGAGGAGTTTAATTAAAATATTTTATATATGAATAAGAATTATTCATATAGTTTTAATTAGTTTTAATTTGTTATTTAAATCAGAAAATTATTAAATAAATTCCTAAACCTAGTAGTATTTGACTTGGGTTGACTGAGGGCCTATATAAGGAAAATGTGAGACAGTTGATCAGTTTTGCAAACTGAGCCAAAACCCTCAAGCACTCTCTCTCTCACCCGTCCTCTCTCCCTCACGGTTCTCTCTCCTTCACCCGAGCTCTCTCTCTCCTCTTCCAGCCGCTCACTCGACGGAAAACTGACCTCCCTCGCCGGCGGTAATGGCTCCCTTCTCTCTCTCTCTCTCTCTCTCTCTCTCTCTCTCTCTCTCTCTCTCTCTCTCTCTCTCTCTCTCTCTCTCTCTCTCTCTCCTTCTTTCTCTCTCTCCTCGCGTCGAGACCCCCCCCTTCCCTTGTTCGCTGTCGCGCCGTCGCAGGGCCACCACGGCACCACCAGGCCGTGCCTGGGTGGTCGCCGGTGATGGCCCAGGTCCCAAGGACTGAGCCCTTGCTCTCTCCTCTCTCTCTCTCTCCACCGCCGGCCATCTCTTCCTCTCGCCGGAATCTGCCATAGCCACCAGGGGTAAGCTTTTCTCTTCTCCCTCTCTCTTTCTCTTTCTTTCTCCCTTTCTCTCTCCCTCCCCACGAGTCTCCCTTCACGCGCCCCTCGCGCGGCCTCCTGGTCGCCGGACCACCGCCGGACCACTGGGCCGACGCCCAGTTGGTGACCGGCGGGCGGCCAGTCATCCCCCGCCCCCTCCTTCACTCCCTCTCGTTCTCTCTCGGCTCTCTCTCTTTCGCGTTTTCTTTCTCTCTCCTCCTCACCGGCGCTCCAGCGACCACTACCACCGGCCACGGTGGCCAGTGGGTGGTGGTGGTGATGAAGGGTCGGGTTATGGGTCCCATGCATGGGTACCCGTGGCCTAGACCTAGTTTTGAAGTTAGGGTTTCGTTTTTATATTTTTCGTAATTATTAATTCGATTTTCAGTATTTTTGATTTAATGTTTTTATTTTTCTGCACTCATTTGGAATCGAAATTCGGATTTTCAAAAGCTTAGATTGGTTGAAATAAATCAAGGAATTTAATAAAAATATCATATTTAGATTTAGTTACTGTTTGTATTTTCGTATTTAATTAATACTGATTCAGTAATTGTTTTTAATTAGGACCTAACGAGCAAGCGTTATTATTGTCGATTGGTTGGAGCATACTTACTGTTGGTAGCGTATTAGTGGTAAGCGCTCATGCCTACCTTCTTCCAAAGCCCCATCAAAACTATTTTGATGTGCTATGTGCTAATTGGGAATTTGTTGTGAATTTGATATGCAAAGCATGATTAAATTTATATCGTCGTTATTATGAAGTTATTAAGCATGATTCACTACTGTAAATATGAGTTATAATTAGCATGTTGATGTTAGCATTTTTTGGGAATTAATTAGTCCATATGATGATTATTGGACAATTGTTGAATAGCGAATTATTAATATTATTATGCTATTAATTATATGCTAATTGGTATGGGTATTATTGAGTGCTAGTGAGCACCTATATATTATCGTTGAATGTCTCTGGTGATTTGTGAATTTTTGGATATCATATTACCCTGCCGAAGTGCTGCCGAAATTGTGTTAGACATTACTTGTCATCATTATTGAGTTATCGTCGTTATTGAATTAAAGCATGTTTGTACTAGAGGTAGTGTGCACACTAGAATCATTAAGTCCATGGCGTGATTGTATCTTCGATGAACAGTATGGGTAATCGTTGTTCTATTCGCTCTCTTACATCTCTCTAATCAAGACGGATTGTCTATGTCGTATTTCGTGTGATCACTATACAAGAATTGCATATGAAAGAATGTCGTTGTGCGTATGCTTGATTATATGCTTATGTGTGTATGCAAATGAATTTCATTGATTCTTCTAAAACCTCAGGTAAGGTTTGCGAAATGTTTTTACTGGGTACGGATGACATTTATTCAGTTTATCTGATTTTTGTTTCTCTTTTGTTTCTTTTCTTTTCTTCTGTATTTTGTTTCCGTCACGGAAACCAAAGTGCAGGTTTAGTTGATTGAGGACGTACAGCTTGGAAGGTAGAGTTGACGTCGGTTTTCTTAGAACTGTTTCTGTTCAGTTTAGATCGTTGGGATTTTATTGGATTTAGCCCTTTGAAGGCAAGTTGTAATAAATTTGGTTTAATGGGTTTTAGCTCACTATATAGACAACTCTGATATTAGTTGTTTAGTTTGTTTAGTTCCTTAGTAAGCTCCTTTTGATGCCTAGTCTTTCTTTCTGCTTAACATTTACTCCTTAGTGATAAATGTTGCAGTGACATCCCCTCGGGTTCGGGACGGTTCAGCGGTGTCGAGTCGTGCACAACGACGTCGATAGTTCCCAGGAAATCGTTGCGAATTCGGGGGTCCCCTTGTCTAATACCCTCTTCCCTTCAAAATATCCAAAAGAAATTCCATTCACACAGATATTAAAGGAAGCAGATCTCACACAAGCAGCTATCCATTTACAGAATTTTTTAGGAAATTTATAACTTGCCATCATCTCCTCAAGGAAGTCCCAATGTATTGTGTCATACGCTTTACGCAAGTCTATTTTCAAGAGGCATCTAGCAGACACATTTTTTCCTTTTATAATGCTTAATAATGTCTTGGCAAATCATGACATTATAAACAATATTTCTTCCACTAATGAAAGCTCCTTGGTTTAAGGAAATAATATCAGGGAGCACAACTCTCAGTCTATCATAGATAATCTTGGAAATGCATTTGTAAATTGTATTACAATATGCAATGGGACGAAAATGTGATGCTAGCAGAGGAGGACTCACCTTAGATATCAAACAAAGATTTGTGGAGTTCACAGATTTCACCATTTTGGCAGTGGAGAAAAAATCCAGAACAGCCTCAGTTATCTCCTCCCCCACAATTGGCCAAGCATCCTTATAGAAACCACTACCAAAGTCATCTGGCCCTGGGCTTTTGGTAGTGTTAATGCTAAACATAGCTTTCTTTATTTCTTCTCCTGTGATAGGTGCAATAAGATCCATTTGTTGCTGGATTTTAAGGGTATTTCCAACAACAAAAACCTCATCTGAAGCTTGTATTCTGTCATTATCAGTCTTTCCAAGCATATTTTTGTAAAAATCTCTCAGCTCCTCATGTATCTGGCTCTGTGAATTCAGCACATCTCCAGCTGCATTTTTAAGGGTATAAACCCTATTCATTTGCCTTTTATGTCTCAAAATAGCATGGAAAAATTAGGTATTTTGATCACCCAATTAAATCCACCTCGCCTTGCTTTTTTGCAGTAAGAAGGACTCAGCATCCCTAAGATTCTGAAATTTTTCTCTTGCAGCTTTCTCTTCCTTTTGCAACTTAATATTCAGAGGTTGAAAGTTCATTGCACTTTGAGCCTGCTCCAGTTGTATTCTTGCAACATGTACTTGATTCAACAGGTCAGGGTATTCAGATTTGTTCACCTTCCTGAGTACTTGTTGCACCTTCTTCATTTTGCATGTAACTCTGTACATTTTACTCCCTCTGACTTCACTATCCCAAGCTCCAGGCACCAGGTCATTAAAGCTATCATTCTTGCTCCACATATTGTAGTACTTGAAAGAGTTTTTGCCTCTTTGAATTGGCAAACTCAAACTCAAGTGAGCTGGAGAATGATCTGAAATTCCTTCAGGCATGAACTTGACACGACAATCTTCAAATGCTTGCAGCCAAACATCATTAGCAAACACTCTATCTATTTTAGAGAAAACCCTACCACCATCTTGATGCTTGTTATTCCATGTATACTTACAACCATCATATGCCAGTTCAACAAGATTGTTAATCATGAGGCAGTCCCTAAGATCAAAAGTTTCTGACGCAGTAACAGGGATACCACCAACACGATCATCAGCATTTAAAACGTTAAAATCTCCCATCAGAATCCATGGGTCTTGACAATAGCTAGCCATTGTATTTATTTCTTGCCACAGGGGAACCCTTTGATCCTTGTCATTGAAACCATAAATGAAAGAGACAAGGAACCACGACTGTCTAGCTAAGTTTCTAGCTTTGCAAGTGCCCATTTGAGCAGACATAGAGATAATATCAACATCATACACACCCATATCCAAGAGAACCCAAATTCTGCCACCATGATGTGCTTGGTGGTTCATAAACTGATTCCACCCAGGGAGGACTTGTTGTGAGCATTTCAACAGATTACAATCTTTAATTTTTGTTTCAATTAAGCCAACAAGGCCTAACCCATTATTATTGCAAAAGAGAGTGACCTCTCTTTGCTTATTCAGGCCATTGAGTCCTCGGACATTCCAAGCTAGTAGGCTATCCTTGCCCATCTAAAGGCAATGGAGGTCCACCTGAGCCCATGGCTCCTTCATTATCCAAGAAAACTGGATTTTCTAATGCAGAGAAGATATTGTTCACTGGAGTAAAGGCACCAGCCCCTATCTTGAGTCTTACTGTATGGCTAGGCACCTGCCATTTATCCTTGTTCTGAGCCCCTTCTTCACGAATAGCATTCTCAATAATTTCATCTTGCTGCACTTCAGGAACAGTCTAAACAGTAGCTACATATGGTGCCTGTGTAGGCTGATTAATTTCTTGAACTGCTTGAGTAGGCTTAGGCACCCACACTTTTTTTGTATTTTTTCCTACAATCAAGCTCCTCATGTCCCAATTGATGGCAAAAAGCACATTCAATTGGGTTCCATTCATATTTAACCCTTTGGTCCATAACAACCCCCTTTTCATTTTGAAAATGAATTACATCAGGGAATTTATCTCCAATGTCTACTTCAATCAGCTGTCTGGCATAATTAACCCCCACCTTATTTTGTGTATTTTTATCAGCCATGATTGGGTTACCAATTAAGCTGCCCAGCTTGCTCAAACCATCTGCACTCCAATATTTCACATCTAAACCCAGGAAACGAACCCAAATAGGCACAAATGAGACCTCCTCTTTAGACAAATCAAAGTCTTCTGACCAAGGACAAACAATAAGGGGCTTGTTGTCAAAGTGATAAATCCCTGCCTCTAGCACCTTATCCCTCCCCTCTAATTTATCAAATCAAATCAGCGTAATCCCATTGCGCAGCATAGCAATCTTATTAATCCCATGACTCCCCCATTTCTATCTCAAGAAGCCATTAAGCACATTAACAGGAGGGCACGCACTCATGACATAACAGACAACAGCAGTACTCCAATAAGCAATTTCAGATAAAATATCTTCTCTAAAAATTTGACCCACTGATTCACCATTAACTTGAGTAGGTTGAACAAATTCCAGCTTAAAATCAACATTATTTAATTTAGACACATCAAAATTGTCCCAAATTGTGCCAATTTTACCTGGTGGTGGCGTTTTGATTGAAGCCTCAACTTCCTCAACTTCTTCAGCCCAAGTTTGCGTGCTAGCTCGCCCTCCATTGGAATTATTGTTCAGCAATTGTATCCATTCATTCAGTTTGTCTCGAGCTGCCTCAACATTGTTCGCTGTTACATTCGGAAGTACCTCCTTTCGCAAGTCAAAAATTGAGAACAATTTAAGCTCATCATTTAAATTTCGAGCAACATTTTGTGGGTTAGGTCTTTCAGAACTGTTTTCAATCGACTATGAATCCTTATTTTTGCCATTTCCAGCTCTAGAGCTCGCATGGCAGCTCTCGTCTTCCTCCATGGCATACGCGGAGCAGTTTAGCAAAGGGTGCTACCGTGCGCCGAGAGAGAAAGTTGAGACCCCTCACGAGACATTTTAAACCTTATTAAGACATATGAACATACAATTGAACATACAAAAATAGGGTTAAATTAAGACATGTGAGAGAAATTCATAATACCTTATTCACGCACTTAGCAGTCACTTCATATGTCACTGTATGCGAACGAGAGAGAGAGAGAGAGAGAGAGAGAGAGAGAGAGAGAGAGAGAGAGAGTGAGTGATCAGTTGTCTTGTGTGTGTATTGTGTTGTCTGCTGTTTTAGCTTTTTTTGAAAAAAAAAAAACTTCCAGCAAGTCGCCTTAGTGTTTCAGGGACTTTTGCCCATGTAAATCGCCTTTTGGCGAGGGAGACTTTGTGGTTTCACATGTCGCTCTTTGGTCCGGATTAGGCCCGGGCAATGGGTCGGGTCGGTTCATTTATTACTGACATGTTCGTGGATGGGCCGGGTTGGGTCATTTCTCGGGCCGACTCATTTTGACCCATTTAAGTTTTAAAAATTAAATGTGTTTTTATAATATACTAGTTGTTGATCCGCGTGCTATACACGCGGCCCCCAAGTTGATTAATTTTTATACATAAATACTAGTTTGTAATTGAAGGCTTAACTAATTCTCTGATAAATCATAATATGGGATAAAGATGAATACTGACCAGAATGTTGCCCGCAAAGATAGGTTTACTTTTACACTTCGGTCATGACACTTCATGAAATGTATATCGATATTAGATAACCTCGAGGATTGCAACAAAAACTTGTAAGCTAAGAGTGTGATCGTGGAAAATAATACAAAACAAAAGAAATTTCACCATTGTTATAATAGATAATTTACGTCAATATATAAAGGGCAATGTTATTGCCAGACTATTAAACACTATTGCCAGGTCAGTTATGTCATACATGGATAAAAAAAGAGCTAGCCTTTTGATATTGGAGCTGGCAGCAGTGTTTATTGACCTGGAAATAGTATTTATTGACCTGGCAATAACATTACCCTATATAAAAGGCCCTCCTTCAAATACATTATACATGACATAATTCTTGGTCAATTGTAACACATAATCATATTGAATACACTAATACTTTTGGTGTCATTAAAGTCCAATAAGCCTTTTTGTTCACTTAGAAGTCCAATAAGCCAAAACCATGAAGAATTGAAGATCAGTGAGGAAGGGGTATGGCCGCAGAAAAGATCGTGTATGCATGTATTGATGTCTGACTGAGAAGGGCTAGTATTTGGGGGATGGAAAGGAAAAGAAAATTGGAAAGGGGGGGAAAAAAAAGCAAAAATAAGGGGAAAAAGAGGAGAAGGCAGTTACTATTCATTTGTGAATAGTTACTAATCATGGTGAATAGTATTGGTGATATTGGCTTTTTAAAGGGTAAGGGATTCAGTGGTTTGGTCCATTTTGACCTGATATGGCTTGCCTAATTTTTATATGGGTCAGCTCATCTTGACCCGTCCATTTATAGTTGAAAACAGGTTATGACCTTCTAGGCAATGGGTCGGGTCGGGTGTAGGGGCCCTTCTTATTTGCCCAGATCTAGACTGGATCTTATGCCAATGTTCTCATTCGCGTTATTTGGATGTTGGCTTTTTGGTAAGATTGTTGGGCTTCTTGATAATCTATTTGCTCCAAAAGTTCTGTTAAGTACTTAGATGGTACTCCAAGTAATTAGTAGGCCAACTTTTAGCACTCAAGTCATATGTTATGAAGAAGTCCATGGGCGTTCGAGGTAAATTTTTGGTTGTTTTAATTCCGACAACCTTTTAGTTACCGCTAAAGTTATAGCCAAACAAAATATGGTGATAGATAATTTGTTAAAGGCTTTATATACTTGTGGCCAGCTTAGCCTGCCTGGGGATTCTGGTAAGCAGATTATACCCCTTCAAGCTATTTATCCTTATGATATGAATGTTCAGAATGATTTCGAGCAGCTAGAAGGTGTTATGACTCTATCTGAAAAAGAGTTCATTGATAATCCTAATTTGCTCATGCCTATTCTGGATAATGATGATTTGTTGGGAGATGATTTTGAAGAGGTTACTCCTGAGACCTCTTTCCATTCAATGCAATCCAACAACTCCATTCTCAAAAAACTCAATGATCTTGATGTTGCCACTAATGATCCGTCCTCTGGTTCTGCACACTCAGAATCCTAAAAGAGGAGTGCCTTTGGAGAAGCTAATGTTGACTCATCCTCTAGCTCTCTAAAGAGGGCAAGGAACTGAAGTTTTAATCTCTAAGCCAACTGTTGCCTTTTTAGTCTATGTTTAATTATGAATAAAATTGCTTTTTGGAATGTGAGCGGGGTAGGGAAGAAAATTTTGGGTGAAGAAGTGAAGCTCTTTTGTAAGTTACACCAGGTTCACTTAATGGCTCTTGCTGAAACTAAGGTTCAGTTTGACCCCTCTAATTTAGTAGCGCATCAGTTTGGTTTTACTAAGTTTGATTTCATTCCTTGTATAGGCTATTCGGGTGGAATTTGTATTATGAGGCACTTTAATCTTGTTGAAGTTACCATCCTTTATAAAGATGTTAGATTTATAGCTCTGGTTGTCATTGACTTTTTGAACTCTCCTCCTTTAACTGTTATATTTTGTTATGCCCCTGCCCAAAGTTCACATAAACATCAGTTTTGGAAAGACCTCTTAAGCTTTTATCTTACCTTAACTAATCCTTTTGTAATCATGGGAGATCTAAATGAAATAGCTAATGCTCAAGAAAAACTTGGAGGTAGCTCTCCTGCTTCAAGTAGATTTGAAAGAATATTTTCTTTTAAGCATGATGCGAATGTAAATGATTTGCCTTTTTCTGGTGGTTCTTTTACTTGGCGCAAGAAGAAATCTGGTATTGATAATGTTTATGAACGTTTGGATAGAGTCCTTGCTCAACCGTTTTGCTTAAGTATTTATCCTCTCATGAACATTACTCACCATGATTTTAGCACTTCAGGCCATTGTCCCATTGTTCTCCACTTAAATTCTCAAAGTCATTTTTCACCTCCCCCGTTTAGATTTGAAGTAGCCTGGACTCAACACAAAGATTATGAGCACAAGTTAGAAAAGCTTGGAGTGAAAGATTTTATTGGTTCTAATATGTTTTAAGTTATGAACAAGTGTAATGTTTTAAAAATTAAATCTAAATCTTGGGCAAAGCTAAAATTTGGTAATGTCAATCGCCAGTTAAAAGAAGTCGAAAATTATTAATGTTCAAAGTAAACTATGTAATAATCAAACAGACAAAAAACTGATTGATTCTCAAGTTAATCTCTCAAGAAAAAAAGCAAGTCTTATTAATTTTAACAAAGTATACTGGTATCAAAGATCTCGAGCAAAAATTTACTTCTTGGAGATCGAAACACAGCATTTTTTCAAACAAAGACAACAATTAGAAAGAATAGGAAAAAAGTTTCTGCTTTCCAGAGTAAAGATGGAATTCATTTTAAAGACCCTAAAAGTATTAGTGAAGAAATAAGTAAAGAATTTAAATTACGTTTTATCAAAGATAATTCTTGTAAATTAGATCCCATAGAGGATCTCAAGGATATAAAACATGAAATTACCGAGGAGGATAACATAGCTCTAATAAAAGAAGTTAGTGATGAAGAAATTAAAGAAGTTGTTTTCCTGTTAGCACCTAATAAATCTCCGGGTCCTGATGGTTTTCCCGCCGCATTTTTTCAAGCTTAATGGCATATAATAGGACCTTCTATTTCAAGAGCTATTAGAGCTTTCTTCCATTCAGGCAAAATTTTGAAAGAAACTAATCAAACTTTTTTAGCTTTAATTCCAAAGATTGATAATCCTGCTACGGCTAATCATTTTCGACCGATTAGTCTCTGTTCCTCTATATATTAGATTATTTCTAAAATTCTCACGAATTGGCTTAAACATGTTCTTGGTTAGCTAATACACCCGCTTCAAGGTGCTTTCGTGGCGGATAGGTGTATTCAAGATAATATTCTTCTGGCTCATATCATTCCTTCCGTTCGAAACAGGGGAAAAGTGGTTGGTTGGGAATAAAGCCGGATATGGAAAATGCCTATGATAGACTAGATTGGAATTTTATTTTCCAAGTTTTTAGAAAATTTGGTTTTCATGAAAAATGGATTGGTTGGATCAAGGAATGTATCTCTACAGTTTCCTTCTATGTCCTGGTGAATAATTCACCTGGATCGACTTTTATTCCTCCTAGGGGCATCCGTCAAGGTGACCCTTTATCTCCATATATTTTCATTCTTTGTGCTGAAGTACTTGCGCGTAGACTCCAACGGGAAAGTGATACCACTTCGAAAGGTATTGGTATCAAAATTTGCACGGGTGCAGAAAAACTCCCATTTCTTAGTTTTGCGGATGATACTATGATTTTTGCTGAGGCATCAAATCAAAGTTGTCATGCTATAAAGAAAGTTTTGGATGACTACTGTGTGATGTCAGGCCAAAAGATAAATTTCGACAAGTCAGCTTTTCAATGTACAAAGAACATCAGTAGAAACATGATTGAGTCCTTTAAAGAAATACTTTTGATGAGTCATTCATCTAGTTTAGATAAATATCTAGATTGTCCGATCATTAATAATAGAGTAAACAAATCTACTTTCAGAGATGTTATTGACCGTACTAAAGATCATCTTTCTAAATGGAAAGCGAATTCATTGTTGCAGGCAGGAAAGAAGTATCCTTATTCAAGCAAATCTTGCAGCAAACACCTATTTATACCATGCAAAGCTTTACTTTACCTCCCTCTTCATTAGCTAAGCTGGATCAATTAAAAAGAAATTTCCTTTGGAATAAAGATCCAGCTAGTAAAACTCCTAATCTTATAGGTTGGGACAAAGTCTGTCGTCCAAAGAATTTGGGAGGATTAGCTCTAAAAAAAGCTGGGGCTGTTAATAAAGCTATGCAAATGAAACTAATCTGGAAAATTATTTCGGACCCAAATAACAGATGGGTTAAACTGATAAAAAGCAAGTATTTAAAAGATCAAACTATTTTTACATATACTAAAGGAAAAAAAGTCTCTTGGCAATGGAAGAACTTACTAGAAGTAAGGGAAGTTTTTAAAGAAGGAATACGCTGGCAAGTTGGAGATGGCAAGTCTATTAATTTTTGGAAAGATCGATGGGTATCTCAAGTTCCCCTTCATGACTTGTTCTTTCATACAAATTCTGACGACCCTCTATGTGACATTACTATCCCGATTAGTTGTTTTTTCACTTCTAATGGTGGATGGGACGTCAAGCTCTTGGAGAGGGTAGTCCCTTTAGATACGATTTTGGCTATTCAAGGGATCCCAATCCCGCACAATGATGTACCCAATAAATTCTATTGGGGGTTTACAAGTTCGGGTATTTTTTCTGCTAAAACGGCAACTTGGTTAGCTCAAGGTATTAAGGACGACTTCAAAAAGAAATGTGATTTTAGTTGGATATGGAATATCAATATTCCAAGTAAAATTAAAATTTTTTTGTGGAAGCTTTGTCTAGATGGACTACCTACTAAAGATATACTCCAGCAAAATAAAATTTTTGTTCCACAAGAATTTGTGTTTTGCAATTATCATTGTGAAGATAATTTTCATCTCTTTTTTGATTGCCCTGTTTTTTGCGAAGCTTGGGAGGAAGTATAAGGTCTTTGTAATATTAATATTGACACGAGTGTATCGAACACGCTCACTTTCATTGAAAGCCTGAATGTTTTAAAAGAGAAACTTCAAGAATGGGATTTAATCCTTTTAATCACAACTTGGTGGGTATTCTGGTTTGCTAGGAATAAAATTGAATTTGATGGATTACTTACTAATCCGTCACAAATAGCCCACTCTGTAAGAATAAGTTTTGAAGAATGGAAATCTCTCTCGTTCAAGCAATGTGATTTTGATACAAGGGGTGCCTTCCCTAAGAAACACATTGTGAAAGCTCCTAGAACTAAAGTAAGCTGGACCCCTCCGCGTAGTGATTATGTCAAAATTAACTTTGACGGTTCGAAAAAGGAGGGAGGGTGCGCTGTTTGCATTAGGGATCATCAAGGTGATATTATCAGGCTGGGTGCAACACCATGTGGACTAAGCTCCATTCTTATGGCGGAGGCCATTGGACTTCGTGAAGGGGTGAGAATGGCCAGAGAGATGGGTTTTAACAAGGTAACAATTGAAGGTGATAACTTGACTGTCGTCAAAGCTATTAAGAATGAGTGGCATATTCCTTGGGAGATCGAGAACATCATCATTGATACCAAGAAGGATTTGCATTTCTTCTAGAAGGTGGAAGTATTGCATTGTTTCCGTGAAGCCAATTGTGTTGTGAATTTTATGGCCAATCATGGCTATCGAGTTTCTCATTTGTCGGTTTGGTCAAATTGTTTTGACCAGTCTCTTAATAATCTTGTATTAAGAGACACCTTAGGATAATCTTTGTATTGTCCTGGATTTCTTTCCTTATAAAAAAAATCAAAAAAAAAATAAAAAAAAAAATATGGATAAAGTATGGAAATGGTTCTCCAAACCATGTGTCAATGTATATAATTCTGAATTTTCAAATTCTCGTATTTCTATTCGCATTCTTATAGTAATCTTGCATTTGAAGTGACCAAAACTTGACGCACTAGGTTATAAATGATAATTGACAAGTATTCTCATAACACTTGCATAAATAATTGAAGACGCTACATGTCAGTAGTATGTTCATAATTGTGTTTCTTCCTGTCAAGTTAACATAACTGGTTAAGGGTGTGTATGTTCACTTCGACTTAACCAGCCCTTATTCTAGTTTTGCAATACACTTTTGTCTCACATATTCAGTTAATTCAATTCAGGTAAACTCAATTGACAAAAACGCACCACCTTACTTGTCATTTCAATATTCGATTTGGGAATCCATCAAGCCTTCTAAACATTTAGCATGCTTCTAGAAATCAGAATCCAAGCCCCACCAACCAATCACATGCTTGTTAAGTGTTAACATGTCTATCTAGTATGTCCACCCTTTCCAGTAGAGCCAAAAGGTTCATTACTTTGTGGTATCGGAATATAATGGACTAAAGCAAAATGGCTCATAAAACTGTCGACATTTCTAATTTATTGTGAAGTTGTCGATGGTCATCGCACTTCGGATCTGAGGTCAAACAGAAACAACCTCTTTGTGAGAGTCTCACAAATTGGTCTCTTAAAGGGCCGCCCTATCCTATATGGAGAGGCAATTTGATTGGGTACACGCGCAGCCGCGTAAGTCTGGGCATGCGCGCTTCACTTTTGTTTTTTGAATTTCGGTAACGTTTGAGTAGAAAGGTAAAATTATTCCATCAATTACCACAAGTCTCCTGCCATCCCAGCGGTAAACGCCCAATAGAAGATTTCGTTGATTGTGGGTTTGACTCCCTGCGTTTACTTGTTTGTTTGATTTTTCATTATCTTTTTGGTTCGGTTTATTAAGTTTTTTGGCCCAATATTTTGGTTCGGTTTATTAAGATTTTTTGGGGCAATATTTTGGTTCGGTTTATTAAGTTTTTTTCGCCCAATATTTTGGTTCGGTTTATTAAGATTTTTTGGCCCATTAATCTTCGAAACTATATATTATCATTACCCATTTGTTTAATGTGTCACTTTTTGATTGTGAGGTGTTATTTTTTTCTTTTGTAGTGTCAATTTTTTATTATTTTAGTTTACGGTTTCTAGAGTTATTTTGTTGACCTATGATGTCAGTTTTAGTTGTTGTAGTATCACTTTGTTGTCGTGTGGTGTCTGTTTATTTTGTTGTAGTTCATTATTTTATTTTTTTGTAATTTTGTTGCCTTATGGTGTCAATTTATTGTTTTGTAATGTCACATTCTTATCTTTTGGTGTCAGTTTATTTTTTATAGTGTTACTTTATTTCCTTATGATTTTACTTTTTTTTTAGTTTTAGTGTTATTTTGTTGCCTTGTGGTGTTAGTTTATTTTGTTAGACTGTTAATTGTTTTGAATGATCTATTACTTTATTGTATTAGTTTATTTTGAGTAATTATTTTGTTTGTTTCCCTCTTCGATGTAAAATTACCAAACAATATTAAAATGAAAGAAATTAAAGTGAGTGTAAGATCCAAACAAAAAAAACGAAGAAAACTAGCTAAGCGTATAAATAAATAAATAAACAAAGAAAACTAGCTAAGCGTATAAATAAATAAATAAACTAAACACTAGATTGTGTTTCTTGTGAGCATATATGAGGCTCCTAACTGAACATCACTAGCTTGTGTTTCTTGTGCATATGACGGCATAGGATCCATTGATGGAATGTACGGGGATGCTGGAACATGTGAGGTTGTTTGGTGTGTATACGAACAACTTGCCATCGATATCTCTATTGGAATTTCATCAAGATAAATCTCGATGCACAACGCTGATATCTGTGTTACTACTGCCCACATGGCGAGTAAATCATCGTCATCATCAAGCGTCAAGGCATTAGGAGAGTCTGATATTGGATATTTCATTTTCATTTTCAAACGAAGAGCTTGTGGATGACCTGTTGCTCGATACATCTTCTTTACAATGTCACCAAATATTAAACCACGACTAATAGCAGCAGCACGCTTATGTCCACCTTTGTAATGTACCCCTCTAGGGTCCTTCACAAGCTCTCCTCCCCTATGACATATCAAAGGGAAGTTGGCATTCTCCATATTCTACATACACCATAACAAAAATGTGAGGACATACATTTTAGTAGTTAAAGCTATCATTTGGAATCATGGATTAAAAAGGGTTACTGGCACATTTTGGGTCTAACATACATAACTATGGTCTTTGGGCTCCCAACATTCAGTTTCACATCCAACATAAACCAAAGAAATAAATCCAATTCAACCAACCAACTCTAATCAACACTCAATCAACTTTTTCAACATAGTTGCATACTTATATAAAAAAAATTCATGTGTTTAAGCTTTAAATCAAGAACAGAATTTATGACGGGAAAAAAAAAAAAAAAAAAAAAAAAAAAGAACAAAATTTATGATATACTTACTAAATTATTAATCCCTAAATTATGAATTTGTGACAAAAAACTGCAACCATAAAACAAAATCAACGAAACTACGATTCCAATTTTAATTATAATGATATTTTAATTACAAAAATTATTTCCAATTAATTAAATTTAATTACAGAATTTAATTCCAAAAAAAAAGCAAAAAAACCCTAACTTGGTTGATGTGGGTGGTGGTGCAATGGGCGGCCGGTGGTTGATGTGGGTGGTGGTCTCTCCTCTGCCGTGGTGCCTGGTCGGCCGGTGGACGCGGGCTCCGTCGATGAGGGTGGATGGTGAGGGTGACGCGAGGTTGAGGCGACGGCGAGGGCGGTCGACGGTGAGAGAGGAGAGGGTGAGAGTGAGAGTGAGAGTGAGAGAGAGAGAGAGGGGAGGGTGTGAGGGTGAGAGCGATAAAGAGAAAGAGAGGATGAGGTCTGGGTTGGGGGGTGGGTGAGAGCGAGGAAGAGAGGGTCTGCTAAAAGATATATGAGACGCCATCTTACATGGCGTCTTTAGTCTAGAAGACGCAATTCCATATGGCCTCTTTACTCCAGGAGACGCCATCTCGCATGGCGTCTTTTTCCCCGTAACGCCTCGTCAAAACGAGCGGTAGTATGGGTAATAGTTTTGTTTTGGCCGTATTTTTGGATTTATTTTATTTGTTGACCGCCCGTACGGAAATCATACTGAAAAACAAGCTAAAATAAAATAAAGGAAAAACAAATGGAAGGAAATGAAATCATCAAATCATGATATAATATCACCTTCCCCCCACCCAAAATCAATTTCAGCGGCTATTATTTAAGTCGATAATACGGTTGATCGATGAGATGCGAAAACATCACCGTGTCTCCGCCCAATGAACCAAACGATGATGAGGAGAGAGAAAGTGATGGTCGGGAAGACAAGGTGACTTGTGGTGACGACGGTTGGAGGTCGGACGTGGTGGTGATGGCTTGATGGTGTGGTGATCGACGATTGGAGTTGAGTTGGTGGGTCGTGGTGATTGTAAATTGAGAAGTGAAGGAGTAGATGAGAGAGAATGAAACAATGCAGATCAGAAGGTAAATGGAAGTGGAGCGCCAGTGAATGCGTGAGAATGACGTGTTTCACGCCCTATACGATAAGGCCGCCTCTTTTAAGTTTTTGCGAAAAACTTGTACAACTTCGTACGGGCATGTCTTTTACCCAAAGTTTCAAGATAATGTATTCGTAAGATATATAATGAAAAATACACGAAACAACACTTTCAGTAAAATATACATATATACTAGCCTACCAAAAACAATCCACTATTGTACAAGCATGGCAAACAAAGTTCTAATTTCTGATCAGTTGGAGCCTATCAGTCTAATTAGGTTGAATATTAAGTTTGTCAATGTCGAAACCAGATAGACGTGCCAGCTCTTCAAGCTCTTTTATTCCACTGAAGACCTGCAAACGAGTGTATAAGCTATGTTCAATGTTCATGGCCGACTAAAAATGAAAGAACATTGGCATAAAAGGATGGGATAGAAAGCTAATGAGATTCTACGGCTTGTCTCTCCCCACACCTAAGCAAAAGGAGAGAGAGCGAGAGAAGAATGAGATCAAGTGAATTTCAGATCAAGCACATTTAGACTCACCTCGCCGTTAATAACCCACGTAGGAAATCCCTCAATACCAGGAACCAAACAATCCGAGGCTATTACAACTCCTTTCCTATATCCATTTGGGAAGCATTCCACATAGTCTAATAACTTTGCGGCATCACATCCAAACATCTACAAAAGGTCCAGAATAATGGGATTTAATACACTAGATAGAAAATTGATTAGTTAATCACTTCATAAGCCTGCATAATTCGATAACTTTGAGTCAAACTATTATAGCCAAAATAATGCAATAGTATCATGATTCATGACTATCCTAGACAGCATATTAACGGCTACGAGGTGCAGTGCAATCAACAGACAGGGTCAGACGAGTTTACCACAAATTTTACCAAGGCATGATCTTAAGGAAATAACAACTTGAAATACCAAAAAAAAAATTAAATAAATAATGATTAAAGAAGAATTCAACTAATCCACTAGGAAAATGGTTTATCTAAAAACACACATACTGAACAGAAGCATGTCGATTGTAAGTGGAAGTGCCCTGACCAAGAATGCATGTTGACACTGCTCCTGTAAAGGTAATTTAGTTTTGTCTAGCATTTTGCCTGTACGTAAGGGAGACCCCCTGAAAGAGATCTCTAAACGAAAACAAATATGCACTGCGTGCGCTACTAGGTAATAGCAGTTCGGTCGGTCCCTCATGCTTCCGCCATTTCCAGCGATTGTGAAGGTGTAAGAAATGCCTCCAATTGATGCTCAAATACGAGGTTACCACATATATAGAAGAAAAAAAAAAAGTAAGGATATGCCAAAAAGGCAGTTTTTCTCCAAATGATGGACAAAGAAAGACGAACTATCAAGCAGTGATTCAAGAGTTATTCTAAAATCCTAAAGTATTAAATTTGGTCTATGTAAGCTTGGCCAACAAAATCAACCATAGATGATACTAATACTTGTTTTTGGGATACAGCCATACAGGCATACAGCTGGTAACACCAGTCCATTTCTGCGTACCAAAACTTGATTCTATCAAGGATTAGTCCCAATGGAGCCTTGGAGAATGAGAATCATGCTGCACCAGCTCATAAATCAGATACCAGGACACGAGCCTCAAAATGCTCTGTTAATCTGTTATCCATGAGATTAGGGTGACGGCACAATACAGCATCATGGTTTGATAACTGAGACCCGTATGTTTGAATGTCAAATGACACATTTTTTATCATTTGAAGCCGGCCTTGTAGGACAAGTATCTGGAAATTTCCAATTAGATAGCTCTGCTAGCTGTGATATAGCAGTTTTGCTAGTGATTTGTAATGGGCAGATGCTGTCATATGATGAGGTTGCACTACCAGGGAATTCCGAATATTCGAGATCAGGACTTTGAATCCCTATAGTCCAATCTTACATAAATATTCTTTGGCTGTAATGAAATTTCATTTTTACCAAAAAAAAAGAGAAAAAGGAAGATCAAGCATCGACTATCACTTCAAGTAGAGTACATTAATGCAAAACCATAATGACAGTTATCAACAAAGAACAGGTTTGGTTATATTGAATCAAAGTACCCAATTACCACACTACACGAACCTCACTATGAAATATGAAAAACTCACAACAACCACCAAAAAATTGTAATGCAAAATCACATTAGGCAAAAGGCAACAAAGTCTATAAGCAGGTACCTGTTTTTGTTCTTGACAATGCGAACACCAAAATGCTCCATACATTTTTGCTCCTATGGAGTGGAGATGTCTTGCCAGTGAAAGAGCTAAAGGACTTGATTCTGTAGTAATCTCTGTTTTGTAATATGGCAAATTTAATTCTGCTGACCTGATCCATAAAGCAGGACAACATAATAATTGGTCAAGAGATACAGATTACAATTGAACAGCACCTCCATATCTGAGTGAAGGAAAGTGTAAGCACTAAGCATAATCTATATCAGTCACGACAAGATGCAAAGCATATAGTATCAGCTAAGCCACTATCTCAACTAGTATCTTTCTATCTGTATATGCTATCTCACAATTGACTACGGATTATTATTTTTTAGATCTCTAGATAACATGTTTCCTGGCTTTGCCTGACTAACCGCATGGGCCTTGAAGTTAACGGCCACGAAACTCCAGTGGCCCTGAAAGTGCTTGATCGTGAGACCTATGGAATAGTATCTCAGAGGTCTTACCAGCTGAGCTACCCACTCAGCGTTGATGGCTACTGACTATAGAATTGTTAATGGCTTATTAGATTGCTGATCGTCCTTTAATGGACAGTACCACAACAAATTTGATTTAGCCCAGGTAAAGGTTTATGAGATATGGTAATTTTAGGAAACATTTGCATCTATGATATTTTTCTTTTTTTGTATTTAATTTGTAAGGGTATTCTTTATGTGTCTCTCGTCTCACCAAAAGTTACGAAAAGACCGTCTTATAGAAGTTTTTTGTGTTCTTTATGTTATTTGATCTTCATTTTAGAATATATGCTTTATTAATATTTAAGAAAGTGGTATTATAGTTATTCTAGGACATATCTTATTTCTCCCCAAGTCCTTTATTAGGCTATACATTCACCTATAACTTATGTTATTTTTCAGAAAATATTACTAGAATTGAGTCTAGTTTGGGAAGGTTTCCCTATGTTGAAGCTTCCCCATCACCAGGAGTTCAAGGCACTAATCTTCTGAGCACTAAGGAACTTCCTCTCTTTCTCTATTTACCTTACTGCCTTAGTTCCCCAGTTCTTCGCTGCTCTCCTGATTGCGAACTTTATAAAAGCAATTTCAAACTAACAGCTTTTAAAATACGCTGTTTCTCATCACTTGAATCAGAAAGGTGAGAATCGTAGGATATCATTCTATCCGAGTTCATTATCATTCATGAAAGTAGCTATAGTTAGCAAAAAGCAAATGGGAGGGAAATCTATAAGATTGATCAATGAACAAAGCACTGGCATGATCTTGTGGCTGCAGCGCACTTGATTGAGGAGAGGCAACAAATAAAATCCCAGCTCCAAGTCCCCTCGAGGCCTCGTCAAGGATAACATTACTGTTCTTCTCAGGAAGAGAACAAATGAAGGCCAACAGTTATAAATTATTGAGCAGCAAGCAATTGGTCTATAATCAGGGCACGCATATTCACAGTATATGCTTATTAATTTAGGTTTGGTTTTTCCTTTCATTGACAATGGCTCTAACAAATGAAGGACAATACGTGCAAATGACGATTTAGATGATCCCAAGCAAAATCATTGTATAGGCATTTTCATTTAGGTTTCCTTTGGTGTGGTTTGGTTAGCTTCCTTTCTTTAAGAATGACTATATTCTTGAATTCTTTCTATCTTCCGTGGAAAGCAGATTCACATGTTTTGGATACCTAAATCATTGCAAGGAAATCATGATTAATGCTTTGTCATCAACTCCAATTTTTCCCCCCAAACAACAACATCAACAATACCCCAGTGCTCCAAAAGAAAGAGATAAGAAGAAAATTTCCCCCTAAACAAGAGTTTCTCAAATAAAGAGTAAATGTTTTTAGAATTCTACTTTAACAGTTTCGGAGTTCGGCATATACTGAAATGAACATACACAATCAGCTTCAAGTACTTTTGTATCTTAGACTATAATATTACGGTGATCTATCTTAAGGAAGGGCACTACAGAACTAATGAACAAATCACATAAAAGTCCTTTACGTGCCTCTTATACATTCAGTGTTCGAAAACTAATTGTACTACAGGCAATGACAAAGTTCACTTAAATCAATGCTTTTTACCTCTCATATCACAGAGATCTGATATTCAACCAGAGGAGCACATATATGTTCAGTTCTCCATGCAAAACTATTGCCAAACATGACTTAAGCTCAGGTCAAACCATTGATGCAATGAAGATCTACGAAAATGTTCATATCATGAGGTATAGATGATTAGATCACCTTGAGTTTGGGGAGGCGGGTGGAATAGAACTATATGAAGTGCTTAAAACTGCTAACACAATTCCAGCAGTACATAATGGTAGAGCAATAACTTTTTGTATATCCTGCAGCGTAAGGTCCTGTAGCACATATCCATTAAGAAGACATGGTCATTGTTGTGGTGTACAAAAGAACAAATATAATTAGTTAGGCAAGAGGAGGACAAAACCTTCAAAATGATGGAGAACAAGGTAAATGACAATATAGCTGATCCCAAACAATATGAACAAGAAGCTCCAGCAAACCTAGAGCTCAGAATGTATAAAAAGAAAGCACTAGCAGCTGCCATCGAAGCAGTGGCAGAAAGCAAAAGCAGACGCCCGTCACTTTGATTGATTTTAAAGGGCAAGCTCCACCCTCCTAGCTTCAGACCAAGGAGAAGAACAAACCCATATGCAGTCATGCCAATCAGTGGAAGAGGGACACCTGGCAAACGTAAAAGGATGATCATTGAATCTTCATTCAAACACAACCTGCAGTAATATTAAGATATACTTTTTAAGTCAAAACAAAGATTCTTCAGAACAAGTGATAATGACTCCAGCTAACCAGTTATCAAGGGAACAGACATGAAACATGCCCCTCAGACATAAATGAGACACAGCTAGAGTAACAATAGTACTGCAAAGAAGGAAGTGGAAAATAACATATAGCAAGAAGAAGAAGAAAGCAACTTTACTATATTAATCTTTTTGGGCAAATTATCAGTTTGTCAATGGAGAAATAACAATAAATGAAGTCCTGTATCCTTTATGCAGAGCCAATTATTTACGGTGAAAATCTAACACTATGTCACCTTTGAAGAGCTTATAGTGTGTACTGTGGGTGTTGGCAATGGAAGGAGAGATAAGCGAAAGTTGTCATGGTTGATGGTATAAAGCTTTGCCATGTGGCCCACAAGCCACAGCTAAGAACTGCCTTATAAATAATAAGGTAACACCAAAAGAACGACAGCCATCATCTTATACATTTTCAATCCAATATAGCCAAACACATTGTTCGGAGCAGGAGGTGCAGGTGAATGTAGGTGATAAGGTGCAATCTCGTAAGAAGGGGAAGAATTGGGAGAAGGAACTTCGTAATCTACAGAGTAGTGTCAACTATGGCAAGGAGAGTGGCAGTAGGAGGGGTCGCAGTCGTTCTTTATGCAGATTCTAAGCTGGAATGTTAACGGTTTAGGGAGGAGAGAGAAGCGGGATACAGTGAGAGAGGTTATTTCTAAAATTTCTCCAGATGTGGTGTTCTTACAGGAGACGAAGGTGGAGGTAGCTGACTCTTTTTTTGTTAGGAGTTGTTGGGATTCCCGAGATAAGGACTGGGTGGTTTTTCCTTCCTTGGGAGCTTTTGGAGGTATCTTGGTACTCTGGGATACTAGGTTTGCTACGAGGGTCGATGTCGTTTTGGGCACTTTCTCTGTGACAGTGTGTCTGAATGTTCGAGGTAGAGGAGAATGGTGGTTTACCTCAGTGTATGGCCCATGTAGGCATTCTGAACGACAATCTTTTTTTGAGGAGTTGTGTGATTTGGCGGGGCTTTGCTCCCCTCGGTGGATTGTTGGGGGAGATTTTAATGTTGTTCGCAATGTGGGGGAGCGATTGGGTGGTTCGGGTGGGCTGGGTGATATGAGAGATTTTGATGCAGTCATCAGAGAGTGCGAGTTGCGGGATCCTCCACAGCAAAACGAACAGTTTACATGGAGTGTTAGTGGGCGACGGAGTGCTTCTTCTCGATTGGACTGCTTCTTGTTCACTAATGCAGTTGAAGATGAGTTTCCTTTGTTGTCAAAAGAGGAGTTTTCACGCCCTTGTTCGGATCACTTTCCGATAACCCTTCATTCCCGGCCGGTGCAATGGGGTCCTACTCCATTTCGATTTGAGAATATGTGGACTTTACATCCGGAGTTCCGGAGGAAGGTTGCCATGGGGTGATTGTGAGGTCCAAGGGTGGCAGTGCTATTGTTTCATGAGAAAGTTAAAATTTGTAAAGGAGCACCTCAAAGAGTGGAATAAGGAGGTCTTCGGGGACATTAACCAGAGGAAGAATGAGTTGTTGGGTGAGATTGCCATAGTAGACCAATCAATCAGCAACGGGGAGGGGGGTGAGGAGGTCATGCATAGGAGCGTTGAGTTGAAAAATGACTTTCAGGAGGTGCTTTTGAAGAAGACGCAGTGTCGACGACAGAAAATGAAAGTGACGTGGGCTAAAGAAGGTGACACGAATTCGAGGCTTTTCTTTAAGGTCGTTAATGGGAGGAGGAGGGGGTTTATTAAGAAGTTGGAGAATGATGTTGGGGAAGTGATTACTGATGTGGGGGAGATAAGGCAGGAGATCACTGCATACTATTGTTCACTTTTTAGGGAGGAGAAAATGTTACGACCTCGTATTGAGGGTTTGGACTGGAGCCCAATTTCGCCACTTAGGGCGACGCATTTGGAACGTCCTTTTGAGCTAGAGGAGGTTAGAGCAGCGGTGTTCAGTATGGACAGGGAGAAAACACCGGGCCCTGATGGCTTCACAATGGCCTTTTTCTGGAGAAAGTTAATGAACCTTAGAGGAGACACAGGGGGATTCAAGAATAATCCAGTCTGGCTTGTCAATAGCAGAGGTGATTATACTATCATGAAGGGATATGAGATGTATATTGGTATGCAGAACAGGTTTGCAGAAGCAAATGTTGTATGGGGTGGCTACACTATCCCCAGGCATGCGGGTACCTTTGGTTAGCTGTGCAAGGCAGGTTGCTTACTAGAGACAGATTACTGAAGATGAAGCTCAGTGTTCCTGAAGTGAGCTGCCCATTATGTCCGGAACAGGATGAAACAATTAATCACTTATTTTTCAGCTGCATATTTTCTTCGCAGGTGCTGCAGGGTATGAGTACTTGGGTTCACTAGAGTAATTGGCCTACTGAGATGCACAGATGGATAGCTAGGTTGAAGAAAAGAAAGGGCAGCAAGCAAAGAAAGTTGACTCTACGCTATTGCTGCAGCTACTGTCCAATGGGTATTTCTATTATTTTTGTAACAAAATTCAATTTTTATCTATTGGACCAGGGTATGCACGTGCATAGCTATATGATGCTATGGATCCGCCACTGCTAGAAGGTGCCTTGAATAAGGCTAACTCCCTTTTTGCTTTGTATGAGGTTGTAATCGTTGGTGATCTGTTGGTAATAAAAAGTAGCTCTTTTATACCCAAAAAAAAAACATCGGAAATCTAACAAATTAATACCACTAGAAGATTCATGTGAGCCTAATACCTTTGGTTCAGTCATGGGATTGGAAAGCTATGATATATAATTCCATAGACCTTCTTTCTTTACTATTGTTTTTGGTGATATGTGAATTATTTTATTTTCCAAACAGGTGAGAAAAATGTCAAATAAGTTTTACACCTATAGTGAAGCTAAAGCACATCACAATCAGAGCTCGTAATTGAGTTCAAAAGATGTCATAGAAAAGAACATTAGTGAACCTTTGTATGCTACTTAGAATGTTAAATACTTTGTGAAGGTAACCCAAGCCTGCTCCATACAGGACATAGTGGAATATGGAAAATAACATTTGGAACGCATAATCATGGGAGGAAACCAAACTTTCGACATGCATCTTCTCTTAGCATTAGAACGATGTAATGCCAAAGAGGAACTACTTCACAATAGTATGTAGCTATGTACATTTTAGATCAACTATAATGTTAACCAACCTTCCTAGACCAAGATTGTGCTTGTTAAGTGGGATGTTCGAATGGCAAGAATCTTTTGTGAAAGAAACTGCAGCTTTTCAAATTTAAATTTATGAATCAAATACATCTAGATACCTTATTTGCGTGACAACTTGACAGTCTAATATAGTAGTAATATGATCGATCTGGATGCTGATCAATATGAAGACAACATCAATTCCAACCCTTACCATTCATCCAAGCCCACTAACGTTACCCAAAAAAAAGTTATAAAACAGTAAAACTTCCTAATACATGAAAATTTGAATTTTCAAGTCAACCTTTTCTTGCAATATCTGTCTTTCCTTTTGGTTTCACTAAGACGAAATGCTACAAAATTCATACGGGCAAACAAGTGCTCAATAATCAACAGTGATAGGTTACTATACCAAAGTTCAATGCAAAGCACTCGGCACTCTTACTTATCCACAAACATAGGGTATGTTCACTACAACTTTACACTTCAGGAATAAGTTCAGTTCAGTTCACTTGAAAACAACACTACCAAAGTTTTAGTTTACTTGAAATCAAACTCAACATACTGCAAACCATCATACTACAGCAACTAAAAATCAGAGATCCAAAAAAAAGGGGAAATTCAAACGAATAAATAATTACCCAAAACCACAGCATAGTCACTGTTGAGCACATCACTGCAAGACCCACCACCAACAGGGCAAAAAGCCTCAGAATTGAAGAGTTTGACATAGGTCAAGTAGGCTGTTTCAACAAATCCCAACCCAGCAAGACCTGCACACCAGTTGTATGAAGAAATGTCTGACTGAGAAATTGTCGAAACCGGCACTTGTTCATCATCTTTGGACTTCTTCGTATCACTGGTTGGGCCTTGAAGGCATTTCAAAGGAAACCCAGAAAATCCAGCTCTTCCATTGTTCTATAAATACACAAAATCATAGTTAGGGACAAAAAAGATAGGATTTTGGCAGCCGTTTTTGAAGCTTGAAATAGAGAGAGATGGGTACCTTGAATTTGGGGAGAGATGAGGGAAAGAGACTGGGAGGAGAGAGAAAAGGTGGAGAGGAAAGGAGACAGAGGTGTGGTGGTGGTGGAGATGATAAGCTGAGCAACATAGTTAACATTCTGATGATCTGAGGTTAGCTTATTTGATTGAAATTGGGGGGCACAAACACAAAACTAAAGGTAAAATTGGAGATTGATGAGCAAACAAAAAAGATACAGTTCACTAGTTCAGAGATGGGTTCAAACTCTTCAAAGTGACCAACTCAGAGGGAAGGACGAAGGAGTGGATTTGATCAGTTGGTGCTTCTTCAGGGAGTTTGACTTTCTGTTTGTGTGTTGCTCAGCTGTGTGTTTGTTTTTTTTTCTTTTGGCAATGGTATCCACCATCGAGCACGGTGACTAATCCTCTCACCCCAACTGTCAATATACTAAGCGATAGGGGATTGGTTAAGGAATTTTTTTTCATTCACAAGAGTTAGGATTCCAACCTCCAACTACTTATTTAAGGGATGAAGTGTTGACCACGACACCTATCCATCTTGATTTCAGCTCTGTGTTTTTGACACTGTGTATCTGTGTGTTTGGGTCTTTGGGACAACAGTCACACTTGTATTGCTAATAGCTAGAGTCTGCAAAATTTGACCCAAACCCATTTTGAAATTGATAAAGAAAAAGGCTCGGAAAGGAAAAAAAATAAGTACATAAATAATGGGGAGTATGTTTAGTAGTCATTTTCTTGTCCCCAAAAAAAAAATAAGGCGCATCAGAATAAGACGTATAGTTGGCACAAAATGAAAGAAGGATAAGGTGCACAGAAAGATTTTTTTTACAAAAGAGAAAATTGATTTATACTGAACTTAAAAGTTTGGATTTGAGTAAAGAATGTCAATCCGAATCTAAATCTGACCAAACCTGATTAACAGACAATAAATAGGTCAAACCCAAATCCGCTTAGGATCGAACTGTTGGGTTAAGACATTCAAAATTGCCCATATTGGATGACAGAAGTGGATGCTAAAAATCCTTACCATATCATTTTTTTTCTCTCATATGATTTCCATGTTTACCTTCAATAGCGGAGTTTTCTGACTCTTATGCACACATTACAAATTTACATTTAATATTGTATGGGTTACAATTTTAGTATTTCGAGTGAGTTTACAAAAAACTAATAAAAAGTAAAAGTTTTACAATTTATTTTTAAACCATATTAGAACCATATATTTTATACTCAATATCAATATAATGTGTATAATTGATTTTTGAGTTAAATTGAATCAAAACTATGGCAAGTTCTTTTCAACTGGTTTTCAATATTACCTAGTTTTGCCGAATTATCATTACTTTTACTCGTTACAAGTTACAAAATACAGTTTCCTCCAATTTGCCAATTACCCTAGTTTTGCGCAGTTCCTCCAAGTTTGACCCAATTTCTCTAGTTTTGCCCAATTTAATCCAAATTTGCATAGAAGATAATTTTTCGATAGTTTCACATATTAAACATAATTATTAAATATGCAACATATTTATTTAATTAAATTAAATAAATTAGATAGTTTGACCTATTTAATAAAATTTATATTATTTGTATTAAACATGATTAATTATTATTATTATTATTATTATTATTATTATTATTATACACATATCCCATAAAAGTTACGTTTTTCAAATCATAATATAATTAATAATAATTATAGATTATTAATTAAGTCTATAACTATAATAACAATAATAAAAAATTTATTTTTATTTTTTTTAGTATTATTAATTATTATTGTTACTACAATAACAATAATAACAGTAAAAGTGTTATTTTATTTTTCTATTACACTCGTATTATTCTTATTCTTGTTATTATCAATATTCTTCTTATTATTATTAAAGAAAACACTTAAAAATACAAACTTACAATTTTCTCTAGTTTTTCCCAACTTCTCCCAGTTTTCACCAGTTTTACCCATCTTTCCCTCATTTTCTCCCAGTTTACATTAGTTACCCTCAATTTTCAATTAGACTTCAAAGTTTTCACTAGTTTTGCCCAATTTCTCCAATTTACCAGTCAGTCGTTACAATTTGAAACGAACAAGCCCTTACTGGTGGGTCAAAGAAAAGTTTGTGTCTAATGAATTTGAAAACTAATTTATTTTTGAGTTAAATTGAATCTAATCCACAAAGGGTAACAAGAAACTTGATAGTACAAATACTTTGCAGAAGGCACATGCTAAAGTTTGAGTAAACTATATACACATGGGTTAGCATTCCGTAAGTTAGGTTCTGTAAGGTGTGTAGGTGTTTTTACGAAGTGTGATGAAAATTCCAGGTGTGTCTTGATTTTCTCCATGTCTTTGAGATAAATGAACTCTAATGAGGCATAATTGTAAAAACTAGGCTCTCATTCTAGATGAGTGAACTTGATCGCGCTTTTGTAAATTAGATTATAATTTGTAATTCATAAATATGCATGCATATATAATTGGAGCGTTCATTGTATGCATGGTTATGACTTAAAATCATTAGGTTTTCATGCTTTTTATTGTTTTTTAGATAGAATTACCATCCATTACTCTTTAAAAAGAGACATAACAGAGTTTCAAATAGAGGTGTTCAAACAATCGAAATCGAAAAATTGAAAAAAAAAAACCAAAAAATTGCATCGAAGTTTCGGTTAATCGAACTTATATTTTGATTTAAAGTAATTGGTAAACCATACCAATATCTTTTCGATTTCTCAATTCGGTACTGATTCACGATTCGAGGGAATTCAACTAATTGGAAAAAAAAAAAAATATTTTGATGCATTATTATATTAATAAATTTTCATGTTTTTTTATCTAAATAACGTTTTATTTAAATATTTATACTAAAGGTGTTTTATAACCTTCAATACTAAAATATTCTTTATTACTTTATATATTTATTTTAATTTTACTATTTTTTATGAAATATAATACGTGGAATAACTTCTTTTGTTTTTAAAAATACCTAAACTAAGCTTCTTGTATTAAAAAAATCTAATAAATTGAGTCAAAAGAAGGGTGATGCTAATAACTATGGGGAAAATTCTCTTAAAAAAATTAACTAAAAAAAAAAAACTCTATCAGTTGAAAATAAAAATTGAAAGTAAATCAGATAGTAATATCACTAATATTTAAAATCATAAAGAAATGAGGGGGGATTGAGAAAACATAACGTATAGAAGGGAAACATTTGGAAAGTAAATAAAAAGACAAATCTAAGTTCAATGGTCTTCGACCTGCACCCGATCACAGAGGTCCCAATCTAAGGTTTGCAACTTTCCACCAGCTGAGTTACTGATTATTATGCGATTCTAGTTAAAGGATAGAGCATATAGCAATTTCTAGAATTATGGGAGGAGTCTAGGCCACTGCTAGCCCTCCCTTGGTTACGACTCTGGGTTGGGATGAACAAAATGTTGCTCATTTTGTGTGTGATCCCTTGAGAAGGTCATGACATGTGTGCCTTAATTTGTGGGTGATGCGTTTGGAAGCTTTGACTCCAAAATCCAAATGGATGCACTACACACATAATTGGCCTACCAATGTAGCGATGACAAAGCAAAGTGGATTATGAAAAAACTTATGCTTCGGGTTTGATCATGATTGAGTGAAGGAATGAGAAAGTAGGAGAGATAGTGATGACCAATGAGGTAAGATAACTAGATAACCCAGAAGGTTAACCTAAAATTTTATTTATCAATAAATCGGTAAGAACTGGTTAAAAGAAGTTGACCAAGAAAATTACTCAGTCCTAATATCTCAAGAGATATGTCACTCCCCTCTGATTGCTTTAATAATTGACATGTTATCTCAATGATAATTCTATTAAACCCTTTGTTCTTGCTATTTTTACGCCTTTCCGTATGCTTGTATTTTGCCATTAAAATAAAACTAGCTCCCCACAACCTTGGCCCTATAGTTTTTGTCTCCCCAGTTTAATTTCTTAAAATAAAACCCGTAATATAATCTTAGTTAAGGGAAAACTATTTAACTTTTGATCTCGTTAGTTAACTTGTAGGGAAAATCACCCCTAGTGTCAAAATCAAACGTTTTATTTGAGAGTGTCTAGAATACTTTCCATTCGAGAAAACTAGTCTTAGCAAAGACAACTACTTGAACCGGATTTAGTAAACGAAAGCATCCACCAAGTCGTAATGAGAAGTTTTATTTTCCATTTTCATAGAGTTTATCCTTTTAAAAGTTAAATAAAGAAAAATGTATACCCATGTTCTTAAAAAAATAATAATAAAAAAAAAGTGTACCTATACTCATGCTCTAAGGGCTGGACATTTGTTAAATCTTTGTTGGCAATTAATTTCCTCTATTAAAAAAAAAACAGAAAATAGTTTTTTTTTTTTTGAAAAGGCAAGAAAGCCGACCATATATGGTCAAGAATACAAAGACTCAGTACAAAACCGTAACAATACAAACAAACTACCAAAAATAAAAATACAAACTTCTAATAAAAAGCTAATCACAAATGTTTGCCACAGATGCTACTTTTTCAACCCTGCTTAAGAACCAGTCACGGCAAGATGCAACAGTGAAAACTCCATTCCACCACCGCCACTACCACCACCAGCTTCACCATCGCCAAAATAGACTTCATCTATGGTGGCCAGCGGTTGTTAAAAAAAGCAATGAACATCCAATTATTTAACTAAGGGGGGCGGTTGAGCCAATTGTGCTTTTTCCTTTTTTTCTTTTTCTTCTTTTTTTTTCTCCTCTTTTAGGGTTTTCAGATTTGAAATCCGAAAAACCCAATTCTAAACCTCTTGCTCTAAACCAAAATGACATCAAGAGCTCAAGAAGGACAAGCCCTAGATTGGAAAATCGCAAACACCAAAACAAGTATACAACCACCAACACTTAAAGTTGGGGGCAACACAAATGGCGGTGTGATGAAGAACGAAATCCGGATCTAGAAGTCCAAATGAACAACTCAAGAAGCCATTAACCCAACCACTCAGAAAAATGAAACAAAGAACTGACAATGGAGGGAGGTCGACAAAAGAAAGGTTGTACAGAGTGGCTACAAGCAAGCGGTGGACAGTAGAAAAAACTACTCCACAAAGGGCTAATTGTTACTGATGAAAGCCAAGATTGTCTAACATTGAAAAAATCTGAATGAGATCACCATATTTGGACTAGAAAGAGGGGTAACATTTACTAGATCTGATAAAAAGAGGCTAAATTGATAGAAGTTGGTTTAGAGGGGGGTGGCGGCTGGCCAGGAAAATATAAAATACAAATAACCACTTATTTGTTCTCTCTCCTCTTTTTTCAAAATTTGGCATACACAACTACAATGCACATATCAAATTTGGCATGCAAAATGCAAGATTCCCATTTTCTCTCTCCTCACTCCTCAAAGTTTGCACCATCTTACCCATCTATTTCTCTCTCCTAAATATTTACATTATTGGCATATACATTTTTGTGAAATGTATTATTGTAAATAAATTATTAAACTAGAATTGAAATAATCTTCGGCTTTAGTTCTAATAACTCATTTACTATTTTTTAGCTTTTTGTTTTAATTTCGGATTTTAATTTATACTTTTTAATGATAAATATGAGAATTAGATCTAGTAAAAAAATCACATAACACAACCCTATATTTCTTATTTAAAATTTTATATTAACGTAAAATAATACAACAAACAATAGATTTTTTTTCCACCTTCGCACAATACTAAAAGCACACTAATTCAAACATTACAACTTCAACTTACTTAAAAAATTAACGCACACAAAAATAAAAGCAAACTTTTAACTTACAAAGTACATGTTTTTATTTTTTTTAAACTTAAATTTAAAAATACATCACAATAAATACTAATGAGCAGCTGGAAATGTATTCCACACATGTTCAACCAGATCGGCTTTCAGTTGTTCGTGTATTCCTCGGTTCCTAACACGCATATATCGCCGAACAAAAGTTCTAAATTCGTCAAGAGGGGGGTCATGTACGGGAATTGCCATACTTACAAAATCTTCAGGTTGCTCATATGTGCTTTCCGAATCAGTAATAAAAGCATATGATTCTCGCGATCGTTCATCTTCTACGATCATATTGTGCCTTATAATGCAAGCAAGAATTATATCTTTCTAATACTTCATGTTTTCCCTCACCTTCTTCAGCATTTGATCCAGAGGTATAGGTTCCAGACTCGTTCACCTTTGACCTCTTGCTACTTGAACTTTGACATAAAATTATATAAGTTTGCCATTTGGGTTCATCTTTCAGCATTCTCCATGCCACCTGATGCTTGAATGACTTACCCTTTTCTACATTGTACAATTCCTCCGTTTCAAGCATTACATGATTTTCATTATAACCACTACGGTGATGTTGAAGTATTTGGCTATGACAGCCGACATACTTAGAGACACTTTGGGAGATGCCACCAAAATATTTTTGCAATTGCATAATATTTCTATTGTCATACAGACCTTGACCGTTACCTCTATGATACTCTAAGACACGCTCCCAAGAAGTGTCAGATTTCTGATATGTGCCAACCACATGGTCTTTTAAAATGTTTAACGACCAGGAGCTGAGTAGCGAAGTTATCTCATCTGGAGTCCATGTTTGGTATCTTTGTCTTGTTCTTCTAGACGTTGGCGTCACTTGTTCGACTGGAGATTCGTCTCCTACGACTGATTGTTGAATATGGGAATCATACTCGAATATTCTCATTTGTGACTCTTGATCTGGAGAGTTAGGTACATTTGAGAGGTTAAGATCAAAACCCCCAAAATCATGTTGGACGTCAATTTGTGAAAATTGAGCATATGGATCTTGTGAAAAAACAAAATTATCTGCTGAATGGTTTCTTTCTAGGAATAATGTGGGGATGTTTGGTCTCCTTGAAACTAAAGTGAAAAGCCAAAATATGGATCATGTGATCAGAGCTGTTTGTGACAATTGGAGTATTACTAACCAATATTAGCTCCCATCCTGGGGGTAGAATATGGGTAATATGGAAGCCTTTACTGTTTGATGTTACTATTTGTGTCTATACTGACCAACTTATTCACTATTTGGTTAAGCATGTAGCTACTGGATTCTGTTTTTTCTCTACCTGTGTCTATGGGCATAATGATGCTACTTTGAGGATTTCTTTGTGGAGTGATTTGATGAATATTCATGGTTCGATTAATAGGCCATGGGTAGTGTGTGGGGATTTTAATTGTCCTCTTAACCTGAAGGATAGAATGGGATCTCTTATTTCTTTGAAGGAAGTTGATGATTTCAGGAATTGTGTTTTCACTTGTGGCCTCTCTGATTTGACAACAAAGGGTGTGTTTTATACATGGAATAACAAACAAAAAGGGGGTGACAGAGTGTTTAGTAAAATTGATAGAGTGTTAGTTAATGATGAGTGGCAATATGAGTTCCCTAATTATGAAGTCATGACAATACTGAGGCAGTTTTAGATTTCTTTAAGAGTGGAAAACTCCTTGGTTACATAGATGCTACTACCTTGTCCTTGATACCCAAAACTGACCATCCGAATTCTGTCACTGAGTTCAGACCCATTGCTTGTTGTAATGTGGTATATAAATGCATCTCGAAACTTCTCTGTCAAAAATTGAAAAAGGTACTCCCAGATATCATTTCTGATAATCAAGGAGCTTTTATTGAGGGGAGGCAAATTGTTCACAATGTGATGGTGTACCAAGACCTTGTTAAGCATTATAATAGGAGGAGTATTACACCCCGGTGTATGATGAAGATTGATCTCAAAAAAGCCTACGATTATGTTTCGTGGTCATTTTTGAGTGATATGTTATGTGCCCTTCAGTTCCCTCCCTCCTTTACTGGTTTGATAATGGCTTGTGTCACTTCTGCAAAGTTTTCAATCTCATTGAATGGCTCCCTACATGACTATTTTGATGGGAAAAAATGATTGAGACAAGGAGATCCTTTATCCCCATTCCTTTTTGTGATATGCATGGAGTATCTTTCTAGGGTGCTAAATGTTGTTAGCCAACTGGATCAGTTTGCCTTCCATCCTGGATGTGCGAATATTAATTTAAATCACCTCTGTTTCGCTGTGATCTCCTCATGTTCTGCAAAGGAGATGCTAGTTCTATTGTTCTTCTCATTCGGGGTTTCACCACCTTCTCTGCAGCTTCTGGTCTTTCTGCAAATATTGCTAAATCAGCCTTGTATTTTGGAAATATGGATGATGAAGTCTGTCATGTGATACAGGATATGTCTGGTTTTACTAAAGGTACCCTCCCTTTTAAGTACCTAGGTTTTCCCATTTCTTCTAAGAGGTTAAATGTGGCTTCATGTGATATTTTGGTTGATAAAATGATTGTTAAAATCAAAAGGTGGGGTTCCAGGCACCTCTCTTATGCTGGTTGGTGCACTCTTGTAAACTCTGTCTTATTAAGTATTCATACCTATTGGGCTATAATTTTTGTGCTCCCGAAGACAGTGATACACAAGATTATTGCAGTCTGTAGAAACTATCTTTGGATAGGTAAGCCTACTGTTCATACCAATGCGCTTGTAGCATGGGATTTGGTTTGTCAAAAGTTTCTGGTGGGCTTGGTGTTATGGACATAAATCTGTGGAACAAGCTGCAATGGGAAAATATGTATGGCAAATTGAAAGTAAGGCTGACAATCTTTGGATCAAATGGATTCATCACTTGTATGATTTGCGAAACTGGAAAGATCATTCCCCTCCTTGTGATGCCAGTTGGGCATGGAAAAAGATATGTGAGGTTAAGGAAAAGTTTGTGAGTGGATATCTTGGCAACTCTTGGCATGAGTCCTCTCATGGGGGTTATACTGTTTCTTCTGGGTACAGATGGCTTATGGGAGCTTGTCCAAGAGTGGGATGGTCTAAATGGGTATGGGATAGTCTATTTGTGCCTAAGCACATGATGATATGCTGGTTATCTGTCCTAAATAGGCTGAAAACTAAGGACAAACTTTTCTCTTATGGTGTCAGTGATGATGATCTTTGTGTAATCTGTGGTAATGCAACTGAGACATCTTCACATTTGTTCTTTATGTGTCCATACAGTCAAAAGTGTATCCAGAGCACTTGCTCTTGGCTGAAAATCCGCAGATTTGAAGACACTAGATCCCTTTAGAGGTGGTTATACAGAAGATACAAATGTTCTAAATGTCAGAAACAAGTCATAGCTGCTGTGTTCGCATGTTTGGTTTACAACATTTGGCAAGTTAGAAACGTGGCATATTGGGAGCAGAAAGTGCAATCCCCACAGAGCTGTTTCTTACAGGTTAAAAACATGATTAAATGAAAAATTGGAAGCTGCATTCCAAGGAAGGCCACGGCTGCATATAAGAAATTCATTGAGGAAATTTTCTCGGTTCCTCCTTAGTGATAATGTTTGTTGGCTTTTTTTCTTTTCTATCTTTGAGGTTTTGCTATGTTTTGTTTTACTTATTTTAGCTTAATATGACTTTTTTTTTTTTTTTTTTTTGTTCTAGGCAGAAATTTGTATAGGCTTAAGTTTGAGTCTATCACTAGATAAGGTGAGGCCCTTTCTAGAAGGTAAGCACCTGTCTAATGGTAGTGGGAAAGAGGGTATGCCCTCTTATTTTTTGTACTGAATGCTATTTTGGTAATATACACATCTCACATTTTACAAAAAAAGAAAAAATAAATTTTTGACTTGCGTAAGTGGAAAAATTTTGTGGGTCTGAGGAATTTTGTGGGTTAATCGGATATTGGTTCTGATAATCATAGAAATTCTCATAATTTGAATTTTGAGAGTTTTGAAAATTATGATTTCTAGACATAATTTGTAACAAAATTAATTTTAAACAAAGTTGGCAAATAAAGCACTACTAGATATGCAAGTAAGAAACTTTCACGAAGGTTGGATGGAGATCTGAAAAATAATCTAACCATATCCAAGTTATTTATAGACGAAATTATTATTTTTTATTTTTTTATGGACACAATTATTTTTAATAATTTTTATATAGATTCTAAAACTACAGTCAATAACAGCCACAACTTTTTCACACTGCAAGATATTAGACGTGCTAGCTTCATCAGCCTATGTAATTTGTTCCATAGCAAAAAAATAAAAAAAATGAAGTTTTGTTTCGTAAAAGCTAGGTAGCAATAACAACGTGATTTTTTCTTTGAAAAATAGCACTAGCAGCATTTTTTTTGATAAATCACACTAGCAGGTGTAGCAACATTTCATTTCACTACAAAATAATGGCATGAGTTACTTTACACATGACATGTTTTTATTGGATTAAGCTTAAATATCCCATGTGCAATTTCAGCTTGAAATTGGAATCGTGTTGTACGCGCATTTGGTTCTCAAACCCCCATTTTCTTCCCTTGAGTGAGTGGCGTGACTTTCACAGGTAAATACTTGATGCCTACCTGCTCAATTTGCTTTTTACTGTATGCTTCGTATACTGTGTTTTGGCAAGCTTGTCCAATTGCCAAATTGGGTGTAATCTCCTTGTATTTGGCAAGAGGAAAAATACACTACAATGGTGTTATGCCAATTTTGACATGCCAATTTTAAATTTGGCAAACAATTTATATTTGGGTTGTAGTTGCTCTAAGGATGACATTTAGGGTTGGAAAGAGAGTAGAGAGAGAAAATCTCTCTCCCTTCTCTCTACCCATCGTTTCTCATTTATTGTGGAGTACTTCAAATCAAGTTTATAGAAAAGAGATTTAAAATTAGGAAAACTTGATAAAAATAATCCGAAGTTTCACCAATCCGACAATAATAATCCCAAGATGGAAAATCCATGTCATTAATCCGAAGTTCACACCCGTCCCACAATATTGGTCCTTTGGTTAACACCGTTAGCCTACTGTTAGTTTTGGTTGTTTAATGATGCAATTAGTATTAATAGTTATATTTTAACATAAATTGGGTTTTAAATCAATATTTCTTTGACATAATTAATGATTAATTATTCCTTCATACAGGGAAAAATTTCACACAGAGATTCTCTCCCTTAGCACACTCTCTCTCATGCCTGGGATTTGACAGCCTCAACCTTACAGATCTCAAGGCCATCATCAATGGTGGCGGGGTTTTCTGACAAAACCACCGCAAAATCACCATAAATTCGAGGAAACATGGGCATAATTGGCTACGTCGACCACCGCAAAACCATCTTAACCATCGCCTTAACTATGACCTTTGCTTCCCACGGTGGGTTCGCCTCTAAGAAATACAACGAAATTTGGGTTCGCCTCCGTGACTTCGTTCAAATTGCGAGTCATCGTCGATATATAAAACGAACAGAGTTTTAACTTATAGAAATTGCGTGAGTTATATGAGCTCAGTTCAAGATTTAGGTTTATAACTGGGAGAGGCTTTGGGTTACAAGGATGCTTTAAATTGGAGAAGGTACTTGACACATGATTAGCCTAAATTCTTCTCTATTCAAGTCAGAACAACAAACAGTTGCCTTGTTCTTGATTTTATGATCTATTTTATTTGGAATTTGGAATATAATGTTGCTCCAATTTTTACCTCTTTGCTTTGTTTATGGAGGAATTGGTAGAGCAAAGATGAAATTTTTTTTGTTCTCTTTAATGGTTTTGTTCTTCTATTGATTTGAATTCTGAATGTAGATAGGAGTATTAGATTATGGAGGAAAAATAGTGTCCGTGTTTGGTAATGGAGTGAATTCTAAGTTGATTAGAAGGTCAGCAGGAAGATATGGCGTTAAATTTGATTGGGAACCTGACATTAAAGGAGAGAGAAAGTTTTTTTTTTTTTTTTTTAATTTTTAAGTGCTACCACCTCATTAAGTTGATGACGGAAGTTTAACACCGTCACTTGTGGAGCAATATTATGGGGCGGGTGTCAACTTCGGATTATTGACGTAGATTTTTCATCTTGGGATTATTATTGTCGGATTGGTGAAACTTCGGATTATTTTTATCAAATTTTCCTTTTTTACAACACTTGGCATTTTGTTAAATACTCATGCTCTAAGGGTCGGACATTTGTTAAATCTATGTTGGCAATCAATTTTCCAGTAAGTCTTGTATGAGACCAACTTATAGAGAAAAAGGGTCACCTTAGAAATGTCGGGGTCACTTATGGTGAGCATTGACCATTGTTACATTGAAAAGTGACCCTCGTCTCACCAAAAGCTACGAAAAGACCGTCTTATAGAAGTTTTTGTGTTAATGTTCTCTATTAAAAAAAACAGAAAAGAGATGTAAAAGGGTGGTGCTAAATACCACACCCCAATTTAAACAATACCACACCCCAACCCTCTTAAATTACAAAGTTACCCTTAATATAATATTAACAAAAAATAAAGTGTACCTATTCTCTCACATCAGAGTAGGATTAGACTCAACGCCAAACCGCGGTAGCAGTCTTGAAAGCTCACAATTCGTCTATTATTACCTGATCATATCCCATTTTTTTTGTTGGACTTGACGTGATAATGAGTAAAATAGGACCAGATTATCATGTGATTATTTCAAATTGAACCGAAACAGATATTCATATTTATATGTAGATTTGGCGCAGAGACTAAAACCTTATGCGTGAATTAGACGCATAGTTCTTCAACATGTGCCTGATTTAGGCGCATAATTCTTCAACCTGCGCGCGATTTAGGCGCAACACTTTTCAAGTTGCGCCTGATTTAGGCGTATAGCTCTTCAGTGTTTGATTAATCATTGCCTCTCACTCTGAATCAAAATTGTGCAGTTCTTAGATAATTGCGATTTGTCTTTTTTTGTCCTTAAGTTTTATCCCATACGACAAAACTATAATTGATGGCGTAAATTATTTTTTAAAACACATGTTAGTGGACATGACTTTTGGTGATTTTGTTTTTGCTCATCAAAAGGCCATGAACTATTGGCTAATGTACTTGACTTTCGGTGATCATATGATACTACTGGATGATGTGATGAATCGATTATGCTAGTATCTACTGGTGTTGACTTCCAGCAAAGAATTGTGCTAGTATCTATAAGAATTTTATTTTCTTCAATCGCATGCATTGCTCATGGCATGTCAATTATCTAATTATATAAATAAAAATATATGAAATGAGGTCTAAGAGTCTAAGATGAGGAGCATTTGTTCATGACAAAAGATGAGGAAAGTGTTAGAGAGAGGGAGGGATTAAATTATAACAAGGCTATTGTTGGCATTATTCTATTAAGGCAATGGTATTGATTAAATTAAGGTGTGATATTAATGCGAACTGATATAAAATTACAAACCCTTGCCATTTTTTCTTTGTGCGTGTCTAAACAACTTATCAATTAAATTTTTTTATTTTTTATTTATCAATTTATTTCCTTCCTCTTTTAACATCCCCAAACGCTCCAACCGAATCTGCTATACACATAACATACTACTTAACAAGTAGTCTACAGTAAAAAAAACTCCAAAATAATTAAAAAACCACAAATCTCTTTCCCCCTTTCACCCCACTCCGCAAACCGCACCCTTCTCTCTTTCTCTCTCTCTCCTCTCTCTCTCTCTCCTCTCTCTCTCCGGCCACCATCACCGGCCATTACCGTTATCCCCAAACAACAACTCGTCTCGATCATAAACCCTAATTTACTCACTTCCCTCTTTTCCAAAAAATTTCAGACTCAAATTCGCCTGCGATTTCTCTCTATAACTTCACCGGAGAATTACGACGACAACTTGAACTTCCGGTGACCGGTGATTTTCTCTCTCCACCAACCCATGAGAGAAAAAGTTGAGCCACATAATCATACCTGTACTACTGGGTAAGTGACGGTGTTGTAGATCTTGCATGTAAATTAATTAATTTTACTTCCTGGCAAAGAAATCGACCCTTTGGGATATTATTGATACAGTGACTATTGCCATTTTTGCCAAGCTTTTTTTTGTTGGTGCATTGTCAATTTGAAGGGTGATGGAGTGAATAATTATGCGTTTTTGTTGTTAATTTGGTTATAGATATTCAAAGATGAGGAATTTCAAGGAAGAATCGTCTTCTAGTGGTACAGTACAAGTAAGTAAGCTTTTGTGCAATTGTTTATCTACTACTCTTAGCATCTATGTTACACGAAATTGGCTGCAATTATGTTCCGCATGTCGGGCACAGTTGTAATTTCTGGAATATTATGCATGATGATTTTTGTGTAGATAGTGTCAAGGGTCTGAAGTTATATATATAACATATACCCCAAGTGTCAGACACATGTTTAAGTAAAACAAAGAACGGTTTGCTTAAAATGAAAGGAAGTTCATGTAAAACAGAACTTGGGATTCAATGCATTGCAATGTCAGACACAGGTTTAAGTAATACGAAGAGTGGTTTGCTTAAAATGAAAGGAATAGTTCATGAAAAACAGAACTTGGGATTCAATGCATTGCAGTTTTGTGGTAGTATTTAGTTGGCTATGGATAGTGAGTGAGTGAGTGAGTGAGTGAGTTAGATAGAATTCCAATATCTATGATCTGTCCTCTGTAGTATAGGGTAGAATTACCGATATCTAGAAATTATGAGTTCAGTTGATGGTTGCAAATTTGCAGTTCAAGATCCTTACTTAGATATAAAGGAAGGGGCCTTTCGAGTCCTACTTAGTGTTTGTTAAGTCATTAGTCGGGGCTAGATTTCCATGTTATCTAATAATTTGTTAGGGTTGGATAACTCAGCTGTTTCTGTGTTCGAGGACTTGATTCGACTAAACAAGTGACGTTACATACATTGGTACTGAATAGAACCAAGAAAAGGAAAATAAAAGAAGCCCTAGCTGTTGCTGGATTTTGCTGCTGCTGGAATTGCTGAATTGGCATGGAGAATATTCTTAGTACATTTTTGGTGTCACGCTGTCACACATGTAAAAGAAAGGGCTAATAACAAAACACATCATGCCCTCAGGGTTTTGTGTACAATTCTATTTCAAATTCAAAAAAAAAAAACACAAGTGCTGCTTCCAATGGAGCACTGTGCTCCTTTAATAGAATAGCCTAGAAAGAATTTAGACTTCTATAATTTAGCCTTCCGATGACACAACTTTTGTTGATTTTATGAAAGCTCATTAAGGAGGATTTGGCAGACATTAGGAATGCAAGATGTTATGACTATGCGCTTTAATGGCAACTCTGACTCTAATGCATTTAGTTAGATAGGAGTGCCTAAGTTTTCCTGCCTTTGCAGTAGTTGTATTTGGTATAGGATGCAGGGGCCTTTGAAGGGCTTATGAGTCTTAATCTTACTGATATCCATTGAAAGGGAGATGAGAAGGGAGTGGAATGCAAATGAGTTCGTGCACGGGTGCCCAAAAAACTACATAGAAAGGTCTGAAATGAATTCGGTATGTTATAAAATGTGCCAAGAAAATTTGTGGACACTGTTTTAGGAAATTTCACGATAAAACATAACAAATAATCATTTCACGAGTCCAAATATTATCAAGATAAGCAATTGTAAGCATAATGTATAGAACATTAAGGTGTTGAATATAAGAAAAAAAGTTTTCGAGTGTTCTACTGGCTAGGCTCTCCATTCTCTCAAAGTGTCCCTTTAGCATAATGTAGAAAAATTTGTAATAAGTGTCCTTGCAATATCAGTACTCTTTTAAAATAGAACAAGAGAAGATGAAGACAAAGATCTTCTATCTAAAAATCAAAACTTGGAGAGGGGTCAAGATCTCCTTGGTTTCATCTTGATTTCTTGATCACTTAAAAAAAATTGGCAAGTTCCAGTTATGCCATTAATTTTCATTCTTTCCCAAATCCAATTGTGTTGAATTATTCTTCAATGTCAAAAAACATGGAATGATTCTTTCATTTATAACCTTAGAATGGTGAAAGTTTCAATACAAAGAGTCGAATGACTCTTTCGTTTTCCAAAAAGTTCAATATTGTAATAAAAAGAGGTTAGTGATATTAATTAGGGATAAACTAGTCCATTTTATCTTCTCATAATTTTTGCAAATTAGTGTTCCAATGTCTAAAGGGACACTTGCGAGAGAATGGAGGTAGTACAAACCTTGAGTTAAAATCAATGTCCAAATTAATACAAATGGCACTACATCCTTGGGAAAAAACCACAATGCCTTTGGTTGTCTTCATGTTGGAAAGAAATACACTCTCCAGTTTAGGCTCTTCAAGGGAGAGCTCGACAAACTCCAATCATCCCATATCCACCATAGTTCATTATTCATTTCCACTAATACCTCACATTCTAGTCTTGTTGTCATGCAACTGATCGGTTGTCTTTTATAAAGGATGAATGTGATTGCTGATGAAAACCAATTATTCGGCATGCTTTGGAGTCAACATATCCCTCCTAAGTGAGTGAACAGAGGAATATGTACCCCAGTTATGCTCACAACAAGAGGAGGAAGTAGGCTATGAAGCACTCTAAAATTCCTTTTTTAGATAAAGAGAAAGTGTTATCAATAGTGATAAAAAAGTATTACACCCTAAGAGGACATGGAGTCCTCGAGAGTCTATATACAAGTCAGCCTAATAAAGCATAAGCATCACTTGTATAACATGATTGCTACGCGATCATCGAGCAGCCTTAGCCCACAAGGAGGCTAAGTAGACTACCCTATCCCACCAACACACCAACTGTCATAGAATTACCAGAAAGGACCCTAGCATTCCTCTCTAGCCAGAATGCCAGATGCACCAGTACTGCAAAAATAGCACTCTTCCACAACATTTTCTTCTCCTTTCTCCACCTAAGCCCTAAACGCCTCACTTGCAAGAACTCCATAATAGTGTCCTGCTACTCCAAAACCTCACCAATGAGACTAGATAACCTGCTCCAAAGGGCCTATCTAACCTCACAACTCATGAAGACATGTGAAGAGGACTCATACTAGTACTACAGAGCATACAAATACAAATAAACTAGATAATGAAAAAAAAAGTAATATCAAAGAATAATGTACTCTCAAGTTCAATGACTGAGCTAGTTACAAACTTATAAAAGAATTTGGCCTTTTGCTTATGAATTTAATAACGGAGTCCCACATCTTATGCACCTGACGAAGGCCTGGCTATTTTACAAACTCTTATCATAAAATGATAGGTGCTTGTGAATTAAAAGTACAAAGCCCGAACACCCACTTTATCAAAAAAAATAGAAAAGAATACAACGTAGTTTGACTCTGATGTTGTCCATTTAACAACTTCTTTCTTTCAAAATAATAAATAAAATAAACACCTTCTTTCTTAGAAGCCTATCTTTCCTTGCCTATCTTTGCCTTGGTCATCTTCTTCATAAGATACCCATTCCTCACGACTGGTGCCTGCGGGGTATGTCTAATAAGCTGAATGTGCAACTGCAACATAAAGCAATTTTAGAAGAGTTGTTGAATTTATGGTCAATCTCAGGGTGGTTCACTCTAAATAATTTAATGGTCCGTAGGCATACTTCAAATGTTTTTGCACTGGTCTCTACATTCTTTGCACCACATATATTTTCCAATCTAAGGTTAGGAGAGTGACAATAGATGCTGTATGATTAGATGTCTGGATAAAATCTATGGTTAACACCTTCGAAAGAAATTCTCAAATTTAAGAAACAAGAGGCCATTCCCAGAAGTAGCCATAAAGTTAACTAATGGTTTCCTTTTGGGCCACTCTATTCATCAGACACAATTGTCATTCCATTTTCTGGCCGTGTATCTTTAAGTGTTTGTAATAACCTTTTAACATTGTCAACTTTTCTTGTTGGAGTAATGTAGTTCTCACTCACGAGGCACATAATTTGTTAATTTCTTTTTTGGGTAGAGAAAGTTACCAGGTGTCCTCTACAATGTAGTTAATTACAACTGGCCCAATTTCGCTGGACCTCCTGAACAGAGTAGCTTCTAAAGGTCCCAGCTTCTATGGACCACAAAGAAGCTAAACAAGTTACTCATCTCAAACCACGCCAGGAGAGATAGATGTGCCAATTGAATTTCTGTGTGTTCCTCTTCAACTAAATACTCAAAAGTACATTGAAAAGAGCATTAAACCAGAAAAGTTTCTCTCCTTCCCCTTCCCAAAGCCCACAAAAGGGGTTTACAAAAGGTCCATATTCACTCAACTTGTGGTTCGACAACAAATGTATAAGACCAAAAACCATATGGATTTCTCTGGAGCTTGCTGGCAGATCAGCTGCAAAGGCTTTGGCCTAAAAAGGAGGGGAAGGTTGTGTTACTTCTTTAGAAGACTAGATGTGTGGAATATTTGATGTGATTTGGTGTGTATGAATGGAGAGGAATAATTAGGTCTTTCAGAATCTATCTTAATGAAGGATTACAAAGCGACTAAACTTTTGTTTCCGCTTATACTTTGTGTGGTTGTCCATCTTTGATAGGAAGGCTTGTTTGATTTTTCTTTAAACTCTATTTAGAATATCTTACCTGTCCGTCTCTCTGACATGTGACATAGAAGGTCATCTGTGTTTCTTGCTGGAGTTGTGGTGACTTGATTGTATTAGCCCCTTGTCTCCAATCTAGTTGCCTTTCTTTTATGTGCTATGATATCCATCATGCTTTCGTTTTGTGACAGGCTATTGACTTGATATTGGAAGTGAGAGAGTTGCAGCAGCTTAACTCTCAGGAGCTTAGTAAGCTGTTGAAGGACTCGGAAAACTTTTCATTCTTACATATTACAGAAAATGGTGCAGCCTTGCAGGTCGGTTGACTATAAAATACAAGACCCAAAGGAATTCTTGAAATTTGCGTGTACAATATTATCTTCATTTTCTGTCATAATTCACTATCTTTGCTTCAATTGGAGTGGCTTTCTTGATAATAAGATGGAAATAGTGAGGGTGAGGAAGGGGGAGATTCTTAAGGACATTCTGGCTACGGACCAGGCTTTGAGTGAGGAGGGTCACGATGATGAGTTGTTAAGGAAGAGTGTTGAGTTGAAGAATAGTTTAGAGGATGTGTTACTGAAGGAGAGGCAGAGTCAACGACAGAAGATGAAAGGGATATGGGCTAGAGAGGGAGATGTGAATTCTAGGCTTTTCTTTAAGGCGGTGAACGGGAAGAGGAGGAATTATGTCAAGGAGTTTAAAGGAGCCGATAGTGAGCTTGTGTCAGACGTGGATAGGATTAGTGATGAGATTACTAACTTTTATAAGGACCTTTTTGCGGAGGAGATGGTAGATAGGCCAATGATTGAGGGGGTGGAGTTGGTCCCCTATTGCTTCTCATTTTAGACACTGGCTTGAGCGACCTTTTGAGTTAGAGGAGATTAGAGCCGCGGTGTTTGGGATGGATAGGGAGAAATCCCCGGGTCCGGATGGCTTTACTATGTCTTTCTACCAGGATTGCTGGGAGGTGATTCAGGAGGACCTTTTGGGGGAGTTTAGCGAGTTTCATGCCACTGGGGTGATTGGGAAGAGTATGAACTCTAGTTTTATTACCTTAGTTCCCAAGAAGGATCGGTCTATTAGAGAGAGATTTTTGGCCAATTAGTCTGGTTACGAGTGTGTATAAGATCATTACTAAGGTTTTGTCTGTTCAACTTGGGGTTGTTCTGTTTGGGACGATTTCGTTGGCTCAGAGCGCTTTTGTGGAGGGTCACCAGGCGAATGAGGTGGTGGACGATGCTCGTCGTTCTAGTTCTCAGGGAGTTGTGTTTAAGTTGGATTTTGAGAAGGCCTATGATCGAGTCAGCTAGGCTTTTTTGGATGGGGTTGTGGATAGGAAAGGTTTCGGGGGGAGGTGGCGTAAGTGGATCAGGGGTTGTCTGTCTAACGCTAGCTTCTCTGTTCTGGTTAACGGGGCGGCTCGTGAGTGGTTTACGTCTTCGCGGGCCCTTAGGCAAGGAGACCCCTTGTCTCCTTTCCTCTTCACTTTGGTTGTCGATGTTCTTGGTCGGATGTTAGATAGGGGTGTGGAGCGGGGGTCAGTTGAGGGTTTTAGAGTTGGGCGAAAGAGGGTGTCAGTCTCCCACCTTCAGTTCACCGATGACACGATTCTCTTCCTCTCGGCTGAGGTAGATAAGAGAGTGCTTACTTTGTTACAGGTGTTTGAGGTGGTGTCCGGGATGAAGGTTAATCTGTCTAAGTGCAGTTTGGCTGGTATCAATGTGGGGGACGGGGTTCTTGAGACTTTTGCTGGTCTCGTGGGTTGCCATACCTATTTGGGGGTTCCTTTAGTGGGTAACCCCCGTTCAGCGTCTTTTTGGGAGCCAGTTGTGTCTAGAGTGGCGAAGCGTTTAGATGGTTGGAAGGGAGTTTATTTTTCCCTCGGGGGGAGAATTACCCTTCTTCAGTCTTGGTTAGCTAGTATCCTCATCTATTATCTTTCCTTGTTCAGAATTCCAGTCAGTGTTGCCAATAGGATTGAGAGGATTATGAGGGATTTCCTCTGGTCGGGGGCTAGAGGGGAGAGGAGGGATCACCTGGTTAGTTGGGACCGTATTTGCAGGCCGAAAACAGAAGGGGGGTTGGGTCTTGGTAGATTGGTGTCCAGGAACATTTCGCTAGTGGATACGTGGTTGTGGCGGTTTCCTCTGGAGTCTGATTCCCTCTGGCACCGAGTAATAGGAGCAAGTACGGTCTTATGTGCAACGGGTGGGACGCTCATGCTGGCTCCAACGTTTCTCAAGCATGCCCTTGGAAGTTCATCTCTCAGGTATCATCTCTTTTCTTTCCACTGGTTAGGTACAGTGTGGGTAATGGATTACGGGTTCGGTTCTGGGAGGATGTGTGGAAGGGTGACCTTCCTTTCTCTTCCACATATCCTTGGTTTTTCGGCTGTCCACTTTACACGGGGCCCCTGTGGCTGCGTTTCAGTCGCGGGTGGTTCTTGGGACTTACATTTACGCCGACCACCACATGATAGGGAGATGGAGGAGCTTGTTTCCCTCCTGAGTGTTCTTAACTCTACTCTACTCGTCCCTAGGGATGATTCTAGGACTTGGACGGGGAATCCATCTGGGGTCTTCTCTTGTAAGTCCTTCCTCTACCTATATTAGTCTTCCCTCTAAGTTTCCCCACTTTCCCTTATCTACTTTTATTTGGAAGTCTATGGTTCCATTGAAGTTGCGCGCTTTTGTGTGAACTTTGGTGTTAGGTAGGGTGAACACTTATGATATGTTGCAGCGTAGGAGACCTAGCTGGTCCCTTTTACCGGGATTTTGTGTGATGTGTCAGCATAGTGGGGAGGATTGTCTGCATTTGTTTGTGCAATGTGACTTTGCGCGGAGTTTATGGGATAGATTGCTGTGTGTGGCGATGAGGAGTAAGGAGGGGAGGTTGTGGCGTTGTGCTTGTATGGCTATACTTTGGTGTATTTGGTTGGAGAGAAATTCCAGGATTTTCTCCGGGACTGAGAAAACTATTGATTATGTTTGAGATCACATAGTTTACTTTGCTTCTCTTTAGGCTAAGGCGGCGGGGGCCTTTAAGGGTGTTCCGTTGACTGTAGTTCAATGCCATTGGCGTGATGTGTAGATAGCTTACTTTTATACTGAGGATACCTTATCCTCCACATTTTTGTATTCTTTACAATTTGATCAATAAAATTTTCTCTATCTAAAAAAAAAAAAAGATAATAAGATGGAAATAGTAATTACTTTTCAGATTGATATGGACAAACTCACGCGGTTCCTTCCTGGACACCTGACTGCTGTGCTTTTATCCTCCCAAAGAGATGAAGCCTCATTGAGATATTTGTTGTCTGGACTCCGGCTTTTATATTCTTTATGTGAAATATCTTCTCGACACCCTAAGCTTGAACAGGTATGTAATTTTGAATATCTGTGCTAATTAATTTGATGTAAGGTGGTTTAGTCAGTTGGGTGAATATTGCAATTAATGACAGTTTATGTCAATTTTCTGACTAACATTATGCTTAGGATTGAGGATATGAGAATCAAAATGGTATTGATAAATGGAGTTGTCAAAATCATATATTTATCATTCCCTTGTCCCTCCATATTGTAACAAAAACTCCAGTTTATTGTAATGAAATACACAGGATTTGCTTAACAGAAATAATTCCTATCTAACAATTTGTTTGACATGCTTGTTACACTAAAGTGGCAGTTTGCAACAAACTGATTTCTCTTGATTTGTTAGAAGTTGTTGAAATGATTAAATTCTCAATGGTGCCAATTTCTTACTCAAAATTTATTTTAAATAAGGAAATTTTTTATTAATCAAAACTTTAAAGAATAAAAAAAAGAGGATAAGGTATCCTCATAAGCAGTCAAAAAGCTACAAATCTCGCCAATGGCGCTGTACAAAAGTAAGCGGAACGCCCTTAAAAGCTTCTACCGCCTTAGACCAAAGGGAGGACAAATAAACCACATGGTCCCAAACATAGTCTTTAGTCTTCCCAACGTCACAGAACACCCTCGAGTTCCTCTCCAACCAGATACACCACAGAATGGCCATACACATACATCTTTAGAACAACCTTCCCTCCCTACCTCGCCTCATCGCTGCAAAACGTAGTTGTAGTAAATCCTCCACCGTGGCAGGACCTTGGTTTTAAAAAGCGCGCCTCAAGCGCGCTTAAGCGCGAGGCGACCCAAGGCGCAGGTGTCATCGCCTCAGATGGCCAAAGCGAAGCGTTTTCCATGAGGCGAGCAAAAGCGCGCGCCTCAAGCCGCCTCAGAGTAAAGCGCGAAGCGGCCTGAGGCGGCCGCCTCATGGGCTGACGCGTGATTTCGGCCTGAAACAGGCACAAGATTGAAAAAAAGAAAAGAAAAGTGGAGGAGAAAGAAGAAAAAGGGCCGGAGATGGTCGATTTCTCGCCGGGGATGGTTGATTTCTCGCCGGAGATGGTCGATTTCTCGCCGGTCATGGTCGATCTTGTATATCCTCTTTCAATCTGACTCCTTTCCGATCTTCTTCTTTCCTCTGATGCCCAATTTTCATGTTCTCTTTCTTCGCATTCTCTCTCCTCTGTTTGCCTTCTCTGTTTCTATTTTTATGGGAGATTTTATGGGAGAGTGAGCTGCTTATGGCTGTGTCCTTCTCTTTCCTTTATTACGTTATTATTAAAGCTACTTTTTCAGAAGTCTTTTTGACTTTTCACTTTACTGAGTCCTTTTCTACTGACTCTCTCTTCTTTACAGCTGTCTACAGCTGTTTGCTTTTCTTAATTTTTTATACCAGGCTATAAAAGTGGCCCTTCAAACTTCACTTCTTTTTTGTTTTTAAATTTTAACCGTCACTAACCTATTACGCCTGCTACTCCTTATTCGCCTACTACAGTCCTACACCATGAGATGACTCACATTTTTTTCTTTTTTAATTTTATATCCATTTCTTGGATTAATCCTTAAGAATAAATCTGAAAAAAAAAATAAAATAAAAGCTTTTAGAATGCATTTTCAGTAAAGAATTATTGTAAAATTTATTTTATTAATAATTATATTTCTTAAAAAATATGCGCCTCGCCTACGTGAGGCGTGCGCTTTCGCCTCACGCCTCTCGCCTCGGCGCTTCGACCCCCTTGCGCCTGGCGCTTTTTAAAACCAAGGGCAGGACATACAAAGCTCTCCCCCTCCAACAATCTGCTCCACAATGACCTAGCAAAGTCACACATAACAAACAATTGAAGACTATCATGCCAGCACATCACACAAAACCTGGTAGAAGTGACCAATTTCTTACTCAAATTAAAACAACTAGGAGTCTTGATCCTGTTGTGGTTCAGCTTGTGTATGTCATTGTGATGTTAGATGATTTTGCTCTGCATTATGATCTAAGATACCTCTATCATCTTTGTAGCTATTGGCTCACTTTTACTTAGCCATGTTATTGTGTTCTCTCCCTTATTCAATACAGATGAAGACCAATAGTAGAATAACTTATATGCAAAGCCGAAAAGCCATGTCAAATAGGGAAAGGAGAGTAAAAGATAGATGAATGAGCCAAACAAAATTTCTAGTACAGTTAGTTTCAGATGCACAAGTGAAAGAAGAAGTCATTGAGAGATAGTGATACCTGAATTGATAAATTGAATTAAGCATGATTAAATCTCCAATCCTTGAGAAGTAACCCTTCTCCTCGACCAGCCAAGTTTCTCAACATCATATTTCACCTTGACGACTTTCTTCCATATTGTTACCTCATAAGCAAATTTCCAAAGCCAACCTTCATCTGGGGAGCTTCTTTTATAGTGCGAAGGGATCTATTGCCAAGACTCTGATCATGTTCAGATGACAAATCTGTTTCCAATTGACCAACAATGACCCTCCTTCCTTATCTCACAAGTAATGTCTCTTAAGTTTCTCTAGTTGACTTGATACAATAGCCAGAAGAATGCGTAACAGAGACATGATGTAAATTGTAAGGCTCGACAATGTGCTCTCAGAAAACTGGCAACCATCTAAATAATAGCTCAGATTTTCACCTAGTAAGTCTGTTTTGGAATGTCTCAATAATAGGGTCCCAAAGTAATTTGTACGGGAACCAAGCACGAAGTCAGAAGGGACCCGACTTATATTTGAAGAAGGAAAATTGGAAAATATGGAGAATACCCGGGAGGAAGTCCTCCATTGCCTTTCCATTCTGGAAAAGTGTTATTTTCTAGTCATGTTCTCTAAATGAACTTTACAATTCTGTGATAGTTAAGTTCTGTTTTCATGGGGTTTTTCGGAAGACAGCCTTGTTTCCCAAAGTGAAACACTCCAACGTTTCTATTTTCTATGAATCTGTTGCCAGAAACTTCCTTTCCAATTAATTATCGAGGGGAAATGGAGCAGAGGTTCATTTTTTCTTGACTATGCACTACAAGACTTTGGGTTGATGAAATCTATGGTGTAGATGAAGCGAAAATGGTGTATTATGGGTTGAAACTGTGTTGGGGGGGGGGGGAGGGAGAGGGTAAGTGGAAGGACTTATAATTCTCTTGAGTTTGTGATTTGAAATTTTTTCCTGGTTCTTACATCATAAAGGTCGAGGGAATTAAGATTTTTACACAATTCTCGGTGTGTAATTGTTGGACCATTGCTTGTAGGCCTACTTACCTATCAAAAAAGATTTCCTTAGGGCATGCTTCTCCTCTTATATTGAAAAGAAAATGATCCCAACGTTCTGGAGAACAAGATAGCCTAGTGCAGTTCTGATGCATGTTTGGCATGGCCGAGGTTGCTGGAAAATATATAATTAGTTGTCCATATATGTGGCTTTTTCTGTAGCTTTTCCTTCATTCTCTGTTTTTATTTTCTGTTTGAAATCTCTTTTGACTATGGTCCAAGTTCTACTTTAGCTTGTTTCTGCAAGTGACATATATGCGTGAGGTATACCATCTTTCTTTGTGGATATCCATCTGCTATTCTGTTGATTTATGATTGCTTTTACAGATTCTGCTCGATGATCTGAAGGTGTCGGAACAGCTGCTTGATTTCGTCTTTTATTTACTTATTGTTTCCAGTGCCTGTGGACAGGTTTGTCATTGTATCATACTCGATTTATTTATTTATTGACACTATTTTTTCGGAGACATTGTTTTTTTTGTTTTTTGTTTTGTTTTTGTCTTTTATTTTAAATTTGTAATTTATGATTAGCTAGAAGTACTTTGGTCCTGCAATAACATTGACACACGTCCTTTGGATTTAGGGACACCGTTTGCCTGGTGCTGTGCCGCTTCTTTACTCGGCTCTTGTAGCTTGCAGTTTGTATCTATTGACAGCATGCATTTCATCACAGTGGCATGAACTTGCTTATGTTTTGCAAGCACACCCTAAGGTATAATATTCTGGAGGACTCTGTTAACTGTGAATACCTTTCTGTCCAAAAGCTGTTAGTTGATATACTGGTCTCTCCTGCTTTTACATTGATTCACACATCCGGGCATCATTTCTTGTTTCTCTGTTTTGTTCATCTCAATTGTCAATACTCAGAACTGCTTAATCATGTCTTCCATCCCTTACACCCTCCCCATCCCCTGTTATGTGGATGACGAAACTATCCCTGACAATGGTCACATGGTAAGCTAATAATGCTGAATGGTGATCAGTGTCGAAATCATCATCATCATTTTTAAAATCATACTTCCTAGTGGTTATCAGTTATGATATCCCTTGGCTGCCTGACTGATTGATCTTTCTTTGACAGGTTGACATATTTATAGATGCAGCCTTTGGAGCTGTTCGCAGGAACATTAGCTTTCTTCAGATCAAGCTGTCAGCTCAGAAAAAGGAGCTTTGCTCAAAACCAAGCCTTGCTGCTGAAAAACCTGTTTACTTCTTTTGCCTGCAATGTGAGGCTTCTTTGCAGTTTCTTCAGTCATTGTGCCAGCATAAATCTTTTCGAGAACGCCTACTTAGGAACAAGGTTTCCTCCCCGCACTCTACTGTCATAATTTGTTACTTGATTTTAAATGACTTTTAACAGTAAAATTAAAGGGAAATTCCAGTAGGTACCTCGTACCCCTATAGTTTTGACTTTTTCAAAAGGTGGACAATGTTTTTTTGAATTGCAGTTGGTACAGTGGTACCCTTGTATATATCTCAAATGCTTACTCAATGACCAAAATGATAATGTGGGGTAAATGGTTGTTGGTAATAATGCTACCAAAATGACAATGTGGTATTAGTATATTGATTTTCCTCATTTTAATAGTCAAATAGGGGAAGATGAAGATGGAAAAGGCTTTATTTTATAGTAATTTTCATTTATAGGTAGTTTGAGATTTTTAAATACAACAATAAAAGCGGCAAGTTTAAGCATTTACTAAGGGAAAGATTCAGCCAAAATGAAGGGAAAACATCTTAAGAAGAAAGATAAAACGAATATCAACGCTAGAATACCATTTTAAGGGTGGATTTAACCACAAATACCAAGAGTGATTAGAAAGCGAACTTTGGAAATAAACATAGGGGTACCAATTGATTTCGAAAAAACATTGGCCACCATTTGGAAAAATTAAAAGTACAAGGGCACCAATTGGAATTTCCCAAAAATTAAAGTATACCTCGGAAAAATAGAGCCACAATTCTTTTTCATTTAATTTTTACAATTATAAATGATAAATCTACCTAGAAAAAAGTGGAGCCACATTAGCATGATGGTTTTTATCTTGCTTTTTGGTAGGACTAGGTATGTTTAATCGAGAGGCAAGGGGCTTGTTGACCGTGTTACTTTTTTGTGCCTGCCATACAGAAGGGCTATTGTTTATTCTCTTGCATAATGGGGCTCCTGAAGTTGTTCTTCTTACTTTTGAAATCTCAAAGGGATTTAAACTGAGCAGGACAAAGTACTCTTCTCAGGGGGTGAGGTTGCGTCTGACCTAGAGATAAGAATTGACACCATAGTGGTACCGAGGAAGGAGAGTTTCAAATATTTAGGATCGATCATCCAAGGCAACGGAGAAATTGACGATGACGTTGCTCATCGCATCAAAGCAGGGTGGCAAAAGTGGAGAAGTGCATCAGGTGTTCTTTGCGACAACAAGATACCACTCAAATTAAAAGGAAAGTTTTATCGCATGGCTATTAGGCCAGCTATGTTATATGGTGCTGAGTGTTGGCAGATTAGACAGGCCCATGTTCACAAAATGAGGGTGGCTGAGATGAGGATGCTTCGTTGGATGTGTAACCTAACTAGGATAGATAAGGTCAAGAACGAAGTGGTTCGTGACAAGGTTGGGGTGGCAGATATTGAGAGTAAGATGCGAGAAACGAGACTCAGGTGGTTTGGACATGTCGTGAGGAGACCTCCAGACGCTCCGGTGAGGAGGTGCGAGAAGATTATACTTAGGGATTGTAAGAGAAGAAGAGGGAGGCCTAAGAAGAGTTGGAGTGAGGTGATTAAGAACGATTTGACCCTCTTGGAGCTTACCGAGGATCTGGCCCTTAATAGAAACTTTGGCGTAGTAGGATCCACATAGATGACACTACTTTGAGGGTGTAGGTTTTTATTTATTTATTTGTTTGTTTGTTTGTTTGTTTGTTTGTTGGGTATTATTTTATTTATTTATTTAATTATTATTATTGCATTCACTTGTTTTAACATCCACCTTTTTGTCTGTTTCCTACTGATTTCAAAAATCAAATTGTTTTCGTGGGTCTTCCGGAAACAGCCTCCCTGCTAGGCGACTAGTTAGGGGTAAGGCTGCGTACATCTGGACCTCCCCAGACCCCGCCCTCGGCGGGATATTTACTGGGTTGTTGTTGTTGTTGTACTCAAGTGTCTGCTAAAGCATGTTTATGTTGTTGTTGTTGTTGTTGTACTCAAGTGTCTGCTAAAGCATGTTTATGGGGTATGATTTGGGAACTTGAAATTATCTTTCCTCTGAATTTTGAAATATACTGTGCAGATAGCTTTATCTCGGTATGAATGAAAGATTCTGCTGAGGTGTTTTTGGAGTTATTCTGTTACACAGATTTGTATTTCACTGGGCTGACTTGTAAAGAGATTTCTCTTGAGGACTATGATGCTCAGTCCCTGCCGTACCCCACGCGGGTACGGACATGGGATATGGGTCCGACGAGGCTTGAACAATTTGGACACGGCAGTGTTATTCGCCTGAGATTGAAAGCACTCCAGTTGACGATGAGGGACAGACTAACAGCGGGAGGTGAAGGGAGAGAGATGCTGTCAGCCAGTCAGCTGTCAAGAATCATAATTAATGATTTTTGTTCTCTTCATTCACCAGACCAAGCCCATCTATTGACTATTGGATTCCCCTAGTTCAGAATTACGTTTTCTAGAAATAAAGAACTTTTCAAAAATTTTAAAAAATAATAATATAATTGGAATTTTTGTCGGATACTATCTTTTAACAAACATACTATGTGACATAGTACCTTACGAGTATTTTGTTTTTGTGGGCAACTACTTATAAGACCACTTTTCTTGTTTACCACTACACTTGACCACTTTCCGGCGGGCTTTTTGTGAAACTGTCCAAAATGCCCTCACGTGTACACATAAAAGTTAAAATCTCTGCCGTCCCCCACTCCTCCTAATTCTTTTTTGTCGCTACCTGAAAATTCTGCCATTTTCGATAGAGCCAGGATTCCAAGAGAGACTTTTTCCATTTTTCAAGGGCAAAAATCTCATTCTTTTGCCCTAATTATCTAATAACCAATTCAAGTAATCCAAAAAGCTTGAAATTTCGCTTCAATTTGATTCAACAGCTTGTTTAGTTGAGAAAAAGGCAAATTCATCATCTCTATCTTCTCAATTTTCACAAATGTAATTGACCTTCTTAAATTTCAATTTACATGTCCTTTCATTGATGTTAAAGCACGATCGAGCAATGGCGATGGAATTTCCGAGCCCTTCATAATCACGATCGAGCAATGGCGAGTTTCTGTTAGTGACGGATACTCCGGTGAACCGGACGGTGATGATGATTCCATGGATTACGCCGTTGATGAAGTTTCGACGGTCACAATTAGGAGAGGATTGTAGGTTCCATCAGGAAGAGCGAGTTCATGTTGTCCTTTGAAGAAAAGGTCAGCAGGTTTGATAGCAAAAAAAAATAGGGTGAGGGCAGAGGTTTAAGAATACACATGAGAGCATTTTGGGTTTTATTGCAAAAAGTCCACTAAAAAGTGGTCAAGGGTAGTGGTCAACAAGAAAAGTGGCCTTATTAGTTAGTTCGTCTCATAGAAGTTTTATAAGGTACTATGTCACAAAAAAAGTGGTCTTATTAGGTAGTTCGTCACAAAAGAAGTTTTATAAGGTACTATGTCATAAAGTGTGGTTGCTAAAAGGTAGTATCCAAGAAAAATCAAATATTTATTCATATCCCCATATCCAAATTTCTAAATTTGGACACTTGCAAAAGGTATCCTTGTTCTTCAATTTGAGATTTTCCCGCGTCAAACTCTTCGATCCATACCCAAGTCCAACACCCGTACTTGAGTAAGAGCATCATAGCTTGAGGACTCCTTCCTCTTAGGATGTACTTCAGAAATTTACTAACACAAGTTTCTTTTTTTATTAACAAAAGGAAAGTGAAAGGATTCTTCTCCCTATTAGAAATAATGTGCATGTATTCTTTGTCCCTAATGGCAGTGTGTTAATGCTTTTGGTTCTTGCTGCTACGTCAATTAAGAGTGTGGCATGATATAGGGGAGCGACTCAATTGCCTGCAACTTAAGTTAATTATTCTTTGTGTAAGCAGAGACATTACCTGTTCTTGTCTCCGATCCTCAGTTGTATGAGTGGTAATTTTTTTGAAGGTGGAGAGTGGGTGGGAGGGGTTGAAATAACTTGACCTTGTTGGTTGTGTGCTAAGTGCCCAACAGTCCGGCACTTACCTGTCACCAGATTATCAACTTCATCAGGGTCCCACCTATGTTGGTGTTCGGGAAGGCTAGATGTACCCCTAAATTTGTAGAGTGAATGTTTGTTGAATAATAGCCTCGACAGGCTGGCAGCTATCTCTACTTTCTTATTTAGGATTTGTTGTTGCTTTAGATGGGAAGGAATAAAATACAATACCAAAAAAATGATATTGGGAAAACATTCCATGCTTGCTAGTAATAGCCATATCATGGAACTTGCAGATCTAGAAGATTTACCATTGAGTGACTGGAATGGTAAGTTGAGGGCCTCAAGGCATCTGGGGTATTAACTTATTAGCTACGCATTCTTGTGTTATAGAATGGCTGATGGATTCTTTGCTTTTGAGAAATATAAATGTGGATAATAGGTGTTTCCTGTCACAGTTTTGGAGATGCTACGGGTGCGCTTTCGGCTTTTGGGAGGGATAAGGAGATGAAGCTACTATGGCGCAATGCTGTTTTTGCTATCCTTTGGTGTTGCTGGCTAGAGCGGAATGCCCGAACTTTCTGTAGAGGGTCCCTACCACCTGAGGCACTTTGGGACAGAGTGACTTATTTAGCTTCTATGTGGGCTAAGGCTGGAGGGGCTTTAGGAGTTACTCCATTACTGAGCTTCAGAAGCTAGTATAATTTGTTGTAATTTCTTAAAGAGGACAATTTGTCCTCTGCTGCTTTTTTCACAGCTATATTAATACAAATTTTCTTTTATAAAAAAATAAATAAATGTGGATAATAGGAAGGACTGTGGCAGCCATGGAAGTCAAAAGGAATGGGTTTTTACTCTTGTGTCTTAACTGACATAACTATATCTTGCAATTATGGTTATTTCACTTTTTTGTATATTATTATCTTGCAGAAAATAACTGACCCATTATTTTTCCCTAACTTTGCTTTTCTCATTAATGTAGGAATTGTGTGGGAAAGGTGGAATCCTTCGGCTTGCTCAAAGTACCTTGAAGTTGGACATCTCACCCATTTTGAAAGAGTCTCTTGCAATTACTGCTGCTGTTTCTAGGCTAAAATCGCGAGTACTATCAATTGTAAGCCTGAAACATTGCATTAGTTCCCAAGATGTTCAGATTTTGGCTACTTGTTACACTTCGATACATGTTTTGACTGAGTAACTTGATGGTACCCTGAAGGCTTAACTGAGAAAAAAATTCAAGGTTACTTGAAAAGGTTACCCAGTGAACTTCAGAAGTATTCAGTCATGTTTATCCCTAAAATTGTTTTCCATTTTTTTGTTCCTTAAGTATGTTTGTTGGGTGGGGGGTACAAGTTAACTGCCATCCCACCAAACTTGAAAACCTACAGCTTTTAGTTTTTGACTGCGCAGTATTGCTTCTTTGCAGCTCTTACATCTATGTGAAGCAGAAAGTGTGTCTTATTTGGACGAGGTCGCTAGTATACCAGAAAGCCTGGATTTGGCGAAGTCTGTTGCAGTGGAGGTTAGTGTTGACTGATGAATTTTGTGGGGTCTTAAATATTCAAAACACATTTTTGATGAATTACTACTTTACATTGCTATCCACTTGACACTAGGCATGGAGATGGAGGTATAATTCTGTGGGCTGTCTGGCTTGTGTATATAATAATAATGGTTCGATCTTCTCAACTTTGCCAACGGCATTGTCCCATGAGCTCCTAGTCTGGCCTCCGCCCAGCCGACCTTAAAAAAATTAATAATCAGTTATTGAGATTGATGCTCCTTATTTGTTCACTATCCATGGACACCAGCTGTATGGTATCCAACCTCCAACCTGTTAATATATCTTTAAGGTTAAGTCGGAGTTGGAGTTTGTCATTAGACAACTAAATAGTGATAAAAGCAGTGCAAATGTATTGACCTATGTTTGTTTGCCTATTTATACAAGAATAGAGGGGACATACACAGTTGTAGCAACTATAGAAGTAAAGTACTTAGCCACACCATGAAGTTATTGGCTCTAAATCAAGCAGGACGAAAAGGACGAGGACTGAGCACTAGGAATGTAATTTCACTAGGAGCGTGGTTGCGTCTGAGTTAGAGATCATGATTAGCACCGAAATTATACCGAAGAAATCTATCAAGTATTTGGGGTCTATTATTCCAAGTAAAGGAGAGATTGACGGTGATGTAGCTCACCAAATCGAAGCTACTACAAGAAAAAATATTGCTCAAATTAAAAGATAAGTTTTATCCCGCAACTGTAAGGCCAGCTATGCTCTATGAGGCATAGTGTTAGCCGATTCAACAAGCACATGTTCAAAAGATGAGGGTGACCGAGATGAGAATGCTTTGTTGGATGTGCAACCTTACCAGAAAAGATAATGTCATGAATGAAGTGGTAAGAGACAAGGTGAGAGTGGCCGACATTGAGAGCAACATGCGTGAGATGAGAGTTAGGTGGTTTGGTCATAGTGAGGAGGTGCGAGATTACTATACTATTATACTTAGAGACTGTAAAAGAAGAAGAGGGAGACGGGAAGAAGAATTGGGGAGAGGTGATCCATAGGATCTGACCTCTCCGAGGATATGGCCCTCAATAAGAAAATTTGGCATAGTACGGTAGTAGGATGCAATGGTATCCTAGTTAGAGGGCTGTGTTGCATTTCTTAGGAGCTTATTCCGTTTTTAGAGTTACTCTGATACCCCCCCCCCCTTTGATTTATCAGTTGTTGTACCTCACCCCTTCTTCGTTAATATTTTATGTATTTGTTTTTCTTTGCATGCATCTGGTTTTTTTATCATTCTTATGCTCATTCATTCGTACATGTATTCGCTCTTTCATGCATCCATTCATTTGTTCACTTTTTCGTCCAACTATCTTCCAATGGTTTTCAATGTTTTCAAAATTGATTAAGAGCCTCTTTACTAGGCTACTAGCTAGGGGGAAGGCTGCGTACATTTGGACCTTCCCAGACCCCGCCCTCGGCAGGATACTTCTTGGGCTGTTGTTGTTGATAAGAGTATATGACTGAAGCTTGTTAATCCGTGTGAATGGCTGGGGCACATGAATACAGTTTTCACTTCATGATTCTTACCGTGCTCCACTTTGGAAGTACTTTTGTTAATGGAACATTTGATCTTTAGGTTATTGCTTTGTTGAAGACGATGCTGAGCAGATGTCCTAAGCTTAGGAACCCCTCCGGAAAAACATACCCAATGGGGCTTTTGCAACTCAACACACTGCGTCTAGCGGACATCTTCTCTGATGATTCTAATTTTAGATCCTACATTACCATATATTTCGTAAGCTTCTCAACCCCTACTGACGCTACTGTTGAAATATGCTGTGTTGTTCACCTAGTCTGATTTTCTCAATAATATATAGAGTGATGTTTTATATAATTTCCTCATTTTTCAACTTGGCTTGTGAATCAGTATATATGAATATGATGCTCCCTCTGTCGTAAATTAAAGTACCCACTTCTTTTGGCATGTAGATAAAGGCTCTGTTTGATTCAATCACTTAAATTCAGTTCAGTCCAGTTCAGTTCATGTGTAACTTTATCACTCATATAACTTTTTATTCCGAAATAATTTCATGATGGTAACTATGTCATCGGAAAGATCTGAAAGCATATTTTTAAATGAGTCCAATATTGACTTTGTTTGGACGAATTCTAAATGGTTAATGGTCAAGTTAAAAAAATCAATTCAGTTCAGTTCATTTTAGTTCAGTTCAGATCAGTTTTGTCCAGGTGAATGAAACAGAGCCTGGACAAGCTGAAAGTGGTGGTTGATTTCCCTTTATACCCCTCACTTTTATTCAATAGGGGAGATGTTTAAAGCATTTGGTGAGACCGACATGAGGGTATAAGGAACACTTCACCAAAATTTTACGTCTCTAAAAGTAGTGGTTACTTCAATTTGGTACAAACCAAAAGTAAAGTGGGTAATTCAATTTGGGACGGAGGGAGTATGAGTTTAATCTCATGCTTATGTTTCATTACCTTTGTATTTCATGTATTACCACGAGCCTTACATGTCAGCTTTGCCTTACTGCTGTTCAGACTGAAGTGTTGGGAGCTATCTTGTCCTGCCCTTACCAGCAATTCTTGTCTAGTTGGTGTTCATCTGATTTACCTCTGAAGGAAGAGGATGTTTCATTGGAGTATGAGCCCTTTGCAGCGGCTGGATGGCTTTTACATTTATCTTCCCAAGTGGACATGATCAATGCTGAAAACTTTGAGTGCAACTTCATTCCAACCAACATCGGCCATGCTTCCTATGCCCATCAACGAACATCACTGTTGGTTAAAGTGATTGCGAATCTACATTGTTTTGTGCCAAAGATCTGCAAAGGTCAAATATTATTCCAAAATCTTGTAGTAAGTGCACAAATAGTCAAGTCAGCTGGTAGTTGCTTAGTTCATTTAATGATTTAGCCTTCCTCCTAAACCACAGAGCAGGAGAGGAACCTTTTTCTTCACAAGTTTCTTGAACGTCTGAAAACGGAATGGCATGATCCACAGGGTGGGTTTGCATGCCCTTCTCAACCAAAGGCTGGGTTTTCGTTCAGTTCTGCACCCCAAAAAGCTGCTACTGTTTGCAAGAATCTTCGTAAGTATGACTTTCTGGTGATCATTTAGAGTATGTTACGGGAGTATTTTGCGTAACCTATGAGTATTCTGCATTTGTAGGTGCATTGTTGGGTCATGCAGAATCCTTAATTCCCACTTTTGTTAATGAAGAAGATGTTCAGCTTTTAAGGTAATCTTGAGCCCCTTATACGCGCAATGTACCTTTTCTTAGAGCATTTATCTTCATTATTAAATTTTGTATCCTGGCCATTTAGTACTTCTTATGTATTAAAGGAGGAATAACTTATGAAGAAAAATGGAAAGACAAGCCTTCTAGATGGGCAGAATATTTTTTGAATATGAGAAAGTTTTTATCCAAGGTGTACGAGTACTCAGCTGGAAGTGTCCAACATGGATATGTGTGAATGTGTCCAAGTGTCGGACTCGGCAATATTTTGCAAATTTAACATGTTTTTGGCCTTAAGTGTCCGTACCCACGTCCAAGTGTTGAGTGTCCGATACAGGTGAGTGGAATGAAGAGTCCAGGTAACATAGTCATACGACATAAAAGCCCACAAAACAGAAAAAGAATTCTTTTTATTACTAATTTGCCTGGTTATGATGCGTTTCTGTGAGGGGAAGAAAAACCAGCGTAACCCAAACTGCCAAAAAAAGCACCACCCAGCAACCTCATCTCCACATCCCTTCCAGAACTTGGAGCAAGTGCATGAATTCTATGTTTTGGATAGCGTTCTTTTCTCCTCAATTCCGAGCTATGTCCTACGTCAAGAAAGGCATCCATGTTCATAGCCTATATCCTTAAGATAGTCAGTAACTTAGTATGTACTGATCTCCTCTAGTTTCCATATGAAATGCACAAGCTTCTCACTTATTGTATGGTGATTGTTTTGACTGCAAATAAATTATAACCTGGACGCTGGACCTAAAACCTTTATGTTGCAAATTGAAGGAAGGCTAAATAACTTCTTTGGTCAGTGCTGCAGTTTTACCATACTACACACTGTGACACTAATTGTACTTTTAGATACTTTTCTTTGATATGCTCCACATTTACCTCTATTATCATGCTTACATGTCTTCGATCTATTCAGTCAGATATTTGGTGGTACTAGGTATATCTGAATGCTAGTTGAAGTGAAACATGATTGGATAAACCATCATGAAAAGAGAGGGAATTTAAACAAAATCATTGTTTGTGCTGCAGGGTTTTCTTTACACAGTTGCAGTCACTCATTGGTCCGGTTGACTATGAAGTAAATAAATCTCTGGTAAATATGCGTCCTCAACATATCACAAAAGTGTAAACTAACTTGCTCCACTAATCTCTGGCTGCTTCTTTCTTTCCTTCTTAATTTGCTAATTATTTTGAGAGGGATTACATGTCTATAGGAAGTTCAAAATGCAAGGGGCTGTTCATCTCCTCTACAAGAAAATGAGGATCTTGATCACAAGAGTAGAAATTCTAACCTGAGAGAAGGTATGTCGGAGAATTCAGCTTTCCCAGGATTGGATATTTCTCACGATCAAGGCGATCCTATTGATGAAGCTGATGGTTCAAGGCAAGATAGGAGGATAAATGAAGGTAAATCTACTAAAGCTTCATCTGAGGTTTTGGATGAAAACGAAAAAGATGTTCAAGTTGCTGAGACAAGCGGATCAGATTCAAGCTCTACAAGAGGAAAGAATGCTGCTCTTCAAGTGGGTAACGATGAACATACTGATTCAAGTGAGCGCTCACGCAAAACTGTTGATGGAGGTGTTAAAGAAGATGGAAAAGTTGAAAGTGCAAATGGCGAAGAGAAGCATCTAAGGAAACGTAAACGACCTATAATGAATGACAAACAGATCTCAATTATTGAAAGCGCTCTCCAGGAGGAACCTGATATGCAGAAAAATGCAGCTTCTTTACAATCATGGGCTGAGAAATTAAGTTTTCATGTAAGTTACTTTGCATTAATACTTCCTAGCAACAAGAAGCAATCAAGCACCCAGTGACCATTCTGTTAAAGTTGGTTTTTAGTTAACAAAGCTTTTACACTTAAATAGATTATAGCTTCCTTTTAAAAATTTGTTTATTTACTCTTCCAGGGTTCTGAAGTCACATCTTCACAGCTGAAAAACTGGTAAGCCACCTTTCATTTTTGTGTACATATTGCTCAATGGCGGGTGGGAGATCACTTTGTGTTGTTTGTGATGCTTATGGAGTTCTATAGGATATCCGCTTCTTTATGCCATGGTCCCTGCTTTTGCCGGACTAACCTTCTGACTCCATCTTATACATTTCTTTTGTAGCAGTTTTGTGTGTGGTGTTTTTGATATTTTACACTTCAAGTATCGAAATTATTTACTTACAAAAACAAAAAACAAATGGCTAAGTTGGTGTTTATACCTTGGAAAATAAAATGAAGATCTTCTATCTGTTCACACTCTAAAGATTGGTTACATTAATATAGCAATGCGTTATGATTAGTGGAGAAACCTTCCCTCTCGGGGTTTATTAGATTGTTCCTGTGAATGACATGTGCTTCTGATTTGTGAGGGAGTTCCTGCTATCTAGTACATTTTGGATTTTTAAATAGAGATTTCACTAAAGAATTGAGATCCTCTCCATTTCTTTTCTCTCCATTTCCTAAATGGAGGGCTAGATTTCCTTCCCTTATTTTACTTTTTTGCATTTGTTTAATTCAAAAATTGGGGAGAAAGAGATCTCACCCTCCATTTAGGAAATGGAGGCCTCCATTTCTTTTAGCAAATGGAGAGGATCCCAACTCTTTACTAAAAGCCCACACAGAGCACTACCTAGCATTATCTTGACACTAACTTGAAGTAAGATGGTTCCGTTTGGTGCGGCTGAATGGATTTAAGTTATTGCCACACTGGCTGTTATCCACCTTGGCATTGTGTACCATTTACTTATTTTAGTGATCGTCAACTGTGTATTTGATTGCTGGCTCTAGTTAGTTGGAAACATTAGCATGTGCCTGTTGGCTAACAGGCATCAATGAAGCAGAAAGTGGTTAAATGGTGTCATCCTGCTCTGTTTCTTTGCTTCACTTGATGATGCAGAGACATTTTGAGCCAGAAGATATGGTTCTGGGGAGAGCCACTCTAATTAGTGATGACTCATTTTCGCTCAAAGTAGGTGGCTTTGGGTGTGGGTTACCTGTAGCACTCATGGAGATGAGAGTGCGTGTCCCAACTGTGAATATTTGAGGGTGGTCTGAAGTCTGACCACTCTAATTAGTGTGCGTGCTCTGTTATTCTCAAGGTTTCTCTGATCCTTTGTTCTTCAGGCTGTTTAATCGCCTACAATTTAATTTAAATACAAAATGGGCATGCTGTTTTTTTGGTGATAATTACTACAATGGGCAGGCTTATTGGAACTTACTTTGATTTCTTTATTATTATTATTTTGTTCGTACTGTGTTTTTTTTGTGAAAGTAAGGATCTTGTTCTTTTCTCTTTTTTCCTCTTCATCAAAACTCTCCTTGAGTTGCATTTCCCTTGTAAGTAGTGTGAAATTATGTTTTTCCCTTGGTACACAGGTTGAATAACAGAAAGGCAAGGCTCGCACGTGCAGCTAAGGATGGTCGTCCATTACCAGAGGAGAATGCTGTTCATGGAAAGGAAGATGGCTTCATTGTGCCACCTTCCCTCGATTCATCCGTAAGTCTCACTGATGTCTTGCCTCTCCCCAGGAGTCACGTCCACGTGCCCCAAGTTAGTAAACCCTTTTGGGGGCCGAGTACAAACGGAGTTCGCCTAGATTTGACACCCTCATTAAACAAGTGTAGCGGCTGTTCAACTTCTAATTCACGTATTGGGAGTGTGGAGGCTGGTCAGGCCGTAATACTTACAGACCCCAACGGGAAGGAGGTTGCCAAGGGAACGGTGTCTCAGGTTGAAGGTGAATGGCGTGGTTGTGATTTGGTGGATACTGGAACTTGTGTTGTAGATATTACAGAGCTTAAGCCCGAGAGAATTGTGAGGCTACCCCATCCATCCTCAGGAGTAGGTGCTATATTTGAAGATGCTCCAATCAAGGTTGGAAATATGAGAGTAATATGGGATACTGGCCGGGTGATAAATCGAAAAATAGACCCTTGAAGGTTTTCTGATAGCATAGAGATCTGCTGATGCTTGAAGATTGTTTTGCTCAAGTGAAACTCATTCTCTTATGCACGGCAAAATTAGAGAAACAAAATAGGTGCAACACAGTTGTAGTCATAGATGTAGTTCGTGGTTACTTTAGTGGCCGGCTGGCCGCCATTTTCAAAAAAATGGAGGGCCTCTTCTTGTATAGTATCTTTATTTATATGGAAAATTTTAACATGATCACAATCTTCAAGAGGTAGTCTTTTTCACCTGAGCATGCAAGTAATTTGACCTTCATCAATTGGCAAGAATGTACAGCAGATACTGATTGTTATACCATCGTCGTTTGGAAATCGTGTAAATATTTTGAACCAGTAATGTTTTTGATTAATTATTAGCACAAGGCATTAGGACGGAGATGATCTGCAAGTATATCATCCACACCATGAGAAGCAAGTAATTTTTGTATTAACAACTGATTTTAGCAACTAATTTATGAACCACTAGTCTTGCCATCAAGGTCTTGTTCGGTAAAACTAGCAGTGTTATTAGTTGTTAACAGTACGTTGTAGCCGCTGCTAGCGTTTTTTTTAGAGGTTAACCGTTAGACGTTTAGATAGCCGATGAAAAAAAATGTTTGGTAAACTAATTGTTGGCTACCTATTAATTTGTAAAATGATATTAATGAAATTTAACAAAATAACCATATGTCTATTCATGTCGTGTTACAAATTAACAGGTAGCCAAACAATTAGTTTACCAAACATTAGATGTGTTATTAGTTGTTAACGGTTGTAGTAGCGGTAAGCGTTTTTATTAGAGGTTAACCGTTAGTCGTTTAGGTAGCCGATGGAATTTGTGTGGTAAACTAATTGTTTGGCTACCTGTTAATTTGTATAATGACATGAATAGTTATATGATTATTTTGCTAAATTTCATATAGGTATATTGAGGTATAACGATATTATAGTGAGGTACACCAACGTTTCAATAATTACATTGAGGTATGCCATATGGTAAACCCTTAGTGAAAATAATTTTCCAATGATCGGAATAAGTAAAAACAATAATTATAACCTTATTAAAATTGCAACAAACCAAGTCATCAACCATAAATTGAGTATTAATTTAGTATTATTAGAAGAAAATTTGCGAAAAACACCTGTTATACACATTTTGCAAATAAGTTAATAATAATATTATTATTATTATTATTATTATTATTATTAAGGAAAATTTGATGAAAATAATCCGAAATTTGCGCGGTTAGACAATAATAATCTCAAGTTGCAATTTACACAAAAATAATCCCAAGTTGCTAGTTTTGTCACATTATTGGTCCATCACTTAACACCGTCTACTTCCGTTAAGCTTTGCGCTAGTTAAACACACTTCTTGGTTAATCATTATATTATTACTACTATATATTAATCCTTAATTATAAAATACTTAAAATAAAACTTATTTTTGATCTAAGGTGTTAAACCGCCACCTTTCTCTCTTCAATTCACCACTAACTACTCATCCTCTCACCACCACCACGGCACCACCACTACACCACCACCACCACGGCATCACTACCACCATTACTACTCTCTCCACCACCCAATTTCAATTCCACTCCCCGTAACGCCACAAGTCCCAACGGCGGAAACAATACTTGCGGCCCCACTCACATCCCCATCCCCTTTCCCGACCCTGAAATCGCCGACGACCTCGCCACCATCACAAGCATGGGGTAAAAGAGAAGTACTGTAACGGGGTCACACAGGTGCGTAGTGATTGAAGTTCTTCAAATTAGAATTCCAATGATTATTAATTTAAAAGGGGAAATGATTTGATTCAATTCAGATTCTTCTAGGCTAAGTTGCAGGAGCAATCTTCAACAAACGATGATGAAGAATGATGATAATGGTGAATGGAGTAAAGGGAAGTAAAATTTGGTGCTGAAGACCGAAGAGAGAGAATGGGGAATTTGATTAATCATATTTTTTTTTTTTGTAGAGGAAATTTTGATTATTTAATTAATCTAATTATTGGATGATTTTAGGTGAAATTAACGCTAACCAAGTAACGGACTTAGACATTGTTAGACAGGGACCAATATTGTGACAAAAATAGAAACTTAGGATTATTTTTGTGTAAATTGCAACTTGGGATTATTATTGTCTAACAGCTCAAACTTCGAATTATTTTCATCAAATTTTCCTATTATTAATTATTATTAATATTATGATTCACTTTTCGGTAATAAAACAACATTAAATTTTTCATTATAACTTCGCCTTCATTTTTCTTTTCTTTTTTTCAATTTTTCTTATTTTCAATATACCCTCATGTTTTCCACAAGCTAAAAAGAATCGCCGTTCCACGATTCAACTTTTTTTTTTTTGTATATTTTTTTCTTTTTCATCCTTGTCCATTAAGACAAAAACCCAAAAACAAAAAACGAAAAAAACCCTAAACAAAAAAGAAAAAGAAAAGGAAAAAGAAGAACTTCAGCAGACCGGCAAGCACAAATGTTGTTAAACCCTAAACTCAACACACAAAACCCTCTCAATTCTCAAACCCCCAAACCTCCTCTCTCTCTCTCTCTCCTACCTCTCTTTCTCTCCTACAATGGCAGACAACACCCATATAACCGAAACCTTCCCCACAAAACCTCGTCTAAAACCAGCTTCAAAGAAACCCAACAAAACCCCAGAATCCAAATTCTGGAAATCGTTCAAAACCGAACAAATTTCTGGCCTAATTTCATCAATAACCTCCATTGATTTCTCCCCACAACCCCCTCACTTATTTGCTGCTACACACTCAGCTTCTCTCTCTTTCTTCAACCCACATCACCCTTACACTTCTAATGAGCCTCAATCCACCATTTCTGCCTTTAAAGACATTGCTTATTCAGCTTCATATAGGTCTGATGGTAAGCTTATTGCAGCTGGTGGTGAATCTGGTATTGTTCAGGTTTTCGAGGCGAAAGCCCGAACTAGGCTTCGGCAATTGAAGGGTCATTCAAGGCCTGTAAGGTTAGTAAAATACCCAGTTATTGATAGGTTACATTTGTTTTCCGGTGGTGATGATTCTATTGTTAAGTATTGGGATGTTGCAACTGAGAATAGATTATGTGATTTTTTGGGTCATAAAGATTATGTAAGATGTGGGTCTGTTTCACCTGTTGATGATAGTTTGTTTGCAACTGGAAGTTATGATCATACTGTTAGAGTTTGGGATGTTAGGGCGGGTTCGAAGTCGGCTATGGTGGTTGATCATGGGAAGCCAGTTGAGGATGTTTTGTTTTTGCCATCTGGGGGATTAGTGGCTACTGCTGGTGGGAATGTTGTAAAGATTTGGGATTTGATTGGGGGTGGGAAATGTGTTGGTACAATGGAGAGTCATAATAAGACTGTAACTTCGATTTGCTTTGGTCGTGTAGGGAAGGGTAGTGGGGAGGAATCGGACCAGTATCGTCTTTTGAGTGTTTCCTTGGATGGGTATATGAAGGTTTTTGATTACTCGAAGTTGAAGATTACATTTTCGATGAGGTTTCCTGCTCCTTTGATGTCGGTGGGGTTCTCCCCTGATGGATCGACAAGAGTTATTGGGACGTCGAATGGGATTATTTATATGGGGAAAAGGAAGGAGAAGGTGGAGGGACCGAGTGGAGGAGAAGTTGTGGGACTTCACTATAGGGAGCAACCACAAAAAAGGGTGTTGAAGCCGTCGTTTTTTAGGTACTTCCATAGAGGGCAAAGTGAGAAACCTAGAGAAGGGGATTATTTGATTTTGAAACCCAAGAGGGTTAAGTTGGCAGAGCATGATAAACTGTTGAAGAAGTTTAGACACAAAGAAGCTCTTGTGGCTGCCCTTGGGAAGAAGAGTCCAGAAAATGTGATTGCAGTGATGGAAGAATTAGTGGCTAGGAGGAAGTTGTTCAAGTGTGTTTCAAATTTGGATTTAGAGGAGCTCGAGTTGTTGTTGATGTTCTTACAAAAGAATACTACTTTGCCAAGGTATGCTGGTTTGTTGATGCCGTTTGCTAACAAGGTTATTCAAATGCGAGCCGAGGATCTTCGTTCTTCTGATGCCCTTAAGGGTCACTTAAGGAATTTGAAGCGATCTATTCTGGAAGAGCTGCGGATACAACAGTCATTGCTAGAGATACAAGGGATAATCTCTCCCTTGATGAGGATTGCTGGAAGAAGATAGTGTCGGTGTCCTTAGCATTTGTGTATGTTTCTACCAACCACCACTCTTTAATGAGGATAGTATTTTGAGGGCCATTTTCCCCTTTTCCTGATTAATCATATGTTTGCCTCTGGAATGCTCTTTGTATCTGGAAGTACATCGAATGTGAAATTTTGTTTTGGATCAATAGTACTTGGAATCTTGGATAAATTTGCAGTATCTATATTGATGGAAGCCTTGTGATGATTTTGGAATTTTGTTTTCCTGCTATTACAACAACCCATTTTTATCAAACCTGTTTCATGAAAGGTGATTTTTTTTTTCTTTATGGTAAGTATATATCCCATATAGCAAAGGAATGTCGGAATAACACCCTCGGATAATTACACCTAAAAGGCATACCATAGAGGCACCCTTAGATTCTTTGTGCAGAAGTCCTTGCTAGGCGCCTTCAGCGTGAAAGCGATGATTCTTCTGAAAGTGTTGGGATTAAGATTTGCAGAGGTGCAGAGAAACTTTATTTCCTCACATTTGCTGATGATACTATGATCTTTGCCGAAGCATCTAATCAAAGTTGCCACACAATTAAGAAAATTTTAGATGACTATTGTCGTATGCCAGGTCAATAAATCAACTTGCAAAAGTCTGCTTTTCAGTGTACGTCTAATATTGGTAGAAATAATATAGAAGCTTTTAAAGGCATTCTAGAGATGAGTCACTCAGTATGTCTAGACAAATATTTAGATTGTCCTATAATAAGTGATAGAGTGAAGACGAGCACATTTAGTGATGTTATTGATCGTACTACAAGTCATCTGTCAAAGTGGAAAGCAAATTCTCTTTCCCACGCGGGTAGAGCTACTCTTATCCAAGCAAATTTGGCAGCAATTCCAATTTATAGTTTTATACTATGCAAAGTTTTACTCTACCCCCAGCTACTCTTTCTAAGTTAGATCAAATTAATCGTAATTTTCTTTGGAATAAAGCCTCCGACAGTAAATCACCTAATCTTATAGGTTGGGACCAAGTTTGCAAACCAAAGAACTTAGGAGGCTTAGGCCTCTATAAAGCAGATGCGGTTAACAAAGCAATGCAAATGAAGCTACTTTGGAAGATTAGATCAGACCCTTCTAATAAATGGGTTAAACTAGTTTCTCATAAGTATCTTCGAGGTCAAAACATTTTTCAGTATTCTAATAGCCCTAAAATGTCTTGGCAATGGAGAAATCTTCTTCAAGTACGTTCTGCTTTTAAGAAAGGATTGAGATGGCAGGTTGGCGATGGTCAGAATATTAGTTTTTGGAAAGATAATTGGGTTTGTCGATTTCCACTTTTAGAAAAATTCTTTCTAGTGGATTCAGATGACCCTGTTTATGATCTTGATATCCCTATAAGTATGTTCATTAAAGATGGAGTGAGTTGGGATGTTGACCTTCTTGCTAAGATTGTTCTACCAGAAATTATTTCTTGTATTAAGGGAATTCATATTCCTTTTGATGAGGTTCCTGATAAATTTTATTGGGGTGCTAATAATGGAGTTTTTTCGGCTAAATCAGCTACTTGGTTAGCTTAAGGTATCCAAGATGATTATAACAAGAAATGTGATTTTAGTTGGATTTGGGACCTTAAACTCCCAAATAAAGTAAAGTTTTTTGTTTGGAAACTGTGTTTAGATGGTCTTCCAACTAAACATCATCTCCAACAAAGTAAAGTATTTATTCCCCAAGAATGTGTTTTTTGTAATTACCATTGTGAAGATAAATATCATCTCTTCTTCGATTATCCTCATTTTTACCAAATGTGGGATGAAGTTCAGACTATTTTCTCTAAGAAGATTAACATTTTAGTTCCTTCTGACTTATCATTTGTTGAAAGTTTAAATTTTTATAATAAGAATTTAGATGAATGGGATTTTATCCTCCTTATTTTATCTTGGTGGATATTCTGGTTTGCGAGAAATAAAACCAAGTTTGACAATCTTCAGACAAATCCTCTACAGATAACAAATTCGGTTAGGTATAGTTTTGTTGAGTGGAAAGCCTTTGCTGCTGCAGAAGTAGACTTTGATATTTCTGGAGTCTTTAAAAAAAGAAAAATTAAAAGAACCCCAAAAGAAAATGTTAATTGGTTTTCCCCAAGAGGAGACTATTTTAAGCTTAATTTTGATGGTTCTAAAAAGAATAATGCCTTAGCCTCAGCGGGCTTTTGCATACGTAATGAGAAAGGAGAGGTCATCACAATGGGTGCAAAACAGTGTAATGAATGTTCCGTCCTTCTAGCTGAAGCCATTGGACTTAGAGAAGCGGTAAGGGCTGCTAGAAATCTAGGTCTTTAGAATATTACAATCGAAGGGGATAACCTAACGGTTATTAAGGCTCTTAGGAGTGAGTGGCATATTACTTGGAAAATAGAAAATATTTTAATAGATACCAATAAGGATTTTTTTTTTTCAATAAAGTGGAAGTTCTCCATTGTTTCCTCGAAGCAAATTCGGTAGCTGATTATTTAGCTAATATTGGTTATAACCATCTCACGCTCACTTATTGGTCTTCGTCTTTTAATTCTACCCTTAACAATTTATTGATAAGGAACTCGGTAGGATAATCCTTTTGAGGTTATCCCGGCTTTCTTGCCTTTTCAAAAAAATAAATAAATTAGAGGCACCCTTAGAACCACTAATCACAAAAGAAAACAGCCAACTGGAATTTCAAAATCAACCTAGCAGCCTATTCGTAGTAGTTTGTTCATTTATACCTGCAGCTATACACACTATCATTCGCACACTAACTGTAAATTTTATATTCTGCACAATTTGCTCAATATCTCTTTTCCTGTCGCTGAAGTCTAGTGTTCCGTTCCAGCCAGAGTTCATAGATAGTAGCTTAGATAACACATCTTTCCTTTGTTATTTTTGTGGAGCCATCTTATCTCATGGTTCAAACTGTATACTCCTCTCTTTACTCCCATCCAGCTTAAAACCTTCTGCCATACCTGCTTACTGTATACGCACTCGAAAATAGGTGCTTGCAAGATTCAGAAGCAGCTTTACAGAGGATACATCTATTCACCAACATCAAAGCTCGCTTGCCGATCTTATCAACAGTGGCCAGTGCATCATTCAAAACCATACACGCCACAACCCTATGCTTAGGGGCATCTGCAGTCTCCCACTCTGTTCTATACCAGCAGCAGGGGGTCATAAGTTCCATAATAAAAATAATAGGCTAGAGATACTTGAAATTTGCCTCCTTTATGCCATGAAACAATCAAATTCTGAGCTTGAGTCACTCCTCCTGCCTGTGAGATGAACAAATCTCTTAAATGCAGTAACCTTTTCCAACCCCATGAATCTATTTGTCTTGCAGCCACATCCCACATGTTCTGAACTTCTGATGCTCTAGATAGTACTGAGATATCCTGTTCAGCCAAATAGAGTCTTGCTGCATAAGTAATTTAACCAGCCATTTGAGGGTCAACGCCCTATTCCAGCTTAGTGCCGCCTTCATGCTAAACCCACCTTTTTTTCTTCTTGCACATTCTTTCCGATCCCATGGATTTATTCTTCTTTTCTCACCAGAACAACCCCATATAAAATCTCGACAGAGTTTATCAATCTTTTTTAGAATTTCAGTTGGCAACAAAAAAGCAGAACCCCAAAAATTTTTGAATGCCAAATATCACAGAATTAACCAATTGCACTGCATAAGACAATAGTTGAGTACTCCATTGTAGCAAGTTTCGAGTAATCTTCTCAATCAACCCCTGACACATAGCAACGGATATTCTCGAGGAATTTAAGGGAATCCTCAAATACCTGATTGGAAGTGCCCCCTCGATGAAACCCGTATGCTGTAAAATATCATTTCTGACCCTACTAGACACACCACCCAGAAAAATATGTCTTTTGAGGGTTTGCAACAAGGCCAGACATTGCAGTGAACCGTGTCAAACACTTAACAGCAGCACACCCCGAAGAGACATCACCTTTTGTAAAGACAAGTAGATCATCAGCGAATGCCAAATGATTTATCCCCAGCCTAGAACACTTAGGGTGGGGAGCAAACTGTTTCTCATCACCTGCTTTTCGGAACATCCTAGACAAAGCCTGCATACTAAGCACAAAGAGATAGGGAGAGAGGGGGTCCCCCCTGCCTGAGCCCTCTCTTGCCTTCATATAATCCTCTAGGACTACCATTAACACACTGAGAATCTTGCAGAACCAATACATGTTAGAATCCAATGAATAAACAAATCAGGCACACAAAACTTCCTTAACACATGAGCCAAAAAGCCCCAGTTTAATGTGTCATAAGCCTTTTCTAATATCAATCTTCATAATGCCTCGAGGGGAAATCATTTTCCAGCCATTGCTTAGCCACTTCATGACTAAGCAACACATTGTCAAACAAAGATCTCCCTTTGATAAAGGCAGCCTGCTCATTTCCCACAAGAAACCCCATACACTCTTGTAGTCTATTTGCCATGATTTTAGTTATAGTTTTGTGAATAAAGGAGTAACAAGCGATAGGCCTAAAGTCAGCAACACTCTAGGGCATATCACACTTAAGCACAAGAATGAGAAAAGTGGAATTTACCTCTGTGAGTAACCTGCCAGTAGCAAAAAAGTCAGACACAGCTGAAGCTGCTGAACACACTTCCTTCGCCACAATAGACCAACCCTTCTTGAAAAAAAACAGATGAGAGATGTTCTTAAGTTAACAATGCAATCCAGATAATCCTGTTTTAAGCTACAAATTTTAAATAAACTGAATGTTTTTGAGAAATTTTCTTCAGTTGAAAAGAATAAGCAAGCAAATTGACATCATGGTTCTTCTTTAAAGTACAGTAATTATTGTTAACATAAAAACCCAGAATTGATATTCAAAAAACTAAAAACCGGAAAACTAGGTCAAATCAACAAGTAATTAAAGAAGGTGATCAAAACTGGAACATCAGCATACATACCATACTTATGCATGAGTCGTTGTGCGTTACCATTGTATTCTTGGTAAATTTGGATGTGAGTTTGATCAGGAACACTATCAAAAGACTCCAAAAGCTGATTCAAATACACCATCTTATTTCTCAGAAGAGGACATCACAAAGACGACCTCAATCATGACAGTCTGAGCATCAATGTTAAGTAAAGCTCTTATCCCACTTTTCAGTGTACCAGTGGAGTTATATATATGAATATAAACTTATATTGTTCCCATAAAGCTCTTATCACAATAATAAACCATGATTTATCTTTGGAAAATTGGCTACCAATAATTCAAAGTTTCGGTCGTCCGCTGCAAATACTTCCAAGTTTGTTTTCCCCTCAAAATACTCCCAAGTTTGCACCTATCCGTCCAAAATGCTTTAAATGAGTACCGAGTTAACCTCATAAAGCTCTTATAGCTCTTAATTATAAAAAAAAAAATAAAAAGAAAAAAAGCTCTTATAGCTCTTACGGGTAACGGGTTCATTAAGATCAATCATCGGTTCATTATTGAGATCAGGTACATTGGCGTCATCCATGATGAAGATTAAGATTAATGAGAAACAAAGGGGGAGAGCAAAGGCAGAGAGAGAAAGTGTTTGTTATTTGGCTGAAAAGTGAAAACAGGATATACGTTTAGTTAGTTGGTTATCAAGGAGAGAAACCCAGTATTTAAGAGGCTTATTAACAGCTTATACACTCGAAAAAACAGCTTATATTAGCGTATTTATTATTTTTTTGGTTACTTAGTCGACTTATTTGTTCACTGGTTTCTGGATTTTTTATTTATTATTGACAGGTAAACATTGATTCTAATGTGATAGTCTATCAAAACCCAAAAAAAAAAAAAAAAAAAAAAAGGTTATGTGGGATATTGAAATTTTCTTGCAATAACACTCACTTTTTAGGAAACATTAGGACTTTATCCGTGCTACGCACGGACGACCAATATATCACTATATTTTTATGTTGAAATTAATTTCTAGACTTTTTAAAATTATACATAGGTATAAAATGAATAATAGAAAATACTGATTGATCGAAATGTTACACATGTTGGAAATATGCTAATAATCCGCTCAGGATGTGACTTAATAAGTAATTCACTAATTGGAATCAAAGCTGAAATACTTACCTTCTTTAATTTCAATTGGAAAAAAGGCAAGGGTGACAACTCACCATCTAGAAAAAGGGAAAATAGTACGTAATTCATCAAAATGTGACACTTGTATATTACATGCGCTTATACCCAACACTATATAAACAGTATTATATTATGTGCATCTATTCCCCAAATATTCAAAAAAAGATCTAACCCAATAAAAGTTAAGTTTTTATTGTGTTAAAAATATTAAAGCGGGATATTATTAATTACATTTTAGATTGTACTAATGTAATTCTAACTAAAGGAAAAAAAAAAAGAAATATGAATAGATTACAACAATTAATATAGGATATTGACAACTAATTACTCACCAAAATAAAAACAAAAAAATACAAATAATTAATGACCAATCAAACTGTGACACTTGTCACGTTATCTGCCATCTTACCCAAAATTATATACTACACTTATTCCCCACATATCAGTCACATGTTTTTTTTTAGAGCGAATAGGAAATTTTCATTAATAGAAAAGTCATACGGCATCCACAATCAAAATAACCCTAGAATATACCAAAACAACAATAACAACACAATTTTTGCTAACAAGACAATTGACAAGCACACCCCGGTGCAACTCCCAACATGCATAGTAACCATGTGCTTTCTTTGATGTATCTTTATCTTTGATGGAAGTGAAGATCTTCACCGCGAGCAAAGCAATCACTTGTCTACAAAACTCTGTTTGATACCATCGGTTGTATGTATATCCGGTCCCCAAATTCATATTGAATCTATAAAATAGATATCGCACCATAGGCGAAAAGAGAATCCTACGAAAAGGAAGAAATGAAAATACCAGTGAACTCCACAAAGGGAGAAAAATTTATTCCACCTAAAGCGAAAACACCAGTCACATGTTAACTGTCACATAACCTACGTTTATCCCAACAAATATTAGTCAAATATCACCTATCATGTAATACCCACAACTAAATTATATAATTTGAAAATGTTCACTTTATATGTGACCCTTGTCTCATTATATTACTTGCGATTATCCCCGTAAAATTAGGCTAATAAATATTAGTCACATGTTCGTTGTCCCATGACCTACGCTTATCACCGCATATATTAGTTAAAAAAAACCAACCAATCTATCATTTAACATGTCCATCAATAATCAAAAATAAAAGGTTGAAATGTTTAAAATATATTTCACTCGACCATAAAAGCTAAAATATAATTAAAAGAAATAAAATTTTAATAAGTTTATTATACTTTTACTACGCTTATCACCGCATATATTAGTTAAAAAAAATCAACCAATCTATCATTTAACATGTCCATCAATAATCAAAAATAAAAGGTTGAAATGTTTAAAATATATTTCATTCTGCCATAAAAGCTAAAATATAATTAAAAGAAATAAAATTTTAATAAGTTTATTATACTTTTACTACGCTTATCACCGCATATATTAGTTAAAAAACCCAACCAATCTATCATTTAACATGTCCATCAATAATCAATAATAAAAGGTTGAAATGTTTAAAATATATTTAATTCTGCCATAAAAGCTAAAATATAATTAAAAGAAATAAAATTTTAATAAGTTTATTATACTTTTACTAATTAATATTTTATATTATAGTTATTATTGTTTAATTTTCATTCCCACAAAAAAAAATCATTATTTTTTATTAACTACTATCTAAATAATGATAATGGTTTAATTAAAGTCATTAACACTCCATATTAATTTGTCTTAATAACTATTCATATCATAACCCCTCTCAAAAAAAAAAGGAAAAAGAAAAAAGAGTATAATTAATGACTTGGGTATAAGCCAACCGGAGAGTGATACTTGTCACCTCACCAGCGCGCATATATATATATATATATATATATATATATATATTAGATGAGTATATCACTAAATGAGTATCATTAACTTCACATGAGAAAAGGAAGATCAGTTTACTTGTGGTTAGTGACTCATGGATTGTCGAGACATCACAAAGACGATCTCTGACGCTTGTACATTATGAGTTTATCGAGATTATTATTATTATTGTTGTTGTTGTTGTTGTTGCACTGACAATCTAACTACTAACTTTATTATTTCTAGATTTAAGAAACTCCTTTTGTTTTTTGATCACAAAAGGATAATCACTTTAATTATAAAGAATATGTGCGCATGAACCTTAGACGATAAATATTTTGCAATAGAATAGTTATAAAGTACGTCATTGGTTTACAGAGGATGCCCTAGAGGGCTTGATCATAAATTATTGCCTTATTGGTTTAGCTTAAATCAGTAAAAGAACAATTAGGCTTGGCTTATTTTAAGCAATATCAAAGCATTGTTTTCTCTCCAAAGGTTTCAACCCAAACTCGAACTGTATTATCTTTTGCATATTTACAATAGATTTAATACGTGCAGACAAAGATAAAAGACTAAGTCTTCCATGAGACCAACTTAGTGTTAAATAGGTCGCTATTTAAGAATGTTCGGGTCACTTAATAAAAATCGTGACCCTTAATTCACTAAAAAGTGTTCATTGACAGAAAAAATACGTTAACATAGTCACAAAGTGTTAAAAGACAAAGAAAAAAAATATTCAACCCATGTACTGCACTGTAGATCTTCCTTTTATCTTCCTGAACACTTGTTCTTGTAGACATGAAATATTGCAACTTCTACAGTGCTACAATAGAAGACTAGAAGTAAACTAAAAAAACCAATGAGCACACTTTCCAGTTTCCACATCTGCATCTACAACAGCCACAAAGGAAAAAATAAATAAAATAAAAATACCCATCTTTACAAGGTAAGGCCCTAGCTAGAAGTTAAAATATACAAGATCGAATGTACGCATGCTACAGGAGTTCTCCAATCTTTGGCAGCAGTTGAAATCTGCATTTCCATCACTACTTTGATCACCCTGCCCATAAAACATTTCAGCTCATAAGCTTCAGATAACCAAACTTGGTGAAATCCATGACATGAAGATTAGCTGTGAGCCTGTCGCCATACTGATAGGCTGATAGAGAGACATGTATCCTCAACAAAACAGAACATGAACCAAGGGAGAAGGTGGGGGGGGGGGGGCTACGCAGGGAAGGAGACAGAGAAATAGTAAGGGCAGGGGAGGAATTAATTGATCCTGGGTCCGGTTTATAGCCGATGGTGGCATATTAAGATCTTAACTTGCGCAGTACAAAACAGGTTTCTTAGTAATAATATGAATGCATCCAGGTGACAAAATTTCACTGAGCATGATTCAAGATGGCAAAGGAGTTTGTACTATAGATCAATACTAACAAAGCAAGGAGACTCTGTGCTGAATAATGTATCCCAGGAAAAACTATTGCTCAACAGCACAGGATTGTCCAGTCCTGACCAGTATAGGATAGGTCACTAGTTAATATCCTTCACCTGGTTGATTCCTTGACGGCAGTATAGACTGCCAAATCCTTGAACTTGGTCACAAGTTTAGTGCTCTAGGTAAGTGTAACATGATCATCCCAAAATTAGCCATGCAATCAGCCTTATCGTTGCGACTTGAACGGGGCTAAAAGAACTTGCCACAACTTGCTTGGTTTCCTCTAATTTTATACTTTTATTTAGGGTATTTTGAATTTTCCTCAGACTTTTTGAGTTTTCACTTGAGATGCTTGGACTTGTATGACAATCTCCTTCCTACAATATGCTGTTTTTAACCTATTGCTTCACTAAATGTTCATTCCATGATAGGTCGAACTCGAACCTATTGCCTTTTTTAAAACCTCTGAAATCTCTTCTCTGACAGAAACATAAAAGTTAGGACTTCAATAATTCATACATTTCAATCCTCGGGGTTCCTTTGTAAGTAACAAACATTATCATTAGGACACCAAAGGGGTTTCATCTAGCACAAACTACAAGTGTGATCCTCTAAACAAAGGATATTTCCTAATTGCTTACACCTACCTTCCACAGTTCCACTGCTTCCCCTCTAAATGTAATTAACATGCTATAGGAGTATAAGACTGAAAAATTTAGAGCTAAACAGCATGCACTTGCTTTGCTATTCTCATGCAAGAATGAAATCATCCCTCTATACTATCATATGGAAGGTGAAAAGGACTAACTATTTCATACCTGACACTCTTGACGCTGCTTTTGACTTTAACTTGGATGATTTTAGTACGTGTATCAAAGCAGTATCCTCATCCTCATCCTCATCCTGCTTGTCTTCTTCATCTGGTGCTTCTTGATCAGATGAGCTTATCATGTCGTCTTCGTCACTGGAGCTGTGCTCATCAAATAACTTCTTCCCCTGTAGTTTACGCTGTTTGGGTGGACGACCACGAGGCCGTACTGAAGTTCCTTCTTTCTCATCAGCGCCTGAAGCATCATTTCACAATAACAAAAAAACACAGGCACACAAGATGCACCAATCAGTTACTAAGGTGAAAATTTTATGCTGATGAATAGTATTCATCTGAAATCTGTCTAAAATCCAGCATCAATGAGGCGTTAAAAAGAACTTCATTTCGTTATCTGAAAAGCAGTGGAGTTCCAACGCAAAATGACTCAGCATATAGACAATTATAGAGAGCAAGAAATTGATGTCAATCACAGGCTTGCAACTAAACAACTCGTTGCTCAACAAAATCCAAATTGGAACCATAAACATATTCAGAATTCATTTACTGCCATAATATTAAAGACTTTCCAAGGGCCAAGGCACATTGGTCAAATCCCTTTCCGATACTCAGACCAAATACAAATAGGAGCAACAAGAACAAACTCATCCAGTGTCACATAATTCGCTCGACCCCCCGGGCAATTTGCATTCCCAAATTGTAGTACTGCGTACCGGGAACAAAATTCGCTGAACCCTCCTTAAAGGACTGCACAACTTAGGCAGAAAATTATGTTCCAGTACTCGTTCGTCGTACCTACACGTACAGCATACTATATGACACTGAACTCATCAGTGCTTCTCAGTGCAAGATACGGTTTACATTTTTTTTTTATCAGTGTAAGACTAACTACCACTAAACCAAGGTTTTTGTGTAAATAGCATTACTTATACTGAAGGTGATGCAGAAGATGCAAGTCTTAAAGCTAGCCAGTTTATGCCACTAAACAATTTTTTTGCAACAAAACAACAGAAAAGCCAACAAGTACAAGACAGATTATCAGCTGATTAGATGATGGATACATTAAAAGGGGAAAATGGATTGGGGTTAACTAAAGCTGAAATCTCATAAGAGAAAGCTACCAGCATGTAACATGCCAAATTACATATCCTACCTCCATGGCACTATAATTTCTGAGGAATTTTTAGCCGTGCATTATAATGAATTAGATTCACTAAAATGTCCTTTTTTTTCTTTTTATTGTGAAGTAGTGGGCCAGTCAAATACCTTTCCAATCAGGGTCTAAGGAAAACAGTCTCTCTGTATTTTCTGGGGAGGGGGTGGAGGAGTAATGCTGCATACATGTAAATTGTAAACCCCCCCCCCCCCCCCAAAAAAAAAAAAAAAAAAACTCGTTAGAGACATTGGGATAACAGAATGGTACTTCTCAGGAGGTAAGGTTGCAGGACTTTCCTTATAACAAGCTATGTTAACGTGATCCCAAAGCAAACAAACTGATATGTGGAACAAGATAAATTGGGAAGGGACAAGGCAAAGAGCCACAGACGGGACAAGACTAAGATGATGGTGATGATAAAATCATAAGAGAACTTTTAAGATACTGAATTGGTGTCCTCATGCCAAATTACATATCCTACCTAATATATGCAAGAAATCTTAAGAAAGGACAAAAGATTTAAACAATAAACAAAATGGGGTTTCTTCGTCAGACAGCAACACTAGTGTGGTGGTGGTTTCGGGGACAAAATGAAGACGCTTTGGCACTAACTCTACCCATGTAGTAGGCAGGGTATTAAATAATGCCTGGTATGCGACGTTACGGCCGTTATGTAAAGGATTTCAGGTTGCCGATACACAAAATTGCGGTATATAAAGGCGTTTCTATACGGACGACACATGACCGGTACGGGCGATAAATAACCGGTAAGGCGGATACATGACTGGTATGGCCGCTAAATGGCTGATACAGCCGATATGACCGATACCAAAATTCACACCACGACGGCCACAACCTGATACGCAACACCCGTATCAGTCCCCTTCGACAACAGCGCAACCGAAACCGCGATTTTGTACCCTGGGAGTAGGTCTGTAGGGATGAGTACAACAAATAGATTAGCGTTCTTGACAGCTTTATGAGAGGGAATAGATGCAGTTTCAGAAGAGTTTTCAGGATCCAGGAAAGAAAGGAGCATCCCCTCTGACTTATTCTGCGAAAGATGAAGTTGGATTTGCAGGCCCCTTCTGTACTCTTGCAGTTTCTAGCTCACTACAAGGCCGCCGTTTCCTAGGGCAAACCACAATGCAACAACTTCAAACCGTTGAATCGTAATTACGTTTACAGAAAGAATTAGAGAGTGAAGAGGACCATATATGTTCACTAGCCACGAAATTCACATATCACTTGGCACTTGCACCATAACTCAAATTACGCTTTTAGTTCAGAAGCTGCCAACCCAGTTGCTAATTCCAAAAGAGGCTTCCACTCTCTAATAACCGTGTACACTCTTTAATCCTTTCCTCCAGTTTTTATTCGGTTACACATAAAGATATGTATGGCTCAAGGTTGGGAAAAGATAGTCGCTGAGGAACTCGTCACAGTCATCATAGAGTTCTGCAAGGAATGAAAGAGCCACTTCCTGTTAAGTAGCTCTGAAATAGAAATGAATTCTGGTAAAAGTTCAGTTCCTGTCATAAACTACCAAGCTCCACAAAATACTGGATCACAATCATATGCCCTTTTCCTCTCATGAACCTTGTTCAACAGTTTGTAGACTCAGGCATGATCAAGCTTGTTTGGCATCAAAGAAAAATTAAAATAAGTGACTAGAAAGAGATATCCTTTCACTATTTGTCGATTCATGATGCATGGAGTTGATAAGTCAGACAATAACAAGAAAATTTCCGACTCCTATCCAACAGATGAAGAGTCACTAGCAGTGTGTTTATTTTTCTATCTAGTAATATGAGCATGTGGACCATGAGGATTTAGCATGTAACAAGCAACAAAGACAAGCTTCAAAGAAAAGACTTCCATCCGACTTCACAGAGCTAACTTCAACTGGTAAGCTTCACCAATAAATCTACCTAGATATACAGAATCACGGGAATTTCAAAACTGTTGAAAACTGAAACACTATATCAAAGATGGCAAAACAAAAAGGTCCTAGTAGCAATCCAGCAACCCTATCAAATGCCCAAGGACATAGATCATGGAAATTGTGAAAGGAATCAAAACTCTACCACAGCAGGCTCAGCAGCAGTGACAACTGCTGCTTTATAATGAGACAGTTCTAGAAAGGAAAACTAAAGCCTAACAAGGATGAGTTTGAGAAATAGATGATATGTCGCAGTAGGGTTTTGAATGTGACATGTATCCTGCAGGAAGTCTTGAATTAATAGATCATGATGTTGCAGCTGGCAAGTGCTTTTATGGTGCCTCAGCCAAGCATCACGATGATTTTTTATGTTAACATTTAAGTATATGACTTGCTTTCATACCAAGTTGTTATCCAGTAACAATAAAAGTCGAGAGAGAGGAGAGAGGAGGATATGACAAAAGCTCGCAGGATTCACTATTTTGAGCTTGCACCAGTTGCCCCTTATACTCCCAAAGATATCATCTGAACACTGTCTTTGAAAATAAAGTCGGTTATCAGTCTCAACAATAATTTAACATGAAATACCTGCATTTGCTTCCATCTTTACACATTTCTCCTGGAGGATCTCAACAAACACATGATATGGACGCCAACCACTAGGATCCTCATCTGTGTTTATATTCTCTATTCGCTCCTGGACATTTTTTAAGCTATAAGACCAATCAAGAAGTTCTATGTTAGACAGAAGAACAATAAAAACAAGTCGCAGACAATGGGGTAATATTCAGGAGTCAAACTTACACGTCACTGACATCCGTGGATGGAAGCTTCAAAGCGAAATGAAGGACAGCACCTTCTAAGAAAGACAGTTGATGAGGTAAATTTACAAAAGCGTAATCTACACCATCCTCCACAATCTTCAAAATGTCTGATCTGTGCTTACTTCTTGCAGCACCCACGAATGTTGATGATAGCTGTTTAGCAAGTTCCTTGCAATCAAGAAAAGACTTGTTCACAAAGGACTTATCATCATTACTAGAACGCTGGACCATATATCGATGATGCGCCTGCCAAGTCAATATATTGGATAATTAGCCAAAGTGACAAACTGAAACTTTTCACATTCATGACGAGTAATTTGCAAGTATAAAAAAATTTGCAACACCCAATATTTTCAGAGATTTGAAATTATTGAATTATAGCAAAGTAATTATTTGGGTCAAAACCCAAGACTAATTCAAAGTATTCAGTATAAGCCAATGACCCAAAGGCCATAAGTATGCTATTAGTCCATTTTCTAAAGATCTTAACTACTGCAGATTTTAGATGTATACTTATTTGCTTATTTGTTTTTTTATAAAAAGAAAACTAATTCTACCAATGAAACTAAAGGCAGCACGGAGGACAAGCGTCCTTTAGCATGCAGAAAGTTTCAAATTAGCCAATGTATTAGTAGTTGGACCTCAGAAATAGAGTGATTACTTTTTTAATTATTTGTTTAATTTAATACAGGCTACACATTAAATGGGGGTTTATTTGAATAATGAGCAATGAGAGATTTTGAATAAAGTACTAAAAATCCCCAAATGAGTTATTTCTTCTGTTTCCTAACATGGAAATTTTTTACCATTTCCTATCAGCTCCTCTCTCTATGCATCCCCTCTACCCCCCCCCCCTCCTTTCATGGCTTCAACCCCCCCTAATTTATCTCTAATCACTCCCACGGCAAGACATTAAGAGGAGACGAGGCAATCGGTTTTCCTCACGCAAACACTCACTCCCACTCTGCATCATCTCTCGCTGGCTTCTAGCATTCCCACTTTAACAGTCGGCAAGCAGCCCAGAGAGCCATAAACCACTGCAGCTCCTTTCAGCTGTCTTCCCCAAGACGGTGTCCTCTCCGCTGCTCTCCCACTAGGCTTGCAGTTTCTCTCTTCTTTCCAAACTCAGTCTTTTCCTTCTCTTTTCTCTCGCCAGCAAGCAGCAGCCACAGTGATGATGGTGGAGGCCATCGGCGACACCAAGCCTCTCTGTTGGTAAGCACAGCCTACTTCCCCCTGATCCTCATTCTTTTCTCATGCTATAACTGCATCAACTCGCTTCTGTTTTGTTTTGGAGCAGTTGTGCTGCAACCACCATACCTGATGTTCCCATCGTCAGTGTTTGTTTACATTATACCTGCAGTCGCAGAGGCACAAAACAGCAGCCTCATGAACCATGAACGCCAGCTTTCTCATTTGACGCTCTCGCCACTGTCTGCTTCTCTTCCCAGCCATTTCCAAGCTAATCCAGTGGAAGCTTGCCTTCGTATTTGACATTACTTTATCAGGGATACTTAGCTTGTTCTATGAGCAGTTTCAAGGTTAAATAAATACCAATTGAATGGCTTTGTATTCTTCGTATTATTTGGTAATTCAGGTATCACTAACATGACATCTATTTGGATTAGGGAATTTGGTTACTGTAGAAGAAAGCAACAGTTCTGTGAGCAACCAGCATGTTGATTGGCTGTTTTGCATGCGGTGACAGTTGATGGCTGTTTTGTATGTGGTGACAGTTGATGGCTTCATGGCCATTGCTAATGCTTCAGAGTTTTTAAGGCTAACCAAGAATAATAGCTTGAATTAACAAGGGAACATGACGAAATACGTAATTTATGAGATTCTAGTGTGCGATCTATAAATCACAAGCCAGCATAAATATGCCAAGTAAGCATAGCGAAACTAAGCAAGAGAATCAGTTTTAAGAGTAAGGACAATGATAGGACCTATGGAATACATTTAATTATTAGTACTGTATATTTAGTCACAAACCAGGGTGTTATGACCTTCCCCAACTGCAACTGTAAGTGCATCATCTACTATACCGCCAATTCCAAATCTTGGGACAAACATCTTCGCATAATAAATAATATCACCAACTCCATCTCAACATATTGTCCAACTCACTATATTTTCCCTCCCTAGTTTGTCTCACCTAATTTTTATGTTCTCTTTTAGATAAAGAAAATTTTTTCTAAAACTGAATAGGAGAAACAATTACAGACTAAGAGGACAACGAGTCCTCGAAGTAGCATAAATCACCCCAGTAATGTTGCAAGGGCACCCCTCTCAGAGCCCCCGAAGCCTTAGCCCATAAAGAAGCCAAGCACACCACCAGATCCAAAACAAATCCAAGAGGCTTATATATACCATCAAAAATCTGAGAGTTCCTTTCCATCCAAATACACCAAAAGATAGCACAAAAAAAAAAGGGCATTACTACAACATCCTATTCTCCTTTATGTATCAAATGAAAGCTGCACCTTCTTTCTCATCCCCTTTTGTCACCATTAAAAAATACACTTTAACTTCGTAGTTTCACCATGACAGTGAGATGGATGAAGTAAAAAGATCAACGAAGCACTTATTGGGATAAATGGACGACTCATCAACTGCTCCAAGAACCAGTCAAGCTAGTTATGACATGGTTCCTATCCAAAAAAAGGTAATGAAATGCATAATAGAATTAGTACAAAACCACTTAATCCGAAAATTTTACCCTTTTAAGTGCTTCAAGAAATAAGCCAAATATATTCTCATTTTTCTTCCTCAGAACAGATATTAGCTGCTTAACCACCTCAGCAATGTTTGTCCCGTGCATTACAAAATGAGAGATGATCTCTGGACCAAGATATTCCTGCATCAACATTTAGCATGTAATCACTAAACCATTACCAAAGTGAAACACGTCAATCTGAAGCATACGAAGCACAATATGCATTTACATAGTAAAAACATATTTACATGTCAGTAACCTCTGGTAATGACAAGAATGTGACCTAAGATGAATCAAAAAGCAACGTCTCAGACCAATGAGATCTTTACCATGGGAACTGTATCAGTAATCACCAACTGTGATGCAGCAATGATAACTGTATCTCGTTTTGTCTCTTCTACATACTCTCTATTGACATCTTCATCATCAGTCTCATCTGCAGTAACATAGAGATAGAAGCAAGAAGGCGATCATAGTTTTCATAATTCAGATGATCTGAATGAGCATTTACACACAAAAATAATTCAGATTAAGATATCATGAAAAAACCTAACTGATCATTCATTGAATCCATATTCCTGACCAATTTCAAGCCATATCAGAACTTACTTGAAATGTTAAGCTGCTGCTCACAAAGCCTCCAAAACCTTTCAAGAATAGAATCTTCTGGGCAATATCCCAGAATTTCCAGAGCCGTAGAAGAGAATTTAGATTTTTTGAATAAACACCAGAGCTCAACAAGCATTGTACAGACCTAGTGCACAACAGGGATTAGTTAGAGAATATTCTCGAACTTTTACAGGCACTTCTACCAAGAGCATTTTCCTGCATGACATGCTATAATGAACATGTACGCACTGACCATTACAAACTACAAGTAGAAAGAAGCTTACTCTGCAAGCGAGCTGATTTTCTAGATCAATCTCAGGTTCAACTTGAGAAGTGGGAAGAAAATATTCCAGTTGCTTGAGTAAAGTATCACGTTTGGAGTGCAAAGAAGACACCAACACCTCAGAGACAGTTTCGGAGTTCACAATAGAGTATAGAAACCATTTTATGTGAAGGAACATGTTGAGCAGCAAAAAACTGTTCACCTGTTAAGCAAAACCATCAAGGTACTACCAATACCAAAATTTAAGCATTCCATAAAAAATTTCAATTGCGCTTTACAACACACCTCATCATTCACATTTCTGAAACTCTCAAGCATAGAGGCAAACTTCTCATATAAGCCATCAATAGGTACAGTCCTTGACAACTGGAGCTCATACAGTCTTTTTAAGTTCACAAGAAGAGGGTACTCATCATCACCATCCTGTCATAAAAATACAAAATAAAAATAAAACGTCAGGACTGCAGTCTGAGTCAACAAGAACAGAGTGACTTGGTTCAAAGACAATACCGCCACTTCTTTTGCAGCTGTATTGAGTTTTGCTATGAGTTCATCCTCAAGTTCCTTCAGTTTATTGTTAGCAAACTCTTGCAGCTCTCCTCGACACTCCACTGAACAGAAGTTCATTGCTTTCACACAAGATCTGAGAGTGTCCTTGTCACCATGTTTGAAAAATGCCTCCTTCATGAGGTGAAGTACATTTTTGAAATTCTACAAGACAGGAGAATATAAAGTCCTCAGGAACTGCAATATCTCTTCACAATAGTATAAACAAAAAGACAAATTCGCTACACACCTGTTCTTGTCTCTTCAGTGAATAAAGCTCAAGATTCATATGCAGGACAATTTCAATTAATGATGGAGCTTTTGCCTTGTCAGCTATGTATTTACGCAGAAGCTGCGGGTAGTTCTTCATCATGGCCACAGTTAAGTCCCGCTTGTTGTTTTCAAGAACTTCCTAGTAACATACAAATTACAGATATGAAAGACATAATTATTACCAGAGCTAACTTGCCATAAGAGAACTACTGTAGCTCCTACTACACTCATTTTCTCAAAGGTTTTCAGCAGGAAATGAACTAAGAGTTCCTTCAGCCTCAACAGAAGTAACACCTTATCTTCCAATCATTATAGATAGGCTAAATCGACAATAAACATTAACACATACAGTGGATAAGCACCAGTTACGAGCAGCCCAGCACTATTACCAACATAAGACACAGACCAATATTCAATTAAAATGAAGTATAACTCCCCTCATAAATTGAAGGTTTTGACTTTTGACAATAGAGGCACATTCAAACACCCAAACATGGTGTGAGTAGTTGAACATGATCAAATCTAAACCAGGGACTGAGAAAATGACCTACAATTCCAAAAGTTGCACTGCAAGTCACTAAGAAAACATAACCGAAACAGTGGATGCACTCAATTTTCAAAATTGAGAAGAATCGGGGAAAAAATGATGAGAATAGCAAACCAGTGGAAGGAAAATACCATGAGAACTATACGTTGTGGTAAAACCATCAACTAGTAGTATATGAAAATCTAAAGAGGATTTTAAAATTTAAAGGGAAAAGAGAAAGAAGAAAGGAAAAGATTTGAAAGCTGTAAACAATTCTAACAAAAACACAGAAGAAAACCTTTTGAGCCTTCGTATAGTAATGTTTTCGATTATCAGTAGCAGGTACAATGCTCTCCCCGACAGCCTTCTTGGCAGATGCACAAAGTAGCCGTATCAAATTTGTTGCATCAATTTCAGTAAGCTCAATTGATGGATTTTCATCGAGGAGCATGGAAATGATACACCTCCAATCCTATGAGAGTAGCATAAAAAGAAAAGGAAACAACATAAATTTATTCATTAGAAATATTGATGCTTACTAGAGTACGTTCAACTAAAAATAGAAAGAAAAAAAAAAGATAGCCACAGATATTATTTCAGCATATGGATATTTGAGAAGCCACCAAACTTACTTTCATGGCCTTCATGTACTCCCAGACATCATCAATGACATAAGTAATCAGAATAGGATCAGTTGAGAATTCTCTCAATATTTGTAACATTCTACTAAGAGTAACCAGAGAAGACTCGATGTCAGCTGCAAAGAACACCATTCAAATAGTGAGTAAACGCGCATCCACTAACAAGGCAAAAGAAGTGGAAAAAGAGAGAACTTTTAGAGAGAGATTGAGAACTGTTGAATTTCTGTGCAATCAAGTGATCATAAACCAGCTCCCCTATTGCACGCCTAATTTCTGGAGGCTCAACAACAAGCAGATCATACAAAGGACCTAAGTGATCATCCGATAAAAGCTGATGCCTGAAACATACACGATATGTCATCAGCACATAAGCATTCAATGCAAACATTGAAGAAGAGGAAGCTAGGTTCAATAGAAGTTCTCTTCTTATTAACAGCTACCTTAGGAAGTGCTTTACAAGTCCGATGGCACACACAGCGACAGATACATCAATATCGTCAGCAAGTTCAATCATCCTGTTGGAAAACCTTTGAGTGAAGAGATCAAGGGATGGAACATTGTCATCCGTTTCATACAGACTTTGCAACGCAACTATAGAAGCTTTTCTCACACCAGCGCTCTTGATGCAAAACAAGTCCAAATAGAAAACGGAGATGAGAATAGAAAAGAAATATATCCAATAAGACTATTAGCAAAAAACAGAAAGGAGTCAAATGGACTTGTGCCTCCGTTACCCAAGAAAAACAACCAGAAGTAGAGAATTTACTTTGTCATTCAGTGTCCATCCAAGATACTTCAAGTATCTGTCCTGTAGGAACAGCGAAGGGTATGACAAAATCCACACACCCAAGGATTGTATGCAGGACATCCGAATACTGGGATCAATGTCTCGATATCGATGCATAAATAACCTAGGAAAACAGTTAGCTAGTTAATTATACAATGTCAGATTAGATTATGACAACAATGGCAATACATGTGAATAAGTTTATCAACCAAATAAATTCAATGCTGCTACAAACCTTCTTTTTTTTTTATATGAAAGATAATCAGATGCCTCATCGAAAACTCATTTCTCTGTATTATAGGTCCTTTAGAAAACAGGAATGCGCGTTCAATGACACTCATTTCATAAACACCACTTTTTCAAACGAAAAGCTTTGAGACAATATAAGCAACTAATGTTTCGTCTTTAGACTTGAGCTTTTTCTTTAAGCCACGCCATGCATCAACAGGTAGACTGTAAGATTTGAACTTACAACAACAGCAACATCAATAACAACCAGGACGAAAGTGTATTGGGAATCATACATATGGAATAGAATATAAGTTATAACTGGTGGAATTCCAGGAACAATTAACTAGAGAGAAACAACAAATAATGTAAACCCCGCCTTATTAGGCTGCACAGACTACACATTAGCCATAGTATAAATGTCAACAAACTTCAAAACAAATCGTAAATTTACATAAGTCTACAACCCCTTTGTGTAAAGTCAGTCAGAGATTTGCATATCAAAAATTGTGAAGCGTCCGCTGAATCCAAGTGCTCCAAATTTCAAACAACAATAAAAGGGAAGTTCTGCAAGTACCACTCTCATGATAGGAAACGTGGTGCGAATTTTCCTCATATCTATTATCTTATCCCCAGGGAATAACAGAAATCTTGTACTTTTTCCTTATGGGACCAATAGGCCCTTTGAACTTACTAATAAAAAATAAAGCTATCAAAGAATAATGAACATGGGTCATTGCTTGTGAGAAATTATAACAGAGGGCAATGACAAAAATATAATAGGTCAGCAACACGTTGACATAATAAGGTTCATACCAAGCATCATCACAAGTAGCATTTCACAACCAAATGAAACAAACAGGCTATTGGGAAGATAATATGAGAAACTTTTCTTCATTTTTATTATTAAAGATCATATGAGAAACTATTAACTTCATTCCTTCTTGTAATCCTAACTGCAATGGAAGCAACAAAATGGCTAAAGGTGAGGAATATGGTTCATGGAAGCATCGAACTTCAGACATCATCAGCGTGCACTTTTCACCAATTTTAGCCAGCCATACTTAGTCCTCCTCCAGCAACATAGTTTCAACTAAGGAAATATAGTCCCACGCTACGCCCCATTATTTCAAACACTGTTCTGTTGTTAGCGATGAATGTCATGTTGGTATTTGATAATTGTGCCCATGCATCATAGAAAAGAAATGGGGGAAAGATCGACGAATCCTACCCTTTAAATATCTTGTCCATCATCTCTTCTATTGAGGTTATCTTTTCATGAGTTGTCATTAATCTCTTATTGAGGGACTCTGCTCGAGGGCCATCTGCCTTTTTCTTGTTTTCAGCGTTTAACTGCCTCTGAGTAGTTTCACGCTGTGATCCAAGCATTTTAGCAATTGTGATAAATGATGTGACAAGCTGAAGGCCAATCAGTGAAGCAACTTGGCGAAAAATTCGTGGTGGAGTGCTGAGCATCAGTACAAAACAAATTAGCAAAATAAAGCTGTCAATATATGCTCAATGCACAGAACAGAATTCTTACTGACCATGATAGAGCAATCACATAGTCTGTGCACTTCTCCAGTAAAACGCCATCAAATAATGGCCCATTCTGACATTCAATAACCAGATTGTCCCAAAAGTAAACAAGGTTATCTTTAAAGTTATTGAAGTCCTTCCTTTTCGAGCTTTGGTAGTCCTCGACTTCACCCTAATATCACATGATAGTTAAAACCAACCCATCAATAGAGTCAAACCAGTATTCTGCTAATAATTAAAACTCTAGAAAAGCAATCACTTGCAGATTTAATTTCATTTTAGATGAGAGATATCGCAAAGGAATACGAAGAGTCCAAAAGTAAAGAACAAGGCCTCTGCCAAATTAATCAAACATTTACAAAATTCTCAATTTCTTTGACTGTCTCAAACTCGTGGAAAAACCAAAACCAGGAAAACTACTTGTTCCCATATGAGCTTTTAGATTGAAATTTATCCGCAGAAATTCGACCTTTCCTGTCCAACCAGCAACACCAAACAATTGCTAGAAGAAGCAGTATGCTACAAAAAGAGTCTTCTTCTCATCATCCAGAAACAGTCGTTTGAAATATTGAAATACTGGGCATATTATATACATATAGTAACAATAAAAATATGAGGAGATACCTTCCTGGCAAGATCAACCAGAGAAGGAACTACACTGTCGACATCAGTCTCCTCCACAGGATCTCCATCTATGTGATACTTTGCACCGCATGACTGTTTATATAAATAAGAGCTTCATTAGCTAAAATTTGCAGAAACAGGACATATACAAGTTTCACTCTTCCCACTTGCTATTAATTTCATATTCAGACAACCTGTGTGTGCGTATACAGATCGAGAGAGAGGGGTGAAGATATAGATATAGACAAATGATCTCTCCCCTAATGCCAATGAAGGGTATTCAATTACCTCAAACAACATAGCCAAAAGATCAAGCAATGCTGGTTTTGGATCCTTTTCATAACTCTCGACCCACAACTTGACCACGTGGGGGATATTTTTCCTGCTCCCTCTAACAGCATCTGCATAAAACAGCATCTTAACTTCCCAAATGAAAAATTGCTGATTAAATTTTCTTTATCTACCACATGCATACTGGAAACTGTTTAGCAGTGTTGATTCACTACGATGGAAAGCATCTCAATAAACTTAAGTACTGAGACAGAATACACACTGCGTACTAGGGCATTATACTTCCTAGGTGGAGCATTTTTACAAAATACAGGTAATGCACTAGATTTTCTTTCAGCAGCTACTTTAATATGTATCCTACCTAGCTGACAAAGCCCAAAATGCAGGATTCTCTCCCTTGTAAAACGGATAAAGTACATAGGCAAGTGTGCATTCTTATCTATCTGACAAAACCCCAATTGACATCTCAACACCCTTTTTTACCAGTCCCCTGAAAGTCAATTGACGAAATATTACAAATTACAAACATACTGGCTCCAACTTCCCTTTCATGATCATTTCAAATATTCAGAAAAAGAAAACGACATACACTTTGATAACCACTTATAGCTCCATTTACATAGAGTTCATTAATCCATGTCCACAATATCGATGATACCAGGTCAATGTCTTACACTACATTCGAAATGCCTAATACAGCCTTGTTAACATTATTGCATCAAGCCTGACAATATAATCCCGTTTGAGTGCTACCTTTTACTAATGAGATCCATCACAACTCAGTCTAATGCAATAAATTAAATTTTAAAAATAAATAAAAACAAAAAATAAATTGCATTTCTTCAGATACATGACAAGTCAAAGATAGAATCCAATAAAATCTCTCCTGACAAACATGGATCTTCATAATTGCCATAATTGAGTAAATTTAAATCCAAGTTCAGCCACATAAAACCACTGAATTGCAAACCTAAAATGATAGAAACCAAAAACATAAACAAACACCACAAACAACCATATTAAACACAAATAAATTAACTAACCCTAGATTCACTCACAGAAACAAACAACACATCAAATCACTGACAATTTCCGAATTTTGCACTCAAAATCCCTCAAATTGATAATATCCTTTGTGCTACTACTACACAAAATCTTAATTGATGAATTTACCGATCAAGCTGAGGTCAATTTTGGCATCAGATACTGATGTGTCGACATTACGATTTCGTTTAGGTTTAGGCCGTTCGTCTTCAAAATCGTCGAACGATTCTTCTCTATCAGGCTCATTAGGGCTTTCATCACTTTTTCTAGTCTGGTTATCGACATTCAATTTTCCAGCTCTTGCCCTTTTCTGCGATAAGAGAGAGAGAAAGAGTAAGAGAGAGTAACTCAGAGAGAGTGAGAGGAGAGAGAAAATGGTCTTACTGAGCGGCGAAGCGAAGGTTCGACGGGGGTTGTGGTTGTAGTAGCATCTTCTTCCATGGATTTGTGGAGAGAGAGAGAGAGGCTGGTTTTGATTTTGAGGAATTTGAAACTTGTTATGGAAGAGAGAGAGAGAGGGAGAGGGAGAGGGAGAGGGAGAGAGAGAGAGAGAGAGAGAGAGAAGGGGGGGGGGGTAAAAGGTTCTGAAAATGAGTGAGCTCCCGCCAACTCCAAAGTATTTCGTAAGTTCGTACTACTCAACAAATTATGTTCTACTCCGCAAGGGTAGGGCACCATTTTACTCTTTGATCGTCTATACAAAAACATGCATAAAACGGTGATAAAAAGAAAATTTATAAGATGGTGATAAAAATAAAATAAAATATTGCATAAGACTGTCTTATGATAATTTTTGGTGACATTAAAATTACTTTTCAGTATAAAAAAAAATTTATTTTAATTTGTTACCAACTTGCTTTTTTTATTTTAGAAAATTATGTGTCCCGGTGTTGTCAATAATGAAAATTGTGGAAAAGTAAAACTGTGAAAATCTTATCATTTTCACTTGTTTGGTTATCATTATAAAGGTTGTATAAATTATGAGTTTTCAATAACCGTCAACCACCGCTAGCTACCATCATGTTATTCACTATAACTAGTGTGCGACTCGTGCGATGCACGGATTAAATTCTTTTTGGTTTAGCGTTTTATAATATTAACTGTCACAATATTGTATGTTTCTTTTGGAATGTTCAAATGCTATAATGTGTTCACGGGATAAAATTATTTTTCCTTAGTGTTTTATGTATCTAATAATCATATGATTTTATGTTCATATGATTTTATGTTCTATATTTAAGTTTTAGATTATCGAATGTCTCGTAAGCCCTTCCAGTAATTAGAGCATTGCTCAACCTTTTATTTTGTCCAATTCATCAATCAAACTTGTTACAGCATATAAAAATCTTTACGAAGCAAATTAGTATTGAACTCTATTATGAACTGCTCCATGGCTTGCAGGACCTTCTTTTGCTTGTGTGTTGGCTAGGAAGGGGCATAATGAGTGAGATCATCATATGCACCACTCCAGGATAACCACCCAATCCAACTATTGTTGCTTATTGTTTGACCCACATGACAAAATTCCTATGCCCCACTCTAGGATTACCACATGTCTCCAATTCATCAATCAATGCTTGCTAGCATAACAGGATGCAAAGTATGCACTACATACACCCACTTTAATGGATTCATATACCTCTTGTAATTGTGCAGTAACCAATAAGAAAATGGGATTTGGTTTTTCCGATCATAAAGGAGAGAGAAAGGAAAAAGGATTGTGGTTTATCGTTCAAAGAATAAACATTTAACATACATACACACGTGTTTGTAGAAATAGTAGCAAAGGCTTATAATGTATTGCTAACATCCAGTCAAAGTTCTTAGCAAAGGCTTTCTTTTCTTTTTTTGCGCCTCTGTTAGGTACATTATAGGAAGAGAAAAACATCATCTTTAGAGAACAAAGACCATCTAAAATCTTGTTGAGCATCTACCAAAAACCTGTATTAACATTGTGTCGGGTTTTTTTTCACCAAATACAGTTTTTAGGTAAATAACCTCAGCTAAGTGGACTCTCCAAAGTGTCTAGTCTGCACTTGCTCAGTTGCTCCATCATTTACTAACAGCTCCCTGCATCGTAGTATCAGATAGTGTTGGTGGTTTTCTGTGTGTCTTTAATAAGCTTGGCTGCTAATACGGAGTTTTGATCAATTCTTGGCATTTACCCTCTCCTATGTGTTGTAGTGAGGCCTTCTGCAAAGAGAATGTCCAATAGACTTCAATGGGAAGAACAACTAAATTTGGGAAAAGAAAGATAATTTTTTTCAAAACAGATAATCATAATATCTAAGTGACCTCAAATCCTTCTATAAATGTTAAATCAAATTTAGGTTGGCTTGCAAGTTGCAACTGGTTTTGTAGGGGTTAGTTTCTAAGATCTTCACATCATATGCCCTTCACAATATGTCATAAATTGGCAAAGATAAAACAAAAGCCACAATAATGAAAAGGATCGAAACAGAATAATTAGGGACACATTAAAGACCTTAACATACCCTTCTATCTCAATATTGTAAGTTGCAATGTGGCATATTGAAAGCCAAAAAATTAAGTTAAGTTATGCAAATTGTTTATCTTTCCCTACTTTCCTATGATTAGGAAATATCCAAGTAAAAAATGCCCTTTATAAAAGAATCTACGCAATCTGCCACCAATCTCTATTATTTCATGAAATTTGGAGGGGGAAAGTGCTACTAAGAATCTAACAAATGTGCTTCCCTCAATGCAAATTCACAGATTTAAGACGTCCAAAATATATGTATTTCCTTCTCACATATATATAAAATAGAAAAGAGCAAGTATATGAAACATATGTATTCCTTTTAATTAAGGCAATTTATATGAAACATAAGCTCACAAAAAGATCATATTCATTCTAGGCAATTGGGTAAATTAAAATTCACCAATCATCTCAAGCCCCCTACAACACACTCGACCATCCTTAAACCACCCCCCTACAAATTAATCAATCACTATTTGGGAAGTAACTTTGCAATAAGCCAATAAGTAGAGTGAACATGTATTTCCATGAGACTATGATCTCAACAGTCTAAGTATGCTAGACTCAGGTTTACAACTGTTTATAAATCAATAAACATTGTTCTGTATATTAGAGGTACAGAATATAGAATCCTTTTTTAATGAATGTGGATCTTATCCACACAAATAGAAGATTATATTCACGGTATATACATATTTTTACCTTACATTACAGATTTATATACTTCCACCATTTATTGAACTACAAACTGTATGATCAATTCCCTTTTAAGGGAGGAGCTGGAGATAGAAAACGTCAATTCAAAAAGGCAGCTCAAAACTGGAGGTCCGCAAATCTAAATCCTGAAAACCAAATGGAAGATCAATACTCTTGACAATTATTTTTAACCTTGTTTGTAAAGCAAAGTACATGTCTATCTAATCTAACTGTGTGACTGTACCTAGTCCACTAATCAGAAATCTACAGTTAAACACCAAGCAAAATATACTACTTTGAAGGGCAATGAGATACCTTCAAAGAGAGAGGCGAACATTGAAAATACATATTTGCAATCTCAAATTCATATCTAGCAGCCAATGGATCACAAAGATACATGAAGTTCGTACCTTCTCCACATTCTCGCCATTTGCATAATCGGGTTTCGGCTTTCATGTTTAATTGAAAATTGGAAGTAAACAAAAAACAAACATTGTCCACTCTTGAATTGCCAGCACATTGATCCAATTGGGTTAAATCTATAACACTAGAATGAAGAACATTGATCACAAAATTGAATACATAAATCTGAATATGAAAAAGAAAAGAATTAAATCAATAGTGATTCATAAAACAAAAGGAAATCACTCATTCGAATAAATAGGAAATCATACCACTCTCTAATAAATTGCCCACTATAAAGGTTGCAAACATGTCAAAACATGCAAAGTGCCAGGGGAAATAAACAACTATATCAACAGAAAATGAAAAACAATTTGCAAGGATCAAGAATATAGAGCCATAAAATTATATTATTTTCATTCTGCAACCAACTGTCAATAGTGCATCTATGACATAGGATCCTTGGTAGAATTTAAATAGGGATTTTAATTCATTGGTTTAATTCAGTTTCAACTAAAAATTTAGAATTTAAATAGGCAAACAATGGACATTAATTACATATTGATACTAAGAATAATTGAATTACCATTACATAGTCGCTTTTCCTGATCACTCCTCAAACCATTGGTGCCGATGGTTGGCGACGACGACTTATCCACCATGTGGCCGGCGAGCGGTTGGGCAGTGGAAGGTAGGTTACATGGACATGGTTGGGATGGTGGCAACTGTGGCGGACTTCAAAGATTAGAGGAGGGCTCGTCCGAGTTAACAGATAAAAATACAGAGAGGAAAGGAGAGAGAGAAAGATGAAGTTTTGTAACTTATGGGACATTTATTTCCCATCTTAATTTCTTGTATTGGGTAGACCGTCGTCTCCATTGGTGATACAAATCAAGGGTGATATAACCAAAATACTGAGGGTCGAGCAATCGACCCCCGTCCTAGCTACGCCAGAAGGATCTCGACCCTACGCAAAGTCGAAGCCATTGTCAATCCGGAAACAGCAGCTCCCTACCCCTAAGGGCAGCCTCAGGTCAAGGATTTCCTCAACCATTACTCAACACCCCCGCTAGACCCGATAAGATCTACATCGACCAAAAGTCATGCACTAACCAGAAGACCAACATTTTGTTCCTACCAGACTATGAAGGGTCGACTCATTCAAGAATCGACCCTAAAGTTTGCTACGAGCCCAATGAAGACGCCAGCATGCGTACTGAACGGATATTCCCGGAGAGATTCGAGCACATGCCTTGGTGCCCACTCTTTCCAAGCCCCAAGGATAGTAGTGACGATATCAATTGTACTACCCCTAACGTGGAGTCTCCTCAAAGGGTCGTACTAAAACTCACGTGACCACCCCCTCTAAGCCGACTTAGAGAGGGACGTACGTACAAGGCTCCGTGTCCACTATTCATTCGACAAGGCTAGCCGACTTTTGGCCTATAAATACCTACACGGATATCAATTCAAGGAGAGGTCATTTTTATTCAGAGAACATTCACGCTGATTGAGGCAACAGAGAGAAAATCCCCTGACATTCTGCTCTGACATTGCGACCTTCAAGCGTGATCCTCATATCCAGTCACTCAATTAACTCACACGCTCCTGAGTCGACCACACATACTCTTACATAAAAAGCACCTCACGTACATCTCCTCATTTTCTAACTTTACCATCGGAGGGGTCTTCTTGGGTCGACCCCCCGAGGTAGTTTATCTTTGTTCACCTTGTGCAGGTAATACTCGGTCGACTCAAGAGGCGGATGACATCCCAGACTCCCGCATCAAGACCTGAGCATCTTCCCAGTGTTCGACCCCCTCAAAATCTGGCGAAACATTTGGCGTCGTCTGTGGGGAAGGTGCATGGTCTTGTATGAGTGAGCGTCCGGAAACTCCAGATTCTATTGAACTCCCCGACCTCATAACCACAAAACTACTTACTCCTCCATACCCAGTCAGAAAACGCCCAACGGTTCATATAGACGCTGTACCTAATCCCGAAGGATCACACAACTCGGATGGAGATGAGAGCCAAAACTTTGAAAATCCCGAAGTCCCTGTAACCAGGGGCAAACTACAGCAAATCATGGGAGATTTTACAGAGTACGATGAAGGAAACTCTCGAATGTCTGGTGAAAGAGCTAAGGCCTCCTAAAAATCGGGAAAGGGGGAAGACCTCGAGGGGAGGCAGCAGGGTTCCATCAGAAACCAGACGTCCCCTCCTCCTCCACGCCCCAAGCCTTCTCCATCTCTAACTACCAGGTCTATGAGGGACAACTGGTCCACTCGTAGCACCGGCGAATCCAGAGAACGCAAAACCTCTCATGGAAAACCCTCGAATCGCCCGACTAACCCGGACGATTTAAGAAAATTCCTTGAAAGAAAAAGAGCGGAGAAGGAAACCAGGAAGTACGGTACCGACCTAAGGGGTATCATCCTCAAAAGGGAAGAAGCCCGACGAGCAGAAGAACAACAGCTCCAAGAGCTATACCAACTCTATGAAAAAGAGAAGCAAAAAGGGTCGAGCCGTACTCAGGTTGACCTTTGTAATATCATCGAGTATCGAGAGGCTGAACGCCAGATTGAAGAGCAAAAACTCAAAGAATTGCATCAAAGGTACGAGGAGGAATGAAGACGGGACCAGGAACTCCTCACGGGGTTCAGTCCCCCTCAAGCTACCACCATTTTACAACCATGGATCCTACAGATCCCGAGTCCCACAACTGTCAAGAATGTTGGGGTATCTAATACCTTAGCAAATTTGGGGAGTGAAACACCCGCTGTGGGATTAACTCCATTCAGCGATGAAATCATGGCGGCTCCAATGCCATCAAAATTAAAACCAATGGCTGACAAGTATGAAGTCCCCCAGAATCCACAGGATCACATCATGGCTTATAGAGCAACCATGATGAACCAGACTCTAAGTGATGCGGCGCTATGCAGGAACTTTCCAATGACCCTCAAGGGGCTTGCCATCCGATGGTATGCTTCACTGGCCCCAAAGAGTATCTACTCTTGGGCTCAGATGGAAAAGAGCTTCAAAAACCACTTCGCTGCACACATCCAGCAAAGAAAAACCACGGAGCACCTCTACAAGCTCAAGCAAGACAAGAAGGAAGGGTTAAAAGATTACCTATCTCGCTTTAATGCGGAAACCCTCAAAACAGATGACCTAGACGAAAGGCTTGCTAGCGCAGCCTTTGTGACGGGGTTAATAGAAGGGTCGCACTTCAAGTTCCAAATCAATTTGAAGCTGGAAGAGAAGGGATTTTTGACCTTGCCAGAGGTCCGACGGTTTACTGTGGCCTACGCCAACTCACAGGAACAATCGGGGCGGTATGCCCCAAGCAATGGGAAAACAGACCCGAAGCCGGAGGTAAAGTCAAGCAGAAGCACTAAAACTGATAAAGGCAAGCGACTAGCAGAAGCGCTTGCCGTATCCAGGGGGCCGCCCAAGAGAAGCGATTGGAGGAAGACCGATCCCTCCGACGACCAGTGGCCGTTCAGTGTGGACCAACAGACCATCTTCAACAAGATGGACCGAAAGCTACTTGATGTCCCGCCTCCCATTATCAGGGATCTCTCCGAAAGAAACCCGAAGCTTAAATGTGCATACCACGATGATGTTGGGCATACAACCCAAGATTGTCAAAGGTTGGTCAAGAACCTCGAGAAGTTGGCCGAGGAAGGAAAGCTGAAACAGTTTCTCAAAAAGAAAAATGTCTACAAAAAACCCAAAGTCCCTACGGTCGTTGAAGAAGAAGAATCAGAACAGGATGATATGATCAACGTCATCAAAATGATCTATGGAGGCCTCGGTGGAGGAGGATCGACCAAAAAGCAACGACAGGATCATTACCGCAGCGCCGAGCAGATAATGGCAGTGGGAGTTTCCCCCATTGGCAAGATCCCGCCAGTAACCTTCGATGAGCGAGACGCACGAGTGCTTCATCACCCACATGATGACCCGTTGGTAGTGACTCTCAAGATCGCAGGCCTACTCACAGAGCGAGTCCTCGTTGATACAGGAAATTCAGCGGACATAATCACTTACAAATGTCTTCGACGATTGGGCTACAGCGAAGATAAAATCACTCCGGTATCGTTACCGGTTTTCGTCTTTGGCGGGCACAAAGTCTACCCCATCAGCACAATCATTCTCCTTGTTGAAATCGGGGAAAAGGGGGCACAGATCATCGAATTCTCAGTGGTCGATACGAAGTTGGCTTACAACGCCATCCTCGGTCGACCCACTCTATCGGCCATCAACGCGGTGATTCATATGTCCTAGTTAATTATGAAATTTGATCTGGGAAACGGCCTGATAGGGCAGGTGGTTAGTGATCAAAAAATTGCCCGAAAATCATACATCAACTGTCTCGATAGCAAGAAACAGGACAATGAAGAAGAGGAAAATCTTCCCTTACTGCCTACAAAGTCAGTGGTAATGACTCAGGAGCTAGGGACAGTACTGACTGTTGCCCCTACCCCTGCAGAGATCGCCGCAGCAAAAAAGAAGAGTGTAAGGGAAGGCAAGAGGAAGATAGCTGGATGCATGCTCTTGGAGATGTACCTAGCTGATCACATCGACACCAGATTCGAACCTGAAAATCGACCAGAGCCATCGGGGGAAACCTCGGAGGTCAGACTAAGCAATGAGCAACCAGAAAGAATCACATATATCAGGGCAGACCTAGTCGAGCCTCAGAAAGAAGATATAACAGGGCTACTCCAAGAGTATGCTGACATCTTCGCGTTCTCCCTGTCTGATATGCCTGGGATAAATGGTGACCTGATCATCCACAAACTAGGGGTGCAACCCGTCTTTAAGAGGGTGAAGCAAAAAAGAGACAAATGGGTAAGGAGAGAAGTGAAGCAGCAACCGACGAGGTTCAGAAGTTGCTGAAAGCTGGGTTTATCAGGGAATGCCTCTACCCAGAGTGGCTAGCCAATGTGGTGCTAGTAAAAAAGCACAATGGGACTTGGAGGATGTGCGTTGATTTTACAGATCTTAACAAGGCATGCCCGAAGGATGATTTTCCACTCCCTCGTATTGCGAATTAATTGACTCCACGTCGGGGCATGAGCTTCTAAGCTTTATGGATGCTTTCTCAGGGTACCACCAGGTGCGGCTGGCAGAGGAAGATCAAGAAAAGGCCGCCTTCATCACTGATGATGGGGTATTTTGTTATAACATGATGCCCTTTGGTCTCAAGAATGCGGGGGCAACCTATCAGCGCCTGGTGAAAAAGGTGTTCTCTCCTCAATTAGGGAGAAATGTTGAGGCCTATGTAGATGACATGGTCGTCAAGAGCAAGAAAGGGGACAATCATTACTCAGATTTGAAAGAAACATTCGACACCCTACGACGGCATAATATGAAGCTTAACCCCAAGAAATGCGTGTTCGGAGTCCCGGGAGGAAAATTGTTGGGTTTCATGATAAGCCAACGAGGGATCGATGCCAATCCCGAGAAAATACAGGCAGTGATAGACATGCACCCGCCCAAGTGTCTAAAAGATGTGCAACGATTAACAGGCTGCGCCGCAGCTCTCAGCAGTTTCATCTCACGGTCGGCTGATCGATGTGCCTCATTTTTCAAGGCCATCAAAAACAGAGAAAATTTCGAATAGTCGACGGAAGCTCAGGCAGACTTCGACAAATTGAGAGCATATCTAGCTTGAGCGCCCCGAATGGTAAGCCCCGAATTGGGGGAGAAAATTTTCATCTACTTAGCAGTCTCAGATCGGGCAGTTTCAACCGCCCTGGTATGTGAGCGAGATAAGATTCAGCACCCAGTCTACTTCGTGAGCCACGTCCTTTTGGATGCGGAAACACGATATCCTGATATTGAAAAACTTGCTTTGGCACTTATCATAAGCGCACGACGGCTGTGACCTCATTTTTGTTCCCACGAGATTGTTGTGCTTACCGACCAACCCTTGAAAGCGGTACTGAAAAGCCCAAAACGAGCAAGAAGGTTAAAGCCATGGGCCACAGAACTGGGTGAATTTTCTATAGAATATGAGCCCCGAAGAGCCATCAAAGGGCAGGCATTAGCGGATTTCACAGTGGAGATGGCATCTCTCAATAACCAACCAGTGCTATGGTCGACTGAGTGGGAGCTGGCAGTCGACGGCTCGTCCTGTCGCAACGGAAATGGGGCAGGTCTGGTGCTCAGAAATTCTGAAGGAGGTATATTCGAATATGCCCTACCATTCCAATTCGCAGCTTCCAACAACGAGGCAGAATATGAAGCCCTACTAGCAGCCTTACAAATGGCTCGAATGGTAGGAGCACAAAAAGTGGCGGTAATCATGGATTCTCAGTTGGTCGTATCACAGATCACCGGGGACTACGAGGCCCGGGAAGAATCGATGAAGGCATATCTCCAGAAAGCGAAGGAAGAAATCTCGAAGTTTGAAGAGTTCTTAATCAAGCATGTGCTAAGATCAGACAACCAACAGGCGGATGCTCTAGCCAAGTTGGCAAGCTCTGCTATTAATGGACTCCCAAGATCGATCTTTTGGGAAGTCCTACAAGAAAAAAGCATTGCAAAGCCTCTAGAGGTGAACCTGCTAGATAGGTCAGATGCATGGATGAATCCCATAATCGACTACCTCAGAGACAGGGTTCTACCGGAAGATGAAAAGGAAAAGGCACGAGTGAAGAAACGAGCAAAATGGTTTATTCTGGTCGATGGTGTATTATACAAACAAGCTTTCAACCGGCCACTGCTCAGATGTGTCACGCCCTCCGAGGGAGCTGATATCCTGGACGACTTACACAGCGGCATGTGTGGGTCGCACATCGCGGGAAGATCGTTGGCCCGAAAATCCCTCAGAACGGGGTATTTCTGGCCGACCATAAGAACAGACACACTCAATCTGGTAACCCGGTGCCAAAAGTGCCAGATACATTCGATGGTACAACGGCAGCCGGCGATGAACTTGTCCCCCATATTGGAACCACTCCCTTTTCACCTATGGGGGATGGACATACTGGGACCCTTTCCGGAGGCCCCAAGACAATTCAAGTTCTTAGTCGTGGCAATCGACTATTTTACAAAGTGGATCGAGGCTAAAGCCTTACGCCGTATTGAGGAACAAAACATCAGGAAGTTCATTTGGGAGAACATAATCACCCGCTTTGGGGTCCCAAGGGGGATTATATTCGATAACGGCCCTCAATTCGACAATCCAGGACTGAAGACATACCTGTCAGACCTTGGAGTGAAAGCTCGATTCACGGCGGTGGCCGGACCACAGTGAAACGGCCAGGCGGAGGCTGCCAACAAAATAATCCTCAATGGGTTGAAGCGTAAACTCGACGCGGCCGAAGGACTTTGGGAAGAAAGGCTGTATGAAGTCCTATGGTCGATAAGAACTACAACCAAGAATGCTACTAGAGAAACTCCCTTCAGATTGGTCTATGGGTCAGAGGCCGTTCTACCAATCGAACTTGTCACTCCGTCTCCTCGTGTGATCTCGTACGATCCAGAAGAAAATGACAGGCAATTGAGATTCAACCTCGACCTACTACCCGAAACAAGAGGAGACACCTTCCTACGAATGGAAATAGCAAAGAATCAGCTAATACGACAGTTCAATAGGAGGGTGAAGGGCAAGCACATGGTAGCAGGTGACCTAGTACTACGAAAAACTGAGAGTACGGGTAAATAGGCAGAACAAGGAAAACTGACCCCTAACTGGAGGGACCATACAAAATTACTGGTGTCATCCGACCAGGGACATATCGGTTGGAAAATATGAACGACATCCCACTACCGAGAGCATGAAACCTCAACAACCTGAGGAAATTCCACATCTAGCAAGGGTTGGCCGATTTACCCTAAAAATCGAGAAAATGGGTTGGCGAATCCCAGCAAAAATCGACCCTAGGGTTCACAAATCCCTTCAAAAATTGTCTATCTTTTTCAGGGTTCACAAATCCCTACAAAAAATGTCTACTAAATCAAAGGGTTTTTTGGCAATCCCATCAAAATTGTCCAGGTTGTAAAGGGTTACGCGATCCTTGCAAAAATCGACCTCTGTAAAGGGTGAGGACCTCTATCAATGACAAATGGGTGGGAACCCTACAACATCTTCTGTCAACATCCTCTGATCATTTGACTACTGAAGAGAATTAATTAGCCAACGAGCTTGGGGGCATACGCATACGCGTTTTGACCTCTTAACAAGCTCGAAGGTCAATTAATTCAACGACACTTGACGGATAGATACGTAATGGGGGGCAAAATATCTAATGTTTTGACAACCCTACTCTAAACCATTACGCATCTAACCATCGAATATCGGGCTAAATAGGTCCAACGACCTAGAACGCCTTACAACGGACTAAAACGATCCAACGATGTGAAAGTCTTACAAGGTCGACTCGAGTTAAATCTAGTTGCGGGCAAAATAGGTTTACACGCCTAGGCCTCTACATGAGCTTTACGTCTCATGCGCAAAATACTATTGCTAAGGGGACGTAAGCTTTAGAACTTACGGACCTCCATATCAGGCTGAACACCTAAAAAATTGGGCTAAATAGGTTTAAACGACCTAAACGCCTAATCGGGTCGAAAGCCTGGCATACCTACAAAAAACAAAGGATCGACTGGTCAAGCCAGGACCTTTGCAAGCAAGAACATACGACTTATAACATTCAACTCAATACATTCACAAGAAACAGAAGGAGACTAGCAAAAGGTCGATTTCATTCATTGAGTAGATACTTACAAGCCTCATCAGGCCAAAAGGTTACAAGCCTCAGTAGGCTACAAAAAGGCTACAAAAAAAAAAAGAAGAAAAAGGACACAAAGCTGAAAGAGACCCTATTGAGGGGCAGATTCCAAAGCAGGCTGATTACCAGGAGCCTCGACTTGTCGACCACCCTCTTCAAGACGATGACTGTGTGCTCTTGGATGAGAGAATGCTGACCACTGGTCGTAATAAGGGCGGCCTTGTGAAGGACCATATCCTTCTGGATAGTCTCCAACCGAGCAGTCTCATTCGCAATCTTCTGTTTAATGGCCGCCACCCTTGACTCCGCCATTTTCAGCTCGATGGCCAACTCCTGCAAATTGTGGTTGGCCACCGCTATCTTCTCACAAGGTGTAGCAAAACGAGATCGGTGATGCTTCCGATCATACAAAGCATTGGCGGCCTGAACCTCAAGAATTTTGGGGTCGGCAGGGACATTAGCAGGAAGGGGAGGGAGATAGCCTGTCCTCCTCCTGGCAAATCGAAGGGCATCAAGAGAGACGCAGTATTAGCACCCACAACGCTCCTCGTGTGGGCACCGCTCCAGGGCACGTGGGCCACTGACAACCCACTGGGCCCAGTCGGGGGCTCGACCTTGGGAGTAACTGGAACCCCACCCATCGTTATAGACAGACGGGGGGTGGATCTACCCTCAGATTCGAGTCTACGACTTTTGGAAGGTGGAGAAGACATGTCAAGGCAACTACAAGGCTGTTCTTAGAGCTTATATGAAGCCTACGAAATCTAGAGAGAGAAAGTGAAAACAAGAAGTGACGGTGAAAATGACGAAATTCCCAAGCAACCTTGGGGGTATTTATAATCCTTCCAAAAAAGACGAACCGTCACTTCCAACCGGCGTCTGGGAGAGGAAGAGCCTCAATATTGAGATGGCACGTGGGGTGAGGCAGAGTCTCCCAACCGTCACATCAACTCGGAGTAATTATTGCAAAGAAGAGCAACCGGCATTTTGAAAAACGCCAGACTATACAACTCCCAGAATAAAGTAAAAGCCCGACTCCACAAACAGCTGCACCTCGAGTGTGGGGGCAGGGTATACTTACCTCGGTACATATTACACTCAAGGTACGACGAGCAGACAAGTATCGATGGTCAATTGGAAAATAGTCAGACAAAAAATTTGGAAATTTGAAGCTTGACAAAATCGAGATGCTCGAATCAACAACCTTTGATTAATCAGAGAAAAAGATTACACTTGATCGGAGATCGAGACTACACAATTCAAGATCATCTACAAAATTCCTAGTCGGCATGCAAGCTCGACGAAGCCAAAAGATCTACCTACGAAAAGGTCAAAATCCGACCCCCTGACCTGCCCCCAAAAGAAGGAGGTCAGGGAGGAGATTGCTAAGTACAAGACCTACAAAAACAATAAAAAGAAAAGGCCGGCTCCTTGACTCGCTCCCAAGGAAGAGGAGAAGAAGGATGTCAGGGAAGAAATTGCCGCCCCCCAAATAGAGCCTAAAGAGATAGAGGGGGAGAACCCTCCAGCTGGTTCCTCAGAACCCTCACTTCATCGAGGAGCTCCTCTCTCCGCTCCCGAAGGCCGTTTAGCTCCTCGACCCCTCCAGAAATCCGAGTTGCCAGCTCGTCCCTTGCGTCCAAGAGTGCATTGTCCCTCTGTTCCCAGCGGCTGATCTTAGCTTGAGTGGCCGCCTCCCTCTCACAAGCCCCACCGATATCCCGGTGAAGCTCCTGGAGACGGTTGATTAACCGTTCCGACAGGGAGACAAGTCGAGCAGGCAGATCAGGCTCCCTGGCAACAAGGGGAGGGGCCGGAATCTCGACGGTAGGAAGTGCCCGACCATCGGACCCTTGATGCTCCGCCCGAGATCTCCTTATAGCGGTGATCAGATCCCGAGCCTCCGAACCCAGGCTCGACCCAGGAAAAGACCGAGGAGTGGTTGGAGTATAGGACTCAGAAGAAGTCGAGGCACGACTCTTTCCAACACCCTCGACCCTCCTAGCTTGCCTACTGGACTCTCCACGATGATTTGTCGCAGCTTTCCTCTTGGAACCAGCCATCTCAAAGACAGAGTAAAAGTTTGAGAAAAATTACTAAAGTCTGGAAAAGTACTTCTAGAGAGAGAAAGTGATACGAGAAGAGATGGGTGAAATTGTGAAAAGTTCACCCAGGTATTTATAGGAAAAATGCCAGGGGAGGCCAGACGACGCCTCTCTTCAAGAGACACGTGGCATGAAGGTACGGTGTGAACCCGGTTCGCATTCCCACCTGAAGAAAGAAGAAACGCTTCGGTTACCCTATCCATCCCTCGACTGGCGAAGGGAAAAAATAACAGCACGACCAGATTCACGAACATAAAGTCATTCAAACATTCATTCAAAATATCGAGGGTACACATTATCACAAAAGGGTTACATAGTAAGTCTAAATGCTTGTGATAAACAAAAAGCCTAGAGGTCTAAAGCTTCACGCTTGTGCTTGATCTCCTGCTCCAATGTTTGCTGTTTCTGCACCAGAGAACAATGGAGCGTTCTCCCCTCGTCAAGGGCGAGACTTTTATCCTCGACTACCCGCTTCGCCTCACGAAGGTCCTTCATGAGTTGATCGACCCTCCAGGCCACCCGTGTCTGCTCATCCAACACCACCCTCCTAGCATCCTCTGCATGCTGAATCTCCCGCTCTAAGGCTTGTCTGCGGGCCTGTTGAGCCTTACGATCCTGCTCCTCTACCGACTCTTGATGATATCCACCTCGAGTCAGGCCATCGCGCCCATGATCTCCTACTCCAGAAGAAGGAATATCTGAATAAGGGTCGACCTTAGCAGGAACCGGAGGAGGAGAGTCACGTCGACTTCCCCCCTCGCCAGGCAACCTTACAGCCAGAGGCTCGACTTTGAGGCATTCTAGGACCCCCTGGGATTGAAGCCGCTAGAACACCATCCAAATATGGGTACGAAGATGCTCGGATAAAGAAGTATCCTCAAAGAGACGAACAAAGTCAGGAACTGTCAGCTTAGCTAAGCTAGCCTCGCTGAACTCATCAGGGACCACCGAAGGCCAGCCACGAGCTGGCTTCGAAGGCCCATCATCACACGCTTTGCCTGATCGAGCGCTCCTTACAACGCGTTTGCCCGATCAGAGGTGGTACGCCCGGGATACTGACTCAGTATCTATGGACGACTCATCACTAGAGCCTGAAGAAATGAAAATAGTTGATGAAGACATCTCTCTAGAAATTTCGGGATGACGAAATCAATGAGCCAGACAAGTCTATTTATAAACAAAAAATGAGAGGCATGAACGGTTACCCGCGACAGCTGTCATACATGCAACTATATCTCAGCAAACATTAAATGATCAGTTATTGAAGTTGATAAAATTATGAACCAAAGGAAAAATAGGGTCGAGTTTACAAGAACCAAGTTCTTCATTAATCGACCTTCAAAAGCGGAGGGGACGCAAACAGTTTACAACAAGGGTGACCAACCACCCCAAAAGGAACAAGTATAATCCCCCTAAACCGGGGATGAAGGCTTCAGACAGCCATGATTCACTTTGCCTCCTCCTCTGCCCGCCTCTCGGCAACGATTCCCTCCATCTCCTTCAGATCCAAAGCAACGGAAACCTCGATTTTGTCCGCCTCAGCTTGACTAGCGGGGTCGGCAGAAATTCGGAGGTTTCGAATTATGGCCAGAGAGCCAACCACAGAAGTCCCCATATCGCCTTCCCCATACACTCGGAGCAAGGCCTCAGTCCAAAATCGGGTCTGACGATCTACAGCCACCTTCAGGTCAGCTTGGGCCCGAGCCTCCTTGGTCTTCCAATCGTTAGCATCGGCCTTGGCAGCTTCGAGGAGACTGGTGACTTGGGCATTGGCCTTGTTAGCCTCCTCCAATCTCCCTCTCAGCTCCTCGTGGGAATGCTCCCTCTCGGTGAGAAGGGACTTCCCCTCCTTGAGGTCGGCCTTCACCTTCTCCAATTCAGCACGGAGTCCTGACAACTCGGCCTGGGCCTCCTCCTGGGCTTTAGCCTCGGCATTGGCTTGCCACTCCTGACACTAGAGGACCAGCTGACGCCTTTGAGCCTCGTTGGCCCTAATTGTTGCACTCAGAAGAATGTCATCCTGAAAGACGCAAACAAAAAAGATTAATGATCTCTAGAAAGAATTGGTCGAAAATAGGCGAAGAAAATAGATGAGGAGATACCTTCGGTAGACTTATGGCCATACGCCTCAGAAGGGCCGTCACGACGTCTGTTGACCTACCTTCGAAGTTACTTTCTCCATGTCTCTCTCATGGAATAAGTTGGGGTAGACGGCCTAAGCAATCTTGGCATGTTCAACCGGAGAAGCTTCCAGAACGGCTGGCATCTTGAGGGCATGACTTTCGGGGCCCTGCCTACTGACCATGTTTGCCTGGCCCGTAAATTCGTTGCTATCCCTCCGGGTCTATCGCACCGCCAACATTTCATCAATGCTCTTCAGACTCGGTGGGGAAAGTGCTCCTCCTATAATAGATGTGGAAGGACCAACACCTGCTCCGCGAGTCTCGACCGGAGGGGTAACTATCCCCCAGGAGTTTGCAGCAGGCTGGCTCGCTAGAATTTGGCCTTACATCAGGGTTATCGACCCTCTTCTTCTTCGAAGGAGACACCCTCTCATGCGGTACCAAGGCCTCGTCGCCGGATCTCTTCTTAGGAGGAGGTTCTCCACCAGATGAAGCTTTGGACGAAGAATCTTCCTTCTTCGTCACTGACTCGGTCTTCTTCCTCCTGAAAACCGTCGCCTTCTTCTTCTTAGGAGGCTGTGGAAACAAGAAAATAGTCAACAATGATTGTGGTAAAAGCCAATACAACGAACCAGAAAGAAAAAAACTAGGTTACCGAAGCAAGGGCCTTCTAACCCTCGATCGTGTCCTCCAAAGCTCCGAGAAAAGCTTTAGAGGTCGTCCCAGCCACCATCCTTTCCCCATCTGGCATCTTCAACAATTCAGTAAGGGCTACCTCTGCAAGATGGAAAGGAAGAAAAATTAAGACAAGCTGTAGATTAGTGGACGGAATCAAAGCAAAAGAAAACTAAAAACAAGATCGCTATACCATGGGTCATAGTCGACCGGAAACCCACGAAGACCAAGAAAGCTTCGCAAGAAAACCAAGACTTATCAATCGACCAGTGGGGAGGGGCTTTAACCTCTTCACACGCACCCTCATCTCTATTAGGGTAGCGGAAATACTCCACGGTTCGACGCTCGGCGATGGACAAGGTGTCCAGATCCTCACGCTCCGAGCCGAACAACCCATCGCCTACATCCTCCAAGTAGTCCTCCCTCCAGGGAGGACACTCTCCATCCCATCCTTGCTCACTATGCAGAAACAAGAAACTCTCCTTCCACAAAGTGACGTTGCTCATAGACCGGCACATGGAGAAGCCCTTCCTAGGGCTCAAGTACCAGGTCCCGGACTTGGTCGACAACACTCGGGTATAAAGATGGCGCAAAACGGCATCAGTCACCTCCAGCTTGTGAACATGAGCCGCAGCCGCCAAGGCTATTAGCGACCTCCAAGAATTTTCTTGGAGCTGAAAATAATGGATGTTCAAGAGACCCACTATCCTCTTGATCAGACGAGGAAGGGGAAACTTTAAACCCTCATCAAGAACCTTCATTGAGAAGGGAATGCAATGCAGCAGGGCGGGATGACACGCCTCCGTCTTATTAGGACGGACGAAAGACATCCCAGGGGGTAGACCGTAACGTTCGGCCAAAGATTCGATGTACCCCATCGATTTGCCAGCCCAGATTGACGGCTTCAGATGGATGGGAACTACTTTCTTCCCCGGTTTCGATCCCTCGTCCCCTGGATCCTCCTCTACGGGATCGTGGCTGGGCTCCATCCCCGTGCCCCCTTGGTCGACCTCCTCCGTTTCCGCCGGAGGATCTGAAGTTGGAGAGGCCTCTCTCTTACGAGACCTCGACTTCTTCTTCTTCTTCTTTTTCTTCTTTTTCTCCTTCTTCTCTTCATCCGAAGAATGAAGAACGAGATCCTCTCCCTCCTCGGCCTGGGAAGAGCCCTTGGTCTTGATCTCCCCTTCTTCCAAAGAGTCACGAGAAGCTCCAGCCCCCCCATGATCCGACTCAACTGGCTCGGGTACGCCACCAGGCGAGCCAGAGACGCTGGCCGTACGGTCGGTAGACTGGGCCAACCGATTAGGTGAAGAATCGGGCAAAATACCCGAAGCACTAGATTGGCTTGTCATTTTCCCCGAAGAACTTCTTTCTATATACTCCCTACAAAATAAACAAATGAAAAAGGTCAAATTGGGCAGCGGGACTTCAGCGAAAATACAAGGAAAACTAGTCGAGGGACAAAAACATACTTCATGATATGAGGGCAGAAAAGTCGATCTCCTATCTGCTCAAAGTCACTCATGGGAGAGGGGAAATCAAGACCCCCCTTGCCCGAACGGCAGGTTTGTTTAAAACGAGCTCTGGACATCTCATCTTCGTCTCCCTGTAGGGGAGAGACAGAGCGTAAGGGTTTGACCCCGTCTAAAACACGGATCTCTCCCAACGCTACACTCATTTGAAAGACATTCAACACATCTTGTTTGAAGCCTCGCGGAATATCGGGGTCTGACAGAACCCTGGCATACCAAGACTCCTCCCTAAACTGAAACGGAGTGACCCAGTCCGGAAGAAGCAGTCCGTCCGGGCTCGACAACTCAAAACCCGAACGAAACTCGAAAAAGGGAAACCCCGGCGGAATCGGGGGAACTGGGTCATTCGAAGAATGAGGGCAAGACTCCTCACACGACGGGCCAGGCCCCTGACTAGAAGAACCCCGACCGAAACTTTCGGGGAAAGATCCCCAAGCTCCTGGTCAAGATGCCTCATACGAGCCATCAGACCCCGACGATACATCAATGGGCGAAGACATCGACATGAAAGTAAAACAAATACACAGACAAGAAAAGTACCAAAAGAGAGACGTTATACCTTGTGGAAGGTGGAAGACGACTCTACAACGGTAGATCGGGCAGACAATGACGAACCAACTGAAGACTCGTGAGAATTTTGAAGACTCACTTTCTCTCTCTAAAAATTCAAATAGCAGAAATGAAGAGAGGAAAGGGAGGCTAGCTCTGACTATTTATAGACGAAGAGACCTATAAAACCACGGCATCCGTATGACTGACAGGTGGACGGCCCAATTGCGTCCACTGACTACTTATCCCGACAAAGGGGCCCTTCCAAGAGATAAATGGACCCAAAACAGAAGCCCAATGAACGAATGTCCCGTCAACGGACCAACCACATCTCAGCAGGACTCGACGAAAAGTGACCCTCCTCCTACTAAGATGTGAGGGTAAAATGATATAACCAAAATACTGAGGGTCGAGCAATCGACCCCCGTCCTAGCTACGCTAGAAGGATCTCGACCCTACGCAGAGTCAAAGCCATCGTCAATCCGGAAACAGCAGCTCCCTACCCCTAAGGGCAGCCTCAGGTCAAGGATTTCCTCAACCATTACTCAATACCCCCACTAGACCCGAGAAGATCCACATCGACCAAAAGTCATGCACTAACCAGAAGACCAACATTATGTTCCTACCAAACTATGAAGGGTCGACTCATTCAAGAATCGACCCTAAAGTTTGCTATGAGCCCAATGATGACGCCAACATGTGTACTGAACGGATATTCCCGGAGAGATTCGAGCAAATGCCTTGGCGCCAACTCTTTCCAAGCCCCAAGGACAGTAGTGACGACATCAATTGTACTACCTCTGATGTGGAGTCTCCTCAGAGGGTCGTACTAAAACTCACGTGACCACCCCCTCTAAGCCGACTTAGAGAGGGACGTACGTACAAGGCTATGTGTCCACTGTTCATTCGACAAGGCTAGCCGACTTTTGCCCTATAAATACCTGCACGGAAATCAAGGCAAGGAGAGGTCATTTTCATTCAGAGAACATTCACACTAATTGAGGCAACAGAGAGAGAATCCCTGACATTCTGCTCTGACATTGCGGCCTTCAAGCATGATCCTCATATCCAGTCACTCAATTAACTCACACGCTCCTGAGTCGACCACACATACTCTTACATAAAAAGTACCTCACGTACATCTCCTCATTTTCTAACTTTACCATCGGAGGGGTCTTCTCGGGTCGACCCCCCGAGGTAGTTTATCTTTGTTCACCTTGTGCAGGTAATACTCGGTCGACTCAAGAGGCGGACGACAGCCCAGACTCCCGCATCAAGACCTGAGCATCTTCTCAGTGTTCGACCCCCTCAAAATCTGGCGAAACAAAGGGTGGGTTGTTTTTTTTTTCCTTGGATTGGCGGAGTAGATAAATGATTTTACAACTAAGCGCACATGTCATCCGTTGATTTGGCGGACTATGGTTTAATCTTTGTGTTTTAACTTAATTATATAGATTATATAGATTGTTGATCTATAGAAAAGTGATATGGCCATAAACATATATATCAAATAAAAGCGTTTATAATCATTTTAAAATCACCAAAATAAAAATAGAAATCATTTAATTTCCCGAATCTAATTAATAAACCAAAATTTATACTTAATCGTTTTAGTTGAAAACTAAGGCCTTGTTTGTGTTTTTGTCGTTTTGTCTGTACTCCGTTGTAAGTGTATAACATTTGTGTGATTGCTTCAACAAAGTTTTATTGTTTATTGTTCACAATATCCATGAAGATGGGGATGAAAATTGGACGAGAGAGAAAATATGGGTTTGCAAGTGATGGATGATGAAGATGGGGGATGTAAGTTGGAGAGAGATCGAGAGGATATGGTGACCGAATCGGAGTATGATAGTCGTTGAAGAAGCCGGAATCTCAGGCGTCTATCGTGACTGGGGTGAACATGTAATCGAGTCCATGGAAGTGATTGAGATCCTCCATGAAAACGATGATTCTCTGTTTGCAGACTTTAAATCTTCAATTACTATCCAAATTAAGCAAGAAATAAAAAGAGTCTCTCCCTTGCGACCTCGTAAGGGTCTGAGTAAACCCTTGCCCTAGGGCAAGTTTTTCCCTTGTGACGGCAAGCTTTCCCTTGCAAATTCAAGCTAACCCCTTGTTTCGAAAGGATCTCCCAGTCAATTATGGTTGTAGATCTCGCGATGCAGTGCTCAAATCTAAATTTAGAGGATGATGATGATATTGTTGACCTGGGTGGTACGGAGGGGTCAATAAATGATGAGAAGATTGATTTGTCTGTAGTTGGTATGATAATGACTGCCCGCTCATGGAATTTTGAGGCTTTCAAGAAAACTATGGGGCATGTCTGGAATCTATCCGGAAAAGCTCTTTTTCGCATGATTGAGAATGATATGTTTGTTGATACAATTCTTTCATTGGAGGGATAAGGAGAAAGTTCTTGATGGGCGACCATGGAGCTTTGACCATAACCTGATACTGTTGAAAGAAATCAACGACTGCGAACAACCCTCATAAACCATACTGTCACAATCTCCCTTCTGGGTGAGATTATATGATCTGCCCTTTGGGTGCCGATCAGATGAGGATGTCAGGCGAGCGGCCTCTAGACTGGGAGAGGTCATGGAGGTGGAGAAAGAGGTCATTGAATGGGATAAATTGAGAAGGGTTAGGGTTTTGCTCGATGTACGTAAACCCTTACATTTCAAAAAATGGAAATGTAGTAACGATTGAACTGAAGTGCGAATGCCTACCAAACTATTGCTATGTGTTTGGTATGCTAGGGCACATAGAAAGAGACAGCGATAAGGAGGAGGAGAAGAATGGGGAGCGGAGATGGGGCCCATGGCTTAAGGCGTCCCCAAGGAGAGGGAGGGATAGGATGCGAGAAGAAGTCGACTCGTTGGTGAAAACACAACAGCTAAAGTTTCATCAACGACCCAAAATTTCCAGGAAGAGCATGAGCAAGGAGAAAGGGGATGGGAGAAGCACCACTGAAAAAGGCAAAGGGGACGAGGGTGTCCACAGATGAAGTGGAAGTTGTGGCTAACACGGCCAAGAAATTGACATTTGCAAATGAAGTAGTAATCCCAACATCGAATGAACTCGAAGAGCGGGGTACCACAGACTCAAAGAGGACAGACACTCCATCAGGTTGTACTGGCCTTGGAGACTCCGACCCTCAGTTGGGGAGTTTGACCTCACGTGAAGCATGTACGGGGAGCAAGTCACCTACGGAGAAAGAAACTTTTTCTTTGGGCTCTTTCTCCCCAAAAACATCTAAGAAGGGGAAGTGGCGTAAACTTCCTAGGAGCGATAAGAAGAGAGATGGGCAGCAGATGGTGGTCGGGGAGTCAGGTTTGTGTACTAAACGAAGCATTGAGGCTACTGTTGTTGACATGGAGGTTGAAACAGAAGAGGAGGGGGAGAAGAAGATGAGGCATATGGGGACAACTTATGATAGTGCAGACTCAACTGAAGTAGCGGAGGTTGGCGATGCCCAACCCCACGAACAACAATGAAAACCTTGAGTTGGAACTGTCGGGGGATGGGCAACCCCCGAACAGTTAGTACGCTCCGATCGTGGTGTTGGAGAAATTGCCCAGATATCGTTTTCTTGATGGAAACGATGGTTGATTGTTATGCTTTAGATAGAGTGAAGAAATCATATGGCTATGAAGGTGTGTGCTTAAGTAGTGATGGCAACTCAGGTGGGTTGGGACTGTGGTGGAAAGCTGCAAATGTTTTCCCTATTTCCTACTCACGCCACCATTTCTTGATCAAGTTTAGAGATGCAGAGGATAATGCTGCACGGAGAGCCTGCGGAGTTTATGGGTGGGTAGATAGTGAATCAAAACACTATACAGGGGAACTCATGCAGCAAATTAGAGACGAGAGTACCCTCCCTCTCTTAATGTTTGGTGACTTTAACGAGATTGTGAGTGAAGATGAGAAGGAGGGTGGTCCCCAACGTGGAGAGAGAAGAATGGATGCTTTTCGAGAAGCGATTGACAACTGTGGACTATGTGACCTTGGATATAGAGGTTCCCCTTGCACCTGGAACATGGGGCTCTCTGTGGCTTCTTTGGTATGCGAACGAGTGGATCGCTTCTTGGGAGATGATCATTGGTGCTCAATTAATGATTTTTGGGAGGTGTCTCACCTGCCCCGTTACCAGTCAGATCACAATCCTATTCTCCTATCTACTGTAAAACCGAGGAGAATGAATCGTGGTAAGAAGACGTTCAAGTTTGAGCCTCTCTGGTTATCTGATGAAAACTGCCAGAATGTGGTTAGGGAGGCATGGGAGAGCATGGCGGGATCATACCCAGCTGGTAGAATTGCGGCTTGTGCTAGAAGATTGTCATCATGGGCTAGCTCTACATTTGGAGATATCTTGGAGAAAATAAAAAGGGTAGAGAAGCAACTTGAAGGAAACACAAAAATCTCCCTCCATCTACGGACATGTTACTGAGATGTAAGGAGCTAGGGGCAGAACTTGATAAATTGCACAGAGAGGATGAATCTTTTTGGTTCATACGTGCTAGAGCTAATGAGCTGCGGGATGGCGAAAAGAACACGTCGTATTTCCATCATAAGGCAGGCCAACGAAGGAAAAGAAATTTCATTAAAGGCCTAGAAGATGCAGCTGGGGCATGGAGATCAGAAGATAAGGAGATTGAGGAGATATAGGTTAACTTTTATAAAGATTTATTTTCCTCACCAGGGAATTGTTGTTTTGAGGCCGCACTTGAGGGTATGCAACAGAATGTGACACCTGAGATGAATGCAGTACTGGATAGTGATACTACAACAGAGGAAGTTCACAAAGAACTGTTTGAGATGCACCCCACAAAGGCTCCTGGGGTTGATGGTATGCACGCCTTATTTTTCCAGAAATTCTGGGATATTGTGTGGCATGATGTCGTTGATTTTGTGAGAAAAGCTTGGCATGGGCAGGTTGATTTACAGGAGGTTAATAGGACTGTTATGGTCTTATTATCAAAAACAAAAGAACCTAGGAGGATTACGGAGTACAGGCCCATCAGTTTGTGCAATGTGATATATAAAATCATTTCGAAGACCATTGCAAACCGGTTGAAAAATTTTCTACCCTCCCTTATATCTGAACACCAGAGTGCTTTCGTGCCAATAGACTGATAACTGGTAATGTCTTACTGGCTTTTGAGGTGTTCCATGCTATGAAACAAAAAGTGACAAGGAAAAGAGGTGATATGGCTATCAAACTAGACATGAGCAAGGCGTATGATCGTGTTGAATAGGGCTTCTTGGAGAAAGTGATGGGCCGAATGGGTTTTAGCTCAAGTTGGATTGATAGAGTGATGAAGTGTGTCACAAGTACCTCGTTCTCAGTTGCCATTAATGGCAAGCAAAGAGGAACAATTTCCCGCACAAGGGGACTCAGGCAGGGCGATCCAATCTCACCCTACTTGTTTATCCTTGTGGCGAAAGCATTTTTGGGATTGATCACAAAGGCTGTTAGAGAGAAGAGACTACATGGGAAAGCAATTTGCTCAGGTTCTCCTCATATTTCTCATCTCTTTTTTGCGGATGATAGCATTTTATTTGTAGAGCTACTCGCGATGAATGCTCTATGTTAGCCAATATTCTTGGCATATATGAAAGAGCATTGGGACAAAAGGTGAACTTTGATAAATCGGAGGTAGCTTTCAGTAGAAATGTTACAGAAACAATGAAGAGTGAGCTGTGAAGGACTTTATGCATGCGCGAAGTTGATCATCGTGAGAAGTATTTGGGACTACCTACAATTGTAGGGAGAAATAAGAAGGCCATTTTTGCGACAATGAAGGAGAGGATGTGGAAAAAGCTACAGGGGTGAAAGGAGAAATTGTTATCAAAACCCGGAAAAGAAATCTTAATTAAAGTTGTGGCACCAGCGATCCCAACATATGCGATGAGTATTTTTAAGATCCCCGAGGGTCTCCTGGATGAAATTCATTCTATGATGGCTCGGTTTTTGTAACACCCCGAATTTCTGTCTAATTTAAAACCATTTAAAATCACGAGTTGCAGCGAAAAAATCCTAGAAATTCGAAGCGCTACTGTCGTATCTAATGTTCAAATTAAATACAAGGCTAGAAAGAAACCAAATGCTTATATCCCAAACATACATACTAGATAATAAATAATAACTATCTTTTCCAACTAAAACTTAAAACAATTAATCCAAATGAAATAAGAAATAATAACTATTAATTCTCACGCAAGAGAATTATTCTCAATACAATAATAAAAATCTCAATATTAAATAATTCAATCTAAACAATAAAAGAAAATTGTTCTTAGAAGATATACAATATTCTTCCGTCGCCTTTCCTAGCTCACACCACGAGCTACAAATCCTGTCAATCTACTCCCCCATATAGACGAATTCCATATAGGTTCATCATACGCCCACCATTGAAGAGAAATGGACAACAAACACAAGTAAAAAGAAAAATAACCAATCAGCTACGTTGAGTAATTCATAACCACATAGTCCATTTAAATCTCCAAGTTAAGCCTACATGCTTAATTAAAAATTAACGATCATGCTTAAGAAAATAAAAGACAACATGCTTTAATTTAAAGACACGCATAAACACCAAATAATAAATCCAATATTTATTATTATCCATTAGCAAAGTCATTAGAGAGAAGAGAATCGCATGAATGTCAGAACCAACCGCAGAAGGCTCAATAGGATCAAAGGTCATGTGCATGATAGCAAAGAGGGATCAACCGTCCCGGAGTATAGATGACTCCCGAAGTACTTCTAGATGTTCCTAAGTATGCATACCCTCTCTCAACCCTTAGGTTTACAAGAAGAACAATTTCACAATTAAAACTTCACTTGCCCAATTGCTCATTGTATGGATATAAGCTTTAACCAAATACGCTGGGGCCATAACCAATGAAACCCACTCAACGTACCAATTGACATTCTCATTCGCTCCCTTTGGTGGATCCATTACCAAAGAAATCTTAACTCTCTATTTATCAATTCAAAGGTGATCACATAGTCAGGTAAATCACATAGTCTTGGCAATTCTCAAGTATGAATGACACCTAGGCCTCAATTCATAATCAACTAATCTCAATACCTTTAAATAGGTTCCAATAGTCAAACTTCATTTCAACTTATTGAAGTAACATGCTTACTAACATGATTCCATGCATGCTCAAAGTTACTCATGCATGCTCAAAGTTTCCAAAAATCAATTTGCATAAACTAAATTAGGAAATTTTCCAAAGCACTAAAAGCAAGTCAACAAGTCAAAACAAGTCAACCACCATCACCAACATCAACCGCCACCTCACCACCGCCCCTGACCACCGTCCAACGGCGGCGGTGGTCGTGACAGTCACGGATGGAGGCCGTGACAGCCGCCCGGGCCGTGCGCTGTACACGGCCTGGTCGTGTACCGCCAGCCGAAACCCTAATTCATTTTTTTTTGTTTAATCAAAATTAACAAATCCAAATCTAAATTAAATCTGAATAATTAATAAATTTTCAGATTTAATAAATCACAAGATCCAACCTTTTAAACTCAAACATTGATTCAATTCAATAAAACAACAAACCCAACCCTAATCATGATCCTATCATGCAAAAACAATAGAATCTAGCAAACCCTAGGCAAAACATAAATTAGGGTTTACTCATACAAAGCTAGGGTTCATAAAAACTCATACTTGAATCAAATTTAAAGCTTTTAAGAATCAAAAACAAGTTTAGAACACTTACTTGGAAATAAGAAGGATTAAAATTGCACAAAGGATGAATTATGGAAAAGTGTTGAAATACTCTTTCTTCCTCCTTGTTTCGGCCATGCGTGAGAGTGAGAGAGAGAGGAACGTTTTTTTTTTGTTTTTTTTTTTTTTTTTTTTTTTTTTTGGATTTGGTAAAGTGTTAGTTGATTTAGAAGTTGAGTGTATTTAGGGACTAAATACACTCCTTCCTTATCTCAACCTCTCCTAGAATCATTCCACTAACCAACAATTTAGAAAACAAATTTTTAAAACAAAAATTCAGAATTCCTCACCCATATTTTCGGCTAGGAGGGCCGAAAATAGGGTCAGGATTTGCTCTATGAATTTCGGCCACTTCCAAAAATTATTAAGCCCAAAAACTTTTATTTGTTTTGGCCCAATTATAATTTAATTAAGTCCAAAACCAAAACCCAACATTAATTAGGCGCTTTAAACATTTATGAGCCCAATTAATTATTTAAATCCGAAATTGCATTTTCTTTTTAAGTAATTATTATTCGAAAATGAATAATAATACGGGGTATTACAGTTTTGGTGGGGGTCAAGCAATAAGGAAAAAGGTATGCACTGGAAGTGTTGTGATACCCTTTGCCTCCCTAAGACTATGGGCAAAATGGGTTTTCGGGACTTGAAGGTGTTTAATATGGCATTGCTTGCGAAACAGGGGTGGAGATTGATTCATGGGGATAACTCCCTGCTCTTTCGAACACTTAAAGCACGTTATTTTCCACACTCGTCACTCGTTGAGTCTACACGGGGTTATGATCCCAGCTTCTCATGGAGAAGCTTGTGGGGGGCGAAATCGCTGCTATTAGATGGGCTTAAATGGCGTGTTGGGAATGGGCTGGATATAAAAGTATGGGATGCTGCTTGGTTGCCAGGTAATACTTCAGCGTGTGTTCCTACTCCAAGTGCCAGCTCAAACCTGAATTTGAGGGCCAGTGATTTAATTGAAATGGCTAATGCAAGGTGGGATGAACAAGTGATCCGTGCGAATTTCAATACAGAGGAAGCGGAGGAAATATTACAGATACCCCTAAGTTTGAGACTCCCAGTTAACAAATTATTCTGGTGGCCAGCAAAAGATGGCATTTAACTGTGAGGTCTGCATGTTGGATAGGAAAGTTGAGCCATAGAAATGGCTGGTTAAACTCCCACGAATCTGGTGCTGACTCACTGTGGAAGACTATATGGACTATGGAGGCTCCACCAAAACTGAAACATTTCCTTTGGCGTGAGTGTACGGGGTGCCTTGCTGTGTTTGATCTGTTATGTAAACGCCATTTAAAAAATGCAGCAATTTGTGCTATCTGCGGAATTGAGTCAGAGACTGTGGGTCATGCACTTTTTAAATGTCCCCCTGTGAGTGAAATCTGGGCGCGAAGCTCATTCGTCAACCTGGTCGTGGATGCTCCTACTCATGATTTTACTGAGTTGGTGCGTTGGCTAGCAGGACGGGTGAAGAAGGAGGAATTCGTTATCATGATAACTCTGACATGGGCAATGTGGGCAAGTCGCAACGAGATGATCATGAAGGGTATCCCACCCAATTTGGACTCCCTTGCAAGTTGCAACTGGCTTCTTGAGATTGGTTCGTGATTACAGGCATTATGCACAACATGTTTTCAATGTTAATGCTACTGGCAAGATCCCATCCTTAGGCCAATGGCTTCCTCCCTCCACGGGAATGCTGAAGTTGAACTCAGATGCAGCTATGCTAGAGAATGGTGTGGTGGGACTTGGTGTGTTGTAATTAGAAATGGCAGAGGTGAGCTGTTGTTCGTGGCAACAAAGAGGGTGAAAGCTCGATGGAGCGTCGAGTTAGCTGAGGTCGAAGCTGCACGATATGGCCTGTATGGCTGTATGTTGCACAAAGGCTTGGGATGTCAACAATGATGTTGGAAGATGATGCCTTGAATCTAGTCACAAAGCTAGAAACAAGGAAGTTGGGCCTGACGACTTTAGACTTGATAGTTGATGATATTCTTGATTTATGTTCTACCTGCAATTGTTTTATTTTTTCTCATGTAAAGCGGGTGGGGAATACAGTGGCGCACCTTGCTACGAGGTTGCGTCCACTGAATGGTTGTGAAGAATTGTGGGACTGTAATTTCCCGCAAGGCATCACTACCTTGGCGGAGCTTGATTTGATTAATGAATAATCCCCCCGCCCTGCTATTTACCCCAAAAAAAGAGCAAGAAATAATTTAAAATAATTTATGTGTTTTGTTTGTTTTCCCTAAATCGTACTGGTGTCATTGGCTAAATGGAATATTGTGAAATTGCTTTCATTGCCATAATTCCATGTTGTGTTTCCTTCTTCGTTCTGCCCTTCGTCTTATTTTTCTTCTTCATCATCTTTTTATATATTTTTTATTTTCTTTTGGAACTTCATCTCTTAAATTACTACTTAGGCAAGCAATATAACATTTTCCAAATTATCCTCCAAATGACCAGATTGGTATTTTAAGTGAACCTATTTGGACATATAGGTCTATTTAAAATCACTTGAGATATTAGGGTATTAAAAAGTGAATAAAGTAGCCCCTAGATGACCAGATTGGTATTTACAGTGAACCTATTTGGACATATTGGTCTATTTAAAATCACTTAAGATACCCCCAATTGACCAAATTGGTATATTTAATGACACCCTTTGAATCAGGTGTATTAAAAATACAACGCGTCACTAATAAGGTATTACAAAAAAACTTGTATGCAAATTCACCTACAAAACCGGAATTTAAGAGAATCTTATTATAAACCCGTTTTTTTTTGCCTTTTTAATGTTTTTTCTCATTTATTTTTTTTGTTTTTGTGGTGTTCTCTTCTGTGTTTTCTCTTTTCCCTTGTTGACTTTAATTCCCCCAGCTGATTTCCATGGCTTCCATTTCACCATCTTCATCTCACCACTTCTTCCACAAAAATCGACTTCCTTCCCTTTCATCATGTCACCGGATTTTAAGTTAATTCCTTTTCTTCTCGCCTGTTACTCCATTGAAGCAAGATAAACCAAAGTTAAATTATTTTCAGCGTTAAAAAAATTGCAAACCCTAAATTTTTGGCGTTTTGAGTCGATTCACAATTCTAGTTAATAACTGACGATTTAGAGTTTGCTTAAGTGAAGTTTGTATGTTCATCCACTTGCTCTTGCGAATAGGACAAAACTTCAAACTCGGGGGATATTATTTCAGTTAAGATCTTGCTCATAAATTTATTTGAATCACAGAGGATCAAACAGAAAACAGAGCCAAACAAATTCATTCATCTGAATCCTTCAAGCAGCCTGAACCTAAATAGTCTTGGGCTTCTTTGGCTGCTTATAAATTTCCCAACCCATTCTCTCATATAGTCATACTCAACACCACCCTTCTCTTCTTCATTTGAGTGTGTTGACTAAAAAATTCTTGGCAGCCAGTTATCATTTACAAGAGGACAAAATTGAGTTGTTCTTTAATCAAAGGAGCAATTCAACTGCAAATGCTTCTTATGCCTAGAAATTTTAGTAGCTAAAAATGGGGTTCATAATTTAGTGGGTGTTGGAACTTGGAAGCCATGGAAGGTAGTTGGGGAGTCAACGTGAGGGGAAAAGGAAAATAGAAGAAAATAACTGTGATACCCCAATATTTTCCATAACTATAATATCGATTATAATTCATTTATAAATAATTTTCGAGATTTAAATCGTATATTTATACAATAATTCGATTTACTCAATTAAATCCATAATAATATTAATTATTATTATGGAAATTTCGTGATTTATATTTAGCAAAATTGGGGAATTTAATTAAATTGTTTTATGTATGAATAAGGGTTATTCATATTGTTTTAATTAGCATTTAAATAAGAAAATTATTCCTAAACCTAGTGGGATTGACCTTGGTTGACTAGAGACCTATATAACAAAAGGATGAGCAATTTCATCAATTTGCAAAACTGAACCAAAGCCTCACACACACACTCTCTCTCCTCTCACCCGACTTCTCTCTCCTCTCTCTCTCTCCCTCAGCCGCGTCTCTCTCTCTCTCTCTCTTCCCTTGCTCGGCCGCTCATTCGCCAGAGAACCACCAGGAGGCCACCGCCGGTGGGCCCTCCTCCCCCCCCTCTCTCTTTCTCCTTCTCTCTCTCGTGCTCTGTTTTCCCTCTCTCCCCTGTTTCGCGGTCGCCCGACCACTGCGCCACTGCCGCGCCACCAGGCCGTCGTCTAGGTGGTCGCCGACGAGTGGCCGGCGTCGCGGACCCTTCCCCTCCCCCGTTCTCTTTCTCTCTCACTCGTTCTCTCTCTTTCGCTCGCAATCTCTCTCTTTCTCTCTCCTCTGATCGTCGGTCGCTGGCGAGCCACCACCGGCGATGATGGTGGTCGGTGGGTGGTGGTGCTGCTGTTGGGTTCGACCATGGGTCCCCTTGTGGGTGACCATGGTCGAGACTTGCGCAATAAGTTAGGGTTTTGATTTTCAATTTTGGTAATTTAATTATCTCGATTTTCAACAGTTTTTAATTAATTGTTTTTATTTTTCTGTACTTGTTTGGAACTCGAATCCGGATTTTTGAAAGCTTAGATTAATTGAAATAAATCAAGGAATTTAAATAAAATATTAAATTAATATTTTGCTACTGTTTAGATTTTCGTATTTACTGATTATGTCTCGGTAATTGTATTTAATTAGGACCTAACGGACAAGCATGATCGGGTCGTCATTTGAAAGCTTACATACTGTTAAGTGAGCATTTGTTAGGTAAGCGATTGTGCCTACCTCTTTCCAAAACCCATAAAAAGGTTTTGACTTGCTATGTGCTAAATGCCTAATTGTTGTGAATTTAATATGCGAAGCATGATTAAATTATATCGTCGTTAATTATGAGAATTAGAAATATATTCTTCGTTGTAATTATGAATTATAATGAGCATGTTGAGTTTATGAAATTTCGTTAATTAATTAGTTCATATGCTAATTATTGAATAAGTATGGTGATGTTGGATTGTTAATATTGTTATGATATAATACACGTATTAAATGGAATGGGTTATTATATATTGAGTGCTAATGAGCACCTATTATACTTGTTGGATGCAGTTGTTGAATGTGAAATTTTGGATATCATGTTTTACTGCCGAAATTTCATTAGACATATATCAAGCATGATTATTCTTATTATGCATAAATGTCATTATCGTCGTTATTTACTATTCACTGTCATAAGCATGAAATGAAGTAGTGAGTCGTTGTCTCGTGGTACCACTAAGTCAACCAATGCAAATTATATGAATTGAATTGTAAATGAGAATAAGACTCCTAATGGATCGAGTAGTCGAGCCATCGAGATTATATCTAATTGATTAGTCTAGGGATGCGTGATTCCCAAGTTACTAATTATGGACACCTCGTAGCGTGTTCGGGATGGATCATTCCCCATTGTTTAATTCTCTACGTATCAATTATTATGTTAGAGATATTGTGAATATACACTAGAATAAGTCCATGGCATGTCAATATCAATCGATGAATAGTATGGGTAATCGATGTTCTATTCGCTCTCTTATTACTCTAATCAAGATGGTTTGTTTAACTGTGTCGAATGATCACTAAAGCAAGATTTGCATGTAATTGAATATCGAGTATGCGTGTGCTTGAATGTATGACTACTTGTGCATGCAAATGAATTTCAATGATTCTTCTAAAACCCAGGTAAGGTTTGCGAAAGTGTTTTTACTGGGTATGGAAGACGTTTATTCAGTTTATCTGATTTTTGTTTTCTTTTGTTTCTTCTCTTTTCTTCTGTACCTTTTTTTCCGGCACGAAAACCAAAGTGCAGGTGTTGTTGAGTGAGGACGTGTAGCCTTGGAGACTAGATGTTGGGCTTGTTCTCTAGACTTGTTATTCTTTTGGATTATGGATTTTTGGTTTGTGCCCTAGAAGGCAAAGTTGTAATAATACTTTAATGGACTTAAGTTCACTTTATAGACAACTCTGATATTAATGTTTAATTTGTTTAGTTTGCTCCCTTTTGATACCTAGTTTTTCTTTCTGCTTAGCATTTATTCCTTAGCGATAAATGTTGCAGTAACATCCCTCGGGTTTGGGACGGTTCAGTAGTGTCGAGTCGTGCACAACGACGTCGATAAGTTCCCAGGTAATCGTTGTAAATTCGGGGGTGTTACAATAGCCCAAAAAAACTATAGAAGGACGAAAATAATTGAAAACAGCAAATAACCGGGTTCTTAATTAAGATTCTCCTAGATTCCGATTTTGTAGGTGAATCTGCACCTAAGTACTTTTTAATATACCTTAGTGACGCATTGTATTTTTAATATACCAGATTGTCCAAAGGGCGTCATTAAATATACCAATTTGGTAAATTGGGCCTTAAGATATTAGGGCATTAAAATGTGAATTAGGATATTAAAAAATGAATTAAGTGACATAAAGGTGCTCTAAACCCGAATCTATACTTTAAGGGAAGAATCTTTTTATTTAATTGTTTTTCTTCATTTTATCTCCCTTTTTCTTTTATTCTTTTTCCCCTTTTTCTTATTTCTCCCCCACCCCCTCCTTTTTTTTTTTTTATTTCTTTTGGCCATTTTATTTTCTTTTCCCCATTTTCCCTTTTTCTTGCTATTGCAGACTTGCCATACTATTTCGTCTAAAAGCGTTCTAACCCACTTTGAACACACGATGAGGATGAATTGATGATGATGATGATGATGATGATGATGATGATGATGATGAAAATGATGAGGATGAATTATTGATGATGAGGATGAAAATGATAATGAATTTTCTAGAGGGTTTCATTGGTGGCCGGCCAGTGGCCACCCAACAATACAATCTCTATCATTTTTACACAAAATTAACAATACTCATTTCTGGGAATTATCATTAAATCTCTTTAATTATGACAATTAATTAGCTAAAATTCCCAACACCAAGAAACTTGACTTTCAAATAACTTCAGTTTTTCACAAAATTACACCAACCCCATTAATAAAAAGTCATCAAAAAGAAAAATGTAATTCAAATTAAGTTGACCCAGATTCTCAATACCCAAAAATTTTAAGTTTTTTTTGTCTTCACTCTCCCCTTCCTTAATTCCAAATTCAGCCAGTCGTGGTTATAGGGGTGGCAGCGACCATGGTGGTGGCGCTCGTCGACCCAACTGTATTGTTTGTCACAATCTCATACCTACCACTTCCTTTGATCATCATCTTCTCTGTTGTCACCCTATTCGTGGTTGTTCTCGCTCCCGGGATTGTCGTGTTCGAGTTCGGGTTGGTGGTGCGACCACTGTTGCTCTCTTTCACCTTCTTGAAATATTTGTTAATTTAGCCACCTCAAGCTTGGGGACGAAGACAGATTTTGCCATTCGACATTTGGATGTGGAATTAAGGGAGGAGAGATAAGGAAGGAAAGAAGGAGGGATAGAAGGGCTGATTAAAAGAAAAGAAAAATTGGGGAAAAGAATAAAAAAAAAGAGGGAATAAAGAAATTAAATAAGATTATTCTTCTTAAAATCCTAGATTTCGGTTTAGAGAGTTTTTATGCCATTTAATTTATCTTTTAACACCTTAATGTATTTAGGTGGTTTTAAATAGATCAACAAGTCCAAATGGGTTCACTTAAAAACCAATCTGGTCATTTGGGGCATTTATCTTAGGTTTGTTGGTGTATTTGTGTTCTCGAGCTTTAAGAGAGTGATTCTCTTGTCATGACGACTCAAACATTCCTTTAGGAGCGTCTTCTACTCCCTCGTGGTTGGCTACTACGTAGCATGGGTAGATATATTTAGATGTTGTCCGAGCATTGTCGCTCCTCTGTTTTTTGTTTTGTTCGTTGTACTTGTAGCTCTTTTTGTTGTAGGACATTAAACCTTCCCGAGATGGGAACCTAATGTTTCACTTTCTCCAAACAAAAATAAAATCACAGATTTCGACTAATATTCATACCGAAAAAAAAAAATAGTCAATGTAGCGTCATGCTTGTGGGAGATGAATCCTTACAGCTCACGTTGAGGCCGTCACATAGAATTTTTTTTTTTTTGGAAAATCTAATTACTACCCACAAAAGAGAGTATTATACCGTTTTATACGAATCATATACCGGCTGCAGTGACGAAACGGGGCTTCTTCTTCTTCTTCTTGTCTTGCTTTGCTACCTTTACCAATTGTACCATCATATATCAATATCATCACCAATACCATTATATTCACCAGTTCACAAAATTCCTTACTTGTTCTTACAGAAAACCCTACAAACACAAAACCTCTCGTTTTCACCACCATTAAAATCAAATTCACTAACTTCAAAAAAAACCCATCAAACCTTCAATTAACAACAACAACAACAACAACAACAACAACAACAACAACAATGGTGATGATCAGAATTCGAAGCCGAGATGGAATCGAGCGTCTTTCAATCGAAAACCCTAACATAACAATTGCCCAACTCAAAACCCTAATCGAAACAAATCTCCATGTTCCAATCCAAAATCAAACTCTCTCTCTTCATCAAAACCTCCTTTTAGCCAAAACCCCATCTGATCGTGCTCAATTCTCCGATATGTCAAACCCACAAACCCTAATTTCAACTCTGAAAATCGGCCATGGTTCAGTAATTTACCTCCACTATGACGGTGAGCGTGAAATTATCGCTGCTCCTCGTCGCCCTAGTATCACACCAGCTGGTTCTTTTGGGAAAAAGATGACCATGGATGATCTGATAGCCAAACAGATGCGGGTCACTCGTCAAGAGTCACCTCATTGTGAGCTCGTATCGTTTGATCGCGATGCTGCTAATGCTTTCCAGCATTATGTGAATGAAACCCTTGCTTTTGGGGTTAAGCGGGCCGGGTTTATGTACGGGACGGTTTCGGAGGTTGGGAAGGTTGAGGTGGATTTCGTTTACGAGCCGCCACAGGCGGGGACAGAGGAGAGGGTGATTTTGTTGAGAGATAGTGAGGAGGAGAAGTGTGTTGAAGCGATTGCGTTAGGGTTAGGGATGAGGAGGGTTGGGTTGATTTTTACTCAGAGTATTGAGCAGAGTAAAGGGGAGTATACTATGTCGAATTGGGAGGTTGCACAGGCGGCTGAGTTGCACGCTGAGAGCGGGTTGAAGGAGTGGGTGACCGCGTTGGTGAAGCTGCAGGTGAATGAGGATGGTGGGGCCGATGTGCATTTCGAGGCTTTTCAGATGAGTGATATTTGTGTTAGGTTGTTTAAGGAAGGGTGGTTTGATTTGGAGGAAGGGAAAGAGGGTGAGGTGGTTGATCCTAAGGTTTCGAGGATGAAGAAGGAGGTGGTTGTTGGTGGGAAGGATGTTCAGGAGGTGGATAATGACTTCTTCTTGGTCTTGGTTAAGATATTTGATCACCAGGTTTGCTCTTTATCTAATTCTTATATTTGGTTTTGGTTTCGGAATTGTGTGTGTTGTCTTAAATTTGATGTTGTGATTTTGTTGGATGAAGTTGCTAGCTGTTGTTTAATTGGGATGTTTTGCTATAGTAATTGCTCCTGCTTATGTTCTTCCTATCTTACTGTAATGCCTAGAAGTTTTAAGATGATAGTTACCATCAGGTTTGGGAAAAAATTGTGATACAGCATATCATATGGATGCAAAATCTGTAGCATATATGTTTTGTGGTTTTATATCATGGTTTAGTTGGTGTTTGACAAACCTAGACTGTGATGACTGATGGTGATCTACGGAGAATGAGTAGTTCATGATAGTTTTGACTGGAAGTCTAACAGAATTTGGATGCATAGGTTATGGCTAGTCATGCATAAACTTCTGATTTTCTATGAATTATTTTCTCAGGAACATTTTATTAGGGTGTCCAATGTTTGAGATAATTTAGCTGAAGTACCTCAAAGGTTTAACTTAACAAGAGGCTAGGAGTTCAAAAAAGTAACCAAACAAGGTTCTAGTTTAGTCTTTGGGAAAAGAAGATGACGGTGCTAGTTTTGTAACTTTAGTAATAGGCTAATCTGAACTCAGTGTGTTGACATGAATGGGAGTCTTATCAAAAGCTTTAGGTAAGAGAAGTATGGAGACAAGGAGAAGAAGCTGCTCTTGTAAGAACTATTAAAAGCTTTCACCTTAGGTCCTAGGAAAACATTGTTGACAACAGCCTAAACTGATGTCAGGAGTCGCTTAGGTCTATAAAAACTCGAGGTGTGCTTAAATCTAAAAATGCTGGAATTACATGGTTATCAAAATCTCACAAGGACGTAAAAGAACGAAATTTTCGAAATATTTGGCCTCTTCTTCCTCCCAAACCTCATAAGTTTTACCCTTAAAAGTTTGCAAGTGTAGATGGCTTGCAGAATTTTATTCAATCAACCTGGAACATCACTAGTCTGTCACCATTCTCTTCCTGTTCCATTACAGCACCAAAATGAACAAAAAAGGCCAATTCTGGCAATGTCTGCAGCAACCCTCTTCTTTTTCCTGGCAGATCCTTTTTATTTTATTTTACTAGGAGAGCATATCTGTCGTGGTTTTTGGAACTTAAAATGTTGGAGCCTGTAGGAAAAGGATTTGTCAATCTTGTTTGCCTCTCCCACCTCGAAACGGTTACAAACTCATGACATTTTTTCGATCTTCCAAGTTCTGATGAAGTATACGATCAAAATTATGCCAGTACCACAGCACAAGTGGATGAATGACCTCGGCTGAAGTTAAACTTTTCTGAGGACCCTCAAAAGGGTGGTACTATGGTTTAACAACAAATGTAGAAGTCCATTGATTACAAAATTTTAGAATCTTATGCTTACTTGCATTATCGATTAGTCTCAGCTTTCTGGAAAATAAGGGAGCCCTTAAGAATGTCTTCTGTTTATGCGACTGGACATTGGGAAGATGCCAGTTACCTCATCTGGGGCATCCCGACCTTTGAAAATTATCCAATTCTATGTATCAGGAAATAGGTCTAATTCTTGATCATAATAGATTTATCATCCACCAAGCCCTCAAGGCTCTTACCTATCAGCAGCAATCGAGGTAACCCATATTAGGCCCTTTATTTAAGTTCTCAAAAACATTAAACATAGGAACTGAGAAGAGTGGAGATCTTGTGAGCACACTAAATTATGTTGGGGCAATAGAAAATTGCGGCGGGGTTTGAAGATCACTTCCATATGCAACTCTGTAAATCAGTTCTTTTGTCAAAATTTTCTTTTCACCAGGAGTGAAATATTAGTCTAGACTAGATTGTAGAGCAAAGCAATGAGCATGATCTTATCTCATAGTTTTGGATGGGAGTAAATGTTCTAGGCAATTGAGTTGTCCTCCTAGGTAGAAGTATGAAATAGCTGGATCTCTTGAAGATATTGGAATGTAAGAGCTAATGAAAGATCCAGAAATTTTAAATTCTTCCTACATATATTCCCAAAGAAACTGTACAGCCACTTCTAACATGCATAATTTTTCTTGGGGTGGTGGTGCCTGGCGAAGTTTGTTTGAATTGACTTGCTGCAAGGCTTGAAAACATGATTTAGTATTCTGTCTGCTTGAAACCAAAATTAGTTCTATCAGTGCAGGTTTCCACAGCCACTACTTGAAAGATTTAGATTTACAAGTCAAAATTTTCTACATTCAGACTAATATGTGCAACGTTTCGGGTGAGCCATAATTAGAATGTCTTGCTAACTTTAAAGGATGGACTCAATGGAGGGAACTTCTAAGTTTTACTATTCTAGTAATTCCTCCTGAAGAAACAGAACTTTTGTCTTTTATGTTAAATTGTTTTAAACATAGCTTGTTAGTTTTGGATCGTAGTAATTCATTTAGTATAATTGCTTTTTCTTCAAAAGTAGGAATTTTGATTATGTACAACTTCTCAATCCGTTACATGCAATGTTTAGCAAAAAAATTCACAGTAGATATGGTATCTCACTGGCTTAGAGGCTTCATGTTTGCCTTCAGCTACACTTTGCTGGCAAGTCGGGTACCACCAGCTGCAATTTATGCAACTGCTTTAATCATGTATTTAATCTAGCCGAACTTCTTTCACCAGATATCAGTGTCCAGTTTCCTGCTTGTCCGGACTGTCCAGAGGGCTGGGTTGTCGGTTCATTACTAATTTGGTCTGTCCTGTTTTTTTTTTTTTTTTTTTTTTTTTTTAAAGCTATATATAGGCAAGACTAAATGAGTAACATACTACATACAAATTATGGTTTTAAAGAATCAAAATCATGGATTGAAAAATTCCAGTATAGGACAAAGGCCAAGACTTCTTTGGGGAAAAGTTACACAATGATTTTCAATGAAAAGAATGTCGGAGAGACAATATTGAATCTTTTAACTCCAAGGGCCTATATCAACGACATAGATCTCCGATTAGATAAAAGAGTAATTATATCAAGGATGAATCAAGCAACCGAAGATGAGAGGGCAAAAGATCTTCCTAGACGACAGTCTAAAGTGTGAAATTCTCCGAACTGTCCAAGCCATCATCTCGCTAGAGGAGCACCTATGTTCCCCCTTCCTACAGCACGTGCACCGAACATCCTACTTAACAACATTAATTTCTTTTCCTTTTGACCTATAAGAACATTCATTTCATTTCTTTGTTGATCTATAAGCACATTCATTTCTACCCTTTTTCCACGCCCTGCCCTTTCTTTCCCTTGTAGTACATTGAATAAGTCAATTGCTGAAGTACCCTTCCCACCTTTGTTTTTTCTTCCTCTCATAAACCCAATCAGAACAAATTTTAGCATCCACAGGTTTATCCTAGATTGTGTATTAAAGATCGAGGGCAATGTCATGCTTCCCATTTTCCTTTAGGCTCAAGGAAAAGCCATAGATAAGCCTCACAAGAAATCCTCTAATAGGTGGTTGATGAAAATTAATGTCCTGTCCTTTCTCTCTATCATTCTTGAACGATTTACTTTGTGCTGTCTGTGTATGCTAAAGCAAAGGTGAGGTAAATTCTTTGTTGTAAACTTTACTGCAAGTGGATCTGCTGGTCTAGTACTTAAAAGGGTTAAAAAAGGTAGGATTAGTAACGCTTGTGCAATATTCTTGTGCAATATTAGTGTAATTACTTTCAAGAATCAAGGATTTTAGTGTATGGAAAAGGGTTCTTAATCTTTTGTATTCTTATATTTGTTGATGTCTTAGACAAAAGCACTGTCTACCCCCCCCCCCCTTGATGTTTGAAGCTCATTAGGAAGTTTTTTACGTGTCTGAGAGTTTTGGATATTTCTGTGGGTTTTGGCTTTATGTTTTTTGGGACAGAATTTCTACTACACATGCTTAGACATGTATTCATGATTTTTATTATTATGTTTTATACTCTTGTGAAAAGGAGGAAGATTTTGTGCATTACTTTCAAGAATCAAGGATTTTAGTGTATGGAAAAGGGTTCTTAATCTTTTGTATTCTTATATTTGTTGATGTCTTAGACAAAAGCACTGTCTACCCCCCCCCCTCCCCCCCTTTGATGTTTGAAGCTCATTAGGAAGTTTTTTACGTGTCTGAGAGTTTTGGATATTTCTGTGGGTTTTGGCTTTATGGTTTTTGGGACAGAATTTCTACTACACATGCTTAGACATGTATTCATGATTTTTATTATTATGTTTTATACTCTTGTGAAAAGGAGGAAGATTTTGTGCATTTCTCTCCTTTTTCCAACCACTATTATGAACCTCCAGTGAATTTCATATACATACGTGTAGGGGGTGATTCATCAGAAGTTTGCTGCTACTAAGTTAAATAAATTTGATTAGTGGATTTTACTAAATGAGGGGCAAAAATTAATCACAGTATCTTTTTTCGGTGAGTTGTAGTTCTATGGAAACAATGGTGGTTCTTGTTTGAGGCTGCTAACTGGTTAGGATTGGCTGAATTTTGTTTTGCTGTGTGTTTAGTGTAGTAACTTCTTTAGTACCTATAGAAAATGCCTACAGAGACTGTACTTCAACATATGACATATGATCAGGGCAAAGTAATATGCAACTTATTCAATCTCAGAACTGATTATCTGACATGGCGCCAGGGGAAAATTCTATCTAATTAATTCAATGTCATTTTAAAGAACAAAGATTTTTTGTCCCAACTCTTTCTGCCCTCTGTTGAGTATCTGAACTTTATAGGCTATGAGTACATCTACAGCTGTCTGACTTGGCAAGTTTATGTTGTTGGACTATAGAGTGAAGCGTCAAGTAGCCACTCCCATGGCGGAGTTACTACCATGTGTAGTTAAGGGGGAACAGAGTTTAAGTAATATAGCTCTTGAGTACATAGTAGCTAGTTGAAACTTGAATAAATATGTTCATTCTCTCTCTTTTGAAGGTGTTTTGGTGGTTTGGAATCTTTGCTAGACAAGTTTTTAATTGTTGTTTAGTTTTGTTAGTACACATTACTCATGGAATTTTGATGCGTGCAGGGACCACTTTCAACAACATTTCCAATAGAAAACAGGATTATTTCAGTTCCAGTGAATGCTCTGAAGACTCATATGGACCGCACTAAATCTCTTCCATTTGTGAAGCGAATATCTGATTTTCATTTGCTGCTGAAACTAGCCAGGTTTCTGGACCTCAATGCCGATGTTCCAGCATTGACAGCCTGTGTGCGCTCACAGGCTGCAGTACCAGAAGGGTACCAGCTCTTGATAGAGTCCATGGCAAATGCTTCTGCTTGATCTTTCTTCCATCTTTGCCAAGTTGCTATCTTCCATGGCACAAGCAATTCGCTATCACAAGATGCTTCATCCGATTCCACTTCAATGAAGCATTATTTGCAGCTGTCAAACCTTAAATGATACCAGAAAAACAGCTCATAGGTTGATACAGCAGAATGGCCACTGTTGTGCTGAATGGACGATGATACTTTTGCTGCAGCTTGTCTCTGAGCTTGTTGACCGTGAAATGTGCAGTGTATTCATAATTGGATGCATTTGGGATCAGTAATGGTCAAACGGTCAAATTTGTGGAAATGTGGTTGGCATGATTTATGCTTTCGTTGTAAGATTGTGTTTCGTACAGCGTTCTCACGTACATTCAGGAAGATTACCCGAATGATAATTGTGTCTAGTGTTCTGCCTGTAGGTTTTCCACCACAAGCAGCGATCCCCTTAACCTTTTTCCATGCTCCACTTCAAACCTTCCTCGTTACTTCTAACCGCGAATCCAAATCTCCAAAAATCATTGTAGAGCGGGTTTATGAGGTTCTACATTCTTGTGGCCAAAGCATAGTTCAGCTGAACCTCCTTCACTTGAGCCACACAGAACACAGTATTTGGCCAGAGTTGCCATGCCAAATTGCCAACTTATGTAGCATAAGTTGATTAATTTGTGTCTCTGATTGAAACTTAGGAAATTGGTAGTTTTTTGGGCATATTGGTAGTTTTATGACATCAAAATTTGGTAGGTTATAAAATTAAGAACTACCATCTTGCAAAGCATATGTATCAGCTTCTAACTAAACAAACCCTAAAATATAGGCAGGGATTTTTTTTTTTTTTTTTTTTTTTTGAGGGATATAGGCAGGAACTAGGATGTCACACATTGCATATTTCGTCGATGCAAGGTTCATTTTGGAGTAATCCAAAAACTTGTATAGGGCAGACTTATAACATGGAGCATCTCACATTTTTCCCTCCTCTCTCTTTCTCTGTCCTCTCCTCCCATGTTTCATGGGATAGCTTTCTCCACAAAACCTTTTGTTGGAGTAATAGCTTTGTTTAAGTCGTTCAAAGACTGATAATGTAAATGAAACAAGCAAAATAGCTCATGATTTTGAACGATGGACATCATCTAAAAAACATTAGGAGTACATTACAATAACAATAACCCTTTATTTAGTTATCTCAATAAATTGCCAGTGAAAGGTTCTTTTGAACTTCCCATACATATATGTAAAAATATTATTAATGTCAGGTAAATAATCAATCATTTAACCAAACTACATTGCTTCCTAATCTGTCCTTGAGTACCAGTAAGCACCTCAATGGCTCCCATTTTCTCCATAGAATTGGCAAACTCATCTAAGAAGTTCTTCGACTCGAGCAACGTGACTCTGTATGAAACTGCTAGATTGTGTATCTGTGAGAAGGGCAGCCAGTGGCGGAACTTAGGGGTGACCAGTGTGTGCCACGGCCTCCCCCATGATCTAGAAAACAAATAAATAACTTTTGTGCATCGCTTGTACAACAGAACAAATTTGTCCCGCTGGTTAGAAGCCTGGATCTAGTTTCGCTGCTTTGTCGTAGTTCCGTGTTCGACATCCAATAAGGACCAATACCCCACTTTATCTTTTTTTTTTCCTCCTTTTTATTTACTCTATGCGTATATATGGTGCTGCAGTAGACAGAATTTTGTTTCTTTATTATCCTTTCGTTTTTCATATAACTTTCCTTTCTTATCTTTGATTGTATTAATTTATTTATTTACATTTTTGGATATACTTGCAATTTTAGTATTATGTACTCCTAACTTTTTCTCTATTTTCTTTTTATTTATATTTTGTTGCTAATATCTTGTACATGATATTTTTGGGATCACATATAATTATGTACTAGTGTAATTTAAATTAAAATCATGGCTCCGCCACTGAGAACAGCATCAGATGGGAAGAGACCCTTGTTTTGCTTAAGCTTGACAAAATAATCGTTGTCAAAAGATAAGGAGATGTTAGGGTCCATTTCAACTGTGGTGGTACGGTCAGTTGGGTCGTTAGGGCATTTGGTCTTCAAGAAATCAGCATAAGTTGGGTCTAATGATGGGTCTTGGTCTCCATTTCCAGTGAAGTTGTATAGTCTGTTTCTGATTATACTGCAGTGTCCAATTCCATTTGTATGTCCACCTTCACAAATTGAACGTACAAATTAAGGATATACTAATCATTACACAATTGTATAAGATGGTGTTATCGTAACTTTTAGTGAGACGTGATAACTTTTTAGTTGAATAAGGATCACCGTTCATAACAAGTGACCTGTATAATTCTAATTAGTGATCCTGTTTACATGTGAACCGATATTATACAATACTTCTTTATTCCCTACGGATACAATTATATAGTAGTTTGTGCATGGACGAGATAGCACCATGTCAGTGTGGATTTAGTGACTTTTTGCTTGGATTTCAGAGATTTTATGAAGTTGTAATTTGTGATTGTGAATGTGATCCCCTCTAGAAATAAGGGGTGACTCATGAGTTATGGGGGTGGTGCACTAACCTTTTCCCAAATTTCCATCTCATTTTCTACTCCGCCATTTATCTCTTTTAATTTGGAGTAAATATATTTTATTCTAAAAATTTCAGAAAAATACTCAAATTTTACAAAAATAGTGCATTTTATTTGATCTCGTATGAGTTTTTTTTTTTTTTTTTTTTTTTTTTTTTTTTTTTTGCCTTAGTTTTTGGTACTAGCAAACACAAAAAAACTTTTAAGACGGTCTTATTGTAACTTTTGATAAGACGAGGGTCACTCTTTAGTGAAACAAGAGTCACGGCTCATAATAAGTGACTCCTATAATTCTGAATAATGACCCCAATTTTCTGAGTTGGTCTCGCACAAGACTTACTCATTAACAAAAGAGTAAATTTAGTAATGGCAATAGTGAGATAATTAAGGAAGGTGAGAAGCAAATTAAACCTGAATAATGCAACAAGATCTAGAACAGAGGGGCCTTTGGAAGCGAACAAGTTCTTGAGGGATGTGAAGTTAGCGGATGCTGGTGGAAGATTAGGCGAAGCCTCGGTAACCAATGATATTGTTCCATCTCTTCAACCACTAGGCACCTTCCACAATGGCCTGCCATACTAAACCAAATATAATTTCAAAATCATAGAATGATTGTTTATGTTAGTTAAAAAGAGTATAATACATTAGTGTTTGTTGATGTGCCAAATCATCCAAAAATTTTAGATGATGGGTAGAGGTTTATATTGGTGCGTTTGTTAGAGCTAAAATTATCAGAACTGAATTGAAATGAATTCAACATCATTAAACTGGACACTACTAAACTGAGCTGGACGCCAACTGGACTGAATTGAATACAACTGATATGTGAGACAAAAAATATGTTTTTGAACTCAGCACCACTAAACTGAACTGAACATCATTTAAATGAATTTGAAATCACCAAACTGAACTGAACTGACTGTGTAAGCTCTAACAAACGCACCCTATATCCCCTCACAAATCTTGATCTTGTAAATCTTATTATTCCCTAAGATCCCAAATCTTATTTCCATTTAACTTTTCACGGTCTCTAAAATGGCACTTTGATCATGGACAATTATAATTCTGTAACTATAAAACTGTGATATTTTTGAAAATAAAATTTAAAATGAAAATAGTATTTTTACTTTGTAAATTTTTATACCTTTTCCATAAATTAATAGTCATAATTTGTAAACTCTGACCTCAAAAAGTCGAAAATTGAAAAGAGAAATCAGCAAGTCTTGTGTAAGACTAACTCACAGAATGAGTCATTGTTTAGCAATGTAAGGGTCATTTATTATGAGCCGTGACCATTATTTTACTAAAAAGTGACATAGTCTCACCAAAATTAAAGTTATCAAAAAACCGTCTTAAATATGATTTTTTGAATAGAATTTGAAACAGAGGGAGTATATTTTTTCACAAATTTAAGGTCAAAATTTATAAAATTTGATTCAAAAAGTCAAATAAATAGAATCTCATTCAAGAGAGCCAGAGTAGTTTTTAAGAGTGTAACTTAGGCTCCGTTTGATTTATCTGGATAAAACTGAACTGAACTGAATTGATTTTTTAAACTTAACCGTTAACCATTTAAAATTTGTCCAAACATAGTCAATATTGGACTCATTTGAAAGTATGCTTTGAGATCTTTTCGATGACATAATTATCATCATGAAATTATTTCGGAATAAAAATTTATATGAGTGCTAAAGTTACGCATGAACTGAACTAAATTGAATTAAACTGAACTGAATTTTAGTAAAATTAAGGTGAATCAAATAGAGCCTTACTTGCATGAAAACAGCTTCCATAGTAGCTAAAGCTAAAATATCGGCACAAGACACAATTCCTGGGCACTGTTTTTCAACCTCTGCTTTGATATCATCAATGACTTCGTACCCTGACAAGCTTAGATTGGGTCTTGCATCTTTCTCCGCTTGTGAGTTTGCAGTCGAATTTAATAAAACTGAAGCATCACAACCCTGTATACATGCATAAAATTTGTCATTTGTCAATAAAAGAAAAGTTTATACTACTACTATAATTTATAAGTTTTGAATCTAATTTTTAGTACTCCTTATCTATATTAGAATTGGTTGATTCAAGTGATTTTTTGTTACTACTTGGGTGTTAATTAGTTGAGTCGTTTAGCTTTGTTGAATTTTGTTTATTTGTCGAGTTAATTTTTTTTGAACTTTGTTTAATTTTCTTTTCTTTCTTGAAAGAACAAAATTGAACAACTGACTAGCTAGGGAGAATGGATCCTAAACAAAGGTACATCATCAATTAAGTGTCAATCAATGAAATACCACACAAAATTGTTTTGAGCATTTTATAGGTCATAAATGCTGGCAAAATTGGCCAGATTATCCCTGATGTTGGAAATGGGTGAATGGGTTCGCTAACTTTCATTGAGTTGATAATTATTGAAATTATCATTTGAATCTTGAAACTTGGGATTATTTATACAAAGTAAATTGATCAAACTTTGGATTATTAAAATTGTTTTTCCAAAAAATAAATTACAGTATTACCACATAAACATTTAATTACCCTTTTTATTTGAAGGTGTTCTCATTATTAGATAACATTCGACTAGACCGGCCAATAATAAAAATAAAAATTAACAAGATATTGTAAATGGACATGCACTATATAATTGTGTGCCTATATTTATAATAGATCATTATCGTATTCACTCGTACTTTCCTTTTGACGAGCAAAATAAAAAATAACCAAAAACAGTAACACAACATGTAAAAGAATACGTACCCTGACGAAACACTCATGAAAATGCAACCTCAAGAGCTTAGCAGGCAGGTTTGGATTGCTAGATACATGTTTCCTTGTAACCTCTTGCACTATCTCTTCAACATCAGGACACGTATCATCGTAGAAATCATCCTTCAAATCATCTGCATTACAAATTACAAAACCACTACAAATTGCAAATAATACCAATAAGAAATAATAACACTTCATCATCTTATTCAACACTTCTAAAAAGAGGTGAAATATAAATTAATTGTGGTCTTCTTATACTTAGGCATGGTATATATTGTTACGTTCTAGCTCCTTTTATAGCCAGAAAATACCATGTTCTCCAAGTACTAGAATTCACTCTAAAAATGATTTTTAAAATGAGAATTGACTTTCGATCATTTGTTATTATATACTATTTGTTTTGCTTCTGATAGGAATATAAGTTACTTAATCTATTCCAAGAGTACAAATTAAACTACGAGTTATCTGGTGTACAAAATCCAGAATGTTTGTTGGCATTTTCATTATTATTATTATATATCATATACTAACTGATAATATCATTTAAAATAAAATAAAATAATAATTTCCATTTGGGGAATGAGCAAGCTAAGTCTTGTGTGAACGATAATTAACTCACAGGAAAATGGAATCCTATATATTTAGAATTGTTGGGGTCACTTGTTATAAGTAATGACCCTTATTTCACTAAAAAAGAAGGTCGTTGTTATTGCTAGGCCAGAAAATACTAATGCCAGGTCGTTAATTATGTAAGTTGACAATATAGCCTTCACATTAATAAGGTAAATCACATGTTCTCTCTCCTTTATTTTTAATTGCCTTATTTACAAACAAACTTATGTAAATGCATTATAATTAGAGATCCTTCAACTCCAACAATTAAGCAAATTGACATTCATGATAATCAAATTATTATTTTTCCCTAATTGTTTGCATGTCATCCATGATTCCATGTGCTCAATCTGAGAAATGGTTGAATAAAAGTATAAAACTATGTTATTATTTTCCTAAATGGTATGATATAGAATTAAACTATTTACTCATGTTAAATATGTATTCGACCAATTTACCTATTGGGAAAAAAATTAGCTTAGAATTATTTTAGATCTCATTGTCCAGAACGAAAAGTTTAAAATGAGTAACATTATTGTACCAATTCAGTGGTGCGTCAAAGTGAAGAATAATCATTCATAGAAGGAACAAGGAAGACATGAATTACCCAGCTAGGAAATCAGAATTTGGGAGTTTGGCAAGTTACTAACTTACAAGTCCAAAACTTAGGAGATGGGAGCTTTTAGAAGCTCTTATAAATTAGTTGGTTCACTACGATTGCCGATCAAAATGCCCAACTCTGATTTTTAGTTTTTATAAATGTTTGTTCAATGATTTCCAATTGTTTTATGCAATGGGATATCTTGTTTGATCAACTGATCAGATGTGTATGAACACTTGATTTTTTGGATATTTTGTATGAATGAAATGCAATATGTATTTGGCAAGATTTTAATTTGAATTATCATTTTGATTAAAATGCTCAGACACTCAATATTGTAAATAAGGCAAGTGTACACAAATCAATATTATGAAGAGAGAGAATAATTAGGCTCTGTTTGATTCACCTTAATTTTACTTAAATTCAGTTCAGTTCAGTCCAGTCCAGTTCAGTTCAGTTCTTGTGTAACTTTATCACTCATATAACATTTAGTTCCGAAATAATTTCATGATGATAATTATGTCATTGGAAAGATCTCAAAGCATTTCAAATGAGTCCAATATTGACTATGTTTGGACGAATTTTAAATGGTTAACGGTCAAGTTTAAAAAATCAGTTCAGTTCATTTCAGATCAGATCAGATCAGTTCAGTTCAGTTCAGATCAGTTTTATCTAGGTGAATCAAATGAAGACTTAGTGTTTCCTTTTTTTACAATGAAGAGCTAAATTGTCAACTAACTAAATTAATAGTCTGGTAATAATACTTTTTGATTTGGCAATAACAGCGCCCAAAAAAAATATCGTTTCTTACCAAAAGTTATGGCAATAATATCATCTTATAGTATACTCCTGCAGGTTTTTGAGTTTGGAAATATAAAGGTCCAAAAATGGCTCGCACGCATTAAATTATTTATCCCCCTTTTTGTGTCCAACGAATATCCTATCAACTGTATATTATCATACTGTACGTAGATACCTTCACCTTGAAACTATGGTACCCTCCGCAAGCAAGTACTATTAATGGCACTTTAAGTAAGATACGGAAATGTCATATCGATCTTCCAAGTAAACGCAGTTGAATAGTACACTAATATCTCCTAGAATTCATGTAATTAATTTTTGTTAACATATGCACTAGATAAACCGATTAATATAATCTCCGTACATACTTGCAAACCAAAAATATTAACCTGTTATATACTCCATCTGTTTCGAAAAAATCTTAATATTTATTTTTTGAAGGTCAAAGTTTGTAACTTTGACCATTTATTTATGAAAAAATATAAAAATTTACAAAAACAAAAATACTACGGTTAGATTCATTTTAAATAGTACATTCTGAAAATCAATTTTCTTTTTATAATTTTTATATTCATATAAATACAATTATGTAAGGTTAAAGTTATGCATTGGAGACCGTGAAAAACAGTGGCGGACCCAGAAAAATAAAAGTATAGGTGCAAAGAAAATAAGAGGAAAATCCAAAATTAGGGGTGTTAATATGACTCGCATCTGCGAATAGACCAATTTTTTTTCTTTTAACTCCAATCTCATCATAGCCCATTCCGTTAAGCTATTAACTACTAAACTACTAATTAAGCCTTAAATAAAAGGATTTTGGACGAGGGTGATTTTTCTTAAGAACTTGGACAGAGGTGATTTTTTTGAAAGGATTTTGGACAGGGGAGATTTTTGTAATTTCTTAATTAGCTTGGATTTCTTTAAATGGATATCTAAAAAAGACGAGAATGAAATATGGTAGAGGTATTGAATTTTGCAAGGTGAAGACGTGAAGTGTCTTTGCTGTTGCTCATAGGTAGGTTTGACTTGAGAGGCGCAAATAAACAAAATAAAAGAATACCTGCAAAGGAAAGAGGTCTACAGTCTAATGAGTGAGTAGAGTAGTTGCCTAGTGGGTCTGACTCCCTTTGATACTTCACGTGTAGGTTGTACTCAACTTCTCTTTCTTTTTCTACTTTACCCCCCTCTTTATCTATTTTTATACTTTTTATAATGGGTGCAAAGTAAATATGGGAAAAAAATATGGATACAATTGAAAAGTAATTACTCTTTTTCCCTTCAAACTATTACATATCCGCCAATACTTTTTTATAAAGTATGGGTGCACTTGCAAGTTGTAACCATACTGCTAAGCATGGATCCACCATTGATGACACCAAAATTTAAAGGGGCGGAACAATAAATCTTTAGCTAATAATATGAGTATAATTTCTTGGGGGCTTAATTCATTCGTCAAGAACATCTTGTCAAGGCATTCACCGATTCTTAAATTTTGATTGTAGGTTGTAGAAGCAAAATGTGGACAAGAGTAATAGGCTACATAATCTCAATTGGAAAGCCATCCTCTTGGGTTTCTTGGATGATTTTTTTTTTGGATTATTTAGGTATGTGCATTTTTATTTTTCTAGTTTATAACTTAAGAAATTAATTACTACATATGCAACACAATGCCTTGATTTTTTTTGTTAAAATATTATAGGGGGCAATATATTACAATCTTTACGTGGCTAGTTTGGAGTTAGCTTCTACTAGACTACTAACAGCAACGACTATAACCACTATGGAGCCAGTCTTCGTGTTCATCATAGCAATTATATTCAGGTCGCATACTACTTGAGTCTAACAACTCTCATCCTAATTATTCCCACTCGCATCAATGAAAGGTACGTAACTTTACATATATAACTACTTTTAGGTTAATTATCTTCTAATTATTACTTTACTCTTTTGTCTGGCATGCATGCTCATGGTAGTTGTAGTAGATCGGGGTGATAGGTAATGCCTAATTGATTAGGTCTAAAATATGTGAATTTTAGGCACTTAGTTAATTAGCATATATTACAAATTAATTAATGAGTTGCACATATGTATCACATGCACATACATTACACGTTGATTATATGTGAATTGCACGTAATAAAGTTGTTATTACCATGGCACCATCAACGAAATCACCTTCATTACAACCATTTGCATGCTTCTAACGCAAGTGAATGTTGGAGTGTAGTCCTCAACTACAAATATGTAGCCAATATGGGAGTGAGCCTTACCGTAATCGTGGCATATTGATTGATACTAGCCACTATACTCATCTTCACGACAACCCTAATCTTGGAAATGTATTAATAATGCAATCTTTTTCTTTATCTCTTCTAAATTTTATACGTACTAAATAATGATGTGATTATGATTAATGACTTTATTAATCATATATGCTGCAAAAGCCCAAAAAAGAGGAGAAGAACAAACTTAAATTCACCTGAAAATACTTATAATGATCTTCTTTTGCTGATTATTTGGATATTGTAAGAACCCTTGCCTTTCGGCGCTAATTAAATATTTAGTTGGACTTAGTGGTTCTTAAAAAAGATGATGATTAATTATGATTATTGCATGCTTGGAAAATTAACAAACAAATAGTGAAGTCGCCCCCAATTTTTAAGGAAACAATTAGAAACCATAAAAAATGCACCCAATTCCGATTGGGAATTGACTCAAAAAATCCAAAAGGGGCCAAATATTGAATTTGGGGTGTGGGTACGAAAAGATAAAATGAATCCTATCTACATTGCTCGTATTAACGACATCTACTAATTTCATCCATGTTGATTCTTAATTCATATCGCAAGGTTCCATACAAATCGGTCATCCAAGATCCTAAATTAACTAGGTGGGTTGAATAAACCAAACTATTAAAGCTATCGCTTTGCACTTATTATCCAATTGCATGCATTAATTAACAAGCATAAACCAAAGCAATAATAAGATATGAGAAAATAAATCTCCACCTTATCGTTCTTGCTAAACGTGTCAAATTGCACATGCACACCAATGAGATTGTTAGTAACTTCAATGGAAGTACAATAAGAAAAACAAACAAAATAATCAAAAAATGCTAATATGCAATTTAGGGCTAACTATATGCAAAGCCCTAATTATATGCTAGAATGCTAATTAAATATGCTAATTATGTAAAACATGCAAAAATATGATATTTACACTAAATATGATTAAATATAAGAAAACCACAAATTAAACTAAAAAGTATGAAAATCATGTAAGGATAATAATTAAACTAGTCTATGCATGATAATCATGAAAATAATAATTATATTAATTTAAACATGTTGATCTAAATAAAACAATTAAAACATGTTAAATATATTAACCATAATCATAACCAAAGTAAAACATGATTTGAAAAAGAGTTCTGACAGATTGAGAAAATTGCCCTCAGGTTAACATTTTGTTGCAATAGAATTGAATGTCAAAGTCCCCTCTTTCTCAACAAAAATAAAATAAAATAAAAGAATTGAATGTCAATTATTGTTGTATTTGCCTTACTCTCGGTTGTGAAGTGCTCTTGAATGAGTCTTAATGAATGTTTGAGCTGATATGATTAGGGCTGTATGAGAGAGAGAGGAGAGAGGAGAGAGTGATTAGGGTTCTCTTGAGTTGAATCCCGTAATATTGGGTTCTCCTTGGATTCTAATCCTGTAAAACTGAGTTTAGAGGGGTATTTATAGGGATTGGGCCAAAAATGAGGTTGAATTAGAGTTTCCGGGCCAAAAACGGTGCCCAATAGTCACATGGAGCGCTACTGAAGCTCCAGCGGCCCCGGATAATGCCACATTAGCCCCTGGGGCTTAGCGGTACACCGCTGGGGCCGGCGGCTCATTTCACGGTCTCCGCTGGGGCTTAGCGGTTCACTGCTGGGCCCGGCGGCTCATTTCACGGTCTCCACTCCCACGAAAATGCCGTTGGAGAGCTCGTTTGAGCTCTTATTGAACTAATTTTTAGTGCATTGGATTCCTTGTTCAAAAGCCTTTCTTTTGACATATAATGGGCTCACATATCATAAGTATCCCATAAGTATCCCATAAGTTATGTCCCAAACACTAGAGAGGTGTCCGTTTCGGTGCATCAATCAATCATCGGATCGTTCTCCTTCGTTTCTAATGGATTTTGGCCCATAATAAATCATTGTCAAGTTATTTCAAAGAGGAGTAGAAGCCTAGTGGGCTCATTCTCCAAATCATCCTTTTATGGCGAAAAATCATTCTTGAACCATGATATGCGGGTATGAGAACATCGTTTTTAGTTCATAACTTCGTTAAATCATAACTTTTGACTGTCGCGTCCGTTCCGGACAAATGAGATGGTGTTTGAAAGCTTATGGAAGGGGATATTTGTGGATATGAAAGTTATTGAGATCCTAAGTGAGGATGAGTAAAGGGTTTCAACTAAGCATAAGTATTTCGAGCATTAACATTCGTTTCATTAACAGAATTATAAGTTATCATTATTGGGCGCTACGCCAGAAGGGACACATTTAGGTGTCTACAGTTATATGCATGCTTACAAAGCATAAATACACTACATTTGGATGAAAACGGTTTTTCTACTTAAAAACAATAACTTTTCAAGGTTTCTTTTGTGGATTATTTGGGTATGAGCCCTTTTATTTTTCTAGTTTATAACTTACAGAAATTAAATTACTACATATGCAACAAAATACCTTAATGTTCTTTTTGTTAAATATTATAATGGGGCAATACACTACAATTTTTAAGTGACTAGTTTGGAGCTAGCATGTACTACAACGGCAACGACTATAACCAATATGGATCCGGTCTTCGTGTTCTTCCTAGCAATTATATTCAGGTAAAGTATGTATTAACTTAAAAAAAGACTAACATAAGTTTTTTAACTTTATAATAAAAGTATACTAATTGATAAATTTGAATAATTGGGCATTAACAAGTGAGCACACATACAAGATAAATAAAGTTCCAACTCAAAACCAAATGACAATGGGTGGAGTAACCCACTTCCTTATATGTATGCTCAAGACCACTAAATTTTTCCATGTGGGACACAAACTCACTTCAACACCCCACCTCACACGAAAATCCATCATGGGCTAAAGCTTGGATCAAATAAAGGCTACTGATAAATTTAAATAATTGGGCATTAACAAGTGAGCACACATGTAAGACAAGTGAGGTTCCAACCCAAAACCAATTGGCATTGGGTGGAATAATCCCTTGCTTATATGTATGATCAAGATCACTAAATCTTTTCATGTGGGACACAAACCCACTTCAACACCCTACCTCACACAAAGACCCATCATGGGTTGAAGCGTAGACCAATTAAAACCTATTTTGGGCCAGTGACATGCGCGTGGGCCAATAAGGGGTCACAAAAAACCAGAATAAAACCCGCTCTGATACCATGATAAATTTTAATAATTGGGCCTTAACAAGTGAATACACATAGAAGACAAGTGAGGTTTCATCCCAAAACCAATTGATAATAAGTGGAGTAACCCAAAACATGGCTCAACAAGCAGCACCAACTTACCGTCAAAATCATTCCTTCATCGCCTCAATTCACCAAAACCCCATCAACCCACTTTCTCTCTCCTCCCATCAATCAAAGCCACCTCATCAAAACCCCCTTCTTCAACCACTGTCACAAACCCACTATCCGGAAGATGGTCCATAGACAGTTGGAGGACCAAAAAGGCCCTCCAGTTACCCGACTACCTGGCCCGACTGAGCTTGATTCGGTTCTCAAAACCAATTGGCAATGGGTGGAGTAACTCACTTCCTTATATGTATGCTCAAAACCACTAAATCTTTCCATGTGTGACACAAACTCATTTCAACACTAATGATAATTTTGTGTAATTCAGGCAAGATAAGCTGACACTCCACAAATGGAGGGAGATCGTGGGACCATCATTGTTGTTGCTGGGGGCAATGATCGTTTACAGAGGCAAAACTGTCAATTTGTGGTCAGATATAAGTGGAAAATTCTAGTCGATCATCCATATGGAGTTCCACTACCTATTGGGGAAGCCGCAAAATCCCATTGTTCCCGTAAGGTTGTGGGCATACTCTTGGTTTTGGCTAGTTCTATTTCATCCTCCATTGCAACTGCTTTGGAGGTAATTATAAATTGCTCCTAGTTTCTCTTTTCTTTTCTTTTTTTTTTTTTTTGTTTTCTTCTTCTAATAAATATGCATGTTGATAATCAAGGACTTTGAGTTCTCTCCACCATTGCCTTCCAACTTGAATGTTGAAAATGACTTTATGGACATTGAGGATCAAGCTGCTTACTCGCTCCATGCATTGAGTGAATGACTTCATAGACATTGAGGATTAAACTTACCCTATTGCACATATGTATTGTACATACATTGCACGTGCAATATATATGAAGTGCACATAAAGTTTACCTTCCCATGTAGAGTACGTAGCTCCCCAAAACCAATGGTTTAATATTGCAACCACGATGAGAGTTATCAGACTTAACACCGATACGTTATATTATATTATATACTGTATATTACACCACCATGTTTAAATTAGCCCCTTAATAAAGAAAAAAATAAAAAGATTCAGAAGTTAGAACAATCTTCATGTTTCTTAATCAGATCGAGAATAAAAAAACTAGGAAATCTCTATGATCTCCTCTTGAGTAGTGTTGATCTCTTCCTCTTGTGGGGAATCAGAAACAATCTCCATGGCTGGTTGGGAATCTTGAGTAGTGTTGTTCTGATCTTCCTCTTGCTAAGGGTTTTCTTGTACTATTTTTTTTATTATGGTCATCTTTCTTACTTCATAGAATAAGATAGATAACACAACACACAACAATTTTCCCCACCATACTCCGAATTAAAGAAAAAAAAAAAAACTCTTTCGAGATCAAATAAAGTTTATTTCACTCAAAACGAAAATTATTAAAATTTACGGAAAAGAGATATGATAATTAAAATAATAATTTATGAGTGATAAGAGATATGATAACTAAAATTAAAAATTACCTTCCCATGTGGTGTGGCTCTTCTAAAGCCAATGGGCTTAATAGCACCACTATGATGAGGAATACTGGTTGAAAACAGATATGAAAAATGGGTCTTTTAAAGAAATGCACCATATTGTAATGAATCGTAACTCCAGACGCAATAGTGGCCTACAAACAAATAATTTAATAATCAAGCTCATTTGGTATTTTGGTGTACACTTTTATTTAGAGCTCCATGTTTGTCCAGGAGAAAATTTTGGCCTAGCTATACTTTGTTTACTATATTAATTAACTATTTTACATGTCTTCTCCATGCATTGTATAGTATTTTTTAGTAAGAAAAAAGAAGTATTTTGTAGTAAAAAAGAATATTTTTTATGCTAAAAAAATCTGAACCGGTAGTAAAATCGATATTTTTTTAGTAAAAACAACACTCAATTATAGTAAAAGAAAACTCCTAAGATCGTCTTCACAAAAAAAGGTGTATCATTAGGCTTTTATCTCCGTGGGTTGCATCATGCATGGAATTAATTGTTAAGATAAATGAGTAATAAAAATGAAAAATCCAGTATTCCATAGTAAGCTTGTATATATATACAATGATGATTGACAGCCATTTGCAACTGCTCATATTATTGTTCATCCTACAAGTATTGTATTGACTATTTAAGATTAGTACATTAATGTGATTAAGTGAATACAATAAGAGCCCGTTTGGTTCACCCAAATTAGTGGGTCTGAAAGGAATTCAGATGGCCCATTCCATTACAAGGTGTTTGGTTGGGGTTAGAAAGGAATCCAACCCATTACTTGAGTTAATGGATTCTGCCCATTTGAAACCCACCTCCCCCCCAAAGGTTTCATTTTCTTTTCCAGTTGGAATAAAAAAATGCACGACACCCTTATCATCACCTCTGTCTTACACTCTCTCTGTCTTTCATCTCCTTGAACCCCCACCCCCGACATCCTCTCTCTCTCTCTCTCTCTCTCTCTCTCTCTCTCTCTCTCTCTCTTCATTTCTGTAGGTGCAGCATTAATGGTGACATCGTGGCCACGCTCTCTATCCTCTCCTTCCACAACCCAAACCCAAACCCTTATTTTCGAACCCTAAATCTCTCTCCACAACCAAAGAATTGTCGCCTCACAACAATGGAGATCGAAAAGGGGATCTTTGAGAATGAAAACATGATGACATTTATCCATAACTTCTAACTTTGAAAATTTTGGGGTTTCCATCATTAATTTCATTCATAGATCCGTAATTTTTGGGATTTTCTATCTCCATTCTCATTTAGGGATGAGGTTAATTTTTTTTAAAATTTTGTTGTTTTAACTATTGAATAAATCAAAGCAAACATCGGCTTAGAGAGAGAAACTCCCGATTGGCACGATAAGGGCGATTTTCTTATCATGTACCACTTATGATTTAGGGAAGAGGAAGACCTCCGAAGAAGAAGAAAAAACAGTCGGTCTCACCGGAGTCGGTCAAAAGCTCCGGTGAATTTAATGGAGAGATAGGAACGACTAGAGTTGTTCGAAACTTGAATAACGAACTTGAGGCTTCTGCTATGGAGCGTGAGCTGGAGAATAATCTCACAAAGACGGTGACATAAGTACTGAAAATGGAAGTGAGCAAACCAAATGGAAACAAAGCTTTTGCACAAGAAAATTGCAACAATGGGTAAACATTCTTCACTCGAACTCGGGTACGAAGAAGTCATGGACAGATGAAGTGGAGGACTCTGAATCTCAATCGAAGCACTCGTCTGCGAACCCAGGTAAACCTAAATCTGTTTCCGGAGGTATATGGGATGAATCTGATGTTTCAAATCTTGCAAATGTTGGTGGGAAGCTTAATTATGTGAAACCTGATAAAAAAGAAGGGATTAATGTTTGTAAAATTGATCGTGAGGATATCAGATCCGAGCGCTGAGCTTTGCAGTTCTCATCTCTCACCTTAAGAGCCCATATATACGGGTGCCAATGAATGCCTTTTTGGTTTCGCTTGATTCGTCTTCGTCGAATCACTGCTTATGTTTTAGTATGGTGACCTCGCTCCTACTCTCTAAAGCTTGCCACCTCTATCTATTAGTAAAGCTCAAATCACTTTCACGACCCCCTGTCCTTGGCTTTCTATCATGGTCTGCCTAACCAGCCCATCTTTCTCCAGAGAAGGAACCCGCTTGTTCAAAATCTTTCCCTTCCTTTGTGTAACAAGGTAATCTCTACGATCACGAGTCTGCTCCCGTCGAGCCTCTTCGGCGGCACTAGCCTAAAAAATGAATATTATATATATATATATATATATATATATATATATATATATATATATATATATATATATATATATATATATATATATATATATATATATATATATCACATGAGAACTCATTTTTTTATGAGAATTGTGAGAACTCATCTAAACTCTTCATTTTGCTATATCTAACAGTTGATATCACGCAGCTGCAGACTACACTAATGCTACACTAATATTGGATTTCCGTTCAGTCCGTTAAAACTCAAAAACTAAGCGGTAGAATTTGGAACAAAAATCAAATAAAAATACGCTCACTCTGTCAGTCTCTCTCTCTCTCCTCTCCCTTCTCTCTTTTCCCCTCTGCCCCATTAATGTCGTTATCTATTTCTCCACTACTAGGGCTTCCAGTATCAAGCATGGCTGTCGGAGACGTTCTTCCTCCACACTCATGACAACAGCTTTCTCTCATTTACCGTACAATAATGGCCCTGTCGCCCATGACTTGTAGATTCATTAATTACAGTCTACAGAATCCAAATTCATTGATTGCCAAGAGTAAATTCATTAGCTGATGTCCTCAAATTTCATCCCCAAATTCATTTGCCATTAGATGTAGATTCATTAGCTATTAAATATTCAACAATGGCACAATGGCAGGGAAGAGAGAAGGTGAGGAGAGAGAAACAGAGAGTGAGTAGTTGAGCGCGTGAGTTTTGGGTTTTGTTTTTGGCTTCTTTGTTTTTTGGCTTTTTCATGGGGTGGAGGAGAGAGAGTGGGAAGGGAAAAAATGTTTAATCTCAGCCATTAATTAACTCTATTAAGTTCAAGTATAAAAGTTAATCCTATTGGCTATTATAAATGAAAGTTAATTCTATCATGTAAAAGTTAACCCTTTCATGTATAAAAGTTAACCCTCACTTATGTTGTTCCAACACGTAGGAGATCGACACTTCCTCCCATACCGCGCCCCCTAAGGTGCTCTACCAATGCTCGCATGGTAGCTATTGTTGTAGGAGAACTCAATCAAAGGCAAACTCTTCTCCCAAGAGTCCTTCATCTCTAGAGCACAAGCTCTCAACATGTCCTCCAACGTCTGAATAGTATGCTCCGTTTGACCATCTGTCGCAGAATGAAATGCCGTACTAAACTTCAACTTTGTACCAAAAGCATTTTGCAATTTATCCCAAAAGTTGGACAAGAATCTCGTATCCCTGTCTAACACAATGTCTTTAGGCACTCCATGTAACCTTAAGACCTCTTTCACATAAGCTTCAGCGAGTTGGTCCATCGACCAAGTCTTCTTCATTGCAATGAATCTCGCCGTTTTCATCAGTCGGTCGACAATAACCCAAATAGTGTCCTTGCCAGACCTTGTCTTTGGTAATCCAGTCACGAAATCCATCGAGATTGAATCCCATTTCCATCCAGGAATTTCCAGCGATTGAACAAGACCTCCAGGCCTCCTGTGTTCGATCTTCACCTTTTGACAAGTAAGACACCTCACCACATACTCAGCACACTCTCGCTTCATGTTTGTCCACCAAAACTGAAGTTTCATGTCTTTGTACAGCTTATCACCACCTGGGTGAACAGAATACGCAGTTCCATGCGCCTCATCTAGAATCGTTCGTTTCAGCTCGGCGTTGTTTGGACACACCAACGCCTCTTTATCTTGATCGTACCATCATCAAGGATCTCATAATCGGGATGCTTCCCATCCTTGATCTTGACACGTAACTCCTCTAGAAATGGGACATGGACTTGCAACTGTCGGATCTCATCATAGATCGACGGTCGCACTACAAGTGCATTCAACAACACTGCAGTCCCACCTTGTTGAACAACTTCTAAGTCCAACTTCCTGAATTTCTCACACAAGTCATACGGTAGCACCATCATGTTGTTCACAGTGTGTGAAGTCTTCCTACTCAACCCATCAGCCACTACATTGGCCTTTCCCTCGTGATACTGAATATCTAGATCGTACTCAGATATCAACTCGAGCCATCTCCGTTGCCTCATATTCAACTCCTTTTGAGTGAAGATATACTTCAAAATCTTGTGATCTGTAGAGATCTTGCAACGAGCTCCATACAAGTAATGCCTCCAGATTTTCAAGGCAAAAATCACGGCAGCTAACTCCATATCATGAGTAGGGTAGTTCTTCTCATGCACTTTCAACTGGCGAGAGGCATAAGCAACCACCTTGCCATTTTGCATAAGTACACACCCCAACCCGTTCTTTGAAGCGTCACTATACACCTCAAACCCTTCCGTTCAGACGGTAAAGTCAAAACTGGTGTCGTTGTCAACCTCTTCTTAAGCTCCTGGAAAGCTTCTTCACATTGTTCAGTCCACTTGTACTTCGTCTCCTTTTTCATCAAATTTGTGATAGGTCTAGCTATCTTGGAGAAGTCTTGCACAAATCTCCTATAATAGCCAGCCAATCCGAGAAAACTTCTTACCTCAGCCACACTTTTCGGAGCGGCCAATCCATGACAGCCCGAATCTTAGAAGGATGAACAGAGACTCCTTCTTTAGAGATAATGTGCCCAAGAAAAGCAACACTCTCTAGCCAAAACTCACATTTTGAGAGTTTAGCGTACAACTTCTCATTTCGCAACACCTCCAAGACAATCCTTAAGTGTCTTGCGTGTTCCTTCTGTCTTTCGAATACACCAAAATATCATCGATAAACACGACCACAAAACTATCCAGATATGGTCTAAAGGTGTTATTCATCATCTCCATAAACTTGGCAGGTGCATTAGTCAACCCAAATGGCATAACAGTAAACTCATAATGCTCATACCTTGTCCTAAAGGCAGTTTTCGCAATGTTGACCTCATCAATCCTTAGTTGATGATAACCAGACCGCAAATCTACCTTCGAAAACACTGCAACTCCTTGGAGTTGATCGAACAGGTCTTCAATCCTCGGTAGAGGATACCTATTCTTGACAGTGACCTTGTTCAACTCACGATAGTCATTGCAGAGACGCAGACTACCATCCTTCTTACGCACAAATAGAACTGGTGCGCCCCACGGCGACACACTAGGTTTAATGTACCCCTTCTCTAACAACTCCTCCAATTGCTCCTTTAGCTCTTTCATCTCTAAAGGTGCCATTCTATACGGTGCCCTCGAAATCGGACCTGTTCCAGGAACTAGGTCAACCTGAAACACAGTATCCCTCACTGGTGGCATACCAGGATTCTCCTTAGGAAACACATCCGGAAACTCATTGACCACGTCAATCTTTGAGATTTCCTCTTCTATTCCCTCTACATTTTGAATGTGACACAAAAATCCCTCATATCCCTTCTCTAAATGTTTCTTTTCCACTAGCATCGAAATAATCCCAATTCTTCCCTTAGTGACAATTCCTTTATAAGAGATTCTATTACCTCTAGGCCCTTTCAGCGATATCTTTTGTTCACTACAATCGATTCTCGCTTTATACTTGCTATTATACTTGCTAAGCCAGTTCATCCCCAAAATAACATCAAAATCTCCCAATTGAAACTCAATCAGGTCTACAGGCAATTCAGACCCTACAATGTTTACACGAACATTGGGATGCACTACTTTACACAATACCACCTCTCCAGTAGGAGTGGCAATATTAGTCTCTAAAGACTCCACTACTCCCATCCCATGTTTCCTAACAAAGTTTTCAGATATGAATGAATGTGATGCTCCAGAATCAAATAATACATAGGTAGGCAAATAATTTATAAGAAACGTACCAGTCACCACATTGTTTGCCGCATCAGCCTGTACTTGATTCATCACAAACAAACTACCTACATTTCTATTCAGGTTGCCATTATTATTCTGAACATTTCCAGCCTGTCCATTCAGCCTATTCTGTCGATTACCACCCTGGTTGTTCCCATTTTGACCCTGAACTGTAGGAGCTTGAACATTGTTGTTACCCCCACCATTGTTCACGGTTTTGCCCCTCTGAGGACAATCAAAGGAACGATGCCCCAACTCTTGACAAGTGTAGCATCTCACCTTAACTCCAGCACAATCAACCCCTGGGTGATTGTTATTGCATTTCTTGCAAATGTAGGGTTTGCCCTTCCAGCCCCCGTTATTCGGATGGCCATTGCCATTGCCATTCTTGCCATTTCCATTCCTGGAATTCCCACCCTCATTGTGGTTATTCCCCTTGTTGTTGTTGTTGCTATTCTAGTTGTTTCCTCCCCGGAACTTCTCAGTCTTCTCACCACCACTACCCTAATGGTCATCAAACTTCTTCTTTTTTCCAGTCACCTCCTCTCTGTGCTTAAAAATCGCAGCTTGATTTGCAGCACGATTGTAGACCTCTTGCATGGTCTGACACTTATAACCCCCAAAAGACTCACGAATGGTCCAGTACAACCCATTCTGGAATCTACGGGCCCTATGCTGTTCCATTGGGACTAGTTCTCCCGCGAAAAGAGCTAGGTCGTCAAACTTCTCAGCACATTCCTGAACAGTCATCCTTCCCTGGATAAGGTTCAAGAACTCATTATACTTCTGGTCCTGGAGATACACTGGGTAAAACTCCTCTCTAAGGACCGTTTTGAACATTTCCCAATTAAAACCCTGTCGAGCTTTAATGGATGTGCCATTGGTTGTCCACCAACGATCTGCCTTCTTCCGGAATAGATAGACAACACTGTCTACCTTAAGTGCCCCCGGACACCCAGTTATCGCGAAGATTTTCTCCAAATTCTGCGTCCAATCGTCGAGAAGTACGGGATCTTCACGCCCCTCGAACACAGGCGGATTATGCCCCTTAATCTTCTTAGATACTGAGGCGAAATCGTCACCTCCAGTTACCCTCGTATCCTCCCTCTGCATCATCTGCGCGATGAATGCATTAGACTGCGCTAAGCCTTGCTGCGACTGTTCAAGTTACGCCAACAAGGCTTGCGCCATTTCCTCTCCATTTCCCAGGTTATTGTTATTATCCCCCATCGAACTTCTAGACTCCTCGACTCTCTGTCTATTTCTCCTAGGTGGCATCTAGCAACCTAAAGGATCAATAAAAGCAAAAGAAAAGGGTATTAGCTACCCATATCACACTCATGTGCGATAATCACATCTAACATATATACTTAACTCATATATATGTTTCAATAGCCAACTAGGGTTCTAGTCTCTTATTGCATTCAAGCATGGCCTTATCACACTCTTGCGTACTAGCAAGCTCAAGGTTTCAATAGACTTTGTTCTTTCTCAAAAATAAACAAATAACAATCGTAGTGAAACATCCATGCCTTTGTCATAGGCGCTTTCACAATATTCATGCTCCAAATAGCAAGTAAATAACACAATTTCTTGCAAAAATTCCATCTCATAAATCAAATAATCAAATATTTGTTCAAAAATAAGTGCTTGCCAAACCAAACCTCAAATAGCATGAAGTAAAGCAAAAATTTAACATTTCAAACAAAATGTCAAAACAAATGGCTCGCAGGCCCAAATTAAGTCTCAAATAGTTTACTCCAAGTAAAACTAAATAAAACTAAGAATCACGCTTTCTTCACTATATTGCGCTTCTTCGCGCGCTTTGCTTGCAGTTTCTCTTGGTAGATTTCCTCAAGACTCTGGTCAAGCTCATTAAACAACTCCTTTTCAAGCTCCTTGGCCTCGTCGACCACTTCCTCCTTATCCTCTTTCGCAGGATGTGGCGGAAATCTAAAACTTACACTGTATCTCGACTAACGCAAGTTCCCTCATCTCGTCGATCTTGTCGATGATGCCAGGATGCTTCGTGAAATACTCTTGCGGCCAGCGCATTGCGCATCTAAAGAGAGAGTCGAAGCCCTCCTTGAATGGATTTCCCGCGTCGTAGGATTGCTCCCACTCATCATGAAGCTTGTCTCTAAAAGCCTCCCAGATCTGTTTATGTCCAAAAGCTTTGTACACAACATATGTGCTGTGACCTCAAGGTACGTAGACTTATCTCCATGGTAGTCGTTATACTTCTTGAAGGTCGCACGCGCCTCGTCCTCGAATTCATATAGGCGCTTGTCCCCTTCCATTGCAGAGTTCGCGGATCTCTAGGTGAACGACTCATCTGCAAACGGGAAACAACATGTTAGTACTTCACTCGAGTACTTCAAATAATACCAAACAAGTAAAAGAACAAATCAACTCATTTCGGCTTACAAGTCTTTTATTCACATAACTTAAGTCTATTTAAGTTTTCAACCTATTAATATGTCTTAGCGACATACTTTACAATTCAAAACGTACATTAGGGACAAATAACATACGCTCTGATACCAACTTGTAACACCCCGAATTTCCGTCTAATTTAAAATCATTTAAAATCACGAGTTGCAGCGGAAAAATCCTAGAAATTCGAAGCGCTACAGCCGTATTTAATGTTTAAATAAAATACAAGGCTAGAAAGAAACCAAAATGTTTATATCCTAAACATACATACTAGATAATTAAATAATAACTATCTTTTCCAACTAAACTTAAAACAATTAATCCAAATGAAATAAGAAATAATAACTATTAATTCTCATGCAAGAGAATTAATCTCAATACAATAATAAAAAAAACCCAATATTAAATAATCCAGTCTAAACAATAAAAGTAAATTGTTCTTAGAAGAGATACAATCTTCTTCCGTCGCCTTTCCTAGCTCACACCACGAGCTACAAATCCTGTCAATCTACTCCCCCATATAGACGAATTCCATATAGGTTCATCATAGGTCCACCATTAAAAAGAAATGGACAACAAACACAAGTAAAAAGAATAACAACCAATCAGCTACGTTGAGTAATTGATAACCACATAGTCCATTTAAATCTCCAAGTTAAGCCCACATGCTTAGTTAAAAATTAACGATCATGCTTAAGAAAATAAAAGACAACATGCTTTAATTTAAAGACACGCATAAACACCAAATAGTAAATCCAATATTTATTATTATCCATTAGCCAAGTTCATTAGAGAGAAGAGAATCGCATGAATGTCAAAACCAACCGCAGAAGGCTCAATAGGATCAAAAGTCCTGTGCATAATAGCAAAGAGGGATCAACCGTCTCGGAGTATAGATGACTCCCGAAGTACTTCTAGATGTTCCTAAGTATGCATACCCTCTCTCAACCCTTAGGTTTACAAGAAGAACAGTTTCAAAATTAAAACTTCATTTGCCCAATTGCTCATTGTATGAATACAAGCTTTAACCAAATACGTTGGGGCCATAACCAATGAAACTCACTCAACGTACCAATTGACATTCCCATTCGCTCCCTTTGGTGGATCCATTACCAAAGAAATCTTAACTCTCAATTTATCAATTCAAAGGTGATCACACAGTCAAGTAAATCACATAGTCTTGGCAATTCTCAAGTATGAATGGCACCTAGGCCTCAATTCATAATCAACTAATCTCAATACCTTTAAATAGGTTCCAATAGTCAAAATTCATTTCAACTTATTGAAGTAACATGCTTACTAACATGATTCCACATGCTTACCAACATGATACAAAATAGCAATACAAGCTATATTCCACTTGAACAATTACTAACATAATTTACGTTCAATAACCGTAATAAATCATGCATCTCCTCACATGAATATTAACAAGTAGGCATTGCTACACAAAGTGAATTTCCGACATATTACATGCATTCACCAATATAATTCTATACGAATTATCACAAGGAAATAAATATCAATTATCCCTTTTTCCAAAATACTCAGAAGTCCAACTATGAATTATCATTCTCAATCCAATACCAGACAACATGAATACAAATTCCACTAGACATGAATTATGACAATGAATTTACATAATTCACCAACCAATACTAGACGATAAATTACCTTTAGCAATAAGGCAATCACAACAAATTAACGTAAGCTCCTTACATTTAGGTGCGGTCAACGGGCCCTAACAAATCCACAATACATCAATAGTCAATACTTTGACTTCTAAACCTCTCTATTAAACTTTAAAGATGATTTAGTGTCCTTAATTACATTAATTAAGTTGTTGGAATTTTCAGTTACTCATGCATGCTCAAAGTTTCCAAAATTCAATTTGCATAAACTAAATTAGGAAACTTTCCAAAACACTAAAAACAAGTCAACAAGTCAAAACAAGTCAACCACCATCACCAACATCGACCACCACCTCACCACCGCCGCTGACCACCGTCCAGCTGCGGCGGTGGCTATGACAGCCGCCCAGCGGCTGGCCGTGTACCGCCAGCCGAAACCCTAATTCATTTTTTTTTTGTTAATCAAACTTAACAAATCCAAATCTAAATTAAATCTGAATAATTAATAAATTTTCAGATTTAATAAATCACAAGATCCAACCTTTTAAACTCAAAATTTGATTCAATTTCATAAAACAACAACCCCAACCCTAATCATGATCCTATTATGCAAAAACAATAGAATCTAGCAAACCCTAGGCAAAACATAAATTAGGGTTTACTCATACAAAACTAGGGTTCATAAAAACTCATACTTGAATCAAATTTAAAGCTTTTAAGAATCAAAAACAAGTTTAGAAAACACTTACTTGAGAATAAGAAGGATTAAAATTGCACAAAGGATGAATTATGGAAAAGTGTTGAAATTCTCTTTCTTCCTCCTTGTTTCGGCCGTGCGTGAGAGTGTGAGAGAGAGGAACGGTTTTTTTTTTTTTTTTTTTTTGATTTGGTAAACAGTCAGTTAATTTAGAAGTTGAGTGTATTTAGGGACTAAATACACTCCTTCCTTATCTCAACCTCTCCTAGAATCACTCCACTAACCAACAATTTAGGAAACAAATTTTTAAAACAAAAATTCAGAATTTCTCACCCATATTTTCGGCTAGGAGGGCAGAAAATAGGGCCTGGATTTGCTCTATAAATTTCGGCACTTCCGAAAATTATTAAGCCCAAATACTTTTATTTGTTTTGGCCAAATTATAATTTAATTAAGTTCAAAACCAAAACCCAACATTAATTAGGCGCTTTAAATATTTATGAGCCCAATTAATTATTTAAATTCGAAATTGCATTTTCTTTTTAAGTAATTATAATTCTAAAATGAATAATAATACGATGGTATTATAGTTAGGGTTTGAAATTTAGTTTTTTTTTTTTTTTCCTTTTATGTTTTTTGTGTTGTAGTTTTGGTTAAAACATTGATTTCTCTAACATTCAGGTAGTTTTGTTCCTTTTAAACCCTAGATTTGCCATTTGAAGTTCAATGTTCGATTTCTTGGTAAAAATGAAGGAGAAATCAACTGCTAGTCGTCCAGTGAATACAGAAAGAGAAGAAGGTATTTTTGAAGCTTTCAATAGTAATTACAGAATTTTTGCTGATTTAAAATGTTTTTGTTTTGTTATTTTGTGGATATTGCTTTTAGCTTCAAAGAATTGATAGTGTGTTGGTGAGCTTCTACTGCTTTTAGCCTCCTAATTGGCGTCCATGGCTTTTATACAATTGCTTTTTAGGGCTTGCCACTTTTTATCTTTCTCTTGCATTACAATATTATTGCAATGAGCAATTTAGGTGTCCTTGCTCCAAGTATACCGAGGAACCCTAGATGTTTGTTTTTTTTTTTTTTTTTTTTCTTCTCTTGTGTGTGTAGGATCATTCTTGGGTTTTTAATTGAAAATCATTTTAATGCTCTCCATTATTATGGAAATTTGGCAATAGCATTTGAGCAATTGATGGAACTTCTGTTTAGTACAACTTTACTGTGTAGATTTGGGTAACACTGCCTTCATGTTTTCAACTGCATGGATTTTTAGGGGTTGTAGCTAAAAAATGATGCCCTGTGAGGTATATGATATGGATTGATATATGAGCTAAATACACTCTCAGTTTGGCTATATAAAAGTGTGTTTCTACTAGTGATCTACACACATTTACTATATCAATATAACAATATTACTCTCATTATCAGTAAAAAAGAATATCCAGAAAATCAATTGAGGAAACTTTTTGGTTTACTACCCTACGCAGACCAATGCTTTTCATGGTTTAGCAAAGTGTTATCTTTAGTTGAAAAGCTGTGAGGATTGTGAGGATTTTAAGCTGTAATGCTGTATTTTTAATTTTGATGAATTTGGAGATGAAGCTACTCAATGTTTTATATCCCCGGAAATGAGTTTTGAGGATAAGGATACAAGAGAAAGTCTTTATACTGCCTCAAGGATTCATTTCTTTGTAAGTTTTTGTTTAATAAAAAAACAAATGGTATTGTACAATCTTTATATTTCTACTTTCAAAATATTCATGTTCCTGGATTTTTAAGATGGGTGCTTGCATTTGTAAATTGGGTTGGTACAGATGAGTTAGAGGTCAGGCCTAATTAAATTGGGGGATGCCTCTACTTAATTGTAAGGTGTATCTTATAGATAGACTAATGCCTTTGATCTGTAACTACCGCCTGATTTGTAGCTGGGTTTTATGAAATAAAATGAGATTGAATTATCAAAAAAAAAAAGACCATTAACAATATTCCATGCACAAACTGGAAGTATGTGAGATATAAGAAGCAATGAAGTAGCCAATGTATGAATTAAAGAATACCAGTGAAATTGAGTAACTCAAAGCCCAGAGGGTTCGGATATTGGCTTAGCCAAACCAGGGATGTGTAAGAGTTAAGTGGCTAAACTTGTTATAAAGCATAGAATCAAACTGGGTAAAGGATGCAATGGACAAACAAGAAGTGTATAGAAGTAGTGAGCCTTCTTTTCTTTTCATGCAATGGATAAACAAGAAGTGTATAGAAATAGTGAGCCTTCTTTTCTTTTCTTTTTGCGCTCTCTCTGTGTGTGTGTAGCCACCCCTATATAATGTGTAGAGTCACCCTTAGCCACTCATGTATAATCTGTGGAGTTAACCCCTGTATTATTTTTTTTAAAAGTGAATAAATTTTATTTCCTTCCAAGATGATAAGTACAATCAACACAATATTTAGAGCAACAACTCCTAATCACAAAAAACTCTGAAAACAAACAGCTACTAGAAATATCATTTGCTGGTACAAGGGCATTCTGTTTCCACACTTGTGTACCTTTTAGGAAGGCTACATGATGTGATTTATTTAGGGATTTTCTGTATCTTTGATAAACAAAACAATAAAAGGGATATACTTCTCGAATCACTCAAAGGATTGGGGTTTTTCGTTCAAGAATCACTCAAGAACAATACTTGCGCATCACACACAAGGGTTTCAAACTGAATCACTCAATTTGAGGGGTAAATACTCACGTATTAATCATTAATCATCAAAGTCTTTTGTTACAATTTCGTGCTCTCCCCTATTTATAGACAAAGAAAACTAAAGCAACTAGGAAAGCTATTGCAATTAGGAAACTATTGAACTAACAACTTTCCTAAAGTAAAAGAGAACAAATAAAGAACTTTCCTAATTCCCTAATGCTCGCCTAATACTGATAATAATCATATTATTACTTTCCTAAACAATAATCAAACAAATTAAGAAAATACTAAACGAAATCAAACTAAACAACTGATTACTTGGCGTCCAAGGCTCAAACCCGTTGGAACAGTTTTGCACCGTAACTTCAATCGCCTTTTGAACCCTGTTACGTTCTGAATATGGGAAAACGCAAAGGATAGGAGTTTTACATCTCGTTTTCAGATTTCTATAGAAATTTGAATCACCACGATCCCATGTCGTATGAGTGAGTTATGATTGAAATACGAACTAGTGTAGAAGCTGTCAAAATTACATGAATCCTTATAACGAATGTGATCATATAATAAGAGCTTTAATCCCGACCTTGCATGGAAACTCCATTAAATTATGCTTGTAGGAGACACATTAATGCATCACCATAAAAGCAACACGATTTATTCAAGAGTATTTGTTCCTTTGCTTGTTTCTTGGTTCTTTTTTTTTATATTGCTCACTTGCTCCCACATCAATATAAAAAAAAGAACCAAGAAACAAGCAAAGGAACAAATACTCTTGAATACGTCGTGTTGCTTTTATGGTTATGCATTAATGTGTCTCCTACAAGCATAATTACATGGAGTTTCCATGCAAGATCAGGATTAAAGCTCTTATTATATGATCACATTCGTTATAAGGATTCACGTAATTTTGACAGCTTCTACACTTGTTCGTATTTCAATCATAACTCACTCATACGACATGGGATCGTGGTGATTCAAAATTTTTGTTGAAAGTTAGAAACGAGATCTAAAGCTCCTATCCTTTGAGCTTTCCCATATTCAGAATGTAACAGGGTTCAAAAGGCGATTGAAGATACAGTGCAAAACTGTTCCAACGGGTTTGAGCCTTGGACGCCAAGTAATCAGTTGTTTAGTTTGATTTCGTTTAGTATTTCCTTAATTTATTTGATTATTGTTTAGGAAAGTAATAATATGATTATTATCAGTATTAGGCGAGCATTAGGGAATTAGGAAAGTTCTTTATTTGTTCTCTTTTACTTTAGGAAAGTTGTTAGTTCATTAGTTTCCTAATTGTAATAGGTTTCCTAGTTGCTTTAGTTTTCTTTGTCTATAAATAGGGGAGAGCACGAAATTGTAACAAAAGACTGATGATTAATGATGAATACTTGAGTATTTACCCCTCAAATTGAGTGATTCAGTTTGAAACCCTTGTGTGTGATGCGCAAGTATTGTTCTTCAGTGATTCTTGAACGAAAAACCCCAACCCCTTGAGTGATTCGAGAGGTATATCCCTTTTATTGTTTTGTTTATCAAAAAACAGAAAATCCCTACAAAAATCACATCAAATTAATATCAGAGCTAAAGGTTTGAGCTTTCTGAAGCTTAAACACCCACGGTCCTAAGCCTAAACACAGCACCATAGCGAGCTTTAGAGAAAGATTCATACAACATCCACCCTTTGTCCAGGAAAACAGCCAAGAAACCCCCAATAAACCAACAACCGAAGCCATGGGCGACCCCAACGATATGGAAAAGTTGTTAACTGCCATGGAGGGTCTAAATGCGTCTTTCAAATTTCAAGAAGAGCGGATGATAGCTATGGAAAAGAAGCAACAAGAAGACATGATGGACAATGGTTTAATAAGCTCATATTCCATTGAAGTTCCTCAATTTCAAGAACCTATGTTTCGCACTAGATGTAGATCGTATGAGAAGGTATGCAACGTTATTATTCATGGTAGTTGTCTTAAGAACTTTGTGTCAACTTACATGGTAGAAAAGCTTTGTTTGACACCCATAGAACATCCTTCTCCATACAAGGTGCACTAGTTCAACAAGGTGAGCGATATAGAGGTAACTAAGTATATATTTATTCCTGTTACTATTGGGTCATATGGTGGTGTAGTTCATTGTGATGTAGTTTCCATGGATGATTGTCACATGTTATTTGGTAGACCATGGATGGATTTTAAAAGAGTTACACAAGACAAGGTCCACAACACTTATGCTTTACGTCATTGTGGAAAGCAAATTATATTAACACCTTTGTTATCTGGTTTTGAAAGTATTTCTAAACCTAAGGTAGAGAGTGAGAGTGAAATAACAATTGTTGAGAATAAAGTTGAAGAACAATCAAGTTCAAGATCTTTTGTAGAGAATATTGAATCGAAAGAGGAGTTTGAAGAGAAAAGGAGTGTGAATCTCGTTGCAGATAAATTTTCTGTCTTTTTTATGAAAGTAGAACAAGAAAATCAAGAAGTTGTCGATTCTCAACAAGAAGAAAAACAAATAGAAGAATCTTTATTTGGGGAACAAGAAGCTCTTGAAGTTGTTCAACCACAAGATGTGAATTTTGATGTTGGTGATGATGATCTTTTGAAAGAAGAATTTTCTTTTGACCCAAGTCAACCACCTATATTTGATGAGGTAAGTCAAGAAGATGAGGTTGACAACATTACTAACATTGTGATCGTGGATGCTTCAAATATTTCTCATGAGGGAATGTTTCAGAATTTGTGTTCTATGGTTCCACCTAGTATTGTCAAGATGGGGGGAACAATTCCTGTTCCATTACATGTTCCACCCGCTCCTCCAGTACCTACTATGCTTAATGTACCATGTGAGTTCCTCACAATATCTCACGTGTTGAGGAGTAGAGTTAATCGAAACACCAAGAGCACAACTTCAAGTAACAACGATGTTGTTCACTATGTTGTTAATCACGTGAATACGAAGTATGTTGTAGGATCCATAATAAAGACTACTTGGGGCACTCATGCTAAGTCAGATTTACAACTTCTTTTATACGACGAAGAATTGAGGACAATTCTTTTTGAAGAAAAGGAGATTGATGCAGGAGCAAGTGAGCAATATAAAAAAAAGAACCAAGAAACAAGCAAAGGAACAAATACTCTTGAATACATCGTGTTGCTTTTATGGTTATGCATTAATGTGTCTCCTACAAGCATAATTACATGGAGTTTTCATGCAAGGTTGGGATTAAAGCTCTTATTATATGATCACATTCGTTATAAGGATTCACGTAATTTTGACAGCTTCTACACTAGTTCGTATTTCAATCATAACTCACTCATACGACATGGGATCGTGGTGATTCAAAATTCTGTAGAAAGCTGGAAACGAGATCTAAAACTCCTATCCTTTGCGTTTTCCCATATTCAGAACGTAACAGGGTTCAAAAGGCGATTGAAGTTACGGTGCAAAACTGTTCCAACGGGTTTGAGCCTTGGACGCCAAGTAATCAGTTGTTTAGTTTAATTTCGTTTAGTATTTCCTTAATTTGTTTGATTATTGTTTAGGAAAGTAATAATATGATCATTATCAGTATTAGGCGAGCATTAGGGAATTAGGAAAGTTCTTTATTTGTTCTCTTTTACTTTAGGAAAGTTGTTAGTTCATTAGTTTCCTAATTGTAATAGGTTTCCTAGTTGCTTTAGTTTTCTTTGTCTATAAATAGGGGAGAGCACGAAATTGTAACAAAAGACTTTGATGATTAATGATTAATACGTGAGTATTTACCCCTCAAATAGTTTGAAACCCTTGTGTGTGATGCGCAAGTATTGTTCTTGAGTGATTCTTGAACGAAAAACCCCAACCCCTTGAGTGATTCGAGAGGTATATCCCTTTTATTATTTTGTTTATAAAAAATACAGAAAATCCCTAAATAAATCACATCACTACAAGCATGGGACCATTGTCATGTGCCACACAACAATGTTGGTAGTCCCATAGAAGCTTTCCCAGAGAAGCTTTGCTCTTGATACTATTAACAGCTAGTTGACATAAAGAATTCCAGGCAATCAAAGCTTTATTACTTAATGCTGTCATCTCTGCCAGTCTAAAGAAAAGTAACTATTTAGAGTCACCCCTATACCAGTGAAATATTTCATTCTTGGTGTTCTCTTTAATAATTTAATCTCTGTATTCATTAAAACTAATTATTTAGAGTCACCCCTCAAATATACCTAAGTACGCCCCTCAAATTTAACTAGAGCCACCCCTAAAATTTATTTGGAGCCAACCCTCACATCAACTGAAGCGACCCCTTAAATTTACTTGGAGTCACCCCATACTTCACCTGGAGCCACCACTTTACGTGGTGTCACCCCTCAAATTTACCCCAACTTCACTTGGAGTCATCCCTAACATTTACCTGGAGCCACCCAATGTAGTATCAGAGCCACCCTGAATGTAAAAAGAGTCACCCCCACTCTTATAGCCGCCCTGACATTATTTCAGATACATCCCCAAATGTGAAAAAGTCTATGTAGGATTTGAACCTATACGTGTGATGTGTAAATGCACATGCTCAACCATTTGAGCTAATTGACTTCCTCCTTGCTTACTTCGTATAAAAAAAAAATTGACTAAATCTTTACAGATTAATGAATAGCCAAAAAAAAAAAAAAAAAAAAAAAAAAGGGACGGGCACTTCGACCCAAGGCATCTATTCTCCACCATAATGATCCTCTCACTCATCGTTCCAACATATATACGTACCTTTGCACTAATCTTAAGAAAAACACCACCAAATTTTGAACTATCGGTACACCTTAAAGCTACTTTCTGACTATTGCAATCTAATGAGGAAACGCCATCAAACAACCTTACAGACTCTCGGAGGTATACTAACACGCTTCTTGATATTAGCTCACATACTGTTAGAATAACAAAACACAAGTGCAGCCACCCCTATTATTTGTCAGAGCCTCCCCTTTACTCTATGAGAGCCACCGCTGTATTATATGAGTATATTATATGCAAAGAACAATGTAAGCGCAAAAACTCAGTTTCATAATCATAAGGTGGTTATTATTCATATTAAGCACAATATGTGAAGGAGGAGGGCTATCTCAAGTGGTACGAGAGCCACCCTAAAAAATAAATTGTCATCATACAAGACATAAACTCAAGAACGAACCCCTCTTATAACAGCCAGTGGCGGAACCACATATAGCTAAGTGGAGTCCATAGAACCCACTTGGAGCAATTTTTTTCCAAAATATCATTAATAAAATAATATTTTTATATAATTTTCGAAAATGTCTTACATATTAAAAGGGTATGCACCCACTTGAATTGATACCTGGATCCGCCACTGATAACAACATCAGCGGGAAAAGGGAGCTCACCTTCTATGAACGGTCTACCCCTTCACCAGCCTCATACTCCACGAGAAGGACAACAGGTTGAGATCCAATATTCCTCTTTGCAGCCAACACTGAGAGACTCTTCCCGAGTTCAAACAAGATCACCTGCACAAATAAACAAGTAATCAGAGATCGAGTACATGAAGAGATGTGTTGCGTAGGGCTAAGTCATCATGAGTGATCATCATTGCATCACACACACATTCAAAAAAAAAAAAAAGAACAAGTAAAAGAAAATGATGGGTGCTGTGTTTTACTACTATCTTTGAGTTGCGTACTCCGAAACAGCACAACGAATGCTTCAATATCTTACACACTAGTAAAGAAAATGATAGTGCTCTGTGTTTCTACTATCTTTGAGTTGCCTACTATGCTAGAAATACTATGATGAGGCTGAGAAATACTATGCTGAGCCTTTAGCTAGACTAGCTAAGCAGCTAGGCACAATTCCAAGCTTGGTTTAAGTTAATTACCACTGTAACTTTGTGTAATGGTGGTGTATATTCCGAGAAAATAACATTTTCTATGAATGAACCTTTCAATTTATGTGTAGTTAAGAACGCAAGTAAAAAGGAGCAGAAATACAACAGTGTGTAGACTGCATATAACATACAGCCATACATGAGAATACTACTTGCTACCTCAACGTTAGAGATTTGTCGAGCATAATATCTGGCTCCCTTAGAAGAAATAGGGTGGCTATACAAACTACATTAAATATGTGGCTTAGCAAACTGGTATTTAAAGTCATTTTAAAGCATAAATATTCAATCCATGGAATATAGTGGGTGACTCCCGTAAGTTGAATAGGAGTTACCCAAAAATAGAAACTCAAGAACAAAATTGCGACTCCTATAATCAATATTCTACATTATTTGATTTCAAACATGAATTAGTTGAAGCAGAGCCACCCCAAAGGGATAAAGGAGCCACCCAAACAAGCAAAAACTAGTTATTCTCAAAATTATTTTTGAAACAGGATGCATATCAATATCATCAAAATCAGCCAAAAAAAAAAAAAAAAAACAGAGACGAATCAACATCAGGTGCCAACAGAAGAATGTAATTCAGAAATCTGTGAGTCAAACACAAGTCACAACCATTCCAATCTTTTGTGATTTAGTGGTTAAAACTGATATGATGGCATCTTCAAAGCAAATTCCCAAATAATCGACACAATCAGAAATACAATTACATATACAACTTAACTACATGAAGTCCTCTCAACTACAACTTAATTACAGCAAACCCTAAACACGAAATCATCAATCATGAGAAGATATCAATCACAGAGAGAAGAACCAGAGAAAGATAATATGGTTGGTTTACATATCTCACACAAAATAATAATACTAATTCAATCCAGACCCTTCTACTTCATACAATAGAGCACATAAGGAACCAATTGCGAATGAAAGCCTATGATTTTGACCTAGTATTTGAACCAAACCAAATTACACCAAATCCTAAGTCATAATACAATGTGAAAGAGAGAAAGATGAACTTGGAAAAGAAATTAACCTGGCGAGCTCGTTGAACTCAGAGAAAAGTAAATATGGAAGCTTCTTTTGCTCCGCGTTAATGGAGGTCGATGTTGTTGAGGAGAACTCGCGAAGATTATTGGGTGACGATGAAGTAGCTGCAAAGCGCCTTTACCGTTTGGAGAGAGAAAGAGACAGGGAGAGTGAGGGGCAGATCATGTATTTTGTTTTTTTAATGCTGTATCCCACGTGGTTGAGATGGACGGTTAGAATTAGTAGTTTGTACAGTTCACACATATGAATAAGTTCACACCAACACTCTCTCTCTCTATATATATAAAAATAAACCGTACAAACCAAATACTGGCCATCAAATACCAATATCAATAGCTCAGATTTGCTTTGGGAAGAACAGAGACGCGTTGGGAATTAGGTGAAAAGTCAGGGGTATGTTGGTCATTCCAAAGTCATTATTATCAATAGGCTTCAGGCACTCAATCGTTATTTTCATCTTCATCAGATTCCTCTCTCTCTCTCTCCTCACCTCACCTCACCTCTTCTCTCTGCGGCGATCTCCAACGGAGTTTCTCTCTCTTCTCACCTCTCTCCGGCGGCCTCTCCCTCTCTCCAGCGGTATCTTTTACTCCTCATCTCTCTCTCTCTCTCTCTCTCTCTCTCTCTCTCTTCGTCACCGGCTGTGGCCGCCGCTCACCGTTCCATGGCCGGCGACCTTCAAACGTATTCGACAAGATTTATTTATTTTTTTTTTTTATGATTTTTGCTTTAATTTGGACTCGTGGTGATGTCGCCGGTGAGATCGCCGGCGAGAGGCGACCTCACCGGTGTCCTGGGTGGGGTGTTGGTGGTGGTGGGGTGTTAGCCTGGCGGCGGGTGGTGGAGAGGTGACCTTGCCCGTGGTTTGGGTGGCTATGGGGGCGGGTGATGGAGAGAGTGAGGGGAGGAGAGAGAATGTGGATCAGTGGGAGGTGGCGACAGTGGTGGTGGTGGTGGGAGGTGATGACAATGGTGGTGGTGGTGGGAGGTGGCTACAGTGGTGGTGGTGGTGGCAGGGACGGTGGAGGTTGGGGTTGTTCTTTCAATAAATTTATTTTTTAGTTTAATGAATCTGCATTAATTGATTAATGAATATGTACCTATTGATTAATGAATCTGTATGTGAGTATAATGAATTTGCAAAAATAAAAATTATAGAAATTTTGAACAAGTGACGAAGCTATGGTTGGAAGGTAATGAATTTGTAAGTATTGATCAATAAAGTTATGCTTCAATATAAAATGAATTTCATATTTAATCATAGTTTGTATTTTATATTTTTTTTGAAGGAAAGAGAATTCATTCATTCATAAAAAACCATTCGGCATCTACAACGGTGAATATCTCTAAACAAATCTAAATCTAACATAACCAAGTATAAATCTAATATAACAAGATGAATATGATTTCCACTATCACTGTTTAAACTCGATGTCTTGATCAGATCCGTCGATAAGTGACTACCAATCCCAACATCACCGTTAGAAATCGGCGTCTTGATCAGCTTCGTCGATAACTGATAATGCCCTGATATAGCAAAAAATATGCTATACAGTAAACGGGAGGCCACCGCCTTTTCCCTACGACCGGAGATAAGCACGAAACGTACTGCAACTATTTGGAAGAACAAATCCCCTTGCCATAGGAAATTGAACTTGTCTTCTTGATTCATCAAACCAAACCTAAAAATAGAAATTCGACGACCCTCCAACGAACGCGGAGAACTCCACAATCTCTCACCAAAGGAGAGTTTATTACTAACCATAAAGAAAAACAAACTAAAAAACTAGATCGAAAGCAATAAATCAACAACGAAGGGGCTAACCACCGGCAAAAATGTCGATGGTAGCCCCAAGATGAGTCAAAGAAAAAGGGGGACTAGAGTTTTTTGAGAGAGAAGAGAGAGAGAGAGAACGGCTCTGTCTAGTCTTATTGTTAATCATAGTTCGTATTTTAAAAGGAGATTTGTATTTTAAGGAGGGTTTGTACCTGATACTTCCTCCCATCCCCAATACCAAAATCGAGTGGGCCAAAGTACTGCTCCAGGAGAATGTAAAGCTCTGGGGCTTGGAGCCTGGGACTTGGAAGTGACCTCGAATGAAGAAGATCCTAAAAACAGCTCTACTTTTTATTTGGAGCCAAAAAGTGTTAAAATACACCAAATCACCAACTACTGTACTTGGATAAAAAAACTGAAGAACACATATAGAAAAGAAATAACTAAAAAAAATAAACCCACGCAAATCACGTAAAGAAGGATTTGGGCTGGCAATCCTCATGGGAAATATCAACTTTTTTTCATTTTGTGGGCCAATCGACACCTTTTACCAACGGTCTACTCTTTCGAAAATTCTTCAAGTTTTGCCCCCCCCCCCTTTGTTTTAAAATGACACACATTATTTTCTTCGGTAAATTTTGTGTGACACCAACTAAAAAAATGGAGTTACTGTTTATAAATGTAGGACTTATTTTTGGTGAGCAGTGGCCTTTAATTCATTAAAAAGTGACTTCTATCTTACCAAAAGTTACAGAAAAACTGTCTCATATAAGTTTTTGTGTATTTTGTTTTCAAAATCCTGCAAATAAAATAAAAAAATACAAAAGAAAATGGTTTCAAAGTTATGTTTTGAGTGTTAGGCCCTGTTCTTTTCGTCGTTTCCATGTTGCATTCCAATCCAATTCATTTTGTTCCGCATTTTATACTTCATTTTGTCTCACATTTTGTTGAATTATCCGCGCCGCGTCGTTCCGTTCCGTTCATATTCCTCACCGTCCCGCACCATTCCATTGAAAAGAACAGAGCCTTAGTGTTACAACCTTTTACTCCCTCCGTCCTATATACACGTTTGTTATCTACTTTTTTACATAGCACTTTTAATTATCAAAGAATAAAACATACCGGTAGTACGTACTTTTAAATGGCCTCTTTTTTTTTAGTGGATCCTAAACTCCTAATAATAAGGACACAAAACATTAAAATGAAGTAATTTGTTTACATATCCTATTCATCACTCATGATATAAGTCCATGTAATGAAATGATCCTATGGTAATGCCATCTACAGCAAGCTACACGTAAACTATCAAAAAAAACAAAAACAAAAAGAAGCTAGTTACATTTGACGAACAAAAAATGAAAAATGAAAAAAAAAAAAAAAAAAAACCGAAAAGGGAGGACAAAATGCAATGAAGAAAACAAAATAAGAGTCCTGACTTCAGTTGACAGCTTCTCACTCAACTTTTTTCTCTCTCCTCCCACATTCATCTCTCCCAATCTCCCATGAGTCTCACCTGTTCTTGAACATCTATCTCTCTCTGCTCACCTTTTTTTTCTCTCTCATGTCATACTCCTACCCAGAAAATTCTGCAATAGTTGATCAAAAATTGTAGTATCTAATTACAATCTCATACTCTTAATATGACAAATTCAAAAATGGGCAGTGAGATGAGAACCCTGAGACTAATAAGAGATAGAAAGAAAGGGGAGAATAGGAGTGTAGCAGATGATGGTCTCTTAACCTTGATCTTCAGGTAAATTTGCAATAGAAAATTAAGATACTTATTCGAACTGATCTTTTGCAAGTATTGTAGATTGAGATTATATTGTTTTCACTAATTTCAATTGAACCAGTTGCAACAATTTCTCCAATGACATCTGCATTTCAATATACAACAAAATACATCAGACCTCTAAACATTAGAATATAGAAGGTCTTATTAATGTTATTTAGATAACTATTAAATAACTGTCGTCCATCCGATTTGACAGAATATCAATCAAACGAAACAAAATTGAATCCATATAATGGAATGCTCAAATCATCACAAGTTCTAACTGAAGTTGTGGAAAAGAAACTGATCTTGAATTGCTGTTGCACAGTTTTATACTCTCCACTGTTTTGGCCAACACCAAAATTGGTGATAATGCGTAATCCACGTGATATCAAGTAATACACGTGCATAGAATAGTATATTACCTTTTCATCCATCAATACAATCTCAATACTTTTAACCTTATTAGGCTTGTTACTATTTGGGACGTTTCACACTCGAATAATTCTTACTTTAATCTTCCAAGTTTCCTTGAGATGAGTGATTTCATTGATGAAACTGTACTTTAGAGCCATATCCTTCCAATGTATTATCTAATCAAAGACAATTAAAAGTCAAAATATATAAACCAACATTTTGGAGAAGATAATTGAAATAAAACCAGGGAGTGGATAATACTAACCGCAACATATAAAACTGATGTGAGCAAACTACAACCTCATGAGAGTAGGATAGTTATACTAAACACAGGGAAACTACAAAACTCAACCAATCTTTATTACTTGAATAGAGGGTTTTTAATTTTCATTGCATGGAAAATATAAGTAGTCTGTTGAGATACTTTGAAAAAGTATCTATGTAGAGCTTTTGGATAAAGGTAGAATTGAAAAGGTTATCTAAGATAAAGGATCTGATGATAATTGAGTATTTTGCTTTTTGGTTGCAGGCTCTCTATATGAGTAGGAATTTCAAGTGTCGAGAGAAGATCAATAAATTGAACCAAAGGGCCAGTGCTTTCAAGCCCTAAGTGGATGTTCTTTTTGACTTTCTAAGTTCACGCTTTCTTAAATAGTACCACTGAATATGACGAAAGGAGTGTAATTATTTCAATTGGGTTTTCTATTTTAATTATTAAATAACTACTCAATTTCCTATGCCTTTGCTTGGTAAGGCGTGAGAAGAAAATGGCAAGAACATGGCTGATTACAACAGCTTGATGAACGTGTGTGCATCTGAAAAAGAAAGAGTAGCATTTAGGCGGGAAAATTTTTAACCACAGCGCGACATGTCAGCAACGATGACATCATCGGTTGTTGTTTTAGTATATGTTATAAGATTTACAATGTAGAAAAACTATTGTCAGGTTTATTGTTATTTATGGCTAAAGTTGTGTCTTGGAGATCGTGAAAAAGTAAATGACATTGTAAACATGGGAAGAAGGGAGTAAGTAAATAAGTTAATCGAGCGGGTGTGATTGAGTGATAGTGAATCATTCATCCTTAACCAAGGTCGACGGTTCGAATCTGGCCTTGGGCATGGAACAATTTTTAATCCTAACTAACTATCCTACTCTTCAAGATGCCTACAAACCAGCGCAGGAGAATATTCGTTATAGTCTATGGTGTGTGTGCAATAAAGGGATAAATCACTAACTCAACAAGATGAAAATTATAACAAAGAAATATTCATCCAGAGAATTAATGAGACTGAATCAAAGAGAGGTGAGACTTAAGCAAGCCATTAATCCCAATAATACATGAACATCTAAATTTTTACACTGACCAACAAGGCTGGTGGTTTAGTGGTTTCAAATTTACTTCCAAGTGGGTTGATAAGGCAAGGTTATGGGTTCGAATCCCCATTTCCCCCATGCCTTGTGTCTGCTTGCTTCTAGGAACTATATTAGCCCCTTGTTGGTGCTACATACGTTGACGGGTCAGTACTTGCGCTGGTTGTTCAGCTAGTGTAATATGTTCTTAATTGAACACGAAAGTACAAACATGACGTATGTAGCGCAGAGTGCCTCGACCGCCATTCATTTGCACCCTCTTTTTTTATGAGAAAAAAAAAATCTAAATTATTACACTGAGGTATCTATAGCTATACTAGCAGTATTCTTTACTTCTTTAGTTGTTTTTGTACGTACATAGTCGATGAAGTGTTACATGACAATTGACATGAAATAAGAAGAACTACATTCTCTGTGAGATTCTAAGCTACAAATCAAATCTCAATTAAAGAGAATAAGATAATGCCGACCATGTTCTAGCTAAGCTATTCACGAGCACAAAAACACTCTCAACCTACCAACATAGAGTGTGAAATTTTGGTCACAAATATATAGCTCCAGATTCTACAATTATTTCTTTTGGTTACGCATCAAAATCAAATTGATTGAGGGAGGTAGTACATTCATACACTAAAATCTATCACTGCTACCACATTGACTAAAATTTATTGTAACATATTGAGAGAATTATTAATGTCTTGTCAGTAAATATCTCTATTGCTCAAGAACATAGCACGTTCTCAGAAAACAGAAAAATAAAAAAGAACATAGCACAAATGTTGAGTAACAAATGGTAGTTAGCTGAGTGAGTAAAGGAAACAAAAGGAAAGGAGCAAAGTTAGATGGGTGAGTAAATTTAACCACCACTCACAGTCACAAGCCAGAGCTCACAACAGGTACAGTACATGTAGTAGTTAGCTACCATTACCAACTACTACAATAGTTGTAGACAATGTTTATTTTTTGAGGACATACTAGACATTAGACAGTAGGTTGAAGTGTAGGGGTGAGCGCAATCGGGTATCTAATATTGTATTATTGGGAATTGAAATTGGATTTACCGATTCCTAATTCTTAGACATTCGAATTAGAATTGGTTACAACGATTCCTAATACTTAGAAATTCAATATGAATTCGCCAGGTTCCTTCCGATTCTTGGATAATAAGGTCCATATAAAAAATCCAAAATTAGTGTTTTTTTTAAGATTAAATAAATTTATATCTATTAACAAAAAACAGGAACAATATTACAACAACAAATGTTAGTAACTTACAACTTACTTATTACTTGCTAGAATGCTACTAACTGGCGACAATGTAGTAAGATTTCTGAGGATTTTACAATGAAAATTATGGTTCCAATTTCGGCTATGGTTACAGGTATTTAGCGGTTCCGAGTACCCAGAATCAAAATTGGTTTTCATTTTTCACTATATACCCAACCGGTCTCATTTTCCAAAAGTTATGAATTGGAATTGGAATTGATTGGTACTGGTTTTCCCTTTTTGGGAACCAAAATTGAAATTGCTTTAATCGGTTAGTTTCGAACCGATTCCATTCCAGTACTTGATACCCAATTTTTTTTTTCTTTTCTTTTTTTTTTTTCCCCTACTTGGAGTTAAATTTTGGAGAAGTCATAGGGTTAGCTCGGCCAAGTATAAAAACAAAAATTGGACAAGCAAAAAAAAAAGGTATAAAAAAAAGATAAATAAAGAAAAACTAGGCCCCCCTTCTAAAATTTGAAAACGTTGCCCGTTTAAAACCCTTCAAACTACTACTTTAAAAAAATCATAAAATAAAAGCATCCTAAGTTTTTTTTTTTTTGGTTACAAAAAGCACCCTAAGTTTAAAACCACCCACAACTCAAAAACCAACACAACTACAAACAAACTTCCCATTTCATTTCAAATCCTCTTCCCTCTTTTCTTTTCTTTATTCTTCTTCTCATCACTTCAAGACATTAAAACGGACACATTTCCATACAACAACCACACAGAACCGTTAGAGAGAGAAAGTTTTGGAGAGAGAAAATTTTAGAGAGAGAGAGAGAGAGATGACGGGCCTTGTAATGATAACAAAAGGCGGAGGTTGTGGTGGAGGTGGTGGTACAAAAAGCCCAGCACCACCACCATTAAAGGGCTCAACAGAGGAACAAAATCAGCTCTCATTAATGGCATTTCTTATAGCTGCTATGAGGAAATCTATGGTGGCTTGTCGTGTAGATCGAAGAGAAGAAGTAATGTCAGCTGTTCAACAAATGGAAATTGGATGGCCTACAAATGTTCAGCATATTACCCATGTTACATTTGATCGTTTTCAAGGGTTTTTGGGTCTTTCTGTTGAATTTGAAGTTGAAGTACCCAGAAACGTTCCTAGTGCAAGGTATAGTTTTTACTATCTGGGTAGTGTTAAGTTTTGAAAATTTCATCTGGGTTTTGGTTAAATTGGTTTGAATTTTAGTTATGACTGCTGTTTTGGATCTAGGTTTTGTGCAAAATTGGAGATTGTGGTTTGGGTTAACACTTGGTTTCATGTTTTATTTTAGGGTTCATTTTGGGATGTTTTATAATTGGTACGGTAGTATCAAATGTGGTAATTTTTGGTCATATCTTGTGTTTAATTTGGGATTATGTGGTAATGTCAGTGTCAAACTTATGTTTATCTCATAATTTCATGTTCTACTTAAATTGTAGTACTATCAAACTATGGTATGAATTGGTTATAAATTGTGTTTAATTTGGGTTTATGTGGTAATGTCAGTGTCAAAGTCGTGTTTACTCTCATAATGTCATGATGTACTGTCATATGGTATTTTAAGGATGCCAGCTCTATTAAAATGATTCAAATTATAGTAGATTGTAGTATCAAGTGTGATATGAATGAGTCATATAATGTGTCTAATTTGGGTTATATGTGGTAATGTCAGTGTCAAAGTCATGTTTACTCTCATAATTTCATGTTGTACTTTCAAATGGTATTTTAAGGTTGCAGCTCTAATTAAAATGATTCAAGTTATAGTAGATCTTTTTCTTTGAGATTGATATTCATTTAATTGATGCAACAATGTCATTGGACTCATTAATTGGGTGTACCACGATATAGCATGTATGACAGTTGGGGAGCTTTTCCTCATTTATGAGCTGGATGCATATTGGCAGCGCCCCTCTCAGTCTCTCAGTATTAATTTGAATTGTCCTTTGTTTCTTGAACTGACTGATTAAACAGGTGACATTATAATGCTAATGCTAATGCTAATGCTAATGCTAATGATGTATCATGTCATGGTGTGCCCAAACCTAATTACCTGTTTGAGATCTTATAGAATTAGGTCAATGGCTCATTCAATAAATAATGTGATGCTGGTGCAACAATATTTTGATTGCTTTGTTGGTGAAGTGCCATGGTTTACCAGCCACATCTAATAATACCAGTCCAGCTAACACTAAAATGGTGCTAATTTTTTTTGATAAAAAGACTAACTTGATGCTTAGCACATCCTGGAAACAAAGTTGATAAATTGTTTTCTATTTTGTTTCCATTGCTGTCTTTTGCCAACTGACTTAAAGGCAAGGTGATTTCATGATTTTAGGCCTCATAGCAACTAGGAGGTTGTTCAGTTATGGTAAAGCAGCTGAATGATCGAAATTCGTAGCTCCGTAAGATATTTTTGTTTGTTGTTTTCCTCCTTGTTTCGCTCTACCCTTAGCATATAAGGAAACACAATATAATGAAAATCTTTCAGTAGTTATGCTCGGAGTTAGATTTGATTTGGATAAGACGTTGATAAAGTTTTGCTTCTATGGTGCAGTGCTAATGTGTTTGGCGTTTCAGCAGAATCAATGCAATGCTCTTTTGATTCCAAAGGAAATAGTGTTCCAATTATACTCTTGCTAATGCAAGAGAGATTGTATTCACAAGATGGTCTAAAGGTATGAAATTCAACCATCCCTACAGGGTTTATCTGCAAAAACGATACAAAAGAAGATTTTCCTCTGTAGCTACTTTGTTAAATTTTGGTTTAGCTACTTCAATTTGGATCATTTCACTCATCTAACTCAAGGGTTGTGTTGCTTGTGCAGGCAGAAGGAATATTTCGTATAAACCCAGAAAATAGTCAAGAACAGCATGTTAGAGACCAGCTGAATAGGGGCATTGTGCCCGATGACATTGATGTGCACTGCTTGGCCGGCTTGATCAAGATCTGGTTCAGGGAGCTCCCATCTGGAGTACTCGACGGCCTTTCACCTGAGCAAGTTCTTCAATGCAACAATGAGGAAGACTACATTGTACTTGTGAAGCAGCTGAAACCAACTGAAGCTGCATTGCTCAATTGGGCAATTGATCTTATGGCTGATGTAGTTGAGGAAGAGGAATTCAACAAGATGAATGCTAGGAATATTGCTATGGTTTTTGCCCCCAACATGACTCAGGTAGGTTAATTACCAAAGTAATGAAATTGATTTAAGGTGTGAAATTTGCCTGTTTATGTTTGAGATAATTTCAGCCTGACATGTATATTTCTCGGCGTTGAACAGATGTCTGATCCTCTAACAGCTCTGATGCATGCTGTTCAAGTAATGAACTTGCTCAAGACCCTCATCACGAAAGCACTAAGAGAACGTGAAGAGGCTGCCATGGATGATGATGATTATTCACCTATGTCGTCTCAGCATTCTTCAGGTAGAGAAAGTGATGAAGAATATGACAGCCAACACGAAATGGATACTGGTAGTACCGAATCAAGAGGGGCCCCTTCAGATTGTGATGAACATGCTGATTATAGTCACCATAGTGAGTATGAACATGAAGAAGAAGTTGTTCCTTTGACTGCAATAGAAGAATGTTTTTTGCGGCATTTGAATCAGAACAAGATAAAGTCTGTTAACAATGACGAGGAGGAAGAAATTACATATTCTGAAGGTAGATCTTGGAGCTGGAGATCAAACGGAACAAGTTGTAGTTTGAGCAACATGAAAGATGATGTTGCTGACGGGCAAAAATCCGAGTCAAAAAACGTATCAAAAAGACATGAGAATGTAAGAGATATTGAAATGGACCAGCCAGGGGAGACTGCCTCGCCATTGCCCTTGCTTGTCTCCAGTTGACATGAGGGAGCGTGATTCGTGTTGTAGGTTGAAAAATTTGTTTTGACAGCATCGGTCGTGTTGTATGTCCATGGTTGTGTTTGTATATTCGACGTGTTAGGGAAGTTAGTGTTTCATCAAGTCAAGGATGTGGAACTGGTTTGCTTCTTGTGGATTGTGCTAGTCAAGGTTCAGTTTGCTACTGACCTTTTGTAGTAGGAATAGAGAATTTTTCAAACTCTTGACCAGTTTTTTGGTTGGAATATGTAGTATTTTTAAGCTTACAATTGGTTCTCATGAAATTGAAGTCCTCATGGTCAGTCTACTGCACTGACCTCTTGTAGTCAGTTCTATTGCACTTAGTCTGAGGGCGATTTATTTCCAGTTTTCTTGCCGAAATTCAATGCCAATGTCTACACATGCGCAAGGTGCGCACAATGTTTTCACAATGGTGCGCACAATGTTGTCTTCTAGCATTTCCGATACGTGACATGACACCTATCCAATGTGTTTGTGCCTTGTACATTATAGCAAAACATAATGCTTCAATAATATGTCATAAGTATCTTGTTTTACAACTTTGGTAAAACACGCATTTCTACTGTGTGTAGGACTGTTGAGTCCTCTCACGACTAATTCTCATGTATGGGCTGGTGCTGGCTTTCGGTTATAAGCCTTTTACCAAAACACGCATTTCCGGTCTTTGAGAACTTGAATTGTCAAAATGTTCACTTAGAAACACAAGAACATAAATAACAATCATTTCTAGCGAACTGAGGTAAAATTGAAACATCAGATTACCTCATTAAATTATTTTTTCTCAAATTCTTATGGCTCTAATTCCCTAAATTTTCCTAAAGATCTCAACACTGAACAGTGTTACAAGATGAACAAATGAGTATTGTTTTACATAGGTGCTAAATACCACCACCCATTTGTATAAATACCACCCTTTTTTGACATAAACTACCTATTATACCCTTTAGTATATAAAGACTAAAAAATAGAAAACCCTACTCATTTCCCTCTTCTCCTTTCTCTCTCCACACCCTCCACCCCTGGTATCCTTCCTCAGTCCACAACTCAACCTTCAGCCATGGCCTATAAATTCTCATATTGAATTTCCAGTTCATAATCATTGCCTCTTCCCTCACAATTGAATGCTATTGAACTTAAGCGGATACAATTTCCTTTCTTTCGTTGAAGATATCATGAAGATTGGAATGAATTATACCCATTTGAGATAAATTTATCTCTCCCTAGTCCCTACTGATTGGTTTTTCTTCTTACACATATGTTGGGCATGTTGGCCCAATTTGGTGTTGGCCGAGACTTTGAGGGAGAGAGGGAGTGAAGATGTTTGGGTTGAACTCCACTCATTCTCTCTCCTTTGTGCTTGATTTTGTTTTAATACATAAATAGGCCCAAATTTTGTGTTGGTCGAAAATCTGGAGGAGGAGAGGGGTGTCGTGTATGAGGGTCGATACCCCCTGGTTACTGTCGGCACTGTTCTACGGCAGTCGTCGTCAAGGGGTGTCATCTCCCCCATACGACACCCCCTTCTTTCCTTGAATTTTGCCCATATTCTAAATTGTTAGAACTGGATTTTACACTCATCTGAATTTCCATAATTAGCATGAAGAAGAAGAAGAATTGGAGGAGCATGGTTGAAGAGAATACATTTAAAGAAAAAGAAAGCAAGGAAGATGTCCAAACAATATTTCAGATCATTCAATTTTTCAAGAACGAAATTAAGTTTTATTTTCTGAATGCAGGAACATAAATAAGTCAAAGACTCGTAGAACAAATTCTTTTCTTTTTTTTTTTAAGAAAAAGTGTTGAAGGTGTTGAATGCACTATCCAACACCCACAAGGTAGTGTTGGATGTAGTATCCAACACTCCCAAGGTAGTGTTGGAGGTAGCATCCAACACCCTTTTGCAAAAATTTAAAGGAGAGCAAAGAGAGTGTGGAAATTATAACAGGGGTAGAAATGGCAAATCAAGCCAAAAAGGGGTGATATTTAGTTAAGGGAGTAGTGGTATTTAGCACCACTCTTATTTTTTTCTGGATTTATCTTATTAGCCTAATCTTGGAATGAACAAACCATTTTTTTTTTCCCTCCTTAAAATGATGAAACTGTTTACCAAGAAAATAATGGGAGAAAAGCACTAAACAAGTTAAAGCAGTTAGTGAACCACAGAATCTATTAGGTTGATATGTTGTCATAGACAAACTCCAGCGAGTAAACGGACCTTGAAAAATGGTAGTACAAGAAATTAAAGGCAATTATCATCAGAATTTTGAAAGCTCTTTGTAAAAAGGTAGAGTGTGACCCTTCTATTGTCAATAGCTGTAGTTTTGTTTTTGACAAACTCAGTACAAAACTTGGTAGAACATATTTGGGAGAAGATTTGACTAACTCAAGAGTTCAATTACATGACAAAATTTCATTAATGCTTCGTCTACAAGGTTACGTGTTTCATTTTTCAACCATTCCTTGCCGCCCCTTCAGTCCGATCCCCCTGATCTTGTTCCATTTACCTCTTTTTTCTTCTTTTTCCTATTCTCTTTACCACATTATCAATCTTATTTCAATATCCAAATTTGTTTAACACAAAAACTCGTATTAGACGGCTTAAGTCTTAATTTACAGTATACTTTTTTTTATTTGAAAGATTTATTTGCAGTAAACCTAAGTAGGTAATTAGTTCACCTAATTTTTTTGGGGTCAAGACTAGTTTTTTTTACACCTGGTCGGCTTACAAAGGGATAATGTGCTCCCACTAAGTAGTTTTTCCATTCACAAGATTCAAACCCTACTTAAGGGATGAGAGTACCAAATCACTCACACCAACCACTTTATTGGTGGACGGTGGGGACTTTAACTTATATTTCAGTAATTAGTTTTTCTTTTTGGATAAGCAGTAACTAGTTATTTTTTCCATTGGTGGAAATGTTTTTTCTGCAACGAGGGTAAAAGTAGGGTGAAACTTTGGACTTTGGATTGGATTATGACCTAATTCAAATCCAATCCAAAATTGTTTTTGAGTCCAAATCAAATCCAAACTAATTTTGGAATCAGAATTTTTAGTTTGAATCCAATCCGAACTATTTCTATAATCCAATCCGATTCGAACAATGCAAATTTTCCTAATTTTTTTAGAACAAAATGTCCATTACTTAATAAAAAAAAGTTCATCGACGGTACAAATGATAAATAGATAACATTGTCCAACACTACAAAATAAACGCGAAATAGCGTCGTGCCATTTTTCATCCGTTGCTAAAATTTCTTAACAACGGATTTTTTCATCCGACGCCCTTAACAACGGATTTTTTAATATCCGTTGCTAAGGTAGCAACGGATTCACTATAATCGTTGCTAAGATAGCAACGGATGCAATTATCCTTTGTCAAAATTAAATAATAAAATTTTCAGTTTTTTTTTAACAACGGATTTTATGTTTCCGTTGATGTGTTAGCAACAGAAAATTAATTTTCCGTTTCTAAGGAATTGCGTAGACTAGGCCGACATTAGAGTTAAATATAATAATGCATAATAGTATTACAAGAGTAATGGTGCAGCGCATTGGTTGGACTATTGCTCTCCAAAGTCTAGACCCAGGTTCGAATCTTGGCAAGAGCTTAATTGTATTATTTCACGTGGGAGCAGGGCCAAGTGGGTTCTTGTGTGGGTTGGGCGACCCACCTCCCTGCACCTTTTTTGGCTTTTTTCTAGAAAAATGTTTGGCAACGAAATTAATATAATTCCGACGCTGGACTCCCAGCAACGGGTGAATTATTCCGTCACTAAACCCAAAAAAAGCGCAACGGAATAATTTGAACTCCGACGCCAAAATCCTTAGCGACGCAGTTTTTAGCAACAGATTTTTGACCTAATCCGACGCTATTTCCGTCGTCAAAACCGATGCTATTTTGCTTTTTTTTTTTTGTAGTGCAAGACAACTAAATGTCTAAATCTACAACATTAATTAAAAATATGTATATGCGAGTTAACTTTTTTACATAATAAGGTTAACTTTTACTTATGAGAGGATTAACTTTTACATATGAGAGGGTCAACTTTTTATACACTATAGGGTTAACTTTCAATTATAATAATATGGTTAACTTTGTTGGAAATGTCAAGCTTTCAAGGTATTTTGCAAGTGGGTTTTTAACTCTCTCACCTCTTTGTGAGTAAGGTATTTTGTCCCACATTGGTAGTTTTACAAAAGGTTCATTGGTTTATATACTCCAATGTTTTAGTATGGTTTAGTTGAGTTGGAGAGGAGACTCTCCCACGCGCGCGCGCGCCGCCGTCGCCGTCCGTCCGGCCGGCCGGTGACACGTGCGCGCTGTGGTGGGGCCTTCTTTTTGGGCTGTGTCGTAACTGAGAATCCTTCAGTTACGAATCCAACTCTTTAGTTGTTCGAACAAAAACGTTACGATTTCTTTTAATTGCGAATCCCTTGATCTCCTCCTCTCTTTTAATGCTCTGGCTTGATGACAGCAGTTACAAAATCTTCTCCTTCATTATTTATTCGATTGGTTTTGCATCAGTTTATGGATCCGAAAATTTTTCTCCTTCTAAACTTCTGAGCAGTATTATTTCTAGAGTTCCATCTTCTCAATTCCGAGTGCACAGAATTGGGGAGCGTTGTGCTAACCTTGGGGGGCGATGCCTTGTTCTGACTGCACTGGTCCTGGCGAAATCGCTTCTAAGGCAGTGACCTTCTTACCACGACACAACAATTTCCTTTCCACAGTAAATCATTCGGCCCACATTTGTTCTTGTTTTTCCTTCGTTTAATTTCCTTACAGTAGTATATTTCTAACAATTTAGAAGCGAGTTTAGTCTACTGTATTACCACCACAAATGGCCTCTCTTTCCAAATTCATCCCTGATCTCTCCAAACTCGAAGCTCTTGACGGTACTAATTGCAAGAGATGGTCACAAAAAGTTCTGATTTTTCTTGAACAATTTGAGGTTGATTATGTTCTATTTTTTGATGCTCCAATTCAAACTGATGCTGCTGAACCTTCCACTCATGTGACTCCGTCAGTGGTCGTTGATGCCTCTCCGGGGCAAAAGAAGGATAAGGGTAAGGTGGATGATGCTGGGGCCATTGAGAAGTATGCTAAGGACAACAAGATGGCTCGTGGACATATGTTATCTCATATGGCTAATCCGATTTTTGATCTGTTCATCAAAAACAAATCGGCTAAGTCTATATGGGAGACACTTGAGTTGAAATACGGTGCTGATGATGCTGGGAAGAAGAAGTACGTGACTGGAGATTGGTTGGAGTTTAAGTTGGTGGATGACAAACCTATCATGCCACATGTTCATCAATATGAAAACCTTGTTGCTGATATCCTCCTTGAGGGTATGAAAATGTGTGAAGTGTTGCAAGCTAATGTCTTGATTTATAAGTTACCTGAATCTTGGACAAACTACCGGGCTCATCTCAAACACAAGAAGAGAGACATGACCTTGCAGGAATTAATTGGACATATGAAGATCGAAGAGGCAAACCGCCTCAAGGAGAAGGGTTCCTCTTCCTCTGTCAATGAACTTTTTGTTAAGGCTAACCTTGTGGAATCTTCTGGTGCTAAATTTGACAGGTCTAATGCTGCTGGAAACTCTAAGAAGGGTCAGAAACCGCACAACAACAAGAAGTCTGGACCTTTCAAAAAGAATGGGAAGATCCAGAAACAACAACCTAGGCCCCTGTGCTATGTGTGCGGAAAACCTGGACATAGAGCCCATCAATGCTTCAAACGCAAAGATGGACAAAACCCTGGACAAAACAACCAGGACCAGCCCCGCAACCAGGCCAACCTTGCTGAATCTGGAGATGTCATTGCTGCTGTCATTTCTGAGGTGAACCTGGTCAGTAACAATACTGAATGGCTCATTGACACTGGTGCCTCTAGGCACTTTTGTGCCAACAGAACCCTATTTTCTTATTTTCAGAATGCTGCTGATGGTGAACAGGTGTTCATGGGTAACTCTAGTAGTTCTGAGGTGCTTGGTAAAGGAAAGATATTTCTGAAATTAACTTATGGAAAATCTTTAGCTTTACAAAATGTGCTTTATGTGCCTTCTCTTCGCAGGAACTTAGTTTCTGGTGCACTTCTTAACAAAGCTGGTGTTAAGTTAGTTTTTGATGCTGATAAACTTGTATTGTCCCGTAATTGGGAATATGTGGGGAAGGGTTATCTGAATGGAGAGCTGTTTGTTTTAGATTCTGTCATTGTTGAGGATATTACCGATAAAGCTTCTACTTCTGCTTATATTGTTGAGTCCATTGATCTTTGGCATGCTAGATTAGGACATCTAAATCTCAATTCTGTTAAAATGCTCAAAAGCATGAACTCGATTCCTAATTTGGTGGACAATGGTTTCTCTAAATGTGAAATTTGTGTAGAAGCTAAACATGCCAGAAAATCCTTTAAATCTGTAACCGAGAGAGTAACTGGATTATTAGAATTAATTCATACAGATTTAGCGGACTTTAAAAACATTGAAAGTAGAAGTGGCAAAAGATATTATATAACTTTTGTTGATGACCATTCAAGATATACTCAAATATATCTTTTAAGGACTAAAGATGAGGTTGAAAAAATGTTTCTAATTTACAAAGCGGAAGTGGAAAATCAATTAGATAGGAAAATAAAACGATTAAGATCTAATAGGGGTGGAGAGTATGGTACAACCTTTTTAAAGGAAGTTTGTGAGCAAAATGGTATCATACATGGGCTCTCCGCTCCTTACACCCCACAACAAAATGGGATTGCCGAGCGCAAGAATAGGACCCTTAAGAACATGATGAATGCTATGCTTTTAAGTTCTGGGTTACCTGATAACATGTGGGAGGAGGCTGTTTTGTCCTCTAATTATTTGCTTAATTGTGTGCCTCATAAGAAATTAGACAAAACCCCTTATGAATTGTGGAAAGGCTACGCGCCTAATCTTAAATACTTGAAAGTGTGGGGTGTCTTGCTAAGGTTGGTCCACCAGATTTTAAGCGTACTAATATTGGTTCTAAAACCATTGATTGTGTGTTTATTGGTTATGCTCTCAATAGTGCTGCTTATAGATTCATGAATATGAGTGATAGAACTATATGTGAATCTAGAGATGCTGAATTTTTTGAGCATATTTTCCCTATGAAGAAAAATGATATTTCCCATGATGTACCTACTTTTGTTCCTATGTCTTTGCCTGCGGCTAATGTTACGAAAGAATTACCTGTAATTCGAACTAGCAAAAGACCTAGAATAGAAACTAGCTTTGGTCCTGATTTTATTACTTATCTTGTCGAAATTCAGGATTTGGATAAATTATGTGAGCCTTTGATGTATGCTTATATGATTGATGAGTATCCCAAAACTTATGAGGAAGCTGTGGGATCAATTGATGCTAGTTTCTGGAAAGATGCTATTAATAGTGAATTAGAATCTATTATGTCTAATCACACTTGGTAATTGGTAGACTTACCTAAAGGTTTTTCTCCCATTGGTTGTAAATGGGTTTTCACTAAGAAATTGAATGCTGATGGTTCAATTCAAAGGTTTAAGGCTAGACTTGTGATTAAAGGGTTTAAACAAAAATTTGGTGTAGATTTCTTTTATACTTATTCACCTGTCACTAAGATCGCCACTATTCGCACTTTGTTTGCATTAGCCTCTATTCATAATTTGGTTGTACATCAAATGGATGTAAAGACGGTTTTTCTCAATGGCGACTTAGAAGAAGAGATTTATATGGAACAACCTCCTGATTTTATTGTTCCTGGTCAAGAACATCAGGTGTGTAGACTTAAGAAATCTTTATATGGCCTTAAACAAGCACCAAAACAATGGTTTGATAAATTTCATAAAACTGTGCTTAGTTTTGGTTTTGTGTCTAATGGATCGGATACATGTGTGTATACTAAAATGTTTGGTTCTGATTGTGTAATCATTTGCTTATATGTAGATGATATGTTACTTTTTAGTACACACATGGATGCCATTAATGAAACTAAGAATTTCCTTTCCTCTCAATTTGAAATGTAGGATTTGGGTGAAGTTGATGTGATTTTAGGTGTTAAAGTTAATAAAACTGAAAATGGTTTCATTTTAACACAATCACATTATGTAGAGAAAGTATTGAAGATACATGTGTGTATACTAAAATGTTTGGTTCTGATTGTGTAATCATTTGCTTATATGTAGATGATATGTTACTTTTTAGTACACACATGGATGCCATTAATGAAACTAAGAATTTCCTTTCCTCTGAATTTGAAATGAAGGATTTGGGTGAAGTTGATGTGATTTTAGGTGTTAAAGTTAATAAAACTGAAAATGGTTTCATTTTAACACAATTACATTATGTAGAGAAAGTATTGAGTATTGCAGAAATTTGATAGCTTTGAGGTATTGCCAGTAAGAACTCCATATGATGCTAGCATAACTTTGAGGAAAAATAAACATGAAAGTGTTTCACAATCTGATTATGCTAAGATAATTGGGAGTTTAATATTTCTTATGAATTGTACTCGGTTTGATATTGCATATGCCGTTAGTAGACTTAGTAGATATACCCATAACCCAAGTAGGGAGCACTGGTTTGCTCTTAGACGTTTACTTAGGTACTTGAGAGGTACCATGGACTTGGTTTTGCATTATGTTGGTTTCCCTTCCGTGTTGGAGGGATATTGTGATGCTAATTGGATAACCGATAATGATGAAATAAGTTCTACTAGTGGATATGTATTCACTTTAGGAGGTGCTGCCATATCATGGAAATCTTTTAAGCAATCTGTTATTGCTCGATGCACTATGGAATCGGAATTTATTGCTCTTGATTTGGCAGGACAAGAGGCTGAGTGGTTGAGAGTCCTACTGGCTGATTTACCTTTTTGGGGTAAACCTACTCCTTCTATTTCTCTACTTTGTGACTCACAGGCAGCTATTTGTATTGCTAAGAATAAGGCGTATAATGGTAAGAGAAGACATATACGTATAAGGCATGATGCCGTGAGACTTTTGATTGAGACTGGGGTACTCTCTATGGAGTATGTAAGGCCCGAGAGGAATTTGGCTGATCCATTAACTAAAGGACTTAGTAGAAAATTAGTCCTAGACACGTCGAGGGGGATGGGCCTAAAACCCATTGGTTGAGGAATTCATGGTGGACACCCAATCTTGTTCACACAAGTAATAGTGGTCTAACGAAGCCATGGAAAGACTCATATTTATGTACATGTTCTCATCCCTATGACATGTGTTGTACATTTGTGAGGTTGAGCATTTTGCTCTTAATGAATCTATAGCCCTATTGTTGGGTGGTCCTTTGATACGTACTTGATGGATTCACCGCATGACTTTATTGGAGGATGAGAATTTTCTTGCTCTTAATGATTTCATAGTCCAGGTTATGGATGATCTATTTGAGATAGACTTGATGGAATCACCTACGTGAGTGTGAAGGTATGACCGCCTTCTATGAAAGATATTGGGTTATCTTTTTAAGGCACTCATGAGCGTCCCAAGGGAGCGTATGGCCTTATATGCGCTTTTGATGTTTATCGCGGAACTCAAAATAAATCTAAGGTAAGATGTGTGTTTGCAGGTATTTCTTTGATCTAGGGAGTTCAAGAGTAATTCACTCCACTAGATTAGAGACTAGCCTCCATTCACTATGTGTTAGTTCAAACTTGATAAGTACTAGCACTTAAGCGTCAAACCTTTTACTGCTCAGTTGTTTAAAATTTGTGTTTTCTTAAAGCCTTTGCATTTGTGGGGGAATGTTGAAAATGCCAAGCTTTCATGGTATTTTGCAAGTGGATTTTTAACTCTCTCACCTCTTTGTGAGTAAGGTATTTTGTCCCACATTGGTAGTTTTACAAAAGGTTCATTGGTTTATATACTCCAATGTTTTAGTATGGTTTAGTTGAGTTGGAGAGGAGACTCTCCCACGCGCACGCGCCGCCGCCGCCGTCCGTCCGGTGGGTTCGTGTTCGTGACACGTGCGTGGTGTGCTGGGGCCTTCTTTTTGGGCCGTGTCGTAACTAAGAATCCAGATTATATGATATTCTTCAGTTACGAATCCAACTCTTCAGTTGTTCGAACAAAAACGTTACTATTTCTTTTAATTGAAATCCCTTGATCTCCTCCTCTCTTTTAATGCTCTGGCTTGATTACAGCAGTTACAAAATCTTCTCCTTCATTATTTATTCGATTGGTTTTGCATCAGTTTATGCATCCGAAAATTTTTCTCCTTCTAAAGTTCTGACCAGTATTATTTTTAGACTTCCATCTTCTCAATTTCGAGTGCGCGGAATTGGGGAGCGTTGTGCTAACCTTGGGAGACGACGCCTTGTTCTGACTGCACTGGTCCGGGCGAAATCGCTTCTATGGCAGTAGCCTTCTTACCACGACACAACAATTTCCTTTCCACAGTAAATCATTCGGCGCACATTTGTTCTTGTTTTTTCTTCGTTTAATTTCCTTACAGTAGTATATTTCTAACAAACTTTTTTACTTTAATTAATGGATGATTAAACCATTTTCCCCTCTCCCTCTCTCTCCTTCACCCATACCACCGCCCTCCTGCCCACCGCTGTGGTCGCCTACGGTGGCCGCCGACCACCACAATAGCCACCGCTGGTCTAACCTTCCCCATCCTCACTCTCTCTCCTCCCTTCACACTCACTCTCTCTCCTCCACTCACACCCACCCTCACCGGCGATCTCACCAGTGACCTCACCCGCACCACTGCCTCCCTCACACGCACCACCGCGTCCCCCACACACACCACCGCGTCCCCCACACGCACCACCCTCCCCTCTAGCCTTAACCCTAAACCCTTCGTTTCTCTCTCATCTCACGTACAACCAACCCCACCCTCACCCCCGCTGAATCCACGATGGAGGTCGCCTCCGGCAGGCAACCTCAGCCGCGACCTTACCCGCAACCTCCTCACCCATTATTCGCCGGAAAATTAATCAAAACGGCCAAAAAGTTCAAAAAAAATCAAAACAAAAACCTGAATCCGAGGATAAGCCATTAAAGGAGCGAGTCGAAGCAAAAAAAACAAAACGAAAAATAAAGCTTAACTCGCCGGAGAAATTCGTTCTTAGTCACCGACCATGGTTTGGTGGCCGGAGACCATAGGTCCATGGTCGGAGACCTCAGATCTGTGGTCGTTGTGGGGCTTGATTTTCGGGTTTTCAGAGTTGCGACCCGAGAATCGTTGCGTTACGTGCCGAGGGGCACATCCCACGGAAATTGACCGATTGAAGAGGTCAATTGTCAAGGAATCATCATAAAGTTCGAAGTCGCCACCTTGTTATGACCCAAACAAGGACGGGTTTTAGAAAAGAAGGGTTTTATAAAAGCTTTTAAGGAAAATCATTTAAGAAACCCAAAAAATGACTTCATTGCGATAAGGCACGAAAATTCTTTAACTGGTCTGTGAACGCAAAAATATTGGTTCGGGGTCTAGGTTAGAAGGTGCGGACGTCGTTGGACCCGTCTCCTCCTCCGTACTAAGTACGAGCCCCTTACTAATACGTTGTATCCCAATTGAAAGCTTTGACTTATATTATATAATGCCTAAAATGATAAGGAAAAGCACATATATTTACACATTGCCTTACAACGCACTCGCATGTAAAAATCTGTTTTGGAACCTGTATATTTGTTTATGTACAATGGGCTTGGATACGCATGTATTGCTCTACGTACCAATCATTGTAGGACTTGAATCTACTCTTGGATCAAAGCCTTAACGTAGTTCTGACCGGGGGATCTGGTCAGTAATACTCCTTGGGTGCCACTAAGGCGGGTATGGACGTTCTTTCCCGTAAAGAGGGATATCATTGAGAAATTTATAGGATGACTTGCAACTTAGAGTCGAATTGATCCGAGGAAACCCCTACTCTCCTCGAAGAAGTAGGGAAAAGCTCATATGGGATGATTAGCCTGCTCCTTCGAGGAGTTCAACCCAACAATATTTAGTAATATACGGGGATCAACCCAATTCTTAGCTTTGAGTATAAAGATTAGACTTCTCAAACATATTCGTTCTTTACTAGGGAATAACATTCATTGGGGGTGAATAAATGGATGATTTGTGTAGGGTAAAGATATGTGTTGGTGGATAATGGTTTGAAGGAGTCTTTCCGATAGGATCCCCCGGGGTGGCCCAAAGCCAAATAAGAGGGGACGATCGATTATTTACTTTTATTCGATCATAGGTATTCCACTGAGGAAATGTGGATTCCACTAGGGAATGTGATTTTGTATGAAAGGGATTTGACGTAGTGGTAGGTGGAATACCCATGATCGCGTATAAGCAAATATCTGATTCTAACCTCGAATTTGATTTCAGGTCGGGTTTGTACATAAACGAATATACTGGTTTTATTGAAAACATGCAACTGAATATATCACACATGTGAGAGAAGTTATTTTTACTTATTTTCCGAGTTGTATTATTAGGTGAAAACAAATGAATGCAAATGTACAAACATAATTAAGAAGCCTCAAAATTAACGAATTACAACTTGAGTATTTAACAATAAAATACAAAAAAATATCTAAAATTCCTAAAAAGGAGAAAAAGACTTTATCTTCATGTACATGGCGCCTTCGGAGCTTGGTCTTGATCTTCGTTTTCAAAAGTTGGACTTATTCACAAGAATTGGTTTATATACAAATGAATTGATTTATTTACAAAAAAAGAATTGGTTATTTACAAGAAGAATTGGTTATTTACAAGAGCGGTTTGAGAGAATCGACAAGAGATTAGTCCAATCGTGACTTAGTGAATGCAAATTTATTTTTATAATTAGTGGGACAAACTAAAATAATAAAGTGGAGTGTTTTGCATTTTTATCACTTTATTTGATAATTAAACAAAAATCATTTACAAAATCGCATGAAATCGAATTTACCGTAAACTGGGCAAAGCTTCTTTATTTCATAACTTGGTCATTTCTTAATCCAATTGAGTGATTCTAAAGCCTAACTTGGTTCATTGTACATCCTCTATCCACTTTAAAAAAATCAAGTAAAAGTAGTTCGTGGTTGATGAGTTATTAGCGAATTACAAGTTTCTGGAACTCAAATGACAGACCTTCGGTGTTTTACTTACAGGGAATTAATTACAAGTGATCTAAGTCTAATATTTATAGGGATTAATCTGGAGTTGAAGATGGATATGTACAAAAATTATCAACATTTTTACGCAGATCTATGTCATTTCACCAAAATGAACAAAAGTTCTGTGCAAAAAGCCTAATGTTCCAAATTAACCAAGTTAACAATTTAAAACTCATATTCACAGACTTGAACTCGGTTTTGAATAATTCACTAAAAATTCATTATAAGTCCAAATTGAGTAATTCAAAATTCTAAATTGGTCCTAATTGAGTCTAGCATCTAATTATAAATTCATTCTATACGTAGTACACATGGATCGCTGCAATTATTTATATTAGTGAACCTTGACGTTTCTGGACATTAACTCGGTTGGTTAATTTTAGCATTATTTATACAAGATGAAACTCAATCTTGTTTATGCACATTAAATTAGACACGTTAAGGAAGAAACAAAAAAAATATCAAAAATTAATTACTACCCTTAAGTGGTTGCTTTTGGCCGATTATTAACAAGTACTAAACTTAAACAAAAATCTAGCAATTCAGAATTCCTTTTCCCTTTGAAAAATTATTTAAAATTCATTTCTTAACCGAATTGGACAAAATCTGTCTCTGTGAAAACTTTGTTGAATCCTCTTTAATTTTCTTACAAATGGTTTAGGTCAAAAAAGTAATCAAACATTAGTTATTTACAGATCTAGTTACAGTGGTCTAAAATTGATAGTTAGATTTCAAAAAAAAGAATGGAAATTATCTAACCGTTTCATTTTTATGATTTTTTTCTCCATTGAAAGCTATTGAGTTGAAGTTTTACATGGTACCAATTTTGTTAAATTCTAACCGCTGGAGTTTCCTCAAATTACAAACAAAGTTACATCTTCTATACAAAAAAAATCCGAGTTATTACAAATTGGAACCAACAAAAATTCCGAGGCTTCTATATGCATGAATGATCATTTTTATCCATTTTTATTAACAAAAGAAAAGAAAGGTGATGAGAGGGAGAAGTGACATTCATTGTTCAAACATTTATTTTGATCAAACAACACTCAATCTCACCGTAAAAATACTGAAACGCTCGATCTAAGTCCTTCATGAGGACGAGTTCGCGTGGGCACTTGAACTCTTACCTAAGAATTGTAGCCGCGTAAAAAATACGGGGTGCATGACCTCCGCATATCAAATTCAACCAAAAGAAATAATAAATTTACTAGCAATAATATATAATATATATATACATTATATAAGCATAATATAAGTATGGATTAGTAAAAATAATCACATAAAAAAAGAGTTAGAGTTATTTAATGAGTAAGGGTTAGCGAAAATAATCACATAAAAAATGTTAGAGTTAGAGATAAGGAAATATAAGTTAGCAAAAATAATCACAAAGAAAAGACTAAATCTAAAATATGAGTTCAAGGGAGAGGAAAAATAAAAGAAACAAAAATAAAAGGGAGATTAAAGGGATGAGGAGATAACTAAGAAAATAAAAGAAATAAAATGGGAATTATTATGATGAAGGTGAAAGATTAATAATTAATGTTGATGATTGGTGGGATATAATAAATATTAGCAATAAGTGATAGAAATTTTAATACCCTTTTGAGAGATTGGATGAACTTGCAATTTTGGACCTTGAAAATGAAAATAGTTAAGTACAAATGCGCTTTTAAATTTGTACTTAACTAAAAGAAAAATTGTTTTTTTGTGTTTTTCATTGTGAAGGAATTATAAGAAGATGAAATGAACTAAAAAAAGAAGCTTTTTTTTTTAGGTGTTTATGATGAGATGATGATAGAAGTTTTTTTTTTTTTTTTGGGTTTTGGGTATTTTTGGGTTTATGAGAGCAGTTTCACTAGGAAGAGTACTTAGATATGAGAGGATTTTGACTAGAGAGATGTTAGAGAGAAAAAAAAAGGGCCCTTTACTTAGTAGAAAAATGGGGTTTTTATAGGAAAATACAAGGGGAGGGGGTGTTAGGGTTTAGGGGATAAATAAAAAAAATAAATGAAATGTTAACTAAATAACAAAACAAAAAATAAAAAGAAAAAGTCAAAAGAAATCTGGTCAAATGGTCAAAGGGTAAAAAAAAAGAAAAAAAAAATTTAGGGGATAAATAGGGATTTTAGGGGGCAAAATTAGGGGTGAGTTTAAGGAAATAAAACAAAGTGAAACAAAAATTAAAAAGGGGGGTTTGTTTAAATGGGGAAATGAAAGAAATAAAAAAAATAAAAAAAGGCGAAAAGGGGAGGGGGGCTGGCGGGTAGGAGAGAGAGAGAGAGAGAGAGAGAGAGAGAGTTGACTAGGATAAAAGGAAGGAAAAGAAAGAAAAATAAATAAATAAATAAATAAAACAGATCAGACAAACGCGGAAAAAGGGGGAAAAGGGAGAAATTTTGCATAGTCGAGGAGCACTACTCCATCTTCTCACAAAATAAGTGGAGCCCACTCTAAATTCAAATTGATAATTTTCTTTTTTTGTGAGAGGAGGGAGGAGTGCTTCTGGACTACACAATAATTCCTCGGGAAAAGGGAAAAGGAATTTTACCTCTTTTTTTTTTGGTTAAAATTTCGTGGGCCCCACATAAATCAGAAACTATTTTCTTTTTCCCTTTTTTTTTGTTTTTCTTTGTTTAGTGATTTTGGCCTTTGTTTATTTGGACTTAAACCATCTTTTGGCCAACCCTTTTCTACCTACTTACTCTATAATCCAAAAAAAAAAATTAAGTAATAATGTACTACTAATAATTATAGTAATAATAACAAATAGTAATAATGAATAGTAAAAACGCAAGTTAAAATTCGGTGTCTACAGTCGTCGGCCACTAAGCAGTGGTTGGTGGCCATGGATATGGCGACGAAGATTCGAGACGTGACCGGCGCGGCGATGAGAGAGAGAGTGGTCGGCAAGGAAGAGAGAAAGTAGAGGAGGAGAGAGAGTGAGAAGGACCAGAAATGAGGGAAAAAGAAAAAAAAAACTGTTTTTATAGCTAGGGTTAATTAGCACAAAATTACCAAAACACCCTTCATTTAATGGGTAAAGTGCCACTATTTTTTGGGTTTATGAGAGCAATTTCACTAGGAAGAGTACTTAGATAAATGAGAGGATTTTAACTAGAGAGATGTTAGAGAGAAAAAAAAAGGGCCCTTTACTTAGTAGAAAAATGGGGTTTTTATAGGAAAATACAAGGGGAGGGGGTGTTAGCGTTTAGGGGATAAATAAAAAAAATAAATAAAATGTTAACTAAATAAGAAAAAAAATAAAAAGAAAAAATCAAAAGAAATCTGGTCAAATGGTGAAAGGGAAAAAAAAAGAAAAGAAAATATTTTAGGGAATAAATAGGGATTTTAGGGGGCAAAATTAGGGGTGAGTTTAAGGAAATAAAACAAAGTGAGTCAAAAAAAAAAAAAAAGGAGGTTTGTTTAAATGGGAAAATGAAAGAAACAAAAATAAAAAAAAAGGGAAAAGGGGAGGGGGCTGGCGGGTAGGAGAGGGAAGAGAGAGAGAGAGAGAGAGAGAGAGATGACCAGGAAAAAATGAAGGAAAAGAAAAAAAAAAAAAAAAAAAATCAGACAAATGTGGGAAAAGGGAAAGGGATTTTACTCTTTTTTTTTGATTAAAATTTCGTGGGCCCCACATAAATCAGAAATTATTTTCTTTTCCCTTTTTTTTTGTTTTTCTTTGTTTAGTGATTTTGGGCTTTGTTTATTTGGACTTAAACCATCTTTGGGTCAACCCTTTTCTACCCAATTACTCTATAATCCAAAAAAAAAAGAGTTAGTAATAATGTACTACTACTACTACTACTACTACTACTACTACTACTACTACTACTACTACTACTACTACTACTACTACTACTACTACTAATAATAATAATAATAATAATAATAATAATAATAATAATAATAATAATAACGCAAGTTAAAATTTGGTGTCTACAGATGCCCCTCGTTGACCGAGCTTCTGAGAAGCTAGTAATAAGCTCCAAAGAAACAATGGTCAACGTAACAAATAGACACGTAATTTTTACTTGCGAACCAAAATAATAGTAACAAAAGAAGTAACAAAAGAAATACCGAAGTGGTGTTGACTTGATAGGCTTCGGCGTAAACAGTAAGGTCTTAACCAAATGCGTCTGTGCAACTCCCGGCGTACATTGACCGTTTAATCTTTCGTGCGGTTCTAGGCGTAGCTCCTTTCATTTCGAAACCTTAACCAATCAAACACTTTCGTACAACTCTTAGACGTAGCTCCTTTCATTTCGGAACCTTAACCAGTCAAACACTTCCGTGCAATTCTTAGGCGTAGCTTTTTCCTTTTCGAAACCTTAACCGATCAAACACTTTCGTGTAACTCTTAGGCGTAGCTCCTTTTATTTTGGAACCTTAATCGACGTATGTCGTAATTGTTACGTGCATGACCTCACATGGTATCTAAGGTCTTGTCCCTTCATCGTTCTTTTATTTATTTTTTTTATTACTCTTCATTTGATTTTTTTTTTTTTTTTTGATCCATCCTTTTTTTTTTTTTTTTTTATATCCCTTCATGCAAAATGCTCCTTGTGAATTTTGAAATAAATTGCCTCCATGACAATTTATTCCTTTGTATTTCTTTTATTTAAAAAAACAAAACATTTCTTCTTTTAGAGAAATTCAATCAATTTTCAATTTACAAAATTTTTTTTTATCTCCATAAAAGGTTCACCCTCCTTGTTAAGCATACACACCTCTCTTTTTTTTGAAACAAAATTTTTTCGTTATTTTTTTTCGTTTTTCCTTTTTTTTTTTTTTTTTTTTTTTGGGAAAAAAAACACAAAACGGGTTTTCAAATTTTTTTTTTAGAAATCACCAAGCCATTAGAGAGGTTCATATTAATCTTGAGATAATCTACCTCACTAATCAACTCATGGTAATGACTTATTTGAATTTAATCATATAAGTTAAATGTTAACCAAAATGGTAAGGATGAATGCATGGGAAAAGTTAATGGCCATTTTTGTGAAAAGGCTATTGCATGCTTGTATAGGTTGTAAATGGTGTAGCTAGGTGGTTGAGTGTTGAATCTTCTTCCATCCTCTTTATAAGCATATGATGATCATCTTCATGTATTGCACCAACCCATTGTCTTCATCTTTTCATTCATCTTCTCATTCATCTTCTTCCTCACTTATTTCCATCTCTTTTCAAAGCCATCTCCTATGGATAAGTTCTCAAATTATGAAGTTGATAAAGACTTCAAGCATGAACTTGTTCATTTTACCAAAAATGTCAAACCAAAAGAAACACATCTACTTTCACTCTTCATAAACTCCATTCAACCCTTCCTCAACCTCAAAATCAATTGGGAGCTTATTAAAGCTTCTCTTCCTTATTGGGACAAGGAGGAACACTTGTTTCGATTTGGTACCCAAGAGCTTTGCCCTCTTGTTGAAGAGGTTGAGGGCATATTTTCCTTCCCTAATAAAGGCAATCTCATTACCCCCCTTGCAAGATTATGTCAAGAAGGAGACATAAGCCTTGTTCTAGGCCTTCCATTTTTCACCTCAAGAAACATCCTAATGAGAGAAAATCTTCTCCTTGAGAGTATTTTTCCAAGGTTTAAGCCATCCCAAGGTTATTTTGAGATGGAAAAAGAGTGTCTTATGAATATGCAAGGTTGAATGCCGTTGTTTTAATTTTGATGGGCACTTATTTTTTTAGGGAGGAGAAAAATTTATGTAGTGCTAGATGCCTTGGGCTCATAAAAAATATTGAGTTGAAGGGAAGAATAGCTCCACTCATCCTTGGTGAGACCCTTGTGGGTCTTGACAAATTTTCTCAAGATCCTTCTTCCTTTATGAAGGGTTGTCCCCTCCTTCTCCACATTTGGTTGTATGAGAAATTTAACCTCCTTAACGCTCCATCACGTTCTTACAAGCCTAGGAGTGTTCAACAAGAGGGAGATCAAACAAATGCAAAAGCCTTGAGGAAAAAGGGAATTGGGGTGATGCATTTGAAGAGGAAATCAATTGGGTACAACCATTCTTTGCCCTTAAGGAGGTGGTATATTCCATAGAAGGCTATCAAAGTGTCTCGCTCCCGGGATTAGCTCACATCACATTTTACCACCCATGGCGTTGCCTTCTTCAAATGGGTTACCGCCAAATTTTGCTCGACCTTCCTCCTAAGGCATGCTTCACCAAAGAGGCGTACCTCCCCGATTTTTAAAGAATGGCTTCTATTTGGGGGTGTAAGAAGATTTTTCAAGCTTCTCCAACTCTTCATGATGCTACTTTAGAAGATAAGTATGCATTTTGCCTAATTAATCATTTAATTAGCAAAGGAAAGCTCCAAAGGAGTGAAAATGGTGAAACGGGCCATATTGGGCTTGTTGAAGGGCGTTTTAGGCCAATTTGGAGGGCTGGTGGGCCCCAATGGGTGGGTCCCGGGGCTGCTGGTGGGTCCGTGGGCTAGGTGGGCGGATCGGGTGGCGGCCGTGGGCTGTCAGTCGGGCTAGAAGGGGGGGTCGGGCCTATCAGGCCAAGGGATGTGAGTGAGGGTGAGTGGGTTTGTGGGGTGTTGGGTTCTGGGTTACCAAGGGGGTAATGGAAAATGTGAATGCCCCTCAGGATTATGAGTGATGAAAGAATGCCCCTCGAAATTACGGGTGATGAAGAAAGGAGAATGCCCCTCGGCATTGTGGGTGATGAAGAAAGGAGAATTCTCCTCGGCATTGGGGTCTATTACACTCAAAAGCGATTCGAAAAAATAACATGCACCACCAAGGGAAATTGATCGCCCCTCCTAAAATCGTACGATTTCCCAAATGAGGTCAACCAAAGCATTCACTCCTCAAATCTCATCGCCTTCCTTCCGAAGGTTGAATCCTTTCAACATTATTCTTGTCCCTGGCAAGTTGGTGCTCATTGAAAAAATGACGTCCAACTTTGGTTGATGTAGGCTATGGAGATCGATCTAAGATGGTCGAAGATGATGACAGTTTTTGGGAGATTGAATGCATAATGCAAGACTTCCCCGAGGGGCAAAAATGGTCCATGAGTTTTTATTTATTATTTTTTTTTGAAAATCTTTTTATTTTGAAAAATTGGACTTTTCCGAAAATTCCTTGATTTATTTAAAGATATAATCTTTTTGGTATTTTTTCTCCAAGTCAAACATATATAAATAAATACCAACTCCCGACATTCTCAAAAGCTTTCCAATTTTTTTTTTTTTTTTTTTTTTGCTTTTTTTTTTTTTGATAAATTGGTTGGACCGCACCTGAAGGCTGCCTACATATCTCCAACGTGTGCAAACATCGTTTTCGAAAATATGGGATATTTTGAAAAGGTGCATTGGAGAATCAGGTCCACGTAGTTCTTCTTACCGACTGAGAGATTTCCTTTTTTTTTGTTTATTTCGGCCGAGCTCAAAGTGAGCGCCTATGTGTTTCTAATCAGAGTTGATAAGAGGGCACATTGATTCATGGGGATCAGACCATACGTAGTTCTGGCCTGTTAAATAACAGAATTATTGGTTCTGAAAGAGACTTATCCTGATTGCCCCTTTATTTTGAAGGCGCTCGGGCAATTGAGCGACTAATGTCCACTGTAATTCATTCCTTCATCCATGAGCCCGCTTTATCAAACCACGGATTGTAGAATGGAGGTACCAAACTGCATCAACGTTTCAAACGTTGATGAACGCTTTTCTTATGAACTTCGGGGGCAATTTCCTCGATTGGGATCTTCCCATCTTGGATAAGCTCTTCAATTATGCGCCTTAGTGTAATGCAGTCATTAGTGTCATGACCAATTGTTTGATGATAAGCACAATAACGAGTGAGGTACATTCCCATTGGTTTTCTTACTTGTCCCGGAGTTAATTGGTACGGTGGGACGTGCCCCTTATCTATGAGGTGAGAAAGAATTTGGCATGGAGCATTTTGTAATGGTCTAAATTTTCTCTTCTTGGACTTCTCATGTAAGGAACTCCCTATTGGCTGATTTGGCTTTGAAAACTTCAAGGAGATTAGTTTCCCTGTTGGCCTCTCGAGGGGTGTTCCACATGGCTTTGCTTGAGAATTCCACCCTTCCTCCAACATGGGGTCTGTCCTTTCAGTGCAGGGAGTTGGTACGACACTCTGTGACACAGGCGCACCGATGTTATGGTTCTCTATTTTCTCGACACCGTCTTTGGAGACCTTGATCATGCCGATGTCGATGTAATTTAGGAGTATGTCTTTAAAGAAACGACAAAGACTAGTATGGTGCCCCATGATCTGATGATACTCGCAATATGCATTAGGAACGCTTGGAGTGACCGGATGTGTCACACACTCTATGGCTCGAATCAGGTTGAGGCGATGAAGTTCTTGAAAAATTAGCTTTGAGGACAAAGGAAGAGGTGAGTAATCCTTCCTTTTAGCCATTGTTATTCTCCTTCGTGGCGCGGTTTCATCGGTACCTTTCATTTCAGGTGGTGTTCTTACTAAGGCTTCTACAGGCCGAAGCTCAGAATCTTTCGCAAGATTTGGCACAATTGCATTTCTGATTGGAGGCATGTTGCATAAACAACTCGATGTATAGTTCCCCTCATTATGCGTGTCTTCAGCTCCAGACTTATGCATTTCATTGTGAGGTTCAATATCTATGATTAGCTCAGTAGGATCGACGTTAGAACTGACACAAGATATGGTGTAAATGCTAGGCTGATTGGAATCAATTGTAGTTGGATTTAGAATGAACTCTCCATATATGTCATTGACCTCTGGACCCTCAACTTGCTCTAATTGACAGTCATTTTTCTTTTCAAATTGAGAGTACAACACTTGTTCCTCTTTCTTTGCTCCGGTTTTGAAGGAATCTTCGATTATTGACCCTGTAGAGATTAATGACTTAAAGGATGGGAAGTATTGAAACAACATCTTTTTCTTGAGATGAGGTTGAAGATTTTTCACGATTTGGTGAAGTTGTTACTCTTCTGTTGTCGATTAATCATCTTACCGGCCTTTGCCCTCCATCTACCGATGAAAGTAAAGAAGGTTTCATTCGGGTACTGGTAGATTGTTTCAAGATCTCTCCTGGTCACATCGACCTCTTCATTATACTTGTATTGCTGTGTGAACTCACGGACGATATTGGACCAAGTAGCTTTCTTTGAGTTCTCAAGCTGAAAGAACCATTGGGCTGCTGCCCCATCTAGATATTGCTGAAAGAGTTGAGCAATTAATTCTTCTGATACACCCCATAGGCTCATTGCCCCTACATACATCTTAAGGAAAGTCGTGGGACTTCTTGTGCCATTGAATTTTGATATGTTGGGCATTTTAAACCCATTCGGGAGACGAGTTGTTGGGAACAAAGATCATCCATGGATATTGAGCCACGGCTCGACAATTGTCATTCCCTTCAAAACTTCTTTCATCTTTCTAACATTCTCACTCAGTTTATCATCTCCGGCTACAGAACCGGTTTCAAGATTAAATGGGGCGCCACCAGCTGGTGTGCCCTGGTCAGGTTCTCTGTTCAAATGAGTAAGGGTTTGTTCCATCATATCCTGACGAGACAGTAGTAACTGCATCATTTCCCTTATTTCAGTAAGAGCATCTAGTGGAGGAGGTGGAGGATTCTGATCAGGTATATCTGCCATACTTGACTGTGGTAAGAAGATCTTACGGAAGAGGGTGAATGAAGTGGTCGATGTAGTGGCACTTGACAAGGAAGATGAGCTAGGTATCGGAGAAGTCCGAATGAGCCTGGTGGAGGGACGAACCCAACGGGTGGACCTGCCATGAAAATGCAAGGTTAGAATGGTTCATGCAAAAAACACTATATTGACTTGGAGGATAAACATCTTTTTTTTTTCGAAAACACATTTTTTTTGAAATGAGTATGTACATTTTTTGGATTTTTTTTTGAAAATAGAGGTTTTTCGGGAAAGTCCTTTGAAATGAATTTTGTCACGAAAGAGAGATTTTTTTTTTGAAAATATTTTTTTTGATGATGATATTCATGAGATGCATGAATGCAATGGATGCATAGTGCCAGACTGACTCAATAAATAAATATAAGTAACCGATTCAAGCATGCATCGGTCCCAAGTGCTCCTAAAGCTGATCTATAGACGTTATTTTCAGGTGCTTCATTTCACTTAGTTTTTGGAGTACACACACAGGGACATGCACTCCATGAACGCCAATATGTGTGGTAGCTTCCTTAATGTTTTATTGATTAGCTAATCTGGCGCTCACTCCATGAATGGGCGACCAGCCTACAAAAGCAGTAAATTGAGATCGCGTGTGTGTGTGGGGACCATTTTTTCAAACAAGCATTCCAAACAAACGTAATTTTCACATATGTACATGATACACAAGATATATACAAAATATAAACAATAGGCATTTCATAACATCATTCAATTTGCTTTCAAAGGGATACAATGTATTTTCGGATTTAGACCTCTTATAAAAATAACTCCCCAGTGAAGTCGCAAGTCTGTTGAGCCAGATTTTTGGGTTTTCAGTGTTGCGACCCAAGAATCGTTGCGTTACGTGCCGAGGGGCACGTCCCACGGAAATTGACCGATTGAAGAGGTCAATTGTCAAGAAATCATCATAAGGTTCGAAGTCGCCACCTTGTTATGACCCAAACAAGGACGGGTTTTACAAAAGAAGGGTTTTATAAAAGATTTTAAGGAAAACCATTTAAGAAACCCAAAAAAATGACTTCATTGCGATAAGGCACGAAAATTCTTTAACTAGTTTGTGAATGCAAAGATCTTGGTTCGGGGTCTAGGTTAGAAGGTGCGGACGTCGTTGGACCCGTCTCCTCCTCCGTACTGAGTACGGGCTCCTTACTAATACGTTGTATCCCAATTGAAAGCTTTGAATTATATTATATAATGCATAAAATGATAAGGAAAAGTACATATATTTACACATTGTCATACAACACACTCGCATGTAAAAATCGATCTTGGAACCGGTATATTCGTTTATGTACCACGGGCTTGGATACGGATGTATTGCTCTACGTACCAATCATTATAGGACTTGAATATACTCTTGGATCAAAGCCTTAACGTAGTTTTGACCGGGGGATCCGGTTAGTAAAACTCCTTGGGTGCCACTAAGACGGGTATGGATGTTCTTTCTCGTAAAGAGGGATTTAATTGAGAAACTTATAGGATGACTCGCAACTTAGAGTCGAATTGATCCGAGGAACCCCTACTCTCCTCGAAGAAGTAGGGAAAAGTTCAAATGGGATGATTAGCCTGCTTCTTCAAGGCGTTCAACCCAACAATATTTGGTAATATACGGGGATCAACTCAATTCTTAGCTTTGAGTATAAAGATTAGACTTCTCAAAAATATTCGTTCTTTACTAGGGAATAACATTCATTGGGGGTGAATAAATGGATGATTTGTGTAGGGTAAAGATACGTGTTGGTGGATAATGGTTTAAAGGAGTCTTTCCGATAGGATCCCTCAGGGTGGCCCGAAGCCAAATAAGAGGGGACGATCGAATATTTACTTTTATTCGATCATAGGTATTCCACTGGGGAAAATGATGTCACTGGGGAAATGTGGATTCCACTAGGGAATGTGATTTTGTATGAAAGGGATTTGACGTAGTGGTAGGTGGAATACCCATGATCGAGTATAAGCAAATATCTGATTCTAACCTCGAATTTGATTTTGGGTCGGGTTTGTACATAAACCAATATACTGGTTTTAATGAAAACATGCAACTGAACATATCACACATGTGAGAGAAGTTATTTTTACTTATTTTCCGAGTTGTATTATTAGGTGAAAACAAATGAATGCAAATGTACAAACATAATTAAGAAGCCTCAGAATTAACGAATTACAACTTGAGTATTTACAATAAAATACAAAAAAATGTCTAAAATTCCTAAAAAGGAGAAAAAGACTTTATCTTCATGTACATGGCGCCTCCGGAGCTCCGTCTTGATCTTCGTCTTCAAAAGTTGGACTTATTCACAAGAATTGGTTTATTTACAAATGAATTGATTTATTTACAAAAAAGGAATTGGTTATTTACAAGAAGAATTGGTTATTTACAAGAGCGGTTTGAGAGAACCGATAAGGGATTAGTCCAAGCGTTACTTATTGACTCCAAATTTATTTTTATAATTAGTGGGACGCACTAAAATAATAAACTGGAGAGTTTTGCATTTTTATCACTTTATTTGCTAATTAAACAAAAATCACTTACAAAATCGCATGAAATCGAATTTACCATAAACTGGGCAGAACTTCTTTATTTCATAACTTGGTCATTTCTTAATCAAATTGAGTGATTCTAAAGCCTAACTTGGTTCATTTTACATCCTCTATTCACTGTAAAAAACTCAAGTAAAATTAGTTCGTTGTTGATGAGTTATTAGCGAATTATAATTTTCTGAAACTCAAACGACAGACCTTCGGTGTTTTAATTACTGGGAATTAATTACAAGTGATCTAATATTTACAGGAATTAGTCTAGACTTGAAGATGGATATGTACACAAATTATCAATATTTTTACGCATATCTAATTTTTTTTTCCAAAATGAACAAAAGTTCCGTGCAAAAAGCCCAATGTTCCAAATTAACCAAAGTTAACAAATTAAAACTCATATTGACAGACTTGAACTCGGTTTTGAATAATTCACTAAAAATTCATGATAAGTCCGAATTGAGTAATTAAAAAGTCTAAATTGATCCTAATTGAGTCTAGTATCAAATTATAAATTCATTTTACACCTAGTACACATGCATCACTGCAGTTATTTAGATTAGTGAACCTTGACGTTTCTGGACCTTAACTCGGTTGGCTAATTTTAGCATTATTTATACATGATGAAACTCAATCTTTTTTATGCACATTAAATTAGACACGTTAAGGAAGAAAAAAAATTATGAAAAATTAATTACTATCCTAAGTGGTTGCTTTTGGCCGATTATTAACAAGTACTAAACTTAAACAAAAATCGAGCAATTCAGAATTTCTTTTCCTTTCGAAAAATCATTTAAAATTCATTTCTTAACAGAACTAGACAAAATCGGTGTTTGTAAAACCCTTTTTGAATCCTCTTTAATTTTCTTAGAAATGGTTTAGGTCAAAAAAGTAACCAAACATTAGTTATTTACAGATCTAGTTATGGTGGTCTAAAATTGACAGTTGGAAGTCAAAAAACGAATGGGAATTATCTAACCGTTGGATGTTTATGATTTGTATCTCTAGTCAAAGATATGGAGTTGAAGTTTCACATGGTACCAATTTTGTTAAATTGTAACCGTTGGATTTTCCTCAAATTACAAACAAAGTTACACCTTCTAAATCAAAAAAATCCGAGTTATTACAAATTGGAACCAACAAAAATTCCGAGGCTTCTATATGCATGAATTATCATTTTTATCCATTTTTATTAACAAAAGAAAAGAAAGGTGATGAGAGGGAGAAGTGAAATTCATTGTTCAAACATTTATTTTGATCAAACAACACTCAATCTCACCGCAAAAACACTCAGTCTCACCGCAAAAACACTCAAAGGCTCAATCTAAGTCCTCCATGAGGACGAGTTCGCGTGGACACTTGAACTCTTACCTAAGAATTGTAGCTGCGTGAAAAATACGGGGTGTATGACCTCCGCATATCAAATCCACCCAAAAGAAAAAAATAAATTTACTATATATATATATATATATATATAGAAATTTTAATACCCTTTTGAGAAATTGGATGAACTTGCAATTTTGGACCTTGAAAATGAAAATAGTTAAGTACAAATGCCCTTTTAAATTTGTACTTAACTAAAAGAAAAATTATTTTTTTGTGTTTTTCTTTGTGAGGGAATTATAAGAAGATGAAATGAACTAAAAAAATAAGCTTTGTTTTTTTAGGTGTTTATGATGAGATGATGATAGAATTTTTTTTTTTTTTTGGGTTTTGGGTATTTTTTGGGTTTATGAGAGCAATTTCACTAGAAAGAGTACTAGATATGAGAGGATTTTAACTAGAGAGATGTTAGAGAGAAAAAAAAGGGCCCTTTACTTAGTAGAAAAATGGGGTTTTTATAGGAAAATACAAGGGGAGGGGGTGTTAGGGTTTAGGGGATAAATAAAAAAAATAAATGAAATGTTAACAAAATAACAAAACAAAAAATAAAAAGAAAAAGTCAAAAGAAATCTGGTCAAATGGTCAAAGGGTAAAAAAAAAAAGAAAAAAAATAATTTAAGGAATAAATAGGGATTTTAGGGGGCAAAATTAGGAGTGAGTTTAAGGAAATAAAACAAAGTGAAACAAAAATAAAAAAATTGGGGGTTTGTTTAAATTGGGAAATGAAAGAAATAAAAACAAATAAAAAAAGGGAAAAGGGGAGGGGGGCTGGCGGGTAGGAGAGAGAGAGAGAGAGAGAGAGAGAGAGAGAGAGAGAGAGAGAGAGAGAGAGAGAGAGAGAGAGAGGGATGACTAGGATAAAAGGAAGGAAAAGAAAGAAAAAAAAAAAACAGATCAGACAAACGTGGGAAAAGGGGGAGAATGGAGAAATTTTGCATAGTCGAGGAGCACTGCTCCCTCTTCTCACAAAATAAGTGGAGCCCACTCTAAGTTCAAATTGATAATTTTCTATTTTGTGAGAGGAGGGAGCAGTGCTTCTGAACTACACAATAATTCCTCGGGAAAAGGGGAAAGGGATTTTACCTCTTTTTTTTTTGTTAAAATTTCGTGGGCCCCACATAAATCAGAAAATATTTTCTTTTTCCCTTTTTTTTGTTTTTCTTTCTTTAGTGATTTTGGGCTTTGTATATTTGGACTTAAACCATCTTTGGGCCAACCCTTTTCTACCCAATTACTCTATAATCCAAAAAAAAAAAAAAGTTAGTAATAATATACTACTAATAATTATAGTAATAATAATTATAATAACAAATAGTAATAATGAATAGTAAAAACACAAGTTAAAATTCGGTGTCTACAGTCGTCGGCCACTAAGCGGTGGTTGGTGGCCATGGATATGGCGGCGAAGATTCGAGACGTGACCGGCGCGGCGATGAGAGAGAGAGTGGTCGGCAAGGAAGAGAGAAAGAAAAGGAGGACAGAGAGTGAGAAGGACCAGAAATGAGGGAAAAAGAACAAAAAAAATTGTTTTTATAGCTAGGATTAATGAGCACAAAATTACCAAAACACCCTTCATTTAATGGGTAAAGTGCCATGGTCATCCCTATCTATCTTATTAATACCCAACGTGTCCCTATATTTCCGAAAACATATCAGGGCCATTGATAAAGAAATTCAACGGCTGAGATTGGTTCTCATAGTTCTCATAAAAAGCATGGTTCTCATAAGATCCCAACTCTCTCTCTCTCTCTCTCTCTCTCTCTCTCTCTCTCTCTCTCTCTCTCTATATATATATATATATATATATATATATATATATATATATATATAGCTGATGTATTGAGTGAGTTGTTTGATCGCGGGTAGCTATGCAGGTTTTTTTCTTATTTATATTGCTTTATAAATGCTTTTTAGTTTGAGATTTTGGGCTTTATTAATTAATAGTTTAGGTTTTTATTTGGGAGATATAAATTTTTTGATTATATCTAAATATTTTTATATATATTTATATAATTTGGATTAGATTATTGGACTCAGAAAGGGTGAGTTCGAATCCAATCCAAAAATCCAAATAAATTTTTTTTTTGAGTACGAATCCAATCCAAAAACTGAAAAATCCAATCCAAATCATCTTATTTGGATTGGATTGGACTGAATTTTATATTTTATCCGAATAAATTTCACCCTAAATAACACTGAATTTAGTCTTGCGTGCCCAGATGATATGGATTCATGAAACAAAAATTAATACAATGAATGACTAGTCCATATATTATTTTTTTCAGATAATTAAATAAGTAAAAAAGATCATTTGGTTTGGACTCTTGCTCTGAGGTGTACTCCAAAATGGAAGTCTATCTTACCTTACTATTAAAACACAGTGCAACGCTTCTAAGTCTTGCCACGTGGCATATTTGAGATTGACACATGGGATATCACGTAAGCCCCCAAGTTCGTATGATAATGACACATACACAGTGCAGCGTTTCTAAGGCTTACCACGTGGCACATTTGAGATTGACACATGGGATGCCACGTAAGCCCCCAAGTTCGTATGGTAATGACACATAAGCCGCTACGTAATCCGCCTATGCAAATGTGTAAGCATTTATTTGACTTAGTAAATACAAAACGACATAATTATTATCATATTGTTCAACTTATAAAATTAAATAACTTTTGATACGCAACTATAAAAATTATAATTCTTACTTCATTGCATCAGGTTCGGAAAATACTTCAAACTGAGATACAAATGTCCTATATTTGACTCTATAATGTACGGTAGAAGTTATAAAACATATACACTACACAGTTTCTCCTCGCCATGTGACACTTCTACGAGGTATTTGTTATGTTTGTCATGTGGCGCTTATATCACTATTGCATTGTCATATGTTGTTATGTGATTTTTACTTTCATTGTATGATTAATCTGTTAAGCTAAATTGTCACAAAAATAGATAATTGAGTATCAAAACTTCTTTAATTAGAATATTTACTTACTTTCTTTAAAAAAAAAAAAGAAGAGGAAATACCCTTAATCACATGACTATGTCATCCGTGTAATTAAGACACCTACTATAACACCTAAAAGAATAGACAACATTTAAAAACAAACTGACCCGAGACATCGCTCGGGACCAAAACTAGTATTATTCAAATTTAAGTCAAAATCCAAGCCACCAATGCCAATCACGCAGAAACTACAAGCCAATGCAACTAGCCAAGGATATTGTTTCAAACATTGATGAATAATTGTCAAAACTGTACACCAAATTTATATTAGCAGCTGTCCATAGTACACTTACAATGTTTTAACCAAAATAACAAAACGTGCTAAAAAGACTAAAAGAATCTGTACAAAAAACACTATCTTCCAAATGAAAAAATAAGCAAGACCATAAAGAAAACTCCTTTTTTTTTTAGTCGCATAAAGAAAAGTCAGTGATATTTACAGTAAAAAAAAAAGGAAAAAGAAGAATGGAATAATTCTACTAATTAAGAAGCCAAACAAGTCTCCCAAAAGAGTCTACTTCTTTCTTTCTCACTCACCTTTTTACCTTCACTTGAATCAACACATGATAATGATGAATTCCGTGAACTATGGTTATTAGCTGTTGACATCACTTCTGATGTTACCATCTTATTACTATTGTAATAACCTTTGAATTTATCACTTTTACCACCCTTGGTAACTTTACCATCATCATCATCATGACCATCATCATCATCATCATCATCATGGTCTTCATTATCATGATAGACAATATGGTTGTTGCCACCCCTACATTGGCCATTATTGGCTCTCTTAATCCCCTTGACAAGAGATGGTTTAGCATCATGATTATCCCATACATGACCATGGCAACTTGAATGAGCATCATCATCATCATTATCATCATAGTGATGATGATCATCATCATGACCAGCTAAGCCACCACCCATCATCATCATCATGTTTTGATGATCGAAATCGCCATCAGAATCGTCGACCACCTCGATGGCAAAGAAACGAGACATATCTACAACCCTTCTTTTGTCAACATAGGCTTTTTCCATCAATGGAGTTTTTGAGCATTCTGGAGAGGAATATTTGTGAAAGCCTATTTGAAGGAGCTCTTTACATACTATATATATTACCACATGAAATATATATATATATATTATATATATATATATATATATAGATGACTTTCGTTAGACCTGGCAAACGGGTCGGTCAGGTCGGGTTTCGGTGGATCAAATACGGGTCGGGTTAAATACGGGTCGGGTCGAATACGGGTCAAATACGGGTTTGGTTTCGGGTTATCCAACGGGTTTTTGACACATATTGTCTCACAAGTCACAACATTCGGGTTCGAGTCGGGTTCGGATCGGGTCATTTCGGTCTCGGGATAAAATGGATCGGATCATTTTGGGTTTGAATCTTGTCGGGTCGAGTTTCGGTCAGGTCTGTGGCGGGTCGGATTCGAGTCGGCCATTGAGTCGGGTCAGTTTATGGGGACCTTTGACACAACAAAAGGAGATGCAAGGTGACGTGGGACTAGTCACTTTTTCAGCGATTCGGATCCTCTATCTCATTCTATATACCACTCCCTATTCCAATCATATCCTAATCATCCGTGATATTATCACGCATTATTCAAGTTTAATAATAAATTAAATTTTAAAAATTGTTATGTCAATTATATAATTGTATCTATTATTTGTTATATATATAAGTGAATGTTGTTACTTGCTAGATTGACACATAATCATGCCATGTAAGCTAAGCTACCTCTACTAGAGGTGGCAAACGGGTCGGTCAGGTCGGGTTCGACTATAATGTTGCACACTATAATATTATTATACATAATATATATGGTTTTAATCTACTTGAAAATATTTTGTAAAGTTTTTACAAGTTATTATGTTTTTACTAATGCATATGAAGTATCAAACCTCTACCTATGTAACAATTAGTTAAGATCGTTACACAAGGATTAGAAAAACCCTTATTAAAGATAAATTTGAAACTACATATGTCAAAATTGGTTCATATGTAAGAAATTCTAATATGATTAAACTTTTTGTCATTCACTTTTCTCATGCTGATATGTCTTGTTTTGAAAGCCTCAACCCAACGGGTCGACCCAGAGCGAGTTCAGGTTTGACCCAATAAATGTCAATTTTTCGGGTTCGGTAAGTATTGGGTTTCGGGTTGGAATTCTTTGTTCAAGACCCAAACTTTTCGGATCGGTATGGGTGGGGTTCTCGGGTCGGGTCAATTTTTGCCAGCTCTAATTGTTACTGTTGAAATTTTTGAGGACTAAGTACAAATCTGTACCGAGCCAAATCAAACTATTCGATTTGGAGTGAACATTTAGATCGACATTCAAATTGAAATTTTAGTTTTGACTTGGGCTTATCTATTTAGAGTTCCAATTCTAAAAATTTCAACGTAATTTTAATGCATCCATTTGATACTTAAGATTTTTTTTTTCTTCTGATTGGGCTGGATACTAGAGTAAATTGCACTACAAAAATAATAGTAGTATGGTAGTAGTAGTGGTAGTGATATTTTGTACTAGATATTGGACACCAGATATTGGAATAAATTGCAATAAAAATAATAAACAAGTTAGGCTACACAAACCAGCGGATTTATATCTTCAAAATGATAAAATGAAAAATTGTATATTTTCTGTATTTTGCCCTACAATTGATGCAATATGGTTTGTACCATATTAAGGGGAAATGTTCATAAAAGATGATTTTTGTATCCAGATATAACATATGCGAAAAATATTTTAAAAATTTGTACATATAGAAATATTTTATTTATTATTAAAATACAAACTGTACATCACACGAAAATATGACTAGTTGTATAAGAAAATAGGATAAAAGACGATACGTACTCAAAGTGGGACAGCGGATCCTTAACGCATTTTTTAGGCACTTGCTATAATCAAAATGAAATGACAAACAACAATAAATATATGGTGTACCTATTGGGACTCTTTCTTTTGTCCTTTGCTGGCCTACTTTGTTTAGCTTTAAATTTGTATGGGAGACCAATCATATCGTAAACTTAGGCATATGAAAGATATTGTTTGCCCCATAATACTAACGAGTGGGGGGCCTTCTAGAAGGAGGCACATTATCAATTGGTCTAGTTGAATGAAAATAACGCCTAATCATCTAGAAGCACGCATGGCTGTTTTTAGCGGTTTTACTACCTTCTCATTGTTTTTTTGTTAAAATATGGAAATCAAGATATCCACATCACTATAAATCATTTATGGGATTCTGGCACACGTTTTCCTTCTCTCTAGCACGACCACTTATTGGAACCTAACATTAGTCCTTGAATTCGAATAGATCTAGGCCTATTCGGGTAGACGTAGATCGGATTGGTGTTGTATTTCGGATCAGTGATAAAAATACATAAAAACAATGTGAAATGATTGAAAAATACCTGTTTCTACGAAATATACGAAATACCTGCTTTGGTTGGAACTCTTGGAAGGTTGGTATGTACCCAATTTCATAAGCTTGAATAACTTTATTTCATATAAAAATGGAGACACTAATTAAAGATGTATGGGTTACTTATTATGAGCGACGACCTCTTGTTTCAATAAAAAGTGACTATCGTTTCACCAAAAATTATATAAGACCGTCTCAAACAAGTTTTTGTGAAGGACATAAATAACCACATCTTTGAAGGGAAAGAATATCAGTACAAATTTCTTTAGATTTACTTGCTTAATTAGATAATTAGATTAAGATGCTGAGTAAAGAGTGACCAGTCTTTCTTGTGTGGACTTGATCTACCGTAGATCAAAGGCATGTGTGCAAATATTTTAGGAATACAATGGGTATTTTTTAAAAAAGTTGATCCCTTGGTACACAAAAGTCAAGTCAACTCAAGTTTGATTTTGTAAAAATCAACATGAGACCGGTCTTCTTTTTTTTTGGTCTTTGCCAAGGGTATACACCGTCGATCACAGTGACTAAATCCCTCGCCCCAATTGTCAGCGCACTAAGCGGTAGGGAGCTGGCCAAGGAACTTTTTCCATTCGCAAGAGTTGGGATTCGAACCCCCAACCACTTATTTAAGGGCTACATGAGACCGGTCTTTTATAATACCCTTTGATATTATCAAAAACTTACTAGAGCATCTCCAACCCAATGCCAAATTTTGGCATGTATTTTATACAAAATTCATTTTCTCTCTTCTCTTTCCTACCTTGTGAAAATCTGGCAAGACTCCCTCCATTACATTGCCAATTTTGACGATGTTATTTTATAATTTCTATATCATCATTCCTCAAAATTTACACCAAACACACACATCTTTCTCTCTCCTAAATTAATATGCATTGGGCCTAGCAATTTGGCAATCAAATTTCATTGCCAAATACCTGAACCTAAACCGGAATCATTCCGATCTAGACCGAACCGGACCTGAAAATTCCGAACCGGTTCGATCTGAGACCAGAAACACCAGAATTCTGTAATTTGTTTTTTTTTGTTTTTGTTTTTTTTTTAATAATTTGACAAATTCTACTTAGATTTAAAACTTTATACTACAAGTATTGAAGTACAAACATAATCATTAATTTATAATCAGAATATTAAACATGTATAATCAATCAATTAAAAAGCTACCGTGATTCCATACTAATATTTGGCACTCCTTGGAATTACATCAGCAAATGGCAGAAGTGAAAACTATTTTCTATCATCACCAATTCACCACCAATCAAATCTCACTGGCTCATTATCACCATTCACCACGTCTCTCCACAAAGACAATTAGAATAATTAAATTAAAAAAAAATTGGAAAGGAAGAAGATAAGGGAACTGGGAAGCATAGTGTGGCCGTCGGGGTGCCTACTATCGTGGTAGAGTGACCGGAGTCGAGTGGTGACTGGTGGTTTTGGTGAACAGGATATCTACAAGACTGCCTTATAGGTCCCTTAACAAGTCCACCATCAAGGATCGATTTCCTATTCCCTTGGTCGAAGAACTTTTGGATGAGTTACATGGCACAATTTATTTTTCAAAGATTGATCTCAAATCCGGTTCTCACCAAATCAGGGTGGTTGAACAGGATATTGACAAGACTGCCTTTCGAACACACTGTGGGCACTTTGAATTTCTTGTTATGCCCTTTGGGCTAACGAACGCTCCATTAACCTTTCAAGGGTTAATGAACTTCATTTTTCAACATCACCTCAGAAAATTCATTTTGGTGTTTTTTGATGATATCTTGGTGTACAGCAGGTGTTGGGCAGATCACCTTTATCATCTGAGGATCACATTGGAGCTACTGCAGGAGCACTCTTTACTTGCAAAAATGAGCAAATGCTCTTTTGGGTACAAAGGATTGAGTACCTTGGCCATATAATTACACCTGAGGGAGTGACAACTGACCTTGAGAAGATAAAAGCTATTCTGAATTGGCCTGAACCAAAAAGCCTGAAGTAACTGAGAGGATACTTGGGATTGACTGAGTACTACAGGAGGTTTATTAAAGATTATGGAAAAATTTGCAGACCCTTGACAAATTTGCTAAGAAAGGATGCTTTCACCTGGACACAAGCTGCATCAGAGGCTTTCACTCATCAGAAATCGGTGATGACCATACCACCTGTATTGGCACTCCCACACTTCAATGAGACATTTACCATAGAAACAGATGCATCTGGCAGTGGCATAGGAGCAATTTTGATGCAAAAAGGACACCCCATAGCCTTCATTAGCAAGCCTCTATCACCCAAAACCCTTATGCTCTCTGCCTATGAAAGAGAATTGTTGGCTATAATCTATGCTGTGCAGAAGTGGAGTCAGTACTTGCTAGATAGGCACTTCATCATCAAGACTGATCAGCAAAGTCTGAATTACCTGCTAGAAAATAAAATATCTACCCCATTTCAGCAAAAATGGCTGTCGAAATTGCTGGGGTTTGATTATGAGATACGCTACAAGCAAGGGGTAGCTAATAAAGTTGCTGATACTCTTTCTAGAGTACAAGGAGGGGAACTATTAACCATGGCAGTGTCAACTTTCCAAACTGATTTGATGAGTCAGATACAAGAGTCTTGGAAGCATGATCCAGACATTGTACTTTCATTCAGCAGCTACAGCAAAACCCAGTGTCTCACCCTCATTATAGTTGGTCTAATGACCAACTGAGAAGGAAAGGAAAGATTGTGGTAGGTAACTACAAGGAGTTGAGAGAAAGATCATTGCCTGGAACCACAACATACTCAGAGTGGTCATTCAGGGGTGACACCTACATATAAGAGAATAGCAAGTCTCTTTTACTGGTCTGGCCTTAAAAAGCAGGTTGAGCAATTTATCAGGTCATGTCCTACATGCCAGAAATGTAAAAGTAATACTGCAGCATACCCCGGGCTGTTACAACCATTGCCAATACCACAGGCTGTGTGGGAGGATGTGGCAATAGATTTTATTGAGGGACTTCCCAAATCTTGTGACAATGAGGTGACACTAGTAGTCATTGACAGGCTCAGCAAATCTGCACATTTTCTGGCACTATCTCATCCATATACTGCCATTACAGTAGCTCAGGATTACTTAGACCAAGTTTATAAGCTCCATGGATATCCCAAAAGCATCACACTGACAGAGACAAGGTTTTCATCAGCTTGTTCAGGACATCGTTACTAGCTGTACAAGGTATCGATCAAAACCTCTACACATCTTATCATCAAACCGATGGGCAGTCTGAAGTTTTAAATAGGTGTCTTGAAGGGTATCAAACCTCCACCTATGTAATAATTAGTTAAGATCGTTCCACAAGGATTAGAAAAACCCTTATTAAAGAGAAATTTGAAACTACATATGTCAAAATTGGTTGATATGTAAGAAATTCTGATATGATTAAGCTTTTTGTCATTCACTTTTCTCATGCTAATATGTCTTGTTTTGAAAGCCTCAACCCAACGGGTCGACCCAGAGCGGGTTCGGGTTTGACCCAATAAATGTCAATTTTTCGGGTTCGATAAGTATTGGGTTTCGGGTTGGAATTCTTTGTTCAAGACCCAAACTTTTCGGGTCGGTATAGGTGGGGTTCTCGGGTTGGGTCAATTTTTGCCAGCTCTAATTGTTACTGTTGAAAATTTTTGAGGACTAAGTACAAATCTGTACCGAGCCAAATCAAACTATTCGATTTGGAGTGAACATTTGGATATAAGAAGATGAAATGAACTAAAAAAAAAAGCTTTGTTTTTTTAGGTGTTTATGATGAGATGATGATAGAAGTTTGTTTTTTTGGGGTTTTGGGTATTTTTTGGGTTTATGAGAGCAATTTCACTAGGAAGAGTACATAGATATGATAGGATTTTAACTAGAGAGATATTAGAGAGAAAAAAAAGGGCCCTTTACTTAGTAGAAAAATGGGGTTTTTATAGGAAAATACAATGGGAGGGGGTGTTAGGGTTTAGGGGATAAATAAAAAAAATAAATGAAATGTTAACTAAATAAATAACAAAACAAAAAATAAAAAGAAAAAGTCAAAAGAAATCTGGTCAAATGGTCAAAGGGTAAAAAAAAAGAAAAAAAAATAATTTAGGGGATAAATAGGGATTTTAGGGGGCAAAATTAGGAGTGAGTTTAAGGAAATAAAACAAAGTGAAACAAAAATAAAAAAAAGGGGGGTTTGTTTAAATGGGGAAATGAAAGAAATAAAAAAAAAATAAAAAAAAGGGAAAAGGGGAGGGGGGCTGGCGGGTAGGGGAGAGAGAGAGAGAGAGAGAGAGAGAGAGAGTTAACTAGGATAAAAGGAAGGAAAAGAAAGAAAAAAATAAATAAATAAAACAAAAAAAAAAAAGATCAGACAAACGTGGGAAAAGGGAGAAAAGGGAGAAATTTTGCATAGTCGAGGAGCACTGCTCCCTCTTCTCACAAAATAAGTGGAGCCCACTCTAAGTTCAAATTGATAATTTTCTATTTTGTGAGAGGAGGGAGCAGTGCTTCTAGACTACACAATAATTCCTCGGGAAAAGGGGAAAGGGATTTTACCTCTTTTTTTTTGGTTAAAATTTCGTGGGCCCCACATAAATTAGAAACTATATTCTTTTTCCCTTTTTTTTTGTTTTCCTTTCTTTAGTGATTTTGGGCTTTGTTTATTTGGACTTAAACCATCTTTTGGCCAACCCTTTTCTACCCAATTACTCTATAATCCAAAAAAAAAAAAAGTTAGTAATAATGTACTACTAATAATTATAGTAATAATAATAATAATAATAACAAATAGTAATAATGAATAGTAAAAACGCAAGTTAAAATTCGGTGTCTACAGTCGTCGGCCACTAAGCGGTGGTTGATGGCCATGGATATGGCGGCGAAGATTCGAGACGTGACCGGCGCGGCGATGAGAGAGAGAGTGGTCGGCAAGGAAGAGAGAAAGAAGTGGAGGAGAGAGAGTGAGAAGGACCAAAAATGAGGGAAAAAGAAAAAAAAACTGTTTTTATAGCTAGGGTTAATGAGCACAAAATTACCAAAACACCCTTCATTTAATGGGTAAAGTGCCACTATTTTTTGGGTTTATGAGAGCAATTTCACTACGAAGAGTACTTAGATAAATAAGAGGATTTTAACTAGAGAGATGTTAGAGAGAGAAAAAAAGGGCCCTTTACTTAGTAGAAAAATGGGGTTTTTATAGGAAAATACAAGGGGGGGTGTTAGGGTTTAGGGGATAAATAAAAAAAAAATAAATAAAATGTTAACTAAATAAGAAAAAAAATCAAAAGAAAAAATCAAAAGAAATCTGGTTAAATGGTCAAAGGGAAAAAAAAGGAAAAGAAAATACTTTAGGGAATAAATAGGGATTTTAGGGGGCAAAATTAGAGGTGAGTTTAAGGAAATAAAACAAAGTGAGTCAAAAAAAAAAAAGGATATTTTTTTAATGGGGAAATGAAAGAAACAAAAAAAAAAAAAAAAAAAAAAAAAGGGAAATGGGGAGGGGGCTGGCGGGTAGGAGAGGGAAGAGAGAGAGAGAGAGAGATGACTAGGAAAAAAGGAAGGAAAAATAAATAAATAAAACAAAAATAAATTAAAAAACAGATCAGACAAATGTGGGAAAAGGGGAAAGGGATTTTACCCTCTTTTTTTTTGGTTAAAATTTCGTAGGCCTCACATAAATCAGAAATTATTTTCTTTTTCCCTTTTTTTTTGTTTTTCTTTGTTTTGTGATTTTGTGCTTTGATTATTTGGACTTAAACCATCTTTGGGTGAACCTTTTCTACTCAATTACTCTATAATCCAAAAAAAAAAGTTAGTAATAATGTACTACTAATAATTATAGTAATAATAATAATAATAATAACAAATAGTAATAATGAATAGTAAAAACGCAAGTTAAAATTCGGTGTCTACAGATGCCCCTAGTTGACCGAGTTTCTGAGAAGCTAGTAATAAGCTCCAAAGAAACAATGGTCAACATAACGAATAGACACGTAATTTTTACTTGCGAACCAAAATAATAGTAACAAAAGAAATACCGAAGTGGTGTTGACTTGATAGGCTTCGGCGTAACCAGTAAGGTCTTAACCAAATGCGTCTGTGCAACTCCCGGCGTACACTGACTGTTTAATCTTCCGTGCGGTTCTAGGCGTAGCTCCTTTCATCTCGGAACTTTAACCAATCAAACACTTTCGTACAACTCTTAGACGTAGCTCCTTTCATTTCGGAACCTTAACCAATCAAACACTTTCGTGCAATTCTTAGGCATAGCTCTTTCCTTTTCGGAACCTTAACCGATCAAACACTTTCGTGTAACTCTTAGGCGTAGCTCCTTTTATTTTGGAACCTTAACCGGCGTATGTCGTAATTGTTACGTGCATGACCTCGCATGGTATCTAAGGTCTTGTCCCTTCATCGTTCTTTTATTTATTTATTTATTACTCTTCATTTGATTTTTTTTTTTTTTTTTTTTTGATACATCCTTTTTTTTTTTTTTTTTTTTTTTTTTTTTTTATCCCTTCATGCAAAATGCTCCTTGTGAATTTTGAAATAAATTGCCTCCATGATAACTTATTCCTTTGTATTTCTTTTATTTTTAAAAAAAAAACATTTCTTCTTTTAGAGAAATTCAATCAATTTTCAATTTACAAAATTTTTTTTTATCTCCATAAAAGGTTCACCCTCCTTGTTAAGCATACACACCTCTCTTTTTTTTGAAACAAAAGTTTTTCGTTTTTTTTTTCGTTTTTCTTTTTTTTTTTTTTTTTGGAAAAAAAACACAAAACGGGTTTTCAAATTTTATTTTTTTTAGAAATCACCAAGCCATTAGAGAGATTCATATTAATCTTGAGATAATCTACCTCACTAATGAACTCATGGTAATGACTTATTTGAATTTAATCATATAAGTTAAATGTTAACCAAAATGGTAAGGATGAATGCATGGGAAAAGCTAATGGCCATTTTTGTGCAAAGGCTATTGCATGCTTGTATAGGTTGTAAATGGTGTAGCTAGGTGGTTGAGTGTTGAATCTTCTTCCATCATTTTTATAAGCATATGATGATCATCTTCATGTATTGCACCAATCCATTGTCTTCATCTTTTCATTCATCTTCTCATTCATCTTCTTCCTCACTTATTTCTATCTCTTTTCAAAGCTATCTCCTATGGATAAGTTCTCAAATTATGAAGTTGATAAAGACTTCAAGCATGAACTTGTTCATTTTACCAAAAATGTCAAACCAAAAGAAACACATCCACTTTCACTCTTCATAAACTCCATTCAACCCTTCCTCAACCTCAAAATCAATTGGGAGCTTATTAAAGCTTCTCTTCCTTATTGGGACAAGGAAGAACACTTGTTTCGATTTGGTACCCAAGAGCTTTGCCCTCTTGTTGAAGAGGTTGAGGGCATATTTTTCTTCCCTAATAAAGGCAATCTCATTACCCCCCTTGCAAGATTATGTCAAGAAGGAGACATAAGCCTTGTTCTAGGCCTTCCATTTTTCACCTCAAGAAACATCCTAATGAGAGAAAATCTTCTCCTTGAGAGTATTTTTCCAAGGTTTAAGCCATCCCAAGGTTATTTTGAGATGGAAAAAGGGTGTCTTATGAATATGCAAGATTGAATGCCCTTGTTTTAATTTTGATGGGCACTTATTTTTTTAAGGAGGAGAAAAATTTATGTAGTGCTAGATGCCTTGGGCTCATAAAAAAATATTGAGTTGAAGGGAAGAATAGCTCCATTCATCCTTGGTGAGACCCTTGTGGGTCTTGATAAATTTTCTCAAGATCCTTCTTCCTTCATGAAGGGTTGTCCCCTCATTCTCCACATTTGGTTGTATGAGAAATTTAACCTCCTCAACGCTCCATCACGTTCTTACAAGCCTAGGAGTGTTCAAACAAGAGGGAGATCAAACAAATGCAAAAGCCTTGAGGAAAAAGGGAATTGGGGTGATGCATTTGAAAGGGAAATCAATTGGGTACAACCATTCTTTGCCCTTAAGGAGGTGGTATATTCCATAGAAGGCTATCAAAGTGTCCTGCTCCCGGGATTAGCTCACATCACATTTTACCACCCATGGCGTTGCCTTCGTCAAATGGGTTACCGCCAAATTTTGCTCGACCTTCCTCCTAAGGCATGCTTCACCAAAGAGGCGTACCTCCCCGATTTTCAAAGAATGGCTTCTCTTTCGGGGTGTAAGAAGATTTTTCAAGCTTCTCCAACTCTTCATGATGCTACTTTAGAAGATAAGTATGCATTTTGCCTAATTAATCATTTAATTAGCAAAGGAAAGCTCCAAGGGAGTGAAAATGGTGAAACAGGCCATATTGGGCCTGTTGAAGGGCGTTTTGGGGCAATTTAGAGAGCTGGTGCGCCCCAATGGGTGGGTCCCGGGGCTGCTGGTGGGTCGCTGGGCCAGGTGGGCGGATCGGGTGGTGGCCGTGGGCTGTCAGTCGGGCTGGAAGGGGGGGTCGGGCCTGTCGGACCAAGGGATGTGAGTGAGGGTGAGTGGGTTTGTGGGGTGTTGGGTTCTGGGTTACCAAGGGGGGAAGGGAGTGGGCTGGGAGTAGGAGAGAGAATGGGTTTTAATGTGGGTGGGGTTTGGGCTGAAAGGGAAAGAGAAAATGAAATGGAGCTACGGGAGTGTGAGGGGAGTGGGCTGGAAAGAGAGAGGGAAAGGAGAAAGAAAGGGAAGTGGGTTGGGGGTGAGTGGGCCGAAAAAATGGAAAGGAGGGTGGGAGTTGGGCCGAAGGGGAAAGCTGAAGAGAGAGAATTGGGTGGGGATTCAGCCCACTGATTTTCTCCTCTTTTTTATTTTGTTCTATTTTTTTTTTTTTTTGTGGTTGGTTTTTTGTGTTTTTTTTTTTTTTTTTTTTTTGTGAGTTTGTCTCTAAGTAAAAACAAATGTAATAGGTTTGAAGTTAGGCTAAAGAAGGGAAGTAGGAATTATGTAATTTCTTTTTTTTTTATTTATTTAGCTTTTGTATGTAATGAAAAGACTTTAAAAAAGTCTTTTATGAAATGAAAGTTTATTTATGGTGATAATCTCATTTTCTCATTTATTTATGCACATGAATATGATTTTAACCATGAATGCACATTACATGATCAAATAAATACTTAAACTTGACATCACCAATTTTAGAGTCGAAGTCGAAAATTCACCACTTATTTTTTTTTTATTGGCTTAAATTATACAAATTTGGATTCAAATTTCCAAATTACGAACTAATTCCACATTTTCGTTTTTTTTTTTTTTTTTTTACTTTTTTTTTTTTTGACTTTCTCTTTTTTTTGCTGCTAAAATAGACTATAAACATAACTTTGACCGAATCCTTGTGGACTGCCTACGTATCTCGTTAAGAGAATCAGGTCAGACGTAGTTCGGGCTGTTGGAACAACGCCCCATTCAAAATTCTGACGGTTGAGGAGTCATGACACTCCTTTGAAGAACTCACGATTTTCTCACAATTCCATGATGGGCTGGGGATTCATCCTAAGTAAGGTAGTGGCCCTTAAATCGTTCTTTAGATTTCGAAGGTTGAACCCTCTGAGCTTTAATGCCTTGTATCCATATCTAAAATGTTCCGCAAACCGAATTTCGCATCTTCACAACAAATTCATTGAACCCCAAGGATTTTATTAAAAATAGAAGTGTATACGCGAAATCTTTCGTGTATAGCAGACTCACGATCGATTAATCTGTCGACATAACCCGGTCAACAACGCATCTTACAATTTAGTTAGGCACAAATTCAAAAGCATTCACACCTCGATTTGCATGATCAGATTTATAAGCAACTTAGGTGCTTGACTTTATTGCTATCAAAATATGAGATACTTCGGTTGGACTGAGTTATTGTTTAAGTTGATTCCCGCAACTTCCGGCACTTTTGTGCAATAGTGCATGGTTCGTCCCCTTTATTATTGGTCTAGACAATTTATATTTATTTTATATCTCCTTTTTTTTTTGTGGTTGCTTTATCAGGATGTGACATACCTTTTTACGCGAATGTTCCCGCTTCATGAGGCGCGAACCCCCGGTTACTCACTATATCACATCCCGGACATGCTTCGCATGCTCATACTCTTGGTCACAATCATCTCGTGATCACTATGGATGCCCCCTTGGGTTTCACAGGGGCCTCCTCCAAGAGCATTGGAGCAGATTTCCACACTTATTTTATTTATATAGAAATGAATTTAGAGACCATTAAAGAGTCACCATGGAAGTTGGGTACTAGTTAGGTGGATTAATGCATAAAAGTCCTTCCTTAGTATTTCACATCTTATAGTCAAATGAAGTCAAACATACTAGATCACTTAAAACTAGTTCATGAACAAAGAGGGTTAGTCCTTCGAGTCTGATCCTAATCTTGAATTAGATGCGCTTCAACCATATTATATCAAGGGGATTAACCCATGTGAGTTTGCTAGGCACTTAAGACTCGTTGTATAAACTTCTTTTCCTTTTGATTAAAACTCCTTTTTTTTTTTTTATGAATGCCCCTAGGGTTTAATTGAGCATTATTTAGACCGAATCCGTGAGGATTGCATACGTATCTCCGAAGGAGAATCAGGTCAGACGTAGTTCGTGCCTTTGTTGTGACGACTTGAAACTGGCAACAGAGCATTCTAATGAGATGCACTTTTCTTCTGCAACCGCCATCGAATGAGTCTTGGCGAATAGACCATTATCGTTCTTCGTGGCACATTAATGCCCCTGGTTCTTGATTTATCACGTCCGCTACTTTGATGATTTGCCTTGCAGATACTACCCCTTGAGGATTCAGGGAGTTCTTGTTGAGTTCATGGTCGTGGATCGAAAATACTACAAGAATGTCGGCCACGTTCGAGATTAGACAAGGAATGTTCCTTAACTTTATCACTTAGACAGGTAATGGAAAATGTGAATGCCCCTCAGAATTATGAGTGATGAAAGAATGCCCCTCGGAATTACGGGTGATGAAGAAAGGAGAATGCCCCTCGGCATTGTGGGTGATGAAGAAAGGAGAATTCTCCTCGGCATTGGGGTCTATTACACTCAAAAGCGATTCGAAAAAATAACAAGCACCACCAAGGAAAATTGATCGCCCCTCCTAAAATCGTACGATTTCCCAAATGAGGTCAACCAAAGCATTCACTCCTCAAATCTCATCGCCTTCCTTCCCAAGGTTGAATCCTTTCAACATTATTCTTGTCCCTGGCAAGTTGGTGCTCATTGAAAAAATGACGTCCAACTTTGGTTGATGTAGGCTATGGAGATCGATCTAAGATGGTCGAAGATGACGACAATTTTTGGGAGATTGAATGCATAATGCAAGACTTCCCCGAGGGGCAAAAATGGTCCATGAGTTTTTATTTATTATTTTTTTTTTGAAAATCTTTTTATTTTGAAAAATTGGACTTTTCCGAAAAATCCTTGATTTATTTAAAGATATAATCTTTTTGGTATTTTTTCTCCAAGTCAAACAGATATAAATAAATACCAACTCCCGACATTCTCAAAAGCTTTCCACTTTTTTTTTTTTTTTTTTTTTTTTTTTTTGATAAATTGGTTGGACCGCACCTGAAGGCTGCCTACGTATCTCCAATGTGTGCAAACATCGTTTTTGAAAATATGGGATATTTTGAAAAGGTGCATTGGAGAATCAGGTCCACGTAGTTCTTCTTACTGACTGGGAGATTTCCCTTTTTTTTGTTTATTTCGGCCGAGCTCAAAGTGAGCGCCTATGTACCCCATGCATGTGCATACATGTGTGTCTAATACATAGTCAAAAGTGATAATTAAGTCCTACGGGGGTCAGGCCGTTACGTAGTTCTGTTACAAGTGCTTAAGAAAAGGTTTACTTCCTAGATAGGTGACGAAAAGATTTACTTCTTAATTGGTCGAACTCAAATGAGCTGCCTACGTACCCCAAGTACAAGTGAATATAAGTGTTTCTAATCAGAGCTGATAAGAGGGCACATTGATTCATGGGGATCAGACTATTACGTAGTTCTGGCCTGTTAAATAACACAATTATTAGTTTGAAACAGACTTATCCTGATTGCCCCTTTATTTTGAAGGCGCTCGGGCAATTGAGCGACTAATGTCCACTGTAATTCATTCCTTCATCTATGAGCCCGCCTTATCAAACCACGGATTGTAGAACGGAGGTACCAAACTGCATCAACGTTTGAAACGTCGATGAACGCTTTTCTTATGAACTTCGGGGGCAATTTCCTCGATTGGGGTCTTCCCATCTTGGATAAGCTCTTCAATTATGCGCCTTAGTGTAATGCAGTCATTAGTGTCATGACCAATTGTTTGATGATAAGCACAATAACGAGTGAGGTACATTCCCATTGGTTTTCTTACTTGTCCCGGATTTAATTGGTACGGTGGGACGTGCCCCTTATCTATGAGGTGAGAAAGAATTTGGCATGGAGCATTCTGTAATGGTCTAAATTTTCTCTTCTTGGACTTCTCATGTAAGGAACTCCCTATCGGCTGATTTGGCTTTGAAAACTTCAAGGAGATTAGTTTCCCTGTTGGCCTCTCGAGGGGTGTTCCACATGGCTTTGCTTGAGAATTCCACCCTTCCTCCAACATGGGGTCTGTCCTTTCAGTGCAGGGAGTTGGTACGACACTCTGTGACACAGGCGCACCGATGTTATGGTTCTCTATTTTCTCGACACCGTCTTTGAAGACCTTGATCATGCCGATGTCGATGTAATTTTGGAGTATGTCTTTAAAGAAACGACAAAGACTAGTATGATGCCCCATGATCTGATGATACTCGCAATATGCATTAGGAACGCCTGGGAGTGACCGGATGTGTCACACACTCTATGGCTCGAATCAGGTTGAGGCGATGAAGTTCTTGAAAAATTAGCTTTGAGGACAAAGGAAGAGGTGAGTAATCCTTCCTTTTAGCCATTGTTATTCTCCTTCGTGGCGCGGTTTCATCGGTACCTTTCATTTCCGGCGGTGTTCTTACTAAGGCTTCTACAGGCCGAAGCTCAGAATCTTTCGCAAGATTTGGCACAATTGCATTTCTGATTGGAGGCATGTTGCATAACCTAATCGATGTATAGTTCCCCTCATTATGCGTGTCTTCAGCTCCAGACTTATGCATTTCATTGTGAGGTTTAATATCTATGATTAGCTCAGTAGGATCGACGTTAGAACTGACACAAGATATGGTGTAAATGCTAGGCTGATTGGAATCAATTTTAGTTGGATTTAGAATGAACTCTCCATATATGTCATTGACCTCTGGACCCTCAACTTGCTCTGATTGATAGTCATTTTTCTTTTCAAATTGAGAGTACAACACTTGTTCCTCTTTCTTTGCTCCGGTTTTGAAGGAATCTTCGATTATTGACCCTGTAGAGATTAATGACTTAAAGGATGGGAAGTATTGAAACAACATCTTTTCCTTGAGATGAGGTTGAAGACTTTTCACGATTTGGTGAAGTTGTTCCTCTTTTGTTGGTCGATTAATCATCTTACCGGCCTTTGCCCTCCATCTACCGATGAAAGTAAAGAAGGTGTCATTTGGGTACTAGTAGGTTGTTTCAAGATCTCTCCTGGTCACATCGACCTCTTCATTATACTTGTATTGCTGTGTGAACTCACGGACGATATTGGACCAAGTAGCTTTCTTTGAATTCTCAAGCTGAAAGAACCATTGGGCTGCTGCCCCATCTAGGTATTGCTGAAAGAGTTGAGCAATTAATTCTTCTGATACACCCCATAGGCTCAATGCCCCTACAGACATCTTAAGGAAAGTCGTGGGACTTCCTGTGCCATTGAATTTTGATATGTTGGGCATTTTAAACCCATTCGGGAGACGAGTTGTTGGGAACAAAGATAATCCATGGATATTGAGCCACGGCTCGGCAATTGTCATTCCCTTCAAAACTTCTTTCATCTTTCTAACATTCTCACTCAGTTTATCATCTCCGGCTACGGAACCGGTTTCGAGATTAAACGAGGCGCCACCAGCTGGTATGCCCTGGTCAGGTTCTCTGTTCAAATGAGTAAGGGTTTGTTCCATCATATCCTAACGAGACAGTAGTAACTGCATCATTTCCCTTATTTCAGTAAGAGCATCTAGTGGAGGAGGTGGAGGATTCTGATCAGGTATATCTGCCATACTTGACTGTGGTGAGAAGATCTTGCGGAAGAGGGTATGAAGTGGTCGATGTAGTGGCACTTGACAAGGAAGATGAGCTAGGTATCGTAGAAGTCCGAATGAGCCTGGTGGAGGGACGAACCCAACGGGTGGACCTGCCATGAAAATGCAAGGTTAGAATGGTTCATGCAAAAAATACTATATTGACTTGGAGGATAAACATCTTTTTTTTTTTCGAAAACACATTTTTTTTGAAATGAGTATGTACATTTTTTGGATTTTTTTTGGAAAATAGAGGTTTTTCGGGAAAATCCTTTGAAATGAATTTTGTCACGAAAGGTTAGAATGATTTTATATGCATGAATGATCATTTTTATCCATTTTTATTAACAAAAGAAAAGAAAGGTGATGAGAGGGAGAAGTGAAATTCATTGTTCAAACATTTATTTTGATCAAACAACACTCAATCTCACCGCAAAAACACTCAATCTCACCGCAAAAACACTCAAAGGCTCCATCTAAGTCCTCCATGAGGATGATTTCGCGTGGGCACTTGAACTCTTACCTAAGAATTGTAGCTGCGTGAAAAATACGGGGTGCATGACCTCCGCATATCAAATCCAACCAAAAGAAATAATAAATTTACTAGCAATATATATATATATATATATATATATATATATATATATATATATATATATATATATATATATATATATATATATATATATATATATATATATATATATATATATATATATATATATATATATATAAGCATAATATAAGTATAGAAATAATACCCTTTTGAGAGATTGGATGAACTTGCAATTTTGGACCTTGAAAATGAAAATAGTTAAGTACAAATGCTCTTTCAAATTTGTACTTAACTAAAAGAAAAATTATTTTTTTGTGTTTTTCTTTGTGAGGGAATTATAAGAAGATGAAATGAACTAAAAAAAGAAGCTTTGTTTTTGTAGGTGTTTATGATGAGATGATGATAGAAGTTTTTTTTTTTGGGTTTTGGGTATTTTTTGGGTTTATGAGAGCAATTTCACTAGGAAGAGTACTTAGATATGAGAGGATTTTAACTAGAGAGATGTTAGAGAGAAAAAAAAGGGCCCTTTACTTAGTAGAAAAATGGGATTTTTATAGGAAAATACAAGGGGAGGGGGTGTTAGGGTTTAGGGGATAAATAAAAATAAATAAATAAAATGTTAACTAAATAACAAAACAAAAAATAAAAAGAAAAAGTCAAAAGAAATCTGGTCAAATGGTCAAAGGGTAAAAAAAAGAAAAAATAATAATTTAGGGGATAAATAGGGATTTTAGGGGGCAAAATTAGGGGTGAGTTTAAGGAAATAAAACAAAGTGAAATAAAAATAAAAAAAGGGGGTTTGTTTAAATAGGGAAATGAAAGAAATAAAAAAAAAATAAAAAAAAGGGAAAAGGGGAGAGGGGCTGGCGGGTAGGAGAGAGAGAGAGAGAGTTGACTAGGATAAAAGGAAGGAAAAAAAAAGAAAAAAAAATAAAACAAAAATAAAAATAAAACAAATCAGACAAATGTGGGAAAAGGGAGAAATTTTGCATAGTCGAGGAGCACTGCTCCCTCTTCTCAAAAAATAAGTGGAGCCCACTCTAAATTCAAATTGATAATTTTCTATTTTGTGAGAGGAGAGAGTAGTGCTTCTAGACTACACAATAATTCCTCGGGAAAAGGGGAAAGGGATTTTACCTCTTTTTTTTTTGTTAAAATTTTGTGGGCCCCACATAAATCAGAAACTATTTTCTTTTTCCCTTTTTTTTTTTGTTTTTCTTTCTTTAGTGATTTTGGGCTTTGTTTATTTGGACTTAAACCATCTTTGGGCCAACCCTTTTCTACCCAATTACTCTATAATCCAAGAAAAAAAAAATAGTAATAATGTACTACTAATAATTATAGTAATAATAATAATGATAACAAATAGTAATAATGAATAGTAAAAACGCAAGTTAAAATTCGGTGTCTACAGTCGTCGGCCACAAAGCGGTGGTTGGTGGCCATGGATATGGCGGCGAAGATTCGAGACGTGACCGGCGCGGCGATGAGAGAGAGTGGTCGGCAAGGAAGAGAGAAAGAAGAGGAGGAGAGAGAGTGAGAAGGACCAGAAATGAGGGAAAAAGAAAAAAAAAAACTGTTTTTATAGCTAGGGTTAATGAGCACAAAATTACCAAAACACCCTTCATTTAATCGGTAAAGTGCAGTGGTCATCCCTATCTATCTTATTAATACCCAACGTGTCCCTATAATTCCGAAAACATATCAGGGCCATTGATAATGAAATTCAACGGCTGAGATTGGTTCCCATAGTTCTCATAAAAAGCATGGTTCTCATAAGATCCCAATTCTCTCTCTCTCTTGACCGCGGGTAGCTATGCAAGTTTTTTTCTTATTTATTATTTTGCTTTATAAATGCTTTTTAGTTTGGGATTTTGTGCTTTATTAATTAATAGTTTAGGTTTTTATTTGGGAGATATAAATATTTTGATTATATCTAAATATTTTTATAGATATTTATATAATTTGGATTAGATTATTGGACTTAGAAAGGGTAAGTTCGAATCCAATCCGAAAATCCAAATATTTTTTTTTTTTTGAGTACAAATCCAATTCAAAAACTGAAAAATTCAATCCAAATAAGGCTGAACTGAATTTTGTATTTTATCCGAATAAATTTCACCCTAAATAACACTCAATTTAGTCTTGCGTGCCCAAATGATATGGATTCATGAAACAAAAATTAATACAATTAATGACTAGTCCATATATTATTTTTTTCAGATAATTAAATAAGTAAAAAATATCATTTGGTTTGGACTCCTTATATGAGGTGTACTCCAAAATGAAAGTCTATCTTACCTTACTATTAAAACACAGTGCAACGCTTCTAAGTCTTGCCACGTGGCATATTTGAGATTGACACATGAGATGTCAGGTAAGCCCCCAAGTTCGTATGATAATGACACATACACAGTGCAACGCTTCTAAGGCTTGCCACGTGGCACATTTGAGATTGACACATGGGATGCCACGTAAGCCCCCAAGTTCGTATGGTAATGACACATAATCCGCCACGTAATCCGCCTATGCAAGTGTGGCAAGCATTTATTTGACTTAGTAAATACAAAACGACATAATTATTATCATATTGTTCAACTTATAAAATTAAATAACTTTTGATACGCAATTATAAAAATTATAATTCTTACTTCATTGCATCAGGTTCGGAAAATACTTCAAAATGAGATACAAATGTCCTATATTTGACTCTATAATGTACGGTAGAAGTTATAAAACATATACACTACACAGTTTCTCCTCGTCATGTGACACTTCTACGAGGTATTTGTTATGTTTGTCATGTGGCGCTTATATCACTATTGCATTGTCATATGTTGTTATGTCATTCTTACTTTCATTGTATGATTAATCTGTTAAGCTAAATTGTCACAAAAATAGATAATTGAGTATCAAAACTTCTTTAATTAGAATATTTACTTACTTTCTTTAACAAAAAAAAGAAGAGGAAATACCCTTAATCACATGACTATATCATCCGTGTAATTAAGACACCTACTATAACACCTAAAAGAATAGACAACATTTAAAAACAAACTGACCCGAGACATCGCTTGAGACCAAAACTAGTATTATTCAAATTTAAGTCAAAATCCAAGCCACCATTGCCAATCACGCAGAAACTACAAGCCAATGCAACTAGCCAAGGACATTGTTTCAAACATTGATGAATAATTGTCAAAACTGTACACCAAATTTATATTAGCAGCTGTCCATAGTACACTTACAATGTTTTAACCAAAATAACAAAACGTGCTAAAAAGACTAAAAGAATCTGTACAAAAAACACTATCTTCCAAATGAAAAAATAAGCAAGACCATAAAGAAAAGTCATTGATATACATATCTGTACGTTCAACCACCACCCCCATACTTTAATTTGGGGAGGTACCAAAATTCAACAAATTACAGTAAAAAAAAAAAAGGAAAAAGAAGAATGGAATAATTCTATTAATTAAGAAGCCAAACAAGTCTCCCAAAAGAGTCTACTTCTTTCTTTCTCACTCACCTTTTTACCTTCACTTGAATCAACACATGATAATGATGAATTCCGTGAACTATGGCTATTAGCTGTTGACATCACTTCTGATGTTACCATCTTATTACTATCGTAATAACCTTTGAATTTATTACTTTTACCACCCTTGGTAACTTTACCATCATCATCATCATGACCATCATCATCATCATCATGATGGTCTTGATTATCATGATAGACAATATGGTTGTTGCCACCCCTACATTGGCCATTATTGGCTCTCTTAATCCCCTTGACAAGAGATGGTTTAGCATCATGATTATCCCATACATGACCATGGCAACTTGAATGAGCATCATCATCATCATTATCATCATAGTGATGATGATCATCATCATGACCAGCTAAGCCACCACCCATCATCATCATCATGTTTTGATGATCGAAATCGCCATCAGAATCGTCGACCACCTCGATGGCAAAGAAACGAGACATATCTACAACCCTTCTTTTGTCAACATAGGCTTTTTCCATCAATGGAGTTTTTGAGCATTTTGGAGAGGAATATTTGTGAAAGCCTATTTTGAAGGAGCTCTTTACATACTATATATACTACCACATGAAATATATATATATATATATATATATATATATATATATATATATATATATATATATACATACAGATGACTTTCGTTAGACCTGGCAAACGGGTCGGTCAGGTCGGGTTTCGGTGGATCAAATACAGGTCGGGTTAAATACGGGTCGGGTCGAATACGGGTCAAATACGGGTTCGGTTTCGGGTTACCCAACGGGTTTGACACATATTATCTCACAAGTCACAACATTCGGGTTCGAATCGGGTTCGGGTCGGGTCATTTCGGTCTCGGGACAAAATGGATTGGATCATTTCGGGTTTGAATCTTGTCGGGTCGGATTTCGGTCAGGTCTGTGGCGGGTCGGATTCGGGTCGGCCATCGAGTCGGGTCAGTTTATGGGGACCTTTGACACAACAAAAGGAGATGCAAGGAGACGTGGGACTAGTCACTTTTTCAACGATTCGGATCCTCTGTCTCATTCTATATACCACTCCCTATTCCAATCATATCCTAATCATCCATGATTTTATCATGCATTATTCAAGTTTAATAATAAATTAAATTTTAAAAATTGTTATGTCAATTATATATATATATATATATATATATATATAAGTGAATATTGTTACATGCTAGATTGACACATAACCATGCCATGTAAGCTAAGCTACCTCTACTAGAGGTGGCAAACGGGTCGGTCAGGTCGGGTTCGACTATAATGTTGCACACTATAATGTTATTAGACATAATATATATGGTTTTAATCTACTTGAAAACTATTTTGTAAAGTTTTTACAAGTTATTATGTTTTTACTAATGCATATGAAGTATCAAACCTCTAACTATGTAACAATTAGTTAAGATCGTTTCCCTCCTTGTATCTTGATGAGTCAGATACAAGAGTCTTGGAAGCATGATCCAGACATTGTACTTTCATTCAGCAGCTACAGCAAAACCCAGTGTCTCACCCTCATTATAGTTGGTCCAATGACCAACTGAGAAGGAAAGGAAAGATTGTGGTAGGTAACTACAAGGAGTTGAGAGAAAAGATCATTGCCTGGAACCACAACATACTCAGAGTGGTCATTCAGGGGTGACACCTACATATAAGAGAATAGCAAGTCTCTTTTACTGGTCTGGCCTTAAAAAGCAGGTTGAGCAATTTATCAGGTCATGTCCTACATGCCAGAAATGTAAAAGTGATACTGCAGCATACCCCGGGCTGTTACAACCATTGCCAATACCACAGGCTGTGTGGGAGGATGTGGCAATAGATTTTATTGAGGGACTTCCCAAATCTTGAGGAGGTGACACTAGTAGTCATTGACAGGCTCAGCAAATCTGCACATTTTCTGGCACTATCTCACCCATATACTGCCATTACAGTAGCTCAGGATTACTTAGACCAAGTTTATAAGCTCCATGGATATCCCAAAAGCATCACACTGACAGAGACAAGGTTTTCATCAGCTTGTTCAGGACATCGTTACTAGCTGTACAAGGTATCGATCAAAACCTCTCCACATCTTATCATCCCTAAACCGATGGGCAGTCTGAAGTTTTAAATAGGTGTCTTGAAGGATATTTGAGATGCATGTGTTCTGATAAACAAGGAGATTGGGCAAAATGGCTACCACTAGCTGAATTTTGGTATAATACCTCATACCATTCAGCTATAAGAACAATCCCCTTTGAAGTTCTTTATGGTCAAGCACCACCAATACATCTCCCTTACCTACCTGGGGAATGTCAGGTTGAAGCAGTAGACAGGAGCCTCATGGCTAGAGAGAATACCATTCAGATGCTGAAGTATAACTTGGCTAAGGCACAAAATCGGATGAAGCAGAATGCAGATAGGCACCGAACTGACAGAGAATTCCTTGTAGGGGATTGGGTGTATGTAAAACTCCAACTGTACAGGCAGATCACAGTGGAAGCAAGAAACAACCAGAAATTGGCTGCAAAATACTCAGGATCCTTTGAAATCCTAGAGAGAGTGGGTAAAGCGGCGTACAAACTACAACTCCCACCTGGTTCACAAGTCCACCCTACATTTCATGTTTCATTGCTGAAGAAACATCATGGGCCCATACCAACTGTTACAGTCACGCCAGTCTATAATGCCAATGCAAAAGTACCTCAGGTACCTGAGTATGTAGTAGATAAAAGGCAAGTCAAGAAGCATAACAGAGCTGTGGTAGAATGGCTGATCAAGTGGAGTCATTTACCAATTGAAGATGCAACTTGGGAGGTGGCTGCAAGAATTGAAGAGCTATTTCCAACATTTGATCCTTGGGGTCAAGGATCAGCTCAAGGAGGGAGCCTTGATACAACACAAATTACTGCCTTAGCTGAGGGTAAAGAGGGAATCACCAATTCTGCTGAGCTGGATGGAATAACAACCTGAAGTACTAACCGTTGGCACAGGGGAGAATGTAATCAATTTTGCATTTCTTTTATCTTACTGTTATTTCATCTTTTGTCATTTAGCTCAGCACTGATTTATTTTTTATGCTTTATTCCGTTAGCAAAATCTAAGATAAAAGAGGGGATGTATGAGACACTAAAGGCATGAATGGAATATCAGCTCTCTTACCTCTCTCAAATTCCCTCTCCTTCTCTCTATTTTCTCTGTCTTCTTCCTCAAGTCAAAAACTCCATTAAAGCTCTTTTCCTCTGATTATTCGAAGGATTCTCTTATCATCCCTTTCTGTAATTATGAGTCTTATTGATTATCGTTGAGCTATTAGCCTTGACCTTAGTCAATATATAATTAAAACCCAAAAAAATAGTCAGATTATATCAATATGCTTATTGACCCATCAGAGCAAATAAGGGTCGTACGCCATATAACAAGCACCAATAGAGAATTACATATAATATCCTTGGTTGCACCGATACTTTTCAAAAATGCAGTATCCCATATTTGATACTTGTAGGATACGTGTCCGATACTTGAGGATATTTGACGGGTATTTTTTTTACACATGTTTACATTGTTTATCTATCTTTTATCTTAAAAATAGTAAAATACACCTATAAAAAGATGTTTGAATTGTTTTCCATTCACATTTTATTAGTTATTTTCATAATATTAAGATTTAGTGTCTAAAATTATGAAAACAAAATCTTTTTTATATGTTATATTGTTTAATCATTGCACGTAGCCGTATCTTATTTTTCTGAGATACAATATCCAATATTCATACCCGTCTTCGCACCCGTATCCGTATCTGTGCAACCTAGATAATATCTTATGATGATTTTTCAAATTTTAGGGTAAGTCTTTCCTTACTTTCCATGTACAAAAACCACCTATTAGGGAAATTATTTTGGTAGGGAAATTATTTTGGTAGGGAAATTATTTTGAGCCATGCAAACAAAAATCACCCTTTTTGTGTTATTTAATCTAATTTTTTTGGCTTTTTTTTAGGAAAAATTGACACTATTCTAGCAAAATCACCCTTTTTAAGCACAAGAAGTTTGGGTAATTCACAAAGTCAAGAAATCAATAAAAATTCACCCTATCACTATAATTAGGAAAAAATTCACATGTTTAAGACCTACTCGATTCCTTATTTATTTTAGTTGAGACCGACTCACAACTAGTGCTTTTTGATCGTGTCCTATAGTTTTAGTTGAGGACAAGTTGAAATAATTTCGTATAGTTTCCAGTTTGTAGTTATTAATTGTAATTTTTGATCGTTGTCAGTTCTAATTTAAATTTTGAATTATAAGCTGTAAAGATTATATAATTCATAAATTTAAAAAATGTCTCAATTTCCACAAACCTGCAACTGAAAATGATCCACAACTTCTAAATGGTATAAGTAGATTGAAGGTTCAAGTCGGCAAATTTTGAAATAAGAGAATCGATGCTAGTATGTTTTTCAGGCTCGTCAAAAATAAATATACACCAGATTGTCAGATACAATACTGTATACTGGTCCATTTAGAAAGGCAGAATATGACCTCATAACTTGCATGTCTCTTCTTCAGTGAACAACAACCAAGTTCATGTAATTTTAATTTCAGATCTATGGTTTGCATCACAAAGCCCTTGATCTCCAAATTGAGCATTAATTGAAAAAGATAAAGGGCAAAACTAGAGGGCTTCTAGGCGACTGGAAGAGTTGAATCAGAGCGTGAGTTCGCTAGTCGTAAATAATTCGAGAGAAAGAGGGGTGTGGTGTCGGTTGTTTCTAGAGCTTCTTTGTCATAGTAACTCTATTTTAGTTACTACTAGTTATAGCGATGTTTTACCTCCTTTGGAAATTACTTCTGTTTACATCTTTGGGATGTCCAGAAAAAAAAAAGAGGTACATTTATGGAAATGAACAGAATTTGAAGTGATAATTTGTTTGATACGAGGAACCCGCATGCATTAGTCTTAGAGTGCGCACTGGATAAATTTTAAGTGTGTGTAATAACCTGCAAACCATACACACCAAATAAGCCAACAAAATAAAATTACCAACATGCTCAACACAGATGCCTAGTTGGAACTCATGACCTTTGCCATGAAATTCAGTTTGGATGAGGATCCTCTGCTATTCCTTTAAGAATATCAGAGGTGCAGTGCTTGCAATGTCACCATAGAACTGATTTTCCTCTTTTTAGGATCATTGAATTGCATTGGGGTTTAAGGGAGTTGGAGGATAGAGATAAAGAGAAAACTTATCCTCCAGCAAATGATATGAACTCTGAAATCTAACCTCATGACACGACTAACTTTGCTACTGCTTTCAGGACTTGTATACTTGTGATTTAACAAAAGCCAAGGTATAAGCCATCGCATATTTGAAACGTGGAAGATAGAAAAGTGGAGGCTGCGTCATACTAAAGCATGAAGGAAATAGAAAAGAATCACAAGGATGCCTATCAAGAGTAGACCAGATCTATCACTATTCACCCCATATGAAATCCAAATGTAGCTCTTTGACATGTTTGCTACTACCAACATAACATGTATAGAATGATTATACATATGAAAAAACTTGTTTGAAACAGTCTTTTTATATTTTTTTTGATAAAACAAAGGTCAACTTTTAGTGAAAAAAAAATCACGGCTCATAATAAATTACCTCTATACATCTAAATAATAACCCCATTTTTCAGTGAGTTAGTGGTTGTTATACATATACGCTCTATATTCAGAATAACATTTTACATACCCTTTTTTCACACAAGTCAATTATTTAACTATCCAAGCTTTGTCCCTCCAAAAAGGACGTTTGAAGGGGACGTAAACCAAATTCTTACTTTTGCAAGACGGCAGACGTAAAAACTCAAATTTGGATAAAGAAGACTAGGGAACAACAAAGAAGAAACACATACTATCACTAACTTATTTGACGTGGTTGTTAAATAATGAACCGAATCTAGAAACCAGAAAAGGTCAAAGGTGGCTAAATAATCAGAGTTTTGTGGAATATAACTACCACAAGTAGACAGACTCGTGCCTTAGAGGACATTATATACTCTTGACTCTTGAGACATCATCAATCAATCTATAGTAAGGTGCTTTAACAAAATTGGTATCTGTGATTTTAGCATTTATGCTCTCCCAAAAATTGACACCTTGCCTGTGACTTATACTGGATACAAATCATTGTACCTCGAGTGCTGACATCCACCTGCTGGAATGGAAGTTGGAAGAAAGAGAAAAGTTAGAGTTAGAAAATTCGAGCAAATGGAAAAATGGAAGAAGCAGGAAAGTTACTGCAAGCCATTGAATATGCGTGTAGAGCTGGACAGTTGATGATTACAATGGTTAAAACTTAAAACCTATGATTCTCGGACCCTTCATTTTAAGAGAAGTATCCGACAACACCAGGATACGATATGACACTAGGACAGTTCAAATTATTGCAAAACAAAAATAAAAAAAAAATTATAATAGGCGAGTCTAATGATCTGATCCTCACCGGAACCCGATCTTCAAATTTCCGAGTCTGAGAAACTAGCATAAGAAATATTTCTATCCAGAGATGGGTTAACGAGTTCATCTACCTACAGGAAATATTCCCTAGTTACTGGTGCTGGAGCACATACTCTACCACTGCAATTCTATAACAACCCAGAAGTAGTATGCATGTGTGTCTTCAACGAATCCATACAAGGTAATACTAATTTGAAACCTGAAAGAAATTCGGATAGCAAGCTATGCTATAAACAGCATGACAGGGTTACCAACTGAATAAGCTTGGCATCTTTGAGGAGCGTATATGCTTTTGGCCTAAGTTGCACAGACACATACATGAACACAGATATACGACAGAAACACTGTCGAAACACAGACATGGTTCACGACGTTTATATAGGGTGAAATATTAATAAAAGTCATACAAGCATGTCCCGGCGCATCATGTTGTGTACAATGTCAAATGCAACATGTAGTGCCCATGCTTCTTAGCTTCTTCCCAAACCCATACTCATCTAAATGACCTAGAATGAAGGGGATTGGGAAACAACTGACATGTTCAAAATAGCAGTAGCCGAGACCAGCGGATATTACATGAATTCCACACAAGTCTATAATCAAACGCAGAAGTTGATTACTAAACCATATCTAGCACGAATCTTCGAAACAAATAACCTGTAGGCTCTAAATATTTCACAGGTTCTATTTCAGGGGCAACACTGTAAGAAAACTATTCTTTGACTGTTTAACAAAAGAAACTAAATTCTGTACGTAGCTATCCTTTCAAGTGGAAGTCAGTACAAGATAAAAGCTCAGGTGCTAATCTGACCAGGAATGGAACTTGCACTGCTTGCTTAAAGTGTAAAAATGAAACAAAACTAAGGAACAGCACAATCATTTGTCATTGCTCATACATCCAAATATATTATTAGTTAACTTAATGTTAGATAAAAAATTCCAAAAAAACCAATATGAAGCTCTTAAACCTACTACCGAAAAGATGCCAAAAATTATTAGAAAATCCTATTCACTACAATAAGCAGTCCATATCATTTAAAAACCTAATCACTACAACTCTTATCAAGACTCTAACTGCAATTTCGGAAATCGTTTACTTCTAGTGCTTTCTGCTTTGGCCTCTGTACATGCTCATTAGCATATCTATAGAACACAGGAAACAGAACCACTAATGTTCAACACTCTCATAGCACCCTATCTAATAATAAGCGACTAATAAAGTCAAGCAAAGACAGTGACGGGCTAAACAATCATAAAATAACAGCTTTAAATGCTTTTACGTGCATGCCTGCAAATTAATGTAAATAGTAGACCTTGAGCAAAACAATACAAGGGAACAAGCTAATACCTGAAATGGAACTGCAAAGCACTGGTGGTTCTTCGGGCTAGCATCAAGGACACCACCTCTAAACCATCAACTGATTCGAGCAGAGAAATCTTTGCACATGCATCTTGGATTTCCAGGCATATATTGTTCACTTGGATCCATTGAGAAGCTCACAGCGTCATCAAACAAAAGAAGCATACATAGAAGTCACTTCAATTACAGGTTAGAATAATGCTGGTTCAACTAAAATTAACCATAACAATGCAGAAAAAGAAGTTGATCCATTTGGGCTTGGGGTGGGATAGGGGCAGAATGGGGGTGGGGGTGGCAGAAAATGACCAATAATGCATTATTGGATCAGCAAACAATGAAGAAATGACCCTTTTACTTTTCCCTTTTGCAGACATTTACAGAGTCCTAGCAGCAATGTTTTGAGGAAGAATAAATCAATTAATAATTAAACATCCAAATGAATTTCATGATACATAAAATACAAGTAAATTGGTGAACTTGGCACCACTGGCTACAATTTTCTGGGATATGAATCCCAAGGGCATTTTCCATTAAGGTGGAGTAGAGCATAATGAACACAGATTTCTCCCACTAGCCCACCTTTCTCGTTCTCAAGAAGACCTCCCTCATGGCAGTCACTTCTGCTCCCATGGATGATTTACCTTCAGATTAATACGGTTGGCTCTGTTTGTTATCTCTTTTCAGCTGAACCTTCAACTTCTTACCACCTAACTGATAGCCGTTCATCATATTAATAGCTGTTTGTGCAGATGAAGGTGAGTCGTAACTAACAAATCCTGCGAAAAAGCACATAATAAGATCTACGGACCTCTGACTACGTCAGCTTACTTACAGTGAAAGGAATGCACGTACCAAAACATTTGCTGAGGCCAGTTGCTTTGTCGACAAAGACCTTAGCACTTACTACCCTGCCAAATGGTTGAAATGCAGTAGCTAGTTCTTGGTCAACAAATTCTTGTGGTATATGGTATATAAACAAATTAGCGCCAGGTGGTCCTGCATCGTGAAAAAGCAAAATAAAACAAACGTTAAACTTATGTCACAAATAAGCAGAAGCAAGTTTGTAATCAGTGTGAACTACAAGTAGAGAGTCGTCTGGGTACGTTGTAAGACATTAATGTTGAAGCGACTTCCTACCCTCCCCCAGCCTGTTAATGTGTTGAAGCTAAAGAAGTAAAACGAATCTTGCTTTATTTTTATTCACTTCTCCCTTTATGTTTGGGAAGGGAGGTTGCATATGCAGGATAAATTCTCTTCGGATTAGGTCAACCGAAGGACAAATAAAACATGAGGAAAAAAAAGTGATTTAACAACCTTCAACCTGGCTTCCAGTACTTGAACCTGTACCAGGGGATGTTCCTGAAGGACTATTCACAACAGTAGATGGCATGGATCCAGGAGAACTGTTTAAAGGCCTTTGATTTATCATTCCTCCGGGATATGCCACAGGATACTGAAGATTTGGAACTGCAGGATATCCAGATCCAACATAACTTCTTGGGGCTACCCCAGGGGAAATATCAGGTCTCACGCCACGCAACGCATTTCCTTGGTTTACTGGAGGAACCATATTGTGGAATGGGGGCTGATTTTGCATTGGCGGTAGGCGATATGGCATAAGACCATAACCACCGGGAGTCTGCAATAATCACCAATCTAATAAGTAAAAGAAAAATTCAGCAACAGAAGTATCGCAGGAATGCTTCAATTTGCTGAACACAAATGAGCAAGTACCGGCGATACATTCCTAGACCAGAAGAAAATATGATTTGATGCAGTTGCGGGTGTGTAGAGACAAAGACTATGATTTTACAATTAAACATGTAGAAACAACACACCTGGTAACCATATCCATTATATGGGGGAAGATAACCCATTGGCATGGCTCCAAATAATGAAGAGTGCTGTGACGGGTCACCATTTGCCACATTAGAGGCCCGTGACTGGGCCTTTTGAGCCCGACGAGATTGCCTTTCTTTCTCTGTATCTGCCCACTTAACTACCAAAGGAACGTTTGAGCCCTGATACAGCAAAAGATTCTTGTCAGATAAGCAATAAAACATGCAGCTCCCACTAAGCACAGCTCACAGCTCATTACGTTTCATGTACCTAAAAACAATTTTCACAGTGACATATTAGCCATAGATTTTTCACCTTCTTCGAGATTTTAAATACATGAAATACATATGCAGGACAAAAGAAAAGGAATGAATCATATGGGACGAGCAATGGCACGTAGCAGGTGAAAAACCAGCATCTATTGGCATTATCTATTTTGCGATTCAACAACTATTCACAACCAATAAACAAAAAAAGTATAGTGAAAATCTCCGGAAGTTCCATGATCTATATGATGATCTGACTATCTTAAAATTGAGTTATGTTATCTGACAAGAAATTGGTGTTGACACTCCCTATGATTTTTTCAAGTAAAAAATAAGGATGAGGCGGGGCGAGTTCTTGTGGACGACGCGAACATCAAGAGGAGGTGGCAGGGATATTTCAAGGAGCTTTTTAACAATGTTGGAGATGTAGCCATTTCGTTGGGAGATCTTACCACATCCGAGCAATACCGTAACTACAGTTTTTGTCTTCGCGTTACGAAAGAAGAAATCAAAGGGGCCATGCGGACGATGAAGAGTGGAAAGGCAGTAGGACCAGATGAGATACCCATAGAGGTATGGAAGGGTTTGGGGGAAGAAGGTTTATTGTGGTTAGTTAGGCTTTTCAACATGATCCTCAAATCTGCAAGGATGCCGGAGGAGTGGCGGCTCAGCACATTGATTCCTCTATACAAGAACAAAGGAGATATTCAAAGCTGCAACAACTATAGAGGTATTAAGCTACTCAGTCACACCATGAAGCTATGGGAGAGAGTGATTGAGAAAAGACTAAGGAAGAGTACTCTTATCTCGGAGAACCAATTCGGTTTCATGCCAGGGAGGTCAACAACAGAAGCGATTCATCTGATTCGACGGTCTATGGAGTACTACAGAGATAGACAAAGGGACTTGCACATGGTTTTCATTGATTTGGAGAAGGCGTATGACAGGGTACCCAGAGAAGTTATGTGGAGGTGCTTGGAATCCAAGGGGGTTCCAGTCGCCTATATCCGAGTGATTAAGGATATGTACGAGGGAGTGAGGACTAGGGTCAGGACTACAGGAGGGGAAACTGAGCAATTTTCTATAGATATTGGGTTACATCAAGGGTCATCGTTGAGTCCCTTCTTATTCGCAACCGTTATGGATGAGCTCACTAAGACTATCCAGGGGGATGTGCCTTGGTGTATGTTGTTTGCCGACGACATTGTTTTGATAGACGAGACTAGAGAAGGTGTTAATGCCAAACTAGAACTTTGGCGGGATACACTAGATTCAAAGGGATTTAAGTTAAGTAGGACAAAGACCGAGTACTTGGAATGCAAATTTACAGGAGATGGGGTTGACTCGGATATGGAGATTAAGATTGGTACTGAAGTGGTACCGAAGAGGGATTGTTTCAAATATCTCGGTTCAATCATACAGGGCAACGGTGAGATTGATGATGACGTGACGCATCGTATCAGGACAGGGTGGCTAAAGTGGAGGAGTGCAACGGGAGTTCTATGTGACAGAAAAATCCCACTAAAACTTAAAGGCAAATTTTATTGTACAGCCATCAGGCCAACTATGCTATATGGGGTAGAGTGTTGGCCGGTGAGGCAGGTGCATGTGCAGAAGATGCGGGTGACCGAGATGAGGATGCTTAGATGGATGTGCAACTCTACAAGAAGAGATAGAATTAGGAATGAAGTGTTGAGAGGCAAGGTGGGAGTGACCGATATTGACAACAAGATGCGAGAAACAAGGCTTAGGTGGCTTGGGCATGTGAGGAGGAGACATCGGGATGCACCGGTGAGAAGGTGTGAAAGAATTACACTTAGAGACTGTAAACGAAGAAGAGGACGCCCGAAGAAGACTTGGGGAGAGGTAATCAGGCAGGACTTGACCCTTCTAGACCTCACCGAGGACTTGGTCCTAAATAGGAAATTATGGCGTAGCAGGATTCGAGTAGAGGATCCTCGTTAGATTATGGTTGTGCATTGGCTAGTACTAGAGGTGATTCATTTTGTTCATAGCCTGCAGCGTCTCCGTCACTTTATGTTGTTCAATTAGTGATTTCTTGTGCTAGTATGTTTACTGCTTTACTTCTCTTGCCCTTTTGATTATTCTTTATTGCTGTTTAAAAAAAAAAGGGGGGGGGGATTTTGAAAATGTATAAAATAAAAAAAAAGTTTTTGTGGGTCTTTCGGAAACAGTCTCTCTTCTAGGCGACTAGTAGGGGTAAGACTGCGTACATCTGGACCTCCCCAGACCCCGCCCTAGGCGGGATACTTACTGGGTTGTTGTTGTTGTTGTTGTTGTTGTTGTAGTATCTGTTGAAGTTCCCATCTGCTTTTCCGAAAATATGCTAATGAAAGTAGTCTTACAAATGCCAATACTACCCACAAAAGAACCGTTGATTCTATCAAACTAAAAGCTTCAGATTGAGAACGAAGGTATGGATACCAACAACACCAAAAACATGGTACACATTTAACGTGAATGAGTAACTAATTCATCTTACAACAATCACATGAACGAGAGAATAAATAAATTGCAGTCATGATGCAAAACTAAGAAAGAAAAAAAAGACCTATCACATCACGAAAACAATCTATAATTTTGCATGCAATTTCTTTTTGGATTGATAGAAACTATGAACAACATCACAACAAAATATCACCATGTCCAATTGATAAGTTAGTCGTATCAAGAAATAAGTCACTACCACAGCAGGATTCCAAAGACACCAATGTGTTGGTATAAGTTACAAGAAACTAGATAAGACTGCGGATGGATTATCAACAAAAAGAACAAGTAATAAATCAATCATACTGGTAGAGAAAAAACTAACCTCCATTTTATGCTTTCCGTTGACAGCATCCATTGCTGCAAGAGCCTGCTCCTTAGTCTCATACTTCAGAAATGCACAACCTGCCACATCGGAATAACTAGTTTATTGGTCTCTACATCACATCATAAGCAACAGAAACTTCGAAAATACACGCTTGAAAGTGAATGAGAATGGAGAGCGGAAAAAATTAAAAATAAAGCAAATATCAAAGAAAATATTTCACTGAGGTGTACCGAGGTTAAGGTTTAGCATATACACTATGGTATGCGTATGCCGACGTTTCACAAAATACATTGAGGCAAACTATTCTGGAAGTTGACTGACACTCATAAATTGGGTGACAAGATCGAGTGAAATATAGACTGGGATGGAAGACAAGTTTTTAATGAAAACCAATAGGTATCAAAAGAGGTGTCTCTTCAGCTTTATGGCCATGAAAGAAGGGTATACGAATACGTGAGGACAGCTGATTGCAGTCGACGGGGAACATCTAAAGGCCCCTTTGGCTGTGTTGTTTTTTGCTGACTGCTAATATTCTTGCGAGTTTCCAGTTCATAATTAAATGGGTCAAGTGGAAGCCCACTAGATGATCCACCTCTAAGCCCTATGGTTTCACTCACCCTACTCCTACTATCAGTATAAATACCTTACTCCCTCATTAGAGGGGATTTTTCTCATGTTGTAACCTCTCTCTAAAATACTACTGTCATCTACTTCGCATTTGTTGGGTTTTGCGTTAAAGAGTACTTTCATAATAGTTAATTTTCATAATTTTTACTTAAACAGAGGGAGTATACGTCAGTCCACCCTAATGTAAGCTAAACACAGTAGCCCCACTGAAGTTTGCCCTATATTAAAAGTTCAATCAGAATACCTTTGCTTGTCTGCTGGGATCCTCTCAAAATTTGCAACTCTTTTATTGTTCCATACTGAGAAAACAAAGCAGAAACCTCAGCCTCTGATACATTCTTCGGGAGCATGCCAACAAAAAGCTTATGCTCTGGTTACAAAAAAGAGAGAAATTGTCAATACAAAAACCACGGACATCAGGCATTCCATTATAGAGCATGCAGACGGCCACCGGCATTATGGACATCAACATATTATATAAGAGAAGAACGGTAAAAGAAATTTATTAACCTAATCTTTCCAGCTCGCCATCGGCATATTTCACTTGCAATGGACTAGATGCCTGTACCACATTTACAAATGCATACCAGTTAAATTGGAAATAGAATACATAACAGTGAATCAGAAACAAACTCAAAAAAGAGATGATGTATACTTAAAAGAATTCACTCATATGTACAAAAAGTGAATAAAATGAAAAGAAAAGCCAAGATCCACCTGGTTTCTAAAAGAGCCTACAGATCATGCTCAATAAATATAATATTTAGCCCAAAAGGAAATAAGCAGCAAAAAGGACTGTTTATTAAGACAGGAAAGTCTCTGCTTGTATAGGTTGCCCCAATAGAATTGTATATGTGCCCCTATAGAGTGGTGAAGAAAGAGAGCTTCAAGGTTTCATTAGAACAAGGCAAAGAACCGATGCTCACAGAATTGTAAAATATTACAAATGCAAGAAAACAATACAATAGAATGCAAGTTTCACAAATATTCTAAGCTGGACCATTTAGGAGATTTTTTTAGTGAGACCTACCTGAGAAACTACATTTATCAAGAAAATGGATAGGTGCAAATCAATCTAACCATTGCAACATCAAACAGCTAAGTACGAATCAACTAATCGAAGAGGGATATCAAACCTCAGTTTTAACCACTAGACCAATACCTCATCGACAGCTTGTGTAACACATTTTTTGTCTTAGTTTGAAATTGAAAATGACATCACTTAAACAACCCATCAAATTTGCGTGTCACATGAAGTTGTTATTTCTCATTAAGTTTGTTTATTCATGGTAACTTTACTATCTTATTAATAGGAATAAAGTGTGATTTGACCAAGAGTTCATCAACCTCAATTTCAAAGTAGCAGCACACCAATCTACAATTCATATCATATACTCTGAGCTTCCATCAAAGAAAAAGCAAGTGCCCAAACTCCCTTGCCGGCACACAATGCAATAGTGCAAGTGCCCAAACTCCCTTACCGGCCACAATGCAACAGTGCTACCTACAGTAACATCTAGAGAGTTCTACCACGAGATCTTATTTTTTTTTTTACGATCTTCACCAAATAACACAAGGCTAATAATGACATTTTCAGAATCATAGAAGAACACATTTATCAAATAACAAAGAGACCAGAATGAAGGTCAACCAACCAACTTCTCAAACTGATTGTAAATGGGAAAGTAAAAAAACGACGCAAAAGATATCCTAAGAATCTTTACAAAACTCAAAAAACTTTACCTTCGTGGGCTTTTAGTTTTTTTTCTCTTTTTTTTTTTTTTGGAGGACCCTCAGTAAGCTAATTAATTTCTTATATTCAGAGTAACTCAGCTAATCTGTAACTTTAACTTTGTGAACCCCAGGGTCGTGGCTCAATGGTAACACCATTGGGGTAAAGGGTTTTGCCAATGTTTACCCAAAGGTCAAGGGTTCGAGACTTCCTCGAAGCATCCCCTCCCCCCCTGCCCTGCCTCAGTGTGTCAAACTGTTGAGTCCTCTCGCAACTAATTCTCATACAATAGGCCGGTGCGGGCTTCCGGTTATAAGCCTTTTGCCAACTTTAACTTTGTGTGAGTACTAGTTGTCCTTCTAGCTTTGTTCACTAAGGACCATGAGAGGTATAGCTTCTGCCTACCCACCCACAAAGTCATAGGCACTTCCATGACCAAATGACAAATATGAAGGCAGCCAATCCATTCAACAGAAACATACATATACAGAGAAAATCATATCTATAGCCGAGTTTTACAATGACTAGCTTATTACAACTACTAGTGCTCTATTAGCTTGTTTAAGATAAGAGGAACAATATTCCATCACCCCAACATTGAGTGAAACAGGAAATTAAGCATCCACAAACATCCTTGTTCAACATTAGGTAACTCCGCAATGAGGAGTATAATATAACTTCAAAACAAGAACAGGCCTTCATAATGAAGATCTCCAATTGCACCACACTAAAGAGATCTATCATAACCCACATTTCTCCCAAATCATCACCTATCAAATAGGACTGAAAAGTAAATTAACTGCTGTGACTTTCAAATACTATCTTTTTTCGCTTTCCCTCCAGTCAGCAAAAAACCACAATCATCTTAAATCTCTCACTCTATATTCCCATCCACGGCCCACAAATCCAATTAAGTAGAACACCAAAACACATGTGAGCTTCACCCATTACATAACCACACATAAATTCCAATACACAACAATGTGAGTGACTACTCTAGTGACACATGCATACATCTATTCACACCCAACTCGAATTCGCTCAAACTTTTTCAAGTTTCTATTGTTGTATATTCCAATATAAACCAAAATATTTGCCAATTCTTGTCATTTTACAGCAATGTACCAAAGTCAACCAATTGAAAGCAAAATCCACAAAGAACATAAACATAACTAAAACTACAGAAACACAAAGAGATCAAAGAAACACTTACACCAGGAAGAGTTTTCTTATTATGACAAGCATTAACTGCTTTATCTGCTTCTTGTCTCGAAGGACAAATCACAAAACAACAACCTGTAAATTTAAAATTTTAGGGAAAAAAAAAACCGTCAATTAAACAACCAAATCACAATCAATGCACTTCAAACTTAGGTCTTTAACTCAAATCTGAACTCAGATCAACAATAATCAACACACATTGCAAAATTAAATTATAAAAAAAAGCTTAAAAAAAAAAACCTCGATCAAATCAAATCACCGAAAAAACCGCACAAAATTGATAAAAAATCAAAAAAGAGAGAGAATTTAAAAGGAAAAAAAACCTCGAGAAGCTTTGGTAGCTTTGTCTTTGATAATGTTGACTTCGTCAACAAGAGCGAAGTCTTTGAACATAGCTAGAAGTTGAGCTTCAGTCATATGCTTTGGTACTTGACCTACAAAAAGCTTCACGCTCTCTTCGCTGTGCTTTCGCTGAACTTCCGCCATTAATGTCGATACTCTCTCCTCACTTTCTCTCTCCTCGATTTTCGGCTTTCTCTCTCTCTCTCTGCTTGGCAACTTCCCTCTCTCTCTCTCTCTCTGTTTGCGCTGCTAGCAGTTGTTGCTCTGATCTCAGTTTCTCTCTCCTCTTCTCTTTTTCTCTTTTTTTTTAAATATTTTCTTGTTTGGGTCGTCGGGGAAAATATGGCGTCTTTCTAGATGGCAAAGTTGGGATCTTCGGTAAAACATTATTTTAATTCATATTACGAAACTACCCTTTAATTTTTTATTATTTACGGAAATTGCCATTTTTGTTTGTTATTTATGTCTTTTATTTTATTTTTTGATTTGGAAATTGACACTGGGGATCTGAGACAACTAGGCAAAGGGGCTAAAATGACGATATTGTCCTTCCAAATTGGGGTGGTTGTTTTTTTGCTTTAATTTAATGCTTTTGTGTTTTTGTTTTGGGTGCATGGATAAGTTGAATTACAGGGTGGATTAAGTGGGGCCATTGCTCATATGTTTGAGTTTGATGTTTCCAACTTTCAAAATGTCTTTATACAAAACTAGTAAAGATTTAATCTTTAGATTCTATAAGGGCTCCAGAGTTTCATTTACCATGCCAAGGTTGGTTCAAATTTATTATTTTTTTTTTTTTTAGAAACAAAGTTGGTTCAAAATTCTTGAGTGGGAGATGGTGAGTGAAACACTAAAACTTGTGTTTTTCTTTGCTAACTTTATTTTTATTAAATTTTAGGGTTTTGTTTATCTTTGGTAGAATAGCAAGTCTTGTGTGAGACCAACTCACAAAATTGAGGTCACTTTTTAGAAATGTAAGAGTCACTTATGGTGAACAATGACCCTTGTTTCATTGAAAAGTAACTCATGTCTTACCAAAATTTACAAAAAGACCGTCTTATAGAAGTATTTGTGTTGGTAAAAAGGTTTTAAATTCGAGAGAGATCTATTTTAAGGGAAGACAATTTTACAATGATACTTCTTATGTTCAGTATTTACCTTGACACTTTAACTTTAGCCCACATATGACATAAAACCCCTTGTTTATCTATGAGAGATAAGATAGATAGTGATTCTTTTTATTGATTGTGATAATGGTGTGGCTCTATTTTGATTTCAAACTTGGGGAGATGAGAGAGAATCTCGTGGTCCTTTTTGAAGTGAGTTTTTTCCCACATTTGTGTTGACAGAGAGAGAATAAAATTAAGAATTGGCTCCAAAACTTTCGCTTTTCAAAACTTCTCATTCAATTTAAACTTGCCTCCCGTTTATATTTTTTAAGGGGAAAAGAATAGTATCATCGATTAATAACGTTCAACATATGCAACTAAATAATTAACAATTCTAAATGATTTTTTAGAAAACTCTTTCGCCTATTCACTAATTGTTTTTTATTATGTGTGTGATACCAAAATCAAGATATAATAACAACTATTAATTAATACGTGGAATACCCAATGTCGTGGGTCGAAACTTGTCCCTTAGCCGCTTTTGAGAATAGGTCAAAGGATCATAAAGGGTTACTTCTCCCCCTTACCCCCCAACCAAAAAAGACCATATCTAACCATATTTTCAATCAGTGATACACTTACTAATATGGAGAAAACATAGTAAAAGTTAATTTGGTTTTTCAAATAATCAATCCGTAAGAACATGTAAATCTTGATTACTCCAGCAATTCAAAAGACAAGTAATTATCACCAAGCAACTCAAACTAGAAAACAATTAAGGAGATGTGGTTGAGTGGTAGAGACTCATTCATCCTTAACCAAGGTCGAGGGTTGGAATCTCGTCTTGGGCATGGAGGAGCTTTAAATTCCTTGACCAGCTGTCCCACCCTTTGAGGTGCCTACAAGCCAGCGCGGGGAAATAGTCATTATTGTCGACGGTGGATACCCTTGTTCGCGAACCAAAAAAAAAAAAAACTCAAACTAGAAAACTACAAAATCAAAAATTTAAGGGTGTTACTAAATACCGCCCCCAAATTACTAGCTACCGCCCCCCAAAATTCCAATTTTGCCCTTTTTTAATTTTTCACTCATCCTCTCCCTCTCTCCCTCTCTAACTCTCACACCACTTCTCTCCCACTCTACCACCCACTCTCATACCCAACCTTCATCAACATTCACTCAAGCAACCCGCGGATGTCTGCCGGCGATCAAGAAGTGCCGTCGACGGTGGCGGAGGTAAAATTAATTTTTTTTGCGCATTTTTTTTGCACGGTCGTCTGAGATTTTCGACTCACCCTTGGGTGAGTCGTCTGCTACAGGCGACCCATCCAAAGGGGAGTCGTCTGTAGATCGCGACTCACCCTTGGGTGAGTCGTCCGCTACAGGCGACTCACCCTTGGGCGAGTCGAGATCAATAGACGACTCACCCTTGGGTTGGTCGTCTGTAGCAGACGACTCACCCTTGGGTGAGTCGAGATCGACGACCGACAGACACAAAAAAAAAAAAAATTATTATTATTATTATTATTATTATTATTATTATTATTATTATTATTATTATTATTATTTATTGTTATTGTTATTATTATTATTATTATTATTATTATTATTATTATTATTATTATTATTATTATTATTATTATTATTATTATTATTATTATTATTATTATTATTATTATTATTATTATTATTTATTGTTTGAATTTAAGATTAAGCTAACATTGTTTTCGTTGTTTTTGTTAGATTCCTTTGGAGCGGTTCGGTGGTGATGGTGTTGATTACAGTACGCATTTCGTCACTGATGAGTTATTTGATAGTGATACAGATGCAATTAATTGGGCAAAACAAATTGCACTTACTATCGGGTTTGAGTTGATAATTTCGTCACACAAGAAGAGTGGAAGCGTAAAATTGTTAAGATGCAATCGAGGTGAACGCTACAGAGGGGAATTAAGACACTTAGATACTGCTGCTCGGAAGAATACGAAAACAAAGGCTTGTAAATGTACGTTCCAGTTGAGAGCTCGGCAAGTGTATGGATCCAGTAGTTGGATGATTGTCACATTGCCTGGGATTAGGGGTACACACAACCATGACTTTGCTGTGTATCCTGAGGGATATCGTCAGATGAGTGGTCTTAGTCCTGGGTCAAAGAAACTCGTTCGTGACATGACTTCGGCACAAACAAAGCCATGTGCTATCTTGGCCGCGATTCAGGAAAAATTTCCCGAGGACAATGCAACTAGACGGCATGTGTACAACCACAGAGATCGTATAAGGAAACTTGATTTTGAAGAGAGAGATGTCATTGGTCAGTTTCATCATTTAGCTGTGGCGAATAAGTACGTACATTGGACAAGAGCCGACCGAGCTACTAATGAGGTAACTCACGTGTTCATGGCACACCCTACATCAATTCAGTTACTTCGGTCTTTTCGTTGGTTGATTGGCTTAGATTCCACGTACAAAACAAACAAGTATAAGATGCCGTTTCTTGAGATAGTGGGGATGACTCCAACCAATAAGAACTTCCTCATAGCTTATGCCATTATGAAGGATGAGACTCAGGGAAGCTATGCGTGGGCCTTAGATAAGTTGAGGATGCTTATTGGAAATGATGTACACCCAACAGCAATTGTGACCGATCGTGAGCTAGGGTTGATGACACCTATTAGAGAGATATTTCCCGAGAGTGCCCATTTGCTCTGTACATGGCACATTAACAAAGTCGTTGAAGACAAAGTGTACAGACTTTGTGGAAAAGATAAGGCCGTCGCGCAGAGGTTCAAGAATGGGAGGTGGAAAATTATCATGGAAGCTTCCACAGAAGCTGCGTACGATAGAGCAGTGCGTACGATGAAGGTTAGTTGGAGGACTTACCCTCACGTGATATCCTATGTAGAGGAGACCTGGCTGAGACACAAAGAGATGTTTGTGGCTGCGTGGACGAATAAGGTGCTACACCTTGGCAACACTACGACTTGCAGGGTGGAGAGTGCACATGCCGCGCTAAAACAGTGGTTGAACTCCTCAACTGGAGCTTTGGACAATGTTTGGAACAAGGTGAACAAGTCAATCGAGTCACAAATAACTGAGATCAAGTACACACTTGAAGAGTGCAGAAGACGAAGAAGTGTGGTGTACTCGGGTTTCCCATTCAACTATCTGACCGGGTATGTTTCCCATTACTGCTTACAAATATTATTGGCTGAGCTGAACAGGATGAGAGAATTGAGTCACCAAGTATTTGATCGTTGCGGTTGTGTATTGAGATCCACTCATCAGATCCCGTGTGCGTGTGAGTTGAAAACGGCCACGGATACGGGCACGCCAATTAGCTTGAATAGTGTCCACGAATTTTGGCGAACACTCGTTATTAGTGATGCAGTGGAGATAGCTACGCTTGACATGACTGAGCATCCATCTGAGGACCATCGATACTTTCGGTCTCTGGTCGACGAGGTTAACTCAAGCGACCCGGCAGTTGTGCGCAACATATCTGTCCTTATGAATGAGCAGCTTCATCCTGAGGAAGCGAGTTACGTCGAGCCGGAAGCGAACACGACAGTCAGAGGTCGACCGAGAGGGAGTTCCTCTACCAGACGTGATCCTAGTTCATGGGAGTACTCCCAGAGGGGTCGTGGTCGCCCTAGGTCATCCAGTTCGAGCCGCGGGCGTGGTCGTACCTCATCCTCATCGAGTAACGTCGTGCGGAGTACTGGTATGAAAACCCATAATTTATTAACATGTACATAATGTTGTTACTTTTTGATAAGTACTATTATTGACTTTCTATTATATTGTCTTGCAGCTGGACACGCAATAGATATCACTGAATTCTATCATGTTAACAAAATTCCGGGAATCATCGTACCTTTCATTGAAGGATATCTCGATGTGCTTGGGGATGGTAATTGCGGTTTCCGTGTCATTGCGGACTACATTTTCGGAGACCAAGAGCAATGGCGAGTGGCGAGAGTTTGCATTGCACACGAACTCTTAGCTAACCGAGCATTGTACGAAAACTTATACATTGAAGGGGTCGACGCTGGTTACCACCGTATTATGTGGGACGGAGGTGCGTGTAACGATGATCACTGGATGACAGTAATTGAGGATTTGTTCCCGATTGCCAACCTCTTCAATGCAGCGATTATGTTATTCGGATACGGCAGCGGAAGGGGGTTATATCATTGTTACACAGTGCTACCGTTCCAAGCACCTTCGACTGCTACACGTCCAAGTAGGGAAATTGTCATGTGTCATTTAGGTGATTCGTATTCCCATTATATCCGTCTGGATTTAGCCCCAGATTTCCCTGTTCCTCCGATATGCGAAGCATGGTTTACTTTCCGTTCTGATAGTGTCGCTGGTTGGGAGCAAATGTATGTTACGCGAAGAGCACATTGGGATCGTTTAGCGAGGTCGATGTAATTGAATGTTTTGCGTGATTGTTATACTTATATCATTGTCACATTTTTGTGTGATTGTTATATTTTGCATGTGGAGAGTGGTCGTGATTATTGGAGGTAAATAAAACAACAAATTACAATAAAACAAAAAATGTAAACAAGAAACAACAAATTACAATAACACAAAATAAATAATAACAATAACAATGAAACTCTTATAATAACAAATTCATCTAGGGTCAATACATCATTTGGCAGCCCGCCAATCTCTCATATACTCGTCCATAATCGATCGAGAATCTTCCACTTGCTCCGGAGGAATCAAACTAATGAAAGACTCAGCTGCGACGGCTAGACGATTCACCCACTGCAAAAAAGTAACAATGAGTGTGAGTTCAAAGATATGTAATACGTAAAAATATATATTTTTTAGTTAATCACTTACATAATCGCTGTTGGATCGTGGAGGAATCACAGGTGCTGCAGCGTCACGTATCAGCCGAGGGTGGGAGTGAAGGTAGTACCATGCGAGGTAGTCATCCGTACATGCTGTGGGATCTGACGTGGATGCCTGAAACCCATGGAGACCAAGAATGTAAAATCCCGGGAACATACGCCAAGCATCAGATGAGATCCGTTCGGGGAAGACAACCTTGTACGAACGACTGCTCCATGACCTGATCGCTTTGACTGGCCTAAAGATCGGGGTTGGGATACTCTGTACGTACCCGATTTGTCGTAAACAACGACCAGGCATGTACGGTTCGATAATATCCCGATACTGTAGCCACCCCATGAATACAGTCCTCGGTACAGATACTGCCGGGTTAGAACCGTACGGCAGCCACACCACCTACGTAGAAATGTTGAAAGTTACGGTGAAGTAAAAAAACATAGCAAACGACGAAATAAATCATGAACACCGATAACTAAATGACGTACCTCTGTCGCTCGCAGATGATCCAAGCGTCTACGTAAGGAGTCCAGTCGACCCATGTCCTTGCCCTCAGCCAGGGCACTCCATACGGACGCACGGGGAGCCTCGTCGTCCCCGACAACCATCCGCTCCCGATGAGGTCGGAAGCAGGGAAAGTACTCGTATATCCATGCCTGCAGGAGAGTTAGGCATCCGCAGATGCCCTGAGAATCCCCGCGACTAGCTATACCGAGCTGACGATATAGGAAGGCGAGGGCAGCAGATCCCCAAGAGAAGTCATGCACCGTATCGACACCGTCGTCCATCACCTCCATCACGCAGGAGGGTCTAATACGGTTACCACTCTTGTCGACAAACAAGGTGGATCCAATAAGTAACCACATCCAAGCTGTCGCCTGGATGTCATCCACTTGCTCACGGCAAAGCTCAAAAACCGACTCCGTGAGGACCGCACCGCCCTGCCAGTGGCTACACATTAGTGCTTCTGGGCTGACCCCGAGAACCTCCATGGCCGCCGTCTGCAGCTGCCCATCCCGTCCCTCATTGGAAACGAGCTCTCCGTCTACAGGAATCCGAAGAATATGCCATACATCGTGCAACATGATCGTCATCTCTCCGAACGGCATGTGGAACGAGTTCGTATCCGGCTGCCACCTTTCCACGAATGCAGATATCAGGGGGAAGTCAATATGTCTGAACATAATGTCTGCCAGGTGTGATAACCCAGTCCCCTCGATCTGGGCCCTCATCTCGGCCGACATCTCCGCTCGCCACTGACTCAGCCGCTGACATACAGTCCATCGGTTCTGACACTTCAAGAGACCCCTCATCTCTCCATTCCACATACGAGACGCTACGTGGCCCAAGAAGCTCGGTATGACGCTATCATCCGCCGGCCCACCGGACACAGGCTCTGTAACAAGCCACGTAGTGTCGTCCTCCGCTCTAGATCGTTTGCCAGTACTGGACGACCCAGTACTAACAAACCTACCGCCTCTGCCCTTCACCACGCGCCAATCTGAGGATAATTCGACGCCAATCTCATCATCGTCTTGCTCACCGGAGTAGAACTCGCTAGTTGCGTAATCGTCTTGCTCAGCAGTCATCTCCCTCATCCGAACTGCCTCTCTCTGTCTCCGTACAGAGGCATCAATCCCGCGCGTCCTCGTGTGACGCGGTCCTGAACCAGCTAGTTCACTAAATAACCGAGGCACCGATTTACCGGCTCCTCCCATCTATCATTTCACATTTTTAGTTAATTAAACAATAATCAATAATAATAATAACAATCAATAATAATAATAATAATAATAATAATAATAATAATAATAATAATAATAATAATAATAATAACAATAAATAATAATAATAATAATAATAATAATAACAATAAACAATAAATAATAATAATAATAATAATAATAATAATAATAACAATAAATAATAATAATAATAATAATAATAACAATAAATAATAATAATAATAATAAATAATAATAATAATAATAATAATAAATAATAATAATAATAATAATAATAATAATAATAATAATAATAATAATAATAATAAATAATTTTTTTTTGTGTCGGTCGTCTGGTCTCAGACGACTCACCCAAGGGTGAGTCGTCTGACGATCTCGACTCACCCAAGGGTGAGTCGCCTGAGACGGGCGACTGACCCAAGGGTGAGTCGTCTGCCTGTCTCGACTCACCCAAGGGTGAGTCGTCTGCGACAGACGACTCACCCTTGGGTCAGTCGCCCGTCTCAGGCGACTCACCCTTGGGTGAGTCGAGATCGGCAGACGACCGACGCAAAAAAAAAAAAAAAAAAAACACAACTTCAATTCATAACTTCACGATTCAATTCAAGGCAAAAAATATTCAATTCAAGGCAAAAAAAATTCAATTCAAGGCAAAAAAAATTCAATTCAAACAAAAAAAAAAAAAAATTTCGAAAAGTTACCCCCTTGCGCCGTCGGTCGCCGCCTCCCTCGCCGTCGAAACCTCTGCCGCCGCTGCCGCTAGCACTTGACATGGTCGTGGTGGTGGTGGTGGTGGTTGCCGGTGTGATGGTGTGGTGGTGAGGATGAGTGAGTGAGGAAGAGAGGATGAGTGAGAGTGGATGAGTGAGAGTGAGTGAGTGAGAGTGAGTGAGGAAGAGGGGTGGGTGAGGGTAAAATTGGAAAGGGGGGGGGGGCGGTAGCTAGTAAAAAGGGGCGGTATTTAGCAATTCACAAATTTAAATATAAAAACATTGGTTATTCTTGATCAAAAGAGGTTTCCTTTAATATGGAGGTTAAGATTTACATGCAGAAAGGAAACTCTTAATATTATTGCCTAAGCAATGTTAATATGTTGAAATGTAAATAGATGTATTCAAGGTAGAGTATAAAGTGTTAGATACTACTAATTATTTTTTGATTGCATGACATATATATATATATAGAGAGAGCAAGGTTCAGATACAAACCTCTCTTAAAATACAAACCATATTCAAACCATAAATTCATTAATAATGAAACACATATTCATTGACATTACTTACTAATTCATTAAACTTGAAACAGGGCTTCATCACATTTTTCAATTTTCTACAACCCTTTTTTTTTTTTTTTTTGTGTGTGTGTGCTTATTCATTATACTCAAGTTCATATTCATTGAACCATAACCACAGATTCATTAAACCATAACCACAGATTCATTAAAACTGTCATGTAAATTCATCAAAAAACAACCACTTCCTCAACCACCACCCTTGTCCCCACCGCCCCACCACCACCATTACTGTCGCCACCGCTCCACAGCACCACCACTCGCCAATTCTCTCTCCTCCACTCACTCACACTCCTCCGCCCCACCACCACCATCACTGTCGCCACCGCTCCACAGCACCACCACTCCCCAATTCTCTCTCCTCCCCTCACTCACACTCCTCTAACCCTCTGTCCACCACACGCCCCGGCCCCACCGACACCTAGGCCACCAGCAGGTCACCGCAGGCACCACGCGCGTCATTTCGCTCTCCTCTCACTCACATCAAATCGTAAGTCGTCGACCATGGCTTAGACGCCGGAGGCCACGAATCCGAGGTCAGAGACCTCAGATCTGTGGTCTCCGGCCACTACGCGGTGGTCGCTGGCCACGAAGCTTCTCAGGCGACCGACGACGAAAGAAGAGGAGAGAGAAACTGCGTGAAAGGAGACAGACGGACAGAGAATGGAGGGGAGAGAGAGAGTCGAGTATCGCCGGAGAGAGGAGAGAGAAAATGCGCCGGAGATCGCCGGGGAGAAGAGAGAGTGCCTCAGAGAGGTGAGGAGAGAGAGCATCAGAGTGGTGAGGAGAGAGAAAGGAACAAGAGAAACAAGAAAATGATGCTGATGAAAGTATCGATTCTATGGTTGGGTTTTTTGATGCGCGAAAGACAATTCTACCCCCTTCTTTTCACTTAATTCCACCCGTGTCCTTTTCTTTTCCTAATAAAGATCTTGAAATCGAAGGGTCAGGATGTAGTTTGTACGGTTTGTATTTTAAGAGGGGTTTGTATAGAAGCCTTCACATTATATATATATAGATATATCAAATACAATGCAGGGTGTTCCACCAAAAAATATATAAAAAAATACAAGGCCGGGTGTAATGTTTAGTGCAAACAAAATTGTACTAACCTCGCCCATTTGTGTAGTATATGTGACCAAATTTTCTTTTCTCTTTAAAAGGTACTTTATTTCCTATATGTGGTTAGAGAGGCATAAAGATAAACATGAATAAATCTACGGAAGGGGAGTCGGAATTAGGAACTCTGTTTTACTTAGAGTCGAAACTTAGTTTTAACCCCTAGTTAAGATTTTATTAACTGGAGGATATTTAGCATATGACCCTAACAATACATCTTGAATAGCTTTGATACAGTCTCATTACTAGGTAAGATTCACCTTCATCCAAATTCCAAATTGTCAAATGGAAAATAAAAGTGCTTTACCAATTTAGCTAGACAAAAGCATGTATAGATGTGCTTCACCCTTTTCAATATGAATGTGAAGTCACACTCCAATATGTATATTTGAATGCTAAGCAAATTAAACTTGTTTTGGTTTTCCAAATTTTATACTAATGCAAGGATAAAGAGTTAACTATGAAATAAGGACCTGAATTATGGCAAAAAATGGGAATAAGGACATGAACTATGAAAGTGATGGAATGAGGACCTCTCCCTAACTTTGTTAACTTCTGTTAAGTATTTTGCTTTTTTTTTTAGTATTTCTTTTATTATTTCTCACTTTTTTTTGTTTCTCTCTGGCTTTTTTTGGACGTTTCTCCACCCATCCCCTTTTCTCTCTCTTCACCATCTCGTTATTTTAGTCTTTATCCCTCCTCACCCCACCCTCACCCAGCCACCAGCCCACCACCACCCTAGCACCCAGCCACCATCACCCCTCTTATTGTCTCACAAATCAAACTTCATCTATCCCTTAATGCACATTACACTAATATCCACCCCCACAACCCCAATAAACAACTGACCTATTAGAATTCTTAATTCCATAACTACAATCAAACCCAAGTACCAATTTTTTTACAAATGATTCGTTCACATGAAAATCCAATTTCTCAAATGAATTACAACCTTTACTAACCAAAATCCCATTTAAATCGAACCCACAAACCTGCTCACAATCCATTAACACATAACCTTGATATTATTCCCCAAAATCCTATAGGAAATGAAATTGATGGTGATCCACAAGTACAACACAACATACCCGCACATTCTGATCCAATCCAATTGCAGAACTAGTGTTCTGTTGTTATTGTTCGATTTGATTGATTGAATAACCAAACTTGGTTTGTTGAGGTATATATTTTTTAGCTACTAAGTACTAATAGTGGAGTAGATAATGATGGTGGCGGCGGCCTTGGTTTCGGCGGCCTCGGTGGGGACATCCGCCATCTATGACCATCACTAGAGAACATTATACGTAATAAAAACTCGCCGCTCCCGCTTGTGGTGGTGGTGGTGGCGTCGTTTGAAGTGAGAAGTCTGGGCGCCTGGGCGCTAGGGTAGTGGTGGTGGTTGGGTGAGGCGTGGCGTGGGGTGTATGTGGAGGGACAAAGTGAGTGGGATGGTGAAGAGAGAGAAAAGGGGTCAGGATGGGTGGTTTGGTGGGTTTACGAGCGAGAAATGTGGGCGGTCTGGTGGGGCGAGGAGAGAGAAATGAAAGTGGTGAGTGGTGACCTGGTGGGGATTGAGGAGAGAGAAATAGGGGATGGGTGTAGAGACATCACAAAAAAAATCAAAGAAAAAGAAAGAAAAATGAGAAATAATAAAAAATACAAAAAAACAGAAATATTGTTAACGGAAGTTAACAGAGTTAGGGAGAGGTCCTCATTCCATCACTTTCATAGTTCAGGTCCTTATTCCAATTTTTTGCCATAGTTCAGGTCCTTGTTTCATAGTTAACTCCAAGGATAAACTAGCACTAGTGTAGCAAAAACGCGTTTACTATAATATTGACTTTTAGGCACGTGAGGCACAATGGCGTTGACAATCAAGGGCTACAGCAGGTTACGAAGGCCCCTATTGACCGGAAATCCAATCTGCGCATTTTGTGCGACCAATTCTTCTTACTAGCTGACTGATTTATGTGGTGATGAGTCATTGCAAAATTATCCCTTGTAAAGTTTGCCTTTTTACTATTAGTCGTGCAGTTGTGTTAATATATTGGTTGTAAAAGCGATGTATATGGTATCTGTTATGAAGTAAAGACCTTATATTTGAAGTAAGTAAGGCCAAAAAAGTTGTTGAAGTAAGTAAAGGTAAAAAGAGTTGATTTGAAACAAAGGGTTGTCCAGTTATGTTGATATTGGGAATCAATTGGATATTTATTTAGATATTTAAAATTGTCGACCAGTTGGCCGACTGCTGTGTACCATAGTGATAGAATGAATTTTAAAAGATGATGTATATAGTAGTGTATTTGAAGTAGGAAACATGTTATTCAATATTGAAATGAAGTATATTTCCAAATCCATAGTTATCCTTTGCATATACCTTCAGAAAAACGTATTGTATAGCTATCTGTAAGTTGAGAAAAAGACATGGTGATCTTAAACAAGGTTGACCACTTAAAAAAGTGGTCGACCGATATGTACGTTGGTGGAACGTTGTGTACCAATTTGAAAGGCTTCATAGCAATACATAGTGTATATACTACGTTTTTTGAAGTAAGAAATATGTTAATCAAATAACAAATGAAGTATTTTTCGAAATCCATAATTGTAAAATGTATTGCATAGGTAGAACTTTTGAAAATGGGTAAAGTTATATTTTATTTGATAAACCTATAAATTTAGAAAACGAAAAGGTGATTTTTAGAAATGGTTGACCATATAAATTGATGGTAGACTGATGTGTACCATTTTGAAAGGATTCATAGAAGTACAAGGTGTATATAAGAGCTTGTTTGAAGTATCAAACATGTTCTGCATATGTAAAATTGAAGTAATTTTTGTTGGTTTTATTATGAAGTGAATACACCTTAGGAAAATGTTTTAGTATAAATAAGATTTAGAAAACAAATGGTCAGCTAGAAAAATTATCTGGTTGAACAGTTAAGCTACATTTGAATATTTGATATGGCAGTTCATTATCATTAGTGTCGAAGAATATAAGACTGTTGACATTCATTTATGGTGGGCCAATTAAGAAGTTGGTAGATTTACGTATATGCTTGTAAAGCGTAGAGTTGACTTAAAATTGAAGACTTTTGAAATTGTAAGTTACTAAAGAAGTATAAAATAGAAGATAAAAAATAAATAAGTATCAAATAGAAATGATTGACCAAATTTATTGATGGTGCATTAGGTGGAGCTATTAAATTTAGCGCCCTTAAAATTAGGGTGATATACTTGGGAAATAAATAATTGTATAAGATCATTGCTGCACTATTGATACTCATATTAAATTGAAATTAGGGTCGCTTGTACTATGTTTTGGGCCCTTATACTAAAAGTTGTGTAGTTGTGAATAAGTAGGTTCGTATAGGGCAAAAAATTTATGGAGTATGCACCACTGAAAGTTGGTGGTGTAGGCAGGAATGGAAAAATGACCACTATAAAAAAAAGAAATTAATAAGTAAATCTAAATTAGAGGTGAATTATGATTGGCTCCCAATTTGTTCCCATGCATCATTGAAGGATAGTTAGCAGACCATGGCCATGAATGATTAGTCTGAAGGTGTTAGACATGATCATTTATATTGGTGCACCATATAATTCTATGAATGTCCTTGTTGGCAAGAAATTTAGGAGTGAGTGGCTACCAGAACATGAGAATAGTCAACCAAAGCATGTAAAGTTAGTTGCATGAAAGTGTAGAACCCAAAATAAGAAGAAAATACGAATAAGAAAAATGAAACTAAAGAGAAATGGTGGTATGCAACATTGACAACACAGAACTATGTTCTGTGAGATGAAGATCATTGTTGATATGCAACATCCACAAGACAAAAGGATCTTCTATGAAATGAAGATCAAACACACCACATTGTTTAAACCCAAAATCCATAAACCCAGGCATACCCGGGAGCCAAAATAGTTAATGTTTGCATACTACTGCTAAGCCAAAGTAAAGACTACTGCTGTAAGGGATCTGCTGAAGTACCAAAGAGAGTAGTGTCTGCGGGATCTGGTGAAGTACCAGAGGGGGTAGTGACGTTGCCATTGTTGTCTTCCATAGGTTGAGATTCGCCGGCTTGCGTCCCTTGTTCAATCACTCCAGGCTGATGGATATGATTATGTTGCTCGTCGTTGGTATCAATTCAAAGAGGTTGTGCCAGAGAAGAGTTGTTGGCGTCATCCTGTTGTGCATTGCTGTCGTGGCGAGCAACATAAGTTCAGGCATTTTGAGGCTATGAACAATACCCATATTGTCCATGATTTGTCCAAGGCAACTGAACAGAAACTCCTGCCCCTTGATGAGGTGATCTTGCACTTTCTCAATTTTGTCAAGCCTCTTGGTTGAGTCTATAAAACCGTCATTTGCTAGGTAACGAACCTCCTTAATATCCTTGTGCAGCCTAAAGCAATCCCTCTGTATAAAGCCAGTGATGCATTCTAAAGCGTTGCGTGTCTTGGAAGCATTTAAGAACACAAGTTCAGGATTCCCCTTCATGAAATTGGGGTTCGTAAACGACTCAAGAAGGTCGATGAACTCAGCATCCCTCACTGTAGAGCATGCCGGCTCAGCCTTGACAGTTTGTTTGACCTTTCTCTCCCTCACCAATTTGTCATCAACCTTTTTCATCTGCATTCTGTCCATTGTTCCGGAGTTGAAAAGTCCGGATTTAGGCTCCGCAAACTCCCCTTCAATTTCAATGCCAAGTGAGCGGAAATATTGAGTGAAATAATCCGCATAGGGCAGTCCTGTGTTCCCCTTTTTCTTGGCATTGTAAATGTGGTGCATGATGACTGTAGGCATGGACATTGGCTTTTTTTTTATCAAACAATTCATCAAGATCAACACTTTGTCGTCGACATAGTTATAACTCCCCCCTTGGGTGCAACCGTGTGATGGACGGCATAGTGGAGAATTTGAAGTTCGCAGCTCAAGTGATTTGAATTTAAATTAGTGACTGGATAGTTCTTCCCCCACAACTCCTCAACAATGGCCACCCTATCCTCTCACTAAAATTTTCAAAGGGACTTTAAAATCCTCCCCATTGTGTTTGAACTTCAAATATTTCTCTAACAATTCCACAGATAATTCAACAGTGTTACCCACAACATACCCAACATAAATGATCCCCCCATACTTATCAAAGACATATGTTTTATTCCCTAACTTGTCAACTTCCTTTTTTTCCTTCAAACTTGCATAAAAAGCTTTAAAAACATCTGGAAATCCTATTATTGTGCATTTCAACACATTTAACCATCCAGCAGATTTAAACAATTTGTAAAAGAGAAAATCATGCTCTTTGACAAAATCCATATCAAACAAGTATGTTTTCAAAACTGCTCTCTTAGAATATAATTCAACAAACCTCAATGAATGATGCTCATCTCTGAAATAATTCTTCTCTTTGAGCACATCTTCTTGCCCTTCTTGCACATCCACTTTAAGCTTCTTCTTTGAAGTCGTCTTTGTTGTCTTGTTAGCCAATTCAGAGGACTGAGAGGACTTTCTTTTCTTTGAAGCAACACCCTCGTCGTTGTTGGTGTGTGGTTCTTCCTCACTTTGGTCAGTTATTTTGGAGGCCTGGTTCCTTGTTGTCATTGTGCAGGGAGGATTATTGGTGGCCTGAGCAATGGCGTTCGTAGATGTTCCATTTTCCTTTGTGGCCTTCTCCTTTATAGACCCCTGAACTGGTTGAGAAGCAGCAGCGGCGGTGGGCTTAGGTTTTCCTTTTTTCTCCTTATTTTTGCCCCCCTTTGACACCTCTTTTTTGTCTTTGACCACTATTGGAGGTTTTAGAATTGTGGCATTTGGCAAAGACGCGTCGCGAAGAGCGGCCATCGTCTTTGGGCGATTGGGGCGAGTCATTTTCGGGGGAAGACGGACCGTCGTCATTTGGCGATCGCGGCGCGTTGTCTGATCTTGATGGCGGCGCGTCGTCATCTTTGGTTGGACGCGCGTCGTCATCGGGGTGAGGCACATCGTCTTTGGAAAAATTACCGCCGTCGCTGGCGAAAGAAATGGTATCTTTGGTAGAATTAGGCGGTTGATTGTTGGATGGTGGACCAGTTGAGTCGTTTGGTGGATTGTTGGGGTCTGGAATATCATCGTTTGAATTGTCAATGGGGTCGTTTTTTGGTGGGATTTTTGTTTGTTTTGATTTGGGAACTTTTGCTTTGTTATTTTTAGTTTTTTTGGAACAGGTTTTAGGTCTAGCCATTGTTGGAATAAAGCTTGATGGGGGAGAAGATGAAGGAAATCAAAGAGAAGAAGATGTGATTAAAGGGCGGTTGGTTTCGTATGAGGAGATGAAGTGCATGTGAAGTGAGTTAAGTGAGAAGAAGTTGAAGTTACTTTGTGGTTATCCAATAAGAAAAATTAGGGCGGTGGTAAGAAATTAAAAGGAGAAGTTGGTGTAGTAAGGGTAAACTAGTAAAACCATATATCATTCATGGTCGACCAATCGGTAAATATGGTGCACTACTATGTTAACCATAGCATAACACATGCCATAGTTTAGAACATAGTTTAAAAACAAGAATAGAATTTAAAATAATTTTGAGAGAAAAACAAAAGAATTAAACAAATTGTTGTTTATGACTAGGCAATAAAAAAAAGGAAAAAAAGTAAAAGTTGTTTTTGATAAAGTTGGTGTAGTAAGGTTTAAATGGATATAGAAATAATGGTCGACGAAACTGAAAATAATGGTGGACTATTATTTTAACCATAGCATAAGATAGACCCTTATTTAGAAATTAGAACATAGTTTAAAGAATAAAACTAAATTATTAATTTTTAGAGGAAAAAATAAATTTATAATTAATTGTTGATTTTTCAAAATAATTTTCCTAAAAAAGAAATATAGTAAATGTTGTTTTTCATATAGGGAGTCACGGCTTGTGCAGATGAGGTTATATATTTCTAATGGTGCACTAAACTGTAAATTGGTTTACTAATACTTATGGGGTATTAAATGATAAAATGAGTTGGGTGATTTATGAGTAGTATGAAGTACTTTAAATTTAGAAATGAAGTAATGAAAGAGAAATTTAGAGTCAGAAACAAAAAAAATTAGTGTATTCTTCGAAATATATAGAATCAATTATGATTAAACTCTTTTGAGGGAAAGATTGATTGATTGATAGGGTGTAAAATCCAACAAAGTTTCAAATTTGAACAACTCAAGGTAGGAGGGCGAGATCGTAAACTCCAGTTTAAGACACTTAATACTTCCAATGAAACCAAAAAATACTCCAGTTTAACAAACCTTGTTACATAACTGGTCAGCTATTATAATATTTCGTTAGACCAAGTCAATGAAGGTGGAAGATAATATAAAAAGCGTTTGATTAGTAGAGACCAATAACTTTATTGTTTGCCAAATATTGTTGACAATATTACTATTGATGAAGTGCAAAGATACATTGGTCGACCTGTGTCAAATTGGTCAACCAATTACAATAGTACTGTGATTTTCTGCACATTATGCAAGGAAGTAGTGCAGTAAAACTATTGTAGGCAACGAAATTGAAAAAGAAGAAGGTTACGCAAAAGAAGCGTCATATATTACATTGAAAGGGATGAGTAAATACATCTTACAAGATGATTCCCAAAAGATTGTAGCAAAATCATCCAATGCGAGATATGATCTAATCCACAAAAGGTTAAAATCCACAATAGTTAGTTACAAACCAAAGAGGTTCCCTATTGACAAAAGGTTACAATTCAATTGAGGTTTAGAGAATTGTAACAACCCCATCCTTCCCACATGGAATTACACAGGTTTGTTGATTGTTGGATAAGCAAATGGTAGCTCCGGATGCGAAAGCGGTGGCGGTACTCTTTGACATGAAAAAATGAATCAATATGCATGAAATTACTAGAATGGAAATCAGATTGGTTGACCACTTACCTGGATTAATGCATGCAAACCCTTGGGAGAGGATGTAAAATTTGGTAGTGCCGTTGTACATAAAGAGGTACCCACCCAATAAACCTTGAGGTTCTTTGTAAAACCAGGTTTGAAAAGGGAGGTCTTCAACTATTTCTTCAACACTTTGCAATCCCACCCTAGCCTCGGTTACAATGTAAATGTCGGGTTTGGCCGTATGACATATCATACGAACTTTGTCCGGAAAGGAGGACCTAGTCATACCCCTTGCATTGTGAACGACAATCGTCATGCCTTTATGAATTTTGGGAATGCTCCGAATTTCAGGATGGTGTATCTTAGAATTAACCTCGAAGGAGTCCACTGTCACTCCAATTGTTTCGGGATTGAGCCAATACCTTGAAGATGGTGTCAAAAGCAAGTCATGGTACCGTCTTTTGATTTTGATTGGGCTGGAAACAGACCTTCTACTCTTAAGGTGGATCTCCAATTGTTTCATTTCTTTCATTGTTTGGTAAACTTGAACAGCATCCGAGAAGCTAGCGATGATGGTCTTAACGGGCTTGGTATTGAGTGAGCAGCCATCTGCTAAATAGCACACCCATGGATCTGGGTCTAGGAATGGAGCTAGGTCAGGGGGCAGGAGGATGTTGGATCTTTCTTTGTCAAGTTCTTCAAACACCCAATCGATAAAAATATGCATAAGAGGAGATAGATGAGCCAGATCTGAAATTTGGGGGACATTAGCATGTACTAAGTGGCCTTGAGGAGTTATTCTCTTCAAATTGCTATAAACGATTGGGGCTGCTCTTGGATGGCGCAAGAAGGTGCGTTACCAATTATGTGGCACGTTCGTCAGCTTGTCTCCCTCACAGAAAAAGAACTTGGTGTTGTTGTAATCCAAAGAAGGATAGCTATGGTACGACTTGGCTAGGTGGGTAATAATCTTCATTATTTTGAATTTCATGGGCGGCTGATTTTTTTTCTCACATATTGAATCATAACCATAATCATACATGAATTCATAAGGTGATTGTGGGTCAGCTAAGGGTGATGAAGGTGTGTGTAGTGAAGTTGGAGGTGTTGGCTTAAACGACAAAGGGCGAATGGTCATGATAGATTCATATGTCTTGTACCAAGGTTTTGAAGGACTTTGGGTAAAAACTGAAATAGATGCTGGAGGGGTGTTTGCCAAAGTAGTAGGTGGAACTAACCTTGTCTCGCCTTCTGGGCTACGAGTTCCACTAAGGGGTAGATATCGCTCTGGAGAATTAGGGGTCTCAAGGAACTCCATTGATGAAGAGCTTTGGTCCAAAGGCGAGGTAGGGGTGTATGGTGGAGAGTTATGATTGGAATCCGTCATATTGGTGGACTATTGTGTTGCTGTTAGTAGGATTTCGTAAAAGTGCAAAAATGTTGCTTGAGACAGTTAGGCTCTATTTATATGGGGGCGGATTATTTGGGGGGGAAGAATACGTTTTCCAAAACCCTTTAAATTTTGAAATCCCGCCCATAATTGAGGTGATTGGTGAGTGTCAAAGTTGAATATCACTTTATTTGTTGTAATTATGGTAGACCAATTATTTCTTATGGTGCACAGCTCGTTAACAAAATTTTAACTAAGTGCCAGATGGTTGAATAACCTGCTTAGCTTACGTAGTTCATCTAATTAAATTACGATGATAATATTGGAGGATGTACGATTATTTATAAAGGTAACAACTGAAGTAAAGTAAGTTATTGAAAATAAAACACGAAACGATTGGTTTATGAGTAATGATACCATGAAAACACAATTCAATCCCATTGTGTTGGTTGCCAATCCGCGTTTGTCTTGTCCTTAGACCACGAAGCGTAGTTTATAACTTTGTTATGCATTTTTTAACAGAACAAATGGTATAGAAAATTAAAGTGAAATTTTTAAGGAAAAGAATACGGAAAATAATATTAGGGACATTGGACGACATACGTAGAAATCAAAGTCCTCAGGTTGGCTTGGTGGCATGTAACAAATCGATTGGCTTTGTAGGCTGATTTGTGTTTCTAATAAGGGTCCACTTGAGGATACCATCTGCGGACGGTAATTCCCCTCACCAAACAAAGCAGACCTTACTGGGTTTGACGGAGCAGTTGAAGGTCCGGTGGGTTTCGTGGATTGTGGTTCATTTTTGGAAGTCGATGGCAAACCGGGGCAGTTACGAGCGACATGTCCCGGAAGCTCGCATTTGGGACAAGCCTTACCTCTATTACGAGGTGGTGGCCTTGGGGGATTCATCACACCTCTGTTGGCCAAGTTGCATGACTTGCTGAAATTTGCGGAGAAGTTTAGAATAACGTCTTGAAGACCTTGACATTTTATTATCATCTATCGATGCGTCGTAGCAAACTTCGTTACACATGTTAGTTAGTGTAGCATATCTCATGCGTCGATGTATATCAGGGGAATACCCAGATTCTACGGCCACATGACCCCCTTCTTTAGCATGAATTGTCCACCTCCTTTAAAGGAGTCCTGATGGCATTATCTCCATGCCTTGATACTTCATAACTGCAATAATGTGCCGACAAGAAAACCCAACAGACTCAAGTTTACCACAGTAACAACTCATAGTGTTGTCTTCCTTGGCGTCCAATACAACCCATTGAGGTCCGTGTGAGGATACTTGGATAGGTAGTACGCATTCAAACCATTCTGGGCCACTACGTTGCGGTCCTGGTGTTTATTCTCAAATTTGAACTCCGTACAGAATACATGGTATGCCGCCCTTGTGTAGACTTGTGAAGCATGCTCTTCAATTCTGGTCAAGCAACTCCGAAGGACCGGAGTAGTGTGCTCAGACACGAAATCTAAACCCGTTTCCTTTAGACGTAGTTCTGTTAAAGCTTGGTCATAGGAGTGCACGAAGTCAAACAAACGCATCCTATGGTCCACAAATAGTTTCATGTACGAATTCATACTCTCGCATCTTTGCGTTGTTCGCATGCCGGCAAAGAAACAATCTCTAAACCACGCCTCCGCCCACTTGTCCTTGTTTTTATAAAGCCATTTCACCCAATTGTTATCTTTAACCCCAAAATGGTCTATGAAAACCTCCCACGCAGCCTCAAAGTTTTCCTTGCGTCGATGTTTATTCGAAATCTTGACAAAACCAAAGGTAAAAGCGTTTCGAACATGTTGCATTGCATTGCGCTGCAAATGCCATAGACAAAGACGGTGGGTAGACCCAGCGAACTTTGTTTGTATTGCGCTGGTGATGGCTTTATCCCCATCGGTTATGACCGTTGTTGGTTTTTGTTGGTTCATGGCTATGAGGAAATAGTTCAACAGTCAGTTGTATGATTCAATTGCCTCGTCGGACAATAAAGCACAAGCAAAGACAACGATCTGACGATGGTTGTTCACCCCCACCAAAATGACAAATGGCATATTATATGCATTGACTTTATAGGTTGTGTCAAATCCCATAGTGTCGTGGAATGTTGCGTAGTCAAGACGAGATTTTGAGTCGCACCAAATAATACACTTTAGCCTATTCTTCTCATCTACCTCGTGATGGAAATACATCATTGGATCCATGGTTTTCTTCGCATTCATGTAACCAAGGAGACCCTCCGCATCTCCATCTAAAGGCAAATGTCTTCGCTATTGAGTAATCAAATTGTACAAGTCCTTTGGCACGAAACCCAAATGTTCCAATCCTACTTGTCTTCGTAGGTAACATCTAATGGACGATATCTTCATCCCACACTTGTACATTTGAAGTACTTACTCCTTAATTCCCTCGGGTATTGTTCTATGGGATCTAAGCCAATGAACCAAATGTGGTGAGACAAGTGGGTGTGAGTGATCGTTCAAGAATTTGCTGACATACCACTTTCCCGTTGCTTGGTCACATTTCAGGTTACACCTTGCCTTTTACTCACATCTAGTAATTGACATGTCTTTCCTTGTCCGTTTACCTGGTTCAATGTTAGTTTGTCTGGTCCCCTGGTTTGAGCAAATCATAAGTCGTCCAATAGTATACCCGGTCACTCGACTTTGCGTCGCATAACTGAGTCTCCTACTAAACCCTATCAACCTCGCGTAACAGTTATACCACTCCTCTCCTTCCTCTAACGAATCAAACTTCATTAGCAAAATCTGGTCCGTGGTGGGGGGCATTAAGGCAGTACCATAATCAGTAGTCACATCATCTTCACTCTCATCGTCCGATGAGATAGGAACTGAGGCATTCCCTGCTGTTTCTTCACCCATCTCCATATTCTGAGACTCGGAAGACTCATGAAAAGTGGATTCATCCGGATGCTGCGACGGTGTCCCTTCAGTGCACGTATCCTTCCTCTAGCCTATTTAGAGGGAAATACAACATACCAAGGATTTAGCATTCCCAAATGTCATGAATATAACTTTTTACATTCATTCCAAATCTACACGCATGATAATCTTTTTTAAGAATGAGTCGTGCCTTCAAACATGTCTTCATGCTTACTAAAGTTCGTCATTAATATATATGAACCTACGCAATATTATTCACTTAGTAGTGGATCACATACTAACTGATCAACTATTATAAGAACGAGGCATGCCCTGATGCATGCCTTAATGCTTACTATAGTCGGCCAATTTAAACTATGGTGTGCCATAGTGAGGACTAATCTCAATATTTTTTATATCATTCACTTACTAGTGGACCACATATTAACTTATCAACTATTATAAGAACGGGGCATGCCCTGATGCATGCCTTAATGCTTACTATAGTCGGCCTATTTCAACTCTGGTGTACCATAGTTAGGACAAATCTCAATCTTTTTTATATCATTCACTTACTAGTGGACCACATAGTAACTGATCAGCTATTATAAGAACGAGGCATGCCCTGATGCATGCCTTAATGCTTACTATAGTCGGCCAATTTAAACTATAATGTACCATAGTTAGGACAAATCTCAATATTTTTTATATCATTCACTTACTAGTGGACCATATAGTAACTGATCAACTATTATAAGAACGGGGCATGCCCTGATGCATGCCTTAATGCTTACTATAGTCAGCCAATTTAAACTATGATGTACCATAGTTAGGATATATCTCAACCTACACAATATTATTGAAATACTAGTGGACCACATACTAATTGATCAACTATTATAAGAATGAGGCATGCCCTCATACATGCCTTCATGCTTACTATAGTCGGTGAAATTTAACTATGGTGTACCATAGTTAGAAAAAATCTAAACCTACGGAATTACAGTATGTACTATTTTACCGGTAAAAAACAAAAAGAGAAAAAAGTAGGGATTCAAAATTTGAAGTACGATGCATGCCTATTTGGTTAAAATAGTGGATGATATTAAAATCAGTCGACCATTATATGGATACAGACATGTTAATTGGAAAGAATATGACAACTAATAGCATGTCTGTCATGGTTATCTCTGGTTTGTAGTAGTATATTGAAGATTAAAGCCTCATTTAAATAGTTCTATATCTGTGGTGGAGAATTTGTGATAATGATGCAGGATTTGAAACATGAATAAAGTACAAAAATTGAAGAGGGATGACAATATAATAATTATGCATACAAATACAATTGACAATACATCTAAGCTCAACGGGGATAGTTAAATTGCGTACCTTTGCTGAAGATAAGAATGTATTTCTTATATCATTTGTTGGCTTTAGATAAGAATGTGGTGGAGAAGAATGGAAGGTGGATGACATAATGAGAAAAATGTTTAGATTGTTGAGTAAATTTGAGAAATAAGTAGAGGTTGTTAAAGGATCATTTATGATAGGTTGATGAGGTAACATTTATGATGTCCCCTTTGTTTCAATTACCCGGTAGAAATTTAATGGTCCTCATTATCTTATTCCGAAACTGCAAGATGTCTTATAATATGGGCGACCACAATATATTACTAGCCGACCAAAGATACATAAATAATAAAACAATACTAATTTGGAACTGAATTTACAGTGCAACCCTTTTCCCTCTCGAATTTTAATTTTTAAATTTGAATTGATTTGCAAACTTCATTTTTCCTCTAAAAACATATATTTTCATTATTTGATGGGCTTGATTTCATTTGACACTATATCTACAGCAGAGTTATTGCAACCTAAAACTCAATACAGAAAATGAGAAGGGAGCAAAGTAAAGCAAAGGGTGGGTCAAGCAAACATGGTGTTGTTGGAAGTAGTAAACCGAGGAGGAGGAAGAGAGTATCTAGGAAAGGAACCAAAACTACCATCAAGAATGACAAGGTACAAAAACGACCTCTCCTACCTAGCTACACATTTGATATGAGTTATGTTCGTAGATCCAACTTCAATTTTATAGGTTGTTTGAAAGAGATAGTTGATCATTTATCTTCAACTGTAATAGCATGACATACCCCAAAGTTGTGAAATCTTTATATGCCACCATGAGAAAGAAAACAGAGATTGTGGAGGGCTGTGAAGTACAAAATGTTGATGGTCTTGAGAGTATTATTTACGTGGCTCGTGTTTTGGGTCATGAAGTAGAAATTTCTGAACAGCTAATAGCTGAACATTTGGAATTGTCAACGGAGGGCTTAAACCTGCCAAAAGAACTTTCACAATTTACCCTTGAAAAGAAAAACATTATAATAGAAGATCTATTTGGGGCAAACAATGATGCAGGATTGAAGCTACATTGTAACGATTTGGTAGGGGAATTCAAAATCCTTTACAATGTACTATGTCACACAGCCACGCCACGAGGGGGCAAGCAAGGTTTTTTAGACGACTCTCATTTGGTTGTGATGAATTCTTTAATGCATGATGATATTGATCAATTGGTTAATCTACCAAGCATCATGATGTATTGGATAATTTCTGCATTAGAGAATAAAAAGCTAGGATTGCCTTATGGGAAGTATTTAACAACGTACTTTGAAAGTTGTGGATTGGATTCATCTAAAGAGTACGTTGAAAATCGGGTTGCTCGTTTTAGTGCTTCAAACATAAAGTTGATGAAATTTGAAAAAATAGATGATGAATGGATACGACCCCAACAAATGTCACCACAACGTGATATGGATATTGAAGACGTGTCACCGGAGGCATGTTGGAGGGATGTCATGAGGAAGGTCGACAGCCTTGCTAGAGCTCAAGAAAAAACTAGTCGCCAGGTTGAGAAAATCATGAGATATTTGGGAATTGTCAACGAATACACAAATGAAGACGAGGCCTTAAATGATGCTAGGGCTGCATCACTTTTAGCAGAATACCCGGATTTTGATCTTGACTTTTAATTTGTCGTTAAAAAACACAATGTGTGACGGATTATTTTGTGGAGTGCAATTAGTTTTATGGATTGAAAATGTAGATCCGCCAAATATTTTGTTTCACCACTTATGTTATTCAAAGTTGTACTCCAGTTATAATATATATAATGTGGAATGTTGCAGATTTATTACAAAGCTGTTGTTTACCCCCCTCCAATTCTTTACTTTGGCCACTTTATAAAGAAAACTCGCGAGGTCGACCATGAAAGAAGATTAGCGCATCATACTTACTCCAAAATAGAATGAATTGAAAATGAAGTACAATGAATTTATTGGTCTACCAACACCAGTAGTAGTTATCTAAAGATAAACACTCATTATTTAAATATGTGATCAGTAACACCAGCCCTACCTTATAAAACTAAAGGGGGCAAGCTCATTTCAGATTGACCAACTATCTCAAACAAAGAGCTAGGGTTTTTAAAGTACTACCATCGACGACCACCTTTGAAACTTTCCTCATGACTCCGAGATCCAAAGACAAGGTGGAGAAGTCCCATAATAGTAGGGTCAGCAGAGGCGTAAGTTTCTTCATCTTTATTGTCTTTCTTTCGATCTGTGTGAATAACTTCTTAATTGTTGCTACTGTTTGACTTAATTGGGGGAGAAGAGGTTATGGCCTCAACAGTTTACGATTCATGAAGAACTGGAATTCAGCAGGCTGAAGACTACTGGAGCGTCAGAAATGCAAGTGTGGGACTAAATTTGACGTCCTGAGTTCTATAACGGATGATAATCCAGCTAGAAGGTTTAGCACATGTCGAGGTAGAGATATAAGTTTTCTTACTTAATTTTTAAAAATATTGAGAGAAAAAACAGAAAGGAAAGAAAATGGTTTTCGGATGAGTGAGAGAAACAGTGATGACATTAGTTATTTTATTAAATTACAAAAAGTCCACTCTAAATACATACATTTGTGTTTATGAGTGATAGAAAAATAGAAAGAAAATAGTTGTGGGATGAGTGACAGAAATAATAACAACATTAGTTATATTAATAAATATTGCAAATCCCACATTATAGCCGACCATTTATTTAACCGTAGTTAACTTTTACAAACCCAGGATGATGGCTGTGGAGAATGGGATTGGATTGATCCTTCGGTGTACGAACTGGCCTCCCAGTTCATTCCTTTGCTGAGAGATGAGCTCCTTCAGATGATGAAGGCGAAGAATGTGGAAGACACTGTGACGTTCAACTACGAACAAGAAATAAATAAGGTACCAAGATGAAATCGCTAAACTAAAGGAGGAGAAGCAACTACTCAAACTTGAGAAGAGGCCGGCTCATGATAATTTGTCAGCTTTGGAAGCCAGGAGAGGAAGAAAATTATTTCACATGGCTAAAGAGTGTGTAGTTGTGTATTTGTAGTAGTTGCTATTTGGTGTTTTTCCAAAGTGCTTGGGAAAATTTAAGATCGTATGTATTGAATTTGGTGCTTTTTGCGTAGGTCTATTTAGTCAGTTGGAGTCTGTTAATTTTGTTGGTTGTTTTTAGCTAGTAATTTCGGCGGCCATATGGGCTGGACTCCTCACGAACCAAGAACAATCATTATGTATTTTGTTTGTCGCATATTTTTCGTTACCCTTTTTATGTACTTGGATCAAGATCTTTACTCCTATTCAGGGACAAAAAAAAATTACTCCAACTAAAATGAATTATACATGCTGTGTGTGAATAACATACTTCAATTTTAAGAACAAAATAATTGTATTGGTCTACCAGAATTCGTTCATGCCGACTATGATAACATATCATTACCGCCCTATGGATTTTTTATTTGAGGACTACCGCGGTACCGCCCTATGAATTAATAAGTAACTATTACTCCAAAATACACATTTTTTAATTTTTCACAACACTAAGTTACTTCATTTATCACTCTAATAAATCAAAATATGTGTCAACCAAATTTATAACTAGTAGACCAAGTTTAATGGAGCAAAACCCAACCCCTCAGATGTATTATTATTTATTTTTATAGGTGACAGTATATATAGTACAACTACATATTTCATTGACTACTGTTGACCTAAAGTCCTAAATATCTTTGCCCTCTCTCTCTCATAAGGGAGCCTAACCTAAGCACCATTATCATCCGCGCTTTTCATCGCTCACCCACAACAATGGCGAGAAGTAAAGTTTGTTCAAGATCCACTCGTAAGAGGCGTAAATCACAAAGCCCATCTCTCGTATCGCCCCAAAACAGTCCCAATTTACAAGAACCACCACCACAGACCTCCAATTTACAAGAACCACCACAATCCCCAAAAATATTAAAATATTGCCATTTACCCTCTAGTTCCAAACCTACTACGGAAAATGACTTTGCTGCAGTTGACCCACATAGTAATTCAATCAGATCCCCTAATACCAGAGCCAAATCGAAAGCCGGAAAGTCCTCTAACTCAATTCCTACCAAGTCGGTCACTCATGAACCCAATATACAAACAACGGCGACGGAGAAGGGCAAGGTTGTCCACGACGGAAAGTCCGTGAAGGGCAAGGTCGTGGACAACGGAAAGGGGCAGGGCCATCGACAAAGGCAAGGCGAAGGACAAGGGGAAGGCCGCCTATTCTACACCCACCGCTTCTGTGGAGGCAAAGAGAGATGCAAAGCGTCAAAAGGTGACAGAGGAGAGCACTGACGAAGAAAATGAGACATCAGAAGAGGGGGACCCAGCTGAGGAAGAAACCACTTCAAGCTCTTCAGATTGTGAGGTAATTGATGAGAACATTCTTCGTCAATAATATGGACCAGTGGACAAATGGCTATTCTCTGATTTATTCCACTTCGTAAGGTACATCCATTACTTTGCGGACCGCTTCGTTTTACCTAAATTCTCATTTGATATGGACTATTTGAACAAAGAGAATTTTTTGTTCTGTGAATTGTTTGATAAAGCTGGTTGGCTTCTTATGTTTGCAACTATTGATCAATTTATGGATCAAGACATGTTCAAAATTTTTTTTGCTAGTTTGTCTAAGAAAAAAGTGTTAAGGGAAGGTAGAGGAGTTTGTTTGAGGGATGAGTTAGGTTGCAAGGTCTATTCAGGATATATTATGGGAAAACAAGTTGAGGTTTCAAGGGCTAAGTTGGGAAAAATATTACGTCTGAAGTCTGATGGTGATGATTTAGATAAGTTGGTGAAGCGTATGACTGGGGAGAAAAGGGCATCCATTATAAAGTCCTTGTTTGCTGAGGGATATAATGGTTACCATATGAATGCTAATGACTTGCCTGGGGAGTTGAGTGTACTCCACTATGTTCTGACCCAAACTGTAACACTTAGGGGGGTAGCTACGATGCAATTGATGATAAGATCTTGTTGGTGATGGACTCCTTGGTTAGTCGGAGGTTCAACCTGTCGTTGCCTAGTATAATGTTGCACATGATAAAAAATGCAATGCATGGTACAAAATCGGGCCTTCCATACAAAGGTTTGTTCACCTTGTTTTTCTTAGAGCAAGATTACAATGTTGATTTGGAGAGAGAACGTGTTAAGCCTCAAATGTTTGACTCTGGAACCATTTCTAGGATGAAATATGTGAAAGTTCGATAGGAGGTTGGTTAGAAACCGTCCCAACAAACACCTAGATATCCCTTCCACATCTGTTACTCCTAAGGATGGTGTATATGCCAGGCTAAAAGAATGGTTTATGGAGCCCAAGTTCATGAAAGGTGGTAGTGAGGGAGTTATGTTTAGGTCCAGCAACAAAAATGACATGATTATGTATAGCACCGCTCATTTGGGAAGGTGTTGCTTGAGAAATTTTATGGAGACACCTGCTGTTTATGGAAAGGTGAAAGATGTAGAGGAGAAGAAACGCATGCTAGAACGTGATTCTAAGTATTCAGCCAATTCAAATCAGTGGATTGTATCATGTCTTGTGCAAATTGCTGATCAGTTTGACCTCATCTTGCCTGCACCACCTATGCGAAATGAAGGTGCTCCTGCTGAACGAGGCACCCCCAGTCATCGAGCCACCCAAGCTGAAGGAGGCACCCCCACTGAAGGAGGTGTAGCTGCAGGAGATTCTGACCAAGAAGGAATTTATGCAGTTCGTCCAGCCCCTATTGGTGAAGACTCATATTGAAACGAGTATCCTTAAGAAGACGGCGAAGGAGTTTCTGTCCCGGGTATGCCTGGGTATGTTGATGTAATAAGTTTTAAACATTTCTATCCTACTTTTATTTGCCCCGGGTATTCCCGGTCCTTCAAGTTGTAATCAAATTATAAGATCCACCTGGTACTTTAATTTGCCTTTAACTGATGGTGAACGATAATGGTATGCCATCGCGATTATGGTTGTAGTAAGTTTATAATTTGGAAGGGATATTTGTCTTACTATTTTGTTATGTATGCAAATGAATGGTAGGTTCCAGTGTTGGAGTTTTTGGTTCAATGGTTCAACTATTGAGCTCATTTTCGCACCATTATTGTGGGTCACTTTAATGGTGCACCATTAAAATAAATGGTAAATTTGAACCTTTGTATTTCATTTTAATGGTGAGCACTTAAAGGACATTGAAATTTTCTTAAGACACTCAGTATTGGAGGACCATAATGAACTATGGTGGACCTTAATATTTAAAAGTATCCTATAACACATAAACTAATTTGTATGTCAAAAATATAAGGAGCTCATTTGGGTGACCTCATTTGTGCACCATCCTTGTAAGCATGCACAAAATGGTGCACCATTAAAATAAATGGTAAGATTGAACCTTTGTATTTCAATTTAATGGTGAGCACTTGAAGGACATTGAAATTTTCTTAAGACACTCAGTATTGGAAGACCATAATAAACTATGATGGATCATAATATTTAAAAGTATCCTATAACGCATAAACCAATTTGTATGTCAAAAATATAAGGAGCTCATTTGGGTGACCTCATTTGTGCACCATCCTTGTAAGCATGGACGTTGAAATCTTCTTAAGACAATGAGTATTGGAGGACCATAATAACCGATGGTGGACCATAATAATAAAAAGTATCCTATATTACAAAAGCCGTCTTTGCAGTTGGGCTTAACACGACCCGACCCGACCCGACATTGAATTATTGAAAACTTGACCTAGGGTAATAATAACAAACCTGCCTCCAACTTCCCAACATGCTCCAAAAATAACAACACACCAAACACCAAAGCTTCGTCATCTCCTCTGCCACACTCCACACAACAAGTGCAACCAAAAGCTTATATTTCCGGCTTCAATGGAGGGAAACACCAGTTCATCGCGTCTAATTATTTTTGCAGCTTCTGTATTTGCCGAGATCTTTCCTAATATCCTTCCTGAGTGGGTCGAGAATCCACTTCCCCCCATCATAATAAATTAAAGACAACCTTCGAGAAACACGAACTACTGAAAAACAATAATCCACCAACCCCTGGCACGCCGGAAGTGGTGACCAACCACACTCGCTACTTTGTCCCTAATGAAGATGTGAAATACAAACTAGTGAAGGCTTCAACCCTTCGTTATCTCATTCTCCATCCCAATTTGGCAGAGGGGAACATGAGAGATGTGCAAATGATGAATGCTGAAGGGAGGCTGGTGGCTGGCCATCTGTTTACTTTGACTAATGTCTCTCATTTGTCGTGGAAGAGCCTAGAAGGAAGAATCGAATGCCTTAAGTGTTTAACAAACCACCCAAGGTGGCCCATTCTTCCTGCTGATTGGAAAGTGTTGGTGGACCATCCTATGGTGCTGCCTGAAACCTTTGTCGGTTGTATTTTGACAAGCGTATCTACAAAGGGCTTTCATGCGGCTTACTCCAACGCTGTCAACGTCTACCAGCTTGAAGTGGGGGTCAAACAAGTCGAGTTTGAGATGCAGCAAAGTAATTGGTTTAACCCAAACCAATTCAGAAACTACCACTCGGTTTTTAAGGCTATGCCCCAATACTGGCGCGTTCTGCCTGAAAACATTATCATCGATTGCTTTGACGAGGGACATTTGGCTGCACACCCCGACCTACGACGTACACCAAACCTTGATGATGACAACAGAATGCTTGTTTGGAATGCAAGAGGTATAGCCCGACCCTCCTTTCGCTCTAATTTCCTCTACTTGTGTCAATTGCATCGGCCTGACCTGTTTGTTATTACCGAGATCTGAGTGGGACCGATAAACGCTGAAAATATAGTGAGAGGCTTGTCATTTCAACACTCATTGGCTGTTGAATCGGATGGGTTAGCAGGGGGGATGTTGGTCTTGTGGACAGACAACATTGATGTGCGAGTCATCAAGAAGGGCAAATTCATCATCCATGCCATTGTTCAGAGGAAGCTGGAACTTTAGCTTCAACGTTGTTACAATGGTTTTTGCCCGAGACTCAACTAATGATGTCTCCCATCATCCGCTAAGTTTTTAATGCTTTTGTGATCCTTAACATTTGGCTTTATGTGTTCAAGGATTTGTGTCCACCAACTTTTATGTTTGCTACAATTTAACTTTCAGCTGTACTTGCATTCTACTTATCCATGTTTAATATGAATTCTCAATGTTTCATATGCATTCTCAATGTTTCATATGCATTCTACTTATCCATGTTTTATATGGATTCTCAAATATCCCACCATCTTTCAGCACACATACACCAGTTTTCCAATCATTTTACTCATCATAGTCGTGTCTAAATAAACAATTGGTCAACTATTACCTAGTCTATATACCAATTCACTTGCCCATTTGAAGATGCTATGTAGCTAAGTAATTTATAATCCAACCTTTTGGTGCACTAGTATGTATAATAGGTCGTTCAACATGAGTCATTTACTCGTCAAAGTCGTGTCTAAATAAATAATTGGTCAACTATTACCTGAATTGGGCAGTCTATATACCACACAACATTCCAATTTTTTTTTTGGAAGGTGAATTCAACTAATTTATGACGACCAAAAATATAAATACAACACTCGTATGTTTCAGTATAATAGGTCTTCGTAACTCTCTTTGAACCTGAGTCATTTACTCGTATGTTTCAAGTCATCGAGTGCCGTGATATTCACTTACCCTTACAAATAGAACACTTTCATCCTTTAAAAGACATTAAAATATTTAACTGGTCCACCACTTCATTTTACATTCTCCACCAATGACAAATTAAGTTCTCCCTTACACTAATATTGCTCTGGTAAACTATTTAACTTGTTTTGGACCATAATTTACACATCACTTTACAAAATGTTTTAAAAGGATAGGTAGGCTATTTAAACTTCTTTTTAGAAAGAAGCTCGGATATGTTTTCTATTACTGTTCCATGAAGCGTAGTTCTCTCAATTGAGTCCAGCATTAGGTTCGAGTCCGACATCACCACTTTAGTCAAGATACGCAGCCGCAACCCCGAAACATCCTAACATACAAGGACCTCAGTTACATGACCAAAAAAAATAAAGGATAATACAGTCCTTTTGGTATTAACAAAACCGTTTACCTGAAATGTGCGATTGGTTAGCTTAGACAAATCCCCTCTCTCAATCATGTATTTTATTGTAAATATACCGCAATCGTTCCTGCATTACTTGTAATATCAGTAACCAACTTCATTTCAAGTTGACCTAAAGTCCTCAGCAATATAACAAATAAACGTACCCATTGATTTGTCCGACAACCTTTGGACTATCAATTTCATACTTGTCCATATCCTCCCCAAGTGGAAAAATATCTTTTCTACGAAAATATTCGGTAAGATGCTGAACCTGAAGTGACATTCACATATTTAAGTGGCAGGCAGGCATGCATATTAAGGAAACTTATCCGAAACATCGGGAAAAATAGAACACATACCACAGTTTGAGCCTTAGTATACCGACCCCGCCAAGCCAAAGAATCCAAATTAAACACTTTTCTTTAACCAAGTCCATAATGCACAAACTCCAGTGGTCATCGATACAAATTGGAATAAAAATCTGCAATTAATGGTACATTCAATTAATATCAAATTAAAAAGTAGGTCACCATCATTTCCTGTTAAACCTTCTCAATGACTCAAACGCTTTAGTTCAAAAATTTATTACCAATTCTGCTTTGTCTCTTGATGCTCGGGGTATGAAGTACGGTGTTATAAAAGTATCCATAGTATGCCTAAACGTTTTTGGAGTAGGAGGGGGTGGTAGCAAAATACCATTCTGCAGAGACAACACGGATATTAAACTTACAAATAACCATTCCACAACAACATAACTACCATTCCACAACAACTCACAGACATTTTAACTTACAGATAGTAAACTCAGCAAAAACAGATGCTTGCCTCCATCCAAAGTACCCTCCTCACTCAACACAGCAACAAGAGTATCCATAGCCTTTACAAATATAGAAAGAGTCTCGTGTCAAGTTTGGGTATCCAGCTGTATAATTATGCGCATACAATAACCTAATCGTCAAATAGATTTAACTTACCCCGGTACCTATTCATCTTTCCGGGAAGAAGTTTCTGAAATCGTTTTGGCTCGTTTTCCGCCTACACAAACGGGTATGGCTAAAAAGACATTCACTGCAACATAGCGACAACAATAATTAGTTAGCACATCCAATTAGTCAAATTAATATCATGATCATTGAAAATACTGACCTATCACTATACGCAACATTGTTGAACACATACTGCAACAACTTCACCTCCCTCATTGTGAATCCACTACCTTTTGAAGTACTTTGAAAGGGGTTGGCAAATCGTTTATTTTGATGAGATGTTTCGGAGGAGAAACCTTGGATAACACACTCTCCTTCTCACCCGTTATCATCAAATCCTCAGTGCCATCATCAGTCCTGTTTTCAGGGTATTGGGTTGGATCAACAGCCTCTAGTGGCGCACCTTTCTGCTCAGCCGACTTCGCCTTCTTCCTCAACTCTTCCTCTATTTCAGCAAGATCATCATGTCCATCCTCTCCATGTTCTTTAGGCCTTTTTTTTTCTTCGGGCTCTTCATTGGCTTTCTTCGAGCACTAGTGTAAGGGCTTAGTTTCTGGCTACTGGGTTTGCGCTTTTGCGGAGTTTGTAGCATATAAAGACTCTTCAAAGGGGGACTGTCCTTCATAGTATGCACTCCGGGAGGAAATTGGTGTTCAACCTTTTCCTGCAACTGCTGAATAACCTTTTCACTAAGTAAGTCGTCTGACAACCTAATACCTTTCGGGGACGGAGAATTGTATTCCTCATCACGAAAGGTTTTATCTGTCAAAATGCCAGCAAAGCTCAATGCTTTTGCAACAGAGGCATCACCCTCGCGATCATCAACAGAGTTTCGTTCCCTACGACTCCCCTCACTATGGCCCTTTGGTTCATCCTTCTCTTCAACTGGAGACTTCTCTTTATTCAGAAATTTTCCCATAATGTCAATCATTTCATTATGCCTTTTATCAGACAACTCTTCCATCGATTTCTATCTTGTCACAATTTCCCCAACTTTACTAAACAGACTCTCAATCTTCAGACCTTGTCGTTCTTGGGCTTCCCTTAAATGAGCCAGCTCTTGCAATACCGAAGAAAGATCAACTGTAGGCCGCTGCTCAACTACTGTCTTCAATTTCAGTTTCACCGACAATGGTTTGAGTGTTGACAATACCTTCTCCTCCGTCCACAACCCCCAAACAGGGCCATTCATGCCCATGAACTGTTGACACCCCTTTACATCTCCCATGTGCACCAGAAATAATAGCTTCAATAAAAAAAACTGAATGTCAATTCAATTGTATCATGCATAAAATTAAAGTCAATCAAAATTCAGTAATTACTCTAACCATTAAAAGATGCGTGCATCTATAAACATTCTTCCGCTCTCTGCTCTTATACTTCTCTATTCTGCTCCTAAGGCATCGCACTAGATAATTTGACCAACTCAATTTTGGAACCCGCTCTATGTCTTTCACTATATGTAACATGGACTGCTTTGGGGTCGTTTGTATGCTAGGACACAAATAATCTGTCAACACATACAGTATCACCATAGTTTTGAAGATCCCCAACTCTTCGGCTCCATCTATTAGCATCCCCATGATTGCCTCCTCAAACCCAGATTTCGTCATCTCTCCATAATATTTCTTGAGCAGGAAAATGTCTTCATAAGGACCCGAGTCTTCAACAACAAATCCTTCATCCTTAAACCCCACTAGCTCTTCCACCTGCTTTGCAGTCACAGCCTACCACCGTCCATTAATGTCAACCATGTGTGAAGTTGGATCGTACTGCAACACCATCCAGTTCACAACACTCCTTCGTAGATGGTGGGCAGGTATCTTGATCAGTGTACCAAACCCTAGCCCCCTCACTATCTCTCTCTTCTCAACGGGCAAGTTAGACAACAACTTCACAACACCATGTGGGTCGCACTGCACATTTTCCTTTCGCCCACCCTTTCGCTCTTTATACTCCGTTGACATCTTCTTCTGCTCAAGCTTATACTTAGACTTCTCCTCCAAGGATGCATGGCGCCAGGCCTCTCCTATTGGATAGTTCTGTTTCATCAATAAATTAAACGTCACTATTTAATCAAACTTCAATACAATGATCTTTATGATTGGTACTTACCTGTCTCTTGATTGTTAAGCCCTGCAACTTCTCACTATTGTTTTTCTTGAACTTCTTTCTGCAGTGCAACAAAACAAACACAGTCAACTTTAAAACGTACAACATTGATTCATTGTTAGAATTTTTATTTATTCAACTCCTTACAAGAATATAATATAGGAAGAAGTAGGTCGCTTTAGAGGAACGTCGACACGACACTGATCCTCACTCTTATTCGCATCGGTTGAAGGATTTGTTTTCTGTTTTGATGCCATCAAATCTACAAACAATTCAATACGTCAATATCTCCATTTACAACAACAAGAATATTAACTGGAAATATAAATTTAACATTTACAATACTTTTTCATTTCTATACTTTTTAATGGTCCACCTTTCCTTATTCATTTCCTTCACAAATAGTTATATACACACTGGTGAAACTGATTTTCAAACAATGCTGCACAAAATATCTGTCATGGTCGACCAAATAATTACATTTTACTTTTACAATTTCAAATCAACTTCAACCTATTGCACCATGTTAAGTTAATGTCGACCATTTCAGTTTGTCAAGTTAAACATGGGCCGGCTAATTAGTATAGCTATATTAATACCTATCCACCATCAATTGTAATGGTATACCAATAAAATATCAATTTCTAAAATTCTCAATCAAATGCAAATGGTTTTCGAGGACATTCTAAAGTTTTGTGTAGTACACCAATATGTACAAATACTATACTAATCTACTCCAAATGGAGATTTCAATTTTCCTTTAGCATAATTGACCTACTCCATCTATAAACCTTCTTCTGTCATTTCAAGAGTCCCCCAACTCCATTGTACCATCCCTCAAAGTTTAAACTATAACTAAGCTAAACTTACTCCATCATCAATCAACAAAACAACAACTATTTCAATCATGTTTTAAACCAACATTACTCCATCTTCAACAACTAATTTAACGCGCACCTGATTTAATGGAATCCATTTTACAAATAAAAATTTCCATTTCATATATTTTGCAAAGCTACAATTTATGACCTAAAGATTGCAATTTCAGAAGAAAACAACCAATACACAACATGCATGTAACTAATTTCAATGGCAGTCCTTCTACATCACAATTGTCCAAAATTAAAAACCTAATCAAGCATATAACTATGTTCTTTTTTTTTAACTTCAACATCACTAACCTGTATATGGACAATGAAGTCGAATTCAAACAACTTTCTTCACTGGGCAGATATGGAGAGAGAGAGAGAGAGAGAGAGACAAATCAAACAATGCTCAAACCTTTCCTCGGGCTTTCTTCGGGCTTTCTTCGGGTATCCAGAGATTGAGAGAGAAGTATTTTTCCAGGGCAAGAAGAGAAGGAGGGAGAAGAAAGAAGGAGGGGAGTCGGTTTTAATTTTTTTAATAAAATGAAACTTCTCACTTGCAAAGAAGGCAATAACACTTCAACCAACCAACTGGTTTCCTGTTAGAGACATTGGACGGCTCAGATATTTGCTTTATAATCAACGACCAATATTCTATGTTGTGCCCGCACTACACGGTACGACACAACATAATAGAAGCGCCCATCAAAAAAGAGAGGAAACGAATAACCACTTACTCCCTCTGTTTCATATAATCCTAAACGTTTGCTTTTTGAAGGTCAAATTTAACAAACTTTGACCACTAATTTGTGAAAATATTTAAAGATTCACAAAATGAAAATACTTTTGCTAGATTTATTCGTAAAAACACTTTCAAAAAATCATATTTTTATATTCATATAATTGTAGTTATTTATAGTCAAAGTGGTGTCTTGGAGACCGTGAAAAAGTAAACGTTTAGGATTTTATGAAACGGAGGGAGTATTAAAGAGTCCTTACTAAGGGCCTGTTTTCTTCACCTTCTTTTTACTTAACTTTTTTGCACAATACTAAACTGAACTGAAATTTACTAAATTGAAATGAATTTTTCTGAATTGAACTTATTTTTACAGAATCTACAATTACAAAGAGTAAATTTGTTCTTTGGTTTACCAAACTCTACTGAATTTTTCTAAAATGAACTGAATTTTACTAAACTGAACTGATTTCTACTAAACTGAACTGATTTTTACTGAATAGAAAAAATTGAAAAGAACAAACCCTAAATGCTCCTATCATTGTCAAAATGGTGTGTTTAATACCGACAAAAACGGCAAAGTCAAATTGAAAGTTGGATTGCATGTTATTTGCATCAAACACACTTATGAGTATTCAAATTTGCTTATTAAAGAGGTGCCCAAAGTCAAACACCACCGAGCCTTTTTTCCGGGAAATGCTTGGCTTACATCATGTGTATATTACACTAATATGTTTTGTGTCTATTTCTCTCCTCTCCCAAATATCCATACTATCTTCATGAAATCTAAACGGGCCCAAGGAAGATAAGAGAGATAGACACTAGACTAGTTTGTGTATATTACAATGACTGTAATCTAAGTATGGTCCCTTTTTTCCGCTTACATTTATTGGATGGTTATATATATACTAAGGTGATGATAGGAAATGACATTTCACAAAACCACCCTGCCCATAAGCAACCAATAGCCGGTTTATACAAAAACTTGTGTGGACTTAGTCCATGATGGACCAATACTTGGAGTCACCCCCTATTTCACCTAGAACCACTCTTTCTAAAGTGAAGCCACCCCTATTTCACCTGGAGTCACCTCTCAAATTTATACTTGGCACCACCCCTACTTTACCTGAAGCCACCCCCTACTTTATCTGGAGCCACCCCTTACTTCACCTGGAACCACCCCTCAAAATTACTCAAAATTACTTCACCTAGAGCTACCCCCTATTTTACCTAGAGTCACCCATCAAAAATTACTTGGTCCACAGTGGACTAAGTCCACACAAAACATGTTGTTTATTATTATAACAAGAATTCACTTTGGCATCAAATTCGCCCAAAGTCAATACTACTTCAATATTCTATCAAAAAAATATAAAAAAAATACCACTTCAATATAGTTGAACATCCAGGAATCAGAAAGAAGCTAAACAGCACATTCAGATAATAGCTGAAAAAAGGGCAGGCCAACAGTATGGTGAACTGATAATGCAAAACTGGGTTGTATGCTTGTAGCTACTTGTCTTTCTCCTGTACTTATTTGCTTATTTGTTTGCCTCCTGCTGTTTGAAAGGGCTTCAAATCGTCGAAAAAATCTTTTGTAGTAGCAGTTGCAAATCTGCACTCTAACACTAGGCCGTGTGCCAGTGTTGCTGTCTTGCTGATTTATATTGAAGGAGGCGACACTGAACGTCGACACCTGAATCAAGACAACTACATGGCATGGAGTCCGGTGAGCTCCCGCAGCTTCTCACAGAGTACAAAGGTGATTGTAGTTTGCGGACCCAATCTTGCAAATATTGTAAAGCCCCTGGCATGAAGGGAAGAAAAGAAAAAGAAAACATCATTCAGCTTTTCCTGCCAAAAATGGCCAAGTCAACTGTACTCTTAACATCTATTGGCGTTAGTGGCTACAGCAAATGGTGTTATTGGCTACAGGAAACAGATTGTAAAGGCAGACTAGTGACAGCTTAGCTGCTTAAATTGCAAGCACTAGATAAGGAATTGCTGAGGAAACTTACCCCCTTGTAAAGCGCACGAGGACCCTCCATAAGTATGACCTGTAAGTTGTAAGAACAAACCAGCATGAAAACTGAAATACAGAATAGAAACATGTTCGTATCTGAACTTTTGCATACATATATGAATTCGCACCTATAAAAATTTAAAGAAAAAAGGAAAAGAGGAGGAGAAAAGATGTGGGTGCTAGAGCAGTGATTAAGGTGTGAAGGTGTCTAGCCTGATAAAATTCTACCAGTGATAAAAACTCGGAGACACAGAATTGAGGACTGAAAAAGCACATGACTTTGTTAATCATTCATCTCTAAAGTATTGTTAGTTACACCTGGGAAACAAATCATCTTTGACACTTCTTTTTAAATAAAGGCTTATTTGCTCCATCACATTAATGGCAATAATTAGAACCTAATTGTTGGCACCAACTGCTTAATGAGTCCAAGGATAGTAAAGTAGCCAAACAGAAAACAGCAGTCGGGAGTCAGATATGGAGTTCTCCTAGTGGATAAGGATTGCATTAAAGGGCACGATCAGATTTTCCAGAATAGCACCCTCCATATCAAAGACAGAGCAGTCATGAATTCATGACATCAAAAGACACAAATCTATAAGCTGACAAAACCAAGAGCCTTGTGCTATAATTTTCTCCGCATTCGCCACAGGCAGCACCAGGATTCAAATCAAGGTGACCCTCACTTTGTGCGACTGGGGACTAAAGGGTGTGCAATCTGGGCCAGACTCACATTAGTTGGGTCACTTGGGTGTGTGAAGAGAGGGGGGGGGGGGAGCGGGCAGAATTCAGACCCTCTGCAGTTACAGCAGAGTGCTATTCGTTTGTGTCTGCAGGAGAGAATTAAGATTAGAAATTTGAATACTTGTGTATCTACCGTCTGCCCCCCCTCTAATACCGAAGTGTCAGTACCTATGCAGTAACTGCAGAGGATCCAGACTTGAGAGCGGACGAAATTCTATTAAAGGAGTAGCCAAGGAGGAGGCTGAGATGCGCTGGACTGGTGAAGACCATTCTTACCATCAAAATAAAAATAACAAAATTCAACAACTCACTAACCAAGCTTTGCTCTGCAAAGATATATAGGGTGGATTCATAGTTTTACATTCCAATAGGACAACCAGTATTATGCATCTCAAAATTTCATGGCAGCAAAAACAGATGTAACAAAAGCAATTACTAACTAATCAAAGCATATGAATAGTGAATAAGGACTGTTTTAGTTGACATAGAGCGAATATCAACACCTAATAGTACATTACACAACTGAATTCCAGTTCCTATTCAGAATTACACTGCAGGCACATAAATATGATGACGGTCGACCGATTAGATATAAGTGAGCATAATTGAAATAGAAAAACACGTTCCAAAAGTAGATACAAATTAGAGATATCGATACCTTGTAGGCACAATGAAACCCATTCCTATAATTTCTGGAATTTCTTGATTCCTTCTGCAGCATCAAACGTGTTTTTACCATGTCCACAGGCGCAGTGATAAGAGTACTAATAGCACTTGCTGTCGTACTCGAGCTTCATTGTAATTCAATGAACATAAGGTAAAGGAAACTATCAAGAAAGGAAAGTAAAATGGATTCTTGATAGTAAAATACGCAACTTATTTTAGATAAAGAAAAATACATCATAAGTGTGCAAAAGAGTTTACAATCTAAAAGGAACAAGATCCTTTTAATAAATTTTAATCACAAGCCGACAAGGGGCTCCAGTTTTGTTGGATGAGCAAGTGACACCCCTTTAAAAGGGTCCGCTGCCTTGGCACAAAGAGAAGCCAAATACAGCACCCTATCCCAAACTAGCTCCCTCGTAGGGCATACCCCAGTGTGATATCCCCAAATACATAATATGAGAGACAAAAATGTACATAATGGCTTTCAGTGTGAAACTTGATGTACAAAGCAAGGTGACAACTCCCCGCACAAGATTTCCAGGAATTCACAATCAACAAAGAACAGCTCACTTTAAGCTAAAATGTATGAACTTTCCATCTCCAACTGGTTTAAATATAGATAGCTCGGAATGATAAACTATATCAATAAGCAGTCCCATCTCTATGTGATAGTATCATTGATACCTTAAACAAGTAGCAGATCACGAGGAGCAGAGTTAGCAAATGATTGAGTAATTGGGTACTACCGTACTACCAAATTATCATACAAGATGTGATTTTCTTAAGAGAGCCAAACCATTTTAAAGCTAAGAGACAATGTATCTAGAAAAGAGTGGAAAGCAGATATGTTGCATACATGAGATGTAGAGAAAATCCTTCTTCAAGAGGAGTCCACCTTATCAGAGCCTGTATTTAAGAGACATGTACTTCACTATATTCACAGATAAGAAAACAAGAGCAAGAGAGGGAAGAGTAATCAGGCTTCCCAAACTACAAATGCCTTCTTTTTACATTAAATATCAGTATATAATTCCCTACAAAGTAAAATCTTTCAAGAGAAATCAAAATTAGCAAGCTAACCTGTTTAAATTCATCATAAGTTGCTAGCTGTGATGTGGTCAAAGCAGCAGCTCTTGCCATACCAGGATCTACACCCTTCCAGAGAGAGGCTAATCCCTCTTCTGACACAAGTGTGCGCATTTCTCTAAGAGCGCCTACTTTGGGACCCGAATTCATTTGCAACCGCACCTGATGAACAATGGCACTTTATAACAAATCCAAAGGCATAAAAAGAACAAAATAGAAACAAGCAGGAGGGAAGGGAGTACAACTAAAGCACCTTCAGAACTTCTGCAGGATTTGTCAGTGCAGTGGCCAAGGAACCAGCAAATCCTCCAGCTGCAATTTTAAGAAGGATATTTGTGGATCCAAACGCCAAATCACAGACATGTTTTGAAGGTTCATACAAACCCAAACGCAACCCTCCGTAAAGAACTGACCTTGTCAATGCAGGTGTTAATCCAAGATACAGAGATCCAACCCCTTCATTCCTCAATATTTGGGTAAATAAATGTCCCTGCACAGTGCACAGTTAGCAAATGGCTGAAACAAACATAACATGTGACTTTAATATAAAAATCACACACACACACACACACACACTCACACACTCACACTTCAGAGACCATGTTATATACCAATCCAGGTAAAGGTCCTCTTTGACCAACAAGTTGCATTTGAAGCCTAACTTTTAGAACATCTGCAAAGATGGAATTAACAATAAGGAAACAAAATCCACAAACCAGAAGTCTACAGTCAAGGTTCATCTCATTACTGGAAAGGATAAAGGCTTCGTTATGAATGCTTACTATAAGAAACGTTTTTAACTTTTGAAGGCGTGATATGATCCCATTACCATGGCAGCGTCACCACTAAATTTGAAAAAGGAGCATTTAATGATAAACTATGCAAGGGTCCTAAATCTAGCTCATTTCTACCTTGTCCAACTTTGGATCACCACTTTACCATTGGCAACTCTTTTATTAGCCCATCTTTGTAATTAGCTCATGCCACGAGCAATCTATATACTTTTGTTTTCTTGTGTGCTCTTCATCACTATTAGCAGCAGTGTATGTCTTCCTCTAGCAACTACCCTTCACCCTTTATGTTTATCTTCTCCAGGATTGAATCTTCAATGATGACTGATGATACATTTTCATCAGTCTTATTATGTGCTAATACTAGTTTGTTAGGAGTAAGTCCTCCATCATCATGCAAGCTAAAGCCTAACTATCAAGCTTCAAGCACACATAAAAGATTAGGAATATCGCAAGTTTAATGTGGTTTGAACTTTGACCGTCTACATGGCCTAAATCCTCCGATCATAGAAAGAGCCACTAACAACAAAGTGTAGTTACAATGGTATACATACAAATACCTAAAATTTTCAATATAACTAGTTTTTGAAATTTGATGCCAACGACTCTATTCTTGCATATCTTTAACTCTTTCACAATTGGACTCTCATATCAACCCTCACCCTGTTTGCTCCATCAGAGCTTGGTGGCAACGATGCACACACCTCTGTCAAATGAGTCACCATTATCTATAAACCACAAAATATTCATCCCAGAATTGACAAGTAAGAAATTTCATATTTACAAGCATACAAACAATTTCCTAAACCTACACAACTTTCTAGCAAAACCATTCCAGGATCTCAAGTTTAAAATTAAACAATGGACCTGTTTGGCCAAGCTTCTACTAACTTCTTCTCTCCAGTCTCCTTTACATCCCTCCACCACCACCCCCTCTTCCTCCAGCTCCTCCCTTCACAACATTAAACTTCGTAGAAGTCAAAACTGGATCAAGAGGAGTTGGAGACTTGGCGGGGAAGGGGTGGTGGAGGAGGAATGTGAGAGGGAGAAGTAGAAGTTGTGTAAAGCTTGGCCAAAAGGGCTCTATATAATACGAAAACAAAGTGAAGAATAAAAGTAGAGCACTTGGCATCTTTGTAGCCCGAAAACATGAGGTACGGGGAAATTTCACTCTAGAAAGAAAACTATATTTCAACTAGAACTAGAACAAATTGACTAACTATTGTTTAGGAAATTAGGATCGCCATCTTAACTTAAACCAAATACTACTTTTGGTCACCTTTTCTGTTCTGCCGAACTGAAACAATACTAAAACTACAAATGTCTTTGGAACAACCTATCTTGTAGGCTCTAAGCTATTAATAACCAAAAAAAACATGGCATTCGGAATGTCATGTTTCTCCCTTTAATAATGACTACATGAAGATTCACCAATGCCTAAGTATCAGCCATCCAAGCAATCAATACACACATGTTATATAACTCTAACATGTCTTAACCCAGACCCACAGGATAGGCATATAAACGTATACGATCGATATCCTGATAAAAGTATACAGCACTAATCACATCAACAAAACCAGCAACCCACCATTAAGAACGCAAGCCCAACTGAGCAAAGGCCCATTGTCCAAATCAATCCACCCAATGACCCAAATACAATGTCACATAATATCAAGCCATCCTGAAATTTACAGTCTTCGCATTCAAGTGACATGGGATTGATGAAATAACTCTGCACCAAAATAACCACATTGACTAAATCATTTAATAGAGAGAGAAAAAGAACCTAAAGGATGCGTAACACAAGTAGCAGCTGCAACAGAAATGGCACTTGTACCAAAATGATAAACAATTGTTGATGCTGGTGGCAAAGCCCATCTGGGTTTTTCTTTCTCATCCTCATAGAACCTGCATACAATCAAGAGTTTTTCCACCATAAGAATCCCAAAGAATAAAAACCCAAATCTCAAAATTCCTAGTTCCATTTGAAGGTGACAAAGACAAAAAAAAAAAATTTGATCATACATACGAGTACTATGGTTATAAAATTAGTAAATGGTAGAGGTAGTTTTGTGATGAGGATGATGAGAGAGAGAACCTGAGGAAGAGTTACTGACGGCCATGCTATTGCATTAGTCGTGGCTTTCTGTTGAGAATGTTAACAGAAATGAGATTGCATTTTTGTTCATTTGTTCACTGAACTTCGTTGGTTCATATAAGTACATCATACAGTAACAAATGTACGTATGTGTTCACCAAAAAAAACCAATGTACGTATATTTTGAATCTTTAGATTAACAAATGTACGTATGTACAAATTTAGTCGTCAAGCTATGTGAGAGACTGTTGAGTCACAAGCCAACAATTTCAGAGAACACTATAAAATTGTACTCCTATCCTTTTCCTTTCCTAGATAATTAGATATTGTGAAAACAGTGTACTAAATGCTCAGAATACATTGTCAAAAAAATAAAAAATAAAAAATATGCTCAAAATAATTTACTCAAAGTTGGATTGAATTAATTAAACAAACTAGAGTACTCTATATATCATACTCCCTCCGTTTCTGAAAAATGGTAATATTTACTTTTACACGGTCTTCAATGCACTACTTTGACCATGAATATTTGTATTTATATGAATACATAAACTATAAAAAATAGATTTTCCGAAAGTACTAATTAAAACGAATCCAAAAATAGTATTTTTACATTGTAAGTCCTTATATTTTTTTCCGAAATCAATAGTCAAAGTTTGTAAAGTTTGACCTTCAAAAAGTAAATGTTGATCATTTATCAGAAACGAAGAGAGTAATTAAAGAGGGGCTCAAAGTCAAACACCACCATCCTGTAGCCTAAGCCTTTGTTTTTTTAATTTTCAATTCATTTACTCCATTTTCTTAAGTTTACATCAGTTACAGTATTGGATTGGATTGGATTGGATTAAATTGAATTGGATGACTATATATATATATATGTATATTGCAAATTTGCAACCACTATACAAGTAGAGTTGTAAATTGCAACAGGAAATGAGATTTCACGAAATTTACAAGAGAACCAGCTAATAATTTCATTTTATTGCTATTCGAAGAAGAATACAGTTTGGGATCAAATTCGCCCAAAGTCAAGAAAGTACTAACTTGAATAATTTGAAAATTCAAGAATCAGAAAGAAGCTAAACAACACAGTCAAGAGTCTAAGCAATTCTCTTAGAAGCGGCCTCATGCAATGAATGTTAAACAGTAGCCGAAAAAAGGGGAGGCCAACACAATGGTGATCGGAGCTACTTGTCTTTCTTCTGTTCTTTGAAAGGCACTTCAATCACCAAAAAGAATGGATGGGGAAATGTTATACAGTAGCATTGGCAAATCTGCACTCTAAATACTGCAGTGTTGCTGATACATATATTGAAGGAGGCGACACCTGAATGAAGACAAGTCAGACAACTACATGGCATGGAGTCCGGAGAGCTCTCGCAGCTTCTCACAAAGTACAAAGATAATAGTAGTTTGTGGACCCAATCTTGCGAAGAACGTAAAGCCCCTGGCATGAAGAAAAAAAGAACAGGAAATTTCATTCAGCCTTTCATGCCAAAACTGGCCAAAGCAATGTACTCCTAATAGCTAAGTAGAAGATGCAATTTTGTTTTTGGCCTTGAGGAAAAAACTGTAAAGGTGGACTTGTGACAGCAAAGCTACTCAACTTGCAAGTACTTGGATGAGGAGTTGCATCAAAAACTCACCCCTTGTAAAGAGCGCGAGGACCCTCAGAACGTATGACCTGTAACAACAAAACATCATGAAACTAAAATACAGAATATTGAGGGAAACAAGTTCATATCTGCATATTTGGATGAAATATATGAGTATGCACCTCCAAAAAATAAAGGGGGGGGGGGAGTGGAGGATGGAAGATGTAAGTGCTTAGCATGAGTAATGTGTCTAGCCTGATCAAAGTCTAACGGTGATGAAAAGTCTGAGATCAGGTTTGAGAACTTAGAAGCACATGACTTTCTTAATCATTCAGCTGAACATTAGTTGACTAGCGTAGGCATCAGCAGAAGCAACAAAAGAGCAGCAGACAGAGTTGGTTGGACTCATGTAGGTGTTGAGCTACAAAATATTTTTTTCTTTTTCTTTTTTTCCTTTTGTTGGGACAAGAATTGAATTAGCGTTGAGTTAGTTAGTTACCTGATCCATCAATACAAATTAGATTATTTTTTTAATTATTAATATTTTGGATAATTTTCAATACAAATCAAATTTAGGCTTTTCCTTTGTTCTGTTTCCTTTTGGTTTGGGGGGAGGGGTTGTTGAACTATAATTCCCTGAGGGCCTCAAGAAAGGGATATAGTGGCGTTATGCTTCAGTCACATTGGCAATAAAGTAACTGACACTTATTCCAGAACTCCCAAGTTTATGTCCCCTCAAGAGGTTTTACTGGCCGTTAACTTCAGGGCCCATGGAATTAGTCAAGCAAAAAGCTTGGATACCCATGTTATCTAAAATAAATCAATCAATCAACTCTGACACTTCTTTTCAAATGAGGCCTTATTTGCTATGCGACATTATCGACAAACATACATGCTCTAACAGGAAATAAATGTTGGCACCAACTGCATGGTGAGGCCAGGATAGAAGAGGAGCCAAACAGAATATAGCAGTCAGGAGCCAAATCTAGAGTCCTAAAGGATACTGATTGCATTAAAGCGCACAATCAGATTTTCAGAATACTACCCATCATTGCAAAGACACAGAAGTCATGACTCATAACAGCATTAGGCACAAATCAATAAGCCACTGAAAGCATGCTCTTTCTGTCTTCACACTTGCCACAGCCACCCAGGAATCCAGGATTCAAGTTCTCGTAGCCTCACTTTGTGTGATGGGGAAATGAGGACTGGGAACTAGAGTTAAGACAGCTTCAAGCATCAATCTATACCTATACATAAATATATGAAAGGGCAGGCAATTCCCCCCATCTCTTCCATGTGTCACTCTCTAGGTCAAGATGATGGGGCGCTACTTGACTAACATATAATGAAAAGTTGAAAACAATAACATGTTTAATATTAAGGCACTAATAGGTGATATAAACTATACTTGATGAGTTGTAAGTAGACCTGTTAATTGGGTCGGGCGGGTCAGGTTCGGGTTAGGGTCACCAGCGGGTCGGGTCATTTCGGGTTAGGGTTGAGAAATGCTTGACCCTGACCCAGTGTTGTCGGTTCGGGTCGACCCACCGGGTCGAGTGACCCAAATTTTTTTATTTTATTCGTCAATTATACAGCCAGTTTATGTTTTCAAACGGTATATTTGTACACATAAACTCTAATTTATAACTTGTATTAACTACATACGTATTTTATTCACGTTTTGGAATGTATATACACCTATATGATATTTTTTTTTTATTTTTGTTTAATTATTCGATAAGTTGTACAATATAATTCCGTCCCTTTGAGGGTAGTTAAGAACAAAAATTCTCATTTCGAGAGAATAAAAGAAGTAGAGAAAAAGTTAATGAAACACAAAAAAAGGTTTTATATGGTTTTTTAGTATAACTTAGGGTCTGTTCTCCCCAACTGAAAAACGTTTATATTTATTACTGAAAATTTATTTTTGTTGAACTTTGTTGAACTTTATTTAACTTTAGTTAACTTTGTTGAACTTCGTTGAACTTTGTTTATTTTTGTTGAATCTTGTTGATTCAAGTGTTTTTTATAACTAGTTTGTATATTGGTTTATTTAACTTTGTTGAACTTTTTTTAATTTTTTAACTTTGTTGAAGTTTACTGAAGTTTGTTGAAGTTTGCTGAAGTTTGTTGAAGTTTGCTGAAATAAACAGAAATAAAGAGAAATAAGCTGGGGAGAACAGACCCTTAGTTGAACTTTTTATTTATAAAGAAATATTGTTCTATTTTTCGGGTCAAACCGGTCGACCCACTAACAGGTCGGGTTTGACCCAAAAAACACCGAGTTAATCGGGTTCCGGGTCGGGAAATCAATGTCATGACCCTGAAAAAACGGGTCGGGTCGGGTCGGGTCGGGTCGGAAATTGACAGGTCTAGTTGTAAGCCATCATAAAATACAATACAAGATACAAATCTCACTCATGACCTTTAATAATATAATATATCAGTTAATTTCTACACAATAACAAGTATAAACTCATCGAAAACAACAATTGAAAATATAAACAAACTAGGAAAAAACAACTAGCTCAAATATAAAAGCCACTGCAGGAGCATAATCCCAAATGCTGATGGATCACTTGTAGGTGGTCATAAAAATTAAAAAGAAAAACAGATTTCAAAAGTAGAGATAAAACTAGACATGCACGCACCTTCCAGGCACAATGAAACCCGTTCTTGTAATTTCTGGAGTCTCTTGATTCCCTTTGCAACATTAGACGTGTTTTTACCATATCCATGGGCATTGTGACAAGAGTGCTAACAACAGCTGCTATGGTACTCGAGCTTCATTGTAATTAAGCAAACATAAGAAAAGCAAGATGTACATACTCTTGAAAGAATAATAAACCTGAGAGACAAAAAGTCAAAAAGTGTGTATGCATAACATTATGTCTGCTATTCTGAAACTTGATTTGCAAAGCAAGCCGTAGATTCCCCACACAGGAATGAGAAGAATTCACTATAGTGTTCCCTGCGCCAAGTGATCTAAATAGATAGGCAATCACAATATACAGATTTCCTGGACAGGTAAATTGTATCAGTAAGCAATTTGTAAGTGCTTAGCCGTAGATTCCCCACACAGGAATGAGAAGAATTTACTATAGTGTTCCCTGCGCCAAGTGATCTAAATATATAGGCAATCACAATATACAGATTTCCTGGACAGGTAAATTGTATCAGTAAGCAACCCCATCCCCTATGTGATATTATCATTAATATCGTGAACCATATAGTTGATTACGAACAAGAGAGCTAGCCAAGCTTGAAAAATTATATGAGCTTTTATATATACATATCATGAATGGGAAATAGGGGCAAGATGACGAATGGATGAACTAATTGGTTACTGCCAATTCATCACACAAAATGTTTAGGTCTTTGTAAGAGAGTCAAACCAATTTAGTTGAGAGAGTATCTAGAAGAATGGAAAGCAGATATGTTGCTTACATGAGATGCAGAGGAAATCCTTCTTCAAGAGGTGTCCACCTTGTTAGAGCCTGTATCAAAAGAGACATGTACTTACTAACTTCGCAGATCAGAAGACAAGAAACAGGAGAAGCAAGAGTAATCAGGCTTCAGAGTTCACACATTAATATTTAGATTATGATTCCCTCAAAACGCATCATAAAAATCAGAAATAGCTAGCTAACCTGTTTGGATTCATCATATGTTGCTAGCTGTGACGCAGTCAAAGCACCAGCTCTTACCATTCCAGGACCTACACCCTTCCAGAGAGATGCTATTCCCTCTTCTGACACAATTTTACGCAATTCACTGATAGCACCTACTTTGGTGTCCGAATTCATTTGCAACCGCACCTGATGAACAATGCCACTTCTCACAAATCCAAAGACATACAAAGAAGAAACTACAAAGGAAAAGCAACATGCAGGATGGAGAAGGGCACAGCCAGAGCACCTTCAAAACTTCTGTAGGATTAGTCAGTGCAGTGGCCAAGGAACCAGCAAATCCCCCAGCAGCAATTTTAAGAAGGATATTTGTGGATCCAAACGCTAATTCACATACATGTTTTGAAGGTTCATACAAACCGAAACGCAACCCTCCATAAAGAACTGACCTTGTCAATGAAGGTGTCATTCCAAGATACATAGATTTGACCCCTTCATTCCTCAACATTTGGGTAAAGATCTGTACCTGTACAGTAAGAAAATGGCTGAAACAAAGTTAAAATTTGACTTTAATATCTACAGAACAAAAAAAAAAAAAAAAACGTTAGAGACCAAGATATATACCGCTCCAGTTAAAGGTCCTCTTTGATTAACAAGTTGCATTTGCAGCCGAACTTTGAGAACATCTGTGAAGACGGAATCAACAACATTCAGAGAAACAAATCCACAAACTAGAAGTTTATAGTCAAGGTTTATCTTCATTACATGAAAGGAAAGAAGCCTAAAAGGTGTTCTATAGAGAGTTAGAGACAAACTAGCAGAAACATTTTTTCACCATAAAGCATGATATGATCCAATAACTATGGCAGCTTCACCAATCAATTTGATAAAGAGCAATTCATGATATAACAAGATGACTAACTATGCAAAGTTCCGTTTTTTAAGATAAAGAACTCTGCAAAGTTCCTATATCTAGCATTCTAGCTCATTTCTACCCTGTACCAATATATCACCTCTTTTCCCAACACTCAATTAATTTCACAATCTCCATGGCTTCACCTTCAACCAGGTTAACTAACTGACCAGGCAGTAGAGAAACTCAGGCCACAGCCAATAATATTCATCATGTAAGACTAACTATATTTCAACTATACCTTTCACCTTTCCAAATTGACTAACTAATGTTTGAGACTGCCATAAGCCCATATTAGCTTAGGTTATGATGAATGAACCTCCTTTTTCCTGTTCAAGTCAGTAAGATCATGAAAAATTCCGATTTTCTGGAACAACACTAAAACAACAATGTCTTTAGAACAACCTATCTTGTCACATCCCCGTCATCAATAACAGAAACAACATGGCATTTGAATATCATGCTCCGTCCATCACATGCTATTAGAAACCGTTAACCTTGAGTGACTATACAAAGAGCTACAACTGCCTAAGTATTACTATCCTCCATTGAGCAATTACTAGTTAATACACACTTTAGTTATAACTCCCACCAAGTCCTACCCCATACCGACAGGATTCAGGCCTAAATGTAAGATATCCTACAAAGTATATATAGAACACTAATCACATAAAAAATCCAGCAACCTATCATTGAAGAATGCAAGCCCCAGAGCAAAGGCCTCATTTACCAAATCAATTTACCCAAATTCAATAATGTCACATACTATCAATCTATCCTGAAATTTACAGCCTTTGCATTCAATTGACATGGGATTGATAGAAGAATTGTACAACCAAAATAACCACATTGACTAAATCACGCAAGATAGATAGATAGATAGATAGATAGATAGATAGAGAGAGAGAGAGAGAGAGAGAGAGAGAGAGAGAGAGAGAGAGAGAACCTAAAGGATGTGTAATACAAGTAGCAGCTACAACAGAAGTGGAACTTGTACCAAAATGATAGACAATTGTTGAAGTTGGGGGCAAACCCCATCTGGGTTTTTCTGTCTCATGGCCCCTCACAGAACCTGCATACAAATCACCAGTTTATCAGAACCCCAAAACAAAGAAAACCCAATTCTCAAAAATGGTAGCTGCAAAATTCAGGAAAATTCTAAAATTTCCAGTTCCATTTTGAAGATGACATAGACATAATGGATCATACTATATACTATGAGCTAGTAAATGGATAGAGAGAATGATACTGGGGAGAGACAGAGAGAGAGAGAGAGAGAACCTGAGGAAGAGTTGCCTACGGCCATGCTATTGCTTGAGCCGTGGCTTTTCTTCTATGAAGAATCTTTGATAGCAATGAGGTTGCGTTTTGATTTGTTAGTTCATGGTTTCATTGTTCAAGTCAAACAAGAGAACAGATTCGTTGAGAATATTGGCCATGGAAGTTAGCTTTGGGTTCTTTTTCCTTTTGTAGAATGCCGAATGCTAAATCCCACATGTTTTTTATTTTTTCTTTTGCTACGCGAATCCCACATGTGTCTGAGCACAACTCTACAACTCCCACCCAATTTGGACTAACGTTTTTTTTACGGAGAACGGCCCAACTCAGGACTCGTTCTTTTCAACTGGAAATTGAAACGGGTAATTGGGAGAAACTGGATAAAACTGGTGAAAACTGGAAAGTCTAACTAGTAACTGGGAAAAACTAAGGAAAACTGGGTCAAACTGGGACAAATTGGGAAAAATTGGAAGAAACTCAGAAAAACTAAAAATTGTTTAATTTTCACTATTAATAATAATAATGATAATAATAATAATAATAATATTATTTATTAATAAATTATAATATTATTATTATTATTATTATTATTATTATTATTATTATTATTATTATTATTATTATTATTATTGATATTATTATTATTATTATTATTGATATTATTATTATTGTTGTTAGTATTATTATTATTATTATTATTAATATTATTATTATTATTATTATTATTATTATTATTATTATCCTAATCTTATTAGTATTATCATAAAAAATAATAATATCAATTATAAAAATAATAATAAAAATAATAATCATAATAACAATAACAATAATAATATTTAATAATAATACTAACAATAATAATTATATTGACAACAACAACAACAACAACAACAAAAACAATAATAATAATAATAATAATAATAATAATAAAATAATAATAATAATAATAAAATCAATAATAATAAAATTATAAAAAAAAAAAATTTAACAACAACAACAACAACAACAACAACAACAACAACAACAATAATAATAATAAAATAATAATAATAATAATAATAAAATAAATTATAAAAAAATTATAAAAAAATATTTTTTTATTTTTACTATAATTATTAATACATATTATAATTATTTATTATTATTATTATTATTATTATTATTATTATTATTATTATTATTATTATTATTATTATTATTCTTAAAATTGGGCAAAACTGAATAAAACTGGGCAAAACTGGGTCAAACTGGGCAAAACTATACAAAACTGAATTTTGTAACTAGTAACTGGACAAAACTGGGCAAAACTGGACAAAACTGAAAACCAGTTGAAAAGAACATGCCCTTAGTCCGTTACATCTCGGGTTTGTAGCTCAGCCCATTTCGAACTAGACTACAATAAGTGGTCAGAGGCCCACTCCCACACTTAGTGGCGGAACCAGGAAAATATCTTGAGGGAGGTCGAAAATCACAATTTAAAAAGTATCTAACTATTATATTATTTTTCAATAAAAAAAAGTTAAAATAACATAAATCAATGAATAAATGTATATAAGTATATCTAAAAACAAGTTGACATAGTCTAATATTTTCTTATTCCCTTACCAAAAAAAACAAAAAATACAAAAATAGCGTGTTTAGTGAAAGTGTTTCGGCAATCGCTTTCTCTATGTAGACTATCAAATAATGAGAAAGAATGTCATCCTCCATCCTATTACAAAGACTAGTCTTAATAATCTTCATTGCTGAAGAAGCTCGCTCAATCGTTGCCGTGGAAACAGGAAGAGTTAAGACAAGAAGAATCAACCTATCAACCAAATAATACACAATTGATTTTCTTGTTACTCTCAACCTTTGGCATAAATCAATAATAGTGCTTAAATTCTTCAAATCTGGGTGGTTTCGAACATCGAGATGAAAATTTTGAAGTTGGAACTTCAAGTGAGTTCTTTCTTGCTCAGAAAAATCTGCAGGATAGTACTTTCACTACAACAAAAAGTACCAAAGATAACAATCAAAAATTGTTGTCTAATATCAAAAAACTGTTGCCTTGAGTCTAAGGCAACAGACCTAGAGCGTTGCATTTGCCTCCGTTGCCTTTTCCTACGACAACAGTTCTTGCATAATAGGCAACGGTTTCTAAAGATAATCCTAAAATGTACCTTAGGCAACGGTTTTACAAAGGTAACAGTCTGCTACCATTGCCACTTTCAGCAACAATCTTAAAATTGTTACCTTTACAATTAGAAACCAACAACATATAATCGTTGCAATGTAGGCAAAAAATTATGAAAGAGATTAACAGTTGTTTTAATTGTTGCCTTATCCTGCATAAAGCAACGATTTTTGTAGCGTTGCAAACAGATCATGCAACGAAAGAAAACCGTCGTCTTAGATAACCAAAGGTAATGGTTGAAATATTGTTGGCATTTAGTGTGTTGCCTATTCTCATTTTTGTTGTAGTGTTTTCAGCAAGAATACAAATATTCTTTACATTGAAATTCTTATAACCGTCGATAGTATTCAATGCAGCACTCAAGATAATTAGCTTTGTAGTTTGCTCACTGAATAGAATATTCAGTTCCTGAAGTTGTTGATCTACGGCAATATAAAACACATCTCTGCGAAAGTGTTCCTCTACGGTGAAATCATATTTGTTACACCGAGATAGAATTATGTCAGAACAAAAGGTAGACATATCAGGAACTTCAGTATCGTGTTTCTTAATAATAGTACCTTATTTGAAAGAGATTCCCAACCATCATCTCTCATTTTCTGCACTAATAATTTTGTGTCTTAAACCAAGTGCATAACATTCAATATATCTTCAGATTTATGTTGGAGAGCTTGACAAAGTGCATCTGTAATCCCCATGATTTCTTGCATCAGATGCAAGATAAAAATAAAATCAAAGGACAATACTTTCTTAAGGGCAGATTTTGCGTCCGCGCACTCAGACCATGAAGCTCTGCGATCAGTAGCTATTTTCTCAAGAACTGAGCGAGTTGCAGCAAACCTCCTTACAACACTATAAATTGACTTGAAACGAGAACTCCACCTAGTATACCCGCGCGTTTCAAAGTACCAATTTGATTCAACCCTCTTCCTGTTTTAGTCACCTCAATTGCAATTAAATGCTCCATTTCAGCTACATGGCTAGCTTCACTTCGCTTTAGAGAAAAACTAACAGTGTTCACAATGAAAATTAAATCTTTGAAAAAATCATGAACTTCAACTGCTTCTCTTCAAGCTGCAATAAGGAGCCAATTGCAATTGATGTGCTAGACAATGCACATAATATGCAAAAGGACAATCCTTCATAAACAATGCTTGTAAGTTATAATCTATTCCATTCCCCTCGTATATTACTAACTCCGTCATAGCTCTGACTTCTGATATATTTTGAATGCTTAAGTTCTGATGTGCTAACACAGAAGAAATTTGTTCCCTCTTTGAGAGCTAACGAAATTGTATCTGATCCAAAAAACGCTCCCGTAAAATCTCATTTGTATCAACAAATCTGATTACAATAGCCATTTGCTCTCTTTTTGATATGTCTCGATATCATCCACAAGAATAGAGAACTCTGCGTCACCAATTTGTTTACGAATCACAGATTGCACATTCTAAGCAAAGATATGTAAGATCTCTTTCCGAATCGCCGGAGCAGTGTATCTAGCATTTCCTGTCCTTTGTTTTTTGAGTCCACACTTTCATCATGTCCTCTGAATGTACATTTTTAATATGTTGCCATCTTACAACATCTATTGAAGTTTTAAGTCTCAGTCGATTTTTTACTATTTCCTCAGAAGTTTACTTTTTAACCACATGCTCAATATGATCCTTTAGGCTCATCAAATTCACCAAACATTGAGCAGCATAACTGTGAGTAGAATTTGCATTTTTTCTCATATGAGATAGGAAGGCACATTCTTCTCCATTAACCTTTTTCCAATTTCTAAATTTATTTACTGCGGAAACATTTGAACCATGCTTTCCAACTGGTTTTTTCCCAAAAAGAAAGCACAGAAAATAATAGGCAGCATCTGTGGTGGGTGAATACTCTAACCAATGGAACAATTTAAACCAATGTTATTGAAATCGACGAGGATGTTTTTCTGTTTCGGAACTGGGATATTTGGACAACTGAAACTGATATAGTCTAAGTTTAGCATACTCCCCAGTTTAGCATACTCCCTCCTAATATTATCATTTTCCTTAGAATCTATACATAACATTCAATTAGTTTGCGCAAAGTTGGATCACGTTCCAATAACATGTTATCAGCATGATAGGTCCAACTCTATCTGGATTTGAAGTGTGCTCATCCTCAACTTGAGTTGGTGTTTTCGAAATAGGATTACCAATAAATTCACTAGCTCCAGATGCATTGACAATTGTTTATTCCGCAACTTTTTTCGAAAAGTACGAATCAATTGTCTTCCTCTTACTCATATTTCAATAGCCTAAAAAAATTAAATCATATTAATTACAATTTAAAATTTTTTACGTATCTAAAATTATTAGTTTAGTTATAATAGAATTTAGATTTAACAACTAATACATAACATACAAAGCTAAACATAATTCGTATAATATTATTGACAGTTAATATAAATAGCAATCAGTTCAATGTAAAAAGCATACAGTTACGAATCAATTTAATTAAGTGTATATGTTCTGAATTCGTGATGAGGAAAAAAAACTAAGAGTCAAGCACAAATCAATTTAAAGATTAAAATCTAACATTACACAGTTCACGAATCATTAAAGCAATAAGCCAATAATCATAAAAGTTTTTGAAGTTATGTTTAGTACATGATTATTTGGTGTAATTGTAGACTGCACCACTTTTGAGAATCGTGCACTGCTTTGCGCTTGAAAATCGCGAAATTGCTTCTGTACTTCTACTGTTTTGATTTTTGTCTTTTGAGGCTTGTGTCAGTTTGTGCAGAGAAAGAATTATAGAAAAACTAGAGTCTAGTTTCTAGGTCTCAGTAGATACAGGAGTACTATTCTCTATTAGTTTATTTGAGGGAAATTCTACTTTGTACCGTATACTTATGACTTTTCTATTTGGTATCCTAAGCTTTGTTTGAAATTCAGTTGATACCCTTGTACTCTTAAATCAGTCTGCTCTGTGTCCTAAACGCACAATTTCTGTTAACATTTTCCGATATCCCATTTTACCCTTAATAAAACGCTAAAAAATGTGAACGAAACGACATAAATTGATATTTACCTATTGTTTCTACCACTCTCTCTCTCTCTCTCTCTCTCTCTCTCTCTCTCTCTCTCCAACCATCTTCATTTGCTGATTTTGTGCTTGATCTTCCTTCTTGTAATTATCCATTTATTACGTTTGTTTAGTTGTCCAAAAAAAAAATCAAAATAAAAAAAAAATAAAATAAAAACTCGTCCCTTTTGGGGTCACGTTTTTGCAGATATCAAATTCTTTTCTTGGCTTTGACTGTTTATGCTTTGATTTATGGGCAGATACCATCTTAATGCAACAGATATCACTTAATTAGATTTGGAATTCAGTAAGTTTTGTGTGAGACCAATTCACAAAAAAATGGGGTTACTATTTAGAAACACAAAAACTTGTATAAGACGGTCTTATTATTACTTATGGTGAGACGATGGTCACTTTTTAGTGAAATTAGGGCCACTGCTCATAATAAGTGATCCCTACATTTCTAAATAGTAACCCCATTTTTCTGTGAATTGATCTCACACAAGACTTGCTCATTTAGAAATGTAGGGTTTACTTCTAGTGAGTAGTGACCCTTATTTCATTGAAAAGTGACCACCGTTTCACCAAAAATTACGAATATAAAAGTTTTTGTGTTTGGGATTAGGATACTGTATGTTTAAAAAAAATCTGGGCTCGTGTTTATATTCTACTTTGAAGGTTTTATCAGCTTCTCCATCCCCTCCATCATCACTCTGATTTCCCTCTCTTTCCTCACACTCAAAAGCCATATTTACTATCACCACCATCATTCAATTTTCTGGTTCCCAACATCCCCATGAAACGATACCAAGCAGCTCAAGATCGTAAACCCGAGTTAGGCCTTTGAAGTCCGAGCTGCGGTTTGGGGGTTTCCTTTTTATTTTTATTCGAGAAGCCTTAACCTGCAATCAAGGTGGGTTCTAAAACTCTCGTCGGTTGGTCCAGATTAATTTGGGAGTAAGTGGCTGGGTGATTAATTGAAACGAAGAACAATTCGTCAAACCCTAGAAATTGGAGAAGTTGGTTTTGCTCAAAATTTTGGGCGAAAACATGAGGTAATGTTCTTTGTTAGTTGAAGTTATTTGTTCTGTTGGAGTTGGTAGCATTCCCTCTCTCTCTATTACTACTCGATTACACAAGCAGTAGTAACAATGAAGTTTCTGAGATTTGGTAGGGAAGAGGGAATGATGAATGAGAGGATAAAGGGGAGAAAAACTAAAATCAGGGGTAAATTGGTTCAAATTGTGGCGGGAAACATAAAAAAATAGAATATTATTTAACGTAATTCCATTGCCACGTCACAACATAAAGGAATTATTAACGGAAATTGTGCATTTAGGACACGGAGCAGACTGATCTAAATTAAAGTAAAACAGTACCAAGTGGATTTCTATCAATGATTAGGATATCAAATATAAAAGCCATAATTACAAAGGTATAAAGTGGAATTTTTCTTTATTTAATATAGGAAAGTAGTGGGACATGGTAATGATTTGATGGGCTTTTGATGTTTTATCCTTACGTCACTTTCAAAGTTTTAACTTGCTCTTCTGCCCAAGGCAACTTTCAGTATTTAGCCGTTCGTTTTTTCCCTTCATTTTTTTTCTTTTCTTTCTAACTCAAAATTTTTTTGGGCCATGGCCTGCACCAGTCCCCCCTAATTCCGCCTCTGCCGACCCCAAACCAGCTAGGCCAATGTCTAATGTTACCATCCCCCTGGAAATATGGAAGCCCCAGAGCTTGAAGTTCAATGTTATCATCCCCTTGAAAATTTGGTGTTATTTGATGTTTATAAAGTAGAGACAGACTTTAGAATGCCTTGTAGCCCTTGTGTGCTTGCTGATGATGTGTTTGTGAATCATGAATTAAGGTGATGCTCTATAATGCTCGATATTGCTAGTTTTTTTTTTTTTTTTTTTTTTTTTTTTTTTTTTTTTTTTTTTTTCGGAAAATGTTCAAAAATTTAATTCCACATTTTAAAGGATACCAATGCGATGTCATCGGGATAAAATATACAACCTATGGTGCACCAATGCAGTGCCCAGGTTGCTACATAATATATAAAAAACCATTTGAACAAAAAGAACAAGTACAACACTCAAAAACAGAATCTATTTTTGTAAAGAAAAGTCAAAAATCTCCTAGTGACCTCAAATTAGTTCCTATTCACTAGCGGAGCGGGAGTAAGTTTCTGACCAGTGAAGAGCCTTGCCTTTCTTTCTCTCCACACATGGTACACAACAGCACAAAGCGTTACTCACTTAACTCTCTTCCGACCCTTCACATTTCTATGAAACCATTTAATTTCCTTCCTTCTTAAGCACATGTGGTCTCCTCAAGATGCCCATCCACTGTAATAAGTTCTTCCACACTTCAATCGAATACCTACAATCAAAGAATAAGTGTGCACTGCATTCAATTGCATATTGACAAAGATAGCATATGTTTGTCATGGCCCAACCTCTCTTCATGAGATTATCAACAGTCACAAGACAATTAAGCGACCGCATTTAGTATGACCCAATGTCGAGGCATAGAGAGTCGTTCCTAAATAATCTTATAGGTCAGATTCACCCTCCCAAATTCTCCGAAAAAATCATAGCTTACTGCCGAGTCAATCTTCGCTCTAGCCCATTTCTCAAGTAAAGACCGGGCATTCTACACAGAACCACACTTCTCCAAAAACCCAGTTCTCAGAGCTAGCAATGTTTTCCATATAACCACGAGTCATTTTGTTTGGGCTGAACATCCCAAATTGTATGACGAGTCAAGTTATAATTCTTCACCCACTTATTCCGCAAAGACGCGCAATCATGAGCGTGCTAAGAGGGCACTTAATATTGCTAGTTAACTCTGTTTCAGAGTTATAGTTTGATTACTAACAGATTTAGAATACAAATTAAGTGAAATTATCAAAAGTGTAAAATATTTCAGGTTGACCATAGATCATGTTTAGGTTTGTTTTTGAACTTGTTTAGTACACATATCAGGTTCAGGTTGAGTTTTTGAATATGCTTAGTAAATAGCTCAACTGACTCTAACCTGAATCCGACCCAACTTATAACACACCGAAAGCGTTGTCGTTGTATTTAAAAAATAAATTCAATACAAGGTTAAAGAAAACAAAATGTTTGATAACCCAAACCAAAATAATCTCTAAGATATTTAAATAATAACCACTACAAAAAAACAGTTTTTCCTTGCGGAAATGAACCGCCCATGAGAGGGAAAAACTGCCGCTAATTATGGTCAGCTGCGAAATTAGCGGCAAATCCAAACCGCAACCAAAAACCTCAATGCTTAGCATAATTAGCCGCGGATTTCTTCCGCCGAGAAATTAGCTGCGGAATATCAAATATCCGCCGTTGACTTCAGCGGCGGAATTTAAGCGTTACCGTCGTATTTAAAATAAATTCAATACAAGGTTAAAGTAAACAAAATGTTTGATAACCCAAAACCAAAATAATATCAAAGATATTTAAATAATAACCACTACAAAAAACGATTTTTAGCTGCGAAAATAAACCGCCGGTATGTAAGAGGGAAAAATCGCCACTAATTATGGTCAGCTGCGGAATTAGTGGCGGAATCCAAACCGCAGCCAAAAACCTCGACGCAGAGCATGTTTAGTCGCGGATTTGCTCCCGCTGTGAAATTAGCTGCGGAATATCAAATAGCCACTGCTTACTTCAGCGGCGGAATTTAAGTAATCCGTCGCTGAGATTTTTTTGTAAAAAAAAAAAAGAGGAAGAAGAAACGGACGCTCAAGAGGCGCGCACGAGTGCTCTCCCACTTTCATTAATTCTGTGATTTTGCTTGTTGTGGGATTCGATCCAAACACACCCCTGAAACCAAACAAGAAGCCCACTAGTAAATCACAAGAGTAGTTCTTGTTATATATAAGAACGCATAGTACTTAACACTTATTTCATGCGAATCAAAAAAAAAAACTAGCTGCAAAATTAATTAATTCCGCCACTAATTAGCAGCTAGTTTTTTGCAAATATTATTTGACGCCATATGTATTTTAAAAAGCAAAATTGCTACGGGAATTAATTTTCCGCAACTGATTGGCGGCGGAATGATTTAGCCACGGTTTTTTTCGTAGCTAATTAGCGTAATCCACAGCTAAATTGTAATTTTTTTGTAGTGAACTATTTTGTACTATTAACTCTAACAATTAATAACCTTAATAATAAAATAATAACCCACTTACTTCGCATGCAAAGGACTTAAATAAAATTACAATAATCCAATAATAAAAAAATAATCTCCTAAAACGACAATCAAAGTGTTTAGAAGATATACTATATTCTTCCTTCATTTTCACTCCAACAAAGCTCCACAATAAATAGATCGACTTACAACATGTTAATCTACCCCCCTATGCAAACAAATTTCCCATAGGTTCATCATAGGTCTACCATAGAAGAAAATGAACAACACACACATAAAAATAAAAACATCCAATCAGTTTAACCGAGCAATTCATAACAACACAATCCATTTTAATCTTCATCATTAAGCAAACATGCTTAAACAATATATTCATACTTTATAAGTAAACAATCTGGGGGGCAAAACACCTCTCTTACGCTGAGAGGGCTACCTTGGTTAACTCGGTTCTACTCACACTTCACACTTATTGGGCTGCCATGTTCATTCTCCCCAGAACTGTTTTACATAGAGTAGTTGTTGTTTCTAGAAATTACTTATGGTATGGGAAAACCATCTACACTAGAACCCCTCCCATAGCTTGGGAATTTTTTTGTAAACCCAAGTCAGAAAGGGGTTTGGGGGTGAAAGATTGTTTCAAATGGAATTATGCAGCTATGAGGAAGTATGTTTGGTGGTTGGCTTCTAAGGAAGATTTCCTTTGGGTCAGATGGATACACCATGTATACCTCAAGAATGACAGTTGGTGTGAATAACATGTTACCCCATCAGCTAGTTGGGCCTGGAAACAGGTCTGCATCAGTAGAGAAAAATTCAGAAGTGGATATACACAAGGGTAGTGGATAGGCAATACTACTGCGAAACACACAATCAAAAATGGTTATGATTGGTTGTCTCCTGCTGTTTAGAAAATTGCTTGGGAAAAGTGGGTTTGCAATAGGCTAAACCAGCCTAAGCACGCCTTCATTGCATGGGTTGCAACATTGGATAGGTTGCAGACAAAAGAGATACTGCAAAAGATTAATGTATGTACTAGTGTCTTCTCTGTGGTGCAGCTATCGAAACCTCTCGCCATCTCTTTTTTGAATGCTCATACAACTTAAAATGTTGGGAGATGCTGAAACTTGGCTGCATATAAGAACTACTCATGTTGAAGCATGGGAAGTCCTTAAATGGACAAGCAGAAAACCCAGGTTTATAAGTAGTGTGCTGTGTGCAGGTGCAATTAGCCTTATCTATCACATCTGGAGGTGTAGAAATACATCATACTGGGAACATATGGTGATTCATCCTTCTGTGAATTTTTGCAGACTGAAGTTTGACGTGAAGGCTAGGATTATGGCTATAATAACTAGGAAAACATCCCAAAAAGATAGAGCTTGGTTTAATGCTTTATGAATTTTATGCTCTGAATTTTGTTATGTCACTCTCTGAATGAGAGTGGAAAACACTGTAAGAAAGAAAGGTATGCCCTTCTTAGCTTGTAATTCTTCTATTTTGGTAATAAAATTAATTACTTACCAAAAAAAGAAAAAAAGGGAAAAAAAAGAAGTAAACAACCAACACATACATGTTTCTTTCATAAGCAACCAATAATAAATATCATTATTATTTCCATTAGTCAAGTCTATTAGAGAGAAGTAAATATGATAGTCAAATAAACCGCAATTGACTTAATAGGATCAATAGTTCCAATAAGTACATTCAATGTTCTAAAGTATGCATTCACTCTCTCAACCATTTCGATTTACAAGAAGAACCATTCACCAAATCCATGGTATAAACTAATAATAATTCGCCTAATTACTCATGTATGGATATGAATTCTACAGTACAAGTGAGGCTATAATCGCAACTAATAGACTACCCACCATACCAAGGCTCAATGTTTAAGTCCTTTGGTGGATCCATACCAAAGAAGTCTTTACTCTCATTTCAATTTATATGTCGTTTTCACATAACGTAATTAACATTTCTTGGCATAAATCTCAGTAACTCCGTCACAGTTACAATAACATGAACAAATTTAGTTCAGTCAACAATCAAATGATATACACATGAATGAACAATAATTAGGTTCTCATTCCATGACCGTAATAACATTATACCTTTTACAGGCTTTCAATGTTTCACAATTCAATAATCAAAGTCCATCATGATTTATTAAAAGAATACATGCTACACCATGATTCGTATAGCTATTTTAGCTAATCGATCCACAATTGAACACATAATTCATGTAGTTCAACATTCTCAATTAATTACAACCACTAAAAAAAACAAGGAAATAGCGTCGGGCCCATTCCGACGCTGAGGAGGAAAAAACCGTCGCTGACGAGGCTCAGCAACTGTTTTAGCAACGGAAGCATTCCGTTGCCGTCAAACATGTCGCTAAGAATCACAACGACGGAACACTTGATATCCGACGCTAACCCAACGTCGGGTATTCCTCCAGTTGCTGAGAGCTTAGCAACGGATATGTTTGGATCCGTTGCTAAGCTTAGCAACGGATATATTTTACAATCCGTTGCTCAGCTTAGCAACGGATAATCTCATCCGTTGCTAAGCTTAGCAACGGATTGTAAAATATATTCGTTGCTCAGCTGTTGTTACGAATTTCTCTGCCCAACAATTTAACCCCAATAAAAAAATATACAAAAATGTTGTTTCCTTGCATCAAACAATTGTTGGCGAACAGTTGGAGGGCACCATGGAGCCTTGTAGTCAGGTTCTCTTCCAATTTTAGACACTAAATCAGAAAGTCGTCGTGTGCACTTTTTTTCATAGGCTTCTTTCACATCCTCTCCAATAGAAAGATCCCAAGAGTAATTCTCCTACAAAAGCCATATTCAGTAACAAAGTAAATAGCGTTTGAATGATCAAATTGAACTTGTGAGAAGTATCTTGCCCTAAAGTGAAACCACCAGCGTTGTCTAACATCTACGGGTGTCTTTGACCATGAGAAGTAAGACCCATTGAAGTAACTCATGAAACTTTTTGACACATTTTCCACCACTTTTGGTGCATCAAACCTCACCCGGACATGGCAAAAATCAGCATCAATAATTAGTGGTTGTACAAAATTCACTGATATCCCTGATGGTACTATAGTAAGAGGTAGTGGCATTAAACAGAACAACCACGAGATCATGAGATATTGTTGAGTTAGTGTTATCTCTGTCAAAAACAAGAAATGGAATTGCTATTGCACTCTTCTAGACAAAGATATGGAGTACTTTGGTAACTTGGATTGCTGGAATTGGTTCTGTTATGGGCTAAGATCATGGATTTATTTCAGGTCTTCCATGAAAAGTTCCTAGCGTCTGAAAATTCTAACCTTATCTAAACAACATAGTGCTGAAATATTAGCTTAAAGCGAGTACCTAAACACAATAAAAGCACAACAAGTGACAGCGCAAAGTTACCATAATTCGTTGTGGTTCAAGACTTCTTTGACCTTGGATGGATTCCCCGTGGCATCTGTAACTCGCACTTGAGTATGTGACTCACCTACAACAATAGATGGAGAATGCCTACGAGTTTCTTGAACATCTGCAACAATGGAAGGAGAAAGCATAAGCGTTATTCGAGCATCTGCAGCAATGGAGGCAGAAATTGCAGTTTCAATGATGGCAGAACCTGCATGAGTTTCTCTAGCATCTCCTTGAATGGAACCATTTGTGTTGTTGCGATTATGCTCTTGGTTCGTTGAACCTCCCGATACAATGATTTCAGGCACAATGAGTTCAGGCCCTACACTACCAGGCCTAGTCCTATATTTCCCTCTAGCAGGGTTAGGATATGGATAACCCCGGCCTCTAACTCTAGTCATTTTGACTTGTGCAATCAACTGTAAGAAACATATCCAAAATATGACATTCTGGCAATTAAGCAAGTCAACGACTCAACAACGCAAATAACAAGGTGACTTTGTAGTTACAATTAATCTTAAGGAAAACAGGATGAACTATGACGAAGGCAAAACCATAATATTAAACATTAACAAAGAATTTATTCAGCACATACAATTTACAATAACATTATAAAGTTAACTACTCATACTACAAGATGTAAGCTAGGTTGTATGTCCGATTATAATAATTATGCTATCAGTTTGTCACTATAACAAATCATTACAATCTTTCACATATGAATATATTTATAACCGAGAAATCTACTAGATAAATAATACACATGATGGTAGAAGGAAAAGGGACATTTTCTTGGTTGCATAATAGAAGGCAGAATTTAGCAATCTAACAAAATAGATTATTTCTGGACTTTTTCGCGCACGATGAATGAAAACCACTTGGAGCAACTAAAATCTAACAAAATATATTCAAATATGGACTAGGGTGCTAGAGATTGAGTATTCTTTTGTGCTTTATATTAAGAGAAAGCAACCAAATGCTTTGTTTGCATTCATTTGAGTGTGAAACTACACCAAGGATATTTGAAAGTACAAACAAGCTTCAAATCAAGCTTTTGTTATTGAATGCATTTACGCGTTTCAACATGCAACATTGGATCAACAAATTCACCATATCTCCTTTATGCAGGAACCTCAAAACTGAGACTCGATTCTTTGCCAGTAAGAGGATTCCAAGCAAAAGCACCCATAACATGACAGAAAGCTCGTTCACCTATACGAATATGAAGCACCTGCAAATGAATAACGAGAAGAAACCGGTGCTGAGGCATGGTCATATAGGCGGCCAAGGTGATGATTTCTCTGATTGTATTCAGACTGTTGATGGCTAGCATATGATGCATATGGCACTTCGTCAGCAACCCTTCTTGGTAAATGGTAATCAGCACTGTAATCTACAGGCTTTGTGTCAGTCTGATAAGCCTCAGTTGCCTTCAACTGGGGGTAAGACTCATAAGCAGCAGTCCTTACTCCCGTTAACCTTACATAGGGATCAGATGAGGGATAATTATGAGAGTGGTATTGATCCTCTTGGAAGTGATCCAGCTGATTTTTTGGCCTTGTCACTGTTGGTATCAAAGGAGATTGCTCCCTCCGTCCTCTTAAACCATACAACCGATACTCACTTTCGCTAAGAAAGTGTGGCTCAAAACCAACTGTCTGAGCTCGCATAATGGAGGCATCACCATGTACAGGGGCAGTTTCCCTAGTAATTTGCGCCTGTGAAGATGGTGTCTCCCCATATAATGGGGCAGGGGCCCTGTAAAATCGCTCCTGTGTAGGGGGTGCATCCCTATAAATTAGAGCAGGGCTCCTTACAATTTGCTCCTCTTGACTACTTCTATAAGGTTCTTGCACAGGGACATAGTGCATATCCTGCCTCGAGGCACGTAACTCCTCTTGACTGCTTCTATAAGGTTCTTGCACAGGCACATAATGCACATCCTGCCTCGAGGCACGTAACTCCTCCTGACTGCTTCTATAAGGTTCTTGCACAGGGACATAATGCATATCTTGCCTTGAACCACGTAACTCTGGACGTAGACCATAGCTGCGATATTCCTCCTCAGTGAGATAACGCGGATTAGAAGAGGATGCAGCTTGCTGGACAACTGGCTGGTCCTTCAGATGTTGCTGGCGAACAGGGCGGAACAATGATTTCAGTTTTTTTACCTGCAATGTTGAACATATAGTCAGCGTCCACCTTTTAATAAAAATTAGGTCATCTGAGAAGTGAAAACTCCATAAAACTTAGGTCATCTAAGTGAAAACTCCATAGAGAGCAAGCACCAAGAGGGGGAATATTGCGGCAGTAAATGAACAATACCCAATACTCTGATATGACTCTGAATCAGGTTACCAGCATTTCAAGTAAAAAAAGCATTACATGTTAAAAACATCTCAAGGCTGACATATCCCTGGGCTACAGAACAGGAATACCGCACGGCTCACAGCCTCATCTATCTTTAGATTGTTCCTTGGGCTTATCTTTTATCTACTCCAAAGGAACTTAGCTGAGAGACTATGATGTTTATTAATGTACATAACTTAACTATCACCAATAAAATCTATGGCCATTTCAGCACTGTCTCAGCCCCCCCCCCCCCCAATATTAATAAATAAATAAATAGCAACAACAAAGCAAGAGAAAGAGAAAGAAAGTAGATCAACATATAAAGCTGAAGCAAGAATTGTATAAAAGGTTTCTCACTTGTTTCACTGTTAACTCAGTCTTGAATTTGTGTGTTCTTTCATCATAGTTTTCCTTAATTGCCTTCTTGAAAACATTTTCAGGAAGAGGCAGACAATCTTCATAGATCCTGAAGCGCACCTGAAAAATGGCATCAACAACAATAATGAAAAAAAGAAGAAAAAGGAGAGTCATGTTCTCAATTTCCAAACAACAGAACACCAAAGAAATGTTTTTAGATGATCCACCTGAGCGGGAAAAGCGCCACCGAAAGCAGCCGGCTCAAGTTTCATACCCCCAGCAGATGATGCTTCAAAGATTCCATACAAAAGTTTGAGATCAAAATCATATAGAAAAAGCTTTAGGCCAGGTTTGATACCAAGCACACCCTCTTTTTTGCCTGATGGGAGAGCCATGAGTTTGTAACGGAAACAATCAGGTTTTGTTTTTCCACTGCACATGAAAATCAATCCACCTAGCTTTTTCTCCGAGTTTGGAGCCTCAACCATTTTCTCTTTGCGCTTCTTATTTGTCATTTGTGAAGAAACTTTCTCCTTACCATTTTCACTTCTGTACAGTTTGCTTTCTTTTCTCACTTCTGCAGTAGCCTTGTGTTTATCATTGCTAGTGCTTCTGTTCATATTCCTTTCTTTTCTCACTTCCGCAGTAGACTTGTTTTTATCCTCGTTAGCGCTTCGGTTCAGATTGCTTTCTTTTCTCACTTCTGCAGTAGCTTTGTTTTTATCCTCATTAGCAGACTGATTTTGCAAAGAATCTTGTTCTTTTGATTTTAGTGACCGTTGATGCATAGATCTCTTCAGTTTTTTCACTTTGAGCTTTAAAATTTTGCGTTTATCCATCTCAGGTAGAATTGGTTTGGACGAGTCAGTAGCATCCTTTGCCTTTTTCTTATTCCTTTGGCGTACCATACTTTCTCCTGCCAACAAAAAACATTCACAGAAGTAGAACCTTTTAGAATATTAGGTTCACTTATGTAACCTATTTAGATAATATGAAGAAAGAACTATAAACTTCAGAGCAACAAGAAAATGAGAAATATCAAGCAAGAAAATCCCATCTTTGCTAGATGATAAACCTCAAAACGACTATAACCTAGGACTAATACTTTCAGAAATTAGTAGCAGATTTACGAATAAAGTCGATGCAACTCCAACCAGATCTCCGCTAGTTCCCAAGCTACATTAAATGGACTTTTCATCTCAACTGAAGAAACCTTGCTAATACTTAGCACTACCATGGGCAAGAGACTTTCATATTTAGTCCGAAAAACACGCAAGCATTTCAAATAACGGAAGAGTCTGACCCCTGGACGCATTTGTGCCAGACATTTAGCAGAATCTGTGTAAAGCAGTTCCAAGGCAGGTCACCAGCTTTACCTTAGTCACACCTCAATTAGCAATACTTTTATGTTTTAACATTATACACTATAAAAGAACAAATATCAAATAGAATATTATGTTCAATAGATAGATCTAACACAGGCTAAAACCTATGTTACCAGGACTCGGGTACGGGTGTCGGGTGTGGGTACGGGTCTAAGTGTCGGATACGTTATGGTTCGAAATTTGAGGACACGGAGACATTGTCCTAAATTAGGGACACGGGTGCGGGGACCCTGTCCTAAATTTGGACACGGGTACGGGGGTACGGCATTTTAAAAATATCTTATTAATTTTATTTTTAAATAACAATATTTATTTGCAAGTTTGAAATTGTCGTAAATATAGAAAGCAATGCGTTTTGAAAACCAAAGTTGTAAGAGGTTTAATTTGTGTAGGTTCCTTTCTTTTTAAAGGCAAGCCCACCAGAATTTTGGGCCCAAGGCAACTTTAAAATAAACCCCCCACTGCACGTGATACTCCCCATTTGTTTTTTTATTTTTGCACGTGATAGTGTGATACTGCTCTTCTGTTTTTTTTTTTTGAGTGACTCACGTGATACTCCTGGTTATCAGTCTAAACCCTAGTTGGCTACTTCATAACTCATAAGCGCCGCAGTCACAGGAAAGAGAAAGAGGAGAGAGAGAGAGAAAGAAAAGAGAAGACAGAGCTCAAAGAGCTGTGCGGCTTGGGGCTAACCAGAATAGCACGAAAGGATCTCCACCCTTCACTCATTTGCCATCTTCATTCCTTCTCTCTCCTCTCTCCTTTCTGTCATCATCTTCTCTCTGTCATCATCCCCTCTCGTCCTCCCTTCTTTTCTGCGAAAATGGCCATTGAAGTACCGCCGTGTCACACTGAAAATTTCCGCGTCAGACGCGGATTTCGAACCAGTACCAATGTCGTGTCGTGTCGACACGGGTATGGTGACCTAAACTGCCGAGTCCTGGTAACATAGGCTAAAACTTAAAGAGTTCAAAGTTACCATCCATCAAAGAACAATGTTCATGTTTCTACCTTAAACGTGATTCACTAATCGATAAAGACTAACCCACATTTGATCAATGATCACACATATATTATTCCAAAAAAGAAGCAAAACCAGGTCTCCTTTTAATTAATAGTCCATGCATGCATCTTAAAGAGGTATTCAAAGAAAAACTTCAACCATCATGACGTACACCCATTCACCCTATCAAGTGACATCTGGAAAACAGGTGCAGATATTTCTAGATGAGAAATGAAGTTCCATTAGAAAGGAGAAGAAAGTGCAAGGTTGGAAACAAGAGGTACACATGATGACAACCAAACCTAAGCCGACTAAGAAACCATTACCTAGTCGAAAAACCTATTCAAAGCAAATAATTTACACTAGAAATCAGATCTTTTAAGCTCCTGATTCCATTTATTCTTCCTAGAGTAAACTTGAAATCGAAAGTTTAAAGCCCGTTTGGTGTGGTTGTCAGTTGTAAGTTATGGGAACTGACAATTTTTCAACTCTTTGTAGAAATTTAATTTAGAGCTAGAATTTTCTCCCCTTATTGTAGTCTACTTAATTGTCAAAGCTGAAAACCAAAAAAAGTGGTTCCAGAAATTGGTTTTTAATTTTCATAAAAAAACCTGAAAACTTGCAATTCGCAACCACCCTAAAGGACCCTTAGATCCTTTCCCATAGAGTTTGAAGGTCAAAGCCATCTGGTCACCTGACACCATCATCCCTTCTACACACACCTAGTTACTAGATGATACTTGGAGTCTGAAACAGGTGCTACATTACCATCAACAGCACAAACGTATTCGGGCCAATCTAAATGACCATTACTAATCTGGTATAACAAATGCATCTAGGTTAGGTAGTTCTAGTTTTGGGATCAAATTTCAGGTGCATCTTTTTAGCTAGTGTTCTACATACTGCTAATACCTTAAATTCATGATGCAAGGATTCTGACCTCTTCAAAACAGTAAAGAGTTTCACAAACAAAGATGTAAAACTACAAGCCCAATAAATTTCAAAACAAAAAAGACCAATAAGACACAAATTTATTATAATTATAACCTATCATCACCAACCCTCTAATCCCATCAAAATTTCATTTTCCCCATGAACAATGATTGCCATTTCGATTCAATCTCTAGCTATAGCATCAAAAAGAACCTAACTTTACAAATTTGAAGCATTATTGACAACAAAAAAGGGAGAACCGAGATAGGTTTTTATCAGCTAGGAGAGACGAATACAAAGGTGTCATATAAGCAAGCAGAAATAGTTGCAATAGAGGAGAGAGAAAGAGGAAGAGAGAGAACGTACCACAAGTAGAAGAGTGTCTTCTCCGGCGAGAGGTATAAGAATCAGATATGGACTCCGTTCAATACAATCAACACCCCCTTTCCTTACCCTTCCTTCTCGAATCCTTTTTAGTTTTTTTTCTTCTTTCTTTTTAGTTTAGTTTTTTTTTTCTCCTTATGTCAATAATCAAAAGACCACGGTTTCTGTATATTGACTCTTTAGGTAGAAAATATTTCTGTATTTTTTTTCCCCTAAAAAAAATTTAAAATTTGGGGATAAGATAAAAAAAAATAAAAAAAAAAGAAGAAGTTAATTTAGATTACTAAAAGTAAAAATCTCTCAACTCAAAAAAAAAAAATTGCTCTACACAATTAAAAGAACACCCAAATTTTATAAATTATGCGGTAATTGTTTTGATGTTTTATCATACATCAGCCAATAGATACCAAAAATTCGTCAAGTTAATAGACGTCACCTTTGCTTTATGGCGGGGAGGTGTAACTTATGACGACTTAATCTTTGAAAAGGTCGTTGAACTAAGAGACGTCTTTAACTAAGAAGATCTCACGTCTCTCTTTAGTATTTTCCTCCATTTTCTGTGTTTTTTTCTTTGACACGAAAGTTAATGAGGATGAGCTTTTAATTAAGGTCCTTATTATTTATTTCGAGAGGCTTTACCTACCACTAATACCTCTTAATACTTTTGCTTTTCAAACAAGGAATTCCCTCCTATAAGATGGAATAAGGGACAACTCACAATTCCTCAAAAACTAGGATCTGTTGTACTATTCTAACGACAAAATGAAAATCGGGTGACCTTCAAGCGCAAATAATAAAATAATAATAATAATAATAATAATAATAATAATAATAATAATAATAATAATAATAATAATATATTGAAAGGATCATTTAAAAAAAGAAAAAAAAAAAACAACATAAAGAAGATATGCTCTCGGCGCATGTTACGCACACAATAGCTAACGTGCACCACTAAGTTGTTCTCATGGTGAGAGACGGTGGTAATAGAGGTCGTGGTCGTGGCACTGTTCTCTACACCCTCGATGGTGAAGGAATTTCTAACTACTAACATGATCATACATGCATAATAGAAATTCGATTAACCCAGAAAAAAACATGTGATTACTGTAATTAAATATCAAGTCGAAATCCTACCTCACTCCTTGGTCGCTGGTTGGATGAACAGTGGTTGGGTATGGATTAACACGTCAGATGTCGTGCCTCAACTGGTATCCACACACGGGCTCGAATCCACACTCAGTATGCTGGTACAACAATCCCGTTCACAACCTCCGTTCTCTCCTTACTCTAATGACACACAGTTAGGGTTTCGTGAAAACTGATTATCACGTGTAACCCTAACTGATCAGGAGTCACGATATACATAGGGAGGCAGGAGGGCTGATTAGGTTAAGTGTGTGATGGCCTAATCCGAATTAGACCCTTCTAATAAAACGAGTCTGTTAAGTGTGCGACCCTGCTGGTTTACTTAATGTGGCAGTAAGTCCAAAACTCTTTTCGGGCCCACAAACCGTAATTGGTCTCTAGCAAAACATTACGATTACCCATATTAAGTAAAGATCGGTTTCCATAGTCCAACCAATAATGCAATTATTAATTCTTATTATGATTAGTTCATAGGGAAAATCCAACAGGTGGATCTACTAGTGCTCGAGTTTCTCCTGCTAATCACAACGATGAAGAGGCTTCTTTGTCTAGGGTTTCAACCTCGATTGAGCTCCTGGGCAGTTCGTTGAGTCGTAGAATTGTATCCTTGATTCCGACCCCATCTCCGCCTGGACCCGGTGCGGCTCGGCATCTCGATTTATCGCAAGATGCAAATCTTGAGACCCCCCACCAAAGTGAAATCCCAGAAGTTCCAGCTGCTGAGGAAACCTGGGCTGATAAATTTGTGAACAACATGGCTGCATCAAATGGTATGTCACTTTCCTTCATTCCTCCTTAAATTAAGGATGGGAAAAAGATCATTGTGTTGGATAAAGAGGATGTTAAGCAACAATGTGAAAAATGGGTTTAACTCTATAGTTCTATATGTGGTAGGAGATACACCTGCTTACAATCTAATGATTCAATATCTTGCCAAAATATGGAGTTTTGTGAGTCAACCGGAGCTATTTTTTCATGATTATGGGTTTTTTATTACTCGTTTCAAGACCAAAAAAGATATGGAAGATGTATTGTATTCTGGCCCTTCTCCCTGAACAATAAACCTATTATTATGCGTGCTTCTTGGTCACCGGAATTTAGTTTCCAAAATGAATTCTTGCGGATTCTTCTCCTATGGTTCAAATTCTCTAATTTGCCTTTAAACTGTTAGGGCCTTGATTCCTTGAGTAGGGTTGCTAGTGGATTGGGTTTGCCTATTTATGTTGATGAATTTACTTCGAAACAGCTAAGAGTTTCTTTTGCACGGGTACTGGTTGAAATAGATGTTACACAATCCATTCCCACAGAGATTATGGTGGAGGACCCTGAGGGTGACACTCTTATGCAGAAAGTGACATTGGAGTGGCAACCAGAGTATTGTACTAAATGTTTGAAGGTGGGTCATAATTGTGATAATATGAATGATAGGCAATGAGACACTCCTGCAGCAAGACATAGATCTAGGAGAAGGAGGAGGTAAGCTCCACAACATCCACAACAAGTTTGGGTTGAAAAGAGTATTGCACCTGCTCCTGCTCCTGCTCCTGCTCCTGCTCCTGCTCCTGCACCTGCAACTGTTGCTGCCATATCATCTGAACCTAACCCTATTCAGCTAGATAATTTCTCACTTTGGTCACTGGGTCTGCGAGAGCTTCTAGAGGTCCTGTGATATCCACACAGGGTACTACTTATAGTGCATCTGAGGGTTTTATTCTTGATTTTGTGTCTATACCTTCCTCAAGCAACCCTTTTGCATGCTTGGAACCTATCCTGGAACCTATTTAAATCCCAGACCCAACTGGAGCTAGTGATAGGTCTACTCCTTCCATTTGCCAATGACTTTCCTCACATGGAATATGAGAGGTTTGAATAAGCCTTTCAAACAGAAGGAGTTGAGAATTTTCTTGAAAAAACACAAAATTGTCGTTGCTGGAATAGTGGAAACTCGAGTCAAACAAATAAAGGATCCTGCTGTCAGTAGGAAGGTTGCTAATGGATGGGAAATTGCTACTAACTATGATGAGGCTACTAATGGTAGGATTTGGGTACTTTGGCTTGGAACTCATGTTGAGGTACAAATTCTTGCCACTCATGCTCAGTTCATCCACTGTAAAGTGGAGAGTAAAAGCTCAAATTTCTCATGTTTGTTTACTGTCATTTATAGGTATAATACTGTTGAGAGCAGGAAAGATCTATGGACTTCTCTCACTACTCTAGAGTCAGGGTATTCAGGAACTTTGGTTTTTAGGTGGTGATTTTAATGCTCTCCTGCATACTACAGATAGAATTCATGGAACACAAGTATCCCATTATGAAAATAGTGATCTCCAGAATTTCAATTTTTCTTGTAATTTGGTTGAACTTAATGCTACTGGAAGAGTTCATACCTGGTTAAATGGCCATGTATGTAGTAAAATTGACTGAGCAGTTTGGGAATTTAGCTTGGCATCTTCAATTTGGGCATATCAAGGCTGATTTTGGAGATCCTCTTTTCTCGAATCATTCACCTTTAATGATGAAGATTGAAGATAGGCTTGTTGTCCACAAGAGACCTTTTAGGTTCCTAAATGCCCTCTCCTCTCATAATCTGTTTGAAGACTCTATTTCAAAGGTCTGGGAGCTACCAACTAGTGGTCCCAGTATGCTTAGAGTGTGGAGGAAGTTGAAAGCTTGCAAGGTTCCTTTGAAGAATTTATACAACGCTGATTTTGGTAACATTGAAGCAAGGGTTGATCAGGCTAGGGAAGGGCTAGTGGGTATTCAACAACAACTTCAACACATCCTTACTGATAAACACCTGCTTTCTCAAGAAAAAAAATTGGCTAGCTGCTCTAGAAAAGTGGAGTGATATTCAGGGAAAGGTTTTGAGGCAAAAATCCAAGGCTCATTGGATTCAGGAGGGTGATGAGAACTCCAAATATTTCTTCTCTGTCATGTCTGACAGGTTAAACAAGAGTACCATTTCTACCTTAGTCACTGATGATGGTAGGAAATTGGTCAAAAATGAAGATATTAAGCAGGAGGTTTTACTTTTCTATAAAAACCTGATGGGTTCTACTACGCAAAATCTGGCCAGTGTTGATTTACACATCATGAGACATGGTCCTTCCTTGACCCAAGCACAACAACAACTTCTCTGTGCTCCTGTAACTGCTACTGAAATAAAGGCTGTTGTTTTTTCAATTGATGACAACGGCCCCTGATATTGATGGCTTCAATGCTCACTTTTTTAAAAAAGCCTGGCACATTATTGGAGATGAGGTTTGTCAAGCTGTCTCTGATTTTTTCACTACTGGGTTTATGATGCATGATGTTAATGTTTCTCTTCTTACTTTAGTTCCTAAAGTCCCGCAGCCTTCCTCAGTTAGAGAATTCAGACCCATTGCATGTTGCACTATGATATATAAAATCATTTCTAAAGTGCTAACATCTAGATTGCAGCTTGTTATTGATCATGTTGTAAGCAACAGTCAGTCAGCTTTCATTTCTGGAAGGCTAAACCTGTGATAATATCCTCTTAAGCCATGAGCTCGTTAAAGGCTACTCCAGGAAGAATATTTCCCCTAGATGTATGTTGAAGGTTGATTTACAAAAAGCCTATGACTCTGTGGAATGGTGTTTTATTGAAATGATCTTGAAAGAGTTGGGCTTCCCTGCACAGTTTTGTCTACTGGATTATGAGATGTATTACCATTTTGAGCTATTCCATTAATCTGAATGGGATGTTCACTGAATCTTTCCCTGCTAAAAAAGGCTTAACACAAGGAGACCCTATTTCTCCTTATCTTTTCACTATGGTCATGGAATATCTACATAGAGTGTTGCAAACTCTGAGATCAGAAGTAGGTGTCAATTTTCATCCCAGATGTAAGAGATTGGGCATTGTCCATCTATGTTTTGCTGATGACCTCCTTCTATTTGCTAGAGGTGATTTTAAATCTGTGAAGCTTCTGCATGATAAATTAACCCATTTCCTTGGTGCACCTGGTTTGAAAGCAAACTTGACAACAAATCAGGTATATTTTGGGGGTGTGTCTCGAACTAAATCACAGATTCTTGACTTTCTTGGTTACTCAGAAGACTCTCTTCCTGTGAAGTACATTGGTGTCCCACTCTCTACAAAGAAGCTGTCTATTACACAATGTTCTCCATTGGTTGAGAAAATGCTGGAAAAATTCAAGACATGAACCTCTAAATTCATGTCCTATGCTGGTAGAGTTCAGCTTGTCAATGCAGTCCTTTTTGGCATTCAATCATACTGGTCTCAGCTTTTTGTCCTCCCTCAGAAAGTGATCAAACTCATTGAAGCTGCTTGTCGAAGCTGCTTGTGGTCTAGGGAAGCCTCTATTACTAGGAAGGCTTTAGTGTCTTGGGAGAAAATCTGTATGCCAAAGGGTGCAGGTGGTCTCAACCTTGTGAATCTCAAATGGTGGAACCAAGCTGCGATTTGTAAGTTGCTCTAGGCTCTAAGTTCGAAGAAGGACACTCTTTGGATTATTTGGGTTCACACCTATTTGGTGAAAAATGCAGACTTTTGGCTGATGGATACGCCCTCTCAAGCCTCATGGATGATCAAAAAGATTTTTCATATGAGGAAACACATGAGTGCACTGGGTGATTGGGATTGTGTACTTAAACAAGGTCGTTTCTCCATTAAGCAGGCTTACACACAAATCCGAGGGCCTGTTAGTAATGTACTTTGGAAAAACTTAGTCTGTTCAAACAAAGCTGCCCCAAAAACAGTGTTCATATTGTGGCTGGCCTTGCATGAGAAATTAAGAGCTAAGGATATTCTTCTGAGATGGGGCATGAACTGTGATCCTATGTGTACCCTGTGCTCCATACACTAAACAAGTTTGGCAAACTATCCTCCGCTGGCTCCGTATTACCAGAACAATAGCTTCTTGGCGAAATGAGTGTGATTGAGTTGTAAAAATTTCAAAAGGGAGATCCCCGCTTGCTGCTGCAACCAAAATGTGTTTTGCTACAACAATATACTGTATATGGATTGAGAGGAATATGCGAGTTTTCCAGAACAAATTTGCCCCCGTTCATGATCTTGTCTACCACATTAAAATGCAAGTCTGTGCTAGAAGTCAACAACAACTGCAATTGAAGACTTTTTTTTGAGGCTCTGTGACCTAGTGTGTACTAGAAGCTTGCTTGTTTTAGCTTAAGTTTCTTTTTGCTTTGGATCCTTGCGATTCTGTGATGATTGTTGTTTGTTTTGTATAACCTGGTCAGTAGCACATGAAGCTTTTCAGATGAAGATGATACGCTCCCTAGGAGGTGAGCATCCTCTCTCTGGTGATGCTACTTGTAGGCCGTGTTTTAGTCAGTAGAGTTTTTGTTTAGAGAGTCTTGGTTGTTCCAGGTTTAATGATGTAAAAACTTACCCTGATAATTAATACAAGTCTGGTTTTAATTGCCAAATAAAATATAATATATATATATATATATTGAAGAGTCAACTCTTGGAAATCCTATTTTGTGATTTTAGTTTGATGAGTGATAAAGTGATAAAAGAACATGAGCAAATCTGCATAATGGAGTGTGCACAAAAAAACTAGTTTTATGAGTGCTTCAATTTCACCTGCAATCTCCTCATTGGAACCCTACTAATCTTCAAGCATTGATCCAACATCCAAGAAGCTAAAGCCCATTAACTTGTACATAGGTTTTATATTGGGATCTTGTGCTTAAGAAAAATGATTAGTAAGAGATAAATACAACAGAAAGATACTTCAGTTTCATGACCTCTCTGCAAAATTGATGCAGGGAATAGAATAGCTAAGATGAAGATGGGACAAGCAACTGGAATTTATACTCAGAAATCGAACAAAGGTGAACACTAATGAAGCTTTTTGATGCATTAACCATTATGGGCAAATACACAGAAGCCCTGGACTAAAAGAAGTCCTAAGGAATGCAAACAGCTAGATGCATTTACAGATCAATGTGAAGTTGTGTACAAAGACCTCCATCGCCAGCATGAAATTCCAGTTGCTTGAGGAGTTTTAGGAGATCACAAAAACCGCAGAAAGGAAATTTGATGACGGAAGAACTCTTGGACCACATGTCATTCATAGCAGGCACAATTGCATGTGAAGCTGATAGTTCTGTTATAGATGGAGGAACAAGGCATGATGGATGTTGTTCTGCTGTACATTGCTGAATCTAGAAAATAAGATGCTGCACATTGCAAACACAGAGGATTCAGCAACAGACATCAGATAAGAAGTATACAACTCACTTGAAAAAACAACAACAGAATCATTATCAAACAGGTTTTACGAATCCTGATCCAGAAACCAAATAAGTGCTAGCCAAGGCTAATGCAATATTTCACAACATCAAAAGTTGTAATCCATCCCCTATGCTCAAATTGCCTACCACTACCTCTCATTTAAATTTCTGAACATCCTCAGACTCCTAAATTTGTCTGCTTATAGTTGTGACTAGCTGTAACACAATAATCAGTTTTGCTTCAAATGTATGCACAGCCACTGATTTACTCTGGCATTGTGACAGCCACTACAAATTCAGTTTAACAACATGCCCCAAAATTTCCTGCATTCACCAGCAGTCTAGGAATAAAAACAAAATGCTCATCAAAGCAAGAATATACTTCTTCACTGCACTTGGTAAAGGAGTTGGGAGTCAAACATACATGGAGCAAAGAGCAAAGAACAAAGAACAAAAGATTAAACTATAAAACTAAAATGCAGAAAAAGAGCTAATCGATGATCTATTCTAACTAGTACAAGCATATCACAAAGTGTTGAAACATATTGTTCAGAGATTTTCGTTCAAACATTTTAATCATCTCAGTTCTGTACGACACAACTTTTATAAACACTTGGGGTACTAAGATTTTACATACTATGAGCTATGAAGCTATTGAGGTAATTCTCAATCTAAAAGTAGTACACCAAAAGTGCTGCTATTTCGTAGACTACAGCTGACAAAGATGACAGTTTTCTACTGTGAACCACAGGAAAATTTAGAAGTTCAGAAAGATAACTAACAAAAGAAAATTTGTATCTATTTCAGTATTTTGCAATGGCTGAAAGCTACTTAATTTAGGATCATGACATAAACAGGTGCTGACTGCCAACTACCAGTCGTTAGAAAGCATGAGCCGTATTTCGCCTCGATTTTCAATCAGCATACACAAAAAGTGGCCATATGGTATGGTAGTCGTGGAATTCATTTTCCATTGCCTGTATGGTGAATCAAAAATCTTTAAGCCTGTATCATCAAAACTTAGATGAGCATCCAAGAGTGCAGGGTTCAGGTGAGTCATCACACAAGCCTATGTAAGAGGCTGCCTGTATTAACTACATCAACATAACCCCAGAGCTGGTATGTTTGTTTTACAGTGGACTATCATAGGCGAGGGCGAGGCCCTTCCTAGAAGGTAAGCGTCTAGGCTGGTCTAGCCTATGATAGAAGGAGGGGGTATGCCCCCTTTGATTTTTGTACTCAAACTATCTCTTTTGGTAATATAAACCACACTTTACCAAAAAAAAAAAGAAAAAAAAAAAAACCCAAAGCCTCCAAAGATGCTACCTCCCAGGCAGAGTAAGAGGGTAAGGTGTACGCAGCTTCACCCATGTGATGGGAGAGTGCGACGATCATCAGCAACTTCACAACACATGATAAGTGCACACAGTTTGATGTACTCCATTACTCCATAAAGTCCATATTCCAACGCCAAAGAGTAGTGAATCTTTTGGCTCCATAAAAAAATGGGTGTAAAGAATAAAAAAGAATGCCAAATCAATAAAAAAAGGAAAGCGAACAGAGATTTCCGTAATGTATCGTGGTGAGCAGTTGATGGACATTCTATCGCAAAACTTTAGACATAAATCTGCTGGTTTTGCAAATAAGAACATTGAATACTTAAGTGGACCCAGGCAGTTATGCACACAAATAAGGCATGGGATCACTTCTTCTCAGACCTTAATATGATATATTGATCAAGCTGACGTCGTCTAAATTTATTTTCGAAATGGATTAGGAAACACATGAAGGAACAAAATACAGAACTCTCAAGTCTTAACAAATTATCACTTCAACATTTAGAGGTATCTTATGAGCCCGAGTAGGGCTCTTACATGCCTTGAAATTTTAAACCACTCATTCTAACTAGCAATATTAGGAGCTAGATCTTGTGCACTAAACTTCTCTCCAAATCCTGGAAAATTTATCTCTTCTCTAGCTCATTAGACCCTTTTTGCTGGCTATGGCCACTGACAGTCGAATTGGTCATCTAGCACTATAAGGACAATGCTCATAAATACTCTCAATCTGTGAGTATCTACCATAATGTCTTATTCAAGTTGTGCAAAATGCTTCTAGGTAAAGATTAATTCTCTCAAAATCACTAAGGCATCACTCATTGAGTATCTTTTTACCTCCGATGGGAGTAGTTTCTACCATGGAAGGAGAACAAACTATTGCTGGACATTCATATGGGTCAAATGGAGGAGCCTGAACCTATTATAAGCAATTCCTACCCTACAGGCTACAAGGTTATATCACAGGTCTCCATTCAAATAAGATGCCTTATCATAGAAGATATTTCATGATGGGTGTCACGTCATGATTTTGGACAAGTTAATCAGTATGTTGACAAATTTTAAAGCGAGATTTCGAGAAGAGATTATTTATTTAAAGATCTTACCTAGGGCCCCGGGGGGGGGGGGAGAGGCTGTCTCGAATAGACCTTGATTGGAATTCATCAAGTGTTTGCTACTTCACAGCAAAATAAGAAAAGAATAATTTATCAATTATAATAAGAAGCTGAAAGTTTGCCAAAAGGGACTCGTCCAACTCCATTAGCAAATGGACTTGAGAAACACTCTTTCCAAAAACTACACAATTCCATACACGAAGAGCTCACAATTTTTGTAGAACGCTATTGAACTTCAATAGTTCAATACAATTGTAGCAAAATGTATATAATCTACTGAAGAAAATCTTTAAGACGTTATTACCGTATTAACAAGGATGTAGAAAATGGGGATCCAGACGTGCACCATCCAAGATATCAATTCACATGTCCATCTCTGTCCCCATCAGAAGATAAAATAAAATGACTATCCTTTTACATGGTTTTTGAAGATCTGATGCCTGTTTAGGATCGAAATTAACACTGTGAGAAGAAAAAGCTAAGACATATAAAGCAATATTTTAATTAATGTATTTTAAATTCTGCATTGAAGTAAATAAAGATTATTCATTGAGTAGCTAGATAAGCTGGATGATGGAACATGGATATCTTTGCAAGTACAAAGAAATTAAGAATGAGTAAGATCCTGACTCTAAAACGTAGTTGTAAATTGTGATAAAGGAGAAGAATGATATATTTTTTCTCTGAATACACTTGTTGAATCAGCCTTCACAATGTCATTTGCTTTTTTGATGGATAAAGATCATGGAGTTATGTTGCATCTATTTGTTCTACTTGACCCAACTAAATTGCTAATGAAAAAAATGATGGGGCGAGCAATCATATCTTTGAAGTTTGTCAGAAGTATTGGAATGTATTCTCTCAGTCCCATATTGTTAGTCTTGTTTGACATTTTATGGGCTACATGACTAAGCTTTGACCATAAATTGCTACCTAACCAAATATAAAAGTACACTCGCGTGAATGAATTCAATAAACAAATCCAACATGAGTATTTTCACATTCTAAAACAATATGTTTATCAGTTTATTAGTGGTCAAAGTTAGCAAATGTTGACCACAAAAGTCAATAGTGGATAAATAATATGAGACAGGGGAGTAGCACTCAAGCTAATTAAACACGTAAAACTAGTTAACACAATGAACATTAGAGAAAAAATCAGCGAAGAAAAGCATAGCAAGTGTGAATGTAACAGCCAGGAGCATATTTAAGGAGTAGACACGAAGTTGGTACTGTGTGCACTAATGGTGAGTGGTGACAACTGTCAGAAGACTCAGAACAAAATTGCAGATTCTCCAGAAGCATTGCAATAGATCCTCATCAGAATTAGACATAATGCACGATACGGAAGCTAGAATTTTCTGCTCCTTACTGGCTAAGAGAAATGTTACAGATAGCAATTAAGCCAGCAGATCTGTAATCGTGAAAAACTGGTTTCCTCTGTGTTTGGAACTTTGAGGGTTGGAATTCAGAAGGTTTTGGCCATCCTTCCTTAAGGTGGTCTTTAATCTTTTTTCCTTCTACTCTGCCTTGGCTTTGTGATGTGTTACAGTTGGTTCTGTCTCTTTGGTAGTAGATTTGAATATATTTACTACCCAGAAAAGACTCCAAACAAAAATACACGAGGATTATTAGGATGATTTAGCATTTACCATAACAAGTGATTAAGCCGTTCTCAGAGATTGAAGAAAGAGGTGATAGCTAGAATTATCAGAGATGCAGTTGTAAGAAAGAAAGATCTGATGACCTTTAATAAAGAGGAATGGAGTTCTACCTCTCCAAGGATATTTTTTGACCAGGATATCATAAGTGCATGTTGCAGGAAGAAAAGCTTCCATGCATTCAATACACATACATAGGCAATACTAAATAAATTACCATATTTAAAATATAGCATATAAAGTCCACAGACCATGTTACCCAACCAAATTATCATTGCACTGGATTAGAATGGTATACTGTCTCATCCACTCAGATAAGTGACTGGGACAGTAAATAACCAAATTGTAATTGGTTGTCAAAAAAGCTACTCCTATTATCTTTATCCAAGAGTTGTCACCCTCTCAAATGGCACATGTAAAGAAAGCCTGCTAGACTGAGTGAAGAAAATTATTCAGCAAAGCTGATATCTTTTTCAAGGCAGCACAGAGTAGAAAGGCAACAACTATTAGAAAGAGACAATGGAGCTGTATCTATGCTACTGCTTACCTCTTAAACTCAAGTTTCTGAATAATAATTCCATTCAATAGCAGCTCTGGGCTATAAGAAGCTGCTCCTGAAATGAGATTCATCACACTTAAAATTACCCACTCAGGCTATATGACAATAAAATTTGCTATTGCAGTGTTGATTAACCAGATTGCTTTCATCCTAAGAAGCAGAGACAGGTTCATGGATTTTGCCGTTTTATCTTAGTTGGACATGAGTTGTATAATCAACTTCTTTCAAAAAGGGAATTTTTTTTTGAAACCAAACTCAAGTGAACAGGCATACCTCTTTGAAGGAAAGGAACACAACAAGCTTGATCTTCTTCACAAGAGAGGATCAGCAGATCATCCAGAACTATTTTATCTGCCGTTGTAGAGTCCATGGGCATATCCGCTGCCTGCGGATCAAGTTATCACTTCATTGAAATTAAACACATCATAAATGATGTAAACATACCATAAGTTTACAACATCTGAATTCTGAATGGATCGGAAAACAATAGTCACGAGTAGACTTTTAGGGCACTTATTATGATATACATTTATAAATTATACTCATGATATAATGTTCAAAAGCTTCTTTGGTAGCTCTAATTCATCATAAACCTCCGAAATAATGACACAAGTTGAAGCAACTAGGATCCCACAACAATGGCCTTTGACAGGTAATTTGATGTGAAGATGTGTAGAGCCCCACCATTAGTGAGATGGAGGAGCCTATTCAAATACATGTAACCAAACTTTGGACCAGAGACTACTTGTTCAAAAATATGACTTGTAATTTCAGAAGTTTTGATTATATTAGGATTGTCAAGTCTGTACATGTTTGGATTAGCCAAAACATTTTTAAAAGCACATAGTAAGGAGTTGTTAATTACTACTCAAGAGTTACTATGGCAGAGACAGGGGCACAATCATGTTGGAAAACTCATGAATCCAAGGCAAAGGTCACCAAAGTTAATTTAGTGAGAAGTAGAAGAAACAAACAACCAAACAACCCAGGAAGCATTCCGCCAGGGCGGGGTGTTACCCCTAGCTAGTGGCCTTAGGAAACAACAACCAACATTCAGAATAATACTTCCTCACAGTGAAATGAAATAGAGGGGTCAGAGGCTTCCTTTGGCAACAGGAGTGTACCTGACCATGCGAAGCCTTGACCAAGCTAATGAGCATTTCTCGTTCAGGTGGGGTATTTGGTGTAATAAAGACCCTATAACCCTGTTCAGGAGAGGGAAAAAAAGGGTTATGAGGGAGCAGATCGACATTGATAAGAAAAACATGAATGTTCATTGGCATCATAAAACCTGAGTCCAAATGATTACTTCTAAAACCAGATAGCATAGAAGCTTACTTTTAAAAGAGGATGCTGTCTTGCTTGATTCAGTGAACTGGGCAACCTGAAGCCAAGCTCCCGCTCTCTTTTCGTATCCCTTAAGATGTAATTTCTCTCATCAATGTAAAAGCCTGCTTGCTCGCAGCTCTCGAGCCACATATGTGTTACAACAGGCTTGCCTTGGGCGATGAATTCCAACATATTTCTTGTGCGAGCAAACTTATCTGCTACAAAATGAGTTGCATCAGACGAACAAGATGCCATAGGAACACCAAGCCGCGACAAGATCTGGAGAATAGAAATTAAGGTAAAGATTAACACCACAAACCAGAAAATAGAACATATTAACCACCTAAGGATCTGCCGAGGCAATGTGAGAACTAAAATAAAAGATAAGAGCAAAAACAAATACCTTCTTTTGCTGCTTACTTATACGCTTATCCAAACTCTGGCTCAACAACACCCGAATGTTGGCCATTGTTTTTCGCCTTCGAGAATCTTTTGCCTTAAATTCTGGCAACGATTCATTGAAACCTAATCTGACTAGCTCTCTTGTAAGAGGTGATGGTGTAACTTTTTCCTTGCCAAGTTGTTCATGAGAGCCACCAATCTCATGGGTAAAGTTCATCTCTTTTGTGCGGTGAGGACAGTTGGGAGCTGCGACAAGATTTGAATGTGTTTTTAGAGTCTTGTTTGGCACTAGTCTGGCATCAGCTTTCCTGATTGTTGCATGCACAGTAGAAACAGAGCCCATATTGTCTGCCTTGTCAAGTTGCATACTAGTGGTATTTTCAGTCATCTGTTCAGAAACACAAACATTTGCCTTCTTCATCCTAGCGAAATCATTGTCATAAGCAATCCCAACCGGCCATAGCAAGCTTCCATCACTAGCCTTCTGAGACAACGACCAACAAGGGCTGATGTATACGGATGATCGTTGTTTCCTCTTCATATTGAAACCAAGGAAAGATGTACTAAAGCTATCTAAAGTAAATTGGCTTCTCAAAGGAAAATGAGTGCATTCTTCCAATCCAGAAGACCCCTTAATACGGGCAAGCATGCTCCTGCATGTTCTTTTACCCCTCGGATAGTCCTTCCAATACCAATTTGTAGACCTTCCATGGATACATGACATAACTTCTTGACTAGCTTTTGTGCTCCCAGCACCATTGAGTTCTCTGCAGTAACGTTTATAGTTGTTTTTCATCAGACCTGAAGCTTCCAGCACATCGGAATTCATGCCTCCCTCCTTACCCTCATCGTGGAGACCAATCTCCTTCTGCTTAATCTTCCGACCAACAGATCTACTGATTGTAGAATCGTCTACAACAAGATATGTCCTGTCTTTTTCAGTCAATTTCATATTTCTAGTATTCCTGGGATTATTGTGGAGAAGCTTGGAGGACTTTTTCGTTTGATCTGAAGGCTCTAAATTATTGTCAATGGTGCCCATCTCTTTTCTTTTACAATCAGGACCAACCTTCATGTCATAAATTTTTCCGCCTTTTGATACATTCACCAGACCCTCATTCATATTGAACAAGCTTGACGAGTCCAAGTTCCCAGCAAGTGGATAAATATTTGTATGCTTCCTTTGACGCTTTATTTTGTAAGGTGGCATATCTTCATCTGATACTAATGAAGTCAAATTTTCCTTCAACCCATCCATGTTGACCCTTTTAGATCCCTTTACCTTTGGTTTTTTTGAAAGCTTAACCTTGCTATTGTCTTCACAGCTTCTTTGATCGAGGCATTCAGTTGTTGATAAACTTCCCATGTCTTTTCTCACTTCCATTTCTGATGCCTGCATAATTTCCTTTTGGTCATCAAAGCACGAAATTCCCCTACTATTTTGGGGCTGGTTCACAGATTCTCTTGATCCTGAACGAGCTTTCTTCGGGAAAGACCAAGTTGGAACATGACTTCTCTTTTGAGAACCTCTTGGTGATGTCGCAACCATCTCATGTGGACATCCGTCAGTATCCGCGTTACTGCAACCAGCCGGAGCAGCAAATGACAACGCTTGCATAGCTTCAGCTGCCATCTGCGTATCAGCACCAACATCATAAACATGTTCAAAGTCTTCCTGATTTGTGTCAGCTTCCAATTGCATCAATGAAGACTTTTCTTTCGGCACAGAATCCGAGTCCTCTATGGTTTTCTTTCGATGAACTTGTTTGCCCTCTCGAGTACTTTTGAAATCATAAACTTCCATTTTAGCATCTGAGCAAATCAAACCATTTAACTTTTCATTGTTGAAGTTCTCACCCTTCTCCTTCTGCAAGATACCTTGACTCCCATGTTTTCTCACACTTGGGGACCTACTCACATATTTCTGATCACATTTCTTACCCCTGAAAGACAGCTGACCCCTGTTGCCTAAAGAAACAGATTTTCCTTCACTGTCATCCCACTCAAAGATTCCTGTTTCCTCTGTTTTGTTCCTAAGAATGGCCCGACTGACCAAATTTTGAGCTCCTTTTGCGCTTAATGCAGGAGGTGATTTCTCCTTGATTTTGACATCAGCAACCGGGGTGGAATGCACAACATTAACAGACACATATTGATCAACAAACAGGAGTACTTTGGAGAGGTCTTCAGGTTCTTGAGAGTCAACATAACTTAAACCTGCATACTCATTACATTTATTAGGTGATCTTATTTCTTCTTCAAGAAACTTGTTCTTGGAATCACAAGTTGTTCTGCTCCTTTTACGAGTATACACAATACTCACTTTCCTTGTCTTCAGTTGACTTATCTTGACATTTTCATCAACTTTAACTTCCTCACTTTGCTGCCTGCTATCATCAACAGAATTTGCATTACCGACTGAATTGACCAATGTGCATGCCAAGTCTGCGTCTTTTACTTCAGATATCTGACTATCATTAAAATGCAGCTTTGTAGTTTGCAATGTGCTCTGCGCAATGACAGTGTTGATATCATTTCCCTTGCAAACAATCATATCTGCAGCTTGGCCTGAAAAAAATGCAAAGCGCAAATAGAAACATGATGTCAAAAAATAAGATACCTTTTCTCCCACATAAATTTATTAAAGGTAACAGTAGTAATCTGTTTTTTCAAAATAGGAACAGAGATATCACACCCTATATTTTAATTTTAATATAATATCCTCATGCCTCAGTTGTCAAGTATATCTTATCATCCAGTATTTAGCAAAATTGCACATTAGACCATAATAGGCATAGTTATTTACCAGGAACTGTCCATGCTCAAGAGAGATTATTTAGATATTTTCCTTCACTCGAAACTTCCAATGATCATATGAACATAAAAATAGCCACTTAAAGAGGATTTACAACCAGACTCAAGAGGACCAAACTATAGAGAAATAGCTGCCAAGGAACACTGCGGCTAACATTCTGTTTTTCCCGTCCATTTTAAATCATCAAACAAAATTTTAAAATTAAGAATGATAATCCAGGCCCTAGAGCGCCCAAAGAATGGCCATCCAAAAACTAAAGAAACCAGGAATCTGATACAAACGGTACAGAAGACAAACTGGGAAACAAAACATTTACATCCATGAGTACAGAGGGAATCCGACCCTTTTTTAGCTAGCAGTTTATCTTCTGAATTCTTCACTACAAAGTCCAGATCGACGTTTAAAATACTTTTCTTTCAAACACAGGATTTGATTAATATGATCCAGAAATAAAGCTGAACAAGTATATATAATTTGGAACATCAAAATCAAAATAAAGCTTAATAAACCTTCGGACATGACTCCTAGTGCATAAATACTCAAGATGCTCAGTTCGATACATATGAATTTTCAACGTATCAGTAACAGGCTACACCATGAAATCAGAATACAGAAAACCATATGTGATTCATTCAACTTTTATAAATGAAGCGAACTAAGTCAAAGATGAAATTAGACTAGTTTCTCAAACCTGTATCTCCAAAAACTGACCTGAAACATGCCCCTCATCAGCACAGGAATCATTATTAGAGTTCTCTTGTTGCTCGCATGGAGGACAGGATTGAAGGTTCACCTTATTCAAGTCTCTAGCAACCCTCGCAACAGTACTACCTCGTCTGCAAGAAAACCTTTTGCTCTCAGTGGTGTCCATAACTTCATCATCACTGTCAGGGACAACTTCAGTTTCATATCCGTCAAGTAGTTGAGTCTCCAAACTTTCATCAGGTTCTATGTCATCAAGTACTTCTGTGTCATAATGTACAGTGTCCACTTGATTCTCAATTAAAGAATTACCAAACTCGGTTTTATAACCTCCTTTCACTCATAAGCTCGGTATTAACCTCCTTCTCTTCACAGCTTTTATAACCTGATTAAAAATAACAGAACCTTCACTTATCTCTAACTGAACTAGGTAACAAGTAGTGGCACAAAGTTAACCATGAAAATAACATGTAAGCAACAACATGCCCTTTACAACCACGCAGGGCGACATGCACAAACATGATTTCACACAAGGTGGCAGCATGTATAATTTAGTCACAGGATACAGTAAAGGTATAACTCATCATGGTGGTATACGGTTTTTTGAAGACCCTCATCATGGTGGTGTACGGTTAGTAACAAACTCAAGCATCGCCACTGACAATTAAGAGGTCTTCATCCGAAACCAAGAAGGCAAGAAGCTAGGACAGTAGAAACAAACTCTTTGACTAGATAGAAGATTTTAGACCAATATCAAAATGTCGAATTTTATAATACAAAACTCCAAACTATGCACAAATTCTCTTAAAAACAAGTTACTCAGTAATCAAAATCATCTCTTTATCATTCCCCTTCTTTCTCTACCATTTCACCACCTTTCCATTCTAATAGCTAGCTCTTCAACGAGAGTCACTGGCCCAAAAAAACAAACAAATATAAAACTTTACTACAAGAGTCAGAAACAAATTGTAAAAGCAGCACACACCCAGAAATTAAAATTGAAAAAAATAAATAAAAAGGGAAACCCATTTCTGCAAAACCCCTCCTGAAACTCATCAGCAACTGCCAGTTTCTTGATTGACACAAATTTGTCCCCATTTTATTTCCATATTGAAGGGGGAAAAACAAAACCCCATGTAAAATACAAAACAAGGGTCCAAATTGATGAAATAATCTGTTAATAAAGCACTCTGGAAAGGCGTATAGAGAAGCAAAGACAAATATAGCTCCCATTTTAGAGGAAATTCTCTGGCCAACTGTAGACACTAGTAAAAACGAAAAGAAAAAAGACAGGAAATGAAACTGAATTATTATGAATTAAAGGAACAATAAATTGAGCTTCGATTATAGAGAAAGCAAGATTAAGGGTACATACCAATATAAGAAGGATCAGCCATGGAAATAGGCGAAATTTCAAAGCTTGATATGGGACATCAGAGAGAGAGAGAGAGAGAGAGAGAGAGAGAGAGAGAGTGTGTGTGGTGTCTGAGAGAAGGAACCTGAAAGGGTTTCAACTTTTCAAAAAATGTTAAAGAAAGGAGAGAGAGAGAGAGAGAGAGAGAGAGAGAGAGAGAGATATTAGTGAATAAATGTGATGTGATTGCTGTTTTGGCGGGAAAGTACTTTTAGAGATAATACGTATATATATTATTAAAGTGTACATTTTCTCACAGATGTGGATTTGGTCTAGTGGTATGATTCTCGCTTAGGGTGCGAGAGGTCCCGAGTTCAATTCTCGGAATGCCCCTAAATCTTTTTTTGCTCCATTTTTTATCAAGAATGAAATTTTAAATGTATAAATTTCCCTTTTGACATAATAGCATATCGCACCCGCTTATTTGTTTGTATGAATTGTATATGCTCTTTTATGATGGTCTATATTATTCGTGTCATCCTCATACCCAGTTAATGATATATCCAATAGTTATGTTTAGGGATTATTTATCTGTGTAAATCTTGTATAAGACCAACTCACAAAAAAATGGTGAAAGGGGGAATTGGGCTTATAAATAGCTATGGAAAGTTGATATTCCACCTAAGTTACAAATGTTCCCTAGCAACTTTTTCATAAGAGTTTACCTCTTAGACAAACGCTCCGTCAGCGTGGTATGTAAGTTAATCCTGTTTGTCCCCTTTGCCAACAGGTAGAGGAAACAGAGTCGCATTTACATCATGAGTGCCCGGTGAGTACCGAAGTCTGGGATATGGTAGCTAATAGGCATATGATTTCTAACATACCGTGAGATGATATTTTTAATTACCTACAAGAGGTTCATGCTCAAAGGAGGCAGGAGGAGTTGCCAGTATTATGCTATACTCTTTGGAGTATTTAGAAAGGGAGAAATTTGGTTGACTTTAAAATCAAGATTTCAACGTCAATCGGGCTTTTTTCTCAGCTCGAAAAGATGAGCAAGAATGGAAGATTTGTCAACTGCTTGACATTCAGTTCCACGCAGATACGGATCAGTCTCAACCTATAAAGAAGCATCAAACTCAATTTATCAGGTGGAGTGCCCTAGAGGAAGGGTTTGTAAAGATCAACTTTGATGGCTTAGTATTGGATTCTTCTACTGCATCCGGGATTTTACTCCGTGATTCAAGAGGTCTGCTACTTTATGGTCAAGTAGAACAATTAGGAACTACCTCATTATTGATTGCAGAGACAACGTCAATACAGAATGGTATTCGAGAAGCAGTTTTGCGTGGTTAAAGACGCATTCAACTAGAAGGTGATAACTTGGATGTCATCAATGCTTTGATTGGAAAAAGGGAAGCCCCTTGGCAGATACATGGTCTTCTGAATGACGTAAGGATGTTTATTCAATATTGTGATGAAGGTCGTGTTCAGCATATTGACAGAGAAGGAAACCAGACAACAGATTAGCTATCCAAGGAGGGTCACCTAGGATCATCTTCATTTGATATATCTTGTATTCCTAGAGAACTAGCATTAATTTTGTATCAGGAACAAATTGGTGTAACTCTCGCGAGGAGAGTTGCTCAATTGTAAACTGCTTATTTAATGAACGGGTATACCCTAAGGCCGAGGAACTTCATATAACATGCTCTACATCGAGTTGGGATCCTCTCTATTTCTTTTGCCTGCATTTAGTAATAGAAGAGTATATCTTCTTCTCTTATTTTATCTTTTTGAATCAACATCCACCACTTTTTCGGAAAAAAAAAATATTTCGTCAGCAAAAATATAACTTTCAATGAAGTAATACTTCTCATTGCCAACAAAATGAACATTTTTAAAAGTTATTCTTTATCTATAGATCCCTTTCATAGTACTCCTATAAGTCACGCACAACAATATGGAAGTCAAGTTGTGGAAATTTACAATTAAATATGGGGCATAATTACCTAAGAGGCGTTGACTTACGGGTAGATAAGTTGTAATTTGTACACCAGGTCATGAGTTCAAACCTCTTTAGGAGCACCTACACGAATTAATTCGTGGAATACCCGAGGCTATGCTTTAGGAGGTGCCCTTTAGCCACCCCCAAAGAGAAAGGAAGTATTTTTTGCCAAACCAAAAAAAATAAAAATAATTGGGGCATAACTTCCATCATTAAATAATTTGGAATGATAGATGGGTGATGGATTAGTACTATGTTGTGATATAATGAAATAAAATACAAATAATGGTCAACTTAAACTTTGTAACCTTATTATTACTCTAAAAATTAACAAATGCAAATAAAGAAAGAAAAATATTACCAAACCACCGCTTTTGACCACATCGTATTGGACAATTGGACAACTTGCCTTGGCATCTTTTTGGTGATGTCATAATTGTGGCAGTTGCAGTCTCTTAAATCGGCCCTCTGTCTCTCTAGTTGTTTGTCTAGTCAAACTCAAAACCTTTGACATTTCCTTCTAGCTCTAAGCAGTAGCATTTCTGTTTGTGTATTAGTGGCAATATTCTCAAAACAAACAAAGCAAAAAAAAAAAAAAAAACAATGTTCAGGCTCAAGTTAAGGTTAGTTCCTCTCTCTCTCTTCTTAATTATCTTCTGTAATCCATTCTGATTTATTGGAATTTTTCTATAGATGCCTTATAATGGGTGGTGTATTGATATTGATATTGATATTGAACATGAAAATTGTGTTTTTGTTTTTTGAATGGAACATGTATATGATGTTAGTTGAGTGTTTTGCATGATAGAATGGTGAATTGGTGATGATCTTGTTTAGTTAAATGAGGTTTTGTTTAATCAATATGGGTTATTCACAAATTGGACATTTTTGCTAAGTTTTGTTTAGTTTTCTACTGTATTTCTTAGTGGAGTTCTGATTGAAGTTATTATAACAGAGATGTGGCCTTGGTCTCCAGAGCTTTGGTTTATGAAAACTTCACCAGGGGATTTTCCAACTGTAGTGGAAGGTATGTGAGATACTTCTTTGACTATAAAAATGGTGGTGGTGGTGGTGGTCGTCAAATCCAAATTGTCTCTTGAAACAATTAATTGATTGTGCTATTATTAATTATTTATTTATTTTAGTTTAAAGGAGGCACTGAAGTCGGTACAATAAATTTAGGTACAATGGGGGAGGGGGTTTCGAACCTGGGAGGCTGGGACTAATGTGCCGAGGGCCTGAGTCTTAACCACTAAGTCAAGACCTCACTGACTGATTATGCTATTATTATTATGTAAGGTACATAATATCTTAGTCATTATATTTGATAATTAGTGTGCCGACTAAGTGGAATGGTATAGGTCCAAGGAATCATGGAAGTTCAGGTGGTTAGAGGCTTAGAGCTTCCCTTGTCCAACTTTGAGGTTGGAGGTTCAATGCCTACCTACCAAAGCATGGAACTCGAGTGCTAGTTGTGTTCGTAGTTCGTACCGATGGTTTTGCTTTGGCATTTGGAATTGTGGATCATTTGGATGGGATTGAAAGAGCTCTAGTAAAAATTGAGTACTTGCAAATTGCAATGTGACTAATGCCAAATGGCATGACTTTAATTTACTACAGGTATATGTATAAATGGAACTTGTGTCCATTTCTAATGTACTTGAAGAGCACTATTGATTGGGTTTGATCACAAGAGTCTCTTGTACATGGAAATGGGTGGTGGAATGCTTGGATAATTCTGTCTAGGGTTGTAAGTGGTCTTGCATCTGGCTACATTAATGATTTAGAGAAGAATTTAAGTGTGTTGAGATTGTCCCATGGCATTGCAAATTGATGTGTCATCGAGCCATTAAAACACGAAACTTGTGGTCAAGATACTTGTAGAATTCTAGACAAATCAAAAAATGGTAGTCATTTTGGGATATTTTAGGACTTAATATTTTGGTAATCTTAGCAGTTTTTTGAGGAAGAAATCAGTGTCCACAGATGTGGTGTAGAGAAATCTAGATGGATCTATCAATCTACATCACACTCTACTCTTTAATGTTACCGTGTTGAGATATGAACTTATGGTACATGTGTACAATTTTGCTATATTGACATTGAAATGTGCATATTTGGAATTGTGCTCTGTGCTGTCAAGCAGTATAATGCACACTGTCTGTATGAGCTGTTATATTTTGAGATGAGGTTCTCTCTCAATCCACAAAAGTGAAGTTCCTTTTGTGCTGTAATATATGGAGGGTAGGTTTCCAGACAAAAAAGAGAACCCACTCTGCAGTAAAGTGCTCAAGAGAAGGAAAAGTGAAGCAAAGAAATCTAATTGCTGAAAAAGTACAAAATCCTATGTTTTTTTATTATTAAATTCATAAAAATCTAATGTCGGCATGCTTTCAACAAGCTTGCACCAATGAATCTTCAAACTAGCTGTCGGCTAAATGCAGGCAGTATCGACTCTGACATCGCCACGTGCCTGTTAGGTGAATTGAATTCCTCAGTAAACCTGCACCAATGAAGATCTTGGTGATCTTCCAATTTACTTTATACCAATAGAATTTGACATGTAGGTGGTGTGGATTGTGCTGGTAGATTCTGATTACGAGATTATCTGAATTTGGATGTGGTAGTTAAAAATTTAAAATGTTGAGTACTTTGTAATCTAGTTGTCCTTAGTTTTTTCTTTGTTATGTCTTCCGATCAGAGAAATAAGGTTTATCTGTATATAGGTTGTGTCACATGACTAATGACTATAACCATGTGTATTGCTGTCAAATATGTGTCTTAACTTAATTGCATGCAAAAGTTTACCATGCTATATGCTTCGTGATTTTACTCTATGTGATCAGACTAATAATCTTTACTTGATTGTCCTATAAGTGTACATATCTTTATGTTTTTCTTCTCTTTAGTTTCAGTTTATGAGCTTTGTTTTCAGTTGGATAACTACAAATTAAAGTAGCTCGGAAATATTATTCAACTTTGCTACCTTTCTTTATTTAAGAAGAGGCCTCTATACATTTGAGTTAGCTGACATTTTGCCCCCGATGCTTTTCCTCTTCTTGATACTCCTATATCGGTAGGAAGCTACGATTTGACAGTGATTTTTCGTTGGATTGTGGAAGAACGGTTTAACACATGATTTTCCTCTTGCTAAATCTCTTGATGACTAGCATTTAAGTGAGACTCATGTCATGAAGTATGAAAAAGTCTTTTCCTTTCCCTTTTTTTTAATCTGACAAGTATGAAGAAGTTTAGCAGTTCAACGTTTAGACAAAAACTGACACCTATTGTTGATTAAAGCTTCTGTCTCATTGATTTAACCAAATTCAGATATCTCAATTAAGTGCATCAAAATTTGTTCTCTTTATTTGGCACGAAAGGTGCCTCAGAGTTTGAGCAAATTACTACGTAGACACTACGTACTGTCCGTCTGTCTCGAGTTTGTCGTATTCTAATTTAAAAACACGTTTATGTTGCACTCTTGCTGATCTCTTTTTGGATATCTAACCTACCAAACTTTGAGTTAAAAAATTGAATGGATAACATAGAGATACGTGTTATTAAGTTTCGCGATCACGGGTCTTCATCAGAGACAGTATGGCCCTGCTTGATTTTTTTATTCTTGCATATTGTACTCTTATAGTCCTGTGTGAAATCAATAAGTTCGTTATAGCGAATCATAAGATTACAAGTTTTGAGGGAAAAGATGGAACCTTGATATGGCCTTACTGTTTTAATCATATGTGTTAACAAGCTGACATGATCTCTTTTACTGCTGACACAATGCCATGTAAATATATGAAAACATATGGTTTGTGTTTAACTGACAATGTGAATTTAGCCCTTAATTCCCACCTATTTCACATGTAGTACCTGTTTTCAAGTCAAATAGTTTTTACCTTAAAACTATCTCGTTGCTGTAAAATCTAGGCTGGAAGGAAAAGTTGCTGTGATCACCGGAGCAGCCAGTGGCATTGGCAAGGCAACTGCGACCAAATTTGTCGAAAATGGAGCAAAGGTTGTGATTGCTGATATTCAACAACAGCTTGGCCAAGAAATAGCAAAGGAGCTAGGTCCAAATGCTTCATTTGTAAGTTGTGATGTCATGAAGGAATCCGATGTCTCCAGAGCCATCGATTTTGCGGTCTCTACACATGGTCAACTTGATATCATGTATAATAATGCAGGTTGGTTCAGCAAATCTTTTGACTCACGTACTGTTCAATTTAAGCAAATGATTTCGTTTTGTGCTCGGATTAGGCTGGCTAGATAGTGGATATAGATAACTGGTCATCATACAAGCTGATATGGAATTGATCTCGGACCAATCTAGACCAACTTAGATTAATAGCTTCAAGCACAAATCTTGTTCACCTTTATCCAAAAGTGGCCTTAACTTGATCATTCTTGGACCACTGTATACTGAAGCCTAACTTTGTGGATCTTATTGCAACATGAGAATATATAGCAATAAGTAAAAAACCGTGCTAGACTGCTAGTGTGCAAATGTTGATTTAGTCAAATGGTTGAATCACACAAATGAGTAATTTTTTTTTTCTTTTCCGTTTATTGCTCAATTTTCCTTGTAGTAGTGATTTCGATAATAACTGCTTGTGTCCCATTCTAAATGCAGGGATTGCGTGCAAATCAGCACGCAGCATCTCGGATCTTGACCTATCTGTCTTTGACCGTGTGATGTCGATCAATGTCAGAGGTGTAATGGCAGGAATAAAGCATGCATTGCGGGTTATGATTCCACAAAAAAGGGGTTCCATATTGTGCACAGCTAGTGTTTGTGGAGTAATGGGAGGGCTGGCTCAGGCAACCTATTCTGTATCCAAATTTGCGGTCATAGGCACTGTCAAGTCTGCCTCTGCAGAGCTGAGCAGGCATGGGATACGAATAAATTGCATATCGCCTTACGGAGTCCCTACTCCTTTTGTATTGGAAGAGATGAGGAAGGGCTACCCTGGTGTTGACGATGAGGTGCTAGCGAAGATATTGCATGAAACTGGTGAATTTAAAGGCGCGAATTGTGAAGATATTGATGTTGCAAATGCAGCTTTGTATTTGGCCTCTGATGATGCTAAATATGTTAGTGGCCATAATCTGGTCGTTGATGGTGGCTTCACTTCATTTAAGAGGTTGCATCTACCGCATCCAGATGAAATAGTTGGGTCTAAAGTAGGAAAGTTGCCTCACTTGCCTGAGTGGCTTCCCTAGAAAAAAGGCAGGTTGCATCTACCGCATCCAGATGAAACAGTTGCATCTACCGCATCCAGATGAAATAGTTGGGTCTAAAGTAGGAAAGTTGCCTCACTTGCCTGAGTGGATTCCCTAGAAAAAAGGCAGGTTGGGAAAAAAGAGGGGCATTCCGAGAATCGAACTCGGGACCTCTCGCACCCAAAGCGAGAATCATACCACTAGACCAAATGCCCTCTTTGTGCTACTTTTACAATAAATGATATTTAACAATAAAAATTCCAAATGCACTTACCATTGAATCACCATGAATGTCATTCACATATCCTAAATCCATGTTCCCCAACGCCTACTAAATCACCAATGCGTTTTCTCCTTAAAAATATCCTTTTAAACTCCTAATTCGTGTGAAATAAATTCTTTTTACCATTTTCCCAAAACGAAAACATAAAAAGTCATTTAAGACGGTCTCACTGTGAGACTAAATGTTTCATTTTGAATTAAAAATGTGACTCTTGAACTAAAAAGTATAAAAAAAAAAAGTCACATTTTGAAGGAAAAATGTCACTCCATTTTGATTGGTTTTACCATAAAACGGTGTTACACAAGACCTTCTAATTATTTTTTTGCGCAATTTGGTTAAAACCACCTAAAATGTTTCAAAATTTGTCCAGTACCCCCTGAATCGTTGCTATTTGGTGAGTACCACCTTAAATGTTTATTCTGCCGTACAAGTCACACCTTAATTGATTTTCCGGGCAAATCGTTAACTTTATTGACCGTTATACCCTCACGTGTGCCTCACATGACAACTTAAATGAACAATTTTTTTTATTTTTTATTTTAATTTTACTATCCTATTTGTTTTCTTCTTCTCCTCTCAATGTGGCCTCTCACTCTCTCAGCTATATACAAAATTAATTGGCTACTAATCTGGAAATACAAATTAACAACAACCAAAATTAAAGTTTTCCACACATTTGTTGCAAAGAAACTCACGAATTGTTTCTGTTCATATTTACCAACACAAAGAGGATTAAACACTACACAAGGTAGATCTGAAAATTGAAGGAGAAGAAACCTAACAAGTATAAAATTACAAAAGACCATAAAAATCAACCTATAACTCTATAGTCACAATCTCTAATAAATGAACATAAAAAACAAAAAAGGAAACAAAACAAAACAGATCTAGAAATTACAAAAAGATGAGAATAACGTTTAAACAACTAAGATCTTGCCACTCGTGTTCTTCATTTTCTCCATGGATAGGCTTCTTCATTGACGTTTATTAATGAGATCCCACAAAACGAACGAAAACCCACACACTTTTGTGCTTTATCTCGCATGAATCGAAAGGAATTTGGATTTTAGTGGGTTGAAGCAAAAAGGGATCTGAGTTTTAGTGGGTTGAAGCAAAATCCGCAACATCATAGCTTCCTATTGTGAATCCCTTGAATTACCAGTTTGATGTTCTTCGTGTTTTGGGTGGAAATAGGTGTTCATGTTTTTTCCAGATCTAAAGAGAAGATGAGAAGGGTAGATGAGAGAGAGAGAGGGAGAAGAAGAAAACAAATAGGATAGTAAAATTAAAAAAAAATAATAAAAATTGTTCATTTAAGTTGTCATGTGAGGCACACGTGAGGGTATAACGGTCAAGAAAGTTAACGATTTGCCCGGAAAATCAATTAAGGTGTGACTTGTACGGTGGAATAAACATTTAAGGTGGTACTCACCAAATAGTAACGATTCAGGGGGTACTGGACAAATTTTGAAACATTTTAGGTGGTTTTAACCAAATTACGCTATTTTTTTTCCACAAAGATGATTCTCCTTATGTACAATGATTATGCATTTCCATCTTCAACAATTATATATGAGCCAAGTTGATCACGTGACATAGTACGTTCATTTAAGCATTTTTTCTTTTTATATTGGTTTATTTGTTGCTTTAAAAAAGTATATTTCATGGGAGGATTTAATTTGCTGAGTCTTGGAAAATTGGAATGTATTCATGCCACAGTGAGCTCGGCTCATGAAAGCATTTCCTGATGAATAAGTAAATATAAATGAAATCAAATCTGCATGAGTTAGAACAAGGCCAAAGAGCCAAGGCAAAAGAAGCTCATTAACAATCCAGTCATCCGCATGGAGATTATCCTCTCCAAGTCTCCGGTACATATATTTTGGGGCTAATTCGTAGAATACTCGAGACCGTGCATTAGGAAGTGCTCTTTAGCCAAGTTCCTTTTTTCCAAAAAAAAAAACTCTATATAGTCATTGTAATGTGTCATAACATATAATTTAGGAGTCAAAAAGTGCGATAAAGAACATTAATAATACCATATTTCGGATATTTATCCGGTTGTGATTAAAAAAATGGGTACCGCAGGCCGCAGGGTCTAGAACATCATTTTATACCGGAGAGGCGGAGAGGATCTCATCTCATTTGCATGTAAAGGAATTAGTATGTCTGTATGTATGGTGACAGAATTGTATGTTACAGAGTGGAAGTGTGTTTCTAAAAGATAGAAAAGCTCTCCCATGCGCAGATATATACACACAAATCTGGTGGTCCAACTCAAAACTAAATAAATACTTAGTAATTACAGGGTAAAACAAGCTAATCCTCTTCTATCCTTTGAGCAATTAGACTAACAGCAGCATTTGCAGAAGAGAAAGCTCCATGAAAACTTTCCTGATAGGAAATGGACTGCAGTTCCCTGACCATATTCAACAAGATCTCACCCAGATCAGTTGTCTTTTGCAACAATGATGTGTAATAAGACTCAGCAGCAATCAGGCTGATGTCCACATTAGTCGGCTCAGGACAGTACTCGTCATCTAACCACTTGTGGAGAGCAACTCGAAGCCATTCAGATTCCTGAAATAAATATGGAGTTCACACGATTACAACAAAAAGAAGGAATGTATGCACAGATAAAATGAGAAACTTTAAATGACATTCATGCACTTGATTAATAGGCACATACCAAAATGATCATACCCCAAAACTCACAAAATAGATTCATCTTGGATTAGTATTTGCCATGTCTAGGTTACCTAGGCTACAGCCTACAGTTTTTCAGTAAAAATCACTCTTGCATGACTGAAAGTGCTGAGGGAATTTAAACAGCTCGTGTAAGTGATGCAGCTCTTCCTTCACAACAGAAACAGAAGCCAAAAAACACGGATAACAAATTTTTAATCAGATAGAAAGGGCAATGATGACACAATAGTATCAGCGCATCTCTTCACGACAAATATGGTACATAGAGTAATGATCCAACAAGAAGCAGGATTCTCTGAACTATGCCCACTTAATTCTACCATCTTTTGAAAACTTTCTCTAGAATCAGTCTTAGACTTATCTGGACAGTGGATAGTGTATTTCCCAGAGAGGAAAGTAGAGTACAAACTTTGAGGTATCTGGGGTTTGCACAGGGGCTGTCTGCTTTTCATCTACCTTGAGCCCTTGAGTTCCAATTTTTACTAAATTAGAGACTACAATTAGCTAAAACAATTATTCTTTAATCAGAGTCAAACCAAGTAAGGTGAATGTAGTGTGCAGTAGGCACAGACAAGAAACAGAAACCTTAAGGTAAAAGGTTATATCTTGATATGCCTGGGCAGAGCCCACAGGGTATTGATACCTCCATACAGGCACATATAATATAAGAAATACGATACAGCTTAAGACGTCCGAATACTTGGACGTGTCCACTTCTGCGACCTACATTCCATGATGTTGAGTTGTCACTACTTAAATGATGACAAACAATGGTGTGACATCCTATGTAGTTATCTGTTAAGATCTTCATACGAAGATAATGTGATGAGCTATGGTGTTTGCATTTCCAAACTTTGTGCCTTGTTTATTTTACAAGAACACCAAGTAAGGTACGCAGAGATGTCCGAGTACGTGCTTGTGTGACACTGTGACTTAGTTAAGCTTACGCCTCAAGATTTGATAAAACTTTCTAAATGAGAGAGAAAGTGATCCTAGAATGTTCACAAGTAACGATGAAATGAGTTCCATAGGTTTCCCTACGTTTAGATGATTTTGGACATTGATAATCACTTTTGAGCATGACATTCTTTTATGCCGATTTTGGAGAAATATTTAGAGGTACTCCTTTTTGTATAGGGATAATTCTGTGCTATAACCCTTTTCATCAAACACACTCCCAGAGCATAGTATCTAAATTTAACCCAGAAGGCCGAGAGTGCTTCAGGAAAGGAGAAAGATGAATTTGACACCAAGGGAAAAGGTTTTCAAATCAATAGCCTTCTGGTTCCTCTAGGCAATTTGCTATCAGCCAATCCACAACAATAGGGTTGAATAAAAAAAACGGATAAACAGAAAATAATTTTATTGTGTCGTCATTTTCTATCTGATAGCAATATTCTCGAAGGTTCCAAATGCTTTTAATGCAATATTCTCGAACTATGCCCACTTAATTCTACCAGCTTTTAATGCTCTGATAGCAATATTCTCGAAGGTTCCATGATCACAGTAACACGCTCCATGTTGTTATGTATATCAGTATAATAATGTTTATGCACCATATCTCTTCAATTTCCCAAAGAAAAATCCACTCACTTGAAGCTTCTTAGTCACCCCTTCCAAGTACTCTAGAACAAAGCAATAGCATCGCTATAGGAGAACATGCTAATCACTGAAAATCAATCAGCTCACAATCTTAAAATTAGATACAATTAAGTCCTGCATCCTACTGCAACAATATAGGAGTAGGGAAGAAAAAATGAAGCAGAAAGCCATCTACTTTTGATGGACCTTTGATTTTAGCGGAAGTCATCAACACTGCCCTTACATACTATCTTTTACAAATACTGAAATATTCACCTCCTCTTTATGATTTTAGGGGGGGTGGGGGGAGGGGTGTTCTCCACATTTAACTGAATGTGGTAACACCTACATTGAAGCTTCCTTTTGCAGTATCACTGTGAATATCTAAGTCACCAAAAAGGCGCTATAACAGCCTATGTAGTCATAGTCTAGTGGTGGTGCATAAAAGTTACGCCCGTGAAAAATTACGAAGTGATTAATTTGAAACTAATGGATAGCAGCCCAGCCCACCAGAGGTTTTCCACAACCTGCTCTCTTGTCATACAGTTTCACACCTAACCAACAGGACTGATGACTGGTCCACAAGATCCAATTATTTACCAAATTTAAACATGACAGCATGATAATATGAGGATGATACATAATTACATACATCGACAGCCAATACAACTGTAAAGGCAACAAGTCTTAGATAAGGTGCATATAGTCCAAGTCTGCCCCGTAGTTGAAGGAGATTCGAGATCCCTTCTTTCAGAACAACTTATGCTTAACTAACACCACTTGCTTGGCTCCTTTTACTACTCAAACAATATTGAGCAGCAAGTGATTCCTATCAATTATGACTATTGACATTTCTACTCCAAGATCAATATACCATAAGGCCCAATCACTACAACCAGAAAATTTCAAGTGTTACTGTAAGACTCCCGAGTTCTTGTTACTTTGCATAATGTAGCTAATGGGAAAAGTTTTTCATCCCACACTTCGATATGTTCTTTTTTACCCACGTGAACTGCAAATCTCTTCCTAAATTTTAGGGCCATCGAGACAATTGCTCCACTACTACGTACTAAGAACCTAGACCAATAAGGTGTCAATGATCCCTCGGATCAAATGGCGTAACATATCCTCTCAACATGGTTTGACACTGGTAGCACCTCATTTTTCTGGTTAATTAAGGTGTCACATAGGTTGACATACCACAGTTCACTGTGGATTGCCTTGCCAGTTGCCTCGAGACGTATCCCAAATGATAACTTTCAGTCAAAATACAGGTGTTACCTTGCATACCATAAGCCCTTGGAAAGGTCTAAACAAGCCTATTCTCCACTTTTTTCGAAAAACTTAAGTCCCATTGACACAATTACTCCACTACTACATACTAAGAAACTAGACTAATAAGGTGTCAATAATCCCTCGGATAAAATGGCGTAACGAATACCTAATTAACCTGTAAACATGGTTTGAACACAGGGTGGCACCTCATTTTCTGGTTAATTAAGGAGTCAGATAGATTGACATACCACAGTGGGATGCCAGTTATCTAGAAACTTATCCCAAACAATATATTTCAGTCAAAATACAGGTGTTACCTTGCATTTCATAAGCCCTTGGGAAACTCTAAACAAGCCTATTCTCAACTATTTCTGAAAATTCAACCCATAAAATGATTATTGGCAATGTAAATTGGTAAAAGCCTAAAAGGCATATCTTTATTGCTCCTATGACTGTCTGTAAGTATGTAACATTCCAAACTTTCCATGATATCGTCAATATCAATTCAAACAAGAAAAGGCAGAAACTGGTATTATTTATATCTATCTATCTCTCTTGTTCAAGCAATAAGCCAATAAACAAATTGACAAAATGTCAATAAGCCAATAAACATAAATCAGACAAATTTAAATCGAGGGGTGGAAGAGTTAAGTTACCTGCAGAGCTTTGGAAGGTTCCAACCAGTGGTCAGGGACACTAAGAACCTCTACTGTACCTTGAGAGTCTTCTTCAATTTCATCACTCAAAGAATTATGACAAATTTGTGACCTTCTTGGGGTACCAAATTGAATTTTGCAGTTTGAAGGGTAATGTGATTGAGAATTGAGGGAGAATTTTTGGGAAGTTTGGAAAAATGGGAGGGAAGAATTAGAGTGGGGATTATACTGGGGTTGTGGGAATGGGAGGAGAGAGAGAAAAAATGTTGCCATGGAGATGGAGTTCGCGGTTCTGTATTAGGTAGACACAAAGTCACAAACACAACCTGGGAGGAGCTCCGTTGGTCAGGAAACGTTTGGGTTTTGGCTCGGTAACCTTGAAGTGTCATCATGCTTTGAGTTAGAAAATCTACTAGTGACAATTACCTCGCAATTTGGATGAACCGATTGGCCTCGGGTTGGATTTGGGTCGATTTCGAGTTAGTGTTAATAGATGTAAATTTTATAAATGAATCAATTTCGATTCAAATTAGGTTTCTTTCGGTAACTTCGGGTTGAATATTGGCAGCTCTTATAATCTTTGTATAAGGTTTTATAAGATCAGCTTGACCATGCAAGATTGTTAATTTGTTACTCCATTCGTTCTTGAGTATACTTCATTTAAGTGTATTTGGAGTCAAAAAAATTTCAACTTTGACAATCAATTATATCCGTGATATTTTAGTAAAAGTTATAAAAATATAACCTCGTGTAAGAATCTACTACGACGAATCTAACGCTATCAGTTTAATTATATAAATAAAATATTTTATAATAAATCAAAGGTCAATGTTTGTAAATTACGATTTACGCGTATACTAAAATAATTTAGGAAAATATTTTGTTGACCCAGTAGGTGGCCAACCCACTTTAAAATTGTGTCTATCTCTCTCCTACTTTAATTGCTATTGTGAAAATAGATGAGAGAGAATTGTGAAAATAAAGGAGAGAGATAGATACAATAAGGTAGTGGGTTGCTAACGCATTTTTTTTAATATATCATCGAATAAAAGTGATCGCCAAAAGATATTAGTTCATACATATAGGGCACACAAGGTAAGAGGTTTCACGACCTTATAAAAAAATAGGAAAATTTGCTGGAATGTACACTTAACAAGTTAGGTCATTTGTGGTGATACACCTAATAAAAATTTATTTGCTTTGATACACCTAATAAGATGATTTAGTAATATTGGACATACCATTTATAATTTTCAGGCCAATATATTACACAAGGGGACCGAAATGCCCTCACACTTTTGGCACATGACTCACTTAAGTCACACCCCCCAATTTTTTAAACACCCCCCCCCATTTCATTTTTCAGAAAAAAAAACAAGTCCTTACTAAATTTAATTACCCACTCATCCCACCCACCCCATTGTTGTTTACAAAGCCCCATAATTTTTTCTTCCTTGTGTTTTTCAAAAATATGTCAACAAAGTAAGGTACAATTTTTCCATTGGGCTAATTAAAGGAGTCTTGACTCCAATCTGGAACAAATGGGGGGTGAAAAATAGGAGAGAAAATAAGAGTTCTTTATTTACTAGTAGTATGATTGTCTTGCCTAAATTTCTATCTCTAAAGAAAATTTTAATGTTTGGTTGATTTCCTCACTTATGTTAATGATTGATTTCATTGTTATTCTATTACCTCACCATTGTGATAACATTTGGAAATGTCATCTTCAATGAGAAAGGCAAGAGTGAATGAATGAGGGTTACTAATTGGTTTACTCTCATTTCTAATTGGTTCATTAGGTGGTAATGAAGTAAGAGTAATTTTCTTCCCATTCATGAACAATGAATATGTGTTAGCAAAACCATGGTGAAACACCTTTCTATCATATAACCAGGGTCTACCAAACAAGATATGACATGCATCCATTGGTATCACATTACAAACAACATCATCTCTATATGAATTGCCAATAGAAAATGGAATTGAGACTTGACGAGTTACCTTTACCTCATTTCCCTTGTTAAGCCATTGAAGCTTGTAGGGACTTGGGTGCTTTGAGGTGGTCAAATTGAGTTTCTCCACCATGTTGGTAGATGCTGCATTTGCGCAACTCCCACTATCTATGATCATGGTGCACACTTTTTCCAAAACCGTGCAACGTGAGTGGAAAATGTTCTCGCGTTGGGATGGTTCTCTAGGGCCTTTATTGGAGTGCAAAGCTCTTCTCATGACTAACAAGTCACCATTATCAGCAATAATGATATCCCCATCTTGAACTTGAGGTGGCTCCTCATATTTCTCTTCTTCGGACTCAATTTCATCCGGAATCTCTTCAAACGTTGTCAATGCACGTTTGTTTTCCCACATTCAGCTTGAAAATGCCCATAGCCATGTCATTTGAAATATCTTTTCTCTTTGTCGAACCTAGATGGTTCCTTGACAGCCTCTTTGCCCTTGTCAACTTTAGGATTAGGCTCATTTCTGGTTTCACTTGTACTCCCCTTGAAAAAGTTAGACACGGGTCTAACAAATGGTTTAGGAGTGCTTCTCTTGCTCTTCTCTTGCTTTGCAACCATCAAAGCCAGCTTGATAGTGTCTTGGAGAGTCCATCTTGGTTGCAATTCAACCCTCTCTCTAATGTTAGAGTTTAGGCCGTGAATAAACCTAGCAATTGTGTGCTCTTGAGCCTCCCTCACTTCGGTTCTCATGAGGAGTTTCTCAAACTCTCTCACGTATTCATTGACATCCTTAGAGCCTTGTCTGAGTTGAGTGAGCTGTAGATACAAGTCTTGCTTGTAAGAATCAGGAACAAAGCGTTTTTGCATCAAAGACCTTCACCTTGGTCCAAGTTTTAATCTTGCCTTTGCCATCTCTCACACGTTGGTGTTGTGTGTTCTCTAGCCACAATGAAGCATACTTATTCAACTTAATGGATGCAAACTTGTATGATTTGCTGTCATCATAGCCCTTAGCCTCAAAATACCTCTCCATATTGTGAACCCAATCAAAGAAATCACTAGGGTCCATGCCACCTTCAAAATCAGAAGACTCAAGCTTAAGGTCTCTCATGTCGTCCCATGATTCACCTCCTCTTCTTCCCCTTGGACTAGGTGAATAAGATTCATCACTAGGATCACTTGGAGGTGGAGTACCTCCATCATCATCACCACGTCTTCCACGACGTCCCCTATGTCTCCTCCTACCTTCTCCTTGTAGGAGATCACGAATACCTTGTAATTGCTGTTCAAGAGCATACATTCTACTCTCAAATTGGGCTTGCTCAAGAGTCATGTTTCGTGGAACTTCTCCGACCATTTTGTAGCTTGGTTCTTTATGGTGGTGAATGTATTTGGTTTAAAAGGGTTTATTTTGTAGTAGGCTTAGACAGAATAAGAAGATAATTGTGTTTAGTGAGGCTAAATCACAAACGCAACCTTTAGATCCAATATACTCAATGTGAGTGTTAGAGGAGTAAAGGTGTGATTCTAACCTTAATAGACAAAGAGAGAGAGATATATATATAGATAAGAAAAGAAGGGATTAAGAAAGAAAAGAAGTCCCAACAATATCCACACAATAATCAAACCACAATCAACCAGAATCAATCCAACAAAATCAGTATTGCCCAGTTCTTGTCCGTACACAATGTATGTATTCAACACAAATTATGACAGCCGAAACCACGATAAAATCAAACGTCCACTAAAAGAGAGTTGTAGAACTATACCTTAGGAAGCCAACAAAGAAGAAAAGTCACAATATTTATCACTAGAACACCAGATATGAGCGTTTTTGCAAAATGGCTCCCAAACGCTGTCCAGCGAGAGCAACAAAACGTTTGAACTTGAATGGAGGACCAAAACTCAACCTTTTTCGTTGATTCAACTTGGAGAAGAAAGATAACTTCCCAAAGTTTCAGAATACCAAATCAAACGAGCTAAAAAACCAGAGCTCTGATACCACTTTGATGCGTAAACTAGCTCGTTAAAATCTCTCACTTGTATTGAATCTCTCAAGAACAAAACTTGCAAAATAAAAGGGATAAATTGGACCTCACCACAAATGAATCCTAAAGGTAAAACCACCAGATTCAATTGAAAGGGGCCACTCAAACTCACCACTCAAGTTATAAAGACAAAGCCACCAAACAAGAGATAAAGGGTTTAAGATTTCAGAAATAGAGGCAGCACTCTATCGATTTTTCTCATTCACATAATCTGAGTATTACATTCAATTTCATTACATATTTATAGGCTCAAACATGCAACAAACCCTAATAGAATACCCTATAAAGAATCCTTGTTGTCCTCATGAGAGAAGACCTCAAAAAGTGGTCCCAAAGCTGTTTGGTACTCAGCTGCAATTCTAGCGACCAAATGGTCCCCAATAGTACAAATTGGAGCGTGTCCTTTGTACTGCTGGTCATTAATGCGCCTTGGCTCCTCTTGAGCTGGTAGATGTCCTTATCACTTGATCCCCTAGGCATAAAACAAACTCAAAAGGAGCAGGTTACTAGGATCAATGACATGGCACTTAATTACCACCCGTTAGCTGCACTAATGTTGATTAACGTCTACTTGTACAGAATTAAAAGACTAATTACATTAATCTAAATTATTGAAAGCATTTAAATGATAACCCTGATGTTTTAGGTGTCCCTAATGAGTAGAGTACACCCCCCATTGTGTGCCTTGGTGCCAAACAAGCTTGCAATCTGAAATAGAGAAGGGATGCTCGCCCATAGCATGGTCAAGCTTGTTCTTGGAACAAAAGCTTGCTCAATTGATTTCGTATCAGGCCAAATTTTGAAATAAACTTACCATTTTGCCTCTGGCCAATTTTTATCGAAACAAAGATCATTAAGTATAAGGCTAGATGATTACTTTGTCCAAAAAGAAAAAATGATTCTATATATAAGATTGGGACGTTGATTGTTCTCTACAATTTTTTCATAAATCAAACACTTGATATTATTATGAGTCGTGGTACAAATTTATTTATTTTACAACTTTCAAGACAAAAAATCATACATTGACCCTCTCGAATCCACAATGATGATTAGAATATTTAATAGAAGAACCTCACCCTAGTCTTTAGTTTAAATTAAAATTATGGCAAATCCTTACAAACCAATAGAATTATGGGGGTTGATGACCCGACCGATAAGGTCAACTAAACATCTTCCTTTCAAGACATATATGCACGTACTTCAACGGTGATGGTTGAAGCTGATGCTATCTGAGTGACTGAGTCTTTTCTTCATTCTTTTCCCCTAACTTAATTAACTATCTACTAGCAGTTTACTATTTCATATCGTCATTGTTTAATGCTACAAGCTAGCTAGGGATGCCAAGATTTAGGTTCTCTATATATCCTCATAATCATACATGTCAACTGTATAATTGAGAAGAACAACCCCCCCTAATTCTATCCACTTGATCGCCCGAAAACCAGCCTCAAATCCGATGACGGACTCGAATCAAAGTCGAATAATAGTGCCGGGTTCGGATCCAAGCCAAAGGTTGTTGGATTCGAATGAAAGGCAAACGATGACGACGAATTCAAATCAAAGTCAATGGGGCTGCTGGCCGAGATCCACTGTCTCGGTTGTCCTAGCTATAACCGTCATGGTCCTTTTTTTTCTTTATGGCAGAAAAGATGGTCCATATAGCATCATGGAGGAGTTTGACGTTTTTGCCTTCAACAAAGCGGCTAATACCACTAACAACAACCACACCATCCACTATGATCTAAGGTTCTACATCTACACCAGCAACAATAAAGGAGTTTCCTACGGAGTTTTCTACGATGCCCTCAACCTCACCTTTTATTACAAGCCTAGCCTTAGCTTATTGATCCCCATTGGCAATACCACTTTCCCACCCTTCTACTACAAGGGACCCTGGGGTGCCAATCTTGAGGGGAGTTTCGAGTCCATAGGGCCAATTTGGGAAAATGCTACTGCGGCTGTGTTGGCTGAGGGGTCGGCCGTGTTTAGGATAGAGTTAACAACGATGTACAGATATCAAATATTCTTCTTCTGGAAGGGTGGACGAAACCGTATGGTTGTGGGTGCTGACTTACATGTTAATGATCATGGGAAGTTGGTTAAGAGTAACATATTCCATCAGGGCATTGAGCTTACTTCAGGGGCTGGCATAAGTAAGGGCCATTTTGGGGTTTTATGGAGAATTTTGGGTGCACTACTTTGCTTTTCGTTACTTTTTTGGTAGAATGGAATTAGATTCGATGGATATAAATTGTATGACACCGTCTTATGGTGAAACGAGAGTAAATTTGATAGTAATTGGAGGTCACTATTTATGATAAGTGCCCTCTTCTCACCGTATATCATGATTGTGTGTATGTTTGTTGTGGGATATTTGGGTGTGCATTATTTGTGTTTGTGTGTGTATGTGTGAGAGAGAGAGAGAGTACAATTACTTGTATGATGCACTCTATTACATTTTTCTTGAGGAATTATTGTATTCCATTACACTTCATTTCAAAGAGTATATATGTATACTAAACATATGGATGAACTTTAAAGGGTTCATATACCTCATCTTGCTATTGTTTCAGTTTATCATTGTAGACAGGTTATTCAAAAATTTTCAAATTTCACATGAATAGTATGAGAAGTAAAAACTTTCTGTCGTTGCCAAGTGCCAACCACTATAATATAGGGTTAGTCATTATAAGTTAAATTTAGTTTTTATATTTAGGTGATGCTAATAGTATGTTACAACAATCATCGCTGAATGACGAGTTATTCAGTCATCACTAATTGTGCATAACTTGTACTTTTGTCTTAATTAACTACTCTCTCCGTTTCTCTTTAAACTTTCTACTTTTTTTTTTGCGGCCTCCAATGTGGTACTTTGACCATCAATATCTATATAAAAAAAATACAAGTAAAATATATAAAAATTAGATATTTTAAAAATACATTTCAAATGGAATCTAACGCATGTACTTTTAAATCAAAAGTCAACCAGATTTTTTTATATATTTACGGTCAAACTTTACAAAGTTTGACCTAAAAAAAACAAATAGGAAGTATAAAGAGAAGTAAAGTTTGACCTAAAAAAAACAAATAGGAAGTATAAAGAGAAACGGAGGGAATATGAATTAACGATTTACATTAGCTATTAGTTATCAAGATGTTTACATTATAGTGATTAGCCCTACACATTACAGTAGTTGGTAACCAACAAATAGGCTTCAGTACAAGGAGGAGAAGGAGAAGGAGAAGGAGAAGGAGAAGGAGGAAGAGGGCAAGAAAGTTCAGGCTGGAACATGGCCTATATAAACGCACAAAATGTAATCTTGGGATCACTGACTACCCACGCCCACCTTGCCACATCATAACTGACCCACGCGAATTGCACGAGATCTCCTCTCTCCTTCCTCCTTTATTCTTCTCCATCTACTCCCGCGTTATAGCTCGATCAATTCGCTGTAATTCTGAAAAATTAAAGCTTAAACCCTATCTAGAAATCGAATTCGATCTACAAACTTCAACACAAAATCAGAAAATTCAGAGTTCAATACCCTAGGAATTTTGATCTGTATACACGATATTGTATTTCAAGCGTGGAAACGAAATTCATCAGCAGCAATGCATCAAATCGAACATCCTCTGGTACATAATATAATTTAAAAAAAATACATGAAATTGTTTGGAAATAACAGATTGATAAAAAAAAAATGAAGTTTTATAAAGGATACCGTGTTGGGTGAGCACGGTATCCTTTATAAAACTAATAGCTAATGTTTCAGGAAAATTTATGAAAAAAAATTATCATTTTGCCTCTGGCCTGGCCTATGTTTTATCCAAACAAGTCACCAAGCATGAGGGCTAGACAAACACTTCTTTCCAAAAATAATTAATTTTATAAGATTGGTGTCCATAAATCAAGCACTTCATCATAACTAAATACTCTAATTTGTAATATGAGTTGGTAACCTATAGGATTAACCTATCATTCTCCACTGTATATTATTAAGAGTTGCGGTACAAATTTTCATTTCAAATTTCAAGACATTTATGCAAGTACTTCAATTCAATAGGGAGACGAAGGAAATATGTGATATGGATGGAGGGTCGAAGCTGCTATCAAGTGACCGAGTCTTTTGTTCTTTATTTATTTTTCACCGGCCAACTTAATAAACTATATACTAGCAGTTTACTATCTCATATCGTCATTGTTTAATGCTACAAGCTAGCTAGGGATGCCAAGATTTAGGTTCTCTATATATCCTCATAATCATTAATGTCAACTGTATAATTGAGAAGAGCAAACCCCCCTAACTATCCACTTGATCGCCGGAAAACCAGCCTCAAATCCAATGACGGACTCGAATGAAAGGTTGTTGGAATCGAATGAAAGGCAAACAACGACAACGGATTCGAATCAAAGTGAAAGGGGCTGCTGGCCGAGATCCACTGTCTCGGTTGTCCTAGCTATAACCATCATGGTCCTTTTATTTCCTTTATGGAAGAAAAGATGGTCCATAGAGTATTATGGAGGAGTTTGACGCTTTTGCCCTCGACAAAGTGGCTAATACCACTAACAACCACACCATCCACTATGATCTAAGGTTCTACATCTACAGCAGCAACAACAACGGAGTTGCCTACGGAGTTTTCTACGATGCCCCTCAACCTAACCTTTTATTACAAGCACTACAACATTTCAGTTTAAATAGGGCATTTTACAATGCCTAATTTGGTCAAAAAAACATCCTATTAGGCTAATAGGGCATTTTTTTAAATGCCCTTAAAATGCCCTATTTATCTCGTTGTCTTAGGTTATTGAGGCATTTTTCTAAAAACTCCCTATTTGATAAGGAACAAAGAGGGCATTTTTGATTGCCCTCTTTATTTTTTCATAAATAGGGCATTTATAATTGCCTTGTTTGAACTTAACAAATAGGGCATTTTATAACGAAATTGCTTAATGGCCTGTTTGGATAGGCCCATTTCATTTGAAATTCTGTATTTGAGCCAAATTACGTGTTTGGATACCCAAACAATTTGGATTTGGATTTTGGCGAAATCCACGCGAATTTTAAAAGGCCTATGGATCTGATATTTGAAATTCGTTTTCAAAAGGCCCTAATTTCAAATCCAGCCCAAAGTCATTCTTTCTTTATTCACTCAGTCGACCAAATCATATTCTCTCTCTCCACTTTACTTTCTCTCTCCTCCCATTTGCGATCTGTAGCTTCCAGCCTTCCATCAATGGCGGTCCTCTCCTCTCTCTGCTCTCCCTCTCTCTTCTGAGACCACGACCACTTTAACTTTCTCTCTCCTCCACTTTCTCGTCGGTAAGCTTCCATCCGTTGAAACTAGGGTTTCTGTTGTAAATTTATTGACTATTATTGATCGTTTTTGCGATCTGAATTTGTATACAAATGTCATTTTATTGATATTGATTTTCAGTCTCATTCTCTCTCTCTCTCCTCTTTCAGATCTCATTATCTCTCTCACTCTTTCTCTCTCATCTTTTGATCGACGGGTTTTGGTTGATTTAGGGTTTGAGCTTGATTATTTTGGTTCGCTGATTTGGTTCGATTATCTTTGTTCACCGTTCGGTTTAGTCATCCGATTATCATCGTTCATCTCAGAATACTCAAGCTCAGGTACTTTTCATTTTGTAAACCCTAATTTAATAAAATTTGGTTTGAATTCAACTGGCCCATTGCCAGTTCCGTTAGATTGTTTTCTCTGTTTTCACTATCATAGTGCTATTTTAGTGAACTGAGACTGACAGTTGATTTCCGTTATATATGACTCTGATAATTTTGTTCTAGTTATATGCTTGTGATCTGTGTTCGGCCAGAAAATAAGAAACCATCAGTAAATTATATCAACGACTCGAGCAACGGATGAATGGAGTTTGTTTAGAGACACTCTTGCTATAGAGATGTTTAATGAATACCAAGCTCAAAGAGCTCCTGTTGTTTAGGCTTTATTTGCTGGATTTTTTTGCTGTTTTTGGTCAGTATAGCTCGCTGTTTTTGGTCGTAGGCAATTTTCCCTTAATGTGGGGATCATAGCCTTCGGAATTGATGATCATGTCATTAAAGACATGACTCTTGCCTAGAACGGACTCAAGCCTGTTCAGCTTAGCTTGGAGTTCTTGGACCTCTTTAGTGGAGGGCTCAATCTTATCCTCATTTGGTTTGGTATCATCTTCATCCCTAGTAGGGGGATCCAACTTAGCGACACGGGCTTCCATATCAGTGAATCTAGCATTCATGGCGACCCATTGGGCTAAAAGGCCGTCCATCTTTTGGTCAGCGGTTCTCTCAGCGTCTCCAGACATAATGGACTTAGGAGAATTGGGTGGCGAGGTATAAGGTGACAATGACGGTGTGCGAAGGTGTTCGAGCCATGTGGGGCCCACGAACTGTACTTGCGGTGAAGGTTCGAATGACAACTTGCGGATCAATCTCTTGTTGGACTCGTCCCTCTCCCACTTCCTAGGACCGTGATCTTACCAATTTTGGAGATAAAAAGGCCCGTTCAAGAAAATAAGGAATAAATGGAAAACTCCACGAAAAGAAAGATTTTATTTTTTTTAAAAAAACAAATGTGGGAGAAGAATCTAGCATTAATCCTCAACATAGCGATTTTTTTAGGAGAGACGCGATTTTATGTAAATAGTATATTCTAGTCAATGATCTTTCGACTCTATAGAATTAGAAATTATACTCTTGACTCGCATTATGGAAATGAATTAGGACTCTACTCTTTACTTGGATATGGAATAGAATTCCGAATTTAAGAAAGGAATATATATTGTTGACTTGCTTTAAGGAAATAAAGTAAAACTCTTTTTTATTTTGCGAGAGATCATTGACGGGAATATATTATTTGCACACAATCTAATTCATATGGAAAAAACGTCTCCCTAATATGGTCACTAGCATCGTCGGAATCATACATTGATTCTATTTCCTAAAAAGAAGAGATCCTAAACTCTATTTGTAAACCTGACAAAACGCACAAGCATACAAAAGGGAATACTTCCCAAAACCGGACTCAAGAAAATCCTAAGGGGGGATCTAGTCCTAATATTCTATGAAAACTAATCACATAGCAAGGAAACAATCAATCACAATATGGCAAGTAAATCAATTAGCACCTTGATATGGACTATGAGATGCATATTAAAACTAAACGTACCGTTTTACATATCTCGAATGGAAACATATAAATGCTATGGGGTGGACCACGACTATGTGCGAAGGTAATTCGAACCTAGTGGGTCACCGGCCTAAGTCATAGACAATGCTCCAAAGGGTAGTTCCTGTTTATGGTGTGGTGATGTCTTTCGACATCTTGCGATGATAACGCATGCAATATGAATGATATGGATGCAAAGCGAAGAATGTAAACACATACGGTAATTGAACCAAATAGCTAAAATAAATTATTGACATGGATAAGTGTTCGAATTACACCCTCTTATAATTATCCCCAATAAAGTCGCCCGTGTAAGAACCCTCGCCTTTCCGGCGCTAATTTGCGAGCGTTTTAATGTTGGAATTAATGGTTCTTAAATAATACATCATATGCAATTTAAATTCAAATGTAACGGGGAATAATAATTTGCAAGCAATGAAGTCGCCACCAATTTTTTGGAAACAATTGGAAACCATCAAAAAGTGCACCCAATTTCTATTGGGAATTGACTCATACCCAAGGGGCTAAATATTGAGTTCGGGGGTGTAGGCACGAAATAAACAAAACGAATCTCATCTAATCGCCCGAATTAACGGCCTCTACTAAGCCTATCTATGTCAAATATTTATTGATGCTATATGGTTCCATACAAATCTAGTCGTCCAAGATCCTAAATTTAACTAGGCGGGTTAAAGACAACCAAATTATCTACCGTTATCACTTTACACAATATTATATCCAATTTGCATGCATATTATTTATCAAGCACAAACAAAAGATAGAGCAATAATAAAAACGCTCCAACCTACCACACTTTGCTAAACGCGCCAAGCATTGCATATGCACATCAATAAATTTGTTAGTAACTTCAATAGAAGGACGATGCAAAAATATTAACTTTATGCTAAAATAAACCTAGGAGGTTGCTATATGCATGCACAAATATGAAAAAGATGCAAACTTGCATAAACTAATAAAAAGTTGCGAACTTTAAATTAAACTAACATGCATAATTATTTACAAGGGTCAAAACATGCATAATTACTCAACTATAATCAAAAGCTAAATAAAACATGATTATAAATAATAAAAGAAGAACTTCAAAAAAAAAAGGGTGCAATGGCTTGCTTGAGTCTTCAAAATCTGAATTCTCTATGATTTGGGGGATTTGTGCTCTCAAAATTATAAACTGACCAACCTCTCTCAAAAGAGGGTGAAAGGGAGTATTTATAGAGTTAGGGGATGATATTAGGGGCCTAGCGTTGCAAACCCGGCGCCAAACTCGGCCCAACCAAAAAAAAGGCCCAGCGGCTACCCGGAGGGCAGCTGGAGGCCAGCGGCTACTTTGAGGGCCTCCGCTGTCACGCGTGTGCCGTCGGGTTGACAGCGTCAGCCGCTCGACAAGGAGGCACGCGCGCGAATAGGGATTTTTGACTTTTTGTGCTCAGTAAATTACGAAAGTGACCTTGGGCTGACCTAGGGGATCGGGATTGAGCGATTTTGACCCAAATCTTCAAGACGCGATATCTCTTGATCCGAGAGCCTGATTGAGGCAAGGTCAAAGGCGTTGGAATCCTTATAACAAGGGCTATCCAAAGACTGAGGTTTCAAGGAATTTGGTCTATATTTCCGAGCAATGTCATTTTCTACTTACGTCCATGTTAATCCATTACCATCATCATCGGGCTTTGCGGTGCCAGGGGATGAGAACCGATTAGGGTGTCTACAACCGTTGGGCCCAGCGGCTGGGCAAAAGGCCCTCGCTGTCACCCATGTGCCGCTGGGTCATCAGCGTCAGCCGCTCGACCCGGAGGCGCGCGCATGGTTAGGATTTTTTGATTTTTTATGCTCTGTAAATTACGAAAAATGTCATTGGGCTGACCCAGGGGGTCCGGATCGAGCGGTTTTGACCCAAAGCTTCAAGATGCGATATCTTTTGATCCGGGAACCTGATTGAGGCAAGGTCAAAGGCGTTGGAATCCTCTTAACAAGGGATATCCAAAGATTGAGGTTTCAAGGAATTTGGTCTAGATTTCTGAGCAATGTCCTTTTCTACTTACGTCCATATTAATCCATTACCATCATCATCGGGCTTTGCGGTGCCAGGAGATGAGAACCGATTAGGGTGTCTATAGAAGCCCCCACTTTGGCCGAGCTTGTGAAAGCGAAGGTCAAAGTATTTGCTAAAAATGTCTGCATATATATTTTTTTTTTTTTGGAAAATGCTTATGTTAGAGAAAAGATAAAGGAGTAAATCCTGACCGCCGTGGCCAGGTTACCTGCTTTGCGGGTGCCAACGTGGCGCTAATTTCAATTGCTTCAATGTCAAAGAGCATTTGTCGCTCTGCCAAAAATAATGCATGTGCCTTGCCGGTGCAGATGTAAAACTAAATTAATAGCCTTTTGTCGAAGAGCTTTTGTCGCTCCCCATGCCTTGTTGTGCCTTAAGAAAATGATTTAATGCATGTGTCTTGAGAAGTTGTGCCTGTGCCTTTGCCTTGAGCGATTGTGCCTGTGCGTGCGAAAATAGATTTTATCGGGTTCCAAAGACAGGAAACTGTATTGCGGGGGTAAGATAGTTATTTTGGGTGACGTGCCCGTAGCTCCCGGGCTTCTAACGATCGAAAAAATAAAATCCCATGCGGAATTTGAACTGGTGGGCTCGCCCCGTGAGAGGCGGACGGGAAAAGAGCTCCAGCAGCCACGCGCTGGATCGCTAGGCGCCCCGCGACATAATCGAGCCCGCTCAACGGCTACGACTCGGTTGCGGAGGCACATAAGGGGACCATCAGGCCTGGCGGCCTAGCCACCGGGGCCATCGGTTGGGCCGCTGAGCCTGGGCGACCTTGAACCGGGCCGCTGAGCTAGTTCAGCACTGCTGGTGGAGTGTTTTAAAAGAGGGAGGCCGGTTATGGGTCATTTCTTCCCCAAATTTTGAGCCTCTCTCACTCTTACTCCATTGTTGCCCAAACTTCATTCCTTGCCAATTCTTGCTCAAATTTGCTCCTTTTTGCTTGCTTTTGCATAATCTTTGCATAATTTTAAATTTATTTGTGATTTCTCACAAATTTAGAGTGAAATTGTGAGTGGGTTTTTGAAACCCTTGGAGAGAGAACATCCGAAAATCTTCCATCTTTGCTTGTTTGCTCTTACTTGCTTGTTCATCCTTCTTCCATGGCTCCAAAATTGGGAAAGAGGATGAGTAAGAGGGCCAAGGTGCGGGAAGAGGTCGAAGAAATCGACATTTTCACTAAGGCTTTTCCTCCTCATGTGAAGCCTTCAAAGAGGAAACCTAATGTGACTTTTCAACAAGATCGATACACCCGGTCGGATAGGATGCCCAACATTGTTTGGGATCGATCGAAGTTGCTTTTCCGATCGGCGTCCCATTAGAGTTCTCGGACCTCCAAATTCGTAGTAAGTCCTCAAACTTTTGAATTCATAGTTTTATGCATTGAATTTGAGTTTATGTGCTTGCCTTGGATAGAATTTGTATGCAATTGTCAAATTTGTAGCGCATGTGATCTTGCGCGGCTTGAACGAACTTAGAAATATGCCTAGGATTGAACATTATTTGATTGAAATGTGAACCTAAGAGATGCAAACTTGATCATAAGAACCTGATGGGAATTTGAAGGCCCATGAAAACTATGGCTCTTCCGTTAAACTTTTGAAAACCTTGCCCAAAGAGGTGCAAGACGCGGTGATGAATGCGGGGTTTGGGTCCCTTTTGAAGGCGGTGGAGCAAGTCAAAAGGTGTATAGTGCGGTTGTCTTAGGAGCGTTTTTGAACACTACCAATACGTTCCTCTTCCCTAGTGGGGAGATGATGATTAATCCTTAGGAGTTTTCAATGTTGACCGGGGTACCTTACGTGGGTACGCCCATTGTTTATGACGTTTCTATTTGGAAACGTAAGATGGAGTTGGTGGAGCTTTTCGATCCTTGGAGGAACACTTGGAGTTCATCACTACCGTTCTTATAGCGAGCTTGTTGCGGCTTTGAAGGACACGAGGTATAAGAGGAATACCTCGGTGGAGCAAAAGGCGAGGATGTTTATCGCCTATCTTCTTACTACCTCTATCTTTAGTGATAAGGGGGAGCGCATTCATGCCATCTACCTTCCGAGTCTTCTGGACTGGGATAGAGTGAGAGAGTACAACTGGGGGTTGCCGGGCTACGCCAACCTCTTGAGGTGCATGCGGTACGCCTGCCGTGTGAATGATGAGGGGTGCAAGCAGACGAACCTTCCTGTCGTGAGCTTGTGCGGCTTTTGGAAGGTTTTACAGGTGCGTTTTTTCTTTACCTTTGCATTTGCTTTATTGATATGCATGTTTTAAGTGTGCGGTGCTTAATTTTATGTTTGAGTGTAGCCTTGGTTTTTTGAGCATTTCCCGGAGCTGGCACCCACTGGCTGGGCCTTGGATTTTCCGGTTTGTAAGGCATGGCGCCATAGGGGTCCTGCACCTCTGAGCACTCTTTAGCAGTTCAGGGAGGCTCTCCTGCGCATTGACTGGCACAAGGTAAACAATATCTGCTTTTGTTGCATAGGTTGTATTTCTTGGTGTGGAAATATCTTACGTTGCTTGTTTTTGTAGATTGACTACTTCCCATAGGCGAAGTATCATGCATAGTTAGGAACATTTGAAGTACTTCGGGAGTCATCTATACTCCGGGACGATTGATGCCTCTTTTTGCCAATGTAAATGGACTAGGTGAATTACTCAGCGTAGCTGATTGGTTGTTTTTCTTTCTACTTGTGCTTGTTATCCATTTCTCTTCAATGATGGGCCTATGATGAACCTATATGGAATTCTTCTATATGGGGGAGTAGATTGACAAGATTTATAACTCATGTTGGGAGCTATTGGAGAGACGACTGAAGAAGATTGTATATCTTCTAAGAACTTTTATCTTTATTGTTTAAACTTTGGGATTTGTTTTATTAAGACTTGTATTGTAATGAGATTAATTCTCTTGCATGAGAATTAATAGTTTACTATTTCTTATTTTTCCTTTGGATTATTTGTTTAAGTTTAGTTTTGGAAAGATAGTTATTATTTAATTATCTAGTATGCTTGTGGGATGTAAACATTTTGTTTCTTCCTAGCCTTGTATTTGATTTGAACATTAAATACGGTGGTAATGATTTGAGTTTTTAGGGTTTTTCACTGCAACTCGTGATTTTAAATGGTTTTAAATTAGACGAAAATTCGGGGTTTACACTAGTCCTTAGGCTTTTGTCCCATATCTTTCAAGGTCTTAGGACGTAGGTGTGTCCTATAGAACACTTTTTAAGAAGAGTCGCGTCTTTTCTAATTATCGCATTGATTACACTCATATGCAAATGAATTTTTACGTATGTGGCTAGTTAAGCCAACTATTTTGTCTGACCTTTTTTACAGGTTTGCGTTTGACCAAGAGTCAACGCATCAGTTATCTCTATAATTGATTAACCACGCAGGTTACTCGACCAATGGTCGAAACTATACGGCATTGCATTCACGTTACATTTATCATAACATTTATTGTGTGACCTACAGCACAAGGTCTCTACTTCAATGGAAAAATCGAGCAAAATATTCATTATTATCTTATTTCTAACGAAATACCTTTTATTGTGTGACCTACAGTATAGGGTTCCCATTTGACTATCAAATGACTATTGTGTGACCTACAGCACAGGGTCTTTGCTTCGATTAAAAACAATGCAAAATATTCTCTAACATTTATTGTGTAACCTACAGCACAAGGTTTCCATTCCACCAAGAGTCAAAAAGCATATTGTGTGACCTACAACATAGGGTCTCTATTCGACTAAGAGTCGAAGAAACATTTCATTTATTATTTTATCATGACATTTATTGTGTGACCTACAGCACAGGGTCTTCATTCAACAGAGAGTTGAAGGAATATATCATTTATTATTTTAACATTTATTGTCTGACCTACAGCAGAGGGCCTCCGTTCAACTAATAGTTGAACGATTTTTATCGTGTGACCTACAGCACAGGGTCTCCGTTCATCTGATAGTTAAAGGATTATTATTGTGCGACCTACAACACAGGGTCTCCTTTCAACTGGTAGTTAAAGATTTTTTTTATTGTGTGACCTATAGCACAGGGTCTCTGTTCGACTGATAGTTGAAGGTTTTTATAGTATGACCTACATCACAAGGTCTCCGTTAAACTTATAGTTGAAGGACTTTTATTGTGTGACCTACAGCACAAGGTCTCCGTTTGACTGATAGTTGAAGGAGTTTTATTATGTGACCTACAACACAGGGTCTCCGTTCGACTGATAGTTGAACAATTTTTATTGTGTGACCTACAGCACAGGGTCGCCTAAAGAATAATTTATTTATTATTTTCATGAAATTAATTATTTGTCAATGTTCAATCCAGACGAGAATTCCTTGGCTTCAATCCGACGAGTTCCGTCAACTTCAATCTTCAATGTCCAATCAAGACGAGAGTTCCTCGACTTCAATCCGGCGACTTCCGTCAACTTCAATCTTCAATATACAATCTAGACGAGAGTTCACCGGCTTCAATCCGGCGAGTTCCGTCAACCTCAATATTCAATCTTCAATATTCAATCAGGTAAGGATCATTCGGCTTTAATCCGATGAATTCCGCCACATCAATTTCAATATCGTTCAGGTCAAACTTATTACATTATCGTAACACTTACAATTTTCACCATATTTTTTGTCTGATTGTGGTACTAAGATGCAGGTACTTGCTTGAACTACTTTGACCTTCGCTCTATTCGAGTTCGGCCAAAATGAGTACTTCTGCAGACACCAAATTGTGTCTCCGTCCCACCAAAAACCCGATGATGATGGATATGGAATAACATGGATAATAAGAATTTACGAAGTGCTCGAACTCTTGATCATTGGCATAAAGCCTCTCATTTCACCACCATCACATACCCCTTTTCTATAACCTTTCCAACGCCCCTTACCTTGTCCCAAACAGACACCGGAGTCAAAAGATGTGATTCGGCAAAGTTATGGGACAAACAATATGCTCTGATTACCGCACTCCACTTTTCAAATAGGATTCTCCTCCATTAGAGGAAGAATCTAATTTACATGGATTCCTCATACAAATACCTTCAAAATGACATATTAAGGGTCCTAGTCCACTAATAAACGAATGAGATATGATCCAATTACCGCAAGGTATACTAGAACGGACACTTATTTAGTGTTTGGACCATAACTCCCGAACTACTCGTGATAATTGGGCTTATAATAAGTCCAAATAAATCCCTTTGAATAAAGAATCTAATGCAAAAAGCATTAGGTCAAACGGAGGTCAAACGAAAAAGTTATGGGCCTTTGAAGTAGAGAACCGCTAGCTGGAGCGATTGAACCGCTACGCAAGCGGTTGAACCGGTTGCCCAAGCGGCTGAGTTGCTTGCCCTAGCGGCAAGACCGTTAGTGCTAGCGGCTAGACCGTTAGTGTTAGCGGCTAGACCGTTAGTGCTAAAGGCTAGCCCGTTAGTGCTAGAGGCTAGCCGCTTGTTGGAGCGGTAGTCGCTTGGACGCCAAGCGGCCCCCCTTAAAGGCGCCTGTTGGACTATTTTGTCCGGCCTTTTTGTCAGTTCCTTCCTAGACCTAAATCTACCTCTATATGTACTCTTTTCCTCTATTTTTTCAAGGGGAACACAATGGAGAGGTCAAATTGAACCTTGGAGATCTCTAATTAACCCTAATCTCTCAATATTCATCCATCTCCTTCCTCCTTCACCAAGAAAACCGCTATAATCATCCTTCCATCATAAAAGCTCATTCTTTATCCTTTCCACCACAAATAAACCTTTAATACCATTTATCTTCACAAGACCAAGACTAATTCATCTACCTTTGATCAAGACCAAGAATCTTTGGGAATTCGTCCGTTCGTAAGTGAACATCCAAGTTCTCCATCCTTAGGGTTTATTTTCTTTAAATCAATTCTTTATAAAATCATGTTTTACTTAGATTATGCTTATGGTTGATTAATTTGCATGTTTTGATTATTATTTTGTATATTAGTATATTTATCTTGTTAGATTAGTTTAATTCATGTTTATTGCATGTTTAGAATAAAAATCATGTTTTTGCATATTTACATGTTTAATTAGTTTAACTAGCATAGAACTACATTAGTAGCATGATTAGATTAAGTTCCTTATTAGTTATAATTATTGCATGAGAATCATATTTTTATTAATTATCTACTTCTTTATTGATTTAATTTAATTCCAATGAAGTTAATAACTTGTTTATTGATACAATTTGGCAATTGGCGCGTTAAGCAAGAACGATAGGTTTTGGAGAATATTATTATCTTGTGTATTTATTGGGTTAATCTTGCGCTTTATTAGTTCATAGCATGTAATTAGATAAAACATGTGCAAAGCAATAACAATAGCAATAACTCATGTTGTACAACCTACTTAGTTAATTCTAGGAATTGGACGACCGGATTTGTTTGCAACCGTGCAACTTTAATTATTAATCAAGATCAATTAGTAGAGGCCGTTTATTTAACAGACGTAATTGGGTGCCTAACACCTTCCCAATTCGTACCCAAACCCCGAACTCAACTTTGATCCTTTGGGTCATTAGAGTCAATTTATCCCCAGTCGGGATTGGGGTGCACTTAACCTAAGCTGGAGTCTTTCTAGACTTTCGATTTGGGTTATTTATTGGTTTCCAAGTGTTTTCCTTAAACTTTGGTGGCTACTCTTCAATTATCCTGAACACCCAAGAGTAAAGGGAGTAACAAACCCTGGTGTTTACACATGTGTGTTGTATAAATGCACATGCTCTACCAGTTGAGCTACTAATAGACTTCCTCCCTGCTTACTTCGTATAAAAACAATTACCCAAGTCATTATAAATAAATGAATAGTAAAAAAAAAAGAGAAAAAAAAGGGGAGGGGTACTTCAACCTAGACCTGGCAATACTGACCCGGACCCGATAACCCGATCCGAATAACCCGACCCGTGACCCGTGACCCGATTCAACCCGAATAGTAAGACCCAAAATTGAACCGAAAATCCGAAAAAACCCGGTCCAAACCGAACCGACTCGAAATTAGCAGACCCGGTATGACCCGTACCCGAATCTGATCCAAACCGAAATCGACCCAATCCGAATAACCTGAAAGGACCCGAACCGAACACAACCCAAAATTTATGACCCGAACTCGAACCGAAACTTATAATATTTTATTTATTTATTTATTTGTTTTTATTTATTTATTTATTTATTTTTATTTATTTATTTGTTAGTGTTTTAAAAATAGTAAAATTAAAATAATTTAAAACATTGTGATTACACTCACCTATTATAATATCTATTTATATAATCAATTTATATATTTGTGGCGTTATATGAGTTACTCTTACAAAAATTGCAACGCTTGATTACTTCTCCTCCTATAAAAATTGCAGGCACTCCAAAATATTACTCCCTCCGACCCAATTTAATTGTCCACTTTGAAATATGTGACTCACAACATTGTGATGAGATATTGACTGAAAACGACGTGCAATCATTCTGATATTGAGCTGACTTGTATCCGAACTCAAAATGTAGTAATGCAATCGGGGAAAATTGTACTAAAATCGAACTTGAAAAAAAATTGTGACTGAAATCTGTGCGACCCATATCTGACCCGAAACAACATGACCCGAATCGACCCGGACCCAAATATCTCATCACAATGTTGTGAGTGATAACCCAATTCAACCCGAACCGATATGGCCCAAACCGGATTGACCCGACCCGACCCGCAACCGACCCGAAAACAACATGAACCGAATCAACCCGAGTCCAAATATACCCGACCCGACCCGAACCCGAACCAAAAATAGAGATAACCCGAATCAGACCGAATCGAAATGACCCGACCCGAACCCGACCCAAATGACCCGTTTGCCAGGTCTACTTCAACCCAAGGTATCTATTCTCCATCATAATCATCCTCTTTACCCATTGTTTTACAATGACCTTTGCACCAATCTTATGAAAAACACCACAAACTCTTGAACTTAAAGCTACTTTATCACTATTGCAAACTATTGAGGAAACACCATCACATAATCGCACAGTCTCGGAGGCATATTAGCTCACATACTGTTAGAGCAACATAACACAATATGATCAGGTTGTTGTCAACAAGTGCAACAACTAATTCACATTATCTCATTAAGAGGTGGAGGTGAAGAGAGAAAGATAGAGAGAGGTTATACCCACAAGGGAAGCCTCAAGTAAGTGGGTCCTCCAGAGAACTTGATCCCTAGGAGACATAGTACCAAGCTTAGAACCTTTATTCGGGATCTTGGCAATGTTCATAAAATTAGATAGCAAATTCACAGACATTGTTCCAGCAATTGTCTTCACGCAGCTATTCCCCATTTTCACATCATCCAAGCCATTCATTATCAGCTTTCTCAATGACCCTATCTTCACCAACCTAAAAATGCCACAACACCTCCTCCACACACAACACAAAATACAATAGCTGAATCATATTTACCTCTTTCTTCTCTTCTTTCTCTTTTACTAGTACTTCTCATGTAATGTGAAGGGCTAATAGTTTTTGTTGATTTATAAGGTAAAAGACCAAATCTTTTACAAAAAAAAAATCAGAAATCCAGTTTAGAAAATCAGATTTTTCCTAGGACATCAACAAAATTAGAATGAAATACAAATACAAAAAGGTTCTTCAACAGATCCATCAAAGGAACGAAGAGAAATTTTACCAAATTATAATTGAAATCTTCACCAAACCCCAACTAACAACAACAGAGAATATTGCCTTAAAAAGAATTAGCCTTTGGTTTTTTCAATAACATAGGAGTTTATTCCAAAAGCCAAAATTTAGGCCTGCACTTCTAGTTACAACGAACTAAGTGGAGTCATCACAAAAAATAACAAGAGCCACCACAAAGTAATAATATGAGCCACCACCAAATTGCTATAGAAGTAATTCAAAAACAAAAATAACATTTCAAGTAATAATTTCATAAACAAGCAGCACCATCCCAAAGTAATACAAGAGCCACCCCAAAGTAACAGTAGGAGCCACCCCTTTACTGTTATAGAAGTTGTTCCAAAACAAAAACACTATTTCAAGCACTGTAAAATCAAAACAAGCACTGTACTATATAATCAACTAGAGCCACCCCTTCACTTATATAGGAGTTACCTCAAAATATAAACCAAATTCCAACTATCAAGCACAAAAGTACAATTCCTATAATCAATATGTGTTCATTATTTGTAATCAGACCTCAATTAGTTGAAGCAAAGCCATCCCTAAGTGATATAGGAGCCAACCCTAAAAAACAAAAACTAGCTATTACATAATATTTTGCCCCAAAACAGTATTGCAATCATTGACCATCAATGAACATTTGTTAAAATTCATCAATCCGCCATTCAATAGCATGCATATCCATATAGACACTGTTTATTATCAAATTCAACCAAAAATAAAGAGGCAAAATCAGAAACTAGAAATTGAAAACGAAAGTACATCGAAATTACCCTATAAAAATCAACCAATGATGCTTAAATCTGTTGTTGCCAATAATTTCTGCATTAGAAGCATCTTGATTGCTTCTATCTCCATTGAACGGCGAATTTGTTTGTTTGTGCCTCTATTAAATCTTCAAACTCGATTCAACAGACAAACCCTAAATCGATAAATAAAAATATCAAGAGGTGAAGGAGAATAATTTCGAAAAATAATATATCGAACTAAAATCTGGAAAATCAACGAAGTAGAATTCAATTGAGCGTGTAGATAGAGCGAGGAAGAGAGAAAGAGCGAAAAGTCGTGGTAGTTTTTTTGATCGCCACAAAGAAATAATGGGGGAGAAAGTGTTACAACTGTTTTTTGCAGTTTAGTCCCTCAACTTTGAAGAATTTTGTGCGTGTCCTAATAATATTTGCAATTTAGTCCTTGATCTATGATGAACTAAGTCCACACAAAATCTGCTGGGGAAAGAGTTTGGTATCTGTATAGATGGGAAAACATAGACTGAATCTTGCCAGGCCAACAAGCTGAGCAGCGACATATTTAAAGGCTCGTATGTCGTATGTCGTATGTCGTATGTCGTATGTCGTATGACAATGACAACACGTCATCAGACTGGCAACATATCAAAAGCACCTCTGACTCTTTCTCCTCCTCTTGTATATAATTATCAAAAGCGAAGTCCAAGATACAAGATCTTTATGAGAAATTTCCATTTGAACAGCTTGTGAGCTAAACTCGTATAACTACATTTCATATAAAAACCAATCAAGGTGTTTCCAAATGTACACATCAATTTGAATTTCAACAAAATGCATCAACTTCTCAATATCTCACATTACAGCAAAACATTGAGCGTTGATTATAATTGTTAAAGAGTGAAACCATCATGCTCAACACCAAACTGCCTCATTTGCTTATGAAGCAGAATGCCTATCTCAAACAAGCCCACCCCAATGGAGTTTAACGATTAAAAGACGCTCCAGTAATCAGGAGTATCATCCATTCGTCCCCCATCCGTGAGGTTGAGGATTCAATACCCATCAACCGTTGCGCCTCTTTGGACACCAAAAAAAAAAAAAAAAAAAAAGAGGGAATATGATTAGTTGATGAAGCCTACTTATCAGAAGTAAAATTTTCTCAGAAACTAGAAGGAAGTTTGTGAACATCACTACAGAAAGAATTTTACCAGTCAAGAAAGTTGGTCATGTCATGCTAACATCTGATGGATAGCTTCCCAAGACCCTTAGGCATGCAGCTAATTCCTGTTAAGAGGAATTGCAAAAAATGTTAAGGTAGGCTTTAAAGAGGGGAAAGGGATTTCGTTTATTTCACCCAAAAGAACCACCTCTAGATGCCTCATCGCATACTGTGCAACTTGATCAGCCATTGATGCTTCAATATCCAAATAGAAAAGGTACTCGAAGCGCCTGCGTATACAAATTAAATGCAAAAATATTTTACGATGATTATTTCATCAAAGAGCTTTGACTCAGTGCTTTCAAAAGTCATATATTCTATTATAAAACATTTGCAAAGAAGTGAAAGGCTTTAGTTTCTAAAGTTACAGTATTTACTTCAAAGATCCATTGCTGCTATCTCGATTTGGACGACTTTCAATCTGGCAAAAGATTGATCAAATCAAGATATGAGCTTCGGTATAGCTACAGTTGATAAGAGAATAAGTGCTAATGGAAGAATAAAGCACACCTTTGTGAGGTTGATCTGCCTCAAAGCAAACACAGCTAGTGCCTTGAAAAGTGCCCCAGGACCTTCATCCAGTGCGAAAACAATGCTCGTCTAATTAATGTATAAAAGCAAACAGTTATTCATGCTTACAGAGGAATGTGTCTGTTTTGCTTATTATCTACTAACATGCAAGATAAATTACCTTGAACGGTTTATCAGTTGCTGGAGTTATTGGCTCCCTGGACAACATCAAGAACCTGGTAATATTATATGAATTGTCCTGTAGAAGAAGGAATGATGCAATGGTATTCATTGAATTTTGAACTATTCAGTTAGGCGGAATGAAATTATCCTGATTCAAACCTGAATGTCTTCAACTAATATATTTAGTCCATAGATTTTTGCAGCAGCAGCACTAGCAATTGCGGCTGCATCTTTGAGCTGGTGGTTTGCAACATACTGCAGATCGAAGACGATTACACTGAATCAGAGTCAAAAGATAGACTATTTTCTTTTCTTTTTTTTCTTTTTTTTTTTGGTAAAATGTGAGCATATATTACCAAAATATCATCAAGATGAGTGCATACATCAAGGACAGCGTTACCTTAGTGAGCTAGCTAAGCACCACTATGTAACTTGTAAACAAAAACCACCTATACAAGATAATCTGTAAGAACAGCATCACCTATACATCAAAAATATCTATGCAACTATGTAAATCTAGGTTGTATACCAACTTTTGTGCACCAATCCCTATTTTTCTTCATCTCTTTGATCTTTTCTATATTGCTTAGCTGAACTCTCATCTCAAAACAAATTCGAGCTGTAACTTTCTCCACAGCCACAGGCTCTTGTCTGAAGATCACATGGTTTCTTGTCACCCAAATATGGTATATACAAGCAGTAACAGCACCCTTGCACATTGAACGATGTGCAGATGAACCTCTTATATGCCTGAGCCCCCAATTCTGAATTGAATCCCAATCAGCTGGAGGGACTTTAAACTGAATAAACTCACTAATCTGTGACCACACCTGCCTAGCAAAGATACATGACAGGAATAAATGCTCATGATTTTCAGCAGCATTTCCACACAGAACACACCTGCTGTCCAGGTTGCCTCCTCTAGCTATCAACCTGTCTTTTGTCAAGAGACGTTTCTGCATCATTAACCAGGCAGTAAAGGAGTGCTTAGGAAAGCAATTTCTCCCCCAAATAAACCTTGCCCAAGGCTGAATTGGTGCATCAGGGTGCAAGACCTTGTAAGCAGCTTTGGAAGAGAATGGAGGGGGACCAGCAGACCAAATTAAATCTCCATTCTGTATATTTGCACATTTGAGAGCCTCACTCCTCTGTTTGAGAAGTTTCCTAAACCCCCATGCTTGAGTATTGGTCAACTGGATCTCCCAAAAATCTTCCTGCATCAAATACATTTCATGAACCCATTTTACCCAAAGCACATCTGCCTTCCTTGCTATACACCACACCAACTTCAAAATCAGAGCTGAATTAACTGCATACAGATCTTTAAATCCCAAACCCCCACTGAGTTTGGGTTGGCAAACATCCATCCAAGCTACAAGAGCCTGCTTGAACTGTTCCTGACCACTCCATAAAAAGTTTCTACACAAAGCTTCTACTTGCTTGATCACCTTCTTTGGAAGAACAAAAATGGACCCCCAAAAATTATGTAGACTAAACAAGACAGTGTTAATCAGTAGGGCCCTAGCATCATAAGAAAGGAATTTGCTCGCCCAGGTTCTGATCTTAACTGTTATTCTCTCTACCAAACTAATACAGTCAGCTGCACATAATGATTTAGAAGTAAGTGGCACCCCAGATACCTTACAAGGACCACCTTCCATCTGAGACAAACTCAAAATTTGATCCTTGACACAAGCATAAACACCCACCCATAAAAATCTGACATTTGCCACGATTGGCAACAAGCCCTGAAGCATCTGAGAAGCTTTTAAAGGCATCAAGAGCACATGTTGCAGATTTCAGTGTACACTTGCAAAAAATAAACAGATCATCTGCATAAATGAGATGTGTAACATTCAATTTCCCACATTTAGGATGATGTCTAAAAGCCTTATCAGTCTGCAAGAAAGACATTCTCCTTGCCAACACCTCCATAACCAACACAAACAGATAAGGAGAAATTGGATCTCCTTGTCTGAGACCCCTCCTTCCTTGAAAGTAACCACACAGTTCCCCATTAATAACAACAGAAAACTTGACAGCTGTAACACACAGAGAAATCCACTTCACAAAACGAGCTGGGAACCTAGCATCTCCAAAGAATGCAACAGAAACGACCATTCAATAGAACCATAGGCCTTCTTGAGATCAACTTTAATAGCCATTCTAGAACTAACATGTTTCCTATCATAGTGAGTAAGTAACTCTTGAGCAAGAAGAATATTGTGCACAATATTTCTCCCCTTAACACAAGCACCATGTTGATAACCCAAAACCTCATGAAACACATTCCTCAACCGGGCAGCAACAACATTGGAAATGCATTTATAGAACACATTACAACAGGAGATAGATCGAAATTCAGAAGCCAAAGTTGGAACAGCTACCTTAGGAATCAGTGAAATGGCAGTGTGCAAGTAGCCTATCTTTGCAATCACATCAGGACCCACAATGGACCAGGCTTTCTTAAAACAGCAGGAACTAAATCCATCAGGACCCGGAGCTTTATTATCTTTGATCTTGAACATAGTCACTCTAATTTCTTTAGCAGAAACAGGTGCACACAGTCCTCTACAGCTACTATCTGAAACCCTAGGCCCAGCTTCATAAACAACATCAGGTAACATAACATCACAAGAAGAGCCCAATAGACCCTCATAAAAGGAGATAATCCCAACTTTAATATTAGCAGCCTTAGTCAACTTCACACCATTAGAATCATTCAGAGAAATAATTGAGTTAGGCATTCTTCTCTGTTTGATACAAGCATGAAAGTAAGCAGTATTCTGGTCTCTAGCTTTCAACCATTGGATTCTGGATTTTTGCTTCAAATACAAAGCTTCATATTTCAACAACTTCCTAAACTCCTAAAAACTTCTCTTTCTTAGCAACAACAGACTGATCAGTGGGAATCTCAAACAACTCTTGTCTCTTGGAATTAACTCTCTTCTGCATGCCACCAAAGTTATCTCTGTGGAAATCCTTCAGAACTTTCTTCAAAGCCTTGAGACATTTACATACACTGAACATCTTAGTACCTTGGACTGTATTACACCATACAGAACTCACCAAAGGCAGGAACTCTTCATCCTTTACCCAGGAATTGCAAAATTTGAAAGAGAATTGAGCCTTCTCAGATTCAACTGTCTTCACAACTGCTGCGCACTATGATCAGAGACACCCTCTGCCAGGAATCCACAAAACAGGAAGGGAACATGGATAACCAATCCCCATTGATCAAAACTCTATCCAATTTCTTGCACATTCTGCTCATATCAGGTCTCTTATCATTCCAAGTAAAGAACTGCCCAACAAACTTCATGTCCATAACAGGAACATGAGCCAAAAAAGTCTGTAACTCAATTGTGTCACTGTTATTCACAGCTCTCCCATTCTTCTTCTCATCTGAACTAAGAATGCAGTTAAAATCCCCTGCAATCATCCAAGGTCAGTAATACCCTGACCAATACTTTGCAACTCAGCCCAAAAAGGAACTCTCTCATCCACGTGATTATATGCATAGATCACATACACAAAAAATCTATCATCACTACTCAATCTCTCAACATCACAGTGAATGATTTGAGCAGATTTAGCAATTACCCTCACCCCAAAAACCTGAGGGTTCCAACAAACAATTATTCTACCCTTAACATTATTATGTGCATTATGGTCAAAAGACCAATTAGGAGCTATAAACTGAGCTACTCTATCAACTACAGCACAATGTAATTTAGATTCAACAATACAAAAATGAAATTTTATTGTGCAAAACAAAACTCTTAACCTCTTTTTGTTTGTCAGGGAGGTTAAGTCCCCTGATATTCCAAAATCCAAGCTCACTCATCCAGGATTACCCCCAGATTTCAGTTGATTGCCACCACCCCTATTGCGAAGGGTTCTATCACTTTGAGGAGGCCTCTGTTTATTTTGCCTGTTGCGTGAAGAAGAAGCTTCATTCCGTTCTGAACCCCTCCCTAATTCCCCAAACTTGTTATGCACAGCAGGTGCACTGGTTTCTACCGTAGGAGGAACAAGAGGTCTCCCACCAGATCTCACAGTAGTCCACCCAGGATCATGTTGCTGATCAGTTTGCTCAATGCCAGCTGGTCTCACAGATTCAGTTCCTTGTTCCACAGTTGCAGGAGCCTCCACAACTTCAGGGACAGTTGCAGGAGCCTCAGTGGCAGGTGAAGTAATCACAGGGACAGGCTGCACTTGTCTCCATACAGCAGGAAATTTTGTGCATCTAATATCAGAATGCCCAAACACTTTGCATTTAGAGCATCTTTGTGGCAGCCACTCATATTCAACAGCTTGTTCAGATTTATTGCCCAACGGATCACAGAGTGTCAAACTCTTAGGTAAAGGAGCAGTCACACTAATTTCAATACATAATCTAGCATATTCAAGCTTAGATTTAGCAGCATATGTTTCATCTGTACACAGTGGCTTACCCAGTGCACTACCAATTTTGCTCAACCCAGGCACAATCCACAAATTATACTTCAAATAAGGCAACTTAACCCAAATTGGTACCCTCGTAACATCCATGGCCTTAATATCCATATCCACACTCCATGGTTTCAAAATCAATGGCCTATTATTGTAATACCAATGACCATGTTCAAAAAAATTTAGCATGAACTCTTCAGAGCTAAATCTAAACAGAAAAATTCCTGATTCAATTAAATGAATATCAACATCACCACATTCTTTCCATTGTGACTTCACATAGCCTTTAATAGCATTCTCAGTAGGTTTCAATTGCAGTACATACCCAACAAGCGAAAATTTCCAATAATCATAACCTTCACTCCACTCAGAATCACCAAAGCTAATTACAGATTAATCAATTTCAACTGGGGGAACAAATTGAAGCTTCATACCTGAGTCAAAATGGAGATTCCTTCTCAGCGAGTCACCATTTCCGCCATTATCAACGAAATTAAGGACAATCGAAAGCTCAAGAGCTAACAAGAGTAGAACTAAAGAAATCGAGAGATTAAACCAGAAGAAATCAACAGGGAGCAATCACTAACAATGGAGGCGGTTAGTGTTTGCTTGAGGAAGAAGCACAGTTTCTCTCTCTACATTTCTTTTTGTTGCAATAAGATAGACTATTTTCATTAGCAGCTACTGATGGAGATTTTTTCAAAGTCATGGTTATAATCATCAGATTGATGAGGATTAGGTGTAAGACTGAGTATTAACCTGTCCAGGTTTCCTTCCCTTTTTTTATCAGACCCTATATCCATTCCTCAGCAACTTGCTTGAGCCACCTTTAGCCATATCCACCACTCAAATATCAATCAGAGGATTAATGCGCACCGTTATGTCAATCTACTGAATGGTTTATATAGAACTGTAAATCAAAATGCTACTCTGATACTTGAGGAATCCAATGGGACTTGCTATTGTTCCTGTACTCTAAATCATATTAATGATCAAAATAAAAATAATACAACACGAATTTGGCAGAGTAAATGAATATGGCATGAGTGACAAATAGGTTACAGCAACTTCAACAGGATGATCAAGGCAAAGCTAGGCTTGTGAGGGAAACAGTGGGAAGGGAAGTTAAGAAAGAAAATATGGGCTACATCCTTGCTTTCACCGCTCCATATATGAGATGATCAGAGATTTTCATACCGACAAGCAACCCAAGCTTGCAGCATATGATCATGATTCAAGAAAAAAGACCTCACACTCAGTATTTCCCTTTTTACGATGGGATATTGTGACATCTTGCTGTTCGTTGGGGGAAAAAACCACCTCTTCATTTCATAGCCACTCATCGATCCCCAAAGTATCAACCTTATTTCAAATATTTTAAATTTCATAACTTTGTTGAGTTTATGAAGCATAAGTTCCTAAAACCTGAAGATTTACTTCCTCTTTTGAAGGTATTATAGCTAGAGCTGTAAAAAGCTGACCCGACCCGACCCGACCCCTTTTTGTAGGATCCTGAAAAACCATTCTCGACCCGAACCCGTTTACAACCCGGTAAAATGAACTAAAAATTGGATTCGACCCAAAAACCAACTCGTAACCGACCCGACCCGAACCCGAAGTGACCCGACCCGTAACCCGCTGGGTCGACCCGTTTTACAGGTCTAATTATAGCTACTCAGCTAGTCATGGCTTCATCACCATCCGGCTAGAGTACCTCTTCATAGGGATTCTGAACTATCCACTGAACGAATGAAGTGCTCATGGAGGTTCTTTCCAGATGATGCCAACTTTCCAAATTTTTTGCATATGGTAACTTTCTACGAAGTCGGGGGATTTAGAAGTGAGGAATCCCTTTACGTCAGGTACATTATAGATCCTGTAAAGAATACAAAAAGGAGGATAAGGCATCCTCATATACAATCAAAAGAAACTACAAATCTCGCCAATGGCGCTGTACATAGGTAATGATGTGATTTATTTAGGAATTTTCTGTATTTTGATAAATAAAAACAATAAAAGGGATATACCTCTCGAATCACTCAAGGGGTTGGGGTTTTCGTTCAAGAATCACTCAAGAACAATACTTGCGCATCACACACAAGGTGATGTGATTTATTTAGGGATTTTCTGTATTTTGATAAATAAAAACAATAAAAGGGATATACCTCTCGAATCACTCAAGGGGTTGGGGTTTTCGTTCAAGAATCACTCAAGAACAATACTTGGGCATCACACACAAGGGTTTCAAACTGAATCACTCAATTTGAGGGGGTAAATACTCACGTATTAATCATTAATCATCAAAGTCTATGTTACAATTTCGTGCTCTCCCCTATTTATAGACAAACAAATCTAAAGCTACTAGGAATCCTAATACAAGTAGGAAACTAACTATGAAACTGATTACAATTGTAAAACGAACTATCTAACAGCTTTCCTAATTCCTAATGGACTCCTAATGATAATATATTCAGATTATTTCTTTCCTAAACAATAAATCACTTTTAAACAAGTAAAAGCAAACTAGGACACAATAACTAAACTAAAGTCGTTACCATGGCGCGCAAGGAATATGTTCCGTAACTTATTACTCATTTTTGACCATGTTTCACTTTGAATTAGAGAAAACGCAAAGCATCAATGTTGTAGATCTCGATCATATCTTTCCACAGAGATTTGAATCATCACGTTTAGATTTAGTATGAGCGAGCTATGGCCAAAATACGAACAACTATCAGAACTGCCAAGATTACGAGGTTCTCCATAATGAACGTGATCATATAACAAGAGCTTTAATCCCGACCTTGTATGGAAACTCCATGTAATTATCTTTATAGGATCCAATTTAATGCATAACCACCAAAGTAACTCGATGTAAACAAGAATGGATGTTCGCTTGCTAGTTCCTTGGTTGTTTTGTTTACTTTGCACACTTGCTCCCGCATCAGGTAAGCGGGACGCCCTTAAAAGCACCCGCCGCCTTAGCCCAAAGGGAGGCCAAATAAACCACATGGTCCCAAACGTAATCTATAGGCTTCCCAACATCCCTAAACATCCTAGAGTTCCTCTCCAACCAGATGCACCATAGGATGGCCATACACACACACCTCCAAAACAATCTCCCTTCCCTCCCTCGCCTCATCGCAGCGAAACGAAGCTGTAAAAAGTCTCCCACTGTAGCAAGACAAGCAAAACTCTCCCCCTCCAACAACCTACTCCATAGAGCCCTAGCAAAGTCACACATAACAAACAAATGCAGCCTATTTTCCCCATCATGACGACACATCACACAAAAACCCGGAAGAAGCGACCCCCCAGGCCTCCGGCGTTGCACCATATCATAGGTATTCACCCTACCAAGAGACAGAGTCCACACAAAAGCTCGGACCTTCAATGAAACCTTAGACTTCCAAATAAATGTGGCTAAAGGAAATTGGGGAAACTGTGAGGGAAGGCTAAGCTGGTGAAGGAAGGACTTGCAAGAGAAAACCCCAGAGGAGTCCCCAATCCAAGTCCGGGAGTGGTCCGTAGGGACGAGAGAAGTAGAGTGGAGGACACCCAGGAGAGAAACAAGTTCCTCCATCTCTCTATCGTGCGGGGAAAGGAGCAAATGTAAATCCCAAGACCCACCTGTGCCCGAATAGAAAGCAGACACAGGGGCCCCGTGAAATGTGGAAAGCCGAAAAACCCGCGGGTACGTGGAAGAGAAGGGGTTACATTATAGATCCTAAGAATTGGTGGCTCACTTTGGTGCATTCCCACCATTGCTTTATGAAATAAGTTTTAGGGTGGTTGGACAACCTACTTTCTCCTCTTCCTGTGAATGGAATTGAAGTATTTGTTCCTTTACTCACTCAGTTAGTGAGAATACATTAGGTTCAAGACATGCAAAGGATTTGGTCATAAGAATGTCGTCTTTACGACCTTACCCAAGTCAATATTATATGAAAGCAAAAATGTGAGATGTTGGTGGAGATGAGTTTGATATCAAGGAAGATGGAGGCTATATTCAGTTTGCTAAGCTCTCCCTTAATGAGACAAAAATTTGGAATCAGTGTTCTTTCTGAATGAGCATCGTGAAACTAAGCCTGGGAATTTAAGTGCTTTATCTTTCTTAAGTGGCATTATGTTATCTATTTCAATGGTTGGATTATCGAACTAGTTGTTTTCATTTTAATATGCACTTTCACTTGAGTTGTAATTTCTGAGACAGTATCTTTTACTTTGTTAAATTTGAGCTTAAAAGAAGCTAATGAATTTCTACCATGATTATAATTATTAATTTCATTGTTTTTGCCACTTAGTGAATGTGTCCGAAATAAAAGGCTTTCTAAGGTTTAGCTTTCTTTCTATTTATTCTTTTCCATTTTGGCTTATATCACCTTTTTTGTTATAGTTTTGGCTTTGTTTTAGCTCGTATCTTATTTTTTCAGAATTGGCATTTCCATGTTTCCCACTGTGTCGACTTGTTCGTTCCGAACAACATAGCCTAAAGGTAAGAATAAGCTTAGTTCCTAGCCAAAAATTAAGCTAATAGGTGGCCGTGATTCATCTTTTCCCAGATATTCCGCTCCCAATCTCACCATAAAAGAACCTAAAAACAATTCAAGCTTATTAACCCCACAGGAAGCCAAGGTGGAAAATGATGAAAGAGGAGAAACGAAGGTCACAGTGTATGCTCATGAAGTTGATGTAACTATTGAATGAGCCTTACTTCAATTATGCTTGATAATGTAATGAACCCCCACTAGCTACCGCTATTCGTAGCGACCTACTATTAATTCCAATCTATTGAGGGTGAATTAAGTGAATTGGTTTTTCAGAATCCTGTACCCTTGAATGTTGTTTATCCCACCTTTGATAGCAATATCAACCCTCCTAAGTGTAGTGAAAGATGAGGTTGCTCCTGACTTGTCTTTTACCTCGATCAACTCCGATAGTAAATTTTCAAAAAGCAGTTCCAAGAAGTTTGGGGTTGATGTTTCAGAAGTTTTTTTCCTAGAAGATACTTTTTAAAATTGTTGTGGTTAGCTATTTCTTGTTTGCTGTTCTCATGCCTTTGGACAGCTAGGGGCTTTTCTTTGATCATTCTGAAGGCAATACAATTTTTTATATGCTTTATAAGTTCTGTAGAGTATATTTATGCAGCTGTCAAAGGAGAGAAGAAGATTATACTTATGCATAAGCTGCAAAACAGGATAGAGATCTTTTTGTTACATGGATGAGACATGAAATGAACTTCCCACATTCACTGTCAAAAATTATGACATTTGGTGAAGAAACCACATTTTACAGCTCAAAGCCTCAAAAATACTGAGTTCTACCATTTCGCTCCCAAAGCTAGAAAAATGGCAGCAAATTCATATCCAGTTTCAATTATCATCCTCCATTGATGCAGCCACTGACAGACAGAAACTAGGAGCCAAGTCACACAAGTGGATTTATCTTGGAACTTTGGGTTGCTTTGACAGCTACCCCCTCCTCCAGCCTGTCACAATTGGCCAGCATAGAAATGCCACCCTTCCAAGTTCAAGGTTACACCTACCTACGCTTCATCCCACTACCCCTTCATCTAGTACATCTTTAGCATAGGGATAGTAGTGAGCTGGACAAGAGTAGGTTCCCTTGCTAGCTTAATACTCCTAATAATTAAAACCAAAGAACCAAAATTTTAAAAAATTAAAAGATATGAAAATAAGTTTACCTTTGCTGAACCAGCAGTGTCATCAGCGGCTTCTCGAATGATCCCAAACCTTGACAACGTGTTCTCACACTGAGAAAGGGCCTAAAGATTCCACATTATTTTTTATTAAAACTCAAGGAATACCTCATAGGTTCATAAACAGACTCAATTACAGAGTATATGATTAAAATACCTGTGGATGGCTTAACACCCGTTTCAGGTCTTCAAGCTTGACACCGTGATTAGCCAATAAGCAATGCCGAACAGCTATTTTTACTTCACCAACAATATGAAGCCTATGTTGAAGCAAAAGATCATAATTTCTGTGGATGCTACCCCCTAGAGAGTTCTCAATAGGTAAAACTGCTCGGTCAACGAGCCCCTTTTCACCAGCCTGTAGCAATAAATGTAGCGTTCACCTAAATAGATCTTATATATTTATACGATTATGACGTGACTGCTGAGTCTTAAAATAAGGAGGTATAAGCAAAAAAATACAAAAACAAAAAAAAATTTGCAGACATCTAATAACACATTCCACAGTTAAAAGTTGTAAATAAGGAAATTGTAAGTAATCTAAGTATCATCATCATAGGTATTTTAATCTTTCAATAGCCAACTTTTCACTTTCTCTCCTGCTGTGTTTCAAACAAAGAGAAACTTTACCATATATTAGAGCAGCAATCACAACCTCTTACAAGGAATCTGAAGATAGCGTCCATCAAATGAAGCACACAATGCTATTCATGAACTGAATGGTAAACCAAGCCCCATTGGCTGCATTGGCTGTTAATCTGCTTGGACTGTGCTTAATAGAATATTTAGGAAAAGAAACCAGGTGGTCTTGAGGATTTGAACTAATTGGTTTTTCTCTTTTGTGTATTCTACATAAAGAAAAAGTATTACTAATAAAAACTCAGAACTACAGCAAGAGAGAACAAGGAGTCCTCCGTGGAAAACAAAAGAACTATTTACAGAACAGCCCAATGTCTTTTTATCTGTGAGATACTATAACTCCTAAAGGCCCCTGCTACTCTAGATCATAAAGAAGCTAAAGTAGGTGACTGTATCCCAAAGTAAATCAGAAGATAGAGAAGCCCCTGAAAAACCCACGCATTCCTCTCCAACCAAAGGCACAAAAACACTGCGAAACAGCATTCTGCGAGAGCACTTGTTTCTCCTTCCTGCACCCAAAACCCACAAACTGTACCTGCAGAAACTCCAAAACAGCGGGACAAACCCAAGATTCAGTGTAACTCTCATCTAGTTGGGGGTTTTCTGTAACTCTGTTTCACAAGGGGATACAGAATTCAGTGTGGCCGGTAAGCAATAGATTAGCTTCGGTTTTGTTTGGCATTTTTTTTTTTCTCTGTTATTTACACCCTCTCAAAAATTTAATCTTTTCTTTTATTTAAAACACATCACCAAATAGTTCATTTATTACGAATATAAATCAACTTCTTGTTTGTTACTATAGCTTGTTGATGACCCTTTTTTATTTAGATAAGGAAAATTTTTATTAATCAAATGTTTAAATGATACAAAAAGGAGGACAATGTATCCTCATAATCAAACAAACAAATCTACAAATCTCACCAATGGCGTTGAACTACGGTGAGCGGAACACCCTTAAAGGCCCCCGCCGCCTTAGCCCAAAGGGAAGCCAAATAACCTACATGGTTCCAAACATAGTCAATATTCTTCCCAGCATCGGAGAAAACCCTCGAATTCCTCCCCAACGAAATGCACCAAAGAATGGCCATGCAAGCGCACCTCCACAACATCCCCTGCTTGCCCCTCCTCATCGCAGCAAAACGTAACTGTAAGAAGTATCCCACCGTGGCTGGACACACAAAAATCTCCCCACACAGCAACCTATTCCATGAGGACCTGGCAAACTCACACATCACAAACAAGTGCAAGCAATTCTCCCCATCATAACAACACATCACACAAAACCCCGGTAGAAGTGACCAACTAGGCCTCCAGCATTGCACCATATCATGTGTTCAACTCCCTCTTTACTTTTCAACTTTTGGTCCAGAAAAGGCAAACAACCAAATGCAAACAGTTTTCAATCTCGATCTCTGTTACACCACTCACCAAATCCATGAAGATTACGCCAGCTAAGTTACTTTATAGTATTGACTAATAAGACATACACAAGAAATGTATAGAGATAAAGGCTTAAGGCTTAGGCACCTCAATCTGGTCTCTCTTCCTGTTCTTTTCCTAGAACATAACTTCTCTAATTTTTCTTTCGAATATAAAGGAATAAGTATTTACATATGTGGTGCAGAGAGTTCAACTCAGGTTCAAAAAACGGGACTTTCCCAATTAGATATCAAGGATTTCCCCATATGACACAGGAAATGGAGTTCTACTGATTTCAGAGTTTGGTTGATAGAGTCACAAGCAGAACTCAGAGCTAACCAAACAAGGCAATTGTCATACACGGGAAGGCTGCAAGGGGTTAGTACAATACTGCTTTCACTTCAGGTATACAACTGGGCTGGTATGTTTATACTACCTTTCTCAGATCTGTAGCAAATTCTTGTGGGAGAAAAAGGAGAGGAACCATTACTACGCCTCTGTGGCTTGGAAACACCTAAAAATGTGAAGGATTGGACATCAACAATAGTGAAGTGCGGAATACTGCAGCAGTTAGTAAGCACATTTGGCATATCTCGCCGTAGAAAAATACCCTCTAGGTCAATTGAATCAATTCTGTGTACCTGAGAGGGGATAGCAAGAGGAATCATACACCTACTATGGGTTGAAGTTATTATTGGGAGAAATTGAGTAGTATTAAATTGAAGATTGCAACATGTGTTACACAATAGCATACTAGGGCAAAGACCGTTTCTTGTATATTTTCTATTGGTAGTTGCTATAAATACCTGCGGGGTGAACCTACTCTTTACAGGCAAGCTCACTTGATTTGGGGCAAGCTCCATGTTCCCAGCACAGTTTCATTATTTGGGTTGCATACAAGGGGAGGATCATGACTATGGAGAAGCTACCGCACATTGATGCCAGTCCAAGAACGTTTTTTTATTTTGTGTGGTGATTATAAAGAGACCTAGCACCATTTGTATTTTCCAAATGTAGGAAAATTCAGCACATTATGTGCCTTGTTTTTTATTCGTTAGGCATTACGGCCATTACCTAAGACCTGCAGGCCTAAAGGGAGTGCTTACGTCGACAAGAAACCGAAATGTGGAAGAATGATGCGCAGGCTGCTAACTTGCTACAGTTGTATACCACTGCTGATAGGCCAGGAACATGCATATCTTCCAGAAAGCTACCATGACAGAGTAACAGAAAATGAGCTTCAAATTCGAAATGCTTTTACAATTTCTAGGAGGAAAAAATTGTAAGGATTTTGAGTACTTTGAGAGGTTGATGTAAATTAGCCTATTATTAAGAGATGGGCTCAATCCTAAATACCCTTCGTAGAAGGTGGTTAGGAGCTCATAGCCTATCAGATATAACTATTGCTTGATTGCTTTGATAATACAAATCTTACTTTTTACCAGCAATAACTATAAATGAATAAAGAGAGAATAGTACAGGAACTTTAGTTCTGATTCAGGAGCAAAAATCTCCATAATAAATATTGTGGATGGTTACATCTAATTAGTTTCACAGAGTCTATAGGCAAATGATGTTGCCCCAATAATTTGCAAGAGGAAGGGTTTCACTTTCCAAGAAACAATGTAGGAGATGGCACTGAGAAGTCCCAACTTCAGAAAAGTGGGACACGAGAGTGAGATGCAGTTTCCACACGCACACACACACACGCGCACACGCACGCACGCACGCACACGAGAATTTTACAGATTATAGGTGTTAAATAATATAAAGATGCATATCATCCATTATTCACACACCAAGAACAAGGTTCATACATATCTTGAGTCATATGTTTGATTGCAAAGATTCAAGCTAAGTGAATCCAAAATTTTCTTGTTTGGCCTTAATTGAATTACACGGTCTTGCCCAACCAAACATGCCGACCAAAATTTTATAGGTAACTTAGCATCAACATCAACATCAACATCAACATCAACATTACCCCAGTGCCTCCAAAGAGGCTCCCGCCTACGCAGGGTAAGGGGGGTCGGTTGTATGCAGTCTTACCCCTGTGAGAGTCTCACAGAGAGGCTGTTTCCGTAATAAAACATATCTATAGGTAACTTAGCAGTAACCAAAATTGAAGGTTATGGCAAGCTAAAACAGATAGGAACTAAATAATGAAACTCACTATTCAAAGGCAGTCAATCCTACTTTACCTTAGATTCGATAGATAAGCTATCTACTAAAACATATCTAGCGGACAATCTGGCTATCAAATTCGAGATACAACGGAAATTCAAGAAGTCAGCTGTCGCCTGCCCTTAAAGAATTTATTTAGTTGTCATGGTGCTTGTAACTAATAGGCCATGATACACCTATATAAAGTAAATCTAGGAGATTATCATAGATAGAACTCAAAATGATTGAAGGAAAACTAAAAGTGAAGGACAATCTGTAAGAGTGAGGTCTTGAAGTACTGAAATCAAATTTAACAAGTTTTCAAGAAGCTAAGTAAGAATGCATGCATAAACGGCTTCCGAAACATTAATCAGCTTATTGGCACTCCATGACTCCATGGCACGTATTGTCTGGGATCTGGGTTGTATTTCTGATATAAACTCATTCATAAGATAAAGCTCCACTACTCTTACCTGACTTTGGATCACAGCAAGAGGTGAATAAAACTTTGTATCTATATCAAACAATTTATGCATTAGAATTTTCTTAAGGCAGTATCCCAAGTGAAGAAACAAACATGACACAGAAACTAAGGTGGCGTATTCACAGTAAGTAACATTACAAGTGCGCAGGTTCAATGCCTTTCAATTCTCTGGCAGACATAATAACTCAGCCTGAATACCGTCACGTATCTACAATGGCAAATGTTCTATCAAGGAAATTTCTGATATTTCTATAAAACCTCAAACTCACCCCTACTTTTATTATTGATCACCAAAGGTCCTACATTAAATCTTTTGATTTCTTGCACTATGTTAAGAGAGGAACTCAACAAAGAATCATAGATCAATCAAACATGCCAGAAAAAACAGTCCCTTATGGAGCATTTCAAGCATAGATTCTACCCAAAAATAAAAAGAGCTCAGAAATACCAAATATCATCTCTGGTAGCATCTCTTGGACAAGGAATACCTCAAAGGCAGTCTCAAATTGGTCACAAGGGACAGCTTCACAATTTACATATGCCTTATGTGCAGCAATTTCACTATACGCACCTGGAACTCCCTGGAAATGCAAAAGCAATAAAATTAACAAAAGTTCTAAAAGTAACCATATCACATTAGACAACATGTAATATATGCTGCAACAATACTGAAACAAGTGATTGGATGAGCAAAAGAAAAAAAAAACATATATATGATTGAGCAAGAACCAATGAATATTCTTACTTTCAACCCAAAAAAAAATAAAATAATAATTAAAATAATAATCGTTAAACGTTCCAGATTTTGTCAGTTCAAAAGGGTGAGATTGGCTGTTGCCTGTTGGGCAAGAGAAAGATACCTGATATGCAACTCGAAGCCTGGGCTCTTCTGGGGCAGATTCAGCCATATTGTCAATCACTAATTAAAAGCAGAGCACTGAAAATTCAGAAAAATTATCTTCAATCAAATTGCAATGAACACCAATCCAATTTGCGAAATACCCAGAAATTACCATTTAACATAAAGTAAGTTCACTGCTTTGAGTGGCAATTTAAAATTCAAAATGAAAAAACTTTTATACACAACCGTGTTGCTGCGCATTTCTCCTTTTTTTCTTTTCCCCTCTATTTTTTTTGTTTTTTGTTTTTTTTGGGTTCACACATCATATGTATGGATGGCAATGGATCGGATTCGGATCGGACTAATCAGAATCCGCTCCGAATACTAAATGAATTCTAAAATCACCTCCGAATCCGAATAACCTCCGATTAGGGAGGATCCGAATCCGAAACTATTCGGAGTCAGTAACCTTCGAATCCGATCCAGATCAGATCCGTTTACTCGACTTACTTCCAATTTTAGTTTTTTTTAAATGTGAATATATATAAGATATACTAAATAGCTAATTGCTAATTCAACAAAAATAAATATGGTATATATATTAAGGATTTAAGATACAAACAAAGGTGAACATATATACTTAATTCAAGTATATTAAGGATGTAGTGCTCTTTTTTTTAAATATTAAAAATAATAATCTGATATTCGGATCGGATTTGGAGGTGGATCGGATTTTGGCGGATTTCACACAACATCTGAATCCGATTCGAATTCGGAGTTTGCTAATCGGATTTGGACTCAGATTTTTTTGATTCGGATTCGGTTCGGATTTTTTTGGCCTAAACGGATCGGGTTCGGAGTTGATTGCCATCCCTATTCATATAAGGCACAATATACATCTACATTTGAGAGTGAGGGAGTCGAATCTAGGACTTAAGTATATCGCAAATTTTTTGTATGTTCTGGTGTGTACTTACATTTGGGTGGGGGTGTGGGCCTTACGTACCTACTAGACAGTGCGTGGGACTCACGCTCCAATTTTTAAATTTTTTTTAATCCTCTTTTCTCGAATTTAGGTCGAATCAATCCCAAACCCAAGCACTAGCACGCGGGTATTTGCCGAACATTGCAATGAGGCACCATGATACGAAATCCCTCGACTAAAGGCACAATATGGCAATAAAGTGTATGTAAACACGTTGGCAAGACATGCGCATGGTTAGTCACGACCTAAAGCCATCTTCAGTGACTTGACTGATAACTCCATCAATGACTTATTACCATGGAACTTCGGTAATTTAAAACAATCATAAGTTATTAGAAACGGAACTGTTTAATGCAAATCCTAAATTACTAAACATCAAATATTAATGTCACAAAATTTTCCAAAATACCTTTATTATTTGAAAGGCAACTTTCTTCTTGTTCTTTTTTCTTTTCAATTCTCTCTATAATATTTTCTCATTTTAAGGATCTGAATTAAATCATCATAGATATACCTTTGATCTAGACAATATTTTTGACGGAACTGATAATAATATTCAAGTACCTCTTGTAATTAGAATTTAGACTTTTTAAAAATAAAAAAACATTATTCATTGTTACGGCTTGTGGGTGGCAGCTTGTGGTAATTGGATGGTGGTTGTTCAGTGGAGATGTCACGGTGGGGGCGTGGAGGGACGTCGATGGGTGGACGACGCTGAGGTTGGGTTTGAACGGATGCCAGCGAATTACTCGCAATTACAAATCTGATTCGGCATCCATGTTTGTTATAGATTTTTGCTCCTCATTTTCTCTACACCTCTATTTCTCTTCTCAGGTTCATCTACCAAAGATTCGAATACCCTCCTCATTATATTTCAATATCTATCTTCAATTGGCTGTGAAAATTGTGATCTGAGACGATTATCTTCAAGTTTCACTTTTCAGCCTTTTAGTTCATTTTTTCTTTTCTTAATATTCTTTATTTGTTAAAAGTTAAAACAATGTTTTTTTCTCCTAGATCTTGGATTATTGAACTTTCAATAATGAATGACAGCTTGACATGGAAAGGGAGAAGTGATAGAGAGAGAAAGGAAGGGGATGTGGGAGAGAAAGGGTGAGAAACTTATTACGGGTATCGTGGGAAAAAATATTTATGTTTTGTAAAACACGATTTATGTTTAACAATTCTCAAGTAACAAATTGATATCTATTCATCTCATTACATAATTGTCTTGGCTTAATGGTTAAGACCAATGTGCTAGGTACATTAGGTCCCAAGTTTGGATCCCCCTTCCCATGTATACAGTGCACTCAATTATACTTGTAGGTTTCATGCACCGCATAAACTGCATTTGGAGTATAAAAGTAATACTATATTTTATCCAATAAATTGTCGCACTAGCTTTCACACCATGCATGGATGCATTTTATTAGATAACACGTAATTGAACATTAATGAGACCAACTTCCTATAACGCTATTCATAACACGTTAATTCACATTCAAAAAAATTCCGATATGGAGAAAAATGATTGTATCTAATATAATGTAGATAACAATGCATTTCACGCAATATGGACATTTATAAAAGGAAAACATAAATTCATTTGAACATCAATCCATACGCATACCATAAAAACTGCAATAAATAAACGGTATTAAAAAATAAAGCGCGAACCAAATTTATCACATTTGAGAGACAAATTAATTGGCTAAAAATACAAGCGATAGTGTTTTTTTTTTTTTGTGCTAATTAAAGGAGGACAAAACATCCAAAACTAAATAAAGAAAAAAGACTACAAGCTGACTGGGGGGTGAAACCCCACTGAGATCTTGGAACACAAGAGCTGAGACACCCAATGGAGGACTATCAAAGAAGTGGATCCCAACTACAAGCTCAAGGGCCTTATTCGCCATCGCATCAGCTGTAACGCCCCGGATTGGATAACTCTAATTAAACATACTTATGGGCCCTTAATCCAATTCAAGACATTACTGTCGTACTTGTAACAAGACAAGCATAAGGCAAATATCAATATAGAAAACAACAAACATACTTGATTATATTATATTATAAAAGTAGTGGTTACATAGTTGTATTGTTCAAAGACTACATCACTAGCTATACTACTAAGTCATATGGGGTTCTCCTCCATTTGCGGAAGCCACGGATTTAAACAACATCAAAAACATGCAATAAGCATGCACAAAAGAGTTCCTTCCATTCTTCACTCTCTCCCTTGCCCAAAATCTGTCAAAAATGATCCAATATCCACGCAAGAAGAGATGACACAAAAACAAAAGAAAATTAGCGAAAGCTAAGCAATACTCACCCCACTTTGTAAAATACATTTTGTTTATACTCAAAATACACTTAGCATTAACAACCATCAATCACAATAATAATAATACTCATAATAATATTATTAAAGAGATTGTATGTCCTTATAGTCATAGTTAACTTGTTCTTTTACATACAAAGCCATGCATACGTACGAGAATCATATGTAAATAGTATTAAGCAACTATCAATACTCACAAGCTCATAATTACTCAGAAAATGACCTTTGAGGTCTAATAATCCATAGAATAACTCAAGTCACAACATGCAAAGATTAGACTCCTATGTTAGGTAGTGAGGAAGAGCATAGCACAACTCAAACCTATGAGTCCTACGATGACCCTACAAATCATAATTCATTCATTTGGCCTTTTTGGCATAATCATATCACTTCGGGTTTATACCCTACATAAACTCAGATTAAATCATGATTAAGCAAGATACTCAGGATTAGTTAATCTCTACAGCTTAATCACAATGGGTTTAACCCTACAATATTTTATTAAAGTGTGCACACTAGGCATGATTTTCAATATCCTAAGGGTACCAAGTTTGGGAGCACACTACAAGTAAGTTAGTAGACATGCTTGTATTTGTCTTAATCGGTCATATTTATCTCAATAAACATAATCATATACTTCCAAAACTTGTTCCTTTTCACAACAATTCTCTAAATCGAGTTCAATACTTCATATATTCGTATATGCATATATATACTCATAAAACTCTTTAGCAATTCATTATCATAAAATCAATTCGGTCACTTAGACATGCAAGGCACAATTGATCAATACTTATTCTTCAACATAGTCGTAGCTTAACATGCAATATATCAAGTAAATATTATCATTCAAACTTAAGCTCACTCAATCATCTTATACGCATACTCATAAATAATTAAGCAAATCATTAAACAAACATCCAATAAAACTTGTCATCAAGATCATAATCCATTCGGTTATGTACATATAATCACTAAGCTTAAATATCAAACTTTAATCCTCATGCAATTATCAAGTAAACATATATGCAACATCATATCCATTCGGCCATGTCACGAAAATAATTACATGCCATCTTTTACACAACTTCACATTCATATTCACAATCACACACACAAATAATTGTAGGAAAATCCATGGTTATCTTCTTAGTTCATTAAATTGAAATAAGGGGTTTTAGTGGACATGAGTATATATTCCTTAAGCTTCCAAAAACACACTTCTTTTGCTTAGCTTCCTTGATCACTCACTACTAGCACAAGTCCCTAATTAATTAAACAAACATGTTTAAGTATTAATAAACATCCTTTTCATTTCTTCTTCTTTTTATTCTCCTTTCGGCCTTAAGCCATTTCATTCTTAAAATCACCCTTTTTAACTCCTAAATTTTTATTATCATTTTATTTGATAAATCCTCTTTTATTCTACCATTTTAACTTTCGAAAATGCTAGGTTTAAAATTAGGGAAAATTAGAGATGAATAGTGAATAAGTGATTTTGGTCATAATGGGTCAAGATCAAGTTTACGCGAGTTTGTAAATGGACATGCAACAATATAACTTGGATTTTTAATTCAAGATTATTTAGATCTTGGTTTCTTAAACCTTTTTCCTTATACTTTTGATTATAACTATATATATATACTTGATAGGGTTTTATTATTTAATTATGAACTTTAGGTGATAATAACAACTTAAGCTTTAGATAAATAATAATGCAAGAGGTCAAACCTTGGTGGTGTCTCGTGGTGGCTCTTGAAGGTCCGGGAGCTTCGCGTTCGGGTGATGGTGGAGTTAAGGTGGTGGAGATGGTGGTGAAGAAAAGAAATGATGATCAAGTTAGAGTTTAGAATAAATGTTGGATTAATTATTAGAAGCAAAGGAATAAGTAAAGATGATTAATGCATGAGTTTGTTTAAGTTTTCTTACCAAAGTTTTCCTTCTCTTTTCTCTTCTCTACCTCACGGTTTTCCCCTTCTTCTTTCTACTCCATTTTGTTCTTGGTTTTTGCTTAGAGTTTAAGTGAGATTGAGTTGTAAAGATGTTGATGTATAAAGAAAGAATATTCTACCTTTTGAGAAAGATGATGGTTTCGGTTTTGGGGAAGAAAATAAGTGAGATTTTGTAAGCTTTGCTTGTTGCTTCGGTTAATATTTGGGAAGAAAGATTTTGTTTTGCTTTTGATCCCAATTGGAGCTTTTTCTTGCACTTGCTTGGTTTTATAGAGGCTAAACTCTTTTCTCTTCTTTTCTTTCTTTCTCTCTTCTACCCGTAACTCTCATTCTCCCTTGTATTGTTTTTATTTTGTTTTCTTTGCTTAGTTGCATTAGGCAACACTAGAACATGGCATGTCTCTTTGTTGAGCTTACTAGGCATGCAAGAACATGGTGTCAAGGTAAATAAATGACAAGTGTAAAGGAGTAGCATGGTAAGTTGACAAACAAGCAAAAATGAATTAGTAAACTAATTAGGGAAAAGTGGAAATTTACTAATCCTAGCTTAACATGTCCTAATTCGGTCATTAACACTAGTAAGGGTTTAATTAGACTAAGTCAAACCGTAAACATAAGTTAAGTAGGTTAATCAAGTAGTTTAGTTAGTTAATCAAGTTGGTTTTAACTTAAAATGAGATTAGCATTTAGGTGTCGTTTGGTTCAAAGTCAGGTATTAATTTGGGATCAGGAATGGAATGAAGGGGGTTTAGAGTTGAAACCCAATACCTAATAACATGTGTTTGGTTCAATATTGGAATAAAAATTGGTTTTATATATATTTTTTTTTTGAAGGGTAATTGTTATTCAACTTCAATATAGCTTATATATACTTATCAAAAAATAAAATAAAATAATCTTACGGGTATCAATGTAGCTCACCCAAAAAAAGCAAAAAAAAAAAAAATTCATAAATTTTATGCATTGTTGTTCACTTGTAAAGCAAAGTTGTTCTATCAATAAAAAAGAAAAAAAGCTGGCACAAAATCTCTCTCTCATATCCGATCAAAAAATAAAAATAAAAATCTCTCTCTCCCATCCTTGCCCATTGTAATCTCTCTCCTCTATCTAGCTTCAATTTAATGAAATCTCATGTCCCATATGGACTAATCAAACAGATCACTCATGAAAAATTGCTTTCGGAATAAATCTGCCACAAAATGGTGGTGGTGGAATGAAGAGTTAGAGATGGTGATTTTGGTAAAAAGGTGTATTCAGCTTGTGGAAGCCATTGAAGGGTAGCAGAGGTGGATGGAAGAAGAAGACAAAAAATTAAAAAATAAATTTGATATCTGAAACCGCAGGAAGCCAAACCGAAGGGGGGACGAGGGTTTCAAAAATCGATACTTGACCGGTTTCGAGTATGGGTTTGGAAAGTGGTATTTTGCTAAACAAACACTGGGAATGGGTTTGAAATGGCTAAATCGATAGTCGAAACCGGCATTTATGCCAACCAAATGGGGCCTTAATTTAGTCAATATTTATGTAAATGCATGCATTAGACACGTTAATCATACTTAATAAGTTTAAGCGAAAAATTTTATGCTAATTAATCACTATTTTAGTTTAATAATTGAGTTTAAATTTTCGGGTTACTACATCAGCAACTGCATTCCCTTCCTGATATACATGCTAAATTTTAACGTGTCATTCCCTACCCAGCAGGCCTTTACACCGTGCTACCAGGTTGCGTGTGAGGGTGGCTCCAATCCACATCATCTGACAGTAGCCTAACAACCACCAACGAATCCATCTCTAAAATAATTTGACGATGCCCATTGTCCCATGCCATAGTTGAACTAGAACAAGCACCCCAAACCTCTGCCACAACCGAGGAGCAGATCCCTAAATTATGAGTGAACTCATTAATCCGTTGTCCCCTATAGTCTCGTAGAACACCACAAGCCATAGCTAGCCCCGGGTTACCCTTGGATGCTCCGTTAGTCTTAAACTTGATCCATGGGTGAGTAGGGGACTTCCAACCCACGAAAATTAAAGATTTACTTAGAGAATCCTTCACTTGGGTATGGTCTTGGTCGATAACCGTAGATATCTCACGAACCTGTTGGAGCAAGTAACCGACTTGGTCGAACATAATGCACTGATGCCCACCATATGCTCGATAACACCGCCACTTCCATATGAACCAAGCAGTAGTAAGAAAAACATGCCCCCAATCCCAGCTTGCATCACTCTCCACATGCTTGGAGCAATTAAAGTACATCCAATCACCCAGGTTCCAGCTATAAAAGTCTGCCCGAGCTTGAGATTTTACTAACTTATTCCAGATGGACGAGGAACACGGAGGACATGGAGGGTATCCTCTGTGTGCGTACCACAATACTCATAGGTGGGGGAGGGCATCATTCCACGTTTCCAACGCACCAAGTTTGTAAGAATACGATCATGGGTCACGGTCGACGCGAATGTACGACACTGCTCCGGGCACGAAGTCGACCAAATCGCCTTCCTGCACGGTCAAGCACCCTGACAGATTTTGTAGCCAAGTGATAGTGTCCTCTTCTATAACATCTTTTGGGGCACATACTGCAGCTATTTTAAGGAGAGTGGTTGCAGGCACTCTACCACTCACCTCTTCCCATTTCTAACCTTGATCGTTTTCCCACAGGTTAGCAATGCTACAGTTTAATATTTCCTATGGGATTTCACATGTAGCTTGATCAATCAAAGGTTTAGGTCCCAGCCAACAATCGAGCCAAAACCGAACGCTACGACCATTAGACACATTCCATCCAGTGCCTTGGTTCAAAACCGAAGTACATTTATTCAGACCCCGCCACAAATTAGACGAACCTAACCCTGCTCTAAATATACTCGTCCCAGTGCGATTGCCCCCATACTTTGCTTTGAGAACATGCCACCACAGGGATGATGGCTCCTTGAGTAGAAGCCACCCCATCTTAAATAAGAGTGAAACATTAGCTTGACGAGATGAACGAATACCCAACCCCCTAATTGCTTTTGGGCGACAAACTTGGTCCCAGTTGACCAAATGAATCTTTCGTTTTTCTTCAGTATCTCCCCACAAAAAGTCATGATTCTTTTTATCAAGAGCAGAGCAAGTAGAAGTAGGGAGATTTGTAGTTTGCATTACATGGTATAGAATAGTAGACGTCATAGACTTGACTAGTGTAAGCCGTCCTGCAAATGAAAGTTGCCTTGCCTTCCATCCTGTCAGGCGCTTATTGAATTTATCAACCACCTGTTGTAAGTTTGGCTTCCTACACGATTATGTATAACTGGGACTCCCAAGATAATTCCCCAGGTTATCAGTGATGCCCATTTGAAGGCCATCACTAATCTGTTGATGCAGCCCAGTGTCAACATTCTTTGAAAAATAAATTGCACACTTAGCATTATTCACCTTTTGACCTGAAGACAAGCAGAAGTCATGAAGATAGCCCTGTATACCATCAACTTGGTACAGGGAAGCCTCCACAAATAAAATTAAATCATCAGCAAAGAAAACATGGCTGAGTGACGGTGCCATGCGACAGATTTTAACAGGCTTCCAACTACCCTCCGCCACAACCATTTCAATTATGTGAGCTAACCTTTCCATACACATAACAATTATATAAGGAAACATAGGATCGCCTTGATGAATCCCCCACAATGGAGAGAACACTTCTGTTTGTTCTCCATTCCACAAGATCTGCATTCGAGTTGATTCAATATAGGCCATAATTGACGCTATAAATGGCAACATGAAGGGCAGATCGAGGAGCGTTTCATCAATAAATCTCCATCTCAATCGATCATAAGCTTTCTCCAAATCGATTTTAATGGCCATCCATCCAACACCATTTGCTCGTTTTTTCATCGAATGAATAACTTCCTGTACAATCACAATATTATCTGATATTGACGCCCGGGGATGAAGCTGGACTGAGTAGGGCCAACTAGGAGAGGAAGGACTGGCTTGATTTGATTAGAAATAACCTTCGGTAACACCTTGTACAGAACATTACATAATGCAATGGGTCGCAGTTGAGTCAGACGCTCTGGGTCAGAGACTTTTCGGAATCAAAACAAGCAAAATATCATTCAATCCTTCTGCCACCAGAAGAATTCTGTTGTAAAATTACAGATCGATTCCCCGACTATATCCCATATTTTTTGGAAAAACATGGCGTGAAGGCCATCGGGCCCGGGAGCCTTAAACGGGCTCATCTCACATAGAGCATCCTTAATCTCCTATCTTGTGACCTGTGAAAAAATAACTCTCAGATGATCCTGAGTCACTATTGGGAAGCAACCAGTGGGTAAGACGTTGAAATAATCTTCACTGTCATCGGTATAAAGGCGTTGGAAAAAATCAATCGCCATGTTATTTAATTTCTTCGGCTCCCAGAACCAACTCCCATTGTCATCAAGCAAACCTATCACCCTATTTTTATGCCAATACAAGCGATAGTTTACTAACATAAGGATTGTGTAGGATAAACAACTTAATGTATGAAATGATTATATAAAAACTTTGGCTTTTGTTGTGCAATGAATATGATGAAACAAATTGCATTATATTGTCAAACAGATAAACAACTACAAAATTATGTAAGTGCTAAAACGTGCAACAAAACCTACAACAAATTAGAAGTGCTATAAAATGCATCACATCTATTTATTTTTCACAATTTGATTTTGAATTTAGATTTTTACAATATCAACCAAGATAGAAATCGACAACTATCTTATTCATCTGTAATATATGAAAAATTTTAAACTTGCTTACTTGCTAATTAAACTCGTTTAGTGCTAATAATTATGTCTTAGTGACTAATGATACTTAATTATGTTAATTGTGCATGTTATACCTATTGGGTTTTATTTATTTGTTTTGGGGTCAAGCTAGTACATGAATTCAGGTTTCGATTTTGTGGGTTTGTGTGTTCGGTTTGTGGGTCGAAGCCCGTTTCTGTTACTCTTCCAAACCCGAGCCCAACTACACTTTTTCCATCAAAATTCAGCCAAGCAATCCATTGGAATTCTCTAGAGAAGTCTTGATCTTTCTATTCACCTTGGCCACTAAGTAATGGAAAATGCATAGTGATTCTTGAACATAGTCAAGCACACTTGGCAAATTCATTTCGAAATATTAAATCTAGTCAAATATTCTTAGCAATGATTCATTTCTCTTCTCAAAATATATTTGATCCAAGATTACAAGCTATTGATTTCTTTTGTGCAAAAAGGCAATCACAATATTCTTTTTTCTTCTCTCTCTAACCGGATGCACATATACACACAACTACAACATTTTCTTCTCATTTTCTCATATAATCTCTACAACTCTAAGTTCATTTGGAAGCCATTAGAGCTTGACAAAGCTAAGAGTAATCCTTAAAGATTGAGGTAACAAAGCTAGAACATTTATTCTTTCACAATTCCATTTCGATTTTGAGCTTGTATAATTATCTCCTAATTTTGTGTCTTTGTGTTGTTCTTGGATTATTTTCTCTTCATCATTTTCGAACCAAGAACCTTTGAAAGATTTGCAACAAACATCGGATCCAGGACATGAAGGTCGAATCTAAGGAAAGATTACTAAAGTTTATGTTCATATCTTTATTCTGCAAACTCTCTTCTAAATCACTTACGAAAGATTATGCACGAAAGATGACTTTGCTATAGTTATAATAATTATTGTTTTGATATTGTGTGAGTAAATCACCTAGAAAAGATTAAGATCTAAAGAGCATGTTGATTGGTGTGTGATTTATGGGTTTCGAACCTATGTATTAATTAAGCTTGTTATTTTCAAAAGTATGCTTAAGAAGAGATTATGCTAGATTAGTTAAGTTATGTTGAAGCATGTGATTTTCGAGCTTTATAATGATTAAGAGTGAGTTTGTGATAATTTCATGTTGAAGATTGATTATATAAATCAAGTTAGATTAATTGTTGTTTATTTACTAATGATGGCCAAAAGTGTTTAATTAAGAAAAGCATGTTTAATTATTAGTGGATCTATGAGTTTGAGTATGTTTAAGCCATGTTGGTGAAGCTTATATTATTTTCGAATGGTTGCATGTGGACTATACCTAGTAAAGTTGATTTATTAATTAAGGGACGATTTTAGAAATAAGATGTGGTGATCATGAGTTAAAGTGGAAAATCAGAAAATTGTTTGTTTGGTGTTATCATGCTTGGCCGAAAGGTTGAATAAAAGAAACAAGAGAATTACTATGAGTTTGGTTAATTTGTGAGAAGTATTATTTAGATTATTAATATAGAGAATTATTATTATTATTAATAGGTGTTAAAGCCTAGAGTGAAAAAAGGATAAAAACATTGTTTGCGTTTTGGGAGCGTTTGTAAGGGTAAGTGCATGTCCATCGCTTCCTCATTGTCTATAACTATTTACGAAAAGTATGTGCTAAGTGCTAAATAATGTGAAGCTATGTGCTAAGTGCAAAACATGAGAAATATATGCTAAGTGCGAATTAAACATGTTATATCATGAGCTATGTGAAGTATATATATGTGAATTATTGAGCTATATGAGTATATATGCGAAACATGAGAATGATGTATGTGAAGAGTATACAGAAAATACAACAAAGTAATGAGATGAAATAAGGAAGATGAAGTCATTGAATTTCCCATCTAAGACATTATAAAGCTACGTAAAGTATATGAGAAGTATAAGTGAGAATATGAGCTATACAGAAAGTAAGTACAGAGATGTATTTTGACGGAGTCAGTGCTTGTGCTGGTTGTTCAGTTAGTCTGATATGTTCGCTGTTGAACACGAGAGTCTGAACATGATGTAGCAGGGGGTGCCTCGGTCGCCAATCACTTGTACCCTCTTTTTGACGAGCAAAAAAAATTAGAGAGATGTACGTATACAGAAAGTATGAGATTGATATGCAGAAAGTATGAGAATGATAAACGTATAATTGAGAATGATGATGATGTTATGCAGATATGCATAAGTATGAGATTGAGATTGTTCTTTGATTTGTGGTATGACCTCCAAAAGACCATTGGACGGTTTCTGGAGTACATGTTGCATGCGCATTTATATATTTACTGATACAAAAATTATGATATGGCGAATTTAGGGGTGAACACCGGTCTGAACCGGAACCGGAATCACCAAAATTCGCAGACCTGAACCTGAATCGAAATAATTAGAGTCTAGACTGAACCGGACCTAAATTTTCAGGTCTGGTTCGTCTAAGACCTGAAAGAACGGAATTCAGTTTTCACTTCTTTATTTTCCCAATTTTGGTCTCTGACTTTGACTTTTGCCTTTTCATTGTTTGCTTTCACTTTGGGGAAGCTTTTTTTTAATCTTATCAATAAAAGCAAATTTGCATTACTATCGTGATTTTGTACTGTGGGTTGTGCATGTTGTTTGCAAATCAACAAAAAAACAAACCAAAAAGTTCAAAACACAAAACACAAATAAAGGGAGTGACAGAGAGAGAGAGAGAGTGGGAAGTTGGGAGTGAATTGTTGAAGGTTGAGGGTGCTGCTGTAAGTGGTGGAACTGGTGGTGGATGGTAGACACGATGGTGGTTTGATGTGGAGTGCGAGTGCGAGTGCAACTGTTGGGCTGTGGTGGTAGGCGTGAGAACCAACAGTACTACACCATGACCGGTGGCCCGTGGAAAACAGGCGAGGCAGACTTGGAAATATTGAGATTGAGAATGTGGAGAGAGAGAATGTGGAGAGAGAGTGAAGAGTGAGGGGATGGGTGATGAGCTGATGACTGCGAAAATTTGGCTTTGGAAACCCTATGCTTCTAACCAGTCAATTGTCTTTTATATTTTTATTTATTTATTTTTTTTTTTGAAAAACTAAGATTCCGGTCTTTTCCGGTCTAGACTGGAAAATTCCGGGTTCAGACCGGAATAAGACCTGAACCGGAATCAAGGATTAAGGCGGACCGGAACCCGGACCTTTTTTTATTCTGGTATGGGTTTTCCGGGTCATTTTGGTCCGGGACGGTCCAATATTCCAGCCCAGATCGGATTATGAACAGCCCTAATGGCGATAGCCAGAATTGTGAATATGATAAGAGGTGATCTCCTGCCAAGGAAAGTAAACTTGGTCGTGTATCTCCCATACCACCTAATAGTTTTGCGAGAGCTAACATAATTCAGAAAAGACAGTAAAAGACAGAAAGACAATACCTTTATAGGAAATGTATCTAAAATACTATATGTGTATTAATGTCTATAATGACTTCTTTTTTTTGATAATAATAATAATAATAATAATAATAATAATTATTATTATTATTATTATTATTATTATTATTATTATTATTATTATTATTATTATTATTATTATTGTTGTTATTATATGTATTTTAAAACATAAAACCTTGCATTTGACAAGGTGGGGTGTTCTTACTTAGCTTCTGCTAATTTTCTGTTGTCTGTGTTATTTGCATATCTATATCTACACTTGCACGTGCATGTTGATGACGTGGAGTCGTTGGATGTTAATTGGGACGAGTGTGTTCGTGTTTTGAGGATACGCATGGCGTGGATTACACTTCAGTTCTTTGTTGTAATAAATGTTAAGCTTAGTAATGGTTTAACTATAATTTGGATAAAAAAGTTGTTTGTAAGATATTACTATTTCAACTAAGTTTTATAAGTTTATAAGACCGACTTTCGTTTTTGGAGTTCAGTTCGTCTTTTGTTTTATTTCCGCTTTACCCCTTGCCTTGTGTTTGCCTTCGGGTGAGCATGGCGATAACGCTTTGGTTTTAGTACCACATTTGGGTTATTTATTATTATTCCGCACTCTAATTAAGTGGTATTAAATTTAGGGCGTTACATCATCTAAACATTCGGTGTTTATTTTTATCAATTTTTTTGATTAACATAATTACATATTATTAAAACTTATTGAATAATGTTTACAGAAACAAACTTTTTGAATCTAATATATATAAATATTTGATCGTATTAGATATAATCACAAATTATTTAATGTGCTTGACTTATGAGTGTTAATATATAAACTATCCTTATAAAATCAAATTCACCAAAATTAGAGACCGCAAATTGTGCCAGTAGTTATGTAATTACATGTTGAAACTGGTTGAGAGGGGTGGTACTGTGGTAATGATACGGTGGGTACTTTGTTCGTTTACAGGATTCCCTTTATGTAGACATTGTGATGATAGCCTTTAAAATCTTGAAGATGTCATGGGTAGAGGAGGGGATTGATGTGAGTGGGGGAGGGAAGACCCGAGAGCAGGGATTTGTTGTCTGGTAAACATTGTAGGCATTTCGTTCGTTTGAAGAAATACTTTTTGTAAGTTAAGGAAGTTTCTTCTTTCTTTCATTTTTTGATTTTATTTTATAGAGGATGAAGTGTAGCCCTACAGGGTAGTTAACTACCTCAGATGGATGTTATGATAGCTTTCAGTTTTCCTGGAGGCATTCTTTGCAGTTTGCTGTAAAGTTGTTATCTGTTTTGTTTTCTTTTGTGTCTGCATTCTTTGGTTTTTTCATTTCTTTTATTATCATGTTCCTAAATAAGATATATGGGTATCCGAGCTTTGCCCGACTAATCCCATGGGCCATGAAGTTAACGACCAGGAAACCTCCAGTGGCCCTAAGGAGGCTCAAACTTGGGACCTCTACACTGTCAAATCGTACATTCTCATTGGGGGAGACTGTTTGGTGTGTTTGGTGAGAGTTGGTTAGCCGAGTTTCTACAGATGTGCTTTGTGGGATATGGTGAAGCGAAGGAGAAGACAATGCTCTGGCGGACTTCTGTGTTGGCTGTATTGTGGTTGTTTGGCTAGAGGGGTATGCTCGGGGTGTCACTATTCGTGTATGCCACCAGATCTAATTTGGGATTGAGTTACTTATTTAGCTTCGATTTGGGCTAAAGCAATAGGCACTTTTAGTAGCTATTCTGTTACTCAGGTCCAAAGAAATTGGGCTAATTTGCAACTTTTTTGTGTTGGAGGACACCTTGTCCTGTTTGCTGTTGCTGTGACTTTTTTGCTATAAATAATACAATTTCTTCTAATTTAAGAAAAACGGAGAGTGGAGTTGCTCCTCAGAATATCAGGGTAAAGCTTAATTTTCATGTGAGAGTTCAGGGCTTCAGGCAGCCAGCAGTGCTCATAGATTCTTTCCTGAATGGTTTAGCTCCTTCAGGAATATTATTAATTAAGATTTACTCCGTATATGTTAATCTCTTGATTCTGAACAATATCTATAACCCCTACGAAAGAGACCTGTTGCGGGTCTCCTAATAGGCTAATACTATTGTGACTCTTACTTTCTGTAACAGTACATACAGCTAGAGCATCAATGGCTAATTGCAATGTCGTTTCTTCTGGTTGTTCCTGCGGTAGTACATACAGCTAGAGCATCAATGGCTAATTGCAATGTCGTTTCTTCTGGTTGTTCCTGCGGTATCTCATGTTATACATATGGTACGTAACAACTCTGGTGTATTGTTGATTTTGTGAATCGGTTGTGCATTGTATTCCAGGGTTCGAAGAGGTTGAAGTCTATTCTGAAGAGTTTGTATTGCTTGATATGTTCATCATTGAGTTGTGATGTTAGTCAAGATGATCCTGGCACCAGGGAGGCTGAAACTGGTTTGAAGCTCAAGTTTGAGGATACAGTAATTCTTTCTAGAATCCTGTTTGAAGAGCTAAGTGACAGATTGTCAGTTAGCTTACCTGACACATCCACAGATCGAGATGTTATCCAGGCTGTGTCATATTTTGATGCAAGAGATTCAGTGGAAGAACTGCTTCTGCTCTTGAGATGCTGTGTTCTCATGGTGAGGTTACGTCCAAACGATCTAAAAATCATGAAAGAATTCCAGGATGCTTTTGCTCTGCACCTATTCCCTTTTCGAGAAACATTGACTAGATTGCAGAGAAGATATATTAGTTTTCCTGAAGTGATTCTTCTCGGAGCATGGTAGGTAGAGGTACAACGTCATTCTTTGAGGATTTCAGTGCCAAATCATCTCATTCATACCTGCGTCTTTCAAAACAAATGCTGGAGGTAATTCTATGAAATTCTTCTCAAAACTTTGATGAGCTGGCTAATTTGTTGACCAAAACGGGTGAATGTTTTAAATTCAAGATATTCATGGCAAATAATAGCAGATGACTTTTGAGTCTTGACTTTCTAGTGGTTGCCATTTGACAGTTATTACTTGAAGTATCAGGTTATCTCAAATCTATTTCTTTTCATGGAGCTCTAGAGTCCAATAAATAGTCAACTGAGCATTTTTGTATGTTCTGTGATGAAGGAAAAGACAATTTATTGGACTTTTGGCATCCACAGTTGTTGCCATAGGAATTTTAATTCACACCAAAATGTTACTGCTAACTGCTTTGGTATCCCAATGCTGTATCAAGGTTATTTCTCCTATCTTTATTTCCTGTAAATAGTGTTATCTCGGTTGGCATGCAAACATCATGCTGCAGACACCAGCAAGGTTCAGCCTCTGCATAGTGTGGAGTCTCTTCAGTGGACCTTAGGTGAGTTAGTAAATTCCCTTTCCTCCAACCATAACCACTGGCAACAGAGTAGCCAGCACGGGTAATAATGTTGTTGTTCAACTTGAGGACCCTTGGTCTCTTGAAAGTGAAATACTGAAAGGTGTTACTTGTGAACTTGAGCACGCAGCCATTAACTCAACCAGCTTAGGCCATAATTCAGTGCCAATAGCCCAATGCACTCACATTTCGCTACATTTTTTTTTTTTTGCTAGTCACTCACATTTCGCTACATACATCATGCTAGCTGTTCCAATTTTGTCAGTTGCTACCTGTAATATTGATTGAGCTAGGTGCTTTGTGAATTACTCCCTCCGTCCCATTTTATATGATATGTTTTCCATTAATAGATATCCCTGTGATATGACACATTGTGGAATGGCAAAACAAATTAATCAGATAAATCACAAAATATAAAAGCTTGTTGTACAAGGTATTTTTACTTTAATTTGGCATTTTGGTATGTATTGTTTTACAAAAATGACATGACTTTAATTTTAGTTGAATCCTAATTGTGTGTGCCATAAAAATTAAGAGTATGTATTTCCTTGTAGTACGGACATATTTTTTCTTATGATTCAAATACATGATTTTCCGATTTCAGCAATTACTTCCGTAGGGTTGCGTACATATGTATCTCATCTGATTTTTTGGACAAGCCATCATCCTTGTCTTTGCTGTACACAAACTGACTTGACTCTTATCCCATCATTAAGGTATTTAATAGTTTGCATTGCAGCTGTGCAGGACTTAATATTTGAGTTCTCTTTCCAGGTATTTTTGGACGAGATGTTTGCAGACAAACCATTACGAGAATGTATTGCAACGTTGGACTCTTTCTTTTCTAAGGACGGAAACCTGTCTAACTGCTCCTCTATGCACATTGAGACTCTATTGGATGTCGTTGCAGCTCATTTTCTTTTGTCATTTTCTGGGGGTCAAGCCCTTACAGCATTTACTCAAAGTCTTACTTGGACTCAAAAAGCGACGCTTTATACTCCTGAATGGAGCTTAAGTGCAGCAATATTGTTGGTTAAGCACCCTCTCATGTCTACTTCAATACTTCTCCATGCATATCTGATTTCATTGGTCTGTGAAGTCATTGGCATCACTGCTTTTGCAGATGTTGTCCCAAATATCGAATCCACAGCAATTTATCTGTCTGCATTTCACGATTCGGTTTTCTTATATTGCGGGCACTTGTCTAAATTGCTGATGGATTCCTGTAGCAATATATATGAACGAGAGAAAAGTCTTCGAAGACCTTCCAGGACTCTGTTTTGCTCGGAGATGTATGATAGAGTAAATACTGTGTTTGTTGATTGTGCGAGTTCATCGAGAATATATATCGACAACATGGCTACAAAACCAAACTCAAGCTTGGCAAGTGATGCTATTTCTTACTTGAAGATGAATCTCAATATCTTTGATGAATCAAAGAGGGATGACATGTTGTCCTTTCTGAGTTCATTGGTAAGAAGTACCTCCACTGAAGTTGATGAGGTTCTGTTGAGTAGAATAAAAGAAATGACCATGCAAGATTTTTGTCTGCTTACTTCAATATTGAAATTGATGAGCTGCTCTATGTTGCAAGCTGTTTGCTGTTTAAAAGAAAACATGAGTGGTCCCGAATCTTCATCATTGCAGAAAGATGCATACGCTCGATGTCAATCTCTAATTGGTATAATGAGTCGCGTTTGTCAGTACAACCTCCAATTACCGATTTAAGTCCAAAAGCTAATAGTTGATGCCCTTAAACCCTCGTTTATCATCAAATGGGGACACCAATACTAAGATACTCATGCATTTTGCTGGCCTCCTGTCATTATGCACTGCAACTGGGTTAGACTTTCTAGTGAGGGGGTGCTTGTTCCCATTAATGGTTTTCATGAATGTATTAATTTTTGAGGAGAGAACATTAGAGTTCCTGAAATCATCAAATAACTCAGGAGTCGAATCACAAGCACATGCAGTTTCACTCACCAATGTTGCAAGTGTTTTTATATGTACTGATCGTAAATATCCGTTTGGTACAAAGAGAAAGGTAAACTTTATTTCTTTGAAGGTATGTCTATGGGGCTTGTCATTTGTTCTCCATTCATTAACCATGTCCTTTATCTGCTCAAATTATAGGGTCGCAAACGGCCCATGTCTAGCTGCAGACTTGCATCAGGCTTTCAGAGGATGAGACAGCTGCTCATAAGGTATTTGATGCATGACTCTGTTTGCAAATACCTGAACTGGCACAGGGTTGCTCTGCACATGCTTATTATATGCTCCCTATAAATATAAATAAGATATAATATAGAAGAGAGAACTATTGAGGCTGAAGGAGTAAGAGGAGGAGGAGAGAGAGGGTGGAGGGAAATCAGCAAATGTTGGTGGCTGAGAGAAAAACTTTGGCTTCTAGTTGCCGGTGCCCAAAACGGAGGACGAAAAGTAAAGGACAGAGAGGGTGAGGGACATCTGATGTAGCGCTTCAATGTCCAGCTTTCCATGACCATCTTCTTCCCCTTCATTAACTATTTCCTTTTCCCCTTTTTGTTTCCCTTTTTTATTTCATTTTTAGTCTGGAGCCTCTAATAACCGTATCCTTTTCTTAAAAAAATATTTTAATATCACAAAATCTTATGTGAAGTGGGAGTCACTTTTTATAGAGAAATGGGTCACCTGACTCACCTCATCTATCATAAAGAGTGACACCTCGTGTTTTTTGACCCCCCGTGTATTAGAGAAAAGTGACTCTATGTCACATTGAGACGGTCTCGCACAAGAGTTACCATTTTCACATCATGTTCATCTTAGGTTTGCGACGTAGCTTGCCTATGAAAGTTGGCAATATCGGGAATGCATCTTCACTGTAGTTGGGGCTTAAGCTAAAGTTGAATGTTTGAAATAGCTCTCGCACTTAGGTTTCCTGTTCAGTTTCATTTTTGTTCCAATCAAAATGGTGGTCAGAATAAATGTACTCCCTGTATTCGTATATAGTGACATTTCTCTAATGTTAATGACTTTTTTTTTATTTCACCAAATTACCCCTAAATGGAGAGTGGTGTTTTTGAGTAAGGAGTGAGACAGATAATGTACCCAAACTTAAGTAGGGGGTATAGTAATACATATATGTTTGACTATTTGAGGAAGGTGGATTTTTGTTGGGGAAAGCACACAAATACACAAGCGGAAGCAACAAAGACTTTTTCCCCGGTTGTGATGCAAATATGAGCAATAACCAATTCAAGCAACCAAACAATATTGAACCAAAATGACAGCAGCAAATGGAACTATAAATCAGCCCAAAAACAGTAAATAAACAAGGAGACGCAAGGATTTACGTGGAAACCCCGATGTGGGGAAAAAACCACGGGACCGTTAACAAACGGTGCCAAAACCTCCACTAATCAACAAATTAACAAGTGGGTACAACAATAGTTCTTCCCTAGATCAACTAGAGGTATTCACAATCATCAAGGATCAACCTTGGCACAACAAGTCTCCCAAATCATCACCCAAAAAGAGTGGAAATACAATTTCGTATAAAATAAGAGCTGAATTTAGAAAACTGAGTTAGAGAGCTCCAAATGAAATTCTGACCGTTGGATTTGAAGAGGGGGATGTCAGGAACAACGTGCTAAAATCTCGCGACGATCGGAGTTCGTTTGGTCGTCGATCGGGGCGGATTTCTGGGCTGCCAGCACCAAAATTCGTGGGTGGCTCCTCTTCTCTCTCTCCTCTTCTCTTCTAGACTTTTCTCCTGAATTTTTGAGTGTCTAGGCTTTCTCTCTCTTGCACTCAGCCCTTCTAACCTTTTGGCTTATAAGGGAAGCCACTTGTGAGTGAATATACGAAATTGCCCTTCACTTAAACATCATATGGATAACCCATATGGTAAGCAAATATATCCCAAATTAATTGGGTTCTTCCTCCATGTAGGAGGGATACTCCAACAAATCTCCCCCTCACTCCTACATGGGGGGCTCGACCAAGCCCGCAATCTTTCTACAAACAAGAAGTTTCTCCTTAGGCAAGGCCTTCGTCAACATGTCCGATCCGTTGAGATCGGTGTGAATCTTCACAAGCTCAAATGACTTGTCTTCTACCGCTTCTCGAATCCAATGATACCTCCTCCGTATGTGTTTGGTTCGGGAATGGTAGGCTGCATTCTTGGCAAGGTGGATGGCACTTTGACTATCACAATAAAGAGGGTACTTGTCTTGTTTCAAACCCAACTCCTCTAGAAAATCTCTCATCCAAATAAACTCCTTGCCAGCTTCAACCGCTGCCATATACTCAGATTCTGTGGTAGACAGAGCAACACACTTTTGCAATTTTGATTGCCATGAAACAGCTCCCCCTGCAATTGTCATCAAGTATCCGGAGGTAGACTTACTAGCATCAATATCACCCGACAAATCAGCATCTGTGTAGCCATCTAACACAGGTTGTCCGGGACCAAAGCATAAACACACTCTAGAAGTACCTCTGAGATACCGCATGATCCACTTTACTGCTGCCCAATGCTCCTTACCAGGATTAGACATGAACCTGCTAACAACCCCAATGGCATGTGCAATGTCTGGCCTAGTGCATACCATGGCATACATCAAACTCCCCACGGCGGATGCATAAGGCACCGTCATCATCTCTTTCTTGTCATTCTCACTTGTAGGACACTGGCTGGAGCTTAGCTTCATGTGACCTGCAAGTGGCGAGCTCACGGGTTTAGCTTTGTCCATCTTGAACCTCTCTAGCAGCTTCTGGATGTAACTCTCTTGTGATAGCCATATCTTCTTGTTCTTCCTATCACGAGAGATACGCATGCCCAAAATTTGCTTTGCAGGGCCAAGGTCCTTCATTGCAAAGGACTTGCTCAAGGCACTCTTCAGGTTGGCAATCTTCTCCTTATCCTGTCCAACAATCAACATGTCATCCACATAAAGTAAGAGAATGAGAAAATCACCTCCGGCGTAATGCTTCACAAACACACATGAATCTGCATGTGTCTTGTGGAAACTGTGGTCTTTCATGAAAGACTCAAACTTCTTGTACCATTGTCGAGGTGCTTGTTTCAAGCCATATAAACTCTTTTTCAAACGGCATACAAGCTTCTCACTTCCCTTCTCTTGGAAACCTTCTGGTTGCTCCATGTAGATTTCCTCCTCTAAGTCACCATGGAGGAAAGCAGTCTTCACATCAAGTTGTTCCAACTCCAAATCCATGCTAGCAGCTAAGCCAAGAACAACTCTAACAGAAGACATCTTTACAACTGGAGAGAAAATCTCTTCAAAGTCTATGCCTTTCTTTTGACCTGAGCCTTTCACCACCAAACGTGCCTTGTACCTAGGTGGTGAACCATCTTCTCCAGTTTTCAGTCTGTACACCCATTTGTTCTTGAGTGCTCTCTTGCCCTTAGGCAACTCCACTAAGTCATATGTGTGGTTCTCATGCAAGGATTTCATCTCATCTTGCATGGCATTATACCACTCCTTGCAGTGCTCATGTGACATAGCCTCCTCGTAGCTTTCAGGTTCTCCCCCGTCGGTCATCAACACATACTCATCTGCTGGATATTTAGAGGTAGGCTGTCTCTCTCTGGTGGATCTTCTCAACTGTGGTTCTGGTTGTACATGGGGTTCTTCTTCATGTGTATGATCTGGTGGTGGCTGAACATCATCACCATCATCACTGTTATGATCATCATTGCCATCTTCCTGTTGTTCTCCCCCTTGAACTCTAGGAGTTACTTCAGGAAATATTGGATCTGAGTTGGCGCTGTCACTAGGAGAAGGCTCTGGTTGTTTCTTCTTCTCACAATCTGCAAAGGTTTTGTCTTCAAAGAACACTACATCTCTGCTTCTAATCACTTTCCTGCTAACTGGATTCCACAATCTGTACCCAAACTCATCCTCTGAGTACCCTAGGAAGATGCATGGCTTTGTCTTGCTATCAAGCTTGGACCTCTCATCTCTGGGAATATGAACATATGCAAGGCACCCAAAGACTCTCAGGTGGCTGAATGATACCTCTTTACCAGTCCATACTCTCTGCGGAACATCTCCATTAAGAGGAACTGAAGGTGACCGGTTGATGAGGTACACTGCTGTAAACATTGCCTCGGCCCAAAAAATCCTAGGCAGCTTCGCATGAGAGAGCATACATCGAATTCTTTCTTCAATTGTTCTGTTCATTCTCTCTGCAAGTCCATTCAGCTGAGGTGTCTTGGGAACTGTCTTCTCAAGCCTGATGCCCTGTACTTTGCAATACTCTTCAAATGGACCCCTGTACTCTCCACCATTGTCAGCTCTAACACACTTGAGCTTCCGGCCTGTTTCTCTCTCAACTCTGGCCTGGAACTGCTTGAAAAACTGTAGTACCTGGTCTTTGGTTTTCAACACAAAAGCCCACAGTTTTCTAGAATAATCATCAATAAAAGTAACAAAATAAAGTGCACCGCTATGTGACTTAGTATCCATAGAACATACATCAGTGTGAACAAGATCTAATGCATGTTTTCTTCTAGATGGGGGACGAGTATGAAATGCTGCCCTATGTTGTTTTCCAGCTAAACAATCAACACAGGGTTTCAAGGACATACCTTGAACATCAGGAAGGAGTTGCTTCTTAGCAAGCATTTGCATACCTCTTTCACTCATGTGACCAAGTCTCTTGTGCCATAACTCGCTGGAGGAATCATCAACTGCGTGTACTTCTCCTTTGCACAACTTAGCTTGCATCACATACAAGGATCTCTGCTTGCTCCCACGAGCCACAATCAAACTTCCTTTGATAAGCTTGCACTTTCCACCACCAAAGTTGCTGGAGTAACCAACATCATCGAGCAACCCAGGAGATATCAAATTCAGCCGAATGTCTGGAACATGTCGGACATCTCTCAACACCAAACTGCAACCTGTGGATGTCTCCAAACACACTGTACCCATGCCTACAATCTTGGATGAGCCATCATTCCCCATCTTTACATAGCCAAAGTCACCGCTGGTGTAAGATGAGAAGTAATCTTGGTGCGAGGTTAGATGAAACGAAGCACCCGTGTCAATCACCCAAGTACAATCATCACTATCTAGATTTAGGCAATGGTCACCAATAAAAAATAATTCATCACTTGTTGCAATTGCAGTGGTGTTGTTATCTTTCTCTTCTTGTTGTTGCCCGAATGTCTCACCCTTTTCTTTCCTTTCTCTGGACTTGTCTCTCTTCATTTTCCTGCAATGTTTTTGAATGTGGCCTGGCTTATCACAATAGTGGCAAATGATCTTACCCTTTGATTTTGATCTCCCCCTGGACTTGTCTCTATGCTGGGGATATCGAGTCTTACTTCTTCCCCTGCTTGATTCTTGTGTCACATTAGCCTCTGGTTGTGTGGAGGAACTCATTTCCTTCCTTCTAGTTTCTTCATTCAACAAACTAGCTTTGACAATTTCCATTGTCAGCGTGCCCTCTGGTGCGGAGTTGCTAAATGATACAAATAGAGTGTCCCAACTTTCTGGCAATGAGCAAAGTAGTAGCAATGCCTGCAGCTCATCATCTAAATTCATCTTCATTGCAGACAACTTGTTAATCAAACTTTGAAATTCATTCAAGTGAACTACTATGCTATCACCATCTTTATATTCCAGTTTCACAAGTTTTCTAATCAATGACGCTTTACTCAAGGCATTCTTCCTTTCATACATGGTCTCAAGTTTCTTCCAAAGAGTATAAGCATTCGTGTCATTGGCAATATGTTGGAGGACACTCATATCAACAAATTGTCTAATTGTTCCAACGGCTTTACGGTTCAATATTTTCCACTCACTTTCAACAACACCAGTTGGTATGGTTGCATTTAAAATTGGTTCATACAAATCCTTCACATAAAGGATATCCTCCATTTTAGTTTTCCACACGGAGTAATTTCCAGAATTCAAACTAATCATTCCGTGCACACCAGATTTTTCATCCATCTTTAACAACACAACAAATTCACAATGACTCTAACCAAAGCTCTGATACCACTATGTTGGGGAAAGCACACAAATACACAAGCGGAAGCAACAAAGACTTTTTCCCCGGTTGTGATGCAAATATGAGCAATAACCAATTCAAGCAACCAAACAATATTGAACCAAAATGACAGCAGCAAATGGAACTATAAATCAGCCCAAAAACAGTAAATAAACAAGGAGACGCAAGGATTTACGTGGAAACCCCGATGTGGGGAAAAAACCACGGGACCGTTAACAAACGGTGCCAAAACCTCCACTAATCAACAAATTAACAAGTGGGTACAACAATAGTTCTTCCCTAGATCAACTAGAGGTATTCACAATCATCAAGGATCAACCTTGGCACAACAAGTCTCCCAAATCATCACCCAAAAAGAGTGGAAATACAATTTCGTATAAAATAAGAGCTGAATTTAGAAAACTGAGTTAGAGAGCTCCAAATGAAATTCTGACCGTTGGATTTGAAGAGGGGGATGTCAGGAACAACGTGCTAAAATCTCGCGACGATCGGAGTTCGTTTGGTCGTCGATCGGGGCGGATTTCTGGGCTGCCAGCACCAAAATTCGTGGGTGGCTCCTCTTCTCTCTCTCCTCTTCTCTTCTAGACTTTTCTCCTGAATTTTTGAGTGTCTAGGCTTTCTCTCTCTTGCACTCAGCCCTTCTAACCTTTTGGCTTATAAGGGAAGCCACTTGTGAGTGAATATACGAAATTGCCCTTCACTTAAACATCATATGGATAACCCATATGGTAAGCAAATATATCCCAAATTAATTGGGTTCTTCCTCCATGTAGGAGGGATACTCCAACAATTTTTTACTAGACATCCTAAAATAGTACTTAGGTGGTGTTTGGCCTAGCTTGTGAGAAACTTATACTTTCCTCTCTATTTTTCCTCACAAATCACCCCTCCATCTCCTCCCCATCCCCATTTTCAGCTTCTAAGAAGCTCAAAACACCTATTGGGAGGCCCAAAAGCAGAAGCTCTAATTTGTTACTTCTACTTTTGAGGTTTCTAGGGGGCCCTATGGGGTGTTTTGAGCTTTTTGGAAGTTGAAATTGAGAGTAAGGAGGAGGTGGAGGGGGTGGTTTGTAAGGAAAAATAGGAGGAAAAGGATAAGCTACCTACAAGCTAGGCCAAACATGCTCTTAATAATTAATATCCTAGCATGGAGGACTAGGGACTTAGGGAGTATTTATTCTCGGTGTCTCTATTAAAGATCTTTTTACCTTTGTTAAATTGAGGTTCCTCGTTCGGTGACCTTTCTATTTCAGCCTTGAAAGATCTTGGTGAGGTTGCTGGTTATGACTTATGTGTGTATTCTTGTTTTGTTTTTGGGTCCCCATAAAATAACTGAAAGGGAAGGAGGATCCTATATAGAGAGGGGAGGAGGATGTGGTAAAGTTGTTTCGACAATCGTGGGCTCTGAGTGTTTGTTGCACCACCCTATTTGGTGAGTGCGTGTATTGTTTTCTCTACATTGGGGGTTTTCAAAGGAAAATTTTACTCTTTTTCCCCAAAAAAACAGGTTGTCACAACGTTAATTTTCTTTTATTTATCTGAAATCTTTAATTTTCAACTCATGCTATTCATATCTTGCTGCTTCACTTACCAATTAATCTCTTTCTGTTTCTGTCAGAGACCAAACAGGAAAAACTAGAAATGGAGTGCCTTACCTCGAAAACATTACAAAGGACCCTAAAACTATTGCTGAGTTTGCTTCTTTATTGAGTGCAAAGAGGATATAAACTACACTGCCTATGTGGTAAATAGAGCAAATTTAAGGTATAAGAGAATCATAAAGAATGCTAGGCGGCAATGGGAGAGAAAGAAAAAGACGTGGAATGACATTTGGAAAGGGAAGAAGGAAAGCATGTCAGACGTTTCGTGATACCAGCAACTGAATCTGTGACATTGCAAGTATTTGAGAGTATCTGATTGTTCTGTGACATTGTATGTACACATTTTTTTTTTGATCACGTATGTACACATTTATATCTTCCTAAGGTGGTGTTTTTTGGGGTTTAAGCTTTAAGGTGGTTGTATGAGCGACAAAGGCCATGTTTTGTTTTCTTGTTGTACTGGGTGTTCCCAGGGTTTAGCAATGTAACAAGTATGTTGATGAACGATTCCCCCCCCCCCCCTCCCGCGCCATCCTCCACACGCACACACAAAGAAATGTGAAAAAAGAAGACGTGTAGGTTTTGTAGGTTTGGATTATGGTGGTCTGTTGCTGCCAGAAGCAGTATATCAGTTTGTGTGTATCAGTGTATGAGCCTCAGAATGGCAAATTCAGTTCCGGTGTTGAAGTACTGACTACTGTTTATTTTATTTTATAGCCAATGAGAAACTTTCTTTTCATCTTTTAACCCCATGATGCAAAGTTCTACTCCTTCTGGTCCACGTAAATCTTGACGTTTGGAGAATATGACTAATATTAAAGAAAACACATTTTAGCACAAAAATTCCAAATTTACCTTTAAAAGAGTACATGAGGTATTAAGAGAGAGAGAAAATAATATTTTAGTGGGTTTGTATTACTTTCCTTACTTTTGTATGTAGTGACGTGAGAAATTATTTATTTATTTATTTCCTTGCACATGGAGGTGAGAAGGTGGAGGGGTAAAATAGTAAAGGGTGCTCAAATACATTACCATTTAAGGAAATGTAAAAAATTCCATGGTCTAAACATAAGTGAAAAGCGTAAAGATTTTCGTGGATCGGAGGAAGTACCTAAATCTAAGCTCCTTACTAGGCAATTTATTGGCTACTCATCGAAAAACAATATTGCATTTACAACGAACATTAAAACAGTATTAACAATAAAAATTTGGCTAACAAGGCAATTAACTCGAAAATTTGAGTGTGACCCTCAATGTGCGATAAGTTGCTAACCATGTGTTTCCGTCGACGGTAGTGAACAATTACGATTTATTTTACCTTAAAGAACAAATTTTATTTCAACTTTTCGTATGATGCCAAATGAAACAAATGCGATAACTTTGATCAATTTTAAAAGAATGGTACATTGAAGACTTGAAGTTGACCCAAGCCACAAATATATGTTTGAACTCAAATTATAACGTTAATTATAGATTTAGAAGTCAAGTACGCTCGTCAAACTAGTTAAAGTTATTAAAGACTTAAATTCCAACATTTTGGCCATCTTACATAAATAAATTGACATTTTATTTTGTTTATCTTTATTCCCATATTTACCACTTCCTTACATTACAAAACTAAAAGAGAGAGGTGAATGGAGTTAGCATGTGATAATCTTTCTTTAATAGGATCTTTAAGCTATGATAAACTTTTAGACAAATTCCCCTCTCCCTTCTCCAAATTTCACACTTGAAAGGCAAAACTAAAGCAATAAATATGTTTATCTTGTGCATCGCACAAGTTTGATTACTATATTTTAACAACTTTCTTTTATTCGTTATCTCCTTCATTCCTAAAATAAATGTTGGTTTTTGAAGGGGTGAGTTCAACCGGGTACATACTGGACATTGGATTATCCAAAATTGGAATCGGACCCACCGTTTCTTAATTCTTAGGAATTGACGTTAGAATTAGTGGCACCAATTCCTAGTTCTCAAGAACTGGAGTTGAATCCACTGTGTAGTCACCAGTTCTTTGATACCCACTCTATTTTAAAAATCTAAATTTAATATTTAAAAAAAAATTTTTAATAAAATAAACACCAACAAATGTCAAATATAAATTCTAAAAATAAAATAAACATAATAATATCATTACAATCTGTTTGTTTTACTCATTTTTTAATTGTTTTTGGGTTTAACCTGGACAACTTACTTATTTTGCATTTTTACTACTGACTGCCAATAATATTAAGGGCGAATTTTGAATTATTAAATTTTAAAATAAAAGTTATAATTTCGATTCAGGAAATCTGAAATTGAAATTGGTTTACATTGGGTAGCCAACAGGTTTCGGTTCTGAATATCCGAAATTGAAATTGGTTTACACTAGATACCTAATCGATTCCGGTTTCCCAAAATTTAGAAATAAGAAATGAAATTGGTTTGGTCTATTTCCTATTGTTATGACCCAAAATATCTAATTAGGCCCACAAGGCCACTCCCCTTTTAGGGCCCGTTCAAGGAGACCTCCTGGGAACCCTAATCAAGGAAAAGGCCCAGCAAATACACGTGTCAAGCAGATACTCCCCAGAGGTATTCTCCTTTCGGCGCATACCACGTGTTACCTTGGGATTGTCCCACTGACCGTGAAATCTGCGCCTATAAATAGCCTCATTTCAGGTATGAACAGGACAACGACATTCGTTCAATCAAGTCATTTATTACCTAATAGAGAGAGAACTGATTGAAGCATCGGAGAGGGGATCCCGGGAAAACCCCTCCGGGCTAGTGACGTGTTCTAATCTCGCAGGTACCTACGTCAGAAGAAGTACTCCCAGTGATCGAGGAAATACCTCACAACATTTGGCGCCGTTTGTGAGGAGTACTTCATTCTAAACAAAACAAATCCTAACCTCAAAAAGTCAAAAATGACAGAAATAAAAGATATCACGGACGAGTCCTCCCCGGCAGCCCCTCACGGGCAGTCGGCGGACCCCATAATGCCAAGGCCCACGGCTCCCCCAGTACATCAAACCACCACGACTCCCGGTGGTTAACCCATAATCGAAGGGATTGTCTATGAAGGAGACCTGGCGCGAGCCTTGGCAGGCATGCAGAGGACCATTATGGAAGGAGTTGTCAAGGAGGTGAGGGATGCGCTAAAAGCTTAACCAACACCCTCTCGCCACCTTAACATCCCCAACTTCGACACTATGCCAGCCACTCCAGCAGTCTAGCAAGTTCCGAGACGATGTATAAATCCCGAAGACGCGAGGAACATAATTGAACAACGTCAAGAGAGAAACAACGAGCAAACGCGTCCTCAGGAAAGGGGAGAGCCCTCACGACCAGATGCTCGCGACACAATCATCCGTCGACAACGAGAGCGTCAACAATCATCAACCCCATATGTTGAGAATGAGTGCAGCTCCGGGACGTTTAGAAGTGACATCTTGAGAAAAACCATCGTCATCCCCTCTACTCCTTGGCAGAATGATAAAGCCGAAAGTAGCCGGAATGAAGGCAGTAGGAGAAACTCAGTCGGGTCACTCGCAAGGAGGTTAGGAGAAATATGTGGACGAGAAGCGTCTAGACTCTCCCTTCACTAAAGAAATTCTATTTGCCCCTAGAGTGGAGAAGATCAAAGTGTCGGCGATAGCCGTGTATGATGGAGTGGCGATGGTCGATCCAAGCGAGCATGTGGATGCTTATATGACGAATATGTACATTTACACGATGGATGTTCCCACATTGTATAAGTTCTTCCCGCCGACCCTACGAGGTTTAGCACTCAAATGGTTCAACGAACTCCCGCGCGGGTCGATTGACAACTTCAAAACCCTCGCGAGCAAGTTCACCAACCACTTTGTGGGCAACAAAAGACTAGAGAAAACAATCTCACACCTCGCCAGCGTGGTTTAGATGAAGAAGGAACCTCTTTGAGGATACCTCAAAAGATTCAATACGGCTAAAACAGAGATTGGGAAAGTAAACGACGAGGTGGCATACTCGTACTTCCTCCAAGGGTTGCTCCCTGGGGCTTACAAATTTTCCCTACTAAAGAAGAAGGTGACATCCCTGAAAGAGGCCCTTGAACGAGCCGAAGGCTTCTGTACTGCCACCGAGGTGTGTTACTCCAACAAGGAAAAAGAAAGAGAAAACATTGGACCACAAGGGAAAAAGCGAAGCGCCGAGGAAATGGCGATAGGAACCTCAAAATCAAAGAAAAGTCATCCTCAGAAATCTAGCCGACCCTCTTACGCAGCCGATGAGGGGGAATATCCCTTCACACACCCTCGGGAAGTGATACTCACTGATATCAAGGAGAAAAACTGGCTGCGAGAGCCCAGCAGGATTCGACTATCTTACCAATTTCGGGACAAGGCCAAATATTGTGACTTTCACGGAGACGTCGGCCACGAAACATCAGAGTTTAAAGATCTGGATAAGGCGCTTCGCCTACTCTTGTCACAAGGTTGGCTGAAGAACTAAGTGAGGAGAGATGTTGTGACGACCCCAGCCTCCAAGAAACCCTCCAACCCCGAGGGCGACGAGGGATATTTTGTCGCCACCATCGCAGGCGGATTGCCACTCGACGAGCGGACGATCAGTGGTCATAAGGCATATGTCCGAGAAGCAAGTCAAGTCATGTTGCTCGTTCTTGGGCAAGTGAAATCTATGCCCACAATGACATTTTCAGAAAGAGATTCGAAGAATATTATCACTCCTCACGACGATCCCATGGTTGTTGAACTCAAAATCCAGGATCGTCGTGTAAAGAGGGTATTGACCAACAGTGAAGCTCGGCCGACCTACTATCGATAGAATGTCTTCGACATCTTAGTTATGGTGAGGAGAAACTGCAAAGGGTAACCCGACCCATTGTCGGTTTCGGAAAAAAGGTTGTTCACTCAATTGGAACGTGTAGACTGTCTGTTCGTTTCAAACCACCAGGTAAATGTCGCAACACTTATATAGATTTCCTTGTGGTCGAGGATGCGTCAGCATACAACGTAATCTTGGGACGCACTTCTCTGAACAAGGTCCGGGCAGTGGTCGCCACTCATATGCTACTAATGAAGTTTGAATGCCACGACGGATCCGTCGGGAGTTTATATGGGGATCAGAAGGTCGGCAGAGAATGCTACTTTACAATGGTCAGGACTATCTTAAAAAGAGACGAGTCAGAAGCTGAAAGAAAGGGGAAAAGAAAGCAAGTGGTCGAGACAATGAACATCAACCACCCAAGCTCTGATGATATCGATCCGCGATCGAATAACAATGAATCTGCCGAAGCGGTCGAAGAAACTGAAGAAATCCCCCTCGATGTGAGCTTTTATGAAAAAGTTGTAAACATCGGAGGCTCACTGACGGGCGAGGACCGAACTACGTTGATTGATCTTCTCAGAACTTACAAAGATGTCTTCGCTTATTCGGCCAAAGACATGCCATGGGTCAGCTCGGACATCATCATGCACAGCCTTAACATCCTACCATCAGCGGTCCCCGTCAAACAGAAAAAGTGCCATCTACGCGACGATAGGAACAGGGCGGTAAAAGAGGAGGTAACGAAGCTGTTGTAAGCTGGATTCATCCGAGAATGTCAGTATCCCGGGTGGATCAGTAATGTGGTTCTGGTAAAAAAGTCCAACGGCTCATGGCGAATGTGCATAGATTTCACTGAGCTAAATAAAGCCTGCCTGAAGGACAGCTTCCCACTGCCTCGTATCAATCGGATGGTCGACTCCACAGCCAGCCATCAAACACTGAGTCTAATGGATGCTTATTCCGGGTATCATCAGGTTCAACTGGACGAGGCCGATCAGGAAAATACGGCTTTCATCACAGAACATGGACTCTATTGCTATAAAGCCATGCCTTTTGGGCTCAAAAACGCAGGAGCAACATACAAAAGATTTGTCAACAAGGTCTTCGAATACCAACTGGGGGACAATATGGAGGTCTACGTTGATGATATGATCGTGAAAATGAGGAAAGGTGCAAGCCACATCAAGGACTTGCGGCAAACCTTTGAAAATCTTCGGCTTTATGATATGAAGCTAAACCCGAAGAAATGCACGTTCGGGGTCCATGTCGGGAAGTTCTTGGGGTATATGATAAGCCAAAGGGGCATTGACGCCAACCCAGATAAAGTTGCCTCTATTCTCGATATGACACCACCAAGAACAGTTCAGGAAGTTCAAAAACTGGCGGGATGTATCACGGCCTTAGGACGGTTCATTGCCTGAGGCGCCGACAAGAGCGCTCTCTTCTTCAATACAATCAAAAAGAACACCAAGTTCTGTTGGACAGAGGAGGCGGTAAAGGCGTTTGAGGATTTAAAACAGTACCTTACCAGACTCCCCACCATGGTTGCCCCCGACCCAGGTGAGGAATTATTCTGTTACTTGGCCACTTCAGATACAGCTGTCAGTGTTGTTCTCTTCGTTGAGAGGGACAAGATTCAAAAGCCCGTTTATTACACTAGCCACGCCTATAATGGTGCCGAGTCAAGCTATCAATTGATCGAGAAAGTAGTGATGTCCCTTTTTGCAGCTAGCAAGAGGTTAAAACCGTACTTCGAGTCTTACAAAGTGGTGTCCTCTCGGATCACCTACTCAAAAACATCCTCGACAAATATGACAACTCCGGCCGAATGTTGAAGTGGGCGGTACATCTTCAAGGGTTGGGTATTGAATACGAGCCCCGCAAAGCAATAAAGGGGCAGGCTCTCGCTGATTTCCTGGCCGAAAGCACAAGGCAGCAGACACCCTCCCAAGACCCCGACATACCCTAGACAATATACGTTGACGGATCGTCAACGGCCCAAGGGTCGGGAGCCGGGCTCATATGCTCCTCACCCGAAGGAGAAGATTATGAATACGCCCTCAGGTTCAAATTCAATGCAACCAATAATGAGGTAGAGTATGAGGCCCTCATTGCCGGGATAGAGTATTGCCTTTGCTGCCGGCGCAAGCAAGATACGGGCCTACTCTGACTCCCAGTTGGTCGTCAGTCAAATAATGGGAAGTTACGAGGCCAGAGATAAGAATATGGGGGCTTATCTTACCAAGACCAAAGAGCTGGTTTCACGACTGGTTAGTTTCGAGATTATTCAGATACCTCAGTTAGAAAACAACCAGGCGGACGCCATGTCAAAACTTGCAAGCTCGGCAAAAAATGACCACCCCAGAACGATTTTTTGGGATATCAAAGCCGAACGCAGCATTGAGAAGGCCGAAAGCATGATTATCGACAGAAGCCCGACCTGGACCCCATAGTTCAATTCGTGACTGACGGCACTCTACCAGAGGACAAGAAGGAAGCAGAAAAGGTTGAACGATGGTCGAAATGGTTCACCTTGTTTGACGGACGACTCTACAAGAAATCGTACACTCAATCCCTGTTGAATTGCATTACACCAACGTCCAGCCAAAAGGTACTGGCTGATCTTCACAACGGCGTCTGCAGCTCACACATTGGCGGACGGGCATTAATTGGGAAGACCCTTAGGATGGCTACTTTTCGCCTACACTAAGGCAGGATGTGGTTTCCTACACCAAGAAATGTGACAAGTGTAAGAGGTTTGCCAACACTCCCCAGAAGTAAGCTACAGAGCTACAGCCCCATGTCCATTACATTACCATTTGCCCGATGGGGCATGGACATATTGGGTCCTTTCACCATGGCAAAGTACCAGAGAAAATTTGTCATAGTGGCGGTTGACTATTTTACCAAGTGGATCAAAGCGGACGCTGTATCTACCATCTCAGAAGCCGATGTGAAGAAATTCATTTGGCTTTGGCGCAACATTATCACCCGCTTCGGGTGTCCGAGGAATATTACATTCGATAATGCGGCGTAGTTCGAAACGCCAAAACTTCAAGATTGGCTTAAAAAATACGGAGTGATGGGAAGCTTCACAGCGGTAGCCAACCCTCAGGCTAATGGACAAGCAGAGTCCTCAAACAAGCAAATTCTCTTGGGCTTAAAGCGAAGGCTAGACAAAGCAAACGGGCTATGGGCTGACGAGTTACTCAATGTCCTATGGTCTCTTCGGACAACTGAGAAGAACGCCACAAGGGAAACGCCCTTTATGCTGGACTACGACGCCGAAGCGGTTCTGCCAATTGAAGCGAAGGAACCTACTCTTCGAATCCTAATGTACAACAAGTCAACCAACAATGCTCGTCATCGCGAAGACTTAGATCTTCTCCCAGAAAAAATGGGGTGATGCATTACTACGTGCTGAGATATACCGCCTAAGGATGGCAAGGCAGTACAATAAGACCATACGCCCACGCCCCTTATATGTCGGCGATCTGGTCCTCCGAAAGGCAGAATCAATCGGCAAGTCGGCAGAGTTTGGAAAGCTAACTCCAACCTGGGAAGGCCCATACCTCATCACGGACGAAATTTGGCAGGGAACATACCGACTGTCAACTCTTGATAGAGAAATGTTACCCAGGCCCTGGAATACAGTCAACCTGAAGAAATACTATGTCTGATCACCATCGACCAGACTTGGCGATGGCAAAAGCAAGATCAGCCTATTATTTAGACAGAATAATTATTAGCTGTGTATTCCTAATATTCACTTGTAATCACCTTCACTGGTGCAAAACTTTACATGAATGAGAACACAACCCTCAGTCTATTTTTGATTCTTGTTTCCCCCACCCCCTATTTTTTCCCTCGGGAAAGTACACACTGGCTCTGACAAAAAGTCAGCCAACGGCAGCTAATATTATGAATCGCGAACCTAAAACGGACTCTAACGAATGTTAGCAAAGATCAGTCCAAACCGCGAACAAAAGCGAGCTCTGACAAACGTCAGCTAAAATCAGCTCAAAACACTCCATTATCAAAATGGATTCTGACTAAACAAGTCAGCTAGAACATCAGTCCAGATAGTTAAAAATGTTCACAACATTACAAAACGAATCTGGGCCATCACGCCAATTTGGAAAAATTACTTACATTTATTATGTTTTGAGACAAAAACGTGATACATGTAATGTACATAAAACATAAAAATTGTGCCTAAAATCCTACATCATCATCATCGTCAGCAGGGGGATCATCACCCACGACATGAGAATCATCGTCACTGAGCGAATCATCGTCATCTCCCGCCCTCAGAGCCATCAGAGGTCGCTTCTCCCGAACCCCCGGCCCCAAAATTGTCGGGGGCGTCCTTCTCAGAACCGCCCTCAGGAGAATTCAGTTCGAGTTCGTCAGACTCAAAATTCAGAAGATCATCATCATCCATGGGATCGCCAAAGTCAAAGACATCATCAAAATCCCTCTGATCGTCCCCCACAACCACGTCATCACCGCGATCGGAACCAACAGAAGGAACCAGTTCCTCGCCCTGCGGACGATCTGTCTTGGAAAGGCCGCCCCCCTGAAGGACGGGAGGGTCATTGGGTTCCACGCGACTAAAGGAGTCATCGCCTCAATAACAAGGTTCCAATCATTCGAAGGATAAAGACGAGAGAAGGCCGAGAATATCCTCTTTCTCTCGTCGGCAGATCCCGCCCTGTAACCGTGATCTCGATACTACTGATGACGGGCGTCCAAACTTCGAGGGACAGAGCCCTTCAAATGCGTCAACTCCTCGCGGAGAGCTAAGTTCTCCTTAAGCAACTTATCAGCCCTGGTTTTTTCTTCATGAAACTCCTGCTCCAGAGTAGCCATCTTCAGCATATGACTCTGCCGCTCGTTGCTAATTTGAACCCCTTGCATCTCAGCAAGCTTAGAGGACTCGAGCAACACCTTTTGGGATTCTCCAAGCTCCTGATTCTCTTTGATACAACGCCTCACTCGCCGCATCATGGGGTAAATATAGTGTTGCAACCCTCCTACACGGACCATCAGTTCAACCAGAACACGATGGATCTTGTCCATTTGCTTCATACGCAGGCTACAGAGAAAATCAAGGTCGGCGTCAGGGATCATCCCCGACATCTGCTCAAGAAAGTCGTTCAGTTTCTCCGTCTCGCCTTTGGCGATAGCCGCCATATAAGAGAAGCCATCCGGTTTGGGAGGAGGATTGCTGGAACTAGCACCTTGACCAGCGGCCGCTTTCCTGCTCGCCTCCCAAGCCTCGTAGGCCTCTAGCCTGCTGTTGAAAGCTCGACTGGATAAATCTTCAGCAAACTCGGAATCACGAGCAATCACATTCCCCCCTTCGTCGACTTCAAAATGGCGGTTGGGATTTCCGCTTTTAAACGGGGCACGAGGTGGGAGTTTCCCCGGTCGGCCAGTGAAGAATCGCGGCTTCTCGCCAGGATCAATACCTTTATGAAGACGAGCACGTTTGCGAGGCGCGATTTTCTTTTTAGGGTCCTGGATCGACCGCTGAATCGCGTCAAATACATCATCCGAACATAAACTGTCGTCATCTGCCTTCGACACAAACAAGCAAAGATTCTCGGTCGAAGGTGCCACCTTGGTAGAATCTTAGACATGGGTGCTGCAGTTAAGCCAAGCCGACTGATCCCCACGCTGAGAATGCTCCATAGCCCAAGACAAGGCAAAAGTATCAGAGCAAATTAGAAGGGAGAAAACAAGAATGAACGATGACAGGAAAGCACAAAGGATTTATAGAGAAGAGATGAGACAAAAAGTCCTGTTTCATTAAAGGTGCCAAGTGGCACAGCTTACAAAGCCCATTGCGATACGCCATTGGACTGGCCCACAAAAACAAAAATACAATTAAGAACGAAAGAAAACAAAAAACCGCTCTAAACAGCAAACCCTATCAGTCTTTAGCAGAGGTCGTGTCTTCGTCCTCAGCATCATAGCCCGTCGAAGCCCTCTCCGCCATGACCGTCCGGATCTGAACAGACAGCTCATCGCCCCCCTCCGAAGCGAGAACACCATAAACCTCCGACAAGGCTTCCTCGCGAGCGATAGGCTTCTCATGATCCAGAGAAGCACTCAGGAACGAAGAAAAGTCATCAGAAAGTTTATACTCGGCGATAATCTGTTCGCGAGACAAAGAAGCGTCATATCCAGAAACCTTCAGAGAGACATCCTAGACCCCTCAGCGAGATTTGGCGATTGTCAGCTGAGCTTCCTTTATCTCTAACTGTATCTTCTGTACAGCCTTATCCTTGCTATCAATAAGTTCGGATTTGGTCTTTAGCTCGGCTTTCAGGGTCTCAAGCTCAGACGACCTCTTGAGAGCCTCCTCTTTAAGCTCGCCTCAGAAGCGACCACCTTGTCTAGCTGGGCCTACAAACGCTTGGCCTTTGCGTTCCACTTTATCGCACCCTTCCTGTGCTTTTCAGAGTTCTGAGCCAAGGACGCATTCTTTCGGACCTCTTCCGTCAGATCCTTAATCCTTTAGTCAACTCCGTCATGCTGACGGCAAAAAGAATACAGCTCCGACAACATGGGGCGCACCCTCTCAAGGACGCTACAAGTGCCCAGAAATTGCTGCACGAGATACATAGAAGAATTGTCAGTAATAAGTGAAGAAACATGAAGACTCGGCATCATGTGCCATACAAAAATAACAAATACTTACAACACCAGCAACAGATGCCAAGTCGGACATCATCGCCTCCACAGGGTGATCTCCCGCCATTGCCTCGGCATCTGCCGACCCTTGCAGCAGGTCGGCCACAGAACCTAGAACTCTCTTTTGGGCTCATTCCAGGCCTTGTCGGTTGAAACCAGCTCCCCGGCAAGCATAATCCCTTCGCCCCTCTGATCCAATATCGGTATGTCATTCGAAACCGAGTTCAACCGAGGCTCCCTCCCTCCAGCACTCCCCTGACCATCAAAAACATAAGTAGGAGGGCCGCGACCATAGATCTCAAATGATTTAACAATCCTCGGCTTTTTCGGGGAAGGCTCGGTTCCGCCACGAGCCCTGGAAGACAGCTCGTAAAGCATCACTTCGGCCGGTTCAACCTCAAGAGCCCCAAAAACAGGTGGGGCAACAACCGACTGAGTAGCATGCGCCTGGGCCTTAGCCAAGCGAGACCGGCGCTTAGTAGCTTCCAAAGTCTCGAAACGGGAGCATGACTGCTCCATCGGCGGCGGCAACTCGCCACGAGAGGAAGAAGAGGGCATGACCAACTCCTCGACGCCGAGAGGAACATGGTCAAACCCAAGGGAAGACCAAAAATCCTTCACTCTATCAATGGCCGTAGAGCTGATGTCCAGCTCCTCGCCCCGCTGGGCCTTGATGAGAAACTTCACCAATTTACCTGAAACAAATACAAGTGGTTCAGGAGGATAATCGACGCCTCGACAATAGTTAAACTGCAAGAAGAAATTTTACCTTTTCTCTCATCGGGAACTTTGAGAAGGTCCACAAAAGTTAAAAACCCGGCATCCTTCAACCACTCGAGCCGTGGACAATATCGAACATGATGACGTACCTTCTTATTGTTCCCATCACAGAGGGTTAGGCACCTGACGTTGTTCAGGGAGAACTGTTCGTCGGGAGTCAAAGACACCAAGTCGGACCCTTCCGGCACCTTGGGAAGTGTGACATTAAAGTACGGGATGTCCTCCCAACCGTCCGGCTGGCTTATGAAGACCCAACGGTCCTTCCAGTTGTGATACTTGTCGCAAGGAAAACGGAAAGGCAAGAAGCCTTCCTTAAAGCTGGCAGTATAACAGTATGACCGCTACCGAGAACCAGCAGCCTTCACGCTCACGATGTGATTAAACACATTCAGCGATGGCTCGAAACCCATAACTTGACACATCGCCAAGTAACCATTCATCGCCACCCACATGTTCGGCAGTATTTGAGTCGGGGCGACTTGATAATCGGCCAGGAAATCCACAATAAAAGGGTGAATAGGAAGGCGGAACCCCGTCTCTATCATACCATTATGAACGGCAATACAAGTATTGTCAGGGGGGCAAAATAAGACGCTATCCTTCTTTGGAAAAATGATAGAACAACTCTTAGGAAGGCCTAATTGGCCCTTGAGAGAGTTCAATTGATCCTCGCTCGCGGCCGTACAATGAGCCCAAGCCAAGTCAGGAGCCCAGTAAGCAATTTCCTCGTCGCTTTTCGACATCTCCACGGCCTTCTGGCGAAGAACAGCTCGGTACGTTTTGTCGGAAACCTGAGGCGATGAAGAAGCACCTCCTCTTGTCATAATGGAAAATCTAACGGGATTCTAGAGAGAATTTGTGTGAAAAATAGTACGTACAAAATCAGAGGAAGAAGTAAATGAAGGAACAAATTGATGATTGCAAATGCAAAGCTCATATATTTATAAAGGGGGCATTACTCGACCCCTAGAATACACGTGGCCTAACAGAAACGCAAGGCACAAATACAAAGAGTCCTAACATTACAAAGGCACAGGGCCTCCCATCTTAGACAGATCGGCTTGTAGACGGCAACACACTACTTCTAACTCCTTTGGATAAGAACTAAGCCCCTTGTACAAAGAGCGAGCCGACCGCAACTCGCCCTCAAAACGGGCTATCTTCAAAGAGGTTTCCTGAAGACGGGTATGAATACGGGCCAGCTTCGCCTTGATTTTCTAGACCTCAGCAGCTTTTTGCTCGCGAGTAGCAAACGAGGAAAAAATGTCTCAGCCTTTTCCGACGAATCTTCCTCGGCACGCCTTGACCGCCCCTCGGCACCAGACCTCGCCTGAGACCAGCCTTCTAAAGAAGGCGAGCCTTGGCGACAATTGAAAGGAGTTGCCGAGGAAAAGGGAATCCTCTCGGCAACTATGTCCTTCTCCAACAAACTCGCCAACGCCAACTTCACTGGCTTACAAAACGAAGGATCCGCCAAATGGCGGGTATACCAGCGAGCAAAACTTTCACCACAAAGATCTTCGGCGTATCGAATACCAGCCTCTCTCACAATGCACAAAGGCGTTCGTGACGGAGGCGAGACTTTCTCGGCACAATCTCTTCAGCGTCTTTCTCAACCTGTAACGACTAGCAACCTCAGGTTCACCTTCAGAATCACTGGATGCAGAGGAAATCTCAATAGTTGATACCATAATGAGAGAAGCTCAAAGGGCACACTGGAACTGAATTCCATATTTATACAAAAACAACAAGAGTACAAGACAAACAACAGATTACTTCATCTCAGCCAACAACAAGATGCCACATGTCCCCCCGACAGATTTGGGTCAACTGGTCATAAAAGCAAAATCCATAAGGACGCCACCGTGCCCACCACGAATTTCTTGGGGCAAAAACATGAAGAAATACCTGGGGGACACGTAAGCTCAAAAGACATAAACAAACTTAAACACAAGCAGTCAAAGATCGTTTTTGGGGCCAAAGAGAGCTTCGTTTCATTAAAAAACTGGGAGGTAACCAGCATCACAAATTCGCCGAGATCGTCTCGGCATTGCAAAATAAAAATAAAATAAAATTATTATTACATATTAGAAACTTGACACCACAACCATTGATGACTAAGCCTGACGGCCCAAGCGAGCATCGCCAGCGTCCCTCTTGAGCACATCCCTCAGAAATCCACAGAACTCGGAGAGACGTCCCTGCCGACCCCTGAGCCCCACAATACGAGCCCTTGCGCCGTCCAGGTTAGCTTGAGCAGCAGCAGCCTGCCGTTCAGCCTCATGAAGCTCCAAAGCAATGGACCCCAAGCGCCACAGACTAGCCTTAAGCCCTTCCTCGTACTAAGCACGGTTGATCGTCATGCTAGCTTCTCGGCCATAACGAGCATGACCCTCAAATCCAGGACAGGGCGAGACACTCCTCTCACGCTTCACCCCCTTATCCTTGGATAAAGAGGAAGTAGGCCGCTTGGCTGATGGCCCCGGGATAACCACACCGGCAACAACAGATGGCATGGGAAAATTGGACCCCGGAACAATCTGCCGACCAGAGGCAGACCTCTCGTCAAAAGCCCTCAGAACAACAACAACGGGAGGAGCAGGATACCAACTTCCCGACACGACCCGTCGGCGGGATGGGGAAGTGGGCCGAGGACGCTTGTGAAAGCCCCTCTGCCGAGCCTCATCGGAAGAGCCTGACATGTCTAAAATCGGGAAAAAGTTACGGATACACGTACAAGATGAGAGAGCAAACTGAAGAAGGCAAGTGGTGAATAAAGATGTACGGCCAAATAATGGAAGGGTTTATATAGAAAAACGCCCATGCCCCAGGGAGGAGAAACGCCTCCTCAAGGATCATTAAATTGTCAGAAACGTCTTGCCTCCTATCGACTCCACCAAACCGTTCCTGAGGAGCAAATGTTATGACCCAAAATATCTGATTAGGCCCACAAGGCCACTCCCCTTTTAGGGCCCGTTCAAGGAGACCTCCTGGGAACCCTAATCAAGGAAAAGGCCCAGCAAATACACGTGTCAAGCAGATACTCCCCAGAGGTATTCTCCTATCTGCGCATACCACGTGTCACCTTGGGATTGTCCCAGTGACCGTGAAATCCGCGCCTATAAATAGCCTCATTTCAGGTATGAACAGGACAACAACATTCATTCAATCAAAGCATTTATTACCTAATAGAGAGAGAACTGACTGAAGCATCGGAGCGGGGATCCCGGGAAAACCCCTCCGGGCTAGTGACATGTTCTAATCTCGCAGGTACCTACGTCAGAAGAAGTACTCCCAGTAATCGAGGAAATACCCCACAACACCTATTATGGGAACCAAAATTGAAATTAGTTGAACCTATTCCATTTCCGGAACCACCGATTTCAAATTCCTAATGACACCACTAGATACCCGATTTTTTCCTCACCCCTTCCTTTTTGCCCCCAAAAAAAAAAAAAGTAAACTCACTTTAGAAAAAAGCCAAAAAAAAAAAAAATAAAAATAATGTGGCGTTGTGTAATATGTTGTCTCTTGTGTCTCGGAGGAATCGCCACTCTCTCCACCCTGCCCAGAGTCCCCAGGCCTCTTCCTCCCAAAACACTCAAACCCCTCTCTCTCTCTCTCTCTCTCTCTCTCTCTCTCTCTCCATCCATTTGATGCCCACAAAGCTTCCCTTCCCTACCCTTCAACATGTTTTCAGCCATATCACGATCTTCAATAACATCTACACCATCCCCACAGTTATTCACCCTCTCAAACGATAAACAACAACACCCATGTTGTTTCAAACTCTCTGTTGCTCACCTCAAACGACGTCGTAACGGCTCTATTGCCATTTCATATTCTCTCCATCAAAGCAATTCTCAAGCCCTTTTAAATGAGAAGAAGTTTCCTGAAGATTCCACCAATGGAGATGATGCTTCCCCTTCTCTTCCTAGTAAGAAAAAACTTCTTGAATTTGAATTTTGCTTATTTGGGTTTTTGTTATTATGATTGCTTTTTCGTTTTTGATATTAAAGTTTCAATCTTGGACTAGTTTCAATATGAGATACTAAAAATCGGTTATCTTTATTGGTTTTCTCACTGTTTTTGATGTTTTGACAGAACCATTGTCATCAACTAGAGCTTCAAACTCGCCTTCGGATGGTACTCGACTTCGGGTTGCTTGTCAGGTTTCTCTCTTATTTTGGTTATCTACATTTACCGTTACTCAATTGCTTATAATTGAGTGATGGGGCCTTGCATTTTGATTTGAATTATGGATTTGATTGTTATTTATAGGACATTCTATGAGGCTACTAGAAACTGTTATAGTATTAGAACCAATAAATAAAAAGGCACTGTCTTTTCTATTGTTTCATTTTGTACGCATTGTAATTGAATACTAACATTTCACAAGTTGGTACCTTGCTATAGTTCGGGTTGCATTGACAGCTTATGGTAACTTAATATTTGAGTAGATTGGGTTCTTTTAGTTCGGCTGACTTTGAATTTTGTAAAAAGTTAAGTGATTGTGTGAGGAACTAATTTTTGCAGTGTATTGAAGATGCATAGATTGGAGCTAAGTCATAACTATCTAATATAACATTGACATCTACATTACGCCAGTACCCCCAAAGAGGCTTCCAGCCAGAAGGGGGGGGGGGAGAGTCGGTTGTACGCAAACTATTCCATTTGAAACTAGAGTGGGCATTTGACCATTGATCCGATGCATGATAGCCATTTACAACTTCCTGTTGAGTGGGAGTCGGGGAGCACGCAAATAAAGAGATTTGTGTCTAACTGCTAAATAGTCGTGAACAAGAGTCTGGATCTCGAAAATTTTGTTATTGCGTAGTTGAGGTTCTAGGAGTTTGCCTTAGCATTCAGTTGCTTGAATTCTGTATGTCTAACGACATTTGTACGGTTGACAAGCATGCAACTTCATAGGTTATTTGATTTGTTTGAATTGAATCATAACTTGGTTCATTGCGTAAGTAGGTTAAGTGAAATTGCTGCTGCTGCAGCCAAAAACAATCAGAATTACTCAAAATGATTAGCCTTTTTAAATTACAAACAGCTTTTGTGATTTCTACCCCTCTGATTGATTTCAGAACAGGGGCTACTTGACTATTTAATTTATGGTATATACTATTTCTCCAATGCCATTCAGTTGTGAGTGAAAAGGAGAGTTTTGGTAGCAGTTGCATGTTGTGTGTGTAGATAGAAGATGTCGCTTTCTATTGGTTAGTTGTTTTCTGTTTTGATGGTCTAATTTGCACTCCTTGGAACTTGATATAATGAGGTTAAGGAAACCTGGCCGACATTGTAAACTTCATCAAAAAGTTGAGTTTGTCAGTGATTTCATTGTTTCTACAATTCCAGGGTGTCAGTGGTGCTTACAGTGAGCTGGCTGCAGAGACTGCTTATCCCAATTGTGAAGCAGTTCCTTGCGAGCAATTTGACACAGCTTTTGAAGTGAGTCCTTTGAGCATATTGTTTCCGTGTTGCTTGCTTGCATGTTCATATATTTATCATGCCCCTTCTGTTTATATTTAGTTATTTACTTTTATGTTCATATATTTTATTTTATTCATTTATCGATCCATTCATCCATTCTTTCTATCATGTGCTCATTCTTTCTTTATTTGAAAAGTGTTTCAACTGTTTCAAATTGTTTTCATGAATTAAAACTTCTTTTGTGGGTCTATCAGAAACAATTTGTCGACTAGTCTTAGCTAGGGGCAAGGCTGCTTATATCTGGACCTCCTTAGACCTCTCCATCGGTGGGATCATTCCGGATAGTTGTTGCTTGCTTGTATGTTATTTGATCTAGTTACTATAGATGGTTTCTAAAGTTAAGTGAGTTCATCGGAAAATGTTATGTGATATCTAATGCCCTTTTGGGGGATGTTCATAGGATAGGAGAAAGGGAGGATGACATAAGTCTAATGGTTTTGGATACAGTAAGCATAACTAGAAAGTGTTATATGGACTCCCCTGTTTTTATTTTATGGTTATTGGTGTCTCTTTCTATGTTTCGGCTGGAAGTGTCCAACATGGTGACGTGTCCAAGTGTCAGACTCAACAATATTTTGAAATTTTAGCATGTTTGTGGCCTACAATGAAGTGCCTAGTGTCCACACCCATATCCGAGTGTCGAGTGTCCGACCCGGTATCCTAGGTGAAATGAAGAGTCTGCGTAGCATAACCGTGTGTTAGCTGTCAAATTATTGCTAGTCAGAAAGGCCAGTTAGTGAGAAGTTTCCGGGTCTCTATCGCCTATCACAAGAGCATGAGAGCCGTGTGATGGATTGTTATAGCAGTGAAGAAGATTCTTGGGACTTCCAGTTTTGCTGCCCGTTGCGTGAGGTAGAGTAAGGGGAGTTGACTGATTTGTTTTGGTTGCTGGATAATGTCCGCTCTTCTTGCAATGATGATGCCAAAATCTGGAAAGGAGATACTTCAGGGGAGTTCTCTTCAAAATCATTTCTAGCGTGTCTAAGATTGTCTTAAGAGTGTGCTCCTCTTCCGATAACTCTTTTGTGGAAGGCAAGGTGTCCTTTGAAGGTGAGGGCATTTGTTTGGATGATGGCTTTGGGAGAAATCAGTACTAATAATATGGTACAAAAAGGATACCCGGGATTGGCTATTTCACCTGATAAGTGTGTAACTGTGCTGTGCCGTGGAAGTAGCGAGACATGTTCACATTTCCTTCACTGTGATATGGCTTGTTTTTTGTGGGGGAAGTTGTTTAGCTTAATAGGGGAGCAATGGGTGTTTCGTGGTGTTGATGTTGCAGGGTGCTTTTTGGCCTTTGGGAGGGATAAGGAGATGAAGCTACTGTGGCGTAATGATGGTTTTGCTATTATCTGTATTGTTGGTTAGAAAGAAATGCCAGAATTTTCTCAAGGGGTTCCCTTCCACTTGAGATACTGTGGGATAATGGGACTTATTCAGCTTCTATGTGCGCTAAGGCGGGGGCAGCTTTTAGGAGTTATTCGATAACTGAACGCTAGAGGAACTAGCAAAATTTGTTGTAGTTTCTCAAGGAGGACAGCTTTTCCTCTGTTGCTGTTTTGCAGTCTTACTAATACAATTTCTTGTATCTAAAAAACAAAAGGCCAGTTTGATTGTCTTGACTAGGGGTGAGCGCAACCGGGTACCCACAAGGTAGTGCACTACCCGGAATTGGATTTGGATCCACCAGTTCCTAATTCTTAGGAATTGGAATTGGTTGCACCGATTCCTAATTCGCCGGAATTGGAATTGGATCCACCGGGTACCCACCGGTTCCTGGGTACCCAATACGATATTAAAATCCGAATTTATTATTTTTAAAATAAAATTTTAATAATTTTATGGTACTTAAAAGTCTTTTTCACTTTTGAGTGTATATAAATAGATTGAGCTCTACTCTTTGATTGCCTTTGTCATAAAATTGGTAGACTTACTGTGCAGCTTCAAACCACTTTTGTTTATTGTGTAAATGCATATAATGCACTTTAAGTTTGCTACTGGTTGTTTGTGCCTCTCTGATCATTGTTATGCTTAATTCGTAGCTAGATGCAAAATGGGAAGGGATGAAACAATAACTTGTATATAAATGGAATCGATTTACAAGTGTAGATAAATAAGAACTTGATTTACACTGGGTACCCAACCGGTTCTGGTTCCTGAAAGTTAGGAATTGGAATTGGAATTGGTTGGTACCGGTTCCTATTTTCAGGAACCGGAATTGAAATTCGAATTGGTTGTACCGGTTTCGGTTTCGGAATCACCGGTTCCGAGTCGGTTCCTGAATCACGGTCAGCACGGCCCATAGACAGAAGAAATCCACCACTCACCCCTCCCCCTAACACTCAAGATTACAGAAACAGTGAAATGACCAAAGTGGACCTCAACCTACGCAAAAACGGTATCCCAAACAACAAGAACTCCCCTGGACGCCCCAACTGAAGGTAAATAGGCCCTGTCCTTATATCTAGCCTCCCAAAGACTACGAATAAAAAAAGAATCCACTCCCTCGACCTTCATCTCCTGGAACATCACCACGTCAGGGCAAGCCCGACTCACCACCTCCCGTAGTAAACCCCGCTTCTCTACATTCCCTACCCCATTCACATTCTAACTGATAATCTTCGTTTAGAACCAAATTGACCCCTAGACCTACGAACGACCCCTTCTCCAAGAATGGACGAAGATTGGAGACTCCTAAGCTCCCTCACCCCAACCGCATTCCTCCTAATGGAAAAGCACAGAGGAGACACCTGGACATTAGCTAACTCCCCCCCACTACAAACCACTTTAAGACCCATATCATCAAGGAGAGACTGTGGGTTGCGTTCTTCTCTCTCACCCGCCAATGGAGGAATATTCACAACATTCCCACTGGCGCCAGAGTCCCCATGGCACAACGAAGAACCAGCCACTTCCACATCATGCGATACATCAGATTGTTCCCCCTTACCAGTACTTTTGTTTCCCTTACTTGCACCTGAAAGTTTATCAACAGAAAAAACCTGGTTAGTGGAAAAAAATTAACAGGTGCAATATGGCTAGTAGTTACAACAGGAGAGAGAATAGGAGTAAAGGGGAAGGGACTGGAAGTCTCATGAGCCTCAGAAAAGCGTCCTCTGGAGCACCCGATGTTACAACAACGGATCCACACCCATCGAAACCGCCCTGCAACCCCCATCATGAACCCCTCCCATGTTTTTTTTTTTTTTTAGATAAGAAAAATTTTATTAGATGAAGAGACAAAATACATAGAGGATAAGATATCCTCCAAACATAATCAATCCCTAGCTAAAATCTAATGAAGAAAATACAAAACCTAAGGCTACTTTCCATGAAGGAAGCCCCTCTTAAGCCCGTGCCCATCATAATTGACATCGCACTTTAACTTTTCCAGCTCCCGGTTCATCCTCTTAGCCTTAGAGTCGAGAATGGCCCTCCTCCCCACACTATCAGCCTCGTTAGAGCCAAGAACTGCCTTTAAACCTCTATCCTTAGACTCCTTAGGACCGAGAGACGTTTTCTTCCCTGTACCATCAGTAAGGAACATCCCCCCCGTATCCAAAATCGCATTACCACGATCATCGGCCTCCGTGCTACCTAGGGAATAACGGCTTGAGATGCAAGGTTTCGGGATAGGCAAAATCCCATCACCCTCAGGTTCCCTTTCTTTCATTGTATCATCTTGGTAAGCCCTAATAAGGACCTCCAATCCCTTAGAGATATCCAGTGCCTTACGACCATGTAAAAGATTAATATTGGCAGGAGAGCCCTCATTGGCAACTTCTTCGCCCCTTAGAAGGCCAGTAACCCCACCCTCCTCATCGAATAACCGAGTATCATCTAGGTAATCTCTCGGTGTTTCCGGCACAAACTCCAAGTCCCTATTACTCCTAAGGTGCTCCAGCAACAACTCGTTTCCTGTAATAAACGGATCATCCTCAAAATCATAGTCATCCTCATCCTCCGTACTCACCTCATCCGCCCAAGACCTAACACCCTTAGCTAACACCCTTAGCAGAAACAATTGGGGTAAACCTATTGGATGTATCCATAACCGGACCACTCAAAAAGGGTTGTTGGCTAACAACCATCTCCCTTTCTTGTGAACTCATCAGCCCTTCGTCCACTGCCACAGGAACATTCATTCGATCTAAAGTCTGTGCACCAACATCCTCCTGGTGCCCTGAAGACCCAGAAAACCCAGCCAAAGCTAGCACTGGTGCGCCACTACTTAATGGAGCATTGGCTGACCCACCAACCTGACCACCCTCTAGTGATATCCTCACCTCAAGTCCCCCCACATTCAGGAGTAAAGCAGAGGAGGGGCATTGAGGAAGAGTAGCAAGAATTTGTCCCAAATCAATATTAATCTGGACTTTGGGATCACCTGCAATTCCAAACGAACCTGTTGCTTTACTCACACCACAAGTAGGGGGCCCAGCTTCATCACGCGCCGGCCCATGTCCAGTACGTGTGGGTCCACGCGCCTCAACAGGCTCAGGGCGCGTGGGATCACGCCCCTCAATGGTCCCAGGGCGCGTGGACTCACGCGTCACAATTGGCTCAGGGCGCGTGTGCTCACGCGCCTCCATTGTGCCACCACGGGCTCCGGGCGCTGCGGACTGAAGCACCCGAGGCCGAGGTGCTTGAAAGGAGTTAGAAGACCTAACCTGACCGCACTCCGAGCACCGGTGGTGCGTGGCTCCGGCAACCGCTCCCCGATAGCTACGCTCTCCATTGGTCTCAGATCTAGTACCACCTTGGCGAGAGCTTCCTTGAAGTCGTCCCACCTCCGGCCATCCTTACCGCTAGGCACAAACACCGCAGTCGACCTCCCATGTCGGCTCAGACCAATTTGCAGGAACGAACCCTTTGAGTTCGATTTGACCTTAACCCATCCTAGGGTTCTCCCGAACCGCCTCTTCTCTTCGAAACCACCCTTGGCTAGCAGATCCGAACTGATGAGACCCTCCAACCACCGCGCCATCGTCGCCGTCATGTGGACCCGCCGACATTTATCGCGGCCTTTCTCCCAGATTTTAACAAAACCTCCTTCCCTGAGTTTCTCAGGGTACAGATCGAAGGATTTCCCTTCGATCTGAACTGTGGTGGGCAGTAGAGAACCCATTAGCAGGTGGGGAAGCCATGGGAGGAGAGAGAAGAAGAGAAGAGGGAAGAAGAAAGGTAGCGGTGAGAGAGAGAGCGCATTTTAGGGTTTTAACCCCTCCCATGTTAAAGTAGTTAAATCTCTCATTACTCCCCAACTCCCTGTCCTCAGCCTGTCGGAGCCTAGTCAGACCATCGCCGACCTCATCGTCAGAAGAGTAGAACAAGTCATCCTCATCATCATCAAACTCAGGATCCACTTCCCCAAGGTCTCTCCTCAACTGTGCATGAACATCGCTAACTTGGACCTCCTGTTGTACATTCCGTTGAAACCAGACCCCCATCTCAGCCAACCATGCCCCAACCTGACACATCTCTTCCAATAAACCCCCCTTCTTCCTCAACACAGGCCCCAAAGAGTGAACCTGATCTTCGCCGGCCACCGTAGTCCCACTCATACTAAGTTGACCCAACTCGCCTCCTTATACAGCAGTTTTCCCCTCCCCCAAGCTCATAGCAGCCGGACAAGCCACTGGCGACTTTTCACTATTCGCAACCGGTGTGTCCCCATTAACTCCCCTCGCATTTTCCAGCCCTGCATCACCCGACAACTCTCCACCGTCACCATTCCTGGCCATAGAATCACCCCCCGCATCACCAGGTGCCGTCTGAACCTGAGTCGTAGAGCCTGACCCCACATCACCACCCGCAGCTTGGGGCGAAAGTGGCCCACGTCTCAGTCTCCGTCAAGGCCAGGCGACTCTCCCCCCAGAACCGCCGGCTGTTTCTGTTCCCGGCGGTGACTGTCGCTGACCTGACTCCTCCTGCCGGCGTAGGCTTCGGCGACCGGAATCTTCTGTAGCTAACGTCGCTATCGAGCGAACGTTCTCATGAGACTTTTTTTAAAAAAATGTAAATACCATATTTCTTTACTAGCAAAATATGGTTTAGTTCTACACTCTTGATTTTCTTAAGAATCTTTCTACCCTGGTTTGGAATAGTCAAAAATCAAGGTTTATGATAGGTTAGAACCACAAGGTTGAGGATCAATGTAACAAACATCAATCCTTGGCAAGTACTAGTTAACAAATCCATTGTGAGTTTTCTTCACTTGAAGTGGCGTCGAGAGTATTTGAACTATCCGCTTGAGACATGTAGGTGCAAAGTCAATAGGATTAATGGAAGCCTGGTCTAATCACCTTGACGCTATGTGGTCACTGAGGCTTTTTATTAACCTTGAGAGCGCTTGGCATGGTGGAATGTTGATTGATCACATCATATTCTTCATCAGTCATAGAATGAAGATTAAGTACACTCTCTGGCTCTGTCGTAAAGAGTGCTTGTCTGGAGAATGAGGATCAGGTGCTTCAGCATCTCTGATTGAAGCACTAACTTTATTAGCCTTGTGTGCTCTACCTCAAGGGAGATAACAGTTTAGGAAAAGTTCTAGCTGACAACTTCCCTCCTATGTGCTGGTGTTGACGCGAGTCCAAGAGTTGATAGACATATGACTTGGCCACCTAGACCTTAGAACTTCCTCCAAATGTCCTATCGTTGAAAGACTTTTAGAGGTTGCAGTAAGTAATAAGGTGTAAGTTTACTGATATGTTTTAAAGGAGGATACTAGAAGTGCTATCTCCCCAGATGTTTTGTGATACTAGAAGTGCTTTCTCCCCCAGATGTTTTGTGATGTGCCTAAGCGTATAGTTGTTTTTCATTGTGGTATGTGCAGCACAGACGGGGATGTTGGTAGTGCTTGGTGTGACCTTACCCCAGCTTTAATGGCCAATCAACTTCGAGTTTGGCATGTTAGATTTGGTTGGGAAGTAGTTGTGGCATTGTGCTATGCTGACAGTTCTTGAGTGTACCTTGGTGTTGAGAAAGTGTGCTCTTTTTGCAGTATTTTGGTGTATTTGGTTAGAAAGGAATGCTATTTCTGGTATTTCATTGTCGGTTGATTTGCTGTGGGATAGGGTGGTGGTTTATTTAGCCTCCTTGTGGGGGTAAAGCTGCTGGTTGTTTTCGAAGTTATCCTGTTACACAGGTTATGCTTCATTTGGCTGAGTTGTAAATAGCCTCCTTCTGAGGACTTCTTGTCCTCTAAGGATGTCTCTCTTTTATTGATTTTAATAATACTTTTTCTTTATTTAAAAGAAGAGTGTACCTAGGTGAAAAGGAATGGCTTTATTTATTTGATAAAGAAAATATTATTGAAACTGAAAGTGGAAAAATTACAATCTAGGAGCACAAGGAATGGTTTTATAATATCTGGAAAATCTCTTCTGGTGGATTGCCTCTGGAATCAGGTGGTTTATTTAGCATATCTTTGGCCTTGGATACTAGAGCATTTTTGGCCATCTCTCTTATAAAAATATTGAGATCCAACATAATTGGGCTCTTTTATAGCTGTTCTTTCTAACTCTAAGACTAATGTGTTCTCTGTAGTCTGTAAATCCTTTCTGTTTAAATATAACTAGTAGGGTACATCTTGGATTGGTAATTACATAAAGAGAATGTACATCAAGATTGTGACATCTCATCAATATTATCAATATGCATGCTTGCGCCTGGCATCTTTGACTAGTGGATGGAGGCGAAAAACCTATGGAAGTCGCAAGCTACACCATTCAGATGTCAATCTGGCTGTATCTGCTGGCAGTGCAGTGGTGCTTTGTGATACTGTTGCTTCTGAACAAGCCTTCTTTTTCTTCCCCCCCTTCAGTTGGCTATCCCCAGTAGATACATGTGAGATTTAATTGCAAGAAGTGGCATCCGAAATCAGACAGCTGTGATTACCAATTCAATTCTGGGCAAGGAAGTGATGGAGTATGGAGAGGAGGGAAAGGTAACAGATGAAGGGAAGGGCATGAGTATCCTAGGATGAAAGGATCAAGAATCCGAGGAAATAATCTCTTAATCATTATCATCTACCCTTGGAAGTCCAAGGCTCCTTTGAAGGTGCATGCTTTTGTTTGGACTTTGGTCTTGGGTAAATTTAACACTCATAGAGATGCTTCAGCGGCGGAGGCCTGGGCGTGTGTTGTTTCCTGATAGGTGTGTGATGTGCCACCTGGAGAGTGAGAATTGTTTGAATTTGTTTGTGTTGTGTGACTTTGCTTGGTCATTGTGAATAAGATTGTTTCGAGGGGGAGCACTTTGTTTGTCCAGCTACAGTGGGCCAGTTCTTACGAGTGCATTTTGCACATAGGGAGCGGAGGAAGGAGAGTCGGATTTTGTGGCGTTGCTTCTACATGTGGGAAGGATTTCGAGGGTCCTCACAGGTGTTAGCAAGCCAGTCGATTTTGTGTAGGATCATTTGGTTCACTTGGCTTCACTTTGGCTTATAAGGGGGTGCCCCTTATGGACATTCAGCGCTTGTGGGGTGACTTGTAGTCTGTCCTCCAATTTCATATTGTTTCTCTTTGCAATGATTCTCTTCATTATTTAATAGAACTTTTTCTCATCTAAAAAAAAATCATTATCATCTACCCCCTTGCCTCTCATGAGGCTCCTGTCTAGTGGGTTAAAGGGAAGGACACCAATGTATGCAATCTTACATCTGCAGTATCTTAGACTATATACTGAAACACATTAAATGTCAGCAACTTCATAGAAAATAGAAACACAAGATAATTTGTTGAACCATTTTAATACAAAGTTGAAAATGTGCCTATAATGACACCTTCAGCTCAAATTAGAAATGAACACAATCTTATGAACGTCAGTTTCAATAATAATCATCCAACATATATTGTGCTGAAATGGTGAAGAAATTGAGAACCCTTACATTTACACATATATGCATTGCTAGATAAGCCGAAAAACACCTAAAAGCTTTACAGGTACAATTAACCAACTCTTTATAAATGTCCTTTTAGGGCATAAACTCATGATGAATGACTCCTTTTCCACTTGGACAAATTCATTTGGAATTAGAAGGCTCCCTCAAGGTGCGTGCTTCTGTCTGGACCATGGCATTAGGTAAGGTGAACACTCATGATATGGTTTAGCGGAGGAGGCCTAGGTGATCTATTTCCCCGAATGTGTGTGTGCTATGTCACTCAGCTAGTGAGATGTGTGTGCATTTGTTCTTGCATCGTGACTTTCTACGTACTTTATGGGGGAGCTTTTTTGGATCTTCTGTTTGCTCTACTACTTTTATTCAGCACTTCCAGTGTTGTTATCTGATTTTCGGAGGTGGTACGGAGACCAAGCTGTTGTAGCGGTGTCCTTTCCTAGCTATATTTTGGTGTATTTGGAACCAAATGCTCTGATTTTCTCTGGTGTAGCTAAGCTGCTTGGGTTTGTCTGCGATCGGGTGGTCTACTTGATTATATTATAGGCCAAAGCGCCGGGGTGCTTTGAAGGGGGTTCCCAAAGTTCAACGTCACTTGGGCGATTTGTAGCTAGCTACCATTTTGAGTATTTCTTGTCCTCCAACTTTGTAATTGTTACTGCTACTTGATTGAGAGGCCCCTTTATGCAGGGAAAGATTGAGAGTCTAACTTTATAATTAAAATCTGTACATTCATCCATAGAACCCCCTCATGTAGGGAGACATTGAGAGTCTAATTTTTAGAGAACATCTCCATAGATTAAGAGGGTCAGAATATTGACATATAAACATTTTTATCATTACCTAGCAAAGGGAAAATGACTTCATTAGATTTGTAGTTTCTTTTGATTGCTTATGAGGATACCTGATCCTCTTTTTTGTATTCTTTAAAGATTTGATTAATTAATTTTCTTCTTATCCAAAAAGAAACACAGTTGCTCCCATACTAATTAGATTCTTGATGTTGTTAGCTTGTGGGCATGCATGCTACATTTATGCAACTATTGCAGGTTGTCTAGCAAATCTAGAATGTAGATTAGGAGAAAAGGAAATAGTATTACGATTTCCTAGGGAACTGTCAAGGTTCCTTTTGCCTTGGAGCTTTCTTTATTCAATTTGAGATATCATAGGTTGTCAGTGTTGATATCATCTGCCTCGCATTAGACTTCTAATGACTTTGCTGTCCTTTGCTTTAGGCTCTTGAACGCTGGCTTGTGGACCGAGCAGTTTTACCAATTGAGAACTCACTAGGGGGGAGCATCCACAGGAATTATGATCTTCTTTTAAGGCACAGGTTGCATATTGTGGGTGAAGTGAAGCTTCCAATTCGGCATTGCTTGTTGGCTAATTCTGGTGTCAATATCGAAGATCTTAAAAGGGTCTTAAGCCATCCCCAGGTAAATTTTGATGCTCATGAGACGTAGCTTTGGTTCATGTTTATGTAAGTGAAATTAAAGAAACCAATTCTTCTGCTCAGGCTCTTGCTCAATGTGAGAATACATTAGTTAAGTTTGGGGTGACCAGAGAAGCTGTAGATGATACTGCTGGTGCAGCAAAGGTAACCTGAAATTCTTACATTCTGTTGTTACTTGTTATGGCTCTTCTGAATGCTTATTTTTTTGAGACATGTGACAAGATTACTACCCATGTACAACAGGTAGGTAGCTAAATCACAATTATTATACCCAACATGACCTATGACAAGTTAATTTTCCGGTTTTTGTTTGGCGATCAAAAACCGTTTTTTCTCAGCTCGATGTTTTTAAATCACTCCTCTCTGCTAGGTAAGGGGTCGTTTGGTTGGATGAAAAGTAACGGATTTGGAATCAAATTCTGAAATCATACCCATAGTGGCTGTTTGGTTTGCATTTTTTACATTTTGATACCTGTGGGGCCTACGTTACAAAACCCCCCAAGTAAGGGGTTCTGAATCAGGAGGGAGGGGTACACTTTCTGAATCCATTCCTCCCCCCAAATAAAAAATAAGGAAAAACAAAAGAGAGCATTCAGCACCACCGAGATACAAAATCACTACCACCTCTTCATCTACCTCCCCATTTGTTCGTCCTCTTGGTCACCGGCAACTCCACATTCACCATCATATCGCTCCTCTGCAAGTTCATATCCTACAAGTGGTGACCCAAAATTTGGACCTTTGTGGGTCAGATCTACTAGCTCATGCCACCAAAAATCGAAATTCAGGCCACCAAGTGAAGGTCGTCGGCCATCGACGCCGGTGCAAGACAAAGACGGCGGTGGTTGGTGGGTGAGACAAGGGAGGAGGGAGACATGAAAAAAATGGATCATGGTGGTGGGTGACTGGGTGGGTGAGCCAAGGGAGGAGAGAGGAAATGGGGGTGGAGGTTGAGGCACCAGGTTGGTACCCTGGTGGCTATGGTGGATGATGGGTTGAAGCGCGTTGAAGGTTTCAGTAGCAAAAATAATCTTTTCTTTTTTCTCGTCAAGTAGCAAAATAATTAATTCCAAATTTTGCTACCAAACAACATGTTTTAGGAATGGGGTTTTGAATCCATACCATTCCATACCTCTCAAGTTTCATACCAAATCCATTCCATACCTCTGTAAGTGAACCAAAGGACCCCTAAGGGGTAAGGTTGCGTACATCAGCGCCTCCCCAAAACCCGCCCTCAGCGGGATAGACTGGGTTGTTTTTGTTGTTGAATCACTCTACTTCTGTTGCTGAGTCTGGGTTAGGTATAGCTCACATGCCACAGCTATGTGTTACAGTAGTAGTTCAAAAAAGCACTTGTAGTCTGTTAACGTTTGCAGATGTGGTTTATGGCTGTGTTTGGCAAAATTAGCTGTAGCCATAGCTGTGAAATGTATAAAGAGGAAAGAAATTAGTAGTTGAAAGTTACAACGAAAGGTTAATAAAAACTAGCTGTATAACAGCAGGTTGACAGCTAGTATGAGTAGCTTCACAAAATTAGCTGTAGCTGCAAATTGAAAAATAATATGGTGACCTGTTTCGTAACTTGGAGTTAAAAAAAACCAGCCACAAGCTTCAAGCTATAGCTTTCATTGCAAAGCTAATTACCTGTGCCAAACATAGCCTATGTGTAATTAATTTACCGACCTGGCTTATCTATTACTCTCCGTAGTGAGATATCTTGTCTTTGATGATCGGCAATTCAAAATTTAATTTCATTTTGATGTTATGTTTCAAATTAATGAAGAACCAGATAAGTAAAACCTGTTATTTTCACTTATAGTTTGTTGCATTCAACAAACTTAAAGATGCAGGAGCAGTTGCAAGTGCTGCTGCCGCAAAGATTTATCGCTTGAACATACTGGCTCGAGATATACAGGTTTGTTACAACACGAGTTGCGTCGACTTTAATAGATACCTTGAATATATGGATGACAAATGCTTCTTTCTCAGGATGATTCCGATAATGTTACCAGATTTCTAATGTTAGCAAGGGAACCCATAATTCCAGGAAGTGGTAGGCCTTTTAAGGTGAGTCCTTGTTTGGAAGAAACTAAAATGCAGACATACTTAGTGAAATATTTAGTCAATTGCCTTCTTATCTTCAATTTGCTTATAATAATGTAATTTGCTCATAATAATGTAATTTGCTTATGGAAGTGTTTATTGTAACTCTAGACAAGCATTGTTTTCTCCCTGGTGGAGGGCCCTGGTTCACTGTTTAAAGCTCTGGCTGTCTTTGCTTTGAGGCAAATCAATCTAGCAAAGGTATCTAATTTGTCATGAATTTCTCTGCAATATGCTGTTCTCAAATTATTTATGCAGTTATTAAAATTTCGTATCCTTGCAACCTTTTTGTGAAGGATGTTTAGGGGTGGTATGGTGCGTTAATGCATTTTGATTGTGTTTTTTTTCCTTATACCAGATTGAAAGTCGCCCGCTGCGAAACAGCAACACCAATGGTTCTTCAAAGTAACTTTCGTAGCCATCCCGAGTTTTCTACTGCTGTTTGTTCTCTTTATGGAGCTCATAGAAATTTATTGATGATTATGACAATTTCTATAGGTGCTTTGACTATCTCTTCTACTTGGATTTTGAAGCTTCAATGGCTGATCCCAATGCGCAGAATGCCCTTAGACATCTCGAGGTGTTGTGTCTTAATTATCTAGCTGCCAACTGACACAATATTTCATGCATACCTACACTTTTCGGTTCCAACATAAATGGTCATCTTTTCTCGGCAGGAGTTTGCTACTTTGCTTCGAGTTCTAGGGAGTTATCCAGCAGACACGAGATTGACGTGATTGATCACATGTCTGGTATGGCTCCATCTTTTTCAGCGACAATTAATGTTTGAAAAACAAAATAGCCTTTTCCATCTCTTAAGTTTGCAAATTTATACTGTATAGTCCATCCTGAGCTGAGCTGATGCATCACATGGTTAACTTACCTGTCTGACATTATGAATGGTGAAAGAACGATTTTTCTCTCTTAATATTCATGGTGCTTACTTTTATCTAAAAAGAAAACATTCATGGTGCTTATATTAATGAATTTTGAAGCATGATCTTTAACTGGGTTAACTGCTTTTGCTTATTTATACATGGGACTGTAGTTGCATGAAATGTGGTTCGTCTTCGTCCCAGATCATGAGACAGGAACTGGAACGAATCTTTTTTGGTCAAGAATCAGAAACAAAGGGGGTAGGCTTAGCTTTTGAAGAGTAAGAAATGTGGTATTGTATGTTATTTTCTCTACCAAAATGATCCCAGATGATCCCCAGGTCATAAAAAGCCTGTCCCATTCAACTATGCATGGGACTGTTTATCTCTAGAATATCAGTTCAGCATTCAGTAAAGTATATTTGCTTAAGAGGCACACCGAGGCATGAGGTGCTACAGGGTAATCACCTTTCTGGCTCTCGGTGAAGCAATTTTCATGAGGCACAGTATGGCAGTAGCCCAGTAGGGGTCCTTTAAGGTTCTCCAGGTGCAAGAGGCAAATTATGTCTAATTTATTAATTGTTGATTTTTTTCTTGTTTTTGTTTCCAATTAATATAGAATTTCCTATAGTCACCAGTGCAAATGTTACAACCCAGAGGTCAGACCATCTTGTTACATCCCAACAGCACACAAACTCCGTGTTTACAGAAGCATCGGAGCCTGAGTTTATGCACCCCTTCGAGGAAGGGTTTCATAACCAGGCCAACACATGTGCTTACAAGGAGATACACAAACACGAAGCCAAAATAAGAAAAATAATTACTACAACAGCTCAAATTTCTGCATCAGCTCAGTTTTTCTACATAGTCTTAATCTCTTTTTTGTTGCACCCTGATACAGCCATAATATATGATCTGTTTCACGAGAATCTTCTCATGTTCAGTTTTGTCTGGAAATATTCTTGTTACTCCCTTGCCATATAGCATACACAACATTTGCACACAAAACTACAGAATCTAGCTATTGCTGAGTTCCCTTTAGTGTGCTTTACCACCCACTCTTGTTGCCAATCCAAAGGACTCCTATCAGCTCCCAGCAATTCCAGTAAGCTCTCCCACTTCTTCTTTGTGTAAGCACACTGGTATAGTAAATGCTCCAAGGTTTCATGATATACACTGCATAAGCAGCATGTCAGATCACACCGCACCCCCAGGCCCCATGTTTGTATAACATTATTTCTTCTTAGCTTCCCCCCACACATTTCACTCTATTAGAAATGGTTATTTGTTTGATCTTCCAGTTATCTGGTTAAATGTTTGATCTTCCAGTTCTCTCGTTAATTGTTTGATCAAGCCTAGTTCAAATTAAAAATGCAGATTGAAAAGCTACTAAAGAAAATTATAGGCATTCCTTCATATGACCTAGCACACGGAAAAATAGCAAATGAAGAACATCAACACAATGAGTGGGAGGATATATTCATCACTCCTCCCCGATACTAAATGTTCGGCTGAGTAAAGTGACACTGCAAACGCACAGATCCGGGGAAAGGGACCCCCCATGCCTCCTCAGCTGAACCATATCATGAGTATTCACCATATCCACGACCATGGAAGGCACACATCTTGAGGGGGACCTTCAACTTCCAAATGAAATGGGCTAGTGGGAAAGGGGGGTGTTGTGAAGGGAGGCTAAGATGATGTAAGAAGGATTTGGAGGAGAAGACCCCTGAAGGATCTCCATTCCAAACCCGAGTGATGGCGAACGGAGAATCCTCCCACAAACTCAACTAATTCTCATTAAATTAATAAACCAAAAACTGAATAATAACATACCATATATATTATATATATATAGCCTAATAGGTGCCTTGGAGAATAAGAAAATAACCTAATACCCTAATATAACCTATGTTGCTCAGACTCTTCATTTTGCCTCAAGTACCCGTGTCGGGTACTGGACACTCCGACATGGGTATGGACACTGGACACTCCATTTTAAGGGAAAATAGTTAGCTATAAACTAAGAATTCAAAACTGTAAAACTCATGCCAATGGGAAGCATCCATGGAGAATGACCCGGAACATATTCTGAAAAACTCCTGGTAGCTCTACCGGTGTTTTCTGGTTATGGAGGGCAAGTAGCAGATCCGGTGGTGGTGAAGGTAGGCGGCATGCAGGGATGTGTTGTTTAGGTTGATGGGTAGGAGTAAGTTTGATGAAAACCTGTGGTTTCGAGGTCAATTTGATGGATTAAGGCTACTGATTTGGGAGGTATACAAATTTAGGGTTTATGCAAGGTTGGTGTTGGTGTAGATGACGGCTGGATGGGAAAAGAAGCTAGGGTTCAGCGGCTTCAGCCTTACGGTGGCATTGACAGCGACGAAGCGGCTAGCTCTGTAACCAAACTGATGGCGAACGGGGAATCCTCCCACAAACTCAAGTAATTCTCATTAAATTCATAAACCAAAAACTGAATAATAACATAGCATATAGGGGTATATATAGCCTAATAGGTGCCTTGGAGAATAAGAAAATAACCTAATACCCTAATATAACTAAAAGACTTCTTTCCTAATACTAATATTGCTATATTCTAAGATCTACTACCCTAATAAAATAACCCTTAAAATAAATCCGAAACTAGCTAACTATACCAAAAATACCATCATTTCCTAAAACTACTAAATACATGCCATACATTATAAATCTTTTATTTCTCTTTCTTGTCATCCGCATCACCGAGTTTCACCATGGGCTACAAAATGAATGTTCTACAGGACACTAAGCAAAGACTATGTTTGGCAAAATTAGTTGTAGCTGTAGCTGTTAAATTTAAATAAAGGAAAGAAATTAGTAGAAAACTGCTAAAAATGGCTACAAAATGCTAATAAACTAGCTGTAGCTGTAGGTGAAAGCTTGCGGGGATAGCTTTCACAAAGTTAGCTGTAGCTGCAAATTGAAAATCATGTGGCAAACTGTTTGGTAGCAGAGAGTAAAATATACTAGCTGCAAGCTTCAAGATGTAGCTTTTATTGAAAAGCTAGCTGTTCGTGCCAAACATAGCCAAAGAAGTAAGTTTCCTTCATTTCCCAATCAAAAGAAGCTATTCGTAAATGTAAATCCCAAGCAACGATGCTTACAGAGAAGGAGAAGGCAACCCTGGTGCATCATGGTCCATGGAGACTAGACAATCTATTCCACACATCTCCAGAAACGTGCCCGGGGATACTTAGTAGAGTACGAGGAGTCCCCATTCCACACTGTTTCCCAGACACATATCCAATGTCCTTTGCCCAATCTATACCTGACCTCTCAACCCCCGTTTAAGTTGCTGAAACTCAACCTTACCCCTGCATGTATAACCAGATTTGATCTAAAGCCCTAAATTAATGATGTAGTTCACTTAGTTGGAGCTTAAAGTGAAGTATTTTCATTCAGACAAGTAGCAGCAGAATTGAAATGTAAAAAGCAACTGCTCGCCGTAGGTGGCTTGTGGAGGCTCCAGCATATGGACAGAGGTGTCGTCAAGGACATAAGTGGAACTTGGAAGTCAACCATGGCTATCGATCACCTTTGAAAGTGAGGGTTCACGGCTAGTCTAGGTTAGGGTTTTCTTCTACAATCATTAGTGGTCCAGCAAAAGTGAAGAATTGAAGAGACGAAAAGAGAGGAGAGACATGGGAGGTCAACCTGTGGTGTGCCAAATGAGGGTAAGTTCATATGGAAACTGTCGACCGTTAGGAAACTGATTAGGTGTATTTTTGTGTCCGGAGCCTCATATTTAATTAAAAGGACAACTTGCTCTGACAAGTCGAGAGACTGGAAGCTTTAGTTCAGCGTTTTATTTAGGCTTTCAAGAAACTGATTGAAATTTCTGAAGAAGGGTGTTTGGCCAAGCTTTATCTTTTGGGCTTCCGAAGCACTTGTAGAAACCATACCGACATGAGGGTGCGTGGCAAGGTGGACTAAATCTTTGGAAAAATGTTTTCTAATTTCTGAAAGCTCAATCTTATGGAGGATAAAAGAAACAATCTGCTGCTGCTGAAGTAAGACTCTAATGATAACCTGTAGTCAAGAGTCATTCATGATACAGGAGGTTTTTGTCGCTGTCGAAGATCGCTGTCATTGGAGGCATTTCTTGCTCCAGTGGATAACATCTAGTCAAGAGTCATTATGATGCAGGTCGACCATGATATGCCACAGTTTGTTGATGGGCATGCTGCAATGATCCATGACTCACTGTTTTATAGTTAACACTCTTAACAGTCTAATAGTTCTCTGGCAAGAAGTTCTGTTCGAGAAATAATTGATATAGGTTGTGAGCCTGAATTTGTAGGTTGACCACGATATGGCACAGTTTGTTGATGCGCATGCTTCAATGATCCATGACTCACTCTTTTATAGTTAACATTCTTAACAGTCTAATAGTTCTCTGGCAAGAAGTTCTGTTCGAGAGAGAATTGATATAGGTTGTGAGCCTGAATTTGCATTTTCATTTGAGGGAAGTAAATGAAGTATGGATATTTGATTTATGGCCTGTTTGGATATGGCTATTTAATTTTAAATTCCTCATTTGGCCCAAATCAGGTGTTTGGCAATCCAAAATATTAGACATTTGTATTTGGGTCAAATCTGAAGTAATTTGGATAGGCCTTTGAAGCTTGTATTTCAAATACACACCAAAACACTATCAATTTGAAATTCAGCCCACCTCACAAATCACAATACAAACCCACACCACTCTCTCTCATCTCTCTCTCTCTCTAACCACGACACACACACTCTCTGCCTCCACCACTCTTTCCTCTCTCTCTCTCCATGATCCGACGGAGTTTTTCCGGCCGATGTCGACGGCACCGATGACCTAACATCCTTTTCTTTGAGAGTGCTATTGCTCAATCCTCTCGAAGTTGAAGGAGAGCTCCGTTCAAGATGCTTATCGAGCACGTCGTTGATCCTTTTTCGATCAAGACTTCCGATCTCCGATGATTTCGATGCTCTCTGCATTATTTAGGGTTTTGAATTTGAATCGATGAAAGAAAGAGAGAGAGAGAGAGAGAGAGAGAGAGAGAGAGAGAGAGAGAGAGAGAGAGAGAGAGAGAGAGAGAGAGAGCTAAATTAAGGATTTGCACGAACTCTACATGATTGTGTTGTTTTGGAGGTTTAGGGTTTCATTCAATTTGGGGGAATTTTGTGCATTGTTGAAGTAATTGGTTACAAATTTTAGGAGATCCAGAGGATTGAGTGAGAAAAGAGAGATTTTATGAAGCTCTGAAGTTGAAATAGGGAATTTGGGGAGAGAAAAGTGAATGGATTATTATTATTATTATTAGGGATTGGAATTGAGTTTAACGAAGTAGGATCATAATTGTATTTTGTATTTTCTTTCTTGATTGTCATAAGTGATTGAGAGCTTGAGTCATGATTGTATGTACAAATATCAATGGAAATGATATTTCAATTGTGTTTTTTCATTAATTTATGTGCAAATTCAGCAAATGAAAGAGCATATTTTGCCAAACATTGGTTGAATTTCAAATTTTGAAATTGAAATTGCATATTTACCCAAAGAAATTCAGATTTTAAATTTGTGAATTGAAATTCCTTGTTTTCCCAAACAACTGAATTGAATTTGAATTGCAAAATTTCAAATTTTAGAATCGAATTCATCAAATTTAAATCAAATATTAGTATCCAAACGCACTCTTAGGGGATTTAGGGATGATGACAGCATTGCCTACAATCCTCAGAAATTTGCTTGCAACAGAGTATTCAGCATCAACTTCTCTAATCTCTTCCTAGACAGTTGAAGAAAACAATTAGAAGAATGTCACTCTGAGTGCCCTCAGCACTATCAATGTCTTCTCTTTGATGGAAGATAATTTGTTTCAGTGTTCTTGTTTTTTTTTTTCTTTTTTTCTTTTTGGGTTTCAAAAGCATATTATTAGGGATCTTTTATGTCTACTTCTTCTTTCCCAACAAGAAGAGGATGAAAGTGGTTCCAATTTGGCGTTAAACAGCTTAACATACTGGTTTGTAGAGGTGGCAATCGGGCGGATCGAGTCGGGTTTGGTCGTGTCCTTTCGATTTCGGGTCATAACGGGTTCGGATCTATCGGGTCAAAAGCGTGATCGGGTCCGGTTGGGTTGAGTCGGATTGATTCGGGTTTATGCTGATGTCGGGTTACGGGTCAACTCGGGTCGGATTAGTTCGGATTTCGGTTAAGTCGGATTCGGGTTAGTTCGGTTTTCGGGTCACATCAGTTCAAGTTTAATTCATGTTTCAGAGCATATAAAGTAGAAAATAATATGAAAAACTCATATTTATGTGAGAGTTTTCAATAACAAGGATTACGTGTATATTTATTTAGGGTTTTTTCAATCATTTGGACTATTATGTCATTATAAATCGGATATACTCGGGTTTCGGGTAGAGTCAGTTCGGGTTAATTTCGATTTCGGGTAACTTCGGGTCGGGTGTTATCGGTTTCGGGTCAATTCGGAGCAACACCAGAATGATAGTCTGATCAATAGTCTGATCAAAAATGTAAATCTCCATTCTATCTTTAGATTTGTGTTTCACAAAAATAATTTGTGGCTGATAGATCTTGTGAAAAGTGCAAGTTTTTCCAAGACTGAACTTAAGTGAAATTTAATTCCCCCCCCCCCCTCCGAAGAGGGAGAAGGCAAGGACACTTTGTAAGGAAATCTGACTCAAAACCAGGTTGTTCGTGCATTCGTGGGAGCGAGTGGGGAGGAGGTACACCAACACAATTGTGCTATCGACTCTAATCACAAATAATCTATCCTACGAGAAGCTGCCAGATTGGACCTGCACGGCTGCACCAAAACATTTGAGCTGAATTGTGATCGGCCCGTTGAGGTCCGGTCCAGGTTTGGTCTGAGCTTTCAGATCCAAGTCGGATCTGATAGGTCCAGTCACTGGTTTCGTGTTTTTCCTTTACCGGGTCATCGGGTCGGTCCGAGTTGGTCCTGGCCCGTGCACGGCCCTACATTCTTTTTACAATCATATTTTTTTGCTATCTATTAATGCTATTATATGTTTATCAACTAGTAACGCATGCTTGTCACTCAACAATAAGGTATGAAGTTCATGAAGAATGAAAGTTTATGGAAGAACTGAAGAAGTATTCAATATATGCTCAAAACAAAGAAGCCAATCATAAGTCGCACTACAACTTTAACATAAATTCATAGCTTGGTGCGTGCGATTGCCAAAAAAAAAAGAGGCAATTTACGGTCGGAGAAAGGCAAGTAGGAAACCATTGCACAAAAGGTAGAAAGAAAAAACCCAATCGAGAATGCATCTGAAGCAGCAGGATTGTATGTACATCATTGTACAAAAGTACAGTACTACTTATCCTGTATCCATACAAAGATTAACATATCATTTTTATAAGTACCTTATTTACTTGTTATATGTAAATCATTGTACATGCTTTTTATCATTTTAAAGATATTCCATGTAGATCACTGCACTTTTTATCACCTACAAAGCATGAACCCCAACAGATAGCTTCTCCAACATCAACTAAAGGCAAGCATCAAGATATAAAACCGTTAAAAGTACCCTACCAATTTTGAAACCAATGACGTGAGCAATGATCTCACCATCAGCTTGAGAAAGTCCACAGAAGTAAATAGACCATTGGAGCCGAAGATCGAGACTGAGCCCCGGATGGGCCACGTCAATGAAGATCGAGACATTTTTCTCGTTTAGGATTTTTAGTCTTTTATTTGTGTTGTATGGTAAAATTGATTATAGGACTCTTGTAATTTGCTACTTAGAGCTATTGTTAACATTTGTTGTAAATAATTGCATATATGCATTTCTCTCACCTAATAATTCAACTCGACTAATAGAAAAAATAAAAATGTTTGCTCAAAATGTGTGGTTGCATGCATATGTCGGTTTTAAAACGGATGTCAATTTATGAACCGTACCAGCCTGATGCCAAATTCGAGGTTAGAATTGAATATTCGCTTGTACGCAATCATGGTGTTCCACTTCACCACCACATCAAACCACCCTCATACATTTCATCCCCAACGATGTTTACCCCAACAAAATAGGTCGAGTCCGTATTGCCGTGGACCAACAGCCACGTCCGGATCTATCTACTCGGCAATTCATCCGGGGGGTGAACCTAATCGCTGACCTTTTCGTAAGCCGTGCACTTAAGGCATTACTTTCCCAGTGAAGCTATTTCCCAGTGAAATCTCGTTCCCCAGTGGAATACTCATGATCGAGTACGAACAAATACTTGATTGCCCCTTTTATTTGGCCTTAGGCCACACCGAGGCATCCAGTCTAAAGAATCTCTAAGACCACTATCGACCAAACACATATCCCCAAACTACTCTCAAATCATCCATCTATCCCTCCTTTAGTGAGTTATTTCCCGTAAGAACGGATTTTTTTAAGAAGTCTAACATTTATACTCAAAGCAAAGAACAGGGTTGATCCCCTTAAATTATTATGTAGATTTGAGTTACTAAGTCTTTGTACAGGTCAAGTTGACTCACTTTAAAGTTTTGAACTTTTATATGCTCCTTTGAGGGGAGTGTGGGATTCCTCGGATCAATTGGACTCTAGCATTGAGTCATCTTATAAGTTTCTCAAGTTTATCCCTCTATTGCTAGAGAACGAACACTTTGCCTTAGTGGTCCCAATAGAGTCTACTGACCGAATCCCCCGGTCAGAACTATGTTAGGGTTGTGAACTAGGAGTAGAATCGAGACCTACGATGAATGGTACGAAGTGAAGTACATGCGTTTCCAAACCCGCCGCTACATAAATGAATATACTGCTTATAAATAAAAAAAATTTCGTTGGGTGTGCATGTTGTGTGACAATGTGAATATTTATTTGTTCTTTTACTTTTTGGGAAATTCCACATGGTACCCCTCTACTTTTGGCTTTTTCACATGGTACCCAAAATATTTTTCCAAATCCGCGTGGTACCCTTTTATTTTTACCTGTTACCAGTTCGTGCCCTTTTCACTGTTCTTCCGTTAGTTATTCGTGCATTTACTAATATATTCTTAATGAATCCCCAAAAGTACATGACCCAACCCACCTCTCTTCGTTTTCTCTCTCCTCACCCCTCTCCCTCTCCATTTTCTCTCTCCTCACCCAATCCGAATGTTAATTCTGTGGTTATGATGGGTGGATTTTCAAGTAGATTTGAAGAGAAAGAACCCCAAATTTCTAGTAGCTCCCTTCATCTCATCACCTAATTTGAAAATTAATTTCGTGATTGTTATAGTGGGTGGGTTTTGTGGTACATTTGAAGAGAAAGAGTGAAGAGAGTGGGTGGGTGGATTTCATGGTGGGGGCTGGTGGGTGAGTTTCGTGGTGGGTGGTGGTTATGGTGGGTGAGGTTTGTCTCTCTCTATTTTCTCTCTCCACACCAATTCGAAAATTAATTCTGTGGTTGTAATGGTGGGTGGGTTTTGTGGTGGATTTGAGGAGAGAGAGAGAGAGAGAGAGAGAGAGAGAGAGAGAGAGAGAGAGAGAGAGGGTGGGGCGGGTTCACTTGGTGAGGGATGTTAGGTGCTGGTGACGGTGGGGTGAGTTTCGAGGTGGTTATGAGGAGAGGGTGGGGTGAGTTTCATGGTGGGGGCTGGTGGGTGGGTTTCGTGGTGGGCGGTGGTTATGGTGAAGTGGGTTTTGTGGTGATTTGAGAGAGAGAGAGAGAGAGAGAGAGAGAGAGAGAGAGAGAGAGAGAGAGAGAGAGAGAGAGAGAGAGAGAGAGAGAGAGAGGTGGAGCGGGTTTTCGTGGTGAGGCCTAGTAGGTGGTGGCGGCGGTGGGTGGTTCCCGTGGTTCTGAGTTTCAGGGGTGGTAAGTGGTGGTTAACTGGTTATGGTAGGTGGGTGGTCGTTATGGTGTTATGGTGGATTTGTGGTTTAGGGATTTGACGAGAGAGAGAAGAGGGTGAGTATAATGTGGTGGTGGGTTGTGGTGTGGCGGTTTTTGGGATGGTGGTGTAAAGAGGATGGTTTGGGGGTAGTTTCGTCAAATTATAGGAGTCGAAATAAATAAATAAAAAAAACGTAAAAACATAACTAACATGTGTGGACACCCTAATCGGTTCTCATCCCCTGGCACCGCAAAGCCCGATGATGATGGTGATGGATTAACATGGACGTAAGTAGAAAAGGACATTGCTCGGAAATCTAAACCAAATTACTTGAAACCTCAGTCTTTGGATAACCTTTGTTATATGGATTCCAACGCCTTTGACCATGCCTCAATCAGGTTCCCGGATCAAGAGATATCGTGTCTTAAAAATTTGGGTCAAAACCGCTCAATCCCGACTCCTTGGGTCAGCCCAAGGGCAATTTTGTAATTTACTGAGCACAAAAAGTCAAAAAAACCCTAGCCACGCGCGCGCCTCTGGAGGCACACGCGTGATAGCGGGGGCCCTCAAGGCAGCCACTGGGCCCTAGCCGTCTTCCGGCTGGCCGCTGGACCTGTTTTTCGGTTGGGCCGAGTTTCGGCGCCGGGTTTACAACCCTAAGCCCCTAATTTTGTCCCTTATAGATATAAATACTCCCTTTCACCCTCTTTTGAGAGAGGTTGGTCAGTTTATAATTTTGAGAGCAATTTGAGAGCACAAATCCCCCAAATCATAGAGAATTCAGATTTTGAAGACTCAAGCAAGCCATTGCACCCAACCTACCACCCAAGATTGAAGAGCAATTCCAATTCTACTAGTCCTGTTCGAATAGAACGTCCAGGTTAACCATCCCGAGAGCCTAAATCTCTTATTAAACTTCTTCTTTATTATTTATAATCATGTTTTATTTAGCTTTTGATTATGGTTGAATAATTATGCATGTTTTGAATCTTTGTAAATAATTATGCATGTTAGTTTAATTTAAAGTTCACATCTTTTTATTAGTTTATGCAAGTTTGTATCTTTTTATTGTTTATGCATGTATGTAGCAACCTCCTAGGTTTTGTTTAGCATAAAGTTAATATTTTTGCATTGTTCTTCTGTTTAAGTTACTAACAAATTTATTGATGTGCATATGCAATGCTTAGCGCGTTTAGCAAAGTGTGGTAGGTTGGAGTGTTAAAATTATTGCTCTTATCTCTTGTTTGCTTTTGATAAATAGTATGCATGCGAATTGGATATAAATTGTGCAATGTGATAACGGTAGGTAATTTGGTTGTCTTTAACCCGCCTCGTTAATTTTAGGATCTTGGACGACCGAAAGTTTTATGGAAACACGTAGCATAAATAAATATTTGACATGGATAGGCTTAGAAGAGGCCGTTAATTCGGGCGATTTAGATGAGATTCGTTTTGTTTATTTCGTACTTACACCCCCGAACTCAATATTTAGCCCCATGGATATGAGTCAATTCCCAATAGGAATTGGGTGCACTTTTTGATGGTTTCCAATTGCTTCCCTAAAAATTGGTGGCGGCTTCATTACTTGCAAATTGTTATTCCCCATTATAATTGAATTTAAATTGCATATGACGTATTATTTAAAAACCATTAATTCCAACCAAATATCTCGATTCTAGCACCGGAAGGGCGAGGGTTCTTACAGTGGCGACTCAACTGGGGATAATTAACAAGAGGGTGTAATTCGAGCACCTATCCATGTCAATAATTTATTTTAGCTATTTGGTTCTATTACTGTATGTGTTTATATTCTTCGCTTTGCATCCATACCATTCATATTGCATGCGTTATCATCGCAAGATATCGAAAGACATCACCACACCATAAACAGGAATTACCCTTTGGAACATTGTCTATGACTTAGGCCGGGGACCCACTAGGTCCGAATTACCTTTGCACATAGTCGTGTTCCACCCCATGGCATTTACTTGTCTCCATTCGAGATATGTAAAATGGTACGTTTAGTTTTACTATGCATCCCATAGATGACGAAACGCTTCCGGTCGTGGGTTACCTTATCCAACCATAGATTGTGTCAAGCTATTACATTTAGTCCCATAGTCCATATTAAGGTGCTAATTGATTTACTTTCTATATTGTGATTGATTGTTTCCTTGCTATGTGATTAGTTTTCATAGAATATTAGGACTAGATCCCCCCTTAGGATTTTCTTTAGTCTGGTTTTGGGAAGGATTCCCTTTTGTGTGCTTGTGCGTTTTGTCAGGTTTACAAATAGATTCTATGATATTTTCTTTTTAGGAAATAGAATTCATGTATGACTCCAACGATGCTAGTTACCATATTAGGGAGACGTTCCTTACCATATGAATTAGATTGCGTGCAAATAATATATTCCCGTCAATGATCTTTCACAAAATAAAAAATAGAGTGTTATTTTATTTCCTTAAAGCAAATCAATAGTATATTTTCCTTTCTTAAATTCGTGAATTATATCCCATATGCGAGTCAAGAGTATAATTTTTAATTCTATAGAGTCGAAAAGATCATTGACTGGAATATACTATTTACATAAAATCGCGTCTCTCCTAAAAAATCACCATGTTGAGGATTAATGCTAGATTCTTTTCCCATATTTGTTTTTTTAAAATAAAATCTTTCTTTTGTGCAGTTTTCCATTTACTTCTTATTTTTTTAAACGGGCATTTTTATGTCCAGAATTGGTAGGAGTAAAGATCACGGTCCTAGAAAGTGGGAGAGGGACGAGTCCAGCAAGAATTGATGCGCAAGTTGTCATTCAAACCTTCACCGCAAGCACAGTTCGTGGGCCCTATTTGGCTCGAGTACCTTCGCACACCGACATTGTCACCTCATACCTTGCCACTCGATTCACCTAATGTAGACACCAAAAATTGTGTCTATAATAAGTTCCCATAAAAACCCGATGATGAAAGGATTGGATTTTGCTCGAACTTGGGTTGCGAGAATAAATGCTATGATGATTAGCCCGATTCATTTTAATTAACCAGTGGAAGCCTTTTGTATAGGTGATCCAAACCAGTTGGACTCAATTCAATTGGAATCCAAAACTGAGAGATAGGCCTCTTTGACCCTAAGGGCCCGAAAGGGAACCCAAACCCATGAGTCAACCCTTGGTCAAATAAGGGAACTCAGGCGCCTATACAGGCATGCCGTTCCAGGTCCAAGCGGCTTTACCGCTTGCCTTGCGGCTAAGCCGCTTGCCAAGCGGCTAAGCCGCTTGCCAAGCGGCTTGACCGCTTGTCCTGCCGGCATAGCCGCTCGGCCTAGTTGTATGGCCGCCTGGACCTTTTCTCGCAGACGGCAAATTCGAGGCCCATTCGATTTCCGTGCCAAACCCTGACAGCTCCCCCTCTTCTATATAAACAAACCTTAGGGTTCAGCTGAAGAGGTTGGACATTCTCTCTGAGAGGTTGGACATTCTCCCTGAGAGGTTGGGAATTTTAGAGGTTGGTCTTTTGGTTGGCAGTTTCTCTCTCTCTCTCTCTCTCTCTCTCTCTCTCTCTCTCTCTCTCTCTCTCACACACATTAAACCAGAAATTCTGATTTTACTCATTCTTTAGGCTAGCCCTAGCACAACAAAATAAACCTTCACACTTCATCAAGAGCATGAATTCGATTAAGCAACATAACCCAATAAGTTCATTGTGAGGATCCAGCTAATCCAACCTGAGGGTTTTCAATAAATTTTATATTGCTTGTTATTACTAACGAATTTGGTTTATGTGATATGTACATGCATGGCGCGTTTTCGAGAAAAAGGGCTTGTATTAAGCCTAATTAATGGATGAATGAATGTTTTAAATTTGGCTTTTATTGCTTTTTATGATTAAATTATGTTTGTTTGTGGGTTGATTGGTGGATTATTTGTTTGTCTTCTAACTCGCCGGTTTTAGCATATTTATCATTTTCTAGCAATAAAAGCATGTAATTTGATAAATTGTTAAAAGTGGTCACAATAATAATGATTGTTCAACCCATTAGTCAAAACTAGGGATTTGGACAAATTAAACCCTGTTTGGAACCGTAGCATTAATAATTATATTGAATCGATCAGTAAAGGTTGTTGTTGTCAACGGGCGAGTTGGGTGCCTAACACCTTCCTAGCTCGTACTCACGCCCCCGAACTCAGTTTTGAAGTCAATTTCCCCAATAGGGATTAGGGTGCACAGGAATTGAGTTGACGTCTTTCTAGACTATCGACTTGATTCCAAGGTTTCCAAACTACCTTAAATTTGGTGGCGACTTCTGACAATCTTAATCATGTACTTAGTGCAAAAGGAAAATCTTCACGTGCATTCACACTCAAAGATTCACGAAAACCCGAACGACCGCGCTCTCCCAGGCTGCCCGAAACCCGAAGGCGGGGTGAAGGAAAAAGGGGAGAAAAATCCGTTAGCCTACACCTAAGTCCACTATGTCTGGAGATACTGAGAGAACCGCTGACCAAAAGATACACGACCTTTTAGCCCAATTGGTCGCCATGAATGCTAGATTGACTGATATGGAAGCCCGTGTCGCCAAGCTGGATCCCCTTACTAGGGACGAAGATGAGCCCAAACCAAATGAGGATAAGATTGAGACCTCCACTAAAGAGGTCCAAGAACTCCAAGCTAAGCTGAACAGGCTTGAGACCGTTCTAGGCAAGAGTCATGTCTTTAATGACATGATCATCAATTCTGAAGGCTATGCTCCCCACATCAAGGGAAAATTGCCCACTAAATTTTCCATGCCTGAAGTCCCTACATTCAAATGAATCGATGATCCACAAGATCACATTAGGGCTTTTACCACTCTCATTGGGCCTCAGAGGCATTGACCAAGAGTTGTATGTTCACCTCTTTCCCGAAACTTTGGACCCTGCTGTTAGGGTCTGGTTCTTCAAACTACCAACTCAAAAGCTGCAGAAATGGGAAGACTTAGCCACTTTGTTCCTGGAGATATATGCTGACAATGTCTTGCTTCCTATGAAATTGAGAGAATTGGACATCACCAAGCAAGGTGACAAATAAGGATTCACCAAGCAAGATGGAGGACCAAGGTTGCTGAAATGATTGATCGCCCATCTGAAAGGAATCAAATTAGAATGCTATTCCAAAACTTGGCGTCTGAATACCACGAGCACATGAAGTTTCAACCCATAACCACTTATGCCCAGCTAACTGAAGTAGGCATGGCCACTGAAGATGACCAACTCCAAAGAGGGAAGAACAAGGTCACTTACAATAACAACACAAGTAGCTACAAAGATAAGAAGTACACCAACACCAATCATGTCTCCACAAGTAGAGGAAATGAAGTGAATTCCATTGCCGACAGGCGTCCGAGATGGTTTACTCCCCTTGGAATGCCTTATGTCAAAACTCTAGAAAAATTAGTCAAAGGAGACTATTTGCACCCGATTGGGCCTACTCGTGATCCGCCCGTAGAGAAAAGATCGCCATATTGGAACGAGTCTGCATTCTGCAAATACCACAAAGGTCGTGGGCACGACACCGAAAAGTGCTACACTCTCAAGGAGAAAATTCAAGATCTGTTCGACAATGGCACCATACCATTACCGAAGGACGCACCGCCGCCCAGTAACAACAGTAATCCGCTTGGGAACTCTTTCGCCATTGACATAGAGGAAGGATTCGATCCATCCTATCTAATCACTCCTATTGGGCAAGTCATACCACCATACCCAAGCCCAAGGCCCACGATATACATTTGTGGCCTTTAGGATAGTGATGAAGAGGACAATGGACATTATACTGATCCCGAAGATGTGCTAACTCCTCAAGTCCATGACATAGCTAATGGCAAAGCTTGGTATGACATCTCCGACGACGAGAAAGATGAAGATGACAAAGCTTTGAACTACCTCACAAGGTCAGGCCGCCAGTTCAGGCCCGAAAACATCTACATGGATCCATCTCAAATCCAACATGTAGAGCCTGTAACAATCCCCAATAGGGATCCAACCCAAAGAGAGGCAACTAAGGAAGATGATAGAGCTAATATCCTTAGGCAATTGCAAAAGACGAAAGCCGACATATCCATTTGGCAATTGTTGACCACTTCTATCACTCATAGAAGGGTCGTGCTGGAAGCCTTGAACGCGACCACCATTTCTCCAAATGCTACTCCCGAGGATGTGGTTAATCTCATGGTCCAAGGAAAGTCATCTACACCCTTCACTTTTTCTAATAGGGATCTTCCACCCGAAGGCATCTACCACAACAAAGCCCTTTATCTAACTGTAATTTGTCAACAAAGACAAGTCCCCATGACTGGTTGACAATGGCTCTGCTGTAAACGTATGCCCCTTGAGGACTGTTGAATGCCTCAAAATAGACTGCAATAATCTCGCGTACTCCGCACAAGGGCTAAGAGCTTACGACAATTCCAAAAGAAACGTCCTAGGCACATTTTCCATGATATCAACATTGGGCCCATTGAAAAAATGGTCCATATTCACGTCATCGATATTCCGGTCACCTTCAATCTACTTTTAGGAAGGGCTTAATGCTGTAGCCTCAACCCTCCACGAAAAGGTGAAGCTATCTCTAGCAGGATCCACTCTGGAAGTCTGTGCTGATACCATGGTAGCCCAGATAGAAAAAGCTCAAGTCCTAAAGATAGAGCATAACAAGCAAGATGAAGAATTATGGGGCTTTGAGAAGATAGCCTTCATAGAAACAATAGAGCCCACGCTCAATGTGAATGCTCTACTTAGAAAGCAAGGTCACTTTCCAGGCACCACTTTGTGTCCTCGCCCCAAGGTAACCCAGTCATGCTGGAACACCAAGATAAAAAATGATCTATTTGGGCTAGGCTATAAGCGCACAAGGCAAGAGATCCGAGCTACATATCCAAAGAAGTGGCTAGAAAGAAAGCCCGCGCGGCCAACAAACTCATCCCACATAACATGGATCCTTATCCTCTAACTCTCAATGGGAAATTTCTCCAAGAAGGCGATCCATATCCCTATTATGGATTCCTATAACCTTATACGATCAACGGAATTCTAGTTCCAGGCTTTGAGTCATTTCAAGTCTGCTTCACTATGAGTGAAGATGCACCAATACCTCTCAAAGAGGACCAATCCACTAAAGATTGGGCTAATGACATGGCACCCAATGAATTTGGGCTACTATTTGGCGAAGAGTGTTGTCAATACGACGAGGCAACAAACAAACTTCCCCTTACTGTGCTTTTTAATGAAAGTTTCAACCCGTCCAAGCTGATCGCCCCAATCAGGCCCGACCGCGCCACCTGGAAGCATGAGACGAAGTGGGCTCCAGTCAAAGGAGTCAAGTACAAGTTCAAAATCCGCAATGGTCCTTTAGAAAGGCCAATTCTGATTCTGACTCTGATTCCGAGTCCAATTCTGATTCTGAGTCTGTTATCCTTGAAGTGTCGGGTAGTCCACCCCAGTCTATTCTTTTTTCTACTAAGGTCGTTACTGATGACCTCATTGATGTATTGTCCGCTTCTATTAATGTTATGAGTGCCGATTTCGCTTACTAGGATTGCCTTATTGCTACTAATTCAGAAGACATAACGAAATTGCCAAAAGAAGTCATTAAAGCATTAATTGAACATGAACAATAGCCTTCAATAGTCGAAGAAACAGAGACAATAAATATTGCAACTCATGATGAGCCATGCCATGAGCAAATAGGCTTGTCTTTAACTTCTAATGAACGCGAACAACTCGTAACACTCCTAAAGAATTATACAGATGTTTTCACCTGATCCTACAAGGACATGCCTGGTATAGACCGCAACATTGCCCAACATACCATCCCGCTAAAACCCGACTGCAAACCAGTCAAATAAAAGCTAAGGAGAATGAAACCAGAGTGGGCCCTTAAGATCAAAGAGGAAGTCCAAAAACAACTCGATGTAGGCTTCATATGAGTGGCCAATTACCCTGATTGGGTAGACAACATCGTTCCAGTCCCAAAGAAGGATGGACGGGTGCGAATGTGCGTGGATTTTAGGGACTTAAACAAAGCAAGTCCCAAAGATGACTTTCCACTACCCCATAGAGATGTTCTAGTAGACAATACAGCAACACACACCCTCTTATCATTCATGGACGGGTATGCAGGATACAACCAAGTTCTGATGGCCAAAGAGGATGAAGAGAAAACCACTTTCATCACACAATAGGGCACTTATTGCTACACCGTAATGCCATTCGGGCTTAAAAACGCAGGGGCTACATATCAAAGAACCGCGACAACCCTGCTCCACGATATGATGCATAAAGAAACTGAAGTATACGTGGATGACATGATCAAAAAGTCCAAAGATAGAGAAGGGCATGTACCCTCACTTCAAAAGTTCTTCAATAGGCTTAGGAAGTACAACATGAGGCTCAATACCAAAAAGTGCGCATTCGGAGTTACATCCGACAAACTTTTAGGATTCGTCATAAGCACCAGAGGAATCGAGATTGATCCATCCAAGATCAAGGCCATAATAGATATGCCCCTGCCGAAAACAAAAAAAGAAATCAAGGGCTTCTTGGGAAGAATCCAATACATCAGCAGGTTTATTAGCAAATTAACTATCACCTGCGAGCCTATATTCAAGAAGCTTAAGAAAGAGGTAAAAACGGAATGGGACGAGCAATGCCAAAAAGGCCTTGAAAAAATAAAGGCCTGAACCACCTGTACTCGTAACCCCCACTCCAGGCATGCCTCTAATTGTCTACCTTACTGTCACAGAAACATCAATGGGGGCCATGCTAGCCCAAGAAATAAACAAGGAAGAGAAGGCCATCTACTATGTGAGCAAGAAGTTTCTAGAACATGAAATCCGCTATTCCTCCCTAGAGAAAACATGCCTAGCCTTGGTCGCCACGACCAATAAACTACGACATTACATGCTCAAACACACGATCCACATAAGATCCAGAGAAAATCCTTTAAAGTACATATTTGAAAGGCCCATCCTAAATGGTAGAATAGCAAGATGGACCATCCTTCTATCAGAGTTCGAGCTCAAATTTGAACACCAAAAAGCATTTAAAGGACATGCTATCTCAGAATACCTAGCCGACCAAGCTATAGACGAGCCCGATCGCAAAGAAGAATACCACTTTCCATACGAAGGGGTTATGACCTTAGATATCGAGACCTGGCAACTTTACTTCGATGGAGCATCTAACCAAAAGGGCTTTGGAGTAGGAGTACTAATAGTGTCTCCTGACGGTGCACATACACCCATTTCGGTCAAGTTAGACCACGAGGTCACCAACAATGGCGCGGAGTATGAAGCTTGCATAATAGGATTGCAATCCGCCATAAGCCTTGGCATTAAAACGCTTCGAGTCTATGGTGTCTCTTCGCTTATAATCAACCAAATTTTCAAAGTATGGAAAGTCAAAAGTGAATCCTTGGCACTCTACCAAGAATACTTAGACAAAATCATATTGTATTTCAACCAAATACATTTTACATACCTCCCATGGGAAGATAACCAATTTGCAGATGCCTTGGCCAAATTAGCAAGCATGATCAACATACCCAACTCCATTCGAATGATGCCTATTTGTGCACAAAGAAGGTCCGAACCTTCATACTACGATGCTTTGGAGGTATTCCGTGATGAAGAAGATGAATGGTACACTGATATAAAGAACCTACTCGTCCATCAAATTTACTCTCATGATTCAAGCCCTAGAGCCCAAAAGGCACTTAGAAGGCTCACGGCCCAATTCATAGAGGTACAAGGTCAAATATACAAGAAAACCCCAAACGGGATTAATCTCTTATGCTTAAGCACCGAAATGGCCCATAAGGTCTTAAGAGACGTACATGGAGGAGTCTGTAGATCGCACATGAACGGTATGATGTTATCCAGGAAGATAATCAGGCTTGGTTATTATTGGACCACAATGGAGAAAGATTGTTGTGAATTTGTCAAAAGATGCACACAGTGTCAAACACACGCAAATCTACAACACATGCCACCAAGCCCATTATACACTTTCACCTCACCTTGTCCTTTCTCCGCTTGGATAGATATCATTGGCAAGATAACCCCAACCGAAAAAGGGGGCCACGAATACATTCTAGTTGCAATTGACTACTTCAGCAAGTGAGTCGAAGCGCAAGCATACGCAAAGCTCAAAGCAAAACATGTAGTCAAGTTCATCAAGAATAATATAATAGCTAGGTATGGGGTCCCCCAAGAGATCATTAGCGACAATGGGTCACACTTCATGAAGGAAGTAATCGAGCTCCTAGCCCTGTTCAAGATCCAACATCGAAAATCATTTAGTCAATGGAATGGAAGTCGTATTGCCAATTGAGTTAGAGGTCCCATCTCTACGGATTGTCTTGGAAAGCCAAATCCCAGAAGAGGATTGGGTCCAAACCCGTTATGACCAATTGGTCTTGCTAGATGAAAAAAGGTTGCAAGCTTTGCACAATGTGAGAATCTATCAAAAAAAGGTAACAAAACACTTCAACCAAAGGCTCAAGATGAGAGATCTCAAAGTTGGAGATCTGGTTCTTAAAGAAGTAAGGGCCAATGTCACTGACCCAAGAGGCAAGTTTAGACTCAATTGGTCCGGTCCTTTTCTCATCATAAAGATCCTAACTGGTGGAGCTGCAAGATTGGCAGACTTAGATGGGATTGAGTTTAGTCAATGGATAAACATGGATCAATTAAAAAGGTTCTATGCTTAGGCAAGACACCCAATATAGCACTTTCGAGAGGCCCACATAAGGCTAAGTAATCCCGAAAAAAAGAAAAAAAAAAAAAAAAGAAAAAAAGAAAAAAAGAAAAAAAGATTCAATGTTAAAAAACGCACGGATAAGAACTACGAGCGGCCTGATTCCCCTAAAAGGATACGTAGGACAACCCAATTGCAATTGGGCCCGGCCCCTTCATTATTTTTGCGTTCAAAAGTTGTTAAAAAATAATAACGAATAAATAAGTCAAGTTGCAATAGTAAACAAAATTGAGCATGTCTCCATAAATGATAATAAAGCCTATTACAAATGACTTGGCAATTCTAATAATGCAAATATTTAAATCGAAGTCTAAAAGGGGCACATCACCCTTATTGAATTAAAGCAATACAAAAGGCAATCCTAAGCTAGACATGCTCCAAAAGAGTAATTTTTAGTGGACTACTCCATAACTTCGGTAGTAGGGCCCGCGTCCTCCATAGGCTCATCCACTTTTGGGCCCTCCGCATCACGTTCCTTGGGAGCCCATCTCTCTCGAACTATAGGCTCTTATTCTTCAACCTCCATTAGAGGTGTGCTTGAAGACGCCTCATGATCATTGGCCCGGATTTGGGGCTCCTTTTGCGGCTTAGTAGTAATCTTTTCCAAAGCTTTCTTGGCAGTTAGGTTTAGAATGCCTCTCACATGCCTTAGGCTTGCTTTGACCGATTGGGCCTTAAGATCACCTTGTTCAGACTTCCTGCATGCACAACGACCCTTTGCGGTCTTGCAATCCATCCAATCCTCATAAGCCGAAGATATGGCCGTAGATGCCTTGACATGAGGAATAGTCCACTTAGGACGGCGATCCCATTCACACTCCCATGATCTCACCATACTAATTGTCAAGATTCGCGTGGTAGGAGAAACACTGTCCTTTTGTGGGATAATTTGACGTTTCCCATATTGTTGCATAATACGGCTAGGAAATATATAAGTTGAGTTATGGAGGCCAAGGACTTGATAATATCCCGTATCCTTGCTACATACGATTGCGGATTTTAGACCCCACCACTTAACGGTCCATCGTAGCAAAGGACATGCTTTAAGATACCCACGCCACTCATCAATGATGGATTCGTAATATAATCTCCGACGTGCGGGAAAATGCTTTGGTTGATATTTGAGCGCATTGGCGGGCCTCTCAATGAAGCACATATGCTCAAGAAGCCATATCTACAAAAAGGCAACATATATAAAGTTAAATATCCATCAAAGATTCAAACTTTATTAACCAAAAAAAATTCAAAGCAAATTATTCAAGCACTTACTTAGAGAAGAAGAGGGCTTCCCGTCCATCCACCGAGCGATGGCTCTTGTTTCTTGCAGTCCAAGCAAATTAAGGTTTCACCACGAACAAGAGACATAGGAGTAAAATCGTTTTGAATTTGTTCAACAATTCAAAGCACGTTAGTTTTACCATTATTACCTCCACCAACAAAGAGATACCTATGCAAGAGATATAAAATAAAGGCGCGCTTATAATAGGTCTCACTCATCACATCATGATTATCCCTTACCTTGGGGAAGAAGATGTCGTTACAACATTGAGGTCTAGCTCACCACTCCTAGCCACGGAGGAGGCTTGCATTGGTGATAGGCCAAGATACCTTTATAGTAGCCTTCAAGATTTTCCCCGAGCCATGGAGTTGCGAGAGCTTGGTCATGAGGAAACCCAAGGATAGCGGCAAATTCTTCGGGAAGAGGACATAATTCATTATACCCAAATCGGAAGACATAAAGTTTATAGTCCGAAAACAAAATTGCGGCTTCAAGGAGATTCCATACGATTTGAACTTTTTAAGGTGGAAGAGAGCATTCGAGTGGAAAGGCACAAGTCTCATCCTCTCTTCGGGGATCATGGATTGTAACCACTTGTCAAATTTAACATCAAAGTTTGTCAAGGCTGAAATCTAAGTTAATTAGGGAGTTTCTCTCTCTAAAAGCTCTCTATTGCTAGTTGATTATGAAGGTGATGTCCCAAAACCGGACTAACCCAAGGCTTATATAGGGCTCGCACGGAAAAAATGAAAAAATAAGGCAACCCGTCAAAAAGGAGGCTCCAGCGGAGCGGCCCCGATAGAGCAGCCCAGGCCCGGCGGCCAGCCGCTGAGCCCCAGAGGCACGCTGATGCGCCCCAGCGGCCAGCCGCTGGGGCTTGGCGGCCCCTCTTTTCGCCCCCGCTGCTTCGCGTGTGTCGCTGGATCGCTCCCGTTGGCCGCCGGACCCTTTTCTCGAGACAAGTCCCTTTTTCCGGTTTTGGACACTTTCCTTAACCGATTTGGACTCAATTTTGGCTCTTTTTCCTATTTCCACTATTATTTCTATTTTGTATTATTTCCTTAATACTAATGGAAACTCCACAATTTCCTTATTTCTTTTTGAATGATTATCATCTTTTTTTATTAATCCCTTTTATTTGTTATTTCCTTTTCATTTTTTTACCCCTTTCCATTTTTTAATTTTTTTTAGGGGGGATAGGGTACACCCAATTTTAACTTTTTGGTTGTACCATTTTTTGCTAAATGGCTACTCTTGCGCTTTTTCTCAGTAGGTGAGTTATACTCCCCTCTCCACCTAGCTACATAGAGTCTCTCTCTCTCGCTCTCTCTCTCTCTCTCCTGCCCATTCTCCCTCTCTCCTGCCCGGGGACCTCACCTGCCTCTCCCAGCTCCATGAAGCTCCGTGGAGCTGGGAGTATATAAAAATTTGTGGTTTTTGCTTGACTACGTGTGCATTTGCATTAGCCTAAATTATGTGCAAGTAACAATAAATAAGCAAGAAATATTTACAAGCAAAGTCCGAATGTTTGTTCAATACAAATGTTCAAGATGTATTTCACACAAATACATTGTCATAAAAACCATCACCCACATCATCATCCGAACGGGGCACCTCAAAATGGTCTTCTGACCTCCGCGCCTCGTCACCAAAGATCGACGCCACGACCTGGCTAGGGTCAAAAGATGAATGTCGGGTAAGCTCTCGGTATGAACTTCATTTCCCGGCATAGCTCGAATCATACCCCCACGAAGAACGAGGAGACATGAGACATGGGATATCCAGGTAGTAAAGGCATCATAGGAACAGGAACTGTGGGCTGGTAGTAAAGGCCACCATACGAAGGATATCCCGCATAACCGGGATAAGGAGGATTCATCGGCACATGCATGGGACCAAGCTCGACATACGAAGTCATCCTACTCCCACCAGAGCGGTCCGACCGATGCATAGGTACCCTCTCTCTCCTAGGATTCTCCCTCCGAGGGCTCCTCTCGTGCGAAGGACTACGCCCAGGAGAGCTCACACCCTCATCATCCGACAGCACCACCTGTCGTGACCGACGAGAAAGAGGTCGACGGTACTCAACCTGCAGCCCACAGAAAGTTATAAGACACATTTCTCAAAGCATGCAACTTTGAAAATGCGTATACAAGTTTACCTTGTCCAGGTCAACTTTTGAGCAAGTACCCTTCGAGAGAGCTCGATCCAAGACTTCATGGCATGCATCATCTTGAAGACCTTCCCGGTCTGCTCACGATCAAGCTGCATAAAGAAAAGTTAGTACGAGCATATAATATAATAAGGCATTGCACATTTCAGCAAAATTACAAATTTACCCCTGGATGCCCAACGGGAAGAGGAAGGCCCTGGATGTCCTCATCAAGGTTCTCCGTCATAGGGATCTCTCCCCAACATTCCTTTTCGCCGTGATCCCGACGTCGGACCAGCATGTCCGGGACATCCACCTCGATGTCATCAACCCGAGGCTCCTACAAAGTAAGTGAGTTAATATCAAACAAGGCAAGAAAGGCATTGAATATCAAACATAAATTCTTACCTTCAAGCCCACAAATGAAGGCATGACACGATCACGACGAAACTGCTTATAGTGCCCCGCAAGGTCCTCCGCAAGCTCCCTCAAATACCGCATAGCATCTGAGCCCACCATGGCCTCCGCAACCTGCTCGCGAGATAAGCACTTCACCAAGAACATGGACGAGGGAGGATCCAAAGGAATCCTCGGGCCCTCCAAATCGGGATAAACCTAACAAAAGATCCGCTCCCTAGGTACCACTCAAAGAAGAACGGGCCCGCAATCAGAATCCTCTGAAGGTCCACCGCCCTAAAAGCTAGGATGGCGTCCGGAGCCGACCCATGATACTTCGCCAATGGGAAGTAGTCAATCTACACAAGCATGCAACATCAGGTATTTCCACACCAAGAAATACTATCCATGCAATCCAAAAGCAAATATTACATTTTTACCTTGTGCCAATCCATGCGCAAGAGGGCCTCCCTGTACTGCTGGAGAGTATGCAGAGTCGCAGGACCCCTATGGCGCCATGCCCTAAAAACCGAGAAGTCCAAGACCCAGCCCGTGTGCGCCAAGTCCAGGAAATGCTCGAAAAACCAAGGCTATATTCAAAACATGAAACTAAGCATCGTACACTTACATCATGCATATCACGCAAAGCAAATGCAAAGAGAAAACGCACCTGTAAAACCTTCCAAAAGCCGCATTAGCTCACGGGAGGAAGGTTCGCCTGCTTGTACCACTTGTCATTCACGCGGCAGGTATACCGGATGCATCTCAGGAGGTTGGCGTAGCCCGGCAACCCCCAGTTGTACTCTCTCACTCTCTCCCAATCCAGTAGACTCGGGAGGTAGATGGCATGAATGCGCTCCCCCTTGTCACTAAAGATAGTGAGGGCGATGAGGTAGGCGATAAACACCCTCGCCTTTTGCTCCACCGAGGTATTCCTCTTATACCTTGGGTCTTTGAAAGCAGTGAAAAGCTCGCTATAAGAACGATAGTGGTGACTCCAAGTGTTCCCCCAAGGGCTGAAAAGCTCCACCAACTCTGTCTTACGTTTCCAAATGGAAACGTCATAAATAATGGTCGTACCCACGCAAGGTACCCCGGCCAACATCGCAAACTCCGAAGGAGTAATCATCATTTCCCCATTAGGGAAATGGAACGTATTGGTGGTGTCCCAAAAACGCTCCAAGGACAACCGAACGATAGGGGCCCAAACCCCGCATTCAAAACCGCATATTGCACCTCTTTGGGCAATGTTTTGAAAAGCTTAATCGAAGAACCATAGTTTCCATGGGCCTTCAAATTCCCATCAGGTCCTATGATCAAATTTGCAACCCCTTAGGTTCGCATTTCAATCTAATGTTCAATCCTAAGCATGTTTCTAAGTTCGTTCATGCAACGCAAGATCACATGCGCTACAAGCTTGACAATTGCATACAAATTCTATACAAATTCTATTCAAGGCAAGCATATAAACTCAAATTCAATGCATAAAACTATAAATTCAAAGGCTTGAAGACTTACCACGAACTTGGAAGCCCGAGAACTCAAATGAGTCGTCGGTCGGAAAAGAAACTCCGATCGATCACAAACAATGTCGGGCATCCTATCCGACCGGGTGTATCAGTCTTGAGGAAAAGCCACATTAGGCTTCCTCTTTGAAGGCTTCACATGAGATGGAAAAGCCTTAGTGAAGATGTCGATTTCCTCGACCTCCTCTTGCACCTCGGTCCTCCTACTCCTCCTCTTTCCCAATTTTGGAGCCATGGAAGAAGGATGAACAAGCAAGCAAGAACAACAAGCAAAAATCGAGGATTTTTGGAGTTCCTCTCTCCAAGGGTTTGAAAAACCCACTCTCAAATTCACCCCAAATTTGTGAGAAATCACAAATAAACTTCAAATTATGCAAATATTATGCAAAAGCAAGCAAAAAGGAGCAAATTTGAGCAAGAATTGTAATGTGGGCAACAATGGAGGTATAGAGAGAGAGTCTCAAAATTTTGGGGAAGAAATGACCCAAAATTCGGCTTTCTCCCAATTAAACCCCAACCCGCGCCACTAAACCAGCCCAGCGGCCCAGCGGCTGGCCCCGGCAGCTATGCCGCCAGGCCGGGCGGCTGCTCTCAGCGCCTCCGCAACGCCAGATGAGCCGCTGAGCGGGCCCCATAAGGTCGCTCGACCCTTAGCGGCCCTGCGCATGGCCGCTGGACCCATTTTCCCTTCCGTCTCTCACGGGGCGGGCCCACGAGTTCATATTTCGCGCGGGATTGCATTTCTCGACCGTTAGAAGCCCGGGAGATACGGGCATGTCACCAAAAAATGACTTTTTGGCCCCCGCAACACGGTTTCCTATCCTAGAGACTCGGTATTCTCTAATTTTCGCAGGCACAGGCATACAATCTAATTTTCGCAGGCATAGGCACATTATCTAATTCTTGCAGGAATAATTTTCCAAGACACAGGCATTACTAAAGCAGAGCTATGCAACGCTCTTTGACGTTGAGAATGTTAAAATTAGTGTCACGTTGGCACCCGCAAAGTAGAGCTAAGCAACGCTCTTTGACGATTGAGGCTATTAAAATTAGCGTCACGTTGGCACCCGCAAAGCAGAGCTACGCAACGCTCTTTGACGTTGAAGCTATTAAAATTAGCGTCACGTGGGCACCCGCAAAGCAGAGCTACGCAACGCTCTTTGACGACGAGGCTATTAAAATTAGCGTCGTGTTGGCACCCGCAAAGCAGGTAACCCTGACCACAGGTGGTCAGGACTTACTTTTTATCTTGTCTCTAACATAAAGCATTTTCAAAAAAAAACACTATAGGCATTTTTAGCAAATACTTTGACCTTCGCTTTCACAAGTTCGGCCAAAGTGGGGACTTCTGTAGACACCCTAATCGCTTCTCATCCCCTGGCACCGCAAAACCCGATGATGATGGTAATGGATTAACATAGATGTAAGTATAAAAGGACATTGCTCGTAAATCTAGACCAAATTCCTTGAAATCTCAGTCTTTTGATAGCCCTTGTTATAAGGATTCCAACGCCTCTGACCTTGCCACAATCAAGTTCTCGGATCAAGAGAAATTGCGTCTTAAAGATTTGGGTCAAAACCGCTCAATCCCGACCCCCTTGGTCAGCCCAAGGGCAACTTTGTAATTTACTGAGCACAAAATGTCAAAAAACCTAGCCACGTGCGCGCCTTTGGGTCGAGCGGCTAACGCTGTCAACCCGGCGGCACACGCGTGACAGCGGGGGGCCCTGAGCCCCAGCTGCAGGCGCTGAACCCCGGCGGCAACCGCTGGGCCGAGTTTCGGCGCCAGGTTTACAACCCTAAGCCCCTAATTCTGTCCCCTAACTCTATAAATACTCCATTTCACCCTCTTTTGAGAGAGGTTGGTCAGTTTATAATTTTGAGAGCAATTTGAGAGCACAAATCCCCCAAGTCATAGAGAATTTAAATTTTGAAGACTCAAACAAGCCATTGCACCCAACCTAGCACCCAAGATTGAAGAGCAATTCCAATTCTACTAGTCCCGTTCCAATAGAACGTCCAGATTAACCATCCTGAGGGCCTAAATCTCTTATTAAACTTCTTATTTATTATTTATAATCATGTTTTATTTAGCTTTTGATTATGGTTGAATAATTATGCATGCTTTGAATCTTTGTAAATAATTATGCATGTTAGTTTAATTTAAAGTTCGCATCTTTTTATTAGTTTATGCAAGTTTGTGTCTATTTATTGTTTATGTATGCATGTAGCAACCTTATAGGTTTATTTTAGCATAAAGTTAATATTTTTGCATTGTTCTTCTATTGAAGTTACTAACAAATTTATTGATGTGCATATGCAATGCTTGGTGCGTTTAGCAAAGTGTGGTAGGTTGGAGCATTAAATTATTGCTCTTATCTCTTGTTTGTGTTTGATAAGTAGTATGCATGCAAATTGGATATAAATTGTGCAAAGTGATAATGATAGGTAATTTGGTTGTCTTTAACCCGCCTAGTTAATTTTAGGATCTTGGACGACCGGATTTGTATAGAACCACATAGCATAAATAAATATTTGACATGGATAGGCTTAGTAGAGGTCGCTAATTCGGGTGATTTATATGAGATTTGTTTTGTTTATTTCGTACCTACACCCCCGAACTTAATATTTAGCCCCATGGGTATGAGTCAATTTCCAATAGGTATTGGGTGCACTTTTTGATGGTTTCCAATTGTTTTCCTGAAAATTGGTGGCGGTTTCATTACTTGCAAATTGTTATTCCCCATTTTAATTGAATTTAAATTGCATATGACGTATTATTTAAGAACCATTAATTCCAACCGAATATCTCGATTCTAGCGTCGGAAGGGCGAGGGTTCTTACAACATGCCTCATCATAACTTAACGGGACAAACTAATAGAAAATGGCTAAAAAGGGCACGGTCAGGAAATGGGTAAAAACATAAGGGTACCATGCGAATTTGAAAAAATGTTTTGGGTACCATGTGGGAAAGTCAGCAGTTGTATTGTGGAATTTCCTTTTACTTTTTCTAGGCATAATGTAACCTACCTCGAGTTTTCAAAGAGATATAATATATTTAGTAAAGAACTCGCACTCAGTACGGAGAGGGAGACGAGTCCATATGACACCGCACCTTCTAACCTAGCTAGACCCCGAACTTATACATTTGGTACCGCAGACTAGTCAATTATATTTCGTGTCTTATCGCCATGGAGTCAATATTGGATTTACAAAAAATTTTCATTATGTATTTTATATAACCCTTCCCTTTTAAGAACCCTTCCTTATTTGTTTTTTATATAAGGTGGCGACTCTGATTATATTTTAAATTGTTCTCTTCAATGATCATCATCGGGGGACGTACCCTTTGGTATGTTATAAACTAAACGTTCATGGGCTTAACAAATTAAAATATCCAATATTAAGAAAGCCCGAGAATCAGGCGCCACACTAGTTAAATTGGTTTGGGTTTCGAAATAATTACCACCATGGTAATACCATTGACCAACAAGTTTTTTTCTTCACTAACCAGGTTTAAGTTGCTTAGGTAGAGACGATCTTTGTTGTATAAAATCACCCTTGGGTCTGGCATGTTTATCCCGCTATGATCGAAACCATAAGCATTGTGGCTTGACAATTGACAATAATCACCTTTAACAGGTCGAGTTTTCCAATTAAAATTACACCTTCAGGTTGTTTTTGTTTGAGGTTGATCGAAAATGTTAAAAAGAACCATGAAATAATCTTATGTCTATAATTTATTCCTTTAGTAAGTAACAAGATGAGATGAGAAAGAATGTCTGTTGAGATGGCTTTTTTTATTTTTCTACCATGTGGTTGTACATGTGTTCTCTTTCGGCATTACATGTTTGCATAAATAGTCCCTCTCTTTTCTCTGAATCATTTTCTTTCTATGGATTCTTTCCCTCACTTTCTTCTCCCTCCACCCTGTTTTCCCCATCAGGCTCTCTAATGTGAGATATGTTTGGGGATTAAGAAATATCCTGATGAGCAAACCTGTTATATCATCAGAGTCGGTCTCATACAAGGTGTTTGGATGGTGGAGTGATTGATGAACTCTGGATGCCAGTAACTGGGGACGAGAGTTTTGAGACTAGTTGATACAAAGGCACGTGTGCAGCCTAGGCTTCCTGCTGAACCACAACGCAAAAATGGGAGGTAATTAGTTACTAACATGTGCTTGGCATGAGTATTACTTAATGGTACATCATCATTTTACCAGCTTGTTATTATAAATCTATTCTTTTGCAATTTACGGTTATGGGAGCATGCTCCAATTGATGTGCTACAAGACGCTTTGTGGGACAATTTAGAGTATGTTTGGTCTAACTTGTAGGTAGCTTTTACTTTTTCCCTCAAAAACCACCCTCTCCACTTTATCCTCACCTCCATTTTCAACTTCCAAAAAGTTTAAAATACTCTCAAGGACCCCCTAGAAGCCCCAAAAGTAGAAGCATCAAATTAGAGCTTCTACTTTTAGGCCTCTCAATGGGTGTTTTGAGCTTCTTCGAAGCTGAAAATGGGAGTGAGGAGGAGGTGAAGGGAGTGATTTGTGAGGAAAAATAGGAGAAAAAGTAGAAGCTATTCACAAATTAGGCCAAACACCACCTTAGTCTCTGGTAGCTTTCCCTCGCAGGAAATTTTTGATTTCGTTTCCTTGAATTCGCAATACATTTTAAAAGATGAGATAAAGAAGAGCACAACTAACTCAGGTTTATCGGCTGTGGTGAGAGAGCAACCTTTTCCATTATATGTAGATGTATAATGAATTTTTTTGCACATGAATATACCGATTAGTTACTCTTCTTTGCTCCTTTCTTGTGCTTAGTGCCTCAATTGGATAAGCTGGCTTGGTGATTTGCTTACCCCAATATTTATCATTCGTGCAGACACTTGGTGAAGTTGTGAGATATTTCAGCACCGCTTGTTTTGTGCTGGCCCGGGCTCATGACCAGCTTCTGTTGAGGTGAGTGCTACTCTCCCACAGCTTTTAAAATCTTGCTTACGAGTAGAATGATCTGAAAGAATTTTCGTGTATTTATCAGCACCTTTCTAAGACTATTGAGTTTCTGAGAATGACTGAGATAGCCTACGAAAGTTTGATCTCTAACTCTTAAGTGCTCAGTGGCAATATTATTATTATTTTCTTTTTTGTAATAGTTTGATCTAGCCATCTTCTCTGAAGTAAGTTTGTGATAAGTACATGCCTTTGCTTCAAAAGCTGATTGTTTAAATTTTGATACAATATTGTAAGAACCCTCGCCTTTCGGTGCCTAATTAAATAATATATTAGAAGTTCTTAAATAAAAGAGATTGATATTGCTTATGATTATTGCATGATTAAGGGATTATTGAACAAATGAAGTCGGTACCCATTTTTAAAGAAACAATTGAAAACTATCAATGTGCACCCAATTCCGATTGGGAATTATGACTCATATAACCCAAAGGCCAAAGACTGAGTTTGGGGGTGTGGGTACAAAAAACAAAATAAATTCTATCTAAATCACCCGTAATAACAGCTTCTACTAATCTCATCCATGTTGATTTTGAATTCACGTAATAAGGTTCCAAACAATCCGGTCGTCCAAGATCCTATATTAACTAAGTGGGTTGAACAAACCAAATTATTTAAGTTATCACTTTGCACATGATTATCCAATTGCATGATTTGATTAATAGAACACAAACCAAAATAATAGAAATATGCTCTCCAACCTTACCATGCTAGCTTAATGCACCAATTGCCAATTTGCATGAATAAACGAGTTAGTAACTTCAATGAAAGTAAAACAAAAGATATAAATTCTAATTACATGTCAGTGTGCTAATTGAATTAACTAATAATGCAAACTATACAAAAATATGATATTTATACTATACATCATTAAACATAAGAAAACTAGAAATTAAACTAAAAAGTATGAAAATCATGTAAGGTTAATAATTGAACTAACCTATGCATGATAATCATGAAAACAATAATTAAATTAATCTAAACATGTTGAACTAAGTAAAATAATTAATACATGCAAAGAATATTAACCATGATCAAAAAAGTAAATAAAACATGATTTGAAAATATATTTAAGAGTTGAAAAGATGAGCCCTCAGGTTGAACCTTGATTGTACTAAAATTGTATGTCAATTGCTCTTGATATTGGATTTGATCTTGGGATGAGACTTGTTCTTGATTAGGATCTGGAGATGGGTTTGATTGATGTGATTAGGGTTGAATGGAAGAGAGGAGAGAGAGAGAGATTAGGGTTTGCTTGAGTTGAATCCCGTAATCCTGAGTTCTAGCCCCGTAAAAGTCAGCTTAGAGGGGTATTTATGTTGAAAAATTATGCTTTAAAATTTAATATTGGGACTTTTATTATTATTTGTTAGATGCCTAATTCCTATTCGGTAACATTTATTTGTGTACCAATTTAAAGGCTCTAACAAGTTAATAGTTTAGTGTCCTTTTATCTACATAAAATATTTTGTCTAAATATTCGGTTTTATTACCACTTAATGTTGGTTGATAAATGTTGGGATTTATAACGTTCCTTTGATTTATTTTTGTAACTGTTACTATTTTAATGTCCTTGTAACTCTTATTTTGATGGCTAATTAAAATAAGAGAGGTTATGATTTAACACTTAAAGTGTTGATTAGAAAAGGGAGTTTTAGCCATTCTTGTGGATGTATGGAAAAGAGCTATATTTCCAAGAAAAAGAGAGAAACACCTCTCTTCCTCCCTACTTTGCTTTATGAGATGACCGACTAATACAATTCCAACAAATATTACTTTGATGGTTTTTATACTATAAACTAGTATTTTGAGCATGGGCGATTCGGTGGTTCGGGAGAGCTATTGGCTGCACCTATAGCTTTCAACGGGTTGTTGTATCTGAGGTGGAGAACGCCATGATAACAAATTAAAGCCTCGTGCAGGAGGGGCGTTTCTTCTCCACGGAAAGTGTCCAACATGCCTAAACCCATAATCCCAACTAAAACAGGCTAATTCTAATCCTTACTCTCTTTTCTTTATATTGCTGTTCTATTGATCATATTGATGTATTTGAGTGTTTGATATACAAGAATTGTACTTGTATTGTTGTTATACATGTTGATGAATATAGTTAGGTATGTTAAATTGACAGTATTTCCATTCCCCTACTTATTCAAATAACTTTTTCCAACAATTTATAGGGATTGGCCCGAAGAAAATAGGAAATTAGGGTTCCCGGGCCAAAAATGGTGCCCAGCGGTTATGCGGAAACACGTTGGGCCCAGCGGCTACCGCCAGAGCTCCAGCTGTGGGGAAACTCGTCGCCGCTGCCACGAAAACACCGCTGGAGAGCTCGTTTGAGCTCTGATTGACCAGTATCTTGGTGCGTTGGATTCCTTGTACAAAGGGCTTTCTTTTGACAAATTTTGGGCTCATATAGAATAAGTATATTATGAGTTATGACCGGAACACTAGAGAGGTGTCCGTTTCAGAGCATTAATCATTCATCGAATCGTATCTCCTTCGTTTCTAATAGGATTTTGGCCATAATACATCATTGGAAAGATAGTTCAAAGGGAAATACAAGCCTAGTGGTCTCACACTCCAATTAATCCTTTCGTTGCTAAAATTCAGTCTTGAACCGTGATATGCGGGTATGGGAACATCGTTTTTAGCCCATAATTTCATTAAATCATAACTTTTGACTCCGATACCTGTTTGGAACAATTGTGATGGCGTTGAAAAGCTTATGAAAAGGGATATTTGATGGTATGGAATATGAAGGGTTCGGAATAAATATTGATAGTAAGACACAAATAAGCACAAGTATTTCGAGCATTGACATTCAATTTATTATGTTTATTATACGTTATCATCATTGGGCATTGAAAAATGAGGGGACACATTCGGGTATCTACAGAAGCCCCCACTTTGATCGAGCTCGATTAGAGAAGAGGTCAAAGTATGCACATTTTGAAGACATGCAATGCAAGCACATATTGAAACTGTCAATGAAGATGTCGATGTTGATGGTTGTCAGGATTGCCAAGTTGACTTGAATTGAGGACAACTATCAGAATCGCCAGATTAAATTTGAATATGGCAGTCGGGATCGCCAGTTATAGCATGCAAGGAACTAGTATGGATGAAGAGGTTCTTAAGGTGTATATCTTTTATTGATGAACCCATTGGTCCTATCACATTATATTGTGATAATCAAGCAACCATTCATTTTACTAAAAATAAGAGACTGTATAATCATAGGAGTCATATATCAAAGAAATATAATTATGTGAGAAAGGTTGTTAAAAAAGGCAGAGTGATTATTGAGTACATGCTAATAGATCAAATGTTGACAGATCCTCTTACTAAAACTCTCTCAGGGAAGAGAATTTGTCAACTCATGAGAGGTATGAGATTGCTACCAAATAAGAACTAATAGACTTGTTTTGTATCCTACTTCATCATAATTAATTTAATTTATTTTTTATTTAAATATTTTATGACTGAAGTTAAAGGGCAATGCAAACAAGATTCTATTGTGAAGTGTTGTCATAGAGGTGAAATAATTTCAGTGCATTTACTTATTTTCATAAAATCCCATATCTGACTTAATGCACTGTTTAATCCACAACAAGAATGTTGGATTTTAAATCCTTAACAATCTCTTAGTCATTTGGATGGAGTGATAAAGCGGTTGTGGACACTCTTGAAGAGATTGCCTTTACAAGTAAGAATGTTAGAGGCTTCATTCTAAGAGTTATTGGTAGGCTCTGAGAGTACTTGCTAAGACAGGATAAGCGCATGGCCCTGTTTATAACCCGCTATCTTTTTTGTAGATTAAGAACTCCTGTATAGTACGGACATTCTTCTTTAATAGAAAATGTTCAACTGTAAGGTTAAAGGGTATGTCCACCTTAGAGTATGCATTATGCAGTATATACTCAATACACTTAGAGAAGCACTTATTAGGATGTTTTTATTATTTGAAAATGAGTGGGGGATTGTTGTATATCAAAAATATTAAAGAATTTTCAAATAAATAGATATGATGTTTCATATTTATTCAAATATGTTATATGAGTATTTTCCTAAAATCACTATGAAAATACACTACATAATTAAATGTTTTCTTATGGTGGTAGATTGTGAGTCATCTCAAAATGAACCAATGTGTTTTCTTTTTTTGGTGAAGTGACATGCCTTCTACCAAGAGGCATGTATAAGTGAAACATTGTATCTTATCATTTCTAAATGAACAAGCACAAGTGAAACATGTGTCTTTTCATTTCCAAATGAACAAGCACATCTCTTAAGAAGAGATGCAATAGTTAAAATAACTACTGAGGATTTTGAGTGAGACCAACAAATGGACAATATTTTTATAACCATAAAATGTTTGGCTTTGTCATTTATCAAGTGTAGGATTAGAGAACTAGACATGATAACCTTATGATCACATCTAAAGCCTACACTACGTACACCGAGGCAGAAGTACTCAGAAGCAGCGCCAACAAATGGAAGTTGTGCTCTTTTTCTACAAAAGAATGGTAAATGTAAGGAAAATTGAAACTTGTGCAATCATTGTACATTAATATTTTTTTTTTTTTTTTTTGTGTCTATCTCTCTACTCTCCTATTTTTACTCTACTATAAATATCCCCTAAAATTCCAAGTAGCAAGGATATTTTTGTCACTCCTCTCATATAAAAAAAGGTTGTAATGTACAATTATTGTACAAAGTATCATTGTCCGTAATGTAAACAACACAATAATGTGTATTTGTCAGCATCCAATAGATTGTGGGCATTGTGAATGTCAGATTCTTTGCTTCAAGTATGATGTTACCAATCTACCTTACCTAGTGCTAGTGCCTTGTGTGGTTTAGTTCCCTATCTATCTCTATCTCTAATTCTCTATCCACCATAGAGTGCTTTCACTTTCTTTTCATGGATTTTCTTTGACTGATTATTGCATTGACTGGTCAAATGATAATGTGGACAAATCCCAAGAATTTTATGTCCCTACTTCCAACTATGTTTTGTATGTGTACGTGCATGGCCCACCTTAATTGCTTAATCAACCGACAATGATACTTATACAATGGTTGTACATTACAACTTTTTTTTATGTAAGAGGAGTGACAAAAGTACCCTTGCTACTTGGGATTTCAGGGGGGTATTTATGGTAGAGTGAAAAAAGGGAGAGGAGAGAGATAGACACAAAAAAAAAGTTGTAATGTACAATGATTGTACAAGATTTATTTTTCCCCCAATTACCAATTTGGTCCTTTAAATACCACCTTTGGACAATTAGGTCATTTAAAAAACACGTGGGTCGACTTGGTCCTCAAAAACGTAAATTTGAGCAGATTCCCCCTCAAAACCGAAATCTTTGGGAATTTAGTCTAAAAAATGATTTTTTGTATTTTTAGCCTATTTTTCATAATTACTTTTTATTTTTCTTTGTTTTCCCATTTTCTTTTTTCCTTTCCGAACCCTTTTTACTTTCCCTGCCCATTTTTTTTCCTGCTATCAACTGTTGCTTCATGGTTAATAGATCTACCCAAATACAATTTCTTGTTGTGAGCTTTCTAAAAAAAATAAAATAAAATCATTGTTACTCTGAGAAGTTTTAGCAGCCGCAGAATGAAAGGATGTTCTTGCTTTTGAAACTATCGACTCACCCTCCATATTTGCTGCTTCTCCTCTCCTCTGACCTCTCTACGATTTTCTCTCTCTTGAACCACCATTGATTTCTCCTTTTTCACACCATTTTAAAATTTAATTTATACACGCATAAGTTGAAGACGAATACGAATATGTAGATGAAGAAGACGAAGAGATGTAGACAGTAGTGTGGACTTGTGGGAATAAAATAAATGTTTCTTTTTCGATTTTAGATTTGGTAATTTTTCTTATTTTATTTGTGTTTTAAAAATGATCAGCCATCTCTTTTGGGGGTTTTCTTCTCTTCGTTGAGAACAATAACAACCACATTTGATGAACCATTGAGAGCTTTATGAGAGAAGAAGAAGAGGGAGAGAATAATGTTTTGTTTTTGAGAATCTGAGACAGCCAGATTGCTTTCTCAATCTCCATTGTTTGGATTGGATTTGTAAATTGTAATATCCAATTCCATTCAAATCCAATTCCATTCTCAAAGAAAAAGGTTGGGAAATTAAATGGGAAAGGAAAAAAGAAAATGGAAAGAAAAAATAATGAAAAAAAGTAATTATGAGAAATAGGACAAAATTACGAAAATAATTTAAAATTAATTTTTTAGATCAGATCTCTTAGGATTCCGGTTTTGAGGGGAAATTTGCTCAAAGTTATGTTTTAAAGGACCAAATCGACCCACATATTTTTTAAAGGACCTTATTGTCCAAAGGTGGTCATTTAAAGGACCAATTTGGTAATTTGGGATTCATTTTCCTTAATCTACTGGTCTTCAACTCTTCACTAGGAGTGTCACTGGCTCACTGCCCAGACCCCAGTCCCCAGCGGTACTAATTTTTTCAATTTTTTTTTTTGTGGGGCGAAAAGAACTCACAAGGATCTAGGGATGAGCACAATATGATAAGATATTGCACTATTAGCGACTGAATTTTTTTTGGGTGTGTTCTTTTTCCACTTTTTTCTACTGATTCTTACTGATTGGGTAAGGTTCTCTCACTTATTCCTACTTATTAGATTAGCGGTTGCCACTGATTTTCACTGACTGAGTAAGGTCTTGTCACTCATTTTCACTGATTTGGTAAGATCTTACCACTGATTTTGTGAGTAGGAATGTAAGTCCTACCACTGATCTCCACTGATTAAATAAGGCTTTGCCACTGATTCTGTAAAGTCTAGCCATTGATTCTCACTGATTGGATAAGGTATTGCTACTTATTTTCACTAATTAAATAAGGTCTAATAATTAAAAAAGAACACACCACTGATTCATCCTTTTCTTATTATTGGAAATTGTTTCTACTTCGAGGAATTAGAATTGGATTTGTTGGATACCCATCAGCTCTCACAAGTGCATATAAAAATATAATTTCATTATTTGTTGAAATCTAATAACTATATATTTTAATAATTAAAACTGACAATTATAATATCACAACAACAAATGTTAATTCCAGAAATATAACAAACTAGTTACATTCCCGTGCGATGCACGGTTTGTGTGTTAATATTAAATAAAATATTTGTAAATGTATATTTCAAGATATCTTTCGCATATGTCATATGATGTCATATCCCTTTAATATGGTACAAACCTACAATATTGCATCATTTGTAGGGTAAAGTACAAAAAATACTTCGTATACAATATCTCATTTATCGTCAATCATGATATAAATCTGCTGGTTTAGCAAACTTGTTTATTATTTTTATTGCAATTTACTCCACGATCTAGTGTCCAATATCCAGTCCAATATATCATCACTACCACTAATGCAACCATACTACTATTAAAATTTTACTGCGATATCTAGTCCAATAAAAACATATCATAAGTATCAAATGGATCGATTGAAATTAAGTTGGAATTTTTTGAATTGGAACTCCAAATGGATAAGCCTAAGTCAAAACCAAAATTACAATTTGAATGTCGATCTAAATGTTCACTCCAAATCAAATAATTTGATTTGACTCAATATAGATTTTATATTTGATCCAAATAAATTTCAACAATTATAATACATTAATTTTCCAAAATATATTAATTAACCACTTAATAATCAAACTAATTAAATTAACCACATACATTGAATCATGAGTTAATTAAGTGTGCATCAAATTCAAAGTATGAATGTAAAGCATTAATTGTTTGTATGACATGAATTACACATGTCAAATGATGATAATAGTAAGCACCTATATGGATGCCTACGTGTCCATCTAAAAATGTGCAATTATATATATATATATATATATATATATATATATATATATATATATATATATATATATATATATTACAATGCAAGATTAATGTATGTATATCAAAATTTAAATAAGAATACAGTCATAAAATTATTAATATTAAAAATTTAATCATTAAAGTACTTCGATTCTGAAAATACCGTTTTCTAAATCACTAATATTGCCAGTAAATCAGCATCATTTTGTTCCAACAATGAAAAAATTATTATAAATGTTTTACATTAGGTACGCAGCCGGTTTCAATCCTGAAAAGTCATGAATTGGAATAGAATTGGATATGGTTGATAACGGAATTGGATTATTTGTCAACTATGGTTCTGATTTCAGATCCACCTATTCCAATTCGATACTAGGTACCCGGTAATCGGTATGCTCGCTTGTAGATGGAAATGTTGCTATTATGAATTTAAAATTTTTTATTCTTACAAAGTAGGATGCGTTCTTTTCCACTTATTCCCACTGATCTACCACTGATTCTCACTGATTGGGTAAGATCCTGTCACTGATTCTCACTTATATGGTAAGCACCTTTCACTGGTCCTCACTGTTTCAATAAGGTCCTACCACTGATTCTGTGAGTAGGAATGTGGGTCCTGCCACTAATTTCCACTGATTGGGAAAGGTCCTGCCACTGATTCTCACTGATTCAGTAAGGTCTTGCCACTAATTATCATTGATTAGGTAAGGTCTTGGTACTGATTTTCACTGATTGGGTAAGGTGCAATAAGTGAAAACGAACATACCCGATGTTCAATTTAGATCAATGGTGTTCAATTCATCAGTTTAGTTCATTTCAATCATGTTCACTCAACTGACCAGTAGCTATTTGGCGCCCTCGAGTGTACCGTGATGGCTACACAGCAAAAGGGCGTGTGTGGAGATTGTGTATCACACGCATATTTTTGGTGTTCAATGACATAAATTTTCTGATCTCACATATTAGGTGTACGTGTTCTTTTATCACTTATTGGACCTTACTAAATTAGTAGGAATCAATGATACACATTTACTGAATTGGTAGCCGCACTTAACAAATTTGTGAGAATCAGTGGCAGACTGTAATACCCCGACCCCATAGGTGGATAGGCCACTACTGGTGCCACTAAGAACTGGTTTCATGGTTGAGAAATGACCCCACAAATTATCACAAGCTTTTATATTATGCTTTATCCTCACTCACATGCTTGAGAAGTATATCCCTAACCTACTTAGCACCCTTTTTTTCTTTTTTTACTGTTTTGTTCCTAATTAGACAACTTCAACCGGCTTCCTGAAGCAATCCTCACGACCATTATTTGGATAACTTCACTCATGTCCTTCATCTTAGATATACGCAAAAACTTCAGTTTCAAAACAATGATCACCTTAATTCTAGTACCCTAAATAAGCATATCATCTATAAATATAATCATAATCATAATCATAATCATAATCAAATATCTCATAAAAGTAGCAACAATTGCTAACCACGCACAAAGCAAACTTCTTAATTATATTATTATCTAGAACTTGATTCAACCTATACAACGTTCCAATGATGAGATTGCACACTATTTTGGCGAAAATTTACTAAAACATTTCAACGGAATGAACTTAATTCTTTAAAGCAATGAAAAACCTTTAACATTTCTAAGAAATGTATATGACTTTTTAGTATCAATTAATATAATTTTACTATTTCCCAAATGATAAGTCGCTCCGCACGACAATTGCTCAATTGTTGCCTTCAATAATTATATTTCGAATAACTATAAGGGGATGTTTGAATTGGAATAATGATTATTATGGGGATAATAGATTAAATTTATAGTCTAAAATAGAAGGTATGTGATAGATTTTAGGGTAATACTATGCTTACACATAACGTACTATACACAAACATATTTGTGTCTATCTCGTACCTCTCCCATTTTTCAAAATTACCAAACCACCCCCATCTTTTCACACGGTTGTGTGGAGACCCTTCCACGTGTCTCTATCTCAATGGTTGGGACAACTTTGTGTATACTACACAGTGTAATCCAATCAGGGTCCCAGATTTGTGAAAAAGGGGTTAATGATTACTCCCCATTGGGGGATAAGAAACCCACCTTCCCCTATGGTAATGATTTTTCCTTTATTTTCTCCATCACCCCTTTAACCATTACTCTCGTTAAGACTTCACCTTACTATTTTACATTTTATTTTGCTCCATTACCCCCTTAGTTATTATCCTAATCCAACGGCTCCTAAGTATAGTCTATCAAACTCTTTCACATAATACAAAAACATTTGCAATAAGCACCGAACAACTCCTACAAAATCTAACTCTAAAATTGATTGCGTCGGCTTGATAAGCTTAGGATCCTAAAGAATTCAGTGGGGGATGATATCATTCCTATAAATATTTTTTTTTTTTCACGACTAAGGATATCCACTGTCGATTACAGTGATTATTTCCCCACGCTGGCTTGTAAGCACCTCAAAGGGTGGGACAGCTGGCAAAAAAATTTAAAACTGCTCCATGCCCAAGGCAAAATTCGAACCCTCAACTATGGTTAAGGATAAATGAGTCACTCCCACTCAACTACAACTCCTTGTTATAAATTTTGCTATTGACAAATGAGACATACCCTGACAACTGGTTGGTGCTTCGATCTTCCCGCTAGTCCAAGAATCTTGGTCTGAAAATAGTAATGTCGCCTACTTGGCACTCATCCCTTTAACTGAAAAATTAAAGAGAACCTACATGAAAAAGAAAAGGAGCGAGATAGGAGAGATTATTGAAAGGAAAATGGTATGCATACATCAAATGTATCATACATTGTTTTTCATTAATGTGTTGTCAAGTTTCTATTAGCTGTCACTTATTGTAATAAAAAATAAAGGAAAAAACTTTTCACTCAATTTTCATTTGAAATTCAAAACATTTGAGTTCAAAATTCAAAGTGTAACCTATTAATTGGGAGAAAACACAATAATCACATGATTTATTTTTTTGGGCTAATTAAAACACAATAATTAGAAGTTAAATTATTTTGTAAATAACCACCTTTTATTATTTTTGGTCAAAAACTCCAGCGAACTGTTTATCCGGCGATAGACTGAGTGAGTGAGTTAATAACAGAACTCCGGCGGCCCAGTGAGGGAAGAACTCCGGCGAAGGTCGTCGGCGATCAAAATTTTCTGGCGAAGCTCAATTTTTTGTTGTTTTCTTTACATGTATCTTTGGAAGGGTTGTTTTGCCTCAACAAGACTCGGTGACGGCGACGAGTACGGTCAGAATATGAGTGATTTCGGCTCAAACGAGTTGGAGGAGGAAGAAATTATAGCGTTAGTATATTATTGCTTCAATTTTCATTCATTGTGTACTTCATTAGTTTTAGAGATTAAAACCATGATTGAGTTCATGTCAAATGGATCTAAAAACCCTTTAAAACAATTGTTGTAGTAACTGTTTCTTTGAAATTTCGATTAGTTGTGAAGCAATGTCCCGGAGATTTTGATGAAGAAGATGAATGGAGAGAAAGCATGATTATTTTCCCGTTAATTTATTAGTAACAAACACAGTTTTATTTTTTAGTAACAAAGTGAGTGTTTAGATAAGTGGCAATGATAGCATATAATTTGCTAGTAACAAGACGTATATATGAATGGTTGCTACGTAATTTAATCCGATAGTCACATACTACTTGTTGAGAGTCAATAGGCGATTTTTGACCAAACGGCATTCAAAATGAGTCGGAGACGTTTAAATCACTTTTGAATTTGCTTTTAATTCCATATTATACTTACTAATACATATCTCTAGTCACTACAACAAAAATACTAGTTAACCACGCTAAAAAACGCTGGTTTACCACACTTTAAAGCGTGGAAAATGATTTTACCACGTTTTTCAAAAGCGTGACTAAAATCAATATGGATAATTAACCACACTTTTTTAGCCACGCTATGCGTAGACATATTTTTTTTTCCTCGACATTTTCATTTGTGGTAATTTTATTCTCTCCACGCTTTAAGGTGTCATATTTTCGTAGGCGCCTTTCATGAATTTTGATGGCGGGAATCTCTTAACAACGCTCAAAAGCGTGGCAAAAATTTGGGATATATAATTCATTCATAAAAAGGCAAGTGAAGCTAAAATGAAGGGTACATATATTAATTCTCAAAGAATACTACTATTCGAGAAGTAGTTGTTCCCACAATACCACGACAAAACATCTCAATACTAAATATTACACGAAAAAAGCCACTAATCTTGAACTTCACAATGAAATACTAGAGCTGAGTTTTGAGTCTTGGCATGCTAGATTTTCCCACTTTATCTCAATCCTTAGTGCATAGACATGACATCCTACATGATCCAAAAAAAACAAAAACAAGTTCACAAATCTAAACAACTCTTTTAGAGTTCAGATCAACAAGTTCAAGCAATAAATGATGTGAAAAAAGAGTAAGAAAGGAGTAACAATTCAATCAAGTGTAATCAATCAAAACTGTAGGACTTCACCTCTTACTAGCATTTCCAATATCCACAATATTGCTATGTTGAATAGCTCGTGTATAAGGTGTCTTCGTCAGAAAATTGAAGGTAAAATCAGTGTCGTTGCCGGCTATAATAGCATTATCAGCACAAACAGCAGGCTGCAACTAGTTATCAACATCGCACTTCAAAAAACAGCACCAAGTTACAACAACAGTAAGTAGTAGTGCACAGAAGCAGCCTCATACCAGTAGCAGAGCACAACAGATAGAAGCAGAAGTTTCATGAAAGTGGCACAACATTTATAACATCAACAGCAGTAAGAAACATGCATTTCCCTAAGCAAGACCAAAGAAAAGTGAGTCTGTGTTATGTTTGTACAACATGAGTAACTGTCTAACTGATAAAAAGATTGAGAGTAAGATTATACCATGAAAAGAATCATTAGTCCTCAATAACAAAAACAGCAGTTACATCACTGCATTGGCATCAAATCATTAGTTCAAAGCCACATTTACTAGCTGATTTTGTGCAGATCACAAGATTAGTAGGATCTTGACAAGGAGGTGCAAACATTAGTTTTGGTCTACAAAATGATCTCCAAATGACTCTCAACCAGTACCTAACCCCTCCCTATCTACTTGTGAGGTTTATACTATGTCTTAGTTTCTCCAAGTAAGCAAAAATTAGCCACATATGCAATTAATTCAAATCAGAATTTCAGATTAGTAAATTCAGAACAAGACAAGCCAGAATCAATAGAGTAATCACTTGCACTCGAGTCAAACTTCAACCTTAACTTACCTACTAAATTTTTACAATTCACAGATACACAGCCCCTTTAACATGAACGATACAAGGGTGAAATAGCATAAAACCAGAATTGAATTTTCAGGACAGAATCCTATAACTTGCGAAATTTGGGCATATAACCCTCTCAGAACAATACAGCTCAATACCTTTCTAATCCTAGTTTCTTATCTTGGTTTTCTTCACAACTAGACTCAATTGATAACTCAATTACAAGCTAAAAAAGGGGGATAACAGTCATATGCAGCAGTTCTGAGCAGGTCAAAATAAGTTCCTAGAAAAATCACAGATTCAACTCAGGTTAAGTCAAGACACAAGTATCCATTACTTAGAGGCTTTCCTTATACTTGAGTTTCAGCGCTCTTTTTTTTCACTGAGTTGCAGCCATTCTAAGCAAGCAAAGTCATGGCTAAATAGCAGTAAATCACGTCGAAAATTGAGAATGTCAGAAAATTTACCATATATACCATCTACAACCATATGTTTTTGGGTGCCTTGAAATCCTAGTTCCCTAACTTGAGTTCATTTTCATTTAAGTTAATCTTGATCAAAAAGGCATGCTAAAACTAATTATGACAATAAGAAGACAACAGCTCTGAAAATCATTAAGTAGACAGACATAAGAGTAAAAACAGTGGTTCAGATTCAGCTTGCACAATCCCGTGTTTTCCAGATTAGGATACATACTATAAGTAGTTTAGAATAGTCACTCTGCTAATAAATAACTTAGTAAGACATACCCCAACATACTCCAAAGTGATTGCAATTCAATCCCTTCACTAGTTCTGTATTTAGGCGCTGCAATCTTTTAGAGCTAGCTACGCAGCAAATTACCATTCATTTAGCCATTCTAGACACACGTCATGTAAGGGTATTTGAAAAAACTTTTGAATTCATGTGGCTAGACAAACAACATGGTGCTTCAAGGGTGGGCAATGGAGCATAATTCAGGGCACGATGTTGAACTCTCAGCCGGTGTTTCACTCTATAACATGCCAGGTTTTTATAAGCTACTGCAGGCAAGTGTTCAAGTTTTTTATTTTATCGCACACATATGTCACATTATGTGTGTGTATAGGTAAAGTGGGTTGGGGGAGAAGTAAACAGGACATATAAAAATTTCTAGTAGACAAGGACTAATAGACAATTGGTTACTATTGATAGCAGGCATTCGACTCACTTTCAGAAACAAATAACTGGTTCAGTAACGAGTGGCAATCATAACATTTAGTAAGGTTGCTTTGTGATATAACTGCAACCTAATTGAAAGTTGACAAAAACATTAGTAAGAAACTAACAACGATGCAACTGCGGATCAAACCCCCAACCACCAACGTTCTCCCACAACTTTTCTAGTCTGAACATGTATAACATGTCAGGAAACCTAAACAACAACAAAAAGCCATACTTGATTTCATCGCATGTGACTAAAAGTTTTTACCTTAAACTGCATTTGTTCCTAAATGAATGGAATTGACACCTTGTTTTAACCAATTGCCTAAAATCAATGATTGGCTGCTGGAGGTGCTCACTTGCTGCTAGAGCTACTACCGCTGCTTGAGTGGCATAAAAGTATGAGAGATGAATCTATCTTTCAAAACACGAACGTCCGAGCAAAGCAATTAGAAGCAGCCATTAGCAAGAGCAACTAACATTAAAGAACACAAATCATCTGCAGCATAAGATGTTTAGGTCCTTCATTAGCTGTATACGAGAAGTCCCCATTGCCACACTCGAAAAGTGAGAGGCCAAGGCTCCATATATCAGTAGCATATGAATAAGACTCATTACGGATTCTCTCTGGAGACATATATGTCACAGTCCCAATCAAGGTGGCACACTGAAACACCATAATAAAGAATGTCAGGCACTTATACTACCCATAACAAACTCAAACTATAAAAGGGCACTAACCAACAAAATTCAAATATATTCACTCAATGGCTGATAAGAAAGACATTTATGTCTTGTAATAATAATAACTGACCATCGAGATTAAGTTCTCCAGCCCGGCACTTATTCCAAAATTTGTTATCTTCGGCTCTCCCTTAAGATTTATTAGTAAATTTGCTAGCTTAATGTCTCTATGTACTAAATGTCGATCTCCTTGCAAATAGCTCAGTCCCTTGAAGAACCATGTAAAGATGAGAACTGTCAGTGGAAACAACAAAACAACCTATGGCAAGGTATATTACCCAAATTCATACAAGTAGAGCTCAGTCAAGACAAGACAGAAGAATTTCTCCTACAAGCAGAAGCTTTCGGACTATAGAAGAAGGAACTGGTTCTGGTATGCACTTTTCAACTTGTAGGATATCTGCAAGTGATCCACCATCCATGTACTCCAAAGCAATGCATATACAAATCATGAACTGTTCCAACTAAACCCAAATTACATTCTTAGCATTCCAAGTAAACAAGTTCCCTAAATTCTCATGCTTATACTAATCAGGGTTCTCTAGTTTCCAACTAATTGAATTAAATTAACTATTAGAACCGGACTGAGCAATTTAATTCAGTGTCGAATTGCATCTGAATCATGAACTGTTCAATAAAATCAAATAAAGCCAACAAAGACAATAGATAAAACCGGTGAATAAATACAAACAAACAACAATCCACTAACATATGTGGGGGGAGGGGGGAAGAGGACACTTATAAAACCACCGAATGACATGCAAAAGAAAATCAAAACTAGAAAAAACTTTGAATTTAAGCAGTAAACTTGAATTCACATACAATTTGAAGGCGTTAATAGAAGGCATACCAGTTTCAACGAGATACATTGACGAAACCCACAGAAACGAATTATTAACAAAAGATGAAAAAGCAAAAGAAGAAAGAGAAAGAATACGATATATCACCTTGGAATTCTAGGGTTAGTGAGCGTTTTTCTTCAGTCTGTGTAACTCCTAAACAAACAATTGAATGAATAAGCGGTTGATGATCTGAAAATTTGGAGAACTCCCTAAGGAGAGAGAGAGAGAGAGAGGGGTAGAGTTCAATTTTGAGAATAAAGAAATAATAGAAAACTGATGAGTTTGAGGGTTGAGCGTAACTTTTCTGCTCTTACTTTTTTATTAAAGTATTTTTTTTAATGGGAAAGCCTAATTGTTTCGCGACCCACCAAAATTTTAATTTTTTTTAAAGTCACGCCTCTTTTACCACACTTTACATTTTAGGAATGAACTGTAATCATCCCAATGCATAATAGCGTGGTAAATCTCCATGTTTCCTCTCCTTTTTCTCCACGCTTTTAAAGGCGTGGAAAAAAAGTATCCCTCACTAGCCTTTTTGTTGTAGTGAGTACGTCTTTTTCGCGTTTTATTGAAAATAGTATCCGATAGTCACATACTACTTATTGAGATTCAATAGGCGCTTTTCGACCAAACGACCTTCGAAATGAGCCGGAGACGTCTAAATCCCTTTCAAATTTGCTTTTAAGCCCTTATTATAATTACTAATACATATCTCTAGTACGTCTTTCTCACGTTTTATTGAAAATAGAATCCGATAGTCACATACTATGTGTTGAGAGTCGATAGATGGTTTTGGACCAAACGGCCTTTGAAATGAGCCGGAGACGTCTAAATCACTTTCGAATTTGCTTTTAATCCCTTATTATAATTACTAATACATATCTCTAGTACGTCTTTTTCACGATTTATTGAAAATAGTATCCGATATACTTGTTTAAAGTCAATGGGCACTTTTCGATCAAACGGCATTCGAAATGAGCCGGAGACGTCTAAATCACTTTCGAATTTACTTTTAATCCCATAATATAATTACTAATACATATCTCTAGTACATCTTTTTCACGTTTTATTGAAAATAGTATCCGATAATCACATACTACTTGTTGAGAGTCAATAGGCGGTTTTTCGACTAAACGACCTTCGAAAGGAGCCGGAGACGTCTAAATCACTTTCGAATTTGCTTTTAACCCTTATGATAATTACTAATACATATCTCTAGCCGTCTTTTTCCCGTTTTATTGAAAATAGTATCCGATACTCACATACTACGTGTTGAGAGTCGATAGGCGGTTTTCGACCAAATGGCCTTTGAAATGAGTCGGAGACATCTAAATCACTTTCAAATTTACTTTTAATCCCTTATTATAATTAATAATACATATCTCTAGTACGTATTTTTCACGCTTTATTGAAAATAGTATCCGATAGTCACATACTACTTATTTAGAGTCAATAGGCGATTTTCGACCAAACGACCTTTGAAATTAGACGGAGACGTCTAAATCACTTTCGAATTTGCTTTTAATCCCTTAATATAATTACTAATACATATCTCTAGTACGTCTTTTTCATGTTTTATTGAAAATAGTATTCGATAGTCACATACTACGTGTTGAGAGTCGATAGGCGGTTTTCGACCAAACAACCTTTGAAATGAGACGGAGACTTCTAAATCACTTTTGAATTTGCTTTTAATCCCTTATTATAATTACTAATACATATCTCTAGTACGTTTTTTTCACGCTTTATTGAAAACAGCATCCGTAAGTCACATACTACTTGTTGAGAGTCAATAGGCAGTTTTCGACCAAACGGCCTTTGAAATAAGTCGGAGATGTCTAAATCACTTCCGACTTTGCTTTTAATCGCTTATTATAATTACTAATATATATCTCTGGTAAGTCTTTTTCATGTTTTGAAGAAAATAGTATCCGAAACTTGTTGAGAGTCGTTAGGCGGTTTTCGACCAAATGGCATTCAAAATGACCCGGAGACCTCTAAATCACATTAGAATTTGCTTTTAATTCCATATTATACTTACTAATACATATCTCTAGTACATCTTTTTCACGTTTTATTGAAAATAGTATTCGATAGTCACAAAGTATTTATGTTGAGAGTCGTTAGGCGATTTTCAACCAAACGACCTTCAAAATGAGTCTGAGACATTTAAATCACTTTCGAATTTGCTTTTAATCCCTTATTATAATTACTAATACATATCTCTGGTACGTCTTTTTCACGTTTTGTTGAAAATAGTATCCGAAACTTGTTGAGAGTCGTTAGGCGGTTTTCGACCAAATGGCATTCAAAATGACCCGGAGACGTCTAAATCACTTTGGAAAAACTAATTAATTTCATATTATACTTACTAATACATATCTCTAGTACGTCTTTTTCAGGTTTTATTGAAAATAGTATCCGATAGTCACATAGTACTTGTTCAGAGTCGTTAGGCGATTTTCAACCAAACGACCTTCGAAATGAGCGTCAGACGTTTAAATCACTTTTGAATTTGATTTTAATCCCTTATTATAATTACTAATACATATCTCTAGTACGTCTTTTTCACGTTTTATTGAAAATAGTATCCGATAATCACATACTACTTGTTGAGAGTCAATAGGCGATTTTCGACCAAACGACCTTCGAAATGAGCCGGAGACGTCTAAATAACTTTCGAATTTGCTTTTAATCCCTTATGATAATTACTTTTATATATATATATATATATATATATATATATATATATATATATAGTACGACTTTTTCACGTTTTATTGAAAATAGAATCCGATAGTCAAATAGTACTTGTTGAGAGTCGATCGGCGGGTTTCGACCAAACGACCTTTGAAATGAGCCGGAGACGTCTAAATCACTTCCGAATTTGCTTTTAATTGCATATTATACTTACTAATACATATCTCTAGTACGTATTTTTCATGTTTTATTGAAAATAGTATCTGGTAGTCACATACTACTTGTTGAGAGTCGATATGCGCTTTTCGATCAAACGGTATTCGAAATGAGCCGGAGACGTCTAAATCACTTTCGAATTTGCTTTTAATCCTTATTTTAATTACTAATACATATTTCTAGTACGTCTTTTTCACGTTTTATTGAAAATAGTATCCGTTTTATATGCTCCTACTTTTTCTTTTTTTTTCTTTTTTTGCTTGCATACAAAAAAACTTTTAATTGTTACAATGGTTTTGATTATTATTTTTCCTGCATTAAAAAATGTTTTATTTTTACAAATAAGTATGTTATTTCTTCTTGCCATACTATCCAGTAATCCTTGTTTTACGCTTTGGATACTTATATGTGTATCGGATTGTTACGGATAAATAGTTTTACAAATACAGATAACATTTATTTTCAGTGCTCGAACGAGCTTATTCTCCTCTATTACACAATTTACTTGTAACAATGCTTTGAACGGAAGACCTTATTGAAGCATATCGGATTTAAGTATGTTGGATGACAGTAAGGGAAGTTGTTCAAATCCACCAATTGTGTTGCACATCAAATGCATTGTGAATGATTTGTTACTATTAAATTTTATACAAATGAAATACTGTTGTATTGTGAGCTCTAAAAAGTTGACAGAAATATATGTGGATAATGGTAACTCATAAAATAAACTCCATTTACTGAGTTGAATACAAAAAGTGAAGTTAGCTTCTTCTAAACAAGATGTAGTTGCTAGTAAACATGCTCATCAGGCACCATCTCTTGTACCTCTTTCTTCATGATCATCCCCATCATCTCTATCACTTAACATTTCAGTTACGTTCTCATCATTAACACCATTTTCTTTCTCACGATTCGCATACAACACAATCTGGTTGGACACCATACTTTCAACATGCATTGCATTTATTTCCTCATCGGAATCACTATCTAAACCCCATAAGCATCTTCTAAATTCTGTGATGAAATAGAACTACCAGTCAAAGTAGTCACCACTTACAAATAGGAACATTCTTAAATTGATCTAAATCAATATCAGGTTGTTACTGATAAATTACGTAGCAGCCATTCATATATACGTCTTGTTACTAGCAAATTATATGCTATCAATGCCACTAATCTAGACAATCACTTTGTTACTAAAAAAATAAAACTCTGTTTGTTACTAATAAATTAACGGGAAAACAATCATGCTTTCTCTATCTTCATTCATCTTCTTCATCGAAATCTCCGGGACATTGCTTCACATACAACTAATTGGAATTTCAAAGAAACAGTTACTACAGCAATTGTTTGAAAGGATTTTTAGATCCATTTGACATGAACACAATTATGGTTTTAATGTCTAAAACTAATAAAGTACACAATGAATGAAAATTTAAGCAATAATATACTAACTCTAACAATTTCTTCCTCCTCCAACTCGTTTAAGCTGATATCACCCATAATCCGGCCTTCCTCGTCGCCGTCATCGAGTCTTGTTGAGGCAAAACAACCCTTCTCAAAGATACATGTAAAGAAAACAGCAAAAATTTGAGCTTCGCCGGAAATTTTTTATCGCCAGCGACCTTCGTCGGAGTTCTTCCCTCACTAGGCCGTCGGAGTTCTGTTCTTTACTCACTCACTCAGTCTGGGGTTGGGAATCCTAATGTTTAACATAATTACTTTGGATTAATAAATTTGGGAATTTTGGGCAAATTGGGCGGTCAAGACATGTAGTTCCCCCCCCCCCCTTTTGTCAAATGATTTCCCCCTCTTCTACACTCACTTTTCCTCCCAAATCAAATATCACCTGCCACATGTCAACCATCCATAACTCCACGTCATCCTTCAAAATTGATGTATCATACATTAGATGTATGACTATCATGGTCCTTATTGAAACCCCTCGCCAAAAAAAAAAAAAAAGGAAAACAAGGAAAGATAATTGAAAAGAAATGGAACTTCAAACTACCAATTCCATCAACTATCTCAATAGAGAGACTTTAGCTTAACTATCCCAATTTATTGGTGCAGGACACTTTAGGTTAACCTTTTTTGCTAATCTGGTTATCTTGTCTTTTCAAAAAAAAAAAAAAAAAAGCTTTTAGCTTGAGTGGTACCTTAGGATATCAATCAGATTATTTTGAATATACCCCTTCCTTATAATGAGGTAGTTGATAAGGTATATTGGGAGTTTTACGAGTAACGATATCTTTTCGGCTAAATCAGCTACGTGGTTAGCGCAGGGTCACCATAATTATAAAGAAAAATGTGATTTTAATTAGATTTGGAATCTCAGTCTACCTAATAAGATTAAAAAATTCTTTGGAAATTATGCTTGGACGGCTTGCCTACTTAGTATACACTCCAACAAAGCAATGTTTTTATTCCGCAAGATTGTGTTTTCTATAAGTACCACTCTGAAGATAAGTTTCACCTCTATTTTGAGTGCCCTTACTTTTTACAAGTCTGGCCTGCAGTCCAGTCGCTCCTTAATAAGAATATTTCACTTAGTATATGCCTCGTGACAGTTTTGAGGGAATGATCTCTCAACTTCTCATTCCAAATGAAACGTATATATACAGCCTTTACAAGTCTGGAGACTTCTCTAATTAATTACAACATTATCTTCTAGAAATATCTCCTAAAATATTATTTACAAAATATATACATGGCCTAATACTCCCCTTCAAGTTGGAGCATGAAAATCTCAAATGCCCAACTTGTGAAGAAGATATTCAAACTGTTGCTTCCCAAGAGCCTTGGTAAAAATATCAGCTAATTGCTCCCTGCTACGCACATATGCAGTAACAATTTGCCCTGCTTGGATCTTCTCACGAACATAGTGACAATCAATCTCAATATGCTTTGTGCGCTCGTGAAAAACAGGGTTAGAGGCAATATAAAGAGCAGCCTTATTATCACAATAGAGATTCATGGGTTGAGAATGCTCGATACCCAAAGAACGGAGCAACGTCTTCAACCACGTAAGCTCACAGCTAGTAGTAGCCATGAAACGATATTCAGCTTCTGTGGAAGAACGAGACACTGTAGATTGTTTTTTAGTTTTCCAAGAAATGGGAGAACTCCCCAACATCACAAAATATCCAGTCAAAGATCGTCGGCAGAAAGGAAAACTAGCCCAATCCGAGTCACAAAATGCATACAATTGTAGATCAAAGCTAGCTGGCAACAATATGCCCTGACCGAGCTTTCCTTTTAAATAGCGCACAACACGCAACGCCGCTTCCCAGTGCTCAATGCGAGGGGTCTGCATGAATTGCGCTAGGACATGAACACAGTAGTTGAGCTCTGGCCGTGTGATCGTCAAATAAACAAGACGACCTACCAACCGTCTGTATCGCTCAGGATCATCATACAAGTCACCAGTGGCAAGGGCCAGTTTATGGTTCTAATCCATAGGAAATCCAGCTGGTTTGGCCCCCAGTAAGCAAGCTTCAGTGATAATATCGAGTGCATATTTCCGTTGACAAAGAAACATTCCTTCAGTGTTACTACGAGCAACTTCAATACCAAGAAAATATTTCGAAGCCCCGTATCCTTCATGTAAAAGCAAGTACTCAAATATGACTTAAAATGCATACAAAGCATCTTTGTCATTTCCTGCCACAATCAGATCATCAACATAGACCAAGACACACAAGATCACATCTCCCTGTTGCAATGTAAAGAGGGAATAATCTGCATAAGATTGAACAAAACCATATTGCTTGAGAGCTCCTACCAACTTAGAAAACCAGTTGCGCGGGGCTTGGCGCAACCCATAGAGAGACTTTCGTAGACGACACACTTTTCCAGGATGAGAGGCGGAAAAACCGGGAGGTAGACGCATATACACCTCCTCATCCAAATCTCCATGTAAGAAAGTGTTGTGGACATCCATTTGATGGATTTCCCAATTCTGGGCAACAACAACACTCAAGAAAGTACGAACAGTAACCATCTTAGCAAACGGAGCGTACATCTCATTGTAATCGATGCCTTCCACCTGATTGTTGCCCAGAATGACAAGTCAGGCTTTGAGCCTCTCTACGGTGCCATCAGAATTATATTTGATCTTATACACCCACTTGCACCCGATGCCTTTTTTCCTAGTGGAAGATCTTCAATTGTCCATGTCCCATTTTTTTCTAACGCATCTATCTTCTTTTGCATAGCCTCTCTCCAACGAGCATCGCGCAGGGCATCAGCATACCTTGTAGGTTCTACTTCAGTAGTAATAGCTGCAAGAAATGTTTTGTGTTTTGCAGAGAATTTATCATAAGTCACATAATAAGCTATGGGATAAGGTGTACCTGGGATTCTGATGACGCAGGTGAAATGGGGGGGATCAGTGTGTGTCATGGTGTTGCACACATAATCACGCAGCCGAGTCGAGCGCTGTTTGATCCTATGCCCACGTCCAAGTAGTTCTTCTGTTGGCTGTTTGTCATGATTTTCAACTGCCTCAGCAGACTGCTCGTCATAGTTAGATTGACTACTTGACCCACCAGGAAACTCCATACTCCCCCTCTCTACTCCACCACTAGACTCTGTATTGACAGCAGAGTCATCATTTGCATGTTCAGTACCATGAATTCCATCACCCTCTTCATCATCATTAATACATTGTTGGGTTGTCGTGCCCTTGTCAACATCTCCCTCACATCCCCGCTGCCCTGTACCCTCTTCAAATTGTGTCGCCTCAATATCATCAAACAAAGGGCTACTAAATTGACTCAAGGAATTGACAGGTGGTTGTGATTCAACCTGCTCCATAAAAGGAAAAGTGTCTTCGAAAAATTCAACATCTCGTGACACAAAATATTCATTAGTTTCGACATCATAAACCCGCCAACCTTTTTTTCCATAAGGATACCCAACAAAAACACATTTGCGACTCCAAGGTCCAAACTTATCACGGTCTCGACGTCTATAATGTACATGACACAAACAATCAAACGTACGAATATTTGTATATGAAGGCGGCTGACCAAACAACATCTCATAGGGGGTTTTGCCACCATTTAATATGTTTGGAGTTCGGTTAATTAAATACACGGCTGTCAATGCGCACTCCCCCCAGAAATTAATGGGCAAATTAGCTTCGAAACGAAGGGCTCTAGCAACATTTAAAATATGATGATATTTTCGCTCCACCCTACCATTTTGTTGGGGTGTACCAACACAAGATGTTTGAAAAATAATTCCATGCTCATCAAAAAATGATCCCAAAGGTTTAAACTCTGTTCCATTATCGCTTCTAATTATTTTAACTTGCTTATTGTGCTGTGTATAAGCCATGGCACAAAACTTGCGAATTATACTAGGTACTTCAGTTTTATCTGCCATCAAATATAGCCATACAGCACGAGAATAATCATCAACCAAAGTCAAGAAATAATGAGCACCACAAGATAAAGCAACTCTATATGCACCCCAAACATCACAATGAATTAAAGCAAACGGTTCAACAGCCCTACTATCACTAGAAACAAACACATCCCGAGTTTGTTTGGCAACAAAACAGATATCACTTTCCTCAATAGAACTACTAAAATTACTAACTCAAGGAATCATCTTAGTAACACGAGACGAAGGATGTCCCTTTCTTTTATGCCACAAAATGAATGAGTCCTTTGTACTCACACGACATACTCTTGCTTCTGTGCCACCGCTGAAATGATAGACCCCGTTCCGTTTTTCACCTACTCCAATCAGGCTGTATCACGCACAACTTATTAGTGAAAATAGCAAAACAGTTCATATCTTCAATCAAACGATCAACAGAGATCAAGTTACAAGTCAACTCCGGTACATATAGGACATGTGTTAAAATAACACCGCCGCCTAAATCAACACTCCCTTCTTCAATAGCACATGTGGACTGTCCATTTGGTAAGCCCACTGGTGTTTCCACCAAGGCATGCATGTCGTGCAATAAGCTCCTATTGCCAGTCATGTGTTCCGATGCCCCTGTATCTAGTAACCAAATAGGGGAAATATGCTTACCCGTCAATTTTTCAGTGGTCACAGGTGCTTTACGACTGTGAACCATGGAGAGCAATGCTGCCCAATCTTCCTTCGAGAGAGTTGGTACTGCAGCGCAATCCGCTTCTGTCACAGGTGCTTCAATACCTCTACTATAGCTCCCTAATTGTGCAGTGTTAGCAACACTTCCGGCACCACGACCTTGTCCCCGGCCAGAATTGGACCCACTACGTGCAGAATTTGAACTGCCACGTCCTCCACTATGTCCTCCGGTTGTCCACCAGTCCGGATAGCCGATTATCTGAAAGCAATCTTTCATCTCATGCCAAGGTTTCTTACAATGAGTGCATACAACACCTGATGGGTTGTTTCATTGTTTGAAAGGCATGCCTTGAACATCAAAACTTACTGCTTCAACCCTCTCGTCCCTGGAACGTGCAACCTGCTTGTGGCGTTCCTCATTGATAACAATTGTGTATGTTCTTCTCAGCGAAGGCAGAGGATCTTGACTCAGAATTTTGGTCCGTATATGATCATACAGTGAAGTGTCGAGACCCATCAGAAAGTCATGTGCTTTCTCTTTCTCACGTTCATCAAGGAACTCTTTTGCCAGGTTGCACTGACATCTACCACAGCGGCAAGTGGGAACCTTCACATAACCTGCCAACTCTTCCCACATAGCCTTGAGTTTACCAAAATATCCAGCAACAGATTGCCCTTGTTGTTTACAATTCTTGATAGCCTCCCGCAGTTGGTGGACTCGCATAGAATCCCCAACAGAAAAACGTTCCCTCAAATCATCCCACAAATCCTTCACGTTTTCCATATACGTGAGAGTGGACCTAATCCCAGATTCAATAGATATCATAATCCAATGGACAAGAGTCGAGTTCACACTCCACAATCATTAGTTTCATCAGAATCATCATCGGGTTTAGTTATCGAACCGTCAATAAACCCCAATTTTCGTTTTGGCACAAAAGGCATTCCTCATTGCCTTTGACCACTCATCATAGGTGGCCTCTCCCTTGAGGACAATCCTACAAATATTCATGCCCAGATTATCACCAGGATGAATATAATACAGTGACGTTGAATCCAAAGTCTTGCTCTTCTTTGACTCTTCGCCGTCGTTCTTCTCATCGTCTGACATCTTTCCTCACTGTGTATCACTCAGAATTTTTTTTAGGGTCTCAGCGTTCTAAGCCTTGCTCTGATACCATGACAGTTTTGAGGGAATGATCTCTCAACTTCTCATTCCAAATGAAACGTATATATACAGCCTTTACAAGTCTTGAGACTTCTCTAATTAATTACAACATTATCTTCTAGAAATATCTCCTAAAATATTATGTACAAAATATATACATGGCCTAATACCTCGCAACTTGTCCTTTGTTGAAACATTAAATTTTCTTCACAAGAATCTTAGAGAGTGAGATTTCATCCTCCTTGTATTTACTTGGTGGATTTTTTGATTCGTTCGAAATAAAATTGTATTTGATAACCTGGTTACCAATCCCACTCAAGTAACGTAACTCATACTGCTAGAAAGAGTTTTGTAGAATGGAAGTCTGTAGAAACCAAATCTTTTGATTTTGATGCTAAGGGGGGTTTTTCTAAAACAAACTCAATTTTGATGGTCTCCTCTGAGAAGAAATTATGTCAAACTCAATTTTGATAGTCCAAATGGAATAATAATCGAGCTGCCGTTGGGTTTTGTATTCGTAGCATGGATGGAGACGTCATTAGCTTGGGGCCAAATCATGTGGAAATTGTTCAGTTCTTCTTGCGAAAGCTATTGGCCTTCGCGAAGGCGTTCGTGATGCAAGAAATAGAGGTATATCTGCAACATTACAATTGAAGGTGATAATCTCACGGTTATCACGGCTTTGCGTGCGGAATGACTCATTCCATGGGAGATAGAGAATATTCTAATTGACACTAGAAATTATTTACATTTCTTTGATAATGTAGAGGTCCTACATTGTTTCCGAAAAGCCAATTATGTTCCACATTTTATGGCTAACCATGGTCAAAATTGTGATAGATTATCTATTTGGTCGATCCCTTTCGACTGGACTTTAACCAAGTTATTGGATAAGGACGCTTTAGGATAATTCTCTATGATGATTATCCTAGTTGTTTTGCCTTTTCATAGAAAAAAAATCCATCAAAGAAAAGAAAAAAAAGAAAGAGAGAGGCAAAAACTTCATAATAAATAGTAACCCGTTCATTTTCAAAAAGATCTTTATTTTCATTTTTTTTAACAAATGAGGCAAGGTATATTCAATATTTTTTTGTTCGGATATCCACCGTCGATTACGGTGAATGACTAATTATTATCAGCTTATTGGATCACATGTGTCCTATTTTTTGTTGCTTATCGGATCATTAAGTCCGATTGAAGTACTATAATAAAGCGTGTTTAATCACATGTGCTAATTCTAAAATACTACACCAATTAGTAGTTGGTGTGAGTGATTCGACACTCTCATTACTTAACCAAGATTGAGAGTTCAAATTTTGGAATAGAAATACCCCTTTACTAGTATACTTTACCCCTTTGTTGGCCAACTCAATTTGAACAGAATTAATTTCGACTCAATATATTTAGGGTGAACTTATACTCCAAACCAAACAACATAATCTAAAATACCAGTTTCTTTTTGTTTCAAGTAGAGGAAAAAATGAGTTGAAACTTGAAAAACAAAAGTATCATCTCAAAATGTTGAAAATGTGCACATGAGATATGTTGGTTGAAGATGATGTTACGCAGTGTTCAGAACCTTGGATTAAGCTCTATTCTACTCCGTTTAATTTTTAGTTGAATGTAGTTCGGTTTAGCTCAATTCGGTTCACTTTTAATTTAGATTTTTTTTTATTTTTATCTGAGATCTGGGACCACAAGGGCGGCAAAGCTCTCCCAACAAGTATTTAACACAACTGCATTTACAGGGTCTCGAACCCGAGATCTCTGCTTAAGCTAGAAGAGTCCCTCACCAACTAATCTAAGTGCTTGTTGGTCACTTTTAATTTAGTTTATGTGTAACTTATCACTCTGATAATTTTTTATTCCGAAATAAGTTCATGATAATACTTATATCATTGGAAAGATTTCAAAGCATACTTTCAAATAAATTTAATATTGAATATGTCTAGACGAATATTAGATGGTTATTAAAGGTCAAGTCAAAAAAATCATTTCAATTCAGTTTAATCTTTTTCAAGTAAAAAGAACGCGACATTAATAGTTAAGATTGAGAATTGAGATACATGTTCGACTTCTCATTATATGTAAATTTATTGTACTCGTTATGACCAAAAATATTGAAAACCTGCTCAAAATAATGCGCTGTCTAACTAATTAAGTAGTTAGGAAAGGTTTATGTTTGTTCAGATTACCAGGCAACCTTTTGTTAAACTGATTGAACTTGGGTTCCAGTGAGATTAATGATGGGACAATCTGATCAGCAAAAGAAAAAAAAAAGGAAAAAAATGATGGGACAATCTACGTTAAATCAGTTTAACATTAATTAAATGGATCAGTGCATATTATATGTACCCATCACTAGGATTTAATTAGATCACTGCATATGAGGCACCAAATTAACGAATTTAATATCCTAATTAGCGGTAGCATAATCACGAGCCACGACAAATGATCTTGTCAAAATTATTGTATTCGCTTTCATATGGAATGATTGCGGTCATCCACTAGTGACTTGTGGGACTAATTTTCTTCCTAGATATAGATTAATACTAGGACTTTACACGTGCTCACGAGCGATCTATTTATCAATATATTTTTATGTTCAAGAATAATTAGAAACTAGTTACATTCCCGTGCGATGCACGATTTGGTATATAAGTTCTATTCTATGAAACCTCTCGCTCAATATGGTACAAACCTACAACATTGCATTGATTGTAGGGTGGAATACCAAAATATACAATATCTCATTCCTTAACAATCACGATATGAACCTGGTTTGTATAGCCAAACCTTTATTATTTTTGTTGCAATTTTACCCTAATTTCTGGTGTCCAATATTCGTCCAAAAGATCACCCCCAATACTACTAATTCTTCTGCAGTTTACTCCAAATACCCAAAAAATCATATCCTAAGTATCAAATGGATGCAATAAAAATATGATTAAGTGGTTAACAACTATGTATACCCATAATTGGAAGTTAGTATACATATTGTTTCACTACCATAGAACAAATAATGCAAAAATTGAGATAGTAACGATGTACACTTTGACTCGAATATAGTAAGATCTATTGTCAAAACATGAGTGCCCCCTAAAAAAAAGAGTATTAATAGCAAAATAAATATATTTTTGATTATTATATACATGTATCATTATAAAAATTTAAGAAAATGTGTTTAACATTAATGTAGATTCATGCATTAGTAGTGTAGATTCATGCATTTTTTATTTGATGACGTGTCAAGCAATGTGGGTATGCCTTGCTCATGTGGACGTCCACCTGTCCATCAAGTAATAGTGCAAATCCACTTATATATATATATATATATATATATATATATATATATATATATATATATATATATATATATATATATATATATATATATATATATATATATATATATATATATATATATATATATATATATATATATAGTAATTGGTCGAAATATTACACATTCATACCACTTATCATTCTCCGATTAAAAATAAAACAAGATCTAACACTTGTCAGTTAACTTGCAAGTGTACATCATATAGTATAACTTAATAAATTGTCACTCCAAATGTGACCCATGACATTATATTTAAGCATATCCTTACAAACCTTATGTCTAACTTGTGTTTATGCCTTCGTATAAAACATAATTAAATATTTAACGCTTGTCATATTAACGACGATTATCCCCGCATATGATAGTCAATTTTCACATAGCGTATGCTTATACCAAGTGATATAATTCTTATGAGTAAATAACCATCGGTTTGATCACACTGTCCCTTAATGTGTATTTCATTATTTGGAATCTAAAAGTTAAAAGACTTACCTTCTTTCAATTGGAAAAAAATAGCGACAACACACTATCTAGAAAAAGAGAAAATAGCATGTAATTTATCGAAATGTGACACTTGTACGTTAATACCTGCGCTTATACCCACAATTATATAACCCTTGTTATATTAAGTGGATCTATTCCCCCAAATATTCATCAACTGATCTATACCCAATAAGAGTTTTTATTGTGTTGAAAATATTAAAACTGGACATTAAGGCTATTTTAGATTGTATTAATGTAACACAAAACTATTTAAAGAAAAAATAAGGAATATGAATAGGTTATAGCAATTACTATAGGATGTTGACAACTGATTACTCACCAAAATAAAAACAAAAACAGAAAAATAATTTATGTCCAATCAAATTGTGACACTTGTCAGGTTACTTGCGATCTTACCCAAAACTATATATACCTACACTTATTCCACAAATATCAATAGTCACATGTTAATTGTCACATAACTTGCGGTTATCCTCGCAAATATTAGTCAAATATCACCTACCATGTAATACAAACCCACAACTATATTACAACTTAAAAATTATGACTTTATATGTAACCAATGTCACACATGCGCTATCCATGTAAAATTAGGCAAATAAATATTAGTGACATGTTTATTGTCAGATGACCTACGCTTATCACTGTAAATATTAGTCAAATATAACCTACCATGTAATACCCACAATATAACTTAATAAAAATAATGACTAAATGTAACCCTTATTATATTACACGCACTTATCCCCCAAAACATATTACCACGTCAAAATACTTTTTTCCCACAATATAGAACTCAATAAAAGTGGTGAGATTAAGTGCTTTTATACTCATAAATAATAAAATTAATAAAATGATGAGCCAAAATAGTACTCATATTTAAATTTAAAATTGGTCAAGTATCAAATAACGACTTTTATTATTATATTTAATATAATAAATAATAAATTAAACTTAATGATCACCATAAAGACTATCATGACAAAATAAAAAGGAAAAAGAAAATAAAAAGACAACAACCACTAAAAATGTGACAAATGTCACATAACCGACATTCTTACCATATATATATATATATATATATATATATATATATATATATGGCTCACTGGTAAATGAGTTGTAACTTATATATTAGGTCATGGGTTCAAGTCTCTTGTGTAGGACCTACACAAATTAAATCGTGGAATATCCGAGACTGTGCTTTATGATGTGCCCTTTAGACACGCCCAAAGAGAAAGGTTCCTCTTTGCCAAACCACAAAAAAAAAAATACTATGTTCTTATAAAATGTGGGGAATGTCTGAATTCATTGATCGATTGTCGGGTTAAATAGGCTCCATTCGTTTCATGCGAAAAAACTAAAATGAACTAAATTGATTTTTATAACTTGACCTTTAACTATTAAATTTCGTTTAAACATATTTAATATTGAACTCATTTAAGAGTATGCTTTGCAATCTTTACAGTGGCATAGAATAATCATATATTTACTTTGGAATAAAAAGTTATTTACATGATAAGTTACATATGAAATGAAGTGAGTTGAATTAAAGTGAACTAAAAGTTATCTGAAAATTGGTGTCAAACAACAACCTTAGGGAACGAAGTGAAACAAAATTGAACTTGGAACAAAAAGAAAAAAAATAAAAATTACCTAACAAAAGAGACCATGCATCGATTTAGGGAATGAAACTTTAAGTGTGTTCTTTTCTGTGAAAAAACCAATTCAACAGATAAAAAGTTTAAACGAACGATTTGGAATCCAATAAATATTATATTGCTTTACCCTTCCTCCCTCACAGTACAAATGCCCTTTTTTTTTTTGCTAATCAGTTACAAATGCTCATTTGAGCTTAAAGCGTCGATGATAGACAGAAGGCCCGATCCATACCTTATAGTTAAGATGCTCAACTACTAGCTATAAGGGTAAGGGGGTCGCCATGATTCGAGTTCTAAGCATTTTAGTCACCTGATTTTAATACCATGTAAAGTAAATTAGAGGTGGCAATCGGGCGGATCGAGTCGGGTTTGGGTCGGGTCCTTTTAGTTTCCGGTTATTACGAGTTCAGGTTATATCGGGTCAAAAGAGTGATTGGGTCGGGTTGGGTCGAGTCAGTTTGATTCGGGTTTATGCTGATGTCGGGTTACGAGTCAACTCGGGTCGGGTTAGTTCGGATTTCGATTAAGTCAGATTTGGATTAGTTCGGTTTTTGGGTCATATCAGGTCAAGTTTAAATATGTTTCAGAACATATAAAGTTAAAAATAAAATGAAAAACTCAAACTTATGTGAAAGTTTTCAATAACAAGGACTACATGTATGTTTTTTTTTTTTTTGAAAAGTAAAATAATTTTATTATTACTTCCAAAGGATGTGTCAATTACAGCTCAAATGTAGCCTATGCTATCTCAGACAACACCAATAACACCAACTGTTTCTAACCAAGACATAAAAAACTAAGCAAGAAAGAAATACATCGGTTGCTCTTCACTTCAATCACTACATCAAAACTATAGCTAAACTAAGGAGTTCAGCTGATTTAGGAAATACTCATGGATTTTTTTGTTCTCAGCTGCCTCGGCTCTGTAGTCGAGAGCATATATGAGCTGCTTCATGATGGTCTCCACGGGCATTGATGTTCCTTGAAAGATTCTCATGTTCTCACTGTAAACGACTCCTAAGAAGCAAGTTTGGAAGCATTAGTGTTGCGGTTTCTTCCCTTTGAATCTCTCCATGACCTGTTTGTATACCTGAGGCCAATCCCACTTGATTACAGGAAGCTTTTGCCATCTGAATGCTCTCTGCCATAGTTCCTTAGCAAAAGAACATTCAAAGAATATATGCTGGAAGCTTTCCTCTGCTGTTTTACACAAAATACAGACACTAGAGCCTTGGATTCCAACCTTTTGCGGGTTTTTCCAAGTTGGTAACCTCTCTCTGACACACAGCCACATATTAAACCTCCATTGAGGCAAAGCTAAAGGAGTCCAAATCAGATTGGCCCATTGCAATTTAGGCATGGCAGGCAGGAGTTGGAGATACACAGCCCAACCTTGTATTTCCCCATAGAAGTATTACAAATAATAGGGGCCAGAGCTTGTCTTAAATCAAACTGCTTCTGTAGAATCAACGCAGCTTGTGCAAGTTTAGTCATCAGCCAGAAATTTCTTCCTTTCACATAGAAAGCATTCAACCAACACACCCACAGTTTCTCTTTTTTATATTGTATGTCCCATAAAAGTTTCCCTAAGGATATTGTATTCCACATCTTGAAATTAAATATTCCCAGTCCTTTTTTAGCAGCAGGGGTACACAAAGTTTCCCAAGAGACAAGAGCTCTCTTACTGTCTTCAGCAATTCCAGTCCATAGGAATTTCCTACATAGTTGTTCAATGTCATGAATAACAGCTGCAGGGATGACTACATGTATGTTTATTTGGGGTTCTTTCAGTCATTTGGAGTATTATGTCATTATAAATCGGAAATACTCGAATTTTGGGTAGAGTCGATTCGGGTTCATTTCGGTTTCGGGTAACTTCGGGTCGGGTGTTATCGGTTTCGGGTCAATTCGGAGAACTGATGTTTTCGGGTGTCGGGTTGGACCAGGTCGGATCGGGTCGATTTCAGATAATGATAATTGATACATTTTTGGGTATCGGGCGGGTCTAATTTCGGAGCGGATCAGGTCGGTTATCTCAGATCAGGTCGGGTTTTATCAGCTCTAAAAGTAATCAATTCAACCAAAAATTTAAACGAATAATTGAAAGTATAATTAATGTTATATTTCTTAATACACCACTTTGAAGAAATGCAGCCCCTCTAGATTTGAAGGATAGAAGATGCACATATCCCATACCTGGCCTTGTGGTTAAATGCTCATTGATTAGAGAAGGGGTCTCCCACGATTCGAATTAACTTCTAGGTCATATACACTGATACCTTGTAAAACAATCACTTGCGTAACCTACTTTATATTGTCCACATTATCGACTAATTTAATAATGAGAACCACATTTTCGACTAATTTAATAATAAGAATATTTTAATTTACTGATTTTCAATTTAGTTTTCAGTTTAGTGAAATATTTTTGCACTCCCATATATTTTGTTTTCTATTCCACTCACTTTAATTTATTTAGTTTAACTATATCAGTTTAGTTTATTTTATACCAATGGTGGTCATTCAGTCCAATTTAATAATTTTTTCTTCTTCTTTTTGCTAAGCGCAAATCACATATACCAGACAAACCAATTAATATCTGATAGACTACAAAAGAATATAAAACACTCATTACAAAGAAAAGTAGATGAGAAATTATTCCTCTTATATAAATAAAGATTTAAACTCCTAACCACCAAGTTATCCTCCAGAGAAGAGAAAATTCAAGGTATTGGCCTTACATACTAAACTAGGTAGCCGACTAAACGGCGATGTTAGTTGCCAAGGGGGGCCCTTCACAAGGCACATAGACTAAAGAAAATCACGCTAGTAGGACCCCACCCCACCCATCCTTAATGGGTCCTCCACTCCTAGGGGAATGTAAACAAAATCACAAGAAGACAGAGAGAGAATCGGTTGTAGAAGAGACAGAAGACATTAGACATAGACTGAGAAGGTGGGGTACATACTGTGGGGGGGAATTTTCCATGCTTTCTCTGCGTGCAAGGCAGCCAAATCAGGAGAGAGAAAATCAGCCACAATCACATCGGTCTTCCCGTACATACCCTTAGGTCCGATCCCTCTCTCATTGTAATCATTACATGTACACATTCTCTCTCCTCTCAACTCTCCTTTATTTATATATACCAAGCCTCTCTTCTTTGCATTACAATTTACAAGTTTACAGCAACTCTCGTGCTATACTTCTCTCTCTCTAAACTCTTTAACAAATCCTCATTTTTACTTAGAATATTTCAAGTACTATATATACTACCTGGGAGCTAGTATTAATTGCATTATTTGCATGGATGGATCCTTCTAGTCTACAACATCATCATCAGGTAATAATCCTCAGCTCCTAGTAATTATTACTAAGACACTTCTTTTAATTTGCTGAATTTTTCTATCTACCGTTTTCCAACTTTGTTCTCATTCTCCTCCTACATTTGTTCTTATCCATTTCCTTTTCAATTTTTATTCACTCTCCCTTTCAACTCTAACTTCTAAAAAATTGAAATAAAGTTATAGTTAGACTAAAAGGCGCAGTTACAAATTGTAGCTTATTTTATCCTTTCACTTCTAACTTTAAATCAATTTTTAGAAGGTGAAAAAGGGAGTGGATGAAAATGTATGAGTAAGAATAAAAATCGGAGAAGTTAAAATTGTGGGAGTTAGGTCAAATGTGCACTTAGTTTTGTAAAAAAAACTTTATGTTATGTGTTAATTACTTTCCCTTATCTCTAGAACATAACTTGTAGTAGCATACATAAATGCGTTTTTTTTAAGGGTCAGAACAGCTATTTCTGTTGAGCAAAAGACAAGATAACAAAAAACTAACAGTACAGTTTTTTATGTATTTGGTTAAAAAAAAAACGTGGGTTCAAAATTTTTCCTTTCCATTTTTGCAAGTTCAAATAGTGGGTCCGTTTCTATCTCGTGTCTCCTTTTGGGTTTGTTGGTCAATACCTAGCTGTTAGAGTAGTTTTACTAGTGATTAGTTGTTCAACTAGTTGTTAGCTGTCATGAGTGGTACATAGTTGTCAACGGTTTACCTAGCTAAGTGTTTGGTAAACTTAGCGATTGGGTTAGCTGATTAATATAAAATGACATAAAAGGACATTATTATTATTATTATTATTATTATTATTATTATTATTATTATTATTATTATTATTATTATTATTATTATTATTATTATTATTATTAGCCACATACATAGATCAATTTTTCACTAAAAAAAAAGAGGTAAAGTTGTAACAAGAGGTAAAGTTGGCCCATCTTTATAGTTAGCCCAAAGAAAGAGAAAAAAAAAACACTAAAAGGATGATTGATCTAATATCAAAGGTGATCAAACTAGGTGACTCAAACTGACTGGGATGATTGATCTAATATCGAAGGTGATCAACTTTCACAATCCTACTGTGACCAACTTCTAATAGTATGCGCACATGAAAAAGCACCGTGATGGCAAAGGATATGATTGGAAAAAAGAAGTGAAACGCTAGCCCATTCTTCAAAACGTTAATAATATTAACGTTCCATAAACACTACATTAAAAGCTACCATCAACAATTAAATACTTTTTACCGAACATTAGTAAGAGTGGTTAGTAGAGTTTTGAATTGGTCAAACCACTAACCACTACCTAGAAAGCTATTGCCGAACAGAGCCTTTGATTTTTTCTGAAAGAGATTGCAAGTTCTGGTCGATTTCACTGTTAAACTAATTCTAGTTGTAAGAGTGTTTTTTGGCCAGCAAAAAAGGGCATAAATGGCATACAATTGTGTTTTTCTGCAAAAAATTTCTCCTCTTTCATTCTCTTGTTGTTTTTACTCTAGGGAAAAAGATGACTTTAATTTGCTGTTTAGTAAGTAGTTTTGAAGAATTTCCCTCGCCGTGTTAAAAGTTAAAAAGGGTGGGTTAATCATTCATCTAAATTATGAATTAATTAGATTACTAAAATAAATTATGAATTAATTAATATATTTGTAACCTACTACAGTATGTGTGAGATTTTTCTTAGTCCTAGTAGACTACTCCTGAAAATTCATTGCTTCATTACCGCCGGCGAGGGAGGTCGGTTTTCCAGCGAGTGAGCGGCTGGCAAGGAGGGAGAGAACTCGGGTGTAGGAGAGAGAAACAAAGAGTGGACGGTGAGAGAGAGAAGAGAGCTTGAGGGTTTTGGCTCAGTTTGCAAAACTGATCAATTGTCTCACCTTTTCCTTGTATAGGCCCTCAGTCAACCCAAGTCAAATACTACTAGGTTTAAGAATAAATTTCATAATTTTTCTGATTTAAAAAGCTAATTAAACTAATTAAAACTAATTAAAAACTAATTAAAACAATATGAATAATTCTTATTCATATATAAAATATTTTAATTAAACTCCTCAAAATTAATAAATATCATTTATGAAAGTCCCATAATAATAATTAATATTATTATGGCTTTAATTGAATAAATCGAATCCTTAAATGAATATACGATTTAATCTCCGAAACTATTTATAAACCATTTATAATACGATTTAATTTTCGAACTATTTACAAATCATTTATAAATCATTATAATAATTATAGAAAATATTGGGGTATCACATTCTACTCTCCTTAAAATAAGTTTCGTCATGAAACTTGAGACATGAAGTAATCACTTTCTAAAACAAAACGAGTTTACCTATACGAAGGTATAAAACAATTTCTAGGACACTAACATATGCAAGATGAGCAAGTACGATCGTGATTCTAAGTTGACTAGCATGCACCATGCAATGCTTGAACATGCAATTCGTGCAAAGCGATAAACAAAACACGCAAAAAGACGAAATTTCGAGGCGTGACATGCTACCCTCCTTAAAAGGAGTTTCGTCCCGAAACTCAAGTGGGACTAGTACCTTCTAGGAAGAGGTCTGGATACTTCTCGCGCATCATGGATTCAGCTTCCCATGTTGCTTCCTCTTGACCTTGTCGAGACCAAACGACTTTGACGATCGGAATAGTCTTTGTTTGAGTTGAGCGCTCTTTGCGATCCACTATCTTGATAGGACGCTCTTCATAAGTCAAACTTTCATCGATATCGATCGTTTCAGGTTGAACGACATGAGTTGGATCATGTACGTATCGCTTCAACTGAGAGACATGAAACACACTGTGGACTTTTGCAAGTTCCACAGGTAAAGCTAATCGATAAGCAACCTCACCAATCCTTTCCAGGATCTCGTAAGGACCAATGTAACGAGGACTCTATTTCCCCTTACGACCAAAACGCATGACACCTTTGGTAGGAGATACTCGCAAAAGTACCTTGCTTCCTACCTCAAACTCTTCAGGTCTACGACCTCTATCTGCGTACGATTTCTGGCGATCTTGTGCACTACGCATCTTCTCTTGAATAACTTTGACCACATCGACGGTCTGCTGGATCATCTCAGGACCCAAAACTGCAGTTTCACTGATGTCGTTCCAACAAACTGGTGATCTACACTTCCTACCATACAATGCTTCATATGGCGCTCGATCAATGCTTGAATGATAGCTATTGTTGTAAGAAAACTTGATCAATGGAATGTGTGTATCCCACGAGCATTGATACTCTCTGCACACGCTCGAAGCATATCCTCCAAGGTCTGAATCGTCCTTTCCGTCTGATCGTCAGTCGCAGGATGAAAAGCAGTAGTGAAATTCAATTTGCTTCCAAAAGCTTCTTGCAATTTCTGCAAAAAATGTGATAGAAATCTCGAGTCTGAAACGATATCTTCTGGAACACCATGAAGTGTCATGACTTCCTTAACATAAGCATCCTATAGCTTCTCCATTTCACAAGTGTCATTCATTGGGATGAATCTCGCAACTTTCGTCAAACGATCCACAACTACCCAAATGGCGTTGTTCTTCTTCTTTGTCAATGGTAAACCCATGACAAAGTCCATTGAAATTGAGCTCCATTTCCACGTAGGGACTTCAAGTGATTGTATCATTCCGCCAGGTCTCTTGTGTTCGATCTTGACCTTCTGGCACGTCAGACACTTAGCCACGAATTCAGCGACATCTTGTTTCATACCTTTCCACCAGAACATTTGGCGAAGGTCTTTGTAAAGCTTGTCTCCACCAGGATGTACAGAATAAGGTGTATTGTGAGCTTCACCCAAAATCTGACTCTTGATCTCTGAGTCATTCGGCACACAGACACGATTACGAAATCTCAAGACACCGTCTTGACCAATAGAAAAGTCCTCGGATCTACCCTCATCCTTGTGGCGTAGAATCCGCTGAAGATCCTCATCTGCACTCTGTTTACCCTTGATATCGTCGAGCAAAGTTGGTCGAACTGACATGTGTGCTAAGGTACATTGAACGTCACCTTTCAGCACAATCTCCATGTCAAGACTCTGTAAGTCAAGAATGATCTCCTTCGGAAGTACTAAAGCATTATTCAACGTATGACGAGTCTTTCTACTCAAAGCGTCAGCTACCACATTAGCTTTCCCTTCGTGATACTGTATGTCGATGTCGTACTCTGTCAATAACTCTAGCCATCTTCTTTTTCGCATATTCAATTCCTTTTGCGTGAATATGTACTTGAGACTCTTGTGGTCCGTAAACATCTTAACAGCAGAACCATAAAGATAGTGTCTCCAAATCTTCAAGGCAAATATGACAGCAGCGAGCTCTAAGTCGTGAGTAGGGTAATTATCCTCGTGCTTCTTCAGTTGTCTTGAAGCATAAGGCACTACCTTACCATGTTGCATCAAAACACAGTCTAAGCCATGCTTAGACGCATCACTATAGACTTCGTACCCTTCAGTTCCCGATGGCAAAGTCAAAACCGGCACGCTTGTAAGACGTTTCTTCAACTCTTGAAAAGCAGCTTCACACTTCTCAGACCATACGAACTTCGTCGTCTTTTTCATCAAGTTTGTCATAGGCTGCGTTATCTTCAAAAATCCTTCCACAAACCTACGATAGTAACCAGCTAACCCAAGAAAACTTCTGACCTCGGTCACGCTCTTCGGTGCGGACCAGTCTATAATAGCTCTAATCTTTTCCGGGTCAACAACAACTCCACTCTTAGACACCACATGTCCTAAGAAGGAAACAGTTTCTAACCAAAACTCGCACTTCGACAGGTTGGCGTACAGCTGATGTCGTCTCAAAAGCTCCAAAACGGTTCGCAAGTGTTGCTCGTGCTCATCAGCATTCTTCGAATAGACCAAAATATCGTCAATAAAGACAACAACGAACTGATCGAGATAAGGCTGGAACGTACAGTTCATCAAATCCATAAACTTCGCAGGTGCGTTCGTCAACCCAAAAGGCATCACCGTGAACTCGTAGTGTCCATACCTCGTCCTAAACGCGGTCTTTGCAATGTCAGGCTCGAAAATCCTGAGTTGATAGTATCCTGAACGTAGATCGATCTTGGAGAAAACAGTCGCTCCACGAAGTTGGTCAAATAGGTCGTCAATCCTCGGAAGTGGATAACGATTCTTGATCGTGATCTTGTTCAACTCTCGGTAGTCTATGCACAGTCTCATACTACCGTCCTTCTTACGTACGAACAGAACAGGAGCACCCCAAGGCGATACACTCGGGCGTATGTATCCCTTCTCCAGTAGTTCCTCGAGTTGCGTTTTCAGTTCTTTCATCTCTGCAGGAGCCATACGATACGGAGCTTTCGAGATCGGAGCAGAACCTGGAGCTAAGTCAATCGTGTAGTCGATAATGCGTTACGGAGGCATTCCTGGAATCTCGTCTGGAAAGACGTCAGCGTACTCCGAAACAACTGGAATAGGTTTTGAAACTTTGGCTTCTCGACTTGTATCCACTACATGACATAGGTAAATCTCTTCACCTTTAGTCATACACTCCTTTGCTTTCATGGTTGCCACTACCTTCAACTTTGGCTTAACCACGACTCCTTTGTAGGGAATCCTCCTACCCTTCGGTCCACGCAACGACACACATTGTTCAAAGCATTCAATCTTAGCCCTATACTTGGCTAACCAATCCATTCCCGAAATCACGTCAAAATCCTTCAAATCCATCTGAATCAAATCCACAGGCAAATCGGAACCAGCTATCCTAATCGGACACTTTTCATACAACGCTTTACAATTAACAATCGTTCCATCTGGCATCCTAATATTTGCATTATACACAGAATTAGGCTCTAAACCTATCTTAGATGCAAAGCTCTTAGAAAGAACAAAGTGTGTTGCACACTATCAAACAAAACAAAAGCAGGTTGAGAGTTAACGAGAAAAGTACCAGTGATCACATTCGGGTTCGCTTCAGCTTCATTGCGGTTCAGCACGTAGACCCTTCCATTTACCCCTCTATTGTTGTTGTTGTTCTGCACGGGGTTGGCAGGTGCGGGAAGTAGTGCTTGATTATTCGCAGCAGGAGCAGCAGTATTGTTGCGGTTGTTGTTGTTGTAACCCCCATTTCCACGGTAGTTACCACCATTTCCACGATTCGCATTTTCATTTCCACCACGATTGTAGTTGTTATCGCGGTTCTGACCATTGTCGTTCCTTCCACGACTCCAGCATTCAGAAGCTTTGTGACCAGGCTTGTTGCACTCGTAGCATTGAAGTACATCGCCGCGACAGTTTTTGCCAGGATGCGTCTTGTTGCAGCGACTACAAGGCGTATTTCTCCTAGCTAAGATCGTAACTCTCTGACTATTCGAGTCACGATTCCTGTTCCCGTTGTGGTTTTGACCACCTTGGCTGTTGTGATTGCCCTTGTTCGGCCTTGGCCGCTTATCTGCGCAATTCGATTGGGAAGAACTCCCTTCGTCACGTTTATGCTTTCCGAGCAACGAATCACGACGATCCACTGCACGCTCTTGGTTCAAGGCTTTCTCGTAAGATCCTTGGAACGTCAGCGAGTTTCCCATAACATAACGCTGAATATCCCATTTCAGGCCATCTTCGAACCTCTCGACCCGTTCAACTTTGGTCGTCACCAAGTTAGGTGCAAAAGCAGTAAGCTCGTTGAACTTTGTTGCGTACTCAGCCACAGATAGCTTTCCTTGATAGATGTTCTCGAATTCCCGTTGCTTCTGGCGACGGACAGCTCTTGGATAGAACCATTCACGAATAGACTCTTTGAACTCGGTCCACCCATATTCCTCAATGGTGAGTAGATCAGTGCCCACATCGCTCCACCACTTGTTAGCCTCACCCTTCAGGTAGTACGTAGCGGTGTTGACCTTCATGTTGTTGGGCCGATTAGTCGCCCTAAACAACTTCTCGAACTCTATTATCCAATTCTCCAACTTGGTGGGCTCCGAGCCACCCTCAAACGTCGGAGGTTTGAGTGCATCAAAATCCCTAAAGTTGCGCGTCTCAGGGTTCTGCGCGTTGTGATCTTGCTTTTGGCGCTCTAGCTGGCGCGTGATGTGCTCGACCACGTTGGTAAGACCTACTTCTAGTCTTGCGAGTCGGTCGTTGGTTGCCATTATAACAAATCTGAGACACACAAGAGCAATGGTTGATCACCATTTCAGCAAAATTGGCACATTCGACCCGGTTCGAGGTCTAATTGAGAGATATAGGTTATAATTGAAACCAATCTCTTGACATTTAGCAAATAGCATATAAGTTTCAATGATCGACCTTACATTGTAGGTCTAAGCAACATACTTGCTTTGAATGTTCTCAGTTCCCATGCATAATAGTTCGATATGCAATAACAAAGTAGACACATTGGTCTTACACGAGTGATAAGCAATGACATTCACAATTCACACATCGAGGCTCCATACTATTTTAGTAGGGCAATAAACAATGACATTTGATTGCATACAATACATGCTTAGCCTTTGGCTCACAATTAATATGATCATGCTCAATGAAAATTTTGCCATAATTCCGACATGGATTTCCCATCATGTCTAGGCAATATGAGATAGCATTACGAAGCTATGAGTCAACCATGCAATTATGTGATAAAACGATCATATAAAACAAATTCTCAACGATATCATATAATTAAATGAAGTAGTCTTGCAATGAGACAAATTGCAAGTAAATAGTAGTCATAAATATTTGTTGCCTATGCAACTACACCAACATCAAAATTGACCACGCAGGGCCATCACAATAGCTAAAGTTCAATAAAACTCAAGTAAAACTAATAAGGCAATAATCTAGCTCTACTTGACACCAGCACACATTTTCTTCGCGCTAGGGGACTCGTCATGATCATCCTTCCTCCTAGGATTCACCTCTTTGCAGGGCGTGTATGGATAAGCATATCCACTGAATTTCTGAGGCATGAAACGCTTCCTAAAATCATCCGCATGCTTGCGCTTCTTGGTCCAGCAGTACTCGCACATACCTTTCGGCGCAGGCACTAGCACGTGGTTCACCTTCTACTCGAACTCGAATAGGCATAACTCAGCTGCGACGCCTCTAAAGCAAAGAGACCATCTCGTACCTTCTCCGTACTTCTTCTCGTGCAAGTGACCACTCTTGGAGACTACGTCGTCGTACTTATCCTTGAGTCCCATCCAAGGATGGATGTTAGGCAGACCAGCCAGCAGTAGCTCTACCCAAAAGCCTTCATGTAGACTTGTGCGATTCTCGTACTGATAATGGTCGATCGTAGTGTACGCACGTCTTATATAGATACGTATATCCTCCAGCATCAGTAGCAAAGAACGGCTCCACAGGAGGAGACCAATTTGCCGCAGGAGTAGGTGCAGCAATAGGTGCAGGAGTAGGCACGATGTCGTTGTCGCTCTCGGCACTAGTATCTTCCAATTCCGGCATGTCGTCATGCTCTTCCGGCGCTGTATGCTCAGAGGGATCTTCCTCTTCATCAACATATGCAGTAGGTGCGGCAACTGGGGCAGGTACAAGCGCGGCTATAGGCGCAGGAATTGGCGCGGGGCGTGCAGCCTCGTCGCGTGCGCGGCGCGGTCTTGCGTGGGTTCGTGGCGTACGTTCGCGTCGTTTCCTGTCGACTCGCTATCAGATGAAGCTACATATTCTGCAGAGGTGCACGATGGGCTAGGGTGCGTGCCCTTTGATGTGCGGTCGTCATTCGCGCAGTCTTTCTTGTCCTTACCATCTACAGGTAGACAATCAAACAATAAGAACATTATAAATCACAAGCAAAGTGATTTCAAATAATTCCTATCTTCTAGGACTTCTACGCTCAACGGCTTTAATTATATTTTATTTTTCCCAAAATGAAACTAATCTTTATTAATTCATTAATTAATCTTAAGCAACCTTTTTAAACCAAGGGCTCTGATACCATTTGTAACACCCCCGAATTCGAAACGATTTCCTGGGAACTATCGCCGTCGCTGTGCGCGACTCGACACCGCTGAACCGTCCCGAACCCGGGGGGAATGTCACTGCAACATTTATCACTAAGGAGTAAATGCTAAGCAGAAAGAAAGACTAGACATCAAAAGGAGCTTCCTAAGGAACTAAACAAACTAAACAGTTAATATCAGAGTTGTCTATATAGTGAGCTAAAACCATTAAACCAAATTTATTACAACTTGCCTTCAAAGGGCTAAATCCAATAAAAATAATCCCACGATCTATCTTAACAGAAACAGTTCTATAAACAGACGCCAACTCTACTTTCCAAGCTGTACGTCCTCAATCAACTAGACCTGCACTTTGGTTTCCGTGACGGAAACAAAATACAGAAGAAAAGAAAAGAAACAAAAGAGAAACAAAAATCAGATAAACTGAATAAACGTCATCCGTACCCAGTAAAAAAATATTTCGTAAACCTTACCTGAGGTTTTAGAAGAATCATTCAAATTCATTTGCATACACACATAAGCATCTAATCAAGCATACGCACAACGACATTCTTCTACATGCAATTCTTGTATAGTGATCACACGAAATACGACATAGACAATTCACATAATTTGCATTGGTTGACATAAGTGGTACTACGAGACCACGACTTACTAATTCATTTCATGCTCTTGAAAATGAATAGTAAATAACGACGATAATGATAATTCAATACGATGAGAATTAAACATACTTTAATTCAATAACGACGATAATTCAATAATGATTACAAGTAATGTCTAGCACAATTTTGGCAGCACTTCGATAGGGTAATATGATATCCAAAAATTCACAAATCACCAGAGACATTCAACGATAATATATAGGTGCTCACTAGCACTCAATAATACCCATACCAATTAGCATTTAATTAATAGCATAATAATATTAATAATTCGCTATTCAACGATTGCCCAATAATCATCATATGGACTAATTAATTCCCAAAACATGCTAACATCAATATGCTAATTATAACTCATATTTATAGCAGTGAATCATGCTTAATAACTTTATAATAACGACGATATAATTTATTCATGCTTTGCATATTAAATTCACAACAAATTTCCAATTAGCACATAACACATCAAAATAGTTTTGATGGGGCTTTGGAAGAAGGTATGCATGAGTGCTTACCACTACAACGCTACCAACAACAAGTATGCTCCAACCAATCGACAATAATCACGCTTGCTGGTTAGGTCCTAATTAAAAAAAATTACCAAATCAGTATTAATTAAATACGAAAATACAGACAGTAATGAAATCCCAATCTGATATGGTTATTAAATTTATTGATTTATTTCAACCAATGTAGGCTTTTGAAAATCCGAATTTCGATTCCTAATGAGTGCAGAAAAATAAAAAATATTAAATTGAATATACTGAAAATTAAATTAATAAATACGAAAAATATAAAAACGAAACCCTAACTTTAAAACTAGGTCTAGTTCATGGGTACCCATGCATGGACCCATAACCCGACCCATCACCACCATCACCACCCACCGACCACCTTGGCCGGCGGTGGTTGCTCGTCGGTGATCGGCGAGGAAGAGAGAGAGAGAGAGAGAGAGAGAGAGAGAGAGAGAGAGAGAGAGAGAGAGAGAGAGAGAGCAGGGGGCCCAACCGACGCCATGGGCCATCACCGGCGACCACCCAGGCACGGCTTGGTGGCGCCGTGGTGGCTCGCAGTGGCGCGGGGCTGAAACAGGGGAGAGAGAGGTCGGGCTGAAAGAAAACGCGAAGAGAAAGAGAGAAAGAAAAAGAAAGAGAAAGAGAGAGAGAAAAGGGAGCCATTATCACCGGCGAGGGAGGTCGGTTTTCCGGCGAGTGAGCGGCTGGCGAGGAGAGAGAGAACTCGGGTGGAGGAGAGAGAAAGAGAGAGTGGACGGTGAGAGAGAGAAGAGAGCTTGAGGGTTTTGGCTCAGTTTGCAAAACTGATCAATTGTCTCACCTTTTCCTTATATGGCCCTCAGTTAATCCAAGTCAAATACTACTAGGTTTAGGAATAAATTTCATAATTTTTCTGATTTAAAAAGCTAATTAAACTAATTAAAAACTAATTAAAATAATATGAATAATTCTTATTCATATATAAAATATTTTAATTAAACTCCTCAAAATTAATAAATACCATTTATGAAAGTCCCATAATAATAATTAATATTATTATGGCTTTAATTGAATAAATCGAATCCTTAAATGAATATACGATTTAATCTCCGAAACTATTTATAAACCATTTTATAATACGATTTAATTTTCGAACTATTTACAAATCATTTATAAATCGATATAATAATCATAGAAAATATTAGGGTATCACAATACCTGCGAAGCGATGTCATATTGAAAGAAAAGATGCTCACATGACTCAGGTACCTGACCACACAGACCACACCCAGTGTCAATTGCAAACCTCTTTCAGCCAAGAACACTCTTGTAACACGCTAGTCACGCTATGAAGTTGTGCCTTGGCCTAACAACAGTTCCCCACACAACTCTAGCCCATCTGGCCTTAGGCATGTCTCCAATAAAGAGATTGTAGGCTACAGACATTCTGAACACCCCTACAGTCACACAAGAACCTAAGAACCCCTTTGCAGCATCAATTGATCCACAGAGATCCACCAGTTTGTCTCGAGTCTGCAATAATTTCCTCCATATCCAGGATGAGTTCTGCTTCTCTTTTACATGCCAAAAATCCTCTTGCCTTAAATGGTAGGCAGTCAACCACTCAGACCACACATCCACCCCTGACTTGCAAGCCCACCAAATAAGCTTACAGCTTGCTGCATAATTCCATGTTGACAAGTCTTTCATGTTCAAATCCCTGTTCCTTTAGGTTTACAAATGGATTTCCAGCTAACTGGAACCATGATCTTTATGTTATTCATGCATGAATTTGTAGAACCAAAATGTACCCATAATCAGAGAGGGAGTATTAAACATGAGATGTTGAGATCTAACACACAGATATAATTTGTGCCTCATTATTTAAATTTTTATTCTAAAATCTAAAAATCTGCATATATAAAGATGATTCATTAGTGAAAGTTTCCTTATTTACTACATTAGCAAACAAAGTTTATATAAGCGTGGATGTCTAATAAGTTGAGATCGAGGACAACATTGTTTCACAAAAGTTTTAAAAGAGAGTACCTTTATATAAGGTCAAAGTTGAAAACATAACTCGCTCCTACCTATAAATAGCAAATGTAAATGGTACACAATAATTATGCAGAAATAAAGATGTTTAAATTACCTCTTTCTCTGTTTGTTTTGAAAGAATCACTAAGGCAATGTTGATAGAAATCAATTTGTCAATCTCACGGTTGGGGAGACAATAATCCTAAATTAAATAACCATTAGAGCATATCTAAATTTTATGAAATTTCTCTTTTAACACAAAGAATTTGACAATAACAAAACAATATGTATTTGATTTGATATTGAAAAAAAAAATACCTTTCTTGTGGTACCAAACTTCAATTCCGGGCATATCCAACGATCTGTAAGTAGTGAAAAATATTAGTTAATTAAAATATACGTAGAGTCTAGAGAGCAGAGTAGATGAACTACATGAATACATAAGAGGGAGCCGAGGTGGGGTGGAGGGTTTTGAACGCTAATACTATCAGATGTAAGAAGTAGGAACTATATTTTGTTAATTTATGTTTTGTAAAGTGTATCAACTGAATGATTCATTGATTTGTGTCAAGTAATGGAATGATACTTAGAAATCCATCATTAAAGTTACATCATAGTAACAAATAAAAACCATGCATGTTTTTTTATAACTATTTATTGATTTCTTTCCAAACACTTGAATATTTGATACTATTGTTGCCCAAACACCCACCCACCCGGCTCAACCTCCTCTTTTTTCTCGTTTTCTATGCTTTTTTTTTTTCCTTTTCTTTTGATCACAACGCTATTAGTATGCTATTATGATTTTGTATAAGTAATAATTAATTTATTTGATAGATTTTTTTAAAATATTAAACATGATAATATGGCCTAACTTTCTAATCTCAAGTTTCATAATTCTTTTTAAGATTTCTCTTAAGCTTCCTAATAATAATCTAAAAAAATGATATACATGAAAAAAGTAACTAGAAATGAGATCTTTTATATGTTCAATTTTTTTAGTTTTTTTTCAAATTTTAATAACCTTGCTTAAGTGGACCCTCCAATGCTATCAGAATATGTATCTAATATGTAGATATTATGATTAAGAAATCATTTCCTGAAAAAAGACTATTTTAGAAAATAATACCCAGATTAGGATGGGTTAGAAAATATTGCCCATGAGGGTGTCCACGTAGGCTCAGAATTTCACGAGCCTCGCTATTTTTTTTTTCCCGTCCAACAGTTATAAGTCGCCGTTGACGACAACGAGTTCCGTGCATGTAAATCGCTGTCTACTACAGCAAGTTCCATAAGGGAAAGTCGTCGTCGCCGACAGCGACTTTTGTGGTTCAAGCGAAGTGCAGGGAGAATAGGCAAATAAAAGTCGCTATCAGCCACAACGTCTTTACTTGGTAAAAGTCGTTATTGGTGATAGCGAGTCTTGCTCTCAGAAGTCGCCAGCCAGCATGGCGATTTGTTCTGGACCGAGCAAAAAAAAAGACAGGCTCGGGGGAATCCAACCCTACGTGGACACCCTCATGGGAAATATTTTCTAACCTAGCTTAATCTGGGTATTACGTTTTAAAGTAGCACTTATTGAGAAAATTGTTCATGATTATTATTATTTTTGGTTCACAACCAAGAGTATCCACCGTTGATCACAGTGACTATTTCCCCTGGCTTGTAGGCACGTCAAAGGGTGGAACGACTGGCCAAGAATTTTAAAACTGCTCATGCCCAAGGCGAGATTCGAACCCTCAACCTTGATTAAGGATGGATGAATCCCTACCACTCAACCACACCTCCTTGGTTAAATCGTTCATGATTATGATTATGATTATGATTATAATATACTCCTATATAATTATTTGTAAATTGTCTTAGTGGAAGATTTCTTTCTCGATTTTACCCCTTTTTCTAATAGTTTTAATTTTAAATAAAACTTGACTTTCACCGAATGTTCATTTGAAAACTGCTGCTTAAAAGTTGTATATTTTAAATGTTAGATGTAAAGATAGACAATAGCGGCAGAACAAAAGGGTGTGTTCTGTTTAACTTACCTAGTAATTGATTCCTTTCAATTTAGTTTCGTGAAATCCATTTTAATGAAATTTTTTTTCTCTCACAAATTACTCAATACAATGACTCAATAAGCTATGAAGTACATCATTCTGGCAGAAAGTCTTCATTCCTGTGGAAACAGGCTTCGCACAGTAAGCATAAAGGATAGTAATAAATCTCACAAGCTTAAGCACTTGGCCCCAAATCCTTTGACCATTTCTAGTTGCATCAGATACAGCAACAAGTGGTATGTAAAGCCCCGTTTTTTCTGACAAGTGCAACAGGCAGCTGAATGGTCAACATGGGAGCAGCTCATGTTATGCTATATAGACATTGGAGTGACAACTCTTTCCTCTCGGTGCCTCAACTTCATATGCAATTCAAACTCAACAAACTGATCTAGCAATATATAAAAACATGACAAGTAGTAAGTTCATCCAAACTGAACCACTCATGACTCATCATTACACCAGACCTACAAATGCGGCTCACCAAAAATGCAGTCGCATATACGAGAAACAGTTACATATCCACTAGCTCTAACAAATATACAATGACATAAATAAGGTGCTTAAATGCATGAGCAGTGTTTCATCAGACACCATACGTATACTAAAAATGAACACTGCAAAAAGCTTTTGTCACCAAAGAACAAGGTCAAAATGAATCTCATCTAGCTGCTACGAGTTACGACTAGAAGTTGGCTTCAATATCTGCTGATCAAAACACAGAAGAAATTAAGTTAATATGCAGGATTTTATCAGTAATATAGAGAGAACAACATTAGCTTGCCTGTTGGGTGCTTTCATTTCTGTGGCTTCTTCCACAAAACTCCGATCTTCTTCAAGACATTTCCATTCTTCTTCTTGAAAGAATCTTCATCATAGTCATCTAAGTATGGTGAGCTAATTCTGCGTCCAATAGGGCTATAATTGCTATCCAGTGGCATTGACCCAGTTCTCTCCACGTATTTCCCATTGCTCCCTGGTGAAAGCATAGAAGCGGCTGCTTCCGCAGCCTTCCTCCATTGATCAGACTGAACTTTAAGCTTTCTCAGTTCCGACTCCATTTCTCCATTGGCTACCTGAGCTGCCTCGAGCTGCTCGGCAACCCTTGCAGCTTTTCTGTTACTCTTGTCTACCTCCTCCATCATGTATCCAAGCTTTGCCATAGCTTCTTGTTCAGCAGCTCGGGATGCCTCCACCTCAGCAGCTACCTGGTTGTTTTCAACACCCTTGTCCATTTCTTGTTTCTTGATCTGTTGCTTCAGCCTCTCATTCTCCTCAAAGACGCTCTGTAGTTCAGTCTCCTTGTCCATCAAAGTTGCTTTCATATCTGCTACATGCTCAGTTTCTAGCTCCTCTTCTCTCTGGCATGACATGGATTTCTTGAGTTTCATATTTAAGCTTTCATTCTCTTCTGAGATGCCCTGCAGTTCTGTTTCCTTATCCATCAGGTTCGCCTTCAGCTCTTCAATGTTGGCACTTGCTTTCTTCAGTTCCTGTTTCAGCTCAGCCTCTCTTAGACTGGATTGAGCCTCGATCTGTTCTAACAGTTCAGACGCATTTTTAATCTGCTCGCTGTTGTGAGATCGTTCTTCATTGTATCTTATATCAGCGGCTTCCAACGCAGACTTTAGCTGTCCCACATCTGATTTCATAGATTGCAGCTCCAAATCTAACTGGTTGACATCCTCCCCCAATCTTTGATCACTGATAGCATGGAGAGAATTATCTCCATTAGATTCTGTGAGATTCACATTTAGTTTGCTGACAAGGTCTTCAAGTAAGCTTATGCGTGCCCTTGACTGCTCAAGTTCAGAGGCAACAGAATCATATTCCTTTGTAGATCTGACAACATCTGATCTGAGTTCATTAACAGTTTCCTTAGCAGCCTCTAGTTTATGAAGAGTTTCTGTGACCAGCGCCTGGGCTTGACCTTCTGAATCTCTAGTATTTTGTAGCTCGTGTTTCATGCTTTCCACAACAGATAGAGTTTCTGCCAGATTATTTTTCAAGCTTTGGAGCTCATCATGTGTTGATTCTCTTTCCTTCCCCTGTGCACCCTCAGATGCACTTACCATCTCAAGCTGCAGCTTAAGCCTTTCAATCTCGCCATATGCAGATTCCAAAGTGTCTAGTTCAACTGTGTGCTGCTCACGAGCACACTCAATTTGAGACACCCGTTCTAGGACGTTCTCCTGTGAGATGTTTTGGAGCTCGACAACAGTCTCTTCCTTAGAAGCAACAATATCAGAAACAGTTTTTTGGGATTCTTCCAGCTTCAGAGACAGATCTGCCAGCTGCTTTTTCACTTGTTCTGCATCTTCTTGAGCCTCCCTTTTCAGTGACTCAGCAACAATCAACTGGTCTTTCACCTTTCTCAGATCATCCTGGAGTTGCGTAATCTGCGATTCCAATTCAGACAATTTGCTTGGCCTCTTCTTCTGAAATATTGAATTTTACAAAGGAAAACGTTTAGCAGATTTAAATCCAGCAAAAACAAGGTACAAATATATAAATGGTTGATATGCAAGTATGGAAAGGAGTTGCACCGAAATGATTGGCATGCAAAATGGAGAAGTGTATTGTTATAGAGAATATAGACTGAGGAACATTATACAAGAATAACTTCGACATAGTTTGCAACAAACAAGCTCGTGTGTGTCACTGCATCAAGATTATTACACTCAGAGAAAAACACAAATTTGCAGCCACGGGTTGAGGAGATTGAATCACGAAGAGTACCTCGGAAAGTGGGCTTCTAGGTGACCTACGCTCGATAACTTTCGGGCTTTTGTCCTTAGGAGTCCTAGCAGCAGAGTGGTTTGAAGAAGATGGAGAGCTTTGCTCAACTGAGTTTATTTTCAGTTGTCTTATTGGTCGTGGGGAGACCTTTTTGGGTGACTCCTTGGGGCTTCCTCTGCTCCAAGAGAAAAATAACAGAATTATAGATTAATCAGCAATATAGACAACAGCATACTCCATAGAAGAAAACATCTAATTGTCCCAATCCCATTCAAAAGGTATTACTGTAAGTTGAAGTCAACTAGAAATTGTAGTAAAAGCTACTCCGAAAATAATAACATATAGAGAAATAAGAGCCAAATATTGAAGTAAGAACTCTAAGCTCCCCACAATACAATGAATATAATAAGGGAGAGTTTGTATTTTGTTGTAGCTATCTGATCCAGAGACCATCAAGGACATAAAACTTAGGTGGCGTTTACTTGCTTGCAATCAAAGGAATGCAATGCAATCATTTTAAAGGGTAGATGTGAGGTGAAAAAGGAAGGAGGGGAAGGAAGGAGATGGAAAAAGTGAGATTGATTACACCATTAAAAGTAATCATCATTACATGTAAAAAGTTGAGCAATTGTGATTACATTGGATCATGCAATCAACCCCACTTTTCTCATCCTTCTCCTCCCACTCCTTCCCTTTCCACCCCACAACTACCCTATAAAATGATTGCATTGCATTACATTTGATTGCAAGCAAGTAAATGAGCCCTTATAGTTTAGGAATCATTTGGAATAAAGAACACGAGAAACAAATATTACCATAACAAAACAGAACCAGGAACTCAATGAGGAGTGTGCTCAATTGATAGTCAATCCTTCCAAACAACTTATGACCTACTATCAAGAATCTATAAGTAAAGGCAATGATTGAAAAACAGCAGACATCACATAACCAACAGAGCTTATTAACAAGTGCTAGAGATTGGAGGAAAGAAGGAAGGTGTAAAGCCCATTAAATTTATTCATAGTAAATTACATCCCATTGGTGTAGCCCACAAAGGTCACATACTAGAGGTTGTTAGGTTAGTCATCAATGTAGGACAGCTAATTTATACTGATACACAACATGACCTAGCAAAATGGGCTTCAGCAATATTATAAAGTGAGTAACTTCGAAAGCTACACTTATTGATGAATGGTTCCCTCTCCCCCACCTTCTAAACATCGTGGATCTTTGATCAACGGTATCTTGGTGTCACTGTTGAAGCATTCACAATTAACCTCAATGCCAATGCAAAGAAATAATTATATTTAATGACATAATTTGCTTGCTTCACAAGAGAAATGAAGAAACAAAGAACGAAAAAGCCCTTCCCTAAATTCAGAAATTCGTCAACTAAATTGTAAAATAGTAGAAGCACACTTTCATAAGTTAACAGTGAGCACACGTAAAAACAGCAAGGCAAACATTAAACCAGAAACAACAAATTATCCAGTCTTTCAATGCTTCCTCCTGTTCTGTTCTCTAGAAATTGCTACGCGCCTTCACCATAGCTACCCCAGTATACTATATATGATAGAAAAGCTCCTCAGGCCTATATATTTCGTCCTTTTTACTCATGAAACTTCCATATTTCCTAAACCAAAGCTAGATGACAACACAAATCAACAAGTTTGATAACCATATAACAACAAGTATAATGCATGCCAAACCATAGGGAGGACCAAGCGGTCCGCCTTGTACCCTTCCATTGAATCCAGATTTTGCCTCACTATTTACACAATCAGACAACATACAATTGAAAACAAGGAACAGAACATTTGGAAAGCAAATGTATTCAGACAGTAACACATGGGAAACAAATACAACAAAGTCTTTGCAACAACCTTCCTCAATAACCAAATGAACATAAAACTCACGTTGAAAGAAGAAACTCAGCAAAGAGAAAACACTCAAAAAAGCAGATTATATTACCTGGTCTTTAGGTTCTGCATTTTGAAGCTCAATTACCACTCCTACAGGGCACAAGTTGAAAAATTAGTAAATGAGAGTATAAACTCTTCACACAATGAATGCTATCTTGGACCCCACAAAACCCTGCAAAGGGTCAGAGAAAATCACAAATCAGTGACAATGTCACTAAAGAATCCAATGTCTATGCACATGATGAATTTAATATGGTTCACAATCACAACTTAGAATTTTGATAACCCATCAAAAACTTTGAACCAACTAAAGGCCAAACACTTGAATACCAAAGAAGTTTATTTTTCTTTATAGAAGTCTTCTTTTCCCCTAAAAAAAAATCCCTTTTTTTACACTCTTTTTTTCAAAGCAACATTATTGTCAGCACGAGGGAGTAGGTATAGTGTCTAAAGCAGAAATAATCTGATTAGTCTCACCGTGACAGTAACGGCTCATATGAATTACCCAAACTACCCTTTGCTAGGTTGGATCAAACTGCTCTTCAGAGCAGATAAAAAGAGTAATTATCTTGTAAATGTGGACCAACTAAAGGGGCATATTTGGGAAAAATTTTGTTAACAATCCTCCATTGTTGCCGAGAATTAAGGACCAATAGCACATGATTTAGGATAAATTTTCTATCATATTAAAGAAAACCACCTTCCCCAACCACAACAAAGGAAAGAATGCCAACAAGTTCAGGTTGCAAAATTTATGAAAACATGTTCAAATCTTCCTTTAAACCAAGAAAAGGACTAAATAAACAGAGACTTGTAACTGCATTATTGTAAGGCAAGGACAGAAAATTAGAACAATGACAGGGAATTTACATGCCTGCATTCTGAAATTAAGAGAAACTTCTGGTGACCCTTAAAAGCAAAGTTGGGTAATGATTCTATAGAGCATGCACAACCCCAAAAATCAAAAATAAAATTAAAAAACATTACTGCACAAAATTGGTTCAGAAGATTCTTACTTTTGTTTTTCAAGTTTTGGTAAATTTTGAAAAAACTTTCTACAGAACAAAGCACTGGCACATCAAAAATTAATTTTACATCAAGGAGATAAAATATGTTTAAGGCCCACTCATTATAAGCCTCAACAAACAAACTTTATAACATAGATTCATTAAGGCAAAGAAAGAAACCTTAAAAGTATAATCATTAGACTTTTTAATTTCAGGATAGAAAAAGGGAACCCGCAAAATTAATTTCTCCACTTAACAAAGAAACAGCACAAGAAAATAAAAAAGTTAAAAACCCACTTCCTGTAACCCACATTATTATGTTTCTAAGCTGAAAAAAAAAACATGGTGAAGAATGATTTTGCTGTTTCTCACCTCAAGAAATTTGCTGGGAAGCAAAATGTAGAGCTTCTCTTTTTACCAATTTTCACAGTTTCTCTCTCTCTCTCTCTCTCTCTCTCTCTCTCTCTCTCTCTCTCTATGTGTATGGCATTGGTGAGAATATGTTTGTTTTGGGGTAGTGTCAAGCTGGAGGTGGTAAAAGGTGTTTGATGGGCAGAGAGAAAGTGAAGAGGACGTTAGAAGGAAGAGAGAGAAGGGGACAACAGAGGGGGCGCGGAGTGAGAAGTTGTCGTTTCCAGAGTTTTGAAAATTAAAGCGGTTACAAGTGCGCTTTCACGTCCGGAAACCCTTTCTAGCTCTATCCAATTTCAAGCCTAGTCTGGTATTTTCAAGTAGTTTTTGTTGTTATTTTGGGACAATTTTTTAAGACCAAAATACCACTTTATATCTTAATGATTTTCTTTTTTCCAAAAATAAATAAATTTAACCTTCATCCAAAACCATTTGAAGCAATGCTTTATACCTAAACTTAAACTTAATCATAATTAGCACACTTGTACACTCAGAATTGAATACATAATCTGAACAAAACCCAAGAGTCTACCCATCCTTCAAAGAAATGAAACCCCAAACACAAATCTGGCTTATAACTAATCTGTGACGCTTTCAATTGCTTCAACAATCACTGTAATCAAGATTTTAAACCCTAGATAACTTAATCTACAATCCATCATTCAATTCAATTAATATGCTTTCTTTCACTTCAACCACCGTTTTGGCTAGGTGGGCGGTGGTTACGGGAAAGGAGGGTGGGCGAACAAAGAGAGAAAATGAGGGAGTTGGGTGAGTTTGGGGTGGTTGTGGCCTTGTGGTCGGGTAGGGAAGTGTTGGTTGGGCGGCCTGTGGTGGATGAATGGTGGTCAGGGCAACTCCGCTGTGGTTGTATTGTGGCCTTGTGGGCAGTGTGATCATAGTGGTGGTTGCGAAATGGTGAGAGGTTGAACTGGTTATTGCAATGTGCACGTGGTGGGGGTTTCGATGGGGGTTCGTGGTGGGGGTTTTGGTAAGAGTGGTTTGTTTGGTGGGGGTTCGTGGTGGTGTTTGGTTTGGTGGTGTGGTGGGGGTTCGTGGGCGGGGTGTTAAGAGGGGGGTGGGTGCTAGAGGGAGGGGATGGGGATGCAAGTGGAGATGGAGTGGTTGTGGTGGTCTGGTGGACTGGTCATGGTGGGTGGAGTGGAGAGGGAGGGGATGGATGCCATTGGAGAAGGGAGGAGAGAGAAATGAGGGTACAATTGTTTTGGTCTGCATTTTTTTTTTTTTTTTGCAATTTTAATGAAGGTTATATTTGTCTTTTTACCTGTTCCGGTTATCGGAAAATAATTTTTTATTGAGGGTTTTCAAGTGGTATACCTCAAAGTAATTCATGACATGTCACTGTACCTCACCGTAATATCGCTATACCTCAATATACATTGTTAAATTTATCCTAAAATAAATTAACTGAAGTTAGCCAACTATTAGATAAGTGGAAAAAAAAGTGCATCCTAAGTTATATTATTTTGGATAATTCATAAGTGATCATCACCTTATTTGGAAATGAAAAAAATTTAGGTTCTAAAACAGAACATTGTATTATTGGAATAACGGAATGCCTATTTAATACTTTGAGTTGGGTTCATTTCGGAAATAGGCAACTTATAACCCAAAAGAAATCGATATTAGGAGATCAACCCCCTAATTTTGATTCGAAGTATAAGGATTAATCTCTTGTGTATTTTCGTTCTCAAGGGAATTGGTTCATTGGTGACGGAATATGGGTATATGAAGGTAGATTGTGTGCATGTGTTTGTGGCTAAGTGGCTAGTAAGAGAGTTCATGTCAAATCCTCTGTTGTGACCTAGCGACTCAACTTGGATAATGGGGGGAGTTCATGTTGGAATCCCATCGCCCAGTAACCAAACGATCAGACCCGTCCCTGAGCAGGTGCAGCCCAATTTGCTTTTCTAAAAAAGGTCCAGATTGTGCAAGTTAAGTGCAAAAGGAAAAAAATCGGGAAAGAAAAGCCTAGTAAAAGACAACAGTAAGTCAGTAATTAATTTTCACTCTCTCTCTATGGAGAGTAGAGCAAGCAGTACTAATCCCTTCCCAAAAATTTGTCCTTTGATTGGCCAAATTCTTCACCTTCTCCTTTCATTATTTATTGTGTGAGAAGTTTCTTGAGTCTCAACGAAATTTTCAGATCTCTAGTACTCTTTTGCTTCTCCAATCGTCCATAGAAGAACTTTGCCCAGCAAATAGTGGTATTTTTTTTTGCGATATATTTTTTTTTATTGAATAATATTCAAAAATATAATTACTGATTGTAAAATATTTAAATTTTTGATAGTGATTGAAACATTTTCGATGTTTTGTTGGTGAATGTATGTTAATTGAAATCCCTTTTTTTTTGGGAGGTGGGGTTTTGATTTGCGAATTAAATTATGGTATAAAATTCTTAATTCCAGCTCGTTGATTGTGCATATTTCGAATTTCTTATAGTTTAGGAGAAAAAAGAGCAAATATATACTATTTATTTATTTATGTTGATAGTAACAAATAGGCGTACGGTTGGAAATTTCCGATAACTTTTATGAATGGGAAAAAGAGAAGAGAGAGTACATATAAGAAAACTCAAAGAGTATTTTGATATTTTAGCACAAAAGATAAAATTGTAGTATAATAATAGGCTAAAATTTAATAACTTTTTTCTTTAAATTAAGGCCCAATTTCTTAAATTGTGGCACAGGACCTACGAATTGTCAGGGACGACCCTGCTAACGATGTAAGTGGTATACTCCATATATTTGGCGTCTAACGATTTGATCATGAATGTTCCACGAGGGGTGACAAGGATGGTATTGTCGGAGTTGGTTAGTCGGGAGAAAACTCCTCTGATCAATGGATAAGTGTAAATTGTGTTAGAGAATTAGTGGTCGTTTGGTCAACCATGGGAAGTTACTACATATGGAAAGTAGAAATTCATGGGAAATAGAAGTTCATGGGAAGTCTCTAATCTTGTTTGGTTGCATGAAGGAATTGCAAGTTCAAGGGAATTGATGTGGGAAGTTACTTACCTAGGAGAGGGTGGGTAAGCAACTTCCTCCATTTTGGGGGAAGTTACTTCCTAAAGGAAGTAAGTTCCTACATTTTTTTGTCAACCAAACAAGAAGAAAAAACACACTTTCTAAGAAGTAGCACTTTCTCCATTTTCTAGGTGTGAACCAAACAAGCACTTATTAGAAGCGATTTCCACTAGTGAATGTTGGTTGATGGATGGTCCGAAGTAACCTCCAATAGCAATAATTGGGAGGAAATCTCCACTAATTTACATAATCAGAAATGCCTGAAATATTTTACCGGGTATTTTGTGGTCATTTTGGGTGCTCGATCATTTTCGGATTATATATGTGTAACCGACATGCTTATGCAAAGGCAAAGTTTTTATAAAAGAGAAAAGTCTGCATCTTCACTTTCGTGCTTTGCACATCCAGGAGTTCGCTCGATCTTCATATTCAAAAATAGGAATAATCTGAGGTTTTGAAAGTTTAATTTGATTTTTAACACCCTGGCCCCACTAGGGAGCATTGGTGTCACCAAAAACTGTGTTCCATGACTGAGATTTGACCCTATATTCCACTACAAGCTAAGTCTTTCCAACATATTTTCCCCTCACTTACATGTCCCTGAGAAAACCTCACAAGAGGTCACCCATCCTATTACTTTTCCCAACCAAGTACACTTAACTGTAGAATTTCTTAGATGTGGGTTCCTTGAAAAGTCTTGGTGCTATCAGTAGTACCATCAAAGCATTTAAGTTATCATTAACTATGAAATCATTGTGCTATTACACTCACTCCCACTCAGAGAATGCAACGTCCTCGTTACGGTATCGGGCACAAATTTAACCCAAGAATCATTCCCCTACTAGGTGGTTTCCCTAGACTTTGATGTCCACAGGTTGTGCACCCAGTCGGAAGGTTACTCTAATACCATATGTAACTCCCATCCTATCGAGCCGCTAGTGCCACCAAGGACTAGTTCCATAGCTGAGAACTGATTCTACAAACTAGCACAAGCCTTTCCATCATAATTTGTGCTCATTCACATGCTCGTGAGTGAACTTCTCAAAAAGTCACCAATCCTATCACTTCTCCCAACCAAGCACACTTAACTAGATAGTTTCATAGATTTGGGGTCCTTGTAAAAGAAGTTGCGTTTTTGAAGTATGAGTAGTACCATCGAACCATTTAACCTATTCTCAACCACTAAATTCTAAGGGTATTACACAACTTAATCATTCACTAAAATGATGTTTTCCGGACCAGACTAGGACTTAATCCAATTGTGGAACATTTTAATGGCTACGTTACGTGAAAAGTGAATTGCTAAATACCGCCCAAAATTACTACCTACCACCCCCCCAAATTCCAATTTTGCCCTTTTTTAAATTTTCACTCATCCTCTCCCTCTCTAACTCTTACACCAATTCTCCCTCTCTACCACCCACTCTCATACCCAACCTTCATCAACATTCACTCAAGCAACGGCAGCGGATGTCTGCCGGCAACCAGGAAGTGCCGTCGACGGTGGCGGAGGTAAATTTTTTTTTTTGCGCATTTTTTTTGCACAGTCGTCTGAAATTTCCGACTCACCCAAGGGTGAGTCGGAAATTTCAGACGACTGTGCAAAAAAAATATTATTATTATTATTATTATTATTATTATTATTATTATTTATTGTTATTATTATTATTTATTGTTATTATTATTAATATTATTATTATTATTAATGATTATTGTTTAATTAATTAAAAATGTGAAATGGTAGAGGGGAGGAGCCGGTAAATCGGTGCCGAGCTAGTTCACTAAATAACCTCGGCACCGATTTACCGGCTCCTCCCCTCTATCATTTCACATTTTAATTAATTAAACAATAATCAGTAATAATAATAATAATATTAATAATAATAACAATAAATAATAATAATAATAACAATAAATAATAATAATAATAATAATAATAATATTTTTTTTGCATAGTCGTCTGAAATTTCTGACTCACCCAAGGGTGAGTCGGAAATTGCAGACGACTCACCCAAGGGTGAGTCGGAAATTGCAGACGACTGTGCAAAAAAAATGCGCAAAAAAAAAATTTACCTCCGCCACCGTCGACGACACTTCCTGGTCGCCGGCAGACATCCGCGGCCGTTGCTTGAGTGAATGTTGATGAAGGTTGGGTATGAGAGTGAGTGGTAGAGAGGGAGAATTGGTGTGAGAGTTAGAGAGGGAGAGGATGAGTGAAAATGTTAAAAAGGGCAAAATTGGAATTTGGGGAGGCGGTAGGTAGTAATTTAGGGGCGGTAAATAGTAACACCCATTTTAAAATTACTAAGCTTATATTATTGAAGACCTAATCAATCAATCAATATATATAAAGGAGGCATCATTCGAGAGAAATGAGGACTTTACGTAGGCAAGAATTTAAGAGCGCGCCACCGAAGCGAGAATAAAGACAAAAAATAACGGGTGTAAAATATTTAGGAGTCTTAGCATTCTTACCCATTTAAAATTAGATATTGATAAACCACTAGAGTTTTATGAGGGTTAAAACAAATCTTCGTCATATATAACGTTTTCTATACTTCTTAAAAATAACAAAAATTACACCATCAAATTCGGATCGAAAAATACATCAGAACGAGATGCATTTACAGTAGGTTAAGAAGATATAAGTAAGCATTTAAAAAAGTGATAGAGTTGCAAAAAACTATAAATAAAATAAAAAATAAATAAATTTCATTGAGTTGCTAGAAAACGTGCACGTGATAGAGTTAATAATGGTACTCAACATAAAAAATTATTAAAAAAAAGGGATAAGTATGGACCAGGAGTATTCATATTAGAGTTTCACTTAGATTAGAATCCTAAAATGATCTAAGTATTAGTATCTACATATGTATATAATTGATGATTGATCTAGGTGCAAAATAGAGGAGTCATTTGATCTCCCTCAAACCTCTCCCAGTATTCAATAAGAGTAGCTTCCCCCACCCCGGCATAGCATTATTTGTTTTTTTTTCTTTGTTTTTGTTTTTGGTTTTGCTTCTCTCTCTCCCTATTGTATTTTAACTTTAATTATTTTTTTGTTATTGATTAGTTGTACCCTAAATTTCAATTAAGGTTATTAATTTGATTAAAGCTTATGTTTTGTAGGTTGTAGAGTCATGAAATAGTTCAACAATGGTAAATTCTACATTTATAAGGAAGTTTTTTTGCCCCTTTTTCATTCAATTCACGTTTTTAGCTTTTGCATATAGTTAACCTAGCTAATAATGACTTTATAGTTTTACATATCAAGAATTTGTACAATTTTATGTTAAATATTTATTCATTTCAGTTTAATAGTTGAAGATATAACTCTATATTTGCAAGGAGTGGGCAACGATATATAGGGGGTATTGCTTTTTTCCGTATACTATTTATGAACTCTATAATATAAAGGAAGTACAAACTACAAACTCCATCTAACCTCTATAAGAAGTACAACAGGAGTGCAAAAATGTTTCTTTTTCATTAAAAGTATGGTTTAGATCTCTCTTACGAGCTTTTAATTATTTTTTGTTAATTTATTAAGGCATTGCCCAATTACTAAGTTTCTTTTAAATTATTGCAGGTTCTGAATTATTTCTTGGTGGCTTATGTTCAACAAATCTAGCTATCAGATTCTATGTTTCAAAAGAACGAGTTATTATAAATAACAAAACAAGCTATTATGTTAAAAAAAACATGTTATGCATTAAGTTGTAGTTTTTTTTTTACTTTATAACAGAGTTTGTATAAGCTAATGCGTGCTTCACTAATGTAAATCACATGATAATATGGGATGTGGATCACCTCTATGTATTATACATTTGTGCGTACTATTCTTCCAATAAATTATGAAGTGGATTAGCAATGAAAAAAATTGACAAAAAAGAGGGGAAAAGAGGAGGTAGGACTTAGGAGGTGGTTCCAAGACCGATGTTATTGGAGCTTTGGGGTAACGTAAAAAGAAATCTCATTAATTGAAAGCCATACGGCACTTACAAGAATGATTGAATTCAACAAGAAATAGATCTAAAACATCAGAATACATTCGAATGAAAAAGCTATGTAGCACTAGAGATTCAACAATTCCGATCGGCTTCCATTTAATCGCTGTTTTCCATATTACAGCTTGTTCGCGGAAGACTCTGCCATAGCTTTGAATGCTCCAATCCGACATCGTAGACCACCTCTTGATAGAATAGATCCGCCAAAGTACCATATGAACAACAAAACAAAAAACTAACAATACTCTCAAAAAGTGAGAGACAGCTGAACCCAATGAATGGGACAAACTAACTCTCACAGATGGAGAGACTGATATTATTCGACATACTAAAACTAAAAAACAGAACAAAACAATGAAACAAATAGAATTGGGGCTTACCATTAGCAAATAATTGCTAATGGTAGCCCCTAAACCAAAAAGCGGCTAGGGTTTTTTTGGGAGGAAGGAGAGAGAGAAAAAGGAGTGTTGTTTTAGATGGTTATCGGGTAACGTAGTTAAGATAGATAAGAGAGTAATAAGATTTTTGTTAAAACATTATTTATTAGAACCGTTATGAGAATTTTAGAAGTTAATGGATAAAGTAGATGAAATGTTATTAGACTTCAATATGTCATGTGTATATAATTTGATTAGGATTAAATAAAAATACAGAGTCATGTTACAAATCAAATGAAGAAAAATAAAAATAAGAACAAACTATAATGACAATTAAATTATAAAATAACGTATTAATGAGGCAGAGAATAATTAAGTTTGGTGTTATTGTGGATGATGGTCATGTAATCTAGGGATACGTAGCAAGGAAGGATTATAGAAAGTTTGGTTGTTGTTTATTAGGAGTCTATAAATTTTAGTATTGTTAATGCCGCTAATAAAAAGATAAAGTTTAGATAATTGAAATTATAAGCAAAGAGAATTTCTTTAGTTTTATACCTCTTGTGCGAACAATTAAGGAAAGTTGAATTTTATTTGGAATGGTACTATGATATAAAACCATTTTAAAATGAACCCTTGAAGCATTTTTCGAGAGAATAGACGCCCTATATAGAAATGTCATTTTTCGGGAGTTTAAGTTGTGAAAGACCTCTAGAATTTTATAAGAGTTTATTAGATCTCCGTCAAATATTTAAAATTAAATATCTTTTTCCACACCTTTCCAATAATAATAACTTTTATATTATCTTTTTCGCATCGAAAATTACCTTAAAACGAGATTCATTTACAATATGTATAAGAAACATGTAAGTTTGTCTCCAAATGTTGATTGTCGTAACTAAAATGGAAAAAATAATATTAAAAATAAAATTAAGGTTGAAAATAAATTTGAAAAAATATGTTTAGCCCGTTCATGAAACGGGTTTGATTATTAGGTTGCTCCAACTAAGGAATTATTTTAAATAAGAAAAATGAAAAGCATGTAACATAGTCCCTTCAAAAAAAAAAAAAAAAAGCATGCCACAGAGTCTAGATATATATTATTGAAAGAAAAAAAAAGAGTGAAGAATGTGATATATACGGGTAGAATGGAAATAGGAGTATTAGAATTAGAAATCTATTAACATAAAATGTGGGGAATAGGATAAGTACGTTAGAATGGAAGAGGACTATAGGAGTGTTATTACTAGACTTCTACTAAACATACAAGAACACATTAAAGGTGGTTAATTTATAGACTATTAATTACATACTCATTTATGGTAGAATTTAAAATTATTGGTGTATTTTTGTAATTGATATTCATACTAATAAAAGTTGCACTTTCTATATTGGATTATATTTTAACAAAAATTTTGTATTAACTTGCTTGAAAGTATACTTTAATTTTTTTAAATATAAATGAGTGAATTTATATGAACCCGTGCATTGCACGGGCTTTACAACTAGTATTGAATATTTTCAGAGCTTGTTTCTTACTTTAATTAAAAAAAGGACAAGACTGCCAAATACTAGACTTTGGTGAATTATGGACAAATTTTCAAAAAAAACATCATGCCCCATGATTCCCTAAGCTTTTTGGGGGTTTTTTTAAAACTCATTCTATCATTTGATTCCAAATTAATTGTGTCAAAATAAGAAGTTCTCAATCGATTTGTATCAAAATATATTCACAAATTATCAACCTTCTATCAAAACTAGATAGAGATTTGTTTGGACAATATAATTACTAAGATTAACAAATCTTTAGAGCATAAGTGAGACTTCATTATATGTGTTACGAAAAAGTTTCAACAATGTTCAAATGTTCAACTAAGGAACTGTTGAACTACTATAAAGTGATGCTACTTAACTTGTGTGTTAATGTTTCAGGAATTTGTTTATGCAATAGTTTGCTAGATAAAGATCAAGAAAAAGAAACAAGTTCACATGTTCTCTAGGTTATTTATTTATTTCTTAGAGCTCATGTTAAAGCTATGCAATTATATAAATGTGAAATTTATATTTATAAGGCAACGCATAATAAATGGTTAAAAGAGTATTCGTGGTTAGGAACGATCCTTAAAACTTTCGTGTTCAATAGAACGTTACTTTTACACGTATATTAACACGTTTATTACTCAAGTACATTTAAGTTCAATATCTTAAATTTAATCTCTAAATATTTTATTTTGCCAAAGGTTTTATTTATAAAGAGATTTCCTTGAAATCTATTTACTTTTCTATTTTGGCTATATGGTTTTTAACTAAGAAGAAAATATTCTCTCTAAAGAGATTCATTTTATATATATGCTTTATATGATAAAGATATTTATTGTCCTTTATAAAAACCTTATTTTGCAAGTAAAGAAAATGATATTTGGTTCCCTAAGTTGCGATTAGGGTTCCCGAACATTTTTCTCCTTGCCTCTCACATTTATAAGGAGTTTGTTAAGTCAGATTTTATTTTACGTCTGTCACGGATTAATTGAACGTGATATGATTTTAAGAGAGTCAAGTAATAAACGTTGCCTTATAACAAAGAGCGTTGCCTAATAATCATAATCTCCACACGTTATTAATGCATAGGATTGCAATTGTGCCTTATTAGCTTGTTGAAGTTCATCGAGGTAAACGATTGTTTGTCATCTAAAACAACTAGAGTTAGTTGTTAGGCTTAGGTGAGTTCCTAAGTGCGTTTGGATTGAATGAGTGTTCTAGTGCGAGGATTAAGTTAGAGCTAACTTGATCTAATTATACTATTCTCTTAATAAAAGAAGTAGTCTTTAAAGTCCTTCGAGCCGTGCTTTTTCATCCTTTGTGAGTTACAATTCACCCCCCTGTTCCTTGTGCTACTAACAATTGGTATTAGAGCCTGGTTTTCTCTTAGATACAGGTTCACGCTTGAAGAGAATGTCGATCTCAAACACATTGAATGGCTATTTTAAAGAAGAGGTTTTTGTGGAGCAACCATTTGGTTTTGAACATAAAGAATTTCCTAATCACGTCTATAAACTAGTTTTATCCCCGTACTTCGCAGGGGCTCGTGTAGTTTTGTAAATTAATATAATGTTATTTTTTTCTTATTTATATATTTAATCTTTATGAAGTGAAAAATAAGTAGACAAAGAAAAAAAAATCCTAAATAAAGGTAATAACTATCACAATAATCGTTAATAGAGAATATTACTTCTGCATGCTAGAGCTGATGCAGCAAAAGACAGAACACTGAAGCAATACTTCCTATCTGATCTGAACTACTTCTGCTAGGAGACATATGCGTTGTTGAGTAATTTGTCTTTAGTCCTTCACCACTGATCTGTGTTGTAAGCAGGAACAGCAGGCACATTATTGTGGTCCTTGCTTGGTAGACCTTCCTAGAAGGTACGCTAAGTGTAGGCTATGATGCCTTGTAGCTGTTTCATGCAAGATTTTTTAACAGTGGTTGTGTGTTGGAGTCTTTTTGATTAACTTGAACTTCATGTATATCCTACTTTGAAAGTAATAAAATCCTTATTTTACTTTCCAAAAAAATAGAGAATATTACTCGTAACACAATAAATAAAATTTCAAATACTTATATTAACTTCTTCAATATAACAATTTATGTAACATAGAGGGATCATTTTCAAATTTTTTCTTATAATTTAAAATTGCAAATACATTCACCCACTCAAATAAAGTAAGCGTTTCTGATGTACACAAATTAAAAATCAATTATGAATGGAATTTAATTAATATGGAAACAACCAAAGTAGTGTTGCTGCACTACTGTCATTACATGTGCCAATTGTGGCTATCTAACTTACTGTTATGTAATTGGCTTACATGGTGTTGTATATGTCAACTCCATACAACCATAGTTTTTTTTTTTTTTTTTTTTTTTCTTTTTCTCATCACTATGCAAACATAGTTAGCTTAATCTCCCTTACACAAATTAGGACTCAATTATCAGCATGTGCGAGTGGGACACCCGAATCAATCATATTGGGTATTGATAAAATTGTAAAATTAGCATTTTTACACTAAATTTTGGGGGTTAATTGTTATTATATTTATTTATTTTTATATGAATAGATAAATAAAAACCTGTAAGACTTACATCATTCGCCAAATATAGCACATATACATCTCATTTTGAAGAATTTTTCGTTTCTAATGCAATGACGTTAACTTTGGAATTTTTATAATTTTGTAACAAGAGTTATTTTATTTTATAAATTTCAAAAATAAGCTAATAATTATAAATATCATATTTAATGGAAATATTAAATTCAAGCATGATGATGCATTGATTACCGGTGACATGGTGGATATTTTGCATACGTGGAAGCTTACATGTATGCCTACACAACGGGGCTCGCATATGTGGTGTCCCACGTGTCAACACCAACACGAATAAGAACTCAGTTATATGTATATACTAGGAAATAACCCGTGCTACGCACGGAATTTCCGTTTATTACTATATGTATGCATAATATTATCAGCTAAATTTTTGAAGTTTTTTAAATTTTAAAAAGGTACATATAAAATAATGAATATAGTGAATGGCCAAAAGGTTACATGTCATATTACTTATCATTGTCCTATTAAAAACTAATATCTATAGTTTGTCACCTAACTTGCAATTGTACATCTAAAATATAACTTAACAAATTACACTACAAATGTGAGACATGTCATTTTATTTTCGCTTATCCGTGCAAAATTTAGTCACATGTCTAACCTATGTTTTATACCCTCAAATATAAATCTTAATTAAAATTTGAGCACTATCATGTTAACGATGATTATCCCCACAAATAATAGTACACTAGAAAATAACCCGTGCTACGCACGGGCTGCTTGTTGTCCCCAATAATTTTTTATATTTTTATTCTGTTCATAGAACATTTTCGAATTTTTTAAAAGTTGTACAAAAGTATATAAGAATAACAAAATGGTGACGGATCAAAATGTTACATCCAAATTATTTATACTTATCCCCAATAAAATTGACGACTTTCCCATGATAAAAATAACCAAATATTTATTACTGGTCACCTAACCTGCGGTTGTACCTCAAATATATAACTAAACATATTTTCACTCCAAATACGACTATTGCCACTTTATTTGCGCATCTCCTTGTAAATTTTAGTCACATGTCTAACGTATGTTTATACCCCTCAATATAAAACTTAATAAATATCTAACCCTTGTCATATTAACGACATTTATTCTCACAAATAATAGTCATTTTCACATCACTTGTGCTTATACCAACTAAGATTATTTTTGTTATTAAGCACACCACCGATTTGATCATAAAATCCCTCTAATATGTGTTTCACTAATTAGAATTTGTAAGTTGAAAGACCAACCTTAACTCCTTGGAATGGAAAAAAAAAGAAGTTGGGACGACTCACCATGTAAATAAGAAGAAAAAAAAAATGTGACACTTCTATATAACCTATGCTTATACGCACAATTATGTAACATCTGTTTTTATTTTTCGCGCATCTATTTCCACAAATATTCATCATCTACGCCCAATTAATTAGAACTTTTTATATTCTTGATGAACGAAAAATATAATATTTTATAGACAACTAATTTTTCAAATCAAGCATCCTTAATTTAAAAATGCTAATGCTGGAGATTGTTGTCATTTAGATTGTAATTTGTATTAATGTAATTCTAATATTAAAAATAAATAAGAAATATGAATAGGTTATAATATTAGTTATTATAGGATATTTATTACTAATGAGTAATGACAACTCATTGCTCATCATGATAAAAATCAAAAAGAAATGCAAATAAATAACCACCAATCGACATGTGACACTTGTCACGTTACCAGCGATCTTACCCAAAATTAATTAATTAATATATATATATATATATATATATATATATATATATATATATATATATATATATATATATATATATATATATATATATATATATATATATATATATATATATATATATATAAGCTCTCTATGGACTTAAACAAGCTCCTATAAGCATGAGAGAGTTTCAAAAAAAATTTATGAAAAAAGGTTTTAAAAGGGGCGTGATTGATAAAACTTTATTTTGAAATTTGAGAATCATGATATTTTAGTTGTTCAAATATACGTTGATAATATTATTTTTCATTCAACTAATGATGCAATGTGCAATAGCTTTTCTGAAATAATGCAGGGAGAATTTGAGATGAGTATGACGGGAAAATTAAAATTCTTCCTTGGTTTACAAGTAAATTAAAGGAAAGGTGGAACACAAATTCATCTACGTGAACGAGTTGTTAAAGAAATACGAAAATGTAAGATGTCAAGCCCAACAACACGCCGACTCCAACTTCACAAAAATTAGACTTGGATGAAAAAGGTACACTTGTGGATGAAAAAGAATATCGAGGTATGATCGAATCTCTATAATATTTAACTGCTAAAAAAAGAGAGGCTCCCGAATAGAGCCCGTGAGAGAGAAACCTTCTAGAGAGAGAAACCTCCCCCGTGGTGCATGATAGAGGTTATCTCCAATCCTGCACCGCCTGAGAAGTGGGGACGAGGGCGTCCTCCAACGAAGAAAAAGCAGCCGGTGCACTCTCCGGTGACGGCGAGGAAAGATGATGATGGCGATATACGATGAACGGTGGTCGGGTTGTCAGAAATATCCACCCTGAGATGTAGGCCTCAGCGCTAGAGAAGTAGCTTGAAAACACAATTACTAAATCTGCGACTGAAGCTTTGAAGACAGAGATTAACAAGCCAAATGGTAACAAAGAATTTGGGAAGGAGAAATTGAAAGAGTGGTTGCAGCTGCTGCATTCGGGTGCTGCCACAAAGAGATCATGGGTGGATGAAATGGAGGCTACATCCAATTCACAATCGGAGGATGAAGAACTGCAATCCCAATCAGGTAAATCTGTTCTTGAAGGGAATATGGATAAGTTTGATGTGTCAAAATCAACTAATGTGGATGGGAAACTTACTTATGTGCCACCTGAGATGAAAGAGGGGATTAATGTTTGTAAAATTGTTCTTGAGGATGTGCAATCAGAGAAGACTTATTGGGAAAATGCAGTTATTTGTTTTGTATTGGGCTCAGACCCTCCAACCACGGTCATGGAAGGATACATAAAGAGGATTTGGGGGAAACATGGGATTGATAAAATCATTAGAATGCAAATTGGGAAGTTTATTGTGCGTTTTAAGACTTTGCTAGGTCATGATAATGTCTTACAAATGGGTTGCCATTATTTTGATAACAAACCCTTCATTGTCAAGCCATGGACTGAGGATGGCCATAGGAATGTTGATGTAAAATCAGTTCCTATTTGGGTTAGAATCCATAAACTGGATGTTATTTACTGGGCTAGTGACTCTTTGAGCAAGATAGCAAGTCTAGTGGGTAGGTCTATTATGACTGATAGAACTACTGAACAGAGAAACAAGTTGAATTTTGCTCGTGTGCTAATTAATGTCGACATTGGGGATGAATTGCCTGATCATGTGGTGTTTGAGGATGAGTATAATGACTTGGTCCACCAGAGAATAACATTTGAATGGAAGCCAGTGAGTACTGAAGTGTACTCACTGTAAGGGCTTTGGGCATGATGTTAGTGAATGCAGGAAGAAGAAAGGAAAGGCACCACATGTTGCTACTGCTATGGCACCTGTGGCAAAAGCAATTGTGCATGCTCCTGTTACAAAGCCTAGTGCTGATCCTACAGCACCTTCCAGTTCAGGAGCTGTAGAACCTGGTAAGTCAGTTGCAACAAGGGTAGAGACATGGCAGCCAGTAGGGAGGCAGAGAAGAGCTAGCCAAGTTGTTGAGGAGGTGGATGGTACTGTTGCGGTTGAAAACACCTTTGAACTACTACAGGATACTGCAGGATGCTGAAACTGAGGAGGGAGATGGAAGAGCTGTTCGCTCCTAAGGAGAGCATGGATAGGCTCATAGCATGGAACGTGAGGGGCTTAAATGCTCCAAATAAGCGGAGGGAGGTCAAGTACTTCCTGATGCAGAATAAAGTGGGCTTGTGTGGCCTTGTTGAAACCAAGATAAGAGCAGTTAATTTCAATAAATGTCAGCTGAACATGTGTGTCCTGACTGGGGTTCCTACATAAACCATGACACTAATCCTCGTGGAAGAATTTGGGTGATGTGGAGGGTAGACTATTTCCAAGTGCAGATCATCATGGCCACGGCACAACTGGTACACTGTCAAATTAAGCATCTTTCAAGCCAGCAGAGTTTTAATGTGACCTTTGTGTATGGTTTTAATAGTGTGAATGAAAGGATGGGTTTGTGGAATGATTTGAGGCAGATTGCCTCTGGTATGCAGCAAGCCTGGGTCATATTGGGAGATTTCAATAGCTTACTCCACTCTGATGACAGATTGGTTGGTGACACTGTGACTATGTCAGACTTTATTGATTTTAAGGATTGTGTACATGATTGTCATCTGCATGATCTTGCTTGGAAGGGGTGTAGGTACACATGGACCAACAAACAGGAGGATGACCAAAGGGTGTTTTCAAAGTTGGACGGGGTTCTTTGTAATGAAGACTGGCTTGAACAATTTGAAGACACTGAAGTGTATTTTATGCTAGAGGGCATATCAGACCACAACCCTACCATGGTGAAATGCATAACTGAGCAGCAGCAAAGGAATACACATTTCAAATTCTTTGATATGTGGGTTCACTTTGATGAGTTCATCTCCATTGTTGAAAATGCTTGGAGGAGTAACATTACAAGATGCAGAATGTATAAGGTGACTCAAAAAATGAAAATACTCAAAGGGAAGCTGAGGAGATTGAATAAGAACCAGTTTGCAGATATTGAGAATCAAGCTCATGCAGCTAAATTGCTTATGTATCAGGCTCAAGAGGACTTGCACAAGAATCTGTTAAATGTGCATTTGCAAAAGAAAGTGAAGGAAGTTACTAGCAGATTTAGAGATTTGTCAGCTGCTGCTGAATCCTTCCTTCAGCAGAAGAGTAAAGCGACCTGGATTGGTCTTGGAGACCAAAATAACAAGTACTTCCACTTTGTACTTCGTGCTAGAAGGCTAAGAAACAAGGTGACTAGCCTTCAGAGTGACAATGGGGATTGGTTGTTTGACCAAGATCAGATTGTGGGTGAATTCATACAGTTTTACAAAGGTATGCTGGGATCATCTCAACAAGCAAGATGTACAGCAAGTGAGCTGGTTATGAGAGGTGGGAAAACAGCAACAACTGAGCACAAAATAATCCTCACAAAGCCTTTCACTAGAGATAAGGTGAAGCAAGCCATGTTCTCTATTCCAGCTAGCAAAAGTCCAGGCCCATATGGCTATGGAAGTGGGTTCTTTAAAGCTACTTGAGGCATAATTGGAGAGGAAGTTTCTGATGTTGTCCTTGATTTCTTCAAGACAGGTAAAATGCTCAAATCCTTAAATGCAACTATTCTCTCTTTAATTCCTAAAGTAGATAACCTTGCTAGACCAAGTGATTTTAGACCAATAGCCTGTTGCAATACTCTATATAAATGCATCTCTAAAATGCTTTGTAGTAGGTTGTCTATGGTTTTGCCTGATATTGTTGATGAAAACCAAGGTGCTTTTGTAAAGGGGAGATCCATTATACATAATATTCTGATCAGTCAAGACCTTATTAGACTGTATGGTATAAAGGTCAATGTGTCCCCTAGATGTCTGTTTAAAATTGATCTAAGGAAGGCATATGACATTGTCCATTGGGATTTTGTGGAGGAGATACTCAAAGGTTTTGGCTTCCCTTCTATCTTCAATAATTGGGTGATGCAATGTGTGAGATCAGCTAGTTTCTTTATTGCTTTGAATGGAGGACTTCATGGCTATTTCAAGGGTGCTAGGGGTTTAAGGCAAGGAGATCCAATATCTCCTCTCCTGTTTGTGTTGGTCATGGAGTACTTGACTAGGATTCTCAAGATGGCTAGTGATTTGCATGATTTTAGGTTTCATCCAAAGTGTAAAAACATGAAACTGGTGAGCTTGTGTTTTGCTGATGACCTTATGATCTTCTGCAAAGGTCATCAACCATCTGTAAAAAGGCTTATGCAGGGGTTTGACATTTTCTCTAAAGCATCCGGATTATGTGCAAATCAATTAAAATCTCATGTGTATATGAATGGTGTGGAGAATTCTGTGAGACAACAAATTTTACAGATGACTGGGTTCCATGAGGGGGAATTCCCAATGAGATATTTAGGCATGACCCTTGCACCCATAAAGTGGACAAAAGTTGAATGTGAAGTTTTGATAGATAAGATTACAGCTCGAGTAAGATGCTGGAGCACCAGGCATCTGTCTTACATGGGGAAGTGCCAGTTGATTAACTCTGTATTAATGTCAATCCATGTATATTGGGCCTCAATCTTTTTATTACCTCAAAGCATTGTTAAGAGATTGAAGAGATATGTCGGAAGTTTTTGTGGGGCACAACTGACACACACAACAGGATACCACTTGTGAGTTGGGATGCTATATGTAGAGAAAGGAAGCAGGGTGGATTGAATTTCAAGCATTGCCAAGCTTGGAACAAAGCTACTGTTTCCAAGCTTATGTGGGCTCTGGCTAAAAAGGAGGATTATTTATGGGTGAGATGGGTTGATGGGATATATATGAAGGGGAGAGACTTTTGGCAGATACAGATACTGGTAGATTGCAGTTGGTACATTAAAAAATTGTTTGAAATGAGACAAAATTTCCCAGTGACTTGTGCATGGAGGAATATGCAAATGAGATACAGAGTATCTGATGGGTATAGACACATGAGGAGCATTGAAGGGACTTGTAGGACTGCAAAATACATATGGTCCAAGGTTGATGTTCCAAAACATTCATTCATATTTTGGCTAGCTGACAAGAGGAGATTGCTCACAAAAGACAGGATGAACAGAATTTATCACATCCCTGTTGATGCAACCTGTGTACTGTGCCAAAAAGCACCTGAAGATCACCTGCACCTATCTACACGTGCCCTTGGGTTCCTGAAGTGAAGAGTAAAGTTTGTAGCTGGGCAAACATAGCACAGGTCCCTGATGAACTTAACAGATGGTTAACAAAAGACATTTCTGTAGAAGCAAGAGAAGAGTCCTTGCAGCTTGTATGGCAGCTATAACGTACCATGCATGGATAGAAAGGAATGCCAGAATATTCAAGCAGGTTAACAGAAATACTGAGGTGGTTAGCAAAATGATTATCAGGGAGATTAGAACAAGGATTAAGTTCAATGTTTTAGGGAAGATGTCTAATAGAGATAAGCTTTACATGGAAAGTTTAATGTAAAAACTTTTACCTTAGTTTTGAGGCTTGGAAAGTTCGGGAATGGATACCTTGAGTTGAGGTAATCTGTTTTTTTCCATTTCCTCCCTTAGTCTATTTATTACAGTTGTTTTCCACTAGTTGGTAATAGATCACACTGACCTTTTACCAAAAAAAAAAAAAATAACTGCTAGTCGACCTGATATTGTTTATAGTGTTTGTCTATGTGCTCGCTTTCAATCTAGTCCTAGAGAATCTCACTTAATCGCAATGAAGCGAATTCTTAGATATTTGAAAGGCACTATTGACTTATGTCTTTTTTACCTAAGTGTGATAGTTTTACCTTAAATGGCTATTCTGATTCTGATTATGCTGGATTCCTTGTAGATCGTAAAAGTACTTCTGGAATAACTCAATTTTTAGGATCATGCTTAGTATCTTGGGCTTCATGTTGGTTTGTCTACTGCCGAAGCAAAATATGTCGCAGCTGCTGCATGTTTTGCTCAAATTTGATGGTTGAAACAACAATTACTTGATTTCGGTGTTAGTTGTGGTTGTGTGCTTATTTAATGTGATAATACTAGTGCAATTAGCATTTCAAAAAACCCTTTTAGTCATTCAAGGACAAAATATTTTGATATTCGTCATCATTTTCTGCGTGACAATGTGGAAAAAGGGTTTATATATAAAACTTGATTTCGTTTAACACTGAAGATCAGATAGCTGATATTTTCACAAAACCTTTGCAACATGATAGATTTGAGAAAATTAGATTGGATTTGGGCATGATGAAAATGAATTAATGTGTATCACTAATTTCTTGCCTCGATGACTTCTTAGCTAATGATTAATTTTGTTATACATTTTGGTTGAAGTATTATTTTTTGCGGTTGCAATTTTTGGGTCCAAGATATTATTAGTATTAGTTATAAAAGTTAAACTTCAAATGACTTGCTATATGCTTTGATACTATTTCAATACGTGAAGTCACAGGTTCATATGTCTCAACATCTCCTATTGTTTATTTTCTTTGGGCAATTCGAAAAAAAATTCTTCCATAGAGAACTAATTATAATTTGTCGCCACATTTATAAGCCAAATTAGTTCTTGCAATTTTGTGCCTAAACATATCCCAAACTCCACATTAAAATCTTAGCCTCTTTTTACCCATATATGTACACAAGGCTAGATCTTGGAGTATCTCCTTACTATATTTGTTTCCCGTAAAAAAAATGGAAAGCAAAAAGAATGAAAACAGTTACAGTGAGGTGTCTACATCACGTTTAGAGTGTGAATTAATCAAGGAAGCAAAGTGTCTTTGGAAGTCTGGTCTTTTTGGGAAGAGTTGTGCTATCATAAAATTCTTTGGAGAAGATATGACAAATTTTTTTCCCTTATTCACGTTTATTTTCGGAGTTTTAGAGAGTGCAAGATTCTTCAGTTTATTTTCCCCTTAAATCCAACCTTGACTCTTTCCTTATTACTACATGCCTTGTGTCTATATAAGAAACCATCAACCATAATTTTTTTCTTCACCCTCTATCTCGCTTAAACGTACGGGAGAATAAATTTCTCTTTTTATCTCTTAATGTTCCCAATTGTTAAGAAACTGTTGTAGATGTATAACAAAAAACATGTCAACCTCGAGTACCTGGCTATGGTAAGGAATTTCATTGTAAGTTCCCACCCGGAGCCCTGCCAATGCCCATGACTCGAGCGGATGTGATTTAGAAATTCGAGTATAGAAACTTAGGAAACCTATACACTGGTGAAAATAGTAGCCTTAACCGAGGATGTGATGAAAATTGGTTTTCATTCAATTGAAAACAAACCCATTACAAAGAACCTTCTATAAGAGAAGGGATGAACTACTTGTTTACAATTACGCTAGGAAGACTACTTCTAAGGAAAATCTTTAAACGATAAAACTAGACTATGCTTAACGCATCTTGCGGTGAGATTCAATCTACCTTCTTCCTTGCTTCGTCGATCCTATTATAGGAAAATAGGAGAGTCCTTTGATCCTTTAGTGACCTCTGGTAACTACTCATTATTCGCCTTGAAATGGGTAGTGGAGTTGGTCGTGGGGCTGAAATTTCATGACAAAGGTCATGGGTTCAATTCTCACTAGGCCTCTTTGCCGAGCCTGTCTACAAAATTTATCTTGTTGGTTTGCATGGTGTGTGTGGTTTGCAGGTTATTACATATACTCGGGGTTTATCCGGTGCACACTCAAAGAGTAGTTACTGAAGATTCCTCGCATAAAAAAAAAAACTACCCATTATTCAATCATGGGTGGAAAATAGTCAATAACTATCCCCATAACCTTCTTTGAATGGTTGACACCTCATCTCTTTATGGGGTAGTGTTTAAGTGGGTAGTTATTAGGAGATAATGGGGGTTGCTAGAATCATCCATTATATTTTTATTTTAGAACAATAATATATTTTCGTAAAATATTTTTTATTCGGGTTATTGGTCTATTCAAGTTATCCCAATATATTACTTTCGAGTGTAACAAATGCCCCCTAACACATATTAATCGATTGCAACGAGATTTGCATGTGCTACTATTGGGTACCTATTAATATTTTGCACTTCGAGTCAAATAATGAGCCACAACTATCTTCGAAGTTATTTTGATACACTAATAAAGTCAATTGTCATAACATATATATAGTGCCAATCGAGTGTAGTTGAACTTTGTTTTCGTAAAACCAAATAAAATTGCTTGGACCCTTGCATAACAGTTAGGCAATAGTTAGGCCCATTTGATGTGCTTTCTCATAGAGACAATCAACGGAGTCTCAAGTTACGAATATATGGAGCAAAATATTATAATGAACTTTTGGGTTATTTCGTCCCTTCGAATAACTAACTGACATTTAAAATGGGCCTTTTCATTTCCTCTGACCTTTTCCTTCCACCTCATTCTTCTCACTGCATTCTTCTTCCCTTCGCCTAATTGAGCTCATTTCAATGGCTTTTAATCTAAGATTAAGTTCCCTCTTTTTCTCTTAAGAACCATCTAAATCGAATTCTCTTGATTTCAACAACAAAGATATTTTTGTAATTTCAGCCTTTTTCTCTTTCACCTGTATGACAACCCAATTTCGAGCTGCTGATCGTCAGTGACGACGCCAGACGCCAGACGCCAGTGGATTAACTAAAGGTAGTGGGTATGGTTTACTTTCTTTCTCAACTATCCCCAATTTCGAGTTTGCATGTGGGATTTGAATCTGCCCAAATCCATGACGCCTTAATTTCAGATTGAAGGTTATATTTCGATCCCTTTGTCTTCGAATTCAGAAGTGTAAAAAAAAAAAAAAAAAAAAAAAAAAAAAAAAAAAGGTAGCTATACTTGGGGTTGCCGGTGATATGGTAGCCCAACAATTCGTCTCTGTAATTGAAGCTCAATTTGAACCCAAAAGATGATGCTTCACCTAGCAAGTTAATGTTTATCTCCTTTGGCAGCCAATTTCAGATATATTAGCTTTATTCATCACACATTGAGGAAATCTTACGATTCGAGAGGGATACTTGATGCCATGATTTGATAATATAAGCTTCCAATAATTTAGACAAGATAATAATTCGAAGGGTATTATCTGTTTATCTATTTCGAGTCTCATGTCTTGGTATTGGTGTACTATTGAGAGTATTTTATTTGTAGCCTGTTTATGTTTTCGAACTTTATGTTTCGTATCATGTATTCGAACGTGTTTAATGTTCAATTTATTTTTGTATTGAACCATAGGAATCCCCAAATTTAGCTGAACTCCACCAAATCAACTAAAACTTAGGATCAGGTTGTATACTCTCGGGAGCGAGGGAGACCTTATAACGGTGTTTTAAAATTTCACGCCCCCTGTAAGTCAATTATTTCGAAACTGATTTGGGGCTTCTTTCTTAGCCTCCTCTCTGGTTTCCTATGGACTTATACTCCTTCATGATTGGAATAAACACAAGGTACTCGAATGGTAGCACTGACTTTGCCAAGAAAAATATATTCAAATTTTTTGCTTGTTTTTTCGAATCAACTGCTTTATTCTAAGTATGTTGTATCCTCTAAGTCGTAGTTAGAGACACAAAACTGCCCCCTGTCATTCTTTCATCGAAAATGACAGGTTTATTCATAGAGATTTGATACTCCATGAATTTAATGGGCGCATATTGCCCCCAACTTTCATTGGAAAATTCGGAAGGGTGGACTTCCTTACTTCCCTCTAGGGGATGGAATGGGTCAAGATCCTCCAAAAAAAATGTGTTGATGAGTATTTTCATTATTGAAAAATTCATCTCTAACTTCTATTTCGTTAGGAGCCACATGTTTTTGGGTGTGTACAATATCGATTTCCAAATTTTGATAAAGTTTTCCTCTTCGAGAAAGTCATCAGGCTCTCCGAGTTCGTCCCCAATGACAAATTCTATTTCTAATTTTGTGTCTTCAAAAGGTCGAGATTCGCCTTTAATAATGCAACCGCTCTTCTCACGAATAGATGGTGTCTCTCCTATGGTCCAAATGTTCCGGATGTTTTGCTCATATCTTTGACTACTCAAATAATCGAGTTCATTCTCGACTTGAGTTATTTGTTCGAATAACTCTTGCCATGAAACATTTATAATATCGAGTTCTTAGAGACCTAAAATATTCCGCTAAAGTCGAGTGGTTTGAAGATCTTTCTTTTGTCTCCATAGATCATCGAGATTGCTCTTCAGTCGAGCAATTTGAACACCTAGATAATCATTTGAGGGAAATTTGCGCATTCTAAAGATAATCCCATTGTGGTCGCCAATTTTGTTATAGATGAATAAAAAACAATATGCCAGCCTCGAGTACCTGGCTATGATAAAGAATTTCATGGTAAGTTCCTACCTGGGGCCCTCCCAATGCCCATGACTCGAGCGGATGTGATTTAGAAATGTGAGTATAGAAACTTAGGAAGCCGATACACTAGTGAAATGAAAATAGTAACCGTAACAGAGGGTGTGATGAAGATTGGTTTTCATTCAATTGAAAAACAAACTCATTACAAAGGACCTTCTATAAGAGAAGAGATGAACTACTTCTTTTACAACTACGCTAGAAAGACTACTCCTAAGGAAAAGCTTTAAACGATAAAACTAGACTGCGTTTAACACATCTTTGCGATGAGATTCAATCTGCCTTCTCCCTTGCTTCGTCGATTCTATTTATAGGAAAATGGGAGAGTCCTTTGATCTTTTAATGACCCCTGGTAACTACCCATTATTCAATCATGAGTGGAAAATAGTCAATAACTATCCCCACAACCTTATTTGAATGACTGACACATCATCCTCTTTATGAGGTAGTGTTTAAGTGGGTAGTTATTAGGAGATAATGGGGGTTGCTAGATTCATCATTCATCCATTATATATTTATTTTAGAACAATAATATATTTTCGTAATATATTTTTTAGTCGGGTTATTGGTTTATTTGAGTTATCCCAATATATTATTTTCGAGTGTAACATAAACGTTCTTTACTCCTCACAAATTGTGCACGATTAACCGTATCTGTTCCGCTAGTGCAGTAATAACAGAGAGGACATAACAGGTGCGTGAGTAACAAATAAATCATAAAATACTAACCATAAGACATTAGGGCGAAGCTCTTTGCTGCTACCGTTAGACGGTTTATCACTTCCATCATCAGTAGCATCACCATCATCGGTATCATCTCTATCAAGCCTCTGTGATGGTGTCGGCGATTGTGTCTCATCATCATCTGTAGGGTCCTCGGAGGAACCTCTACCTAATCTAAGACTAGTTGGAGCCATCTAGATAGCAAAATAAAAGAGCGACAAAAAATGAAAATAGCATAATAAAGATTACAAAATAAAAGAAAGGCAGCAATGCCAACGTAAATAAATGCAAGTAAATGAACGCGAGAATACATAAAATACCTCAGAATATTCGTCGAACACCATCACAGAGGCTTGGAATGAACACTGCAACAAGTAAATCGATGAGGCAACCACAAACTTGCTTGGAAAGACGAAAACAGTAAAGACAATTAAGTTAGTGCATACCAACAAAGAAAGAAAGATATAACTACGAACATCTAATAAACACCATGGTTATTAGTACTAGAACATAAACAATTTAGAGTCAATAACACCTTTAAAACATGCTGATTTCATAGGTTCACAAGTATAAGGCAGTAGCTCCTAACTCAGTTTCGGTACAATTCAAAATAGTTCCACAAAATCAACTTGAAAACTTAATTACTACCTATAGGTATTAAAGTATTTGAAGCCACCTTCTAAGACAAACTAGATACAATCAAGATCGCAATAAAACTTTTTCAATAAGACTAACAAATTTGTAATGTCTCCTGCGCATCAGAATGGATTAAATCCTTGCCTTTAGCTAGTTCTCTCTTTATCGCAGCGACGCGCTGATTCTTGTCAGGCTTCAATCTCTGAAGACCCAACTGTGATATACTACAGCAGCCAACATAGCTGCCACAAGGCCCCTATCATCTTTCCCTCTAAATTTATTTACTCTTCTTAACCATCTAAGTTATATTCTCTGACATATCTTTCCCCTGTACCCATTGAAAACTATCCTGCAGGACCTCTTTAACCCACACACAATTGATTTGGCCCCCATATTACATCAGCTTTTATATATCTAGTATGTTCTCCCATCATTGCATGATAACATACTCACATTTATAAATAATCAATATGCTCTAAGTTACTGGCAAATGAAAAGGTCATATTGAAAGTCAGCAAATTTTATAATTTAACGTATTATCTCTATCTACTTCCACTATCCTTGCATTTAGTGACAATGATCTTGATTTTAAACCATGTTGTAGGTAGTAGCTCACAACTTCATGAGTTCATTTTATTTGATATAAGCTCTTAGTCCATTATAATTATAATACAGTAGTTAGATAGATACAAGTACACTTTAATATAAGCTCTCAGTTACAAATTTGATGATAGAATCACACCCAAATTAAAGGCAACAAGATATCCACGTTTATGACATATAAGCATCAAGATAAAGTTTTCTCCATAAAATTCCAGCTTCCAAACAAATGAAGTATTGTATCATGAGCGATGATAAATGTCTCGTAAGGAGACGGTTCTTATCAATCTCCTAGGTCACGTGGAAAAAAAGAGCCGTCCAAGTGGCATAGAATTTAAAATCCGTAAGTAGAAAAACCCAGAAAACTTTAAAGAGGTCACGTGCCACTTTAATTGGTAAAGTAGATTTTCTCTGTTTAGGTTTAATTTTGAAAGTTATTTCTTCAGTACAGAAAGCGAAACCGAGGGAAAAATAGAAGAACTAAAAGTGAGAAGGGTGCGAAACGTAGAAGCCAGAATTCGTCCCAAACGTGGAGAAATTGGTTAATCGTGCAAGGACATCACCATCAAAAGCTTTGTACACTGTTGGGTAGAAGGATTGGAAGACGAAATTGGTAGAAGAAGAAGGAGATTGTCAGACGAAGAAGATGAGAACACGAAGTAATCATTGAGAAATTCGTTGTAGATTATAAAATGCAGTTCAAATAATGTGAGGAAAAGAGTAAATTATTGTATTTAGAATTAAAGAGGAAAAATAGGAGTTTTTTTATGAAACCCTAGAAATTGTGGACTGAAGCAGATGTGATTTGTAGTAGTTGTGCTAAATTCGAGAGGTTAAAAACCTAAAGTTGAACAAAAAATGAATGCATGTGTTTGATTATATTTGTCTTTGTATCTGTAATTAGTTAAAAATTCGAATTCATATGAGGAAATTGAATATAAAATGATTGCCTGAGTTATAATATATTTGGTGATAGTAGTTAGGCATAATAGTATTTTAATTGGGAAAACTGTAGGTGTGTGAATATTGAAATGTAAAAAGCTTATATGGTAGGATGGAGAACAAAATGTAATAGAGGAGAACAATCATGTTGTTTATAATTTGATTGACACAGTTTCCAAGGAAGAAGAGAAGGAGCAACATTATATCCCAGAAGAATTGAGAGATCAGAGTAAAAGAAAAGCTCAACGTAGGCGACCTGTGAGTATATTTACAACATATTTTGGAAGCATATAGATTTGGTGTTAAGGTAAAAATGTGAACTGGATTTGTGATAAAATTTGCAGGTTCCAAACATGAGGTCATTACCGGAGAAGGTTTGTCTTTTGAAGGTAGGGATGACAGAGCAACTAGAGACATGGGTTAATAAAATGGGATTTGGGTGCCTGTTGAAAATGGCAAACCTGCCAATGTTTAGGGGTCTAGTGTATTCTCTGATGGAGAGATTTGATGGCAGAACTGGGGAATTAGGGAATTAACGCTGCGCAAAAACGTTAAAGTAGAGGTCACATCCAATGACGTGGCATGGATACTAGGAGTTCAAGCGGGTGTCCTCCGTGTCGTTGATGAAGTGAAAGATGAGGAGTTGTATGAAGCTTTGAAAGGGAGGTATGAGGAATTATCAAAGAATCCAAAGGACGGTTCGAAGCGTGGTATTTGTCCCAATGCAGTATTGAAATGTATTAAACCTGGTATTTCATTTGAAGAGTTCAAATTCCATTTTTTGGTGTACTTGTTGGGATGTTTTTTATGTGCAAGTCAGGGTGATAGAATAATGCCTACAATGGTGAAGATTGCTATGGGTGTGAGAGATCCAAATGACTATGATTGGGCATCGTATGTTCTTAGTGAGCTTATTAAAGCAAGAAAAAAGGTTAGGGAGAAGAAGTTGAAGGAAGAAGAAGAAGGGAAGGGAAAGAAAGCTGTTAAAGATGAAATGAAAAGAGGCTATGGTTGTGTGATTGTGTTAGTGGTAAGTAAATTGTTGTGAATTTTAAGAAAGAAATTTTAAGAAAGAAAATTTTGAAAATATATGATAATGATGTTGATTGGTTATATTTTTAGATTTTCTACTTGGATAGACTTAAGCGTAAGCAGCCGGTTAGTTGGGGAAGCAAGCAAGGATATAGAAGACGGCTAGCTGCCTGGAGCGTGAAGGCAATGGAAGAGGCAGTGAAAGAAGATTATTGGGTTGAAAAAAAGAAATATGGCCGGGCAAAGGTATTGAATATGTTTACTAATTGGAAACTTAAACAATGACAAAGTAGAATTTATTTTTCCTGCACTCAGAGTACTACTATTGATGTTGATGTGGTTCAATATAATTTATGCAGTTGCTGGATGACCCTCACCTTAGATATGGGGAGAGGCACCCAGATGAGCCGAAAGGGGCATTGTACAAGGAACTTGCAAAGAATGAGATGCCACCTTTAGTTTGTCACCAGGTAAAAATAAAATCAGAAATCTAAGTGTTTAAATTGCATTCTTTATCACACCCTCAAAATATGCACACTTCTCTTCGGTGTGTACTGCAACATCAGCAACAGCATAAAACTGTGCCTCCAACCTACGTTGTCGCTCCCGCTCCTCAGTCCACTTGCCTCCAACTCCAATCAACTTCACATAACTATGAGGCCTCTTTATATCCCTCCACCAACGCTGTGATATATAAGTCTCAGGTACCACAACAACACGTCGCTTTTGTAATACTTTCATAGCATGTCTACAAAGTAAGCCTTTCCAAGCAAACATGTTGCATATGCATTTCATTGTGCCCTCATTAATCCCATAAATTACTTCAAAATCACTTGTCTTGGTATTCCAATTCTTTTTCTCTTTGACCTCCACAACTTTGCACACAACTTCTTCCTCGCTACTCTCAACCTCTTCTATATCACAATAGAACATCCCTTCCATCTCGTCCTGCACTTTACGAAAAATATTATGAGTATAAACCTTTTGGAAGGTCAATTCCATAGCAAGCGTGAATCTAGTAGGAAAATTTCCAAGCATATTATCACCATCTGCCTTCTCCTCAGCCTCAATCTTATCACTAAGAGCTGACTCGCAATTCTCCACAAATGTTTTCAACCCAGTCTTCTTATGAACATATGCTTTAAAACATGCATGCATTGACTCACTTTGCTGGCTAGAGGACATACCCGCCCAAAACTGGTCCTTCACAAATACAGGAACCCATTTCCGCCTCCACCTATACAAACTAACGAACCAATCCCATATCTTGCCATTTCGTTGGAGGTCAAATTCATTTATCATACCAACCCACTTCACTTCAAATACTTCCTCTGTCATTGAGTCATGGACAACAGCATAAAATGATTTCAGTAATTGTTTGTATCTCCTATACCCTTTAAACTTGTCTGGAAACTTTACAAGTATGTGCCATAAACAAAACCGGTGCCTAGAGGTGGGAAATACTTCCTCAATAGCTAACCTAATGTTGTTGCATTGATCTGTTATCACTGCTCCTGGTTGTACATTTCCCATAGCCTTCAACCAAGTCCTAAACAACGATGTGAATGTTCGAACATCCTCCTTACAAATTAAAGCACATCCAAGCAAAATTGATTTCCCATGATGGTTGACACCAATAAATGGTGCAAAGGGCATCTTGTACTTGTTAACCAAGTAAGTAGTGTCAAAGGTAATTACATCCTTAAAATCTTTGTATGCACCACGACTTCTTGGATCAATCCAAAACACATTACGCAAACGATCCTTCTCATCACTATCAATGTCATACACAAATCCATGATTCAACTTTTGCATTTTTTGAAATAACTTAAATAAACCATGTGTATCACCAGACTTCAACCTCTCCCGTCTTATTTTATCTAAATGATTCCGAGCATCCCTAGGCGTACATGGCATATTTGCATGACCACCAAGTTGAGATGTTGTAGCTCTCACACATTGACTAGTTCCAACACCCGACTCCTCCAAGTATTCCAACCTCCTTGCTACTGGACCGACACTCCTAAATTGTTTTATTAGCCGAGACTTTCTTGGACATACATCATGGTTGTGCTCTAATTTCACTGTCAACACCTTCCAACGACCACAACCTTGCTTACCACAACCCACCCTTACCCCACAACCCGTCCTAGCTGTTGGTCTTCGCCTCTCACACTTACCAACCTTTGCTGCCCTCTTTCCCGCTCTATGACATGCAAATAGTTGATTCTTCAACTCACCATGCTTGTCATTGTTATTAGAAAATTTCACAAACGCAAACCTTATGCTCTTTCCATACTTTTGCAAATAACTCATAGCTTCCACCAAACAACCATAAGTATCTCCAACAACAAGTGGTGAAACTATTGGTTCCACAGGGACCTCAAAACTTACCTCTACATCATCCCCTACCAAACCAACAATAGGGTTCCTAGTGCATCATCTCCTAAAGGGACTTCAATTCCTGAACCTACAACCTCCTCTACATGTTCAAGGTCATCAACTTCTCTATCATCATCACTTCCGCTAAAACTATCACTATCACTACTACTAAAACTTTATGTATCACTATCATTATCACCAACTTCTTCTTCATATTCACTTTCATCACGTAATGATTCTCCAACAAGCACTTCCCAAGGATATGCCTCTGATTCATCCATCTTCAAAACCAATCACATCATATAATCATAAACAAAATTACTCACCAACCCAACAACACATCACATAATAATACACAAATCACCAATCACATCAAATAATCAACAATATATACACAAACGGTACACATAAAGAACTTTCTTTTCCTTCACAATTTAAAAATATTTTTCATCAATATTCACATACAATTATGGATTTCCACTAACTTATACAACTGGTTTGACCTTAAATGCTTACTTGCACTACACACACCCTGTTTAGAAAGACCCTTAAGTAGAAATGCTTTGATTTTCAGCAACTTCACAAGATAAACAAACAAATGTTGGATTTTTAATTGGTCAATTCAACTTCCCACCTCAATATATGTCCAGAAACGGGGGTCTACTACAATTCTTCAACTAATTTATACAAACAGCATATAGCATTCAATAACAAAATTAAACTATTCTTCAAATAATACCCTACACATCCAGTTCATAAGCTTCACTTCAAACCTTTTCCTGTTTCAAAACTTCACTTACAATTCACACATAGCCAATTTTTTTTATATAATTCAGAAAACCAAAATCTTCAAATAATCATTAACCACCCATTATTTGTTCTAATTTTACCGAATAAATTTTCAAAAATACCTATTGAATTCCAATCTATACGTTTGCTCCGTCTTCTACGACCTCCTCCATGTCCACTTAGCATCCCTTTCAATTTCTGCGACACAATTGTTAATACCAAGTTTAATCAGCTTCATTTTTGGAGGTTCAGGTTTTCGTCAATCTAGGGTTTCAATTTTTGGGGTTTTCATAATAGCTTTTTTTTTGGGGGTTCAAAACTATCAATATTTGGGGTGCTCTTCATCACAATTACAGTTTATATCACTGATTTCAATTCCTCCATATTCGGGTTCAAAAGGAGAGTAGAGTTGAGCTCGAATGTTTTGGGCAAGAGAGAGAGAGAGAGAGAGATACGGGTGTTTTGAGTTTTTGACGGAAGAAGGAGACTTCTTTCACTTTTCTTTTCTTTTAATTCAAATTTCACGTGACCCTTCTAATCTCATACGGTTGTAGTAAAATTTACTAGCCACATCAGCGACAATTGTAGCCACATCACCGCCACCTAGTCAAGGAGACATGCTTATCAATCTCCTTACTAGACATATATCATTTGGCTTGTATCATATAGCAACCATAATATAAAAGTCTTGTTTATAGTCAAAAACAAAACATATCCATCACTGTATCTTTGTCTAGACTCCTACCCAATTGAAACCCTTATTTTCTCAAAATCTATATATGAATGTAAACCACATCTGCAGCAATATATAGATTATCAAATTATCAAAAATGATGGTTAGTTTCACACAAAAAGAGTTCCATCAGGGCACCTTGCAGTTTATCTCATGTGAGTACACTATAGAATTTTGGCCTACAAAATCTCGTACAAGCAAATAACCAACTAATTCATAAAGAATCAACATAAAGCAGGGCAGTTTACATGGAAACAGAGAGAGAAACATCAAAAGAGGAATGGGTGAAGTTCAAATTAAAGCCCGATTACTAACAAACCCTAATTTGATGAAAAGGAGGAAGAAAGTAAGGGATGGGGAAACGTTTTACCAGATAATCAGGAGGCGACGACGATCTGGGTTGATTGATGGCAGAAGGCTTGCAAATGGATGTGACGAGGCAGCGAACAATTTTCGTCAATCGAACCTTTTCTACACGGTGAGGGAAGAGAGTCCGATGGAGGTGGCGAAGACAGCACCGCCACCTCTGGCGATGGCTCTGGAAAGACGAGGTTCGGTGTGGGTAGGGTTTGACAGTTGGAGAGAGAGAGAGAGAGAGAGAGGTGGAAGCCCTTGAGTCGCTTCTACTTCTAGAAGTCGCCTTTGATGAAAATAGAGGGAGTTTGAGGCGGGGAACTGAAAAGCTACTAACCCATAAAAAAATTAAAACAATAAAAAAATAATAATAATACTGATGGAAGTTTAAAGTCGCCTAATTTGCTATCCTTTTTTTGACCCATGACTTTTTCCGTAGCTAATTATGAAAAATAGCGACCCATTTGAAACTGAATTAAATTCGGTCACCAATTTAGAGACAGAATTAAGAGGGGTCTCTAATTCGGTAGCAGTTTTATTAATTTTGAGACAGATTTTCAGGGGGTCGCTAATTCAGTCTCTAATTACCCTTTTTCTTGTAGTGGACGTAAGAAGGCTCTTAGACTGTCACCTTGTAATCCACGGGCTGCCGAAGGTCGTGCTCCTATGGGTCAGAAAAATACTTCTATCTTTATTCATGGTGCACTACAAAAAAAACTGTCATTTTGCTCCCGTATTTTAAGTATAAAACCCACCCTTAACCTCCTCGCCATTCATTCTTTGCGCCTCCCTCCCCATCTCTCTCATCAATTTGACTCTTTGTATTCCACTGAGTAATAAGCAATATCAAACTTCAAAACCTGAACCATTCATCCCTGTAACATTATACTGTCACCTGTACCTAGTTAAACTCCTCTCTCTCTCTCTCTCTCTCTCTCTCTCTCTCTCTCTCTCTCTCTCTCTCTCTCTCTCTCTCTCTCTCTCTCTCTCTCATTTAGCAATTACCAGATCTCTCACTTCTCTCTCTTTCCCTCTCCTCTTCGATCTTCTAGTTGATTTTGAGTGCGATTTTCCGATTTTTGATTTTAAAGCTTCTGTGTGTTTGTGTAGACACCCAAATGTGTCCCCCCTGGCATAACGTCCAATGATGATAACCTATAATCATGTTAAAGAAACGAATGCCAATGCTCGACATACTTATGCTCATTTGAACCCATTATCCATCCTCACTCAGTATCTCATTACTTTTCATACCAGCAAATAGCCCTTTCCATAAGCTTTCCAACGCTATCTCATTTATCCCAGTCAGACACCGGAGTCAAAAGTTATGATTTAATGAAGTTATGGGCTAAAAACAATGTTCTCATACCCGCATATAACGGTTCAAGACAGATTTTTAGCCATGCAAGGATTAATTGGAGTATGAGCCCAAATGTCTTGTATTCCTCTTTGAATTAGCTTTCCAATGATGTACTATGGGCCAAAATCCCATCAGAAACGAAGGAGATATGATCCGATGATTGATTAATGCGCTGAAACGGATACCTCTCTAGTGTTCGGGCCATAACTCATAGGATACTTATTCTATTTGAGACCAGAATATGTCCAACGAAAGCCCTTTCAACAAGGAATCCAAAGCACCAAAAATCAGGCCAATCGAAGCTTAAACGAGCGCTCCAGCGATATTTTCGTGGCAGAAAGGACGAATTTCCCGCCGCTGGCCCCAACGGCCCAACCGCTGGAGCTCTTGCGGAGCTCTGGTGGTAGCCGCTGGACTCATGCGGCATTATCGAGGGCCGCTGAGCCCCCAGCGGCGTTTCGGGGGGCCGTTGTGCACCATTTTTAGCCCGGGAACCCTAATTTGACCTCCTCTTCGGCCCAATCCCTGTATATACCCCTTTAAACTCCATTTTTCGGGACCAAAACTGATTATTACGGGATTCCACTTAAGAGAACCCTAATCTCTCTCTCTTCTCTCTCATACAACCGTAATCAAATCATTCAAGCTTTATTCAACCACCATTCAGTAGCAACCTCATACATAAGAGCAAGAGCAAATACAAGAGCAATTGACATTCAATTCTAGTGCAACAAAAGGTTAACCTGAGGGCAATTTTCTCAATCTTTCAAAACTCTTTTTCAAATCATGTTTTACTCGGATTATGATTATGGTTGATTTGTATATCAAGTTTTGATTGTTTTAGTTTTGTTATTAATCATATTCATGTCTAGATAAATAAATTACATGTCTTAATTGTTTTAATTAGTTTAATACATGGTTAGTATAAATATTGCATCTTTTCATGATTAGCATATTTAATTAGCATATAATTAGGGTTTTTGCATCTACTTAGCCCTAAATTGCATTTAAGCATATTTTTGTTATTTTCTTTGTATTTCTTATTTTACTTCCATTGAAGATGCTAACAATCTCATTGGTGTGCATATGCAATTTGGCGCGTTTAACAAGAAAGGTAAAGTGCAGAATTTTTCTTTTATCTTATTATTGGTTTGGTTTATGGTTGTTAATATATGCATGCAATTGTATAATATGTGCAAAGAGATAACTTTAGTAATTTGGTTTGTTCAACCCACTTAGTTAATTTAAGATCTTGGACGATTGATTTGTTTGGAACCTTGCGATATGAATTAAGAATCAACATGGATGAGATTAGTAAAGGCCGTTAATTCGGGCGATTTAGATAATATTCGTTTTATCTTTTCATACCCACACCCCCGAACTCAATTTTTGGCCCCTTTTGGGTTTATGAGTCAATTCCCAATAGGAATTGGGTTCACTTTTGATGGTTTCCAATTGTTTCCTTAAAAATTGGTGGTGACTTCACTATTTGCTTATTATTTTCCGTATTATTTAAGAACCATTAATTCCAACTAAATATTTCAATTAGCGCCGAAAGACGAGGGTTCTTACAATTTGTTCGATATTGTTTACTAGAGCTTGTCCTTGAAGCATGCAAATGGTCTTTAAGACCAGATCGAAACCCATTATCGCCTAATTGAAGAAACCTCCATGTTTTCTCATCACTTGGCGTTATTTTGTGTTTGACTGAATTGAGGGTCCAGATCTATATCCATTTTATCTTTTTCTTTTTTTGTTTTAATTTTGTATATAACACTAGATCTAAGTTAGTTTTTAATTTTCCAATTTTTAGTGTTTGTAATTCTGTTCGTAAAGCTAGTATTGTTTAAGTTTTTTTGGAAAGTCAGATCAATGTAATTTAAATTTCCTTGTTCTTGTAATGTTTTTTATTTTTAATTTCCTTGTTCTAGTAATGTTTTTGAGTTCAATTTTGAATACTTTTGTGCTTAGATCTAAGTTTTTGGAGATGGTGTGGAGTTATTTACTTTTGTCTTCTTTTCTTTTGGTAGATGACAGTGGGATATCATAACCCGTAAGGGGGTTTCAATGGGCTCATTTTTTCATTCCCAAATTTGCGTTCAAAAAGTGAACGCTAGTTTGAGAATTATTTTTTTCGAAAACACAGTTTTTGCGATCGATTTTCGGCCGCAAAATTCTGCGACCGACAAAAGAAGTTGCCTTTATTTAGCGACAAGCTTTCTAACGAACGATGGGATCCAGTCGCTAATCGGTCGCTAACGTCGTTTAGCGACCGATTTTCACCCTTTAGCGACTGATTACGTCGATAGCAAAATGCTTGTTTTTTGTAGTGGTGGTTCTTTCTAGGGGAAACTCTCTCCCACTTAAGAAAATCAAACTTTTACTGATTAAGACAAAAAGTCCAAGGGTAAAGGAAATAAGTCTGTCAATAATAGTGGAACCTTCAAACCTCCACTCCCTTTCCAACACCCCTATCCTATTCCAACTCATGTTTACACCACATTACTGCCAAGTTTAACAACCGCCAGCAACCTTCCTTGAAGGTCATTAGTAAGGTATGGTTAATTGAGAAAGGTGTTGAAGATATATGGACTTTTCTTGATGTGCGAGGATGGGGAAAGTTGTTTAGTACTGCTGATTATGTTTATCCATTAGTTGTTAAATAATCTTTTAGAAGCTTGGAATTTGATGATACTGTTATTCGAGCGTTAGTTGATAGGCGGAATATTATGTGTGATTCTGATACATTGGGAAAATTTTTGGGAGTTCCTAGTGTCGGTTTTGATGAATACAAAAAAGAAACTTTTCCTATTGTCAGTTTTACTACTCCGTCTCAAATTCTTCGTTGTTTTGTTGGAGAAAGTCCTCGAGCTAAAAAACATGACCAAGTAAAAACCACAAAATTTTCTGTCCTCACATCACTGTATCCTACACCGTCTAGTAACCAAAATGTTGTTACATGAGAACAAAATCGCAATGTTGCTACCTCTCTTGACCTTGTCCCCTTGGAGTGTTTGGTTACTCAACAACCCATAAACCTTCCCTCCATCATGGTGATCAAACACATGCTTTATGTAGTCAATCATGAAACACATGCCCTCCTGTATTCTCTGTGGTTGACTCTTGTTTTCAAAGCTTGATGTGTGCTTCTCCTAAGTGGTGAAATGGTGTCTGATGCTGATATTTTAACTGGAGGAATTTTGGGTCGTATGTAATTTATGTATGATGAAGCGACAAAAACTTGGGTTGCAAACCTACTGGTAGTTCTTCAAAGAAGGCTGGCAACGTTTCTGAGGAAGATGACTACGTTTCTGAAGATGATACAAGTTCTGAAAGTAGTGATCATGTTACAGTAGAAGATAGAATTATGTATGTTAAAAGTGATATTGTGGGTCTTAAGGGCATGAACGTTCTCAAGAGTGACATGAACCATTTGAAGAGTGACTCTAGCTACATCATTTCCATTCTCAAGAAGATTCGGGGTACGGTTCTACCTAAAGATCGTCGTGCACACTCCTATTAAATTCCTACCCAAATTATTAACAACCTTGAACAGATTGCCAATCCTTTTGCAAGCCTTCCTTTTCATCCAACTTCATATTTGGATGTTTGGAGTCTATGTCTTTGATGGATGGGTGTAGTCATAGTGTCATTACATTTGTGCTAGAGCTACTTTAGTAGTTTTTTTTTATGCTTTTTCTAAATCCTTTAGTACCCTAGGTTGTTATTTGCTTAAATAACCCCTTCTCCTTATGTGAACATTGTTAATCTTTTCAATGATAGTGAAAGGGAGAAGAGTAGTGATGCTAGTTAATTTGTCTTTAAGGCTTAATCTTTTGTAGTTGATTAAATCCCGTCCGTTGCAATAATATTGTGTAATTATGCCATACTGTCTTTATACTTTCTTTTTGTCAAATTTTTATTTATTTATTTATTACGTTTAACCCATTCTACTTAAGTATATGACTATTTCTTTGTTTGTTATCACGTTAGTTTTGCAGATTCCAGTATTATTGCTCTCATTATTCTTTTTGGCTAGGAACGTTTGAAAATTCTGACACACTGTTTACTTATACATATTAAGTCAGTGATATATGCTTACAAACGTTAATTGATAATTGTTTGCTTCCTCCAATCACTATGAATAGAAAGCTCTACAATCTTTTGTTTGTGCTCAATTATAATTTATTATTTTATTTTAGCACTATTATGCATCACAAGTTTGCCACCATCAAAAAGGGGGGAAATTGTTGAGCAATTGAGTTTTGAAGATGACAAACTTATTTAATTATAAAGTGATGCTACTTAACTTATATGTTAGTGTTTCAGAAATTTATTTATGCAAGAGTTTGCTAGATAAAGATCAAGAAAAAGACACAAGTTCACATGTTATCTATGTTATTTATTTATTTCTTAGAGCTCATGTTAAAACTATGCAATTTTATACATGTGGAATTTATATTTACAAGGCAATGATCAATTAATAGACGATTCAAAGAGTATTCATGGTTAAGAATGATCCTTGAACTTTATTGTTCAATGGAACATTACTTTTACACGTTTATTACTGAGGTAAATTTATGTTTAGTATCTTAATTTTAATCTCTCAATATTTTATTTTTTTTGAAATCTATTTACTTCTCTATTTTGGCTATATGATTTTTAACTAAGAATAAAATATTATCTCTAAAGATATTTTTTTTATTTTCTTCATAGAAGTTGAATTTAATATATATGCTTTATTCGATAAAGATATTTATCGTCCTTTATGAACATCTTATTTTGTAAGTAAAGAAAATGATATTTGATTTCGTAAGTCGCGATTAGATTTCCCAGTCATTTCTCTATTTGACTCTCACGTTTATAAGGAGTTTGTTAAGTCAGTTTTCATTTACGGCTCTCACTGATTAATTCGTGATATATTTTTAAGAGAGTTAAGTAATAAACGTTGCCTTATAACAAAGAGTGTTGCCTAATAATCATAATCTCCATACGTTGTTTATGCATTAGCTAGAGGATTGTAATTGTACCTTATCCGCTTGTTGAAGTTCATCGAGGTAGACGATTGTTTATTCTCTACTACAACTAGAGTTAGTTGTTAGGTTTAGGTGAGTTCCTAAGTGCGTTTGGCTTGAACGAGTGTTCGAATGCGAGGATTAAGTTAGAGTTAACTTGATCTAATTGTACTATTCTCTTAATAAAAGAAGTAGTCTTTAAACTCTTTCGGGCTGTGGTTTTTCATCTTTTGTGAGTTACAAATGATTTTCTACGTAAATCGTGAGTGCTTTAATTCTAGTTCTTTTTACTTGTTTTAACTCCTTAAATTTGGGGTAACACTATTCACCCTCCTCTTGTGTTCCTTGTGCTACTAACAAGAACGCACCTGAATTAATTATGTGTTATCCATTTCTAAGGGAATGCACATGATGGAAGAACTGTCTCTAAGGGTCAAAACATATAGCGAAATTCATATTGTTATCAAACGCTAAGGCTATCTGCATGAAACTTGGCTTACTAAAATTACAAAAGCTTATTGAAGACCTAATGTTGAATATTTAGTGATTTTCGGAAAAAAAAAAAAGGCCCATGATTCCTAAGCCTTTTGGGCTTTTTCAAAACCCATTGTATCACTTTATTCCAAACTGATGGTGTCAAAATGGAAAGTTCTCAATCGAACTGTACATGTATCAGATCAGAATTTATTCACAAAGTATCAATATTCTATCAAAAATATACAGAGATTCGGTTGGACAATATAATTAATAAGATTACCAAATGTTTAATGCATAAGTTAGACTTCCTCATATGTATAAGTCTTGCGAAAAAGCTTCAACAACATAATGTTTGAGTTCTTTGATAAGGAACAAACCTGAATGAATTAGGTGTTATCCATATCTAAGGGAATGCACATGATGGAAGAACTATCTCTAATGGTCAGAACATATAGCGAAATTCATATTGTTATCAAACGCTAAAGCTAGATAGAGGGGTATTCTAGAAATTAATAAGAATTTTTTGAGTACGTCTCATACTTTCTTTTCTTAAGATAAGAAACTAGAATTGTTTGGGGAAGTGTGTAAAAATTGAGCAAACTAATTTGTTATAGGAAGGCCTAGTTCTACACTGACTAAATCAAGGGACTATAATTGTTTAGGATGCAATAATGGCACAACTTAGTCTGATTTTGTAGAAGTCATATAAACCCAACTACTAAAGATATGAAGGTAAATTTAGTTGTCTAAAAATTCTAGTGTGTCTTCTAGTACAAATCTTTAAAAGGACAATGATTTTTGGGTAATTGACGAATCTATGCCCAAATGTTCTTAAGTGACACCTAAACATTTGAATTTTTGTCACGAGCGCGTCTGAGCTCCAACGAGAGCGCATAATACCTCCTTGAAATTGCCTTGATTTGTAGTTTCCGGATTTTTAAGAAATACCATCATATATGTTCATGATGAATGTTATGACCTATAAAATTCTACTGTCAAAAACACGCATTAGCCACTTATGGTATGTTCCTTTCAACTGGTGTCCAGTTTTGCTAAAAAATCGATCAAAATAGATAGCAGTCGATAAATCAAAATAAATAGCAACATAATTATTTGTCTTGCGATCAATTTTTCAATCGATAAATCAAATAAATAGCAACATAATTATTTGTCTTGCGATCGATTTTTCAATCACTAAACCCTTTTTTTTGGCGATCCCGGCCATAATTACCACATCCTATAAAATTTTGATTTAAAATATTTAGATACCAATACCTAAAAGGTACAATGCCATAATATGCGTGATGTGTCAGTGATTAATATAGTTGTGATGTGACCCATGAGGGCTAGAATTGTGTTCATCTCCATTTACTAATGAAATCCAGTTATTGTTACGTGAGAGTGGAGTTGCTCTCATAAGGTTTCTCGCCCCCTCTTAATCACCCACACAGGCCACTAAATAGTAAATTGATCCCTCCTTTTTAATGGAGAAGATCCGTGCCAATTCGGGAATTACGGATATGTTATTATATATTGTTTTTCATTTTTCCTTACCAGGCCAGTGGCTTATTTCGAACTATTTGAATTCAATTTAGTCCACCTCAATTCATCGAGAAAAAATCCTAAGTATAAATCCCTTTTGTAAAAACTCTATGAATTATATCAAAAGTGCATTTGTTTGGTGGGGATGAGAGGCTGTGATAGGGAGTAGATAGTTAGATTTTTAAAGTCCAATGGTGCAAGGGAGGGGATTAAAAAAGTGTGCAACAAGGATGAGGAATAGATTGCTTATATTCCTACGAATTTAGTCTCACAAGGGCGGTTGGTAATCAAAACTGGGAATACAATTTCTAAACCAAATTAACATAATGCCCTACAAAAGTGATTATAGATTTTGTAATTTTATAATGACATTTTGGCAGAACAACTTCATAATTCTCATGACATTCCCAAATCTGATTAACTAAACAAATTCCGTATCCCTCAAAACAATCATATCCCTATTCTCGAATCCTCGGATTTTCAAATTCTCGTATTCTCAAATTTTCATAGTGTGTTTATTGAGTAAACTTGACTTGAAAGTAAAATGAGTAAAACTGAACTTGACTAAAGTAAAATGAACGAAATTAAGCTTGACTAAAGTAAACTGAACAAAATAGTACGGAGTAATATGTGGGATAAAAAATATATCATACTAATACAACTAATAATCATTAAATTGAATTCAAAAAAGGAAAATAACATCGTAATCCCACTTTTTAAACACCCCCGAAATCAAAGCAAGTTGCGAGAGTAGACACAACTCAATTGATCAAGTTGTAGTGTACGTCCCAAGTCCAAATAATAGAAGTGCCCGTTACATTTGCCCCCTCAAAGCCATCAACATCAACTTTTTTGATTATAACCTCCACATTTTAATAAGTGAATTGCTAAATACCCTTTAAGTAATAATCATTTTCTCGTGATAAAAAAAAAAAATCATTTTCTCACTCCCGCAATCCTTGCATCTAGCACAAGGCCCCTCTCCCCTTCACACTGTCCAGTGTCCACACTACCATTCATATGCTCTCTACAGTTTTTCAGCATCTGCACCACCCTCAAATAAAATACTATAAAAACCTCCCATAAAAATCATTTAAAAACCATAAAATCCACATTAAATATCAACACAAAAAAAAAAAACCCAACAAAACCAAAAACACCCAAATCAAAACAAACCAATCCCACTTCACAAAAGATTAGAAACTAGAGAGAGAAAACAAGAAGAAGAAGAAGAAGAAGAAGAAGAAGAAGAAGAAGAAGAAGAAGAAGAAACATGAGAGCAAGTAACCACCTAATAGGTGTGACAAATTTCCTAACATTTCTACTCTCAGTCCCAATTTTAGGTGGTGGAATATGGCTAAGTTCCCAAGCAAATAGCACAGATTGTATGAGATTTCTTCAATGGCCATTAATAATCATAGGAACAGCTTTAATGATAGTTTCATTAGCAGGATTTGCTGGGTCTTGTTACAGAAACACTTTTCTCATGTATTTCTATATGTGGTCTATGTTCTTTCTCATAGTTGCTCTTATTGGGTTTGTCATCTTTGCTTATGCTGTTACTGATAAAGGGTCGGGCCGACCCGTTCTTAATCGGGCCTATCTTGAGTATTATCTTGAAGATTATTCGGGCTGGCTTGAGAATCGGGTTGCTGATAATTCTTATTGGGCTAATATTGCTTCTTGTATAAGGGATTCACATACTTGTAGCAAGATTGGAAGGACAATTAATCAAGTTCCTGAACCTGCTGAGAGATTTTACATGAGGAAGCTCAATCCTATTGAGGTAACCATGTTTTTGTTTTTATTTATATATATATTTTTTAATTTTTGTAAAAGTGAGGTAATTAAGTTTTAAGATTGAACTAGAGAAATATTCTCTTTTTGCTTTGTTCTTTTTGCTGATTTTCAGATGATTATTCTTTCTTTTTGGAACTGTTGAGTCTTTGTTGTTTGACTTACAGTTATAGATCCATTTCATATCCATACTAAAAAGCTCAAATGGGTATTGGGAATTTTTTTATTTTTTAGTTTTTGAAGAAAAATTTGTTACTAAAGTAAGTAATAGTATTGTTTTTCCAGCCAAAAATTGTGCCTAAAGTTTTGTTAGCTTTTGATATGAGCATGTCCATGTGCAAATTGGGAAAGTGATGGTTAATTTGATGATATAATAAATGAGGATGTGAGGTTATAACAGATTAACAGAAGGGATAAAGGTTATGGTATATGGCTCTGAAGTTAAAGCTTATCCCTTTGAGCTGTTGTAGTTATGGAAAATTTCAGAAACACGTCACATGGGTATTCCAATGAAATGGGTTGGGGTCAGGGGCTCCATCACTAGGATAGATCATGGATGATAAATTGGGGGAGTTAATTTTACAAAAAAAGGCATATTTCATTTGTTATCATGCAATTATTGTACTCGTCCTATTTGTTATTAGCACCTTCCTAGACCAAACAGGCAAACACTGCCAAAATATCTGCTACCATAGTGTCATTTTGCTATATAATTAATTTCGCTGATTACATATTCAGTATTGTGTGAGATTCACTCATAAAAATAAGGGGTCACTAGGTGGAAATATAGGGGTCACGGGTCACCTATTATTAGCGATGACCCTTGTTTCCACTTAAGAAGTAATCTTCGTCCTACCAAAAATACTGTAAAACCGTTTTATACAAGTTTTTGTGATTCACATCTAACGCCATATATAGAAAAGAGAAACTAAATGTGCACTAAAGTTCTTGATTTGAGGGAGAATAAGTGCTAATAAACACGATTAACACAGCCTTCGAAGTTGGTCGGTCTAAAAATATGACACTTTTGTCGAAAGAACTTGAATAAACAGTTTAGCAGACAAAAACTTGAATATACAGAAGTTTCCTTGTAACTTGGTAAGGGAGAATATTCATTATTAAAAGCAAGACTTGTGAGTTACCTTATATCTTAGCTGTGTGAGCTAGAAAAAAGAGAGCATATGACCAGGAGAAAGATTTGGAATCTTGCTGAGTAGAGTTTTCTTAGGTATACACTTTGTCTTGTACTACAAATACAATTGAGTCCACTTCACTTTACCTAACCTGCTACTTTGCTTCTTTTTCTGCCCCTGTTTTGGGTGTCCAAAGGTCACTTTAGCTAAATTTCAAATGTGCAATGATAAACTAAAGTTTTAGTCTTTTTAAATTGCATTGCATGTTTAGAAATTAAAAATGATTTTCAGCTTGGTCAATGGCTTGATGATGATTCGCATATTTATTATTCATAATTCATAAGGGTACTTGTAGTTTTTTGACTTGAGTCCACTTATGTCACCGACGACTAAGATGGATAGCTACCCTCTAATAAGCATTATGAAAGATTATTATATGGTGCGGGATCAATGTTCTCATCTTTTCGAAAATAAGTGGAATTCACTTAAATTCACCCCCAGAAAAAATGGCAATTATGAGAAGTGGGAGTATGGTACGAAAAAATGGTTAAACTATGATCTCGGTCTATGTATACTTTACGCGTTAGTCGTTTGGTACACATAGATCTATTATAATGGATTACATTACTGACCTTGTGCTAATATATATTGGTTGATGTAAGATGCTCATAGATTCATGACCCGTGTAGTCATAGCTAGGTTGAAGGGAAAATTCATGGGGGAAAAAAAAAAAAAAAAAGGAAATCTAATATGCGAAGCACAGTAGAGTGGACCGAGCATATTACTCCTTTTGTCTGAAAATAATAGGGATTGATACTATATTGAGTTGTGTAGAGAAAGTCACTTTTCTATACTAGTCTCTAAGATTTATGGTTGTGTGTCTAGTGTTCTCACTTACTCTTGAGGTTACTTACCACTAGTAATGTTTTGCGGTTTATCATCAAAAAAGTATTTTTCGTACCAAAAATAAAATAATCAAAAGGTGTTTTGGTTAAAATGCAACAAATAAGTAAGGTTGCTAAATTTTAGGTGCTCAAGGAGGCACAAAAGGCGATAAGAATTGGACCATCAGCCTTACGATTAGGGTACAATACTCCTTACCACGGGAGCATCTTTTGATTTTTGAAAGGTTTTTAATTATCATTATGTGACACCTAATTCCGACTGAATGGAGTAATATTTACTGGATTAAAAGCTTCATCTGTTTTTCCTCTCTTATTTGACAAGAGATTTGGTAATCAAAACTAAATATAAACCTAGTAAGTTAAGAGAAAATAAGTCAGTATATATATTCTCTAGCCCTTGTTCGGTGAAAAAGGTGATATTCTCCTTACATGATGTAGAAACATTTGTTTGTTCGACAAACACAATGAATGAATATGATGTAATGACTAATGAGACATTGAGAATGACTGCTCCTAGCTAATAATTGAAGTTGAAAGATACCATAAATGTTTCCATTTAAATTTTGAGAAACAATGGTCCTCCTGAGTATATGGTATTGAAGTTGCCGTGCTTATTCATATGTTGTGAAGAAAGGGCAGGTGCATAGCCCATGATCTAGGAGGAAAATGCCTACTTAGAACATTACATGAAGTATTTTGGTAAACTGAAGTGAATAATGAAAAAAAAGGGAAATTTTTTTGTCTATCGAGTGGGTACTGGGTAGGCTACGCACATGACGTATGAGATACCGATCGGTTACTTTTTGATATCGTGTGTTTTTAATCGAAAAATATTCATTAGAGTTTTAAGAGAAGTTATTTTCATAATCTACGTCACATGGGTAGACTACCGGTGGGTAGATTAAGCATTCTTCGAAAAAAGAAGCGTCTAACATATCGGCCCTATCCTATGTCGGTTATGTGGGTGAAGGAGATGACCATGGACCACAGTCAAGAGCTACCTAATTTCTAATTCGTTGTACATCTATGGTCTCTTGCCCACCAATTAAAGGTGCTAGGTCCCAGTCAATTAAAGGTACTTCCTGTGGTACATAGCAAAGCTTAGCAACTAGCAAGGTTCCATTACTATCAAAGACTATCTATCTCTTTCCTGTAGTCCGTGCAATCCTGTTTGATATACCCAGATTTTGCTACATTGGCAGAGTATCTAAGGTTCCACTTTGTAGCACAGCTAAATGAACATGATCTTGTTTGAATTTTTTGTGTATATTTTATTTACAAAGTTTGCTACTTAGGTACCATATTTGACTTCATTTGGTAGATGCTTGATAAAATCGCTTTGGTATCCATTCTTGTAGAAAAGTTTCATAGATGTGTAAGAAGAAAACCGGCATGAAATAATATCTGATTTGATTGTTGTAACCTTATAGAAAAACCCTTAATCTTATTCTCAAACATAATAAAGTTGTCCTAATTGGCTTTATGTAGTGTAATAATGCATGATTTGATTAGCAATTTAGCACAGCCAGAATGCTTACAATCTATCTGTCCCCTCGTGTTGCATTTGGTGCAGTCTGGATGTTGCAAGCCACCAACAGATTGTGGCTATGTCTATGTGAACGAGACCATTTGGAACCCGGGAGGTGGGCTAGTCGGAACTAGCCCGGACTGCAGTAAGTGGAGCAATGACCAAGGGCAGCTGTGCTACGCTTGCGACTCCTGCAAGGCTGGCGTGCTCGGAAGTATCAAACACAGCTGGAGAAAAGTCTCTATCATCAACATCGTCGTGCTTATACTCCTTGTCATCTTCTATGTTGTCGCTTACGCTGCTCTACGGAACAACAAGAGGATGGACAACGACGAGCCATATGGTGAGACCCGGATGACCAAGTCACGGCCTAGTGGGATGCATCTTTGAAGTCCATTATTGTGTTTTGCAGCAGTTATTGTCCTTAAAACTTGGTTATGGCAAATGTTAATACATATATGTCCCTCAATGGTCCAATTCGGAAAGTGTGCTTTTCCTCGTTTTGCTACTTGTCCTCAGGCTTTTGTATGTGGGAATTGCTATGGACTATCAGAAGATGTATGAGGATGTGCTTTATCATAAAGGTTTGTAATTAATTTTGTGCATCTGTCAAGTAGGAGAAGAATATTCGCTCTATACCAAGAACAGAATAGGCCAGTCAAAATGTTTATTTGTGCTGTTCCTCTGTTCTTTGTTGCTCAAGTAATTACGTCTAGGTTACTATGCAACTTACTTAGGCTCCGTTTGATTCAACTGAATTTTACTTAACGGAATTTAATTTTACTGTACTGAACTGAATGACACAGAAACAGACAGAACTGGACAGAACTGAACCTAATTTAAGTGAATTATTATAATCATTATAATTATTTATTATAATTAGGATAATAATCTGAACTGAACTGAATGACACTGGACTTAAATGAACTGAACTGAAGTGCACCGAATTAGACTGAACTTGATTTAAGTGAAATTGAGTAGAATCAAAAAGAGCCTTAATTATCTACCCAACATTTTATTCTTTTACACCATGAAAGTCGTTCAATATCAGGTTTGTGTCTTTTAGCTCATTATAAATTTATAATTCAATAAGGACAAAAACTTCTATAAGACGGTCTTTTCATAACTTTTGGTGAGACGGGCTCACTTTTCAATGAAACAATGGTCACTGCTCACCATAAGTGACCCCCTACATTTCTAAATAGGGACCCCATTTTTATTGAGAGTGTGTTGAAATATCGTCATCTCACATGTATTATTGTGAATATACAACAAAATAAATGATAATTCCTTACATAAATAGAACCGAGCTTTGAATTAAACTAATTTGAACTAAATTAATTTTTCCATCTAACTTTTAATCCATTACAAATTATCAAAACCGCTTTATTACTGTACTTATTTGTATAATTAAGGTGAAGAAAACATAGCCTATTGTGTTCGAGACATACATTTCAGCTTAAGTGAAGAGTCCTTTCAAGCCACAAGATATGAAAGACAGAATTCTGAAAGGAATACCCCGAATGATGAAACGAGAGCCACTACAGACTTAAGGAACTTGAGAAAGCTTTTCCGTAATACTCTGCGGGTGTATGTCTTTCTTTTCCACTTGCTCAGTAATTGATTTAGTTCAGTGATCTACTTTTTCTCACATATTATTATACAACTCAGCTAAGCTGCTAAGTTGAGCTCTACTCAATTCAGTAAATTTCAATTCAATTCAGCGGACTATAGCTACAACTCCCATGAAGGTCAACGATGTAGCTTAAACACAATAGTTTCTAACATGAATTGCAACAGTCAAATGATTTCTATGGCTGTAAAACAAGTTCCTCTTCAGAATGCTTGTGTTTTCTCACGCTCTCTCCTTTCCTTCTGTTTTTCTTTGGCATAAGAGCAGCTTTTAAATTGATAAAATAGTTTACATGTAGTTTACATGTCCAGTCCTGGCACAGATAGTTCAAGGTTTAGCAACCTTCATTTCTACAGTGGCCATCCATATAGAATAGACAAGGTAGGATGGTCCAACCACATTGTTCTCAAACACTTCTATACACAATTGACAAATAGATGGTGCTCTAGAACTTACAATTCATTTGATTCCTTCACATGATTAAGAGAAAAGAAAGTTCATTAGTTTATCCATTGACGTGAGGTAGCATTTACAGAGGATATTCATGATGATGAAGTTGCATGCTAAAAGGACAATTTACTACGAGTAATACATAACATATTAGAACAAATTGAATGAGCTGTGATCAGCTAACGCTTTCCCTTAAGTTGCCCGACTAAATTTGGGCATAAAGTCTTGCTATCAATCAAGATTCACGCATGGCAACAACCAATCCTTGCTCATTAGGTGCTAACCAAGTGCTACATCTATATGCGTCCTCGCTATCCAGTGGACATCTTCGATCTAAGGCCTCCTTACTTTTAAATAAAACTGGTCTTACAGGACCCTGTTTCAAGTTCATTCAGAAGAGATCATAAACACTCAGTTCCAGAGTAATCAAAGAAGAACTCGATAGACAACAAACAATCTAGTGATAGCTTAGTATGACTGATGTTGCAAGTTGCACCATCGTGTTAGTGCATGCGAATGTGAAATAAAACTGAAATTGTGGCATGTAAAATGATGTGATACGCACTATTTGAGGTCATGTATATGACTCACCAACCTTTATAATGCACTAGTATTCAAAACAAAGGTTCAATACAATTTTGAGCATCAGTTTTTATTTTGTTTTTCCTTGACATCGTCTATATGATGTGTCAATAATACAAGCAGTTTTCTTTCTATATATGCACAATATATGTGCCATGTCCAGAGGTAGTACAACATGTGACCCAGCAATGACAAAGCTTGATGATAGCTTGAAGTCTCAAAGTTCCATAAAAATCTTTCTCGATAGCTTGAAGTCTTCCACAAGCTCATTTGGGAGACATCAAGCTATCATGGAAACAGTTGAACCATTATGTTTTGAAAGGTGAGTCTCCTCAAGTAGAAAAACACTTGTTAGCTGGGAAAAAATCTGCTACCTCTATCACAATTCACAAGTGGACTACATTAAATCTTTCTATCTGGAAATGTGCAACAGCCCGCAACCTTGTGGCCTTTGGCACTGATATAGGATGAGTTCCCGATCCATTGGACATATACCTAGTACAGAAAAGGGAGGGATCTGTGGTCCAAATGAATTACTTAGATCCATATATGCAGCGCTACGACTTATGATTGCACGCCGAGTAATCAATTAATCTTTCTTTTAAGCTCTTTGGAGGGGATGTTCAGAATGTTCCTAGGAGGAATGTTCTTCAAACTGTGCATTTGTGGTGAGATTATTTGCACAGAACAGACAATAACTTAATGCAAAACTCTATGTCGGTCAAGTGGCTTATCTGACAACTTATGTAACACTCTGACTATATGGCCAAGTGTAGGGCTTTAAGTTAGCATAGCTTTATAAGAGTATCTTACATTTTGGCCGAAGAGATGGAACAGGTTTTCGTACATAAGAGAAGAGGAGGATCCAGTAGAACCAATCTTCAACAAAGCTGTTTTTTACATATAGTTCACACTCCATGGTTTGTGATAGACCTCAACTGTTAGGGGTGGAAGAATCTTTTTTTCACAGGGGTATATTTATTGACCCCCTTTCACCACATGGGTATATTTAAAATCTCCGATGCCAGATAGGTATATAACTTGACACTTCAGCGCACATGAGTCCAAAATCTCACCGCCGGCAACTAAAATAAAAAAAAAAAAAATCATTTTCAGAATTTTCTTATTTTCTTTTAACTATTTTATTTTTCTTCTCTCTCCTGATTGCCAAGTTTATTGTTTCCATTTTCCTTTTTCTTCCTCCTATTCTACCTTCATCTTCTTCCCCTCTCTCCCTCCCTTCCCGTGCTTCAATGGCAATTATATCACCCACAAAAGTTGAAGATAACTCTAAATTATGTGGACACATTCTATATTAAATTGATCTTGTCGATTCCTCTTCATTCCTTTTCTCTCATTTATGTTGGCCAAATTCACTTAAATGCAACCCTTTGTGTATCATATATTCTATTGGAGATTGTGGCATTTAGAGCAGCAAAGCATTCAGTAGTTTCACACACACTCAACCCAGTTGTAATAAAACCCCTAATATTTAATGTTTAATCAAAATAACATAAAAGGAAAGGAAAAACGGTAGGGAAAGATACGAAAAGAAGTCGGTGAGTTGGCGACCGGCGTAACCAATAACGGAGACGATTGAGGTGGAGAACAGGATGTGGAAAATGTCTTGATTTTTCATTTGCCGCCCTTATCGTGTATGGAAACTTCAACATTTCTATTCGATCAAAATAAGGGACAGAAAAATAGAGTAATAAAATATAGGAGAATAAAGAAAAGTAATTAGTTTTAAGAAACTGAAGAATCTAGAAAAAAAAAAGAAAAATCATGATTTTTTTTATTAATTTAGTCGCCGGCAGCGAGATTTTGGATCCATTAGCACAAAAGTGTTAATTTATATACCCATTTGGCGCCGGAGGTTTTTATATATACCAATGTGGTGAAAGAGGGTTATTAAATATACCCATCTGGCAATTCGGCGGTTCCTAAACGTTCACTTAAATGTTGGGTAACTGTGCAGAACAGGTTTCAAGTCACAGCTGAACGGTATCATCAGGGTTCTATGATAATAACATGTGCCACTTATGTGGCTTGGAATCTGAAGATAACCTCTCATATTTCAGTATACAATATTTTCTTCCAGTGTGATTAGAGTAGAGTAGTAGAGACTGCTTGGATCTAGTTGAGGTTGTTAGTTCAACGGGATTTTTGGAAGCATATCTTCAGGAGGGACAAGGTCACAAGTTCAGAGGGCATGTGATGGAACAGCACTAGCAGCAGAACTTTTTATATAAGGGTTTGTATGAATACAGCATGGATGGAGAGGAATGGTGCAGCGGGCCTGTCAGAGTTTGGGGTATTATTATCATTCTTTTGCACAATCAGAATAAGAATACTTGGTAAACAGAAATTGGTTTGGAAAGTTGTAACTTTCAATTTGGTAAATTTTGAGGTTGCAAGAGCCCATCCAAGAAGGTACTTGCCACCTTATCTCTCATTGATTAGTTGGTGGTGCAACTGGTGTGGCAGGGTATCTCTGGCACAATTATATTACTACTGGCACAAATTACTTGTGTCTTCTGTTCTTATCATGGTTGTGGGAAAGCAACAATGAAACTCTGGAAATGTAGAAACATTGTATTGCAAATACAACCAATTCAACAGTAGTATACCTCAACAGGAGACGAATAAAGCTGTTCCTCAAGCTCCCGCAACCTTTCAATTGTCATCCCATACCACTCATCTATCCATGCAAAAGAATTGTGGTGTGTTTCAAGGAAAAGTGCCCTTTCGCCCTTTCAAAGAATAAACATCTCAATCAGGATACAAACTCAATAAGAAAACCTAGAATATCATGACTAATTTGACAAAAACAAGCTTTGGGGGTTGACATCCTTCCAATTTCAGTATTATCATATAGAGACAAGTGAGTTATCAACAACGAACTAACAAAGCTGATCGCTCAATGAAACAAGTAGACTGCACTACATAAGATTCCTGCCACACTTCTCAGATGAAGAAATTTGGTGAATTCTATACTTGATACGGAACATAGCATGTCGAGTTGTATTTTCCAAAATAAACATTTTAGCAATCACAACTCATTTAACTCCCAAGACGATATGCTAATTAAGTACAAGCCGTGAAATTGCACAACCACATATTCTACATGATGACCTTACAGTTACAGACTCAACTTTAAGTTTATAACAATGAGCTGCCCTCAGTTCCCCGAAACATCTACTATACATAGACCTTCTAGCATCAATGCCTACACCTTAGAATGTTTCTTATTTTCGTATGTTGTTTTAGGATATTTTTCTAAGGTTAGTAAATCATAGAATATTGTAATAGTTATATAGGGATATCCAATTCAAAAAAAAAAAAGGATGTCAATTTCTTAGTTTCCAAGTAGCTTATTCAGCTACAAGTGTACCCAGAAATGCTATATGGCTATGTTATTTTCAAACTTTGATAGTTACAATGGAATTGACTTTATGTTATAGACCTTTCTTTGGGAACTAGTAGTTATCTTCACTATTGCCAAACATCTGTGATACCCCATCTAACGAAAACAGTTGAGTGTTGACAATACAACTAGTAAGGATTACGACGCAGGGGGGTCGGGGGTGGTCCAACAGGACACAACCTAGCTGTAACAAGTCGAAAGAGCAGATAAAATTTGAATATACCAACTACAACTGTATAGAAGTGACAAGGAAGATACGTACTGACAGCAGGGCTTGCTCCAACCGTTTACCAAAGCCCCAGTAGGGTGCATCAACAGTTACTAACTTGTATGCTGTCATAACTGGACTGCAGTGATCCTGGAACCATCAACACAATCTCAATAAATCACAAATCAAGTGTTCTTAGAGAGGTGACCTATCTAATCAACGCTCACACGACAATATTATGAAAACGGATCATTAAATTAAGTTTGATGCCTTAAACAACACAGTCTGTACTTAGTCTGGTTCTCCAAACATTAATAGCAACCTTAAAGCCAGATTATGGAGGCTGCGCAATGACATTCTTTATTTATTTTGCAAAAGGAAGATATCATGACATAGAAAACAAGGCGGAACTTTATGACAAAAAACACCAGAAAATTTGCTTCAACTTTTAAACTCCTTTTTTTATTTTTTACTTTCTATCATCATACATTTTCTTCTTCAAATTTCATACTTCAGTTATCCGCAGGCTTCATCAAAAAATTTATATAAAAAAAGAATCTTCAAAAATAGTATAACAAATAACAATGCATACAGAAAAAAACACTTTGGTTTAGCCGGAGATGTTACGACAAGTTCCAAAAAACATTATCCACATCCACGAGCTCTTAAAATAGAGGCCTCACCCTCCACCCTTGCACAAGGGGTCCACGGTTAGTCCTTGCTGATCTGAAATTGGACAAATCCACATCAGAACATCCAACTAAATAGCTCCAATAGTCTCTCACTGAGGATGCGATGTCAATAACTTCAACCTGTCTCAATGCCAATTGCTCTTTACTCAGACCATGCACCTATTTATTGTAAAAATGCCATAACCTGTCAGTTAAGTATAAAAGAGGCATCATGCGGCTTTTTGTTTTCAGAAATAACTTAAGGGCAGAGTTCAATAGCTTTTTATGAAATATTTGGACTATTTATGCTTTGTCCCATTTGAGGCCCTACAAAGACATATCTACCATCAATGCAGAGAAAGCTTATCATTTATATAACTTAGGTCAACACTTACATTTTCAGACCGTCCGTTATCAGCCACATGAACAGTTTCAATAGTCAGAAGCAGCTTGCTAAAGCTTGGACACTGCAAAGTTGAGGAAAAAAGTATGAATATAAAATAGTGATTATTACCAAAACAAATTCAAAACTTAGTAGGAATAAAATTTACCTTCACCACTATATGTTCAGCACCGGTTGAGATAGAGAGAAATCGTATTAGTATTTGTTGTGAGAAAAGTATCATATGCTAAGTGAAGGAACAAAGCAAACCAAACATACAAAACCTGATTTGCATTTTGGATATGCATTCCATGCTTCCTCTTTAAGAAGGAGAGCATCTGCCGGTGCAAAAGTGGTAATCCAAGAGGGGATTTTGCTGCAAAGGCAGAGATTATTACATGTCAGTATGTTGAATTGGTTGCGATGGACCTACAGTAGCAATCTTAACAGCCCTCGTACAAATAACTGCAAGCTTAGAAGTCAGGAAAGGCTCCTGAAAGAGATACAGAACCAGGCACAGACTTAGCAGGGTAGTAGTTACTTGAAAAAAGAATAAAAACATGCAGATGTTCAGCCTCATTAGCAAAAAGATTTGATGCACACCCTTTGGGGAGGGTCGCGTGTCCTTTTTCCAACACATTAGAAAAAGAAACATGTCTTGCTCGCACAGGCTCTTCAAACAACGATAGGCATGAGAATTCGCGTTTCCCGCAATTCCTCAACTTTCACATATTAGTGTCGCATGTCGGTTTCCATGTATCATTGGACAAATGTATAAGAAGTGAATAACAAAAGACATGTGACCGTGCAGGCATGTAAGCAAAAACCCATACATGAGTCATCTACTACCACATATATATATATATATATATATATATATATATATATATATATATATATATATATATATATATATATATATATATATATATATATATATATATATATATATATATATATATATATATAGGGTGTTTAGATAAATAACGGACAAAAAAGAGAGGATAGCAGAGACATGAAATACCGCTGACAAGACAAATTTAAAGAAACTAGCTACTAATAATTTCATTCTACAAATTGAATCAGTGAGGCAAAATTACCTCTGGAAACGATATACTTTTGATGTGTAGTGACCCTTTCCAAAAACATTATCTTCAAAAGGTCTGCTCTCCAGAACATCAACTCCTTCAGTATTTGTTGTGTTCTCCTGTTGCATTTTAAGAATCATGTACATCTGTGCAATTTCATACTGCAAAAATGTAAGGAGAAACACAAAAATCATCAGACCACCTAGATGGAAACTATCCTCAGAAACCCAAACTCAATCATATTAGAAGTTGAAGATCTTGAATATCTTTTACCTCATCCAGTGACATAGGCATGACAATCCGACTGTACGTAACACAACCATCGACAGGCTAAAGTCAAGGAAACTTGAAATAAAATAGCAAATCCATAATTTGAAGAAAAGAAAACACAGTTTGACATCCCCCCCTGCCCCCCACCACGAAAAAATATAAAATAAAAACAATCTTTTGCAACAAAATGCGAATATGGACTACAAGCTAAATTGCTCGGAAACATCTATTCAGTTAACCAAATAGTGCGGATATGGATTACATTCCATCCCTCCCCCACCGTGTTGAAAGTCTTGAAATTGCATTGTTTTATTATCAGGTTCAGATGAATACAGTGACACAGTCAATGGTCTGAGTGTTTGACATAACAGTGGTCTTTAGCCTACCATTGTAAAAATTACAATCACAGAGAAGACAAGTAAGTAAGTAACATTCATTATGGACACAGGATATCAAATTAAACAAGAAATAAGTGATACTGTATGATGAAATGTAACCAATGGAGTAGACCAGAACAACCAATGGTGTTAAGACTTAAGAATTATGGAAGCGGGGTCGTATAGTAATGAAAGGGTGCAAGGGTGACAGGTGAAAAGGCTCATAACTATAAATTTTCTCCCTATCTTTGTGTCCTAGATATCTGCTGAAGCTCAGCATTTCTAACTTAATTGACATTGATGCCTTCACTGGTGGTAAGTTGCCAGAATGGTGTTGCAGTGTGCCTATTTCCCCTTTTAACCTGATGTTTTTGTCTTCTTGTTTTCCCTGGGGCTAACGTTTAGTATAGGTTTGGGAGCGGTCATGTTTCCATGATTGACCATCATCTTTCTGGTTTCGAAATACATTGTTGCCTTCACCTACTGGTGTTCTCTCAATTCTCCTGAAGGATCTTTACTTATCTTCCTAAATGCTGACAATGGTGACATCAATCAAAACAGGAAACTAGCCTATTCATTCGACTAAAATCCCCCCCCCCAAGGAGTAGGTGATAAGTATGCTAAATTAAGCTAAAATTTGTGATTCTTCTAGGACTGGGAAAGCTCTTTGAAATTGCACATACAAATTGCCAGTACATCTCAAATACAGTGGGTCACTCTTGCAATTATTAGAACTTAAAACACTAGAGCAGAGCTTATAATACAACTCCTTCACTAAAAAAGTCACATTATCATGAAACTAATGAAATCTGACTAATTTCAGCTCATGATTTTATCCCACTGTTTTCATGCCAAAATGCTGCACATACAAATCTAAGTCACTTCTACTTTTCTACACACTCCCTTAAGGGAGCAAAAAAATCAAACATCCTGGTAAACAAAACAAACAGAAACATGGAAATTTGAGAATAGAGCTTTATTGATCTTGGAAGCACTTCAATTACCAGAACTCGATGCTGCTACAACAAATTAAGTCTCAATCAATTAAAAAACTAATTGCATTTTCCTATAAAATGAAATAAATGAATTTAAAGACAATATGATGGGTACCAAAGAAACTTAAGGATATACAGCAACTATCAAACAGTCAGACCCTACCCACCCTCCAAAGTCCAAACACATGACCCCTCAATAATAAAGGGAACAGAAAGTTCATATATGTAGAATATACCATAATAAATAATGATAGCAATTGCATTTCAACTTAGAATCTTTTATGCTAAAATCATGTATCAACATATGTTAATTAACACCCCAGTGGTGGGAGCCTCATGATGAGGTATTGGGATATTAATTGGCACTCCTATAAAGTGGGCAACTCCAAATTTTGGGGGGTATACATAAATTTAGCAAGCTTTCAAGTTTCAGTGCCAAACCAAAATTCCTTATAATTCAGTATTTTTCACATACTGCACAACTATTCAACAAAATAAGCAGCTAAAACAGCTAAAATTAGACACATATTTTTTTTTTTGCAAATAATTAGACACATATATGATATAACAGCAAATATTGAACCATAAGAAATAAAAAAACAAAAAAAAAAACAAAAGGAGGATACAATTCCTTAATCTGAACCATTTTTTCCTCTGATCAAAAATCACAGCAGATATCCTTTCACAAATGGGTCTCCCAAAAAGCAACCAAATTTTTGTGATGATGATGATAAAATTGGGGGGGGGGGGGGGTTTAGGAGAAAGAATATAAATTGGTGGAATATGGTCAAGTATGGGAATTGGGTCTTAACCGTCTTATCTATTGGAGCAGACGGGGTTGATTATTATGCCTGTCAAGAGTTGGAAGTTCGAGAAGGAGGTGGAAGAGAGAGAAAATCAGAGAAGTGGTCGTGGTGTCAAGTTTATAGTGATCAGCTAAAATACGGTTTTGTTTTGCTGTAAGTAAGTTGCCGCCCAGCTGAGACCATATTATTGGTGTAGTTTTATTGGTGTCAAGCATGAGGCTTGGATTTGTAAGCATCCCTTTCGGTTGATGTCGGCCCAATTTCCAGCTAATTTTAATTCTTTCCATTTTCAGTCCTTCAATGTCCCATTGAGTTGTTTTGTTGGGTTCACACTGTCAACTACGGAGACAATTATTCCGCTGGTTTGTAGGCATTTTAAAAAGTGAGATAATTGATCAACAGATTTTAAACTGCTATATTCCTAAAGCGAGATCTCTCGACCTTGATTAAGGATGGTGGATAAGTCTCTACCATCAATTACACCCTCTTAGTTATTATCCTATTGGATATTACTAATGGAACATCGAACTTGTCATCAACTATTTAACTGTTCTAGTAAGACCCGATTCCTTTAATTTATTCACTCTTTTTATCGTTCTATTTGATTTCTATTGAATAAAATCAATTTTTCCATTTGTAGAGTTAGATTCACATATCTAATTGGGCTCGACTGTCTCTCGCTCTATATGAGTATGGTTTGTTTCTATGCAATTAGCTTATTTGATTGTATGACACTTCGGTGGATCTTTTTCTTTAAGAGACGACTACAATGTTACATTCGTGCATTCATTAAAAACATCATGGGGGGATTGTAAGTGGAAATGTTGTCATGTTCGGAATCGCCAAATATCTTATCATTCAACTACTTCCTGTTAAGGGTTATAACATTGCTTGGGTTTCCAAACATCAACTTAAATTTTTTGGTTGAATTGTTCCAAACTTCCAACACATGATATCAAAGCCAGATGACCAAGAGGTCCTGTGTTTGAATCATGTCAGCCCACATTCCCTTAGTAGAATATTTCAACACATGGTATAAGGAGGTTTGTGCATCATCCATACTTCAAGCAAATTGGGCATTTATATGAGGGGGCATATTAAGAAATATAACATTATTTGGACTTCCAACTATCCGTTTAAACTTTTGGTTCCAATACACTTTCTAACATTTATTAAATCATTATTTTTATGAGTCCGATGTTATTTGTATATCAATAACACATGACTTATTTGTATATCAATAACACATGACTTTAGTGTAATACAGTCTATATTTTAATGTTTTTCATAAACAAAGAGAGTGCCATAATTATTGAAACAATTATCTAGTAAACTCCCTCTGTAACAAAATTGTTATTTCATTTGACTTTCAACTCTCATGCAACACTTTCAACATAAATAATTAAGATTATATAAATTTAAATTAAAAAATAAAAAAGATTGATTTATATAAATAATACTAATACCCTTGTTTAGAAGGAGGAGAATAATCTCCATTTCCTTCAATTCTATTTCTTAATGGGTGGTCAGATCTCTTTCCGAAAAATAAAAGAAAGAGATGTGGCCCTCCATTTAGATAATGGAAGTCTCATTTTCTTTAGAAAATGGAAAGGATATCCTTTGAAAATTTTGCAATTTTATTTTACATACTTTCACCATTTTCTTATAATTAAGTATATAATACAAAGACATAATTTTATAAGACTAATTTCTGATGCATACTTGTTTTTCATTGTAAATCACTTATATCTTTTAACGAAATAATAGTCATAAAGTCTAACAACTTTGACCATAAAAGTCAATAGTGGATAATCTTTTCTCAAGTATACGAAGCATTTAAAATGAATCTCACCATAGTATTTTTACTTTATAAATTTTTATACATTTTTATGAATTACTGGTCACAATTTATTTATAAATTTTGACATTAAATAAATATTTAAATGGAAAGAAAAAACTAAAATGAATCGGATTCAGTGACAATTTCCGTATCGTAATCGTATTATTATTTTTTGTCTAAGTTCTATTTCTTTCTTGCTCATTACTTGCAAATCTTGAAACGGATCCTTCCTTTGACTGATTATTTTGTCATGTAAATGGTTGCCACATGCATGTGACTACTTGTGACCATGTTTACGGAAAGCATGCAGTCTAAACTAGGAATTACAATAATTAACCTTAAAAAACAAACAAATAAATAAACAAACTAAAAATTACATGAATCAAAAGATATTTCAATGGTTAGAACTTAGAAGTATCGTTCCCCTTATTTTAAGGTTGAAGGTTCGAATTCTAGCAAACCTTGTGCCTCTTTAAGAAAAATAAGCAAAGTAGAATTACAATTTGCAATTGCAACAACGTGGAAGGTGACAAAAACATCAACTTTGATGTGTCAATTACGCATCATTGCTTGTCCTTAATATTGTTTATATATGTCACCAAAGTTGTATGATGCAGCTGATCCTCTTGCATTACTTATCCGAATAAACGGATATAATGATTCCAAGGGCTTTCGCATATCCTTTACAAAAATACTCTTCCTACTTGCTCCAGATTGGTTACAAACATACGAAAGAGCACTCTATTCTTCCTTTTTCCTGTTTCGTTGGTCCAAACACCAAAAGAAAGACGGATCATATATTCATATGAAAGAGGACTCTATAAGTCCAACGACAACAATAGCTAAACTGCCAGGACAGTCGATAGACCCACCACTATCTTGATATAACAAACTCATCGATCAGGCAAGAAAAAATGATCCATATGCCGTAAAACAAAAAATGTTGCTTATTACAGCATTTTGAAAAAAATAATAATACTTTTGAATTTTGATTGTCTTTGTGCAAGACCGTCTTACACAAGACATGCCTTTCTATAAGACGGCTTACTTCAGATTGGTTAGCAACATACGAAAGAGCACCTTATTCTTCCTTTTTCCTACTTGCAAGATTAGAAAGATCGATGGGTCAGATCATATTCATACGAAAGATCACTCTACAAGTCCAAGCACAAAAATAGCTACATTGCAGTGATTGATAGTCGATATACCCAATTATCTTGAAACAACAAAGACATCAATGAAGCAAGAATCCATGACGGTAAAAAAAAAAGTTTCATTTAAAATAAAACAAGTGCCTCACACTCTATAAGTATAAAAAAATGCTACATTTTGAAAAAACAAAATATTACATTTTGAAAAAAAGTTGTTACTTTTGATTGTCTTACTGTTAGATAGTTACACAAAACTTGCCGCAATAATTCTACATACAATTGAAGATGGTAAATCGAACCTCGGATCCAATATACTCAAAGGCTCAATCTTAACCCTCTAGACCAATACCTTATTGGCATTCATCTCTTATATTAGATATTTCCTTTTGTAAAAATTTCAGATAAACGGGCTACACGAATTAAATATCCACAAGGTTATTAAAGAGGTCAGATTGGTGGTCAAGATTTCCTACTTTTTTTTTTCGAGATTCTAACATGTCTGGCCTATTCTCCATCTCTAAATGTAAAATGTTGGTAACAGATGAAATAGTTTATTGAAATCAGAAGCAAGATGTCAGAAAAAAATTTTATTTAAATTTTTGTAGATGTAGAGCTGCTAGTAAAGGCCATACCACAACCTGAGCTCTATTTCACAAAAGAAACTTTAAAGATAAAAAAGAAATTCGAGATCTAAAGTTGAGAAATTTATTACAATGTCCTAATTTTCTTTTTTAAAAAGACAACAGGAAGAAAACATGTAAATCGTTGTCAAGATAATGCATATCAAGCGTTAGTTTTCTTTAAAAAGAAAGGAGGTAAACATGTAAATTTGCTCTATTATAAAGGCAAGATAAGAAACTAGGGCTTCTCGTGTCAAAGAGAATTCTAATTTGATAACAACCATAGGTATAAAATTTCCCAACAGTTATGAACTCCAGAAAAGTGCCTATTAATTTGGGTCAAGCAACTAAATCCATTTTCAAAACCTTAAAAATTCAACCCGAAATGGTTACAGATAGGAAACGCAAAACGAAAGGACCCTTCCAACTTTGTTGTTACTAACTAGGGTCCCCTGCTCCCCCAACTATGGACGACGTTAACTGGTCTCTTTTTTACTTGATTATGGCTAGACAAATCATTAAATATGAAACAATTAAATGAAATAAAATAGGAGTGACCTTATTCCAACCATGTAATTGAAAATATTTGTTTGTAACGAACTCTTATTCATTATTTCTCATAATTAGATCAGAAATCGTACTTAGCTATACTACATAAATCAATGATTTCAAGGAATATAACCATTTGTGGTACAAAGTTCCCAGATATTTTCGTATTTTCGCACTATTGTTGGGATTCTTTCTTGTTGCTCTTTGTCTTTGAAATCAATGTTTTTGAGGGTGGTATTGGAGAAAAGGTCATGACAGTACCTCCCCATACTTTTCCAAATGACCACAAGAATCTTCTGACACACTTTTTCCGTCGCCAAAGATGTAAGTATATATCTCAGTACGAGAAGTGACAGTTAACTTATTTCCACAGTCTATTATTAACAAAGAATTTGAGGGCCCCGAACTCGAACTTGGGGCATTTGCCGATAAAATGAGAGTGCGTGGGGTAGCAAATCCAAATGTGTTCAATAACACAACAAACAATGTGACGTACAAGTTGATTATCAAAATGTTCTTTATCTCCATTTTATTTTACTTCCTAGTTACACAACTCTTATTGCCAGCAGAATGGATGAAAAGTTGTGTGAAGTGGTTGATGGTACCCAACGATATCAATTGCCTCTATTTAAACAATGTGACGTACAAGTTGATTATCAAAATGTTCTTTATCTCCATTTTATTTTACTTCCTAGTTACACAACTCTTATTGCCAGCAGAATGGATGAAAAGTTGTGTGAAGTGGCTGATGGTACCCAACGATATCAATTGCCTCTATTTATACAACGCCTTGTTTGAGTGGAAGTAAAAAAACGTATACAACTTGTTTAAATGGCTAATTTAATTTGTCATTTATTTTCCTAAAGGAAAACTGCAATTAAAAATGATATTATTTAGTTTTGCATTAAGAGAGTGGTTTTATATTATGATTAGGAATGTTTTGACATGCACTTAGTGATATTAAATCTATTTGTTTTGTAAAGTAAGTAAAATGTCAAAGTGGTGGACGAAAACGAAGACATATTTCTTTTTTTATCTTTTTATTTCTTTCCTTTACTATATAATTGAGAATTACCTCTAACATCATGAAATCAATCCATCGACAGCTAAATTACATAATTTTTTTCACATTTGATGAATACTTCTTTCTTTTGTCTTTTTTTTTTTAGAGTAAAAATAAATTTCCAAACAAAGATGAATTACACAAAAATTCTAAATGAACAAGGATTATCATTATGAATAAATGACAAGAAGTTTGTTGCTTTTGTTGTGAAACAATTATAGAGATAGAGAGTAGAGAGAAAAAGGGGAGTAAGAGGTGTCTGTATTATTCTTATGAGGGATATATATAGTACAAGAGGGGCTAAAGTTTTGGCTTAGAGAGCAAGAACCCTAGTACAGTATATGGTAAGTATCTAGGTACAGTATCCCTACAATATATTGTACATCCACATATAATATATTTCATAACACTCCCCCTTGGATGTACATCACTAAAGAATATGCCTCGTTAAAATCTTACTAGGAAAGCCCTATGGGATAAAAACCTAGTGAAAGAAAAAGAGTACATTATTCTTCAATACGCGTGAGATGCTGCCTCATTAAAAACCTTGCCTGGAAAACCCACTGGGACAAAACCATGGCTAAGGGAAAAAGAATACAACACGTATTTTCTCCCCCTCATGATCATATCCATCTAGATCTTCAAGTCGATTCAATTGTGATCTTCAGTAGGACATGTATTCTTACTTGTGTTAACTCCTGCATGTTAAAATATGATTCCAACAATCTTCATATTTCCCTTAAATATGATGTATATATGTATATAACTTTCATTCGTATCAATATCATTTCAAACAATTATATATCCAACAAAGGGAGACATTAATATGGAACTCTCTAAATTCCATAATATCCTTGTTATGCTGCCTCGTTAAAAACCTTGTTAGGTAAAATCCAATGGAATAAAAAACCTCAATGAAGGGAAAAAGAGTACAACAACTACTTCACCAAAACCTTTGCTAGGAAAACTCGATGGAAAAACCTATGCAATAGGAGAAAAACGTGAAGTGCTTAAAGTCTCATCCTTTAATAGCAATTTCACAATATATGAGCAATTTCCACATTTCCAAACCATTTAACATAAACCTTCTTCGGGAGGTCTTTAGTAATACAAATGTAAACCTTCTACCTGAGGTCAATATCTTTCACTGCTCATATTTTTCATATCATCATGAAAAATTTGTAATTTGGGAATGAGAGAAAATATTTTATGGTACTTCAGGACCATAAAGATCACCTATATCATAACCATGGTAATTCAGGACCATAACAATCTCATATTAAATATCACCAATAGGTCATCACAAATGTGATATTCACATCAATTCTCTACCTTTGAGAAATTTCTTATGATTTTGTGATTGATAGTCTCATATGCTCAAACTTCTGGTTGAGACAATAATCAATTCATTCAAAACTCTCCTGAAGAGGTTTTGTATATTTCATCACGTTATATCCAAATCGTGAATGCTTTCCAAGAATATATATTGTGTCATTCTCATTGATATTACTTGAGACACATACAAATAATATATGTATGTTATTAATTCATGGACTTCTATAACTTTGAATATCAGAGGTTAATATAATTTCAATATAAGCTCTTCGAGAGCTTTTCACTTATTCAAAGGTCCATATATGCCATTTTACATATCCAACAAGGCATTTGAGAATTCTTCAGGGACTATATTTTCAATCCTTCTGGGATTGACAGAACATAGGAGTAATTATCGTCTTTTATAGGTTTCCTCTTATAAAATATGTAGTCCCTCCGGTCCACGGAAATCTATACGTTTTCCACTTATGTTTGGACCATGGAAATCTTTACGTTTCCTTATATGGTAATGTATTTGAGCACCCTTTACTATTTTACCCCTTCCACCTTCTCACCCTCATGTGCCTCTTTTCACCACTCTCTCTCCTCCCTTTCCCACCAAAATCCTACCCCCACTAGCTAGTTACCACAAAAAAGAGAAAAATCTCACGCCACTAGCTACAAAAGTAAGAAAAGTAATACAAAAGCAAGGAAAGCAATAAATATCCACTAAAATATTATTTTCTCTCTCTTAATACCTCATGTGCTCTTAAGGGTAAATTTGGAAATTTTGTGCTAAAATGTGTTTTCCTTAATATTAGTCATATTCTCCAAACGTCAAGATTTTCATAGACCGGAGGGAGTACATATTGATGAAAATGTGTGCATGCATTATGAGATGAAATTAATAAATTAGTAAATGTTAAATAAATAGAAATAAGATATAAAATATAGTGACATGTATGGTTTATGACTTATAATCTGTATACACACAATATATGACTCGATAATGTAAACTGTACAGTTTGGATCAGATCCATAAATCAGTTGGACTGCAGGTCCATGAGCTCATTTCAAATTCCAACATGTCGACATTTAGGGCATGTTCTTTTCAACTGGTGTTCAGTTTTGTCCAATTTTCACCAGTTATAAAATACAGTTTTGCCCAGTTTGACCCAATTTTGCCCAATTTTGTCTAGTTTTGTCCAGTTTTGCCCAATTTTAATAATAATGATAACAACAACAACAACTACTAGTAGTAGTAGTAGTAGTAGTAGTAGTAGTAGTAGTAGTAGTTATTATTATTATTGTTGTTGTTGTTGTTGTTGTTGTTGTTGTTGTTGTTGTTGTTGTTGTTGTTGTTGTTGTTGTTGTTGTTGTTGTTGTTGTTGTTGTTGTTGTTGTTGTTGTTGTTGTTGTTGTTGTTGTTGTTGTTGTTAAATATTAATATTATTATTAATTATTGATATTATTATTATTATTTAATAACATTGAAAATTAAACAATTTTTAGTTTTTCCCAGTTTCTCCAAGTTTTTCCCAATTTCTCCCACTTTGACACAGTTTTCCCCAATTTTTCCCAGTTACCAGTTAGACTTTCCAGTTTTCACCAGTTTTGTCCAGTTTCTCCCAGTTACCAGTTCCAGTTTCCAGTTGAAAAGAACGAACCCTTAGATGGACTTTACATATATGATCATGTCCATCGCATCTTGCATATGCATATCGGTTCCTTCATATACCGGTAATAAAATTTTAAACGTTGAAATCTCATAATCAACTTTATTTATCCATCAGTACTAGTAAATGATATCTGAATATTTTCTTTGGGGCACCTTTTTCTTTTTCCATATAGGGCATTTATTTGTGATTCAGATATCCATACCTCTTCAGGGATATTTATAAGTTATAAAGCTTGTTTATGTTTCATAACTATTCAAGAGTATCCACCAAACTGCACAATCTTGCCATGTTTGTATAATAGATTTTCATTAAGAACCGATCTCCAATTAATTTGAATGAAAGTAAACTCAATAGACTACACTTCAAGTGTATCAATTTTAACATGACTGGCAAGATATCTCAATTCTCACAACATTAATCTCCACAACCAATCTCTGCCTCGATACGCCTCCCAAAGGGTCATAGTTGTGCGACAGTCAAATCATAGAGTTTCATGCTTGAATATAAATAGGTTTGAAATAAAGCTGGTATATATGTATACGTGTATATGAACCTCAAGTTTATATCAAGTCTTGAACTTCTGGTTCAGACGGGGATCAATATTCTACATACTTAATGTATGTATTTGTTTTCTTCAGCTTTCCTCTACTATTTTCCCCCTAAGCTGAAAAAACTATCTCTCATGGACAGTTATAAATGGGCATTTCATTATATTGAAATCTAGCTTACATCCACCAGTTTTTCATGTTCTCTCGATAAGTTTCACTTTATTAGTTCTGGGGAGTACACGTAATTGCAGTTGGTTATATTTGCTCATATAATTTGCCCCATACAAGAGATCAAAATATTGATAAAAACGCTCAAAACGTACTTTATAATGAACTTACATAATGCAATACAACTCATCTTTTAAGTGATCTTCTCGCCGCTTAATCTTAATTTGTACAAGTTACTATCAATATCTCTTGTCTCTTTTCGAATCAAACTAATTTATTGTTCGAAACTAAATATATACTCCATCTCGTTATCAGTCTTGCCTTTACGCATCAAAGTAATAAAACACGAGAGAGTATGAGCATATTATCATATATTCATTCAACAGAAACTTCAGGTTCTCGGAACGGGTAACTTCATACCCGGATGGCCTAAACTGTCACATCAACAAAATATTTCACGTAACTAACTTTTGGTTAGTTTTTGCTCAATAACAATCAACTTTGACATAGTCATTTACACGTGATTCTGGCCAGATGTATGATGTGAAAGAGACATAACTTATGTCTCTTTAATAATGACAAAAGACAACCTTGTACTCCCAGAGAAGGACTCGTAAAAAACTTTTTCTCTCTCTAGAAATGCTCTCTTGGTGAAGGATAAGCTAGGTTGTACGGATACGGATACGGGTGCGGATACGGGTGCGGGATACTGCAATTCTAAATTTTCTAGAATACGGGTACGACAAAAATATAATTTAAAATATATAATATAACAACTTTAAAAAAAAAGGGTTAAGTACAATTCAATTTATGACCTTTACTGACATTGTTATCATCTATATACCATTCTCCATTAAAAATACAAGATCAGAGATGAAAACACGTGAGTAAGTTGATGACTAATTAGTTGCTGGTATGGATGTGTGGAAGATAGAGAGTTGGCGAACCGACCAGCTGCTCCGATAGGCATAAGCCTTCAGATCAGGCAAGATGGAGGCTATGATGAGAGAGAAGAGAACGGTCATTTCTTTTTTTTTCTTTTGGGTTGCATAGAGATATTTTTAAAGAAATACTTAATCTTTGTTGCAAAAAATATAATTAATTGAAGTATTTGCTGATTTGGCGTATCTTTAAAGTATCCACCGTGTATCCTAGGAGTATCCATAATTATTTTGGGGAAAAACTAATACGAAAAAATAGGATACTTCTCTGATACGTATCGAGTGCGTATTTCCAAGTATCGGGCGTGTATCCTAAAAGTATCGGTATCCGAAACGTATCGGATACGAGATACTATACTGCTGTTGGGTCAGGTATCGGTGCAACCTAGAGGATAAGCTGAGATGGCTATCTTGCATCAAAGACATTGATGGGGAAACAAAAAGCTTTGCGAGGTAATATAGTTCCTTTGAGTGAGTTTCTGGGTTCGGTTCCGTCTATTCCTGAAGGCCAAGAACTTCCATTTGAAGAAGAAGAAGACCCACAACTGGAAGACCTAGGTATTACAGCTCTCTTTCGCAAGGTCTCCCAGGGTTTGAGGATTCTGCTGAAATTCTTCACCCACGAGCAGCTAGGCAGCTGATTATGGTTCCTACACCTGGCTCAGGCGTGCCGCCTTCGATGGCAGAGGCTACTACACCAGCGATAGGGATTTCAATGCCTATTTTTGGAAGTATCCCTCCTTCTCTGAGGTCGGCCACTACACCGGTGCAACCAACAGCTGCACCTGCTACTGCGAATGGGGTAAACCCTCTACCTGAGTCTAATTTTGTAAACAATGTGACTAATAATCGTATTTCCAATGAATCATACACATTGAAATACATACCTCCCACTATAAAAGAGGGGAGAAAATTGGCAAAATTACAAAATTGCAAAAATCTGAAATTGAATCTGCATCTAAAAAATGGGATTTTGCGATTATTGGGTTTGTCCTAGGTGATGCACCTTATTTTAGTTAAATGGAGAATTATATTGCCTCATACTGAAAATTTGTGGATTTACCTAAATGCTACCTTTATGAAGAGGGCTACTTTATCTTCAGATTCTCAGCTGTTGAGGATAGGGATGAGGTTTTGAACGAAGACCCTTTTGCGTTTAATGCTAAACCATTTATTCTTGTTGAATGGTCTGCGGATTTTGTGATGGATCCATCAAATTATAGAAACATTCCTTTGTGGATTCAATTCCCAAATTTACCCTTACACTGCTGGTCTCTGGGCTCTCTTAGTCGTCTGGGTAGCTGTGTTGGTAAGCCCCTTTATGTTGACAAGGTAACTGTTGAACTTGAGAGAGTATCTTATGCTAGACTTTTGATTAAGGTTGACATAACAGTGCCCTATAAGGATGAGGTATGGTTTGAGGATGATGAGGGGAGTATGTTTAAGCAAAAACTGACTTATGAATGGCCAAATGCAGGATAAATGTCAAAAATGCAGAAAGTTTGGCCAAATGGAGGATAAATGCAACCCTGTGAATCCTCAAGTTGAACAACCTGTCAGAAGAAGGAGAAGGAGGCGTAGACAGATAGCCCAGTGTAACCAGTAGCCACCACTGCAGCTGCTGCTGAGACAGATGCAGCAGCCACAAGCCCTGCTACTCCACCTATTGACACTACTGAAACCTCACAACCAGAGATGGAGCTATCTGTAGAGATGGCTGCCCTGAACACTATGGAAGAATTGAGATGGCAGCAAATGCAAGGGACTAGAACTGAGAGAAGCAATGTCCATGTGCATAATTCTTTTACTGTTTTGCAAAATGAGGAGGTGCAGAACACTGAGAATATTGAGATTGAGCACTCTGCTGAGGAACTGGCTCGAGAAGTGAGCCCTGGGAACAAGGCTCCTCCTGATAAAAATGCACATCAATGAAGATCCTTATCTGGAATGTTAGAGGCATGAATAAACCATCTAAGCTTAGATATGTGAAGAAGTATATTCTATAGAATAAAGCTAGCTTTGTAGCTCTTCTTGAGACAAAAGTGAAGATCAACAAGTTTGATAGAGTTGGAAATAGACTATGCAACAACTGGAATCACTACTTGAACCATAATGAAGCACCAAATGGCAGAGTTTGGGTGGCTTGGGATCCTGCAGTTCTGAATGTTCAGATTATTACTGCTTCTGATCAGTTTGTGCACACAAGATTATTATTTCATTCTGGAATAAATTTCTTGTTAACTTTAGTATATGCTAAAAATGATGTCAATCTGAGAAAAGTGTGTTGGAGGACTATTGAGAGTTTTTGTTGCAATATTTCTGAACCTTGGCTAATTGGTGGCGATTTCAATGCTACACTTAAGATATCTGAACGACTGCAAGCAGGTGAGCAGCTCTCTGGCACGGGTGAATTATAGGACTTATGCTACATGCTCAACCTAGAAGATATCATATCTAAGGGGATGGAATATACCTGGTGCAACAAACACAAAGATCTTACTAGAGTCTATATTAAGATTGATAGAGTTATGGGCAATTTTGAGTGGTTTACTACTTTTCAAAGCATTGAAGCTGATTTACTGGCCCCCTTCGTTTTTGATTATTCCCCTACTTCTCTCACTATTATGCCTGAGCCTGTCTAGGGGAGAAAGCCATTCACATTCTTCAACCTTTGGATCTCTCAGCCTGGGTATAAAGAGGTAGTGGATAGTGGATGGCAATATGAGGGTCAGGGATCTGCTATGTTTAAAATTTTGCAAAAGCATCAAAATCTGAAAAGAGCTTTCAAGGCTTCACATTTATATATGCCACACCTGGAGAAGAAGGTTCAGGAGGCTCAACAATCATTGCTGCATATCCAGGAGCTCCTAGCAACTAATAAGTTCAACTCTGAACTTATTGATAAAGAAAGCAAAGCCCTTGACAATTTTCAAAAGCTGAAAGATACTGGGGAGCTCAATTTGAGGCAAAAATCTAGACTAAACTGGCTCAAAGCAGGAGATGACAATTCCAAATTCTTCCATGCATGTGTGAAGAGTAGGAGAGCACATAATAAAATTATGTCTATCTATACTGCTAATAATGTCAAGTTACAAGAACCAGAGGTGATGAAAACTGAATTTCAGAGCTTTTTTATGAATATGATGGGGTCTAGAGCTGCTGAGCTCCCTACTGTTGACCCTGCTATCATGCAAGCTGGCCCTGTAGTCACAGTAGCCCAACAGATTGCATTGTGTGAGCCCTTCACTACCCAGGAAAGCAAACAAGCCCTTTGGGAGATAAGTGATGACAAAGCTCCTGGCCCGAATGGGTTTACTGCTGCTTTCTACAAGAGCTCCTGGGACACTATGGGACATGAGATAGTTGAGGCCGTTTTTGCTACCTTTGAATTAGGTAATATGTTGAGAGCTATTAATTGTACTTCTGTGACTTTAGTTCCTAAGAAATCATGTCCAACCTATGTGAGTGATTATAGGCCAATAGCATGTTGTAATGTCCAGTGTAAAATCTTATCTAAAGCTCTTGCTAATAGGCTAAGCACTGTTTTGCATGATGTGATTCTTATGGAACAATCTGCGTTTATTAAGGGTAGGTTTATAGGTGATAATATAATCCTGGCCCAAGAAATTGTGAAACATTATGGTAGGAAAGGGATCTCTCCCCGTTGTGTGATGAAGATTGACCTCAGGAAAGCCTATGACTCAGTAGAATGAGTATTTATTGAGCAAGTCCTTCTTGGCATGCAATTCCCTATCGGATTTGTGAACTGGATTACGATGTGCATTTCTATTGTGAGCTACTCTATCTTATTCAATGGCTCTCCCATGCCCTCCTTCTCTGCAAAAAAGAGGGCTTAGACAAGGAGATCCCCTCTCTCCTTATCGTTTTGTCATATCCATGGATTATCTGTCAAGGTGTCTGAAGGGACTGCAAGGAGTTAAAGAGTTCAATCACCACCCCGGCCAGATGCAAAAAATTTTCCCTTGTTCACTGTATCTTTGCAGATGACCTCCTATTATTCTCCAGAGGTGACCATGCATCTGTACAACTACTATTTGAGAGATTTAAGCTCTTCTCTGCCTGCTCTGGATTACAAGCAAATGAGAGAAAATCTAAGCTATATTTTGGAGGTTTTAATGAAGAAGAAAAATAGAATATTATTGCTAGTATGGGTATGCAGGAAGGCTTCCTGCCATTCAGATACCTTGGTGTTCCCCTCACATCCAAAAGATTGCAAAATAGTCATTTTGAGCCTCTAATTCAGAAAGTGACTGAGAGAATTCAATCCTGGACCTCCAAATTTCTATCCTATGCAGGGAGGTTACAATTGATTAAGTCTGTGATATTCTCTATGCAGAACATCTGGGCTCAATTCCTTCAAATCCATGTTGCTATTACTCATAAATGTTGAACAACGATATAGAAGATTCTTGTGGACAGGTGCAGCTGATCCAAGTAGAAGATCTCTAGTAGCATGGGATGATCTCTGTATTCTAGCTGCTAAAGGTGGCCTTGGGATTTTTTGTTCCAAATTATGGAACAAGGCATCACTTGGGAAACTTATTTGGGACATCCAACACAAGAAGGAGAAGTTATGGATTAGATGGGTCATTGCATATTACATCAAACAGAAAAACTTCTGGACCATGGATAAACCTGAACAAGCATACTTGATCATTTAGTAAGTGTTTGACATCAGAGAATACCTGCAGGAGATCGTTAGTAACTCCCATAAATACAAGATCAGTGCAGTTTACAAACAATTCCTCCCTGACCTGCAGAAACAGTATTGGAGAAACCTGGTATGGAACAACCTAGCTCAACCTAAATGGAAATTTACTTTGTGGTTGTGTATCAAAGAGAGATTACCTATCTGGAGTAACCTATTCAAAATTGGGTTCTAAGGCCCAAACATCTGCTGCCTATGCTCTTCTGCAGAAGAATCATTTCAGCATGTATTTTTTGAATGTGAGTTTGCATCACAGCTGTGGCGTAGAGTGTTTCAGTGGCTGCAGCTGAATCCAATTCAGTGGCAATGGCCCCTTGTGTACAAGCAAATCTGTGACACGTTCAAAGGGAGACAGGTAAAGCACAGGGCACTGCTTGCTTGTGTTTCTGCTGTAGTCTGGCACCTTTGGCAGGAGAGGAACAAGAGAATTTTTCAAGGCAAAAAAGATACAAATGATCATACCATGAAGCAGATTATCCTAGCTTTGCATGGGCGTGCTGCAGCTTCCAGAAATGAAAAGATACAAAATTTCTTTGTTGAGCATCATAATTATTTCTGTTAGCTAAGGGTGATGTAGAGGTGTTGTGCTTAGATAATTATTGATTGTAACCCCATCCTCTCTTATTCAGAAAAACTGTCCCTTTAGTTTGCTTACTTGCTAACTGCCCTTCATAGAAGGTAGGTTACAGGTAGGGGAAACTGGGGGCAGTTGCATGCAAAAAGCAGGTCTGTTGCTTTTACGATGTGGGAGTGTTTTGTAGGTTTTCCGAGATATTATGTGCTAATTGTAATATCTTGCTTTGGAAGTAATATAAATCAAATTTACTCTCCAAAAAAATAATGACAAAAGACTATCTCATTGATTCTTTCGGGAAAGGTAGTTGATGCTCTTCTAGAGCATATTCTCAACTTATTCGTATAAATCTCCATGGACATATCTATCTATTGGATAGATTTTCTTTAAATAAACATAAGTCCATTGTCATTGCAAAAGTCATATGACCTTATTTATCTCATATGCGAATATAATTACAATTCACATTTTATCGATCTTCCCCTTTTCCGTACGTTCGTAGTAGGAAAAGATAAATCCAAAATACAATCAAGTTAGTGTCCCAATAATAATTATATAGGGGTACAAGTTTTGAACTTGTAGGCATACAAAAATATACGCATTTGTCCACTTAGTTTTGGACATCGTCAATTACTTGATTCATCATTGTATCATCCAAAGTGGCCATGCAACTTTAGGAGACTTTTGGCCCCAAGTTATACAAATTGTTGACTTAAGTGGGTAAGATGTCAATCCATAATCATGAACTTTAGGTCATGATAATTGTTCCATCAAAAAATTTCTCCTTCATAGAGATACCCCTTTAGTGATATTCGGGATCACTATCAATAATTTATTTGCTCATATCAATGTCCATAGACATATATTTCCAAATCAGCATTGGACTTCAGGCCAAAAGAATGTTTCGTCATTGTCAATATTTACGAAACTTGACACGTTTTCTTAATGAGACTTCTAACCCAAAATTTCATAAATAACTGGATCAAATATTCAATATAACACCAATATAATCATGAACTTCAAGTTATGATTGTATCATTTTTCGATTTCTATCTCATTAGAGATACCTCTTTTTGTGATCTGCATGATCACTAATACAAATAATGCCCATCATATATGGGGTTTGACTTTATATGAGGGTCTTGTGCCCTTGTAGACCATGACTTATAATGTCTCATAATTGTTTCCTTGCAATCCCAATGTAAAGTCTTCAAAGCTTTATTGTATGTAAACTTGTCTTCAAAATAAGTATATTGGGCTATTAGTCTGCAGGACTATACATAAATAGGTAATTATACCTCTAAAATTACAACATTTAATCCTTTCATACAATGCGAATATCAAATTAGTTACTTTACATTCAAACAAAATCAATCTCGAATACTCTTATACCATATGGGATTAATCTCAAAAATAAAATAAAATAAATTGTGTGAGCTTACCTTTTCTTGAATTTGGGTGTCAGGAATGATCAAGGTTCAACAAATTATGAACCATCATTAATCAAAGCACACGGTATACTTCTCCAAAATATATAGCAAGAGATTGATCACCATCATATAATCAATGACAAAATAAGATACGTAATGTTGAGTAACTAATTCATCAATTGCCCCATATAAATTTCATATGACTTTCAACGCCATCTAACATCAAACAAACCCAGCATTTAGAGAGGTCCAATTGCTAGCCACACTAACGAAACAAGGACTACTAAATTAAACTTATAGCTACAAGACGTAGGATGTCAATCTCAAACATATATATTTGGCTACGTGGGTTTATATACATTGTTAGCATATAGTGGCAGAATAGGAACAATAGTACACTTTAAAGAATCATGCTACTTTGTAACAATTGTAATAGGTCTGATTTACTGGTCACATAAAGACTTGATGCACAAACTATTGTGCAGCCTAGAACCATACAAGATAAAGACGGCTTTACTATATGCACCCATGGGACAACATAAAAATAAGGTAGGTAAAACATTGACGATATCAAAATGAAAAAGAACAAGCATGGGATATATATGGTGATAGATCAATGGAATAAAAGAGAATAAAAGCAAGGGGCTGATCTTGTGTGCATAATAAGATGAACTTATCAAGTTTAGCACATCATCCATATGCATATATACCTCTAAATTTCAGATCGATATAAAACCATAATATAAGGTTCTCTTTTTTTTTTTTCTTTCTTTTTTCATATGGTAAAAGGAGCGTACCTTAGCAATTTTCATTCTCTGGTCATCTCACCTTAATTGTCTAGTAAATACACTAAGTAACTTAACTTATAGCACCATCAGAACAATTAGATGTAGACCGAAGAATAATGCACCGGGGGTCATGGCAGTAGCAGACTGTTGATCGGATTAAGATCAGAGCGTTGGTGCTGTGTTGTGAAACAATTATAGAGATAGAGAGTAGAGAGAAAAGGGAGCAAGAGGTGTCTGTATTATTCATATGAGAGATATATATAGTACAAGAGGGGTTAGAATTTTGGCTTAGAGAGCCAAAACCCTAGTACAGTATATGGTAAATATCTAGCTAGGTACAATATCCTTACAATATATTGTACATCCACATATAATATATTTCAAAACAGGTTTTTAGTTTTTATCGTGTAGTTTGTTGTTACTTTAGTGTGTCTTTCTTTCGCCATTTTCCTTTTTCTTATTTGAATTCGTGAATAGCAAGTACTCTTAAATAATGTCATTAGAAGTAACTTTAGTGTCAACTAAACTAGTCTAACCAAGTTTAGGTAGTCAATTGAGTACAAAGAATAAACAGGTTTAGCTCATTGATGTTCACCTTCGAAGGTTGGTGTTACTAACTCATGAGATTTAATATTTCGCTTTAAAGAATTTCAAGTATATATTGGTTGCAGCAAATTCAGCTACCCGGCCTGTTTGTTTGTCGATTACTGTTCATATTTAAACAATATTTAGTTCATATAATAGCATCAAATCCTTGCCTATGAGTCCTTGATAAAGAGCTTTGTTATTACTATTTTGATAATAAAAAATGAGACCACATTCTTCATTGAAATAAGAGTGAGCAATAAGAATATAATCCCTAGATCTAAAATTAGTTTCGCGAATCCGATAAAAAAAAAATAGTTTAACAAAATGGTCTTTTAGTATTAATTTACTTACTTTTTTATGTAAAAAGGATAAAAGGAATTTCAAACAATAACCCTTCAAATGGTATCTTCTAATTAACAACTAGTTTTGTCTTTTTGATTTTGCTGTTATAATTTCCTTGAGATATTGATACCTACTTAAAGATGGAGTCTCAGGGTTAGCAATTTTAATTTTCAAATTAGTTAACTTCAATTAATGTAAATGACTTGAAAGTTCTAGGCAATTTATCATGTACATAAGAAGCATAATTCAAACATCGTGTCAATTTCCCCCTTTTTTTTTTTTTTTTTTTTTTTTTTTTTGTTTTTTGGGTATTTATTGATCGAGTACGTTGATCGCATTACATAAACAGAACTACATGTATCTATTTTTATTCTATTTACCTTTTACGTGGTCTAATAGTCAATTGAGTATGTAGTAGATGTCCGTTTTTTGCTGTTACAGTGAATGGATTTGGATTCGCACTAAACTAATAAAAAGTAATTTATTTTTTTTTGATAGGAGAATAAAAAGTAATTGAAATTTGCATCAGTTGGATAAGAATATTTTAAGAAATTGCATAGTACCTTAAATCAATAACGAAATATTGTAGTATAACTTCGTCTCAACCCATAATTTTGATTTACTGGTCTCTTTTACTTGATTATGGCGGGACAAAACATAAAATAAAATAAAATAAAATAGAAGAGACCTTATTTCTTCATGTAGTTCAAAACATTTGTTTGTAACGAACTCGTATTCATCATTTCTTATAATTAGATCTGAATTAATACTTGGGTATACTACAATTGTAAATGATTTCAAGCAATATGACTGTCATTGTTGCAATGTTTCCAGATATCTTCGTATTTCTGCATTATTGTTGGGATTCTTTCTTGTTTCTCTTTGTCTTTAAAATCAGTCTTTTGAAGGAGTCATGGAGAAAAGGTCATGACAGTACCTCCCCATACTTATCAAATGCCCACAATAGTTTTCTGACACACTTTTTCCGTGCCGAAAATGTAAGTATATATCTCAGTACGAGAAGCGACGGTTAACTTATTTCCACAGTCTATTAACAAAGGAATCGAGGACCCTGAACTCGGACTCGGGACATTTGCTGATAAAATGAAAGTGAGCGGGGTAGCAAATCTAAATGTGCTCAGTAACACAATAAGTAATGTCACATACAAGTTGATCATCAAAAAGTTATTTGTCTCCATTTTATTTTACTTTGTGGTCACACAAATTTAATTGCGAGAAGAAAAGAAAAATCTTATGAAGTGGTTGATGCTACCCTAGATGCCTCCACAGTAACCACAGCCCTGTGTGCTCTTCAACTAGGGAGGAGTCCAAAACCTAGTAGTTGCCTCCACGATGGGATAATCCCATGTATTCTACAACTAAAAGGCTACCTATATTCAAAGCTATCTTGCCCTCAACTGTTCAATTAAGTATTAATGTCTTAAAACAAACCAACCTCAAGTCTGAGGTCACACAATCATCTTTCTCATATCAAAAGCACCATTGTTCACAAATGGGACTCTTCTTTTCTTTTTAATGACATAAAGAGCAGGGAGGGGAGAAACGTGAGAAAGTTAAAGTCAGTGTTTCAATTTACCCCAAACACAATTTGTAAATCACTTGAAACACTTAAAAGCTGATTGTTATTTTACTCAAATTAAAAAATCCGAAATTCCCTTTTTTTCCCTTCAAATACTAAAAATCAAATCAATTGATATTTTACCAATATAAATAATCAAATAAATAAATTATTCAAAATTAAATAATTTACGGGATATTACATACTATCCCCCTTAAAAGAAGTTTCGTCCCGAAACTTAAAGCAACAACAAAATCAAGCATTGGTACAAATCAAAACGTCACATTCCACCCTACTTAAAGAGGTTTCGACCCCGAAACAGATACTACTACTTATGCAAGAATACATAACTAATTCATATACGAGCTCCTCAATCTAGAAACTAAACCACATAATCAAGTCAATAGAATTAGACGATCGAACTAGGCAAGCACAATACAATTTGTAAGATTCACTTACTCCCTAATTTGCCACATCATTGGCTCAGCATAGCCGATTCAAAGTCAATAAGCACATTGTGATACAAGAATCATACATAGTCATGAAGTATCTTGGTTCACATCGTTCTCATCATTCAAATGACCTCCTTGCCAAAACATGCTCTTTTCGTTCACATGAATTCAAGCCAACATTTCACAGGTCATCCATAATCAATCAAGTATCATCATATAAAGAAATCAAGTAACTCAATGAAAAGAGAAATTTTAAGCACATCAATCCTATCAGTTTAAGATCCAAGAACGATTACTTGCTATGTCAAGTAATTAAACACCAAAATTCAACACTCACGACAATTACACATAAGGCATAAAGTAGCATCAGAAACAACACAATGAGTGCAACACAACCCAAGATCATAGGCAACTATACACTTACACAAGTTTTCACAAAAGCCATGTAGTTCAAGCATCAATTTGGGTTCAAGAGTTTAAAGGGTTAAATTCTCTGTTTTCGGGTGATTATTACAACAGGTCTGTATTTTGGCCATATCTCACTCGTTAGACATCGTATCGAGATGATTCAAAATCATGTAGAAAACTTACAACGAGGGCTACAACTTTCATGTTTTGACCATCTTCAAAATCCAAACTTAAAACAGTCAAATTGAAGCATGAAGGTGCGAAACAGGATTTCACTCACCAAATAATCCACACAAATTTAAATATTCAATTATTCAAACTCAAGCAACTTAATAATTAAAATTTCAGAACGAAGCACATATCAATTCACATATTAATCATGATTTACCCATAGAAAAGAAGAAAGAATGCCATGTCCAATCGAATAGAAAGTTGGTTACCTCTAATCGAATCCAAGCAAACAAGTGCTCAACAACCTTCAATCAATCCTTCACTATCTAACATATAAATATATAACAATCCAATCAATCACTAAGAAAACCCACAAAATTTAGAATTTTGAATTCGAAACCCAAAACAGAATTTTAGGGCTTGACGGAAAACAAACCAGCAATTTGGGTGGTGGTTCTGCTCGTCGCTGGAATCCATGGCACACGGCAAGCACAAACAGAGGAAAGGTAAATTCGTACAATCAGAGGAGAGAGAGAAGACGGTAGATGAGAGTGAGGAGCAGCAAATGCGCGATTGATGCAGTAAAGTTTTCAGATGAGAAGGAAACTGAAGAAGATGGCGGGTGGTAGTGATGGTGTCGTGGGAAGGCAGACTGAAAGCTTGAGAGGTTTTTACATGATATTCAAAATTAAATAATTTACATGATATTACAGATGGTTACAGCCTACTAGAGAAGGTGGTCGCCATCCTTCTCATGCTCAATCTTCTCACTTTGCCCCACTTAGGGCATGTTCTTTTCAACTGATTTCTAGTTTTGTCCAGTTTTATCCAGTTTTGCCCAATTTTGTCCAGTTACCTGTTATAATATCCAGTTTTGCCCAGTTTGACCCACTTTTGCCCATTTTTGTCCAGTTTTAATAATAATAATAATAATAATAATAATAATAATAATAATAATAATAATAATAATAATAATAATAATAATAATAGTAGTATATATTAATTTTTAAAATAATAATAATGATAGTATTATTATTACATTTAATATTATTAATATTATTATTATTGTTAGTATTACTATTTGAATAATAATAATAATAATAATAATAATAATAATAATAATAATAATAATAATAATAATAATAATAATAATAATTATTATTATTATTATTATTATTATTATTATTATTATTATTATTATTATTATTATTATTATTATTATTATTATTATTATTATTATTATTATTATTATTATTATTATTATTATTATTATTATTATTATTATTATTATTATTATTATTATTATTATTATTATTATTATTATTAACAATGAAAACTGAACAATTTTCAGTTTTCCAGTTTCTCCCAGTTGCTCCCAGTTTCTCCCAGTTTGACCTAGTTTTCCCCAGTTACCAGTTAGACTTCCCAGTTTTGTCCAGTTTCTCCCAGTTACCAGTTGAAAAGAACGTGCCCTTTCTAGTGGTGATATTGGTAGGATGGGGAACTCTTCTCTTGATCTCTCTCTTGCTCCTTGTCTTCCTCATCTTCTGAACATTCCGGCTAGTGATGTTATGGATGAGGATCATGTGGTACCTACTGCCTCAAATGACTCCTCTAGTAAGAAGAGAATTGTTGGAGGTTGATGACTCTACAACTAGCACCCGCCTCTCTGATGGTGGCTATGCCTTACCCCCTATGAGGTCTTTTTTGCTCACCCTCCCGTGTTTCTATGTTTATGATGTTGTTTTTTCTTATCTTCCTTTTACTTATGCTTAGCTACTGTTGGTTGTTGTCACCATGTATCTCTCTCTACTTTTGGGATTATGTAATCTGTATTGCTCCATGAGAGAGAAGTTTTTGTACCTTTTGTACTTTTTGTACTATTTGGATGGTTTTATAAACAATGGTTTTTGGGTGACTAATAATTCTGAGTATTTTGTTAGTTCTGGGTTCTTGCGTTTCCCCAGTTTGGTTATGAACTTTTCCCTTGCTCAGAGATTCATGCTTTTTCTTGGAGACTTGCTTTATCATGCCATTCTGCTGGCTTTTTATGTTTTTGTGAACTGTAATTTTAGTTATTCACTTTGTCAAGTACAACCATGTGATAGACTGGGCCTTCGCCCTTGATCTGGTTATGGGGATTTGGGAAATTGTTATCTACTCAAAAAATTTGGTATCTATTTAATTGACAACTTCTTTTCACAAATGTTTCCCTTTGTAATATGTATGCTTTAGCTAAAAACTTGACGCAAATTGAATTTTGGACTCACATATGAATGTTTTTATTGTATGGATTATGCACGCTTCCCCCAGTTTTGTTCTTTTATGAAGATTTTTTCATGAAATGTTAATGGGCCAAAAAGCCCCAAACTTTTAAGTAAAATTTGCTTCCTCCGAAAATTTATCCAACCCGATATTATGTTTCTACTTGGGACCATGACCAATATCTCTAACTCGCAACGTCTCATTAGGAAGTTAGGATTTAGCAATTTTGAATATTTTAACCCGATTAATCACTCGGGAGGGATTTGGGTTCTTTGAAATGAATCAACCATTAAGGCTCAGTTATCCATAAATTTGATAAAATAATCTATGTACAAGTAACATATGTGTCTAACGGAAATAAATGTGTAATTTCTGAGATTTATGCACCCGTACAAGACTCACATAATGATATTTTTTGGTAAGAATTAAGCTCCCTTAATCAAACTATCAACCTTCCGTGGTGCTCATTGGCGACTTTAACAAATTAGCCTCAGCAAATGAAAAAAGTGGTGGCTTGTCATGCCCTCCGTCTCGGCTGATTAGATTAAATAACTTTTTTGGCTCCTATGATTTTGAAACCATTTCTAGTCATATTAACCCATTTACTTGGAAAAGACAGTTTCCTAACGGTATGGTTCTTAAGAGACTAGATAGAGCTATTGACCGTGCCGACTAGTCTACTAGTTTTTCCCACAACATTATTAGCCATTTACTTGTTCAGACTATGAGCCCATTTGTCTCAATACCAGTCCACTCTCTCGCTCAAAGCCCAAGCCATTTAGATTCGAACCCTTTTGGTTGAAGTTTGAGAAAACTTAAAAATTGCTAAAGAAGCATGGGACCATATATAGTGCTAATGGCTCAGGAAATTGAGAATTACTCGGAAACTTAAAGTAGTAAAGGCCAAGTTAAAACACTGGAATCATTTGACTATCAGCCATATTCATAAAAAAGTTAGTCTTAACTATGAAAAAATTAGGAATGTGGAAGAAAACATTATGAGCTCACCTAATAATGCTAACCATCACAAAGCACTGGAACATCTTATTGTTCACAGAGATAAACTTCTTCTATTTTCTCAGAGTTTTTGGAATGATTATGCTAAAAAAAAGGGCTTACATATGGAGATCACAATCCGACCTTTGTTCAAAGAATCAATAATGCTAGGATTAAAAAGAAAAGAATTTTTTAAATTCAGGAGGCTTTGGGAGCTTGCCTTGAATTGGTTAATAGTCACATTAATAATTAATTCATGAAGCACTTTACTTCGGAATTCAATACACCAAGAAATTTTGATCTTAGTGATATTCCCTGCATGGTTAATGATGATATTAATAGACAAATTTTCATGGAAATTTCGGATGAGGAGATTAAAACTGACGTGATTCAAATAAATTCGGCAAAAGCTCCCCGACCAGATGGATTCGTGGCTTTCTTCTTTCAATCTTATTGGAACACTGTTGGGAAAAATGTCACCGAAGCTATCAAAGCCTTTTTCCGTGGGAAAAAAATGCTCAACGAAATCAATCACACATTCATCACGCTAATCCAAAAGATCAAGGTGTTTGAAACCGTCAATCACTATAGACCTATTAGCCCATGTAGCACTCTCACGAAAATTATCTCAAAACTTGTTGTTAATAGGCTTAGACCTTTTTTGGAAGATATGGTCAGCCCTTATTAGGGAGCCTTTATCCCGGGAAGATTGATCCATGATAACATCCTGCTTACTTACGAGATTATGAATATGTTTAGGAAATCCCGGGTAAAGAAGTGATGGATAGCGATCAAACTTGATATAGAAGGCTTTTGATAGGACCAAATGAGATTTTCTTTTCGAATGCCTTTCTAGGCTAGGCTTCTGCTCTACTACATTTTCTTTTTCAATACTTGTCAATGATGAACCTGCCATCCCCTTTGTGGCTTCTAGGGGATTGAGGCAAGGTGACCCTCTTTCCCCCCTACTTATTCATCTTATGCATGGATGTCTTAGCGCGACTGATTCTGGTGGAAAGTTCACTTAGGAGGTTGGGATAGGTATTAAACTCGCGCCTAGTGCCTCGGTTATTCCTGGTCTTTTCTTTGCAGATAACATCATTTTCTGTAAAGCATCTAGAGAAGCTTGTTTAGGCCATAAATCTATCCTACAAAATTTCTGGTCCGAGTCTCGACAACATGTTAATTTCCATAAGTTTGTTATCGTGTGCTTTCATTTTGTTTCCCCGACCACCAAAAAAATGATTAATACCAATTTTAATATACCTATCAGAGATTCTTTATGGAGATACCTGGGATGCCCTATCCTAGATAAGAGTGCCACTAGCTCTACCTTTGCCGAAATTATTGATAAGACCAGGAATCGTACGAATGCATGGATGACTAGCTCTCTCTCCAAGGTTGGCCGACTAGCACTTATTCAAGCTAATCTAGAGTTTATTCCCTCGTATACAATGCAATGTCTCTCTTTACCCATGGCCACATGTAAGGAACTGGATAGGATTAGCAGTAATTTCTTTTCGAAAACAGCTAATGACAATAAGCATTTTCCCTTAATCAGTTGGGACACAATCTGTCAGCCAAAGAAAATGGGAGGTTTGGGACTTAAGAAGTATGAAGCAGTTAATGTTGCCTTTATTTGCAAGTTGGCATGAAGTTTTTTTTATCAAAACTAGATAATATCTGGGTTAAATCTATTATCGCCAAGTATCTCTCTCAAACGAGCTTACTCGAGTGCAAAGTAGGCAACTCCTGTTCTTGTGCTTGGCGAAGAATTCTCCACTCTAGAACACTTATTTGCAAAGGCATTAGGTGGAAAGTTGCTAATGGGGATTCCATCTCCTTCTGATTTGACAATTGATGTTACAATATGCCTCTAATTGAAATGGTTGACATTTCTGATCTCCCCGATGATATCATTAGTCGAAAGGGTTGTGTTGTTATCATGAACTCCAAACTCTAGGATATTACTCCCTTCGTTCCTGTCAAACACTACCATTTAGTTTTGGACCAAAAATCAATGCATGTGCTTTTTGGCATGTGCTTTCCTGTTATACCCTCAACATTGTTTGTTAGTCATAGGTATGGGTTGTTTAGTGTTAAACTTGATTGGCTCATATATTTAATTAATTTCTGTTAATATGTGATAAAAAAATTCAGAGGAGAGAGAAAATTGATTGGGTGATTTATTATTTGGGCGCCATTTTTGTTTAAGGAGAGATAACTTTTTTTAAGAGTTCAGGAGAGAGAAAATGCAAACTGTTTTTTTTTTTTTTTTTTATTTTTTTTTGTTTTTTTTAATATTTTCTTTTACAATTCAGGAGAGAAATAGAGAGAAATGATGGAGTTTCAGAGAGGAGGGAGTGTTTAATTAGTGTTGAACAAATTGATGTCATAATAATTCCTCATTTCGTTGATAAACTTCCAAGTACTCCAACATTACAATTGATAAAACATAAAATTTTTGGGGTTTCTGTACATTTTCCTCCTAAAATGTCAAAAATAGAACTGAAAAACTTAAAAGATCATATTTTGGGGGTCTTTCATTTTCCCACAAAAATGAAACATTACAAAAGAAGCACTAAATTAGTTTTCACATGTATTTCCCTCCAAAAGTTCTTCCTCTTTTCAAATTTGTTGAACTGTTGGGTGGACTTCAAAATTTCAGCAGCACTCCAAAATTTCAGATCTTCAAAATTTGAGCAACACTTCAAAATTTCAGAACTTCAAAATTCCAGCAGCACTCCAAAATTTCAAATCTTCAAATTTTCAACAGCACTTCAAAATTTCAGAACTTCAAAATTCCAGCAACATTTCAAAATTTTAGCACCCCTCCAAATTTTCAACTTTTCGAATATTTCATCAAATCTTGAATTTCCCTTTGCTTTCCCTATAAATATCAAACATATTCATGAGCAAACAGCACACTGAAAACAAAGAAAACTCACAAAAACAACAAAGAAAATTCACAAAAACAGCAAAGAAAACTCACAAAAACAGCAACATGTCCAACATTGAAAATTATGAAAACATTCCCTACCATGATCCTTTCATTGAAGATCTCACAAGCTCTGATATAAACAACTATCACTTCATTGATGATCTCACAAGCTCTGATATAAACAACTATCACTTCATTGAAGATCTCACTTTACCAAATGAAGCTGAAGATGGTCATGAAGAGCATGAAACAGAACCCAATTCTTCTGAAACACAACCAGAAACAACAACACCAGAACCCAATTCTGCTGAAACACAACCCATAAATGCTGATACAATACTCCCAAACACCAACAACACCAGAACCAACAAACAGTCCAAACTCAGCAACTTTCAAAGGCAACTCATTGTTCAAGAGTTGCTCAAAAATATGAACAATGGTAAACTAAAACATGGGATTCAGAAGAAAGTAGAAGCACAATTTGAAGTGGAAAGGCATTGTATCAAGAAGATTTGGGACAAAGCAAAAACTCAAATGGAGAGTTCAAATTTGATTAATGTTAGAAGACAATACCAAAACAGTGGGCACAAGAGAAAACCAGTTGATTTGGAACCACTCAAAGGTCTTGATCCATGGTTCAGACACAACATAAGGGTCCTTACTTTCAACCTCAAGTATTCAACAACAACATGTTATAGACTCATTAAGAGGGGTGAAATCAGAGCTGCCACAAGTGCAATCAAACCACATCTTACCCCGGAGCATCAAAAGAAAAGGTTAGAGTTTTGTTTGAGCAAGTTACATAATGACCACATATATAGAAATCCAACTTTTGAGGGTATGTGTGATGTTATTCATATAGATGAGAAATAGTTTTATTTAACCAAACCAAAAATTAGATATTATGGGCTGCCAGGACAGGAAGAAATTTATAGGCATGCTAAATCAACTTCATTCATAACTAAAGTGATGTTCTTAGCCGCAATAGCTAGACCAAGGTATAATGAAGATGGTGTATGAACATTTGATGGGAAAATTGGTATATTTCCATTAACATATACAGAGTCAGCAAAAAGAGGAATTCAGCCAACAGGCCTAAAGGCACATTAATCACTAAGGCAATCCAATCAGTGGCAAAGGATGTCACAAGGAAGATTATGATAGAACAACTGCTACCAGCTATAGGAGAAAGGTTTCCAACAGATGACAATAACACCATCTTCATCCAAAAAGACAACGCCAAGCCACATATTCAGCCATGTGATCACATATTTTTGCATGCAATACAACAAGGTGGTTATGACATTGGTATCATTAACCAACCAACCCAAAGCCCCGACATGAATGCCTTAGACTTAGGTTATTTCAACTCTTTGCAATCCAAAAAATAAAAACACCCAACAAGAACAATTGATGAGCTTGTTGAAGTTGTTGTCAAGGCATATTGGGAAATGGAACTAGAAACAATCAACAAAGTGTGGCTTAGCTTGCAATATTGCATGAATGAAGTCATTAAATGCAAGGGAAAAAATCATTACAAAGTTCCACATGTTGGGAAGGACATATTACAAAGGGCTGGTGCACTACCCACTTTGATATGTCCTAATTATGAAGACACTAATGCAGCAAGAAAATGGTTACAAGATGGGCTAGTAAATACAGCGGACTTCACTGATGCAGCACCTGAAGAACCAGAAAATGACACTCAATTTATGAGTGAAAATGTTTAGGAGTTTCAATTGAAGTGTGTCAAATTGGGGGGGGGGGGGTAAGTAATAGGGTAACATTTTGGGTGTCTTAACTTATAGCATGAAGTTGCGCATAGACACATTTTGTTGTTATTTAACAACCTTTTGATGTTCATTTACAGATACTTGAACATGTGAATCACTACACTTTTGGGCATATAGAATCTTGAATGTATATATCTTGTAGTGGTTCTATATGAAGATTAACAAAATGTGAATTTAGTGTTGGCTTTAACTCATTTGTAGTCATTGTTTTATGTAATTTCAAACAAAAACTCTAACATGTTAATTCATTTGATGTGGGGCAGATTGAGATGGGATTTGTGGCACTACAACTTAAATAAATTCATCATAAAACTCAATAAGAAGATATGAGGAGCTTCATCATTTTTCAAACCAGCCAACATGCTCTCAATCAAACAAACATCATAGATCATTTAAAGTCTCAAACACACTTCAAAAACATCATTGACTACAAAGAGTCCCAATAACCTAGCATCGAACTTATAAATAAGGGTACCTAGGTCAGAAAGGGACAATAGTCTCAGCCCCCCTTTAGAAGTAATTCATCATTGACCATTTAGCCTCCTACTCACAGAAATTAGATGGTGGCTAAGACCAAAAAATAATTTCCTGACCTGCCTCCAATCCAATTACATAAATGGTGGCTATACTTTACCAAGGCAACTTTGAAATCCAAATAAAGGTGGTTCTCAACTGAAAACAGACATCATTGAACCACCAGTGTCATATCATTGCAGAAAACTAAATACTGTAAGAACCCTCGCCTCTCCGGCGCTTCGCGGTGGAATATCATCTTTGTATTGGAATTAATGGTTCTTAAATAATACGTCAATATGCCATTTAAATTAATTACGGGGAATAACAATTTGCAAATAAAGAAGCCGCCACCAATTTTTAGGGAACAATTGGAAACCATCAAAAAGTGCACCAAATTCCTATTGGGAATTGACTCATGCCCATGGGGATTAAATATTGAGTTTGGGGGTATAGGTACGAAATAAACAAAACGAATCTCATCTAAATCGCCCGTATAAACGGCCTCTACTAAGCTTATCCATGCCAAATATTTATTTACGCTATATGGTTCCAAATAAATCCGGTCGTCCAAGATCCTAAATTAACTAGGCGGGTTAGAGACAACCAAATTACCTATGTTATCACTTTGCATAATTTATATCCAATTCACATGCATACTATTGTCAATCATAAACAAGATATAAGAACAATAAATTGACGCTCCAACTTACCTTACTTTGCTAAACGCGCCAATATTGCATATGCACATCAATAAATTCGTTAGTAACTTCAAAGGAAGACCAATGCAAAGATAGCAACTTTATGCTAAAATAAACCTATGAGGTTGCTATATGCATGCAAAGAACTATAAAAAGATGCAAACTTGCATAAACTAATAAAAAGATGCTAACTTTAAATTAACTAATTATGCATAATTATATACAAAGACCCAAACATGCAGATTTACTCAACCATAATCAAAAGCTAAATAAAACATGATTAATAGACAATAAAGAAGAGATTTAATAAAGAATTTAGGCCCTCAGGATGGTTAACCTGGACGTTCTATTCAAACGGGACTAGTAGAATTGGAATTGCTCTTCAATCTTGGGTGCTAGGTTAGGTACAATGCTTGCTTGAGTCTTCAAAAATCTGAATTTTCTTTTATTTGTGGAAAATATGTGCTCTCAATGCTCTCAAAATTATGAACTGACCAACCTCTCTCAAAAGAGGGTGAAAAGGAGTATTTATAGAGTTAGGGGACGAAATTAGGGGCTTAGGGTAAGAAACCCGGCGCCAAAACTCGGCCCAGCCAAAAAACAGGCCCAGCGGCCACACGGAAGGCAGATGGGGCCAACGACTGCCGTTGGGGCTCAGCGGCAGTGCCGCTGAGGCTCCGCGGCCTGCCGCTGAAGCTCACTGGCTGCCCAGAGGGCCCCCGCTGTCACGCGTTTGCCACTGGACTGACAGCGTCAGCCGCTGGGCCCGGAGGCACGCGCGTGCCTAGACTTTTTGTGCTCAGTAAATTACGAAATTGGCCTTGGGCAGACCCAGGGGGTCGGGATTGAGCGGTTTTGACCCAAATCTTTAAGACGCGATATCTCTTGATCCGGGAGCCTGATTGAGGCAAGGTCAAAGGCGTTGGAATCCTTATAATAAGGGCTATCCAAATACTAGGGTTTCAAGGAATTTGGTCTAGATTTCCGAGCAATGTCCTTTTCTACTTACGTCCATGTTAATCCATTACCATCATCATCGAGCGTTGCGGTGCCAGGGAATGAGAACCGATTAGGGTGTCTACAAAAGCCCTCACTTTGGCCGAGCTTGTGAAAGCGAAGGTCAAAGTATTTGCTAAAAATACCTGCAGTTTTTTTTTTTTTTGTTTGAAAATGCTTTATGTTAGAAAGAAAGAAGGAGTAGACTCTTGACCGCCTGTGGTCAGGGTTACCTGCTTTGCGGGTGCTAACACGATGCTAATTTTAATAGCTTCGTCATCAAAGAGCGTTGCGTAGCTCTGCTTTGCGGGTGCCAATGTGATGCTTATTTTAAAAGCCTCAACATCGAAGAGCGTTGCGTAGCTCTGCTTTGCGGGTGCCAACGTGACGCTAATTTTATATCCTCAAACATCGAAGAGCGTTGCGTAGCTCTGCTTCAGTGATGCATATGTCCTAGAAAATTGTGCTGCAAAAAATTGAATAAAGTGCCCGTGCCTGCAAAAATTAGATGGGATGCCTGTGCCTGCGAAAATAGATGATACCGGGTCCCTAGGATAGGAAACCAAGTTGTAGGGGCAAAAAAGTCATTTTGGGTGACATGCCCAAATCTCCCGGTCTTCTAACGGTCGAGAAATGCAATCCCGCGTGGAATTTGAACTTGCGGGCCTGCCCGCTGAGAGGCGGAAGAGAAAAGAGGTTTAGCGGCCATGCGCAGGGCCGCTGAGCGCTGCGCGGCCTTATCGGGCCTGCTCAGCGGCTCAGATGATAGTGCAGGGGTGCTGAGAGGGGCCGCTAGGGCCAGCGGCTGAGCCGCTGAGCCTGGGCGGCCTTGAATTGGGCCGCGGGGCCGGTTCAAAGGCGCGGATGGGGTTTAATTTGGGGAGAGCCGAATTTTGGGTCATTTCTTCCCCAAAAATTCGAGACTCTCTCTCTCTACCTCCATTGTTGCCCAAACTTATTTTTTTGCTAAAAATTGCGCCTTTTTGCTTGCATTTGGCTACTGTTGCATAATATTTGCATAATTTGAAGTTTAATTGTGATTTCTCACAAATTTGGGGTGAATTTAAGAGTGGGTTTTTTAAACCCTTGGAGAGAGAAAATCTTGTCTTCTCCATTTTTGCTTGTTCTTGCTTGCTTTGCTCATCCTTCTTCATGGCTCCAAAATTGGCATGGAAGAGGAGTAGGAGGACCGAGGTGCGGGAGGAGGTCGAAGAAATCGACATTTTCAACAATATGTGCGATGCTTTGTCGTTTTGCATGCTTGTACTAACTTTTCTTTGTGTAGCTTGATCGTGAGCAGACCGCGAAAGTCTTCAGGATGATGCATGCCATGAAGTCCTGGATATCCTGAGCTCTTTCGAGGGGTACTTGCTCTAGAGTTGACTTGGACAAGGTAAACTTGATTTTGCATTTTCAAAGTTACATGCTTTGAGAAATGTATCTTATATATTTGGTGGGCTGCAGGTTGAGTACCGTCGACCCCTTCCTCGTTGGTCACGACAGGTAGTATTGTCAAATGATGAGGTTGTGAGCTCTCCTGAGCGTAGGCCTTCGCGCGAGAGGAGCCCTCAGAGGGAGAGTCCTATGAGAGAGAGTGTGTCCGCACATCGGACAGACCGTCCTGGTGGGAGTAGGATGACTCTGTTTGTGGAGCCTACTCCTATGCTTATGCCGATGTATCCTTTTTATCCCGGGTATGCGGGATATCCTTCATATGGCGGTCTTTATTACCAGCCTTCTGTCCTTGCTCCTATGATGCCTACCATGCCTCCTCGTTCTTCGTGGGGGTATGATTCGAGTTATGCTGGGGAGGGGTGCTCGTACCGGGAGCCTGCCCGACATTCTTCCTTTGACCCTAGCCAGGTCGTGGCGTCGATATTTGGTGACGAGTCGCGGAGATCGGAGGATCACTTTGAGGTGCTCCGTACGGATGCTGGTGCGGGTGATGATTTTTATGATAATGTATTTGTGTGAAATACATTCTGAACATTTGTGTTGAACAAGCATTCGGACTTTGCTTGTAAATGTTGCTTATTTATTGGTCCCTGCATATAATTAGGCTAAATGCGAATGCACAAGTAGTCAAGCAAAAGCGCAAGCGATAGCCATGTAGCAAAAAATGGTACAGCCAAAAAGTTAAAATTGGGTGTACCCTATCCTCCCTAAAAAAATGAAAAAAAGGAAAGGGGTGCAAAAATAAAATGAAAATAATAAGTAAAAAGGGATTAATAAAAATACATAAAAAGGAAAAGATGATAATCATCCAAAAAGAAATAAGGAAATTGTGGAGCTTCCATAAATAATAAGGAAATAATAGAAAATAGAAATAATAGCGAAAATAGGAAATTGAGCCAGGTTGGAGTCCCAAATCGTTAAGGAAAGTGTCCAAAACCAGAGAAAAGAGGGCTGTCTCGAGAAAATAGCCCGGCGGCCAAGGGGGGGCGTCTAGCGGCACGCGCGAAGGAGCGGGGGCAAAAATAGGGGCCGCCAGACTCAGCAGCTGTGCCGCTGGGGCTCTGCGGCCTGCCTTTGAAACTCAGCAACTGTGCCGCTGGGGCTCTGCGGCCTGCCGTTGAAACTCAGCGGTTGGGCCGCAGGGCCTTGGCTGCACTATCGGGGCCGCTGAGCCTTCAGCGGCTGTCCCAGGGGCCGCTGAAGCCCCTTTTTGACGGGTTGCCTTATTTTTTCGTCTTTTTCGTGCGGGCCCTATATAAGCCTTGGGTTAGTCCGGTTTTGGGACATCACCTTCATAATTTACTAGCAATAGAGAGCTTTTTAGAGAGAGAAACCTCCCAATTAATCTAGATTTCAGCCATGACAAGCCTTGAAGTTAAATTTGATAAGTGGTTACAATCTATGACCCCCGAGGAGAGGATGAGACTTGTGCCTTTCCACTTGAATGCTCTCTTCCACTTGAAGCAAGTTCAAATCTTTTGGAACCTTCTCGAGGTCGCCGTTGAATTCTAGGATGACAAACTCCATGTTTTTAGATTTGGGTATAATGAATTGTGCCCTCTTCCCGAAGAATTTGCCGCCATACTTGGATTCCCTCATGATCAAGCTCCCGCTACTCCATGGCTTGGGGCCAACCTCGAAGGTTACTATAAAAGGTATCTTGGCCTATCCTCAACACAAGCCTCCTCTGTTGCTAGGAGCGGTGAGCTAGACCTCAATGGTGTGATTGACATCTTTTTCCCCAAGGTAAGGGATGATCGCGATGAGACGTATTATAGACGTGCTTTTATCTTATGTCTCTTGCATAGGTAACTCTTTGTTGGTGGAGGTAATAATGGTAAAACTTGTATGCTTAGAATTGTTAAGCAAATTCAAAACGATTTTACCCCTATGTCTCTTGTTCTTGGTGAAACTTTAATTTGCTTGGACCGCAAGAAACAAGAGCCGTCGCCTAGCGGATGGACGGGAAGCCCTCTTCTCTTTCATGTGAGTGCTTGAATAAATTACTTTGATAAAGTTTGAATCTTTAATGGATATCTAACTCTATGTTTTGCCTTGTTGTTTTTTTTTTGTAGATATGGCTCCTGGAGCATATGTGCTTCATTGCGAGGCCGGTTAATGCGCTCAAATATCAACCAAAGCAGTTTCCTCCTTGTCGGAGGCTTTATTATGAATCCACCATTGATGAATGGCGCGGGTACCTTAAAGCTTGCCCTCTGCTAAGATGGATTGTCAAGTGGTGGGGCCTAAAATCCGCAATCGGATGTAGCAAGGAAACGGGATATTATCAAGTCCTTGGCCTTCATAACTTCACTTACATATTTCCTAGCCGTATCATGCGGCAATATGGGAAACGCCAAATTATACCACAAAAGGATAGTGTTGCTCCCGCTACACGGGCTTTGACAATTAGCATGGTGAGATCCTGGGAGTGTGCATGGGATCGTCGCCCTAAGTGGACTATTCCTCACATCAAGGCCCCTACGTCCATATTTTTGGCTTATGAGCCTTGGATGGACTGTAAGACTGCGGAGGGCCGTCGTGCATGTAGGAAATCCGAACAGGGCGATCTTAAGGCCCAATCGGTCAAGGCTAGTTTAAGGCTTTCCAACCCTAATGATCCTAAAGGGAAGGGTAAGCAAAAGGGAGTCAAGCATGTGAAAAGTGTTCTCAACCCAAAGGCCAAGAAAGCTTTAGCAAAGATTACTACCAAACCGCAAGCGGAGCCCCAAATTCGGGCCAATGATCATGAGGCCTCCTCAAGCGTCCCTCTAATGGAGGTTGAAAAAGAAGAGCCTTTGGTTCGAGAGAGATGGGCTCCCAAGGAACGCGAAGTGGAAGGCCCAAAGGTAGATGAGCCCATGGAGGATGCAGTCCCTACCACTGAAGCTACGGAGTCGTCTATTAAGAAAATACTCTTTTGGAGCATGTCTAGCTTAGGATTGCCTTTTATTTGCTTTAAATTCAATAAGGGTGATGTGCCCCTTCTATAGATTTAGATTTAATTTTTGCCTTAATATTTTTGGAATTGCCAAGTCTTTGTAATGGACTTTATTATTATTTATGGAGACATGCTCATTTTAATATTGCAACCTTGTGTTTATTATATGCATATATTTTAACAACTTTTGAACGCGAATATTATGAACGGGCCGGGCCCAATTGCAATTGGGTTCTCCTACGTATCCTTTTAGGAGAATCAGGTCACTCGTAGTTCTTATCCGTTTTTTTTAACATTTAAACCCCCTTCTTTTATTTTATTTTATTTTATTTTATTTTTTTATTTTATTTTCGGGATTAGGTAGCCTTGTATGGGCCTCTCGAAAGTGCTATATTGGGTGTCTTGCCTAAGCATAGAACCTCTTTAATTGATCCATGTTTATCCATTGACTAAACTTGATCCTGTCCAAATCTGCCAATCTTGCGGCGCCACCCGTTAAGATCTTTGTAATAATAAACGGGCCTAACCAGTTGGGTCTAAATTTGCTTCTTGGGTCAGTGACATTGGCCCTTACCTCTTTAAGTACCAAATCTCTAACCCTTAAGGTATCTTATTTTGAGCCTTTGGTTAAAGTGCTTGGTTAGTATCCTTTGATAGACTCTTACATTGTGCAAAGCCTGTAACCTTTTCTCATCTAGTAAGACTAATTGGTCATAGCGGGCTTGGACCCAATCCACTTCTGGAATTTGACTTTCTAAAACGATCCGTAGAGATGGGACCTCTAACTCAATTGGCAATACAACTTCCATTCCGTAGACCAAAGATTATGGCGTTGCTCCCGTCGATGCGCGGACCGACGTTCTGTAACCCCAAAGTGCGAATGGCAACTTGTCAGGCCAATCATGATAATTCTCGGACATTCTTTCGATGATTTTCTTGATGTTTTTGTTTGCTGCTTCTAATGCGCCGTTAGTTTGCGGCCTGTAGGGAGACGACTTTCGATGCTGGGTCTTAAACTGGGTTAAAAGCTCAATTACTTCTTTCATGAAGTGTGACCCATTATCACTGATGATTTCTTGGGGAACTCCATATCTAGCTATTATGTTATTCTTAATGAACTTAACCACATGCTTTGCTTTGAGCTTTGCGTATGATTCCGCCTCGACCCATTTGGTGAAGTAGTCAATTGCTACTAGGATATATTCGTGACACCCTTTTCCTGATGGGGTTATCTTGCCGATGATGTCGATTCCCCAGGCCGAGAAAGGACAAGGCGAGGTGAAGGTGTACAATGGACTTGGTTGCAGGTGTTGTAGATTTGCATGTGTTTGACACTGTACGCATTTTTTAACAAATTCACAGCAATCCTTTTCCATCGTGGTCCAATAATAACCAAGCCTTATTATTTTCCTAGATAGCATCATACCGTTCATGTGCGGTCCACAAACTCCTGCGTGTACATCTCTTAAGACCTTATGGGCTATCTCAGTGCCTAGGCATAGGAGATTGACTCCGTTTGGGCTTTTCTTGTATATCTGACCCTGTACCTCTATGAATTGGGTTGCGAGCCTTCTGAGTGCTTTTTGGGCTCTAGGGCTAGAATCAGGAGGTAAAGCTGATAAACGAGTACATTCTTTACATCGGTGTACCACTCATCTTCTTCGTCATGGAACACTTCCAAGGTGTCGTAATATGAAGGCTCAGATCTTCTTTGTACCCAGATGGACAGTCCACCTAGCTATTTTACCGTTCAGTATGGGCTTTTCAAATATGTATTTCAAAGGATTTTCTCTCGATCTTATGTGGATTGTATGTTGCAGCATGTAATGTTACAGCTTTTTAGTTGTTGCGACCAAAGCTAGGCATGTTTTCTCTAGAGGCGAATAGCGGGTTTCGTATTCTAGAAACTTCTCGGTCACAGTAGATGGCCTTCTCTTCCTTGTCCATTTCTTGGGCTAGCGTGGCCCCCATTGACGTTTATGTGACTATAAGGTAGAGGTTTAGAGGCATGCCTAGAGTGGGCGGTACTAGAACGGGTGGTTCGGAAAAATAGGCTTTAATTTTATCAAAGGCTTTTTGACATTGTTCGTCCAATTCTGTTTTTACCTCTTTTTTGAGTTTCTTGAATATGGGCTCGCAAGTGATGGTCAACTTGGAAATGAACCTGCTAATGTATTGGATCCTCCCTAAAAAGCCTTTTATTTCTTTTTCTGTTTTTGGGGGTGGCATGTCTATTGTGGCTTTGATCTTGGATGGATCAATTTCAATTCCTCTAGTACTTATGACAAATCCTAGAAGTTTGCCGGATATAACTCCGAATGCGCACTTTTTTGGGATTAAGCCTCATATTGTACTTCCTAAGTCTGTCGAAGAACTTTTGAAGTGAGGGTACATGCCCTTCCCTGTCTTTAGACTTTATGATCATGTCATCTACGTAAACTTCAGCCTCTTTATGCATCATATCGTGGAGCAGGGTTGTCGCAGATCTTTGGTATGTGGCTCCTGCATTCTTAAGCCCAAATGACATTGCTGTGTAGCAATAAGTGCCCATTGCGTGATGAAAGTGATTTTCTCTTCATCCTCTTTGGACATCAGGACCTGGTTATATCCTGCGTACCCGTCCCTAAACGATAGGAGGGCGTGTCCAGCAGTATTATCTACTAGAACATCTATACGGGGTAACGGAAAGTCATCTTTTGGGCTTGCCTTGGTCAAATCCCTAAAATCTACACACATTCGGACCCGTCCGTCCTTTTTTGGGACTGGGACGATGTTGGCTACCCAATCGGGGTAATTGGCCACTCTTATGAAGCCTGTGTCTAGTTGTTTTTGGACTTCCTCTTTGATCTTAAGAGCCCATTCTGGCTTCATTCTTCTTAACTTTTGTTTGACTGGTTTGCAGTCGGGCTTTAACGGGATGGTGTGCTGGGCAATGTTGCGGTCTATGCCAGGCATGTCCTTGTGGAACCAGGCGAAAACATCCGTATAATTCTTTAGGAGTGTTACGAATTGTTCGCGTTCATTAGATGTTAAAGACAAACCTATTTACACGTGGCGAGGCTCGTCATTCATTGCAATATTTATTGTCTCTGTTTCTTCAACTATTGAAGTCTTTCGCTCATGTTCGATTAATGCTTTAATGACTTCTTTTGGAAATTCCGTTATATCTTCTGAATTATTAGCAATGAGGCAATCAGAGTAAGCAAAATAGACACTCATAATATTAATAGAAGCGGACAATACATCAATGAGGTCATCACTAAGGACCTTAGCAACAACAGGAATAGACTGAGGTGGACTACCCGACACTTCTAGGATAACAGGCTCAGAATCAGACTCAGACTCAGAATCAGAATTGGGCCCTTCTGTAGGACCGTTGCGAATCGTGAACTTGTACTTGGCTCCCTCGACTGGAGTCCACCTCGTCTTGTGCTTCCAGGTGATGCAGTCGGGCCCGATTGGGGCAATCAGCTTGGACGGGTCAAACCTTTCGTTAAAAAGCACTGTAAGGGGAAGTTCATTTGTTGTCTCGTCGTATTGGCGACGTTCTTCGCCAAATAGTAGCCCAACGTTATTGGGTGCCATGTCATTATCCCAATCATTAGTGGATCGGTCCTTATTAGGAGGTATGGGTGTGTCTTCATTCATGGTGAAGCAGTCTTGAAATGCCTCAAAGCCTGGAACTAGGATCCCATTGATCGTGTATGGTTCAGGGAATCCGTAGTAAGGATATGGGTCGCCTTCTTGAAGAAATTGCCCATTGAGAGTGAGGGGATAAGGATCCATGCTATGTGGAACGGGATTGTTGGCCGCGCGGGCTCTTTTCTTAGCCATTTCCTTGGATATGTAAGCTCGGACTTCTTGCCTTGTGGGCTTGTAGCCTAGCCCAAATAGATCGTTTTAGATCTTGGTGTTCCAGCAGGTTTGAACTACCTTGGGGTGAGGGCCCAGAGTGGTGCCTGGAAAGTGGCCTTGCTTTCTGAGTAGAGCATTCACATTGAGTGTGGGCTCTATTGTTTCTATGAAGGCTATCTTCTCGAAGCCCCATAACTCCTCATCTTGCTCATTATGCTCTATCTTTAGGACTGGAGCTTTTTCTATCTGGGCTACCATAGTATCAGCATAGACTTCCAGCGTGGATCCTGCCAGGATAGTTTTACCTTTTGGTGTAGGGTTGAAGCTATGGCGTTCAGCCCATGTAACCAGGGCCTTCCTAAAAGTAGGTTGAAGGTGGCTGGAATGTCAATTACATGGAACTGGACCATTTTCTCGATTGACCCAATATTGATGTTCATTGAGAAGGTGCCCAAGACGTTTCTTTTGGAATTGTCGTAAGCTCATAGCCCTTGTGCGGAATGCGCGAGGTTGTTGCAATCTATTTTGAGGTGTTCAACGGTCCTCAAAGGGCACACATTTACAGCTAAGCCATTGTCGACTAAAGTCATAGGGACTTGTCTTTGTTGACAAATTACAGTCAGATAAAGGGCTTTGTTGTGCTGGATACCTTCAGGTGGAAGGTCTTTATCAGAAAAGGTGACGGGTGTGGATGACTTTCCTTGGACCAGGAGGTTAACTACCTCTTCAGGGGTGGCGTTTGGAGAAATGGTGGTTGCATTCAAGGCCACTAACACAGCCCTTCTAAGAGTGATAGAAGTGGTCAACAATTGCCAGATGGATATGTCAGCTTTTGTCCTTTGTAATTGTTTGAGAATGTTCGTCCCATCATCCTCTTTAGCTATTTCTCTTCGGGCCGGATCGCTGTTGGGGATTGTTAGTTACAGGCTCTACGGGTTGGATTTGGGATGGGCCCATGTAGATATTTTCGGGCTTGAACTGGCGTCCTGATCTTGTGAGGTAGTTTAGAGCTTCATCATCTTCTTCTTTTCTCATCATCGGAGATATCATACCAAGCTTTGCCATTAGCTATGTCATGAACTTGAGGAGTCAATACGTCTTCTGGATTAGTATAGGATCCATTATCCTCCTCATCGCTATCCCAAAGGCCACAAATGTGCAGCGTGGGCCTTGGGCTTGGGTATGGTGGTATGGCCTGCCCAACAGGAGTGATCAGATAGGATGGATCAAACCCTTCTTCTATGTCGATGGATAAAGAGTTCCCGAGGGGATTATTGTTGTTGCTGGGTGGCGGCGCGTCTTTAGGCAATGGTATGGTGCCATTGTCAAACAAATCCTAGATTTTCTCCTTGAGAGTATAACACTTTTCGGTATCGTGTCCACGCCCCCTATGGTATTTGTAGAATGCAGACTCGTTCCAATATGGTGATCTTTTCTCTACGGGTGGATAGGGAGTAGGCCCAATCGGGTGTAGATAGTCTCCTTTGACTAATTTGTCTAGGGCCTTGACATAAGGCATTCCGAGGGGAGTAAACCTTCTTGGACGCCTGTCAGCAATGGCGTTCACTTTATTTCCTCTACTTGTGGAGGCATGGTTGGTATTGGTGTATTTCTTATCCTTATAACCACTTGTGTTGTTGTTGTAAGTGACCTTGTTCTTTCCTCTTTGGAGTTGGTCATCTTCAATGTCCATGCCTACTTCAGTTAGTTGGGCATAAGTGGTTATGGGTTGAAACTTCATATGTTCGCGGTACTCAGATGCCAAATTTTGGACTTGCAATCTAATTTGATCCCTTTCAGATGGGCGATCAATCATTTCAGCGATCTTAGTTCTCTATCTTCTCACGAAATTGGTGAACCCTTCTTTGTCACCTTGTAATGTCATGGGAGGCAAGACATTGTCGGCATATCTCTTGAGGAACAAGGTGGATAAATCTTCCCATTTTTGCAATTTTTGGGTGGGCAATTTGAAGAACCAGGCCCTGACAGCAGGGTCCAAGGTTTGGGGAAAGAGGTGAACATACAACTATTGTTCAATGCCTCTAAGGCCCAATGCAGTGGTAAAGGCTCTAATATGATCTTGTGGATCATCAGTTCCTTTGAACATGGGAACTTCAGGCATGGAAAACTAAGTGGGCAATTTTCCCTTGATGTGGGGAGCATAGCCTTCAGAATTGATGATCATGTCGTTGAAGACACGACTTTTGCCTAAAACAGACTCAAGCCTATTCAGTTTGGCATGGAGTTCTTGGACCTCTTTAGTGGAGGGCTCAGCCTTTTCCTCGTTGGGCTTGGGCTCATCATCATCCTTAGTTGGGGGATCCAACTTAGCGTTACGGGCTTCCATATCAGTGAATCTAGCATTCATGGCAACCATTTGGGCTAAAAGGTCATCCATCTTTTGGTCAGCGGTTTTCTCAGCATCTCCAGACATGGCGGACTTAGGTGAATTAGGTAGCGAGGCTTGAGGTGACAGTGGCGGTGTGCGAAGGTAATCGAGCCAAATGGGGCCCACGAACTGTGCTTGCGGTGAAGGTTCGAACAACAACTTGCGGACCAATCTCTTGCTGGACTCGTCCTTCTCCCACTTCCTAGGACCGGGATCTTTACTCCTACCAATTATGGGCATAAAAAAGGCTCGCTTAAGAAAGTAGGAAGTAAATGGAAAACTCCACAGAATAAAGATTTTATTTTAAGACAAATGTGGGAAGAGAATCTAGCACTAATCCATAACATGGTGATCTTCGGGAAAGACGCGATTTTATGTAAATAGTATATTCTAGTCAATGATCTCTCGGCTTTATTAGAATAAAAAGTACTCTTGACTTGCATATGGGATGAAATTTCCTAGTTTAAGGAAAGAAGATATACTATTGACTTGCATATAGAAATAAGTAAGACTCTTTTTTTATTTTGTGAAAGATCATTGATGGGAATATATTATTTGCATGCAATCTAATTCATATGGAAAGGAACATATGGTCACTAGCGTCATCGGAGTCATACAGGGATTCTACTTCCTAAAAATAAAAGATCCTAGACTCTATTTGTAAACTTGACAAAACGCACAAGCAAACAAAAGGGAAACCTTCCCTAACCAGGACTCAAAAAGAAATCCTAAAGGGGGATCTAGTCCTAATATTCTACAGAAACTAATCACATAACAAGGAAATAATCCATCATAATATGGCAAGTAAATCAATTAGCACCTTGATATGGACTATGGGACTAATGCAATATTTGACACAATCTATGGTTGGATATGGTAACCCACGACAGGATGCGTTTCGTTATCTATGGGATGCATAGTAAAACTAAACTTACCGTTTTACACATCTAGAATAGAAACATGTAAATACCATGGGGCGGAACACGACTATGTGCAAAGGTAATTCGGACCTAGTAGGTCTCCGGCCTAAGTCATAGACAATGCTCCAAAGGGTAAATCCTGTTTATGGAGTGGTGATGTCTTTCGACATCTTGCGATGATAACGCATGCAATATGAATGATATGGATGCAAAAGCAAAGAAAATAAACACGTACTGTAATTGAACCAAATAGCTAAAATAAATTATTGACATGGATAAGTGTTCGAATTACACCCTCTTGTTAATTATCCCTAGTGAAGTCGCCACTGTAAGAACCCTCGCCTCTCCGGCGCTTCGCGATGGAATTTAATCTTTGTATTGGAATTAATGGTTCTTAAATAATACGTCAATATGCAATTTAAATTAATTACGGGAATAACAATTTGCAAATAAAGAAGCCGCCACCAATTTTTAGGGAACAATTGGAAACCATCAAAAAGTGCACCCAATTCCTATTGGGAATTGACTCATGCCCATGGGACTAAATATTGAGTTCGGGGGTGTAGGTACGAAATAAACAAAAACGAATCTCATCTAAATCGTCCGTATAAACGGCCTCTACTAAGGTCATCCATGCCAAATATTTATTTACGCTATATGGTTCCAAATAAATCCGGTCGTCCAAGATTTTAAATTAACTAGGCGGGTTAGAGACAACCAAATTACCTATGTTATCACTTTGCACAATTTATATCCAATTCATATGCATACTATTGTCAAGCATAAACAAGATATAAGAACAATAAATTGACGCTCCAACTTACCGTACTTTGCTAAACGCCCCAAATATTGCATATGCACATCAATAAATTCGTTAGTAACTTCAAAGGAAGAGCAATGCAAAGATATCAACTTTATACTAAAATAAACTTATGAGGTTGCTATATGCATGCAAAAAACTATAAAAAGATGCAAACTTGCATAAACTAATAAAAAGATGCTAACTTTAAATTAACTAATTATGCATAATTATATACAAAGACCCAAACATGCAGATTCACTCAACCATAAGCAAAAGCTAAATAAAACATGATTAATAGACAATAAATAAGAGATCTAATAAAGAATTTAGGCCCACAGGATGGTTAACCTGGACGCTCTATCCGAACGAGAATAGTAGAATTTGAATTGCTCTATAATCTTGGGTGCTAGGTTAGGTACAATGCTTGCTTGAGTCTTCAAAAATCTGAATTCTCTTTGATTTGGGGAAAATATGTGCTCTCAAAATTATGAACTGACCAACCTCTCTCAAAAGAGGGTGAAAAGGAGTGTTTATAGAGTTAGGGGACGGAATTAGACGCTTCGGGTAAAAAACCCGGCGCCAAAACTCCGACCAGCCAAAAAGCAGGTCCAGCGGCAGTGCCGCTGGGGCTCAGCGACAGTGCCGCTGATGCTCAGTGGCATGCCGCTGGGCCCAGCGGCTGCCCAGAGGGCCCCCGCTGTCACACGTGTGCCGCCGGACTGACAGCATCAGCAGCTGGGCCTGGAGGCTCGCGCGTGCCTAGGGTTTTTTGACTTTTTGTGCTCAGTAAATTACGAAATTGCCCTTGGGCTGGCCCAGGAGGTCGGGATTGAGCGGTTTTGACCCAAATCTTCGAGACGCGATATCTCTTGATCTGGGAGCCTGATTAAGGCAAGGTCAAAGGCGTTGGAATCCTTGTAACAAGGGCTATCCAAAGACTGAGGTTTCAAGGAATTCGGTCTAGATTTCTGAGCAATGTCCTTTTCTACTTACGTCCATATTAATCCATTACCATCATCATCGGGCGTTGCGGTGCCAGGGCATGAGAACCGATTAGGGTGTCTACAAATACCAAATCAGTTTTTCTCATCAAATTTGTCAAATAACTTTTTGTAATATACCAAACCAACAACAACAAACCATTCACACCAAACCAACAACACCAAACCATTCACACCAAACCATTCACACCAAACCCAACCACCAACATCAAACCAAAACCAATCCAACCACCAACTAAAAGGATACCAATCTGTCATCAAACCAGGTAAATGACCCACTAAAATAAGATAACAACATTATCCTTAATAACAGCATGATCACAAAACAAAAACCACAACAATAATAACAACAATAACAATAATATATCTATCAATCTGTCATCATGCCATTTAAGGCTCAGATTGATAGCCACTTAAATTAGTAACATTACAAGATTCACAAAACAACATGATCCTTAATAACAGGAATAACAACATTAACATCAAACCAGCAACACCAAACCCATCCACCAACATCAAACTAAAATAAACACAACCACCAACATACAACCAAGTTCAACAAATCCACCAACATACAACAAAAACCAATCCAACCACCAACTAAAAGGATAATTATCTGTCATCAAGTCAGGCAAATGACCCACTAAAATAAGATAACAGCATGATCCTTAGTGACAACATAATCACAAAACAAAAACCACAACAATAATAACAATAATATAGCTATCAATATGTCATCAAGCTATTTAAGGCTCAGATTGATAGCCACTTAAATTACTAACATTTTAAGATTCACAAAACAACACGATCCTTAAAAACAGCAATAACAGCAAACCATCAACAGCAAACCCATCCACCAACATCAAATCAAAATCAACCCAACCACCAACATACAACCAAGTTCAAGCAATCCTCCAACATACAACCAAAACCAATCCAACCACCAACTAAAAGGATACCAATTTGTCATCAAGCCAGGCAAATGACCCACTAAAATAAGATATCAACATGATCCTTAATAACAACATGATCACAAAACAAAAACCACAACAATAATAACAACAATAACAATAATATTGCTATCAATATGTCATCAGGCCATTTAAGGCTCAGATTGATAGTCACTTAAATTACTAACATTTTAAGATTCAATTAACATAATAACAGCAACATTATCAGAAAAATCTCAAATCACCAAAATAACAGATTACTCAACATAATCCTATAACTAACCAACATTAACCGTAACATTAACATTAACTGTTTTGCCCGATTTTGAGGGGGTCGAACACTAAGAAGGAGCTATGATCTCGGTACGAGGGCGGTGTTGCTGACCACACTTCTGATCAACGAAATTGACTTGCACAAGACAAGCAAAGGTAAACTACCTCGGGGGCTCAACCCGAGAAGACCCCTTCGATGGTAAAGTTAGATGGCGGCTAGTCCGAGAGGTACTTTAGGGTAAGAATGGTCAGTTTCTGGGCATAGGGGTTTATAGAATGATTTTTGGATGGAATTGATAGCTGAAGGACACAATGTCAGAGCAGAATGCCAGAGGATCTAAATGTCCTCTCCTCCTTGCGTCAGTCAGAATGAATGTTCTCTGAGAATGGAAAACTTACTTGGTCTTGAATTGTGTGCATGTATATATATGGGAAAGGTCGGCTGGCTTCGACAAATGAACAGTAGCCAAGTATTCTCGTCCGTACGTCCCTCCCTTAGTCGGTTAGAGAGGATGGTCACGTGAGTCCTTGTACGACCCCCTGGGAAGGCTCCACGTTGGCGGCAGTACAATTGATGTCGTCATCGTTGTCCTTGAGCCTTGGAAGAGTGGGCGCCAAGGAAATTACTCGAATCTTTCAAGGCATATTCGTGTAGTACAACTGCTGGTGTCACTTCAATATTCTAGAAGCTTTTGAGGTCGATGCTTTGCATGGATCGACCATTTTGACTTACTGCAGAGGCAGGCTGACCGTTTGGTCAATGTGATTATTCTCGGGTCTGAATGGGATATCGAGTGGTGCTTGAGGGGATCCTCGATTTGGGCTTCTTTTGGCGTAGGAGGTTAGCGCTTTGTGAGTTGGAGTGGATCTTGACCATGTCCTACACCAAGATCGTGTCTTGAGAAAAGAGTAATGGTCAAATCTTCAAGCATCTATATTTTTGGTACATCATTTTGCCCTCACATCTTAGCTAGGGGAGGGTCAGCTTTCGTCGAGTCATGCTGAGATGTAGTCGGCCCGCTGATTGGACAGTTCCAGGTTGAGCTTCTAATTCGGACCCATCTCCTTTTTCGGAAGGGCCTTCTGTCGAGACGGGTAGGTGGTGGATGCACCTGGGCCGTCCATCTGTCACTCATGCGGAATCCGCATTTTTCTAGGTTTCTTTTTCTATAAATAGTCTCTCCTTGCCTCACTTTCCTCTCTTCACTTCTACCAGTTGATTTTTTAGAGAGAGAAAGTGATTCTTCTATTGGCTTGTCGCCGTTTGTTCGATCTACCACCGTTGAGTCGTCCTCTACCTTACACAAGGTATAACGTCTTTCTTTTGGTATTTTCTTGTTTGCGTTTATTTGCTTTTTCTTCATATCGATGTTTTCGCCCATAGATTTGTCGTCGGGGTCTGATGGCTTGCCTGAGGCGGTCCGACCAGGACCTAAGGGGTCCTTTTTCCCTGAATGTTCCTATCGGGATTCGTCTAGTCGGGCGCCTGGTCCGTCGTGTGAGGAGTCTTGCCCTTATTCTTCTAGTGATCCAGTTCCCTCGATTCTGCCGGGCTTTCCCTTTTCTAAGCTTCGTTCGGGTTTCCAGTAGTCGAGCCCAGACGGATTGCTTCTCCCAGATTGGGTAACCCTGTTCCGGCTTCGGGAGAAGTCTTCGTATGCAAGGGTCCTGTCAGACCCCGACATCCCGCGAGGCTTCAAGCAAGATGTCTTGAATGTCTTTCAGATGAGCGTTGCCTTGGGAGAGATCCCTGTTTTAGACGGGGTCGAACCCTTACGCTCTGTCCCTCCCTTGTAGGGAGACAAATACGAGATGTTGAAGGTTCGTTTCAAACAAAGTTTTCGTTCGGGCAAAGGGGGCCTTGATTGTCCCTCTCCCCTAAGTGATTTCGAGCAAATATGATATTAGCTGTTCTGCCCTCATATCATAGAGTATGTCTTTGCCCTTTGATTGTTCTCCTTGTACTTCCTTTGCTGTTCTGTCGTAATTTCTGACCAACCTCACTTGCTTGTTTTGTAGGGAGCAGAAAGAGCAGTGCTTGTCTAGACAAATGGCGGGCCAGTCTAGTACTTCAGGTGCTTTGCCTGATTCTACAGTCGACCGTATATCCCGGTCGACTGGTCAGACAACGGATTCTTCGAGTTCGCTTGGTGCTATGCCCGAGCCGGTCATGTCAGAGCCGGTCGAGGTTGAGGCTCTTCGTAATTCTTTAGAGGAGGGTGAGATTGGTGTTGGGAGATCTCCGTTGGTGGAGGAGGAGGACTCCATTCTTCATCAATATACAAAGAAGAAGGAGAAGAAGAAGAAGAAGACGAAGACAAAGAAGAAGTCGAGGTCGAGAAAAAGGGATGCTGCCTTGACCCAGGAGCTTCCATTGGATTCTAAGCGGCCGATCTTGGGGACATAGAGGCGGAGCCTGATCATAATTCCGGGGAGCGAGAGCCCAAGGAGGAAGATCTAAGCAGGGTAAGAAGGTCGATCCCGTTTTTATCCATCAAAAGCGGCCAATCTTTACGGAGATCAAGGTCGATGGACTTAATCGATAGATTGACAACGCGCTACGATTTACTTTGCCCGAGTAAGACGAAATGGTGTCATCCTGCTCCGTCGCAGAGAACTCCCTTCTCGACGAAGGTCTTTAACGAGGGTTTGAGGTTTCCTCTTCCTCCACTCATCAAAAGGATAGTGACCCTTCTAGGTGTTCACTACTTTCTTTGCAGGCCAACTTGTGGAGATCGCTTATAGGTCTGGCGGCTGCGCCTCACGTTCATAATATTTTGGTAACAGATGCCGTGCTGAGGCCTTTGTTTACCCGGATATCCCCGAAAAATTCAGGGACTTGGTCCCGGTACCCTAGGAAGGGGTTCTCCATGTGCCAGACTTTGAGCAACGTCACGATGTGGAAGTAGCACTTCCTATTTCTGAACCGCAAGCAGGGGTGGGGCGGAGAGTGGTTCCCCCTGGAGGGAGGTCTATAATGAGGAAGTAGGCAGGGAGTTATTTGGCCCGAAGAGAGGCGGTTTGAAGGCCCTGACTCCAGCTGAGCGTAAGACGGTGGAGTACTTCTGCTACCCAAATAGGGACGAGAAAATTTGTGAGCTTCTCGGCGTCCCCCCTAGTGGGAGATTGAGAAGTCTTGGTTTTCTCACGAGGATTTTCTAGTCTTCGTGGGTTTTAGGTTGACCATGTCCAAGGTTATAGCGACCTTGTTTCCAGTTTTCTTTTATCCCAAAACCGCTCGATGACTTGTAGTTTTGACTGACTTGTCCCCTTTTCATTTGCAGAGGCGGCCATCGGTGATTTGTTGAAGATGCCAAACGGGGAACATATGGTAGCCGGAACAATGTCTGTGGCCTTCCTCGGGGCCATGTAAGAGATGGCCAAAAGTCATGGTGCCCTTGCTTCGGTAAGGATCTGTTTCTTTGTGCTTCTGTTTTGGTCGACCTTTTTATCACCAATATTGATGATTTCGTGTTATGTCTCTTGTGCAGCCTCCTGAAGCGAAGAAGAAGCCTATGATCTTTGGGAAGAAGAAGGCCGAATCTTCTTCGAGGAAAGAGGGTTCCCTGACCAGAGCTACATCTGAGAGGGATCCTTCCTCCAAGAAACGGTCGAGCAATGACGTGCTAGCATCGTCTGAAAGGACATCTCCTTCCAAGAAGAAAAAGACGAACCAGGGGGGTCGAGGGTCGATCCCGTGGAGCGAGCCCGCTGTCTCTGCTTGGGGGATAATATCACCTCCTGTTGACGCCCGGAAAAAGAGCGTTGAACCTTCCTCGACTGTCGTGGAAGGGGTACTTTCTCTGTCGACTCTGAAAAGCATCGACGAGATGGTAGCCGTGCGTTCCACCCAAAGGGACATCAATGAGTTCACCGGCAAAGCGTATATGGTGAGCAGACAGAGTTCCGAGGGTCATACCCTTAAGATGCCTGCTTTTATGGACGCTCCCCCGGCCAAACAAGCCACGATTGATGAGGTCGTCTTCCCCAATCTCATTCATGAGCGAGACATAGAGAAAGCGTCTTCTGAGGTGGGGTTGACCGATGTCGTGACGATGTTCCTGAAACGCATGGTCATCGGTCGTATGAAGGTAATCTCGTGACTTCAATCGACTTCCTTTCGTATGTAAGGCATATGCTGACCATGTCTGTTTCCCTTTTTTAGGAGGATGTCCTCCTATGTGCTGCGATTAGGGCCGATTAGACCCAGAGGCGCCAGTTGGTGCTTCAGCGCCAGGATCTGCAGGTCGAGCTTGAGAATAAGGCTAGAGAAGAGGCCCAAGCGAAACTGTCGAAGCTCCGAGCTGATTTGGAGAAGGCCAATGCTGATCTCAAAGAGGGGAGGTCGTTGTTGACTGAGAGGGAACGTTCCCTCGAGGAGCTGAAAGAGAAGCCTGGGGAGGCCAACAAAGTCAGTGCTCAAGCCACATGACTCCTGAAGGATGTCAAGGCCGATGCTAGGCGGTGGAAAACCTAGGCTGCTCGAGTGAGGGTCGACCTGGATGGGGCGGTTGAGCGCCAGAGGAGAATCTGGGTCGAAGCCTTGATCCAGGTTTACGGAGCCTAAAATATGGGCGCTTCAATGGTCGAGAGCCTGGCTAAGATCCGGAACCTTTGAAGCTCTGATGACCCTGCCCATTATGCTGAAGCGGACAAGCTCGAGGCTGATGTTGCCCCCGACTTGAAGGAGATGCAGGAGATCGTCGCCCCAGAGGCAGGCGGAGGAGGAAGAACAGGAGTAGTGAGCCTGGATACCATAAGTCCCCCCTTGTTACGAGGTTTGTATTTTGTTTTTCTAGGGTGGTTGGTCACCCTTTTTGTAGAATGCTCGCGTCCCCTCCTTAAGGGTTGATTAATGAAAGTACCGGTGTTTGATTCCTCGATCTGCTTTCTTATCGCAACTTAGTATCTCCAATATTTAGTCATTTATTGCTCGTTGAGGTGTTATTGCATGCATGACAGCTGTGGTAGGTTACTGTTCACGCTTTTTTCTGCTTATAAATAGCCTTGTTTTTTCACACTTGTGTCATTATTCCAAAATTTCACAATGTCTTCTTCTGCCATTTTCATCTCTTCTGGCTCTAGTGATGAGTCGTCAAAAGATACTGAGGCAGTACCTAGAGCATATAATCTTCGGTCTGGTAAACGTGCTGCCAAATCCTTTCGGGACATTGGGATTTTTTTGGACATTGGGACATCAGGCCATTGGGAATTTTTTTTTTTTTGGGACATTGGGACTTTCGTAGAAAAAAGTACATTGGGATATTGAGACTTTGGGACATTGGGATTTTTTTTATGAGGCCGATAGATCCACCGGTTTTAAATAAAATGTTGGCACTCTGGGCGATAAATATCGTTGCAGGATATATCCGGGCTGAAGTATTTGGGACCTGCAAAAATAATTGAGTTAGGTTTACCTGCAGATAATTGGTACCGTAAGATGGGCCAACTGTTGAATTTGAATTTGTGGGCCAAAAGGACTCGCTCCCGCGTGCTTGATACTGATATTTGCCGCGAACGAACTGAAGTAACGGCTTCTGGGCTGGAAAAAGTCATGGGACAGCAGGTGGGGGCCCGCGCGTGCAGGTTTGTCAGGGCCGCTAGCGGCCCAGGCCAGCACTGCTAGCGGCGTTGGGCTCTTCGTGAGGGGCGCTAGCGGCTCTCAACTTGAGGAGCCTAAAGGCTTATTTTCGCGAATTTTTCTTCGCGTTTGCCTCATTCTTCTTTTTCTTTGCCGAGCCATTGTCGAGTATACTCACCATTGTTGAATGTTTCTACTACCTCAAGGTAAGTCGATTCTTGGCCAAATTCTTCGATTTTTGTATTGAACTTGCTTATTTTTCCGCCTAATTGCTGAATTTCGGGTTGCATTGTTGAATGGATGCTTGTTTCTTGCGAATCTAAAACTTTTTTTTTTCCACTTGTAGAGAGAGAAAGCTTCATTTTTCTTCCATGGCTCCCAAAGACAAAGGAAAACGTCCCATGGGTGAGGAGGAGGAGAACCGGGACCTTTTTCGTACTGGACTTCCTTCCACTAGTACGCCTTCGGCTTGTCATGCAGATGGGGCGCGCTTATACCAGGACTCGTTCATGCGAGTGGACTGGCGTCTGACTGGGCTTTGGGACCGCAGTATTTTGCTACTGGACAAGAAAAGTCATCTGTCTAACCTTGAGTTCGTATGTTTTACGACTCTCTCCTTTTTTGGTTCTGTTCAGTATATATATATTTTGAACTGAAAATTTGAACTGTTAGTGCTTTGACACACGAACAAATTGGGACTTGTACTGGATTGGTGGTCAGCTGTGTATAATTTGTGTGAAATTATTTTGGCTGTAGTATATGGGGTGTTGAGAAAATTTTGTTTGTTGGCTAGGGTATTGGTGTTTTGGTGCAGGCTCATGGGTCTACTTCCCATTGGGCCATGATGTTGGAGACATTTTCGGTGGGAGCTAGGGATATAGTGCTGGGTTCAGGTTTTGGGCACTTCTTGACTTGGAGAGGTTCTGGGATACTACGAACACTTTTCATACGCCTGTAGGGGAGATGTTTCCCACTCCTTATCAGTTTGCTGTGCTGACGGGTTTATCCTTTAGAGGGCGTCGTATACAGTACGACGTGAGTTACCATCGGCAGAGTGCCAGGTTACTTGAGCTTTACGGGACTGTGTCCGCCCATTTTAGAGATGATCGGGTTTCCTTGCCGAGGTTATGGGCGGCCTTGTCGGAGCAGAGGGCCCGTATTTTCCTAGCTTGCTTGTTGGGGTCGACCATTTTCGCTCAGAAGAAGAGCGTGTGTCAGGTTGGCTTCTTGACATGTTTGGAGGATTTGTCCACGGTCCATGAGTATGACTTCGGTGCTCCTACATATGTTACCTTGGTGAGATGGTGTCGCCACGATTGTAGGCCTAGGTCGAAGAGTGAGAGGGTGTTTATCTCGGGCCCGTGGAAGATACTGGAGGTAGGCACATATACTTCCTTTTTCTTTTACACATGCATGCTTTTCAGGAGAATTGCAGCTTATCATTTTTTTTTTTGCTTGTATGGCAGCTGTGGTTTTTTGAGTATTTTCCCACTTTTGGTCCTCATCGTCCTGGTTTGAGAATGTTCCCACTAGGTTCATGGTGGATTGGTAGAGATAACAACCCCTTTACCTCTTTGGAGCATTTCCGGGCTATCTTTGAGAGTCATGTTGCGTCTAAGGTAGGTTGCCTCCGATTTGCATGTATAAATATTTTTTGATTCATTTGGTGTGAATGAACTTTGATCTGGTAATCTGCAGGTGTCGCGGACTGCGTTCAACGGTACTCCCAAGGTTCCGCCCCATATTACCATCGAATCCTTTAGGGTATCCTCCTTGTGGGTGGTATTTGAGGGGCCATTTGGCTTGGTGTGGTACTTGGGGGATCGCTTGACTCGACTGGTCTATCCTGCCTTGGGTGGTCATTTGGTTCCGAAGGACCCTCCGATGACCATGTTCTACCTGTGCAGCCTGAGCGTGGAGGACTTGAGGGTCGTGGCTCGTGGTATGGCGGCCACGGAGTTTATTAAGCTGGAGATCGCTGGTTTGGATCGTACGGCTGTGTACCTGGCCTATTGTTTGGGTTGTCTGATGCCGGACCTCACTTCTGAGGTAAGAAATTTTTTGTGCCCTTTTCAGCTATACGTGTGATATACTGACTTTTGTGTCTTGTTGGCGGATCGATTGGCTCCTCGGCGTCCCAGGAGGTCCCATTCCAGAGTTCCTCGCGTGACCTTGCCGAGCAATGAGGTGAGGTACATTGGTGAGAGTGGGGGACGTATAGTAGAGGAGTTCCCTCTACATACTGCTGATGGGGAGCCCGTAGAGGGCTTACCCTTGCCTTATGGTTGTACGGGGGTACGTCTTTTTCATCCCTTCTAGTGTTTTGTGTTTACTTTTGAATGCTGACTCTATTTTTTGTTTGTTCTTGTAGCTGAACCGGGAGCAGACCTCTCAAGTCTTCAAGCTCATCCACCTGTTGAAGAAAGACTATAGTTGGGTGATGGGCAAAGGGAAGAGTTCTCGGTCTAGGACAGTTGATGTAAGTAGACTATCATCCTTTGTTTAGCTAAGTGAAGTGCTTAACTTAACATCTCGTTCTTGATTATTTGCAGATGTCGCAGTCTTCGTCTTCAGTGGGACCTCCACATTCTTCCAGTACGAGGGTCTCTTCGGCGAGCAAGCCGTCTATTGCTCGTTCACCTCCCGTGCCTGTAACCAGACCTCCTGTTGATGAGGCGCCCAGACCTTCTATGCCGCACATTCCCGTGCCTGAGATGTTTTCTTCAGCGGGTTTGCAGCCTTCCTTTGGTAGTAGGCCTGCTGTTACCCCTATGGCCGGAGGTTGGGCGAACGCCTCTGGATGGGATGTGCCTCATACTGGGCCTTCGTATCAGGACGTGGCTATGGACTTTACCACTCAAGCCACCGAGAGCTTCTTCGCAGCGGGGTTTCCGGAAGGTACCTCCATGCATGCACCAGCATATGATAGACAGGATATGCGGCCGAACAACAGCAGGCCCATTTATAGCTCGTTTAGTGCTTAGGGCTCCTTCCATTATTCGACTGGGAACTATGGCCAGGGACCGTCCGTTGATGAAGAGGCTGACAACAATGGCGATGATGACTCCGGTTGAGCTGTGTAGGACCATTTTGTAAACATTGGCCTTGAAATTTTGAACTCCTATTTTTATGCATTTTGTATGATATGTATGATTTGATGACTCGATTATGCCCGTCTGATCTCTAAGTATGCAATGTGTTATGTAGTAAAGAGTAGGCCACAATTTAGGGAATAGAATAAGAAAAAAGGTAAAAATTGCAAGAAAAAGCAAAAATTACACATATTATACCCCCTAAAAAAAAGAGAGTATCGGTTTTTGTAAATCCGTTGTGCGTATAACCAACTGGGCTTAAACCGAGCGGAAGTGATCAAGTGGGCGGGTTGGAGCGAAAGGAGAAAAATTAACTGGGCCAGGGTCAGGGCCGCTAGCGGCGTTGGGCTGGGCTGCTAGCGGCACTTGGCTGAAGATGAGGGCCGCTAGCGGCCCTGGCCAGAGCCGCTTACGGCGCTGGTTTGGGCTTTTTCGTGGATTTTTGACTTTCCTGATTTTTTTTTTCGGGATGCTTGATGTTGTATCACTTTTCAGACTTTAGCTCTCTCAAATTTTCCAAAACTTCTACCATGGTGAAATCCTTTGAAAACCTGTTTGATGCCTGGTGCAAAAATCTGACCATAGGAGATAAACTTGAACTGGCTTCGTTCCATGTTTCTACCTTATTGGCCTTAAGACCTACCAAAATATTGTGGCCCCTTCTTCGATCTGCTCTGAATTATTGGGACCCCGAGTTGCACGTTTTCCGTTTTGGTAATTCTGAATTATGCCCTCCAGTTGAAGAATTTGCTGCACTTACTAATATGTTTGACGTTCTTCCCCCAACTGTGCCTTATTTAAGAGATGGTTTTAGTAGTTAGTACAGGAAATCCTTAGGCTTGTCATCTGTCGAAGCCAAAAGCATGATTCTTGGTGTCGATGTGGACTTAGTTCAACTCTGTGAAAAGATTGCTATTTCTTCCGAAAAGGATGCAATATTTAGGCGTTGCCGCCAACATGCTTTTGTACTTTGCCTGTTAAACTGCCTACTGTTTGCTAATGCAGAGTCTTCCAATTTGGGTAGAACCTCGTTGTTGTGAGTAGTGAATCAAATGGCTGAAGGGCACTCTCTATTGCATATGGTTGTAGGGGAAACTATTATAGGGCTTGATAGGTTGAAAATCTCACCTCACGAAACTTTTTCTGGCAGCCCCCTGCTACTTCAAATCTGGTTATGTGAGCATCTGAGGTTGATAGAGTCGCCAGAGAAGATGATAGCTCGCACCCCTCGAGTCCGGTCAAAGAAAACTTATACCGCTGCTAGTTTCTTGGTTAGGAAAAGGCTATATGGTGAAAAGACCCTTGCTGAATGGGATGCCTTTTTCCGTGCAGGATCTGTTATTCGTTGGCATGTGACCTGGTGGAGCTTGACCTCTTTGGTGGCTTATGATAAATTTATCCCATAGTGGGTCTGTACAGGAGTACTTTCTTCTTTCCTTCTAGGGTTATGAGACAATATGGGTTGAAGCAGGTTATCCCTTACGAGACCACCTACCTTGGCTCTGACCACCGGATTTGCTGAGGATTGGGGAAAATATTGGCGTAGCCGAGATCGCTGGACTGTAACTCGGGTGATTGCCCCGACTCAAGTTTCTGAGACCTACTTGAACTGCTTTCCTGCAGTGATGGAGAAGCGAGACGAGCCCTTCGTCATGAGGAGTGGGACCAACTAAAGCCTAAGTATGACTCAAGAACAGGAAGCAAGAAAAGGAAGGGAGAGCCTTATGAGGAAGGCTACCACATACTGAAAAGAGGCAAGCCCCCAGCTCAAGGAAGCGATCATAGGTCGTCCTCAAGCCAGGGTATTTCAAAGAAGAACTCTTCAACGAAGCCTTCTAAAGGGAAGAAGGTTTAAAGTAGTTTTTAAAAAAAGGTAATAGGAATTTGTTTAGCTTAAACTCTTGTAGTTGCACTGCTTTTTTTTTGGACCTTAGGAAGTTTAAGTTTTTGCAATGTAAGCTTATTCGCTCAGTTTGAATAAAGATTATCCCTTTTAAATGAGTTGAATGGACTTTTGGATTGATTTTGGTCGGGCCCCTTAAAAGGGTTACCTACGTATCCAGTGTGGAATCAGGTCAGCGTAGTTCGTTCAATTTGTGCATGTCTTTTTCTTTTTTTTCTTTTTTTTTTTATTTTTAAAAAAGACGTAGCACTTCTTCAGTTGGTCCATGTTGGTGAGCTGACTGAACTCGATGCCATCAATGTCCATGATGAATGAACCGGACCAATTGGGTCGAAACTTGACTCTGGGGTCGGTAACTGGGGCATGCAATTCTTTCCAAACTAAGTCTCCTTCCTTCAGATTTCGAGGTCGAACCCTTTTGTTGAATGCTCTTGCCATGCGTTGCTGGTACATGTGGGAATGGTCTAGGGCCGTAGGCGCTTTCATCTGTGAACATAAGTTCCTCGTAACGGGCTTGTAACCATTGTGTTTCGGGAATTTCACCCTCTAAGGCTATGCGCGTGGAGGGTAGTTGAGCTTCTATGGGTAGCACTGCTTTCATTCCGTAGACCAGGGAATAAGGTGTCGCTCCTGTGGAGGATCTTATGGATGTCCTATATCCAAATAGGGAAAACGGGAGTTTTATGGGCCCATCTTTGTAGTTTTCTATCATCTTTTCAATTATAGTCTTGAGATTTTTGTTGGCGGCTTCCACTGCGCCGTTGGTTTGGGGACGGTAAAGGGATGATTTGTGGTGCTGAATTTTGTAGGTTTTTAGGAGGGTGGTTGTTTCAGCTTTGAAATGGGATCCATGGTAACTAATAATTTCATGTGGAACGCCGTATCGGCAGATGATATTATTCCTTATGAATTTGGACACTTGGTTGGTGGTGAGGATGGCATAGGATTGGGCTTCAACCCATTTGGTAAAATAGTCTTAGTCTATGACTACTAGGATGTATTCATGTCCTCCCGAGCCTTTTGGGGTGATTTTACCAATGATATCTATTCCCCACACGAAAAATGGCCAAGGGGATTTGAAGTTGTGGAGCTTTGAGGGTGGCATATGCTGCAGGTTGGCATATATCTAACACTTCTTACATTTCTTGAATAGTCGTAACAATCCCTTTCCATAGTTGTCCAGTAGTATCCCAGTCGTAGGACCTTTCTAGAGAGCATTCGATCATTCATGTATGGTCCGCACACACCATTGTGTACCTAGTCCATGATCTCTGCGGCTTCTTCGGCATTCACGCATCTGAGGTTGACCCCGTTGTGGGACTTCTTGTATAGAACCCCCTTGTATAATATGTATTGTGCCGCTAAGAGACGGATGGCCTGTTGAGCTCTTATTGGCGCGTCTTGAGGGTATATTCCTTTGGTGATGTAATTGAAGACGTCTTGGTACCAAGGATCTTCTTCGATCGGAGACAGGGTCAGATCCGTGCCGAGGTTGTTGCAGAAAGCGGGTTTGCTTCTTCTTTGTATACAAACCGGCATCATGCTGACTGGGTCGGGTATGATAATCAAGGATGCTAATTTGGATAGAGCGTCTGCAAATTGATTATCCTCTCGGGGCAGGTATGTGAAATCTACTTCTTGAAAGTTGTCAAGTACTTTATCTAAAAATTCCTAGTAGAGTGCCAGGTTTTCGCTGGGAACTTTCCATTTCCTGGAGACTTGATTGATGATTAGTAGAGAATCCCCGTAGACTTTGAGTATCCGAATGCCCAGGCCTACGGCTACGTAGACCAATAATACAAGCTTCATATTCGGCTGCATTATTAGTTACAGGGAAGTCCAGTTTTACTGAGATGGGAGTGTGGGCTTCATCCGGAGATACCAGAAGTACTCCTGCGCCATAACCTTTTTGGTTGGATGCCCCGTCAAAGTACATTTTCCAACAATTTTCTTCAATTAAGGCCACGTCCTCATCGGGGAAGTCATATTGCTCGTGCTCCTTGGCGGTGTGAGTGGGGTGCTCGGCCAAGTATTCAAAAAGTGCGTGTCCTTTGATGGTCATTGTGGGATCAAACTTGAGATCAAATTCAGACAACTGAACCATCCACCTTGCAATCCTCCCACTTAGGACTGGCTTCTCGAAGATATATTTGAGGGGATTCATCCTTGACGTTACTAGTACGGGGTGATTGAGCATGTAGTGTCTGAGCTTCTTGGTGGCCCAGACTAGAGCTAAGCGGGTCTTTTCAAGGCTTGAGTATTTGGTTTCATAATCGATGAATTTCTTGCTCAAGTAATATATAGCTCGTTCTTGGTCTTATGGCCTGGGCTAGCATAGCCCCCATGGCTGTGTCGGTTACTGTCAAATAGAGGATCAAAGGTAGACCTTGCTTGAGAGGAGCAAAAATAGGTGGGTTGGCTAGATAATATTTGATGTTGTCAAAAGCTTCTTGACACTGGTCATCCCATTCAATTTTGACCCCCTTCTTCAACTTCTTGAATATAGGTTCGCTTGTTATGGTGAACTTTGATATGAATCGATTAATGTATTGAAGACAACCGAGGAACCCCCTAATTTCTGTCTCATTCTTTGGTGGAAGCATTTCAACTATCGCTTTGATCTTGGATGGATCAATTTCGATTCCCCTTTGACTGACTACATAACCCAACAGCTTTCCTGACGTGACTCTGAATGCACATTTTTGGGGATTCAGTCGGAAGTTATATTTGCGTAGCCTTTCAAAGAACTTGCGGAGTGCCTGGACATGCCCGTCCCGGTGCCTTGACTTCACAATCATATCATCCACATAGACTTTGGCTTCTTTATGCATCATATCATGTAACAAAGTTGTGGCGGTCCTTTGGTAAGTTGCACCTGCATTTTTTAAACCAAAGGGCATGACACTGTAGCAATAGGTTCCCCAAGGAGTTATGAACGTTGTTTTGCTCATGTCTTCTTCAGCCATCTGAACCTGATTATATCCTGCGTAGCCATCCATAAATGACAACAGGGCGTATTCAGATGTGTTATCTACCAAAAGGTCAATATGGGGTAAAGGAAAATCATCTTTTGGGCTAGCTTTGTTGAGGTCCCTGAAATCGACGAGCATTCTGATTCGGCCATCCTTATTCGGTACTGGAACCACATTGGCGATCCATTCAGGATAGTCTGATACCACAATAAATCCAGCGACAAGTTGTTTTTGTACCTCTTCCTTTATTTTCAGCGCCAATTCTGGTTTGAGGCGCCGTAGCTTCTGCTTAACTGGTTTAGCGTCAGGGTATAAATGGATTTTATGTTCGGCTATGCTTCTTTCAATTCCTGGCATGTCCTCGTAAGACCAAGCAAAAATTTGTGTACAGTTTCAAAAGTTCAACGAATTGCTCACGTTCCTGTTCAGTTAGGGATAGTCCAATTCTTACTTCACGAGGTTCGCTTTCATTGCTTAAATTAATTAACTCTGTTTCCTCCACAATGGAGATCTTTTGTTCATGATTGATTACTGCTTTTAGCAGATTTTTAGGCAACTCAATTTCATCATTGGGTTTATCAATAGCTAAACAAGGCGAAAAATAAGCAGAAGGATTCTTCATTTTATTAGAATTGAAAACAGCAAGAAAGGGATCTGAAATTCCCCCCACATTGACACTATACTAAGGAAAAGAAAAGGGGACATTCCCTGTTACTAACTCATCCTTAGGACCTAAGCTAGACACTGACTCTAATTGAGACTCGGAATCAGATTCTTCCATCATCGGTCCTTCCCAGTAGATATCTTGACCTTTCGTCCATTTGGGCTAGTCCAGCTTACTTCTTTGCGCCATCCCATCGTGACATCTTCGGTAGTATATATTAGGTCCGCAGGATTGAAGTTGCAATCATTGAGAGCCATTACCTCTTCATTCATCCAGGAGTTTCAGCCATCCTAGTTTCTTGGCCGAATAAAAGACCTAGCAGCTGGTTACCTGGTGCTTTGGTCCAATCTGGACTTGCCGGTTTTGAGGGGTGGTGTGCCTCCTCGTCTAACTGATTGCAGTCTTGGAAAATTTCAAACCCGGGTGTGTGACCTTGGCTTCTTCGTCATAGTACGGCTCGGGGAAGCCGTAGTATGGGCAATAGTCCCGTTCTGTGATTAACTGTCCATTCAGTGTGCGGTTGTAAGGGAGCATGACTTGTTTTCCCTTAAACTGTTTCCTTTGTTTCAAAGCCTGATCATGGATTTCTTTGTCAGTAGGTTTGTAACCAAGGCCAAAGGAGTTGTTTTTGGCTTCGAATTTGAAGTTGGTGAGCCGTTGTCCATTTCTTCCCAAACCCATACTGGGTATGTACCCTTTCTTTTTGAGAAAACCATTAACATGAGGGTTCGAATATGGTATGAATGGTGCTTGATCTATTTCGAGCACGTTGACTTCAAGCTGCGGCTCATACTGTCGTACTGTGATCTTGAATATGTGATATTTTGGGGGACAAATGGCTCCGGAATTAATGACATATTGGATGTCATACTTTAAACGGTAGCACTGTTCGGTGAGGTCACTAAAGCATTTATGATATCTCCAATAGAGGTAATGATCTTCCTCTTCTGGCCAAACTCCTTCCAAGAATTGCAGATCTCCGTGGCGAAGTAGAGTTGTCATGACATCATGAATAGGTACCGCTAGTGGCGTGAATTCATGGGTAGGAATGTTTGATCTTTCCCTGGATAACCAATGATGCGCGGGCCACATAGTCCCTTCATCAATGAAGGCTTGAATCTTGTCTCTTAGATTCCCGCAGTCATTGGTGTGATGTCCGCAGGCTCAGCAGTATTCGCAATAAACACTTGGGTTTCCGTTTCCTGGGACGAGTTCGTAGGTAGGGCCTACCGAATGCATGTAGCCATATGCCCTCATTTGTTGAAAAATGCGTTCTTCAGACCAACGGGGTTGCCCTTGATTAAGAACGACCTTGTCACCTTCTAGTGCCCTGATTCTTTGCTCTAACCCAACAACCATTTCCTGTAGCCTTTTGATCTCTGAGTGGTAGATAACTATATATTGGGTTAGGTGCTCAATATCGTCTTGTGCTTCAACAAGGGCCTGGATTGGCTTGTCTGTGCTTCTGTACTCAACTAGGCTAGGGGTTTCATCAAGATCAAGGCCTACTTGGATTTTGGCCTCTCGGAGTGATCGGTCTAATTGTTCCCCTAAGTCAAGGGATTCATCTTGAGCATCAAGTACCGATTCTCTTCAAGCTTCGTGGATTGGATATGCAGTTGTCACAAAATGAGTTTTGATATTCTTAGCACTCTGGCCCATTTCTGACCTTGGCATGAGGAGAGATTCTTTCTGTGTATCTTCATCTGAGGAACACTTGCTGGACCCTGACATGATCTGAACGAGTAGATGACCATTTAGAATAAAAAAGACAACGAGACTCTCATCTAAAAAAGGCGGACCCACACATAGAAGAACACACATTGTCCTAAAGAAAAGATCCTTAAGCCTAAATGCCCTAAATACTTCTCTAATATCAAAGGAAAAATAAAGTCAATGAACGAAAATAAGAAAAATAGAAAAGGACGGACCACCCTATTTTTATTTTTTTTTCTAGACTCAAAGAAAATGAAAAATGGGATAAAAATAAATAATAAAAAAAAGAATTTCGGTCTTCTTCTTTTTTCGCAAATATTTTTTTTCGGCGGCTTTTTTTCTTTCGCCGTTTTTTTGCTTTTGTTTTTTTTTTTTTGACCGAATCTGGATTACATCAAAAAAAAAAAAAGAAATAGAAAAAGGGAGAGGGGAAATTGGAACAACTGACTCTTTGGTCTTAAGAAATTGTTCATGACTTTTATATAATATATCATTGGGAAAAATATGAGTGTTCATTGAATTGAATTCTCGCACCGTTTTTGAGCATTAGGAACTAGCTAGAAAATAAAATAAAAGACTCTTAGCACGTAAGTACATGTCGGCACATAGTCACGACATTCAAGCATTCAGGCAAGCATTACAACGATGCAGTTTACAGGTAAACATGTGATCAGACGGGCATTACAACGACACATGCACAACAAGCAAGCGAATGCACGAATGTGGGCTAGAGGCTTTTGGCTCCTGTGAGGTCAGCACGATAAATTACAGTTTCCGCTCCGTGGATGGTCGACACATCAATTGTAATTCTTTTTCGCCAACAAGAGTCGATAAGTCATGGGTTACGAAGCATCGGTTTGCACGATAGGACAACTGTATATTCCTTTAGATACACGAGTTGTCTACGAGTTACAACATAAACTTCCTCGAGGGTCGATGAGGGTCAAAAGGTTGTGCCAAGGCACATGCAAATGATGCAATATATGGAACATGTAATTAAACAATTAAGCAAACTTGACTTTCGAGTCTTACCCTCTTAAATAAATCCCTAGTGAAGTCGCCACTGTAAGGACCCGGGATTTTCCATCTGCTCCAAGGAGTGCGTCCTTATAGAAAATTTGTAAGCTGGAGGCTTTAGATAAGTTCAAGGGACCATCGAGTTAGAAAAGATTTTGTAAAGACTTGAATTGAAAAAAAACCATGAAAGAGGTCACAAATCTGCTATCGGCGTTTTATCGAAGGGACAAACCAAAGGGACAATCCGAAGGGACAATCCAATAGCGCGATAAGTGAAGTAATCATGTTATTAGAAAGACTCCCACTCATATAGAAAGAATGAGTACCCAAGAATAAAGGGTTCGAGGGAGAAGGTACGAGGTGGGAAGGTGTTAGGCACCCAACTCGCCCGTATTATGACGACCTCTACTAACTCAAGTTTGCTTAATAATTTAAAGACATAATTCCCATGCAAAACCGGATTAACAACCTAGACTTAGACCATTAATTGGTTCATCACAAGCATCACAACATTTACTTTTAACCCTTGGCTAGACATGCATTCGATTGGCAAATTGAGCATTACGACGACTAGACATGCTTGGAAGGACAATATTTAGTAAGCAATAAAAGACTTTTACTAGCATGATATCTACATTATGACGACTAGAAATAAACAATTACGCAAGTAATTTAATTTGAGCCCTCAGGAGTTAGTACCTGAACTGTAGGCTATATTTGACAAGAATAGTAAAGACAAGAACTCAAGTTTGGAAGAAAGAAGGGGAAGCTCGGTGTCAATACTCCCGAGAATAGAGGTTGTCAACTGTAGACTATGTGTTTTGAACTGAGGGAGGAGGATTGTATTTATAGGCGTGGGAAGTAGGGTTGGATGGGTGAAAAGGAGCAGAAAATCGGATTTAGGCTGAAAAAATAACCGGGCCTGGAAGTTGGTTCGGGGCCGCTAGCGGCTCAAGTCAGGGCCGCTAGCGGCTATGGTGAGCGCCGCCAGCGGCACTGGATTTTATTCCAGGGCCGCTGACGGCTGTGATGAGCCAGCTAGATGTCGTCATAATGACGACATCCAGTCTATTTTAATTTTTCGGATGAATTTTGTATTCCGAAAAATATGAAAAGACTGTTTTACCCTTGGGCGGTAAAAGACAATTCTACCCCCGGTTCGCAACTCGGCGACCGGGAGTCGGAAAAAGTCATGAGAGGTGTCGTTGGAAAGCTCTTGAACGGGGCTTTTGAATGGGACCGGGATAAAGGAGTGATCGAGGAAAAACCTGAGACCTTATCTTACCTATTAAAGAAAAAATAGCGTTCAAGTTTATAAATACTCCTTTCATCATCCGGCTTTGGCGGAGAAATCTGAAGACGCTTTTTTGGCGTCTACAGTTGCAAGTGCATCCTTTGTGTTTCTCTAGACGCCCTTAGGTTTAGTCGAAGGAGGAAAGGTTATCTTATTCCCTTGGCTGATGACGTCCCTTCTGACCCTCTGACTCTTGAGGCTCGGAAGGCTGAGGCGCTGGCCACTAGGAAGCGACATCGAGCTCGCTTTGCTTCTGCTTGCGAGAAGATGATTTGGAGGAGCTGACCATCGAGCTTAAGGAGCCCGAGTCGAGGGTAGAGGCCATCAAGCAAGACATCAAGAGTGAGACTGCTCAGATGGCATCTATTCGCAAGGATGTTGCCTTTCACAAGACTGCCTCTATGAAGGCCAGCGGCCAGTATACTCTTTTTGAGGAGCGCGGTCACCTTCTTGAGGAGCAGGGTCGCCAACTTGCTCTCGAGCCTGCCCCTCGATAGGGTTTTTTTTAGTCTAGCACTTTGCCTTTCTCTTTTTTTTTTTCTTTTTTTTTTTTTTTAATGATGATTTTGGCCTGTTGAGGCCTGTAAATTTTTCGAACTTGGCCTTATGAGGCCTGTACATTTTGGGCAATTGATGAAATGAAGTCGACTTTTTGCTAACTTTTATTTCTGTTCGCCTGTCGTTTGTTTGAATGAATTGCAGCACATGAATCGTACGCTTTATTTTTGTAAGGTCCTGGCTTGGCCAATCGACCTTTTGTACTATCTTTATGCGAGGCTTTAAGCCCGATTGTTACACGAGGCGTTGGCCTGGTGTGCCTGTCCACAAGACATAAAGCTTGTGTCAGTAGTCGTAGGATTTTGCGCACAAGACGTAAAGCTTGTGTAGAGGCTAGGTTCGTCGACCTATTCTGCCCGCAATTAGAATTAGGCCGTGTGGACCTTGTAAGGCTAAGATCGTTGGATCAGCTGAGCCTGATGTAAGGCTTAGGTCGTTTGACCAGTTTAGCCCGATTTCTGATGGCTAGGCGCATAATGGTTTAGAGTAGGGTTGTCAAAATATCAGATACTTTGCCCCCCATTATGTGTCTATGCCTTCGATCGATGTATGATATATTGACCGACGAGCTGGTTATGGTCTCAAAACGCATATGTGTATGCCCCGAGCTCGTTGGTTAATTAATTTTCTTTGAAGAATCAAATAATTAATAGTCGTGTGGACAAAAATTTTGACAGAAGATGTTGTAGGGTTCGCACCCGTTTGTATTGATAGAGGTATTGTTTGGGTCCTCACCCGTTACAGAGATCGATTTTTGAAGGGATCGCCTAACACTTTACAACTTGGACAATTTTGATGGGATTGCCAAAAAACCCTTTGATGTATTAGACAATTTTTGAAGGGACTTGTGAACCTTGAAAAAGGATAAACAATTTTTGAAGGGATTTGTGAACCCTTGGGTCGATTTTTGCTGGGATTCGCCAACCCATTTGTGCTCGATTTTGGGGGTTAATCGGCCAACCCTTTTCAGATGTGGAATTTCCTCAGGTTGTTGAGGTTCCACGCCCATGGCAATGGTATGTCATCCATATCCTCCAGTCGATACGTCCCAGGTCGAATGACCCTAGTGATCTTGTATGGTCCCTCCCAGTTGGGAGTTAGCTTTCCTTGTTCAGCTTGTTTACCTGTACTTTCGATCTTTCTCAGTACTAGGTCACCAGCTACCATGTGTCTTCCTCTCACCCTCATATTGAACTGCCTTACCAGTTGGTTTTTGGCTATTTCCATCCTTAGGAGGGTGTCTCCTCTGGTTTCGGGTAGTAGGTCGAGGTTAAACTTCAACTGTCTTTCATTTTCGTCGGGTCATACGAGATTAACCTCGGAGATGGGGTGACTAGTTCAATGGGTAGGACCGCCTCTAATCCGTACACTAGTTTAAACAGGGTTTCGCATGTGGAATTTTTTTTGGTGGTTCTTATGGACCATAGGACCTCGTAGAATTTCTCCTCCCACAACCCCTTTGCTGCATCTAGTTTGCGTTTCTGCCCACTGAGAATGATCTTCTTTGCAGCTTCCGCTTGACCGTTAGAATGGGGTCGAGCTATAGCAGTAAATCAAGCTCTCACCCCCAGATCTGAGAGGTATGTCTTTAGATCGGTGTTTTCGAATTGAGGCCCGTTGTCGAATATGACCCCTCGAGGGACACCAAATCGAGTGATTATGTTTTCCCAGATGAATTTTTCTCACGTCCCTTTCCTCTATGCAACGTAGAGCCTTTGCTTCTATCCACTTGGTGAAGTAGTCGATAGCTACTACCAAGAACTTAAACTGCCCTGGCGCCTCAGGGAACGGGCCCAGAATGTCCATTCCCCAAAGGTGGGATGGGAGAGGTTCTAGGATGGGTGATAAGTTGATCGCTGGTTGTCACTGTACCGCAGCATGCATCTGGCCTTTCCTGCACCGGGTTACCAAACCTAGTGCATTAGACTGCATGGTCGGCCAAAATTACCCGGTCCTTAGAACCTTTCTTGCCAATGCCCTCCCAACTATGTGAGATCCGCACATGCCACGTCCAGGATGTCAGCTCCTTCGGAGGGTGTAACACATCGGAGCAACGACTGATTGAAAGCTTATTTGTATAATATGCCGTCGACCAAAATGAACCACTTGGCACATTTCTTGACTTGACAATTCTCCTTTTCATCCTCTGGTAGGACCCCATCTTTGAGGTAACCGACTATGGGATCCATCCAAGTTTCTGACCTATCAAGCAGGTTCACTTCTTGAGTCCTGGTGATGCTTTTTTCTCTGAGGACTTCCAAAAATATCAACCTGGGGAGGCCATTAATGGCCGAACTTTCTAGTTTAACAAGTGCATCTGCCTGCTGGTTTTCTGATCTCAGCACATATTTGATCGAAAATTCCTCAAACTTGGAAATTTTTTCCTTGGCCCTCTGCAGATAGGCCTTCATTGATTCTTCTCTTGCTTCGTAATCCCTGTGATTTGGGACACGACCAGTTGTAAGTCCATAATGACTGATACTCTCTGTGCCCCTGCTATTTTTGCCATTTGGAAGCCATCTAGCAAGGCTTCGTACTCTGCTTCGTTTCTAGAGGCAGAGAATTCAAACTAGAGGGCGTATTCGAATATGCCCCCTTCAGAGTTTCTGAGGACCAGACCTGCTCCATTTCCGTTGCAACAGGATGATCCGTCAATGGCCAATTCCCATTGTGTCTACCATAACACGGGTTCGAAGCCATTTCTACTGCGAAATCTGCCAACGCTTGCCCTTTGATGGCTCGTCGAGGTTCGAACTCTATTGAGAATTCGCCCAATTCTGTGGCCCATGGTTTCAGCCTTTCGGCCCTTTTCGGACTTTTCAAGACCGTCTTCAGTGGTTGGTTGGTGAGGACGATGATTTCATACGAACAGAAATAGGGTCTTAGTCGACGAGCATTGATGATTAATGCCAACGCAAATTTTTCGATGTCGGGATAGCGGGTCTCTGCGTCTAGCAGGAAATGGCTTATAAAGTAGATCGAGTGTTGCACCTTGTCTCTCTCGCACACCAGGGTTGTGGCCACTGCACGATCAGACACTGCGAGGTAGATATAGAATTTTTCCCCGACCTCTGGGCTCACCATTCTCGGTACCTCCTCTAGGTATGCTTTCAACTTTTCAAAGTCTGCCTGAGCTTTGGCCGACCATTCGAATTTTTCCTTGTTCTTAATAGCCTTGAAGAACGAAGTGCATCAATCGGCCGATCGTGAAATGAAGCGACTGAGAGTTGCGATGCAACCTGTTAAGCGTTGCACATCTTTCAAACATCTTGGTGGTTGCATATCGAGCGCGGCCTGTATTTTTTCAAGATTGGCATCAATCCCTCATTGGCTGATCATGAAGCCCAACAACTTTCCTCCTGGAACCCCGAATACACACTTCTTGGGATTGAGCTTCATGTTGTGTCGTCGGAGTGCATCAAAGGTTTCTTTCAGGTCTGAATGGTGGTTGGCGCTTCTTTGCTTTTGACGACCATGTCGTCCACATATGCCTCCACACTTCTCCCCAGTTGTGGAGAGAACACTTTCTTGACTAGTCGCTGATATGTGGCTTCTGCATTCTTGAGGCCGAATGGCATCATATTGTAGCAGAACACTCCGACGTCAGTAATGAATGCAGCCTTTTCTTCATCTTCTTCTGCCAATCTTACTTGATGATACCCCGAGAAGGCATCCATGAAGCTTAGGAGCTCGTGGCCAGCAGTAGAGTCGATCAGTTCGTCTATTCGCCACAGAGGAAAGTCGTCCTTGGGACAAGCTTTGTTAAGATCTGTGAAATCCACACACATTCTCCACGTTCCGTTATACTTCTTGATCAACACTACGTTGGCCAGCCATTCTGGGTAGAGGCACTCCCTTATGAATCCTTCTTTCAATAGCTATTGAACCTCGGACGTTGCCGCCTTGCTTCTCTCCTTCCCCATCTCCCTCTTTTTCTGTTTTACTGGCTTAAAGCCAGGTCGTATTCCGAGTTTATGGATGATTAGATCACCATTTATCTCTGGCATGTCAGATGGAGAGAATGTGAAAACATCGGTGTAGTCTTAGAGGAGCCCTGTAATCTCTTCCTTCTGGGGTTCTGCCAAGTCTGCCCCGATGTAGGTAATTTTTTCTGGAAGCTCTTTGCACAAGCTCATCTCCGAAGTCTCCCTCGAAGGTTCTGGTCGATCTTCAGGCTCTGGTTTTGCCTCGATGTGGTCGGCTAGGTATATCTCTAGGAGCATGCACCTAGTCATTTTTCTTTTTCCTTCCCTTATGCTCTTTCTTTTGGCTCTGGCGATCTCGACAGAGGTAGGGACAACAGTCAGTGATGTCCCAATCTCCTGTGCTATGACCACCGACTTTATAGGCAACAAAGGAAGGTCCTCTTCTTCTTCAGAGTCGTGTTTTTTGTCGTCGAGGCAGTCCACATACGATTTCCTAGCTGTTTTTTGGTCGCTCGCGACCTGCCCGATCAGACCATTTCCACGGTCAAATTTCATGATCAGCCAAGTCATGTGGATAACAGCATTGATGGCGGCCAGCGTTGGCCGGCCGATGATAGCGTTGTACGCCAGTTTTGTATCGACCACCAAGAACTCGATAATTTGTCTCCTTCGTGCTCCCTTTTCTCCAATGCGGTCGGGGAGAATGATTGTGCCTATTGGGTAAAATTTGTGTCCACCAAAACCAAGGACCGGTAGTGATACCGGGGTTATCTTGTCTTCACTGTAACCCAATCGTCAAAGGCATTTATAGGTGATGATATCAGCTGAAATCCCCGTATCAACGAGGACTCGCTCGGTGAGCAAGCCAACAATCTTTAAAATCACCACCAATGGGTCATCGTACGGATAATGGAGTGCACGGGCGTCCCGTTCATCAAAGGTAATCGGTGGGACTCGCCCACAGCTGGGACCCCTACAGCCATTACTTGTTCAGCTTTTTGATAGTGATCTAGGCATTGTTTCTTAGTCGAACCTCCGCCTCCCAGACCTCCGTAGATCATTTTGACGACGTTTGCCATGTCGTCTTCCTCGGATTTTTCTTCCTCAGCAACATCGGTCACCTTAGGCCTCTTGTAAACATTTTTTATTTTTCAAAAATTACTTTAACTTCCCTTCCTCGACTAGTTTTTTGAGATTCTTCACCAACTTCTGACAATCTTGAGTCGTCTGTCCCACGTCGTTGTGATATGCGCACCGGAGCTTGGAATTTCTCTCGGTGATATCCTAATGATAGGCGGTGGGACGTCGAGCAATTTTCTGTCCATCTTGTTATAGATGGTCTGCTGGTCCAGGCTGAATGGCCATTGATCATCGGAAGGGTCGGTCTTCCATCAATCACTTCTCTTAGGAGGAGCTCTTGTCACGGCCAGCGCCTCTGCAAGGCGCTTGCCTTTGTCAATTTTACTGTTTTTGCTCGACTTAGCTTCTGGTCTGTCTTTCCCTTGTTCGAACCATATCGACCGGACTGTTCTTGAGAGTTGGCGTAAGCCACGGTGAATTGTCTGACTTCTGGCAGGGTTAGGTAACCCTTCTCTTCTCGTTTCAAACCGATCTGGAACTTGAAGTGTGACACCTCAGTTAACCCAGACACAAAGGCCGCGCTGGCGAGCCTTTCGTCAAAGTCATCTGTTTCGAGGGTCTCGTCATTGAATCGAGCGAGGTATTCTTTCAAGCCTTCCTTCTTATCTTGTCTTAACTTGTAGAGATGCTCTGTGGTTTTTCTGTGTTGGATGTGGGCAGCGAAGTGATTTTTGAAACTCTTCTCCATCTGGGCCCAGGAGTGTATACTCTTGGGAGCGAGTGAGGAGTATCATCGGATGGTTAACCCCTTGAGGGTCATTGGGAAGTACCTATACAGAGCTGCATCACTCAATGTTTGATTCATCATCGTCGCCTTGTAGGCCATGACGTGATCCTGTGGATTTTGTGGAACCTCGTACTTGTCGATCATCGGCTTCAATTTTGATGGCATTGGTGCGGCTATGATATCATCGCTGAAGGGAGTCAGCCCGACCGCTGACTTTTCGCTTCGCATATTTGCCAGGGTATTAGATACCCCGACATTCCCGATAGTCACTGGACTTGGGATCTGAATGGTCGATGGATGGAGCATCGTTGTGGTACGAGGGACTTTGATCCTTGTAAGGAGTTCTTGATCCCTTCTTCGTTCATCCTCGTACCTTAGGTACAACTCCTTCAGTTTCTGCTCTTCGGCCTGTCGTTCGGCCTCTCTGTAATCGATTATATTTCGGAGAATGGCCTGAGTACGACTGGCTCCTTTTCGCTTTTCTTCTTCGTATAATTGGTACAACTCTTGGAACTGTAATTTCTCAGCCCGTCGGGCGTCTTCTCTCTTTCGTATGATAACTCTCAGGTCAGTACCATACTTGTTGGTTTCTTTCTGAGCCTTTTTCTTCTCGAGGAATTTCCTCAAATCATCCGAGTTAGTCGGGTGACTGGGAGATTTTCCACGGGCCGTCCTTGGCTCCCTTGATCCACCCGTACTACGAGTCGACCAGTTATCTCTCATAAAATGAGTAGTGAGGGATGGAGAAGGTTCTGGGTGAGGAGGAGGGTATCTGGTCTCCGATGGAGCCTTGCTACCCCCTCGTGAGGCTTCTCCTCTCTCCCGTTGTCGAGGAGGTATTATCTCCTTGACCAAGCATTCAAGGGTTTCCTTCATGGTATTTTACAGATCTCCCATGATCTGTTGCAGTTCACCCCTAGTGACGGGGACTTTCGGATTTCCGTGACTATGACTTTCATCCCCGACAGAATCGTGGGATACTTCGGGATTACGTATGGCTTCCACCTGGACCATGGGTTGTCTTTTTGTTGGATAAGGCGGAGTTAAAAGCTTTACAGTTAAGAGATCAGGAAGTTCGATAGAATCTGGTGTCTCTGGTCGTCCGCTCATACAACATCATGCACCTTCCCCACAGACGGTGCCAAATATTTTTCCCAATTTTAAGGCGGTCGAACACTGGGAAGGAGCTAAGATCTCGGTACGAGGGCGGTGTTGCCGACCACGCTTCTGATCGACCAAATTGTCCTGCATAAGACAAGCAAAGGTAAACTACCTCGGGAGGTTTGATGAGTGCATAATTAGTGTCATTTTCCTTGTCAAATGTGCACTCATTCTCGTTGTTCTGGAATAGGTTTTGTTGATTTTGAGTGGATTTTGATTTCTTCGGATAAGATTACACTTCTTGGGTGCTTTTGGTTTGATTGGGTTTATAGGATGCAAGTTGGAGCCAAATGAAGAAAAGAACGTGGCCGCGCACATTTTGAACTTGGAATCCGCGCGCCCACGCGGAAGGGATTGAAGTTTGAAGGAGAAGAGAACAACGTGGTCGTGCATAATTTGTACTTGGAATCCGCGCGCCCACGCAAGGGTGGCAACAACTTCATATTTCGCTCAAGATGTGTTCGCGCGGCCGGGCAACTTTTATGCACGAGATTCGCTCGCCCGGGCAAGCCTCCGACGAGAGTGGAATTCGAAGAGCCTTGCTTCTTCTATTTCTCTCCCTTGTCTCTCCTAATTCTGACTACTCCTATTTGAAGCCTATAAAGAGGCATAGAAAACAATCTCATACCATCTCATACTGTCATAGACTATCCATCTTATTGCTTTCTTAGATCATTAGAGAGAATTAGAGTTTCAAGTACTTAGATTATTGCTTTCAAACACTTGTTCGTTTTTCGGGTTTTGTATTTAGAGATTGAATTCAAGATTTTGGCAAATTATAACTGAAGCACTTCGGTTTACTTCTCATCTCTACTATCTCTTCCCTCCTCTCTTTGCTACTTAGTTTATGGTTGATTTTAGATTGAATTTACTTCGTTTCATTCTTGTTTATTCCATGTTTACCATGTTCTTGAATTCGTGTTTATTGTTCTCCATAGCCATGAGTAGCTAACTTCCCTATCTAGAGTTGATGTAGCCCTACTATAGTTGCTTGATGTGTGGATAATTTTGGCTAGCATGATTGTTGAGATATATTGCGATTGATTGTTTGTGCCCTAATCGTTCATAATTCTTGAGAGAGAATCTTGATTTATTTTGGGTGATTTATATATAATCGAAAGGGGAATATAAATTGCTTGACTTCAAACAATCATCGGTATTGTCTAATCACGAGAGTAGTTTAGATGATTCCGGGACTTTGGATTGAAATCGTTCTTTATGCTCTTAATGTTTGCTTGACTCCATCAGAATAGGTAGTTAAGTTTATATTGAGTTTGCCACTATTTCTTCGAGAGAAGGTTTAGGCTTCCATTATCCGTCCTTGCGATACTTGACATGACATGCTAGCTAGCTTTTTCCGTTGCATCAATAACTTCAGTTTGGTGAAATCAACTCTAGGACCTTTATCTTGATTGTTTAATTGTTATTGGAATTTTGTTTAATTCAATTGGATACGTTATAATCACCAACTCCTGTTTGAATCGCTTAGCTTGACAATTTAAGGAAAACTTAATACTTTGGAATCGTTAGCTCCCTGGGGATACGATATTTTATTACAACGATATAACCCGTGCACTTGCGGGCCTATCAGGGTCGACCCGAGAAGACCCCTCCGATGGTAAAGTTAGATGTCGGCTAGTACGAGAGGTACTTTAGGGTAAGAATGATTGATTTCTGGGCGTGGGGGTTGATAGAATGATTATGGATGGAATTGATAGCTTAAGGACGCAACGTCAGAGCGGAATGTCAGAGGATCTGAATGTCATCTCCTCCTTGCGTCAATCAGAATGAATGTTCTCTGAGAATGAAAAACTTACTTGGTCTTGAATTCTGTGCATGTATATATAGGGCAAAGGTCGCCTAGCTTCAACGAATGAACAGTAGCCACGTACCCTCGTCCGTACGTCTCCCTCCCTCAGTTGGTTAGAGAGGATGGTCACGTGAGTCTTGGTATGACCCCCTGGGAAGGCTCCACGTTGGGGGCAGTACAATTGATGTCGTCATCGTTGTCCTTGAGCCTTGGTGGAGTGGGAGCCAAGGAAATTACTCAAATCTTTCTAGGCATATTCGCGTAGTACAATTGCTAGCGTCACTTCAGTATTCTAGAAGCTTTTGAGGTCGATGCTTTGCATGGATTGACCATTTTGACTTACTGCATAGGCAGGCCGGCCGTTTGGTCGATGTGATTCTTCTCGGGTCTGAATGGGATATCGAGTGGTGCTTGAGGGGATCCTCGATTTGGGCTCCTTTTGGCGTAGGAGGTCAGCGCTTTGTGAGTTGGAGTGGATCTTGACCATGTCCTAGACCAAGATCTTGTCTTGAGAAAAGAGTAATGGTCGACTCTTTGACCATCTATATTTTTGGTACATCAGTAACATTAACATGATTTAACATATTAAAAAATTATTTAATCAATCTCAAATCACCAAAACAACAGATTATTCAACATAATCCTATAACTAACCAACACTAACAATAACATTAACATGATTTAACATAATAAACAATTATTTACTCAATCTCAAATCACCAAAACAGCAAATTATTCAACATAATCATATAACTTAGCAACATTAATAGCAACATTAACATTAATATAATTTAAAATATTAAAAATCATTTAATCAATCTCAAATCACCAAAACAAGAGATTATTCAACATAATCATATAACTTAATTAACCAAACAATAATATGGGTATAGAGAGAGAAGGCATATATATATATATATATATATATATATATATATATATATATATATATATATATATATATATATATATATATATATATATATATATATATATATATAGAGAGAGAGAGAGAGAGAGAGAGAGAGAGAGAGAGAGAGAGAGAGAGAGAGAGTACTTCCCTAATTTTTTGGTAAATCAAGGTAATCCCAAAATTGTTCTAGGATTAACAACTTCACCAAGGTAACATCCTTGTTGTCTTCCAGTTCCTTTTCTAAAGGACCCACACCGCAATCATCACTTCCATTGTCTTCCAAAGGTGGTGAGAAATTAAGATCTGGAGTTTTCAGATCTACTGGTTTGTGCTCCTCAAGAGGGGGGGGGGAGAACGTTTTGCCCGTTTTTCGCGCTGTTGAAGACGGATCAAACGGCGGCTCGTCACTTCTTCTTCTTCATGAGAGGGTCCCAATCGTGACTCATGGTATGTGTCTTCCACCACAAGAACATCTTCAACCTCAACAACCTCCTCAGGGCACGAGATTGGTACATAAGTGTTAAGCCATGAGTCATAATGATGATTCATGGAAATTTAGAGAAATCAGTGAAACCCTAAGAGAGAGAAAGTGAGATCGAGATGAAAAGAGTGAAACCCTAAGAGAGAGAAAGTGAGATCGAGGTGAAAACAGTGAAACCCCAAGAGAGAAAAAGTGAGATCGACATGAAAACAGTGAAACCCTAATAGAGAGAAAGTGAGATCGAAATGAAAACAGTGAAACCCTTAGAGAGTGAGTGAGATCGAGATGAAAACAGTGACATCAAGATGAAATTAGTGAGATCGAGAGAGTTTTTGTTTGAGATCGAGAATGAAGATTGAGAGAGAGAGAGAGAGAGAGAGAGAGAGAGAGAGAGAGAGAGAGAGAGAGAGAGGAATGAATGTGAATGGGGATGAAACCCTAAGAGAGATGATGATGAACTGTATGAACAATTCGGAAGGGGATGAATATGTGGTAGAGAACAGTCCAGAAGGGGTGGGTGGGGTTAATAATTGAAGAGATATTTTAGGGGTGAGTTGGACGATTTAGTGAGGGAGTGGGTGGGTGAGGGATAAATGAGGTGATTAATGAGGGAATGGGAGTGTGTTTTAGTTAATAAAATGTAATGGTGAAATTGTCTTTTACGGGTAAATTATTTACCAAACTGAGAAATGGTACTGTTTGTATGAAACAGTCATTTAGGCAAATGGGAGTGTTTGATAGGAACGGAGGGAGTAGCAAACTTAATTTGATTTTGCCTCCTGATGTTGTATCGATCATCTTCAGTTTTCAAATACCTTCTCATAAAATGGATGACGATTTGTTGAGACCGCCTCACAGGTAATGGTATCCTTTCCACTAAACCAGCAACCTTGCTTGCTCACGGTCTAGATTTGGTGAACTCATATAGGTGGTCTTTTGCTTGGATCTGGGCTCTCGATACTCCACCAAAGATGTGCGTCTTTGCCTAGCAAATTTGCCACAAATCTATTGCGACAAGGAGCATTCTCAATCGTAGAGGGATTCCCTTGGATGCTGGTTGCCCTCTATGCGGGTTTAATTTCGAAGATTTGGATCATCTTTTTTAGAATGTACCTCCTCGTGTCATGTTTGGTCTCACGCCTATGACTCGGGTTGGCTGGATTGTGTCCCTCTGGAACATAACCTTCTACCATGCCTTGCTCCGCCATTCTAGAGATTGTTCGATGAGGGACAAGTCTATAGTGCTTATGAATTTATGGAGCCTTTGGATTGAGCGGAATAAAATTATCTTTAGAAATCATAGTTTTAGCCCCATTGACTGTTGGTTTACAGCAAAATCCTATTTTCTAAAATGGGAGTCTAGGAATGCTCCTTCAGCCTATTTTACATAGGCCAATTCTACTAGTTACAAATTACCTGTTAGAAAGTGGGTTACTTGGGAAAAATCAACGATTGGCTAAGTTATAATTAACTTTGATGGATCTTGTCAAGGGGAGAAGGCGGCTGCGGGCTTCTTTTTCACAATGAAGGTGGTAGCCTTCTAGGAGCAGGAGCCAAAGCTCTAGGTAATGCTTCTGTTTTAGTGGCAGAAGCTACAACTCTTAGAGATTCGGTTTAAAAATGGGGTTTACAAGGCTTCATTTCCGAGGTGACAACAAAATTGTTAGGGCACCCTTATTGGTAGCACACCAAAAGTGTGCTTATAAAACTATTCAATTCTCTCTCCTCACATTTTAAGCACACCTTCCCCAAATAAGCACACACTCAATTATCCCTAGTGTGCTTAAAAGGCCCCACTCACCTACCCCACAAGATTTATATACCATCTTAACCCCAAAAGTATTAAACATACTTAAATATTATGTAATATTTCATTAGTGTTAAATTCGGATAAATATAAAGTGTTTAGTAAAATAATAATATTTTTGGAATTATTATAAACAATATTAATAATATTTTTTTTCGAAATGAATTAATAATAATAATAATAATAATAATAATAATAATAATAATAATAATAATAATAATAATAATAATAATAATAATAATAATAATAATAATAATAATAATAATAATAATAATAATAATAACTTTGTTCCCGAAATTTTTTGAACCGTATTTCTTTACTTGTTTCTCAGAGGGGAATAATTTTGTACTGACAATAATAATAATAATAATATAAATGCAAATATTTATTTAAAAGTTTAAAACATTACAAAATAGTACCAAAAAAAAAAGAAGAAAAAAGAAATACGCATAATCTTAACATTACACCATTACATTAAATATTAATATTGGACCCTTAGAATAATTATTCCTGGTAGTGATGTCTCAACGTATTCCAAATATGCTCCACCAAGTCATCTTTTAGCGCACGATGAGCATTTCTGTCACGAATCGTAGTTGTCATTTGCATGTACATATCGTCAAATTCTAAGTCATTAGTCCCTGGATTAACACCTTTTGGTAATGCGGCTTCAGGTGGATGGTCAAAAGAAGGCAGATAATTACCCGCATATTTAGGTCTCTCATCCTCAACAATCATTTTGTGCATAATAATACACGCAAGCATGATGTCTTTAAGCTTGTTTCCATACCAACCACGAGCAGGTTGGCGTATAATTGCCCAACGAGATTGAAGCACCCCAAATGCTCGTTCAACGTCTTTTCTGCACGCTTCTTGAGCTCGCACGAACAACGCCTTCTTTGGTCCTTGTGGCATTGAGATGGTTTTGACAAACACTGTCCACTCGGGATAAATCCCATCAGCTAAGTAGTAACCCAAATCATAATCTTTGTCATTTACCTTGAATTGAACCTATGGAGCACGCCCTTGCAAAAGTTCAGCAAAAAGAGGAGATTGGTTTAACACGTTAAGGTCGTTACTACAACCTGGGACGCCAAAATATGCATGCCATATCCAGAGATCAGCTGAAGTCACTGCTTCAAGCATAATCGTCGGATGAGGATGATCACCTCGTTTGAACATTCCTTTCCAAGCTACTGGGCAATTCTTCCATTCCCAATGCATGCAATCCAATGATCCAAAACTGCCAAGAAAGCCACGTGCCTCGCCTATTTGAAGTAACCGTGCGGTATCATCTTCATTTGGCCGGCTAAGGTATTCTTTCGAAAATATCTCGTTCACACCTTCAATAAATTTGTATAGGCACTTCATCGTAGTGCCTTCTGCAATGCGAAGGCTCTCATCAAATAAATCAGTTGTTGTTCCATATGCCAACAATCTGATAGCGACTGTGCATTTTTGAAGGGTTGAAAGACTTTTTCTACCAGCTGCATCAGGAATTTCCTTAAAAAAAGTCATATTTTTCTTTAAGGGCTTCAACAATATGAAGGAATACATACCTGTGCATGCAAAACCTTTGGCGAAATGTCTCATCTGGAAACATTCGATCTTCAGGCGATTCAACCAAGTATTGCTTCATGAGGATGGCATGCCCTTCTTCACGACCCCTATTGATGTAGATTCTTTTCATTTTGTGCCTGTTAGAACTGCTACCTTCTTCTTGTCGCCTTTGCATTTCATGAAGTACTTCAATCATTCGTTCCTCTGTATCATCCTCTAACAAATTCATGGCAGCTTGACTCAAATTTTGCCAAGTGTCAAACAAATCAAAGTCTTCTGATTCGGGAGATGGAAGAGGTTTGGAGTTTTGAGACATGATCGAAAATTTGAAAATTGTGGGTATTAATTTTTTTATGTCTTTGTTGATGGGAGAAAACTATTAATGTTGGTTTGTATATGTGATAAATTAATAACTTGAACTTTCATTTATATAGACATATCTTAATATTTTGTAGGTCCATCTCGGATTTTGGGTAGATAAGATAAGATCTGTCATCCAATTGTGAACCGTCCATTTCAGATTACATCTAGATAATGTTCTAGATAAGATCCTGAAAAAGATTTGTTATCCAATTGTGAATCGTCCATTTTGGATTGCATCTAGATAAAGTTCTAGATAAGATCCTCATAAGATTTGTTATCCAATTGTGAATCGTCCATTTTAGATTGCATCTAGATAATGTTCTAGATAAGATTCTGATAAGATCTGTTATCCAATTGTGAACCGTCCATATCGAAATGCATGTAGATAATGTTCTAACCAATCATTACGTGGTAGGCCATTTTCGGATTACATATGGATAAGGTATAAGAAAGTTAAATTGTAAATAAATAATTTCATTATCAACTGAAGCATAATTTTTATTAAGAGTTAAACACATTATACATGTGGAACATTAGAACAAAGAAACAAACAATTATGTTCCATGTTACACAAAGAAACTGGAAAAAAAATAAATACATACGCACACACACTACATAATGCGACGATTACTAGCGGAAATATAACCAAACAAACATCAATTAGTACGATACTAATCCCTACATATAACTTTCCTTAATTCTTTGAAACATAGCAGCATGAATAAGTTTTTGATCCTCTGTCATATTAGACGTGTCCATCTTGAGGACTTCAGCGTGCTCTCTTATTTCTCTAGCTTTTGCTGCCTTTGCTACATACTTTGAGGTCTCCGTCATCTCGGCCACCATTGCCATTTTCTCCGCTTGTGCCTGATGGATTTCATCCAGCCTTGTCGTAACATTTGTGTTTGGCTCGACGAGTTTTTCCTTCCCCTTTTTTTTAGCGGCCTTTTGACCTATAGGCCTGGAGATATGATCACAATCGACAGAATCAGCTTCAACATTAGAATCAGATGATGTGTACGCACCAGATGTAGACACCTTGGTTCTTTTGGAAGATGACTGCTTAGTAGTCCAAGCAGCATTCCACGTTGATTGTTTTCTCATAGACTTCCATAGACTTAGGTACGGAAAGCTTTTCGACTTAGTTTGCTCACAATAGACTTCAATAGCCTTCTTTGTCACTTGTTCGTCATCCCATCCGCTTGGACGTGCTTCATTGATTCGAGTCCATACTCCGTTGAACTTGGTGACAATTTGAGTGATCTTCTGCCATTATTTATTTCTGCATTGCGTATTAGTTCTTTCCCCCATGTAAGTCTTCTTATACTGCATAAAACCATTGGCAACACGAGTCCACAAGGCCATCTCTCTCTGGCCAGTGCCCACTATTGGATCAGAGGAGACCTTCAAGTACGATTGGACCACAAGTTCTGCTTCTTCAGTTGACTAATGAGTCCTGATACCCCGTCCAACTCCTGCATTCTCATTATCATCTTCATTTTCATTTTCATCGAGGGCAATTTGCTCAAGTCCTTTCATTATAGGGACTTGAGACCCAGCATTGGACTCAAAAGACGTCGGTGTCGGGGGATCTTCATCCGTTCCAGATGAACCCCCGAAATTAATTCGACGCCCCGCCATAAAATTGACACTTGGTCGACGAGAAAATGGAGGAGTGACCACACGTTGGTCGTGCCTTCTTTGATCACCTACATTTGGGTGGTAATAAGGTTGCTCAACAACATTTTCAGAATGTTGGGAATTTGGTTGGTTCGTATGTGGATTAAAATTGGATTCGAAATTTTGACGAGGAGACTGAAAATGCCTAACATCTCGCCTTTGAGGAATGCGATTAACAGGAGGAGAATCATAACCATGTGAGTTTTAGATAAGTGTGATTTAACAAACTAAAAATAATTTAACAAACCAATCTTGATAACAAAACAAGGAAGTTGTTACTATTGATAACAAAACAAAGAATCTGTTAATTGATAACAAAACAATCATTGCATAGCGCGTGCCCCACGTGATTGATAAAGAAAGTTGAAATCAAAGAGTCGTTGGACCACCTGCAAATTCCAAAAACCTTCAGCCCAAGCGCCTAGAATGCACGCGCCTGGGTTTTCCTCTATTTGGCCCGCATGCATGTCCTTTCTCTTGCTGCCTTCTCTCTCCTTCTGGTCCTACCATTTTTCTAAGCACACCCGCTTAAATAAGCTGAGTGCTTATTTCCAAGTGTGCTTAAAAAACACACTTATTGGTTTAGCACGCACTAGGCACACTCTCTCTCCTCTCTAAGCACACCAATAAGGTTGCCCTTATCCAAGTTATGTGGGGCAAGATTGAAATTTCATGGCAGATCATTCACTAATAATTGATGCTCGAAGATTTTTAGCTCCACTTGGCCAACTTACCATAGACCATGTCTATAGAGATGGTAACATTGCCGCAGAGTGAATGTCAAAACTTGGGCACCAAGATCTTGAAGAATGCTTCTGGCATGCCTCACCGGACCCGAAATTGAGTAAAATCCATTGTGAGGACGTGTTAAAAGTTCATCTCGAGAAGAGGTCCTCCTAATCCTTTCCTTTCTCCTTACCATTTTTTTCTAAAAAAAAAAAAAAACTAATAATGTTAACACCTCTTAAAAAAAAAAGTAATAATAGTGACAAGATGCATGTTTGTATTAACTAACAACAATAATATGCCGGCCAAGGACAAAATCTAAGAGAATCTAGATATACGCAACCTTACTCCTAAATAGTTATATAGCATATGCCATATAGACGTCAAATCAAGTAAATAAACCAAAAAAGAAAAGTAGAGTAATTGTTACGAACAGGCACAACTTTACACTTCAAAGTTCAAACAACGTAAACATTTACATTATCATAACAGGGATCAAACAGATGAACAAAAAACCCTTCTTCCATAAACTTTGGAAGAGACACGAGATGCTTAACAATGTTTAAGGGGACAATCAAACGTTCTGACACAAAACCACAGCTTCACAAAGTTTAAGGGGAAAAGCACACCTGCATCAGAAAAGAAAAGAAAAGAAAATAAAACAGGACGTGCGTAAATTGGCATGCGTCTCTAATAGTCTAATGGCACCACAATCGCTACATAATGCAACGACCCTTTTGCTAAACCAAGACTCAAACTTCCATCAAGACTCCTGCTAAGCTGCTAGCCAGGGAGGAAAAGGTATACCGCAAGAACAAACTATAAAAAATCAGTACTTAAAATTGAACAAATATAAGGTAATAAAGCTTACCATAATCTCATTCATTTATCAGGTTTCTGTACAATCAACTTTCACAAAATGCTCAGAATGTAGTCTAAGCCTACACCAAATTTATATACCAATGGGTTCGATAGTGCTAGTGGGCCACAATTTGTACAAAATAGGATAAAATTGAAGCCTGATCATATCGCAGTCAACTAAGAGAATGAAGCAACTACAAGGTAGCAACATCAATTGATCATTTTAAAAGGCAGGACCATCAGTTACTTTCAACATTATCTGCACAACAGATTTGCAAAAACATTAGTTCTGCAGAAAGCTGAATTTGAACTTGGAAAATAGAGAAGATCCTTTTCACTGCAAAGTTGGATAACAGCAAAAGTTACTCAGCATCAGAACGGGCTGCATCTCTGCGTTTTTTCCCTCGTTTGTTACCTACATCAGATCTGAAGAACCACGGATATCATACATCAGTTTGTATACTGTAATACCACCCCACCAGATCCATAGCAAAAACATGTAGGCAGAACCAGGTTCTACACAACATTAAATACTCGCTATGTACACAGCAGTATGTCCACTATGTCACATGCATTTCATCAGTCCTTTGTATACACCCATAACGAAGAAAAATCACGAAAATTACCGAAGAGGAGAAATAATCAATTCCTTCCTCAAGGATTATCCTATTTGTATTTTACTAAATTAATGACCAAATCACCAATACACATTAGATGATTTTTTTCCTTTTTGAGCTGGTTTGAGGTTACCGTTCGTAACTGATGTAGAAATCTCAACCACATAGAAGATTACAACAGTGAATAACTGGAGAAGTCAACATAGGAAAGACAATCATAATGGAAGGAATGGGTATAGAAGATTAGAGGATTTCAAAGATCTATCTATGACTTACTCGGGAAGAAATTGCTCCAAATCTTTGACAGCTTGTGTCACAGCATGAACAATCATTTTCTTCACCTACAAGAACAGAATGAAAATCAAATTCCTCCTTAATTTAAGTAGGTAGCTGTCCCCGTTAGAACATATCGGAAGGCATACAGTCGATGGTGTAGCACAAGAAATAATATGTTATGAAACGCAAATGACATACCTCCAACTTATCCTCCTTGGCCTTGTGATTAGGGGGCAGAGCACGGAACTCCCCTGAAAGCCGGACACACTCTTGAATGTTCTCTGGTGATACAAAAGTAAGCGCAACTTTGATGCACGACTGCAGACAGTGACGTAAACTCGGTAAATTCAAAGCAGTTACAATTAAAGCTCGTGTTACACATGTTCGTTTGAGGAGCAATAATATCACCCATTACTAGACAAAGTTCAAAAAACCAAAGCAATTTCATGAAGAAAACGGCGTTGGGACAGAGAATACTACCTTCAAGTTTCTGATTTGATGGGGACAGCCAGCAGGAATGAAGACTCCTTCTCCGACCTTCTGAACAAATGTCCACGGCTCGATCCCTACAATTTATTACAAAAGCCACGTTAAGTGAGAAGCAAAGGAGAGAAAGATGCACATGAACGACTGAAACTCAAGCTGAGGACAGCATGCAAATGCATGTAAAACCTACCATATTCTTCCTTAAGCTTCCTTTTATGCTCCTCAGTCAGGTAGAATGTCTGATCATGAATAGGGTGAATGACCTACACATCGAAATAAAGTAAAGTGATGAGAAAACCTAAACAGGCTATATCAAAACATATCACAATTAGTGCAACCACAACCAAAAAATCAAGGCGAGTATTACATATTTGGTAACAAAACTAAAAAGGCAAAAACTGATCCTCAGGAACTCATCAAGAATAGTATAATATAATACCTGCTGCATTGGAGCACAATGAATGTGCCGGAATTCTCCATAGTGTTTTCTAAAATACTCTTGCAGCTTAGGGCTGTCTTCTCACTGGAAGATGTCCCAAAGAGCACCTCCTTCACTGTGCTCTAAACCATCAGAACTCCCAAATGCATAAGCTGAGCTTCCACTCCCACTACACTTATTAGGGTCTACTTTCCCTGATTGGAGATCCATATTCGTCTTATTCATCATTCCAGACACACCATCAGAACTCCCAGATACAAGAGCTGAGGCCTCATTCTCCCTACACATATGAGGATTTGCTTTCCCTAATTCGGCATTGGCCATGGTTTCATCGTTCTTTTCTGACACGCCTTCGGCCGTTTCTTGGTTTATCTTCTCTCCTTTGCAACATTCAGTGATCTCATATAACTGTTCAACTTTTGGTGCTTTGTCACTCTGTGTAGGTTGTCTATCAGACAATTTAGCTACAGCTTCTTCACTATAGCTATTATTCCGTTCAATAGGGAGCTCCGACAATTCAGCGTCCTTTTTTTGTTTCCCAGACCATTTTTGGATATTGGCTTGCTTCCATCCCTTAGATGTCTGAACAAAGTCATTTTTCTCCACAGGCAACTCAATTCCAAAGAATTCCCTTTGGTCCTGGGCAAAGTGTAGTTCCTTCAATTTGAGAACATCCTTAAGTTGTTTAGCCGTCAATGGGACATCAGCTGTATGTGCCAAAATATTGACCTGCAAAATAATTAACAGAAATGGCATTTAGTACAAACTGAACACATATCAAATAGAGAATCAGCTGGGAGCTCAAAGGTAGAGCACCCACACTTCCAACTTCAAGGTTAGGGGCTCAAAGGTCATTCCCCTCAATGACTCAATTCTAGGATTGAGGGTGCTATTTGCGTGTAGGGCTTATGAGCCTTTTCCCCTCCCCTATGATGTAATGGTCTATGGGTCAGCTTTCTTGCCAGGTCAAAAAAGAAAAAAAGCTCACTTCTCAAACAATGCAGACCAAGCAGTGGAAAACGGAAACCCAACTTCCTTTCAATGATCAGAGGCGAAAAAGAAACATGACTAAAATACTGTAAATAGAGTTTTAAGTTACACTCATTTTCACTTAGAACAAAGCTTTAAAGCATCTAAGAGACCCTATTGACAGACCAGATACTATATTTCCAAAAAGGGAAGAGTTAACAATCACATTAAGTTCAATCTTAAACGACCATCGTGCCCGCGGAATAGAATAGATGCCCGTCCAGAACCACGTACCCACCTCCCCACTTCGACCAATTTGGGGAAACTAAAAGAGCAAGGATAGTAGAAAAGTAACCCCTGGGGAACCATTAGCATAGAACACAAGGCTGTAACCCTAAACATAAGGCAGGGTGGGGGGGGGGGTCGGTTGTACAAAGCCTTACCCCTGTGAGAACAAGGGTCTCAAAGAGAGGCTCTGACCCTAAACAAAAGCAGCAAATAAGTAAACAAATCAAAACTTGTTATCACTATAAATAAATAAAAAGTACTCACTAATTGAGTAATTTGCAGGAATGGATTCTCGTTTTGCTCATCACTTCAAGATCGTACTTTTTTCAGATATGACAAACAGCACTATTTCAATCTAATGACAGGAAACCTCTTACTCTGATCAACACATACACAAAATTAACGCAACTGCTGTGTGGATTAGATATAGCTCACTAGACACAGAATATGCAAAGTTCAACATTGTAGCTGTTCATTATGATTTAAGTAGTTCACTGAACAGTGTCCCTTCATAAGCAGCTTTCTACAATAGTTGTAGTTACATTTCACACAATACGAATAATATGAAAGATAAGCAATGATGGTGGAGTAGTAGACAGAAAACTTCATGTTGAACATTCACTGTTAAAAAAAAATCGCATCGATTCAGTCAAAAAGCATTGCTCCACTACCGACAACGAAAATATCCAGCATAAGAATAACTTATGTGCCATATCTGTTCCAATTTCCAAAACACTAGTATTTCCGTCACATTTTTAACCAAAATATGCTCAGGTTTTATTTAAGGGAGCTGAACGAAGCTAAATGTAAAAATAAGTATTACCGCATCAGAAATATCACAATGAAGTTTGGTAACGGAATCTCCACGGCCCAACTCTTGGGGAAGTCCATAAGCAATACATGTTCTGGGGCCCAAGTCTGGCTTCAATGCATTTTCTGGCCACTTTGCAGCAAGGTTCAGAATGCCTTCCCAGGGATGTGTGTACTCCTTATATGGCAAAGCATAAAAGAATTCGGCACAATGGCGTGGCAAAAGATTCTCAAATTCAACACCCGAGGGCCAATCTTTCAATTTCAGTATGACAGGCCACTTAGCTCTGTCAAACCTTGTCTTTGAATCTGGATTTGAATATCCACTAAAAAACTGGTGAACATTCACATCTACCTACAACAGATGGAAATCAAATTTCACTAACAAGTACAAATAGCAAAAATTAAAACAAGTATAAAAATAAAATCAGCAGAAAAGGCGAAATGGTTGGCATATACACATAAAAGGGAATTTAGAATTGACCACAAAGAACTGATTTGGCAACCATAATGAGCAAAATAGCATCATTTAGAATTCTACTGTATCCATTCAGACAACCTACAGACCTCATCTAGTCATCATCAAAGGGAACAAGAGAAGGTTACAGGTCAAATTTCAGAAGAATGATCTTGGATTGATATCAAAATCCCCGTAGAACCAATAAAGGGATGCATTTAGGAAGTGAGTGGCTCTTTCACAATCCAATAAAAATTTCATCTAAGTTGATGGGTGCTTCACAAAGATACATTCCTCACCACTTGACCTTTTTTGTCAATATATATTTCCAGTAAAGAAGCAACAGAAACAAGCATTACAATCAATATGTGATCCATCTTACAATGTGAATACTGAGTCGTGAAAAAGAACGAAATTGTGCTGGGGTAAAGCTAGAGTTAAGACTTAAGGGGATCCCAAACCAAGTCAAAAGTTGGCATTGCCTGCTACAAAATCAGGATGCAATCTGAACCATTTCAAAAGTCTGGTTGATCGGTTACACACAAGGAAGGAAATCACAGACGAACCTCTATCATGCCAGCAAATCAAAGAGGTCTAGAAACCATCAAATACAAGAAATTTTAGCACGGCATCAGCTGTATGTGCCAAAGATATACTTATAAAATCCAAGTAACATAAATTTAGCACAAATTGAACACATCTCAACAAGTGCACACCAAGCAGTAGAAACCCAACTCTCAAAATTTAGCAGAATTTGTTTCATAATGATCAGGTGAAGACACACCAAAATTAGATTGCAAAAACAAACAAACAAACAAACAAAACAAATAAATAAATAAATAAAGATTCAATTATTAACCTTATCAAAGGGGGCAAGACTTTACATCAAATAAGAGTTTTCAATTAATCTCTTGAAACAAAGCTTAAACCATGACTGAGATTTTATTGACAAACCTAGTTAACAATCATACCAGGTTCAATCCTGGGAGCGACCAGTGTCACCTCAGAATAAGGGAATGTTCTTTTGGATTGGAGTCCATTTTGTTCTAGTGTTTGTTAGTTTTTAGGTTGGGCTCCCCCATAAGTTTGTATCAATTGGTATGAGGGCCAACCACCACTCCTCTGTGTCCTCGTGCCATGGGTGGTGACGCCACCAATGCAGTGTTCGGCCGGGGCTAGAAAAGTCTAGTGCACAGCCAGCCCACAAGTGCCTGGGCTGCGAAGCGTGGTAAATTGATACGATCCAATTGCATTGGTATGGGACTTGAATCCCAATTCCCACATCAATCTTATGTGGCATTGATGTGGGGTTGATATAGACTTATGGGTTCTCCCACCCTTTTAGCTAGCTTTTGGGGTTGGGCTCTCCCATAAGTTTGTATCAGTTTACTCCAGTTTTCTCCCATTACCGGTTAAGAAAATCCAGTTTCTCCCATTACGGGTTAAGAAAATCCAGTTTTCTCCTGTTTGTTTCAATTTTCTCCAAATATACTGTGTCCTAAATGTGAGTTCAGAAGAACCTACCTAACTCCCAATAGGGAATCCAAAAGCAAGGATTAGATTTATAGATAAATAATTAAGTAACCACTAGGGAACCGTTAGCTTAATACGTAAGGTTATAAGCCTATAACCCAAAGAAGCCGCAAACAGTAAGCAAATCAAAATTAGTTATCACGTTACAAAACGAAAATTTGCGAGGAAAGACCTAATAAAATCAACATTTTGCGGGGAAACACTTATTATAATTCTTTTTTGCACAAATACACCTAATAAAAATAAAATCTGTAAGTATTACCACCCTACGTCAGTTTTCGGTCAAATTATAACCCTTTGTTGCCATTTTACCTTAGTTCAGGTTTAATATTTTTGTAATATTCCAATTTTTTACTATTATTTCCTGTCTAAAAAGAAATTGAGCTGCAGAATTAAATTCCCCTCTTTCAAAATTCGAATTTCAGCTGCATTTTACCATTACTCAACCTGAGCTAAGGGTAAAACGTGAACAAAAAACTATAATTTGGCCAGAAAGTGACTTAGGATGGTAATACTTAGAGATTTTCTTTTTTTAGGTGATTTTGTGCGAAAATATTTATAATAGGTGTTTCCACGCAAAATGTTGATTTTTATTAGGTGTTTCCTTACAAAATTTACCTTTAAAAAATTAACAGAGGAAACAAAACTGTTCACAGTTCACACCACTTGCAAAGAGAATCGTAATCCAAAGACCACGTGTGATACGCACACATTCAGTAATGTAGATAAGTGGGTTTTCTTTTTATTCCTCACTTCTTTAGGTCGTGTAATATTTTCGACAAATAAGACTACAACAGTGAACAGCACTATTCAAAGTTATAGTTATCTAATCCATTCAAAAAAGTAACCCATACAGTAATAATCAGTGTGGGTATATATTAGACACAGATAACTCATGAGATGAAGAATAAGCAAAGTTATAGGTATTAGAGTTGATGTTCATCATCTTGGAAGTAGTACATATAACATTGTCCCTTTATAAGCAGATTTCAACAATTGTAAATTAAACTATGTAGAGAAAAGCAACGTAGAAAGCAAACATCCCTATCAGCATTTGTCGTAAAAAAGGCTACCAGCCAAATGCCAAAAGAATGATATTGGTTTAATATCAATATCTCCATTGAGAACCAATAAGTGAGGTATGTCTAAATAAACCGAGTGGTCTTGTACAATTCAACAACTTCATTTCCATTTATCTGAATGTGCCAAAGACCCAAACACATTCCTCATCACAGGACTACAGTGGTCTGCAGTATGAATCTTTCAGTCAAGGAGAAACAGAAACAGCATTACAAACAGCATGTCATACAACATTTAATATGTGAATATACAGTCATAAAAATGGAACCGATGTCTCGTAGGAATAGCTTTGAGTTAACAGCACCCGAAACCATGTCAAAGGTTGGGCATCGGCTGGAAGAAACTAATATTGCAATCTAAAACCATGTCAAATTTCCTGTGGACAAGTTCCATACACAGAGTCAACCATTTCCATCACACAAACAGTTAAAAGAGATCTAGAAAGCATCACAAACAAGGATTTCTCAATTCAAAGGACATCAGCAAACCTCAGTATCCGCAATCTGAAACTGCTAAGCGACAGATAACACAAAAGTTGCAATCTTAAACAACTGAATCAGTTAGCATTACTCAATGGCCTGAAAAATAAATAGTACATCACTGACCTCACGCCAATCCAGGCAATCAATGGTTTTCACATCCAATAGTGTTGAATGATTCGTGCTAGCAATTTGACGGAAAGCACGCCACATGACCATTGGCTCCCAACTTAAACCAAAGGCAGTTTCAAGAGCATGCCTGACAATTACTGGTTCTCCTCGGACCCAATGCCACTGGAAAAGTTTCAAATCTCCATGTTGGAGGTCTCTGGCATCTGGGCAATACAAGTAGTTGGCATTGGAGCCTCTGGAAGCGCATTTCCTCATACTACTTTCACTTTCAGTGCCAACATTAGTCTTAGAATCAGAACATGAGCACCCATTGGAAGGAGCCTGGGATATATTCTCAACTTCCCATGTGAGTGCTATTTGCTCTGCCTTCCTCAGTAATTCCGAAACGCAACCATCTGAGCAAATAGATTTTAGTTCAAGATTAACACTGGCGGAACCAGGGGTAGGCCAGCAGTGGCTGGCGCCCCCCCCCCCCCCCCCCCCCAACTCAAGAAAATGTCTAATTTTCGGGTAATTTTAGTCCAAACTCCATATATTTGTCTTTGATCAGCCCCCCTTCCCCCTTTACGCTATATATATTTTTAATTTTCGCCCCCTCACACTCATAATCCTGGTTCCGCCGTTGTTCAAGAAGGCAGCTGCTGCAACCCCCAAATGCTGCTGGTGGACATGGTATACTACCATTGTCATTTGCTTTCCACTCAGGTTTTTTCTTGGCTTCACTACAACCAGATTCTGCCTTAGCTTCGCCACCAAGGTCCTTCTCATTTGCTTTTACCTTACGGTTTCCCTTGGGTTGACTAGAACAAGACTCTGTGTTAGCTTCCCCACCAAGATCTGTCTGACGCCAAGAGGTATGTCTAGCTTTTCTCTCTGATTCTACAACAGAATCTAGGCCATGCAAATACTCAAACCCTCTGTCAATAACTTCCATAATCATTTCTTCCTCACCACCTTGCAGCTGTCCAGCACGAATTTCTCGGCAGCAAGTCAGACACAAATCATAATTACACTCTCGGCAAGTTCTGTGAAAGTCAACCATTGAAGTTCTGCAGTTGTCACTGCAAAACACATGAACACATCAAAAATTAAGAGGTAAGAACTTACAAACATAAAACTTTGTTTGACAAACCAGTTTACCAGTATATACGGTCATTTTTACCACAAACTGCCTTTGGCAGATTTGTTTCAAGCAGTACACCTACAAGAAAAAACACCGTGGAGAGGATCACAAATTAATCTTCATCAAGCATTATTTTTGGAGTACAGCATAAACAAAGAACATGAAAGCCAGACATATTCTTCTAAAACATAAAATAATGGCCCTAAAAGAACCTCTTTTGATGCACAGTAGACAGGTATGAACTAAATTTAGGCAGCAATAATATTGACGGTGCTGTGTATTTAGCTTAAGATGTATATGTAGAGTTAGCAAACAGAATAACTAGTGGTACACCTACAAGAATAAACACCCGTTATACTGTTGTAGCGAGGATCACAAAATTTATCTATACAAGTACAATCCCTGTTGAAAATGACAATTGGCTTCATTCGTTTACTACCCTAACATTCCATAAGTTAAATCATAAGAGTTACAAGTAAAAAGGGTAGGAGTTATGCTTGTAGTTATGACCATTTAAATGTGGTAATTGTTATGACTGCTGACACTAAGGGAGGTTAGAGGTCAAAACCACTAGAATAAAAAACCTACGTTGGTAGCTCTGCGAATACGCTGTACGCAACAAAATCACTCTTCTTCTATCTATCTTTATCTCTCTAAAATGCTAACAACTCCATTGTTCCAAGGGTGCAGCATAAACATAGCACATGAAAACCACACATATTATTCCATTACATAAAAAGGGCACTAAACGAAAACCAATTTCTATAACGAAGACCACAAACAAACCTTATCAGGCAAATTATTGAGGCAGAAACACGGAATAATTAACAAAACTACGTGCAAAATCAGCAATCAGAGCTACAGAAGCACTATCAGCTTCCTCTCTTGCAATGTCACCAACTTCGTGTTACAGAACTCCAACTTAAAACATTTTTCAAGTGTCTCAAGCACAATGCATATCTGGGATGGAGCCATGGCATATAGGTCATATCATCACTGACATAACTCATCCAACGACAGAACAGCAGCCAACATATCTGCTAAATTCATATAGATGCACATTTGAATGATCTCAAATACAAATCATCATCCTAATACAAAGCCACCATACAAAAGAACAAGACGAAATACCCTGAATTTTGGCCTCTATGTCCTTTTCCATCATCTGTTCCTCATTGAATTGCTTTAGAAATGGAAAAATACTCTTTTAACATATATTTGGAATGCTCAATCTTCTCTTCTTCACTAATCTTGAACGTATTCTTGAAAATATGCTTCAACTGACGCATGAACAAGTGCCAAATATTTATTTCCACATATCAAAGAATTACACCAATGTAACATAAGGAAGAAACTAGACAACTGACTTTGCTGGATCGCTCCAGTCGCAGGCATGCTTTGCAGTTACAGTTCTGGAGGCATAATGGGCAAGCCTGAGCAATCTCCTCCACTGTCATTCGGGGATACCTGAGTCAGACAATTAGAATCAGGAAAATTGTAGCATGATGCACATTGTGCAAACAATAATCAACAAACGACAACCCACCGTTCAATTAACATTGCCACAATGAACATACGACGGAAAGGAGAACAGATCCGCCAAGTGGGAATAAGGGCATTCATGATCACTCGATGGGAATAAGGGCCTTAATGGCATATTTCTTCAAACACCTTATTCACACACAATGGAACAATAGTTAGTCTTTCCCAAACCCAGCGCACTCACAGTAATGTACTTGCAGTTGCTTTGGTTGTTTTAAAACAAACGGGTACAAGGACAAAAATACAGAGCTTTGTTGAGTTCAACCCTGGCAACTCACGACCAAAAAAAAAATCCAACCCGAAGCATTTGGGAATCAAGGAAGTGGTCTACGGCCAATGAAGATAGTTTCAAGTTTAATACTGACTTGATGGTGATCATTGCTGCCCTTATAAACCCGACGAAAGACCCCATCGAAGTCCAAGATACCTTTTTTCTTAATAGATAACAAGGGTATCCAAGCTTCGCTTGACTAATCCCATGGGCCCCAAAGTTAACGACCAGGAAAACCTCCAGTGGATTGAAAACCAGGGAAAAATCAATCAAATGAATAAATTCTCATTACATTCTCGTCAAAAATATCACCAGGCTTCGACTTGCGCTCTTTCTCCTGTACAACAGGTTTTGAAGCTCTAGCAGTAGCCCTTGTCGAACGCCTCGGACTTTCACTAACAGCAACAACTTCATCAGACACAACGTCGTCTTCATCTTTCTTCTCAGCGACATTTTGTCGAACATCTGGTGGGCACTTCTCAGCTCCTTTTTCCTTACCCCCATTTCCACCACTTTCCTTACTTCCAACCTCAACACCATCAATACCCACATCATCTTTCTCCTCTATCTCCTTTTGCCACATCCTACCTTGCCGTTTGTAAATTTTCTCTGAAAAATCTTCGCTTTTTTTCTTGGCAGACTTACCCCTTGTTCTGAAGTTTTGTGCTTCCTCCTCTTGAACATTGTTGTCACTGTCCTCCTTAATTTCTTCCTGAATCTGCTTATTATTCTGGTTTTCTATCGCCGGAACTTCCTTGCGTTTCCGACGAATCTTCGGCGACTTCTCCATTAGAGAGAGAGAAGGGAAATGTTAAGAGGGAATGTGATGGGAAAAGGGGGCAATTTGGGAGATTTAAAGGTCCCGCCAAAATGAAAAGTGGGGAGCTTAGGTGCTCTCACACCTCCAACTTTGCAGTGCCTATTGGCTGGACCTGCGTCCAGCCAAGTTGGCTGGACCAGGCCCAGCCCACTCATGCGCTCCGCTCGATTGTTTCGCGTCCGCAAACTTTCAGCCCAAAAAAACGAGCGAATTCGCGTGCCCCCCATATTTGAAAATTGTACCGTTCTTTTCCATTGTGTTTACTGTTTAGTTAATTTTGTTTTTGTAGGACCCACCTCTAGTCTAAGGTTGCTCTTTCTTTTATTCATTTTTCTTTTATTTTTTTGGATCACCACTTTTTTTTATATTTTTAGTGAACTTTTTAAGTGTTTGATTTTTTTTTTTTTAAATCCTATAATATTTAGAAAATCTATAAATTATGTTTTTACTTTTTTTTTAATGAACTTTACGTTACACCTTATGAACAATTAGATTATTTCAAATGAACCTTACGTTTATACCTTATGAAAAATTAGGTTATTTTAAATGAAAACTACGTTTACACCTTATGAACAATTAGACTATTTTAAATGAATATTTCGTTTATACCTTATGAACAATTAGGCTATTTTAATTGAATATTTTGTTTATACCTTATGAACAACTACACTATTTTAAATGAACACTACGTTTGTACACTGAACAATTAAGCTATTTTAGACGAACAATACAGTTATACCTTATGAATAATTAGACTATTTTAAATGAACACTACGTTTATACACTATGAACTATTGGACTATTTTAAATAAACACTACGTTTATACCTTATAAACTATTAGGCTATTTTAAATGAACATTACGTTTGTACACTATGAACTATTAGGCTATTTTAAATGAATACTACGTTTATACCTTATTAACAATTAGACTATTTTAAATGAACATTACGCTTATACCTTATGAACTATTAGGCTATTTTAAATGAACACTATGTCTATACCTTATGAAGAATTAGACTATTTTAAATGAACACTACGATTTATACACTATGAACAATTAAGCTATTTTAAATGAATATGCTTATACCTTATGAACAATTAGACTATTTTAAATGAACATTACGTATATAAATATAACCTGTGAACAACTAGAATATTTTTAATGAACATTATGTATATAACTTATAAACAATTTGACTATTTTTAATGATCACTACATATATAACCGATGAACAATTAGACTATTTTGATGAACATTTCGTATATAACCTATGAACAATTAGATTTTTTTTATTGAACATTACATATATAACCTATGAACAATTAGACTATTTTTAGTGAACATTGTACTTATAATTGATGACCAATCAGACTATTTTTTTATGAACATTACGTATATAATAACCTATGAACAATTAGACTATTTTTAATGAACATTACGTATATAACCTATAAACAATTAGACTATTTTTAATGAATATTATGTATATAACCTATGTACAATTAGACTACTTTTAGTGAACATTATGAATATAACCTATGAACAATTAGACTATTTTTAATGAACATTACGTAACCTATGAACAATTTGACTATTTTTAATGAACACTACATATATAATCCATAAATAATTAGACTATTTTAAATGAAATTGAGCTAATTATTAACGATTTTGTTCATAACTAACAAACGCATATGAACCTAAAAAAAATGAAGGAAAAAGAAAGACAAAAAAAAAATTAAAACAAATCATCATGTTTCATCATCATCATCATAAACGTAGTATTGAACCATGGCGTTGGCACATTGCAACAGTCGTCGTCCACCCCCTCCACCCACACACAACACCACCCAAATTCTCTCTCCACCATCCAGCCACACTCCCATCCCTCCCAACCACCTCCCCAGCCACCACCACCTGCCCAGCCACCATCCAATTGATTTTATTTTCTCTCTCCTCATGACCACGAAACCCCTTCAATTTGGGGCTTGATGGGCACTAAAATGGAGGAGAGAGAAAAATACAATGAGATTGAAAACACCCAGCTACGACCACTATCGTTCTGGAACCACCACCAAAACCGACCACCAACGCACCTTTGATGCCGGTGACAAGACTACAATGGAGGTGGTGAACAAAATCGAAATAGGTATCAAATTGGGTCTTGAATAGCCATAAATATTTAGAGCAATCTAGATATAGCACTTTTATAATTTAATTTTTGCGCTTAAAGTCACAAGAACCAATTAAATTTCCATGGAAAGAAAGTTTGAGGAGAGAGATGAATTGAGCAACTAATGTACAGGGGAGGAAGAAAGCGAGATGGAAAAGTGCGCGATATTACAAAGCTGTCATTGTGTTACTGATAATTCACAAAATTGCCATTAAATCTATCCAACTTGGATGGACACAGCTCCATATAAAAAATTTTACCAACTTTGAGGTTGGGATTTAAGAATCATCCCCTTCAATTTTAGGTTACATTAAGTTGTATTTATCTTATGGTTCATGAGGCTGATCCCCCTTCTTGATGTAATGGGTTAAAAGGCCCCACCATCTTACCTATTCAAAAAAAAAAAAAAAAAAAAAACGGAAAAAAAGATCCCACCTAAATAAATAGAGTTTTTTTTGAAATTACCTAATTAGCAAATGCTTTGATAATTCAGCTTTTGTGTGGGACACGCCATATCGTGACATGTGAGTAAGAAAAATAGAAGAAAGAAAGAGAATGAATGGGGAAATGTGAGAACCTCTTTCTCATAAGTCTGGCCAAAATGAGTTTCTGTGTTAAAATGTTGACTGGTTATCCGGTTGATAGTCGTCCAACTAGTTGAATGGTGGTAAAACAAATCTCGTGGGGTGAACCGAGCCACCGAGTAGTTATCAATAATTTTTTAAAAGAAAACAATTTAACATTAGAAAGTATTGGAAAAAACGAAGAGATAAAAGATTTAAAAATAATAAATTAATCAAGCAGTAAATAATCATTTAGGGGCTATCATAAGCGATTTTGTTGATATTAAGATTATCTCCAATGCAAGGTTTTTAGAGAGATTTATGAGGTGAAAAATCTTTATAAAAAATCTCTACCTAAAGTGATAAACCTATAAACCTCTTTTTTTTTACAAACCACTTTGTTTAGACAAATCAAGTTTGTGGCACAATCTTTTTCTAAATTGGGTCCTTCACTTAGAAATTTTTAGAGGTTTATACCATTAGGAGGGAGAGATTAAGAAAAAAATATTTTTCCACAAATAATGTAGCATAAGTAAAAACCCACTTAAAACTTTGTATCATTCAAGATGCTCTAGTTCCAACTCCTCAATTCATGTGCGAGAGTTAGATTTCTGTACAATAAGTCTCTCGACTCTTGTAGAGTCGATACATGGGTGTGTCAAGTTTGGGCCGCACATGCTTCCTGGTCCCCCCTTTTTTCATATTTAGACTGTATTAGACTTTTTTTGGTGCAAGACTGTATTAGACTTTTTTTTGGTGCAAAGACTGTATTAGACTTTAAATAGCTTATGTTCACTTCTTTTTTATGTTCACTTCTATTAACACAAAGACTTCGTATTTTTTTTTCCCCAAAGCTTTCCATTTAAGTTATAAATCCATGTAATTTAAAGCTAGATGTGTAAGATGAAAATCCATAGAAATTGTTTGTTTGGTTGATATATAATTAACTTCCTTGAAAGATGCGCAAAATAACAAAACCAAACAAACTCATTTACATAGGTATTGCTTTAATTTTGTTGGGCAAATATGTAATTTGGTTGGAAGAAGCATGAAAATTTCCACTTATATAGGCCCCCTAAACATTTAAATGGGTGGATCTAACGGGTTACGGGTCAGGTTATTTCGGATTCGAATCGGGTCGGTTACGAGTTGGGTTTTGGGTCAAATCCAGTTTTTAGTTCATTTTTTCAGGAGGTAAATGGGTTCGGGTTGAGAAGATTTTGTCATGATCCTAAAAAAATTGGTCGACTCACTTATTATGAGCAACTTTGGTTTGAGACCAACTCACAGAAAAATGGGTCATTTATTATAAGTCATGATTCATGACCCTTATTTCATTAAAAAGTGATCATCGTCTTACCAAAAGTTATAAAAAGACCGTGTTAAACAAGTTTTTATGTTGATAAATTATGTTAAAATATATATTAAATTATATTTTCTGCCGACCCCTGTCCTAATAATTTTAGAATTGCCGTATTCCGTATCCGTACCAGAATTTGTATATGTGCAACCTACTAAGGTGACACAAGACAAATAAATTTCTTTAGTTGTCTTATTTGGGATAAAGTTAGTCTCTCCATATATTGTGAGAGATAGTTTCTCATAATTTAAGTATTGTTATGAAATATATTATATGTAGATGTACAATATATTATAGTGTTAGAGATAGATACCTGATATGGAAAATATATTGGATGAATATATTTTCCTTATATATTTAGGAGACTAGATATATGATATTATATGTTTAGGATATTATACTAGTGATCTAATGTATTTAGGAAACTAGTATATTCAGGATATTAGTTATACTTGGAGAATAAGTTATTGTAGTCTATAAATATGGGGTCTCCCCAGTTTAATAATAAGAAGCAATATTTATGAGCCTATTATAATTTATCATGGTATCAAAGCTAGTTCGTTCTTGAGACCTAAAACACAAAGCTTTCGCTATGCCGGTGGCGGACGGATTGTCCGCCACCGGACAAACCTCATTGAAACTCAAAATTAAACCTACGTATTTTTTTTACTTCTCTTTTAATGGATCAAGAGATCCTTGATAATGATTATATATGATGATGAACTAAAACTTGCAAGAAGCAGGTTTTGAAAAATGGCGGAGCTACTGCCCATTTTGCAGCAGTAGATGAAAAAAAAAGGTGTTCATGTGATATACAAGATCACCTTGATAAAGATAATGAATATAATCGACGATCATGGATGGCGCCGATGAAAGTATTGGAGATAGCGACAAGAAGTTGACTTCTCCCTACTTGATGATATGTGAAGATTCGACGGACAAATCGAAGATTCACCGACTAAAGACTTGTGAAGACTCGGCTTTGCAGATCGAGTAGTCACCGATTAATGGAATGTTGAAGACTCGACGCGCAGATCGAGTATTCACCGAAGACAAGGACACTACGTATTGTATTGTTCCAATCGTAGCGTTCATGATGATCCTGCCGCTACGATTGCGGGAGGGTGTTAGAGATAGATACCTGATATGAAAAATATATTGGATGAATATATTTTCCTTATATATTTAGGAGACTAGATATATGATATTATATGTTTAGGATATTATACTAGTGATCTAGTGTATTTAGGAAACTAGTATATTCAGGATATTAGTTATACTTGGAGAATAAGTTATTGTAGTATATAAATATGGGGTCTCCCCAGTTTAATAATAAGAAGCAATATTATTAGCCTATTATATTTTATCATGGTATCAGAGCATGATACGGGATTTTTTTTTTTTTTTTTGGAGGGGAGTCCATCAACATGGTAACTTGTTAGAGAAATCTTACCGAGATTTCAGGCTTGACTTATGGAAAGTTCGGTTGCGATTGAAATATGGCAAGTTATCATAGAGTTTGATATTGTTTAGGATTGTTTCCATATGCAAATTGTTTCCATATTCTAAAAGATATGTATAGATGCTAGGGCTGTATATATATATATATATATATATATATATATATATATATATATATATATATATATATATATATATATATATATATATATATATATATATATATATATATATACTCGGTGATAATCAATACAGAGATCAAGCTTTTGCCTCAATCTTTTCATAATATCAAAGCTTGAAAGATCCTTAAACAAACCCTAAACAAAAACCCAAAAACCTTAAACCCTAACAATGGCCGTGGAAGATCCACCACCAAAAATTGACTCAAAATCCCCTTATTTCCTAGGTCCTCAAGATCGACCTGGTGATTTTATTACTGCAGCCAGATTTAATGGCGAAAATTATGATGATTGGGCTGGAGAGATTGAGACAGCCCTTCAAGCTCGAAGAAAGTTTTGATTTTTAGATGGTACGATTGTATCTCCAACACCTCCTTGCACACAAGATGATTGGAATACAATCCAAGCCATGTTGGTATCTTGGATTATGAATACCATCACAGTAGAAGTGAAGAGTACCTTGTCCAAATATAAAGACGCCAGGCGTCTATGGGAGACGCTTAAGGAGCGATTTTCTCTTACGAATGGACCACGAATACAACAATTAAAGGCGGCCATCTCTGACTGTAAGCAAACCAAATCCATGTCAGTTGCTTCTTACTGTGGAAAACTCACGGCTCTATGGGAGGAATTACATAACCATGAACCCTTGATTACTTGTTCTTGCTGTACAAAGTGTACCGCAGGCCTTGAACATGAGCATCGCCGTGCAAAGGACATGCTTCATGAATTTCTGATGGGTTTATACACCCCATCTTATGGTTCTTTGCGATCAAATATTCTTTCTCAAGATCCTCTGCCCTCTCTCAGTCGTGCCTACCAGCTTGTTATTCAAGATGAACGAGTCAGAACGTCTTCGGCTCTGCCCGAGGAGAAGTCCGACGTAATACCTACAATTATATTACAACTTGAATATTATGACTATTTATGTAACCATGGTCACACATACGTTTATCCTGGTAAAATTAGGCAAATGAATATTAGTGACATGTTTGTTGTCACATAACCTACGCTTATCGCCGCAAATATTAGTCAATACCTACCATGTAATACCCGCAATATATAACATATTAAAAGTAATGACTCTATACGTAATCTTTATCATGTTACACACGCTTATCCCTTAAAATATATTGCAATGTCAAAATACTTTTGTTTTCCTAAATTATTAAACTCAATAAAAGTGGTGACATTATAATTTTTTATTTTTTTTTACAAAACCAACCCAAAAAAAAAAGTTCGACTCTCTCTCTCTAAGTGGTGAAGAGCTCATTGTGCTTTGGTGGTGCCCAATTGTTTCGAGCACCATTTTCCGCCATGCCTCCTGGAGGAAAGAGAGGTCGGCCAGCATAGAAACCTGCAATTGCGAAAGCTGGGAACGAAGCTAAGAAGATAATCGAAGTGGAAATTGATGAAGTTGCGAAGAGCCCTCGGATGCCATTAAACCTCGGTGAGTTCTTGAACCCTCAGCTTGTAGACTTGCAGAAATCTAAAGATTCAAGTTCTTTGGGTCAGAATAAGGGGAATTTTGATTGTATGCAAGGGAAGGATAATGATGTAAATGATCTTGAATTTCTGGGTTTTGTTGGAGATAAACCTATACCTGCTGATTTCTTTGATGATTATTTCACTAGTGATACTCTTGATAATCTTGATAATGGGAGGATTGATTGCGAGGTGCAGAATGAAATTCCTGAAATTCTTGAAATTGCAAACCCTAATTGTAATGAAACCCTTGATAATTCACAATTGGGTAATAACCCTGATTTGGAGATAAACAATGAGAAGTCTGAACTTGAGAAGCCTGGTCGTGAGAAGGCCTGGAATGGCAAGAAAAAGGGGTTAACTAATAATAGAAGCCTAGCTCATGGCATGAAACTTGAACTTTGCCCTGAAGTTGTGAATTCTGACTGTGTGACTATTGATCTTGAAGATGTAAGTTTTGAGATAGCCTATTGGGAAACTGCATTGGTGGGTTTTGTGGTTGGTGAAAACCCAAAAATGGAAGTCATTCAGAATTTCATAGATAAGAAATGGAATCAGGTTGTGAAGCCATCACTTTTGTTTAATCGTGGGTGGTACTATATTCGATTTTAGCCTCCGGAGGACAGGGACCTTATACTGAAACAGGGGCCATGGACTGTGGGTGGTAGAGTATTTTTGTTGAGACCCTGGACTCCAAGATTTGGGGCTGAGAAGAAAGTGGTAACCAGGGTGCTAGTGTGGGTGTTATTTCATGATCTTGATGTGTACTTCTGGTCAGCTAAGGGCTTGAGTAAGGTGGCTAGAAAAATTGGCATCCCTCTCTTTGCTGATAGATGTACTTCCACAAAAGAGAAGATTGCTTATGCTCGAGTTCTTATTGATGTGGATGTGTCTAAGGAGCTCCCACTTATGATCACTTTGGCTTACCCTTTTGGGGTGAAATTTCCTCAACAAGTTGAATAAGAGTGGGTGTCGTACTATTGTCATACACGTGGGCCGCGCAATTGGGTCATCAATCTGCTTAATGTAAGCATGGGAATCATCAGATTAGAGAGAAATGTGTGCATAGACAACCTGCTACTCAAACTGACAAGATAGGAGCCACTCCTTCTAGCACTAGAGAGGGAACTTGTGATAACTCAAAGGTTGGACCAGAAAAAGGCAACCAAAATTACAGAGGGATGTGGCACCTCCTGGGCCTGCTACTGAACATGCAGTGGAGGAAGTACTCTCTCCTGGTACTATAGTTGAACCTTCTGAGGGGTTAGCTAAAAAGAATACAGAGGAGGGGCCTGGAAATGGTGGAACAAAGGGAAAGAAATAGGTGACAAAGCCCAACTCGTTTACTAGAAAGCCTACTTTAAAGGCTAAACCTCCTGAGATTAATGTGTCTGGTGGTAGATTTCAGGCTCTTGCAGGAGCACAGGAGGGTCAGGAGACTGAAGTAATACAACGGACAGGGATGGGAAAGGAAAAAAACTCTAGAAAGGGTGGGAGTAAGGGACCGGTCCCTTGTTTTAACCCATCATGAATATTGCAAGTTGGAACATCAGGGATTGTAATAAACCTCTGAAACAACAAGAAGTGAAAACTTTCTTGTTGGAGAATAAAGTTGACTTTATAGGACTCTTGGAAACAAGAGTTAAGCAACACAAAGCTGAGAAAATTTTGCGGAGACAGTCTAGAACTTGGGCTCATTGTTCCAATTGTGATGAGCATTATAATGGGAAGATATGGCTACTGTGGAATCAGAGTAAAATGAAGGTTCATGTTTGTGGGAAGAGTAGTCAGGCTATTCATTGTAAAGTGGAGGCCCTGAATTTCTCTTGTTATATAACTGTTGTGTATGCTTCATATGATAATTTGGAGAGGACATTTTGTGGAAAGACTTAAGTGATTGGGCTACCAATATTGACAAGCCTTGGCTTGTAATGGGTGACTTTATTGTTGTTCTTAGTTCGAGTGAAAGGGTCAGTGTTGCTGCAGCTGATGAAGGGGACATTCAAGAGTTTGCTACTTGTGTAGGTGGATTGAGTCTCACTGATATTGGTGCCACTGGTTGCTTATTCACTTGGTGTAACAAGCAGGAAGGTGAAAAAAGAACATGGTGTAAGCTGGACAGGGCTATGGTGAATGATAAATGGCAGATGAGAAGTTTCAGCACAGCTGCGGAATTCATGGCTCCTGGTCTTTCAGACCATTCCCCTGTCTTAGTCACTGTTAAAAAGAGTGGTATGAGCAAACCTAAGCTATTTAAATTTTTGAATAGTTGGGCTGATGACTCTGAGTTCCTCGCTATTGTTACAAGAGTTTGGGAGGAAAGGGTGGAAGGTACTAAGATGTTTCAAATTTTCTCCAAGTTGAAGAAACTCAAAACTGAATTAAAGAAGCTACATAAGAATAAGTACAGCAACATCTCAGTTAGGGTGTTGACTAGTAAAGATCATCTTGAAGCTGTGCAGTCTAAGCTTCAAGCAGCACCTACCTGTATGGTTTTGCAGCAAGAAGAGAAAATTTTGATTAAAGATTATACTAAACTTCAACATGCAGAAATGAGCATATATAAGCAACGAGCAAAAGCCACTGAGGACTGAGGTGGCTCTGGGGGATGAAAATTCAAGTTATTTTCATGCCAAAGTTCGTGAGAGAAAGTCTAAAGCCAGCATTCATTCTATTGCGGGTCAGCATGGGGTTCTGCACTCTGACTCAAAGTCTATCTGTGGAGCTTTTGTTGGCTATTATCAGATCCTAATGGGGACTGCTAGCCCTGTAACTGAATTTAATTCTGCTTTATTTGAAGAGGGTCAGACAGTGACTGCAGACATGAGTGCTACTCTTATACAGCAAGTCACTAGAGAAGAAATTCATGAAGCTTTACTATCTATCAATGATACAAAGGCGCCTAGGCAAGATGGTTTTTCTTCCTACTTCTTCAAGAAAACCTGGGGAGTTATTGGTGGGGATATTTGGGCTGCAATCTGGGATTTATTTCGTACAGGGAAACTATTGAAGCAGGTAAATGCCACCCTTCTCACTCTTATCCCAAAATTTGATATCCCTGCGTCTGTCACTGAATTTCGACCCATAGCTTGTTGCAGTGTGATATATAAAATCATTACCAAGATTCTCACTAACAGATTGCAGCCACTTATGGAGATCTTAGTGGGCGAAGAACATGCAGCCTTTATTAAAGGAAGAAAGATCCACGATAATATTGCTATGGATCATGATCTGACTAAGGGGTATAGTAGGAAGTCCATATCACCTCGGTAAGTGATAAAAATTGACATAAAAAATGCTTACGACTCTGTAGATTGGGGTTTTCTGAGAAAGTTATTGGAAAGGTTGGGTTTTCCTACCCAATTTATCCACTGGATTCTTGTCTGTGTGAGTGGATCTATGTACTCTATTGTGATGAATGGGGAGACTCATGGCTATTTCCCTAGAAGAAAGGGACTTAGGCAAGGGAACCCTATGTCCCCTTATCTATTTGTTCTTTGTATGGAGTATCTTTCCCAGATGTTAAGGAAGGCAGGAGAGCTAGCTGGCTGTCATGATCATCCTAGGTGTCATAGAGTAAATTTGAATCACTTGGTGTTTGCAGATGATTTACTTTTATTTGCTCATGGGGATCAAAAATTTGTTGAGGTGCTGAATGGTTGTTTTAATGGTTTTGCTGCTATGTCGGGGCTTCATGGAAATGCTGACAAAACATCAATTTATTTTGGTGGTGTTACTCCAGAAGTAAGGAGAAGAATTATGGAAAGCACTGGCTATGTTGAGGGGGATTTGCCTTTCCGGTATCTGGGAGTCCCTCTCTTTGTTTCCGGACTTCCTTTTAAGCTCTGCCGACCCCTCATTGAAAAGATTTAGAAAGAAACTTCATCACTGCACTGCTAATTTGCTCTCATATGCTGGGAAAGTACAACTCATCAACACTGTTATCTTTAGCACCTATTCATACCGGGTTGCTATTTTTGCTTTTCCCAGAGAGGTAATAAACAAAGTTAATCAGCTTTGTCATAACTTCTTGTGGGGAGTAACTGATGGCAAGAAGGGAATGCCATTAGTTAGTTGGGATATTATCTGTAAACCTAAGAGAGAGGGTGGTATGAATATATATAAAGAAGTTTTGGGGTGGAATAAAGCCTCAACGTTGAAAACCCTTTGGAAACTCCATAAGGGAGAGGAGTCCTTATGGTGCAGATGGGTGGGCAAATATTATCTCAATAAAGCTGATCTCTGGACAGTTAAAGCAAAGCCATCTGACTCTTGGCTATGGAGGAAATTCTTGCACCTTCGAGATGAGGTTCTGGCAAAATATGGGGATACACGGGTTTCTGTTATATTCCTACGTAGTTGTAAGCAGGGAGGCAAATTCAAAATTGCTAAAGCATATGAGAGTTTTCGTGGTGTGAACAACAAAGTAAGATGGCACAAAGCAATCTGGGAGCCTCTTGCTTTGCCAAGACACAATGTCATTGCTTGGCTGGCAGCACACCACAAACTATCCACTATTGATCTGGTGAATAAGAAAGGGATGGCGCTTGTCAATAGGTGTGTACTGTGCAAGAAAAGCTGTGAGAATTGTAGCCATCTGTTTTTTGGCTGCGAGTTTTCAAGAAGTATCTGGCAAGACATCCTAATATGGCTGCAGATAACAAGACGACCCTTGCATCTGGGGGGAGAGCTGCGCTGGTTTGAAGCAAGTGCAAAACGAAAAAGTCTTAAAACAGCGGTAATGGAGAGTTGCATTATGTGCAGCAATCTATGAAGTATGGCAGAAGTGCAATCGACGCATTTTCTGTGAAAATAAGGGGTCTGTAGAGCAAATATGCAAGAGCATCAAAACGCTGATATATTTGATAGCATATGCAGTAATTAGAGATGAACAAGCTGTAAGATCTTTACTAGTTGAGTAGCATACAACGGTAATTGTAATTTCCATATATTAGAAATTTATGAGAATGAAGTACAACAACTTATTTGGTTGCATGAAGTTCCACTTACATAGGAGGACTAGGTAAGCGACTTGCTCCATTTTATAGACAGAAGATCCTGTGAAGTGAACTTCTTGCAAATTATATGTTAACCAAACAATTCAACATGTCACGTTTGTACTTCCCACGCACGAAGTGTAACTTCATGTTTTGTGTAACACATATTTATGAGCCATTAATTTTGAAAATAATAAAGGAATTAAAAAAAATTATATAAAGTAAGGAATTTTTTTTCTATTGACTACAATGTTAACTAATGAATCATGATAATGTTAACGCATCTCCCTACACCCCCAAATAGCCCTAAGTTTCCCATTGTTTGTCTTTTGTAGAATCGCATTTGTCAAATCCATCTCCCCACCCTAAGGAAAATAAATTTCATACACCTAGTGTATAATACACTCTTTTTTATGTGTCTATCTCTCTCCTCTCCTCTCCTCTTTTTTTACTTTACCACAAATATCTCTCTGAAATCTCAAGGAACATAGGCAAATTTATCTCCTCTCCTCACATAAAAAAAGAGTGTATCATGTATACTAGGTGTATGAAAATTATTGGGCCACGCTAACCAAAAAAATCAACAATTTTAAGGTAAACTCCAGCAAGTACAATACCATACAAAAAGGACTCGTACTAGTTTGATAACACCAGTAAACCACACCCGTCCACCAACCCCGGTATATCAACTCCGTTGCGTTGCTAAATTGTCTACTCTATTTATTTCTCTTTAAATTTCTTATTTGCTTTTTTAAAGTCAAACTTTACAAACTTTGACCGTAAATATATAAAAAACGCTATGAGTTATGATTTAAAAGTAAATGCATTAGATTCCATTTGAAATGTATTTTGAAATATCTAATTTTTAAACGTTTTACTTGTATATTTTTATAGATATTGATGAGCAAGATACTACATTGAAAACTGCAAAAAAACAAGTAGGAATAGATGACTTTTTTTCCGGCACGGTTCTTTGTGGATCACAAATTTAGCTAATTAACGAAGTCATTTAGCCATGAGTGACACGACTTAACTTAGTTATTACGTGCTGTGCATGTGAAGTCATTCTTTATAAACCCATACGTACGTGCGCTTTGTACCAATGCAACCTAAGAACTGCCTCTTCACCCACAAGCTTTAACTTCTTCATTCATTCATTCCACCAAAATGTCGTTCAACTTATCACCAAACGTTTTACAGCCATTAAACTCAGTGACATTAACCAATGAAGCTTCTAAAGCAATAAACTTCTTAGCTAACTATTACAAAAATGTGGACAAGTACTCAGTTCAAAGCCAAGTCGAACCCTGTTATCTACGAGCAGCATTACCTGAATGTGCCCCAGATTTGTCTGAGCCACTCGAAAAAATTCTTAATGATATTGATACGAAAAATGTTAGAGGTATATATGATATCGGGAAAATACGCCTTGTTCAATCCTGAGAACCTAAACGCAAAAGCTTCCGCTATGTCGGTGGCGGACTGTTGTCCGTCCGCCACCGGACAAACCCCAAACATCCAAGACCAACCTACTTGATTTAAACTGTTTTTTTTTCTTTTCCCCCTTTGATATGATGGCCTTCCACGGCACTATTGATGGATCTAAAGTGATCCAATATGACATTAATTAATGGTTATGATGAATGAAGACTCGCACGCAGTGGGCTTCAAAAGATGGCGAAACTACTGCCCGTTTTTGCAGCAGTAGATGGAAAAAAAAAAGATGTTCATGTGATATATAGGATTACCGATGATAATGAAATTGATCGGTGACCATGAATGGCGCCGATTTGAAAGTATTGGAGGTAGCGACAAGAAGTTGACTTCTCCCTACTTGATGATATGTGAAGATTCGACGGACAGATCGAAGATTCACCAACTTGTGAAGACTCGATCGCGCAGATCGAGTACTCACCGACCAATGAATTGTGAAGACTTGATCGCGCAGATCGAGGACTCACCGAAGACAAGGACACTACGTATTGTATTGTTCCAATCGTAGCGTTCATAATGCCCTGCCGCTACGATTGCGGGAGGGTGTTAGAGATATGATATCGGGAAAATATTATGAAAATATATTTTTCCCATCTATTTCGAAAACAAGATATATATGATATTATATGTTTAGGATATTATACTAGTGATCTAATGTATTTAGGAAACTAGTATATTTAGGATATATTAATTGTGCTTGGAGAATAAGTTATTGTACTCTATAAATATAGGGTCTCCCCAGTTCAATATTAAGCATCAATTTTATGAGCCTATTATAATTTAACAGAAAATTGTGCCTGGTTTAACGCACTGGCAAAGCCCTAATTTCTTTGCGTATTTTCCAGCAAGTGCAAGCAATGCTGCAATTGTAGGGGATATTCTTTGCTCGGGAATTAACGTGGTTGGTTTCAACTGGATTTCTTCACCTGCTGCCACTGAGCTTGAAGCTATTGTCATGGATTGGGTGGGCAAAATGCTGAAGCTCCCCCAAGAATTTCTTTTCTGCGGTGGAGGTCGGGGTGTCATGTATGATATAATAATTGTTAATTATATATTCTATATCTCCATATCCCTTTATATTACTTAATTATTTTGTTTAAGATGTTAAGAACGGTCCCACCAAACTCAACCTTGATAGAGATTCCTAAATTCTCCTCTAATATCTCCTACTGTCACTATGAATAGAATTCATATATTCTGTAATTATTCTTCCCTTGATTCTCTCTTGTAATCCTGCTAGTTACTTGTATTAGTTTATATCTCTCCTTGTATAGGACTCCTACTCTGTATAAATACATCAGTAATATCAATACAATAAGTAAGCCTTTCAGCACAATTATATCTCCCTCTTTTATGGTATCAGAGCAGGATTACACGAGAGAATCAAGGGAAGAATAATTACAGAATAATGTTTTATCTTCATAATATTCTTCATGTCCCCTCTGTATCCCGAAACATTATATCTATTTCCAGATTTTGCATTGACGACAATAAAATTGCACTCATTTTCTTACCTACTTCTTATCTTGTGAAGGACCTTCGCACAGGGGCAACTCTCCTTCAAGGACCAACTAAAAATGGTGTTTATGAGTGACGTCCCTTCCGTCCTGCTGCCCATGCCGCCACTCTCACCTCCTCCACCGACTGGCATCATCGTCTTGGTCATCCATCACACGCCATCCTTCGATACCTCAGCAATAATTTTCATTTAGCTATTCCTAAATCCTTGTCTACTACCGTAATGCGTGTGATTGCAATAAAAGTCATAAATTACCATTTTACAATAATACAGTATCCTCTAATGGTCCCTCGGATGTTATTTACAGTGACGTTTGGACCTCCCCCATACTTTCCTATGACCACTACAAATACTACATAAATTTTTGTTGACCATTTCTCTAAATACATATGGTTTTATCCATTAAAACACAAAAATGATGCCACTGCCATATTCACCAAATTCAAACTCCAAGTTGAAAAATATTTCAATCGTTCCATCATTACCATTTACAGTGATAATGGTGGATAATACATTGGCCTTGCTCCCATTCTTGCATCCCATGGCATAACTCATCTCACCTCTCCACCCCACACCCCTGAACACAATGGATACTCTGAACGCCGCCATCAATATATTGTCGAAACCGGTTTGTCCCTTTCTCACCCATGCCTATATGCCTCGCAAATACTGGTCACTTGCATTTGCCACGGCGTGCTACCTTATTAATAGAATGCCTACCCCCACACTCCAATTCCAATCCCCATACTTCACCCTTCATGGCCAACATCCCAATTATCTGAAATTTCGCAGCTTTGGGTGCCTTTGTTATCCTTGGCTTCGCCCATACACCACTCACAAACTTGATCCACGCTTCGCCCCATGTGTTTTCGTTGGTTACTCCGCAACTCAAAGTGCCTACTATTGTCTTGACCCCTCTTCTCACAAAATTTATGTCTCCCGCCATGTCAAGTTTATCGAATCTGAATTTCCATACTCATCAACACCCAACAGCGAATCACCGATAACCACCAATGATGCTAACAATTGGTGCACTGCACACATCCCCATTATCCTCCCCGCTGCTGTACCTACTCAAACAACCTCACCAACACCCTCTTCACCCGTTACACAAACAACCACCCCTTCATCGCCCTCCACCTGTCCTTCCACAGACAGCCATCCTCCTCCTCCTCCTCCTCCTCCTCCTCCTCCTCCTCCACGTCCTATAACTCGCCTACAAAATAACATCCGCAAGCCCATCACCAAGCTCAATCTCCACGTCTCACTTAACACCCAACCACCCGAAACCTTCACGATCACTCAAGCTCTAAAAATTCCAGCTTGGCGTGACGCTATGCAACTTGAGTATAATGCACTTCTCAAAGATGACACTTGGGATCTCGTACCACCTTCACCCTCCCAAAATGTCATTGGCTGCAAATGGGTATTTCGAACTAAATATAAACCAGATGGGTCTGTTGACCGCTACAAAGCCCGTCTTGTAGCAAAAGGTTTTCATCAACGACCCGGAGTTGATTACACAGAAACATTTAGCCCAGTTGTAAAACCCGCTACTGTTCGCACTATTCTTTCTCTTGCACTCACCTCAGGGTGGTCTCTTCGCCAACTTGATATTAACAATGCTTTCCTCCAGGGATCTCTTGCAGAAGAAGTATTTGTCACCCAACCCCCTGGTTTTGTGAGCTCCGTCAATCCCATACATGTTTGCAAACTGCGCAAAACACTCTATGGCTTAAAACAAGCTCCTCGTGCGTGGTATATGGAACTCAAACAATATCTTCTCACCCTCGGCTTCAAAAATTCCATCTCTGACTCCTCTCTCTTTATTCTTCATCACAAACATGGCAACATCTACCCCCTTGTATATGTCGATGACATAATTGTCACTGGATCCCACCCTTCTCTCCTCGACAAATTTCTAACTCCATTTGCCTCCCGCTTCTCCCTAAAAGATCTAGGCGATCTCTCCTACTTCCTCGGTGTTGAAGTAATTCCACACACCAGTGGTCTATTTCTAAGCCAACATAAATATATTCTTGATATCCTAGCTCGCTCAAACATGTCATCCACCAAACCCGTTCCTACCCTAATAACTGCCCATCCCTCACTCTCTAAAAACTCGGGCACTCCACTCCAAAACCCGACTGACTATTGAGCTCTTGTTGGCAGCCTCCAATACCTCTCCCTTACTCGACCTGACATCTCATTTACTGTTAATCGCCTATCCCAATTCATGCAAACACCCACTGATGACCATTCAGTAGCTCTCAAGCGACTGCTTCGCTACCTTGCTGCTGGAACCACTAACCATGGCATCCTCCTCCGGCACACATCGCCACCTTCCCTCCATGCATTTTGTGATGCTGACTGGGCAGGGGACAAGGATGATTACATTTCAACCACAGGCTACATTGTGTACTTCGGTCACAACCCCATATCATGGAGCTCACGCAAACAACGCACTCTCGCCCGATCATTAACCGAAGCCGAGTATCGTGCTGTAGCTGCCACTACAGCCGAGGTCCTATGGCTTCAAAACCTCCTCTGTGAACTTGGCCACCGTCCTTCACTCCAACCCGTCATCTATTGTGATAACATTAGCGCCACCTACGTCGCTGCTAATCCCAAGTTCCACTGAAAGATGGAACATCTAGCTCTAGACTACCACTTTGTTCGAGAAAATGTCCAAAATCAAGCCTTCCGTGCCTTGCATATATCTGGAAATGATCAGCTAGTGGATGCACTTACCAAGCCACTAGCTCGGACCCGGTTTCATAATCTCATGTCCAAGATTGGACTCACACTACGGTCGTCCATCTTGCGGGAGCATGATAGAGATTGATAGAGATTCCTAAAATCTCTCCTCTGATATCTCCTACTGTCACTATGTATAGAATCCATATATTCTGTAATTATTCTTCCCTTGATTCTCTCCTGTAATCCTGCTAGTTACTTGTATTAGTTTATATCTCTCCTTGTATAGGACTCCTACTCTGTATAAATATATCAGTAATATCAATACAATAAGTAAGCCTTTCAGCACAATTATATCTCCCTCTTTTAAACCTATCTCGGGATAGCGGTCGTACCTATCAACGATTGGCAGACTGAACAGAGCTAGGAGCGAGCGAGGTTAAAGGACCCCCAACACACCATAATTATGTTGTTGTCCGAGCTTGAGTGCAAGATTGCCTTATTGCAATGTACTCTTTTTGTTTCAAAAACATCTTAATATTTGTTTTTGCAAGGTCAAAATTTACAAACTATGACCATTTATTTATGAATTGGGTGGGCAAAATGCTGAAGCTCCCCCAAGAGTTTCTTTTCTACAGTGGAGTTGGGGGTGTCATGTATGGTATGATAATTGCGTGCCAAGTACAGTAGTTTGGGTTGAGTTCGTGTTTCGGTCATAAACAAGGTTATATATAAACGAATTGAAAATATGTGACCTAAACCTAACCCATTGATTAAACAGGTTGAAACTTCAACTCTAACCTAATTAATCCATTTAATAAACAAATTACCCACAAGCCACAACCCATTTGACTAAATTTTATTTGGAGAAAATGGTAAAAAATAAATTTGCCTACAAAGGGAAAAATAATTAAATAGCTTTCAAATTGTCAAATAAGTATATACCCTATGAAACAAACAATTGGGTTAGAAAAAGTTTATATATTTGTTCCCATAATCCCATCATTATCAATTATCAATGTCGCAAAATATTTTGGTTTTTAATATTGTTTTTTTGACAAAAGTAAATAATTGGGTTAGGCGGGTTAATCTCAGATTGAAATGTTCAAACTTAACCTTACCCTTTAAGTAAATGGGATACCAATGTCGAAGTTTAATTAAACGGATTGAAAAACTCAACAAAAACCCGCTTATTTGGAGTTAGATTCGTGTTGAGTTATCATATTGGGTTAACTTTTTATAGCCCTACTTTGGAGATACACTTAACTCATTTTAGCTGATTAAAGTGGTCATTAACAAGATTTCGTTAACCAAATATTTGTTTTTTCTTAAGGTAGAAAAGGGAAGCGAGGCGGGGGGGGGGGGGAGGGAACTATTTCACCGGTGTAGTGTTTGTGCAACATGATATCTTTAACACTCTTTATCTTATTATCACCATAATGTTAAACTCTATTATTAGGGATGGTTGGATTGATGATTAAGAGAGTGATAGATTGAATTTATAGGCTAAAATGGGAGGTAGTCAGGCAGTGGGGGCTAGATTCTGTGAAAATGAGGGTAAATGATTACCTCTATTATTGGGGGACAATAGTTACCCACCTCCTTCTAGGGTAATGATTATCCTCCATTTTCCTTTCATTTTCTCCATTACCCCCTTAATCATTATCTTCATCACAACTTCATCTTACAATTTTACACTTTAATTTGCTCCATTACCCCCTTAATCATTACCCCAATTCAGACTCCCCCTTACTCTCTTGCTTGACAGGTAGTACATGTGATGCGATGGTGTGCACTCTGGCAGCTGCAAGAGATCGATCGAGCTCTTAATGTACTAGGCGAAGAAAACATAAATAAGTTGGTAGTATATGCATCAGACCAGACCTATTTTTCCATGCAAAAGAGCACTAAACTTGTAGGGATTCGCCCTCAAAATATTCGTACACTTCTCACCTCATCATTTACCGACTTTGCATTATCACCCAACGATTTAAAGGCTGCAATTGAGCCTGATTTAGCCAGAGGACTAGTGCCTTTGTATGTTTGTGCCACTATTGCAACGCCATCGGGTGCAATTGACCCTATAAAGAGATCTAGGCCGGGCTGCTAGATGCTATGGTCTTTGGTTTCACGTTGATGCTGCTTTTGCAGGTAAGTAGTCATCTAGAAAAGAAAATTTGGTTATTCCCACTAGCTCCAAATAGCATGTCTCGTGTGGATTTAGTCCACTATGGACTAAGTCCACACAAAATATGGACAGCTCCAAAAGGTGCAAGCCATGATCCATACATGTAATCCTTATTATTTGACATCAATGCACGAGCATATACAACTAGTAGTTTTTTTATTGAAAAAGTAGTTCTTCTATATTTTATAAAACAAAACTAGTTCATAATGTTACTTGGAAGTTTGATTATTTGTTCTATCTAGTGAAAATAACTTTGTTTCTGAAAGGGTAGGTGCGAAACAAGTCATGAATAAAATTAATGTTATTATTTTTTAAATTTGATTTTCAAGTTGGTGTGGTAGTTCAAAGTAGGAACAACAACGTTTCAAATTTCAAACATAATATTAAGAATCTAATTATTAATAATACTAGGGTAGTGTTAGTGCTACCTATCATCTCTTTTATGACTATAAAAGGAATAATGTTAGTTCGTATATACGAAGTAATAATTCATGATGTAGCTGGTTTTATTTTTTTAATCCTCTAAATTATTGTAAGTAGTTTGCTTTGGACTCCACTCCCTCTAGGCATATTGTTAGTGGCATGTCATTTTTTCACAAATTAAAAATGTCAATATGTTTTACATATTATAAATTTATGTTTGATTTTCTTAAACCAGAAAGTGCATGCATATGCACAGAATATAGACACTATTTGAATGGAGTGGAGCTTGCTGATTATTCAATTGGCATGAACCCACACAAGTGGCTCCTTACAACAATGGATTGTTCTTGCTTGTGGCTTAAGAACCCTAGAGCATTAATAGATTCGCTTTCAACCAATCCTGAAATCCTCAAAAACAAGGCTACTGAAAAATGGGATATCATAGACTTTAAGGATTGGCAAATAGCAATGAGTCGACGTTTTCGTTCTCTTAAACTTTGGATTGTTATTCGTCGATATGGTTTGACAAATTTGGTGTCCCATATAAGAAGTGACATAGAGATGGCCGAGTATTTTGAGTTCTTAGTTGAGAAGGATAAACAATTTGAGTTGGTTGTCCGCCGAAAGTTTTCACTAGTGTGCTTCAGACTAAAGCCACTAGGCCTTCATGAAAACGGGACTTTGACGAACCAAAACTTGTTAGAAGCTATCAACTCAAGCGGCCATAGCATATATGACTCATGCAGTAATAGGAGGCACGTTTGCAATACGTTGTGCTATTGGAGGGCTTTGGGGGTTGATTCAAGGAAAGGCTAATGTCGTTATCAATGCGGTTACTAGTAACTAAGGTTGAAACTCTTGATAATTAGATCCCAGGTCATGTTCTCCCATCGGCTATTGTATTTGTATTGGCCTTGTGTCTCCATGGATCCAAAAAACAAATGATGAAAGTGTAGTCAAAGATAGTATATGTATGTATGTATGTCAAATACACACTACGTATGTTTAATCAAATCTTATACACATGGTAAATGACAGAAGTTTTGACTGTAGCATATTTCCCCATAACTTCTGCCAAGTATATAAATCAACTCCCTACCAATTTTCCAACAAAAATGTCACTGAAATCATGATGTACATCAGTGAAGTTTATTAAAAAGTATTCTTAGCAACAAATATATACTCTCTACATTTATATATAGAAACACCAGCTTACAAGATTAAAATTACTTTTCTTTTTTTGCTCGTTACAAGATTAAAATTACTTAGTTTTGCTTTTACAATAAATTTTCGTGTCTATTCAATAGACATGAATTTTTGTCAATTGAAGCATAGGTGAGAGTTTTATTAGCAAACAAAAATGTTGTTTGCCCTGTAAAAAGTTGAATTGTTCACTAAAATCTATCTACTATTGTAAGGATCCGGATTTGGAGCGTCCTTATAGAAATTTTTGTATATTGAGAATTTGAATCGGGGAATTAGATAAGTTCAAGAAACCGTCGAGTTAGAAAAGCATTTGAATAGACTTGAATTGAACAAAAACCATAAAAGAGATCAAAATTCTGCTACCAGCGTTTTACAGAAGGGACAAACTAAAGGGACAACCCAGTAGCGCGAAAAGTGAACTAATCATGTTTTTAGGCTCCCGCTGATATCTACATGATTAGCATGATATCTACATTTTGACTACTAGAAAATAAACAGTTAAGTAATTAAGTTGATTTGAGCTCTCAGGAGTTTGGTACATGATTAGTAGGCTATTTAGCAATTGAATAGTAAAAATAGATCTCAAGTAAAGAAAGAGCGGGAAGCTCGGAGTCAATAATCCGGAGAATAGAATTGTTTATGAAAGAAAGAGGAAGAAGCTCAGTGTCAATACTCCTGAGAATAGAGGGTGTCAATTGTACGCTATGTCAACTATGTATTTTGAACTGAAGGTCGAGGGCTGTATTTATAGGGGATGGAGTAGGGTTCCCAGGTTGAAAAGATAGAGTCGTGGGGTGAAAAGATGGAGTGAAAAAGCTGCCGCCAGCTAGCTCAAGGAGGGCCGCTAGCGGCTGTGGCCAGAGCAACTGGCGGCTCTGATGGTGTGTTAGGGTCGCGTGGCTCTGGCAGGGCCATCAGCGACCCTGAAAAGATAGGATAGAGGCAGCGGGTCAGGGCCGCTGGCGGCCTTGGCAAGAGCCATGAATGACCCTGGCTAAGGGCAGGGCTGCCAGCTGGATGTCGTCATTACAAGACATCTAGTCTTTTGGAACTTTTCGGATGAATTTGAATATTTCGAAGATGATTTTTAATAGATTGGAATCTGAAAAAGACCAATTTACCCATTTGTGGTGAAAATACAGTTTTATCCTCGATTATCCCGATGAGGACACCTTCGTAACCGGGGGTCGGAAAAAAGGCACAAGCGATGTCGTTGAAAAACTCTTCAGCTAGACCTTTGAATGTGATAGGATAAAGGAGTTGTTTGGAAAAATTTGAGATCTCATTTTACCGATCAAAGCAAAATAGCATTATTCAAGCATATAAATTACTCATTTCATCATCGAGCTTTTGCGAAGAAATCTGACGGCGCTTTGTAAGCGTCTACAAAAGCCCCCACTTTGATCGAGCTTGAGTAAAGCGAAGATCAAAGTATTACGAAGGCGACATGCAAGATACTGATGTGCACTTAGTGTGTGAGAGTATACAGTATGAATGCAAATTAAGCAAACCTTGACTGAAAGGCGCTTGATGTATGCTAAGATTTCGTCTTTGTGAACACAAGAAGAAAAAAAGGTAATGGTTAGCAGTAAAGAATGATCGCAAAGTGCAATCGTTAATTGAAGGAGACCTGTATTCTCAGAGAAAGAAAAGGTTAGCGAGACAGCATAACCACGAGTTCTGTGCGTGATTAACTGTCGATAAGTATGAATACTATAGATGCCAGTCTTAATCATTTGTAGTCAAACATGAGCATATATTTTGCGGAAACCTTATTCCTAAAATGTAATCCGTTCGATGCAATATTTTTTTTGCGGGAAACCTATCCCTTAAAACAAAATATAGGCCGTCAGTCACAAATCATATTTCGCGGGAACCTTATCCTTGAAATATTAATCTGGCAATAGAACATCAATCACAAATTATACTCCGCGGGGTCCCTATCCCTTAAATATTAATTTGGCAAAAGAGCATCAGTCAGAAATTATACTTCGCGGGAATTTATCCCTGGAAAACAAAATATCAATTTGGTGAAGGAACATCAGTCACAAATTATACTTAGCGGGAACCCTATCCCTGGATAACGAAATATTAATTTGGCAATAAACAGTCACAGATTATAATTCGCAAGAACCCTATCCTTGGATAACGAAATATTAATTTGGCAAAAGAACATCAGTCAGAAATTATACTTCGCGGGAACCCTATCCCTGGATAACAAAATCCTAATTTGGCAATAAACAATCACAAATTATAATTCGCGGGAACCCTATCCCTGGATAACGAAATCATAATTTGGCAATAAACAATCACAAACTATACTTCGCGGGAACCCTATCCCTGGATAACGTAATATTAATTTGGCAATAAACAGTCACAAAGTATACTTAGCGGGAACCCTATCCCTGGATTAAGAAATATCAATTTGGAAATATATATATTAGCGGAAAATATATGAAAGACATTAATACGCGAAATTAATATACGTATTTACGTATGAATAGCCTTGCAAAATGGACAGGTCAGTTTTACCGTGTAATATCATTGTGCCGTAAAACGGAATGACTGTAGAATTTTCAAATTGTGGGCCAGGGGGTCTGTTCCCGCGCGCCTAGCGCTGATCTTCGTCACGTCCAATTGTCCCAAATAACGAAATCCGGGCTCGAAAATCTATGGTTGGATAAACATGGGGCTCGCATGTGCAGGCTAACCACAGCCGCTGGCAACCCAGCAGTGAAGGCCACAACCGCTTGAGGCCGAATAAAGTTGATTTTCACGAGCCCAGGTCGCGTTTTTGCTCACTTTTTCGTCCATCTTATTCACTTGATCGAGAGCAAATCCTCCATTGTTGAAGCTTGAAGCTCTAGTGGGTAAGTTGATTTCTTGACCAAATTCCTTGATTTTTGTTTCAAATTTGCTTGTTTTCTTGCCTAGTAGCTGATTTTTGAGTTGCATTATTGAATGGATGCTTGTATGTTGCGAATCTGACACTTGAAATTCCTCACTTGTTGATAGAGAAAGCTAAAAAGTGCTTGTTAATTGCTCCTAAGGACAAGGGGAAGAGTCCCATGACTAGGGAGGAAGAAAACAGAGACCTTTTTCGTACTGGGTTTTCTCTACCTTGGAGACCTCCTACTCACTATATTGACCGCGCGAATTTGTACCAGGATTCGTTTATGCGTATGGACTGGACTTGTCCTACGGAGACTTGAGACCGCAGTGTACTTTTACTTAACAGACCGAGTCACTTGTCTGATTTGTATCCGGTATGTTTCTGACCTCTCTTCGTTTTGTTCTTTGTATAGAAAACTTGAACTGTTAGTGTTTCGGCACACGAACAAATTGGGATTATACTGGATTGGTTGGTCAATTGTGTAGAATATCTGTGTAGAATTATCTAGATTGGTATTTGTAGTATGTGGGGTACTAAAAATTGTTGTCAGTTTGTTGACTAGGGAGTTGGTACAGATTTGCAGGCTCATGGGTCCGCTTCGAACAAGGCCATTATGCTAGATTCTTTTTCTAGTAGGACGAGGGAGTTGATTAGGGCTTCAGGTTTTGAGGCGTTTTTATCTGTTATCCCGTCTTGTCACACGGGTGATACTCAAGTGATTTCCTATGGTTTGATAGAGAGGTTTTGGGATACCACGAACACTTTCCACGCCTCTGTGAGAGAGATGTTCTCTACCCCATATTAGTTTGCTAAAATGACGGGTTTGACATTTAGGGGGCGTCCCTTGCGGTATGACGCAAAATACCACTTACAAGCAAATAGATTACTTGAACTATATAGGCCTCCTGCTCTCCTTTTTGATAGAGACCGAGTTTCTTTGCCAAGGTTGTGGGAGGCCTTGACTGAGTAGGGAAGTCATTGAGTTCTAGAGAGCCTGTATCTTTTTAGTTTATCTGTTTTGTTCGACTATCTTCTCTCAGAAGAATAGTGTATGTTAGATTGGCTTTCTGCCATGCTTGGAGGATTTGGCTATAGCACATGAGCACAATTTTGGTGCTCCAGCTTACGCTTCCTTAGTGAGATGGTGTCCATAGGCTTGTAGGCCTAGGTCGTGTAGCCATGGGGCAACTATTTCTGGTCTTTGGAGGATACTGGAGGTATGTTTTCTCATTTTTTGCTCTTTGTATGTGTGCATTTTCTGTAGTTGGCTTGTATCTGAACATTTCCATTTGTATGGGAGTTGTGGTTCTTTGAGTATTATCAACTTTCAGTCTTAACCGTCCTGGTTTGAGGATGTTTTTGTTAGGTGCATGATGGGTTGGAAGTCACCCTTTTTCCTCCTTGAAGGACTTTCGGGTTGCATTTGAGAATAGGGCTTCGTTGGAGGTACAACAACCACTCAAAACTTATAGCATAGCATGTAATTTGCGAACCAAACCATCAATCATACCACAAGGCCCACCTTCGATAGTAGCATAGAAGATCAAACAAACCCTCACTCTAGGAATGTGAACACTCACACTCAAGTGTTTAGGTTATATCAATAGAACTCTTAAGACTCAATCCAAACGCGGTATCTACCATAAGCTTGCCCATATTTTAACTCGCCATTGCCAATGACAATTACTCATGCACAGATCAAGAAGACTTTTACGGAGTTGTAATGAGGCTCTGGGTAAAAGTAGGATGATGCATTTGGGAATGTGGACTAGGAGCAAAAACTAGTGGAGTTAAAAACACTTTCTTAAATCTCTGCGCAAAGATCAAGATAGCACAAAAACAACTTCACTCACTAACTCCAACCCAACTACCAAGTGATCATATCCATTAAAACCCACAAAGAGACTACGAAGGAGAAGCCATTATGAAGAAATTATGCTTTTTTTTCCTCTTCTTCTTTTTCAAGTTACAACAACCAAAATTTCACCAATTCACATGAAACACTAACTCAAAACCCAATGCCAATCTTTGGTTTCATCATCCTAAATCACAACTCCCATATAAAAATCAACTCCACTAGCCTAGGCTCGGTGAAAGAGATGTGTTTAAGAAATCAAGGCTTGTAATGTGGTTTTATCCAAAAAAACGACTCAAGGCTCAAAGGGGTTTACAAAGGGTGAAACATGTATCAAGGTAGCTTATTTGGCTAATGTAGTTAAAAACAAAGAATGCTTCTATCATTTCCTAGCATGAGCTTGTCAAGTACAATTTTGATAAGAAATCGGGCAAGTTCTAGAGAAAACGCAATTGAGAGAGTCACACACACAAGAAAGAAACCATAAGATCGAAAGTGATGAATCGATCAATCAAAGGCTCAAAATCTCACATGGTTAAATTTGGTCTACTCAAATCAACTATGCAATATCGAAGGCAACAAACATGCATGCCACAAAGCAATGGTCCACAATCACAATCAAGCTATGAGCTTTTAAGGCTAAAGACCATTATTCACAAAAGTTGAGACAATTCCTTCAATTTTTTCACAAAAAGAGCTTCAATTATTGAAGGATCATTTCTCACTTAATTTTTTGGATTTATTTCATTTTTAAATTTTTTTGGATTTTTGTATGCATGCAAAAATAAAATCTAAACTATATGAATTAAAATGCATGAAAACTAACAAATAAACTAAAAATAAAAATAAATAAAAACAAAAATAAATGAAAAATATGAAAATTTTCTATCTAAAATGCAACCTAACATGAAACTATGTGCAAAATGTAACTATCTATCACATTTTATCGAATATCACCATCAACAACAATTATCTACCCCAAACTTGAATTGCACATTGTCCTCAATGTGAACAAGGACAATAATAATAAAGGAAAAATTAGGAGAGAATACTTACGAAGTCCCATCAAATGGGAAGAGAAATGATCTCAAGTTGTCACCCAAGATCGCTTCGTATCAAAGTAGACATGTTGAACTCCAATTTCACCCAATCACCAAGGTCACAAACTTTGACCGTCAAGACAAGTTCATACCCAAGGGCCAACAAATGTAAATTAAACAATATCGAATGTGTCATTTCCAATTCTCTGAATTGATAGACTGTATGTGAACAATCAGCAAAAGTCAACCCTTTAGAACACCAAAGTGCCCCAAAAAACAAACCTTAGAGCATCCTTGAAACAAATTGCGACCACCAAATAGAAGGTAAATCTGTTGGTGACGGACCCGCATGAGGGCTGGGCGGCGGGACAGGGGGTGGAGCAGGTGGTAGGCGGTTGTGGTGGTGGGTGGTAGACAGAGAAAAACAGAGGAAACGAGAGAAAATCTTTGTGGTGGAGGGTTTTGACTGATGGTGGACGGCGAGCAGATGGGAGGAGGGGTAGTGAGAGTGGCGAGAAACGGGGATTTGGGATTTGGGCTTAATGTGAGGAGAGAGAATGCGAGTCTTGATCTGTGTACTGGTGGGAGACGAGGTCGGGCGCTGGTTGGGCTGAGATTTCGCCTGGTCGGGCGGGCGAGATAGAGAGGTGGTGAAGAGGGTGCCCGGTCAGGCAGGTGCGGTAGCCAACTGCCGCCTGGTCGTGCGACGGTGGGTGGAGCAGCATGGACCCGGTCGGGAGCTGGATAGGGGCGAGATGCTGCCCGGGCACTGTCAGGCGTGATGGTGCTGAAGTTCGCGCCTGGTCGGGCGATGCTGCGGCCAGGTGCTGACTTGTTGTGGCCCGGTCGGGCGGCACAAAGGCCGGAGCCCTGCCCGGTCAGGCATGGCAGGCAGAGGGGTGGTGCTGGCAGCAAACGGTCAGGCGTTGGGATGGATTGGAGCTCGCCTGATCGGGCTACAATAGTAGCTCGATTTTGCTTGTACTTTGTTTGCTCTTGTCCCCTATAAAAAATCAGATTTTTTAGCCACAAAAAAACTTATCTAATATTCTGTATCCTTGGCTAATTCCTTCTTCTTTTTCTTTTATTTTTTTTGAAAAGCAAAAATTAAATAAAGAAATAAAATATGGGTTGCCTCCCAAGAAGCGCTCTTTTAGAGTCATGAGCTCGACAATTCCTCAAACTCAACCCGGATAGATCACCAAAATGACAACTTTGTCACCATGATCGCTATTGTTCCCACGAACCTCGGACTTACTCCCCTTAAGCTTGACAACGGCCATAGGTCGTCATTCCATGATAATCTCATTAACCTTGTTAATTAACCTCTTTCTTACCCTTGTTGTTGCATTCTTCTTGACACATGCCTTTTCCGTGCGCTTTTGTATATCTTTTTTCGGAACCTCATGATCATGAACACCCAATGTGGTGTCCTCATCTTGAAATATTGAAAGACCTCCATATTCAAGAGATTCGACAAGGAGATCATTCGGGTTCTTTTGCAAAGGATGATCAATTGCATCAACCATGCAACAAGAATTTTCAAAAGAAGACTTCATCACATTGTTAGAGAAACCAAACTTGACCTTCTCGTCACCAATATTCAAGCAAATCGTTCTACCTTTAACATCAATTACCGCACCGGCAGTAACAAGGAATGACCTTCCAAGGATAATTGAGATTCTAGCATCCTCCTCCATATCTAGAACAATGAAATCCGTGGGAATGAAGAATTTACCCACTTGAATAGGCACATTTTCCAAAACACCAACCGGATACTTGACCGTTCGGTCGGCAAGTTGTAACGACATGGAGGTGGGTTTCAAGTCACCTAAACCAAGTTTCTTGCAAATAGACAATGGCAATAAACTCACACTTGCACCAAGATCACACAAAGCCTTATCAAACTCTATTGTACCAATAACACAAGGGATAGAGAATGAACCAAGATCCTTAAGTTTTGAAGGTGACTTGTTTTGGAGAATTGCACTACATTCCTCCGTTAGAGATACCGTTTCACTCTCATCAAACATGCGTTTGTTGGATAGGATCTCTTTCAAGAATTTCCCATAAGAAGGCATCTCCGAAGTTGCCTCTAGGAAAGGGATATTGATATGGAGATTCTTGAGTACCTCCAAGAACTTGCCATATTTCTTCAACAAAGTGGAATTCACTAACCGTTGTGGAAAAGGAACCGACAACTTGAATGGCTGAATATGAACAATATTGGGTTCCTTTTGCCTCGGAGTCTCCACCTCATTATTCTCTTTCACTATGTGCAACTCCTCCAAATTCTCCCCATTTCTCAAGAAAATAGCATTTACATGCCCCTTGGGATTCATCTTGGGCTTGCCCGGAAGTTGACCCGACGGCCTACTAGAAGGGCTAGCTAGTTGAGAAATTTGATTCTCAAGCATCTTGTTGTGAGTGGCCAGTGACTCCAACTTGGACATTATTAGGCAAAGGGTGTCATTCACCGTCTTATTTTGCTCCATTTGGACATTGTAGAAATCCGTATTGGATGGTGGTGGGGCTTGAGATGTAGGATAATGGAATGGAGCTCTAGGTTGGAAACCTGGAGGTTGAGTGGAGGTGTTTTGTGGAGGGTAGGTTGCTCAATGGTCATCTCTTGAGAAGACGTACCTTGGTATTGAAATTCATTGCTCATATGCCCTTGAGCACTATAAATATCATCACCACCGGAACTTTGCCCTTGAGAGGCACTCCTTGAAGGTTGCATTTGTTGGACTTGTTGAGAGAGAGCATCCAACTTACTTGTCAATAGAGTCACAGCATCAACCTCGAGCTTTCCACCACTCTTGCGAGCTCCTGGTCTATCGGAAGACCATTGGTAGTTGTTGGAGGCCATGTTTTCAAGTAGTGACTTAGCATCGACCGTTTTCAATGTCATGATAGAACCACCCGCGGCGGCATCAATGGACATTCTCATAGTGGGATTCAAGCCACTATCGAATGTTTGAATTAGAACCCAAGGTTGAATGCCATGAGGAGGGCATTTTCTTTGCAAATCTTTGAAGTGCTCCCAAGCTTCATATAAGGACTCTCCTTCGCTATGGAATGCATGAATGTCGTTTCTCAACTTGTTGGCCAAATCCGGTGGAAAATACAGAATCAAAATGCATTTGACAAGGTTTCCCAAGTAGAAAAGGAATTTGGATCTTGACTATTGTGCCATTGCTTCGTCCTCCACGCTAAAGAAAATGGGAATAAGCGGAGGCAAAGTGCATCATTACCAACCCCATTCATTTTCAATGTATCACATTTCTCAAAAGATAGAGCAATGTGATCGTTGGGGTCTTCACCATTGAGGCCATGGAATTGGTCCTCTTTGATGAAGGAGATGAAAGAGGTTTTGATTTCGAAATTATTGGCCGCAATGGTTTGCCTTGCAACACTTGAACCAATGTTGCCAACGGTGGAATTAGATAAATCCCTCAAGTTCTTATCTTCGTCACCCATTGTAGCTTGTTGTCTCTCTACCTCTTCTTGTCGCCTTTCACGTGCTTGCTTTCTAGCGCCACGAAAAGTTCTTTCGATCTCGATCGGGGTCCAAAGGTACAAGATTTTCGGACCCTTGGCTCCTGGTCATACACCAAAAACACTAGAAGAGAGAATCAAACGTAAAAGCACGAGTAACCAAAGACACACAAGTTAACACACGCACACACACGTGCTTAGTCTAGTCTGTCTAAGAAATGCCTAATATTGGAATAATGCCAAGCTCCCCGGCAACGACGCCAAAAACTTGATAGGCCCGCAAGTGTACGGGTTGTATCGAAGTAATAAAATATCGATCCACAATGAGCAAGTGATTCCAAGTACTAAGTTTTCTTAGATTTACAAGCTAAGCAATTACCAATTGGTTTGTTGGATTGAAACAAGGAAATATAATCACTAATATATGAAAAATAATAAGAAAAAGAACCTAGGGTTGATTTCACTTAACCAAGATCTTAGATGCGAATAAACAAGTTTTAACTAGCATGTCATGTCGAATGTTGCAAGGACGGAAATAAGAATCCTAAAACCCTTTCTCGAAGCGAGAAAGGAATACTCAATATAAGTCTTAACTACCTATTCTCATGGAGTTAAGAAAATATCAAGAGCATGAAGTATATATAATTTCCTTTCCAATAGTCCCAAGTTATTCTAAACTACTCTCGTGATTAGGCAAACTTGATGAATGATTGAGGTACGAGAATTTAGAAGCTTCTCTCGAATTTGACTTATATCATCTAATATACGCAACAAGTTTACAATCAAACATTGTGCAACAATTCTAATGACATGCCAATTTCTACTTATTTAATTAAACATCATAGATTCGATTAACCTACATCAACCCTAGATAAAAGAATTAGCTACTCATAATCTCTACAACTACAACAAAGTACGTAATGAAATTCATGCTAAAATCAAAGTAATAATAAAGGATTAAACTAAATAAAGCAATTGACATTAGAAGCATGGAGAGAGGGAAAGAGAGAGTAGAGATAAGAAATAAACCAAGTAACTTCGATTATAATCTTCAAAGAGAAAATAGAAGAATGCTTGAACTCGATCTTCGGTTACAACAACGAACTACTAAAACTTGAAGTAATTCTAAGTGTTTTTATTCTAATAACTAGTAGTCTAGAAAGCATAAAATGGACTAGAGAATGAGATATGAGTAGAGATGGTGTAAGATGGGATGCCCCTATGAGTTAGGATGATAGCCTATTTATAGGAAAACATCAAGATGAACCTAGACGGTTTACACAAGGTAATCCCCTAATCAAAAATAAGTCACCTAGTAACTCTCAAAACAATTAAGGTACTAGTAACTCTCTTTTTCAATACTTTTCAATGTCTTTATGCATCCAAAAAGAATCCAATGTTATTCTTCAATACTCTTCACAACTTACTCTTACTTTGATTATGTTGAGCATCCAAAGAGAATCCTAAGTCCTTTGCATATGGAGTTTAATTTGACCCTAAAATCACAATTAAAACACCAAAATACCAAAGTAGTAATCCTCATATATAATTACTCATAAATCAGTAAAATATAAGAGAATTTACGTAAACATAGGATAAATGAGTGCGGTCCACACATGAATACTGACACTATTTACGCACTCATCAAAAGGACATAAATATTGGTGAGATGAAATCGCTAATGCTGCAGCACTTGTGTGAAATTAAAATCTATGACATCAAGCTGAATTTTCGCCATTTTCGTTTCATCCAAAGCTTTAATTTCACCAAAGAGAGAGATAATGGAGTTTCTGAATACAGTGGCCGAACGATCTCTTTGTTAAATGGATGATGGATGTAACATTCATCTATTAAATTTGATTAAATTGGTTTGATTTACGCCAAATCCACAATTAAAATCCAACATTTTACTATTTGAGCTCACTGCACTTTTTACTTGTAGTCCGTAAGATCAAAGGGGAAGGAGATGAGACCAATTGGGTGATTGACACGCGAATTGCCTATCCTGCCCCTCATTTTGGGTGCTTAACACTAGCGTCTGTATGTCAAGCGCTCCGCATTCCCCTCTTTTTTAAATTTTTCGGAAATCAAATAGCCGTTCATATTAAGATCTAGCGACCAGGGATGGTTCTCATAGTTCCCATTAGAGGAAATTAAATGTGATCAATATGCATGTGGTTTGTGTGTGCATTAGGCGGCTATACTAATGTTGATACCTATAATTATTCTAAGTTAATGTAGTTGCCTTCGTGCACATGATAATAGATACATAAGTGGTTATAGTAGTAGTCGCAAAACAACACAATTACTTGTTATCACCTTTATAATCACACGTTTATCTATTAGTTATAACCAAACATGCTATTATGTGAACAAAAAATAATTTTCGCTGTTATAATAAGTAATAGCCTTTTTAAATAAATAAAAAAAATCACAACCAAATTGATGATCATCAATGCTTTCTATTACGCAATGACTCAAGAAATACATTATCTAAAGACAAAAAATACCAACAACCCCATAAAACAACCTATTTTTATGGGGTAAATTAGTCAACTCATATTTTATAATCTCTCATTTAGTATAGTAACTAATGTCAAGTATTAAATACACCCGTCAAAAAATTTTCTGCAAAAAATTAATTCAAGTTCATTGGATTACGAACACGTAGTCTTCTAACATTGAAAATTGTAATTTCGGACTTAACTTCATAACTCATAAGCATTATATTGTCGAGTATAGTGATCATACCTAGGTGAAATAATTTAACTCACTTACTGTTCTTCAAAAATAGTTTTACTAGTTTATATTCTAGGTAAATATATAGATTTGAGTGTGTAATGATAATTAATATGTAGAGTCTTACATATAAAATAAAATAATAATATTGGAGGAAATTAAATGTGATCAATATACATGTGGTTCGTGTATGTTTTATCCTCGTACATTAGGTGAATACTAAAATTGGTACATGTAGTTATTATAAGTTAATGTAATTGTCTTATGTGCACATGATAATAGTTAAGTAAGTGGTTATAGTTGTAATCGTAGAATCAACACAATGACTTGCTATTACCTTCATAATCACACACTTATATATTAGTTATAACTAAACGGATTATTATGTGAACAAAAAGTAACTATCAATTTTACAAGTAATAGCTTCTTTTTTTAAAAAAGAAAAATCAACCAATTTGATGTTTATCAATGTTTTCTATGACGCCATGGCTAACAAGACATTATCAAAAAAACAAAATACTAACAAACCCATTATAATAGCCTATTGTATCTATCAAAGTGACTCTCATTTTCGATAAGTTGGTACCATATAAGACTTGGAAAAGGAAAAAGAGAAAAACTTGAAGATTTGAATTTTTCCAAAGAACTTAAAAAAATGTTCATAATTGACTTCATAGTGACCCTTGAATTTATATAAGTGACCCCTGTGGTACAACAATATTCTTATTAATGTATGACAATCAGATATTTATGAAGCGTTTGATTTTTTTTTTCCCTTCAAAGAACTTAGAAGTGACCCCAACTAACAGTATAGTTACTCTTCAATTCTTACAAGTGACCTTTGTCATACAGAGATGAAATATAGAAATATATTCAACCACCTCTTTATATTTCAAATTAAAAGAAATTTATTCACCAAACTCCTTATATTTCAGATTTAAAATAAAAAAAATATTTATTTAGTTATTTAATCAATAGTTATATATTAATGGTTCGAAAATGAATGCATTTGAGCTTAGTCTTCTAATATTAGAGCACCTAATGAATAACCCAATTATACATATGTCAGCAACCAGAAAATTATTAGAAATTCTGGTGATAATAAAAACACTTTTTTTATTTAAAAGGTTAAAATAATACAGTTATACATTTTTCAATGACGAGACAATTATTCAAAGTCCGAGTAACCATGAAGGTGAAACGTAGTAGCTATAATGTATATATACATCAATAACTATAACTACTTACATATCTATTATCATGCTACACAAAGGCAACTACAATAACAATTAGTACCAATACTAGTAATTTAGTAACCGTACTAGTAACAAATACATATCAAGTAACAACCATTTTCTAATAGACTTCATAGTGATCCTTTAATTCTTCTAAGTGAATTTTGTAAAATATGACATTTTACTTGTTATTGTACGACGTACTATTAGATGTACGATCAGTTTGTTTTTTATTTTTTTTTCTTTTACCAAATAACTTAGAAGTGACCCTAATTCACTGCATAGAGACCCTTGAATTCATATTAGTGACCGATCTTGAACTATATGCGTTTTACTTGTTAATGTATGACGTACTATTAGATATATGATCCGTTCGTATTTTCTTTTTCCAAATAACATAGAAGTGACCCTACCCTAATTCACTGCAAAGAGATCGTTGAATTCATATAATTAACTCTTGTAATATATAACGTTTTACTTGTTAATGTATGACGACGTACTATTAGATATAAGATCCATTTGTTTTTTTTTTCTATTTCTTTTTCGAAATAACTTAGAAGTGACCATAATTCACTGTATAGTGACCCTTAAATTCATATAAGTAACTCTTGTACTATATGCGTTTACTTGTTAGAATGACCCTACCCTAAAAAAAGAACTTAAAAGTGATCCCGATTGACGAAAAAGTTACTCTTAAAACGATAAAGATGACTCATATGATACGAGTATTTAATTTCAACAAATCTTAGAAGTTAGAATAAAAAGACCAACATGATTAATATGCTTTGCTAAATAATAAAAAGAACAAACAACTTAGATTAAACATAATACACAAAAGAACAAAACTCAAAACATAAGAGTAGCCATTAGAAAGAAAATATAATTGTGAAAAAGGGGGATCAGTTATCAATCACAAATAAACAGTTGATCATCATCATGTTGGATTTGTAATTAAGTGGACCATGACTCAAGTAGTCGATATTCAGTTCAGTGTTAATATTCGGTTAAGTGGGCCAATAATACAAGTCCATTAAGTATTCAGTTAGGCCAAAACTCATTAGGATTCCAACTGTGGTAGGAATTTAATTAAGACCTATTATTAGGTTTGTCCCATATTAGGAACTTCAGTAAAGGGATCCCCGCTGTGGCAATATAAATATAAACTCCTTCGGTTCAGATCACCACCCTACTGCATATATTGCTCACAGTGGAAGACTTTCATACTTGTGCGGTGCTCTCTCTCTCATAGTTTCAGGTTAGTATACTTAATTGTATTTTGTACTAATAGATTAATATTAATCGATCTATGATTTTAGATCTAGTTCAACATGTGGTATCAAAGCAGGATTAATATTACTACTAGTCTAGTCTAGAACGAATTCAGTGATATATGATGTGATTAAAATATTGAGATTCATGGGTTCTGGTTCTCGATATATTTAGTGTTATCTAAATTAGTTAGGGTCTCAGTCTTGTTACATATCAGGAGTATAACGTCGATTTGAGTATTATACAGTTTTTTAGATTATCTGTCACCGACTAGAAACTTCGTTTTCTCTTTAATGCGTTATTATTACTATAATCACTAATTATTGGAGTTAGGCACGAACAATTCTTCCTACATATTGGTTTAATTGAGAAAGGTAAACATGAGATCATTCATCTGGTTTGATACATGTTGTGGAATTAAGTACTTGCCCTTGTAGGAATTATTATTTAATTTAGGTTTACTTTGACTTAAAGGTGTTGTTAGTCTTCTTACGGTATGGATTTGTCACTAATGTCAACGCTTTAGTTACTCGCCTCAATTCATGATATCCTGAAGTTTTTTTTTGTTTCCATAATGTGAGATATAATTTCATGTTTTTTGGGTGGCTTAAAATTGAAGTTTTTTTTTAAAAGTTAAATTTTTAAGTATTTAGATTAAAGTTTTGGTTTAATTGTGAGTACTCAGATAGTATATGTTCTTATACACTTATTTTAGAATCTTTTCAATTCAGTTCAATTAAGTGGTCAGTTCAGTTTTGTGCAATTAAGTGGAGTTCAGTTCAGTTCTATCAAATGTAGTTCAAATTAGTGGAAAAGATATACCGTTAGTTAATCACTGTTAATGACCTGATACACATAACTAGTAGTTGATAGTCTATTGTATGTGGTTTAGTAAGATTGAAATATACGTTTGATTGAATTTGGTGGGTGATTTGCTCCAAATTATATGTCTAATTCAGGAAATTTGATATTCCAGTATAGAGTATAGATATAGATGAAGTTGTTTGGACATACTTCATAATTACGTTGAAGTAATCAAGTTTTTTTTGTTTTTCTTGTTCTTTGTTGATAGAAATATCTATATTTAAATATATTTTTTTTGGTGGAATAATTTCCTATATGATCATCCACACCAAGGAAGTTTGATATATTTTTTTATAAGAGCGAAGTACTTCAGTTATTCAGATACATGGCTTGGACTTTCAGATGTAGTAATTTAATTTAAATTATTTATTTGTGGGCATGTTAAGTATAACCGTAATTAAGTTGGTTTTATCCATACAGTTTGTCTCATAAACATGTTGACCCATGTCTCTGTCCTTATTTCATTGACCTCAATACTTTTAGTTGAGTAGAGAATTTGATTAACACTTAGTAAGAGTTTGGGTCACACAAAGAATTCAGTTATAGTTTTTAGTTGAGGTTGAGTTGATTACTTTAATACAAATGAAATTAATATATTTTGGAGTTTTTATCTCAAAAGAATCATATTATTGATTTGATTATTTTAGTAAAGTGGAAGGTTTTTCAGTGGATTGATCTTCTAGTGATTCAACAACAAATTTGGATGCTAGAAGATTAATGTGGTTTGTTGGGTTATTCAGTTTGTTAGCCTTCTAGTGATTCCACAACAAATTTGGATGCTAGAAGATTAATCTAGTTATAAGTTATTCAGTGGATTTATCTCTTGGCAATTTGACGATAATTGGATGCCAAAAGATTAATTTAATTAACTTTCAGTTTTTCAGTTGGTTAGTCTTTTAGTGATTCAACAACAAATTTGGATGGTAGATGACTATCTGTTAGTTCAGTCTTTTTCTGGTGATTCAGTAACAAATTTAGATGCCAGAAACTTAATAAGTTACAGTACTTTAGTAATTTAATCTTTGGGTGATTCAGCAATAAATTTGGATGCCTGAAAAATTAACTTGGTCTTTAGTGTATGTATGTTATTTTCTAAATAACATATCCTTTCATCTTCAGTTGATCTACAAATTCATTTGTTTAGGTCCAGTACTTAAACTGACTTTTTAGTCAACCGACCACATTTTCATTTCAGTTGTAGATCTTCATTTGATCCCCCAATAGCTCATATTTATATCATGCCTCCAAAATTGGGACACATGCATTGAAGTGTTTTTTTTTTTGCTGTGGTGTTAACTAAGCTCATACTGATGCAAATTTCTCATCTTACGTGACATTGTACTTATAACCTTTTCTATAAGTTCTTTCAGTAAAAAATACCGTTTTTTTTAAGCTTCTTTTATGCTACCAATGTGAAACGTCTACCTGTTATGGTCACCCTATCTTTCAGGTGGTTTTAGTATGTTGTTTCAGTTTTTAAGGTGTATGTAAAACTAAAATAATAAAGGGGTTCACCACTTACGATTTTCTCAAGGTTGGTAACTTCATTGATATTCCATGATTCTCTTTGCTATTGAAGTATCCTCCAACCCATTATGAGAATTTAAAAAAAAAATGCTCTATAAGCTGGTAATGGAGATCATTATTAAGGTTCATGAGCATTAAAATGTTTTTTGCTTGTTTTAAGTCTCTTAAGAAATCATTGTCTCACTAAAGTCACTAATAAAGTAAAACTACATCATCTGAAGATGTGTCATGTAAACTTCAATCATAGGAAGAATACTTCAGAACAACTTAGACATCTTTCTTTCCTAATTACCACAAACGGGATTGACCTTCTTTAAGTTTTCAAATTGGGAATATGAAGGATTTATTAAATGATCTTTAGATAGACATAAGAAAAATAAAGTTCAGTGTTTTTTTATCAGTACATTTGGATAAAGTTTTTTGTGCACTATGTTATAAGACTCCTGTTGCTCTATTACTAAGGTTAAAGTATGGTATTTTTTTTTTTTGTTTTCTTGGTATCTATGTTTTCAGTAATTCGCTTCCGCTTCAAAGGGGAACATATGCTCACACATGAGGGGGAAAGTTTGTAGATATATATGTGTTGAGTTAAGTAAATTCATTAGATAACTTTGTGCGCCACTCTTGTTATTTCCAATTGGTTTGATTCAACTTATTTTTACATAAGTTCAAGTCAGTTCAATACATTTCAGTTCAGTTTAGTTTTTTTTTTATAGGTGAATCAAACGGAGCTTGAGTCTCCCTCCTCACTCAAAATTCTCCTTAGTATTTGATCAATCACTATTTCTATATATTGGTATTTTTTGTTTCTATAGCAAATTTTCAGAATGGCTTTTTCCAAAACGTGACATAAAATTTTTGGATATATTTCTTAAGGTACTGAATCAATGTGCAAAGTAGTGCATGCTTTAGTTCTTCCAATTTCAGTTTTTTTATTATATGAACGAATTTAGTATTATATTATTTCAAATTGAGTAGCATTGATTTGACTCGAGCATATGACAAATAGTACAGAAATTAGAGATATTATTCATCCTTGTTCATATTATATTTCCTTGTCAGTATCTCTTTTAATTTCGTTATTAATTATCATATTGAAGTCTTATGAAATGGGGGTGTGAATCAAAGTTCAATTCATGTTCTTTCGGTTATAAGAATTAGTTAACTGTATATTTGGATGCTTATATTCAGTATATAGTATTTGGCCATGTGTTATTAGTGTGCAATCCTATACACTATTATCATGTTGCATATGGGTGTTTACGCTTAACAAAAATGTATCTTGTAAGTGTCTTATGTAATCCATGTCAAAGTTTAGAACTCTCCAACTATTCCACGATAGTGCGGAGCAGGTGACCTAGCTAGCAAGCACCTGCGAATTCGCAGGTGGGGGGTGAGAGCTATTCTAGGTCTATGTTCTTTCGTTATTTTTCAATATTTCACAATTAAGTTGATTATTAAGAATTACATGAACTTCAGTTTGATGGTTTAATTTCAGTTTATGTCATAAATGTTGTTTAATGGTAAGAGTTACATTAACACATACATGACATCTGTTTATAATGATCAATGTCTAAACCTATGATAAGGAGTATTAAAACGGTAAAGTCAGTGGGAGCACAGTAATAATGATATACATATAGTTTTTGTGTTTATGAGAGACTAGTTAACTGATAGTTAGTGTTATTGACAGTGAGTGTCTTGTACCATTTGACTGTCTCGGTTTCTTTAGTCACACCAGGATAAAGATTCTTACTGTTTCAATAGACAAGTTTTTTGCTCCTACGTCGAATTTTCAGGAAATTTTTAGTGGTACAATGAGGCGCATTATATGCAGTATACCTATAAGCCAATGTGCTTTCGACTCATTCAGAATTCAGCACAGTTAGCTATCAAGCCATTGAGTTTCAATTGAAGGTGATTCATGTGTCATTAAGTCTATTTCATATATTGTGGAGTGTTTTTTTACCATTTGGCTTAAATAGGAGTAATTAAGTTTTTCGTGAGACACTTGATTATGTGAAGGAGATTAGGTTTAGCCTAACATTGTTAAATTGTGCACTTATGTCAAGGAGGACATGTTTACTCAATGTTAACTTCAGTTCTCTTTCATAAAGTATAAAAAGACAATTTCTTCACGAGACAATAACATAGTAATTGAGTTAATTATGGAAAGATAAGCTCATTTTATAATTTGCCATGACTTTCTGTTCACGAGCATGCTTGCAGATTGACTTATAAGAAATCTATTATCTTATAGTTTAAAGTTATTGTCTATTCAGGGCATTTGGGAATCAAGATTTAAAGTTTAAGATTAAGTCGAGCTTATGTGTTTGCAACAAATACTAAGTTTTATGGCATCATACTTTAAGGGTGTTACTAAATACCGCCCCCTTTTTACTAGCTACCGCCACCCCAATTTCCAATTTTACCCTCACTCTCACTCATCCTCTCTTCCTCACTCACTCTCACTCATCCTCTCTTCCTCACTCACTCTCACTCATCCTCACCACCACACCATCACACCGGCAACCACCACCACTCAGCAGACGACTCACCCAAGGGTGAGTCGAAAATTACAGACGACTGTGCAATAATAATAATAATATTAATAATAATAACAATAAATAATATTAATAATAATAATAACAATAAATAATAATAATAATAATAATAATAATAATAATAATAATAAATAATAATAATAATTTTTTTTTTGCACAGTCGTCTGCAATTTTCGACTCACCCTTGGGTGAGTCGTCTGCTAGAGGCGACTCACCCTTGGGTGAGTCGTCTGAGATTTCCGACTCACCCAAGGGTGAGTCGCCTCTAGCAGACGACTCACCCAAGGGTGAGTCGAAAATTTCAGACGACTGTGCAAAAAAAATGCGCAAAAAAAATTTACCGGTGGTGGTTGTGCCGTGAGTGGTGGTGGTTGCCGGTGTGATGGTGTGGTGGTGAGGATGAGTGAGAGTGAGTGAGGAAGAGAGGATGAGTGAGGAAGAGAGGATGAGTGAGAGTGAGTGAGGAAAAGGGGGGAGGGTAAAATTGGAAATTGGGGGGGCGGTAGCTAGTAAAAAGGGGCGGTATTTAGCAATTCACTACTTTAATGGAATGCATGTATTAAGTACCATTTCAATAATCTCTTACTCTGATCCCCATTGTGGAATGGTGTCCCATCGATGTCTTTTTAGTTGTGGTCTAATGTGGTTGCATGCCTTGTGAGGCTTATGCGGACACAAAATTCAGTGCCCTTTCATTTCTGTTGTTTGGGTAAATTTTAGTTCAGTGTCTTTCGGGCAACTTTAATGTAGTGCCTTACGAGTAACTTCAGTTCAGTTGGGTTTATGGCTTGTTTCAGTTGCAGGTTTGGAATTATGGCAATATCATTGAGTCTTGTGAGGGAAGGAATAGGGTCCTCTAAAGCGGGATGCCTGGACCGCTCTTGCAGCTTAGTGGGAGTTATACTTCTGGCTTGTAGCCCATCATTTTGGGTTTATGTATGAGCTAGCTACATTAGCATTGGTTTTTGAAGTGGCCACAAATTACTCAAAATGTTTTTCAAAAGTTTTTGAGTATTCTTAAGTATATTTTTTCTTATATATAATTAGTATATTTAAAGAATAAATCACAGTTTTATTACAAATTGTTTAAGTTTTTTGGTTTTCAGTTTTTTCAGCGACTTTCTTGTAGTCTATGGTCCAAGTGGGAGAATGTTGGACTTGTAATTAAGTGAACCATGACTCAAGTAGTCGATATTCAGTTCAGTACTAATATTCGGTTAAGTGGGCCAATAATACAAGTCCATTAAGTATTCAGTTAGGCCAAAACCCATTAGGAATCCAACAGTGGTAGGAATTTAATTAAGACCTATTATTAGGTTTGTTCCACATGGGAACTTCTGGTAAAGGGATCCCCGCTGTGGCAATATAAATATAAACCCCTTCAGTTCAGATCACCACCCTACTGCATATATTGCTCACAATGGAAGACTTCCACACCTGTGCGGTGCTCTCTCTCTCATAGTTTCAGGTTAATATACTTAATTGTATTTTGTACTAGTAGATCAATATTAATCGATTTATGGTTTTAGATCCAGTTAAACACATCATCAAAACATAACAGTGATCAAAGGCAGCTTCCACGCAACAAAGATTGATCATCATCAAGATTGATCAAAATAAAAGGGTTATAAACATTAAAAAAGAAAAAAAAAACCCATAAAGATAAGGGTGATCATCATCAATATCACGCAGCTTCCACTCAACTCCACCGTCACCGCCAGGCGCTAGCCACCACCATACCACGGTCAGTCACTCTCCCCACCAGCCACCATCTTAATTGCCGCATCCCCCACCGCCCACTCCTCTCTCTCTCTCCCCTGTTTGTCTATTTTTAGCCATGCCAGACTGCCACGTTTACCTTCATTGCCGTACCAACGCACTTCACTCTCACCCCTAGCCACGAGCTGTCATCGCAGCCACCATCGCATCACCACCCGACTGGCACCAACTTCCGCAACCCCTTGCAGCTTCACTCTCTCTCCTCCCCTGTTCCTAAGCCCCCACCACCCCAACTATGCTCTCTAGAATCTGAAGAACATAGATAGAAAAAAGAATGATTGAAGTTGAGGAGAACTTCTTTGGAGCGATGACAAGCATAATTCCAATCTTAATTTTGAAATTTTTAATCAATAAAACTCTCCTATTAATTCTGATTTTTGGTGAGATGTAAACTACCCACATGTCGAGATAATACAATTACGGGAGGATATAATACAATTGAATGGCGAAATATAACCATTCTGTCACAGATCCACTTTTCTCTTCAATAATTTTTGAGTTTTGATTCAGAGATATACGCATTCTATGGTGAATAAGAGTCATTCTATGGTCATATAGTATCATTCATTTGAGTTGGGGAAGAAATAGCTTTACCGGTTGCAACCAGTCAAAAGTTACCCCACCTATTAAACACGAGCGCGCGCTGTAGATGCAAAAGAACCTGACGCGCCCCACTCTCACAGGTAGAATACCTGCCGGCAGTATAGAAGCGACCGCTTCCTTTGGACCGAAATTTTTGTACAAGCAAGAGTGTAATATAAAAGAACATGATAGGTGATCAAAAAAAAAAAATAAAAGAACATGACAGAAGATGATTGTAACTTCGAAAATTATAACCAAAATTTGCAGAATTACAAAAACGGATTATCACTATGTAACTTGTTTTAAAGCTCTTGTTAAAAGTGGGCAAAAAGGCCTTAGATGTACAATATAATACAGAGACATAGTTTGATACAGACTTAGCCCCGATATTAGGATAATCTACTAATAAATTCGTGTAGGTGATTTTCAAAAAATTTTGGGTTCGGTCTTATCGAGTGTAAAAGTTATTAACTTTTTTTATCAATGAGTCAAACATCAATCTCTTGGGTAATCGAAATATTATATTGAGTGTTAGTTGCTGCATGACAAATTGTTTTATGAACCAATTTTATTCATATCTGATCCATCAAAATTTAGATTTTTTAAATTGATTTCGGCAAAAGTAACTTTGTAAACATTGGGGGTGTTTGGATGTTGGCTTGTAGGGTGACTTTTGATAAAATTGGATGTTTGACCAGTCTACCATCCAATATTGGTGTTTGGATGTTAGCTCGTGAGATTGGCTTTTGGGTTCCCACAAGCCAACTTTTGAAAAGTCAAGAAGGTTGGCTTATGGGTATTGGCTGGTGACATCAATGTAGTCTAATGACATAATAGTCCAAGACTTGCAATTATTTACTTCTATGCCATCAAATTCCTCAGTCATACACTACAAAAAAAACCAAATATTGCTGCGGAAATTAGTTGCGGAAATTAATTCCGCAGCTAATTAGCGGCGGATTAGTGATTTCCACCGCTAATTAGGTGCGGAATTAATTCCGTAGCTAAACCAGCCACGGAATTATTTTCCACAACTGATTAGCGGCGGAAATTAATGTTTCGTCGCTACTTAGAGGCGAAAATTAATAATCCGCAGCTGAAATTAATTAAAAAAAAAAGATAAAAATATTAGCTGCGGAAAATATATCTGTAGGTGATATTAGCGGCGGAATTAATTAATTCCGCAGGTAATTAGCTGCGAAATTAATTAATTCCGCAGCTAATTATTTTTTTTTTTGCTCGGCAATATTATGGTTTATATAAAATGCAAAGCATATTATGTTAAGAGACACATCACTGGTTCGTTGGGTAGAGCACTCGCGAGGGTTCGAGTCTCCGTAGCAGCAAATTCTGGAATTTCGTGGGGCTCGCGTGTGGCGTGCAGGTAGGAGATGCGCGTGTGAGGTGTGCAGGTGTGTGAGGCGCGGCCTGATTCAAGCGTCTAACAAATTCTTAGTTTTTTTTTTATTCTTTAAATGCCAGCGGCGGAAACTAACAATTTCGTCGCTGAGCTTAGCGCCGGATGAAATCAATCCGCCGCTAAGCTCAGCGACAGAATCAATGATTTCCGCTGCTGGGTAGAGCACTCACCCTCGTGCGCGCGAGGGTTCGAGTCTCCCTAGCAGCAAATTCTGGAATTTCGTGGGGCTCGCGTGTGGTGTGCAGGTAGGAGATGCACGCGTGAGGTGTGTGAGGCGCGGCCTAATTCAAGCGTCTAACAAATTCTTATTTTTTTTTGTTCTTTAAATGCCAGCGGCGGAAACTCACAATTCCGTCGCTGAGCTTAGCGGCGGATGAAATCAATCCGCCGCTAAGCTCAGCGACGGAATCAATGATTTCCGCCGCTAATTTTGACAGCGTCCACCTTTTTTGCTGCGACTCACTCTTCGCCGCTAATCCCGCCGCTAACCCTTTTTAGCGGCGGTTTTAGCCGAATAGCTGCGGGTTTTTGCGGCAGCTATTTTCTGTTTTTTTTTTTTGTAGTGATATATATGAATGTTCTTATAGGTCATTTTACATATAACCAGCTAATCTTACCAGCCAATGTTACCAAACATCTATTTCCAGACATCCAATGTTACCAGCCGCTCAAACAGCTTACAATACCAGCCATCGACCACCAGCCACCAGCTATCAGCTAACAGCTAATGTCACCAACCAATTGCCAAACAAGGCCAATCCGTCCATTATTTCTTTGGCATGGGCCAACAAATAAAATTATCAAACTTGTATTAGAATGAGTGTACAACACACGGGTTTTAAACTAGTATTTGTAGTACTTATTCAAAATATAGTAAACGAACTGACGTTCTATTTTTAGGTGCTCACACCACTGGAGTTGGTCATTGCTTCATCATCCAGAGTCGATCTCGATTGTACAACTTTACTGGAAAAGGCGACACCGACCCATCATTGTCACCAAGCTATGCAGCATGGTTGAAAACCAGGTGCAAGCCACTTGCTAATGACTTGACAACATTCGTGTTTATGGATCGTATTACTCCTAAGGTGTTCGACGAAAAATACTACACCATGCATGGTTACTCAGAATACGGGGCTTTTCGAATCTGACGCCGCTCTATTGAATGACTTAGAGACTAAGAAATATGTTGAATCTCAGGTCAAGAACAATGGATCAACATTTGATAAAGATTTTGCTGAATCAATGGTGAAACTAATTCAGCTTGAAGTGCTCAACGGCACTCAAGGTGAAATTAGGAAGAAATGTGGCTTTGTTAACTAGAGTCTGCCGCATTTTAAGACAAATGATGAGTTGACTACAAGTTTCTGGGAGAGTTGATCAATTGTATTCATGAATTAAATGAATAATGTATTACGTAAAATCTTTGGAAATATTATATCTACGTTGTTTTCAGAAAACGAAATTCCAGTTGACAACCTTGTATTTATTACTTTTTTAAGTGGAGGTCTATGTTTTATCAAACAATAATAATTGTAGTTGTTACCCTTTTGTTTATTTTTAAAAGTTTACTCAATCATCATTGGACGTGGTTGTTGTTAAATTTTCTACCAAAATGATAATGTGCTATTGGTATATTATTTTCCTTATTTTAGTAAACAAATGGGGGATGATGATCTGTTGATGGAAAAAAGAATTATTTTGTGTAGTAGTTTTTTTTAGTGAAGGGTAGTTTGAGATTTAAAAAGCAAAAAAAAGTAAGTGGCAAATTTGAACATTTCTGAGGGGGAATATTGAGTCAAAATGCAGGAAAAACAATTTAAAACGAAAGATAAAACAAAAAATTAACGCTATAATACCACTTTAAGGGCGGTCACAGTAATTACCAATCAGAGTAGTTAGAGTTTTGAACGCGAATGTTTGGCCTTATTTGATTCATGTGAGTAAACTTAGTATGTAAGTTGTAAATCTATGAAAATTGAAGTTACATAGGTAAGTTAAAATTTCATGAAATTTATTGTTTGGTTGATAAAATGAACTTCCTTGGAAGAAATGCAAAATGACATACTTATCTTCATTGATTTACATAGGTATGAGCTTTTTATGGGCAAATGTGCAATTTGGGTGGGAAAATCAGGGAAAGTTCCACTTACCTATCTCCCCTAGGTAAAGGTGGCCACTGGGCCAGGCTAGGCCCAGGCACGTCGTGGACCGGCCCGTGTCTGGGCCTACTCGTGCCTTGCTAACGGAGGCCCAGGCCCAAGACCGTCACAAGCCCTGATCTAGCTAGTGTGTGCATGGGCTGAAGGGTAAAAAATTGTGATACAGGCTTGGACCGGCCCATTAGAGCAGGCCCGGCCTAGCCCGTCAGAGGCATGACTTTGGACCACCCATTTGAGTGTTTTTAAACTCAATTGTGATTAAATCTGACTAATGAAAATATAAAAGTGAATTGCTAAATACCGCCCCTTTTTACTAGCTACCGCCCCCCCCCTTTCCAATTTTACCCTCACCCACCCCTCTTCCTCACTCACTCTCACTCACTCACTCTCACTCATCCTCTCTTCCTCACTCACTCATCCTCACCACCACACCATCACACCGGCAACCACCACCACCACCACCACCACCACCACGACCATGTCAAGTGCTAGCGGCAGCGGCGGCAGAGGTTTCGACGGCGAGGGAGGCGGCGACCGACGGCGCAAGGGGGTAACTTTTCGAAATTTTTTTTTTTTTTGTTTGAATTGAATTTTTTTTGCCTTGAATTGAATTTTTTTTGCCTTGAATTGAATTTTTTTTGCCTTGAATTGAATCGTGAAGTTATGAATTGAAGTTGTGTTTTTTTTTTTTTTTTTTTTTGCGTCGGTCGTCTGCCGATCTCGACTCACCCAAGGGTGAGTCGCCTGAGACGGGCGACTGACCCAAGGGTGAGTCGTCTGTCGCAGACGACTCACCCTTGGGTGAGTCGAGACAGGCAGACGACTCACCCTTGGGTCAGTCGCCCGTCTCAGGCGACTCACCCTTGGGTCAGTCGCCCGTCTCAGGCGACTCACCCTTGGGTGAGTCGAGATCGTCAGACGACTCACCCTTGGGTGAGTCGTCTGAGACCAGACGACCGACACAAAAAAAAATTATTTATTATTATTATTATTATTATTATTATTATTTATTATTATTATTATTATTATTATTATTATTATTATTATTATTTATTATTTTTATTATTATTTATTGTTATTATTATTATTATTATTTATTGTTATTATTATTATTATTATTATTATTATTATTTATTGTTTATTGTTATTATTATTATTATTATTATTATTATTATTATTATTTATTGTTATTATTATAATTATTATTATTATTATTATTATTGATTGTTATTATTATTATTGATTATTGTTTAATTAACTAAAAATGTGAAATGATAGATGGGAGGAGCCGGTAAATCGGTGCCTCGGTTATTTAGTGAACTAGCTGGTTCAGGACCGCGTCACACGAGGACGCGCGGGATTGATGCCTCTGTACGGAGACAGAGAGAGGCAGTTCGGATGAGGGAGATGACTGCTGAGCAAGACGATTACGCAACTAGCGAGTTCTACTCCGGTGAGCAAGACGATGATGAGATTGGCGTCGAATTATCCTCAGATTGGCGCGTGGTGAAGGGCAGAGGCGGTAGGTTTGTTAGTACTGGGTCGTCCAGTACTGGCAAACGATCTAGAGCGGAGGACGACACTACGTGGCTTGTTACAGAGCCTGTGTCCGGTGGGCCGGCGGATGATAGCGTCATACCGAGCTTCTTGGGCCACGTAGCGTCTCGTATGTGGAATGGAGAGATGAGGGGTCTCTTGAAGTGTCAGAACCGATGGACTGTATGTCAGCGGCTGAGTCAGTGGCGAGCGGAGATGTCGGCCGAGATGAGGGCCCAGATCGAGGGGACTGGGTTATCACACCTGGCAGACATTATGTTCAGACATATTGACTTCCCCCTGATATCTGCATTCGTGGAAAGGTGGCAGCCGGATACGAACTCGTTCCACATGCCGTTCGGAGAGATGACGATCATGTTGCACGATGTATGGCATATTCTTCGGATTCCTGTAGACGGACAGCTCGTTTCCAATGAGGGACGGGATGGGCAGCTGCAGACGGCGGCCTTATCTTTTCCACAAAGTCTGTACACTTTGTCTTCAACGACTTTGTTAATGTGCCATGTACAGAGCAAATGGGCACTCTCGGGAAATATCTCTCTAATAGGTGTCATCAACCCTAGCTCACGATCGGTCACAATTGCTGTTGGGTGTACATCATTTCCAATAAGCATCCTCAACTTATCTAAGGCCCACGCATAGCTTCCCTGAGTCTCATCCTTCATAATGGCATAAGCTATGAGGAAGTTCTTATTGGTTGGAGTCATCCCCACTATCTCAAGAAACGGCATCTTATACTTGTTTGTTTTGTACGTGGAATCTAAGCCAATCAACCAACGAAAAGACCGAAGTAACTGAATTGATGTAGGGTGTGCCATGAACACGTGAGTTACCTCATTAGTAGCTCGGTCGGCTCTTGTCCAATGTACGTACTTATTCGCCACAGCTAAATGATGAAACTGACCAATGACATCTCTCTCTTCAAAATCAAGTTTCCTTATACGATCTCTGTGGTTGTACACATGCCGTCTAGTTGCATTGTCCTCGGGAAATTTTTCCTGAATCGCGACCAAGATAGCACATGGCTTTGTTTGTGCCGAAGTCATGTCACGAACGAGTTTCTTTGACCCAGGACTAAGACCACTCATCTGACGATATCCCTCAGGATACACAGCAAAGTCATGGTTGTGTGTACCCCTAATCCCAGGCAATGTGACAATCATCCAACTACTGGATCCATAGACTTGCCGAGCTCTCAACTGGAACGTACATTTACAAGCCTTTGTTTTCGTATTCTTCCGAGCAGCAGTATCTAAGTGTCTTAATTCCCCTCTGTAGCGTTCACCTCGATTGCATCTTAACAATTTTACGCTTCCACTCTTCTTGTGTGACGAAATTATCAACTCAAACCCGATAGTAAGTGCAATTTGTTTTGCCCAATTAATTGCATCTGTATCACTATCAAATAACTCATCAGTGACGAAATGCGTACTGTAATCAACACCATCACCACCGAACCGCTCCAAAGGAATCTAACAAAAACAACGAAAACAATGTTAGCTTAATCTTAAATTCAAACAATAAATAATAATAATAATAATAATAATAACAATAAATAATAATAATAATAATAATAATAATAATAATAATAATAATAATAATAATAATAATAATAATAATAATAATAATAATAATAATAACAATAAATAATAATAATAATAATAATAATAATAATAATAATAATAATAATAATAATAATAATAATAATAATAATAATAATAATAATAATAATAATTTTTTTTTTTGTGTCTGTCGGCCGTCGATCTCGACTCACCCAAGGGTGAGTCGTCTGCTACAGACGACCAACCCAAGGCTGAGTCGTCTATTGATCTCGACTCGCCCAAGGGTGAGTCGCCTGTAGCGGACGACTCACCCAAGGATGAGTCGCGATCTACAGACGACTCCCCTTTGGATGAGTCGCCTGTAGCAGACGACTCACCCAAGGGTGAGTCGAAAATCTCAGACGACCGTGCAAAAAAAATGCGCAAAAAAAATTAATTTTACCTCCGCCACCGTCGACGGCACTTCTTGATCGCCGGCAGACATCCGCGGGTTGCTTGAGTGAATGTTGATGAAGGTTGGGTATGAGAGTGGGTGGTAGAGTGGGAGAGAAGTGGTGTGAGAGTTAGAGAGGGAGAGAGGGAGAGGATGAGTGAAAAATTAAAAAAGGGCAAAATTGGAATTTTGGGGGGCGGTAGCTAGTAATTTGGGGGCGGTATTTAGTAACACCCTAAAATTCAGGCCTAGTTGTACTATACAAATAAAATAATGCAAGAAAAGGGAAATAAAATGAAATAGGGAAGTGAGTAGTGACGTTGGTAATGGTATGTGATAGCTGACACTTGACAGCCTGTTAACAATGGAACAAGTCAATAACTTATTCTCTCTCCCATACCCAAGAAAAAATAAAAAAGAAATTGCAAACCTGCTCATTCACATTCTCTCTCCACTTACAACCTCTGCAACCTTCTTCATCAACGAACTTCTCGCCATTTTCTTGATCAGACATCAATTCCATTTCCGCTCTTAAATTTTACTTTCAGTATCTCTCTTAAACCAGGCCCGGCACCAAGCCCGGCACCAAGGTGGCAAGCGGTCCAACCTCGGGTGGACTCTGGCCAAGACCGAAGGCACGGACCGACACGGACCGCTTCTTGGCCGTGCGCGTCAGTGCCCTTGCCTCCCCAAAACCGGCCCGTCAAAGAAACCGGCCCATCACCGGCTTCGCCCGGCTCATGGCCAGGTCTACCCCTAGGTAAGCAAATTTCCATGTCTCATGGGAAGTAAGTTACATAGGAAAGTTCCACTTCCAAGGAAGTTGATGAACCAAACAATGGAATTTAAACAACTTACATAGAACTTGCACTTCCAATACTATCTTACATCCAATCAAACAAGGCCTTGGTGACAAACCTAGGAATACCCATTGGATTTGAAGAAAATATTGATCACCATCTAGAAATGTCATGATTTCAAAGGTTCTAATTGAAATTTCCCGTTCAAAAATGATTGCTTGTGTTTGTACGGATACCAGCAACTTAGTAATCGACTTACTCACGCATTTTTCATCTTTGATTTTTTATTCTAAATGGAGAATGATATATAGATTTTAGCAATGTTAGAGAATGTCGTAAATTGTATTGTAGTTCAGTTATTGTTATTTTTTTAAACTTGTTATATTATATATTTTTTTTATATTTTTATCGTACCCGTATCCTAGAAAATTTGAAAATGTAGTATTCCGCAACTATATTCATACCCGTATCCGTATCCATGCAACCTAGTTTATACTATTGCCAATTTTCTAATATTTAATTTACTAATAAAGTGAATTCAAATTTAAACCTAGTGTCAACAAGCTTTGTTTGTCATAATTTACTAATTTATACCCCAAATATTTCCCTCTGTTGCACTTCATTTATTATCTTGATCCCAACCAATCCAAACATCTATGTATATGGCCTGTAATAAATATTAATAACAACATAAATGTAAAACTCTCATATATCAAATACATATTAAGGTGTGGGGTAGTAAATGGTGCATAAAATGGGAAAACGGATCCTTACTAAGGTAAGGATTAAGGAGGCATAAGACTCGACCCCATATTAGATATTACTCTTGAGATAAATTGCTTGGTCTTGTCACCCAACCAAAGCTTAAGGAACTCAATGATTAGAAGAAAAGCAATCTGAGACATGCAGTTGCTTTTACTCTCTCTAAGGGAAGTATGATATTGACTTCCCCTCCCCTTGCCATTCCCACTTTCTTTGTTAGGTTCCATTTTCCAATGGCTTTACAAGCTTCTAGAATCTCATGTCTTGAAATTTAAATCTCTCTATGTTTTATATCGAATACCAACCCCTTGTACATTGAATGCATTACATAACTCTCTATGCCATCTACAGAGCAACAACAACTCGCTCCCAAGATAGAATATGGGACTCCAATTGGTGTTGGACAATCCACTATCTCATTTACAGAGCATTAATAACTTCCTCACAATAATCACTAACAGCAAGAAAAAAAATTGGCATGACCTCGCGAGGATCTCTTCTCTCTCTCCCCAGCGCACATTGATAGCTCTTAATGTGCACTGAGTTCCATGGTGTGGAAGAATAAGGCCAAACGAGGGGCGGATAGCGAATGAGGGGCGAGTACTGGGGGTAACACTACCCCAATTGAAATGGCAATTCCTGCTGACTTACCAAGTAATCACAAACCTAATATAGATCGTGTTGTGAGAAACCTTGCAAAGGAACTGGAAGCTCCGAACTTTTTGACGTTGGAGGTCCAAAAGGGAACGGTACAACAACTTAAGTTAGATCATAAGAAGATTAATTCATGGTTATCGAAGTAACAAGATATGGCACTAGCCCATTTTTCCTGGGAGGATGAAGAAGCGGCGACGGAGGAAGCTGAGCGTCAGAATCTGAATCCAACCGGTAACCCTTCCGCTTGGGATAATTTTGATATCTCGATTGAAAAATGCTGAAGCTTAGATTGGAGTTTGTTGAACCAGTGTGTCGTGAGGGTAAACCAGGGGGTGAAATATTGTTAAATGGCATTCAATCTGAAATTTCAAACTGGAATCAAGCTTTGGTTTGCTATGTGCTTGGTTCAAAACCTTTAATTAGTGCCTTCAGTGGCTTCCTGAGGCAAATTTGGTCTAATAGGAGTATGCTAAAAAAATCTATGATGAACATGGCATTGTTTTGGTTAGATTTGTTTCTGTGGAAAAGAGGGATGCTATTTTGCAAGAGGGGTTGTTTCATCAAGCCTCTGATTGTAAGACTTTGGTTTGAGCATGTAGATTATGTAAAGGAAGAACCAACCTCTATGCCTATTTGGGTCAAATTACCTAGTTTGAATGTGAAATACTGGAATGCATTCGGACTTAGCAAGAAATATAGTCTTATTGGCAGGCCAATGATAGCATACAAAAATATTGATTTGAAGGTCGGGGTGAATTTTGTTCGTGTGTTGATAGAAGTTGATATTGGGAGTGAAATTCTTGAAAAAGTTCACTTTAAAAATGAGAGAGGTGTAATCCAGGAACAATTGGTGGATTATGATTTGAAGCCCACTATCTGTGGGCATTGCAACGATTATAGTCATGTTGATGAGTAGGTATGCAAGAAGAAGAAAAGGGTTCAAGAACAAGCAAGATTGCTTGCCCCTAGCCCACTATGATCCATGCGTGCAACACCAGGCACAACCAGTGCAAAACCAGACTGAGCCAGTGCAATTAAGACAACCTCAGTCGAAGAATGCTCATAGAGGAAGAGGTAGAATGGACAATAGGCAGAATGCACAAGGGGGGCAGTGGTAAATATAGGCCTATTCAGGCTGGGCAAGCTCATTAAGAACACCAACTTCAAGAAGTGACTGGGGAATCTACTATAATTTCAACTCTTTTGCTTGTTTACTACATGAGCATGAGTGACAAGGGAATGAGGACTGAAGGCATGAACCATATCCTACCTGATGGTCATGGACAGAGTACTTACATGGAATGTTAGATGACTTATTGACCCAAATAAACAAAGAGAGGTTTCTCTCTTTTGTAGGAGTGATAAATTTGGTTTTGTTGCATTATTAGAAACTAAAATAAGAGCAAATAATTTTTAAAAGTGCAAAAAATAGTGTGTTGTAGAATCGTGAATATTCTATTAATCTAGATAATCACTATCTGGGTAATATATGGCTTCGTTGGCTCCCTCATATATTCAGCGTTGATATTTTGTTTGCTTCTGCTCAAATGGTGATTTGTAAGCTTTTCCACTTGGAGAAGAAGGTTTCTTTTGTGATTACCATTGTGTATGGCTTGAATGAAAGGGATGATGGAATGGTTTTGTGGAAGGATATGGTGTCTTTTGCTGCAACTTGTATTAAACCTTGGTTAGCTGCAGATCTCTAGACGCCAAAAAAAGCGTCATCAGATTTCCCCGCAAAAGCCCGATGATAAAAGGAGTAATTTATAAACTTGAATGCTATTTTTGCTTTGATAGGTAAAATAAGGTCTCAGATTTCTCCTCGATCACTCCTTTATTTCGATCACATTAAAAATCCTCGTTCAAGAGCTTTCCAACAACACGCCTTGTGTCTTTTTCCGACTACCGATTGCCAAGTTGCTAACCGAGGGTAAATTTGTCTTTTACCGCAGAAGGGTAAAACGGTCTTTGCACATTTTCGAAAAGTTAAAAATTCCTCCGAAAATTAAAATAGTGACGACATCCAGCTGAAAGGCTCACAGCCGTCAGCGTCGCTGGGATTTTAGCCAGCGTCGCCAGCGGCTGTGGCGAGAGCCGTCAGCGGCGCTCGCTGGGTCTTCTGAGGCCCGTCTTTTGTAAAGCCCGATCTCAAAAATTCGGCCATTCTTCACCCGTCCAACCCTATTCCTTTCTCTATAAATACGACCCTCCTCCCTCAGTTCAAATCACACAGTCTACAGTTGACAACCTCCATTCTCGGTTGAGTACTCCCGAGCTTCCCCCTCTTTCTTCCAAATTTACTCTTTGATTGAGATCTTGTCTTTACTATTCATTTGCTAAATAGCCTACAATTCAGGTACTAACTCCTGAGGGCTCAAATTAAATTACTTGCTTAACTATATATGTTCTAGTAGTCATAATGTAGATATCATGCAAATCATCTCTTTTATTGCTTACTAAATATTGCTTTCAATTCTAAGCATGTCTAGTCGTTGTAATGCTCAACTTGCCAATCGAATGCATGTCTAAACAAGGGTCAATAATAAACGTTGTGATGCTTGTGATAAACAATTAATAGTCTAAGTCTAGGTTGTTAATCCGGTTTGTGTGGGAATCATGTCTTTAAATTATTAAGCAAACTTGAGTTAGTAGAGGCAGTCATAAAACAGGCGAGTTGGGTGCCTAACACCTTCCCACTCGTACCTTCGCCCCGGAACCCTTTATTCTTGGGTACTCATATGTTCTATGTGAGCGGGAGTCTTTCTAAAAACATGATTAGTTCACTTTTCGTGCTACTGGATTGTCCCTTCGCTAAAACGCCGGCAGCAGAAATGTGACCTCTTTTGTGGCTTTTATTCAATTCAAGCCTTTTCAAAAGCTTTTCTAACTCGACGGTTCCTTGAACTTATCTAAAGCCCCCAGCTTACAAATTTTCTATAAGGACACACTCCGTGGAGTGAGGCCAAAAGTCCCGGGTCCTTACAAGATCAGGGGATTTTATTAGTTTCCTAACTGTTGAGGATAGACAAAGACCGGTCCATGTGTCCTATGGTGAAATTCAGGATTTTAAACTTGCTTGAATGGTTGCATGCTTAAGGAGCTACATTGGTCTGGTTGCAAGTATACATGGAACAATAAGCATGAAACAAGAGGGAGAGTCTACTCAAAGATTGGTTGGGCCTTTGCTAACTGTCATTGGTTTTATGACTTTGATCATTGTACTGTGAATTTCTTACCTGAGGACGTATTAGACCAAGTCTCCCATGAGCATGCAACTGAACTAGTGTGTTCCAAAGGGGAGAGGTCAATTCATATATTTCAACATGTGGAGTCAGCACACTAATTTTCTGTCTATTATTCAACAAGCTTGGAGAGCTAGTGTAAAGGGCACCAAGATGTATCAACTATATCACAAACTCAGAATTATTAGAGCATCACTATCCATGAGCTTACCCCAATTTCATAGGGGATGAGAGAGAGTGATGAACTTGAAAATGAGGTACTATCCATGAACTTGCCATGTTCATGAAGAGAGACAGAGTGGTGGAACTTGGGGGCTTTTGTTCATTAAGTGGTCATTTGGTGAATATAAAAAAATCAAGTTCATAGGAAGATTTCCAACCATACACTGACACGTGTCATGGTGGGGATCGTTTTAAACATGAAATGTCCATAGAGAAATGTTTAAAAAAAACCCAAAAATAATATTAAATAATAGTAGTAGATGTATTTTTTCATGCTCTATAAAATGAGACCCATTTTGTTATAATTTGACACAAATTTGCTATAAAGTACTTTAAAATCCATGTTATTTGTTATGGGAGGGCGAGAGAATGATGAACAATTCATTTGAGTTTATGAATAGACTCACTCTTTGGTGGAGTTCATGAAATCACTCACGGTAAGGTGGATGAGGGAGAAAGTAGGAGAAAGAGCGATGAATGAATAATTGCAAGTTCATGGTTAGTCATGCTCTTAGTGCGGGTCTTAGGAGATTCAATAAAGATGAGTTCTCTAATATTACTGTAAGAGCTCAGACAGCTCATGATAAAATGTTGAAGGTTCAAATAGAGGCTAATGCCAGCCCTCTAAATGATAGCTTACAACAGGCAGAAAGTGAGGCAAGAAAGGTTTATCTTGAGGCAAGCAATGTTGCAGAAGCTCTTGATAAATATAAGCGTAAGGTTAAATGGGTGCAACTGGGAGATGACAATACTCAGTATTTTTACGCAATCATCAAGCAAACAAGGCAAAAAAATAAAGTTTTCTCCATAAAGAATGCAGCTGGAGATATTCAGAATATGCGGGATCAAGTAATGAATGAACTTACATCTTTCTATAAAAAAATGTCTGGGTTTGCAGACAAAAATAGGATTCTACAGCTTCATCATATTTTACGCATGTAATAGGCTGGATATTCACCAACAAATGGACCCTATTTCCCCCATTACAAGATCTGAAGTGAAAGAAGCAATGTTCTTTATTGATGTTAATAAGAGCCCGAGCCCTAATGGTTTCGGATCTGGCTTTTTAAAGATGCATGGTAGAGAGTGGGAGAGGATGTTACTATTGTTGTGCTGGGTTTCTACTAATTTGAAAAAACTTCTCAAACAGGTGAATGCAACTAGTTTATGGCTGGTTCCTCAAGTGCCTAACCCCGAATATGCTTCTGAATTCAGGCTAATTGTCTGTTGCTTTACAGTCTACAAATATATCTCCAAGATTCTTTGGGGGAGATTACCAAAGGTTCTGCCAGGGTTGGTTTCAATGAACCAATGGGCATTTGTGGCAGAGAGATCCATTGTGCACAAGATAGTGATCGTCAAGACCTTATTAGACATTAAAGGACGAAAACAATGTCTCCTGCTAGATGTTTATTGAAAATTGACTTGCGAAACCTATGACACTATACACTAGAATTTTGTCAGAGAAATGTTACAAGGGTATGGCTTCTCTAAGAAGTTCAGTGACTGGATACTTACATGTATTCAAACTGCAGTTTTAGCATTCACCTCAATGGCACAAATCATGGTTACTTTGGAGGCAAAGCGTGGCATAAGACAAGGGGATTATGTGTCTCCTCTAATTTTTATTCTTGTTCTGAAATTTTTTTCGAGAACATTGAAGTTCGCAAATCTGGATTCAGAGTTTAGGTGGCATCCAAAGTGTAAAAGTGTGCAGTTGAATCATCTGTGCTTTGGAGATGATTTAATGGCCTTTAGCAAAGTTGAACCAAAATCACTTCTTGTCCTAATGGAGAGCCTCTCATATTTCTTTAAAGTTACGGGTTTGTAATGAAATAAAGACAAGTGTAACCTTTATGTTGTTGGAGTTTCAGAAGCTACAAAGATGAAGCTGAAAAACATGTCTGATTATAAGGAAGGCTCTTTCACAATGAAATATTTGGCAGTCCTTCTGTGACCTTCAAAATGGAGCAAGCTTGACTGTGAATGTCTGATTGATAAATGACAAAGAGGTTACATGTTTAGGCCTCTAAGAATCTTTTTGATGTTGGAAGGGCACAACTAATAAACTCTGTGTTGCTCTCAATTCATGTGTATTGGTCCAACATTTTTGTGTTGCCTACAGAGGTTTTAAAAGCTATAGAGCAGAAGTGCAGAAAGTTCTTGTAAGCTCTACAGACTAGAAAAAGAAACCTTGCTTGGTTGGTTGGGATTTCATCTGCAAACCTAAGAAAAGTGGTGGTTTGAATTTCAAAAACTGTAAGCTATTCCATTTTTCTCTCAATGGGAAGCATATCTGGGATATAGCTACAAAGAAGGATAGACTGTGGGTGCGGCCGCATTTCCAGATGAGTCTTTTTTGTAGGGGGTCATTGCCATTTGAGTCTTTTTTGTTGCTCCGGCGACAACTGCGTTTTTAATTAATTTGACTCGGCCATTAAAATCCATGACTCGCTGATCCGATACAAAAAGTCCAACTATTTTGAATTATTGGCATTTATTGTTATTTATTTTTAAAACTCGCTGACCCATATTCTTTATATTTTTTTTGAGGGTTTCATATTCTTAATTTACTCTAAACCTACGCATTACAAAAACACCAATCGTGCCTAAGAAAACCATTGCAAGTACAAATATCACAATTTCTCCCTTTTCGTTCAATTGGGGTGAAAAGAAATATAAGAGGGAGAGAGGAAGGCTCTGTGTTAACTACCCTGACAAATAGAAATTTAATGAGCTGCTATTTAAGAAATAACAATAGAAATAAAATAAATGTAAAAAAAAGGGCAGGTAAATAGCAATAAATGCTAATGGCCGGACCTTTTGTATCGGGTCAGCGAGTAATGGACTTTAATGGCCGAGTCAAATTAATTAAAGACGCAGTTGTCGGCGGAGCAACAAAAAAGACTCAAATGGCAATGACCCCCTACAAACAAGACTCATCTGGAAATGCGGCCCTGTGGGTGCGGATGATTAATGGGCTATATTTGAAGGGTACAAATTTTTGGAGCATTCCTAAACAAGATAGTAGTTGGTGTCATGGAATTAAACATCGGCCAATACCCAACCCCGCGACCGCAATGGAAAGGATTTTGAGCTCACCCCGACGCGTTTTACCGCGTTGCGAAGATGAGAAATCATTCACACTGCGACAGCCACTACGGCAGTTACATTACGAAAGCAGCGCTTCTTACAGTTACTTTTCTGATATGATTATTAAATTACTATCATTTTACTTTATAACTCTATTATTAGTTGCTTTTAACTAATATTATCTATTTTATAATGAATTTAAATACATATTATTTTCAAATTATGATGGTAAACCAAAGATTCAAAAATGCAAACAGAAGTGTAAATATTTCTTTATGTGAGCCATTCACGTTGTGATTGCCGCGATTTGCTACGTGGTATCAGCAATCGTACATTTTTACGATATCGCGTCCGTTACCGCAATTGCGATGGCGAGCTCTATTTAATTGCCTGGTTGGTATTGGCTGAGATTGAAGAAAATCAAGCTACTTTCCATGTTGCATACAAAGATGATTCAACAGGGATGCCGGCAACAAATGGAGTTTACTCTGCTGGGAGTGGCTATGGTTTTTTGCTAGGTAGATTGTGAAGGATTTATCTCCTGTCAGTCAAGGTGTAAATTTTGGGATTTAATTATAGAGATAGTTAACTCATCGATTTAGTAGATCGTAATGTTTAGCTAGAGACCGCTTACGATACATGGATCGATATGAATCGGGTCAACTACTAAATGCGTGTGGGCCTAACGGGTCAGACACATATGCAATGGATGGATCAGAGTATAGAGATATAAAGGAAAGGCAAGTGGGCCCATAGTGGAAGCACACAAGGTTACTACTAGGGTTTAGCCTATAAGTAAATTCCATCAGTTAAAAGAATTAACTGATGAAATAGAACAGACGCCTCTCCTCTCTCTCTAAAAACTAACATGTGTTTATTCAAAGGTCAAGGAATAGTTCCTTGTCCTCGTTCTAGCTAACGAACGCTCACGGGATTTAAAGTTCAATCGCAGTGTGGACTACGCTAGAGGAGCAACACTTGAGGCTCATCTCTCTTTTTGATTCATTGAACGAAATTTCATCAGCGGAGGCACGCATCAAGAGGTATATGAATATGTATTTAATGACTCATTAAGTTTCCTGTTTTCTAGTTGTCTTCCGCTTATATGATTAGAACATTGCAACTAGATCCTAGAAATTGCTTAAGAAAATACATGCTAACCTGCTCTGGGGGGTTTGAATATGCCAAGACATAGTTTCTATCTATGGTTGGCTCACCTGAAGAAACTACTTACTAAAGACTGAATGCAGAACATGGGTTTCTTCAATGGTGATATGCATTGTTTTCTCTGTAGCAATGGGAGTGAATCACACGAGCACATGTTCTTTTACTGCCTGAAGGATTGGTTAAAGTGCACAGTTAGCTCCACAACAATCAATGATATGCTCAATTGGATAGGTAGGAAGAAACCATCTGTTTTCTGCAAGTCTATGTTTGCCTCAGCTTTGGCTGCACTGACTTATTGGATATGGAGAGAGAGAAACAACTTGTGTTTATGTGCAAACTCATTTCCTAATAATACAATCTTTCAACAAATTCAGTTCGCAGTTCAATTCGTTCTAGATATCAAGGGAGTAGAGTCAAGAGTTATCAACGAGGGATAAAGGTTTTCAGCAGATGGTTATGTAGTAGTTGTTGTTTCTTTTTTTTTTCCTGTTGGTTTAACCTGCTTTGTAATCTTGGTAAGGGGAGGCAAGTTGTATAAGTTTGAGTATAGTTTGGTTTTGAGGGATGTAGAATGAAGGGGAACTCTACCTATTAGGTGGCTCCAACATTTATATTGTCTTTAGGTTGTACAACTCGTTTATTATTAATACAATGCTATCTTTCTACCAAAAAAAAAAAAAAAACATGAACTTCCTTCCCTGAACACATGTTACGCCAGCTAAATAGGTTGTACAGAATGGATCCCAACTTTTTATTGTCTCCTATATGAGTCTACTGGTTCATATGGGTTTGTGTGTTGAAGAAAACATCTAATTTTTAAGGGTTTTTCTTAAAAACCTAATGAAAGCTTTTTTTTTAGTTGAGGCATCTCTCTTTTGGAACAACAAAGACAATTGAATTTTAAGAACTTTGTGGGGATAGTTCCCAAAGGGTTCGTACACTTAGGTAATGTTTAATAGTATGTGAATTTCCATCATTTGTGACTTTATGTAATCCAGTTTATATTTGTGTATAGCTCTTAAGGTGAGATTGTGTAAGGTATCTTATGAAAATTAAGATTATTTCATTATGTTCATTATGCACATAATAGTTTAGACTTTTCTGGTCAGTTTTTCCCTATCATCTATGTTCTGGTGTATTCGAATTTTTGATAGATCTCAGATTTGAGTTCCTTGAATGGGTGTCAATGGGCTTGAAGCAAATTCGATTATTGGTATACTTAGACAATATATTATTCTAAAAATAATTTCGGTATTGGGATTCCATACAACTAGAATTGACAACGCAGATTCGGAACTGATGACCGGGCCTAAATGATTCAAAATTGTACCTGAATTTATCCGAATTGTGGCAATCTGATTTAGATTGACTGAAATGATTCGAATCAAAATGCACTCGATAAATCATTGACATTACGTCGACCCATACCCTAATGAGGAACTGTACACAACCAATTGTTCACAACCAAAGCCGATTTGACATGAACTAATGACATAAACCGATCGAAAACCGACCCAAACCAACATCACTTGAAATCCAAATCAACTAATTTTGAAATTGATTTAACCTTGTTATTTAATTGAAATGATCTATTTTTGTTTTCCTTTATGTTAATTTCTTCATTTTTTTTTCAAAGGTGGATTCAACAAAATGGATACTCATTGAATCTTGATACTAGAATTATTTTTTCCCAAAGTATTCAAAGGTTATATACTCTATCTTTATTAATACAATTTGGCGGTTTGAATTGAAGCTCTAAAATGAATGATTAGAAAATATTTGACTGGATATTGACCTGACAACAACTTTGAGCTTGTATTCGAAAGCGAGCCAAAATGACACAAACTGAATATAATCCGATAATATTCACCAGATCCAAGTAAAGTTAACTCGAGATTGTCGAATAAAAATCTGAATAACCGAATCCAATATTCAGTCCCAACCAACCAACCTGAAACTGATCCGATTTACCCATTTGTTAATTGTTAGGTCTACGGGCAATAATCGAGTATGAAGGCAAATCGATCGATTTTCTATAGTTAGGCCGGCCGGATTTATCTAAAATGGCCATAATCATGAGGTGGACGAAACTATCGTTCTCTAGCTCCGATATTTTGTGAAGTAAAGGTCAAGAACTACTTTGGCAAGGAAGTCATGACCCCTCGCTAATAATAGTGATGTTAGGTAGCCCAAAAAGTTGTTGCAGATTCAACTATAACGAGCACAAGAAGAAATTTAAGAAACTATAACATTGACATCTCTCTCTCTCTCTCTCTCTCTCTCTCAATGTTGAAATTACATGAGAGTGGGAAGACTCTTCAAACTATTAGTCTACTTTGGGTGCAATATACCATTACTAAGATCCTAACTTCACTCCACTTGTATTTTCCATACAATATTCTACAATTTATGATCACCTAATCTTGTAACCATGCTCACCTCACCTAATGTAATCTTGTAGCCATAAAAGGAGTATATACTAAATAATACATGCTTATAACTGGCAGCTTTTAGGAACTATATTTGCCACTTAACGAAGCTATATTGACGGGGCCTATTCCTTACGCGGGTTGTTCAGTTACTCTTATATGTTCGTTGTTAAATATGACAGCTCAAACACAACGTAGCAGTGGCTAGCTGGTGCTTCTGTCGCTATTCACTAGCACCCTCCTTTTGACTAGCTAGGAAAAAAAGCTATAATAATAATACATGTGTCCTTTGACTTCTTCTATGGTTAGAGTTAAAACAACCCAACCTTGATTCTCTTACGTTTATTTAATAGTTAGATCATGTCCAAAGAGCTTCCCAAGGTGAGGCTACGTTGTTGTCGTCAATGAAGCAGGCGTTGCTACTAGGAGGGGCATTATTGTTCGTATATTCAGAACGGTCAGGGGATTGTGACTGGGATGAATTATGGGATTGTGGTGATTTTTGACCCATTTCCATGCAAATTAAGGCTAACACATTTGCTTGTTGGCATTGCATATTGACCAGTTCTGCTTGAGTCTTAGCTAGCTGTGCTTGTAGCTCATTGACTTGCTTTTGGAGATGACATATTGCGCCTGCACACCCATAAACTGGGTCCCTAATCCTTGCATTAGCTTCATAAACCATGCTGCTCACTGCATCTGCTCTTTGTGATTCTGGAAGTTCCTGAAATTTCAGATTAAATATATAAGTGAGGAGAGGGTTTTTTTTTTTTTTTTTTTTTTCCTGAGCTAGTGAATTATGACATATTGAACTTGGAAAATGTTTGGTTGATACGGTCAACAACCCCACAATTTTATTGAGTATTGAGTGATTGTGTGAGGGAACCCCATAGGGTCAACTTTTTATTCTCCATTTAACTTAAATATGTATTTATTTCACGAGTTTGGGATAGATATCATAGTGGCAGTTCTCCCCTCATTCCCGCAATGATCTGAGATCAAGTTTTATTACCCTAAAAAAATTGGCTTTCTTACAATTTAAAAAAGAAATGCATTTATTTCAGTCTTTTATTATTGCTTCCACATTTAATCCACAAAATATACATAGTCAAACTACATTGCCCAACCTTAAGGGGCACCACCTTTAGTGAATATTTGATGCTATCAATTCATTTTACATTTTAGTTCGGCAAATGTAATTATCAAAATAAATATCATCATCTGACACCTTGTAAGCTAACTAGAAAGTAACATGTAGAATGGGAAATGTGTGACATTTTTCTCTATATCTAGTTGGTGGTCACTTAGGATTAGGGGTTGGGTACACTAGATATTAAGTTTAACTGTACCCTCTCTAGATGTATGTATTTAAATGGCTTTATCGGTAATTTATAACTCTCCTAGTCAAAAACAGAAAAGGAAAACAAAAAAGAAAAAGAGAGTAACATCTTAAGACATATGTGCTAAAATAAGGCTACCCTTTTTATTATACAAAATAACTCGCGTGTCGCAATCACAACTCTTTAGATGTGTATTGAATCACCCCAAGTTAATAAAATAAATTTTGCAAATAATTTCACTAAAAATATCTAGCTAGTAGAAATTAAATCAATAAACTTTATCCTAAAATTCAATCTCATAAACAACTCTACTAACCTGTTAAAGTATTGTTAACATTTCGGAAAGGGTTAAATTTGACATTTTGTCATTCACTCTTTTCTCAAATGCCCAACAAAAGGTAAAGGGGACAAAGAGGTGGTTGTTCGAGAGAACAAAATGATGCAGTCAAGAGACAAGAAATCATTGGGATGCTCGTTTGTTAACTAACTAAAGAAATGAAAACAGAAAAGAGGAAAAAAATTATGTTGGTTGGTGGTTTGTCAATTTAACCTCCCAATATATGATGCCTCCCACAATGCTAGCATGATACCCTCATGGGCAATTTGGTAATTAACCAAGTGTGCAGCATGCTTTATCTGAAAAAACGACCTCTTTTGCTTTATACTTTGCGAAATGCGAACATTACTGTAGAAGATGGCATGCTTTATACCTTCAATTAAAATAAGCCTTTGTTGATTTAACACGATTCCACAATTTCCCTGACTATTTCATATTTGTTCTTCCGGCCAAAATTGACAAAAACCAGTTTCCTCTACATATTATTCAATCCCTCAATTTTCTATGAATTCTTGCTAATGCTTGTAGTCTTGTACCATCATATAGGGTGTGTTCTTTTCTACTTACTTAATAGTCGTTGGTTCAATTCAGTTTTGTGGAGATCGCTACTACTTTTCTCTCACATAACATTCTTCAACTCAGTTCAATCATTCAATTAAGTAAAATTTAGTTCAGTTGATCAATTCAGTTACGTGAAAAAGAACTCATCCATATACAATTTAAAAATGACATTTTTATCAACGTATTCAATTTCTTCTTGATATATGTTTTGTTTTACTTTCAAAATTCATAGTATATCTATCAAGTTTATACTCTAAGCACTAAAAAAAAGTGAACATAAATAAGAGTACCCACAACTTTGTTGAAATTGCAAACACAAGAAAACCAAAAAAAATGGACTACGTTAACTATTAAAACTCGTCTGAAATGTAAGGCACAATATTGAACTTAACTTGATTTTGGAAGTAATTCATGATTACGTAGTATCGTTGGCAACAAGTCCTTCCCCAACAAACAAAAAGGAAGAAAATTTTAACTACTTGGAATTCAAACATAAACCTTTTCTCTTTCTCCTCAACCAACCTGATTAACCAAAATCAAGGTATACAATGGAATTGAATTATCAACCTCATGGTCGGAAAACAATACCCCTAAGTTCTAACCAATGGATCATCTTTTGGTTCCTATCTTTTCAGATTTTGTCATTATAATTAAACTAATAGTTTGAGCGAGCAATCAAATTAATGAACATATATACACATTACCACATTAATTTCTTTTTTTGAGGGTTACATTACCACATACATTTTTTTTTTTTTTTGGTGCAATTACCACAAACATTAATTAATAGTACACATACTGACATATATTGATATATGCATAAATGAAAAGAGAGATATTATATGCAGCATTATATTAAGGTTGCAATTTTCCCCTCCTAATTAAAACTGGACATATATGCACTTGTACCTTAAAAGGGAAAATGATTTTCTTCTTTTAATTTTTTCTTGACAAGTGTATATGTGTTTAGTTTTAATTGGGGTGCAAATTGCAACCTTAGAATATATGTACAGAGCAATTAGCATTTCTCATGAAAAGAAAAAGAAATTTGGTTAAACTTGCAAAAAAATAAAAAATAAAAAAATAAAAAAATAAAAATTATTTGTTAAAGTAGCAAGAGTGAAATACCTGGAGGAACTTGATGATGTTACTAGCCCCAAAAACACGGTGAGCAATGGTAAATTTGAGAGGCTCAGTAGGAGGAAAATAAGGTGCCAATACGCATTTCTCGGCACATCGTCGCCGTAGGATCTTACAAGCAGCACAAGGGCTAACAACCACCATCGTTGTCGTCGTTAGCGGAGCGGGAGGCGGCGAGGACGGATGTGGAGAGAGAGAGCGGGAAGAAGGGGAGCGGGTCATGGTGGTGGTGTTGTCATTGCTATCCATAGTTAGTTGTATAAGTTTGAGAAAGAAGAGGAAAGTAGTCTAAATGGAGGGAAACAATAAGAGGTGTTGGTTAAAAAGAGTAAAATAAAGAACAACAAATGGGAAAAGTCTTAAATAGAGAAATTTGAGCTTTGGTGGGGGAATTTATTTATTTTTTTGGGACAAGTCACAAGAGAGTTGCATAGGTAGCTAAGGTAAGTCATTGTATATATGATAGGAACAAGTGGAGGGTCCTAGAGAAAGAGGGTTAGCTGGTGTAAAGGGACATTAGGATTTATTTATTTTTTTTTTGAAGGAAAGAAAATTCATTCATTCATAAAAAGCCATCCGACATCTACAAAGGTGAATATCTCTAAACAAATCTAAATTTAACATAACCAAGTATAAATCCAATATAACAAGATGAATATGATTTCCACTATCACTGCTTGAAATCGGTGTCTTGATCAGCTCCGTCGATAAGTGACTATCAATCCAAACATCACTGTTAGAAATCGGCGTCTTGATCAGCTTCGTTGATAATTGACAATGCCCTGATATAGCAAAAAATATGCTATACAGTAAACGGGAGGCCACCGCCTTTTCCCTACGATCGGAGGTAAGCACGAAACGTGCTGCAGCTATTTGGAAGAACAAATCCCCTTGCCATAGTAGATTGAACTTGTTTTCTTGTTTCATCAAACCAAACCTAAAAATTGAAATTCGACGACCCTCCGACGAACGCGGAGAACTCCACAATCTCTCACTAAAGGAGAGTTTATTACTAACCATAAAGAAAAACAAACTAAAAAACTAGATCAAAAACAAGAAATCAACAACGAAAGAGCTAATCACCGGCAATTTTTGCCGGTGGTAGCCCCAAGATGAGTCAAAGAGAAAGAGACATTAGTATTTTGAAAAGTAGTTTTGATTATTATTTACGTACGTTGGCCCAGTGTGTGACTAACTGACTATTAATGGAAAAAAGACCCAACAACCTCAATGTGGTATCGTTTGATATTTCTTGATCTATTTCTATTGTGGAAATTGTAAACAGAATGTGCATGTCTTGGGTAAAACACCTCCTACTGCACATCGTCCCACCTTTCACGAAGCGTCAACATGCCATTTCGCAGCTCCTTTTGGCGGTGGTGCAGCCTATGTCTCCTTTTTTAATTGGGATCCTTAGCTTGTTCAGATTTTGATAGATAATCTAATTAGGAAAATATTATAAATACTAAATAGTTTTTTATTAGACTTAGGTTTGTATATTAGGCCCGTTATTTTGTAATTTTACCTTGTATTCTCTCAATATATATTGAAAATAATATACAAAATACCCTCTATTGGAATTCATTAAGACACATGAGATCAGAGCAAAAATTTTGGCCTACCTCTCTTCCCTCTCTCCTCACCATTTTCTCTCTCTCATCTCACATTAACAATAATAAAATAAAATAAATAATGTAATAAATAATATAAAAAATAAAAAAAAATCAATCAAAAACCAAGACAACCCGTCCCTCAGCTGCTGTGACCAACATCCACCGTCGACCCTCAGTACGCCGTTGTTCGCCGCTTCCATCGCCGTTTGCCGGCCACGTACCTCCGATCAACCGTTGCTGCCTCTGGACCAGGCCTGCCCTGCGCCGTCCGCCTGCAGTCGTTCGTGACTTTCGCCGCGGTCGCCGACCGCCTGGTCCGCCACCTTATCCCCTTCGGCTTCCGCTGCCACTTCTCTCTCTTCGGTCCAACCGTATCTCGTCCCTCTCCTTCCCCTTAATTTGTAATTATTAGCCTTGTGTCAAATCTTTCCTCTTAAATTGTTATTATTAGCCTTGTATCAAATTTCGTTCCTTTCGTTATTTTACCATGGCCAATGATGATCTCCCACCACCCCCACCACAGCCTCACCTCCCCAACAATCTGACATAGCTTATGGAATTACAAATATTCGAACGTATATGCCACTACAAATTGGACTTGAATGAATTAAATTATGATGCTTGGAGGGCACTTTTTGAGACCCATTGTATTAGTTTCGATGTTTTTGGTCACTTAGATGGAACTTGTGTAGCCTTTGGCCCCAATGATGAAGAATGGAAAAAATTGGATGGGATAATTAAATTCTGAATCTATGGTACTATTAATCACTCTATGCTTCAGAATTCACTCGATCCTCAAACCTAAGGTCACTGATAGAACCTTATGGGTCATTATTGAACAACTTTTTCGTGACAATAAAGATTCCCGAGCCTTACAAATTAAAAATGAACTCCGTCCATGATTATTGTCACCGATTTAAGACTTTGGTCGATCTCCTTGAAAACATTGATTGCCCCGTTCCTGAGCATCAATTGGTCACTCACACCATTAATGGTCTCTCCGATAAGTTCGATTATATCCACAATGTCATTCAACACTACTACAGAAAGTAGCTACCACGTCGGTTTTTTAGGGCATATAACATCGATTTTAGTACCGACGTAATAGGGGGGTGACGTAGTAGGAGGTAGGGCTACAACGTTGGTTTTTTAACCGACGTGAAAAGCCATGATACAACGTCGATTTTATAGGAAAAGCGATGTTGTATGTGCACCTTTGACGTCGGTTTTTTTGAGAAAATCGATGTTATAGCTCAACCTTTAACGTCGGTGTTTTGTAAAAAAACCGATGTGAAAGATGCATCTACAACATCGGTTATTTGTGAAAAAATCGATGTTGTAGGTTAAGAATTTTTTCAAAAAAAAAAAAATTATCTAGATATACAAGCTTACACCCTCTAGTCCTCTACAAATATCTCATTTTATATTAGTAAATTAATTACAAATCACCAACAAACTTGGCATTGTCCCATATACTTATACATTGGCCAAGTAGGAAAAAAATGGTATCTATGTAAAAGAAATAAAATTTGGAAGCAAGTACCAATTTAATTAAAGATACACTGTAACACATATGCAACTACGGCAAGTATCCTGAGCTGATGCAACTGTTGCACTGGTGCGGCTGACCTGCTGCTCTCCTGCCACAGAACTGCTCTGCTCGTCGTAGACTTGCTGCTTCTTGAGGGGTGGTCACGGTCCTCTGCAGGTGTACGCAGGGTCACAGACCAACATTAGTGTCTTTTATCACAAATTATACCTCACCGAAGGGACCAGATACTCAACTTGTAAGATAGAGAATCATAAATCAAGTTAGGATTATTAAATTTGGCTCTCAGAAAAAATACACAGAACATTTTAGTAAAGCATTTTTCAGGGGTGCTAAAGTCGAATATCATGGAAGAAATGTAAGAAGTAGTTGACCTCCCAATGTGCTAGCATTTGGCTGTGAGCGAAATCAAATTACACAGAAATCAATATTTAAACCAATAAGAAGAAAAACAATTATTACTATGCGAGAGCTCTCATACATAAAATACAAGCAGTATTCTTTTCACATTGCAAAAATGATCAAAAGTTGGACAACTCACACAAAAAAGTTTTATAACAGAATTAGACAGATAATAAAAGGTCATATATATTTTACCATTCCAATATAAAAGTATAAAACACCACAATGAATGCTTGATATTGATCTAGATGTTCAAAAGCAGCGCAGTGAACTCCCAACAAAGTACAGGTCATAAACTCCCACACAAATTCCAATATTTAAACATGCAAAATAACCTTTAACATTGAAACAAGTCTAAACTTCAGAACCTCATAACAGTACACAAAAGTGCTTAACAAAATGTAGAGCCTTTAACATCCACTTTAAGCATCCGCACTTTAGCCTCCTAATATAAGAACATGATTTCCCTAATCCTTCATACTTTTTCCATTGCTCAAAGTCATGCTAATGCTAAATCATAAGTTAACTAGGAGACCAGCATATGAGAAATGTCTGATAGAAGCCCACGACATCAGATTTGGCATAAAATTAAGTTTGAATCATCAACAAATCAGAAGATAAACTAAACTAAACATCTGATATTTGTAAGTTTATTTTTGAGAAATCAAAGAACATATGTTCACTTATATTCTGTCCATACAAACTAAACATAGAAGAGAGAAATCATCTCAAGCTTAATTCACTGAACTAGATATACGATATCTTAGCTATGCTAAATACTCAATATGAGCACAAGTCCCTTTAAATTTCAGGTAAACTAATTACAGGGTCACATTTATAAGAATTTAAACGCATGTTGCTCCAGCTAAGTCATGGCCAAGATAGAAAGTAAGACAAAAGACATGCACCTTCAATGATTACCTGCAGTTGACACCTAACAACATCCAATGAATATGCGAAGGTCCACTTCAACAAGCAAGCCATGGTACCACCAGAGATACAGAATAGGATAGACTCTTGATGCTCTTCATGAACCCTTCTCTTGAGCTTCTCATACATGTAGAACTTTAAACCAACATATGGATGATATTAATAAGAGTTGGTCCTGCAGATGAAAGGTGAAAAAAAGAACCATTGATATTATATATATACACACATAGAATAAAAGAAAAAGTTGTTAGGCAACACCTTCCTATACAATCAACCTCGAGTATCGAGTCTGTACATAGTATACTAGTTTTTATTGAACCAGTAGCATGTGAACAAAAAGATTCAAGTGTTTAACAAATAGAAATGAGGTCTGAAGACAGCAGGTCAAGAACTGTGCATATTGGTTGCATACTTGTCAAAAAGACACCTAAAACAAACTTTGCTTAGTGCCCTCAAACTCATTGTCTAACTTGATTTCCCCATTATTTAAGATCAGTAATAAGTAATAACAGAAGAACATGTTGTGATTATAGGGAAACAAGCAGGTAACAAACAACAAAAACAGATTGCAGAAGTAGATAAAACTTCTAATATAGTGAATTTTTAGCATTCAAAGTTTCAAACAGCTTGCAAAGTCTCACTTATACCAATTAAACACTCACTTAACGTGTTACCCCTGTCATTTAAATACTAGCACCAAATTGTAGCTCAAGTACCACGCAAAAGAATCATGGCAGTGCATAAACTACGTTAATCTGAATCACATCAAATTCGAACATTAAGTGTAATAGAAACTTATGAAATCAAAATCAAAGTACAGAAAATACCTATAGTAGATGCACTTAAACTTTCCACGATCTGAATTCGCGTAAACCCATCCTCACTTAATTATTGATCACAAATAAACACCTTTGATGCTCTTGACACTCCTCTCCATTCACCTTGTCTGCCATCTCTTTGATATTTGAACATTAGAAGTTAAGTCAGTACTCAACCTCAAAACTTGATTCAAACAATTTTCCCACTCACTATATCTGACAAATCAAACAATTGTTGACTTAAAAATTAGCTTAGTACCCAGCACTTTCTACTGCAAATTTGCGAACAATAAAGAAACCCAAATAAAAAATACTAGGCAAATGACCCAAATAAATCACAAACCCAGAAATGGCATTCCCTTATTCGAATCAAAAAAGGGTCAAACTTCAGAAATGCAAAATGGTAACCTAGTGAACCCATATGAACCCCCATTTGTAGAACAGTCAAAATCTAGCCCAGTACAAGTGCTTCAAATTCCATGGCTTAAACAATCACCGACCTTGCTTCACTTTTTCGACCCAATTGACCCATCAACACTTTAATTTAATTTGAGAAACATTGTAACATAACAATTGAAGAGCAATTTAATCAAACCCTAACCTAATCGAAAAAGGCCGCTTGAAAAGAAAAAAAATAGTGAATCTGAAACCCTAAATCTAATTGAAGAAATTAGGGGAAAATTCTGGAAAGTACCTGAAATTTATATTGTCGAATAATGAAGATGCTTGTGATGCCTTTTGTTGCGAGTTTGATTTGAATGAAAGTGGGAATCCTTTGCAAGAGTACAGATCTGGAGATGCGACCACGCTTCAGATGCGGAGGAGTGAGTGACAACCGCAGGGGTGGTGGTGATCTTGACTGGAGCTGAAGACGGTGGTGGCGGTGGAAGTGCGACCTTGATGAATGACGATGGTGGTGAGTTGGTGAGAGAGAGAGAGAGGGGGAGGAGAGAGCGCTAAGGTTCAGGTGAAATCGAAAATAATGAAAGTGAGAATAATGCCATAAGGGTGGATAGGTTTTGTTCTTTGGTTTAGTATATAACGTCGGTTTTCAAGGTGAGCCGACTTCATAGGCCTAATTTCAAAGACACCACTACCATGCCGGTTTCTTATAGAAGAACCGACATTATATGGCAAGTTACCACATCGGGTTTTTAACATTCATGTGGTTCTCATATTTAACTCTATAACGTCGGTTTTTTCAATAAACCGACATTATTATGTTTCCTAATATCCACAACTTTGCCATCGCCTAGTATATCACGTCGGTTTTTTCCCTACCGACGTGGTATGGGCGACGTTGTATCTATCTTTTGTAGTAGTGTTTCCTACCTTCCTCCAATGTCGTTCCATGCTCCTTCTTGAGGAGCAACGTCCCGGCAAAAGTCCAAAATTTGCCACCCCACATCACTCCGACCACCCCTCCTCCACCACCAGCTCGATGTCAATAATGTCTTTTTGCATGGTCACCCACAGGAAACAGTGCATATGCAACCCCCCAGGTTTTTTGACCCGTCTCATCCGGAGTATGTTTGTCCCCTTCGCAAATCCTTATATGGCCTCAAACAATCTCCTCGGGCCTGGTTTCAGCGGTTTGCAAATTTTGTGACTCGCATTGCTTTCTCAAACAGCAAGTCTAACATTTCCCTATTCATCTACCACCACGGGCTTGACACCAGCTACCTACTTTTGTATGTTGATGATATTGTCCTCACTGCCTCCTCATATGCCCTCTTGCAGCGTCTCATCGGGTCCTTTAGCTCCAAGTTCGCCATGATCTACCTCAAGCCACTTCACTATTTTCTTGAGGTTGCCGCCACTCGCAACTCCTGAGGCCTATTTTTGTCACAGCATAAGTATGCTCTTGAGATTCTTGACCGTGTCGGCATGTTGGACTACAAGCCATGTCAAACCCCTGTGGACATCAAGTCCAAGCTCGGCCCTGACTCCGGACTACCTGTCGTGAACCCCGAGTTGTATCGTCGATTGGCTGGCGCGTTACAGTATCTCACCTTCACCCGGCCAGACATCTCCTACGGTGTTCAACAAATTTACTTGTTTATGCATGATCCTAGGGAGCCCCACCTCGGTGCTCTCAAGCGTATCAGTCCCTATATTCGTGGGACACTTGAGTATGGTCTTCAGCTCTACCCTTCCACGTCTCATCGGGTTTCTTAGCTCCAAGACATCTCATCGCATACTCTAGCACCGATTGGGATGGGTGTCCGGACTCACGTCGGTCCACGTCCGGATACTATGTTTTTATGGGTGACAACTTGCTGTCTTGGTCGTCCAAACGCCAAGGCACTGTCTCTTGTTCTAGTGCTGAGGCCGAATACCGCGGCATTGCAGACGTTGTTGCTAAGACTTGTTGGCTCCGCAACTTGCTCCTTGAGTTGTGTCGCCCTGTATCTCGTGCTATACTCGTTTATTGTGATAATGTTAGTGTAGTCTATCTCTCCACTAACCCGGTGCAGCATCAACGTACCGAGCACATAGAGATTGACATTCACTTTGTTCGTGAAAAGGTCGCCCTTGGTCAGGTTTGTGTCCTTCACGTGCCGTCTAGCTCCCAATATGCAGATACTTTTACCAAGGGCCTTCGTACGTCTTTATTTAATGACTTTCCGTACAGTCTGAGCCTTTATTTACCTTCCGCTCCGACTGCGGGGGTGTGATAGATAATGTATTTAGGAAAATAATGTAAATACTAAATAGTTTCCTATTAGGCTTAGGTTTGTATACGAGGCCCGTTATTTTGCAACCTACTTTGTATTCTCTCAGTATATATTGGAAATAATATACAAAAAACCCTCAAAGGGAATTCATTAACTCACAGATTTAGCTTGAGGCATAGAAGGTTGCGAGCAATAGCCTGTGGTGTATGTATAGGGGAAAGACTCATCTCACACTTTAATCCACCACCCCAATCTCATTATTTAGCATTAAATAAAAAAACTTCATTCTCACCACATCTCTTCCCTCAAAATATTCTCTTATTTCATTCCTTCCAAGTAGACCAAGCCATAACAAGTAGGAAAGTTATCCAATTTTTTTGAAGATAATTATCTGAGAATGTCGATGATGTGTACTTTCCACTTTTACTTCACAGAGCACACATTCAATTCCCTGTATACCCATTTTCAGCAGTCGGTCTCTTGTTTTATTTTCAATCTCCCAAGGCACACAACCACAAAAAGACTTCGACCTTTGGTGGAGCAAGGCCTTTCCATGCTCCTTTTACTACCTCATGTGTATTGTTTCCTCCACGATCGTTCGACTTCTTTCGTACAGATTTAACTGAGAATTCTCCCTTCTTTAACTTCAATCACATCATCATTGATGCCTCCCCTCGAACTTGAACCCTTCTTCCATATGAAGGGAATCCTCTCGTTCCTTGGATCTCCAACATGTAGTTTTCTAAAACCCACGAACATGTAATTTTTGTGGCCAAAAACACAAACCTTCTATCATGCAGTTTTTGAGGTCAAAACTACGAACCCTCTAATATGTAATTTTTATGGTCTTGAAAATCACAAACCTTCCATCATATAGTTTTTTATGTCAAATTACAAACCCTCTATATATCTTGTCTTCATCCAATGTCACAAACCCTCCAGCTCGAGACGTTGCAAATCACGTATGATCTCTTTAGGAAGCACTAAAGCGGTGATTAAGGTATGTCGAGTCTCCCTACTTAAAGTGTCAGCGACTACGTTTGCTTTACCCTCGTGATATTGAAATTTGAATGTCAATGTCGTACTCCGTCAGAAGTTCTAGCCATCTCCTTTGGCGCATGTTCAACTCTTTCTACGTGAAAATGTACTTGAGACTTTTGTGATCAGTTGACATCTTGACTGCGAAACCATAAAGGTAATGTCACCATATCTTCAAAGCAAATACGACAGCAGCGAGCACTAAGTCGTGCGTAAGGTAACTCTCTTTGTGCGTCTTCAACTGTCTTGAGGCATAAGCCACAACTTTGCCGTGTTGCATCAAAACACAACCTAGTCCCTTCTTTTACGCGTCACTGTAAACTTCACATCCATCAGTTCCAGAAGTTAGACTCATAATCGGTATACTTCTAAGTCGTTTCTTCAACTCTTGGAAATCAGTTTCATACTTGTCGAACCATTTAAACTTCGTTGTTATATTCATCAAGTTTGTTATAGGCTGCGCAATCTTCGAAAAACCTTCTACAAACCTTCTATAGTAGCCAGCGAGTCCAAGAAATTTTTGAACTTCAGACACGTTCGTCGGTCTAGGCCAATATGTAACAGCTCGTATCTTTTCTGGATCCACGACCACTCCATCCTTAGACACCACATGTCCTAGAAAAGACACAGTCTCTAGCCAAAACTCACACTTCGACAACTTGGCGTACAATTAATGTTGTTGCAAGATCTCCAAGACAATCCGTAAGTGTTGTACGTGCTTTTCAACGTTATTCGAGTAAACAAGAATGTCATCAATAAAGACTACAACGAATTGATCTAGGTAAGGCTGGAACATACTGTTCATCAAATCCATAAACTTCGCAGGTGCGTTCGTCAACCCAAAAGGCATAACAATGAACTCGTAGTGCCCATACCTCGTCCTAAACGCGGTCTTTCAAATGTCATGCTCGGAAATCCTCAGTTGATAGTATCCTAAACGTAGGTCTATCTTTGAGAAAACAGACGCTCCACGCAGTTAGTCAAACAGATTGTCAATTCTAGGAAGCGGATATCAATTATTCTTGATTGTGATCTTGTTCAACTCACGGTAGTCGATACACAATCTCATACTACCATCCTTCTTTATCACGAACAAAACTAGAGCACCCCAAGGCGATAAACTTGGGCGTATATATCCCTTCTCCGACAAGTCCTCGAGTTGCGTTTTTAGTTCTTTCATCTCAGCAGTAGCCAGTCAATAAGGTGCTTTCGAAATTGTAGTGGAACCTGGAGCTAAGTCGATCATAAAGTCGATAATGCATTGCGAAGGCATTCCTGGAATCTCGTCAAGAAATACGCCAGCATACTCGAAAACAACTGAGCAATTCTAACACTTATACTTCTCATATTCAACGGCTTTAGTTATAATTTATTTTTCCCAAAATGAATCTAATCTTTATTAATTTATTTATTAATCCTATGCGTCCTTTTTACAACCTAGAGCTTTGATACCATTTGTAACACCCCCGAATTTACAACGATTTTCTGGGAGCTATCAACGTCATTATACATGACCCGACACCACTAAACCGTCACAAACCCCAAGGGTAGTTACTGCAACATTTGTCGCTAAGTAATAAATGCTAAGCACAAAGAAAGACAAGGTATCAAAAGGAGCAAATTAAACAAACTAAAACGAATTACAACATTAATATCAGAGTTATCTAAATAGTGAACTTAGTATATTAAATGTTATTACAAGTTGCCTTCAACGGCACAAACCAAAATTCTCAAACAACTTAATAAGATAAAAGAGTCTAAAGGACGAGCCCACTTCTAATCTTCCAAGCTAAACGTTCTCACACGACAAAACCTGCACTTTGGTTTCCATGACGGAAACAAAATACAGAAAAAAACAAAAGAAACAAAAGAGAAACAAAAATCAGATAAACTAAATAAACGTTGTCCATACCCAGTAAAAACAATTTCCAAAACCTTACCTGCGACTTTAGAAATTTTTTTGAAATTCATTTACATGCACACGTAGTCATACAATCACGCATACGCATACTCATTATTCAATTGCATGCAATTCTTGCTCAGTGATCAATTGAACATAACCAGACAATCCATCTTGATTAGAGAAATAAGAGAGCGAATAGAACAACGATTACCCATACTGTTAATTCATCGATAGAAATAGACATGCCATGGACTTACTCTAGTGTATATTCACACTAGCTATCTCTAACATAATAATCGATGCATAGAGAACTTCACAAATCGGGAATGATCCATCCCGAACACACTATGAGGTGTCCTTAAGTAACTTGGAAATCACGCATCCCTAGACTACATCAATTAGGTAAATTCCTGTTTGCCCAACTACTCGTAGGGATCCATTAGGAGTCGTATTCTCATTTACAATTCAATTCACATAATTTGTATTGGTTGACTTAGTGGTACTTCGAGACCATGACTTACTAATTCATTTCATGCTCACGACAATGAATAGTAAACCATAGCGATAATAACATTTATTCACATTAAGAATAATCATGCTTTGATGAGTAAATATTTCAATCACGATTACATATAGTAAAACATGCATGGTAACCAAAATTTCATTTATCACATATAGTATGGCGTAATAATATTAATATTTAGGAAAATTTCTACTTTGGTGCCCTGACGTACTGCATAATCATTTTTTAGTGACCTGTATTTTTCATATTTCCATTTTGGTTACCTAAGATATTAGAAAAAGTTTCAGTTTGCTTATTTCCGTTAGTTCAGTTAGATTTTTCCGTCAGTTTGCTGACGTGGCCACTAATAAGACTAAGATATAACTTGTGCACATGTTCAATGACCAAATTAACCCCACTTAAGTGGGTGTTACTTCAAAATAAGAAAAAGTTGGGAAAAAAATCACCCCATGCCCCACTCGACTTCTCTTTCACTCTCTTGAGTAAAAAAACGAAAATTAATTTGCAACGCTTATTGAGCTTCTAATTTATTAATTCAATAGGGGTCGCCTAATTTAAATCTGCAAATTCTTTTTTCCATTTATTTAATTTTCTTTTCAATTCATTCTCAGCTTCTCTCTATCTCAATCTCACTAGTCATTGCTGATGATGAACTTTGGATGAGCATGAGGTTACAGATCTGGAAAATTTTTGAAATGTCTAACAAAAATTCGGCAACACTTCGCCAGTAAAACATGCATGGTAACCAAAATATCATTTATCACATATTGTATGGCGTAATAATATTAATATTTAGGAAAATTTCTAATTTGGTGCTCTGAGGTACTGCATAATCATTTTTTAGTGACCTGTGTTTTAAATCTGCAAATTCTTTTTTCCATTTATTTAATTTTCTTTTCAATTCATTCTCAGCTTCTCTCTATCTCAATCTCACTAGTCATTGCTAATGATGAACTTTGGATAAGCATGAGGTTACAGATCTGGAAACGTGATCACTAGAGGTAAAAATTTTGATGCGAGTTTTGGTTGGGCATAGATAAAAGAATTACTAAGACGATTCGTGAGGAAATTAATACTTGTATGGTGCTCAACCATGGTGATTTTGAACTGCGATTTCGTGGCAGCCATGAAAGAGGAACAGAGGTGCTCAACCATAATTATTACAAAAACGGTGAATTTGGTTTTGGGTGGGAAAATGGAGGTGGGTAGAGAGAGGGTGGGGTAGATGATGAGAGAGGATGGAAGTGGGGGTTAGGTGGTAGTGGACTGGTGGTGAAAGGGTGAAAAAAAGTGGCGGTGATGGTGCATGGTGGTGAAGGAGAGAGAAAAGGTGGTGGTGGTGCCGTGGTGGTGATGATGGTGGATGAGAGAGACAACGTGGTGGTGGGGTTAGAGGTGAGAGAAAGGAAAAAGATGGGGATAGAGAAGAAAGATGGGGCTGGGGAAGAAAATTACTAATTACCCCCTTAAAAGAAAAAGAAAAACGTGTTGTTCATCATTTCTTAACTGAAAAGTTAACGGAGACGATGAAAAGTAGTTAAGTGAAAAAAAATTAATTAACTCGGGTAACCAAAATGAAAATATGAAAAACACCAGTCTCCGAAAAATGATTATGCAATATCTCAGGGCACCAAAATGGAAATTTTCCTAATATTTATCACCACAATACTTGTTCACTAATTAGCATATGAACTAATTAATTAACGAAACTTCATAAACTCAACATGCTCATTATAATTCATAATTAACGACGATATAATTTAATCATGCTTTGCATATTAAATTCACAACAATACCAATTAGCACATGACACGTCAAAACCTTTTGTTGAGTTTTGGAAAGGGGTAGGCACAATCTCTTACCTATCAAACACTCACTTAACAGAATGTAAGCTGCAATTCACGAACCGATCACGCTTGCTCGTTAGGTACTAATTAAAATACAATTACCAAAACATAATCAGTAAATACGAAAATTTAAGCAGTAACAAAATATTAACATGATATCTTATTTACATTTCTTGATTTATTTCAATCAACCTAGGCTTTCGAAAATCTGGATTCAGATTCCAAACGTGTGCAGAAAAATTAAAACAATTAAATAAAAACTTCTGAAAATCGAAAATAATTAATTACAAAAATCGATACCCTAACTTGATCATTAAGGCTTGACCATGGTCACCCATAAGGGAACCCAAGTCTGACCTTCCACCATCACCACCACCCATCGACAACCCAGAGTCGGTGAGGGCGATGACTCACTGGCGAGGAGAGAGAAGAGAGAAGAAACGCGAGAGAGAAAGAGAACAACGAAAAGAGAGAGAAGCACAGAGGGAGGGAAGGCCGCGTCGACCATCACCGGCGACTGCCCAGGTGCCGCCTAGGGATATAAATGGATACTCTATTCGCGGATATTTGCACCATCCGACCCGAATATATGGATCAAAACCCGAATAAACGGATCCTTAAGAGGGTGGTGGATGGAGCGGGTGACGGATCGGGTAGGATTCGGGTGGACATTTTTCACCTGCGAACCCGACCCGCTAAAACCATCCATCACCCGTTTAATTAAAAAAAAAGGAAAAAAAAAATATAAATAGACCTAACCCTAAAATCCCAAATGAAGAACGCTGTTACGCAGTTTCACTCTTTCTCTCTCTTCTTCTCTCTCAAGTAGTGAGCCACCACTGAGTCACTGACTCAGTCACTCACTCACTCCCACTCTCTAACTCTTCATCAGCAGCCACGCCAGCCAGCCGCCTGTCGCCGGAGTTCAGTCACCACAGTTCTATGGTATAGGATTCTTCTCTCCACCTATTTCCTCTCTCCTCTTACTTTCTCATATTCTGTGATCTAATGGCTTCATTGTTCTTTACATCAGTTCACCAGCCACTTGCCACCGTCGCCGGAGCAACCCTTCACCATCTCGCCGGAGCAACCCCTCAGTCCTTACCTTCTCATCGGAAAAGCGATTCAGGTTTTTTTTTCCGAAAATTTTGGTGTTCATCGTTGGGGGTTTAGGGTTTTGGATGATTATGTAACAGATTTGGTTAATGGGTGTTCTGATACAGATTTAATTTGATTTTGATTTGGTTTTTCTTTGTGGGTGTTTATGATTTTGAGTTCCTAATGCATTCTGTATTGGCATTTTAAGTTTTCCAACTTATTTTGCTTTGTCTTGTTTCAGTGTGATTTTGTTGGTATGTTTGCGTTTTGTGGGTATATGTGGATTTGAGTGTCTAGTGCATTAGGAATGAAAAGAAGTCATAATCTTCAACTAAATGCACAATTAGCCACTGTGGGCAGGACCCTTAAGGGAAAACAATGGGGTTTGTGGTACTGGTGGTGGTTGTGTTGTATAGGGATTTTGGAGTTGTATGTATTGGTATGATATTGAGAAGTAAAGAGGTAAGGATTTTTTATAGAATGCTAGTAGCTGCTGCATACTTCAGCAACATCATATCTCACTCACTCCCAATTTGGATTTTTTATTGCAAATAGGCTTGGATTAGACATGTTCTGAATCACTTTGGGATTGATCTGACTGTTATCAAAGGGACCCAGTTTGGGAGAGTTAGGATCATATACCCGCTAGATGTTTGGGATATGATGGATTCTTCAGCACCTGTTCTATACAAAGGACATGATTGATGTACTGCTGAATTGTTCGTGCTTTGATTTGCAATTGTGTATTACTTGGAATTCTTTAGACGAGCTTGGTAAATTAGAAAGTAACATATGTGAGACTTATATTTGCAAGTTATATACTCCAGTTTTGGCATTGTTAATAAAAAGAAAATCCAATTAATGGGATCCTCAATTTTGAACCTAGTTTAGTTCTTGTTTTATATCTGGTTTTTCTATTTGCACCATTTGTTTAGTTTTCAAAAATGCATTGCAGAAAACTTAGATGATGATTACTTCCCTTTTTGTAGGATTTTTGTGCCCCAAGTTGATGGTTGAAGATGAACTTAGCTAAGATTCGTTTTATTCCCATGAGTTCTGCCACCAGCTGAGAAAGGCTCTTGATGGTTCCAGCAAATTCTTGTGATATGCTGATTATGAAAGTATTTGGTTAAGGTTCAAAAGAGTGCTGGAAACACATATATGTAGTCGACTGCTGATGAAGAGGCAGATGCAATTAGCAAGCATAAATGTGTACCTGTATGGCAATACATCTTTGGAGTTGAGGATATGATTTGCTTAGATAACCTTGGTTCATATTTGGTTTGTATGAAGCTTTAATTAAGCGACCGAAATGCATGACAGTGGGACAATTTTATTAAAACAGGAGTATTGTGAACAGAATTCATTTTACTAAAATCAAACATCACTAAACCGTTTATCACCCGATCTATCCGTTTAAACCGCGGATGACGGATGGAGCGGATTAGGATTAGATGGTTCGCGGGTGATGGATGGAGCGGATGGAGCGGATGGAGCGGATGATGGTCCACCCGACCCGAATCCGATCCATTTACATCCCTAGTGCCGCCCAGTCAGTGCCGTTGTGGCTCGGTCACACACGACCAGGAGAGAGAGAGAGAGAGAGGCAAGAAAAAACGGAGAGCGAGAAAGAGAAGGGGAAAAAGAAAGAAAGAAAGAGAGAGAGTAGGAGAGGGCGACTTACCATCGGTGAGGGAGGCTGGGCAAGCGGTTTTCCTGCGAGGCAAGGGAGGATTGAGATAACAATGTGAGGGAGAGGCAAACTGATTCCTTGACCCTTCACTTTGTATATATAGATCTCTCTACGTTACCTAGTCAATGAAAGTCAATACTAGTAGGTTTAGAAAAGCTTTAAATTATTTTATGATTTAATTTGCTAATTAAAGGCAAATAAAACATTATGAATAATTCGTATTCATATATAAAACAATTTAATTAAACTCTCCAAATTTTAATAAATTTAAATTCCGAAAACTCCATAATAAAAATTAATAACATTTTGGCTTTATTTAAATAAATTGAATCGTTTAAAATTAGTACGATTTAATTTTCCAAATCTATTTTTTTGTTAGATAACCAACTCATGTTCAAGAGAACTGAGAAGCTGCGAACTTGAGCAAGAATAAACCTTATTACAGGTGTTACAATGTCTTACACTTAGCAGAGATGAGTAGGATAGATTGGTCTGGAGCTATGATAACCATGGTGTATTTTCGGTTAAGGGTTTATGCAAGCAAATACAGGAAAACATTGCTGATGACTGGAGCCTAGCCTCTCGCTTTTGGACGGCTAAAACCCCTTCAAAAGTCCAGGTTTTTTTGTTGACGCTCGTCTGGTTTCTTGACCATCACTAACAGATGGTACAAAATAGAGTGGCTAAGAAGCAAAATTTGCAACAAAGAGGGATTCCTTTGGGTGATGCTGATTGTTTATGTCATACATGTCGAGAAATTGTTGAAGACACTTATCATTTATTCCTTGATTGCTCTTTCTCCTAGTCTATATGGCAAGAAGTTTTAAGTTGGTGGGATTTACCTGCTTGTTTACCCAATAAAGTGGCTGACTTACATGAACAATGGGAGAGTTTTATTTCTTACTCAAGAAACAACATTCCTGGTAAGACATGGCACATGGTCTATTTTGCTACTTTCTTGTCCATTTGGTTATGCAGAATTGTGTGTTGCTTTCACCAAAAAAGTTTCCAAGTGGAAGAGGTAGTGATTGAGAAACTTCAATTTCGTGTGTTCTGGTGGTTTCGGAGTGCCTTTTGTCCTTCTATTTGTTCTTTTCATGACAAAGCATAATATTTTTGCCATCCTTCATCATTCTGTTACTGTCACTTCTTCCCATGGGATGGAGAGACACAATGTGTTTTGGTCCCCTCCCCTTGAAGGATGGTTAAAGGTTAACTTGGATAGGTCAGCAAATGCCAAACCAGGTCCGGCGGGTAGTGGTGGTTGTGTGAAGGATCATCAGACATCTACTATGGGAATGTTCTCAGTCAATGTGGGGATAAAAGATTCTAATGTAGTAGAATTCCTTGAATTTAAACATGCAATGCATTTCTTACAGACTCATACAGATTGGCTAAATCTAAAGGTTTGCTTTGAGAGTGATTCTAGCAATATTATTGGGTGGATAATCAAGAAGACTTATAGACCGTTTATTACATCCACTACAAAAATAGACGAAAATTGCTGCGAAAAAAATTCTGTAGCTAATTTGCGGTAGAAATTAAGAATCCGCAGCTAATTAGCGACGGAAAAAATCCGCAATTAATTAGTTACGGAAAATTAAATACGAAGCAAAAAAAATTACAAAATTTGATTAAACTAAAATTAGCTGCGGAATTATTTATCCGCAGCTGCGCAGCTGATTAGCGGCGGATAGATAAATCCGCAGCCTGAATTTTAAAAAAACAACTTGGCAAGTACGTAATAAATATAATGCGACCCATTTAATATCAAGAGTAATCAACTTGGCTTGGTGGGTTGTGATCCCTTTCACGAATGCAAGGTCGCGGGTTCGAGGAGTGCTGCACGCTATTTTGTATTAAATTCGCCCCTGAGTCAGGCGTGGCCCAGTTGTGGGGAAGCCCAGTGGTCAGAGTGTGGCCTCCCCAGCCAGCTCGGGAAGCTGCGCTGCCTAATTCGGCGTCCTTTTTTGCTTCGTTTTACAATTTTTATTTTTTTTAATTGCCAGCAACGGAATTGGTCATTCCGCAGCTTAACTTCAGCTGCGGATATAAAAAATTCCGCCGCTAAATTTGCCAGAGTCGAGGTATTTTGCTACAAATGAGATCCGCCACTAACCCTGTCGCTGACCATTTTTAGCGGCGGTATTTGCTTGTTAGCTGCGGTATTTTTCCGCAGCTATTTTGTGTTTTTTTTTTATGTAGTGATTGTTAGAGAGAAGAATGTTCAAGCCGGTCATATGGCTAGACTAGGGGTAGACAGAAATCAGAATTTGTTCCTTTGGTTGTAATTCAGGGCTTTAAGGGCCTCAGGACTGTTTGTTGTACTTCTCTAGGCAATTAGATGCTGACAGTTTTTTTTGCTGTTCAAAAAAAAAAAAATGTTCGAGAGAAACTTGTCAGTTGTCGAAACTCAAACAATTGACAAGATTGCCTAATCACGAGAGTGGGCTAGAAAGTTTTGGGATATTTTGGAATTGTAGTGTTCATAATGCTCTTGATTTAGCTTCATTCAATGAGAATAAGAATTTGGTTATTTTAAGTGTATCCTTTAACAGTGGAGAGAGGGTTTTTGGTGTCTTATAATTCCGTCATTGCTTATATGTTCGATCATGCTAGTTAGACATATCATTTGCATCAAGGAATTATAGTGGAGGTAAAGTCAATCCTCGGTCTAGTTCTTGATATCTTTTCATTATTAGTTAGCGTTCTTAGTTGATAATTACAAAAAATCCAATTCGAATTTGCTTTGCTATGTTATATATTTGAGAAAACTTAATATTTGAAATCAATAGCTTCTTATGATTTGATATTTTATTACAACAATATACCCGTGCAATTGCGGGCCTATCAATAACCGCCTGCTTTCTGTAACAAACTCAAAAACTTGATATGCTGACCTAGATATAATGAACTAGCATATTTATGTAATTCTAACACTTATACTTTTCATATTCAAATAGGTCGGAGTTAGTAGCTTCATTTGAGTCATATACTTCATATTTTAATAATAAAATGCGCCAATTACAATATCACCCTAGCAAATATTAATTTTCAAAAATAAAAAAAATTTATATCTGAAAATTTAACCCTGTACAATCCAAATGCTCTTAACAATATACGTAAAAATTTAAATAACGAATACTAAGTACAAATGCAAAACTTAAATCACCAACTTTTCCTTTTCTCTTTCACTAAATTTTTGGTAACTAAAACCAATGGACTGACATTCGAGTGGCAGTCAAAAAGTCTTGTAAAAATAGCAAATTACTTGAATTTAGAAAAAGTGAAAGTTTCAGTTCTAATTCTGTTTTTCCTTTTGGATACACACCTGTTCCGGATTTTTGGAGTTGAAATTGATTTACATTGGATATCCAATCGCTTCTAATTTTAAAAAGCCAGGAATCAAAATTTGATTTATTTGGTATCGATTCCTGTTTTTGGGAAATAAAATATTGGATTTTTCATCCTTGTTCTGTTTCCGGAATCACTGGTTCGGTAACTGTTCTGGTCACCCTTATTGAGAACGACATTAACCTTTCTTTGAATCAATTCCCAAAGTCTAGCAATATGACAATATTCTGTCAAAGTTCCTCCTATGGCGCAACGTATTGAAGATGTTCCTCCTATAACTGCATGAGTCATGTATGCTTGGCCACTTGAGTTGATAGCTTCTAACAACATCTGGTTCGTCGAAGTCCCATTCTCATCACCGCCTATCGGCTTTACTCTAAAACACACCAACGAAAATTTTCGACGCACGACCAACTCAAATTGCTTGTCCTTCTCAACCAGGCTTTCGAAATACTTGGCCATCTCTATGTCACTTCTTATATGAGACACCAAATTGGTTAAACCATATCGACGAATGACAATCCAAAGTTTTAGAGAACGAAAACGTCTACTCAAGGCTATTTGCCAATCCTTATAGTCTATGACATCCCATATTTCACTTGCCTTGTTTTTGAGGTAATCAGGATTGGTTGAAAGCGAATCTATTAATGCCCTAGGGTTAAGCCACAAGCAAGAACAATCCATTGTTGTGAGCAACCACTTGTGTGGGTTCATGCTAATTGAATCAGCAAACTCGACTCCATTCAAATAGTGTCTATATTCTGGGCAAATGCATGCACTTCCTGGTTGAAAAAATTAAACATAAATTGTAACATGTAAGACCTATTTGTTTCGTATGCAAAGGACCATTTGTGTGGGTTCATGCTAATTGAATCAGCAAACTCGACTCTATTCTAAAAGTGCTATATATTAGACATATGCATGCACTTCATGGTTTAAAATACTAAACATAAATTGTAACATGTAAGACATATTTGTTTCGTATACGAAGGAACTTTTTTCCTTTCATAGCGATAAAAGTGATGATAGGTAGCATTGGCATTACCATGATATTACAAATAATTAGATTCTATAAAAATTATATTTAAAATGTCATTGCTCCTATTTTTAAACCTTTCCAATTGAAAAATCAAAGATCACAAAATAGTAGCATTAGTCTTACGCATGACGTCTATGACACCATTTCGAAAAATTATTTAAATATAGATGATTATAAATAAATAAGCGAACTTTCAAATGACATATTGGGAATTAATAACCTTTTTGTTTTATATTATACTTTAGTTTTTTAATAAGATACGAGGAAATAAAAGAAAGCGATAAGTAAGAATATATTTATTTATAGGTGAAAGTGTAAATAACTTCACATTTTCTTTCACTAACTTGGTTTTGTGAGGATATAACACAATTGACAAAATAAATGAAAATATATTTATGGGTGGGAATTCGATAATCAGTGCAACTCTGTAAGTGTAGTAATTATAAACGCTACTTATCTCAAAAATTAGTTACTTCAATTCTAAATCATCTTTTAGAATTTAGGGATTGGAAGTTAACAATTATTTGTCTACAAAAATTATTATATATATGCACTCATATTTGGACTACTACCACTTTTTTCACTTTTATTACTTTATTATTTAGATTCAAAAATAAGGGTTACATAATTCGATAATCCCTATGCACTCATATAGGAGCCAATGAAAATAGGTGGCCTCAAGGTAAGGACCTCTCTAATAAGTATGACATCATGTTTATGTCATACTTGACTATAGAAAATGTATCATCTTAAGACGATCTCATAGGAGATCTTTTGATGTAAATAACCATGCATGTTCCTTTTAAATATGACCTTACCTGCGTAAGCAGCATCAACGTGAAGCCAAACACCGAAGCATCTGGCGACTTTCCCTAGGTCGTTTAAAGGGTCAACTGCACCTGATGGCGTTGCTCCAATAGTGGCACAAACATACAAAGGGACTAGTCCTTTGGCTACATCATCCTCAATTGCTGTCTTTAAATTGTTGGATGATAATGCAAAGTCAGTAGAGGAGGATGTGAGAAGTGTACGAATATTTTGAGGGCGAATTCCTGTAAGTTTAGCGGCCTTTTGGATGGAACAATGAGTTTGGTCTGATGCATAAACCACCATTTTATTCATCTTTTCTTCACCTAGTACACTCAGAGCTGGATCCCTTGCTGCCGCTAGAGTGCACACGATTGCTTCACATGTACTACCTGTCCAGTAGGAGAAAATATAAAGTTCAGCATTACGATGATAGATTAGGGAATGGTGTACAAACATTCACTGGTGGAACAAGCTATGGGTCAGCTGGGCTCGAGCCCTCCCGATTTCGGCTCTGTTTGGTTGGGCGGAAGATCGTTTTCAACATAAAAGTATTTTTAGCTGAAAATCATTTTCAGTGTAAAATGTATTTCCCTTCACATTTTCTGTTGTTTGGTTACATAAAACGGAATTTTTTTTCCTGAAAAACTATTTTTTATAAAAAATAAAATTTACTAACATAGTTGCGTCTATCTCGAAAAGGTAGGTGGATTCAAAAAAAAAAGCACCTTAAACGCATATCGGAGTAAAAAATTTTACTTATTTGGAGAAAAGAACAATATTGAGAAAGTGGCCCGAAAGTTCAGCCCGAGGCCCAATCAAATTGGGTACGAGTTTTTTTTATGACCCGAAGTCCCGGCAACCAAACCCAATGATCAAGTCCACTATCAGTGCTCCGGGGACATAGTGTCCCACCAACGGAAAACCTTTTTCCCTTCATTTTAAAGGGAAAATATTTACACATATATAAGTGAAAATGTTTTTCCCCCTCAAAACCATTTTCCTTCTCATTGTAAACCAAACAACGAAAAATAAAAAAATTATTTTACAGGAAAACTGTTTTCACCCAACCAAATGGAGTCTTCATGTATTTTAGCCAAACATTACACTATTTCTTGGGATAGGGGTCCACTGGCCGGTGTTTACCTCAAGAAAATTTAATCATTTATACTTCCTCTGTTTTGAAAAAACCTTAACATTTAATTTTTCACGGTATCCGACCAATGCACTACTTTGACCTTAGCTAGTTGTATTTATATGAATTCATAAATTTAAAAAAAAAATTAATTTAAAATAAATCTAATAGTACATTTACCTTGTAAATCCTTATATATTTTTCATGAATTCATGGTTATAGTTTGTAAACATTGACCTTCACAAAACAAATGTTAAGGTTTCCTCGAAATAGAGGCCGGGGTACATTGCAATAAAGCAATCTCGAGATGGGTTGAGTTTGGTAGAACCGTTCTTAACGTATTAAATAAATTATAAATTAATAAAGGATATGAAGATATAGAATATAATTTGCAATTATCATACCATACATGACACCCCACCTCCACCGCAGAAAAGAAATTCTTGGGGGAGCTTCAGCATTTTGCCCACCCAATCCATTAAAATGGCTTCAAGCTCAGTGGCAGCAGGTGAAGAAATCCAGTTGAAACCAACCACGTCAATTCCCGAGCAAAGAATATCCCCTACAATTGCAGCATTGCTTGCATTTGCTGGAAAATACGCAATGAAATTAGGGCTTTGCCAATGGGTTAAACCAGGAACAATTTTTGTACCGATATCATTGAGAATGTTTTCAAGTGGCTCAGACAAATCTGGCGCAAATTCAGGTAATGCTGCTCTTAGATAACCGGGTTCGACTTGGCTTTGAACTGGGTACTTGTCCACATTTTTGTAATAGTTAGCTAAGAAGTTTATTGCTTTAGAAGCTTCATTGGTTAATGTCTATGGGTTTAATGGCTGTAAAACGTTTGGTGATAAGTTGAACGGCATTTTGGTGGAATGAATGAAGAAGTTAAGGCTTGCGGGTGAAGAAGTGCTTATTATGGGTTTGCATTTGCTCACGTATCATGGGGTTATAAAGATTGAATAAATGCACTTGGACAACACAAAAAAAAATAAAGGTAAAGTATTGAGTATGTCACTTGTGCATGTTAAACAGCCTGGTATTTCGAATTCTGTTTATTTTGTGATCCACAAAAAACATTTTAAACAATTTAGCATACTCAATAGGTGTTGGCTGACACCAGGTCATAGGTTCAAACCTCCTAATGAGCACCTACACAAATTAAAACTTATGCTGAGAATCGTACGTTAGGAGGTGCCTTTTAGCCATATACCAACCAAACCAAGAAAATAAAAACATTTAGCATAGACCGGTGGAATGGCCGGTGGAACTGTGGAACCGTGGAATGATAAGCTAGGAAGTTTAGATATCTAGGAATAAAGCAGCTTTTAATATTGGTCACTATGTTTGATTAAAAAGTAGTGAATCTACTCCTATAAAAAATTAATATAAAATCGTTCAATCCAAAAAAATGTTATAGAGCGAGCCAAACATGGTACTATCGAGGCCGCGTTTAGGGGTGAGCGCAACCGTATACCCATCAGATATCGCACTATTCGGAATTGGAATTGGATCCACGGGTTCCTAATTCCTAGGAATTGGAATTGGATTGGTTGCACCTATTCCTAATTTCTAGGAATTGGAATTGGATCCACCGGATACCCACCGATTTCTGGGTACCCAATTCCTTAACAAAATCAAAAGTAAGTATATAAAATCAACTAATTTTACAAGGGGAAATGTTTCTCTGTCAGCTTTCTTTATCTCAAATTTCTTCTTCTGTTAGGACTTATTTCACTTGGGTTTGCTAGTAACAAGCAATTTATTTAAAGCACCCACTAGAACCTTAAAGAACAAGATCATTTTATATTTTATTGTAAACATATTTGTGCCAGAACATTACCAAAGACTGAAACAAGTTTGCTGAATATTTTAACAAAAGACTCATAGGAAGCATATGGATCAAAATACCCTGTTAATAAGAGACTTCCAAATTGTTGAAAAAAAGTGAACACACCTCATCTCAATCAACACTGTAAAGTTTACTAAAGGTATTATGTTGTGTTAAAGTAACCGTCGGGTATCTAACTGGTTTCGGTTCCTAAAATTTAAGAACCGGAATTGAAATTGATTGATATCGGTTCCTATTTTTAGGAACTGGAATTGGAATTGGTTGGCCGGTTCCAGTTCCAATTTCGATACTGGGTACCCGGATTTTTTACTCACCCCTAACCGCGCTATCGGGCGGATTCTAGCTTGTGGTTTGCCGGTTATGCGGGTCTGTCCTAAGGTACTTAGTTGAATGAAATCTTTGTCCCATGAGAGTTATAAGGAGTTATATTCTACACCCTTAATTCCTAATTAATGTTATTGATCTAGGAGGGTTGATATAGACATATAGTGGGAGTTATTTCAAACGAATATATTATAACCTCATTAAAATTATGTGAGAAGATGCTATTTTATGTGATCTCCTATTTAATTAGGATATCCTCATTACCTATCAATATGATGTGAGGGTTAAGGAGGCGGAGTACTCAGAAAATTAAATAAGTCACCGTGTAAGGGTACGTGCTCTAGTGAGAACTACCATGCATGAATGACTTAAGAGTCCCATGAGAAGTTTTTGAGGGCATGTGAGCTCGTTGGGAGTCACATATATTTAGGATGAGCTTGTTGGGAGTCATCTAGTGAGAAGACACAATTATGGGGATGATTGTGTGAGGTTAAGTAAGACAAGATCTAATATATCATGTGGGAAATACAATGAATAATACTAGATTTTGTAGATGTAAACTAATGATCGTTGATTGATTAGTGAATTGATTTGATCATATTAGCGGTCATGTAGTTTTTTCTCGATTTGGGTTTCCATGTTAAATTATTATGTGCTATATTGAAGAATGATACATCCACCTACTGGGTTGCCAACACACAACTAGAGTCATTTTAGATCATACGCTTGAGGGGCGACCGCCCAGGACCCAATATTCGAGAGGGCCCAAAATAAATAAACAAATGGAATATTTTCAATTTGTCGTCAGTAAGTTTCACTAAAAGTACTTTGGTTCTCCCTCAATAAATAAATTTAAAAAAAAAGACAAAAATACTCCATCCGTTTCATAAAATCTCTAACATTTTCCTGTTTGAAATATTTCATAAAATCACTAGTATTTCTTATTTTGGTATCAAAATTTCTAGTAAAGTACCATTATACCATCAACTTATATTCATCAAACATCAAACCTACATTAACCCTCCCCATCTAATTACGGACCTCTCATTAACTTTACCACCTAAAATATCTAACAAAACCTATCACTAACCACTCATTTCCCTCTCTCTCATAACTTTTGGAAAATTCATCAACCACTTCATATGTTTCCCCATTTCTCTCTCCTAGGGTTTCTTCTCAAAAATGACTCTCTCTCTCTCTCTCTCTCTCTCTCTCTCTCTCTCTCTCTCTCTCTGCCAAAATCAATCTCTTTGCCGAAATTCATCAAACAGTTCATACGTGCCCCCTTTCTCTCTCCTAGGGTTTCTTCTCAAAAACTGATTCTCTCTCTCTCTCTCTTTACCGAAATCAATCTGTTTTTAGTACATATATTAGAAATGAATCTCTAACTTTGGTTTGATGGAGAAACCTCATTACGATTCTTGGTTTGAGACTTATGTCCCAGATTCGTGCCCAGAGGAGGAAGAAAAACCTCTATCATCTTGTTGTTGAAGATAGTTATCATGAGTCTCAAAGGGGACCCTTGGTTGAAGAAGAATATGAAGTTACAAATCGACTGTTGATCCGTCGTAGAAAACACCACAGAAAAGAAGTTGGGGAGAAATTGAAGTGTAAAACCATAGATCTGGAGGTACCCGATCAAAAAAAATCCTTAGATCTAAATTTGAGCCCCCCCCCCCTGTGGAAGACGACGGAGATGATGTACGTTGGTGATGTAGCGGTTGGAGTGGAGGACAAAGAAAAAAATCCTCTACCTTCTACGACCTATAATCCTGAGAATTTTGTTGACAAGATCATGTTGAAGTTGATGTTCCCCGGTTTCGATTGAGACTCCATTAAGGATCAAAGATCCTAGGGGAGTACTCCTCTCTCTCTCTCTCTCTCTCTCTCTCTCTCTCTCTCTCTCTCTCTCTCTCTCTCTCTCTCTCTCTCTGATTATAACATGTTTGTGATTATTCATTTGATTAAATTTAATTTGTGATTCGTATGATTTATTTGTGATTATTCGCTTGATGAAATTTAATTTGTGTTATTTTTTATTTGCTAATTTTATCATAAAATTAAAAAATTAAAATGATAATTGAATTCAGATTGTGATTATTTCTGATTTATCTGTTTCATGAGATTTAATTTAACGTGTTATTTCTGCTTTGTTCATTTGTGATCTGTAAATGGAAAATTGAAGTGATAAATTAATTCAGATTTAGTTTGTTTTTCATTATTTCTTAGTTATTAGGGATCATGTGTTTCATGAGATTTAATTTGTTACCGATTTGTTAATGTTGTCATGAAAATAAAAAATTAAAGTGAGATACAATATGCATCATGTTTTACTTATTTATACCATGTTTGGTGTTGTCAAAGTCCAGCATGTTTTATCTTGGTTTCAGCAAAATTCATCATGTAGTCATTTTTTTTGCTTGGTTGTTGTTGATGTGGCTACCAATCTGAGCCTTTAATTGGCCTGGTGACAGATTGGTAACCACGAGAACGCTTAATTTATTTTTTTCATTTTGAACATGTAATTGTTCATAATCAGCATGTTTGTGTATAGTTTATGGACAATTGTATGTTGTGTTTGGTGGTTGGATTGGTAGTTGTTGGTTGGATTGGTAGTAGTTTGTTGGATTTGTTGACATTATTCTGCTTGTTTCTTGTTGATTCGCCTACCAATCTAAGCCTTCAATTGGCCTGATGACAAATTGATAGCTTCATTTGAATCCTTAATTTATTTGTTTATGGTCATCTTTGTTATTTAGAGCCATGTTTAGCACGTGTTAAGTGGTATTAATTGAATTGATTAATTTGGTCATGTTTCTTTGTTTGAACCTGCTGATATTGGTCAGTTTCAATCATGCTTGGCATGTTTCTACTCATATTAGGCACAATTGTGTTGTCCTTCATGTTCAGATATTTTATCATGTTCATCTTTGTTTTTTAGAGCCATTTTAAGAATGTTTAAAGTGATATGACTTGAATTGGTTATTTGGTCATGTTTCTTTGTTTGAATCTGCTGATATTGGTCAGTTTCAGTCATGTTTGGCATGTTTCTACTCATATTAGGCACATTTGTGTTGTTCTTCATGTCCAGATATTTTATCATGTTCATATTTGTTATTTACAGCAATTTTAAGCATGTTTAAAATGATATTACTTGAATCGGTTTTGTTGTTCATGTTTGTTTGTTTAAATCTAATGATATTGGTTCATTTCAGTCATGTTTGTCATGTTTCTACTCATGCTAGGCACTTTTTTGTTGTTGTTCATGTTCAGATATTTTATTATGTTCATCTTTGTTATTTAGGGCCATTTTAAGCATGTTTAAAGTGATATGACTTGAATTGGTTTTGTTGTTCATGTTTGTTTGTTGGAATCTACTGATATTGCTTTATTTCTGTCATGTTTCTACTCATGTTAGGCACTTTTTTTTTATTATTGTTGCTCATGTTCAGATATTTTATCATGTTCATCTTTGTTATTTAGGGCCATTTTAAGCATGTTTAAAGTGATATGACTTGAATCGGTTTTGTTGTTCATGTTTGTTTGTTAGGATCTACTGATATTGGTTTATTTCAGTCATGTTTGTCATGTTTCTACTCATGTTAGGCACATTTGTGTTGTTCTTCATGTTCAGATTTTTTATCATGTTCATCTTTGTTATTTAGACCATGTTAAGCATGTTTTAAGTGATATGACTTAAATTGGTTCCATGTTCTGCCGTTTGAACCTACTGATATTGGTCAGCTTCAGTCATGTTTCTACTCATATTAGGCCCATATGTGTTATTCGTCATGTTCAGATATTTTTTCGTATTCATCATTTTTGCGGGTTCCGTTATTTGCGGCCATGTTAAGCATGTTATAAGTGATATTACTTGACATGGTTTTGTTGGTCATGCTCGGATATTTCACTATGTGGGTTCAATGATGTTTTTGCTGAGAAGGGTGAAATTTACTTGAAATAGTTGCATTTTCAACACTATTGCCACCATTCACTTTAATGGATAGGTATCACGGGATTTATGGTAATTATCTTTTGGGAATATTTGATGGGAATATAATCTTTGGGTAAATATCTTGTAATTAGGCATAATTGATGTAATTGGTCATTGTTTCCTTATTTTCCTAGTCTATCCGAGATTCTAGGGAATTAGGTTGTATGTAAACAATATATACGCTTTGCATAGTGAATGAGAAGATCAAGCCGTGATCATTGATTTCTACATGGTATCAAGAGCAGGTTAATTTTTTTCTCTCTACAAAAAAAAAAAAAAAAAAAAAATAAATTTAATCACGTCAGCCATGGCCGGTGACGACGGTGCTCCACCACCATCAAAAATTGAAATTCATAATCCCTTTTATCTCGGTACACATGATAGGCCGGGGGATTTTATAACACCTATTCGACTCAAGCTTGATAATTTTGATTCTTGGTCACACGCCATTAAAGTTGCTCTCTCCTCTCGTCGAAAGTTTGGTTTTCTTGATGGTACGATCGTGGATGTTGTACCACCCGCAACAAAGGAGGATTGGATCGTAGTCCATTGTATGCTCGTTTCCTGGCTCATGAATACGATTGATCCCGAGGTAAAATCTATGCTTTCTAATTATGATAATGCAAAAAGGTTGTGGGATGATTTGCACGAACGATTTTGTGTTGTGAATGGACCTCGGATTCATCAATTAAAATCTCAAATTAATAAATGTGAGCAAACTAAGACCATGTCTGTTGCAATTTATTATGGAAAATTAAAGGTTTTGTGGGATGATCTTGCAAATTTACAACCTTTAATTAATTGTACTTGTGGCAATTGTACTTGTAATGTGGGCAAGCAACATGAAAAACGACGTGAAGATGATATGTTACAACAATTTTTGCTTGGTCTGTATTCGGAATATTATGCGCAAATTAGGTCTAATATACTTGCTCAAGACCCTTTGCCATCATTGAACAAAGCCTATCAACAAGTATCTCAAGAGGAGCTTGTTCGTGGCCTTGCTCGTCTTCAAGACGAACCCCCGTCTGCTGTGGGGTTCGCTGTCCGTGCAGCAGCAGGCAGAGGCCGTGGGTCTCACGATAAGCAGGCCACGGATCGGCCTGTGTGCAGTCATTGCAAGAAGCCAGGCCATCTTGTTGCTGATTGTTATGCTTTACAAGTGTGTACTCATTGCAAGAAGCGAGGACACAATGTTAGTCGTTGCTATGAGCTTACTGGGTACCCTGAGGGATATACTCCGGGAGATCGAGGAAGCAAACCCACCACGACCAGTCAAGGTCGTGGGGTGGCACGTGCCAACGCAGCAGCCAGCAGCCCCTCTTCTCAGCAGTCTGCGCCACCTAGTTCGTCCAAGTCTACTGCTTCTTCGCCTTCACCTGGTCAAGTTTTTTCAGCAGAACAATGGAAAGCAATCATGGGATTTTTTGGTAATTCTAATGTACCGGAAAATCGCCTGAGTGGTAAGTTTGATACTACTTCTTGGATCATTGATACAGGGGCCACTCATCATGTAACTGGAGAACAATCTTGGTTGTTTGACATTAAACAATTAAATTGCCCTGTTGGTTTACCAAATGGGGACACTGTTATTGCATCAATGGAGGGATCAGTTTATTTGTCAGATACGATCACTCTAAATCATGTTCTTTATGTTCCTAACTTAAGCTGTAATTTACTTTCGGTTTCGCAACTTAATGATAATTTGCAATCAATCGTCACATTTAATTCTGATGTGTGTTTGATACAGGACCAAATGAAGGCTCTGATTGGTACGGGAGTTAGGCGGGATGGACTATACTACTTTAGCAAACCAGAGTTGGTGTCTGCAGTTGAAGCTACATCTGATGTGGAATTGTGGCATAGGCGAATGGGACATCCTTCTGAGAAAGTAGTTAAGTTCTTACCTTCTGTTAGTAGATCTAAGAATAGTTTGAATAAAGGATGCGAAGTATGTTTTCGTGCTAAGCATCACAGAGACAAATTTCCTTTAAGTAATAATAATTGTTCTAGAATGTTTGAGAAAGTCCATTGTGATTTGTGAGGTAGGATAACTAAATATGCACCTACCACATATGCTAATTTCAAGTTGTGTTACATACAACATAGTAATTTAATATGTTTCTAAGGAAAAAAAAACATAATAATTTAATTTGTTTCTAAAAAAACATAGTAATTAATGTGATGTGTTTATAATCATGGGAAATGGCGGTAAATTTTTTTATTATATACATATGTACAATTTTTGAAAATTATTATGAAAAGAGTATTGTAATTAAACAACCTAACATCTTTAGATACAAGATTTATTATTGTATACGATATAATACCACTTTGATTATGGTGAAAATATCAATATGAATCTATACAAGTGAATCAAAGGGACATAAAAGAGGTGGATCAAAGTTCTACAATAAAAACTGTCATTTCATGTTAAAATGAATATTAGTTCTAATATTGCATTGCTACCGTTTTTTCTTTTACACAAAAACTTCTATAAGATTGACTTTTTATAACTTTTGGTAAGACGGAGGTCACTTTTCTGTGAAATAAGGATCACTTCTGACCATAAGTAACTCCTACATTTCTAGTGACCCTATTTTTCTGTGAGTTGGTCTCACACAATACTTGTTGTTTCTTTTATCAGTTTTTTTTGGCAATACAAACTATTGATTCCTTAGGGGCCCTCATTTTTATTTCGCCCTAGGGCCCCTAAAATGCTAGGAACGGGCCTGTCCACAACCTTATTGCATTTATCTGTCTCCTCTATTTTCACACTATCTATCTTCTATTTTCAAAAATAACAACTAAAATAGATGAGAGATATACACAATATTCCAATGGATTAACCAACCACTGACTTAATAAAACATTTTCCGTGCTATATTTCATTTTTGTTCGATCTCGTAATTCGCATCGACACTTAAGCCCCAACATTAATAACTTCAATAGCTATTATCTCCATGGAGTGGTAAGGGACTAAAAGGCCCTCCCTTTTTGGAAGAATCCACAACTACTTTTGCATTAAAGATTGTTCTTCATCTTCATGTAATGTCATCCCTTTGCTCCCACAGAGACTGGTCCTCTACCAGGCTGGCCCTCTACAGGGTAATGAGTAATGACAACTGAGAAGTTGGAGTAATTTAAGTATGGGAATAATTGTACGTTGATTACGGTGAGCTGGGCCTTCAAACCGCGAGGGCGTCAACAAGCTGGCAGATACCTTACTAAATTGTTGGACCAGCGGTAGACGGGTGAATAAAGAGCTAAACTATATAAAGAGATTTCGACAAAAAATCAACTTAACAAAGCAAATTTTATAAAATTAAACCAACATATTTGAGTGAAAAAGTGCAAGAGCCCATAACAAAGTCTCATATTACAAAGAACTCCTAGTATTACTAAGATACATAACCCCAAATATCTTATATTTTGATGATTTTTTTTTAAAGTATAATAAAATGTTAAATGGATGATGGGTGGATTTGTGGGTCGGGTTTGCGGGTGAAAAATCATCACCCGAATCCCACCCGACCTACCACTTGATCCACCCACCACCCCCCCATTCACCCGTTTATTCGGGTTTTCACCCATTTATTTGGGGCGGGTGAAGCGGGTTCGTGGATACCCACGACCCATTGCCAGGCTTATTCGCGAGGCCATACCAAATCTATATATAAAGAAGTCTACAAAAAACTTTTATGGACTTAGTTCATAGTGGACCAATAATTCACCTGGAATCACTCCTCTAATAGTGGAGTCACCTCATACTTTTTCTGGAGTCACTCCCTTAATAGTGGAGTCACCCCCTACTTTACCTGGAGTCACCCCTCAAATTTAAACTTAGCGTCACCTCTCTAATAGTGGAGTCACCCCCTACGTCATTTGGAGCCACCCCCTACTTCACCTGGAGTCACCCCTCAAATTTATATTTGGCGCCACCCCTCTAAAAGTGGAGCCACCCCATACTTCACATGGAGCCACCCCTCTAATAGTGGAGCCACCCCCTACTTCACTTGGAACCACCTCTCAAATTTACTTGGTCTATGGTGGACTAAGTGCACACAAGACATGTTGTAGCTTCGCGGAAGCAGTGAATACCTTCCACTCTTTTTTAGTATCTATTAAAATATTTTCTATTCCCTAATAAATTTTCCTTCATTCCAAAGAGTCTTTCTAACTACTAAGTTGTCCCCGTCAATAGGGCCAATTAACCAAATTGATATATAATTAAAATGAGGCCCCCTTTGACATTTTGATATTTTTTATTGCTCGGGCAATATATGGGTATATAAAAAATACACCGACGACAAATACACCTAAAAACAGCTCGCCTGAGGGAATCTTTTATTAAAATTTTATTCTTTTGCATTTATTGTGTATTCCTACCATTTTCAACCTAAAAAATGCAAATTTTAATTTCTCCCCTCCTTTTATTTTATTTTATTTTTCCCCTTTTCTCTTTAAATTGTTTGACAGACTCTCCCTCCTTATCGAACATCCACCATTGTTGAAATGGGGCTTTAGGTTTTTAGATATTGGGGGAAAAGATTCACGTTGAATTTGTAAAGTCGGGCAATTGAGGGCATATTGAAGTTTGAACACTGAAGGACTTTGTATAGGGTTGGAATTCAGAGGACGCCTCCATAGAACAACAAAAGAGGGGGTTAGTATTTTAGGTGAGTGGTGATGACGATGATAGGGAAGAAATGGTGAAGAAAGGAAAAAAGGAATATTGAGAGCTTTCTCTCTCTAGCATTGGGGTTCTCTCGGTTTAACTGACGCCATGGCAAAGAATCCCAAGCCTAGAGGGAGACCAAGGAAAAATCCCCCAAAATCAACAAAAAAATCCCAATCCAACTCTCAATCTAAAATTGCAATTGTTAATAAAGACGGTGATGCTCAAAAATCAATTCCTTTCAATCAGCCGTGTCCGAATGATGCTCACAAAACCAAAGCGATTTATAAGCTTCAAGTAATTGAGCCATTGGATTTTGATCTCCAGTCCTAATCTTTGGCGGCTGTGACACCACTTCGGGATGAAGAACTCGGGCTACCTGCACCTGCTACTTCAGGAGCGAGAAAACAGCTCTGGACAGCTTCAATGGAGACTCCTCGTCAAGAGCGAGACTGGGCGGCTGAGATGGAGCCTATACTGGAACGAATTGAACCGGAGATTGTCGAGGACTAGAACAAGGATAATGATCGAGCTGCCTTCACTCCTAATGAGCTTATACTTGGTCGTGATCCCAAACAACCTAACCCTAATAATCAAGGTAAGACTTCAGTTAAAATCATGTTCTCTAATATTCAAGATGAGGTGGATTATTGGAAAAATGTTGTGGTCTGCTATGTTCTGGGATCCAACCCCTCTCTCAAGGTTATGACAGGATTCTTTTATCGCGTTTGGGGTTATCTGGGTGTTGATAAAGTGTCTAGCCTATCAAAGGGGTTATTTTTTATTCATTTTAAGTCATTTTATGATAGAACTGCAGCTTTAAATTCTGATCAAATTATGTTTGATAATAAACTTGTCATCATGAAACCCTGGACATCTGATATGGATTTAGGGAAGGAGACTCTGGACAAAGTTTCAATTTGGGTGAAATTGCATGAGCTTGATGTTAAATATCGGGGTAAGGACAATATGCATGTTTCTCATAGCTTCTGGTTTGGGTAGAGTCATTAAAGCTGATGATGCTACCGTGGAAAAAACTAGACTGGGCTTTGCTAAATTGTTGATTGAAGTGTCTCTAGGACAAAATTTTACTGATGTCATTCACTTTGAGGATGAATGGAGTCGTTTAATTGACATTAGGGTTACATATGATTAGAAACTATCAATATGCTCTAAATGCTCTGGAATTGGGCATACTGAAGATACATGTAGGAGGAAGGATCAACCCAAAAAACTAGTGCAAAGTAAATGGGTTTATAAACCAAAGAATGTGCAACCTACTACTCAAGCAACAAAAGCAAAACCAGTCAAGGATGGAGAGGGTTTTCAGCTTGTTCAAGGCAATGGGAGGCATAAGGGTAAAGTTGTGGCTACTACTACTGCTGTCCCTACAGGGAACTCATTTGCTGAGTTACATAATATAGATGATAATGAAGAGGTTGTTGGTTCTTCTCACCTGAATGAGACCCAACAAAGTTCAGAACAAGCAGAACTAGGCATAAAGGATGTTGGGAAGGATACTCAGAATCAAACTGCTGGTAATGGTGCGGGAGACCTACTCCCTTCTCACAATGGATAATATCTGCAGCTGGAATATGAGGGGCCTGAACAATCCCACTAAGCAATATGAAATTAACTCCTTCCTTCATCAACATAATGTGGGTTTGGCAGGACTCCTGGAGACAAGGGTGAAAGCTGTAAAGTTGAAGACAACTACCCTTAATGCTTTTAATAATTGGAGTACCACTACAAATCACTCCTCACATTATAATGGAAGAATTTGGGTGCTTTGGCAACCTCACATGTTCATAGTTCAAGTTAAGAGTGTGTCTGCTCAACACATTGACTGTGAAGTTGAGCATAGAGGTACTAATAAGAAATTTGCTTTTACTTTTGTCTATGCATTTAATGATGTTGCTGATAGATTTGATTTGTGGACTGCTTTGTGTAACATTAGTAACACAATGAATATGGCTTGGCTTGTTTGTGGTGATTTTAACAATGTGCTTGATTACAAATTGGGTTCTCTTGTCATTTTAGGAGATATTAGTCCCTTTAGAAATTGCTTGGATTTTTGTGAATTACATGAAGTGAAGACAACTGGTGCTTTCTTTACGTGGACCAACAAGCAGCCTGGGGAAAAGAGGGTTTTTAGCCGAATTGATAGAGTGGGATGAATGACTTGCTCTATTCCTTGAAACTGAGGCAAAATTCTTACCTGAAGTATTGTATGATCATTGTTCTGCTATCATCACCTTTTATGAAGTTGGGTATCATGGCAGGAAACCCTTTATATATTTCAATATGTGGAAATTGTGGCCTGATTTCAAAGAGAGAGTGAAAGCTGGGTGGAATATTACAGTTGAGGGGGTTCCAATCTTTCAATTGATTACCAAAATGTAAAACCTCAAACCCATCTTCATAAGCATGATTGCTGAAGGGTGTGGTGACATTTGCAAAGCTGCAATTCAAGCTCACACACACCTGATTGGCTGTCAGGTTGCTTTGCAAAAAGATCAACCAGTTCCACACTTAAGCATGAGGAAGAGATTGCACTGAAAGTTTATAGGCAAACTAATAAGGCCGGAACTAGCTTCCTGAAACAGAAGAGTAAGCTAGACTTGCTTAAACATGGGGATGCCAACACTTCTTTTTTCCATAGTAGTATCAGAATGTGTAGACAGATTAATAGCATTTATACTATTACTGATGCTAGTGGTCAATTGAGAACTAATCCAAGGGAAGTTGTTCAAGCCTTCATTGATTATTATCAAAACCTCATTGGCTCTGCAAATAGTGAGAGAACTCCTGTGAATATGAATTTTGTTAGAACTGGTACTATTCTGAATGAGCAGCAAAAGGATGATTTATGCCTTTCTTTTACTCGAGAAGAAATTAAGGCTGCACTTTTCTCCATTCCTGAGGATAAGTCCCCTGGTCCAGATGGCTTTAGCTCTCAGTTCTACAAAGATGCTTGGGATGTGGTAGGTTCAGAGTTTACAAGTGTTGTTCTTGTTTTTTTCAAGCATGGGAATAAAGTTATTAAAACAGATAAACACCCCTGCCATCACTCTTCTGCCAAAGAAAACTCATGCTACCTCAATTGCAGATTATCGTCCTATTGCTTGTTGTTCAGTAATTTACAAATGCATATCTAAGCTGCTAAGTAAAAGACTGAAAAAGATTCTATCTGACATTATTGATGAAGTTCAGGGAGGTTTGTAGCCAATAGATACATTGTGCATAATGTCATGATTGCTTAAGATCTGGTCAGACACTATAACAGACAAGCTACTTCTCCAAGATGTATGTTAAAAGTGGATTCAAAGAAAGCCTACGATAGTATTGAATGGGATTTCTTGGAAGAAATGTTGTTAGCTCTGAATTTTCCCACAATTTTCATCAAGTGGATCATGATTTGTGTTAGATCACCTTTTTATTTACTGGATATCATTGGTTCTGTTCATGGCTTTGTCCCAGGCAAAAGAGGACTCACAAAGGTGACCCACTCTCACCCTTACTCTTTAATTTGTGATATGCACGGAGTATTCTAGAATCTTAACTAAAGTGGGAGACATTGATAAGTTTCAGTATCATGCTAAATGCAAGATTCTCAAACTCAATCATCTGTGTTTTGCTGATGATTTGTTGATGTGCTGCAATGGGAACTATAACTCTATCATGCTCTTGTTTCGAGGTTTTGAGACTTTTTCAGCAGCTTCAGGTTTAATGGCTAACAAAAGCAAGTCTGCTCTGTATCATTGCAATATGGACGAGTATGTTGCAAGAAGACTTACAATGATTTCATGTTATCAGTTAGGAACACTTCTTTTCAGATACCTAGGAGTACCTGCCTCATCAAAGAAATTATCTGTGGCTGACTGTGATATTTTGGTAGAGAAGATAATAGCTAGAATTCGAAGTTGGGGATCCAAGCATCTCACATATGCAGGAAGAATAACTCTTGTCAACTCAGTGTTGCTCACTTTGCACACTTATTGGGCTTCAATATTTATTATTCCCAAGACAGTTTTGAACAAAATTGCAGCTATATGCAGAAACTACTTGTGGGATGGAAAGGCAGTATATGCAAGGGCACCTCCTATAGCTTGGGTTTTTGTGTGCAAACTCAAAGCTACAGGAGGTTTGGGGATCAAAGACTGTTATACATGAAACATGGCAACCATAGGAAAGTACACTTGGTGGGTGGCTTTAAAAATTGATTCACCATGGTTGTGATGGATACATCATGTATATCTAAAAAGCAAGAGCTGGTGGGAGTATAATGCTACTTCTTCAACCAGCTAGTCATGGAGGAAAGTCTGTGCCTGCAAAGACAGATTCAAGCAGGGCTACATTGATGGAAAATGGATCGGCAATTCCAGTGGGAGCTATACTATTAAGAGTGGCTATAAATGGCTCTCCCCTTCTCTGTCAAAACTCACATGGACTCCTTGGGTGTGGAACAGAATGAATCAACCTAAACAATCCTTCATTGCATGGGTTGCTGCACATGATAGATAGCAAACCAGAGCAAGACTGAGCAAATTCAATATCTGTGCAGATGATCAATGTCTTTTGTATGGGACTGAAATTGAAACAATAAGCCACTTATTCTTTACTTGTCCTTTCAGTAACAGATGTTGGGTACTTATGAAAGAGTGGTTACAGATTAAAACCAAGCATATAGATATCTGGAAGATATGCAGATGGTGCTTCAGGCAAAGAAAATTCAAGAGAAGTGTTTTATGTGCAGGTTTCATTAGCCTTCTATACAATATAAGGTGATGCAAAAATGAAGCATACTGGAATCAAGTAGTCATCATGAAACCTGACATTTTGTTCCAGAGGATCAAGACAGAGTTGAAGGCTAGAGTTCTATATAATATGCCTAAGAAAACTGTTCAAAAGGACAAGGAGTGGTTTGAATTTTTGTAATTTGATTTCCTTTGTTATGAGTACTCATGGTTTTAGACGGGCTCTTCCTAGAAGGTAACGTCTTGCTTTGAGTAAGTTTTGTGTAAAAATAGAAGCGTATGCCCTTCTTACTCTGGTATTGCGCTTCATGCATTGGTAATATAATTCCTAATTACTTACCAAAAAAAAAAAGGAAATGGTGAAGAATAGAGGGAAAAGGGGGAAGGGAGAAATAAAAGAAAAAGAGGGGAGAAAATAAAATTACAACTTTTAGACTAAAAATGACAGGATTACATAAGAAATACAAAAAAAAAATTATTTTAGTTAAAGATTCTCTCTGGCGAGGTATTTTTGGGTGTATTTGTCGCGCTGTTGTATTTTTTATATACCCATATGTCGCCTGAGCAACAAAAAATATCTATATGTCGAGGATATACCAATTTCGTTGATTGACACCCAAATAGTGATATTCTAAGTCATAGTGATTCTTCCATTAAATCAAACTATCACCATATGGCTTACCTCCTAGCTCCAAAACTTCCCCAAATTCATACCTAATACAAAATCCCGCAGCAGCATAAGGTTACTTTTCTTTGGCCAATCAAAATTAATCTTCACATCATCACTTGTAAGAAGATTCCACTCATTATAGCTTCCTAGGACCCTTCGTAACATGTTTCTTAGAAAAAGGCCACTTAAACGTCAAAGTTCACTACCCGAGTCGCCATAGAACACCATGTCACTAAACTACTACGTACTGAATATGCACTTTGAACAGGCTAATCTACATATTATCAGAAATAATCTTATTACAGGCAAACCAAAATAACAACCAACTTTGCACTAAAAAAATAAAGTCTCATTCTGAAAGGTGACCATGAATGAAATTCAATCTTTCCACAAAATTAAGGGATTTGGGAGCTAAAATATTAAGTCTCCTACTACAAAGAGATTGGATGTCATCCCACATTTCGAAAAAATGAGGACAAACAAGTGAAACTTATCTTCGCAGTGATGCTTACAAAAAATACATTTTTGCGGGATAAACACTTTGCATTGTTGGAGTCTATGCTTAGTTGGAAAACCATCCGAACAAAGTTTCCATAAAAATCTTGATTTTATTTGGCAATTTTAACTCCCAGATCCAACTAAAATCCCACTTAGTCTCATACTGGTTATGGATACCCTGTGCCAATAAAGTTACTGAGTTAGCGGAAAAATTATCACGTACGGACTACGATGTTGTAAGAAACATGAATTCCCATGATTAACTTGACTATATTAGGTGGAAGAACTCTGTAGAGAAGCGAACAATCCTATTCACCTAAAGAGGAAATGAACATACTTACCGGGATATCTAGATCTCGTAATGGATCATCTGGATCAGCAGTATGATATTTATGTTGGAGGGAAAATTGACAAACCCAGTTGGGTAACGGGATAATCGAACTAGTCATATTTTTAGAAAGACTCCCGCTCATGAGAAATCATGAAAGGGTACAATATTCTGCTACCTCGCCCCCGAACCCTCATTCTTGGTTACTCATATGTTCTATATGAGGGGGAGTCTTTCTAAAAATATAACTAGTTCGATTTTCCAACTATTGGGCAGTCACTTCAGTCATCCACTTCGATTTGTCCCTTATGAATTCCCATGATTAACTTGACTATATTGATAAGTTCAAGGTACCTGTTATTGATGGTGTCGTAACTCCGATCCTTGGTGTGAAATGTGGTGTAGGCTCATGAAATGTCATTGGTAACCGATTTGATTAATGAATCCAAAAATAAGGCACCCTTTTCTCTAACTCTAAACCTAACTTTTCTAAACCAAGGCATGAAATAGAAAGTTTCTCTCTCTAGATTTGGGCGTTCTCTCGGTTTAACCGACGCCATGACAAAGAATCCCAAACCTAGAGGAAGACCCAAGAAAAATCCCCAAAAACCAACAAAAAAAATCCCAATCCAGCTCTCAATCTAAATCTGCAATTGTTAATAAGGATGGTACTGCTAAAGCATCAATTCCTCTCAATCAGCCATGTTCAAAAGATGCCCTAAAAACTAAAGCGATTGATGAACTACAAGTAATTGAGCCATTAACGTTTGATCTTCATTCCCAATCTTCTGAGGCGGTGACCCCGCTTCGGGATGACAAACTTGGAGTAGCTACTACTGCTACCTCAGGAGCTCAAAAGCAACTCTGGACAGCTTCAATGGCAACTCCTCGCCAAGAGCGTGACTGGGTGGTTGAGATGGAGCCTATACTAGAAAGGATAGAACCAGAAATTGTTGAGGATGGGAACCAGGTTGAGAATAGAGCTGCCTTCACTCCTAATGAGCTTATACTTGGGTATGATCCAAAACAACCTAACCCTAATCAATAAGGTAAGACCTCAGTCAAAATCACTTTTTCTGATGTCCTAGGATCTAATCCTCCTCTTGAGGTCATGACAGGCTTCTTTTATCGCATTTGGGGTTATCTGGGTGTGGATAAAGTATTATCTAGCATGCCAAAGGGGTTATTTCTGATTCACTTTAAATATTTTGATGATAGAACTGCATCTCTGAATTCTGATCAAATTATGTTTGATAATAAACCTGTCATGATGAAACCATGGACACCTGATATGGATTTAAGGAAAGAGACTCTAGACAAAGTTTCAATTTGGGTGAAATTGCATGAACTTGATGTTAAATATTGGGGCCAGGACAATATGTTTCGCATAGCTTCATGTCTAGGTAGAGTCATTAAAGATGATGATGCTACACTGGAAAGAACTAGACTGGGATATGCTAAATTGTTGATTGAGGTGTCCCTAGGGCAGAATTTCCCTGATGTTATTCACTTTGAGGATGAATGGTGTCGTTTGATTGACATTAGGGTCACATATGATTGGAAACCATCTCTGTGCACTAGATGTTCTGGAATTGGGCATACTGAAGATACCTGTAGGAAGAAAGAACCACCCTAAAAACTTGTGCAAAGTAGATGGGTCTATAAGCCAAAGCTAGTACAACCTGCAGCTCAAGCAATAAAAGCAAAACCAGTCAAGGATGGAGAGGGGTTTCAACTGGTTCAGGGCAATGGGAGACATAAGGGTAAAGCTGTGGCTACTGCTACCACTGTCACTACTGGAAACTCCTTTGCTGAATTGCATATTATAGATGGTGATGAAGAGATGGGTGAGCCCTCTCATCTGAATGACACACAACACAATTCTGATCAAGCAGAATAGGGTAAAAAGGATCTTGGGAAGGATACTCAGAGTATTACTACTGATAATGGTGCGGGAGACCCACTCCCTTCCCACAATGGATAATATCCGCAGCTGGAACATCAGGGGCCTGAACAATCACACTAAACAATATGAAATTAATTCTTTCCTTCATCAACATAAAGTGGGTTTGGCAGGACTCCTGGAGACAAGGGTGAAGGTTGTGAACTTGAAAGCAGCTACCCTTAATGCCTTTAATAATTGGAGTATCACCACAAATCACTCCTCACATTATAATGGAAGAATCTGGGTACTTTGGCAACCTCATATCTTCACAGTTCAAATCAAAAGTGTGTCTGCACAGCATGTTCACTGTGAGGTGGAGCATAGAGGCACTTGTAAGAAATTTGCTTGTACTTTTGTCTACGCTTTCAATGATGCTAATGATAGATTAGATTTGTGGACTGCTTTGTGTAACATTAGTAACACAATGAATATGGCTTGGCTTGTTTGTGGAGATTTTAACAATGTGCTTGATTATAAAGATAGACTGGGTTCTCCTGTCACCTTGGGAGACATTAGTCAGTTTAGGGATTGCTTGGCCTTTTGTGAGTTGCATGAAGTGAAGACCACTGGTTCCTTTTTTACTTGGACTAACAAGCAACCTGGGGATAAAAGGGTTTTTAGCAGAATAGATAGAGTTATGGCTAATGATGAATGGCTCTCTCTATTCCCTGCTACTGAGGCAAAATTTCTACCTGAGATATTGTATGATCATTGTCCTGCTATCATTACCTTCTATGAGACTGGGTTTCATTGTAGGAAACCTTTTAAATACTTCAATATGTGGAAATTTTGGCTTGATTTTGAAAGAGAGAGTGAAAGATGGGTGGGATATCAATGTTCAAGGGGTGGCAATGTATCAATTGGTTACCAAAATGAAAAACCTCAAACCTATTTTTAAAAGCATGAATGCTGAAGGGAATGGAGACATTTGCAAAGCTGCCATTCAAGCTCATACTCACCTGATTGCATGTCAGATTGCTTTGCAAAATGATCCAACCAGTCTCACTCTTAGAAATGATGAAGAGAATGCTCTGAGAGTTTATAGACAAACTGATAAGGCCAGAACTAGCTTCTTAAAACAGAAAAGCAAGCTTGATTGGCTCAAACATGGGGATGCCAACACCTCTTTCTTTCATAGTAGTATCAGAATGCGCAAACAGATCAATAACATTTATACTATTACTACTGCTGATGGTCAGATGAGAACTGATCCACAGGAAGTAGTTCAAGCCTTCATTGACTATTATCAGAACCTACTTGGCTCTGCAAATAGTGAGAGAACTCCTGTGAACATGAACCTGGTTAGAGCTGGCCCCATACTGAATGAACAACAACAAAATGACTTATGTCTTGCCTTTACTCATGAAGAAGTTAAATATGCTCTTTTCTCCATTCCTGGGGATAAGTCCCCTGGTCCAGATGGGTTTAGTTCTCAGTTCTATAAAGATGCTTGGGATGTAGTTGGGTCTGATTTTACAAATGCTATCCAAGATTTTTCAAGCATGGGAAGTTATTAAAGCAGATTAACACCACATCTATCACCCTCCTGCCAAAGAAAAATCATGCTACATCAATTGCTGATTATCGTCCTATTGCATGTTGTTCAGTAATTTACAAATGCATATCTAAGCTATTGTGTTCAAGAATGAAAAGAATACTACCTGGATAATTGATGAAGTTCAGGGTGGTTTTGTAGCCAATAAATATATTGTGCACAATGTCATGATTGCTCAAGATATGGTCAGTAACTATAACAGGCAAGCTACTTCCTCAAGATGCATGTTAAAAGTGGATTTGAAAAAAGCCTATGATATTATTAAATGAAATTTTGTGGAAGAAATGTTGCTAGCTCTGAATTTTCCCACAACTTTCATCAAGTGGATCATGGTTTGTGTCAGATCTCCCTTTTATTCACTGGTTATTAATGGGTCTCTTCATGGGTTTTTCCCAGGCAAAATAGGACTTAGACAAGGTGATCCACTCTCACCCTTACTCTTTGTGATATGCATGGAGTATTTGTCTAGAATTCTAGCTAAAGTGGGGGACATGGATAAGTTTCAGTTTCATGCTAAATGCAAGGCTCTCAAACTCAATCACTTGTGTTTTGCTGATGACTGATTGATGTTTTGCAATGGGGACTACAATTCTGTCATGCTCCTGCTTAGAGGGTTTGAGACTTTTTCAACAGCTTCAGGGTTGGTGGCTAATAAAAGTAAGTCTGCCCTGCATCATTGCAATATGGAACAGTCAGTTACAAGAAGACTCATAATAATATCAGGCTATCAGTTAGGCACAATGCCTTTCAGATACCTTGGAGTACCAGTGTCATCAAAGAAGTTATCTGTGGCTGACTTTGATATATTGGTTGAGAAGATATTTGGTAGAATTCGAAGTTGGGGATCCAAACATCTTACTTATGCAGGAAGGGTAACTCTAGTCAACTCAGTTTTGCTTACCTTGCACACATATTGGGCTTCAATGTTTATTCTCCCCAAGACTGTTTTGAACAAAATTACAAGTATATCTAGAAATTACTTGTGGGACGGAAAGGCTGTTTATGCAAGGGCTTCTCCAATAGCCTGGGATTTTGTCTGCAAGCTTAAAACTGCAGGAGGCCTAGGGATTAAAGACTGCTACACATGGAACATGGCAGCCATAGGAAAGTACACTTGATGGGTAGCTTCTAAAACTGACTCACTATGGCTGAGATGGATACATCATGTATACCAGAAAAGTAAGAGCTGGTGGGAGTATAATGCAACTCCTTCAACCAGCTGATCATGGAGGAAAGTTTGTGCCTGCAAAACAGATTCAAGCCAGGCTACATTGATGGGAAATGGACAGGGAACTCTAGTGGCAAGTATACTATCAAGAGTGGCTATAATTGGCTCTCTCCTTCTTTGTCAAAATACATATGGACTCCTTGGGTGTGGAATAGAATGAATCAACCTAAACATGCTTTTATAGCATGGTGGCTGCACATGACAGATTGCAAACCAGAGCAAGATTGTGCAATTTCAATGTTTGTGCAGATGATCAATGCCTTCTGTGTGGGGTTGCAACTGAAACAGTAAGCCATTTTTTTTTTGCTTGTCCTTTCAGCAACAGATGCTGGATCCTTATGAAAGAATGGCTACAGATTAAAACCAATCATATAGATATCTGGAAGATCTGCAGATGGTGTTCCAGGCAAAGTAAATTCAGGAGAAGTGTATTATATGCAGGAATCATTAGTCTCCTTTACAACATATGGCGTTGCAGAAACGAAGCATACAGGGATCAGGTAGTTCTAAAGCCTGACAACTTGTTCAAGCGGATTAAAACAGAATTGAAGGCTAGAGTCCTGTACACTATGCCTAAGAAAACTGTTCAAAAAGACAGGGAGTGGTTTGAAAATCTGTAATCTGTTATCCTTTTGTTACGAATACTCAGGGTTTTAGACGGGCCCTTCCTAGAAGGTAACGTCTTGCTTTGAGTAAGTTAGTGTAAAACATAGAAGGGTATGCCCTTCTTAATCTTGTATGGTGCTCCATTCATTGGTAATATAATTCTAATTACTTACCAAAAAAAAAAAGGTAATTCAACCAGAGTAAGTTTCAAAATGGGCTAGAAGCACGGTCTGCACTATTCGGGTATATCTGTTTTGACCCTTAACTTTATTTAACTATAACTCTTAGGTAAGAAAACGAATTTTGACACGGAAGAAAGCGATTGAAAGGTATTGAAAAGGAATTTTTAATGAAGTGAAAATTGAGGGAACTTTCAGAATACTTCAGATCTCATTTACCTATCAAAGCATAATAGCAAACATGCACATAAATTACTCATTTCATCATCGGTCATTTGGGAAAATCTAACGAAACTTTTTTGACGTTTACAGCAATAAGATCAAGAACATTAATAAATGTACTAGCATTAGCTTTGTCGTTAATAATAGGACAACCAAAATATTTATCTAGACTCCCTGAGTAGTTCACTTTTAGAATCCCCTTAAAAATAGGTGATCAATATTCTTTTAATATTTTTAGTAAATTGAAAGGTTGATCTATGAAAAATAAGTTTTTTCCCCGACATAGTACAATACTCATCCAAAATTCTTTTGATGGTATGGTAACTCTGACTAAATGTTTTCACAAAAGTTTTCCGTATATAATCTCGTTTGATATGGTGAATGGTCTCTTCCTCCACTGGTGGTTTTATTCCCTAGATTTGGGATTTTCCAGGTAAATCTTGTGTCGTGTTCTCCCATATTATTAGCTTTGTTCTCCTCAAGATACTTTCGATAATTTATTTGTTGTTGTTGCAATCACTACTGAAATTAAGCATTGGTGAATTCCTAGCAGAAACAAACTGTAACAATAAGAAATTAAAATAGAATATTAATAAGATATTAGTTAGTTAAAAATAGAAGAATTATAAATTATGAAGATCAAAAATTTTAATAGTCAAATATATATATATATATATATATATATATATATATATATATATATATATATATATATATATATATATATATATATATATATATATATATATATATATATATATATATTCACTTTTGTTTTTCTGCTTGATTTCAGCCCTTATAATCCAATGGTTGAGAGTGGTTCTTATGGTTCTCATATAATTAAGGGTTCTCATTCGATCATATATATATATATATACTGACACACACTCAATCCCCGAAACCAATTGATTAAGAGTGTGTTCTTTTGCCCTTATTTCCACTGATTTTCACTGATTGGGTAAGGTTCAGTCACTGATTTAGTAAAATCCTGTCACTGATTATGTGAAAACGGATGTGTCATTTTCCATCGATTCGCACTGATTGGGTAAGGCCCTGCCACTAATTTTCACTATGTGGATAACGTCGTGCCACTTATTTCCACTGATTCGCTAAGGTTTTACCACTGATTTTCATCGATTGACCAAGTAAGGTACAATAAGTGGAAAAGAACACACCCTAAACGTGTGTGGTCAAGTTGTGTATGTGCACTCATAAAATATGGTGCTTGATCAATTAGTGTACATTCCCCTATCTTTTTAAATAAATTTTCCAACTTAAGGGCCCTCCCTATGGTCCACTCATAAAATATTGTGCTTGATTACCAAACATCTCAACTCCTGCAGATCTAATCTTCTCCTCATCACCAGCGCCCATTAACACCCAACCTCGCTCCAAACAATGCAAGATAAGGGCTCTAACCTCTTAACTGTTGCATTTACCAAGATGTCATCTTTGCTGTAATGACAACTGAGAGGATCAGGAGTTAGTTGGGGAAAAGGAAGAAGAATGAGGAGTAGAAAGTACCACGCAGTCATGCTCACCACTGGACTACACTGGAGTTTAATTCAAGTCCGGAATAATTGCTCAAATTGATTATTAGTAGGGGTGAGCGCAAACGGGTACTCACCACATATTGCACTACCCGGAATTAGAAATGGAATTGGATCCACCAGTTCCTAATTCGTAGGAATTGGAATTAGTTGCACCGGTCCTAAATTTGAGGAATTGGAATTGGATCCACCCAGAGACCCACCGATTCTCGGATACCCAAGTCCACATTAAATCCAAATTTTCTTATTTTTTAAATCAAATAAATGTATATTTTAATAATAAAAAAAATCAATAACAATATTACACTAAAAATTATTAGTTTTCAAATATAACGCAAAAATAAAATCAAATACTACAATCAAAATACTTAACATTGTATATCAAAATTTAAATAGTGTATATAATCATTTAATTATTAATATTACAAATACAATCATTAAAAACATTAAAATTACAAATAGAATTTTTAAACCACTAACCTTAAAAGAAAATCACCATTCTTTATTTCTAACAAAGAAACAAAGTCTTTTAAATTTTTTAGACTGGGTATCCAACCGGCTCCAATTCCCAAAAGTCAGGAATTGGAATTGAAATTGGTTGGTACCGGTTTCTATTTTAGGAAAATGGAATTTGTTGTACCGATTCCGATACTGGGTACTCGGAATTTCTGCTCACCCCTGCGCTGGACCACGACGAGCTAGCAGGATCCTGGTCTAGCATATAGCTACACTCTACCGCCTTATTCTTCTATCTATTCGTCTTTTCACGGTCTTCAAAACGATATTTTAATCATGGATAATTATGACTTCCTCCTTGAGGGCCTAGGATAGAGTTCATGGGGGCGTCCGAAAGGAGCGTAATCCTTTTACTTTTAAAAAGAATGTAATATTTTGAAAATTAAATTAAAAATAAATACAATTATAGTATTATTACTTTATAAATCTTTAAACTTTTTCTATATATGGTCGAATTTTTAAAGTTTGACTTCACAAAGTCAAATGGAAAGAACATTTTGGAGCCAACAGAGAATTGGATTGGGAAGGAATAAGAACCATTAAATATTTAAATTGGCCAACAAATTTTAAAGAAATAAACTCCAAAAAAGTCTACAAGAGAGCTTGCTGTATAAAAAGAATGTTCAAGTTTTTGTAACGTCTAACGCGCCCATATCTCCCTCTTTTTTTCTTGGAACATTTGGAAAAAAAATACTTTTTTTGTAAAAATGGGAGTGTTGAGAAGGAGAAAGCAAGCTGGGATGATCAAGCACATAGAAATTAACAGTGATAGGAATGGCCAAAAGATAATGCTGAAAGAGGAAACCGAGCCATTAAGTCTAGGATCTGCAGCCTATCATACAGCACAGTTTAATGTCCATATTTTAGCTATCATGGGTTCGAAGACTTCCTTCAATGTAGAGGTTATAGAGGCCGAACTCCCCAACACTCTTGTAAAACATCCTCGTTTCTCCAGTCTCGTGGTACGTAGTCCCACCTAGGCTCAAAGTTTTTACTTCTATATCTTTTTTTAGAAATATTAGATGTTCCCGAATCATATTTTCACCTTTCAGAATTACCATTTTTTCGGGGGTGAATTTAAGTGGACTCAACTTGCTTTGTGAGAGGTGGAAAACTGATCCCAGATCATGTAATAATCTCTCTTCTTTTTGTTTGCATATTTTCACCCGTCTTCTTTTTTATATTGCTTTTTAATGATCATATTTCATTAACATTTATCACCATAATATCGATCTTGTGTGGGACCGTTTCACTGTAAAATATTCAAAAATAACATTTTTCATTTAAAATGTAACATTTTCTTTTTTAGTTACTCTAAAACTAAGATCTTTGTATAAAACGTAACGGTCGTCTCACAGTGTATTGTACGTAAGATATTGTGATTAACCTATCTCTTTTTGCAGAAAATAAGCCAATTATTAAGTTACTGTCTATATGTACCATTGGTATGATCTCAGTTCCATAGTAAAAATCATAACATCTACACTCACTCACCATAAGCTTGACTTTCAGGTTGGGGATCTTTCTAAAGGTGAAGAGCTACGATGGTTAAGGACAGAGGTGGACATAAACAAGCACATTATAGTCCCAGAAATAAACCTCAACAACATTGGTTCATCAGACAAGTTTGTTGAAGACTACATATACAATCTTAGCAAAACAACCTTAGACAAGTCTAGGCCACTTTGGGACCTCCACCTCCTCCAAGTTAAGACATCCATGGCCGAAGCCATCGGAATATTGCACGTCCACCACTCATTGGGCAATGGCGCGTTTCTAGTCTCTCTCCTTCTATCCCTCATGAGGAAGATCTCTGATCCCAACGCCTTACCAACTGTTCCTGTAAAAAAGAAGCATGAAGTTATTCATCACCAAAATGATAACAATAATAATCTTAAGGGGTTGTTTTGGAGATGGATTTTGGCACTTTTTTGGGACTTACAATTGTCTTGGAATACCCTTGTTGATGTCTTTATGTTCATAGCGACAGCACTTTTTTTGAAGGATACCAATACTCTTTTCACAAGTGCCCCTGGAGCCGCATGCACCCCAAGGAGAATTGTTTACAAGATGGTTAGTCTTGATGATATGAAGTTGGTGAAAAATTCTATGAATGCTGTAAGTACTGATCACCCTACATGGCCTATTAATTTCACTTTCGTCTTAATTTGTTTGATCTATGGCTATGGGTGTGTTTTTGTTCCACTTCTTCAATAATGAGTTCAATTCAGTTTAGTGGAGTTAAGTTCAATTTAATGAAAAAGAACACACCCTATGTCTTTGTATACTTAGCTAATTAAATTGTCACTATTTTGGAATTACAGACCATCAATGATGTTGCCTTTGGAATCACACAAGCTGGTTTATCTGGTTATCTTAACAAAAGATATGGTAATTAATCTCTCGCCTTCAATTTACTTACCCCAATTAAATTGAATAAACTTTGTAACTATAAATATTTAGGTGCATGCGTACATGGCCTGGGATATATACACCTATAATTTTACACAAATTAAAGTAATATAGTGAATGTTATATTGATATGCTCGAAGATAAATATGTATGGATTTATAGGTGTGTTCTTTTCCACTTTCAAACTTAACCATTTTATTTTGTTTGTGATTTAGTTTAGTGAAAAGATCAGAACACAACGACCAACATATATGAGTTGGATTGTTCAATTAAAATCTTTTACTTTCTTCCCAGCAAGTACCAAAGACGACAATCATGAAAGAGCGGTCGAAGACTCAAGCAATCTTCCCAAGCATATTCGCCTTCGATCGAGTCTTCTAATCAATATGCGACCATCTGCAGGAATACAAGTGAGACACGTACTTGTGTTTTTTTATTTTATTATTATTGTTGTTTTTGAGAGGAGCAAGGGTTGTGTTAATTTGTTAAGGCATAGGAAAAATTTTTCTTAGTTTAATGTGAGTTGTGAGTTGCATGTTTTTGTTTTTCTTTTTCTTTTTAAATTTTTTTTTATCTTTTTATAGAAAAAATATCTGGAGCTGAAATTTGTATCCTTATAGTTGTCTACTTTATTTATTTCGAAACTGACAACTGAAAACTGAAAACTATAAATTGTAATTTCTAAAAACTGGTTTTTAGTTTTCAAAAAAACCTAAAAACTCAAACCTGAAAAATCAACCCGGACGTTTTCATTGAGCATATTTTCTACCCAACAAAACAAAGTACTGTCCTTGATATATACAACAAATTAAATTGTTCATACATATATAGTTCTATCAGGGCCGTAGATTAGCATGTGCCGAGTGTGCGACAGCACAGGGCCCGTACTTCGGGAGGGCCCAATTCTGGTGGGGGTGTGGCTCAACTTTAGGAAAAAAGAAGAAGAGGAGATCAGTCTTCTTGTGCTTCATCTTTGCAATATTCTATCTTAGGCTCCATTTGATTCACCTGGATAAATTGATCTAAACTGATCTTAACTGAACTGAACGAAATTGTTTTTTAAATTTGACCGTTAACCATTTTAAATTCGTCCAAACATAGTCAATATTGAACTCATTTGAAAGTATGTTTTCAGATCTTTCCGATGACATAATTATCATCATGAAATTATTTCGGAATAAAAGGTTATATGAGTGATAAAGTTACACATGAACTGGAATGAACTGAACTGGACTGAACTAAACTGGACTAAACTGAATTGAATTTAAGTAAAATTAAGGTGAATCAAACAGAGTCTTAGGCCCTGTTCTTTTCGTCGATTTCATGCTGCATTCTGTTCCGCTCCGTTCCGCATTCTGTACTTCATTTTTTCTCACATTTTTTGAATTATCCGCGCCGCGCCTTTCCGTTCCGTTTCAATCCATCCCGTTCCGTTCCTCACCGTCCCGCATCATTCCGTTGAAGAGAACAGTGCCTTATTCTCTTCAAGTTGCCGTCAAAATATTAATATACTCTTGCCTTACTTCTTATGGTCTCTTCCTTTCCCGTCACCAAGCCATAACTATGTTCATGGTAAAGTGTTAATTATTATCAAAATTTTGTTCATCCTTTATCATTTTTTTTATTGTATACGGCATGTTGTTTCAACTTTAGCCTTTTTTTTTCCCGGATTTATGGAAAAGATGAAGATGTTTGTTTCAAAATCAAGGCCTGATACAAGATATAAAGCAATGAAATTTAAACATAATTAATCTTCTGTGAAAATTTATGCCTTTCCTCATTTAAGGGCCTAATTTGTAGTTTTGACACATGGCCTCCAAAGTGAGACGGCCCTGAGATCTATACTTCTATCTTCACATAAATGAAGTAGGATATAAAATTAAAAAGGCAATATATATGATTATATGAATGACTTTCTCTTTTTCACTGAATGTGTTTTGACATTATAGGCTTTAGCTGATATGATGAAGAAGGATACTGAAATCAAATGGGGTAATTCAGTAGGTTTTGTGTTGTTTCCTTTCACCATTGGATTGCGGAATGATCCTCTAGATTACGTACGACAAGCAAAGCCTTCAGCTGATAGAAAGAAGCACTCACTTGAGGCTTTGTGCACACATTTCATTGCAGAATTTGTTATGAAGTTGCTTGGTAATAAGGTGGCAAGAAGATCTCTCCCTTGTTAAACATATTTGCCCCATACGTATCAGTGGCGTAATCAGAAATGATTTTAAGATCAGAGGAGTCACTCTCCTATCATTTATTATGAGACATTTTAAATTTTATATAAGAAAAGTTACTTTATCAAAGAATTTAAAAAAAAAAAAATCCAAGTGGATTTCATTTCTTAAGAGCTAATTTGGTAGGGAGGAAATGAGAGGGGAAAAAAAAAGGAAGGGAAAAGAAATCTAGTACTCTTTCCATGTTTGATTTTAAGAAAAAAAGAAGGAAGTGACGGGAAGTGAATGAAAATGATGGAAAGTTATCCTATAAAATCCTCACTTTTCTTTCCTCCCAAATTGGTGGAATATAGACGGAAAATGAAGTTTAAAACTGTCATTTATTTCCTTTCCTTCTAAATCATATCAACCAAACAACGGAAAAATGTTAATTTCCTTTTAATTTCTTTTTATACAATCAAACGTAGGAAACATAATTCTTTTCCTTTTCTTTCTTTTCCTTTCTTTTCTTTTTCCTTCATTTCTTTTCCTTTCAAATCTTTTTTATACAACCAAACAAGCTGTAAAGCATTGATCCGCCATTTATATGTACAACATGGAGCTGTAATATTACCAATATACTTATCAAAAAAAAAATTTACATTTTTTTTACCTCAATTTCTATGATTATGAGGCATAATTAATTTGTTCAAGTACTTTGGCAGGTTGCTAGTTCTGATCTAGCCTATAAAATATTCAGTCATACAACAGTGGCCTTCTCAAATTTAGTTGGACCTTTAGAAGAGATTGGTTTCTATGGTCATCCAGTGACTTTCCTTGCCCCAACATCCTTTGGGCAACCACATGTAAGTTTCTTTTCAATTTTCACGTACTTAAGTTTTACACGTACTTATCTTTAGATATATACTATATACTAATTGAAAATTGAAAATATATTATTTCATATTCATGATACAGCCCTTGATGATCAACTTCCAAAGTTACGTGAACAAGATGTCAATAGTTCTGGCCGTTGATGAAGACATCATTCCTGATCCTCATCAGCTATGTGATGACATTACTGAGTCTCTCAAGCTTGTCAAGGATGCTGTCATAACACAAGGTCTAGTAAAGGGCACCATTACTGCAAATGGCTGCCCATGATACTGAGCCAAATGATACTATATGTAATTTCTTGAAACAGGGAATAAGTATAAAGATGGCTTGGGGCAGAGAGATAATGTTAGTATTCCTGACAATTCCTTATTATTTTTTCTATTTGACTTTACATGGTCTTTAAGACGACATTTTGAACATGGATAATTATTTAATTTAATAACTATAAAAATTTAAAAATATGATATTTTGAAAATATTATTAAAAATAAATCAAATTATAGTATTTTTACTCTGCAAATATTTATACTTTTTCTGAAAATGATGATTAAAATCATTTGAAACTTTAACCTCAAAAGTTGAATGGAACAAAAATTTTGGAATGGAACAAAAAATTTGCTCGGCCTTACATCTATCTAGCTAAATTTGCTTGACTTTTTTTTATGATTACGTAAGCTAATTAATTGCACCTTTTCATGTTGAAAGACACTACACCTAATAACACCTACGACGACGGTTAAATTTGGTCTAAAACAGTGCTGTTTGACCGCTGTTGTAGAGTCATCTACGACAGCGGTTATTACTTGATTGCTATTACATATGGGTCAAAATTGGCTTTGACTTAGTATTAACCTACGACAGCGCGCTACAACAAATAAGTCCAGTAGTGATAGAATTTTTGTGACGACTGGGTCAAATGTCACTAATTTTGTGACGGCTTCAAACGTCACTAAATATTCTGACAGACTTACGCGTCACAAATCTTGAGACCTCATAAAAAAATCAAAAAGTAGTAACGAATCCAAAATATTGGGGCCCAAAGTTCATTTCTCGGCCACATTCCTACAGCCCATTAGGGTTTCTTACTTGCACAAACATATGCATTTGGCGCCCCCCTCCCCTCTCTCTCTCCATCTCTTCCTCCCATTTCCAGATCTTCCAAGCTAGCTCCATTCCTTGTTCTTTCTAACAGCCCAAGCTAAAGACTAAAGCATGTTAGTCTATCTCACATCAATCAAAGAAACAAGAAAGAGTAATATGAAGATGATTTCTCGCAGACTTGCTAATTATAATCTTCTCCGCAAACAAGAAAGATGATTTATCGCGGACTTGGCTCCAAGATGGCTTCTACACTGTACTTATGATTGCTGTTATCTCAAAGGTTTGATAAAATGTTTCCCATTAATTTGCAGAACGTGAATTTCTTTATTATAGATTGTTCTCTATGAATTTGTTCATAATCTGTAGAGCGGTGGTACGTCATAAACAATAAATAGCCTTTCGGGATACAAAAGGCTTCAACGAGTTTGGCTTGGAATTTGCATGACAGTTTTGTTGGAAAATAGTTCTTTTGTATGAATTGGAAAATTAATAAATAAATAAATTATTTTTATTTTTTTTATTAATTTATTTAGTTATTGTTATTATTGAAATAACTAACATGTTTAGTTATTTTAATATGAGAATAACTGACTGTTGGGATATGAGATAACTGCTTCTCAATTCTTATATATACCCAAAAAGGTTTCTATTCAGAAGAACGTTTGTTTTGGCAAAACATTTCTCTTCATTAACAAAATTCTTTGAGTATTCACTGTTAGGGAATATTATTCTAGTACTGTTAGGAATATTATTCTAGTACTCTTAGGATTATTATTCTAGAGTTTCCATAACACTAGGACTCTTGTACCTATAAATAGGGATCGATTACATCAATAATAATCAGACATTCTATTATCTCACATGGTATCAGAGCAGCTACTTTCCTGGTAGCCTAAAACTCAAGCTTCCGCTAAGCCGCCAGATGGAGGTCTTAAACCATATCCCATACGGCAGACTACTCTTTTTTTTACACCCACACAAAATAGTTTTTAGTTTCCTACATTAAATTCAAAAGGAGTCCTAGTGTTATGGTCTTAAATTGCACGTCCCCGACTCTGTCATTCGCCGCCTGCAGTCCTGTCGCTGCAGACAGCCGTCCGCCGCCTGCACTATTGCCGCCGCCGACCGCCAAGCGCCGACCCCCAAGCGCCGAGCCCTACTACCGCGTGATCTGTTGCTGTCAATCCCTATAGTATTCCGCTGACGCGTTCTTTCCCTTGCTCGCGGTTGGCCATGAAGCGGGTGGCAACACGAGAGTTTTGTTTCGGCTATATTTCATACTTGGTTGAACTTTAAGATCTTCATGTTTACTATAGTGTTTTTCAATTATGTCCTTTTGTAACCTCCAATCGTAGTGTTGGTTCATCTACAGCTACAATTGCGGGGGAGTGTTAGGGAATATTATTCTAGTACTGTTAGGAATATTATTCTAGTACTCTTAGGAATATTATTCTAGAGTTTCCATAACACTAGGACTCTTGTACCTATAAATAGGGATCGATTACATCAATAATAATTAGACATTCTATTATCTCGCATTCACATGGTGTATTCGCTGGGGCTCTAATGGATTGAAGTGTCACTTCTATTAGAGACGAATTTGTTCTATCCTGGGAGGCGTTTACTCAACACCTTGGGCACCGAGAGGGAGTAAATACGTCTTAAGATTGTTATATCTAGGGCATATGAAACATATAGATTCGTATGAAATAAATTGGATTATGAAAAACCTGATTGAAGAACCAATGTTAATCTGAGCCCAACAAATGTCGTTGCGACTTCTATTAGAGACGAATCCGTTTTATCCTGGGAGGCATTTACTCAACACCACCGAGAGGGAGTAAATACGTCTTAAGGAGACAATGACAATCTACATGTTTTTGGTTTCAAGCAATTGTGTTCGAGAGTTAACTACTTATTGTAATTCAGTGGCTTTTATATTTTGTTACCAGTTGTACTATGTTTACTTATTTGAGTATCAGTAGTGTATGTATGTGTTATATAAAGTTGCTGAATTGAATTCTGTTTGTGTAACAGAATGTCAAATCCTACTATTCCAGTAAACACCACCATTAGTACCCATCATGGTGAGAAACCAAATAAGTTTAATGGGTCAGATTTTAAGCGTTGGCAACAAAAGATGTTGTTTTATTTGACCACATCAAACTTGGCTAAGGTTCTCACCGAAGTACCACCTTCACTTGATGAAAATGAGACTGACAAGGACAAGGTGGTTGCGGTTGATGCGTGGAAGCATTCAGATTTCTTATGTAGAAATTACGTCTTAAATGGACTTGATGATACATTGTATAATGTGTATGCGGAAACTAAAACCGCAAAGCAACTTTGGGAATCGTTGGAACATAAGTACAAAGTAGAGGATGTTAGCTCTAGGAAATTCCTAGTTAAGCGATTCTTGGACTTTGTTATGAATGACAACAAATCTGTGGTTTCCCAAGTTGAAGAATTTCAACTAGTTCTTCATGAACATCATGCAGAAGGTGTGCCTCTATGTGAACCTTTTCGAATTGGAGCAATAATTGAGAAATTGCCCGATTCTTAGAGTGATTTTAAACATTACTTGAGGCATAAACGCAAGGAGATGACTATTGAAGATCTAATAGTCCATTTAAGAATTGAAGAAGGCAACCGCAAGTCCGAAACTAGGATGCGTGGCACCATGGAGTCAAAGGCTAATGTGGTGGAAACTGGATCAAAGAGAGAAAACAAGAGAAAGCACAATGGAGAAGGAACAAGTGCTCCTTCAAAGAAGTTTAAAGGGAAGTGCTATAATTGTGGCAAACCTGGACATCTTGCCAAAGACTGTCGTAAACCTAAGAAGAATAAGGCCCAAGCAAATGTTGTAGATAATCTCTCTAATGATGTTGGAGAAATGGATCTATGTGCAGTGGTGTCTGAATGCAATCTTGTAGAAAATCCTAAAGAATGATTCGTGGACATAGGGGCTACACGTCACATTTGTGCCAATAAATGGATGTTCTCTGAGTATCATAAATTTGATGTCGAAGAATAACTATTTATGGGCAATGCTTCAACTTCTAAAGTGGAGGGACGTGGAAAGGTGGTACTCAAGATGACAAGTGGCAAGAACCTTACTTTGAATGATGTTCTTCATGTGCCAAATATTCGCAAGAATTTAGTTTCTGGTTTTTTCCTTAGTAAGAATGGCTTTAAGTTAGTGTTTGTATCTGATAAGTTTGTATTATCCAAGAATGATATGTATGTAGGAAAGGGTTATCTTAGTTATGGACTCTTTAAGATGAATGTAATGACTGTTGTACCTAAGACTGTTAATGATAATAAAGTTGAATCTTCTTCTTATTATTTGCTTGAGTCTTCTAATATTTGGCATGAAAGATTAGGACATGTAAATTATGATACCTTGCGAAGGTTAATGCATTTAGATTTAGTACCTAAGTGTCGTATTGATCCTAACCATAAGTGCGAAATATGTGTAGAAGCTAAAATCACAAGAAAACTGTTTCACTCTATTGAAAGACAGAGTGAACCTCTAGATTTAATTCATACGGATTTGTGTGATTTAAAATATGTGCAAACCAGAGGTGGTAAAAAGTATTTTATTACTTTTATAGATGATTGCATTCGATATTGCTATGTATATTTGCTACAAAGCAAAGATGAGGCTACTAATATTTTTAAACATTATAAAGTTGAAGTTGAGAATCAACTTGGTAGAAAGATTAAGGCGGTAAGAAGTATATAGAGGTGGTGAATATGAATTCCCGTTTGAGCCTATTTGCTTAGAACACGGAATAATTCACCAAACTATCGCTCCTTATGCACCTCAATCTAATGGTATTGCCGAACGGAAAAATAGAACGCTAAAGGACATGGTTAACTCCATGTTAATTAGTTCCGGCGCACCAGAGAATTTGTGAGGGGAAGCCTTTCTTTCCGCGATTTATATTCTCAATAAGATGCCTTATAAAAAGACCCACAATATTCCATATGAGTTATGAAAGGTCATAAGCCAAATTTTAAATATTTAAAAGTGTGGGGATGCTTGGCTAAAGTAGAAATTCCAAAGCCCAAAAGGACGAAACTTGACTCGAAAACCATAAATTGTGTATTTATTGGTTATGCTAGCAATAGTAGTGCATATAGATTTCTTGTCAATAAATCTGATCAACCGGATATACATGTAAATACCATAATAGAATCAAGAGATGTTACCTTCTTTGAGAATGTGTTTCCTTTTAAGAAGGGTAGTGAATTAATTTCACAAAAGAGGACTCATGATTCCATTAGTGGTATTAGGCAAGAGGTTGAAGAAGATGAACCAAGAAGAAGTAAGAGAGTCCGAAAATCCAAAGATTTTGGACCGGACTATATTGCTTACTTTATTGATGATAAACCTCAAACCTTTGAGTAGGCCATGGCATCACCAGAAGCCGCTCATTGGAAAGAGGCGATTAACAGTGAAATTGAATCCATTATGCATAACCACGTATGGGAAGTGGTAGACTTGCCTCCTAGAAGTAAAACGCTAGGATGCAAGTGGATCTTTAAAAAGAAGAGAAGAGCAGATGGTTCAATTGAGAAGTATAAGGCAAGGTTGGTTGTCAAGGGCAACAACCAAAAAGAAGACCTTGATTATTTTGATACTTTCTCACCAGTTACAAGAATTACATCGATACGTGTGCTATTAGCAATAGTTGCGTTAAAAGGTTTATAGATACATCAAATGGATGTAAAAATAGCGTTCTTGAATGGTGATTTAGATGAAGAGATTTACATGGCTCAACCCGAAGGATTCGTTGTCTCGGGACAAGAAAGGAAAGTGTGTCGCCTTGTAAAGTCTCTTTACGGTTTAAAACAACCCCCAAGCAATGGCATGAGAAATTTGATAGTGTAATGCTGTCAAATGGTTTTAAAATTAATGAGGGTGACAAATGTGTTTATGTCAAAGGAAATCAAAAAACTACGTAATAGTTTGTCTATACGTAGATGATATGCTCATTTTCGGTAGTAATAATGACATGGTCAATATTACTAAGAAAATGTTGGCAAGGAAATTTGAAATGAAAGACATGGGCATCGCAGACGTTATTTTAGGAATTAAAGTTTCTAAAATATCCGATGGCGTAGCATTGAGTCAATCTCATTATATTGAGAAAATACTTGAAAAATTCAAAAGGTACAAGATTAAGCCAATGAGAACACCTTTTGAAACTAATGTTCACCTTAGAAAGAATAGTGGGGAGAGTAAGTCTCAACTTGACTATTCGCGTATAATAGGTGGTCTAATGTATGTTATGAACTGCACAAGGCCTGATATTGCTCATGCAGTAAGTAGGCTAAGCCGTTATACGAATAATCCTAATGGAGAACATTGGAAAGCGTTAATTAGAGTTCTTGGATACTTAAAGTATACACAAAACTTTGGTTTGCACTTTAAGAGATATCCAGCGGTACTTGAAGGTTACTGTGATGCTAATTGGATATCGGATTCTAAGGATTCTAGATCGACAAGTGGATATGTGTTCACATTCGGAGGAGGTGCAACCTTTTGGAAATCTTTCAAACAAACATGTATAGCAAGATCCACGATGGAGGCTGAATTCATTGCTTTAGATAAAGCGGGTGAAGAAGCCGAGTGGCTCAGAGAATTTTTGGAAGATATTCCTTGTTGGGAGAAACCCGTGCCGCCAATTAGCATACATTGTGATAGTCAATCTGCTATTGGAAGGGCAAAGAATTCCATGTATAACGGTAAGTCTAGACATATCCGTCGGAAACATAACATTGTTAGGCAATTGATTAAAAATGGAATTATCTCACTTGACTATGTAAAGTCGAAAGACAATATTCCGGTTCTGTTAACCAAAGCATTGCCACGAATGCTGGTTGAAAAGTCAAGGAGAGAAATGGGCTTAAGGTCCATAATTGAATAAAGTCCATGAGGAAACCCTACCTAACTGACTGGAGATCCCAAGAAATAGGTTCAAAGGGAAAACAAAATTGTGGACAAGACGCGTTAGCATCAATCATTTATTAATGTATACATGCTAAGAGTACTTAGGGCAAGCTATGCTTTTAATGATCTTTATAACTTGATATGTTCAAGTGGGGTATGTCATGTTACTCCTTATAGAGATTACCTATGTGAGTGTGAAGGAGCCGCTTCAAGTGAGAACTTAAAGGTGGTTAAAGTTCTCTAAAACACTCATGAACCAGGTTGTGTTCATGGCCAAAACGAACACGAACAAGAGAATCAACCATGTTCAAAGAAAACTGTGTGTTATCTGTTGTCTTAGGTTTACACAAGAAAGCTGACTTTTCAAAGTAGAAATGTTCACTGATTGGCCAGTAGACCCGATAGATAAATACTAGAAAAAGTTCAAAGTATCCGACTACTTATCCCGATGCAATTGTCTTTACTTATACCCAAAGATAGTTTTTGTTTTTCAAGGCAATTTTCTATTCATATGGGGGGATTGTTTGAAAATAGTTCTTTTGTATGAATTGGAAAATTAATAAATAAATAAATTATTTTTATCTTTTTAATTAATTTATTTAGTTATTATTATTATTGAAATAACTAACATGTTTAGTTATTTTAATATGAGAATAAGTGACTGTTGGGATATGAGATAACTGCTTCTCAATCCTTATATATACCCAAAAAGGTTTCAATTCAGAAGAACGTTTGTTTTGGCAAAACATTTCTCTTCATTAACAAAATTCTTTGAGTATTCACATGGTGTATTCGCTGGGCCTCTAATGGATTGAAGTACCACTTCTATGAGATACGAATCCGTTCTATCCTGGGAGGCGTTTACTCAACACCTTGGGCACCGAGAGGGAGTAAATACGTCTTAAGGAGACAACGACATTTATTGGGCTCAGATTAACATTGGTTCTTCAATAAGGTTTTTCATAATCCAATTTATTTCATACGAATCTACATGTTTAATATGCCCTAGATATAACAAGTTTTTGATCTTAGGTTCTTGTAATGTTTTCGCAGAAAGAATTTCTGATGGCCCCTGCATTTTCTAAGTGAAAAAACCAATTTCGAAATAATAAATCTGAGTTATAGTTTATCTCGAGTTAATGGTTTAAATTTAGTTAAATAAGATCTGCTTAGGGTAGGTAATTCAGTATATCTGATTTTTTGACAGAGATTTGGTAATTGTATTGATTATTTGATCCTAGTTTATGTACTACTTGTGTAACTTTAATTGTAATTTGGTTCAAGGCACATATTTTGTGTAGTGAATTTGATTCAGAGAACTCAAATTTACTCTTATGTCTTAAGTTTGCCTGGATTGAAGTGGGTTCTGAGGAAGTGGGTGGTGACTGGTAAGATACTTACTGATTTGTTAAGTTCTTCTGTTTGCCCAAATGTTTCTTGTGACTTGGTCCTGATTTGAAGGGGACAAAAGAAGATAAGCCATTTTGATAGTAATGGAAATGAGTGAGTTCACATAAACTTGGATAATTCATAGTTACACATATGATCTGTGTAAAAGATAAGGAAAGTTTGTTGTTTTACATGTATGTCAATTGTTACAGATATAATGTGTGATCAAATGAAGAGCCGTGGGAGAGCAATTATGCTGCGAAGAAAGTTCTATCTAGCTACAACTAGTACTTGTTTCAAACAATTGAGAAGTGGGCTGGAGAACCTAACATAAAAGCTCTCATCTCTTAGCTTGTGCACTAACCGCCATGGTAGAGGTTGAGGCAGAGGATGTGAAAGACTTTGCAAGTAGCCAATTCTGCAGATGTGCATCCTTTAGTTTCAAAATTGTTTTTTATAAATCTTTTGATATTGTGGTTTGGTAATTGGTACAGTGTAAAATATATTAGGCGATCTTTAAGTTAATGTTGAGGTGTAAATCTTTTCTTTACCTAAGTGCTCCATTATTAATTAAAGATGTACTATCATTATCAAATTAATGGAAAATATGGTTATTTGATTGTATTTTAATTTTTACATATTTGTATCTGGATGGGAAATACGAAAAGCTGAGACAACACTCTTAGATGCAAAATATAATATATAAAAATTGGGAATATAAAGCAGATTGCTACGCGCCTGAGGTGCTTTTAGTAACATCTTCACACGTCTGACAGAATATTACAGTTGCACGCGTAACAAGCAATAGTGACGCCTGTACACATCATAAAAATTGTGACGGCTTCAAGTGCAGTAATTTTTAGCTACGTGTTCAGCCGTCACAATTATTTTACTGACACGCTGTTTAGCTACACTTCATCAAGCCGTAGCAAATTATTTTTGTGACGTTTCAAAACCTCACAAAACACCAAAATAATCGTCACTACTGGTATATTTTGTTGTTGACCGACCGTTGTCATATATATTTTTTTTGTTTTTTTTTTGTGGCTTCTTTGACTTGACCTTTGATTGAACCTTGAAGAGGTAAGATTTTATCTTTGCGCCAAATGCAGAAAATAAAATTTAGAGCTCTAAAATAATATAAAAGACACCAAATGCAAAATAAAATGAAATAAAAAGAGAATTTTATCAACATCATTTTTGTAACAAGCAAAATAGTACACATAAAATCTTAAATCTCTAAATGTTGAGGTTAATAAACTTGTCATAACTCATAATATACAAGGCTCACTCGCTTATAACCTCATCAATCTTTTCCGTTGATCGAGTAATTAGAATATCTCGAGTCATCAAAGTACTGGAAAAACAAATTTAACAATTGTTAGTTAACAATTGATAGGTGCAACATTTAATAATGGATAGGTGCAACATCTAGATCAACAATTTTATTATTGACACAAATTAAAAACACTAGTAATTAACCATGTGCAACCTAGTCAGTCATTGATGTTCATGTTCATACGTCTCAAGGGGCCAACAAAAGTCGATCACTGGATGGCGAGCTAATTTGGGGTAGGTGTTCAGTTAATCAATCCCTTGTGTCGACGGTTGAGGTCTTCTTGGTTGCAAGATCACTTCAATGAGATTGTTGGATCGATATTTAGTACATAGTACAGGTTGATTTTGTACTAAACTTAAAAATTAGTATATAGACATAGTACTAATTAAAAGAGCAGAAGCAAAACTAAGAAGAAACAATTTAACTATGAGTAGAAGTAAACAATATAGATAATAATTAGTATGTATAAGAAAGAAGCTTTCTTGTTGTTTCGTTATCTTAGTGTAAACATACTAGCTCTCTTTATATAGAACTTTAAATTTGCATACCAACTACACATGGCTCGAAAAGAGACAACTATTACATTTATCATTTTATGGTTTAGAGTAAATTAAAACTAGGAATACAACATTTATTTCCTAGAGTGGGCTACTTTGGGTAGAATTCTAGGCCGGTATTTCATAGTCAATATTTTTCATTCTGAGTGAATAACGGTGTTCTTATTTAATTTCTTTGCCAACGATTCATTTTTATTGTTTATTATGTAGGAAGGTGGTAAATTTCATCTATCACTCTTCATTGGCGATCTTCCGACTGGCTCCTAGTATATCACGTAGAAACTCGAACTTGGCCTTGGATATTCTCTTTGTAAATATGTCAGCAATTTGATCATCATTGCTGCAATAAACAAGGTTAATTTTACCTGAACTTTCTGCTTCTCAGACAAAGCGATATTTGATCTTGATGTGCTTGGTTTTCTTATATTGGACTGGATTTTAGCAATAGCAAATGCCGATTTGCTATCACTGAAAGTTTTGGTAGTCTTTGTTAGGGTTTCACCCATATCTTTTAAAATCCTATTAAGCCAGATTGCTTGATTCACTGTTGCGCAAGCAGCAATATACTCAGCTTCGGCTGTGGATTGGGATACCGTCTATTACATCTGAGAGAGACCTGAAAATGCACCACTACCAAATGAAAATATGTACCCAGAGGTACTTTTCATATGATCTACTGATCTACCAATCACTGACGGAATAGCCAATTAACTCTAAGCTTTAAGTGGTTCTGCACCATATTATCAGTGGTACATTTGACGTATCTCATTACCCTCTTAGCTGTTGTGAGATGGAGTTTTGTTGATCCATGCATAAATCTTGACAGCAAGCTGGTGGCATACATGATGTCTGGTCCAAGATATTTGGCCTTAATAACCAAGCTGACTAGCCAGGTTCCCACTATCCATAAGTTTCCAAGCCAACCTAGCCATAAGGACTTTATTTGAGCAATACTGTCTTTGATGCCCAAACGACCCTCATTAAGAGGTTGGATAACATCATCCTACCCTATTAACTGCAATTTTTTTTCTTGGTCAAAATCCCCCCATAGAAAACTATTGGCCAAGGAATTGATATCTTTAAAGGTCTGAGTATGAAGATAAATGCATTGCATATAATAAGTTGGGATGATACTTAAACTAGCCTTGATAAGGCAAACCTTCCCACCTCTGGATAGATGGCTTGCCTTCCACCTGGCTAATCTCTTTTTGACCTTCTCTAGCATGAGGTTTGATTCCCTCTTGGAAGGTCTATTGGCAGTGAGAGGGAAACCCAAGTAGGTACCTAGGTTTGGACTTCTCAAAGTCCCAAGTCCCTCCTCAAAGTCACTGATGATGTTGTCAGGGGTTCCTTTAGAGAAGACCATCTAACTCTTGTCAGAGTTAAGCATCTGTCCAGAGGCAATGGTAGTAAAGGTTTGAAAGGTAGCCTTCTTAGCAGCCATTGTAGTGTTATTAGCTTCCCCAAAGAGCAGCACATCATCAGCAAAACGCAACTAAGAGATAGGGAGTTTAGGCTTCCCCGCAAGCCAAACTCCTTTTAGTATGTTGAAGTATATACTGATCCTGTGATTATCCCGCTAAGTGTACGTAGTCTTAAAAGTTAGCTTTTGACTTTTATTCTCTTTATTTGTTTTAAGATATTAAGAGAGGTAATCATATCTAGAGATCTTATATTCACTTTATTTATTTGTAAAATTATTTTACGAGACCATGCAAATTACAATGATAGAAATTAACCTAGTATTGTATGTGAGATTGAGATTTGAGAGTGTAGCTAGGGGATTGATTCGTCATGCTTATTCCATTGTTCTCCTTGTTCATAGAATGAAGTATATACTCCATCTACTATCTTAACCTGAGACAATTGGAACTTTTTATTGCTATTGTATTTGTTGTGCGATACAAACCGACTTTTCATTGCAAGCAAATAACAGTACTCACAAGACCAATGATTTCCAAAAACAAACTTACAAATTTTATTTCCAAGACCTCATGTAACTCCTAGTTCACGCTTTTATCCAACATAATACAAACCAAATGAATAATAAATTACGTAGAAGGAATACAGTTGAACTCTCCCAGAACCATGAAAACAACTAAATTCGTCTTAAAAATGTAGCGGATCCCATCCTAGTTAACAAAGCCACATTGCTTCCTAACTTGACCTTGAGTGCCGGTGAGGACTTCAAGCTGAATTAGTTTCACCATTGATTCAGCAAAATCTTTATCAAATGTTGATCCCATGTTCTTGACTTGAGATTCAACGTATTTCTTAGTTTCTGAGTCTTTCAATAGAGCAGCGTCAGATTCGAAAAGCCCCCTATTCTGAGTAACCATGGTGTAGTATTTTTCGTCGAACACCTTAGGAGTAATACGATCCATAAACACGAATGATGTCAAGTCATTAGCAACTGGCTTGCACCTGGTTTTCAACCATGCTGCATAGCTTGGTGACAATGATGGGTCGGTGTCGCCTTTTCCAGTGAAGTTGTACAATCGACCTTGGATGATGAAGCAATGACCAACTCCAATGGTGTGAGCACCTATTGAATAAAAATAGAGTTAAAGTTAGGTTACTTCGATTTTGTCATGAAGGAACTAACAGTCAACATAATAACATCAATCACCCAATTGATAGTTGACCCATTGGTTATAATAAGTTATAATTTATACATCCTATAAGAAATTCAAAACTTTTGAGAAGTATCTACACGAACTTATTTGTGGATCGCATATCGAGGCGAAGTGTATCTTAAACTATATCTCTTATTTGTTGTGTGACACTTGTACATCCAAGGCCTCTTTGGTCTTTTGCCCACTTTTTTGGTTTAATCATAGGTTCATTCGACCTTGCTTAAGTGATGCGAGTGTCAAACCACTCACATTAACCACTTATTGGTGGTTTTTGCCCATTTTCAACGACAGCTTTAGGAGAAGTGACATATATGTTGTGCTTTTGCAAATTTTAGTTATAATTTTCAAAGTTACAATCATGTTTTCTCATATTATTTAATTTTATACTCTTGTGTTTTTTTTTCTTTCTATTTTCAATTTTTATTGGTCTAAAGGGAACACTGAGGTACATACAATAGGGGAGAAAGAAGTCAAACCTTATACTTATTATACTATTGTATTTAGAACTATTATAGGTGGTAGACTGGTAGATATATATTTTGTACAGTATTAATTAGTTAGTGATCACACTCTTTTTTTTTTCTCAACTAAACTTTGTTCAATAAGAATTACCGCTTATAAAATGACAATGATTAAAGTCATGTGCTTGTGCTACATAAAAATCATATGATCTTTTTCATCTTGTGAACATCTCCATGTCAAGCACATATGCATGTGTTATCATGTGCTTGGGCAATGCGCACCAAAAAAAAAAAAAAAAATCATGTCCTTGGGCGATTTAATTAAGAGCTCAAATTGGTCAAAGTTGTTACTAAAATAGAAAATAACGTCAGTTATTAGTAGATAGTAGTATCGGAACAAAAGAAGCAAAATACACATGTTAATTACCTGACAAGACCGCTAAATCCTTGGTGTTTAAACCCTTTGCTGCAAAATTTTGTTTGAGGGTAGTAATGTTAGCAAATGGAGATGGTATGTTTGCATTTGCTTCAGAAGCAAGAGAAACACTCCCATCCTTTCTTCCTGTAGGAACTTCCCACCATGGTCCATTAATCTGAAAATATCATAATATATCAATCTAATATTGATGTATATACAGATAAATAAGATGTGAATTTTGTAGATGATATTCATACTTACCGTCAGAATTGCATCTCGAGCAGCTAAAGCTAAGATATCAGCACATGACACTACACCGGGACACTTGTCTTCCAAGTCTTTCTTGATTGCATCAATAATCTCAAACCCTCTGAGTGTTATATTGGGAATAGCAGTGTCTTCTGTTTGGTTGTTGGATGCAGTGGGTTTCAATAGAATGGAAGCATCACATCCCTGAACAAAAAGTGTAATGATCATAAGTAAAACAACCTCATAGTAATAATTAATAAGTACATTGTTCTATTTTAGTAATTCAAAACATGAATATCGATCTATTTAAAATGCAATGTTTTTATTTATGACCGTCTAACTATGGTACCACAGATAATGAAGCTGACCCATAATATATATTCTCAGCAAATAATTTAGCCGTAAATTTGTAAAAGCTGTATGTAAAGTATTTTTATAGTAATTTCAAAAAGTGATCACAGTTTAATAGACACTCAGCCAATAAACTTACCTAGCTATTTTGATGGATCATACAAAGTTATAGGAGTATAATACATACAAAGAACTGAAAGAAGCTACTCTCAATCACAAATTCCTATGTATTATTTTCAAGGACAAAAATAGAAGATAATATTAAATGGAAAATCAAAAAACATACATACCCTAACAAAGCAATCGTGGAAGTTCATCCTTAACAAGCCAGCTGCAAAGCTAGGAACATGCTTAACATATTGGGCTGTTACTTCTCGTACAATTTTCTCAGCATCTGGGCATGAATGCTTGTAAAAATCGAGTTTCAAGCCATTTGCATTTGCCATGGAAAGTAACATGGCAAAAATGGGCAGGACTAAGAAAACCTTCTTGACATTCATTCTTCTAGTATTTGGTACTCTTTCTGACCAAAATAAAATATTTAGGGGAATTTATGTTGATTATGTACTATGAATTCTAACCAAACTTCTCGTAGTTTTTATAGTTGAGATTAAGGTCTTGTTCATCAATTATTGTATAAATTTATTATTGTTTTTCCGTGAAACATGTATATTTGTTTTCTCTTTTGATAAGGTTAACATGTATATTATAAGAGGTAAACCAATAGAATGAAATGAAAATGTGCAGTTGTCATGGCAATGTCAACTATTGGCATATGCTACAGTACATGGAGGCTTATGGGATGGCGATGCCAGCGAATATTGGCAACTGGCTGATTGATCATTTTTAACAAAATGATGGAAAAATAATGTAGCAATGTCAGTTGTGGTTATAGAATAAGATTAAAAGTACATTTGTCATAATATGAAATAGTGTAGTTTAAGTGGAATGCCCGAGTAAGGCTAAAGTTGTGACACTTAACAAATAAATTGAAGGTTATCGTTTCTCTAATGATCAATAACTGACCCTATACATTTTTTACAACCTAGTTGTTTGCATGCATGTTCGTGGTGACATAGACAGATTAACAGTTACTTGAAGTGTTATATATCTTTTTGAATAATTCTTTATGTTTTTTTATTTGTTGTCTTCCCTTTTGTATTAGGGAATATTGATTTTCATAACACAAATTTTTATATATATACACGAGGCCGCCACCTGATCAACTTGAGGTGGCTCAAACAAGCATCGCGTCATGCTTGGCTATAGAGGTGACTTCATGTTGAAGCGGACACAAAAACCAGTACAATTTACAAATACATGAAGGAGGTGATGAGATTCGAACATAAAACCTAATATTCTTGGTATCTTCGATTTTAATCACTAAGCTAAGACATCTTTACTAAGACCCCAATGTACTAAATATATGACTACTATACATTGATGAAAAATGTATACCCATTTCATATTTGTCACTAATGCGTGGGCGGCGCGTGGCACATAAAACTAACCGCATGCAGTAGAAATATTCTCATGGGACTCTTGGGAAACAAACTTTTCAATCGGTTATTTATTTATTTTTATTTAAATCTGAATTTTTAATTATTTAATAATAGCAATGTTATTCTTTAGAACTTAATAATAATAATAATAATAATAATAATAATAATAATAATAATAATAATAATAATAATAATAATAAAAAATTATTATTATTATTATTATTATTATTATTATTATTATTATGTTATAAATCTCAAAATTAGACCTCCAACCATTTTTAGTCTTCTTGTTATGGGAGTTTTCATCTACAGAAATTATGAGGAATCTAGGAAGTAAAAGAAATTTTTTTGACAAAAACTTCTAGAGTTGGTTTCATATACAATCAAGACTTAGGCTCTGTATGATTCACCTTAATTTTACTTAAATTCAGTTCAGTCCAGTTCAGTTCAGTCCAGTCCAGTTTAGTTTAGTTCATGCGTAACTTTAGCACTCATATAACTTTTTATTCCAAAATAATTTCATGATGATAATTATGTCATTGGAAAGATCTCAAAGCATACTTTCAAATGAGTCCAATATTGACTATGTTTGGACAAATTTTAAATGGTTAACGGTCAAGTTTAAAAAATCAATTCAGTTTAGTTCAGTTCAGTTTAGATTAGTTCAGTTTAGATCAGTTTTATCCAGGTACGTGAATCAAACAGAACCTTAGGGCCTGTTCTCCTCACCTTCTTTTTACTGAACTTATCTGCACAATACTGACCTGAACTGAAATTTACTAAACTGAACTGAATTTTTCTGAACTGAACTTAATTTTACTGAATCTACAATTACAAAGAGTAAAATTATACTTCAGTTTATCAAAGTGTACTGAATTTTTCTGAACTGAACTTATTTTTACTGAACTGAACTGAACTAAACTAAAATTTACTGAATACTTCAGGCAGAAGTTGAAGAGAACAGGGCCTTACTCATCAAAGTATGCTTTAAACTCGTTTCAATGACATAAATATCATTATGAATTTATTTTTGGACTAAAACATATGTGGATAATAAGTTTTACATAAACTAAACCAAACTAAATTGAATCAAACTAAGTTGAACTGATTTGAATTTAAGTAAAATTAAGCGCAAGAGAAGAGCAGAGTCCAAAAGTAACACTTCTAAATGAAACTACAACAATTTTTTTTTTTAATATTTTTATTCTATAAGAAATTTTTTTGTTCAAATTATAATTGTGGTCTCACGGTGAGACTGATTCAATTAATTTTTTGTGAACATTATGTTTTAATTGTTTTGCACAATTTATTTTTATTTTTTTTATCACTTTATTCGATTGATTTTTGTTGTACATTGTATTCAGGATTTTTTTTGTAAGTACGTTGATACTTTTGCAAATAAATTAAAAGGTATCCTTCTTATTTGAGAAATCCACAAGGTAGTAGTCTTGCGTTTTGGACAATTGGTTTAACGTAGAGTTGATCATGGATGGGTCGGCCCATGATACCCGTTTCGCAAGAAAAATGGCTGGTATGGATAAGATGTTTTTTAGAGGATTCAATCCGTGAGCACGATCAAAGCCTGTTTGCATGCCCTATCCATAGGCTCATAAAACATTAGGCCCTAGCCTGCGCCGGACCCAAATCTTATGTTTGATCCGTTCTATTTAACTTGATTTTACTTTCTTTTCTTTTTTTTTTTTGAAAAGACAAGACAATCATAGGTTAACCTAAGATGCATTCACTAGCATATTAGTGAAGGACTTAATAGGACAATTACAGACAATAACAAATAGAAAGGAAAGCTAAAAATGATTCAAGTTACATAAAATGTAAAAAACAAGCATCTTCCTCTTCTAACTTCATCTTGTTCATCAGCTCAATAACACAAGAATAAAAAGAGGATCAACTTTTCAAAATCCTCGTATGACTAGCAATTAAAGCTTCAATCAATAAAGACCATGATAGAATCGACAAGACCAAAACAACATCGCAGCACCCAGGACAAACAATAACCACCACAATGCCGGAAAACCCCAAATCGAAAGCCATAATATTTGAAAAAGAAAAATTTCTTCAAACAACAAGTTGGAATTAGCAAAAAAAAAAAAAAAAAACAGATTGAAATCTCATCCCTGGTCTAAGCAACCTGTGCAACCACAGATCAAAATGAGACCAAACCATCGACTTCGACTGAAACCCCGAAACAGAAAACTAAGGAAGAAGGTCGAGGAACCAATCCTGATCTAAACTTCACAGGCTCAACAAGACTGAGTTGGGAAAGATCTTTAGCGGGAAGTCTTCAAGAACAACTCTCGTCTCCCCCAAAGAAAGAGAGAAACCAAAACAAATCTAATTTTATTTTTTTTTCGATCTGAAAAGAGGAAACAATAAGTTAAAAGAGAGAGGGCTCGAAAGGACTTTAGAATGAAGATGCATGGCTTAAAAATGGATTGAGAAGAGAGCTTGAAGGAGGACAAGCGTTGAGAGGCGGTTGAAGAAAAGATTTTGGAGAATTAGGGTTTTAGAGAGAGAAACTCTCTAGAAACTTATGCTTGGGGATTTGGGATTTTGCTTTTTAAAATGTGGAATCACATATCTATCCCAACGTTATTTTACTATGGAGATTTTGTTAGTTACTTCAATTAATTTAGGGTGTTACTAAATACCGCCCCCAAATTACTAGCTACCGCCCCCCAAAATTCCAATTTTGCCCTTTTTTAATTTTTCACTCATCCTCTCCCTCTCTTCCTCTCTAACTCTCACACCACTTCTCTCCCACTCTACCACCCACTCTCATACCCAACATTCATCAACATTCACTCAAGCAACCCGCGGATGTCTGCCGGCGATGGAGAAGTGCCGTCGACGGTGGCGGAGGTAAAATTAATTTTTTTTGCGCATTTTTTTGCACGGTCGTCTGAGATTTTCGACTCACCCTTGGGTGAGTCGTCTGCTACAGGCGACTCATCCAAAGGGGAGTCGTCTGTAGGTCGCGACTCACCCTTGGGTAAGTCGTCCGCTGCAGGCGACTCACCCTTGGGTGAGTCGTCCGCTACAGGCGACTCACCCTTGGGCTAGTCGAGATCAATAGACGACTCACCCTTAGGTTGGTCGTCTGTAGCAGACGACTCTCCCTTGGGTTGGTCGTCTGTAGCAGACGACTCACCCTTGGGTGAGTCGAGATCGACGACCGACAGACACAAAAAAAATAAATTTATTATTATTATTATTATTATTATTATTATTATTATTATTATTATTATTATTATTATTATTATTATTATTATTATTATTTATTGTTTGAATTTAAGATTAAGCTAACATTGTTTTCGTTGTTTTCGTTAGATTCCTTTGGAGCGGTTCGGTGGTGATGGTGTTGATTACAGTACGCATTTCGTCACTGATGAGTTATTTGATAGTGATACAGATGCAATTAATTGGGCAAAACAAATTGCACTTACTATCGGGTTTGAGTTGATAATTTCGTCACACAAGAAGAGTGGAAGCGTAAAATTGTTAAGATGCAATCGAGGTGAACGCTACAGAGGGGAATTAAGACACTTAGATACTGCTGCTCGGAAGAATACGAAAACAAAGGCTTGTAAATGTACGTTCCAGTTGAGAGCTCGGCAAGTGTATGGATCCAGTAGTTGGATGATTGTCACATTGCCTGGGATTAGGGGTACACACAACCATGACTTTGCTGTGTATCCTGAGCGATATCGTCAGATGAGTGGTCTTAGTCCTGGGTCAAAGAAACTCGTTCGTGACATGACTTCGGCACAAACAAAGCCATGTGCTATCTTGGCCGCGATTCAGGAAAAATTTCCCGAGGACAATGCAACTAGACGGCATGTGTACAACCACAGAGATCGTATAAGGAAACTTGATTTTGAAGAGAGAGATGTCATTGGTCAGTTTCATCATTTAGCTGTGGCGAATAAGTACGTACATTGGACAAGAGCCGACCGAGCTACTAATGAGGTAACTCACGTGTTCATGGCACACCCTACATCAATTCAGTTACTTCGGTCTTTTCGTTGGTTGATTGGCTTAGATTCCACGTACAAAACAAACAAGTATAAGATGCCGTTTCTTGAGATAGTGGGGATGACTCCAACCAATAAGAACTTCCTCATAACTTATGCCATTATGAAGGATGAGACTCAGGCAAGCTATGCGTGGGTCTTAGATAAGTTGAGGATGCTTATTGGAAATGATGTACACCCAACAGCAATTGTGACCGATCGTGAGCTAGGGTTGATGACACCTATTAGAGAGATATTTCCCGAGAGTGCCCATTTGCTCTGTACATGGCACATTAACAAAGTCGTTGAAGACAAAGTGTACAGACTTTGTGGAAAAGATAAGGCCGTCGCGCAGAGGTTCAAGAATGGGAGGTGGAAAATTATCATGGAAGCTTCCACAGAAGCTGCGTACGATAGAGCAGTGCGTACGATGAAGGTTAGTTGGAGGACTTACCCTCACGTGATATCCTATGTAGAGGAGACCTGGCTGAGACACAAAGAGATGTTTGTGGCTGCGTGGACGAATAAGGTGCTACACCTTGGCAACACTACGACTTGCAGGGTGGAGAGTGCACATGCCGCGCTAAAACAGTGGTTGAACTCCTCAACTGGAGCTTTGGACAATGTTTGGAACAAGGTCAACAAGTCAATCGAGTCACAAATAACTGAGATCAAGTACACACTTGAAGAGTGCAGAAGACGAAGAAGTGTGGTGTACTCGGGTTTCCCATTCAACTATCTGACCGGGTATGTTTCCCATTACTGCTTACAAATATTATTGGCTGAGCTGAACAGGATGAGAGAATTGAGTCACCAAGTATTTGATCGTTGCGGTTGTGTATTGAGATCCACTCATCAGATCCCGTGTGCGTGTGAGTTGAAAACGGCCACGGATACGGGCACGCCAATTAGCTTGAATAGTGTCCACGAATTTTGGCGAACACTCGTTATTAGTGATGCAGTGGAGATAGCTACGCTTGACATGACTGAGCATCCATCTGAGGACCATCGATACTTTCGGTCTCTGATCGACGAGGTTAACTCAAGCGACCCGGCAGTTGTGCGCAACATATCTGTCCTTATGAATGAGCAGCTTCATCCTGAGGAAGCGAGTTACGTCGAGCCGGAAGCGAACACGACAGTCAGAGGTCGACCGAGAGGGAGTTCCTCTACCAGACGTGATCCTAGTTCATGGGAGTACTCCCAGAGGGGTCGTGGTCGCCCTAGGTCATCCAGTTCGAGCCGCGGGCGTGGTCGTAGCTCATCCTCATCGAGTAACTTCGTAAACAGTACTGGTATGAAAACCCATAATTTATTAACATGTACATAATGTTGTTACTTTTTGATAAGTACTATTATTGACTTTCTATTATATTGTCTTGCAGCTGGACACGCAATAGATATCACTGAATTCTATCATGTTAACAAAATTCCGGGAATCATCGTACCTTTCATTGAAGGATATCTCGATGTGCTTGGGGATGGTAATTGCGGTTTCCGTGTCATTGCGGACTACATTTTCGGAGACCAAGAGCAATGGCGAGTGGCGAGAGTTTGCATTGCACACGAACTCTTAGCTAACCGAGCATTGTACGAAAACTTATACATTGAAGGGGTCGACGCTGGTTACCACCGTATTATGTGGGACGGAGGTGCGTGTAACGATGATCACTGGATGACAGTAATTGAGGATTTGTTCCCGATTGCCAACCTCTTCAATGCAGCGATTATGTTATTCGGATACGGCAGCGGAAGGGGGTTATTTCATTGTTACACAGTGCTACCGTTCCAAGCACCTTCGACTGCTACACGTCCAAGTAGGGAAATTGTCATGTGTCATTTAGGTGATTCGTATTCCCATTATATCCGTCTGGATTTAGCCCCAGATTTCCCTGTTCCTCCGATATGCGAAGCATGGTTTACTTTCCGTTCTGATAGTGTCGCTGGTTGGGAGCAAATGTATGTTACGCGAAGAGCACATTGGGATCGTTTAGCGAGGTCGATGTAATTGAATGTTTTGCGTGATTGTTATACTTATATCATTGTCACATTTTTGTGTGATTGTTATATTTTGCATGTGGAGAGTGGTCGTGATTATTGGAGGTAAATAAAACAACAAATTACAATAAAACAAAAAATGTAAACAAGAAACAACAAATTACAATAACACAAAATAAATAATAACAATAACAATGAAACTCTTATAATAACAAATTCATCTAGGGTCAATACATCATTTGGCAGCCCGCCAATCTCTCATATACTCGTCCATAATCGATCGAGAATCTTCCACTTGCTCCGGAGGAATCAAACTAATGAAAGACTCAGCTGCGACGGCTAGACGATTCACCCACTGCAAAAAAGTAACAATGAGTGTGAGTTCAGAGATATGTAATACGTAAAAATATATATTTTTTAGTTAATCACTTACATAATCGCTGTTGGATCGTGGAGGAATCACAGGTGCTGCAGCGTCACGTATCAGCCGAGGGTGGGAGTGAAGGTAGTACCATGCGAGGTAGTCATCCGTACATGCTGTGGGATCTGACGTGGATGCCTGAAACCCATGGAGACCAAGAATGTAAAATCCCGGGAACATACGCCAAGCATCAGATGAGATCCGTTCGGGGAAGACAACCTTGTACGAACGACTGCTCCATGACCTGATCGCTTTGACTGGCCTAAAGATCGGGGTTGGGATACTCTGTACGTACCCGATTTGTCGTAAACAACGACCAGGCATGTACGGTTCGATAATATCCCGATACTGTAGCCACCCCATGAATACAGTCCTCGGTACAGATACTGCCGGGTTAGAACCGTACGGCAGCCACACCACCTACGTAGAAATGTTGAAAGTTACGGTGAAGTAAAAAAACATAGCAAACGACGAAATAAATCATGAACACCGATAACTAAATGACGTACCTCTGTCGCTCGCAGATGATCCAAGCGTCTACGTAAGGAGTCCAGTCGACCCATGTCCTTGCCCTCAGCCAGGGCACTCCATACGGACGCACGGGGAGCCTTGTCGTCCCCGACAACCATCCGCTCCCGATGAGGTCGGAAGCAGGGAAAGTACTCGTATATCCATGCCTGCAGGAGAGTTAGGCATCCGCAGATGCCCTGAGAATCCCCGCGACTAGCTATACCGAGCTGACGATATAGGAAGGCGAGGGCAGCAGATCCCCAAGAGAAGTCATGCACCGTATCGACACCGTCGTCCATCACCTCCATCACGCAGGAGGGTCTAATACGGTTACCACTCTTGTCGACAAACAAGGTGGATCCAATAAGTAACCACATCCAAGCTGTCGCCTGGATGTCATCCACTTGCTCACGGCAAAGCTCAAAAACCGACTCCGTGAGGACCGCACCGCCCTGCCAGTGGCTACACATCAGTTCTTCTGGGCTGACCCCGAGAACCTCCATGGCCGCCGTCTGCAGCTGCCCATCCCGTCCCTCATTGGAAACGAGCTGTCCGTCTACAGGAATCCGAAGAATATGCCATACATCGTGCAACATGATCGTCATCTCTCCGAACGGCATGTGGAACGAGTTCGTATCCGGCTGCCACCTTTCCACGAATGCAGATATCAGGGGGAAGTCAATATGTCTGAACATAATGTCTGCCAGGTGTGATAACCCAGTCCCCTCGATCTGGGCCCTCATCTCGGCCGACATCTCCGCTCGCCACTGACTCAGCCGCTGACATACAGTCCATCGGTTCTGACACTTCAAGAGACCCCTCATCTCTCCATTCCACATACGAGACGCTACGTGGCCCAAGAAGCTCGGTATGACGCTATCATCCGCCGGCCCACCGGACACAGGCTCTGTAACAAGCCACGTAGTGTCGTCCTCCGCTCTAGATCGTTTGCCAGTACTGGACGACCCAGTACTAACAAACCTACCGCCTCTGCCCTTCACCACGCGCCAATCTGAGGATAATTCGACGCCAATCTCATCATCGTCTTGCTCACCGGAGTAGAACTCGCTAGTTGCGTAATCGTCTTGCTCAGCAGTCATCTCCCTCATCCGAACTGCCTCTCTCTGTCTCCGTACAGAGGCATCAATCCCGCGCGTCCTCGTGTGACGCGGTCCTGAACCAGCTAGTTCACTAAATAACCGAGGCACCGATTTACCGGCTCCTCCCATCTATCATTTCACATTTTTAGTTAATTAAACAATAATCAATAATAATAATAATAATAATAATAACAATCAATAATAATAATAATAATAATAATAATAACAATAAATAATAATAATAATAATAATAATAATAACAATAAACAATAAATAATAATAATAATAATAATAATAACAATAAATAATAATAATAATAATAAATAATAATAATAATAATAAATAATAATAATAATAATAATAATAATAATAATAATAATAATAATAATAATAATAATAATAAATAATTTTTTTTTGTGTCGGTCGTCTGGTCTCAGACGACTCACCCAAGGGTGAGTCGTCTGCCGATCTCGACTCACCCAAGGGTGAGTCGCCTGAGACGGGCGACTGACCCAAGGGTGAGTCGTCTGCCTGTCTCGACTCACCCAAGGGTGAGTCGTCTGCGACAGACGACTCACCCTTGGGTCAGTCGCCCGTCTCAGGCGACTCACCCTTGGGTGAGTCGAGATCGGCAGACGACCGACGCAAAAAAAAAAAAAAAAAAAAAACACAACTTCAATTCGTAACTTCACGATTCAATTCAAGGCAAAAAAAATTCAATTCAAGGCAAAAAAAATTCAATTCAAACAAAAAAAAAAAAAAAAATTTCGAAAAGTTACCCCCTCGCGCCGTCGGTCGCCGTCGAAACCTCTGCCGCCGCTGCCGCTAGCACTTGACATGGTCGTGGTGGTGGTGGTGGTGGTTGCCGGTGTGATGGTGTGGTGGTGAGGATGAGTGAGTGAGGAAGAGAGGATGAGTGAGAGTGGATGAGTGAGAGTGAGTGAGTGAGAGTGAGTGAGGAAGAGGGGTGGGTGAGGGTAAAATTGGAAAGGGGGGGGAGCGGTAGCTAGTAAAAAGGGGCGGTATTTAGCAATTCACTTAATTTATTAAGAGATAATGTGGAGAGTTTTGTTTTTATGGCATTGTCATGTTAAAAGACGAAATTCTTCCAATTAAAATTTCTTTTGAATCCCTCAAAGATCCTTTGATTCAAAACCGTTGTTCCTCTTTATACCTCTTCCTCTTTTAGGGGAAAGTAGGACTATGACCAGTCAATTCAAGTACTCTACACAACAGAGTTGGTTTAAATCTCTTTTGAACCTCTCGTTATGGATAATCGCACACTATGATGACAAATCCTCACTTGAATTGTAATACCCCGTATTATTATTCATTTTAGAATAATAATTACTTAAAAAGAAAAATATAATTTTGGATTTAAAAATATTAATTGGGCTCATGAATTAAAATGCCTAATTAATGTATGGGTTTGATTTGGATCTAATTAACTTAATTGGGCCAAAATAAATTAAAACGATTGGGCTTAATTATTTTCGGATTGGCCGAAACTAATTAAGGCCTAATTTAGGCCATTATTTACGGCCAAGAGCCGAAAATATGTAGCAAGTATCAGTTTTTATTTTGTGAAAAATATTTTCCTAAAAGATTGGATTTTGAGAAGGTTGACTGGTTTTTAGTTTAGGAAGTTGGAGGAGAAAAGGAATGAGTAGAATTAGGGATTTGGTTTCCTAATTGGACTCAACTTCCTCACTCATCAACTTAACCTAAACAAAAAAAAAAAGTCACTCATCTTTCTCTCTCTCAAAACTCACATACGACACACAGGAGGAAGAAGAAAGAGAAATTTCACACTCTTTCACAATTCATCCTCTTGCTCAAGTTTAAACCTTTTTGATTCCAAGTAAGTGTTTTTAATGCCTTTTGATTATTTAAAAGTGTATTCTTGATTCAAATTCATTATTTTTATGAACCCTAGTTTTGTATGAGTAAACCCTAATTTTATGTATTGCCTAGGGTTTGCTAGATTCTACTATTTTGAATGATAGGATCATGATTAGGGTTGGTTTTAATGTTTTATTGAATTTAAATCAAAAGGTTGAATTTAAAGGTGGAATCTTGTGTTTAATTAAATCTGAAAATTTAATAATTATTCAGGTTTAGTTTAGATTTGGATTTGTTAAAGTTGGTTAACAAAAAAAAAAAAAAAAAAGAAACGCGGCCGTGCGCAGAGGCACGACCGCGCATGTCGCGGGCTGCTAGCGGTGCAGCCAGCAGTAGTCGCCGCCAGGCACCACCAGCCGCTGGTGGTGGTGGACCGAGGTGGTGGTCGGCGGTGGTTGTGGTGTTGTTGTTTTGGTTTGACTTGTTGACTTGTTTTAGGATTTTGGAAAGTTTCCTAATTTAGTTTATGTAAATTGATTTTGAAAACTTTGAGCATGCATGAGTAACTGAAAATTCCAGCAACTTAATTATTTTAATTAAGGGTACTAAATCATCTTTAAAGTTTAATTAAGAGGTTTCGAAGTCAAAGTATTGACTTTGGTGTATTATGGATTTGTTAGGGCCCGTTGACCGCACGTGAACGTAAGGAGCTTAAGTTAGTTTATCGTGATTGCCTTATTGGTAAAGATAATTCATGTCTAGATGAATTATGTAATTCATTGTTGTAATTTCATGTCTAGTAGAATTTGTGATTCATTGTCTAGTATTGAATTAGGAATGATAATTCATATTTGGACTTGTGAATATTTTGATAAAAGGGATAATTGATATTTATTTTCTTGTGATAATTTGTACAGAATTATGATAGTGAATGCATGTTATATGTTGGGAATTCACTTTGTATAGCAATGTCTACTTGTTGATATTCATGTGAAGAGATGCATGATTTATTATGTTTTTGAACGAAAATTATGTTAATAATTGTTCAATTGGAATATAGCTTGTATTGCTATTTTTTCTGTATCATGTTGGTAAGCATGTGGATTCATGTTAATAAGCATGTTACTTTAATAAGTTGAGATGAACTTTGACTATTGGAACCTTTTTAAAGGTATTGAGATTAGTTGGTTATGAAGTGAGGCCTAGGTGCCATTCATGTAAAATTGCCACTGGAAATCGTAACCATTTTGTGTTACTTGAGAATCGCCAAGATTATGTGATTTACTTGACTATGTGATCACTTTTGAATTGATAAATTGAGAGTTAAGATTTCTTTGGTACTGGATCCACCAAAGAGAGCGAATGGGAATGTCAATTGGTACGTTGAGTGGGTTTCATTGGTTATGGCCCCAACGTATTTGGTTAAACCTTGTATCCATACAATGAGCAATTGGGCAAGTGAAGTTTTCATTGTGAAATTGTTCTTCTTGTAAACCTAAGGGTTGAGAGAGGGTATGGATACTTAAGAACATCTAGAAGTACTTCGGGAGTCATCTATACTCCGGGACGGTTGATCCCTCTTTGCTATTATGCACAGGACTTTTGATCCTATTGAGCCTTATGCGGTTGGTTCTGACATTCATGCGATTCTCTTCTCTCTAAAGAACTTGGCTAATGGATAATAATAAATATTGGATTTATTATTTGGTGTTTATGCGTGTCTTTAAATTAAAGCATGTTGTCTTTTATTTTCTTTAAGCATGATCGTTATTTTAATTAAGCATGTTGGCTAAACTTGGAGATTTAAATGGACTGTGTGGTTACGTATTACTCAGCGTAGCTGATTAGTTGTTTTTCATTTTACTTGTGTTTGTTGTCCATTTCTCTTCAATGATGGACCTATGATGAACCTATATGGAATTCGTCTATATGGGGGTGTAGATTGACAGGATTGTAGCTCGAGGAGTAGAGCTAGTTAGAAGGCGACACAAGAAGATAGTATATCTTCTAAGAACATTTATATTATTATTTAGATTGGATTTCTTTTAATATTGGGATTTTTATAATTGTAATGAGATTAATTCTCTTGCATGATCATTAATAGTTACTATTTCTTATTTCATTTGGATTATTTGTTTAAGGTTTGGTTGGAAAAGATAGTTATTATTTAACTATCTAGTGTGTATGTTTGGGATATAAACATTTGGTTTCTTTCTAGCCTTGTATTTAATTTGAACATTAAATACGGCGGTAACGCTTCGAATTTCTAGGGTTTTTCCGCTGCAACTCGTGATTTTAAATGGTTTTAAATTAGACGGAAATTCGGGGTGTTACATGAATTCTCATATATACAATCCCCTAGATTTATAATTAGTGTTGACTTACGGAAAGACTATAAGTCGATTGAGTGGGACTTTCTAACGATGGTTTTATTGGAGTTGGGACTACCTGACAAATTTGTTTAATGGGTTATGTGTTGTGTATCTTCTGTCAGTTACACCTTACTTCATAATGGCTCTCTCACTACCACCTTCAAGGCTAAGAAAAGCCTTAGGCAATGGGATCCAATATCTTCATAATGTTTGTCTTTGCTATGGAATACCTCAATAGATCCCTCAAACAGCTCAAAAGAACCCCGATTCCAAATTTCATCCAAGGTGCAAGAAGTTGGATATCACACATGTATGATTTGCAGATGATGTTCTCATGTTCTGTAGAGGAGATCTCACATAAGTCAAGCTTTTTCTCCATGCTTTTGAGCATTTCTCTCTGGTTTTAGGTCAACAAGCTAATCTTGATAAAAAAAAAAAAATCAGGTTTATATCGATCTCTAGGCTATGTCAGGAGGACCAGAATGCTATTGCTAATGAGATTTGTGTGACCATTGGTATGTTTCCTTACATGTATCTTGGGGTACCCTTGTATTCGAAGAAACTTTTTGTTATGCAATGCAAACCCCTAGTTGACAAGATTGTGGAAAGAATCAACTGGTTGATTTCAAAATTCTTATCAAATTGGCATGCAAACCTTCTGGTCACAGATTGTCTTATTGCCTACGAAAATCATATCCTTAGTCAATATTGCTTGTAGGACGGGGCAAGATACAACTTCCAAAAGAGCCCTAGTTGTTTGAGAAAATCTCTCTACTCCAGCTAAGTCAGGGGGTTGAGTACTGTTGAGCTCTATGATAGGAAAAGAGTTGTATTGTGCAAGCTTATATGGGCCATTGAGTGAAAGAAGGACAAACTTTGGATTCAACTTATTCAAAGGTATCAGGCCTAGAGTATGTATACAGGGATTCCTCCTTGCATTGCAGCAACAACTTATCATAACTGGATGGCGGAGAAATAAAATTAGACTCCAGCAGCATCGTGTCACAGACAACCAGATCGTTCCTACTATTGTGAGGGAGCTGCTTGTCTTTCCTTAAATGGCAATGGGGTTTACAGTCACTTAATAGCTATTCTTCTTATGTGTTATTTCTCTGCTACTTACTAAGTATAGAAAGTTGAATCTAGTGTATTGGTTGGTTATAGTGTCAAAATACGCAAAAATTGAAATCATTGCTTTTCTGGTTAATAAAATCATATTTTCAGTGACCCAAAAAAAAAAACACTATAATGTCAGTTCAATGTCACATTCAAAAATTTAACATGAAAATTTTAGGTTTTTTCCTAGAAAATTGAGATTGATAGGTACATCTTATTTGACTGGAAAAAATGATAGTTTCGGTTATCTTAATTAAATTATTGATAAGAATAAATCAGGCTTCAACAAACAAAAATTAAGATCATGAAAACCTTTTGATTACTTTAAACTACAACAACTTTAATCAAGATGAAGGAAAACCTTTTAATTTTTAATAAAATTTTATTAATTGAGTAATCTAAGGATATTAAGTAGATATGCTAAAGGTATATCAAGACACGCACATAATTGTGTGGTGGGGTTGGAGACGGGGTTGTTTGGTTAGTCATTGTTTTTGAAGAAGAAGCATCGAACGACATTATTGCATGAAGGTGGGGAAGGGTTTGTGGTATTGGATGACATTGTGAATACTGTCAAATTTTCCGAAGAGGTGTTTGATGGTGTAGATGAAAAGTTGGCGTTCTGAGATAAGATTGTCTATGTTCTCAAGGAGGTCAGTAACGGTTCTGATATGGTGACAGTAATCACTGCGCTAACAGTCATATCCCCCATGCTATATTAGACAATTGAAGGGCACGAGCTTCCTTGTTGTCGCGAAACAATTGTTCAAGAGAAACCCATAGAGCACGGGCCGTGGTTTTAGGCTTAAGTATCATTTGAAGCAAATATTGGGTTATGGTCCCATAAATCCACAATATTAGTAAACCACCATTCAAATCATCGGGACCCGAGGAATCCTAGTACCATCAATATGACCAAGAAACGTACCCTAAAAGTAAGACAATAATGTGTTTCAAAAAATTCGCGCCAAATATCATAATTAAGTTGATTATGATCAAGGGTGAGGGAGATGTAGGTTTTTATATTGGTGATTTAATATGGTTTTTCTGTTGGTGTTGGTGGGGGTGGGGGTGGGGGTGGGGGTGGGGGAGGAGGGCGATTGGGAAGGTGGGGGGAGGGGTGTCGTCGGCAGCTATGGCAGAAAAATAAAACAAAAGAAGGGAAGTAAGAAGGAAGGAGGGGAGGACGAGAAAGGAGAGGGAGAAAAGTGTTACCAACACCCGAAAACACGCGGGTGTAAGAGGAAGACGGAGCGTAGGCGGCGTGTTTGGCAGCGGAAGCAAATCGGCGGACGACTCGAAGGTCCAGAGGGAGCTGACAATCGGAGCACGGGGAGGACGGTCGGTGATGGCAGTATGCTCGGCTTTTTTGAGGGAGGGTTAGGGTTTAGAGCTTTTGCTCTGATACCCTGACTAGAATAATTCCCCTTGAGGGATTTCCTCATCATTATCATTACTAATATATACTGAGTTACAAAAGGTAAGATGAGCAGTAACCTAAATACAAACAAATGGTTGAACTATACAATAAGCCTATTATGAATTAAATATTTACATATTTATAGTATCTATCAATTGTCTCATGGCCTGGATTCCTCCAGATGAGGGCTTGAGTTGAACCTGGATGACACCTCGCTCTCTTCTCAAAACTCTCTTATGACGCGACCAGGTGTATGAGCTACCACTTTTTTATCTGGAGATATCACTTTTTATGTATGGTGCTAGTATCAATTTTTTACTTAAAGGTATCACGTCTCCTGCATGAGACCGCCTCATATGAGCTATTGTGTTTCTTTTTATGGTAAACCTAGGATATATTATATGTCGTGAAACATGTGTCGTGAAACATTCCCTCTAGCCTCACTTCTTTTTTTTTTTTTTTGGTAATAATTGTGCATCAGATTAAATTAAAGATGGTTAGCAAAGTTATTACATCCCAAATTGTTCCTACAGTTTCTAGCATCAGAGTTTAAAAGTTCTAATACATCCACAGGAGGCCTATGCAAAAGGTGATCCAAGTCAATAGGCTCCTTCCTAGCTTTCTTGCTAAGCAGATCAACTACCCTGTTTCCCTGCCTCCCTTCATGCTCAATCTTCCAGCTCCTCCCAATGAGCAAAGCCCTGCAATCCAGAATAATGTTAAGGTGAAAATTCTTACGACAGCTTTCACTGTATATCAATTCCACTGCCTTGCTTGAGTTTGAACAGAAGAGCATGTGATTCCAGTTGTTTTGATTTGCCAGTTGGAGTGCTTCTTTTAGTGCTAGAAGCTCAGCCATGAGTACATTCCTTGCCTTGACCCTTCTTGCAAACCCAATGATCCACTTGCCTGCACTGTCTCTAATACATCCTGCAATCCCTGCAAATGTAGAAGAACTAGCCCAAGAGGCATCCACATTGCATTTCAGAGTCCCTGGAGTAGGTGCAGTCCATTGTTCAGAGCTGCCAAGGCTACTAATTGGGGATGAAAGGTTCAGAGGTTGTGAGGTAATAACTTCATCAATTTGATACAGGGTTCTTTTAATCCATGGGTTAATAGGACAGCAGGTATCTTCAAAAACTTTCTTATTTCTTCTTTTCCAGATCCCCCAGATCAGGAAAGCAAACACAGTTTCCCAAGGTTTTGAGTCCCAAGTTTTGATACTAGTGAGGTTGATGTGAAGCCAGACCCTGATATTAGTAGCATTGTTGGTTTCAGGATTATTAATTTTATTCCATACATCACTAGTGAGGGTGCAGTCCCTAAGCACATGCATTGTATCCTCTACAGTGCTAGAACAATTAGGGCAGCAAGCATTATCCACAATATTCCCCTGAAAAAGAGTTTTCATATGAGGTAATCTATCATTATAAGCCAGCCAAAGAAAGAATTGAATTTTTGGGGGGATTTTAAGTTTCCAAATCCATTTTTGTATCTGTAAGTTCATCATTCTTAGGATGGAGATCCTTGATCAAGTCCATGTACACATCAGTAAGACCGAATTTCTCATTCAGCACATAACTACTGGTCCTGAAATCAGGTCTGTTATCCATGGGGATGTCAACATTGGTCATGCACTCCAGAATGTCCTCAGGAAGCGGAGCAGTGATACTTGTGAAGTCCCATCTCCCGTCAGACAAGCAGGTATTTAGAAGTCTTTATTCCTCCCAAGCCCTGTCCAGTCATCCATCCAGAACAGAATGGTGTTCCCATTCCCCACAACCCAGCTCATGCTATCATCTAGTATATCCCAGCCCTTCCCCACATCTTGCCAGATGTGGGAACCTCTATTAAAGGGTGCAAAGCCCTTCCTCCCCAGGTATTTAGCTCTAATCACCATGCTAGCCAAGTTCCCACTGTCCATGAGTTTTCAGGCCATTCTGGCCATAAGAGCTTTGTTTTGGGCAATATTGTCCCTAATCCCCAGCCCCCCTGCATTGAGTGGCTTGGTGACTTTATCCCATCCCATGAGGTGAATTTTCTTACCTTGATCAAAGTCCCCCCACAAGAAATTATTAGCCACAGAGTTAAGGTCTTTAAGAGATTGGGAATGAAGATGAATGCACTGCATGTAGTAAGAAGGTATAGTGCTCAGTGTAGCTTTGATAAGGCATAGCTTACCAGCTCTGGAGAGATGATTTGTCTTCCAGGTAGCTAGCCTCTTTTTCACTTTATCCAACATGAGGTTGGAATCTCTCTTGGAAGGTCTCTTACTGGTTAAGGGGTAACCCAAGTAGGTCCCCAGACTCTCACTCTTCACAGCACCAAGGCCCTCTTCAAACATAGTCACAATATTATCAGGGGTACCCTTAGAGAAAACCAATTGGCTTTTCTCAGGATTAATCTTCTGACCAGATGCCATGGCAAAGGTCTGGAGGGTTGCACTAACAGCAGCCAGAGTGGTTGGGTTAGCCTCATTAAAAAAGAGAACATCATCAGCAAAAAGGAGGTGGGAGATAGGCAGTTTAGTTTTCCCCACAAGGAAAGGACTCCAGGTTTTGTTCTGACAGGCCCCATGAATCAGTTTGGACAGGAATTCCATACACAGGATGAAGATATAAGGGGACAAAGGGTCTCCTTGTCTTATGCCTCTAGAGCGTTTAAACCCCTCAGTAGGAGCACCATTAACTAAGACAGCAGAGGAGACAGAAGAAATGCAATGCATGATCAGATGGATGGACTTTTCATCAAAGTTAAAGGAGAAGAGACAATTTTTAATAAAATCCCATTCAAGCCTATCATAGGCCTTTTCAAGATCAATTTTGATTGCAAACCAGTGTTTAGAATCCCTCCTAGTGTGCATAGAATGAAGGATCTCAGAAGCAACAATGTAGTTCACATCAGCTCCTCTCCCAGGAATAAAACTATTTTGATTGGGAGAGATAAGTTTGCTAAGAAGGGGTCTCAGTCTAGCAACCAGGATTTTTGTAATAACTTTATACAAAGTATTACAGAGGCTAATTGGTCTGAATTGCTTAATGGTCTCAAGGTTATCACTTTTGGGGATGAGACTAATAAGAGTATCATTTAGACCATTAGGCAGAATTCCAGTCTGGAAAACATTTTGGGCAAAATCAAGGATATCCTCTCCCACTCTCCACCATTGATTCCGGAAGAAGAAGGCATAAAAGCCATCAGGGCCAAGACTCTTATAAGGCCCCATGGAGAAAATTGTCTTTCTCACCTCAGCAAGGGAGGGTAAAAAGGCAATCTTGATACACATATTAGCATTAGTTTCAAAAAGACAATGGCTCCAGAAAGGATTATCACTCTTTTCAGTGGTGAAAAGATCAATGAACTGACTCTTAATATGATCAATGATTCCCTTGGGACAGGAAATATTGTTCCCAACAGAGTCTCTTAAGAGCAAAATCTTGTTATTCTTCCTTCTAAAAAGCACAGAGTGGTGAAAATAAGATGTGTTCCTATCCCCATGAATGATCCAGTTAGTTCTAGCTCTCGTCATCCAAAACCAATATTTTTGCTCAAGAATCTCCTCTAAGTCAGACACGATGTTAAATTCTAAATCCTGTAAGTGAGTGGACAGGGGAGAGATACAGAGCTCCCTCTGGACACCCCCCAATCTTTTCAATAACTTCCTTTTTTTGACAAATAAGTTCCCAAATTTATTCTTTGCCCAAGTAGTGTTACTCACAGCAAGGTGCCCCAACTTACTAGGAACAGAGTGATTTTTAATCCATTCATCATTAACCAAGCCATTAAAATCAGGGTCCAAACACCACATATGTTCCAGCTTAAAAGCTTTATCAATTTTTTGGCCAATTTTTTGAGTTTTATTAAGCAAGATTGGGCAGTGGTCAGAAGTAACCCTAGGCAGATGAATCAGATGGGATTCAGGATAAGCAAGCATCCAGGAACTATTCACCCAAGCTCTATCTAGTCTTTCCATGATAGGCCTGGTCTTCCTTTTATTAGTCCAAGTGTATTTTGGTCCAATAACGCCCAGGTCCACCATATTACAGACATTCATACAATCAGCATACACAGCAATTCTATTTAGTTTGACAGGTCTACCTCCAAAATTTTTCATCAGCACTTATCACATCATTAAAATCACCAATAATTAGCCAAGGTAGATCAATTTCCACAGAAATAGCACCAAGTTCTTCCCATAATTCTTTCCTTTCTTTATATTTTGTACTAGCATAAATAGCAGAAATAAAGAAGTCAGTTTGAGGATTTTGTACCTGAACCACACCATGAAAACCTTGACTGCGAAAGCTGATGGGATTAAAACGGATAAGCCCATCATTCCAAAGCAGCAAGATCCCCCCCTTGAAGCCCTCAGGCTCCACCAGCTCAAAGTTAGAAAATGGCAGTGTGCTCACAATTTGCTCAGTGTTCTTGCGTCCCACGCGGGTTTCAGTGAGGATAACCAGATCAGGGTTGTGAGTCTGGATCAAATGCAGGAAAATGTCTTTGAACGAGGATCTTGCTATACCCCTCGTATTCCAGGCGAGAATATTCATGATATCAGGGATAGGTGGTTGCTCTCCTAGTACCTCTGGCACTCTCCAATCGTTTGCTGTGTCTCTTCTGGAAAACTCCAGTTGGTGGAATTTGTACAGCATCCTCTGTCTGCAGCTGAACAGAATTGCGATTTTTCTTCTTGGCATTGGTTCCAGGATTGGGGGAAACCTGTCTTCCATTGGTTCCCTTTGGTCGGACCATCCTTCCGATATCTCCAATTGGGTGGTTGGCCTGACATTCTGGATGATCTTGACTCCATTGGAGCTGTGCTTCATTTCCAGTGTGAGTACCCCGTAGTTCAACAAACAAGTTTCCCTCAATTGAGGGATAATTTGAGCTGGGTCGATCCAATTTCCGAGTTCCTGAGGCAAAAAATCCTCCATTTCTTTGTTGAGCAACATCCATTGAAGGGCCTTGCGAAACCCACAGTGAAGCGATTGGAGATCGCAAATCTGGGGCAGATGGGCCGGGCCAATCGGCCCACCTATTGGGATCATGGTGAGGTTTTTGTAGGGAGTTGGAGCAGAGCCTGGCGAGGTTATCAACGGGCGCAGGCATACGGGTGGGATCCAGTTGCAGGGTGAGCTGACATAGTAGGCTACTTGAGGGTAGGGGAGTTCTGGGTGGGAGATGTTGGCTTTTCCCAGAACATAGCAGGATTCGCCTTTTGTGTAGTAGATGATTGGGTTGGATGGAATGTACGGTGGAATTGGTATTATATTGGAGGGACGAGTGGGAAAGAAAGGAATATTGGGGTAAATTGGTGTTTGGGGTCGAGGTGGGCTCCAGGATCCTTGAGATTCGTCCTGATCCATAGGATCCATGAGAGAAGGGGTTGGGGAGAGGTGGTAAGTTGAGGGTGAAGGAGATGGAGTGATTTTTTGTGGTTACAGCGAGGGAGAAAGTGTCAGTGAGAGAGAAACTAGGGTTAGGGGGTTGAGAGGGGTTAAAAACAAGAGTACCCGGGTCTGGGTCAAGCAAAGAAGAGCCCATGAGTGACAGGCCTGGGTCAAGAGACAAACCCGATCCAAAACCCGCCGCATCAACCTAATTAGAATTTAGGTTTTCAGTAGGAAAAGATTTTGATTTATCCTAATTCCCGCTTGATTTCTTTCTTTTCCATATTTTCTTTTTCTTGCTTTTAACACCAAAACGCATCGTTTTCTTTCTTCTATTCGCCATGGATTTTGTTTCTTCCATTTGTTTCAATTTTTCCACTGCATCATTGACCACTGGATTTTCCAATTCCATCACAGGATTATTATCAGGAGTTTTTGCTTTGCAATTAGCAGTTAAATGACCCAAAGCTTGACAAATTGAGCAATATAAGGGCTCATCTTCAACTATAATTTTTTGCCTAATTTTTCCCAACCAGAGAAATTCAGGCAAGCTTTTCTTCATGTCTTTGATGATACACAATCGCCCTATTTTCGCTTTCATACCCATAAGAGACCGTGGGTCAACTTTAATCAATTTTCCCAAGCTGTTTCCAATTTTTTTCCAGCCAGAATTTATTTAGGAATTCCACTGGTAATTCCGGGAGAGAAATCCAAATTGGAGCTTGGTTTGTTTTTGCTGATGAGGCTTGAAATCCTGCTTCCCAAGGCCGAACAGAGATTAGGGCTCCTGAGAGAAACCAGAGGCCATCTGCCAAAATCCTCTTGAAGTCCACTTCTCTTTCAATTTTTTCCATATAAAAACCCTTCCCTAAGCTTCGAAGAGTCCAATTGTTCCCAAACTTCCATAGATTTCTAAGAGATTTTTCCAGAAAATCCATCGAAAAAGGATTTTCCAATCGATTTAAGGATAATAGATTATAACCAAGGTTTGCACAAATCATCATATTCATCTTTGGAGATAGGGATGAATAGATCTCCAACAGGAATCTCAGAAATGGGGAGGATTGCAGACAGATTAGATCTGGAGGCATAAAGTTTGTTGGCTAGGGGAGCAGAAATAGGGGAGTTTTGGGAGCTTTTTTGCACAAAGGATGGAGGAGGGGTAGGTTTAGAGGGGGTGGTGGGTAGGGATGTGGTAGCTTGGGTCGAGGTGGGGACGGACGAGGAGCAGAACAACCGAGCAAAGGCGGGGACACTGCCAAAAACCACCGAGCCGGAGGGATTGGTGGCGCCATGGGGGGTGGTGGGTCAGGGGGCTCACTCTCACTCTCTCTCACTTTCTCTCTCATCTCACTTTTTAGTTTTCCATGCAGGAATTGAAGCTCTAGCCTCACTTCAGAGTCTACATTAACTTCCTAAATCAGGTGTTGGTAGATGGAGAGTAGCCTAAGGATCATGTATGCCGCTTTGTAGGCCATTAGTGTCGATCAGTTAGATTAATTTGTTGTTCAAAAGAAATAGATAAGTAGAGACTCTATAATACGTCTTAAGTTTCAGTTTCTTGAGATATAAAAAGGTTCAATAAGTTTTCGTGTGAGACCAACTCACAAAAAAATGGGGTCACTATTTTGAAATGTAGAGGTCACTAATGGTGAGCACCTATCCTTGTTTTATTGAAAATTAACTCCCGTCTCACCAAAAGTTACAGAACAACCGTCTTGTAGAAACCACCTCAAGGCGAGGTCCCCTTTATAGCCACATTGAGACCGATTCATACGAGTTTTTGTGTATTAAATATGGATCACTATTTAGAAATATTTATATTATGAATTGTGACTCATTTTTCACTTAAACGTGATCCTTGTCTCACCGAATGTTATACAAAAATCGTTCTATAAAAAGTTTTTATGTACTATGATTCCAGTATTGAATATGAGTTATTATAAATAATTAAACGGTAAGTTTGAAAAATCAATTCATTTCAATTTCAATTCAATTTTTCCAATTATAAAAAAAATCGTAGCCTTACCCATTTCACCGTAAAACCGTCTTACACAACACTCGTCTATAGCAACTCTCTTTATAAAACAGTAGGACAGTAATTTTATTCAGTGTTCCAACAGTTATCTTCTTTCGCACTCTTCAACGCAGTGAAAAAGAGGGTTTCTACTTTCTAAAGCGACGGCGCGTACACAGCACACAACCTCGATCATGTCCATGGCAACAACAACAATGGAAGTTGATGACATGAAAACCCTAATTTCAGAGCAGAAGAGAGAATTGATGGCGGCTAAAGCTACAAATTCTGACATGGACTTAGCCTTCAACATCCAAATGCAAGAAGCCATAACCGCTTCACTTCTTCTCTCTCCTCAACAACAACCCTCTTCATCATCACCACCAAAATTAATCGTAGAAGATGAAATTGGAGTTTCGGGTCACATTTCTGACATTTTGATGAGAGAAATCGAGAGATACGAACAAGAAAGAATGGATTTTGAGTTATCTCAAGTTGAAGCGAGGAAAATCAAAGAAAACCTTAAGTGTTCGATTATATGATCAGAAGTTCGCTACAGAAATTAAACAAATTCCTGATCATAATTGGCAAGTTAAGGCAATAATTATCATAAACCCTATGGTGTGGATTGTTCATCATCATCATCATCGTCTTTGAATGAGAGTGGTAATTTGTTGGAAAATGAATGTTTTAGGTTGTATTTTAAGGGTATTGTGGTTGATAAGTTTAGGGCGATTGGTGTTGCGATTTGTGATGGAAAGGATAATGTGATATTTGATTTGTCGAAGCCATTGTTGGATGAGAGAGAAATGAGTGGGGAAATGGTTGAAATTGAGGGTTTAATGGAAGAGCTTAATGCTGCTTTGGCTTTGGATTTGAAGAGGATTGTCTACTATTGTGATGACTTGATAATTCACCAATATGTGAGTTTTATTTTTAGTAACTAGTTAGTACCAATTTGGCTTTTTTGGGATCTTAACATGTCATTATTTATTTGTTTGTTGCGCTAATATAGTTTTTGTTTGTTACAGTATTTTTGTTTTATGTATTAATGAAGTGTCAAAAAATACAATAAAAGATGGAGTGTCTAGTTACATTTTAGCCGGGTTACCTTGGATATATAAGGGTCCGTTCTTTTCACCTTAATAAACACTGAATTGAACTTATTTGAATTAAATTAAACTGCATTGATCCATACATATTCAATATTGGATTTATTTGAAAGTACGTATTGAAATCTTTTCAATAACGTAGATATTGCCATGAATTTATTTTTGAATGAAAAACTATTCCAGTGATAAGTTTCCACATGAACTGAACCTAATTAGCCTTAATGAACTAGAAATAAGCTGAGAGAACAGATTCCAAGTAATAGAATAACTCCAAAATGTCCCCCCTACATCTCTTGCCAATAAGCAAAATAAAGAAGTGGCCATATTCCATAGCAAATCAAGCGAAATGACAACCTCTAAAGCTTATTGCCTTATTATAGTATATATGTGTTTGAGTATTTGCAAATAATTGATACATAGTTGAAGCTTGAATGATTTAGGTTTAGGTTATAGTGCTTGATTTCAAATAGCAGGTTCGTGCATGAAGTGTGTCTAGTTGGAGATGAAGTTGCATAAATTTGACTATCAAATGATGTTGTATGTTGTTGTTGTGTCATCCTATTTTTATAAATACTCTAGCCTGCCTTTAGGAATGTTTCTAAGATTTAAGGTTGATAGTCAGACAGTCGACTTTTATGTTTTACTAGCTTATAAGCACATGGCGGTGCAGCCTATAGGTGATAAAAATACTAAATTCTGAGCTAAGACCATGTTTATGCCAGTTAAGTTTCTAGCTGCATTACTCATGATTGTATTTTTGTTTTCTGTTTTCTGTTTCCATTTAGAAGTTTTCAACTCTTTGGTTTGTTGCTTAAATGAACATATTTTGTAAACAAAAAGTTGCATCTAAGTATAGATTAATAATGTGACTTCTGAAGTTTTCAACAGTCATATGAGAGAGAGTGGAAATTAAAAATCGATTTTATTGAAATGTCATTTGAGTAATAAAAGATGAAAATGACTGAGAGAAATCTCAATTTGATGAGCTATGAAGATATGAATCATTTATGGAAAAAAGCGAAATAGAGGAAAGCTTAGCTCCGTAAAAGATAATGTATTTTACAAGACTGAAAACCGGTAGCGCTAACTCCCTTCTGGTAGCATTGGATTCAGTAAATGATGGTATCTATCAATGTGCTTAAGCCCCATAACAACACCAAATACCAAATGGGTAATATGACCACAGGAATAATTACCTAGGAATATGATGAAAATATGATGTGGGATCTTTATGGTCGGGATAATCATGACGGTCAGTTGGGGGAAACTGTTTGGTATGTTTGGCGAGTGCTAGGTTATGCCTACTGTAGTGGAGTTTTTACAAATTGCACTTTGTAGCCTTTGGTCGAGGGAAAGAGGATAAAATTTATGGCATTCACTTTGTTGGCAGTGTTGTGGTGTGTTTGGCTTAAAAGAAATTTTTGAGTCTTTACTGGCTACCATATGTCGAGAGATTTGTGCTGGGGTGGAGTTCCATACTTAGCGTCACTTTGAGAGTGGGCGCGCTGGGTGGCAGGGGCTTTAGTAGCTATTCAATTACTGAGATCCAGTGAAATTGGGCTAATCTGTAACTTCTTAAGCTTACAGTACATCTCTCCTCCTTCCTGACACTTTTGCTGTAACTTTATTTACTGTTAAAACAATTCTTCTCTTATCTAGCGGCATTGACACGGTTCTCGTCAAATACTTCTCATTGAGTCATTGCTCCCTGGTGAAAGCAAAGAATCGGCTGCTTCTGCAGCCTTCCTGCACAGATCGGACTGACCTTTGAGCCGTCTGAGCTCAACCTTTAATTTCTACATTTGCCGCCTGAGCTACCTCGAGCTCTCGGCAACCCTTGCAGTTTTCCTGATACTCTTATCAACCTCCTTCATGATGTATCCGAGCTTCCCAATGGCTTCCTGTTGAACATCTTGGGACACCTCCAAACTGGTTGTTTTCCACATCCTTGTCCATTTCTCGTTTCTTGATCTTTAACTCTAGCATCTCATCCCCTCAAATATGCTCTATAGTTCAGTCTCCTTATCTCTGAAATCTGTTTCACAACATGTTCCCTCCATATTTTCAGCTACTCTTCTCTGGCATGACACAGATTTTTTGAGCTTCATATACTAGCTTTCATTCTCTTCTGAAATGCCCTGAAGTTCTGTTTCCTTACCCATCAGATTCACCTTTAGCTCTTCAATATTGGAGCCTGCTTTCTTTTGCAGCTCAGCTACTCATGCACATTTTAGCTGTCTGCCTGTCTCCATTAGATTTCATAGCTTGCCGCTCCAACTCTAGCTGGTTAAAGTCCTTTCCCAGTCTTCGGGTCACCGATAGGATGGAGAATATTAGCACCATTAGATTTCGTGAGATTCACGTGAACTTTGCTGACAAGGCCTTGAGTCTTCCAGTAGCTTAAGTGTGCCCTTTACTGGTCTAGTTCGGAAGTAATGGAATCAAAAATCCATTGTGGATATGACAACATCTGAGCTGAGTGCGTCAACAGTCTCCTTTTCAAAATAAATGTTAACATCCAACTCAAGAAAATTAGGGGCACATAGCAGAGGCTCAGGCTTCTAGTCAGCCTTCCATGAAACTTGATTCTCAGTCAGATCATTTTAAGTCCTTAGTTTTGTTAATATGAGCACTCAATTATACATGCTATGGTCAATTGCTTGTCATATACAACATAGCTTGACAAAGTGATTTCCATGTGTTGTTGGTTGAGTAGGAGACCAGTAAACCTAATCATAGATCTATATAACCCATTTGTCAGAAAAACTTAACATGAAATTCTAATAGCTGTATCTGTGCGCTTCGCTGTGATAGTCCGCGGCGTTAGGTGACGACTATGTGTTAGGTGTTTGCTGGGTACCAGACACTTTTAGTCTTTGACATGGGTATGGGCATTTGATGCTTCATTGTAGGCCCAAAAGCACACAAAATTTTCAAGAAATGGTCCAAGTTCTACATTTGTAAGGGTACCCAAATCTTACACTTGCGTTCGTGTTTGAGTAACGTAATGTTAATGAGCTGGGCCGACTCACAAGATATATTCCAGGGACCATGTGTGGCTCAAGCTCATCCAATGCCGAGCTTGAGCTCATAATGAGTGAACTAAGTAGCTTATGAAATGGATAGAATACTTTGATTCATAGTCAAATGAGCAACACCTTTTTAAATGATAAATGTGTATTACAGCACCTAGTCTGAGTCTCATCGCTGGCAAGGTCTAGAGAAGTGAATAAATATGCAGCCTTACCCTGCAGAAGTAAGGACTCTCAGAGTCGTCATAGATGGAGGGATTGATTCTGGAAAACTGACATGCAAACTTATATTTTTATTTTAGAAATTAAAAAAAGAAAACCGATTGTGTATATTAAGCCACTCTCCACACAACATGAAAGAGAGGAAGTTTTCTTTTTTGAGCTGTGGACCTGTGGTGAATAGATTTCAGCTAGTTGAGTCTTCAGCCGACTACACTCTCAAATCAAGCTGATGGAGTTTGAGCTGAGCCCAACTATACCTAAGCTCAGCCTTAACTCATTGGTGTCACAATCATTGATGCCATAATTAGATTTTTGTTGCTATGCTTTAAGGTTTTGCTTTTTTTACTCAATTCTTGTAGTAAGTTGGTCGTTAGCTGTCATCTCCTGTGAGTGTGACTTCGAGCCTTTCCATTTTCCTTTTCTTCACCCTGAAGTGCATTCGGTAATCACTAGTTCTTTTCATTATTTATTTCCTTGAATCTTTTTTGGCCCTTTTCTTTCTTTTCTTGCCAAGCTTTTTTGGTTTTTTATTTTGGTGCTTCGAGTTTTTAAGTTGGCACTCGTAGCTCAAAAGTGATCCTAATTTGGTTCTTCTGTCTCTCTCGTGCTCGCTATGAGTGTCTATACTCTAACTTGAATCTTTAATTTTACATTATGGGTCCTTTTAACCTATTTCCACACTGCGAAATCTGACAATCTAAAGGTCAGGCAACTTCATCTGCAGTCCCATACAAATCCTGTTCCCAGAGTCTACTTAACGTAGCTATTATGTGCCAGTTAAGCTTCTGTACTTTGTAGGACTAGATTTGTGTCATCAATTTATTTCTGGTAGTTGACAGATCTTTCCTATGCAGGTTAGTGGCAGACGTCAACCTACTGAATGCAATATGATAAATTACGTAAACAATGTCAATCTTCTTCATGAGAAGTTTGTTTACTGTAGTCCATTGCTTGTTGCTCGAACCGACATCAAGTTTGCTTTTAAGCTTGCAAGAGCTGTCATATCGTCTCAGCTCACCAGATCGGCTGGTAGCTCTGGCAAGAATGTAAAACTGGCTTGCTCAATATGTTTTGAAGATACAGATGCTCAGCTCATGTTTACTGTTGATGGTTGTTGGCACCAATACTGCTCATTTTGCATGAAACAACATGTGGAGGTGAAATTGCTTCACGGGAACTTACCCAAATGTCCTTATGAAGGTTGTAAGTCTGGGATAAAAATTGAAAGCTGCCAAAAACTCTTGGAACCTAAATTGCTGGACATTATGAGTCAACGTGTGAAGGAAGCCACTATTCCTGCATATGAAAAAGTTTATTGCCCATTCCCTACGTGCTCAGCATTGATGTCCAAGAGTGAGGTACAGGAATATAGCAAGACATCAGTAGTGAGACGAGAGCAATTAGGGGCAGGCAGATGCACAAGATGCCAAGGACTTTTCTGTGTTGACTGTAAAGCCCCTTGGCATTCTTTCATGACATGCAATGAACACCGACAGTTCCAGTCCACTTCAGACAATGAAGACATGAAGTTAAAGTCTCTTGCAACAACAAAAAAATGGTGCCAATGTCCAAAGTGCAGCAACATGGTTGAACTTGCTGAAGGTTGTTACCATATCACCTGCAGGTAAATAGAATACTAACACATACTATTACTTATTAGTGCAAATACTTTATACATTTTGCTTTAGAAGGATCTCCTTGAAGACAAATAAGATATTAGCAATTGATGTAGGTAATGTTGAGAAATTGGGAATCATTGGCTTCGTTTCACATTTTACTGCCATGAAGTTAAAATGTAGTTGTAGAAAATCTGTTTTTGTGAACATAAATTTGACGCCAAAAGATGTTGTCTAGGTAACATAATTAGAGAGCGCTTATGGCTATTGAGATTCACACAGCTACTGAAGTAATTGTAGACTCTGTCTCTGAGATATTGACTAGCAGGAACCTAGCGATCCTTCAAGCCCTTCCTAGCATGTTCTATGGGTTTTTCTATCCCTATGTACCACAAACACATATAGCTGAAAATCCTTTGATAAACATGAGAATGCATTTAAATAGTGTGCTATGCCCCTATCAACATTCATGTTGGACATGGTAACTATGATCCGGGTGTAAGAGTAAAAAAGCCACCATATCTATATGATGGCCGAAACTAGTAGTGGCTTTACATTTTTTCGTAATGCTTTGTGTCATAAATTACTTTTTAGATTGTTTAGCATAGATATATATTATCGTGTTTCGGCAGCAGAATCCAGTCTTCATTTTTGGGGTAACTTCTTTTTTTTTTCCCTTTTTTTAAAATTTTTGGGGGGTGGGTGGGGGGGGGGGGGGGTTCTCAGAAAAGGATAGTAGTTAAGTACATCATACACCCTAGGCACTGGCACAAATCTCACATAGCAGAGCTGATGAAACCACCCCCCCCCCCCCCCCAAACAAACATTGTAGGTAGGAAGTCTTGGGGTCCTACCTTAGCATACAAGTTATGATATCAAATACTTTTAAGAGCTCTATGTTAGGATAAATATCATGTTCATCTCGGACCATCTGCTGAAACTTCCTGGGACTTGTTGCAGTTGTGATGTGAAATTGTGCAACTATCTTCCTAGCAAGTGGCTTGGTTGTATTCTCTATCTGTTAAAAACCCTACAATTTCTTTCTCCCCATATAGCAGGAATTACAGCAGCATTCACAGCCTTGGTGATAGTTCTTTTAGCTGATTACCTTACTGCAGGCAAGTAAGCTCATTGTATAACACTATTACAGTCAGACGCTTGCAGATCAGTACCCAACTAGCTCCTTGGAGAAGTAATGATACTTAACAAAACATTTTGTTGTGGGATTCAGCATGAATCTTCCATAATGGACATAAGAAATGAGCATTTAATACCATAATTTTGCAGCGTATCCTTTGTAGGAAGTCTCTGCGAACATGTTAGCCACACACAGAAGTTCTTTCTAGGCAGAGGTAAAGGAAATGAAACCTACAAAATTTCACCCATCTGTCAACAGAGCAAGCATGTAGAATTTATAAGGAACCCCAATCAAGTAAGTCGCAGCGCTTTGTTAACCACATGGACCACTTTATCTCTAACCTCAAATATCTGTCTAACCATTCAGCATGCCTGAGTAGGGCATTGAGCTTTCCAAAAATTCTGGTTGCTTATGTGGTATCCACCTACCCGTTTGATCCACAATGTTTCTTTCAGTTTGCTAAGAGCCGGCACTTGTTTTGACATAGAAGCCATGTTCCAAAGTCTAAGGGTTCGTTTACTTGGTTGCAATCAAATTCAACGCATTGCAATCATTTTATAAAGTAAATGTAGGGTGAAAAGTGAAGGAGTGGGAGGAGAGAGATAGGAAAAGTGGGGTTGATTGCATTATCCACTGTAATCACAATTGCTCAACTTTTCCCATGTGATGATGATTACTTGGGATGGTGTAATCAATCTTACTTTTTCCATCTCCTTCCTCCCCTTTTTTCCTTTTCCACTTCCCATTTACCCTATAAAATGATCGCATTGCATTGCATTTCATTGCAAGCAAGTAAACACCACATAAGATTGAATAGCCGAAGCGCTTTTGATTGGGGGTAGAATTTTGATTCCAAGACACCTAATCCCTTAGAGGGACTGCAAGAGCCAGTGCACATGAAGTATATGCATAATCTGTCAATATGATTTATTACTGCTTGCAGAAGGATAAAAATGTGAAAGATCACACTTCCCAGCAATTGGATTCTTCTTAGATATGACAAAAGCTTTGTAGTCCAACGTTGCATTTAGTTAATAAACCTTCTCAATCAGAGGCTGACATTGGATAATGTATTTTACTGAAAGGGAGAGAACAACAACGTGAGTATTGTGCAGAATTTGAGCCCTCACATCCAAACAACTCTAAAGTACAACTCTGATATTTTAAAATTTGCGCTTATGCCAGACACAGTACAGAACTCATGAAAGCAATCAAAGAGCATTCTGACAGATTTTATATCCCCTCTAGAGAATAAAAGATCATCATCTGCGAAGATACTATGGCATAGTTGAAGTATGCTGCATACGGGATGATGATGATTGAAATACAAATACTCCATTCTAAGTATAAATAAGTTGGGAGGAGTAGCTCGCCCTGTCTGAATCCCCTCTAGCAATGGATATAAACCACTCGCCACTTTTATGTAATTTTTTGTTTTCTTTTTTTTGATGCAGGCCACTTTTGTCTCAATTTTCTCTAGCATTTAGGCATTTCTTGTTAGAGTATTTCTTCTGTAGTTACGCTGTATAGTTCCAACTTCCAAGGGTATCTTACTGGTATGCCTATAATTTTGTACATAATTTCTCAAGGGGCACGACGTTCGTGTCCTTTGAAAGATGGAATGAGACCATTGTTGTGTAACGCATAGGCAAAAATTGTTTTCCTGATATGCACCATACACGATTGCTATATTATGGGGGTAAGCAACTCCTGTTAGAAATCTTTGGAAATATCAAAGACGAAAGACCACAAAACTCAGGAAAAGCCGATCCAAAAATAAATAAATAAATAAATAAAAACGAAACTCAGGAAAAGCGATAGTGGTGGCCTGCTGTTGAAGTTGATTTCTTGAAACATATTGAAAGGTGTGATTTGCAATCTGACAATTTTATGGATGGATCTATTGCTAGTATCCCACAAAAAGCTATCAAGTTATTAGAAGCGTGGTATTTAGTCCTGCATTTTCTTATTTTTGAAAGTTATTGCTTTAATATGGAAGAAATCCTCCTAGGAACTGATAGTTTTCTATCCCTTTCCTTATAATTTTTCTTTACTTTTGTCTTCCTTCATTATCTACATGCATTGGACACTCCAGCATCTTTGTACAAAGCCATTAAACCAAGTTCACATTACTCAATTCTAACTTAAACTTACATTGGTTATTGCAGATGTGGGCATGAGTTTTGCTATGTTTGTGGAGCTGTGTGGAACAACAAGAAGCCGACTTGTTCGTGTAAAATTTGGGATGAACAGAATATTATCCACCGTGCCGCTGGCATGCAGCAGAGGAGGGCCTAGTATAATCCATTCTATGGACTTGTCAGAATGCACATTTTTTTGACGTGTTGCTTAAGCTTTATGGGTACACAAGCAGAACATGCTGCGGGGAAGATGGATATGATTTGCCATTGCCCCTTCTTACATTTTGTCTCGTTTGTGTGAAGGGATTTGCTCTCATCTTCCAGCACTGTTGTCTGCTACCACTAAACTTACTAGTTTATTTTGGTCAATAGACTTGGTAGTTTTAATCAAGACTTAACTCCCTGTAAATATTGCAATGCACGGATCTGACTGATCTCGGTTTTATTATCTGAAACAATTGCAATATGTACCGCCTTTTTGGATGATGATCATCGAAATAGTTATGTTTGGTACAAAGGTTGATGGCTTGGCTGTGGTTAGCAATAATCTCATACATCCAGTCTAACAGTTGATCAGTACCATTGCCTACTGAGATTGGTAAACGTTCTTGTAGTTTCCAAAGTCAGGACATGGTAAGACATTATTTAGTCTATACTCTGAAGTCAGTAGGGTAAAAGAGCACATAAACCCAACCAGGCAACCACGATTGTCTTTGCTCTTTGTTTTTCTTTTCCTTTTCTTTTTCTTGTTTGAATGGCAAATTTGGCAATGAGCGCGACGATAATCAAACTGCTGTTTTTGCCAGGTATGTGGACGGAGAGTCGATGCTCTCTGATCTGATTCTCTTGTTATAAGGACACTTGATATGAAACGGATTGGAATATTAGATGTATATCAATGATAACGTACTATGAAGCATTTAACAAAAATCAGTTATTTTATTTTTTATATAAGTTCAGATTCTTATTGAACGTTCCTCAACAAATTTCCCAAGGAAAATCATCATCATGAACTTGTTGGATTTGTTCAAAGTTGTTAGAGTTTGTTAAAATTGGTTGGATTTCAAGAACCTTAAAAATCAGCAAGAAAAAGGGCCTTAATTTCGACTATTTTAAATACTTGAAAAAAATGACATTTTACTAACACTTTAGCTATTTCAGCTAATGATTTTCTTTCCACACGTGTTTTTTTGCCACAAATTTGGTTCTTTGTACGGTCACTATGCTTCAATGGTTCTTTTTGTTGTAAAAAGATATTAAAATGAGGTAAGGAAGAAAATTTCAAACTTCATTGCAACTTGTTATTCGGATTCCATACCGACTTGAGAGATGGCACCTGGTTTCCTCGAACGGTTCACAAACTTGCTACACCAACCAAGCCATTGACCCTAGAAATAAGCATAACTATTTCAATGACCATCATCCAAATGGGACAATACACAGTCGTAACTACATCAGTTTGTAAGACCAAGACCAGTCAGACCGTCGCGCTGCAATAAATATAGCAGGTCCATTCCCAATCAAAACTAGCAAGTTAATTGACCTAAAATACTACTGTTGTAAGTCTTAACAGGAATGGACAACAATGCAAGGTGAGAGCAGATCATCATGCCTAAAAGAGAGAAGACTTGATGCGTAAATTATATCCATCTTTGCCAAAGCATTTCCTGCATCTGCAGTTCGCCTGTTATAGAGCTGAAGTAACGCCTAAAATAATACTGTATGTACATAGAGTCCTATACCCTCCTCTCCTGCCTGCGATGGTTGATAATATTCTGTTCATCCCAAATTTTACATGAACAACTCGGCTTCTTGTTCTGCCACACAGCTCCACACACATAGCAAAACTCATGCCTACATCTGCAATGACAACCAATGTTAGGTAAAATTGGAATGAAAGAATACTGGTTACTTGGTCTGATGTCTTTGTGCAAAGATGCAGGAATGCATGTAGATAATTGGATGCTTGTCAAGGTAAAAACATGCCTACATGAAACTATCACTAGCAAGAAGGATGTTTTCCACAGAAGTTAGAAGCAATGAGTTTCAAAACGTAGAAAATGGAAGACAAAATAAGTCATCTATTATAAATTCGTAGCCTTTTGTGGGATAACACTTTCCGCAAAACCATTGCAAAACTCATTACCTTTCAATACATTAACATTACCCCAATGCCTCCAAAGAGGCTCCCGCCTAGGCAGGGTAAGGGGGGGTCGGATGTACGCAGCCTTACCCCTGTGAAAGTCTCATAGAGAGGCTGTTTCCGTTTGACCTGAGACCTGAAGTGCGACAACCATCGGCAAACTCATTACCTTTCAATATGTTACAAAAACCAGCTTCCGCTGCCAGGCCACCATTGTCCTCTCGTGAGTTTTGTGGTTTTTAACTTAACATTTCTAGAAATATCTTAGTTCCGTAATAGAACATTTACATACAGTGCACACCAGCACAAAACTGTTTTCCGTCATGTATTCAAACAAAAGTGGCAGAGGTTCATTTAACTAGACAATACAACTTCAGTTAACAAAAAAGGTACTTTTGCTACTTTGGAATATTTGCTACCTTTATTTGCTACTTTGGAATTGAATATTGTTTGCACAAGACTCTTAGAAATACTGTATTAGATTACTTATGTAACACGACACTACTATAGAAGCAGAAAAATTATATTGAAGTTAATGATAAAGAAGACAAGGAATTAGGCCTTTACAAAAGAAATTTGAAACTACTTGAATATAGGAGAATGACCATACATAAGGAGAACCCTTCATCTCCCCCAATTTCACATGCCAAAACACACCACAATGACATTGGTAGTTTTGATTTGTAGAAACTAAACATTCAATTAGAAATACTGTATTCAATTAATTATGTAATATATCACCACTATAGAAGCAGAAAAATTATATTGAAGTTAACGATATGGCCTTTACAAAAGAAATTTGAAACTACTTAATGTAGGAGAATGACCATACATAAGGAGAACCCTTCATCTCCCCCTATTTCACATGCCAAAACACACCACAATGACATTGATAGTTTTGATTTCAGAAACTAAACATTCACCTTTGAGACAGAGAAACCAAATTACGCCACATTTTGGGGATATTTTAGGTGTGCAAAGATGGGAACAGTAGAACTACTCCTACACAGATCTGACTTTGCATTGTTTAACAATTAGTGTTTGCATTATTAGAAACGGAAATTCAAGTCCTCTCAGGGCCACTGGAGGTTTTCCTGATCGTCAACTTCAGAGCCCATGGGAATAGTCAAGCAAAGCATGGATACCTATGTTATCTAAAAAAAAAAACAGAAAGGTAATAGTGCAGCAGAAAGGCAATCATTTTTAGTCATTTTCTTGGAAAGTACATCCTATAACAAGATAAAATAGAATGTTTTTTTAATTTTTTGTTTTTTTAGATAGGAAAGAGTTGTATTGATGATTTTGAAAATGATGATCACACCCTAAAGGAGAAGAACTCCTCCAAGATAAATATCGGACAACAAGCGCCCCCACCCCCGCAGTGCTGTTGAACACCAATGAGGACACCCTCTTATAAGCCCTAACCAATTTGACCCATAACAAAGCTAGGTACAACACACGACCCCAAGTGTACTAAACTGGCTATCCATCCCCATCGAAATAGATTTAATCCTCAATTTCACGTTCTACAGAAATTAGTTTTATATATAAGTAGTTACAACTAATGATCAACAACAAAGATCTCAACTGGTTGTGACCAGAAGCATCTTCTGTTCAGAACATCTGGATTTCGAAGATTGCAATGACAAAAACTCGAGCGTAGTTTAGCCATGCACATCCATAATTTAATCAAGCTTCAAAGTCATATGCAGATAGTAGACCTAGCGCTAGATTAGTGATAGGTTTTACCGTTGCAAGACGTAGGTTGCAAGTGAATAATTATGAGCTCTAATCTATGTTGCTCGGACTCGGCTAAGTGTCATAGTGTCCAGTACCCATACCCATATCGGACTCGGCCATTTTATGAAAATTCTGCATGTTTTTAGCCTAAAATGGAGTGTCCAGTGTCCATACCCATGTCCGAGTGTCAAGTACTCGACACGGGTACTTCAGGCAAAATGAAGAGTCCGAGCAACAGAGGCTCTAATTATTAGAAGAAGATGCAAGTAGCATTCAAGTGGGGGGGGGGGATGAAGATATGGTCCAAGCCACTAAGGCATAAATGTCCTAAAAGGAGATAGTTTAACATGAAGAATCAAAGAGAGGGCCTTAGTTACAACAAAGCTCAAGCTCAAAGGCGTTCAATTTGTACTCAGGTGAAGGGTGAAAACAATCGGGTATACAATTGAACACATTTGAGCTTTAGAGTCTTTAGACTAATTGATTTTGGGATTTTCGTGGGGGTAAGGTTGTGTGCTGCAAACACATGACCTCCACAAAAAATTATATTCGGTGGTGATGTTATGTTTGAACGCTTATTTTCTAATTGCATTAGTCTAAGATCATTATTGCAGTAGTTGAATATAATGGTAAAATGAGTGGCCAAGAAGATTGAGATGTTAATGAGGAACTTCCTATGGTCAGGGGTTGATGGTAATAAGAAGGATCATCTAATGAGCTGGAAGAAGGTGTGCATGCCGAAAACAGAGGAATTGGGTGTGGGGTAATATAGCCCTCATTCGCAAGTGATTATGGCAGTTTACCAGGGAGCCAAATGCTTTATGGCACAGTGTCATTAGAAGTATGAGATGCAACAGAACCATAGGGATTCGGAAGTTTCCAGCGAGTGTTACAGATGCTTACCCTTGGAAGTTCGTTTCACAGGTGGCTCCACACGTCTTTCCGCATGTAAAGCTGAGATCTAGGAATGGAAGGGGAGATTAGGTTCTGGGGGATGTTTGGCGGGATGTCATTTTGTTTCACCTTTGGTTCCCTCTTTTGTTTCATCTTTGTATACATCATGGTGCACCTGTAGAAGAGTTCTATTCTGTGCATGATCATTCTTGGAAGCTCCACTTAAGAAGGCCCATCCATGATTGGGAGATGGCGGAGCTAACTTATTTTCTTTCTACGCTAGAGACTTTTCCATTCTGTCCACCATTTCCAGTCTGTCCACGATTTCCAATGGAGCCAAAACCTTTACTACCTTTTGGCTTCGGAATATAATGAACTATAGCAAAATGGCTCATAAAACTGTCAACACTTCTTATTTATTGTGAAGTTGCCGATAGTCGTCGCACTTCGGATCTCGGGTCAAACGGAAACAACCTCTCTGTGAGGCTCTGTTCTCATAGGGGTAAGGCTGCGTACAACCGACCCCCCCTTACCCTGCCTAGGCGGGAGCCTCTTTGAAGGCACTGGGTTAATGTTAATATTAATGTTGATGTTAATGTTTATGTTAATGCTAGAGACTTTTCCATTCGCTGATTCTGATTCTAGGGTCTGTCTGGGAGAGTTCAGGGAGTACTGCAAGGTCTACACATGCTCCCTGGCCTCCCCTCAGTCGATTGTGATTCAAGTTACACAGTAGATGAATATACAACATTCAAGGACGCTGTGGGCTATCTGTGATGTTTTCAATCAATTGAGACACTCATGTCAACTATGCATCAATGTATAGATTTCGACACTATTCGAGACAAAAAGTTAAGTCACAGAGACAGACACCTTAGCTGAACAGGGGGTTCATGAGGAGATAGATGTTTTTTCCTGGATGTATTCTTTTTTTTCTTTTTTTCGATTACTGGAATCATGCAAGGAAAAGGAGCCAAAGCTCAATACACCGATACTACTGAAGCACAAACCACCCACAGAGCCACACCTCAATTTTTGTTTCTAAAGATAAAATATAGCAAAAACTCATTACACCATCAGGGTAACAGCTCAAAACATAGACTAATCCAACACCTAGTCGATAACAAGGAAAAACTCAAACAAGGAACAATCCAGGAAAAACAGCAAAGTAAAAACTCCACCACCTTTTCTAGCATGGACTAGAACACTATCATTGTACAGATCATATTATTTTCAGTTGTAACAGCTGGTATTCACTTGTATGGCAGAGGTATAGGGAGGGATCGAAGCGCATCCTTCATTGTAGTAGATTTCTTGGCAATTAACATGGATTAAAACACTTGTTTCCGCATGTAAAAGCTGGTATTCACCAGTATGGGAGAAGTTTAGAAGGAGGTATAGGGAGGGCTCTAAGGGCCTCCATTGTAGTAGATTTCTTGGCAATTAATTGTTTACACTAATAAAACCTAGTTTCTATGCTTTGCAAAAACTAAAATTACTTCCATTTGTTTGGTGCAACCAACAAATACAGCATCCCTCATCCAGGGGGTTCATGAGGAGATAAATATAGCATCCCTCATCCAGAAAATATGTAAATGCTTTTCGGCATAACCATCAATAATTGCATAAAAATTATTGATCATTTAACAACTCTTTTAGATTAAATCTTTTTAAAGGATATGCAATAGTAAGTAACTCACTAGCTGTAGATGACTTACCTGCAGGTTATATGGTAACAACCTTTAGCAAGTTCAACCATGTTGCTGCAGTTTGGACATTGGCGCCACTTTTGTTTTGTTGCAAGAGACTTTAATTTCATGTCTGCATTGTTTGAAGTAGACTGAAATTGTTGGTGCTCATTGCATGTCTTGAAAGAATGCCAAGGGGCTTGGCAATCAACACAGAAAAGTCCTTTGCATTTTGTACATCTCCCTGCTCCCAATTCTTCTTCTCTCACTACCCATCTCTTTATGTTTTTCTTTATCTCACTTTTGGACATCAATACTGAGCATGTAGGGAATGGGCAATAAACTTTTTCAGATGCAGGAATTGTGGCTTCCTTCACACGTTGGCTCACAATCTCCAGCAATTTTGGTTCCAAGAGTTTCTGGCAGCTATCAATGTGTATCCCAGATTTACAACCTTCATGAGGACAGTCGGGTAAGTTTCCCTCAAGCAACTTCACATGCACATGTTGTTTCATGCAAACTGAGCAGTATTGGTGCCGACAACCATCAATTGTAAACATGAGCTGAGCATCTGTATCTTCATAACATATTGAGCAAGCCACTTTTACAATCTTCGCAGAGCCACCTGCTGATCTGTTGAGCTGAGATGATATGGCATCTCTTGCAAGCTTAAAAGAAAACTTGATGTTGGTTCGAGCAACGAGCAATGGACTACAGTAAGCAAATTTTTCCTGAAGAAGATTGACTCTCTTTATGTAATTTCTCATATTGCTTTTAATAGGTTGGCGTTTACCACTAACCTGCATAGGAAGACACATCAACTATCAGAAAATTGGCACATAAATACATAATAGCTCCGTCATGTAGACTGTGGGATCAGAATTGGTATGGGACTGCAGATCAAGGTCTCCGACCATAAGTAAGTGATTAATTTCAATAGCATGAGGAGTTAGAGAGACAGAGAGAGAGGAGACTAACTAGGGTCACTTTTGAGCTTAGCGAGTGTCAATTTTAAAAGTTAAAACACTTCAATAAGCCAACCAATAAAAAGGCTTGGCAAACAAAAATGAAAGGAAAAGAAGTGCCGAAAAGTAATGACGGAATGCACTTCACGGCTATGTTGCTCGGACTCTTCATTTCTCCTCAAGTATCCGTGTCGGACATTGGACACTCCAACATGGGTATGGACACTGGACACTCCATTTTCAGCGAAAAACATGTAAAATTTTCATAAAATGGTCAAGTCCGACACGGGTATGGGTAATGGACACTCCGACTTTTAGCCGAGTCCGAGCAACATCGCTTCACGGCAGGGTGAAAAGAGGGGGGGGAACGGAAATGGTCAAAATTACCTCACAGCCAACTACTAAATTACTGCCAGAAAATCAAGTACCGGTTTATCAGTTGAAAAGCAAAACCATAATAAAGCATTGCAACGACTATCTGATAGTGGTGTCGATGCTTGTGGCCTTAAAGAGCTGAGGTCAGCTTGAGTGTCGCTGGGCTCAGCTCAACCTCCATCAGCTCGATTTGAGAGTAAACTGAAATCATCGAAGCTCAAACCCATTTTTCCCCTCTTTCGTGTTGTTTGGAGAGTGGCTTAACATATGTGCATCAGTCTTCAAAGATCCATGATTAAACTATATATTTCCATAGAAGGTTTCCAGAAGCAACCCCTCAGTGATGAGTTGAGACTTCCCTAGAGGCCTGGACCTTGCCAGTGGCGAAACTCAATTTGACAATTTTGGTGGTGTTAATGTACATTAGAACATTTAGAAAAGAAGGAACAGCTCTTCTACTATGAATTGAAGTATATATCCATTCCAGCTGCTTAGCTCACTCATAGTGATGAACTTGAGCCTCCCATGGTTATTGGAAGAGGATATAAATTAGGCTCAGCAGATTAACACTACATTACTCGTATTCAACTACAAGTCCAATTTGGGTACATCTCCACATATAAGACTCAGCCAATTGAGCATATACTAGGCCTAAAATGAAGTTTCAGATTTCCATATACATGTTAAAGTGTTTGAGACTTTGAGTATATAAAAAGGTACATCAACACAGCTACAACAAATTATTGTAGTTAATTTTATGACAAATGAATTATTTATTAATGAACGAGTTCCAAGACCATTGATTACTAATTACTTTCACATATAGATCTAAGGTTAATTAAGCTAGTCTTAAGCCAAATTCACAAGATGGAATAAAGATGATGTATATAAATGGGAAGATGGTTTCTTGATTAAAAGAATGGATCTTGGATGATAAAGATTGATAAAAGATAGGTTCTTGATTCAGAAAACTAGCTAAACCACCAAGGCTTGAAACAACTGAACTAAATTCAAGGTTTGAACCACCAAGGCTCGGGTGTACCACCAAGGCACGGAAGCACTCAAACTCACAAAGAATTTAGAGCAAACAAAGTGTTTATTAATGAATATAAGTTGTCTATATTACATTACATGCACACCTTTTATATAGGCAAATCAAAAGTAATCGTAAACCAACTAGGAAACTAATAAGAAGTAAATCTGAGCTAGGATACACTTTCCTAAACCAAATCAGATTCCACTCTCCTAAACCTATTCATAAACAAACTAACATCCTATCCTAAATTAATTAAACTAGTATACTGAAAATAAAATTAACTAAAATAATTAAAATAATCCTCGTAAGTCATGACACGTTTCCTTGGAGCCCAAGTCAATGATGTCCAATTCTGCACTGTAACTTCAAACACACTTTTGACCATGTTCCATTCTGATTCTGGAAATTCTCAAAACATAAAAGTTTTAGATCTCGATTATATCGTTTCTCAGAACTTTGAATCATGATGATATGATGTCGTATGAGTGAGTTATGGCTTAAATACTAACTACTGTCGAAAGCTGCCAAAAATGCGAGATTGTTCACAATGAATATGATCGTATAATAACAACTTTAATCCCGATCTTTTGTGCATACTTCATGTAATCATTATCACTAAAATATACTCCACGAAGGAACATAATAGAATCAAGATAGAATGTTCTCTTAATTTACCTTGAAACGCACCTTTGTTGCTTTTCAAAAGCCATGAATTAAGAGTTGGATCATTCAAATAGTTCAGGTGATATGTAACAAAGTTCGATCCTTTCTCTCCTTCATCAAAAGATTTTGTAAACTTGCACTTAGAGGGTCAATATTGCTCAGCTAATTTGAAGTTTTGGAAACAAGAACCACCTAAGTGTTACAAACCAATTCCACTGACCACAAAAACAATAGTCTATGTCTCTGTTATTGTAGTTTGATTCTAACTTCATCTCGATTGAATCCATCCTTTTCGTTTGCCTAACAGAAATATGTCCTTTGTTTCTGTTGACTTATAATAATTCATCAAGGAGTAAGATAAGCCATTATCAGAAATGAATGCACATGGAAAAAAGAGGAACTTATGTTACAGAGTATATGGATAGTCCAAAGTCCGGACAAGAGTTCTTTAAGGTAGGAGACTGCAGTAAGAATTGAACTCAAATGGAATGAAGCCTAAGATAGAAAGATAACAAGTCACACGATTTTTTTCTTGGTTCAGCTAACTAAGGCTAGAGAATCAAACTACAATATTGAATATGATGTAAAGCTGTAGATGTCACTTGAGTACTAATTTTCAGAACTATGAAAATGGAGAGTTTAGCCTCATAGAATTAATAATGACATCACCTCAATATCTTGTAAGACAAGTATCCAATGTTGCAAAAAAGAAATGCTCACTTTCAAATGTGGTCTCTTTTTCATATTTTCCTTTTGGGTGTGTATCGTTTGAAACTTATACATGTGAAAAAGAGATGATAATGGCATTCAGAATACGCCAGGCTCTCTTTTTTTTTTTTTTTGAACGGTCAGAATATGCCAGTTGATTTCATGCAATGATTACAACTTCTTTTTTTTTATAATAAAAAAGTATATGAAGTATATGAATCAGCAAACAAAGTACAAGGACAAGAGGTCCTCCACAAAAACTAAATCAAATTAGCCCAATGTCAGAAATGGAGTAATTCTTAAACATCCCAGCCGCCCTAGACCATTAAGAGGCTAAATAGGTCACCTTTGTTGTCTCATGTCATTGGTATTTATGCTCCCCAAAGCCAATGTTCAGCCAAAAGCCCGTACCTTAAGTGGCACCTTGGCCTTCAATAAATATTGGCAATAGGAAACCCAGGGAACTGTACAGGGTTATGAGGCACTTAAGAACAGACTTACAAGAAAATACTCCGTAGAACCTCCCATCCACACCCTCACATCCTCGCTGTCAGAAAACTAAACAGACTTCAGCACACGAAGCAGAGATATAAGCTCCCATACTTCCAAATTATGAAGAGAACGCCGAAATGAAGATTGGGACTGCATAATTTTCTATACAACTTGATTTTACTTGATAAGGACATAAGCTTTCTGGACATGTCATTTAGGGCTTGTTTAATTGGGAGTAATAGTGATTACATTGTAATACCCATTTTCAAGAGTAAAAGTGGGGTAGAAAGGAAGGATGGGAGATTGATTAGATCTTCCCTTGCAATCATAATTGTTTTCCCTTATATCTCATCTCCTCATCATTTTCCCATGTAAAGATGATTACATTGAGCAATGTAATCAACCACCATTTTCTCTTCTCTCATCTCCTTCCCACCTCTATCTCTCCTCACAAAATTGATTACATTACATTACCACCAAGTAAACGCCACCTTAGCCTTCAGGTAACAGTAGCTCCTTCTTAACCACGTTATTCATGGGATTAGGGACTTGTTGGAGGGGTGGGGAGAGGAGAGGAGGCATAGACCCATAGTAACTCCCCTAAGGCCATTGATATCCATTGAACTACAACTCCACAAGCTCATTTTCATGAAGTTTGCACAGAGCTTCCATTTCTTGCTCTTCCAGAACTATCATTACATATTAGCATGGGTTATTATTCAGTGGTACTATTGTTTCCTAGATCATTAAAATGCCCGTGACTACAACGACAGGAAAGGAAAGTATCCAGACACACACACACACACATATAAGAGGAAGTTACAGTTATGAGTAGTGCTGTTGGAAACTTAAGTAGCATGAACTTTGAGTTAACTAAGAATTAATTATAATATTATGACCTGCAGGCTGCACATCCATATGCTTATAAGCTAGTAAAATATTTAAAAATCATAAATAAACAAATAAAATCCTCTGTTTCACTATCAAACCCAGCTCACTATCATTATCTTAAAAAATCAGCCTGAAAAATTTTTAGACAAGATCATGTTCTTAGCTCCTCTCGTGTGGCTCTTAGCATAGCAAGGCTTAGAAATTAAATAATACAAAATCAACCCTGACAGACATTACCAGGTTTACCTGCTCTTTGAAAACAAACAATTAACTCTGAGCTGAATCTTTCAACTACCACGCAATTGGACACATATACTAAAGCATATATACTATGTTATTAAAAAGTGATATGATAAGATCCTAAAAGACTGAAAATTAGTAACTGGTTAAAAAAACTCACATATTGGAAGAGCATAAAGTCATCACAATGGTAGAAAACATTCTTCAAATCCAAAGCCAAAGCAGCATTAAGCCCTTCAATTAAAGCTTCAATCTCAACCATTTCCCTACTCATTTCTCTCTCATCCAACAATGGCTTAGACAACTCAAATATCACATTATCCCTGTAATCACAAATTGCAATCCCAATCGCCCCCAACTTCTTCAAATTACTATTCTTTTGCTTTTTAGGAAAAACCCACTTCTTCAAACTATCAACAGTACCCTGATCATCCACAATTCCCTTAAAATACAATCTAAAACACTCATTACCCAACAACTGATCACTTGAAGAACAACCCACCTCAAAGGGTTTATTAAAATTAGCCCCATTAACTTGCCAATCATGATCAGGAATTTGTTGAATCTCTGAAGCAAATTTCTGATCATACAATCTAACACTTAAATCTTCTTTAACTCTCCTTGTTTCAGCCAGGCATAATTCAAAATCTCTTCTTTCTTGTTCATACCTCTGAATTTCATTCACCAATATGTCAAAAACATGACCTGAAACTTCTTCTTGTTCATTTTGTTCTGTGACTGGTCTTGATGATGATGAGGCTGTCATGGCTTCTTGCATTTGGAGTTTGAAGGCCAATTCCATGTCAGAATTTATTGCTTTTTCCACCATTGTTGTGCCCTTGTTGTGTTTTTGGGTACATGATTTCAAAAGCCATGGCTTTAAGCCAGGTAAAATGGGTGCTAGTAGGTGTAGAGGCCTTGCCCAAATTGCAAACATTCTAATTTTATAATAATGTGAAGAAGGTTTTACGTGGGTGTATGTGATTTGATTGTGAACTGTTTTGAGCTCCACTCCTCATTTATATGGCGGCAATCGGCATTAGTTCCTTGGATGCTTCTTTTATTGGGAAGTAATGCCCTCAGTTGAGTTTCTATATTTTCTCCAAGTGTTAATTGTCACCTAATCCTAGGTGATCAGGTGACAATTAGACCTGTGACCTCACTCGTAAACCCGATCCTATGCGACCTTCTTTTTTTAGAGTTCTGACAAAGTTTTTCCGACCCAAAATCTGTTTTGATTCTAGCCTATTAAACCCGATAATTCTAGGGTTAAATTCGACCCATTCATGAGTCGACCCGTTTGACGCAAAATTTGAATTTATCTTATATAATGAATAAAAAAGATAGAGGGAATTAGAGCTGGGAAAACCCGACTTGGCCCGAGATTCTGATCCGATCCGCCCGATATCAGATCCGTCCGATACCCGAAAATGTATCAATTATCATTATCTGAAACCAACCCGGTCCGACCTGATCCAACTAGACCTGGCAAAGCTGACCCGACCCGAAATATATCTGACCCAAAATACTGAACCCAATACCCGATTTTGAACCGAATAGTAAACCCAAAGGTGAACCGAAACCCGAAGTCAATCCGACCCAAACCTAACCCAACTCGAAACTGATCTTCTCCGAATGACGCAAAGTTAACCGATCTGAATGCGACCCGAAAAATAATGATCCAAACTCGAACCGAATCCGAACCAAACCCGAAAGATTGCAAGCCTAAAAACTTCACTTTTGCTCATTTGTGCCCTTAAGATAGTATCATAAGAATATTTAACTCTTTAAAGTCCACTTTTTGAGACTTAGAAACATCTTTCTATTATTTTCGAAAGGGAAACAATACACAAATCATTATATCTCATGGTTATAAGACTTATAATAATATAAACCCGACTTGAATCCGAACCCGAAAAGAACCGGAAACCCAAATCCGTACCTGACCCGAATATATTTGACCAATAATCGAACCGAACCCAAAGCATCTTGAACAACTCGAAACCAAACCCGAATCGATGTAAACCGAATCGGAACCAGTCCCATACAAGCTTACCCGAAAATGATCCGAACCGAACCCGATCTGAATGACCCGTTTGCCAGGTCTAGATCCAACCCAACACCCGAGAATACCCATTCTTCGAATTGAGCCGAAACCGATAACACAAGACCCGAAGTTACCCAAAACCGAAATGAACCCGAATAGACTCTACCCGAAATCCGAGTATATCAAATTTATAATGACATAATACTTCAAATGATTGAAAAAAACCCTAAATAAATATACATTTAGTCCTTGTTATTGAAACTTTTCAAATAAATTTGAGTTTTTCATATGTTATTCGACTTTATATGCTCTGAAATATGAATTAAACTTGACTTGAAATGACCCGAAAACCGAACTAACCCGAATCCGACTTAACCGAAATCCGAACTAACCCGATCTGACTTGACCCGTAACCCGATACCAGCATAAACCCGAATCAATTCGACTTGACCCAACCCGATCCGATCACTCTTTTGACCCGATATAACTCGAACCCGTAATGACCCAAAATCGAAAGGACCCGATTCGACCGATTGCCACCTCTAGAAGAAATGCCTTTCGACAAGTGAGACACTTTTCAAATATATTTAACAATTGTTATCCATTATTTTCCCTTATTGGTTGTCATTGTAACAATTTGAGATGACTTATATTCACCCCTAATCAGCATTTCGCTAATTGATTTCTCGTTTAGGATACTTAGGCTCCATTTGATTCACATGGATAAAACTGATCTAAACTGAACTGAACTGAACTGAAATGAATTGAACTAAACTAAACTGAATTGGTTTTTTTTAACTTGACAATTAACCATTTAAAATCCGTCCCAACATAGTCAATATTGGACTCATTTGAAAGTATGCTTTGAGATCTTTCCAATGACATAGTTATCATCATGAAATTATTTCGCAATAAAAAGTTATATGAGTGATAAAGTTACACATGAACTGAACTGGAATGAAATGGACTGAAATGAACTGAATTTAAGTGAAATTAAGTTGAATCAAACAGAGCCTTTTTTTTTTGAGGGGAAAAACAAATTCATTCATAATAAAAAGTCATACGGCATCTACAAACGAAATCCAAATCAACAAGGTGCAATTCTAAAACATTAGATAACATTCGAATAATAAAGCTACTTAGCATGGTAGATTCGACGATTTCGAACGATCTCGGCCTTTCAATCGTTGTTTTCCTTATTACACCCTTTTCGCGGAGGAGCCTGTCGCCATAACTTTATTGAATGTACAAATCTGACTTCGTAGAAAGCTTCTTGAAGAAAAAGATCTGCAGTATTGCCATACGAATAACGAAACAAAAAACAAACAGTACTCTCAGAAAAGGAGAGACAATCATACCCAAAAACAGGGACAAACTAACTCTCACGAAGGAGAGACTGATTTTATTCCAAACAACGGAACTAAGAAACTAAACAAGACGAAGAAACTAAAAGGATTGGGGCTTACCATCAGCGATTCACTGATGGCAGCTCCTAGATCACAAAAGTAGGGTTAGTATTTTTTTTTCCAAATTCGGACAAGGCTTTACCATGTTTTGTGTACAGAGAGGGTAATCAAACAGAGCCTTAATGCTTTTTATATATGTGCAAAGCGTAAAGAAAATATTATATTCATTGTCCATAGAAGTTAAAATAATGTAAAACTTTGCTTAGTCTTTCATATTTGAACAAAATATTGGTTAAAAAATTAATGGAGAAAAAAAATATTAAATGGCGTTACTGACCCGCTGTGTCGACCCGAACCCTAAGATTTTGGGTTAGGGTCAAACATTTCTCAATCCGTATTCGGAAATGACCCGATCTGAAAATGACTCTAACCCGTTGTAACAGAACCCGAACCCAAACCCAACCCGCCCGACTTGTTAAACAAGCCTAGGTGACATCAATAATTTCTGAGCATTAATTTGACTCTTTCTTTTGTTAATTCTTTCCTTTTTTCGGTTCTCCTTGGCAGTTACGATGTTTAAGAAGAAGAAAACCTAATTAGATTACACCGCTATGAATACGTATACGGATACGAAAAATGTTGAAAAAAGGATATGAGATACATAAACCCTGATTAAAAAAAGAAAGGAATGTACAATAAAATCATTAGTTGATTAAACACAAATCTAAATTGAAGACGTCATAATAAACTCTAAAAGTGGGTTAATAATGATAATTGAGATCAAAATTTGACATACAACTACTTAGGCTTCATATACTCATCAACTTATTTTCAATTTAGTTCTATGGGAACTTATAACTCAACTAATTTTTTATTCCGAAATAATTTTATGTTATAACATGTACATCTAGATAAGCTTGTTTAGCTAAAGAGTGTGCAGTACAATTTAGATCATGCGGAATATAACTAAAATGACAACAAGTAAAATCAGCAGCTAAGGAGTTAATATTAAGGATCCTCTTTTTTATCCTAAAAGAACCCCGATTGACCTAATATTGAGTGAGACACCCGCGACATATTGGTATATTTTTTAACTCCGACGACATTAGGATATATTTAATGAATGCTTTTGGCAATTGGACCCATTTATTTGAGTTTCAAGGTATTTCCGATCGGTTGTCATATTTTTCCTATTTACCTATTTTATTTTTCATTTCTTTCTTTTTCTTAATCATTTTCCTATTTTTCACATTTTCTACATTTATCCTATAACTCCCTTATAACTACCTCCCAGTACACAAAATTAGGGTTTTGAAAAATGGGGGGAGGCAAATTAATGGGAGCACGAATTTGAAGGGAATTTGGGTGAAATTTGTTCAAACCATCAAAAATCAATGTCGTAGATCACAAACCCAGAAGATTTACACTAATGGCGTCTGGGAATCGTAGCACTTTCCATGGAAGCAGCAGCAACAACATGAGGGTAAGTAATTATTTAATTCTTCTCAATTTATTTGAAATTCTTGTCCTAATTGGGTTGTAAATTATGTTAGGGGACTGCTGGATATGGTTTGAACAAATTATCATGTATAAGAAAATGGAATGAAGATGCAAAAAGGGAGAGGTTGGAAAATTGTGATTGTGGAGTTGCATATGAGTACTTGACATCCATGATTGATGACGATTCTGCAAGGAGATTCATGAGATTTAGTAAGAAGTATAGGAAGGATTGTGGCAAGTGGAAGTAGTTTGATCCCCCTGTGTGCCCAATAGCAGCTAAGTTTGTCCCTTTACTTAGGGATGAACTGATCAAAGTGAAGAATGTAGTGGATGTTCAAGACTCAATCATTCCAACTTATGAATCTGAAATTAGAAGATCATCTGACAAAATAGAGCAGCTTGAAGAGGAATTGTCCAAGGCTAAAACTGTGCTTGCAACTGTGACAGAGGAGTTGGGGAAAAGACAACTAATAATGGTGAAGGTGTTGGGGGAAAATTCAGTTTCATTATTGGACTTATTGTTGTATTTGCTGGTTTGTATGTCATGGGATGGTTTTAGGCTGTTTAGGTGCTGGTTTTAGATTGTTAGAGATGTGATTCGAGTACATTTTGTATGTTGAGCAACATGCCAAAGTAGGTGGCATGGTCATTGTACCTGGAACCTATTTGCAATGAATCAAACAATATTTTGGGTCAAATATTGATCAACTGACACATTCAGCTGATGTCAAAAAATTGCATTTATTCATTGATCAAGTCCTACATTCTGTCAAAATGTTACAATTAAACCAAACCAAAATATTATAATCAAATCCAACTAAACCAATACCACAATGTTAAAGCCACAATCTAAAACAACAAAAACACCATGTTCCTTCATATATTAGTAGCAGCTCCACCAGCAGTAGTAGTAGCTACACCACTAGTACCAGCTCCATTTTGGCTAGGTTATCTACCCCTAATCACAATTGCAGGTGCATTGGGTGGCCTGAATACCATTTCACCATGGTTTCCATGAAACACACCAACTCCCTGCACCCCACCAGTTCTTCCTCCTCTCCTTCCTCCTCCTCTCCTTCCTCCTGTACCCCTGCCTGCTCCTGCACCATTGCCTGAAGAAGCTGTGATTGTCTCTAACCAGGGTCTGTCTTGATTTGATACATTTTCAGTGTTAGTCCCTCTACCTTTATGTTGCCTAGCTTGTGCCACAATTGCACTATGAGTAGGTGCATTCTCAGCCAATAATTGATCAAGACTCTTGCCCACTCTATTCTCGCTTCCTTTAGGCCTTCCTCTCTTCTTAGCACCAGGAGCTTGTGGTCTTATGGATGGTTCTGCAGTCTGCAAAAATAATAATCATTTAGGGTAGAAAACAGCTGCATAAAAGTGTAAAAATGCACGGAAGAAGGAATTAAGGTCTTACTTGAGTAGGGGTTGCAGTTAACTTCTTTTTAGTATGCTCTGTGGAACCACATAAGCTGCAATGGATCGGTAAGCCAATTCTACAATACTTTCCATTTTTTTTAGATGGTTCATTGGGGTCTTTTCTCCTGGCAGTTTTCCTTCTACCTCTTTTGGCTTTAACAATGTCTAGTGGAAGGACCATGTTCTCCCCTTCATTGTCCCAAAATGTTCTACCTGGAACCGGTTGTAATAGACTAGAGTATGTTTTCTCATATGTCTTCATTTTGTACCACTTTTGCCAAGTAATCTTCATGCCTAAGATTCATATATAAAATTGCACTAATGGCATGATGACATGATATACCAGTCATGTCCAATACCCTACATGAGCAAGTCTTATCTTCCAAATTAACAGCATTAGAAATTCCTCTATGTAAAACCTCAAAACCATGCTGATTATCCTCACCATTCCATTTGCACTCACATTGACACTGCTCATTATAAGCTTCCTCAAGTTTCTGGCTAATCCTAGGGCAATTTTTGAAACAAATTTGTAAACCAAAGCCTTTTTCTTTCTCATTATTTCCATTAAAGGCATTCTAATGTCTTCTAGCATAATCACAATTGGCTTATATCTAGCTAGAAGGATGAAGGAGTTGAAAGTCTCAGCCATATTGTTATCCACACAATCACAATAGCTATGGATTTTGAAGTGGGACTCACAAAATGTGTGTGGATCTCTAGCCATGAAGTCTTTATAAGCTTTCTCAGACATTTGCCTCAACTCTGCAACTTCTAATGAAAACTCACCCATTGAGGTTGCCTTAACACACCTCCATAACTGAATCTCCAAGTCCCTCCCCTTGTGTATTTTTGTCCGGTTAGTGAAGATATGCCTAGCACACTGCATGTGCTCACATTCTTCCCAAACAGTGTGAATTGAAGGCACCAGTCCCTGCATATACAACTTCAAGTCAAAACAATCAAAACATTTTGTATAAAATTAGTGTACAATTGATAAAAAGAATGCTCTTACTTTTTATTGATCAGATATTACAGTTCATCCCTTTCCATCTCCCATTTTCAAATCCTCACTAACCAGTGTAAAGAACCATTCCCAGGAGCTTTTAGTTTCTACTTCTATAATTGCCCAAGCTACTGGAAACATGTGGTTGTTCCGTCTCTCCCTACTGCACAAAGCAAATGCCCCCCACGAGCATGCTTCAAAAAACACTCATCCACACCTATAATAGGCCTACAAGTATCCATGAAACTCTTTTTCAAAGCATGAAAACAGACATAAAACCTTTTAAATGTGGCTGGTTGTCCAGCTTCCCCTTCCACTATCTTCAGCACACATGTGGTGCCTGGATGTGATTTGACTTATTCATGCAGATAAGGCTTCAGTATCCCATATTGTTTTTTCATCAGATTCTCCACAGATTTCAATGCCTTTTTCTTTCCTCTTTGACACATCCTAATGTCCACTACAACTTCATATTTGCTCTTCATGTCATTCTTTACTTCCATTGGTTTCATCGTTGGATCTCTCAAAATCTTATCTAAGTATTCACCTGCAAGCTAATTTTCAGTAACTAGCCTGTTCTTAAATGTCCTCACACAACTATGAACTGGCTGAAATGTCTTGATTTGCCAACTTCTAGGATCCTCCAAATCAGGTCCTGCTATAAATTCCCAATAACACCTAGAACAAGCAATGTGAAGTCTGCCCTTTCATTCTTCTTATACACCAGATCCTTATGATTTTGAATGTTGTACAAGAAAATAGCTTCTTTTAAGACCTTCCTACTTGAAAACTTCAATCCCTCCTGAAAATGAACAACCTTCATTTCATTTTTCTCATTGAAGGTAGGATACTTCACCTTTGCTTTCTTTTTTCTGTACTCCACCCTTTCTCCTTCACCATTCTCTTCACCATTCTCTTCATCATTCTCAGAGTCACAAGGGCCCTCATCATCATTGTCTCTCTGATCAGTTTCATATCCCCCTTCATATGTGGTCCAATAGGATGGCCACTCTGTATAAACAGACATATCCCTCAAATTCAAGTCCTCAAAGCTTTGGTTTAAGCCTGCATTTTCTGCTCCAGGGCCTTGTGTATATCTTGCATCATTCTCTTCTGCATTTTGTTGACTCATAAACAAAAATATTGCAACAGATGGCCCCATCCTATTCCTTTGAGCTTTCCTAATGGCCAAATTCCTTCTTCTAATTTGTAAGAGCTCCTCATCATCATATTCCAGCTCAACATCCATTATGTCATCATCTTGGAAAGATTTCTCAGATGCATCACCATCTCCATCATAATCTTCATCATCATTCACCTCATCCCCTTCTTCATCCACCTCATAATTTGCCAGATCATCAACATCATGCACTTGTGGTGTTGTGGCAACAGGAGCTTTACCCTTTCTCTTATCCCTAGTCAAACCCTCTTCCTCCTTATCAGCAAGCAAATCCCTAGGGTCCATTTTCTATGGGGGATCATCTGCCTCATCATCATCATCAAAGGAACTGCTAGAGTTATCATCTTCAACAGTGAAAGGAGGAGGATCAATAGGCTCCGAACTATGAGGTTCAACATGCTCTCAACTGTGGGGAACATTAGCTTTTTCAAATCTTAGGCTCTTCCTAGTACCAAGACGTGAGCAGGGGTGAGAACTAGAAGGAGGAGAAACAGGCTGAGAGGGAGGGGGGACATCTTTAAGTTGGGAAACTGTTACAATAAGAGGATCATCTTCTTTGAAAGGTATTGTGAAGTCTTCATTTGCAGCAGAATGAGGCTTTCTCTTTCGGGTTATTTCCTTTCCAAATTTGTGGGTTGTTCAGACACAGGGGGTGGGATGTGGTCATCTGTGGGATGCTTAGCCAGAAGGGACGTGCTCTGGTTATTTGTGGCTTGTTCAGTCACAGGGAATGGGTCTTGGTCATTTCTGGGCTGTGAATTCAAACTCAGAATGTCACTCTTCAACACCTCAGACATATTAAGCAATTCAGGTTCATCAACTGTGTGAAGTGTATAAATGTCAATGTAATTGTTCTTAAATGCATGACCTAGCATCTCCTCAAAACTCTCATCATCTGCAATCAGTTTTAACCCTCCATTACTCATTCCAAGTCCTGAAATTTTATACCACAAACTACTGTAACTCGGGTACCCAAAACTACTTAACTCCTTCTAGTAAATTCACACTTTGCAATCATAATTGTGTCTACCCCCCCCCCCCCCCCCCCTCCTACATATCTATCAACTTGGCCATTTGGAAAATCCCCTCCATTACAAAACTTAACTAATACCAAATCCCATGGGGAACAACTCATCTACATTATATATCAAAATTCTTACTTTAGGGCATTAATAATTTATACTGATTTTCACTCAAAGCATGAAACTTTTATAAAGTCAGGCAACTATCAATAATTAAATACAAAATTATACCACTAACATACTAAAATAATCATTAACTAATTAAATACAAATTTATACCACTAACATACTAAAATAATCATCAAATTAACCTACTTTACCTATTAAATTCAACAACTTGGACTAAACAACTCAATTTGCACTAAATAGAAGTCAATGTCAACTAAATTTGCACTAAACAATTCAATGTCAATCAAAAGCTTGCAACTTTCGCCAAATTTTACACCTCCACAACGACATTAAACATAAAATTAATAATTTTAGTTTTCTAAATCAATTATTTACCCAAAACACCCTAATTACATATATAAACGAAGGCTAACAAAATTTGCAATTACCCACAACATGCAACTAAACTCAATGAATCATCTTTTATACAAGTAAGTTAGAGTTTAAGGAGAGAGAATTGAAGTACCTTTGTCAGCCAATATCATAAATCGAATCTTCCAGCCTTACTCAACGAATCTTTGACGTAAGAAACTCTCTTTTGTAGACCTCAGTAGCAGTTCTTCTTTCTTGCATATGGCAGAATTGAGAGAGAGATACCAGTGGCTTACTAACGTTTGCCCGTGAAAATAAAAGAGGGGGTTGGGTAATAATTGGAGAAATGAATGAGGGATGGGGGGAAAATACTAAAATGATTTAACAAAAAGAAGAAAAAAAATAATAGTTAGGAAAATAGTAAATAACATGGATCTATCGAAGATTCGCACTTAATTTGAAATAATGGGTCTAATTGCCAAAAACAGTCATTAAATATACCGTAACATCGCCTGAGTTAAAAAATATACCAATTTGTAGCGGGTGTCTCACTAAATATACCAATTTGGTCAATCGGGGAACAGAAGAGTCATTTACCGCATCAACCAAGTTTTTAGCATCTGAGAGAATTTTGATGCATCTAGTATTGTTAGATTTTTCCATTGTCAGTGCCGCAATAATTCCTTGAGCTTCATAGATTTTTGCTGCATTTGAGAGGCATTTATCTGCACCTTTACTAGATATAATCCCAGAATTTTCTTCAGCAGCAACCCAGCCAAAAGCCCCCCACAATGATCCTTTCTTCCAAGCTCCATCTGTATAAACCATAGTATACAAAAGTGGACAACTATCCGTATTAACCCTGTCATCATCATCTTCTTCTTTATGATTCTGGTGCTTAATAACATTTATCAAGTTCTGCTGTTTACAATAAGAAGCTAGTACCACATCATCAAACAAAATTATTGATAAGTTTTATAGCATCATCAATAGATAGAGTGATGAACATTGCGAAAAACTGCATCGTTCCTAATCAGCCATAAAGCACAGAGATTCGTGATGAAATACAAATAGGGAATTCATCATCAGACTTTTTGAGAAGAAATGTGATCTAACTATCAACCCATTGAGATATAGGAATGCACCAGCTACTAGAAACCATTATACCCAGGCGACTGATAGCCCATACTCGATTAGCAAAGTCCAATCTCTAAAAATGTCATTGTAAATATTGCAATGCATACTTTCAAATGAATCCAAAATTGAATATATTTGGACGAGTTTTAAATGGTTATAGGTCAAACTGAAAAAATCCATTCAGTTCAAATACGTTCAGTTCATTGATTTTCAAGTGAAAAGAGTGAACCTAAATTGAAGATCAAAAGGTGGTAAGTCTTAGACCAAAGAAAATCTTAAATAATGGCCGAAAAGAGAAGGTATAGTGTTTAAAAAAGAGCTTTTGGTAAATTGAGCAAAACACGATTAGGGTAAAGGTCAGAGCCAAGCCTCAGAAAATATGCTAAAAGAACACCTCAAAACAATATAGCATGAATGAAATGGGATGATCCCATAAGTATCCTAGAACTATCCAACAAGCCCCTTACCTATCTTGGTGTCTTCGTTGTGGTTAACCATCGTGATGTTGTTTTTTAAGTGTTGATTATGGCTAGGGTTGCTAAATGTTTCCAAGGGTGGAACGGTGTACTGTGCACTTTTTGGTGGAAGGATTACAATTCTTCACTCTTGATTGACTAGCAGTCCTCTTTAATCTTTACTATCTTTTACTTTTTAGGATTTCGGTTAATGTGACTAATATTATTGTGCATATTCATTTTGTAAATTCTGGCCTATATTTTACATATTTGTCCATACCCAATTTGTAAATCTTGGATCCGCCACTGTCTGCCCCGAGGAAGTAAAAGCTGCAACTCGTAGACATCCAATATATCATCAAGGAGATATATAGTTGTCCTGTCGGGCCACCCAACACTTCCTCACCCATGACTCACCGACTCTTATTGGTGAAAAGATTACGATTAATGTGTCGGTCATACGACGGACGGGGATGTTGTTGTGACCTCGCAGGATCCAAAAGCCTCTAACCCACATTATGCATCTGTTTGCTTGCTTGTTGTTCATGTGTTGCTGTAATGCCCGTTTGATCGCATGTTTGCCTGTAACTATGTCATTGTGATGCTTGCCTGAATGCATGAATGTCGTGACTATGTGCCAACATGCACCTACGTGTTAGGAGTTATTTCTTTTATTTTTAGGTAGTTTCTAGATGCCAAAAAATAGTAAGATCAATTTTCAATGACCGCTCGTTTCCCGATGATATAATTTTATACAACGTCGAAGTCATGGACAAAAAAGTATGGGGAATTTATAGAAAGAAAAAAAAAAGGTTGAAAAAGAGTCTAGCCTTTTCTTTTACTTGTTTTCCCTCTTCCCCCTCCGTTTCCTTTTTTTATTACGGCCGGAAAAAAAAAAGCGTGATACAAAAGAAAAATCAAGTGAAATAAAAAATGGCCGGCGTTTATTTATTTTTTTGTTTTTCTTTTTTAATAAATAAAAAATCTGGTTCTGTCATTCTCTTTCTTGTTTTTTTCCTCATCCATCAACTTTATTTATTTTTTTTTTCGGGTATTTAGACTAGGTTTTTATTTACTTCTTTTCAATTTCATTGCATTATACATTTTAGACGCTCCATGCTAGAATTTATAACTAGTGTTCGTACATGCATATTCGTCATTTTCCATCTGCATTTGTACATCTGTCTAGGTATTGCATTTGTCTATGCCTCCATCTGTTCACTATGCTTCATGTACTATAAGTCTAGACAAGTCGTTCACAAGTCCTCTAGGGCCATTCTGCCAATATTCATTGTCATACACGTCAAGGCCAGCCCTTCATGCATGCCATCATTATTGTAGTATTGTCAAAATCATGCATCCGAGTTCATATAGGTGTCCATAGGTTCATTCACCTTAGGGGCTATCGAGGGTATTCTAAAAATCATGATTCATGGCCCTTCGAGTTCCTTTATTCGGAGTCCTTCTAAGTTTAGACTTGTGTTCAGTGTCGGGGGCTCGAGGAAGAATTACGGTAACAAGAGTTGGGCTAGATCATCCGGCAGATTGCATCGGTTGACGTGCAACCTACATCCAAGACACCACCACATTACAAAAGGCCATCACCTCATACTCCATCACCTCCAAAGCTCACTACCACTCAAGACCTTCCACACCTCACCAGTCACACCCCCAGACTTCGCATGGTCAAGAACACTAAGGAGATTCTTCAGGAACTGATCTAGCACTATAACAAAAATCACCTACGACAGCACCCCTACGACAGCACCCCTACGATAACGTTTCCGTGTTGGCTGCTGTCGTAGGGCAAAACTAAATGAAAATAAAATGAAAAATAATATTAAAGATACATACGACAACGGTCGATGTCGAACCGCTGTCGTATGACGCTATAGTCAGCGGTTCTTGAGCAAACGCTGTCGTTTGTGCCTTCTAACATCGACTCTTGACAGAATGTTGTCGTTGTGCCACAGCTTTGAACAATGGAATGGTCATTCCTTTTCTCTTTACGATACTACTGCTTCTCCCCATCTCTATCTCCTCATCTCTCTCACGCACTCACGAACTACCACCACCACCAATTTTCTCCATTTTCACTCTCTCATCCGCAATTCGCCACTTCCAAACCCATCCCCTAACAACTTTGAGTTGAAGGTGTGTATTGGTGGTCGATTGAAGTTGTAAACTCGAAAAACTGGAATTGGGCGAGTTGGGTTTTTGCGAAATTCTAGATTTATTTTAAGATCTGATGCTTTGGTGCCAAACCGTCCTCCCTCACCACTTATATTTCTCCTCCTCCATAGTTTTCGCTACTCAGGTAAGGGTTTCATGGCTGACGCTCGAAAAAGATTCATCTAACGCACGAAAAGGATTCATCTATTGCTTAACAATGGCTGAAACCCTAATTTTTTGATTTATGGGAACATTATTTTTTGTCCAAATATTTTGTTGCAAAGTTATAGATCGAACGTTTTGTGGATTAGATTGAAAATCCGGGTTAATTAGCTCAAAAATTGAAGTTTTGTTTCTGAACTGTAAATTTTGAGTTCGTTATTTGTGAATTGTAAACACCTCTCCTTTGTCTCCCTTTCTGTTTCGACTTGTGTTTTTTTTTTGGCTTATTTATGTGATTTGAATTTGATTGTTTTTCTGCTCTAGTTTATTGGAATTTTTTAATAAAAAACGATTCAGAATCTTTGAGCTTCTTTGTTTTGGTGTAGTTTTGGGTTTGATGATGCTGAAAATTAATGTATTAGGATTGGTACAAAGTGTTCAGGTCAGACCAGTTTTCCAATGAATTAAGATTCAGGCTTTTTTTCCTGGCTTGCGACATACTACCTATGCTGCTTAAGTGATTCATGAGTTTGCTTTGTAATTTTAGAACTCTTTGTTTGTTTCAAAGATGCTTGCATCAATAGAGTTGCCCTAATAATGATATTGTAGTATGCTTAAATGCGAACTATGGGTTCAGAAATTAGAACTATGGGAATTGGTAACTGATGTATGTACTATGGTCTGTTAGAGTAGCTCAGTTTAGTTTGGAACAAGTTCTGAGAAAAGGGTGGGTGGGTGTCATGACCTCTTTTTGCTGTAATCCCTACGATTCTAGTTCTAAGACATCTCTGAAACAGTTTTCATGCTGATATGACCTCATATTGATCTCCTTCTTTGCTTATTGCAGCGCCTCCCAAGTAAAATCATTGACAATTGGTGAGTTCGCTGTATTTATGGTCTAAATCAGCAAAGGAGCGCGGGTTGTATCCTATCCTTGCAGGTTCTCTCAAGTATTCATTATGATAGTCATTTTTGGAATAACAGAAGTTTCCTAATGAGCTTCCTTGAGGCATGTATCCATCTCCACATTATTTTATTTATACAATCATTTATTAACAGTTATTGATATATTTTAGTCTGATTTCAATCTCTTAGTCCATGCTCTCTACGGATTGAACTTGTTACTTTGAATTGAACATGGTCAATTGTGTTTCATAACTGGATTTCTCGCCTCCTTATGCAGGGATGCTTGGAATAAGTGACCCTGGAACAGAATTGGTAATTTGATGCATCCTTCTATTTTCATTTATGAACTATAAGCCGACTCTCACATGCTCGATAAGAATTCTCATAAATCTGTTGATATGAGAGCACACTTTTCATATTTACTTCAATATATATTAATCCACATTAAGATGTGAACTTTATGTATAATGTGTTGTTGTTACAGGGATGGAAAGTGTTTGTGTATATCAAGCGGGTTGCAGTTAGGAGCAAGTTGGGTTTTATATTTTGTTTGAGAGGAGAGTTTTTATGCATAGTAGTCATGAAAAGTGACTCGATCTTGAAGCAATAGTCAGTTAAGTGCTTGAGCAGACTAGAGAAGTGAGATAGACTATAGAGTGGTCAAGACTGTGATGTGATCGTGGTCTGTAAAACCTCAAATCAGAACTGATTTCCCTAATCCTTTATTTGTTCGTAGATTTGAGTCTTTAGTTAGTGCTATACATATTGTGGTTGGTGTATCTCAGGTGAAAGCGATGGCTCCTGAGTGATTTTATCAATGTTTTTTCTAGCTTCGAATTTGAAACATATGGTGTTATGATGACATGAAAGAAGCAACTCCTAATTTGAACTTAGAAGATAATGTTATGTTTGTTTCCAGGTTTCAAACGCGTGCGAAATGTTGAAGTGGAGGCACAAAGGCATTGATATACTATTGAATGAAGTGGAATGTTGTTTATATCTGAGCATACACTTCATATGGAGCATGATGAAGTCTGAGCGAGTTGGTGTAAATTATGATAAGCCTAGTTTTCAGTGCACTTAGTTTAATGTTTAATTTTTGATCGACTCTTAAAACTTTCATTGTATGTGGAGTTAGTAAATGTGTCACAATGATTGTTATAAAAATGAGGTTGTTAATTACCATTGTCTTTTATTTTATTTAGACCATTAAATTTGATTTACCATCTTTGGCGCAAAGATGAATCGTATCTTATACGTCGATGTTCAATCAAAGGCTAAACCAGGAGAGACAAGCAAGCGAAAAAAAAGAAGAAGTCAACTCTAGGATAGCGGTCGGTCAACAACCGCTGTCGTAAGTGACCTAAGATAGCGGTTGGTCAACGACAACTGTCATATGTTAAAGCTAAGTCAAGAGTCAATGTTGACTGACATACGACAACGGTCAACTTAGGACCGCCGTATTATATGACTCTACGACGGCGGCCGAACCGGAACCGCCGTCGTAGGCTCGGACATACTAATGCACTCGAGGCAAAGGTGGTCGAAACCGCTGTCGTAGGCCCTTTTTGACCGCTGTCGTAGGTGTTTTTTGGTGTGTGGAGAAAATGATTAATTAAGCTTAACACTAAATTCGACAACCTTAAGATCAAAGAATAAGGAGGACTCTGGAAAAGGCGATTGTGACTCTAACACCTAGGAAGATGAAGTTGTCAACAAGCTCAACAAGATCGACATTGTGATCCAAAATTGTGGCATGTTTGCCAACTACAACGCTAATGTTGGTAATGTCAATGCCAAGATTCAGGGCAAGCTTCCACCCAAGTTATCTATGACCAAGGTGTGATAACCCAATATTTTCTATAATTATTATACAGATTTATAATTCATTTATAAATAGTTTTGGTGATTAAATCATTTGAATATACGATCACTCGATTCATTGAAATGAAATCGTAATGATACGTGTTGTTATGGATTGGCCTAGACCTAAGAACGTGACTGAAGTTTGGAGTTTCCTTGGATTAGTTGGCTATTACCGAAGGTTCGTGGAGAGTTTCTCAAAGATAGCGCAGCCTATGATGAACTTGATAAAAAAGACTACAAACTTTCAATGGTCTAACAAGTGGGAAGCTGTTTTTCAAGAGTTGAAGAAACGTCTTACAAGTGCGCCGATTCTGCCTTTACCTTCTGGAGCTGACGGTTCTAAAGTGTGTAGCGACGCATCTAAGCATGGATTGGGTTGTGTTTTGATGCAACATGGTAAAGTGGTGGCTTATGCCTCAAGAAAACTAAATAAGCATGAAGAGAACAACCCTACGCATGACTTAGAGCTCGTTGCTGTCGTGTTTGCTTTAAAGATATGGAAACATTATCTCTATGGTTCCGTAGCCAAGATGTTTTCACACAGAAGGAGTTGAATATGCGCCAAATGAGATGGGTAGATCTATCGACGGAGTACGACATCGATATTCAGTATCACAAAGGAAAAGCTAGCGTAGTTGCTGACGTTTTGAGTAGGAAGACTCGTCATACCTTGAACACTGCTTTGGTACTTCCTAAGGAGATCATACGCAACCTGCAGAGTCTAGATGTGGAGATTGTGATGAAATGTGAAGTTCAATGTACCTTGGCACAGATGACGATCCGACGAGACCAAGAGTAAACAGAGTTCAGATGAAGATCTTCGACAAATTCTTCGTCAAAAGGACGAGGGTAGGTCCGAATATTTTGCTATTGGTTAAGACAGTGTCTTGAGATTTCATGATCATGTTTTTGTGTTGAATGACCCGGATATCAAGAATCAGATTCTGGGTGAAGCTCATAATACACTTTATTCTGTGCATCCTGGTGGAGACAAGCTCTACAAAGACCTTCGCCTAGTGTTCTGGTGGAGAGGTATGAAGCAAGATATTGCTGAGTTCGTGGCTAAGTGTTTGACATGAAAAAAGGTCAAGATCGAGCACCAAGAGACCTGGTGGAATAATACAATCGCTTGACGTTCCTACTTGGAAATGTAATTCAATTTCTATGAACTCTATCAAGGGTTTACCATTGACATAAAAGAAGAACAATGCTATTTGGGTTGTGGTGGATCGATTGAGAAAGTTCTGAGATTCATCCCAATAAATGACACTTGGTAAATGGAGAAGTTAGTTGACTCTTATGTCAAGGAAGTCGTGAGACTTCATGGTGTGACTGAAAACATCGTTTCAGATAGAGATTCGAGATTTCTATCACATTTCGTATAGAAATTACAAGAAGCTTTTGGAAGCAAGTTGAAGTTCAGTACTGCATTTCATCTTCCGACGGATGGACAAACGGAAGAACGATACAAACTTTGGAAAATATGTTGCTAGCATGTGCTCTAGGGTATCAAGGTTCGTGGGATAAACATATTCCGTTGATCGAATTTTCTTACAAAAATAGCTATCACTCAAGCATCGATCGAGCACCATATGAACTGTTGTACGGAAGGAATGTAGATCACTTGTTTGTTGGAACGATATTAGTGAAATTGCAGTTTTGGGTCCTAAAATGATCCAGCAGACCGTCGATGTGGTTAAAGTTATGCAAGTAGCAAAGATGTGTAGTGCTCAAGATTGCAAGAAATCATACACTGATTAGGGTTGAGAAGAAATTTCGGGTACCCAGAACTGGACCCGGTTCGGAACCGGTGATTCCGGAACCGGAACCGGTCAACCAATTTCAATTCCAATTCCGCAATATAGGAACCAGTACCAACCAATTCCAATTCCGGTTCTTGACTTTTAGGAACCGAAATCGGTTGGATACCCGGTGGAAAACCAATTACATTTAAATTTGCAACCGAATTAAAAGAAGTAGGAAGGAAGCTGGTGTCTGCTTGCTCTATTGGCTAGCTGATGAGCTTCCTGTACACTAGTCCTGCATACTTTTGGACACAGCAAAATAAAGGAAAAACAACTATTGCTAATTTTTGCTAGTTAATTTAAAAATACTTTATTTCTTAAGAATACAATTTTGGATTTTGATGGAACCGGTGGGTAATCGGTGGATCCAATTCCTTCCAATTTCTAGGAATTAGGAACCGGTGCAACCAATTCCAATTCCAATTCCTAGGAATTAGGAACTGGTGGATCCAATTCCAATTTCGGATAGTGCGGTACCCGGTGGGTACCCGGTTACGCTCACCTCTAACGCTGATAGAGGTCATAGACCTGAAGTGTTTAAGGTGGGAAACAAGGTACTCTTGCGAGTATTTCCTACCAAGAGTGTTATGCGTTTTGGTCGAAGGGGAAGTTGAGTCCTTGTTACATTGGACCTTATGAGATCCTGGAAAGTATCGGTGAGTTTGCTTATTGTTTAGCTTTGCCTGTGGAACTTGAGAAAGTCCACAATGTGTTTCATGTGTTACAGTTGAAGCGTCACGTACATGACCCAACTCAAGTCATTCAACCTGAAACAATTGAGCTCGACGAAAGTTTAACTTAAAAAGAACGTCTTGTGAACATCGTCGATCGAAAAAAGCGCTCGACTCGAACGAAATCCGTGCCTATCGTGAAAGTCGTTTGGTCTCGACAAGGTCAAGAAGAAGCAACATGGGAAGCTGAATCCGTGATGTGCGAGAAGTATACAAACCTCTTTATCGATGGTATTAGTCACAATTGTGTTTCGGGACGAAACTTCTTTTAAGGAGGGTAGAATGTCAAGCCACAAAATTCATCCTTTTGTATGATTTGTTTATCGTTTTACATGAATTGTATGTTAAAGCATTGCATGTTGCATTGTTAATCGACTTAGATCACAATCGTATCTTGCTCATTTTGTATTGTTATGGTCCTGCAATTGTTTAATACATTCATATAAGTAAACTCATTTTGTTTTGAGACTGAAACTTCTTTTAAGGAGGGTAGAATGTGATACCCCAATATTTTCTATAATTATTATATCGATTTATAATTTATTTTTAAATAGTTTTGGTGATTAAATCGTATGAATATACAATCGCTCGATTTATTAAATAAAATCGCAATGATAACTATTAATTTTACGGAACTCTTTTATTTAAGCGTTGATTTAAATATTTGAGTGAGAGTTTAATTTAAAAAGGATTTTATATGAATATTAGATATTCATAATGTTTTATAGTATTATTATATTATTATTATTTTAATTCAAAAAATTCAGTAATTAAACCCCTTAAATCCTTGTTTGACATTCCTCGACTCAAATCCTTAAAATTTTACTATATAAACAAAGTGAAAGGATCATTAATCAATTTGCAAAACTGAATCAAAACTTTCACCCCTTCTCTCTCTCGACCTGCCACTCTCTCTCCCCTTTCTCCCCTTGCTGTCGCCAGAAACCACCAGCCGAGACCACCCCCCTCTCACAGGTGGTAAGTCACCCTCTCTCTCTCTATCTTTTTCTCTCTCGCTCTCGGTCTCTTTCTCGCTCTGTCGCGACCACCGTCGCGCCACCACGCCACCACGCCGCTGTCAGCAGCCCTCCCATGTGTTCTCTCTCTCTCTTTGTCTTTCGTTCCCTCTCTCTTGTACTCTCACTCTCTCGTTTCTTTCTCATCGCCAGAGTGCCAGCGAACCACCACCGCACTCACCGACCCATGGTAGTCGGTCGGTGGTGGTGATGGGTCCGACCATGGGTCCCCTCATGGGTGATCGTGGTCGAAATTTGGCTGTTAAGTTAGGGTTTCCTAAAATATTTTCTTAATTAATTAGTTCCGTATTTTCAGCAGATTTAATTTATTATTTTGATTGTTCTGTGCAATTGTGGAGTCCGATTTGAGAAATTCAAAAGCCTATATTGGTTTTTAAAAATCAAGGTATTTAATTAAAATATCATATTAATATTTTGTTACTGTTCAGATTTTCATATTTATTAACTCAGTCTTGGTAATTGTGTTTTAATTAGGACCGAACGAGAAAGTATGTGATCGTTCTTGATTTGGAGCGTACTTATTGTTACTGGAAGTGTTTGATATGTAACAGAACGTGCCTACCTTCTTCCAAAACCCGATCAAAATTGTTTTGACGTGTTATGTACTAATAGGCAATTGTTGTGAATTTAATATGCAAAGGATTATTAAATTATATCATCGATTATTATGATATTTTAAGAGCATGTTCACTGCTGTAATTATAGTTTATCATGAGCATATCGATTACATTAAGTTTCGTAATTTAATTAGTTCATATGCTAATTATCGGATACTTATTGTGATGATGGATTATTAATATTATTATGTTATATTATGCATGCTACTTAGTATGGGTTATATTGGGTGCTAGTGAGCACATATTAATAATGATAGGATGATTTTTGGATATCATGTTACCTTGTCAAAGTGCTGCCAAAATTATGTTAGATATTGCATGTGATCATGACTGGATTATTGAATTAAAGCATATTTAATTCTTATTATGGTGAATTGTTGATAAAAAAATTGTTGCTAAGGTCCTGGCTAATAGGCTCAGTACAATTCTGAAATATATTGTCCATGATGAACAATCAACATTTGTGAAGGGTAAAAGGATAAGTGACAACATTATTTTAGCTCATGAAGTAGTTAAGCACTATGGGAGAAAGCATCTATCACCTAGGTGTCTACTCAAAGTTCATCTTATGAAAGCACATGACTCAATTGTGTGGCCTTTTCTTGAGCAAATGTTGTATGCATTGCACTTTCCTTCTCGATTTGTGAGGCTCACAATGCTATGTGTTTCAATTGTGAGTTATTCCATTAGTTACAATGGATCTTTGCTCAAACCTTTTGTGGCTAGGAAATGTTTAAGGCAAGGGGATCCCCTGTCTCCTTACTTATTTGACATTGGAATGGAGTATCTACCTCGGTGTCTTGATCAACTGAAGCAGATTCATGAGTTCAAATATTATACAAAATGTTCAAGATTCCAGCTTTGTCATATCATATTTGCAGATGATTTGTTGTTGTTCTCTAGAGGGGACATTGGCTCTATGAACCACCTTCTGCACTGCTTCAATTAGTTCTCTGAAGCATCTGGTCTTGTAGCTAATTTTAATAAATCTGAGATCTTCTTTGGTGGTTTGTCTGATTCACAACAAGGGGGCATCTTGCATGGGACTATGTTTGTGAAGGGTACGTTGCCTGTAATATACTTGGGTGTGCCTTTATCTTCTAAGAGACTATCTGTTGCTCAGTGTCAGCCCATTATTAACAGATTTGTTGAGCTTATGAGCTCTAGGACATATAGATTGCTCTCTTATGCAAGTAGACTCCAGCTTATCAAGAGTGTTGTCTTCTCAATGCAGTCATTGGTCTCAAGTTTTTGTGTTGCCTCATGCTGTTACCAATCACATTGAGAGGATGTGTAGAATTTTCCTATGTACCGTATCAAATGTGTCATCTAAAAAAGCGCTTGTGGCTTGGGAAAAGTTATGCACACCTAAATCAAAAGGTGGTCTAGGATTGTTCAATTTCAAGATTTGAAATGCTGCAGCTGTGGGAAAGCTTGTTTGGGACATACATAATATGAAGGAGAAGCTGTGGATGTAGTGGGTGGGTGCTTATTATATCAAGAATCAAGTTTTCTGGGTCATGCCTAGCTCTGCTCAAAGCTCATGGATGATCAAGAGAGTTTTTGATGATAGAATTAAACTGTGTGAAGGATGTTATGTGTGCTACAGGTTTGTATACTATTAGCAAAGCCTATAGGAGCATGTTACCTGTGCTACCAGCTGCTACTTGGACTAAAATTTGTTGGTCCAACTTAGCTCTGCCAAAACAGAATTTTTGCTTTTGACTTATTGCATGGGCAGACTGCCTACTAAAGATAGATTGATAAAGTTTGGGATTGGGAGTATTACTGATGATCAATGTGCGTTGTGTGCATTAGCGACTGAAACTCATTTACATCTTTTCTTTGAGTGTCCATTTCATCTAAATTGTTGAAGACCATGGTGAAGTGGGTAGGGGAGTGCAATATAATAACCCGAAATTTTAATCACCATGAGCTATTTATAAGCATAACTAATCGTAAATAAGCATGAGATTAGGCACCTAATTATTAGTTAGACATTTGATAATGTACTAATTAAATCCATATTCCTTTAATTAATTTTGGTGAGTCATCATGCCACTTGTCAAGCAATTGGGCTATGTTGAGACATGTCAAGTTTTTAGATGATTATTGAACACTTGTCATTTTACTAATTTATGTGATTTTCCTAATACAATTTTACATGTGCCATTTTTATCAAGAAAATTCTATGAGGAAATAAAACAAGAATTTTCCTACTTCACTACATCCTATTTTCTAAGCTACGTGCCTAGGTGAATTTGAGCTAAGCCAATAATTTTCTTTCTCAATCTTCCACTAATCTATACACACCATTGCTCCAATTCTCATACACATCAGAAAACTAAAATCATATATCATTTGAAACATATACTAGACTTGGACAAAACAAGTAGACATAAATGAAGCACTCATTCTCCTCTTCTCTTTGAGTCACGGCAACTCACCCCAAAGCTAGCCACGGCTGAGCCGTCCTCCACACAACCACCAGCCACCCATGGTGGTAGCTCGACCTTGTAAGCCACCAACCTTAGTGGGCAAGATTCCAGCCACACCACACCACACCACAAAACTTGACTCAACAAGCTGTCTTTTCGCAACTACCAACGCTGACCGTCGGGGCTACTTCGTCGGATGATTGTGGCCACGTCGGTTATCTGAATTATATTCCGTAAAGTGCCAGTTAAACCTTGCATCACCTTCTTTCACTACAAGAAAATTTAGATTTAGTGGCAAAAAACTCTTTGCCAATAAATATTTAGCCACAAAAAAAATTATACAAGTGGCAAAATAAAAATTGCCACAAGTTGGTGGCATTTTGTGACAATTTCTAAAAATTGCCACGAGTTCGTGGCATTTTGTGGCAATTTCTAAAAAATGCCACAATATGTTGCATACATTTAATAAGGAGGAGGATGATCTGGTAAAAAAAATAGAAACCTAAATTTCCCAAGAACATAAAAACACTGAGTAAATGACAATCTCTACTTGTATACATTCCCGCAAAGTTGAAGCAAGCAACAAAGAGTCAGAATTCATCGCAAGAACAAAATCAAATAGAAATATGGATCATCTCTGTAGCTCCATGATTAATTAAGCTATTGATATCTTCCGAAGTGACCAGGTGACTGGGTTTTGTAAAAGAGAGTGAGGTGAAGGGTCTGACAGTTCTTTAACTAGAACTACCTTTGTTTCCTTTTCCCAAGTTAGCGAATCATTTTAGAGATAATGGTTGGCAGGATTATACTTAATGGCTGCTGAGCATCTTGGTGTATGATTATAACTGCTAATGGTTCGCGCTGTACATTTGTCCCACATCGACAATCTGATACAATGGGCTCCCATCTTGCTCTATAAGTTGAAAATAGGAGTTGAGATAGGTCAATAAAAATGTAGTAATGGCCTAATTAGAGCTAGCTACAAGTAGGCTTGGCTTGAAAAGACCCGTAGGGCCTTTATCAAATTAACCCAGTTTAGTTTTAAACCTATTGATTTAATAGTTTGATTAAAAGTTTTAGAGTAAGTCTTGTGTGAGACTAACTTACAAAATAATAGGGTCACTATTTAGAAATGTAGGGGTCACTTGTTATGAACAGTGACCCTTATTATACAAATAAGTAACCCTCGTTTCACCAAAAGTTACAAAAAGACCGTCTTATACAAATTTTTGTGAAATTTTCTAATATTAATATTTAGTATTTAGTATGTTAAATTGCCACTAATGTGCTTTGTGCCAAATTGAAATTTGCCACTAAATATTTTTGTAGCAATATTACAATTTGCCACTAGATATTTTGTGGCAAAATTACAAATCACATTTTGATTGCCACCATGTCCAAGTAAATAACAAACTTAATCCAGTTTAGTCACTCCAATGACCAATACAGAACAACAATTGCAATCAACAAATTAGGATAAAATGTGGAGAATCAAAGAGAATTTTTTTTTTTTCTTGTTCATGAAATAACTCACCAATTCACCACCTGCGAACCCAGTAGAGCAATCCTTTGACAAATTGTTGGTATTCAGAAGAAGAAAAGAGGCACTCACAAAAACAGGAACCACTGCGCGGTACAAAAAGTATCAAACTTTTGATGTGAATCAAACAAAAAATTTGAAATAAGTGCTTTCAAACCATAATCAATCATATATGGCGCAAGAAGAGCATTTTATCTGTCTTGCTGACCAAATTAGAGACTCCATCCAATGAGTGCTTTCATCCTAAAAACTGTAAATATAGCACTTGCATAAACTAATATAACCGGAAGAATGAATACATTAATGCGTTTTAATAGCTCTTATACTTAGGGTGATAGAGATTGAGTTCTTTTGTGTTATATATTAAGAGAAAGCACCCAAATTTCTTGTTTGCATTCATTTGAGTGTGAAACTACGCCATGGAAACAAGCTTCAACTCAAGCTTTTGAATGCATTTGCGTTTTAACAGCTCTTACGACTAGCATTTACGCGTTTTGACAGCTCTTACAAACTACACCATCTGATTTTTGTTTCTCTTTTGTTTCTTTTCTTTTCTTCTGTATTTTGTTTCCGTCACAAAAACCAAAGTGCAGGTTTAGTCGAGTGAGGATGCTTAGCTTTGGAGGTAGAGTTGGCGTGGAGTCTCTTAGAACTCTTCATTTCATTAAGTTAGTTTGTTAGGGATTTTGATTTGTGCTCAAGTTGTCAAGTTGTAATAATTTAATGGATCCAAGTTCACTTTCTAGATAACACTGAAATTAATGTTTAGTTTATTTTAGTTTGTTTAGTAATCTCCTTTTGATATCTTGTCTTTAGCTCATCACCATCTCCACCACCACAACCCACCATCTCCATCTTATCCTCTTCTCATCTGCATATCAACGGCGACTTAAAAACGACGCCTCATGGTCTAGATCAAGATCGTTTTTGGCCAGATTGAAGCGAAATAAGACGCCTCCAAATCGAGTCAATCTTATCGTTCGTTTGTTTGTCTTCGACGGATGTGAGGATTTCTAGATCGATGAAGAAAAACCTAAAAGATCAGTAAGGATTTTTTTTAATTTTTTTTGACTAGTTTCGATAATGTTGTATACACTACTAGATCCAATAGGTAAGTTGTTTAGTTTTCCCAAATTTGTTGTAATTTTGAGTTATGAGAGCAGATTTGATTCATTTTTTATGTAAGTGGATTTTTGTATGGAGTAGTTTAAATGTATTTGTTTAATTTCTAATTAATTTGTTCTAGGTTCTTGTTCTTTTCACTTGTATAATTATGGGTATCATAATAAAACAACATTTGTGTTTACTGTCTTTTTTGCAATTGAAGACAAGTATTTGGAAACAGTTGTCTTTTATTGTGTTTCTGCCTATATTTCTAGACTAGCTTCGTAACGTGACTGAAGCTAGTTCGAAAATTAATTTTTTTAACAGAAAAAGCATCAAACGACTGACGTATTTGGTCGCTACATATTAGCGACCGATTTTGCGACTAAATATCTTTTTGCGACAAGCTTTTTAAAGACCGACTAAAATCTGTGGCTAAGCGTCTTTTGCGATCGATTACAGTCTATCGGTGATTGATTTTGTCGGTCGCTAATTACCTATTTTTAGTAGTGTGATGATTCACACTCGAGTAGGAAGACTCGCTACACATTAAATACATTTTTTTCGGAAAGAAAAATATTCCACGATTTAGGCACTCTTGGGTCCTGACATTAAGAAGGTGGTGTTAAGAGGAGACGTGCATTGGTTACGTATCACGTGCTTGTTAGTGTTGATATTAAGGGCATGTTTGGAATGTGGCTAATGCATTAAAGGGATACTGGATAAAATTTAAGAGTAGAGTGAGTGATGGAGCTGGTGGTGGGGGTTAGATTGTAATTGGTGGAGGGTAATAGTTAACGTCATTCACAAAAAATCATATGAGACGACCTCAACGTAAGACGCCTCAAACAAGTATGACATCATGTTTGTTTATAGAGGTGACATCATAAGAGACTCATTGAAAATCATTTGGAAGTAATAATTAACCACCCTCCCTCTGGGTTAACAATTAACCCCCTTTTCCCCTTATTTTTCTCTCTACTCCACCAAGTTGCACCACCCAACCACCTCTATATTTCCATGGACCGCGTGCCCCCCAAGTGGTTAATCATAGCTTAGGGTATTTTGTCATTGTTTACTTAAAGATTAAATCGTGTCCAATAGATAGTTTTTGAAATCCAAATCTTGACTTAAATCTTGTGCAATTTAAACCGAGATCACCGAAAAACAATTCGTTTTTTTTTTTTTTTAAGTAATAAGGAACTTGTATTACCAAATGAACGAAATTTAAATTTTTTTTGAAAGAGAGGCATTCCCCCCTTGATTACATCAACCTCTCTATTTGTTCCAAAGCAAGTTCTTACATTCTAGGAAGGCTTCACTAAAAACCAAGGAAACAAAATAACAAGAAACTAATCGTTACAAATTCGGCAACCAAGATTTATTTTCTGCTTGGTCTTATTAGAAGGATCTCAACAATTCTCTACCGCAAGTTCACATTGATCAGCTGCATAGTCTTCACTGGGTGCTTGAGTTGTTTTCCCCAAACAACACCATTACTGACCTGCCAAATAGCATACACCAAAGCAGAGATCCCTGCATATAAACAATATTTCTTAAACATTTAGCCTTTATACCGCTTAGCTACCAGGAACATAGCCTATTCAGATCACCAGTAATTGCTTTCAACCCCAACCACCCTTTTAGGAGTTGCAAACATATCTTACTATAAGCACAATCAAAAAAAGAGGTGGGGAATGGTTTCAGGGGCTAATCCGCAAAGGGAGAAGCTATCATCATCACTAATCCATCTCTAAAATAGTTTTTCCTTCGTCTGCAATCTATCGTGCATATTTGGTCAACAAATGAAACTATGTTTAGGCATACATAGCCATACCAAACCCAAAAAAAATCAAATTGCGGACCACAAAAATACCACTTGCAAGACCCTGATATCGGTACCCTACTTACTTTTCCCAAAGAATCTCCCCGGCTTATTGTTACTTGAGGAAACGAGACTGATTGAAATGAACACTAAAAACATAACAGTTGCCAGCAACATCCAACTTCGTTATCCAACAAAAAGTATTTAGGCACACAGATTAACAGATTAGTAGTTGTAACTTGCAAATCTCTTTTCATACCAAGCCTATAACTGATCTTATGTAGATTATTAAGATCTCACAGTGAAAACCCACAAATACAACTTAAGTAACCCATATCTACAATCTGATTGTCCTAGTATAGTAGTACATATTGTTGCAGCATGCTACAAAACGAAAAATCAATTCATTCATGAATATAAGCAATACAATTATCAAAAAAAAAAAAAAAAAAAAAACGCAATAACCACTCTCTCATTCATTCGGTATCTTCTAAGTCATTCCTCCATAATAACAGACCTATGAGACTCAAGAGCCCTTAATTGACATAGATATAAGCAAAACCCTGCAGAACAAGAATTTTAATGCCCACCAGATCTACCTTTATTTATGACATATCCAATACTTAGTTACTTAATCAAAAGTTTACCTTTTTCCTTTCATTTCAAAGTGAAAGTTATGAAAGTGTCAGTGGACTTGTGTTGATAAACAGCTTAATCCAATAAACCTGATACCATGTCCTCAACTTATTAGTAGATTGGTAAGGGACACAAACACAAGGACAAAAAAGAAAATTAAAAATCATTCCATACATACAAATTCGAGTCCTACATCAAAATTTCAAGAAGTTTGAAGCCAAACATTTCAGTCATGTAACATGTGATACATGTGCATAATAGAGATACTAACAAACAATTTCCCTAGAATCTATACAACAATCTCACAGTCCAGACAATAATAAAAAGAACCCAGAAATTTAGAATCAGAAAAACAGATTGGACTATATAGACGTATGTAGGTATGTATGCAAGTAAAAGAACAATATTTTCATACTTTTTCTGCCTCACAATGTCTTCACCCTGCCGTGTTCAATGCCAATGAACAAAATTGCTAAATAACCCCAAGAATTAAAAGTGCAGCACTTACCCTCCCATGTTCAACCACGAGTACACAAAAATGGTCAGCGAGGCTTCTCTCTCAGGACCGAAGCAACGATTCCAGCCTCCAGGGGGAGAACAGTGAGGTCTCTCAAACCTAGACGATTACAGTTTTGGAGCAAATTAAAGACGAATATTGTAAGAGAGATAAAAGAATATTGTAATCGAAAGAAATGAGAGCTGAAGGCCTTCGTGACACTTCTTCTGCAAGTTCTCTTTGTGGAAGCTCTTCTATATCTCCACCATTTTATCTGAAGGTCAGCGATGGCTTACATAACCTTTGAAACATAGAGGAAAAAGATTTGAGACACAACACAATATGTCAATTGATCAGAAGCCAGAAAGGAAACAAAACAGAAGCACCTTAATGTGGAAAGGGACCCCAAACATTGGTCAACCTTACAAATCCTTTCAAAAAAACAAAAAACAAAAATATCATAATAAGCATCTTTACTACCTAAAAAATCATGGATCTCCTGTACCAAGTAAAAACTTCAGTATTCAATCAGCCAAAAAGACTACAATTCGATCAAAACTCATTCAGAGGTTTTCCATGACTGTGGAAGCCGAATACTCAGCAAAAAAGGCATAGCCATCTATATCAGCAGAATCATAGCAGCTATTTAAAAGACAGAATTGTAAAAGAGTAACAGAGATGAACCCAAATTAAGCTACAAATATGATTTTGACAAGAAAACACGATACAAGATAATTTTAGCAAGAAACCAGAAAATAACACCAATAGAACACTAATTTTTGGAAACGAAACATGAAACGGAGTTTTTTGTTTTTTTTTGGGGGGGTGGGGTGTTACCTGGCGCAAATACTCGAGCATCTCCTCCTTCGATGAGTTGTTCTTCAACTTGTACATCACCACCGTCCACAGCATCACACGACAATATTATTCCGTAGTTTATTTAATGCTGGTCAATATGTAGCGTATCCAAGTTAAGCTAACCCAGATCATCAAATATTAATTAAATGTATAATCTAATGTAAACATTCGAGCATATAATTGCTGATTTGTGAGCTTTAGATGTGGTATACGGTAACCTACACCTACTTAGTAAGTAGCCCTTTCATTTCCCCGTGGACTATATGATACTATTTCTAACACTATGAAGAAAGTACCCACGTTATTACCAGAAAAAAAAAAGTACCCAAATTATTACCGGAAGAAGCTCTCTAAGCGATGAAGTTGATAATGAACTCTATATTTGGTTGACACTATGAAGAATCTGAAGAAAAAAACAGTACCTTAATCAGTTTGCAAACTGGAAATCTGTAGCTCTTGATGTTTCTTTATCTACAACATTACCTTCACATAGTTCTTAAAGAACAATTTGATGTTTCACAGTTCCATTGTATGACCTAGAAAATGGGACAAGGCAGTTCCCAACCTGAAACAATTACGTTAAAAAAAAAAAGAGTGGCATCACATCAATGGATTTGTGTAAAGCTGAAGCCTTTTTATTTGTTTTCTGGACAAATAAGCACAATTTGTCAACACAGGCAAATAGTGAGGGAAAGGGGCACAAGTCGGCACAACCTTCTTGGAAGAGGTTTTCCCAATCACAGAGTCTTGAAACAAAATTACATACGCTAAATTAGCTAATCGGCTAAGATTTGTAAGTGTACATGAGCTACAATTCAACCAAGAAAATGGGTACATTCTACTGTATTTTAAAAGTTAAGTTAATACACATACATAGCATATACTCTTTTCAAACACTAATCTATCTCAGCAATTTTACCACCCCTAATCATCATCATTTACTTCTCTTACTATCATACAGAGATCAAGCTTTCTTTCCCCGATAATTTACAAAGATCATGTTAAGGCTTTCATAAAAATTCACTCTGGACATAGTAGGACAATACCTACTTGATTAATTTGCCCAGAATATTCAGTTTACTCAATTCCAGAAGGACTGGGAGTAGCTTAGTACGCACCTAGCAATTCTCTTGCTTCTTCATCTTCTTCGTTCTCTCACAATCTGTTTTGCATGTTTCCTTCCCTCTAGATTATGCGAAATGAAAGACAATGTTTTTGCAGCACCCAACTAATCAGATAACAAATTTCAAAATTTTTGAGTAACCAGGAAAGAGTGATAGGAGAGATAATAGAGATAATAAAAGGGGTAAAACGAACCTGATTGAAATCAAAACCACAAGCAGTTATAACCCTAATATTCGAAAATTGTTATAGAAGGCTCAGATTTTCGATCAAAGCATTGAGTAAGATGAAACTCCATAATTTGAGCCAAAATCAAAGAGAGATACCAAAACACCAATAGAGGAAGAGAGGGAGAGGCAGAGATAGACAGATGTGATTATTGAGAGTAGAGAGAAAGCAAGGTATGGGTTCATAAAGGAAAGGCAGATTTTCTTCTCCCTAAGAATCTGGGTTGTGGGTTGTGGGTTGTGGGCTGTGGCCCTTGTGGGTTTGTACGGTGAGTTAGGGCCGGTTCTCTTCAACTTTTTTTTAAGTGAACTTATCTACACAATACTGAACTGAACTAAAATTTACTGAATTAAACTGTATTTTTTTGAACTGAACTTATTTTTACTGAATCTATAATTTCAAAGAGTAAATTTATTCTTTTATTTACCAAGCTCTACTGAATTTTCTAAACTGAACTATATTTTACTGAACTGAACTAAATTTTACTAAATACTTCGGAAGAAAGTTGAGAAAAACAAGCCCTTCTTAGAAGAAGAATAGGGATGAACTAATAAGGAAGGAGAGAGAGAGAAAAAGGTTGTACAAATGTGCTAAACCCATTTTTTATTGCTCTTTTAAAAATCCATTTTTTATTGGAGTAGGCAAAAGAAGAAACGGGAAAAGAAAAGCAAATGGGGGAAGTAAGTTGATACTGTTCATTTGAACAGTTAACAGCCTTATTGGCTTTTATAAAGGTAGAAGATTCCATTAGTCATTTAACACAATACTCTAATTCAATTCCAAATTCCAAGCATGGCTTAAGAACTAAAATTTTATTGTAATTTTTTTAGGATAAAAGGATACTTTATTTATTCTGTTCTGCTAACATATGCACTAGTGCATATGATAAGTAGCATTTATTAGCCCCTCTCTCTCTCTGGTGAAACAAAACTCAGAATCTCTAAAGTCAAAAGTAATTAAGCTAACTCATTCTTCAGCAACAACCCATTTTCTTCAAGAATCCAAGAAAAACAACGACCCTTCTAACCAAAAACATGAAAAACAACAAGCTGAAGATCATGAAACTCAAAATAGTCCTACCGTTAATAATGAAGAAATTGGGGTATAAACGATCAGTAAATAAGGGGAAGTGGAGAGGTGAGAGAAATGAGGGGGTGAGTGTTTAATGGAACGATTTCCTCAAAAAGGGCTACTTTAGAAAATAATACCCAGATTAAGCTTGGTTAGAAAGTATTTTCCATGAGGGTGTCCATGTGGGCTTGGAATCTAACGAGCCTGTCTTTTTTTTTTTTTTTTGCACGGTCCAGAACAAAGTCGCCACAGGGGATGACGATTTTTGTGTGCTAGACTCGCTATTGGCAATAGCGACTTTCACCGAGGAAAGCCGCTATCGCCGATAGCTACTTTTGTTTGCCTTGCTTTGTCGTTCTCTTTTACGTCAGATTGATTGAACCATATAAGTCGTTGTTGGCGACAGCGACTTTCCTTTGTGAAACTCGCTGTCGTGGACAACGACTTATATCTGTTAGACGAAAAAAAAAATGAGCAAGGCTCGTGAAATCCCGAGCCTACGTGGAAACCCTTCTGGGAAATACTTTCTAATCCAGTCGAATTTGGGTATTATTTTCAAAAATAGCCCTTTTTAAGGAAATCGTTCAAAATTGGGTGAGGATAAATTTGGTAGATGAAAATGATAGGTGTGAACACAATTATTGTCATTAGCAAATTCTCCACCAATAAAGAGTAATTTTAGCATTAAAAGACTCTTAACATATGCACTTGGTGCATATATTAGATTAACCGTTAATTATTTTAAAAAATTTTAGACGCGATACAAACATTCGTATTTATGCCTAGTGTCCAAAAAGAGAAACTTTAGTTGCCATACAAAATACATCATATCATGACCAAAATACACAAGATTAACAGAGATATATATACCTTGAAAAACTTATGCCTGGTATTGACCCATCTTAAAACTTGATTGTACTTTGTAGACCTTTCACTTAGACTCGTGCAATGCAAACAAATTCAAGGAGTGTGGTTGTCTGGTTAAGTGGTAGAGACTCATTTATCCTTAACCAATGTCGAGAGTTCGAATCTCGTATTGGTCATGAAGCAACTTTAAAATACTTTAGCCAGCTGCGCACTCTTTGAGATGCCTTCCGTCTACCGAAGTACCGACCAACACGGGAAATAGTTGATGGCGGGATACCCTTGCTGTGAACAAAAACAAAAAAAATCGTGCAAACGCACTCGTTTACTTGGTTGCAATCAAATGTAATGCAATGCAATCAATTTTGTGGGTAAAAATAAGGTGGAAAAGAAGGGAGGAGGAGGAGAGGGATGGAAAATATGGGATTGATTACATCCTCTATGGTAATCACAATTGCTTAACTCTACCCATCTAAAGATAATTAGGATAGTTGTAATCAATTAAACTTTTTCCCTCTCTCTCATCCCCCTCATCTATTTTCGGACCCTTAAGCCACACATTATGTGAAAATTTAATTTCACACAAGCAAGTAAAAGTGTGACACATGGCAAATGATAGAATCTTTTTAGGGGGAAGTATTGCACAATGGAGGGAATTGTAGGAGGGAAACAATTTCACTTAGGAGGGAATACTAAGGATGGGAGGGAATATTGAGGATGGGAGGGAAACTGTGAAAATAGTAGTTAAATTTTCCCTAAAAATAAGGAGGTAAAAATAAAGGAAAGTGTTTACAGGAATGTTGTTAGATTTCAGCAGAACTATGGAGTTTTAGTTTAGTTAGCAAAGCAAAAAAAAAAAAAAAATATCTTAATACCAATCATATTCAGAAGAACGTTATTTGTAAACTAAAAAAAAAAGAAGGGGAAAAAAAAGAAAAAAAGAATGGTCTAACGTAAAGAAGTGTATATTGTTGTTGCTTGATTAGTGGCCTAACATACATAATTTAAGTAATTAACTATATAGTTCATTAGCAAAAAAAAAAAAAACTGTATAGTTTATTAATTTAGTAGTGATTATTGTAGACTTTTTGATAATCAACTACTATTTGATTCTCATCCCCAACGGTTTGAGATCCCCTTTAATCCCCCTAAGCTGCTGGGACCATCTTACCATCTTAAAAAAAAAAAAAAAAGTATGCGCGGTTTACACCAGGCGCCGTTTACTTTGTTGTAATCAAAGGTAATGCAATGCAATCAATTTAGTGAGTGAAATAGAGATGGAAAATAGAGGAAAAGGGTACAGCCACATTATGTGTGGAAAAATAGTTTCACACAGGCCAATAGGAATGAAGATAAATAAATTATTATTTATAAAAGTATATGGAATCTTTTTGAGATAAATTTAAAATTTGAGAGTATGAAATTTTAAAATATATAGTTTGAATTTCAAAATAGTGTTGTTGAAGGGATAAGTATTATTTTGCATTTTTTTTTTTCTTTGTTCACTTTCAATAAATTTAGGACCTGGGAGAGGGGGAAAGCGTTACCAGACTTCCCACGTCTTGTTTATAGCTAATTAGTTAATTTTCTTTTTTTTTTTTGGAATAATGGGAGTAGTGCCACTGCACTAAACCCCAATTCTCCTGTAAACCGCGCATACTTATCACGTGCGTACACTCAAATTCTTCTAAAAGAAAAAAAGATTTGGCAGAAGCTTACACAAAACGTTTCCAGAATCCCCCCAGTTCCCTTCTTCTCTCTCCCTTCTTCCTCTATCTCTGCACAAACCCCTCCCTCGTTCTCACACTCTCTCTCCCCGCTCAAAAATGGCGGCAAATTCCACCACAGACGAATCATGTGCCATAGAATCACAAAGAGCAGAACTAGCCAAATCCAAAACCCTAGAATCAGACTTAGATTTCGCCTTCAATCTCCAATTACAAGAAGCCATGGCCGCTTCTCTCTCTCTCCTCCCTTCATCCTCATCTTCTCCTCCCCTTAAACCCCCGCAATTGTCCAATGAAAATCAAAACGACATCGATTTCGGTTCATTCAATTTCGCCGATTTTCAGAGCGAAGAATTCGATAAGTTCGAGCAAGAGAAACGAGACCGTGAATTGTGCAAAATTGAGGCGAAAAGATTGAGGGATGATCTTAATCGTCGAATTCATGATCAGAAGTTTGCTCGTGATATTGTTAGATTGAATGATGATGATTGGGACGAGTTTGGGGATGAGTTTCAGAGACCGTTTGGTGATGGCTCTTCTTCGTCTTTGTCGTTGACTGTAGCCAATGTCAATTTCAGGTCTCACACACTCTCTCTCTTCGCATATTCATATTTAGGTATTCATGTTATTGAGGATATCTGTTTTTAACATAAGATAATAATATTCAGGAGGATTTTGACAGATATACAGTCATATACAAGTTAAATGATGAAATGTTGTGCAATAGTAGAGTCAGTAGCAGAATTGTCCTCTATATGCATGGGGATAATTTACACTGTATAGTCAGATTTGCGATTTCTGTATAGACCATAGAAGAGTTTATTGTATAGACTATAGAGGGCTCTAAGACATGATTCGGTTGAATTTTTGGCAATTAGTTGCATAATAATATTTTGGAAAATTTTGATTGAGGTATACTAACCTATAGTGAAATTAGACCGACGTTCCAGATTTTACATTGAGGCATACGGTATACTACATCATAACCCTTAGTGAAAAACATGCCATCTTGACCATAACTTCTTGTCTGTTGCCTTTTCTTTATCTGTTTCATGGAAAATAGGACTTGAGGCTGTTTGGTGTTCGGTTTGATAGTCACGGGACTCACGGCATGGTTGTGTCCTATCAATTTGTTTAGACTCAATTCTTTAAGTAATATGAGTGTCTTGAGTGATTTCTTAGTAAGTAGTGTCGTGCTTTATGTTAGCCTTTGGTAAAGATGGGAAAAGGCTCCTAGGTAGTTTAGATATGAGTGAGATGAGAGGAATCGTTACCCCGCACAAAAATGCAGTTTCCAAATGTTATATTGTCATTGAGCAGCTATCCTAACTAATGTCACATTAAGCTGTAAGCATGAGGTCTGCCGTAGTGCAAAATCCCATGTCATGGTCCCTATTTCAGTAGCTTGGAACATTTACTGCTGCTGTCATCTGCTCTGTTCTAGGGTTCTGCATACACTGGCTTAGGAGTTGCAATGTAGGATGTCAGGTCCTAGTTGTGATATAGTCTTATAGATTAGCTTCCTAATCAATAATCAATCTTCAATATATGTCTGCATTATCCAATAGGTCTTCTGGATCAGATGTCTATTTTGAATGCTGATACATGGATGATTTCAGAGGCTTCACGAGTTCACTTAACTGTAGTGACCATGTCATCTATGGCATTATGGCAATTGGGCTCTAGTTCCATCCGGTGATATCTAGATTAATAGTCATAATGTGATGTTCTTATTGTGACAGTCAATTTCGTTTATGATATTGCCATATATCAATACTCATTGACATTTTCTATCAAAATAAAAAATAAATAGTACTGGTTGACATTTTACAAACCTTTTGGGCTACGGTTTATTTCACCTATCTAACAAGTTGTGGAGGACAATATTAGGAAGCCCTTTATCCAAAGGATGTTTGTAACTTAAATCTGTATTTGGTTTTTATGGCCGCTTATGGAAACAAAGGAAAGAGAGGTGAAACTGGGTGTTTTGGTCTGTTGGTTGGTGTTATATAAAGTATGTTGCTTTATGGTTGAGATGTTGCAGGCTGATAGTGTTAGGATAATGGTCACGAGAACACAAACATGCTACTTTTGAGGATACGCAAGTGATCAAAAAGCTCCAAAATTGTCTTTCCATGAGGAGCCCATAGTAACTGCCTATTTCTATAGCCAAATACATACATCACTGAATGACAATGACAGTGCCCTTTTAATGAGCTTTATTTGTCCATTCGTTTCCCAAAGGACAAATACCTCCTTCAGCGATATATTGTTGAGGACACTATCCTCACCCAGGACAAGAAGCTCTGAGGCGTGTGTTTAGTGATTAAATGTTGAAAAGGGGTTTGATTCCGACAATTGAGCAAAATTGTCTTTAAAAGGACTTCTCTCCTACAAGAATTGTCATAAGTTTGATGTTTAAGACAAATTAATTGATCGATGTGTCAACAAGTCCAATGTCAGGTGTGCTTTGCACTTCTTCCAATTACAAGGGAAGAGTCAAGCAAAGCTTGGATGCCATGTTATAAATAAAAAATGAAAAATTAAAATTACAAAGGAAGAGCGCCTGTCCCCTACCTTGCTCTGCCTTGTAATATAGTATTGCATGGTTTGGTGTAGTTGATTTAGAAAATCTTATATCTGAATGTTGAGCAGCTCCATGGAGCTGCTTATTGGTCATCTAGGATGCCGGTAGAGATTTTGGTTCCCCAGTCACCGACTTTTTGTTCCTAACATTGTTAGAGTAATGAGCCTTACTTCAATCGGATCTGTTCTATAGGCTAGTACCTCTTTATCCTTGAGTCCTTGACCTCTAAGGTTCTTAAATGCTCCTGTCTCCAACTTTCTTAATTTCATTTGAGAGCAGCATTTAAGATAATTTGAGGCATTGAGAAACATAAATAGGTTTTTTCCTCATAATTTGACTGATATGAATTTTTTAATTATTATGTTATTTACTTATTATTAAAGAGAAAGTAGATATTTATGAAACGTCAACATCAAAAGGGGCAAGATGTGCTTCATATAGAAGCTAATAGCAACTTAAAAGTTGTCAGCTCCACTGGACCTCGGACATAGTATAACTTCTAAACTCCCTGCATCTCTTTAGCCTAATAGCCTATAAAGAGCTAGGTAAGTGACCCCTATCTCATTGCATGCCGCTACCACCGTTATCAATCAACTGATAAGTAAGAACTGCAGATAATTTGATGAGCCATTTTGATTTAGTCCATTATATTCTTTTCTTTTTTTAGATAAAGAGAAAGGATGTATTAATGAAGTGTTAGAAAATACAGTAAAAATGTCCTCCAAATAGCCAAGTACAATGTAGCCATTTATGCCGAATCTTTGTAAAAATGTAATTCCTAAATGCACCTAGACCTTAAAGATGCTAGATAAGTGACCCTATCCCACAACATGTTAACTGAAATTGCGACCCTAAAACTAGGGAATTCCTTTCCGGCCAAAGACCCTAAATGTAAGAAGCCACTTGCCACAATAACCTTTTCTCCTTTCCTCTCCCAATTCCCACAAACCCACGGCTCCGCAAATACCCCATACAACAACTCCAGATGCAACGAGCAAAATCACATGTAAAGGAACAAATGTGTCGAGTCTCATTGTTCACCTGATAAAGAGAAAAATATAAGATGAAACAACCACCCCTTGCCTCATCCTCTGTCTCAAATCCTTAGTGTTCACCCTATCCAAAGCCAGACATGCAAACACCCTCACCTTATGGGGTATCTTTGCCTTCCAAATGAAATCTGCTGTACATGTACGCGATATCTGAACAAAGTACTTATATGGAAATTCTCCCAAATTATAGCCAACCAATCTCCTAGAGCCATGTAGAGCTATCAAACACGTTGGGGTTCGGGTTCGGGTTCGGTAACTTAGGTTTCGGTCATTAGTAGGTTGAGACATTTCGGTTTAGAACTTTGGATTGGGAAATGCTTGTTCATGACCCAAAAACTTTCGGCTCAGGTCAACACAATGGGTTGAGACGTCTATTGCAAACATTAATTTCACTTTGTTTAGCTACTTAAAAGTTAAAAAAAGAACGGAAATAAAACACATTCATATCGTTCGACAAATGTTTTACACTAAAAAAAAATAGAATAAAAAGCAAAACATATTTTTATTTCAAGCTTGCTGCTCATTGTTCAATATGTTAATTTTAGAAAACTAACAAGCAACCAATCGGTTTGGTTTGGGCGAAAACGTTTTTCTATGAAAACTTTTTTTTTTATTTTACCATTTTCCTTTTTTTGGTTTCTAAGGAAAATGATTTAGCAGTGAAAATGTTTTCCCTTCTAAATCAAGTGAAATCACTTATTGCTCGTCCCAGCCCCTTCCCCCGACATAATGATGTTTAGTTGTCTCACCCTCAGATTCCTCGCTTCCTCGTATCCCTCCTGTGTCTCCTCCCTTCTCTAATGCTAGAGTTTGAAGCTTCCTCACCTGATTATTTTCTCTCGCAACCAAACAAGAATTGTATATTCAGACTGAAAATGGACGTTTTTGCTTACTCGAATGGAGCTATAGTATTTACAAACAAATATATGACTCAGAACTCATAAATTTACTCATAGTGGCATGCCCACTCAATGCAAACTGTTTCCATCTAAATCAAGCAGACGGACGAGTTGGTTGGTCTCAGCTTCGGTTACTTAGAGTTCAGGCCATTAGCAGGTCGGTTAATTTCGGATTTTGGTCTATAAAATTGTGATCTATATCCATTTCGGGTCGGGTTTTGTATCGGGTTTCGGGTCATATCAAATTTTGACATATAAGCCATCGCCATCAAAAATTGAACAGTCTGCAAGATATCAATAAGCTCACCAATCTCTCAATCTTGAGGGGCTCTCCACAATTGAAGGATCCAAAAATTTGTTTGTATGCACATTATATTCTAAAGCCAGAGAGTAGTAAATCTTTTGGCATGCTCATCACTCTAAGTATTACGCGAAAATGCTACACCAAAATATCGCAAAGACAACACTAGGCCACTGTCCCCATTAAATCGTAAAGGCTAAAGTGCATTCTAGGCAACTCCACAATACTAGCCCATGACTCCCGAAACACAACAAACAACTTCCTTCAAAAAGCAATTTGCTATATTGCATATAAGAAAATCATGTGGCACTGTCTCACTACACGTCGACAAAGCATTCAAATATATTGCACAAGAACTACACCCAACCTTCTCCTCTGGCACTGGCTATCTGTGTTCACCCCATCAAGCTCAATTCACAGACACGATTGCACCTTTGCACTCAAAATGAAATCAGCTATAGGGAAATTAGAACTTGCGTACTAAGTCCAAAAAAAGGATTTACAAGAGAATCCTCCTGATGTGTTACAAACTCATTTGTCAGCCATATTGTTTAGTTGCCTCTGTGGTGATTTTTTCCCTTCTTTCCTCCATTCCCCCTTTTGCTTCGTAGTTGTTTTTGGTGTTTGGGATTTGGTATGCTTGGCAGTTTGAACCTTCAACATTTACTTACCACACCATATTATCTAGACATTGCTTAAAATGGTGTTGGAGGAAGGGGTTGCAATGCGCTATGCTTCTAGGAGGTTAACCAGCCTATTACTATTCTCATCAAAATCACAGTTTGTGTCTTTTTGATTGGTGACAACACTTAGTACTGGATAGTTCTCACTCTTGTCCTGAAGATAGAGCTAGCTTTTAACTCTCTTTCATTTTATTTACTGAAAGCGTAGTTAAGTTTAGTGATCATGTAAAGGCTAGAAGAGGAACCAACATCAATGTTTGAAAATAAATGTTTGTTTACTGCACGTAAAGTTGAAACATGGCACTTTGGTTCTCTATATGAGTGTGATGCTAATATGTCATCGCTTTCATTTCTAATTCTTTTATATGGTGGTTTTCAGGTTATATTTTAAAGGATTGGTCAGTGTAGAAAGAGTTGGAGGTTCAAATGTCACATTGACTGGAATAGGAGTAACAGTTTGTAATCCAAGAGGCTATTTGATATTTTAGTTGAGCAAGCCGTTGGTAGGGAATGGGGTGAGCCGTCAAGTAATTGAAATCAAGGCTTTGATTGAAGGTCTTGAAACAGCTGTAGCTCTTGATTTAAAGCGCATGTTCTTTTGTGACTATCCTCCTGTCTACCAATATGTAAGTGAAAATGTCTTTGACTTGTGTTATACATGTGTTCTTTCATGTGAAAGTGGCTTCTATGTGACGCTGTTGTTGGACTGTTGAAACTTGACAGTATAAGAAATCTATTCAAATGGTTTGTCTAATTTAATGCCGACTGAGAAATGGTTGCCCTAAGCTCCCACCCCAACCCCCACCCCAACCCTGCAAATAAGAAAAGAAATTATAGTAAAGAAAAAGGTTGACGAGTCTTGGAAGGGAGAAATGCAGAAGAATATTTGGTATAATAAAAAAAAAATACATCTCCCATGCCCTACATGGTTGTCAGTTATGATATTGGATGATATAAATTTGTTATTAGCCACCCAAGTGAAAAGAGGGGGGAGGGGTGTGGAGAAGCCAGAATTACTACTAGGAAGCCCCCATATCATTCAGCATAGCTATATCTGAACTCAATGTGTTGGAAACGGTAAGGTATTTGTATAACCAGCAAAAGTGGGAAAACATCAGTTGGAAGATCTGCATCACTTGTAGACAGGATTACCTAATGGCCCTGCAGCCTCACAATTTGTTACTCATGAGGAATCCTCTATAATGGGGTATTAGTGTATTACGCATACTTTTGATTTTTGTTTTTTCCAACTTTTCTAAAATAAGATATTAGTAACTAGAATTACAAAGATAAAGTGGAATGAAAAACATCAAGAGTTCTCATAAAAAAATAAAAGAAAACACTTGCAGTTTTGCTTTCCCTTCACGACTTCCTTTTTTTTTTGTTTTTTTGTTTCTTCTTCTTCTTCTTCATTGTGCCCATTGTCATTTTCATGTCTCGTGTCCAAATATTTCTCAAGTCTAATAGTTCAATCCTCCAAGCTTGGATTTTCAGGTTCAACATCCCACTTTGCAAGGGGCTGGGACAAAACCATTATTACAACCTTTTCCAATTGGGGGATCTTTGTGCCTTAGTTTGACACCAATTGATTGAACCGTGGTGACTACATTAGTTTGAGTTGATGCAAAACATATGCCCTTTTTTTTTAAATAGGAAAACAGAAACTTTTATTAAACCCATAAGAGCAGTACAGCGTACAAAGAGAATCAAGAAAGAAGAGGACTAGGAGTGCTTAATACAAGGAAGGAAAGAGAAATTCTGTGATCTACAAATTTGCATGCTAGAACATTGGTGGTGAGCAAAAGTAATCCCTAAATCCTGCAGCACAAGCCCAAAGCAACACCAATAGCAACACTCATCCCAGAGGAGATCCCTAAGTCCCCAACTACTAGGAGCTTTGTTTCTGAAGATTCCTCTTTTCTCAATCCTTAACAGTCATAAATCCCCAACTTTGCACCTCCAGACGATGTTTTGCCTCTTACCATTGTTGAATTCCACACATTTGATATTTGGCTCTCAGGTGCTGAAATGATCAAAGAAGCACACCAAGTGATCTGAAGGGCGCACCTCACAATCCTACTGTAGACCAAAAAGGTTACCCCTCACGTACTAAGCAGCCTCACAATGCAAGAATAAATGTCTATTTGTCTCCTCATCCTTCAAGAACATGATACAAGCACAAACCCTTGGGCAAAGCGATAAATTTAAGGCTTCCGGGATTGCAATTTACTGTTGAGTTTAGTAAGAGCGGCAGTCCATGTAAAAGCCCTCAACTGTTTTTTGGAACCTTATGCTTCAGAAACATTCTTTCGCATGGAATAAAAAATTATTAAAAAATTTCTAAGTCATCAATTGTCCTTTTTTTCCATTTATTTGTCAGTTTTGTATGCTTTGATGGTCGAAATTATGTTTGCTGATGTCACGGGTATACTTTTTTTTTTTTTTTTTGAGTAAACACGGATATTCAGCTCTAGTTGCTTTATTTGTCAGAGATGTTGCATATCTTTTAATCTTTTTCTTTTCCTTCCATTTTTGGTTGCTGAATACATTGATAAAGCTTATACAGTCTTCTTCCCTCTTGTTCCTTCACTAAACTATTGTGCAATATGGATGACATTGTTTCTAGTGAATGCAGGCTAGGCATGTATGGCAACCAAAGTCACAGAAGATTGCCAAGCTAATGGCGAAAGTGGAACTTCTTCAAAATAAATTTACATACTGTCGCCCTTATCTTGTTGCGAGAAATAATATGCAGCCTGCATTTAAGCTTGCTAGAGATGCTATTGTCTCTCAGATGTCTAGGCCTGTAGAGTCTAACCATGTTAAGAATTTGAAGGAGACCTGTGTCATCTGCCTGGAAGAGACTGATCAGGATAAAATGTTCACTGTAGATGGTTGTCTGCATAGATACTTTTTTCTTGTATGAAGCAGCATGTTGAAGCAAAGCTACATAATGGGATGGTACCCAGGTGTCCTCATGAAAATTGTAAATCTGAGTTCGATGTCTCTAGCTGTGAAAAATTCTTGACACCGAAGCTAATTCAAATTTTGAAGCAACGGATTAAAGAAGCGTCTATACCTGTTGCTGAAAAAGTCTATTGCGCGTATCCTAGGTGCTCTGCGTTAATGTCAAAAAGTGAACTTTCTGAGTTCTCTAGGAAAGAAAATGTTAAGGAAAGAATGTTTGGAGCCAGAAAATGTATGGAATGTTATGGTCTCTTCTGTCTCAATTGTAAAGTCCCGTGGCATAAAAATATGTCTTGCACAGAGTATAAGAGGACGAATCCGTATCCACGGCCTGAAGAAGCAAAGCTCAAGTCACTTGCGACAATTAATTTTTGGCGGCAGTGTGTGAAATGCAATCATATGATTGAACTTGCTGAAGGTTGCTACCACATGACTTGCAGGTACTTTTTACTCGTCCCTCCTGTATTCTCCTTTGTGAATTATGCTTTTGGCATGGCAGTTCTCTTCTCTTCTTAGCCACAATGTTGAAAGGAGGAATAGTTTGTTAAATAGTCCAATGAACAATTACATGACTGAGGTGAACGCAATGATTTGTTCTAAATTGAAAGGAGGGGGAAAGGATGCTGGAGTGGGGTTGTGAACCGGTACAACCCTGGGTGGCTTCACCATACATCAGTTGAAACTTTATCATTTATTTTCAATAAGATTTGGTAAGATGTTGGTGAGCATAAAAAGCCTGAAGTTACTATCCTGATCGTACTCTGGTAAATATAAATAAGATGAACATCTGTAAATACTGGAGCTAGTCACATTGAAGAGTGGAGCATTTGCTTGCTTACTAATATATCCATTTTATGCTCTCCAATTCATGACCATGGTCATGAACTTTGTAGCATACTTTGCAGTTTGCTAGAAACTTGTGATTTACCTTGTGGAAAATAAAAGAGAAGTTCCTTGCCTGGAAGAATGATGGTCCTCTTCAAATTTCTACGTATTCCCCCGACCTCTTGATTTTGCTTATTTGAGTTAAACTTGCATGAATCAATACTCTTGAAACAAATGCAGAGTTATTCTTACTTCTACATTTAAAGAAATGCAGGTTTTTTGTACATTCCATTTTCTATATGCATTCATTTTCAATGCCTGATCATGTTTAAGATAGCTTTAAGGGCACGTTCTTTTCAACTGAACCCGAGCTGGGGACAACAACTGGGGGCAGTTGGGGACTACAACAGGGGGCAGTTGGTGGCAATTGGAAAGTCTAACTGGTGACAATGGGTGGCAATTGGGGACAACTAGGAGGAAATGGGTCAAACTAGGAGCAACTGGTGAAAACTGAAAATTTGTATTTTTGAGTGTTTTCTTAATAATAATAGTAATATTGCAATTATAATGATATTATTAATACAATAATTATTATAATTACAATTATAATTATTTTAAGTACAATTATAAATATTATATTATTAAAATAATAAATATAATTATGATTATTATAATAATTATAATGAGTAGGTCTTGTGTGAGGTTAACTCACAAAAACATGGGGTTACTATTTAGTGATGTAGGGGTCACTTGTTATCATCCGTGACCCTCATTTCACTAAAAAGTGACCCGCTTCTCACCAAAAGTTATGAAAAGACCGTCTTATAGTTTTTGTGAATTATAATTATATTTATAGGGATAACAATAATAATTATTTTTTTTTTTGGAATGTAAATATAATTTCATTACTTTCCAAAGGATATACAATACAGCCCAAGTTCAACAAGACTACATAATACTCACTGGCACGAAAATTACTTGCAACAATCAACTACAATGGCATCATAGCTTATATCTAACTTACCTTCGAGGAAGGGCCTTTGGATATGAGACCACAATCATATCCCTGTTGATGATGCTTACGTGAGACATATTCCAGTATATAATCACAAAAAACATCAAAAAAATTACACCACAATCCAACCAAAGTGATTAAGGTCAGACATGAAAAGATCCTCATCTTCTCATCTTTTCCTGCAGCAACTCTTCCATGTAGGATGAGCTGCTTTCATGATTTTGTCAACAGGACGTGATTTGTCCTGAAAAGTTCTCAAATTATTATTATTTTGTTTTTATTATAATTTTATAATAGTAACAATAATATTAATATCATAATGAATAAATAATTATTATAGTTACTATAATAATAATAAGGAAAAATGGACGTGAATAATCCCACATTTGAGCGGCCGTACAAGAATAATGCCACAAATGACTTTATCCCAGAATAATCCCACAAACAAACGACGTTGACGTCAGTGGGTTAAATGAGGACGGAGTTAACAATCCGTTAACTCCTTGCTGACGTGGCTCTCTCTCTCTCTCTCTCTCTCTCTCTCTCTCTCTCTCTAAGGTCTTTCAGCCATGGAAGAAAAACCAAGAACCTTCAAGACACCAAAATTTGGATCCCGTTTCTCTGGGTTTCAGCATGGACCAAAACCAAGCCCAAATCTTCAGAAGAGAACCTTCAAATGTTCGCTACTTGATTTACCTAGAAACATCAAATGCTTCATCATCAATGGGGGCCACTTCAAAGAGGATTGACCCCAACACTTCAAAACCGTCAAAAGATATCCCAACAACTTCAACCCAGAATGAAAAATTGTACACAATAGCTTTCGAAATTTTCCGTGCTAGTAATCTGAAGTCTATCTTTCAAGCTTAAGCTATCTCAATTTTAAGGAACATGATTCTGGTATTTTCCAAGTGACAAAAAAAAGGATTGATGATTAGTATTGATCTGAGAAAGGATATGGGTTGAGTAATAATGGGTAATAATAACAACTCATTTAGTTCTTAGGGGGTTGTAAGTTGTATTTAGTTGGCTGAAAGGTTTTCTTCCATGGCTGAAAGGCCTTAGAGAGAGAGAGAGAGAGAGAGAGAGAGAGAGTACCACACTGCCACGTCAGCAAGGAGTTAAAGGAGTTTTAGCTCCATCCTCATTTAACTCACTCGCGTTAACACCAGTTATTTGTGGGATTATTTTGGGCTAAAGTCATTTGTGAGATTATTCTTGTACGACCGCCCAAATGTGGGATTATTCACATCCATTTTTCCTAATAATAATAATAATTATTATTATTCTTATTATTTTAAATATATTTATAATTATAACAGTAATAATGATAGTAATTTGTTGTTGTTGTTGTTGTTGTTGTTGTTGTTGTTGTTGTTGTAATACACAACTGGGCCAAACTGGGGACAATTGGAAAATTTAAATGGTAACTGGGGCAACTGGAAAACAATTGAAAAGAACATGACCTAAGTGGAGGCAAGGGCAGATATAGAATTTTACTGGTACGAGAGATGAACCTTAAGCAAGACATCCTCTTGTAAGCCTCTTATTTGAAAATTTACTAACTCTTAACACATTGAGCACACACTCCCTGCCTACACCCAGACCTCTAATTTCTTTTCTTGGAACTAGAGTACTTGTTGATACCTTTTGGTAGCCTGTTCCATACCCTCAAATCACAAGAGAGCCATTATTTTTCTTACTCTCATCCTTTAGCTATAATGGAATATCCTCTCGTACAATCTCATTGGTGGGAAATGCTGTTGGAGTTTGGGGAGGAGCAGAAAGGTCCTATTACTATTTTTCATCTCGAGATGGTATTAAAATTCCCATTGAGGTGCAAGCACCATATATAACCTGAAGTCTATCTTTTTGTTTTCAAAGCAAAGCTTGTTCCGTGTTGTCTCCTTTATCTAACAATCCGACATCCTGTAACGTTAATAAAAAAATGCATCAATGCAACTATGCAAGTAAGGCTTGATGGGGGCGGATAAAAGTTTCTAGAATTTGTGTACATGAAGCAATACTTCACATTCACAGGTCGCATCATCGTTTATATCGTAAAATATGTTATATACTAGTGGAAATGTAGAAGTGTTGTGTTTAACCTTGTGGGCTACAAAATTTTCTTCTCCAGAATCGATATCTCCATTCATAAAAATCAAATCCTCAAACTTTTTTACATGTTGTATTCTTGTATTTTTAGAAAGTTGCTTCACTCCCTCAAAAAAAAAAAAGAAAAGAAAGTTGCTTACATTATTGTACTAGGATCAAGTGAGCCTAACCATCGTGAGTTGCCTAGCTTGTCATGGATTAATAAATAATAACAGTAGTAGGAGATGGAGATTGCATTTTGCAGAATGGCAGTCTTGGTTAATCAAGATTTTGATTTTGATACAAGAGGGACTTTTGACTATTTTACAAAGAGCAATGCTAATGCAACAACTGGATTTAGTATACGCAATAATCAGGGTGATGTAACTGTTTTAGGAGTTAGACTATGTGGTGATAGTTCTATACTTATAGTAGAAGCTGTTGGGCTCAAAGAAGGCGTGAGTGAGGCAAGAGTTAGAGGCGTTCAAAATATCACCATTGAGGTAGATAAATTTTTGTAGTTATTAAAGACATTAGAGGAGAATTGCACATCTCTGGAGAGATATAAGAAACGTTACGTTTGATATAAAAAAAGACTTGCACCTCTTTGATAATGTAGAGGTCCTTCAACGTTTTTGAGAAGCAAATTCGGTGGCTGACTTTATGGCGAATTTGTATGTCTTGTCCTAACTTACTTATTTGGTCGACTTTTTTTGACCCATCCTAGTATATGTGTGAACTAGATAAATGATATCTTAATCTCATAAAGGAGTTTGTCATGACTTTATTGCTTTTTCAAAACGAAAAAAAAAACTTGCATGAAAAAATTCACAAAATTAGCTATCAAGAAAAATAATTTACAAAAATGAAAAAGGAAAAGGAAAAACAAAAAAATCACCAAAAAAAATAAAGAAAAAAGAAAAAAAAAAACCCAGGAGAGAGAAAGAGTGTGCTAGACTGCTAGAGAGTAGAGAGGAGGGTTTCGGAACATCTAATTTTGAGAGTGCCACTCACCCGATCTCTCTCACCCTCTATTAACATTTGAGACCGAGAAACTACAAAGCCAAAGCCAGCCACTCTTGACAACACCAATCAAATCGCCGAGAGAGAGAGAAAACAAGAGAGAGAAAATGAGTGGAGTCGCAAAGAAGATAGCCGATGTAACCTTCAAGGCATCAAAGAACATTGATTGGGAAGGCATGGCTAAGCTCCTTGTTTCTGATGAAGCTCGTAAGGAGTTTTCTACTCTTCGTCGTACTTTCGATGAAGTCAACCAACAACTCTCTACCAAGTTCAGTCAGGTCTCTTTCTCTCTCTCGTGATATTTGATTTGTGGTTTTCGACATGAATCTAGGGTTTTGTATTGTTGAAACATTTGATTTGGTTCGGATCTGTGTGATTAATTGATTATTAGGGCTATAATGTAATTTAAGATTTAGATTGTGTTTTTTATGAAAGAAGGATTTAATTGGATTGCTGAGAAATTGGAGGCGAAATGTTCAGGGTTTCGATTTGAAGTTGCGATTTTTTGTGCATTTTTTGTTAAATGTTTGTTCCGATTCGATTAGTTTGGTTGGTTAGATGGTATTTGTATTTGTACTGATGATTTTAAGAAGACAAATGCAATGCTGTGTTCTTGTTATTTTGATACTTGGTAGCATTTGTAAAGACGTTTATCTTCAATAAGGTTCTCTGTAATGTGGTATATAAACAATCGCTTTCATGTTTTTGCTGTGGACAAGGGTGTTAATGGATTGGGGTTGTGAATTGATTTGTGACCTTTTGGCTATTTGGTACTCCCTCCGTCCCAATTTGATTGTCCACTTTGAAACTTGTGGCTCACAATGTTGTGAGTCACAAATTTCAAAGTGGACAATTCAATTGGGACGGAGGGAGTATTACTTTTTTTTAGATAACATGGTATCCAAGCTTTCTTTTTGCTTGGCTATTTGGTATTACTATTATAGTACTTTGCTCAAATGTTTTGGTAGATATGACGCCAAAGACAGCTATAGTTAAATGAATAGTTTTGGAACTGACCCTTTGTTTTCGGGTCTTACAAGCAAATGTAGGGTAACCTTAGTAAGTCCTTCTGGTCAATAAGTAAATCCTTCGGGTCTTACAACAAAATGTATCATTTTTTTGCAGTTTCTAATGCAGGGTAACCAAATGAGTGTTTGTTTAAATAGTGGTTCCTCGCTGATAATTTTATCCGTTCTTTCTTTCTCCCTCCCTCCCCTAACCTCCTTTTTATCTACTGTCGCTGGCAAGTCAGCATTCTTGTGGTTGATGCTATATCAATTACTCATTTGTCTAAATTGTAGTTCTGTTGTGGATTTCACATAGTTGTCAACCTCATATATTCAGTTTAAAGCTTATTATGAGCATATATGGTTTGTTATTGAAGTAACTGAAATGATGCTATCAACAAGTTAAGGTTTCTTTAATTGATCTTCCGTGTTGACATTGTGCAGGAACCCGAGCCCATAGATTGGGAGTACTACAGGAAAGGGATTGGCCCTAAGTTGGTTGATATGTACAAGGAAGCTTATGACAGTATGTTTCTACGAATCTCAGTGTTATTGTTATTACCTAAAATGAGAAAGTGCTTTTCTGTTTTACTAATTTGTTGGAATTCATGGTTGTCAAGCACTCTATGGTCAAGGAGATGCTAGCTGACCCAGTCTCTTAGTGGAATCTTAAATGTAAAGGATTTGCTCGTCCACTCCTAACCGAGAAAAGAATATGCTAGGATTTTACAATCTTATCCACTAAACTTCCATGAAACATATCGGTGAACAATCAAATTAATAAATGTAAGCTCATATTAGAACAATGTATTTTTCTCGTCCTAAATAGAAAATATGATGTTACTTGACTTTATCTCCTGAATTTCGATTATTTAGTGTTTTAATCTTGGAGGTAATGGATGACTTGGCTTAAAAAAAGGTGGCTAATGATGTTTGAGGATTTGTTCATGATTGGAAGAAATAGGGAACATTAGTTCATTAAACTGAGGTACCCTTGTTGGTCCCGAGGGACGGAGGCGTTTAAGTTAGCCGAAAGATGGTTATTGGTCAATGGACAAAAGGTGACCCTGTTTTTCAGGGTAACAAGGGGTAGAGAAAATGTTTCAGTGTCTTTCTTCATAGCGCGCACTTTTTGAATCTTGTTTATGCAATATGTTCAGCAAGTAAATTAATTCTAACGAGGAAGCTCTTAGAAAAAAGATATATTATTGTTCACTAATATCTTATTTACCTACATTGTCAAATAAATAGAAAAGGCAAGTGTAGGGAAAATTTGTAAGTTTTAACTCACTAAATAAGTAGCATCTATAACAATGTTTTAGTTGTCAACGAACAAGGATTAGCTGTTAGTGCTTTAGTTTGTCGCCAAATAACATAAACATTTATTCTTCCTGCTTTGTTGATACTTCACTAAAATATTTTCTTATATTATTTATACAAGTTCAAGAAAATTAATCTTTCAGGAAATTTAAATGATTATATAAGCCCAAGTATTTAACTAAGATACATTGAAAGTGGATGTAGAGGATACTTATCAGAAAATATCTGAAGTTGAGGCCTTAGGGTACTGTACTTAGTATTAAATGTACCAGGATGGTGTTTGAATTTTCCAAACTCTCAGCCTCTCAGGGTACTGGTAGAAATTTGTCTCTTGTTAATTTAAACATATCTCTGGTAGTTGGTACTGAATCCTATCTGAAATACATAATTCATTGTCATTTGGTTACCACTTCCATCTTACAAATTAGATCCTCATGATCCTCTAGAATACTAAATGGCCCGACCTTAACAACCTTGGAAATCTACATTTACCAACTCATATATACACGTAAAAATCTGATCTAAGTATCTAGATACTTACAAAAATAGAGAGCTGAGACCTACTGCATTTTAAAAAGCTATTTTCTTTCTTATATAGCCCCGGGGGGGCTAAGAATTTTTTGGAAGTTACTAAATGAATGCGCTTTCTACTTAACTAGGATAAGATTGCATAACCTCTACTGACTATTAGCTTAATTCACAACGATCTAGCCATCACTGGTGTGGCTCAGATGTACACACCTTAGTTCACTGTGGCAGTTCTGGTGGAGCTGTTTATGGTGCATGCTTTATTGAAAATGCAATAATAGGCAACGACCCCTACAATCTAATGAGACATTCGATTTAGTTTGAACATGAGTTAGCTTTCTCCACTCTTTTGGGAATGGATATGGCATCATAAATGCATGGAGATATATTTGAGGTTTCTTGTTTCTAGGACTAGATGCGTGACAACTATTTTGGTAAATAAATAGTTGGGAGAGGTACCATTTCGCATGATGGATATGGCATCATATGAAAAATTAAGTAAGATAGAAGTAAATAGAGAAAATAATTGAAGTAAATCTTTTATATTTGAAAAGAAAAGAATGTTGACAAGAAAAAGATTTTAAAGGAAAAACAAAATGAAAAGGAACCTTAGGACAAAATAAAAATAAGGTTTACATCATTGTGGAAACGTTGAAAGGAATATTGTTCCACATTGCTGGGTGAGAGCATGGGATTGAACGAAAGTATAAAAGCTGTTGAACCTACCAACAGTTTATTGCAACCAAAGTTGTTCCACATCGTTTCTGGGAGAGTGGATGCATATAGAAAACCTTATTAATATGTCTTTACCCTCCTTGATTTTTCTTGGGCGTGTACTTGATAGGGGAGGGCCTTTCAAGCAAAATATTTCCAGTGGTATGGATTGATATGGAAAATGAGCTCGTGCCGAGCTCGAGCCAAACATCCAAATACTTGGCTCTACCCAGCTCGTTTGCAGCCCTTTCTTGAGTTGAGAATCTGATATAGGGAGTTCTGCCACCAGTATGTAAATTGTTTAGAAGGCTTCAATGTTAGGTATTACTAATTATATTGTTTGCTTTGCAGATCTCTTTAGACTTATAAGCATCAAACTGTCCGACAACACTCCTAATTATTTGGCAATTAAGTTATCAAGTTTGTTCAGAGATTTCTTTTCTTTCCTACTTGTTTAGAGGTGGGAAGAGGAAGCTAACTGAGAAATAGATCTACCTTTAGGCTTGCCAAAAAGTAAAATCCATCTTTTTACTGCCGCAAACTGTACCATTTGACATAATCCATTTGACTTTTTTTGACTGCCTAAATGGCATCGCACGATTGTGGAAAAAATTGCACCCCATCGAAGCCTGTAGGAGGAAATAAATGACAGGTCGTCACATTCATCCATATGCTCATATGCTGTGTGAATTGCCAATTTTACTTTTTTCATCTTTAGTTAGTTGGTTTACAGAAGTTAATTAGTAGTGATAAGGCTCCCAATAAAAAGCTTTACCCATTAACAGCGTTTGTGAGCAGTAAACACGGGTGAAGCTACTATCCTGATGTTACTTGGAACTTTCTTTAGCAGTTGATGTGGCTCATATGTCAAATTTGCACCAAAATCTTTGATAAAAGTCAAGTGTTTTTCCCGTGTTGTGAGAAGCTGGCACGACAACGATCAATTGATCATGTTATGTCTTCTTCTGTTTAGCGTTTGAGCCAAGTATATTTTCTTGCTTGCTACTCCTTTTGATTTTCCTTCTTTACAATGTCCCTTCCCAGATTGTGAATTGTAGGAAGCTTCTGCAACTACTGGATTATGTATATATGCGTGGCATATATACTGCCATTTGTTTATAAATTTCCCTTTTTATAGCCACAAACTCTTGGTGATTTGCTTAGGCAGATGAATATAAGATTGATGTTCCTTTGGATTGCAAATTTAGCTTTTTCAAGTACCTTCCAAAATAAATTGTTGTTTTTTAAGTACTGAGGTGAATGTCCTTAAACTTGAGCAAGCCTGTGGTTCAATTTGGTTTGAATTGTTTGTATTGGGAACTGCGAGGTGCGAGCAATGTATAATTTTTTCCTCGATTGACATGCATTGAGATATTGCTGTATTTTTTGCAAAGGGTTATCAATCAATATATTCGAAAGAGATTATTCTTCATGTTTGGTCCTATCCTTAACATGGTGTCCTGACTCACAGTTGATGATTTGAAAGTCAACAAGTTGCAAGATATTTCTACTGTATTTCTGAGTTCACGCTGGCTGACATTGCAGTGCTAATAAATTGTTGTTTCTGTCTAGGCGTTGAGATTCCAAAGTATGTGGACAAAGTCACCCCAGAGTACAAACCAAAGTTTGACGCACTGGTGAGTATTAAAACATCTTTGCGAATCATTTCATTTGTATGTAGCCTCTACTGAATTCGTTCCTGTCTTTTGTCTAGAAGAATGAGATAAATTTGTTTGAAAGTGTCACCTTGTTTGCTTAGATCATTCTAATTCATTGTCACTGTGATTCATTGCAGTTGGTTGAACTGAAAGAAGCAGAACAGCAATCTTTGAAAGAGTCTGAAAGATTGGAAAAGGAAATAGCCGATGTACAGGAGTTGAAGGTAATGTAGATCATCCTTAGCAGCTTTGGAATTTTAAATATATACTTTATTTGTTTTGCTCTGTGCTCTAACTCTTAACTCTTAACTCTTAACTGATAATCTACTTTCAGAAAAAGCTGACAACAATGACTGCTGATGAGTACTTTGAGAAGCATCCAGAATTGAGGAAGAAGTTTGATGATGAAATCCGTAATGATTACTGGGGATATTGATGTTCCATTGCTGTGCTGCTCAGGACGAACCTGTTGACATTATGTCATTTGATCGATGATCATCGTAATAAAATAATCCAATCTTTACTTTCGAATTTAGTTCTGGCATGTGAAGTATTTCCTCGCATGCTCTTGGAATTGAGAATTTGAGGTGTGCTCAAGCTGTTCCTAGATAAGAAAAAGATGATCACGAACATTTACCGGATGTCATTTTTGGAAGTCATTTTGGAAGTCATTTTTGAGATATCTTTCAAACTTGTTTCTTTACTCAAGCTTGTTGATTTGAAATTGTATGATTCTGCCATACATGGAAGTGTTTATTTTAGATATGATGCTGTTGTATATATTCGCTGTGAACTTCAAGTTTAATCCGTTTCAGGGACCGTGCTCGTATGAAAATTGTGGTTTAATGCTTACGAACAACTTTCTATAATCTATGTGATGATCAAGGGAGGTTTCATTCGAACAACTCTAATATACATGAGGTCACGAGTCACGACATGCAAGACTGGTAAAGATCACCATTAGCTAGATTTATGGATTACCATGCCCTCGACCTCTTGTTGTGAGTGAGACCATCAGACCAATTATGGTGTTCAAATAACTAGGGATGGAGCTAAGGTCATTCTCATGTTTAATGTTTAAACTTGCTATCAACCTTCTTTTGTTTTTTTTTTTGGGGAAAATGCAATCTTGTCGTCAAAACTTTAACACATGAGCTCATAGATGTGTGCTATTCATCTAACCCTAATATCACATTTGTTCCGCAACGATCTTCAATCATGGCTTGAACTGCTTAAACTTGCAAAGTACAATAGTCCACAAGGAAACGCATGATGCAACTATTTCAGAAAGAGATGTAATAGTCATGAAGTTTTATGATAGCCTCATATGTAACAAGAATCTTGCTAAGATTACTTTGGTTTGCATTTTGAGAATGTGAAGAAATGAAAGGACTTGACTAGGATACACAGGGAACAAAGGGATAAAAAGAAAAGGTAAATAATGATTAAGGATGCAAGGAATAGTTTTTTCTTTTTTTTTCTTTCCTTTTTTTTTTTTTTTTTTTTTGGAGGTGAAGAGTTAAGAAAGACTAGAGCAATAAAGGATGAAAGTTGAAATTAGGATTTGGTGAATCAATAAAGACATTGGGGTACAAACGGAGAAAAGAAGACTAAGGATTAGAAAGGGAAGAGTGAACAAATAGATATGATGTCCATGAGGAAGGATGATAGGAAGTTGGCGAATTAGTATTAAGTAGAAAGATGATTATGTGTTGGAAGTTGGAAACTGTCACTGAGAATGGACACGATGCACTAACCAAAGCAGAAGAAAACCAACGACACACGGTATTCTACGAACATGAAATCAAGAAACCTTCAAATATGAGACATGAGATATCAGGTTTCAATTCAGAGCAACAAAGTGGTTTAATTTGGATACTATTTCATGATTAGCGATCTCACCTAAATTTCTTTGCCAATATTAATTTCCAAAATAAAGCATATGATTCGCGATATTACAATGTTTACTATATATAGTACTTAAATACCAAGTCCATTTCATCCTTAAGGCTTCATTCCTTTCAATTGGAAAAAACTGAACTAAATTGAGTTGAATTGATTCTTTTTTAACTTGACCTTTAACCATTTTAAACTCGTCCAGACATATACAATTTTGGACTCATTTGAAGGTACAGTTTAAAATCTTTTCAATGACACAAGTATTACCCTCAATTTATTTCGAAATAAAAAATTATTTAACTAATAAAATTAATATATTATATATATATATAAAGGAAGCATATTCCGGGAGCAATAAGGCATGCCACGTAGGCGAGAATTTTAAGAGCGCGCCACCTAAGCGAAGATAAAGACAAAAAATAGAGTTTGATTTGGAATAGTATATTAGGGCTAAAACTATATCTTCTTATTAAAATTTTGAATTTAATATAACTTGGCTTATACAATAAAAAAATCTTAAATTTTATATTATAAGATTCGGCTCGAATAGTACTTTAAAATGATATATATATATACATATACATATACATATATATATATATATATATATATATATATATATATATATATATATATATATATATATATATATATATAATATGATTAGTCATATTTTTATTTTTAATAGTTAAAGTATGCGGTATATATCCTTATAAATTTGGATAATAACATTATTGCAAATATATCAATCATGTTATAATCATCAATATAAACCGTAAATATATAAAAAAAAAAATTAATAATTAACAACAGATAATAAGAATAACTTACACTCCCTACCTACCCGAAACTCTTCCAATAACAACTACTTCATAATGATATATCGAATTTAATTAAAGCTAGGGTTGAAGAAAACTCAATAACTCACGTTTTCTTTGTTCCTTTATTTTACATATAATTAATGTAAACTATTTTTGACGAGGTTAGAGTTAGAGTGTTTATAGGAAACCTAATGATCAACATACATCTCAACTCTATATATATATATATGCACCAACTAATTTTCCCACTTTCAAACGTGACCAATCCTACGTCTTTTTTCATTCTCCTTCGTTTGCATTGTAATTCATATATTTTTTAGATCCCTTTTATGTTTACTACTCCTATTACATAATTTTATTATTATATTATAAAATTGTTAATTTGACTAACTAACCATGATTGTTTATGCAGATTTCTTCTCCTCCTCTATCTTCGTTACTCTACTTTGCTTCATTAGAAAATTATTGGTTTACTAATAATACATCACTTACTGTAGATTTAGGGATGATTAATGAAGTACCCAAAAGTAAATAGCAATTTTTCAGTAAGTCGTTTTTCTCTTTTCTTTTCTTTTTGGTGTTATCTCTCATACTAATTTATGGGTTGGATAATTTCAATTTTACGGGTGAAGAAATTTTATACATGCAGGCTTATAATATTCATGATAATTAATCATTCATATAATGTTTACAAAGATGACAAGATTTATAGGTAAAGTTATTTTAAAAAAGTTTTCTCTTTCTGACATATGGTTTAATTTGTTTCGAATATTTATATATGTTGACATCTAACTATTGATCTTTCTCCTTGATATAATTCAACCATCTTATATGTATTTTTGTGTAATTACATACGTGGTAGAAGCGGATATAAAGGGAGTATTAGTTATGATATTTAATATAACCCATGCATCGTACGAGCTTTAAAACTAGTTACACATAAAGTGAACTGAATTTAAGTGAAATTAAGCTTAGCAGAACATAATCCAAATCGGTCTACCATATACCCTCACCTCCTAAAGTAAATAAATTTAGAAGGGAAAAGAAAGTATTGGTTATTATTATCCTAATTCCTACTAGAGATAAAAGGAAAAAAAGGGTAAACTTATTGCCCCCAACTTTTGTCCAAATTTGTAACGTCTTATTCACTCCAACACTCCCTTAAACGAGGCCACATCTTCAGTACATCACCATTCACCAGCACACAACGCACTCCTTACTCAAGCTGCCCTTTTTCATTATCACAGCACTCTCTCAGTCTCCTCCATCTCAACAAAATCCAATTACTTAACACCAAAACTTTGTTGTCAATTTGTCACAATCCCACCTTTTTCAACCCAAATATTCTGTCAAAAATCATAATCAAAATCAACCCATAACAATTAGCAACAGAGAAAAAGAGGGAAAATTACCATTACCAAACCCCTTTTCAGATTCCCCCATTTCTGTACAAAATTCCAGATTCCTTAAAGCTTAAAACTGACGCCAAATAACCCACTGACAATTTCCAGCAAACATTCAAAGCTCTGGTTTGTTCATCAACATCATCAATGGAGGAAAACCCAGTACATCATCCCAAGTCATGGAAGCAAGAGCTTGCAAGCTTGATGGACTATAATGGAAGTTTGATGAATCTTGACAATGGAGGTGATGAACCTGACAATGGAAATGAGTCAAGGGATGTGAGAGAAACAGTTAGGGAATTTGCTAAAGGAGTTGGAGAAATGGTTGTTGAGCTAGGTAGGAGTTTTGGTGAGATTGTGAAGCAGAGTTTTGGTGATGAAGATTCATTCATGGTTAGGAAATTTGGGAAGCCTTTGAATAAAGTTGGTGGAAAGTTGAGTTTTTTGAATGAGTATTTGCCTGAGGATCGTGATCCTCTTCACTCTTGGTCTGTTATTTTCGCCGTCTTCTTCGTTGCTTTTATTGGTATCTCTCTCTCTCTCTCTCTTTGCCACTCTAGATCTATAGTGAGTTTGGTGTGAAAAAATTGCAATTTTTTATGTGGGTATGTTGTTGGATTGGAAGAATGATTAGTGTTCTTATGTGGGTTGATAACAATTTTATCAAGTTTGCCTCAAAGCTAGAACCTTTTACATTGTTGTGTGAGAAATTGTTAGGTGCATTGGAGCACCATGCCAGCGTGCACTCAAGTTAATAACTTTTTGATGGGATAAAGTTACAAATTATGTAGGCATGTTACTTATTGAATTGAACGAATGATTAGTGTTCTTATGTGGGTTGATAACATTTATCAAGTCTGCCTCAAATTTAAAACCTTTTACATGTTTGTTGTGTGAGAAATTGTTAGGTGCATTTGGAGCACCATGCCAGCGTGCACCCACATTGATAGAGATTTTATGCATATAGGTTCATCTAATATTGTTTCTTTCTCCCATATGGTTTTCATTCTCATATATGGGGGGTTAACGTATGGAATTTACTTAGTATGTTATGCAGGGCTTTGTATTTGTGCTTGATTCTGTTACATTGATGCAAGATAATGCAGCTGCATCTGCATTGTTCAGAATCTTATGGGGTGTTTTGTTTAATTTTATAAGATGGTATGCAGTCTTTATATTGTTAGCCAACCTGCACTCACAGTTAGCACTTTATTTAGTGGTTAGATATGGCTCCCTTTAGGTTTTATTAATTGTGTACATGGACAATCAGTAGGAGTTGAGCAAGCATAGGGTTCATAAAATTGCCTTAGGTACTTCTTGGGACACAGAGTGGAAATACACCCCAAGGACTTGACTGTTGGAATGAAGAGTCTGCATAAGTATTGGGCCAATTTGATATTAGTCTTCTGGAAAAGTCCAAACGGAAAAAAAAGAAAAAAAGAAAAAAAGAAAAAAGAACTATACTCCCACGCCTTTTTACTTGATAAGCTTCCTTTTCTATGAGCTGTAGAGGATCATAATGTCCAGAGTCATTTTAGCTTAGATGATAGAATTCTGACACCACAGCTTATTTTTCGGTGTTATATTTTCCCATATTTCACCAAGGTTGGGTATTAAGTTCTTAAATCTAGCCTTGTGTACATTATATGAATTAATCACTGAAAATGTAGAAACACGTACTGTAAGGAAATTTACTGTGGTGTGCTCTGTTGAGAATTGTCCGATGTGACAAACTCTATAACATTCAAGAGCAAAAGTTTGTGATCTCTTGTTCCTGATATTTGGGTAGTTTTTTTCTACTGCCATCAGTTTCTAGCCTTATGCTGCTCCATGCCTAATTGTATTTGCAATCAACTATTGAAGAAAGAAGAAATGAATAATTTAAGTGTGCGCTGATTTGCATTTTTTGTTCAATGCAGTTGAAAATCTGACTGACACAGTTAAAATCATATGCAGCATTGAGCATAAATACTGCAACTGTACCTTCTACCCCAGTGGTGAAGAAAGTGCATATACATCCTCCTAATGCCAGTCGTATACTCCTTCCTGATGGTCGCCATTTGGCATATGATGAGCGGGGCGTTCCTGCCGATATTGCCAGATATTCCATGATTCTTCCACACAATTTTCTCTCGTCCAGGCTTGCAGGTAAAGATTATTACACTAAGTTGATGCATTTACATAGCTGATAAACAATAAATCCTACTAATATTTGCTGCAGATTTGGAGCTGATTTTCCCCTTTGGTTTGAAATATTGCAGGGATTCCTGGACTGAAGGCTTCCCTTTTAGAAGACTTTGGTATTCGCTTGATAGCATATGATCTTCCTGGTTTTGGGGAAAGTGATCCTCATCCTGACAGGACCCTTGAGTCATCAGCCGTAGATGTGTCACATCTGGCTGATGCGGTGGGTATCAGTGGCAAATTTTGGGTTCTGGGCTATTCAGGTGGTAGTTTACATGTTTGGGCTACACTGAGATACATTCCAGAAAGACTTGCAGGTATGTATATATCTTGTTCTGTAGCTAATATGTCTGGATATGGAAGTTTCTCTTTCTAGTGCTTTGTAGGTCAATTTTTTATGTGCTTTCTAGCTTCATGCATGAAGATTGTAAGCTTATGTTTATTTAGGGCTCGTTTACTTGCTAACAATGCAATGCAATCATTTTATAGAGTAAATGTGAGGTGGAAGAGGAAGGAAGGGGAGGAGAGGGATGGGAAATGGGAAATTGATTACACCATCTAATGTAATCATCTTTACATGGGTTAAAGTTGAGCAATTGTGATTACATTGGATGTTGCAATCAACCCCACTTTTCTCATCTTTCTTCTCCTAGTTATTCACTTTTCACGTGTTTACTTGCTTGCAATCAAATACATGCAATGCAATCATTTTATAGGGTAAATGGGAGGTGTAAAAGGAAAAAGGGGAGGAAGTAGATGGAAAAAGTAAGATTGATTACACCATCCAAAGTAATCATCATTACATGGGAAAAGTTGGGCAATTGTGATTACAATGGATAATGCAATCAACCCCACTTTTCCTATCCCTCTCCTCCTACTCCTTCACTTTTCACCTCCCATTTATCCTATAAAATGGTTGCATTGCATTGCTTTTGATTGCAAGCAAGTAAACGAGCCCTTAGTGTTAGCTTGGTAGGGAAAGCTTAGCTTGCTAGTTTGACTTACTCAGAAAACAGTTCCATCGAATCACATATAGAGGGTGTTTGGCCTAGATTCTAGGAGTTGTAACCTCTCTCCCTCACGACCCTCCTCCTTCACCTCTAACTTTTACGAAACCCAAAAGGGGCTAGAATTTGAAGCTCTAACATAGAATTTCAAATTGTAGCCCCTTTTTGGGTTTCCTAGAAGCTAGAATTGGTGGAGGACGTGTAGGAGGGGGGTGGGTGGAAGGGAGAGGAGGGATGCGAGAAGGAGAAACTAAAACTCATAAAAACTAGGCGAAACACCCTCTAGTAGCCTGAGATGCCTGTTCCAAGGCTTCATAGATTGAACACCTTTGTTCTCGTCCTCGAGCTGCCTGGCAAATTGATCCATCCCCTCTACTTGATAACTGGCAGTGGTGGTTAAGAAGTAAAATGAAATGAACTAATAAAGATAATTTTAATGGTATGAATTCATACTAGACCAGCCTTAGCCTGGGGGCAGCCTATTTTTACTGACTACTATTTGGTTATTGTCCATTTCCAATGTAGCGAGAAGATTCACTACTCTTTGGCTTTGGAAGACTAAATAAAAAAGGCTTGTCAAACTTTGTGCGTTTCTTATTTATTGTGAACTTGTAGAAGGTTGTTGCCCATTGGACGAAGGGTCAGACAGAAACAGCCTCTCTGTGAATGCTTTCACAGGGGTAAGGCTGCCTACAACTGACCCCTCCCCCCTACTCTGCCTGGGCAGGAGGTATGACTAGTATTCAGAGAAGGGCTTGAGGCTAATGCACTTGCTTTTCAATTTTCATTATGTGATGAGTATTGCAACATTAGCTAGTTGGTGAAGATGTTTAATGACCTAATAGGATATCATCTTTTCTTACTTGCTATTCATGCTCTTAACTTTGAGCCTTCACAGGTGTTGCCATGTTTGCCCCAATGGTTAATCCTTATGATCCAAGCATGACTAAAGAAGAGAGAGTGAACACCTGGGAAAAATGGATGCCGAAAAGGAAGTTGATGTACATTCTGGCTCGGAGATTCCCAAGATTACTCAGATACTTCTACCGTCGGAGCTTCTTCTCTGGGAGGCATGGTTCAATTGATAAGTGGCTTGCATTGTCACTAGGAAAGAGAGTGAGAACTAAAACATTATGCTTACTACTGCAGTACTGCATCCATGAAATTTTGATATGGTGGCATTTAGTATCATAGGTTGCGTTTGTCCATATTTAAGTAGGCAGGAGTCTCATACTCATGAAGTTTATTGGAAACAAATTGATAACTGGTAAAAGTGGTGGCTATTGAAAGTTAAGCTGATATATTACTGCAGTTGCTCTCCTTCTGTGCTAGTGTTATGGTATGGTTTGAATTGTTGCAGTTGACTCTATTTATGATGTTGTAACTTGTAAGTGCCCAATCAGTGTTTCTAGCCGCCTTAATTTTATATGAGAACAAGCTGAATAAAGCTTTTATAACAGCAAGTGTTACATTGTTTAAAAGTTTCTTACCATCAATAAATCATTTAAAAGGTGGGAGAAAATAGAAGAGCAGGGCATTATTCATCCTTGGCCTGAAAGTGGGTTAAATACGGAAACTTATCTTTTCCTCACTGACACTTGCTTCCATAGTTGAGAACATAGAGATGCTTGTAAACTAATGGACAGAAGCAGGGGGAGGATATGCGGATATGGCTATAGAAAAATCTTTGGATCACAGTGGTACTTTTTGTAGGAAAAAAGTCTGTTAAGGTGGTTGAGCTTGGATGCAAGAAAATGGACTTTTGATGCTATTCATTGAGAAATTATCTTGGGTTTCATTGAAATGTTGGGTAAAGACCAAGCTGACTCTGCCTCATCCTCCTGAAAAAAGCATGTTCCAACATCTATACTTCTATTCTTGCAAGGTGAGTTTGCTTGGAATTGCTGGCGGAGATTTCTTGATATGAGGGGAGAGAATGTTGTTTGTCCAGCTACCTTTGTGCAGCATTTACAGGCACGATATCTTGGATGGGGCAGGGGTAAAGAGATGTGCTTCTTTCAATGTGCTTACAGTTATGGCGATGTGCTTCTTTCGCAATATTTGGTGCATTGGTTAAGAGCGAAACGCTAGGATTTTTATAGAAACTTGTAGGCCAGTTGATTTTGTTTGGGGTCGAGTTGTTTATTTGGCATCCCTTTGGGCTAAAGCAGCTGGGGCATTTAAGGGGGTGACTCTTACGCAAGTTCAGCGTCATTGTGGAGACTTGTAATTAGAGTATTACTTGTTCTCAAATGTTGTAATTGTCTTTTGGTTTTAATAAAATTTCTCTCTATCTCAAAAAAAGTGTGCTCCAACATCTGCTTATAAGTTCGATATTGTTATTTTTTGAGTGAGTAAGTTTGATATTGTTAGTTACACCTATCAGGCTATCAGGGGAGGAACTCTTTTGTGAAGCAAACCACTACCAGGTGACCGTTTTCTTTTGAAGGGACTACCAATTGGCAGTTAATGCAGAACTTCTGTACCATACCACTAGAGAAAAATATGTTATGTGCATCATGCTCTGCTTGTGCTCAGAGGCTGAATTAGGGGAGTAGTCAGTACTGAGTACTCTAGTACTCTAGTAAGCTTGATATTTGTCAACTATGTCTCCTTAATGTTTTTCAGCATCTTATATATTCGAGCCTTGACTTTATTATTTTATAGCGTTATTAGCCCTCCGCCACTGCTTGCGCATATGTTATGGGAGGTTACTTGGTTATCACACTTGTGAAATGTTAATCCTTGTTAAGGTTGGTATTGTTTTTTTTCTTTTTCCTTCAGGACAGAGTGTTATTAGAAGATTCCAGATTTGAAGAATTTTGGCAGAGAAATGTGGAGGAATCCGTCAGACAGGGAAATGTGAAACCATTGGTAGAGGAAGCCATGTTACAGGTGTCAAGTTGGGGTTTCAGCATCGCAGACATCCAAACGCAGAAGAAAAAAGCAGCTACCAGTATCTTGTTGTGGCTTAAGTCTTTGTATCAACAGGCAGAGGAGGAATTAACCGGTTTCCTTGGCCCAATACACATATGGCAGGTTCATATTTGCCTTCCGCTCTTTATTGAATTCCATTATCTAAGACTAATGTTATGCTCTGCTATCTTTAAATTTTTTCAAATGAAGATTCATCTTCTGGGCTTTAAATATATACCCTCTGATCCAACATCACTAGTGTGTACTTTCTGTTGCAAATTGCAATGAACTGTGTACTGTAACTTGAGATACTTTTATTCTTGGACCCCTAACCAAAGCTAAATGAATTATAGGTTCTGAGAATAGTCTGGTAACAGATGAGTTGAATGTCACAGAATAGGGTGGTAGAGAGTAATTTTGATATTTGATGATTCAGCTGTTTAGATTCATTTGATACTCAAACTTGATTGATTAAACTTACTTAGAGCTAAACGTCTAGTCTTCTGACTGATTAATTCCCCTCGTTGGTGATACAGGGAATGGATGACAGGGTGGTTCCACCATCAATGACAAGCTTTGTGCACCGCATTTTGCCTGGAGCCACTGTGCATATGCTCCCGAATGATGGACACTTCACATATCTCTATTTTTGCGACGAATGTCACAGGCAGATTTTTACAACACTTTATGGAACCCCACAAGGCCCACTGCAGAGCACTTTAGAGTCAGATCCAAGTTCCACAATAGAAGATACAGAAGAAACAGAAGAGGTTGCTCCTGAAGTCTCTACCTCTCACTGAGGCATCATCAGACCTCTCTAACAGACACGATAAAGCAGTGTATAATGTTTTTACCTTCTTTACGCAGTCAATATAGAAATTAAGTTAGAGATAATATAGATTTTCTTTTATGTGAAAATGGTTGAAGGGCAGGGTGATGAGGCTTTTGCCCGAACCTTTTAGCTCGAAGTATTTGCTCATATAGACGACGACGACAACAACAACAACCTAGTAAGTATCCCGTCTAGGGCGGGGTCTGGGGAGGTCCAGATGTACGCAATCTTACCCCTAACTAGTCGCCTAGAAGAGAGACTGTTTTCAAAAGACCCACAAAAACCTTTTTTTTTTTTTTTTTTTTTTTCGTATGCAAAACGGTTTTTCGGGTAATAAAACAATAAGGGATGATCAAAAGGGCAAGAGAAGTAAAGCTGTAAACATACTAACACAAGATATTACTAAATGAACAACATACAGTGAAGAAGGCACTACAGGCTATGAACAAAATGAATCAACCTCTATTACTAGCCAATGCAAAACCATAATCTAACGAGGGTCCTCTACACGAATCCTGCTACGCCATAATTTCCTATCTAGGACCAAGTCCTCGGTAAGTTCTAGAAGGATCAAATCCTTTCTGATTACCTCTCCCCAAGTCTTCCTCGGGCGTCCTATTCTACGTTTACAGTCTCTAAGTATAATTCTCTCACACCTTCTCACCGGTGCATCTCGATACCTCCTCCTCACATGCCCAAGCCACCTAAGCCTCGTTTCTCGCATCTTGTTGTCAATATCGGTCACTCCCACCTTGCCTCTCAACACTTCGTTCCTAATTCTATCTCTTCTTGTAGAGTTGCACATCCAGCGAAGCATCCTCATCTCGGTCACCCGCATCTTCTGCACATGCACCTGCCTCACCGGCCAACACTCCACCCCATATAGCATAGCTGGCCTGATGGCTGTACAGTAAAATTTGCCCTTAAGTTTTAGTGGAATTTTTCTGTCACATAGGACTCCCGTTGCACTCCTCCACTTTAACCACCCTGTTTTGATACGATGAGTCACGTCATCATCAATCTCGCCGTTTTCCTGTATGATTGAACCGAGATATTTAAAGCAATCCCTCTTTGGTACCACTTTAGTACCGATCTTAATCTCCATATCCGAGGCAACCCCATCTCTTGTAAATTTGCAATCCAAGTATTCGGTCTTGGTCCGGCTTAACTTAAATCCCTTTGACTCTAGTGTATCCCGCCAAAGTTCTAGTTTGGCATTAACAACTTCTCTAGTCTCGTCTATCAAAACAATGTCGTCGGCAAACAACATACACCAAGGCACATCCCCCTGAATAGTCTTAGTGAGCTCATCCATAACGGTTGCGAATAAAAAGGGACTCAACGCTGACCCTTGATGTAACCCAATATCTATAGAAAATTGCTCAGTGTCCCCTCCTGTAGTCCTGACCCTAGTCCTCACTCCTTCATACATATCCTTAATCACTAGAATGTAGGCGACTGGGACCCCCTTGGATTCCAAGCACCTCCACATAACCTCCCTGGGTACCCTGTCATACGCCTTCTCCAAATCAATGAAAACCAAGTGCAAGTCCCTTTGTCTATCTCTGTAGTACTCCATAGAACGTCGAATCAGATGAATCGCTTCTGTTGTTGACCTCCCTGGCATGAAACCGAATTGGTTCTCCGAGATAAGGGTACTCTTCCTTAGTCTCCTCTCAATAACTCTCTCCCATAGCTTCATGGTGTGACTGAGTAGTTTAATACCTCTATAGTTGTTGCAGCTTTGAACATCTCCTTTGTTCTTGTATAGAGGAATCAATGTGCTGAGCCGCCACTCCTCCGGCATCCTTGCAGATTTGAGGATCATGTTGAAAAGCCTAACTAACCACACTAAACCTTCCTCCCCCAAACTCTTTCATACCTCTATGGGTATCTCATCTGGTCCTACTGCCTTTCCACTCTTCATCGTCCTCATGGCCCCTTTAACTTCTTCCTTTGTAACACGGCGACAAAAGCTGTAGTTACGGTGTATCTCGGATGTGCTAAGATCACCCAACGAAATGTCTACGTCTCCTACATTGTTAAAAAGCTCATTGAAATACCCATGCCACCTCCTCTTGATGTTCGCTTCGTCCACAAGAACTCGTCCTGCCTCATCCTTAATACAACGAACTTGGTCCAGGTCCCTAGTCTTCCTCTCCCTAGCTCTCGCCAACCTGAAAACGTCCTGTTCTCTCTCCTTAATAGCCAACCTTTGGTACAAGCTCTTATAGGCTTTACTTTTGGCTTCTGCTACATTTGCTCATATAGAGAGAGACACAAAGTTCGGCAAGAGATGAAAAACCACATTTCACTTGCGCGCTACCTTTTGCTTTTTAATCCATAACTTTATGTTGAAACTGTTATGGAGGGCTCACTTCGGTTCATCTATCATGGGATTTTTTGGGAAAGTCCTCAATGTTGTTGGAGGTAAAGGACTTTTTTTCCTATTTTTCCAGAAACCTCCTTACAAAATTCTATAACTTGAAAAGAACCACCTAATAATATTTTTTTCCCCACTGTCGGACACTCCTTAGTCCTTACTCTATTTTCGACAAAAATTACAGAGACTTTCCCAAATACGCTAACGTGTGGATCATGGGCCTTTTCCACTTACTTTAAAAACGAAACAGCCACCCCCTAATTCCTTCAATTGATATTGCTTCTTTTTTTTTTTTTTTTTTTTTTTTTTTTGGAAAATTGACTGCCAATAATCCCAAATTTGGCCGGCCCACAGCAAATAATCCCAAGTTTCACTTCCGCCCTGAATAATCCGAAGTTACAATCCACCCGTCCATACTGGTTTAAATGAGTACGACGGTAAGACGCCGTCCACTTCCGTTGCTTGGCATTAAAACCCCCGTTGACATATTCGTTTTAGTTGCAATTATTGAGATTAGGTGGGATCTTAATGCTTCCCCAACCTAACTTTTTAACTGAAAAAAAAACCCTTCTCCCATCATCATCAAGACCTTCCCCTTCCTCCATTGATGAGCTGAAGCAAAACTTGAGCAAAAAATCGAGCTGCTGCAAACAATCGACACCATGGCTCCAGTGGAATTTGCATTTTCTCTCTCCTCATTTCACACCTCATAACACCTTCACACCCTCAATTGCATATAATTAAAAGTACCATTAACCATATATGAACTTCAAAATCAAAAGTCCTCAAAGAATTTTGAAAAATCTTGCTTGTTTGGGATTCAAACGTTAGAGTGAGAAAAATGTATACAAGAGAAATTCGAAAATGTTGTAGTGATGGCGGCGACGGTGGTTTCGTTTGAGTGGTGGCAACAATTTGAGGTGGCTGGGTAGATCTAGTTTCATAGTGGTGGTGGTTTGGGGTGGTGGTGGTGGTGGTAGCTTCGTGGCAGTAGTGGTTTGGGGTGGTGGTACGTTTTTGGGCTGCGACAAGGACGGCGAGATATGAGGAGTGACAGGAAGTGGTAGTGGTGGTAGTGGTTGTGGTGGTTGTGGTGGTTGGTGGCGGTAATGGTTGGTGGTGGTATGCGGTATGAAACCGCCGATATCGGTTGGTGGTGGTGGGTAACAGATTGAAGCTTTGCTTGAGCTCGTTAATGGAGTAAGGGGAAGGGGAAGGGTTTTGTTTTATATGGGGGAAGGGTTTAAGTTTCGTTAATGGATCATTAAGGATCATCCCGCCTAATAACTACCAGTAAAACAAAAATCGTCAACATGGTCATAACGCCAAGTTATATAAGTGGAAGGCGTCTTAACGCCGTAGTCATTTAAATCATTATGGGCGGGCGGGTCAAAACTTCGGATTATTCAGGGCTGAAGTGAAACCTGAGATTATTTGCTGCGGACGGCTCAAAGTTGGGATTATTGGCATCCAATTTTCCTTTTATTTTTATGATAAGAAGTCCATTTTATTAAATGGAAAAAAGGAGTCAAAGCTCAAACATCCTTGAAGCCGAAGCTCAAACACCTACATGAGTCGAAACACAAACATCCGCTAAAACCAATCTAAACACACCTAATCAAAATGCCCCATAGCTAAATTCACAAACACCTAATTGAGCCAAACGTTAAAGATATCCCTACAAGAGAATCCTCAAAACGAAAGACAAAAACTCAAACTATTGAAAGTAACCACTTGAAATCAATCCCTCCCACAAACCAAAACGAGATGATGAAAAAAGCAGACCATCTAAAATACCAATGCTAGATACTCAATCCTTTGTTTGTTTTCGTAGAGTGCCAAAAAAACCAGACCATCTAAAATACCAATGCTAGATACTCAATCCTTTGTTTGTTTTCGTAGAGTGCCATCATTATAAGGTCCTTCGAGAATGCGGATGACTCTCCTCTCCATGTTGATTATCCCCCTCAATTGATATTGTAGCTCATATTCTTGCACATCATGATTTGTATGATTGTTTTGTTACCCATGACTGACGATTTTTCCGCTCATTGTCTAACTTGGTGAAGGACATTCCGGCAATGAATAAAAGTTAAGTGGAAATGGGTGATTTTTTTTTTTTTTTTTAATAAAATCATTACAATTTGGTTGCTCTTCAAATAATTGGTTGCAAGACTTTCTTTGAGTCACTTAGTTGACATATGTGCTTTCACAATTAAGGTATGCTTGAAGTTTACTCAAGCTGATCAATAAATTTCACCTCAAATAACCAAACTGGACAACGTTTTTACCAAACCTCGTACTTGATGATGGTCTTACTTTTCTCCGATAAATGCTGCACTATTGTTGTATGAACTAGACATATGCTTACTTCCTTGATGGGTAACGCTACATAAAATAAAGGGAAATTTTATGGGGTAAAATAAAGGGAAACTTAACGACGTAATTCTGCCATCAGTGAAATTGTATGCGTTGGGGTTTTTCTCAAGTTTCACGAGTAATTTGTGCAAAGGTTGAAAATTATGGGTATCCTGTTCAATTTGGCAAAGTTCGAGGATACCCATAAAATTTCCGTAAAATAAATCATTAGAGTAATAAACTTTAGCAAAATAAACTAACATGCATGGAAAGTACCATACACCCTACCCAAAAGAAGCCCATCACTGCATACGTAGTTTTAACCTTAGTTGCAACATCATTACAAATGTTACAATTTTCCAAGATAGATAACTATAAAGATAAAATTATGTTTTTGACTGACACTGATAAGAATAGTTCAATTTCTGCAGCAAAATGCATCTTCTTATTGTGCATGATTTTTTCCTCTTTGCAAACTCAATTGAACAATAGCATCTGCACTTACCATAAAAAGACTTAATTAGGCATATGGTATTCCTTCTTTGACCCTCATTCCCATCCAGTTTCTCATTAAAAGTTGATTTCGGTATGGAGTCCTCTAAATCCTCCAAAAGATGACTATGTGATATTATCGATCAAAGTATCCTCAATGGCTTAAATGACAAAGATCACAATTATTTTGTCAAATACAAAAGATAATAAAATATAAAATAAAATATTACAAACTACAAATCAGTTTCCAAAACTCACCATGACAATTTCAATTATATATTATCCATAATTTTTGTCATCCACTCAACTCGGATGTTTTTCCCTTGGTTATCTCTATGTCTAACACAACATTAGATTAAGATTTAGCTTATACGGAATATTTCTAATATTTGTAAAGTTTGTATGATTGATAACTCACCCACTTAGCAATCAGACGTCTACGCACTAAACCAAACAAGGGAGACCGAGTTCTATAGCAGAAAGTGAAAAGCCAACTTTTCCCATAAGGTGCACTAAACACTGAGCTTTTCCCAATGTCGGATATTAAAGTATACAAGTATTTATTAAAACAAACTGCCAACAATAATTTAAGATCACTCGGAACTCAATTCAGATAGCAGTATACTATAGCAAGCTGATGCGGAGTTCAATGTTGTGAACTGTGAAATCTTCCAATATACTTTCTGTCCCTGTACCAACTTCCTACGTAATGGAATACATGAAAATAAATGAGATTGACAAAATATTATTTACTAAGCGGAGATTGGGGGTGTGCTTTTTTGGGGTATTTATGAACTGGTTCCCAACAAAGCCAACAACATCTCCCAAAAAATTGACCGCTAGCTTATCATCATGAGGGAATAAAAACAATTCGTAACTAGTTAGATGACATTAATACATCTTTATAAATTTTGAACTGGAAAAAATTAACAACGGAGAAAATTTTAAAAAAGTCCTCACAGTCACAGGCCATGGTGCTACAAAGAGTAGAGATGAAGATGTTTTTTGTCTTTGGGTATTCACCATCGATCACAGTGACTAACCCTCTCGTCCCAACTGTCAGCGCACTAAGCGGTAGGGGGTTGGTCAAGGGATTTTTTCCATTCACAAGAGTTGGAATTCGAATCCCCAACCACTTGTTTAAGGGATGAAGTGGGGAATCACTACACCGACCCATCTTTGTTAGTAGAGATGAAGATGTGTCGGGGCTTGTTCTGTAAGAAGAGGTTGTTGTTAACACCATGGTGCCAGTAATGAGAATGAGGTGAGCAAGGATGACGTCAGCGAATCATGTTCAATGTAGAATAATGACACGATTGAAAATTCAAATGACACAATAATACAATTGTTGGCGCATACAAAAGAATTAGATAGACAATTAAGTGGGAGTCATTCCCCAAATGAAGGAGAGAATGAATAGCCTGCTATACCAGTAAAGATGGTTCCTGCTGAGATTCTGGATAATGTGGGGGAAAACATAAGCGACAAAAATAATGATGACGAGGGGGAAATTATCAAAATTGTCGTTGAGAGTGCTATGAGAGTTCAAATATTGATGTGAAGAGGCACAAGTACATCAAGTGGTTTAAGAGTGTGTTCTTTTTCATTTATGGGACTTTAGAGAATTAGTGGCACAATCTTGCTTAATCAATGAAAATTAGTAGCAAGATATTACCAAATCAGTGAGAATAAGTGGCAATATATTGTTATTAAATCAGTGAGAATCAGTGTCAGGACCTTACTGAATTAGTGAGAAGAAGTGACATGACCTTACCGAGTTAGTCAGAAGAAGCGGCAGTAGGCCAGTCATAAATGTAAATAGTATGCTGACATCTGTCAAACGCGAACCTGTGCAGTCAGTCATAATTGTAAATAGTACGTTGATATCCGTGAAACGCGAACCAGTGCAGTAGATCAGTCATAACTGTAAATAGTACGTTGACAAACGTGAACCTATGTAGTAGGTCAGTCATAAATGTAAATCGTAAGTTGACATCCGTTAAATGCGAACCTGTGCAGTAGGCCGGTCAGTCATAAATGTATATAATGATAATCTTCGGGGCGACTCCCATGGATAGAAAACTGTGCAAACCTGTTTAAAAATGGATCTAGGACATTCCCGCTTGCTTTAACGGGACTTTTGATGCGTTAGCATCAGGTCATCAAGTTACGAGCGTGAGCATTAATGCATTAATCATGGCATTTGGGACTCTCTCACGTTTGAATGGTGATAATTCTGGTCCTAGAGGTCTTAGTGTCCGTACAAATAATCCGTACAAATAAGCATCTGTGATTAGTGTTAGTTATAGTGCACCCTGCATGTAATTAGCATAATTAACAAATGTAATTAGTTGTTATTTGAATTCCCTAAGTAGTTGCTGAGTAAGGCGCGCCTAAGAGCACATGGAGCAGGTAAGGATGAAGAATGAGGCTCCTTACAGCTCACCCACGTTTGTCCTTATGCAAGGACAAGCAACAGCTGTCAAGTGGTCCAAAACGGAAGGAAATGCGCTCCAAATTGTACTGCACGTATTTGGCTCATTTCTGGGCAAAATACTGAAGTTTCATTTTGCTTGGGCCCTACTCTTGGACAGCTCACCCTTTTTAGAGTATTCTTAGGTTATTAGGGCACATTTGTGACCCCTATAAATATGTAAGAACAGCTGATGTAAAAGGCACTTGTTGATGAATGAAAATTACACGGCTGCTGCCTTCTTACAAATCTTGCGTTCTTTACAATAATCTTAGGGTTATTTGGTGAGCAAGTAGTATTCTTTATCCATAGCTTGGTGGTTTAATCCTTTATAGCTTTGGTGGTGATACTCATTATCCTTTCTTCTCTTAATCCTCTGTTTTTGTTTACAAATTGCTAAGGTTGTAATTGCAAACGTATCATTTGGTATCAGAGCATAGGTTTAACCTTAGCACCATTTTCTCTCATCAAAGTTCTCTCCTTTCTTGTCTTAATCACGTCCAAAGTTCCAATCTTTGAGTCACAAAAGAACCCATTTACAGCCCAAACACAATTCCTAGCTTAAACACAACCAAACTCACAAACAGCCATGGATGATGAACAAATACCCAGAAATTTAACTCTTGAGCAAGCTAAAGAGCTTAGGAGAGAAAGGGAGATGCGTGAGGTTAAGGAACAACTTAGCAACCTCACCCAACAAATGACTGATTTTCTCAACGTTGGTAGAGGTAGAGCTCGTGGTCGAGGTGATGATAATAGTTCTCTTAGTCCAAGGAGAAAAGATGAGCCATGGGGTGATTTAAAGTTTGAACCCCCTGATTTTGATGGTGGTACAAATCCAGATGACTATTTGGAGTGGGAGCAGAATGAAGAGCAATCTATTGACGATGAATTGGACATTGAACCTGACCAAGGCTCACCTCTCTTGGTGGTTCAAAGGGTCCTTCATGCTAGAGAGGCAGAGGAGACACTATCTCAAAGGGAGAAGATATTTCAAACCAAGTGCATCGTGAAAGAAAAGCTTTGCACTTTAATCATTGATGGCGATTCTTCCACCAATGTGGCATCCACTCTCATGGTGGAAAAGCTTGGATTGGCCACCAAAGAACACCCTCATCCTTATTCCTTGCAATGGTTAGAGAAGGGAAGCAAAGCCAAGGTAACAAAACAAGTCACAATCCCTTTTTCGATTGGAAAAGTATACAATGATGAGATTTTGTGTGATGTGATCCCCATGGATGCTTGTCATTTGCTGTTAGGTAGACCTTGGTTATATGATAGAAGAGTAATGCATGATGGCTTTAGAAATGTTTACTCTTTTGAGGTTCAGGGAAAGAAAATTAATTTGCAACCCGCAAAATTGTCTTTATGTGGAGGAACACAAGTTGGGGAGGGTTCTTCTGTTTCTAACTCATCAAAGCATGCTATGATTGTTAAAGGTGCTGATTTAAAGTATGAAATGGTGCATGGAAATGTTGTTTATATGCTGGTGTTGCTTGGGGAGAATGAGAACATTGTTGGAAAGCCTTTACATGCGTTAATGCAACCTTTGCTTGAAAAGTATGTCGACGTGTTCCCATCTGATTTACCCCATGGTTTGCCACCCATTAGGGGCATAGAGCATCAAATAGACTTTGTTCCGGGAGCCTCACTTCCTAACAAAGCAGCTTATAGGTGTAATCCCCAAGAGACTAAGGAGTTACAACGTCAAGTAGAGGAGTTACTTGATAGGGGATACATTAGAGAGAGCATGAGTCCTTGTAGTGTACCAGCTCTCCTTGTGCCAAAAAAGGATGGAAGCATGAGAATGTGTGTTGATAGCCGTTCAATTAACAACATTACCATTAAGTATAGATATCCAATTCCTCGCTTGGATGATATGCTTGATGAGCTGTTTGGTTCTTGTGTCTTCTCTAAAGTGGATTTGAGGAGTGGTTACCATCAAATTAGAATGAAGGATGGGGATGAATGGAAGACAGCCTTCAAGACGAAAGGGGCTCTTTATGAATGGCTTGTAATGCCATTTGGGTTGTCCAATGCTCCTAGCACATTCATGCGTCTTATGAATGAGGTATTGCGTTCCTTTATTGGTAAATTTGTTGTTGTGTATTTTGATGATATTCTCATATACTCTAAGAGTGATTCTGAGCATGTGCAGCACCTAACACGCGTTTTTGAGGCTCTAAGGCAACACAAGCTGTTTGCTAAGCTTGAGAAATGTGATTTCTTTGTTCCTAGTGTCACGTTTCTTGGTTACATTGTGTCCAAGGATGGTATAGCTGTTGATCCCAGCAAGGTTGAGGCGATTAAGACATGGCCTACTCCTACTAGCATCACGCAAGTAAGGAGCTTTCATGGGCTAGCTTCTTTTTACAGAAGATTCATCAAGCAATTCAGCTCTCTTTTAGCACCACTTACGGATTGTATGAAGAAAGGTGTCTTTGAGTGGACTCCCATGGCTCAAAATGCTTTTGAGGCCATCAAGGAAAGGCTTAGCTCCACCCCTATACTAGCTTTGCCTAACTTTGATCAACCATTTGAAGTGGAATGTGATGCTTGTGGAACCGGTATTGGAGCTGTTTTGGTGCAAAATAAGCGTCCTATTGCTTATTTCAGTGAGAAGTTGAATGGTTCAAGAGGGAATTACAGCACTTATGACAAAGAGTTCTATGCAATTGTGAGGGCTCTTTATCATTGGGCTCATTACTTAAAACCAAGGCAGTTCATTTTGCACTCTGATCATGAAGCGTTGAAGTATATTAATGGGCAGCACAAGTTGAGTTCAAGACATGCTAAATGGGTGGAATATCTTCAATCATTCTCCTTTGTATCTAAGTACAAAACTGGTGCAAGCAATGTGGTAGCCGATGCTTTATCAAGGCGACATTCTATGTTGTCTATCCTCGAGGCCAAGGTTTTAGGCTTCTCTTTCATACGGGAACTTTACAAAGATGATCCAGATTTCTCTCCCATGTTTGATGGCAGCAAGGAGGTGGAAAAAGGCCCTTTTCACATTCATAAAGGGTTCCTTTTCAAGCACAACAGATTGTGTATCCCTAAGGGCTCAATTCGAGACCTACTTATAAGGGAAGCTCACTTAGGAGGATTAGCTGGCCACTTTGGCATTGTGAAGACTCTTGAGGTCTTAAGTGAGCACTTTTATTGGCCAAGAATGCAAGGAGATGTCCAATCCATAATCACGAGGTGTGCCTCTTGTCAACAATCTAAGTCCCATTTTCACCAGGGCTTGTACAAGCCTCTTCCTACTCCCACTTGTCCATGGCATGATCTAAGCATGGATTTCATAGTGGCACTTCCTCGTACACCAAGAGGCAAGGATGCCGTGATGGTTGTTGTCGACAGATTCTCAAAAATGGCTCACTTTGTTCCTTGCAACAAAATAAGTGATGCCTCACATATTGCTGAGTTGTTCTTCAAAGAGATCATTCGCCTTCATGGGGTTCCAAGCTCCATTGTCTCGGATAAGGACTCTAAATTTCTGAGTTACTTTTGGAAAACATTGTGGAAATTGTTGGGTACCAAGCTCTTGTTCAGCACTGCCTATCATCCCCAAACCGATGGGCAAACCGAAGTGACCAATAGAACCCTCACAACTCTACTTAGAGGGTTGGTCAAGAAAACACTCAAGGGGTGGGATCAAACTCTACCACATGCTGAGTTTGCATACAATCGGGCTCCTCATTATACAACGGGCAAGTCTCCTTTTGAAATCAATTATGGGGTCAATCCATTAACTCCTATTGATCTTTTGCCCTGGCCTATTGAGAGGAAGGTGAGTCCAGATGCTGAAACGTTTGCTAAAGACATGAAAAAGCTACACGAGCAGATTACAAGCCGTATAGAGAAGATGAATGAGTTGTATAAGAACAAGGCAAACAAGCACCGCAAATAACATGAGTTTAATCCAGGAGATTTAGTGTGGTTACACCTTAGGAAGGAGAGGTTTCCAGCAAAAAGAAAGCACAAGTTGATGCCCAGATCAGAAGGCCCCTTTAAAATCATCGAGAAGATCAACGACAATGCATACAAGCTTGAACTGCCTGGAGAGAGTTCAATTTCAGCAACTTTTAATGTGGGAGATCTACTGCCTTATTTGGAGGATGAATACCTTGATGATTTGAGGGCAAATCCAAAAAAAGTTGGGGAGGATGATGCGTTAGCATCAGGTCATCAAGTTACGAGCGTGAGCATTAATGCATTAATCATGGCATTTGGGACTCTCTCACGTTTGAATGGTGATAATTCTGGTCCTAGAGGTCTTAGTGTCCTTTTGGCCACTTAATCTAGGTTATGTCCGTACAAGATTAATCCGTACAAATAAGCATTTGTGATTAGTGTTAGTTATAGTGCACCCTGCATGTAATTAGCATAATTAACAAATGTAATTAGTTGTTATTTGAATTCCCTAAGTAGTTGCTGAGTAAGGCGCGCCTAAGAGCACATGGAGCAGGTAAGGATGAAGAATGAGGCTCCTTACAGCTCACCCACGTTTGTCCTTATGCAAGGACAAGCAACAGCTGTCAAGTGGTCCAAAACGGAAGGAAATGCGCTCCAAATTGTACTGCACGTATTTGGCTCATTTCTGGGCAAAATACTGAAGTTTCATTTTGCTTGGGCACTACTCTTGGACAGCTCACCCTTTCTAGAGTATTCTTAGGTTATTAGGGCACATTTGCGACCCCTATAAATATGTAAGAACAGCTGATGTAAAAGGCACTTGTTGATGAATGAAAATTACACGGCTGCTGCCTTCTTACAAATCTTGCGTTCTTTACAATAATCTTAGGGTTATTTGATGAGCAAGTAGTATTCTTTATCCATAGCTTGGTGGTTTAATCCTTTATAGCTTTGGTGGTGATACTCATTATCCTTTCTTCTCTTAATCCTCTGTTTTTGTTTACAAATTGCTAAGGTTGTAATTGTTTTTGTTTTTGGCGCGCAAACCTGTTTAAAACAAGAGCCTTTTTCGCTATTGGATGAAGTTCCTTTCGATCTTGGATTATCTGACAAAAGTTGTGTTCGATAGAAGGGGATGATACACACAAAGTAGTTAAAGGGATTTGACGTGGACTTGCACATCCGAAAATTGAAACATTTATGTGGCTGACATGCTCAGAGAGAATCAAGACAAATGATAGATTGAAGAAGATTGGATTTGCATAACCTAGTGTGCACTGTGCTCCAAGCCCCTGTTTATCAATTGTTAGGCAGTTGTGAAATGGATTGATTGACTTATGGGGAATCAAGTGGTGTGCACCAAATTTAGGTAACCAGTTAGTGAAAGTCTGGATCACTTTTGTTTTTATATTGTTTTGGTTTTTATGAAAAAAAGAAACAACAGAATTTTTGAGGACAAAATATGCAATGAAAGGCAAGTGTTTGATTTTATGATATTGCACCTGTGCATTTGGATTAAAGTCCGTGATAGTTCGTTTCCTTACACACCTCAATAGGTATCTAACAACCCAAGATGCCTCAAGTTTCATTCATCAACTTCAGTGTAAAGTTAAGGATTTTTGAGTCTCACCTTCTAGAGGAGTAATTAAATGGAATGTGGATGCGTCATGTAGAGAGAGTATTCGAGCCATTGGTGGAGTATTACGAGATCGGAAAGGGGACTTTTAATGTGTATTTCCTTGTCGAAAACACACGAGTGGGATTAATCAAGCGAAAGTACTTGCAAACTTAATGAGCTCTTGAAAAGGCAGTGGGTTGAAAATGACTGTTAGATTGAATTGAATATTTTTTACTGGAATCAAATTGAAATGGTGTAATGACAGTCAAAGGGATCATGGAGAGTCTAATTTGAACTCAAATTTATTCAAATGGTACTGAACCAATGGTCTAGAATTAAAGTGGTGTATAAATCTCGAAGTGCAAACAATATGGCGGCTGGATTTTTAAAGCAAAGGCGTGGGATAAAGATGTTTTGGCATGGATGTAAAGTATTGTTAGCTTTTAGGCAAATTGGGAGTATTTTACAATTTTGTATTAGCGACTTTAGCCTCGTCCTAGTGCATGACTTTAGTTTATTGCCAAAACCTTCCTTGAAAATGGGGTTGGTAGATTAATGATATCATTATTATTTTTTATTTTTTTTTGAAAGAGTAAGAAATGTCAGAATAATTCCCTTAAGGAATTACCTTATCTCATCTTTAACCACAAGAGCGGTAAGAACTAGATCAAAGCAGTTCGACCAAGTCAGATGAGAAGGACATAGATGTCCATGGTTAGCCATAAAATCTGCCACTGCATTGGCTTCTCTAAAGCAATGCAAAACCTCCACATTATCAAAGAAATGCAAATCCTTCTTTGTATCAATAATAATATTTTTCCCAAGGGATATGCTACTCACTCCTAATGACATTGATGACCACTAGAATGTCACCTTTGATCGTGAGATTTTTTATTCCTAGATTTCGGGCTTCCCGTACACCTTCTATAGGGTCTATTGTCTTTGCTAACAGAATAGAACTAATACCACATTGTTTTGCCCCTAATTTTATGATCTCACTTTCCTTATTACGAATGCTAAAACCTGTGGCTGCAAATCCTGAAGATTTTTTTGAACCATCAAAATTTAGTTTCACATAATTATATTGAGGAGGTTGCCAAAAAACATTTTCTATCGAGGTTTTCTTTGTTTTTATTTTTCCTTATTGATGACACCTCTATAATCAAATTCGAATTCCATATTCAAACAATGTCGCTATTCTAAGTAACTTCTTCTAATAGTTTGCACTATTTGTGATGGATTGGTGACTAAATTGTCAAAAATAATTTTATTTCTAACAAACCAAAAAAATCTACCAGGAGAAAATATACATGTTAAAATCAGACTCCAGTAGGTTCTTATGAAGAAAGCTAAGTTTCTTGATAAAGGAAATATCCGAGCTTGTAGATATATTAATTGTCTTACCCATCAGATGTTGGATATCTATCCAAACAGTTAAAAAGATAGGGCACTTAAAAAAAGAAGATGAAATTTATCCTCAGAGTGGTGATTACAAAAAACACAATCATGTGGGACAAAAACTTTACTCTTTTGTAATCTGTCTTTTATAGGAGAAATTTTTGCATAGTCCAGGAGCACTGCTCCCTCTTCTCACAAAATAAGTGGAGCCTACTCTAAATTCAAATTGATAATTTTCTATTTTGTAAGAGGAGGGAGTAGTGCTCCTAGACTACACAATAATTCCTCCTTTTGTAGGGAGGCCATCAACACAAAGTTTCCAAAGAAAAATCTTGGTTTTGCTTGGAATGTTAACTTTCCAAATCCAACTAAACTCACACTTCCTTTTATAATTATCTTGCAAACCTTGTGCTATCCAAGTTGCTGATTTAGCTGTAAAAACTCCATCACTGGAAAAACCTCAATAGATCTTATCTAGGAGAGAGTGAAAAGGGATGGGAATGCTAGTAACAACTTGAGCAAAGTCAATAGGAAGAACGCTAGAAAGCATGCTAAAATCTCATTCACCTTGAGGTGAAATAAAAACTTTGACCGGGACGTTAAGATCAAAGGATTATCTGAGTTGGGATCAAAACAAATGTCGTAAAGAGGATGATGCAAAGCCCAATTCTCTGTCCAGAACTTGATGATTTCTCCGTTGCCAACTTGCCAGCGAAGACCTTGTCTAAACAAGTTTCTAACATCTAAAAGTTTACCCCATTGCCAAGAGACTTTTTTTCCCTTTAACATGGTCAAATAAATCATCATTGGTAAGATATTTTTGCTTAACCATCTTAACCCAAAGGTTCAAAGGATCTGAAAGAATTTTCCAAAGTAATTTCGTTTGCATAGCCTTATTAAATGATTCTGATTTTCTAAGACCTAGACCATCAAGATTCTTTGGTCTACAAACTTTATCCCAACTGATAAGGTTTGGTGACTTACTATCAGTATCTTTATTCCAAAGAAAATTTTTGTTAATACGATCAAGTTGCTGTAACGAATAAGAAGGAAGAGAAAAACTTTGCATTGTATAAACCGGGGATGCTGAAAAGTTGACTTGTATAAGTGTTGCTCTTCCTGCTTGAGATAATGTGTTTGCTTTCCATTTAGCTAATTGACAAGTAGTGCGTTCAATAATATCACTAAAAGTAGAGGCATTAACTCTGTCATTGATTATAGGACATCCTAAATACTTATTTAGACTAGCAGAATAGTTCATGCTCAAAGTAACCTTGAAACTATCCATATCTCTACGAGTAATATTCTTAATACATTGAAATGCCGATTTGTGAAAGTTTATCATTTTGTCCAGACATGCGACAATACTCATCTAGGATCTTTTTTTTATAGTGATGCAACTTTGCTTAGTAGCTTGTCCAAAAACCATGGTGTCATCTGCAAAAGTCAAAAAAGGAAGTTTGTCTGCTCCATGACAAACCTTGATACCCACACTTTTATTTGATCTGATGCACTCAACTTGAAGTCTTCTAGCAAGGATTTCAGCACAAATGATGAAAAGAAAAGGGGAAAGAGGATCCCCTTGCCGAATTCCTATCGTTGGTAAGAACGTACTATCCCGCTTATTATTAACCAATCCTGAAAAAGACAATGTCGAAATACATTCCATAATCCAATTAATCCATTTATCTCAAAAACCAAATTTATTAAGGACTTCTTCTATGAATTTCCATTTAATTCTTTCGTATGCTTTCTCCATATCGAGCTTAATCGCAATCCAACCACTTTTCCTTGTTTAGATTTAAAGGAGTAAAAAACTTCATGAGCTAGTAAAATATTATCCTGGATGGATCGATCTTCTATAAAGGCACCTTGAAGAGGATGAATGAGCTTTGGAAATATTTCTTTTAGCCTAATCATTAGAATTTTAGAAATTATCTTATAGATTGTTGAACAAAGATTAATAGATCTAAAATGATTTGCTGAAATGGGATTATCAACTTTAGGGATAAGGGCTATGAACGTTTGATTAATATCTTTTAAAAGCTTGCCCGAATGAAAAAAAGCCTTAACTGCTCTACAAATAGACGAACCAACAATATGCCAATAATTTTGGAAAAAACCAGTGGGAAACCCATCTGGTCCAGGTGACTTATTAGGAGCTAAATCAAAAAGCGTCTCTTTACCTCATCAGTAATATCTCGAGTTAACCACATATTGTCATTCTCATCGACTTCATTCCCTACAATGTCCAAATCAGAAGACACATTTACAAAAGTGTTATTGTCTTTAAAAAATCTTTTCTTAAAATCTCTAGTAATTTCTTTAGAAATCATATCTGGATCTGAGTGATTAATGCCATCCGAGCTAAGGAAAGAGGCAATATTTTTACAGTTTCTCCTAATTGTTGCTTTAGTTTTAAAAAGGAAGTATTTCTATCTGCTAAAAGAAGATTTTGAGCTCGAGATCTCTGAAACCAAAAAGATTTATTAAAACTAATTAGCCTTACTTTTTTCGTAACGAATCTGTCTTGTTTAGTTGTTAAAGAAGAATTAGAAGGATTTGAAATTAGCTCACTTTGTATCTTTATAAGTTGCTCTTCAACCTCCTTTAATTGCCTTTAAATATTGCCAAATTTATTTATGGCCCATGTTTTAGAATTGAACTTAGGAATCTAAGTTTACGACTTATCTGATACAATTGGGAGTCATTCAATCGACTACTCCAGGCTTTTCTAACCAACTTCACATAATCCTTATGCTGACACCACGCCATCTCAAATTTAAAATTAAAGGGGGCGGTGATGAGTCTTGTTGGACATTTGCATGCAAAACAATAGGGCAATGATCAGAGCTAGAGAAATCATGATGAGAGCTAAATGCGTTCGGGAAAAAGTTTAACCAAGAAGCAGAAACTAAAACCCGATCAAGTCTCTCCCACACATTATCAACACCATCCTTCTTTTTTCTCCAAGTGAAAGCATTTTCTTGAAAAGGGATATCCTTCACATTAGCATCAAACATAAAATTATTTAGTCTACGAAATTTCGTAGGAGTAGGAATATAACAACTCCAAATTTATCACTCGGATTTTTAATTTCATTAAAATCTCCTAACAAAATAAAAGGTACGGAAATAGTTAAACAATAGCTAAGCAGATCAGACCAAAACTGATCTTTGTGAGCCTGTTGTGCATGAGCATAAACAAACACAACTACAAACTGAGAGTGAAGGGCAGGATTCTCAATTAAGATACTAATAAATCTTACCTCTTCAATAAAATTGTGACTTTGATAGAATGTTGCTGCCATAACAGCCATATGCCACCAGAATAGCCAATACAAGGGATGAAATCAAAGAAACTAAACCTAAATTAATTAATAATAATCTGCGAATTTGGGGGGCTCTGGACTTTGGTCTCAGCCAAGGCAATAATATCACTACAAAAATGAGAATATGCAACATATAAAATGCCAACAATGTTTCAACCATTACCTTTGGTTATCTAAGACGGCGGTTTTCTTGCGTTGCATGATTTGTTTGCAACGCTACAAAAACTATTGATTTATACAGGATAAGGCAACAATCACAATAACTATTGTCCATTTAATGCATAAGGCAACAGTTATTGAAAACGTTGCATTTAACGACAATAATTTATTTGTTGTTGCCTTGTAACACAAGGCTCATTGTTTTGTTGCTTGTTTAGGCAACAGTTTGGACAACATAGGCAACACATTTTAAAATGTTGCCTCTATGTGCGTTATTATCTTTAACTAGTAAAGTGATGTATGGAAAAATAAATTCTTATAACCTTTTACCCCAACATGTAATAAATTAGGGAAAAGTGAACTATTGAAGGTAATAAGATTCGAACCAAAACAAAAAGAAGAAAAAAAAAGATAAAAGAATTGAAATTCGTAATTTAAAAATATGTATTAAATAAATGAAAAACAAAAACTTGATATGAAACAAAAGTTAGCTTGCTGGTTGAGACTGAGGAGTCCTTTCTTGAGTGTAGTTACACTTGGTTGGTGTATGCATGAATTAATTTTTATTTTTCTCGTATAATTTATTTTTTTATTTATTTTTTGCCTACGTTGCAACAGTTATATGTTGTTGCCTTCTAATTGTAAAGGTAACAATTTTAAGATTGTTGCTAAAAAGTGGCGACGGTAGCAGACTGTTGCCTTTGTAAAACCGTTGCCTAAGGTACATTATAGGTTTATCTTTAGAAACCGTTGCCTATTATGCAAGAACTGTTGCCTTAGAAAAAGGCAACGGAGGCAAGTGCAACGCTCTAGGTCTGTTGCCTTAGACTTAAGGCAACAATTTTTTGATATTAGACAACAATTTTTGAGTGTTATCTTTGGTACTTTTTGTTGTATTGTATCTACGTTACACATTTTGCAGAAAGCTTTAACTTCTTCCCCAAAACATTTCTTACTCACACCTCTTACATTCCAATAGGCAATATTAATCATAAAAAAAACTTAAGTAGTAGTCATTGCTTAAAATCTTTCTAAAAGAATCTACTTTCTTACCTTTTAAAGAGAAAGGGTTTGCAATAACAATTCTACAGCACCTATATAGTACCAAAGAAATTAACTCAAAAGAGATTTTCTTAATAAATGCCTTCTTTAGGCTAGAAGAAAATGACACAACAGAAAATACTCCATCCTTATGGCTTAATTTGCGTGGGATGGAGAAGTAGTCTTTATGAAGGAAAAATTCCAAACAATTGATGTCCACCAATGACTATTAAATGTGGCAAGAAAAACAATCAATAAAGAAACAATCGTGTTCAGATTTAACTCAACGACATCCAAAACATCCACTTCCTTTAATGAGACAAAGGTAGTAAACATTGTAACTAGTAAAGAGCCTATACCCTGTGGTGTTCCAACAGGGTCATTATTCAACAAAAGAATAAAAATTTGGCTAATAATTAGTTGCTTATTTTTAATTGAAAAGATAGGGGAGTGTGGAGCAGGAGCAGGAGCAAGGAAGGTAAGAAAGCTGGTTCTCAAACCTGCAGCACGGTCTTAGTGGTTATGACCTCTTGTCACTGCTTGAATGATATCATTATGCTGCGTGCTATCATGGGGTTTCTTTGTAAGATACTTCATTTGTGTATCATATTATTGCTTGAGTAATTAATAGAATGAATGTCTAATTTTAAAAATAAAAGCATAAATATTATAACAAATCAATATCATTCAAAGTCGTTGTCAAAAAAAAAAAAAGCATTCAAAGTTCAAACATTCACATCATGATGCCAGCAAAGTAGGCCTCATTTAGCTTTGCTTACACTTGAAAATCGGCTGTCCAAATCCTCAACAAACCCCTATCCCTCCAACAGAGGAAAAAATATGAATAATTGGTTTAATGCTCCTAAAGGGAGGGCCATGCAGCTGTAGGTTCACCCTTAGCTATGTTAGTGCTAAGATCATAAGGAGGTTTAACAAATTTATACTGCATGCACTTATGGTAAAATGCTCCAAGTTGTTTGATTGCCTACATAAAAACTAACTTCATCCAAGTAAAATTACTTCATTTTATGGAAATACAATATTTTTGTTAGCGGAATTATTTTCAGAAGAAACAACCACGCAATACTAATTCCGAGTAAGCAAATTGTTAACCAAAATAATCAACACGTAAATTTCACCTTATTACATACCTAGCTCCATACTGAATCCCATAATAAGAATTATGAAAAACTCAACCAAATCATCATCCTTCACAGATCGAATTCGGTGTGATGAAGCTACATAATCTATAACGCGTAAGGTCAATTACTCGCAACTAGGATTGGAAACTTCACCCGAATCCACAGATGCCTGCTCCACCCTCTCCATTTAAATGGATGAAACCCCGTTTCAATTTCGATCGGGTGGATGCGGGTGATGATTTTCCACCTGCAAACCCAACCCATTTACTCCGTATAATGTTAATATTTAGTAAAATTTTAGGTGGAAATATAGTTTCATCGAGTAATTTGTATTCTTTTCCCTCCATTGTTCTCCCTCTGTTCACTCTCCTCCATTGGCTCCATATGTGCTCTTTCTCCCATACATAGAGAATGATAGCTTTATGTGAGTGACATTTTTATTTTTCTACAGGGACTTAGTTTCCCTTTCCAATACATGGTTATTGATGTGCTTGAATTCTTCTCTCAAAATCATTAAGATCTACTACTAAACTCCCCATGTTGCCTATCCCTTTTTCATTTTGCATCTGATACAACACAATTTGAGGGGTGATTATTACAGTAGTATTGTACTTTGAAGTACGCAAAGGTTTGTTGTTCGATCTTTTAGAAATTTCATAACTAAAAGTAGTTTTTCCCTTTACATAACATTAGATTAAGTGGCGCAACTTAAAGAACCTATCAAACCATCACAAAATGCAAAAAGCAAACAAATATCACATACATGTAATCAACTTCTGCAAGTTGTGAGAAGAAAATGAAATATAGTAATACAACTCAAGCTGTAGATACTACATAGGAGCGTCGAATCTATTATATATATATAAGTGGATATACACACTTGCTTGATGGACACGTGGGCGTTCACATAAGTAAGTCATATTCACATAACTTGACACATAACCATAATATAAAATGCATGAATCTACCCTAATGCATGAATCTACATTAATGCATGTATCTACATTATACTAACTACATTTTCTTAAATTTATATAATGATACATGCATATAATAATAAAAATAAATATTTTTATTTTTATCTCTTAATATTTTTTTTCTTACGGATGCATGCATGCTTTAACAATAAAGCTCACTATATTCGAGTCAATCTATTATATATATATATATATATATATATATATATATATATATATATATATATATAAGTGGATATACACACTTGTTTGATGGACACGTGGGCGTTCACATAAGTAAGGCATATTCACATAACTTGACACATAATCATAATATAAAATGCATGAATCTACCCTAATGCATGAATTTACATTAATGCATGTATCTACATTATACTAACTATATTTTCTTAAATTTATATAATGATACATGCATATAATAATAATAATAATAAATATTTTTATCTCTTAATATCTTTTTTTTTTTACGGATGCATGCATGCATGCTTTAACAATAGAGCTCACTATATTCGAGTCAAATTGTATATCATTATTATTTTAATTTTTGCATTATTTGTTCTAACGGTCATATATATAGTAGAAATGATATGTGTATTAGCTTTCAATGATGGGTATACATATATAGTTGTTAACTAATTAAACATAATTTCATTACATCCATTTGATACTCAGGCTATGATTTTTTGACTGGATATTTGGAGTAAACTGCAGCAAAAAGTAGTAGTAATTGTTGTGGGTATTTTTTTGCCATAATAGTAATGGTGGTGGTCTTTTGGATTAGATATTGGACACTAGAAATTGGGGTAAATTGCAACAAAAATAATAAAATCATGATGAACAACAAATAAGATATTGTATATTTTAGTATCCTACTCTACAATTGATGCAATTTTGTAGGTTTGTACGATATTAATTAAGCGAGAGGTTTATTGAAGAGGATTTTTGTATCAAACCGTACATCGCACGGGAATATAACTAGTTAGGTTTAATACTTGTGTAAATGCATTGTTGATTGCCTATACCAAAGCCTTACATTATGGACGTAGCCATCAATAAGCACATACTCAACCAACACTGAAATTCTCTCTCACTGTTGATGAATGTGGAACTAAACATAGTACAATAAAGGCTATTACATACTACAGGTCTAGCACACATTCTTCACCCGCCACCCCAATCACCAAACCACTAGAAAAAAAAAGGTAAATATTGATGTTTGTGTTTATATCATATCCTTAACAAAGTATGGCTCCTTGGTACAAAGTTTCTGAATAATTGGTTAAAGGTTTAAACCAAGGAGCCAATTTTTTTTAACTGATTCTATTTATCTATTTTTGCGGGTAGCGGTTGTTCATTAAGCTTCTGTATGTACTAATCTTCGCTTTTAAAGGCTCTTTCATGGCCCAAGTTCAATACTAATGAAGTGATGATTCTCCCATCTAAAATTAGTTTAGACCACGTAGATTTTAAATACTATTTTACTCGGTTTGATCAGGAACCTAGTAGTTTAGGAATATTATGATACTAGATTATTATATTTTAATGAGGTACAACGTCCACATGTAGCTGTCTCTAAATAGGATACTTTGTTTCTATTTACTTGTGAGTTTCCATAACATTGTTGTATTTCCCTACTATACTAATATAAGAACATATCCTTAAAAACATTATAATATCTTTTTTATTGAATGTGTAACCGAGCGAGTCTCATTGTATTAGTTAAAGGTTAATAAGTTATATTTTGAAGTTTGTGACATGGAAACTACATGTGTGATGACATGGGAGTCACATGTTAACAATTGTGCACAATAACTTAGATTATCTTATCAATGGAAAGAGTATGAGGGATAGTACTTTATTTTTCAAATAGCTTATTTTATCTATATGTTAATAACATTGATATCTGTTTATAGTACATATATATTTTTATGTGATAATCAGTTAACAACTTTTGCATTGTAGTATTTCACTATGTTGCAACAAAGTCATCATCTAAAGAAGTTGCTTCCGTGATTGCACGAACGGTCAATCGACTTACAAGAGATGAAGCTCTCACAGTTGTATCATTTTCTAAATTTTGGATCAAAAGTTAATCGAACTTGTGGCTACGTTTTGTTTACGTAAGTGTTTATACCCAGAAACGCTCAATCATATTTTAATTGTAAACTAAAGCTTGTACTTATTCTTACCAAAAAAACAATTATTGTTATTGTCTCCTTAAAAAGTTTAGAAAATTCTTGAACCTTAAGATAAGCGTTCCTTATTAGAATTTATATTTCTGCTATATTTTATTCGTTTTATTATTTATTTTCTATTTTCTTTTTATAACAAAAACCAAAATCCCAGCCCCACCCTATTTTTTTCCCTATAAATACCCCCCATTTCAACTTATTAAAGGCCTTTCTTCTTCAAATTTTTCTAAGTGTTTTAGCTTTTACTTGTCTTTCTAGAAATCTTAAGAATTCACTCTTTTTTTTTCTTTTTTTCTTTTTTTTAATTTTTACAGACAGACCAAACTCTCATCTTTCTCAGCAATAATTAAGAATAAAGCCTAAGCTAATCATTGAATGTAAATCACCATAAGATGTAACTTTTGAAAAGTTTAGGGATTTTAAAATTGGATACGTGGAAAAAGATGTCGTTGAAACTTTGAATAAATTATTTATGCTGATTAGGATTGGTAATACGTTGTCAAATTTGTTAGCAGTAAAAAACTAACGACGTGTTACAATGCGTGAGATATGCAATTTATTTGATTGAGTCGTTAATGAATAAATCTTACCTTATTTTACACAAATGCTAAATACAACATCTGTTTTTAACAACACAAAAACTTAAAAGAGGCAGACTTTTTCTATAGGTCCACTTTTGTCTTATGTGGTCCCTGTCCATTTTCCATATCTCTCATCTCCCATTAACGATAGTTTTACCCCATTTCTATTTCATTTCCCAGGATCTCTCTTCCTCCCCATTCTCTCTCTCTCTCTCTCTCTCTCTCTCTCTCTCTCTCTCTCTCTCTCTTTCTCTCTCTCTCTCTCTCTCTTACTCTTACCCACAGTTTGGGTAAAATACTCAATCCCTCCCACTCTCTCTCCTCCCCATCAATTAATTTGGGTTCACCAATGAATCAAAATTTCAGTAAGATGGTACAAGAAAGGTTTTGATTGACGAGTCGATGAACACAGAACTGTTGTGAGTGCTTTTGTGATGGTTCCATTGAATAATTGAGGGGCACAGGGGCACTGATGGTCGGGTTAGGGAAGGGTAGTACTATAGCACAGGAGAGAGAGTGGGAGAATTGGTTTGCGATTTGGCGAATGGGCTACAATTGAATTGGGGGTATCTTTTCAATTTTTGCTTTTGTTTTTGGTCTGCAATCTATAGCAATTGAAGCATTAGGTAGATTGTTATTGAAGAAACAATGGTCTATTGTTGGTAGCGTTTGTTAGTGAATAATCTCAATTTCTCACAATGTTGACTAATCTCAAATTCTCAATTCTAGTTATTTACCTCCACATCATCTTTCACCTATCTAGCTATTTATGTTGGATTGTTGATGGTGTTTACCGATGTTTAAGTCCTTTTGAATTTTTGGTTTGCTCCTGTTTTATGGCTTTTGTCTTTGTATAATTATTAAGATAAATTGGATTTTTGTGATTCATTTTATGTGTGTGTGTTTTTCTGTTTTTATCCGTATAAACGAATGATATTTGACTAAAGAAATGGGACAAATCTTTGTAAATTTAACTTTTAAAAAACTCTAGTGTCAGATTATTGATCTCTAGTGTTACTTTATTGATCTCTAGTGTTACTTTATTGAGAAAGTAGTGTTAGTTAATTTGAAACATGTTTTAATTTGTTGAGATGCAATTTGACATTATAATACTACAGTGTCAGATTATTGATCTCTAGTGTTAGTTCATTGAGAAGTCGTGTTAGTAAATTTAAGGCATGTGTTTTAATTTGTTGAGATGCAATTTGATTTTTTAGAACTCCAGTGTCAAATTATTGATTTGTAGTGTTAGATAATTGAGAAAGCAGTGTTACTTAACTTAATACATGTTTTAATTTGTTAAGATCATGAGATGCAATTTGACTTTTGTAAAAATCCAGTGTCAAATTATTGATATGTAGTGCTAGTTTATTGAAATGTAGTGTTAGTTAATTTAAAGTTATGTTTTAATTTGTCCAGACGCAGTTTGACATTATAAAACTCCAGTATCAGATTATTGATCTCTAGTGCTAGTTCATTGAAAAAGCAGTGTTAGTTAATTTAAAACATGTTCAATTTGTTGAGATGCAATTTAACATTATAAAACTCTAGTGTCAGATTATTGATATCTTGTGTTAGTTCATTGAGAAAACAGTGTTAGTAAATTTAAGGCATTTTTTAGTTTGTTGAGATGCAATTTGACTTTTTAACACTCTAGTATCATATTATTGATTTTTAGTGTTAGATCATTGAGAAAGTAGTATTAGTTAACTTATGCCATGTTTTGATATGTTAAGATCATGAGATGCAATTTGACTTTTTAAAATCCAGTGTCAAATTATTGATATGTAGTGTTAATTTATTGAAGAGTAGTGTTAGTTAATAGAGAATGTAGTGTTAATTAATTTAAGGCATGTGTTACTTTATTACCATGCAATTTGAGTTTATAAAATTTCAGTGTCAGTTTATGATTTTCTAGTATTTGTTCATTGAGAAAACAATATCAGTTTTTAACCAAGTAACAATTGAAAGGAAAGATAAAATGAATTTTTTTTTAAAAAAAAAAAAAAAACCAGTAACTAGTCTCATGTAACCCAAAAAGGGAGAAAAAGAAAAAATAAATTAAATATAGAAAGTTGAAAGTGAAAAACGTAGGAGATAAGGAATAAAAAAGGAAGAAAAAGAAAACAAAAAATCAAATGAAAGTTGAGCCTGCACAAATTCAAACTCAAGACCTAGGCCAATATTCACTAACCACCTAACCACTGTGGCAAGTTTTGCTGTATGTCAAATTATTACATGCAAGAAATAATCTCTCTAATAGAATAGACCAACAAAAAAAAAAAAAATTGGACCGCGCGGCCCAGGTTCGACGCGTGACATGTGCATTTGCTTCTCACCCGCGCCCTACCGTATAAGGCGGCCGTTTAAGAGAGTAATTGTTTTAACAAATACAACATTCTTTTGGAAAAAAAGACTTATATACCCTTGTTTTAATTTAGCAAGCTCACCCTCTCTCTCTTCCCCAAAGCTCCGGCCAACTCCATCTGCGACTACTGTAAATGTCATCAGGCCTTTCACCCATTCACCCCAACATCATTACCACAACAATTTTTACATTGCTCTTGGCATTAACATTAATCTCCACTTGCTTTACCTTGGAAAAGTGATAGTGATGAAGATTTCTCACTCCCAGAACCCATGGATCTCATTACATGAAAAACAAAAGGATGAAACAGGGGAAAGAGAAGGATAAGAACATTGGGAATTGATTAAGAAGGATGATAAACTGACTGATGAAAATGATGAGGTAGAGAAGGACATAAAATCAGATAATGTTTTACGTCCTTATTTTGAGCAAATTTCTGGGCTTTACTGTCACCAAACAATGGCGATTACATGGAAAAACAGTCGCCAACATTGGGCGACTGTATTTCCATGTTATCGCCAGTCTCGGGTAACCCTTTAGATATAGCGCCACTACAAATGGGCGACAGTACAAGTGAATGGTCACTTGTTCCAGGCGACAACATCACGATTCTGCCGCTAGCTTTTGGTGATGGTAGCGTTGAGTAGCTGATTTTGGGGACTAATTGAGCCCTATGCCGTCTATTTTGGGCGACTCTGAGGCAAACTATTTTTTTTTTATGAAAAACAAAATCATTCTTTCTATTATTAATTGTTTCCAGTTTATCTATTTTACTTGTTCTGGTTTCTACTGCCATGGAAGACCCTCCTTTATTTGCAATCTTAGAATTTACAAACTTGATGGTATGCAAAATACTGTTGATAATATGTCTCGGTTATGATCTATATTACAAATCAAATAGGATGCTGGTTTGTTCAAGGCTACTGCTGCAACTACATGCCTTTACAGACTACAGTGGGTGGCTCATGGCTGTCTTGCTGATTGAAGAAGACAGAGAGGGAGCTTGGGAAGGAAGAGAGATAAATGGAAAAAAGTGACAAATTAAAGAGGGTTATATGGACCAGTTTGAATAAAAATATATTGTATTGTTTAAAAACCCATATTGTATTTAGCATTCCCGAGGTTATCATAAAAAGAAAGTGGTATCTCATAATGATTTGACAAGGAACATGACGTTGCTGTTGAATCCTCGGGTGGAAGATGCCAAAATTTTGTTACCATCTAATTGTTTAGAGCATTCACAACTTTGACTTGGGCCATGAAAGTGCAAGCAACGATGCTAAGAAGGTCAAGACAAATTAGCCACGTTTTTGGGAGAGCCAACCAATTTTAGAGTCGGATAGTCCTTAACTAGTGTGCAATTTAGTTACACGAATTAGTACCATGATCCAGAACCTCTGTTCTTGCACATACTCTCCCAATTCCATCCGAACTTCAATGTTTATTTCAAACTAGGGTCAATCAATAGGCAGTGCATTTTCTCGATAGCGTGTGCGCATGTGCAAATTATTCACATGGAATCATTGCATCCAACTGTAGATCCAGTCAGTCAATTAGCATTACTGCTGATGGTGACCGCAACTACGGCACCCCTACACCTCCTTTCCAAATGAGCAGACTCTCACCAGTGATAGCATCCATACTTTATATGTTTAAAAAACCTTAACAATAAAAGAAACAAAATTCTTTTAGAAAATAAAATATTGTTGGATTCCTTGTTTTGATGATAACAAACAAAGTGTCCTTATCCTCGTGAACTAATAATGATGACATGTTTACTTAAGGATGCAAGAAGAAGAAACACTTGATGCATGATTGCTCATGAAGATGCTTGGATCCTCACAAAACATGAAAACTATGTAATGTAGTTAAGTGTGTTTGTTAGTAGTCTTTATGTACTATGCAATATGCATGGCTGTTTAAGTAAGAGTCTAATTGGTCTTGACAAAAGGAACTTGGTTGCGTCTGGACATAGGTTGTACTAGTGTCTAAAAGAGTACAGGGGAACAGTTTTGTGAACTCTGTTCTCTATGGCCATCACTAGAGCTTGAATGAACCGAAGGGGAGCAACGTGTTGGACCCTGTTCTTTCTAGCTGAGTATCTGGATGAGTTTTGCAAATATCGTATTTATTTTTTCTACGAATATTCTGTGTATTATCTTTCTAGATCTTCACACAAATATTCTTCTGATGTAATATAAATTATTTTGGAAAATAGTATATTGCAAAATCAGATTTTAACATAAAGAAATTATTTTGAAAAGATATTATCTTGGAAAAGTATTTTACTTGTTGGCCAAGGCTAAAGTGGTAAGGTAAGTAAATTATCTTATGGAATATTTCTAATTATCTTATAGAGTTTATCTTCTGATAATTTATTTAACCAGCTGGCCATAATCTTTTTTGTTATAAACTTGGACGATTTTCTAATCTAGGTTGGTTTAAGGAAAGCTCTTTGAGTTGAACTTAAACTTTACTTTATCTTTTGGAGATCTTATTTTTTATATTCTGAAAAGATTTAACCTAGATCAACTAAGCTTTTACGCCTGCCTATATAAGGCCTCTAAAAGCCTTAGGTGTTTGTAAGCTTTGCGTGCCTAATTGAGTTCATAATCGTTTTGCAAAGCAATCATTCTCGTCCAACCAGATACGTCATGTGCCTACATAAGAACAACCTTGAACCTTGTTCCTTGTCTTGGTCAGTTTGAGTCTTGCATAGATTTGGTCATTGCATATTAGGTTTTCTGTACTCTTATCTTGCTTGTTATAGAAGCGTGTTATAGGACAAACAATACTGGTGATCTGCAAGAGCTCTAGCTTAGTGAGAAGCATAGAGTTTTCCTTCAAGTTAGTGTGTGGCTTGAAGGGTGTTGCAACATACTGGTGACGGTGTGGTTTGTGCTTAGGGTACTGTGTTGTATCCTATTTTGGCTCTCGTAATACGAGAAGTAGTGTGACAAAATCCCAAGTAACTGGGTCATGGTTTTTACTCCTACTGAGCCTAAGAAGTTTTCCACGTTAGCTTGTGTTATTTACATTCTATTATTTGTGTTGTGTTTACTCTGCTCCATAAGAACAATGTTCACAACGTTGTTCTCATCACGTCTCATAATCAAAAGAGTTCAGTTTTTCCAAAAAGAATGTGTCACTCTGTTCACCCCCCTTCATCTAAAGTTACTTACTGCACCCTTGAATTAGTATCTGTTGAGTCCAGTTTTTATACATTTTTAATACCTCAACTAGTTGTTTTTGCCTAGAATATATATTATTTTGATTGTTTTATTTTTATTTTTGTAGGAATGAACTAGAAAAAAAAAGAGTTGCTACAAAGTAAACAAAAAATGGCCTAATTTTACATCGAGTGCATGCGTCCAAGAAGTCATGAAGTATTAGTAACATATGCAACATTTATTACTTGGGCCCATATTTTGAGATTAAGAAAAATGATTAGCTTGATTATTTGGGTCCAAAATACAGAAAGTAGAGAAAGGCCTATTAACTAAGTCGCAACAAAGTCAGAAGGCAGCTTTTACATTACAGTAGTTTTTAGTCTAGTTATATTTTAGACGGTAATTTAGGTTTAGTTTTAGTTTGGAGTTTTCAACCTCAAACTTTTTAATTTTGTTCTAACAACTTAATTTTAGCAGTTCAATTTTTAATTTCTGTTATTGTTCTTGGTACTCTCTATTTACAATCGCAACCTGTTTTATAATTGAAGTAAGTATTTTCTTTCAATGTTCTTTGCAACCTACAATTAAGTACAATTATTTTCTACTCTGAATTGATATTCGTCAGGTTTGACATATTTTATATGTTTCTAACCATCTGTCTACTAGTAATATCTCGATTGACTGACACAATTGGATTTGTTTCTAACCAGATTAGTAAAAAGATACAACCTTTTAGTTGTTTACGATTTCGTTGGCTTCTTTTATATTACTTGTCTTTTTGATTTAGTTCATCCGTTTATCACTACTAATGACATAATTATATAAACACGTCCTCGTGGGATCGACCCATAATTGCATGTACTAGCTACAACTACACCATGTACTTGCTGTATTTTAACTCAATAAGTTTTGGCGCTGTTGCGGGGAATGGGGCTATACAAAATTATGTCGTTAAAGTTTTATTTTGTTAGTTTTGTTATGTTACTTTTGTGTTTACCTTTATGTTGTTTTTCTCCCATTAGTTTAGTTTGTATAGATTTTTTTTCTCCTATAAAAATTGTTGAACATGATGTACGTTCGTTTTATTTCGTTGAGATATCTACAAGTATCTTACAATTTCTTTATGTCAGTAGTTCAATATGATAGTTCACCATAACTTTTTGCATATTTGAGAAGCTACGGGTCACATGAATTTGAGTATTATTTACGAGTCTTTGCGCTTACTAGCGTTTATCGTATGATTCACACGTGTCTTTACTTGCTTTCAGTTATGTTTTCTTTAATTTGTTTTGGTGTCCTTGCGTTTTCAACTTTCCTTAATTTACATCTTTTTGCCAAAAAAATAAATTTAAAAAAAAGTCCAAATTATCCTCGACAAAGATTGAGACTAGCACTGAATTATCATACATGCACATCCCAGTTGATTTCCTTCTCTGTGAATTATGCTCCTCGTTATTTAATTTAGTTAACTTTTGCTAGTTTAGTTTTAATCGATTTCGGTAGATTAGAGAGCTTGTTTCCTTGTCTTGCTAGTATAGTCAGTCGTGGTGATTCTTGATCTTTCTTGTTTCTACTGCTAGGGTTTACATTTAGTAGTCATTATTATTATTTTCGTTACTTCAATCTCTCATGTCCTTTATTTATTCCAAAAAAAAAAAAGGATTTTTCTATTATATGTCCTAAGGGCACATGATAACTAACAGTTATTATTGTTATTTTTTTTGAAATTTGCATTAATTAAAGAAGGATGTTCTCACTTACTTTGAAAATATAATGTAACTATTAATACAATTTTCTACTTTACCAGAATGCCCTTTAATTAATTAGAGAAGGAAAAAAAACCCTTTACAAAACACCCCTCACCAATGGCTTACTCAGCCCACCAACCACCATCCCCACAAACCATCTCTATCAACAAGACAACAACTACCCCCAATTGCCACCCCCCGATTTGGCCAATTAATTAAAGAATCAGTAAATTGAAGAAGATAATTATGGTGGTAGTGGTGGCGACATGTCGGTGCCGTGGTGGTGGCTGAACGGTGGTGTCGTGATTGTACACCCCGGAAATTAAGCCTTCTTAACGACAATATAATATTGTTTTCGCAGCAGACTAAGCAGGATTAACCTCCGAAGCGTTACCGTCGTGCTTGCCGGTTAGACAAACACAAGGTTGAAGATAGTATTAACTCACCAATAAAATCCAAACATAACTATTTACATCATTAACATAGTTAAGTCTTTGAAGGACAACTTAGGAGTAGTAGTTGTAGTTATTACAGACCGTAGTATTTTCCATAATCAAAAGTTTACACCAAAAGTAATAGGTATGTGATCGTGATTGCTCTCATGTCTCCACGCCCTTCCAATCCCAGAATCTCGTCTCCTCGTTCTTCAGCTGATGAGCGCTTGACGTAGCTCCGTGAGGTGCAAGATTCCCTTGGTTTCGGCTCGGTCCGGGGTCGAACGTCGGATCAAAGCTTGAGGGTGATCTTAATACTTGACAAGTGAAAGAGCTAGCTAAAGCGATTACAAGACCTGTAGGTAGAAGCTCAAGTATGGAGTGGCGAATGAAGAACGATGACGATCGACGAAAATGGCATGAGCTTTGTCAAGGAGCCTCACGTCTCCATTTTTATTTTGTTTGGCTTTTTGGAGGATGATAAGTGATTTGCATGTACAATAGTGTAGAAGTAGCTTATATATATGGCGGGTGAATGGTAGTATAGAAATAGAAGGACAAATAGCAAAAATTCACTGAAGTGAATAGTGTAACATGCAATGAATGGGATTAAGAATGTGATTAGCTTAGCAAAAACATGTGGCTTGATATGGTGGTGACACGTAGTGGCTTAGTGATAAGTCCTTCCTCATTCCACAACACGTGGCAAGGCTTGCTATAATTAGGTGTGTTAGTTAAATTGTTACTACTACTAGCTTACTTAAGAAGTTAACGTAAATACTTAGGACAATAATCATTCTAATTCTTTTTAGCGAAAATACTATTTATACAAATTACTTATATATCACAAATAATAATATTTTAATTTCTATGCATATATCTAGCTAAAAATAATAATAGGCCTCATTAAGAAAATGAAAAATAAATAGGGGTTTAGTTAGACTATTATATTATATATTAGTACTAACACGGGGTTAATTAGTCGGAAAATTTTCATGTGTTATAGTCCACTCCCCTTAAAAGAAGTTTTGAGGCTTAAAAATACTAACCTTCTGTAAAAAAGTAAGGGTAACTCTTCTGCATATCTGCCTCTATTTTCCAAGTTGCTTCTTCAACTTTCCGACTACGCCACAAGACCTTAACCAGAGGTACTACCTTTTTCTGCAATACTTTATCCTTCTTGTCTAATATCATGACTGGTTGCTCTTCGTACGTCAAATTAGGATCAACATCAAAGGCTTCTTGCTACAAGACATGAGTAGGGTCCGAATGGTACTTCCCCGAGAAGTACCTGGCAAACCTGTAATGAAATCCATAGAAATCGATTCCCATTTTCACTCCCCAATTGACTAATATGGTATATTTAATGATACCAGTTGGACAATATGGTATATTTAAATTGTAAAGCGTCATTAAAGTATAAAAAAACGATAAAAGTGCTGATTCACCTAGAAAACCAGGTTATATGGGAATCTTTGTTAAAAAACCGATTTTTAGACTATTTTAATTGTTTTGTGGTTTTATTAATTTTCATGCCCGGTTCTTCTGTTTTTTATTTTCTTTTCTTCCCTTTTGTTCCTGTTGACTTTAATTCCCCTGCAATATGCCTTTCCTTTACTTACTTTTTCACGACAAAATTTTCCAAACCCCTGTTGCTTCTTCTTGCACAATTTTACCGCTTCTTCTTCTGCAAAAACTAAAAAGACAAAAAAACTAAAAAGACAAATTATTTACTCCCTCCGTTCTTTTTTCTCCTACCCATTTTTTTTTGCACGGAGTTTAATGAGAGTTGCTTTTGGAACAAAAATTCCTTATTTACCCTACTTTAACATGAGAGAGTGTGTGAGTTAGTAGTGGGTTGGAAAGTAAGGATGACAACAAAAAGTAAGAATAAATGGATCTTTTAATACTCAAAGTATTTCTAAAAGGAGAAGTGGGTAGGAGAAAAAAGAACAGAGGGAGTACAAGAGAGAGAAAGACAGAGGAGTGGAGTGTGACGAAAATTCAGAGAAGGACGAAGAGACAGCAGATTCTTCAAGCTTGTGGTCCTTGAAGCTTTTATATAGTTGGGGCAATTGAAGAAGACAGGAGATTCGATTGTTCACAGTGGGACCTAAAGGTACCCTTTTTTCACTAATAAATTGTTGCTCAGCCACATAGTTAGTGCTAATTAATCTATAATTTGATATTATTGTGCTTTGTGAGTGATTATCATTGTTTATTAAAAAAAGTCGAAATCTAGGGTTTGCTATAAATTACGAAATTGGTTGTTTATGGTGGTTGGTCTAGTAATCTGGAATTGGGTTGTTTATGTTGTTGTTTATGCTTTAAAGTGGTTCCCAATTGATTTTGTTATGGTTTTTTTTTTTGTAATTTAAGTTTTATTAGGAACTGTGATAATTGTTCCATATGTTTAAAAAGTCAAAAAATTGATGATTGTGCAGATGGAAAATCCGTATGCAGAGGTAATAGTCAACCTTAATCATGGGGGACACTTTAAACATGTTGGTTTTATGAGTTATGAAGGTGGTCAAATGAGCAGTTTAATGATTGAGAGGCGTGAGTTTACATTGGATAAAATGGTGAAAATCTTAATTGATATGGGGTACAAAGGCTTCAATGCAATATACTATAAGATCCCTGAGCTTGGGCTTACAAATGGAGGATTAAAGTTATTAGATACCGATGAATCTTGGGCTGAAATGTTGAGTTATGCATTTGTGGGGAACTATATGGTATTATATACATTGCATGATGTAGATAATCCAATTGTTGTGGATATGAATGAGAGTGGAATGGATGAGGGTGAACAAGAAAGCCAACAAGTGTCCATGACTCAACCAACATCACAGCCAACATCACAAATCATGACTGAACCAACATCACAACCCATGACTCAACCAACATCACAGCCCATATCTGTAAACCAGCCCATTTACACACAACAACAGCAACAATCCTCTCCTAGTGAAACTCATGAATCACCTCCCTCTCCACCTCATGCTAGCACTCATGAACCAGAACCCCCTCATTCCCCCCCTCCTTCTGCAATGAAGATCCTTCCCTACCTCATGCTGAGTTTATTGTGGAGGATTGTGATGAGTCTTCAACTGATGAACATGATGATGATAATGCTGATGATGAGACTTATAAAATGGACCCAAGAGACTTGGCTGCTATGAATGATGACCATTATGAAAATGAGAGGAGGAGAAAGGGTAAAACCTGAGAAGGTAAAGAAGAAGTTAGTGTTGGAGAGGTCTGAAAATGATGGGGATGTAGATGTAGGGGGTGGTGTGAATGATGCTGGAGATATGGATGACGATAATGGGACTGTGAATGGTAATGTATCAGAGAATTCTGTAGAGTTTGATGACATAACTGATGCTGCACTTGAAAGTGATAATGAAGAGTTACTGAATATAAGGATGCAAAATCTGAATATTAGAAGGCAACAGAGAGACAGGGTTGGACCTACTGTCACATATCTTGGACAAAACATCCCTGGACAACATGTTAATGAGACAGAACCTAGTGAGCACACAAAGTTTCAGAATGAGCCAACAGTTAGAGATACAACCAGGACCACTATGTGGCCAGAGTTTTGGACATCATTTGATGGTGGCTATGAATCTGAACCAAGAGAGTCAGATGATGAAGGGCCTCTTGACTTGGATGAGGATTATGTTGATGAGAATGAAGTTCAAGTGGATGTGAGGTTGAATAAGAAAAGAAGAATGCTTGGAAAATGCTTTGAATATTGTTGTAATTTTTTGAAGCAGGTTCTTATAAAGCTGATCACTTGGGATGTCTATTTACAAAGGAAACTCTGCCGAAATTTTGACTCGACTTCATTCATTTTTATTTATTTATCTGTTTGAGTTGTGATCCGAGGAATGTCATCTGGTCCAGATTACTGAAGCTGCTTGCTCTCTTTGAGTGTAGTACTAATTCAATTTATCTGTTTGAGTGCCAATGTCATTAGTGAGCTATACTCATAGACCACAGTCAGCCATTTGTTCACCTCTCTTTGAGTGTAGTACCAATTCTGTTTATCTGTTTGAGTGCCAATATCATTAGTGAGTACAGGAACAATTTTATTTATTCTCGAATATATCACATGAGATGTATTAGAAATTTAGAATACTCTTTTTTTTTCCCCTGTTTATAGTCTATCAATCAAATAATGGAAGCTTGTGTTGAGAAGCTGCACTTTATGTATAAAAAAAATGGTTGTTCATTTCATATTGATTGATTCTGGTCACAATTTATTGAACAATTTCACCAAAATACAAAAAAAAAAAAACACAGAGAATTCATTGCATTACCAAAATACATATGCCATATCATGACCAAAAAAAAAAAATACAGAGAAGCCATTACATTACAGAAAAAAAACACAGAGAAGTCATGAGCCAAATACATGTCCTTCAACTGCCTACACAAATCTTGCCACTTTACCTATGAGCAAAGCAACAATTACAACAACAACAACACCTAATACAGACACATTACCTTCCCACCAACCTTTCACATATGTCTTCACAGATTTAATCCTACTGATCTCCATCAAAGCTGCATCAATCTCTCTTTTAGCAACCTCCAGCTCATCTTGCAGTTCAGTAACCTGTTCATTGCATCTGCTCAGCTGAGTTTCATGCTAGCTCCGCTCTCATTGCGTGAAGAACTTGGTGTTCTGGGCGATATTTTCGTAAAATTGCTACTCGATTCGACTTGTAATGCAGAAGATTGAAGTGAATTTACCACAAAATCAAACCAATTTTGCCAATTTCTTCGTTTCGTATAAAACCCCTTTTGTGTTATATAAACCCTAACCCTAACTTTCAGAGGCTTTGAAAAGGGGAATAATCGTATGTAGGGGAAGGCACAAGTTAGTTGGAAAAGAATTAAAGTCAACAGGGAAGAAAAGAAAATAAAAGGGAAGAAAAGAAAATGGAAGAAAAGAAAATAAAAGGGAAGATAATGACGCCAAATTTTCAAAGCAAAAACTATAGCAGCCAACTCTAGATCATGTGTGGGGTAATTCTCTTCATAAGGCTTCAATTGTCTAGAGGCATAAGCAACAACTCTACCGTCTTGCATAAGGACACAACCAAGACAATTTTTAGACGCATCACTGTACACTTCATATTCCTTACCATTAATCGGCAAAGTAAGCACCGGGGCACTAGTAACTTTCCCCTTAAGAATCTGAAAAGCTTGTTCACACTTATCTATCCATTAAAATCTAGTTGTCTTCCTTAACAAATTAGTCAACGGTTGGGCAATCCTTAAAAAGTTATCAAGAAACCGTCGATAATATCCTGCCAAACCAAAAAAACTACGTACTTCAGTAACATTTGTGGGCTTAGTCCATTCACGCACATCCTTAACTTTATCTGGATCGACCGAAACACTATCCTTAGAAACAATGTGACCAAGGAAAGAAACTTTCTTTAACCAATACTCACACTTAGACAACTTGGCATATAAACGGTGTTCACGCAATATATCTAGCATAATCCGTAGATGCTCTTCATGATCTCCCTTGCTCTTGGAATAAACCAGTATATCATCAATAAACAAAATCACAAACTGATCCACATACGGCTGAAAAGTCATATGCATAAGGTCCATAAAAACAACAGGTGCATTAGTCAGTCCAAAAGGCATTACAGTAAATTCGTAGTGTCCATATCGAGTACGAAATGCAGTCTTTGGAATATCTTCTTCCTTGATCCTCAGCTGGTGGTAGCCTGACCTCAAATCGATCTTATAAAATATCGCAGCTCCCCTTAACTGATCAAACAAATCTTCAATCCGAGGTAAAGGATATTTATTCTTAACAGTAATTTTATTTTACTCCCGGTAATGAATACACAATCTTAGACTTCCATCTTTCTTGTTAACAAACAAGACTGGGGCTCCTATGATGACACACTGGGCCTAATGTACCCTTTACTTAAAAGTTCTTCTAATTGATTTTTAAGCTCCCTCATTTCAGCTAGTGCCATCCTATATGGTGCTTTAGAAATAGGGGCAGAGCCTGGGACTAGGTCGATAGAAAAGTCTATTGCTCTTTGCAGAGGCATCCCTGTTATTATCTCGGGAAAAACATCGGGGTACTCATAGACAACGAGGATTTGGTCTAAAACATTCTCTTGTAGTGTGTGATAGGTCACTAAAAAAAGGTAGACAAGATATCCTTTTCTTATGTGAGTTTCTATGTTATTCATGGCAGACACAAGTTTAATCCTAGGTGTTGTGGCAATTCCCTTATGTCACACTCTCTTACCAACTGGTCCTTTAAAAGAAACTTTCTGTAAATGACATTCAATCTGTGCATGGTATCTATGATGAGTGGATAATTAGTGTCATTTTTCTTGTCAAATGTGCAATCATTCTCGTTGTTCTGGAATAGGTTTTTTTGATTTTGAGTGGATTTTGATTTCTTTGGATGAGATTACGCTTCTTGGGTGTTTTTGGTTTGATTGTGTTTATAGGATGCAATTTGGAGCCAAATGAAGAAAAGAACGTGGCCGCGCACATTTTGAGCTTGGAATCCGCGCGCCCACGCTGAAGGGATTCGAGTTTGAAGGAGAAGAAAAGAACGTGGCCGCGCACAATTTGTACTTGGAATCCGCGCGCCCACGCAAGGGTGGCAGCAACTTCATGTTTCGCTCAAGATGTGTTCGCGCGACCGGGCAACTTTTATGCACGAGCTTCGCGCGCCCGGGCAAGCCTCCGACGAGAGTGGAATTTGAAGAGCCTTGCTTCTTCTATTTCTCTCTCTTGTCTCTCCTAATTCCGCTACTCCTCTTTGAAGCCTATAAAGAGGCATAGAAAACAATCTCATACCATCTCATACTATCATAGACTATCCTTCTTATTGCTTTCTTAGACCATTAGAGAGAATTAGAGTTTCAAGTACTTAGATTATTGCTTTCAAACACTTGTTCGTTGATCGGGTTTTGTATTTGGAGATTGAATTTAAGCTTTGGATTTCTTCTTCAAGCTTTTGGCAAATTATAATTGAAGCACTTCGATTTACTTATCATCTCTACTATCTCTTCCCCCCTTTCTTTGCTATTTAGTTTATGCTTGATTTTAGATTGAATTTACTTCGTTTCTTTCTTGTTTATTCCATGTTTATCATGTTCTTGAATTCGTGTTTATTGTTCTCCATAGCCATGAGTAGCTAATTTCCCTATCTACAGTTGATGTAGCCCTACTATAGTTGATTGATGTGTGGATAATTTTGGCTAGCATGATTATTGAGATATATTGCGATTGATTGTTTGTGCCCTAATCGTTCATAATTCTTGAGAGAGAATCTTGATTTATTTTGGGTGATTTATATATAATGGAAAGGGGAATATAAATTGCTTGACTTCAAACAATCAACGGTATTGTATAATCACGAGAGTAGTTTAGATGATTTCGGGACTTTGGATTGAAATTGTTCTTTATGCTCTTGATGTTTGCTTGACTCCATGAGAATAGGTAGTTAAGTTTATATTGAGTTTGCCTCTATTTCTTCGAGAGAGGGTTTAGGCTTCCATTATCCGTCCTTGCGATACTTGACATGACATGCTAGCTAGCTTTTTCCATTGCATCAATAACTTTAGTTTGGTGAAATCAACTCCAGGCCCTTTATCTTGATTGTTTAATTGTCATTGGAATTTTTTTTAGTTTCAATTGGATACGTATAATTACCAACTCAAGTTTGAATCGCTTAGCTTGACAATTTAAGGAAAACTTAATACTTGAAATCGTTAGCTCCTTGTGGATGCGATATTTTATTACGACGATATAACTCGTGCACTTGCGGGCCTATCATGTTTTTGGTGCCATTGTCGGGGAGTTAGGCGTTGTTCCAATAGTAGGCATTTCTTAGATAGACTAGACTAAGCACGTGTGTGTGTGTGTGTGTGTGTGTGTGTGTGTGTGTGTGTGTGTGTGTGTGTGTGTGTGTGTGTGTGTGTGTGTGTGTGTGTGTGTGTGTGTGTGTGTGTGTGTGTGTGTGTGTGTGTGTGTTACTTGTGTGTTTTCGATTATTCTTGCTTTTGCGTTTGATCTTCTTTTCTAGTGTTTGTGGTGCATGACCAGGAGTCAAGGGTCTGAGAACCTCTTACCTTTGGACCCCGAGATCGAATGAACATCACGATCCGCTAGAAAGAGAGCACGAAAGCGGCAACAAGAAGAGTTTAGAAAGCAACGTGAGCTTGAACTAGAACAAGCCACCATGGGGGATGATCTTTGATCCTTGAGGGATTTCTCTAATCACATCGTTGGTAACATTGGTTCGAGTATCACAAGGCCGGTTATTGCGGCCAACAATTTTGAGATCAAAACATCCTTTATTTCCCTCATCAAGGAGGATAAATACTATGGGAACCATGATGAAGACCCAATGACCACATTGCTCTATTCTTTGAGAAATGTGACACCTTGAAGATGAATAAGGTTAGTGATGATGCTTTCCGCTTCCGCTTGTTTCCATTCTCTTTGGCGGGGAAAGCAAAGCAATGGTTGAATGGCTAAGATACCAACTCATTCACTACATGGGAGGCTTTGTCCAATGCCTTTTTGATTCGGTATTTCCCACCGGACTTGGCCAACAAATTGAGGAATGACATCCATACCTTTCATAGTGATGGCGAATCCTTGTATGAAGCATGGGAGCGCTTTAAAGAGTTACAAAGAAAGTGCCCTCCACATGGCATTGAACAATGGCTCCTAATTCAAACATTCTAAAGTGGATTGAATCCCACTATGAGAATGTCCAATGATGTCGCCGCGGGTGGCTCTATCATGACCTTGAGGCTGACTGTGGCCAAATTTTTGCTTGAGAACATGGCCTCTAACAACTACCAATGCTCTTCCGGTAGGCCGGGAGCTCGCAAAAGTGGAGGTAAACTTGAGGTTGACGCGGTGAGCCGCTTGACAAGTAAGTTGGATACACTTTGTCATCAAGTCCAACAAATTCAACCTCTCATGGCTACTTCTCAAGGGCAAGGTTCTTCCATTGAAGTGTATGGTGCTCAAAGGCATGTGAACCATGATTTTCAATATAATGGTGCATCTTCTCAAGAGATGACCATTGAGCAAGCGAATGCCTTTAACAACATCAACCCCCGCCCTACAAATGACCCTTTCTCTCAAACTTATAATCCCGGTTGGAAAAATCACCCAAACTTCTCTTATCGGAATACAAGTCATTTTCCTCCACAAAACAACCATCCTCCACAAAATACCTTCTCTCCACAAAGATCCTCCACTCAACCTTCGGGTTTCCAACCTAGAGCTCCATTCCATAATCCCGCATCTCAAACCCCACCACCATTTAATACGGACTTCTACAATGCTCAAATGGAGCAAAACAAGACGGTGAATGAGACCCTTCGCCTAATGATATCCAAGTTGGACTCACTAGCCACTCACAATAAACTGCTTGAGAACCAAGTTGCACAGCAAGCTAGTTCATCAACGAGGGTTCCGGGTCAACTTCCAGGCAAGCTCGAGACGAATCCCAAGGGGCATGTGAATGCTATTTTTGTGAACAATGGAGAGAAAGTGGAGAACCTTCATATGGTGGAAAATAGGAGTGAGGGGGGCATAAGGGATGAAAGTGAAAAAGTGGTGAAAGTTGTGAAGTCTTGTGAGGATGGAGGAAAGGAGAAGAATGAGGTGGAGACTCTGAGGCAAAAGGAACTCATTGTTGTTCATATTGAGTCATACAAGCCACCGGTTCCTTTTCCTCAACGGTTAGTGAATCCCACTTTGTTGAAGAAATATGGCAAGTTCTTGGAGGTACTCAAGAAGCTACACATCAATATCCCATTCCTTGAGGCAATTTCGGAGATGCCTTCTTATGGGAAATTCTTGAAGGAGATACTATCCAACAAACGCAAGTTTGATGAGAGTGAAACGGTGTCTCTAACGGAGGAATGTAGAGAAATTATCCAAAACAAGTCACCTTCAAAGTTTAAGGATCCCGGTTCATTCTCTATCCCTTGTGTTATCGGTACAATGAACTTTGATAAGGCTTTGTGTGATCTTGGTGCAAGTGTGAGTTTATTGCCATTATCTATTTGCAAGAAGCTTAGCTTGGGTGACTTGAAACCCACCTCCATGTCATTGCAACTTGCCGATCGGTCGGTCAAGTATCCGGTGGGTGTCTTGGAAAATATACCTCTTCAAGTGGGTAAATTCTTCATTCCTACGGATTTTGTTGTCTTAGATATGGAAGAAGAGGAAGTGTCTAAAAGTTTGTAGCGAATCGATCATAACGCAGTTCAAGAAGAGCGGGCAAGAATTGAGAAGTTAACACACCCGCCCGCGCGAGACCACTTAGGCATCCCTGCCTCACTCACCCGCCCGCGCGACTTCAGCTCTGATTCGGCCTCCTTGTTCCGTCCAGCCGCTCGCCCACGCGGTTTCCTAGTGTCAATTTCCCCCGTCCGCGCGACTTCAGCTCTGATTCGGCCTCCTTGTTCCGTCCAGCCGCTCGCCCGCGCGGTTTCCTAGTGTCAATATCGCCCGTCCGCGCGAGGCAAGTTTCACCTCCCTGCCCAGTTCGCTCGGCGGCGTGGAATTTAAGTGCCCATCGAGCCCGGTCGCGCGACTGTTGCTGGGCAGCCCAAGGGTCAACCGACCATATTTCAATCTCTCCCCATCGCTGACCACCATCTCACCCCTTTCACTACCCCCTCTCCCTCCCCGTCCAAGGGAGGCTCCGTGAGTTTTCTCTCCTCCCTTCCCCTCTATTTCGTTGTCTTTTCTCACATTGGGGACGATGTTCGTTTCAAGCTTGGGGGAGGTGATTTTGATGATGTTTTGTGAAATGTGAATTGCATTTCATATAGTTTTTTGTTTTGTTTTTGCATTTTTCGATTAGTTTTGCATATTTGTTCTATTTTGTTTCTTTCTTTGTTTTTCATATAGTTTAGGTTTTAATTTCGCATGCATAAAAAAAATCCCAAAAATAGGAAAAAGAAAAATAAAAAAAAAACGTGTGAGATGTGATCCTTCGATGATGATTCTTGTTTTATTGTGAAAATCGAGAGGATTGACTCTTGTTGTTGTGGCAATGTGATTGAGCCTAAGTTTTACATAGCATGATTGTTGTTGCGATTCATGGTTTGTCGCATGTATGATGATGACTCTCGAATGTTGTTTAGTCGAGTTGGATAGACCAAATTGACCCGTGAGTTTTGAGCTTTGAAGACCGTGCTTCATTACGGTCTATTGTGTTCTTCATGTGTGAAACTCTCTCTTAGTCATTGGTCTCTTCTTCATGTGTGAAACTCTCTCTTAGTCATTGGTCTCTAGAACTCACCATGGGAAGAGGTTTTTCAACCTCTCTGGAGGGAATTCATTTCTCTTTTTTCTATTGAGTTCGTACTTGATATTGATTGAACGAGTATGATTGTGGCATTATTTGAATTTTTAGCTCACTTAGCCAAATAAGCCTACCCTTGGCAATTTATCCCCTTGTGAACCACTTTGAGCTTTGCCTATTCTTTGCTTTCACCCGCATTACAAGCCTTTTGACCGGAAAAAAATCATGTTTACCCTTTCGTCATGAGACTTGTGGAGTAGGGATTAGCTTTGGAGTTTATGGTACATTTCACAATGTGTAACTCTGTGGTTTGTGTAAGCTCTTGAAAAAATGGTTGAAATTCAAAGTTTGGTTCCAAAAAAAAAAAAAAAATAATAATAAAAATCAGAAAAAAAGTTCGCAAGAAAGAAAAAAAAAGGAATAAACAGGTTGAATTCTTGAAAGTTGTGATTGAATGAAGAGTATTTCAATAGTGTTAGGTGATATTTGTTAGAGGTTGTGTTTTTTGTTAGTCGGAGTTCCGCATTGTTTACCTTCATGCATGAGGTGAATTAATGATTTTTGCTCCACTAGTTACATGACATCGTTAGCCAATTATCCGAACGAATTTGTCCTAACCCTTCACCCTAAGCCTATGTTAAAACCTTTGAAAGTCCTCTTGACTCGTTTATATCAATTGTCCTTAGCGGAGGAGACGTGAGACGATTGGTGAGCTTATGGTAAGCCGTGACTTTTGAGATAAGTATTGAGAGAAACCCACTTTGATGGTCATTTTTAAACACTTGAGTGTGAGTGTCCACTTACCTAAAGTGAGGGTCTTTCTACTTTGCTATGCTACATTTGAGAGTGGGCCTTGTGGTAAGATTGGATGTTTTGGATCGCTATTACATGATGTGCTATTTGAATTCGAGCAGCTATGTCACTATTGTTCTTGACTTGAATTGTTTCTTTTTGACTTGGTGTTGCTTTTGAAATTTGGTTTGAGAAGGTCATCTCTAGTCCTTTGTTCCCCATTCCGTTTGTCTTGACATGTTTTGCTTGGGGACAAGCAAATGTCTAAGCTTGGGGGAGTTTGATGAGTGGATAATTAGTGTTATTTTCCTTGTCAAATGTGCACTCATTCTTGTTGTTCTGGTATAGATTTTGTTGATTTTGAGTGGATTTTGATTTCTTTGGATGATATTACGCTTCTTGGGTGTTTTTAGTTTGATTGTGTTTAGAGGATGCAATTTGGAGCCAAATGAAGAAAATAACGTGACCGCGCACATTTTGAGCTTGGAATCCACGCGCCCACGCGGAAGGGATTGAAGTTTGAAGGAGAAGAAAAGAACATGGCCGCGCACAATTTGTACTTGGAACCCGCACGCCCACGCAAGGGTGGTAGCAACTTCATATTTCGCTCAAGATGTGTTCGCACGGCCAGGCAACTTTTGTGCACGATAATCGCGCGCCCGGGCAAGCCTCCGACGACAGGGGAATTCGAAGAGCCTTCTTCTATTTCTCTCTTTTGTCTCTCCTAATTCCGACTACTCCTCTTTGAAGCCACTAAAGAGGCATAGAAAACAATCTCATACCATCTCATACTATCATAGACTATCTGTAGACACCCAAATGTGTCCCCCCTAGCGTAATGCCCGATGATGATAACCTATAATCATGTTAAAGAAGTGAATGTCAATGCTCGACGTACTTGTGCTCATTTGAAACTCTTTATCCATTCTTACTCATGATCTCATTAAAAATTGGTGACGACTTCACTATTTGCTTATTATTTCCCCTATCACAATTAATCATGTTGCATATGTCGTACTATTTAAGAACCATTAATTCCAACTAAATATTTCAATTAGCGTCGAAAGGCGAGGGTTCTTACAGTGGCGACTCCACTGGGGATTTAATAAGATGGTGTAATTCGAAGGCTTATCCATGTTGATTATTAATTCATATTTCTTGGTTCAAGGCCTTTATGTGTTCATTATTGGTTTTCATTCATATCATCCATTTGCATGTCGTATCTTCGCAAGATGTCGAAAGACATCACCAGACCATAAACATGAATTACCCTTTGGAGCATTGTCTATGACTTAGGCCGGTGACCCACTAGGTCCGAATTACCTTTGCACATAGTCGTGTTCCACCCCATGGCATTTACATGTTTCCATTTGAGATAGGTAAAACGGTACATCTAGTTATACTATGCATCCCATAGATGACGAAACGCATCCGGTCTTGGGTTACCATATCCAACCATAGATTATGTCAACCATTGCATTTTGTCCCATGGTCCATTCAAGGTGCTTAATTGATTACTTGTCATATTGTGATTGATTGCTTCCTTGTTATGTGATTTGTTTCCATAGATTGCTAGATAAGATCCCCTTTAGGATCTTAGTAGTCTAGAGTTTAGGAAGTTTCCTATTTGTGTATGTGACAAACTTTGTAAACTAACTTAAGATCGAGTCTAGGATATTTTCTTTTTAGGAAGTAGGATCCATGAATCTTCCCAACGATGCTAGTAACCATATTAGGGAGACTTACTTTCCAAGAAAATCAATTTCGAGCAAGTAATATATTTCGTCCAATTATCTTTCCCAAAAATAAAAAAGAGTCTTATTTCTTTTCTAAAGCAAGTCAAGAGTATATTTTCCTTTACTTGAGTCCGAAATATACTTTTCATATCTAAGTCAAGAGTCTTATGGCAAGTTAAGAGTAGCGTCTTTATACTTTCCATAGCAAGTCAAGAGTATCTTTCCCCTTCCCCAAGTCTAAAAAGTCTTGTTCCCATAGTAAGTCAAGAGTAATCTTTTACTTCCCATATTTTGTTTAAGGTGTAGGTTCATTCTCTTTCCCTTTACTTATTTTGCAAGTCAAGATAATATTCTTTATTTCTTGAGTCAATAGTATTTTTGCTTTTTTCTTTTTAATAATAAGTCGAAAGATCATTGGTTAAAATACGTTACTTGCATCGCAAAATTTCCAAAATAAATCCAGTCTCCTTGAGAAGTTACCATGTTGAGGGATTATTACAGATCCTTTTAAACATCAAAAAATTGCATTGCGTTTCATTTTTAGAAGCTCCGTGCTAGGACATATAGAATCATTTTAGATTGCATTTCATTGCATATCATTTTGCATCATCCTAGAATCTTGCATACACCCACTTGCCATAGGTGGGTAGCTTCATCGTGCATCTCATACTAGATAATTTGTGCATACATATAGGACATTGCATATCATTCTAGGACATTCTAGATTCTCCCATCTCATATGCATGTAAATCATTTTAGCCATGTCTAGGACACTATAGAGTCTTGCATCACGATTATTCATCTCACATAATTGCATTCATCGAGTCGTAGGCCAAAAGGCATTTAGAAAGAGTATTTATTGCATGTTCATGTCAAGCTTGCATCTAGAGTTCCCATTTTTGGACTTTGAGGGTTAACATATAGTTGTCTTCTTCTAAAAATATGTTTTGAATTTTCCGCTTAAGTGTCCCTTACTAAGTTGAGAATTGCATCCAGGATCGAAAAGCCCAAGTTTACTCGAAGGAGCCTAAGCGCAAGATGTATGTAGCTACCGAAAAGACTCAAGCCCAAATGATAGAGGAACTTTTGATCCAAATGACCGCCATGAATGCTAGGTTCGTTGAGGTAGAGGCTAAGATTGCTAGGCTTGATCCTCACACCAAGGATCCTGAAGAGCCAATTTCGAATGATGGCAAGCCCAAACCTCCCACTAAAGAGGTCCAAGAACTTCAAGCTAAGCTAAATAGGCTTTAGTCCGTCTTGTGCAAGAGTCGCATCTTTAACGACATGATAATCAATTCTGAAGGCTTTTCTCCCCACATCAAAGGAAAATTGCCCACAAAGTTTTTCATGCCCGAAGTTCCCACTTTTAAAGGGACCGACGATTCACAAGATCACATTAGAGCTTTTACTACTGCATTGGGCCTTAGAGGAGTTGAACACGATCTGTATGTTCACCTCTTTCCCCAAACCTTGGACACCACTGTAAGGGCCTGGTTCTTCAAGTTGTCATGTCAAAAGATCCAAAAATGGGAAGACTTATCCACTTTGTTTCTAGAAAAGGTATGCTGACAATGTCTTGCCACCCATGACATTGAGAGAGTTAGAGATCACCAAGCAAGGTGAGAAAGAAGGATGTACCAACTTCGTGAGAAGATGGAGGATCAAGGTCGCTGAAATGATTGATCGCCCATCTGAAAGGGATCAAATTAGAATGCTTGTCCACAACTTGACACCCAAGTACCGTGTGCACATGAAATTCTAGCCAATCACTACTTATGCCCAACTAGTTGAAATTGGCATGACCATTGAAGATGACCACCTCACCCAATTAAGCAACAAGCAAGATAAATATGGCTCTAGTAATGGAGGCTCGTTCAATCAAGAAAATGAATTCAATGTCATTGTAAGTAGGCATAAAAGAGTATACACACCTCTTAGCATGACACAAGATGAAGCATTTGACAAACTTCTTGAAGAAGGATATATTTCGACAATCAGTCCCACACCGGACGTAGAGCCCAAGAGAGGCAAGAACTGAAATCATAATGCCTACTGCAAATATCATCAAGGAAAAGGTCATATGACTGAAGAATGCATGCACTTGAAGCGCAAGATCCAAGATTTGATCGACGATGAGACCATCCATGCCATGAACCCAAGTGTTTGAATTGGATGCCTAGCCCAGTTGTGAATCCCAAGCTTAAATATCATAGAGTCATACTCTAGTTGGAGAATTCCCTTTCCCCTTTCTTTCTATGTCGAGTCCAAGTCTTGTCTTAGGATTTCCCTTAAAGCATTGTCTTGCTTTCCTTTGATTGAATAAAATAGGTTTGCATTTCTTTCTTTCTTCATGGAATATCTCATAATTGCAAATCCAATGATGAATCTGAGTTGCCAAACTTGATCAATGCAAAGGACCTTAACTATTAAGAAGAGGACCTAAGAAAAAGAAGAAGAAAGAAACGAAAAGCAATGGGACATACATCCTATAAGCCATATTGAGGACATGAGGCATTCATTTGGCACCCTTCATTATTATCCTTTGACCCACAATGAAAATTACCACTTGGAGCCCATTTGAGCCATCAAACACTAGCCACATTTTTTCTTGAACCACATTATCCTAACCCGGGGTATGAAAAGTGTGCAAAAAATTCTAAGTGTCACCAAATCTCAAGAGAGGCGAGAGAAACTCCAAACAGTGTTCAAAAAAAAAAGAAGGCGAAGCAATTGTCGAAAATTCGAAAACGAGAGGAACATAAGTTCCAAATGCATTAAGAGAGCACCAAAAATCAAGAGAGAGTTTCCTGACCTCGAAATATCAAGTGACACCCAGCACACTGGGGGCTTTTATGGAAATTTGAGCTTTATTATCCATTCTTTGGCAACCCGCACCTTGGCCTAACATTACAACCCAAAAGACTTCTTAGAGGTATGAATCTTTAAAGATGTGTGTGTACCATTAAATAATAAAATAAGAGTCCGCTAGGTTGAAAACCCGAAAGGGCGACCTAGGCAAAAGTTAGGGCATAATAATTTAAAAGCCCGCTAAGTCTTTTCATTTAATGACTTAGGCCAAAAAGGCAAGCCCGCTGGGTCGATCATCTAAGACAATGATCCAGGCAAAAGTTAGGGCACTAAAAATCAAATGTCCTCGAACTACGTTTTGGCCTGATTCCTTTGTGGATGCATAGGTAACCTCTTCGAGGCCCGACCATACTCTAATCTTTCTCAATCTCAAGACCCATTTGCAATTACTCATGGAATTCATTAAAAGTCCTAAATAAATAATATCACTTCATTAATGGCAACTCAAAATTCTAAGGATTTTGAAATTCCCGTGATTTTACCCCTTTTAGAGCCCAAGACTTGGATTCGAATTTGCTCCCCTACATCGCTCCCTATAGCACAAAATTTCCCCATTTTATACTTTTTGCACCAAGCCTCATTTCTTTCATAATCCCACATCTTTACCCTGTAATTCTCCACTTTGCGTTGACTCCCTACTCATAGTTTTTGGCTTCTGTGGCTACCATCTCTTGGTTTTATAACTCCAACTAAGAATCCATCACTCATGGACCCTTCATGGAGTTTCCTCATGGAGTCACTTTATGCATACTGGGGGCTTCGATTCCTCCTATTCTAGGCGAAAGATGTTTGAATACTCGAAATCTCACCCGCATGAGCTTGCTCGCTTTACGATCCAACCAGTAAATTGGGGGTTTTACCCTTGCCTCAAAGGCACCAATCTCGCATACATCTCATGGCTTAAGAGGGACACTTTTGGAAACAAAAATTCTTTTGCAAATAAAATGAAATCTCTCATTTATCCCTTGGAGTCCAGTCTTCTAAGCATTGCATATATGCCATTAGTATTGAGTCACATGCATCATTATTCATAACTAGTTTGCATGGAGCTATAGGTCTAGTTAGCATTGCATTTGCACACTTTGAGTGTCATTTCATTCATTTTAACTTACTAAGCACTTTTGCCTCCGAGGCACATGCATAGCACACACACATATAGCATTGAATGCGCGCGCTTAAGTCTAAATGTCTTTATTTGGTGTCCGTTCTCTAATATTCCTTGTTGGGTCCGTCGCGTTGCATTGAGTAAGGTCCGTCCTTTTGGGTCCGTCCCGTTGCATTGAGTAAGGTCCGTCCTTTTGGGTCCGTCCCGTTGCATTTAGCAAGGTCCGTTCTTTTGGGTCAGTCCCGTCGCATATAGCAAGGTCCATCCTTTTGGGCCCGTCCCGTCGCATTGAGCAAGGTCCTTCCTTTTGGGTCCGTCCCGTCGCATTGAGTAAGGTCCGTCCTTTTGGGTCCGTCCCGTTGCATTGAGTAAGGTCCTTCTTTTGGGTCTGTCCCTTTGCATTGAGCGAGGTCCGTCCCATCGCATTGAGCGAGGTCCGTCCCATCGCATTGAGCGAGGTCCGTCCTTTTGGGTTCGTCCCGTCGCATTGAGTAACGTCCGTCTTTAGGGTCCGTCCCATAGCATCCCCATATTCTCTATGTCTTCCTATTTGATTGAACTAACATGCAGGTTACAAAGCAAAGCACAAGAATTATTTTAGCAAAGCAAAACAAGGCACGAGAGCGACGCCAAAGCTCTCCGACGATGGGCTATTACAAATAGCACCACGTTAGCAAAGCAAAGGCACGAGAGCGACGCAAAGCTCTCCGACGATGGGCTATTACAATTAGCACCACGTTTGCAAAACAAGGTACGGGAGTGACAGAAAGCTCTTCGACGTCTGGACTATCACAAATAGCACATCGTCTGCATTCGCAAAGCAGGTAACTTTAACCACAGGCGGTCATGATTTACTTTTATCATATTTTTCTAACATAAATGTTTTCAAAAAGCATTGCAGACATTTATGGCAAATACTTTGACCGTCGCTTTTCCAAAACTCGGCCAAAGTGGGGGCTTCTGTAGACACCCAAATGTGTCCCCTTTGGCGTAACGCCCGATGATGATAACCTATAATCATGTTAAAGAAACGAATGTCAATGCTCGACGTACTTGTGCTCATTTGAAACCCTTTATCCATCCTCACTTGGGATCTCATTAATTTTCATATCCATAAATATCCATTTCCATAAACTTTCCAACGCCATCTCATTTGTCCCAATCGGACAACGGAGTCAAAAGTTATGATTTAATGAAGTTATGGCTAAAAACGATGTTCTCATACCCGTCTGTCACGGTTCAAGACATTTTTTTGTAGCTACGAAAGGATTAGTTGGAGAAAGTGACCAATAGGATTGTATTCCTCTTTGAATTAGCTTTCCAATGATGTATTATGGGCCAAAATCCCATTAGAAACGAAGGAGATACGATCCGATGATTGATTAATGCGCTGAAACAGACATTTCTCTAGTGTTTGGGCCATAAATCATAGGATACTTGTGATATTTGAGCCCACAATATGTTAAAAGAAAACCCTTTGAACAAGAAATCCAATGCAGCAATAATCAGGCCAATCGGAGCTCAAACGAGCGCTACAGCGACATTTTAGTGGGAGCGGCGGCTAGAACCCAGGGCGCAGGCCCCAGCGGCTCGCCGCTAGAGCCTAGCGGTAGGCCGCTGGAGCTCTGGCGGGAGCCTCCAGGCTTATGCGACACTGTCGGGGCCGCTAGAGCTTCAGCGGCGCTCTCGGTGATAACCTATAATCATGTTAAAGAAACGAATGTCAATGCTCGACGTACTTGTGCTCATTTGAAACCCTTTATCCATCCTCACTAAGGATCTCATTAATTTTCATATCCATAAATATCCATTTCCATAAGCTTTCTAACGCCATCTCATTTGTCCCAATCGGACACCGGAGTCAAAAGTTATGATTTAATGAAGTTATGGGCTAAAAATGATGTTCTCATACCCGCATGTCACGGTTCAAGACAGATTTTTAGCCATGAAAGGATTAATTGGAGAATGAGCCCACTAGGATTGTATTCCTATTTGAATTAGCTTTCCAATGATGTATTATGGGCCAAAATCCCATTAGAAACAAAGGAGATACGTTCCGATGATTGATTAATGCGCTGAAACGGACATTTCTCTAGTGTTTGGGCCATAACTCATAGGATACTTGTGATATTTGAGCCCACAATATGTCAAAAAGATCCCTTTAAACAAGGAATCCAACGCACCAAGAATCGGGCTAATCGAAGCTCAAACGAGCGCTCTAGAGGCATTTTCGTGGGAGCGGCGGCTAAAACCCAGGCCGCGGGCCCCAGCGGCCCGCCACTAGAGCCCAGCGGTAGGCCGCTGGAGCTCTGGCGGAAGCCGCCAAGCTCATGCGGCACAATCGGGGCCGCTAGAGCTTCAACGGGGCACCCGGGGGCCGTTGGGCACCGTTTTTGGCCCGGGAACCCTAATTTGACCTCCTTTTCGGCCCAATCCCTATAAATACCCCTCTAAACTCCATTTTTAGGGCCAATACTGATTATTATGGGATTTTTACCCATAAACTCAAGAGAACCCTAATTCTCTCTCCTTTCTCTCATGCAACCCTAATCAAATCATTCAAGCTTTCATCAAGCCTTATTCAAGAGCAACTCCATACACAAGAGTAAGGCAAATACAAGAGCTATTGACATTCAATTATAGTGCAACAAAAGGTTAACCTGAGGGCAATTTTCTCAATCTTTCAAATCACTTTTTCAAATCATGTTTTACTTTGATTATGATTATGGTTGATTTGTATATCATGTTTTGATTGTCTTAGTTTTGTTATTAATCATATTCATGTCTAGATAATTTGCATGTCTTAATTCGTTTAGTTCTAGATTGATGCATGTTTAGTGTAAATATTGCATCTTTTCATGATTAGCATATTTAATTAGCATATAATTAGGGGTTTTGCATATAGTTTTCCCTAGATTGCATATTAGCATATTTTTATTATTTTGTTTATATTTATTATTTTACTTCCATTGAAGTTGCTAACAATCTCATTGATGTGCGTATGCAATTTGGCGCGTTTAGCAAGAAAGTTAAGGTGGAGAATTATTTCTTTTATTTTATTATTGGTTTGGTTTATACTTGTTAATTAATGCATGCAATTGGATAATATGCGCAAAGCGATAACTTTAATAATTTGGTTTGTTCAACCCACCTAGTTAATTTAGGATCTTGGACGACTGGATTTGTTTGGGACCTTGCGATATGAATTATGAATCAACATGGATGAGATTAATAGAGGCCGTTAATTAGGGCGATTTAGATGGGATTCGTTTTATCTTTCCGTACCCACACCCCCGAACTCAACCTTTGGCCCCTTTTGGGTATGAATCAATTCCCAATAGGAATTGGGTGTACTTTTGATGGTTTTCAATTATTTTCTTAAAAATTGGTGGCGACTTCACTATTTGCTTATTATTTCCCCTATCACAATTAATCATGTTGCATATGTCGTATTATTTAAGAACCATTAATTCCAACTAAATATTTCAATTAGCGTTGAAAGGCGAGGATTCTTACACTATCCATCTTATTGCTTTCTTAGATCGTTAGAGCGAATTAGAGTTTCAAGTACTTAGATTATTGCTTTCAAACACTTGTTCGTTGTTCGGGTTTTGTATTTGGAAATTGAATTCAAGCTTTGGATTTCTTCTTCAAGCTTTTGGCAAATTATAATTGAAGCACTTCGGTTTACTTCTCATCTCTACTATCTCTTCCCCCGTCTCTTTGCTATTTAGTTTATGCGTGATTTTAGATTGAATTTACTTCGTTTCTTTCTTGTTTATTCCATGTTTATCATGTTCTTGAATTCGTGTTTATTGTTCGCCATAGCCATGAGTAGCTAATTTCCCTATCTAGAGTTGATGAAGCCCTACTATAGTTGATTGATGTGTGGATAATTTTGGCTAGCATGATTATTGAGATATATTGTGATTGATTATTTGTGCCCTAATCGTTCATAATTCTTGAGAGAGAATCTTGATTTATTTTTGGGTGATTCATATATAATCGAAAGGGGAATATAAATTGCTTGACTTCAAACAATCATCGGTATTGTATAATCACGAGAGTAGTTTAGATGATTCCGGAACTTTGGATTGAAATCGTTCTTTATGCTCTTTATGTTTGCTTGACTCCATGATAATAGGTAGTTAAGTTTATATTGAGTTTGCCTCAATTTCTTCGAGAGAAGGTTTAGGCTTCCATATCCGTCCTTGCGATACTTGACATGACATGCTAGCTAGCTTTTTCCGTTGCATCAATAACTTTAGTTTGGTGAAATCAAGTCTAGGTCCTTTATCTTGATTGTTTAATTGTTATTGGAATTTCGTTTAGTTTTAATAGGATACGTTATAATCACCAACTCAAATTTGAATCGCTTAGCTTGACAATTTAAGGAAAACTTAATACTTGGAATTGTTAGCTCCCTGTGGATACGATATTTTATTACGACGATATAACCCGTGCACTTGCGGGTCTATCAATCTACCAAGCCAATCCATACCCAGAATAGCATCAAAGTCTCCTAAGTCAAATTGAATCAAGCCCGCTAACAATTCTTCTCAGCTATGATTGTAGGACAATCTTTATATAAATTATAACATTTAACAAGACTACCAGTAGGCGTGGATATGTCAACAGTATATGCAGTTGTGGGCTCTAATTTATGTTTCTGAACAAATGATGTAGAAATAAATGGATGCGTAGCACCGGAGTCAAATTAAACTAAAGCGGGTTGTGAATAAATAGTAAATATATCAGTAACCACATGCGGACTAGCCTCTGCTTCACTCTGACTCATGACATAAATCTTGTCCTCCTGACTCATCTGATTATTAGTAGCAGCTGGAACTGAATTCTGAGACATCCTAGGTTACGGAGGACTTGACATTTGACTAGGTCTAGTCACGGAACTTCTCTGGTAGTAACGAGGTTGACCATTGTTATTCCCACTCCTGCTGTATCATCCTCTGTTATTTGCCTGATTCTGAAACCTTTGATAACATTCATTTGATTTATGACCCAAACGGCCACAAATATAACAAGACATCGGCCCGACACACTATCTGTTAGGATGACTCCTACCACACTTCCTACAAACATTAGTAAACTTCGAATTCCCACCACGATTACCATTAAAATTTCCTCTGTAATTACTATTTCCACGACGTTGCCCAAACCTATTACCCGAGTAACTAGTCCTAGGCCACTTGTCTCGACTATCACTCACTCTGTCATGATCATCACCTTTCGTGTTTACCTGAAGAACTTGACTTCTACGCTCCTGAATCCTTTCCATGTTAATTGCCCTATCATATGCTTTCTGGAAGGTATTAGAAGAACCAACAACTAACTCCTGTAATTTCCAATTCAACCCATCTTCAAATCTCTGTACTTTGTCTTTTCATCCTTCACTAAAGCTTCTGCAACCGAGACAACTCATGAAACTTAGCAGCATATTCAATCCAGTCACAGACATTTTCCCTTGAATTAGATTCTCAAATTCCTGTTGCTTCCTCCTTCTAAGTGAACGGGGGGTAAAATCTTTATTTAATCTTTTCTTAAAATTTATCCCAATTGAAACTTTTGTCACCAGCAGTCTCTTCTTTAACAATCTGTCACCAGTCATCTGCTTCATTTCTCAAATAATACTGAGCATAACCAATTTTCATGTCATTTGGACAAAGTATGACCTCAAACAATTTCTCCATGTTATGTATCCAGTGTTCTAAAGCCAAAGGGTCACCGCCTCCTTCATAGGTTGGTGGTTGATGGATTCCCAAATTCTTAAACATAAGGGCTTGTGGATCACCTTCAATCTTCTCTTTCTCCTTTTCTTTCATCTTTTCTTTAGCTTTATCTTCCATTTGTTCCTTTAAGGCATGACTAAAGAATTGACATAATATCTCTAATGTCTCAAGACGAGTATCACGATCATCACTAGTTGCAGTAGTATTGTTGGGCAGCTCGTCTGACACAGGGATATCACCACTCATTTTCTTCCTCCTAAAGTAAACAATATTAATTTTCTCCTCAAATAATAACGACCATAAATCACAGTTGACATAACACCCAACATTCATATATGTAGGAAATTCCACTCATGTAATTCTTATTCACATAACACGTAAAGCACTTAAATCGATCTCCTCCTCCCTGTTAGAATAAAGAACCGATCCTTAGGTACTCATAATACTTGGTAAAATAAATAACGTACTTCTAGCCTCGTATAAATTACTATTGCGTCTATATATGTACTAGCTGAAAATAAGTTCGTTCACGATATAAGAAACTACTCACATGTATAGTTTAAAACACATAAAACATCTTAGTACTTCAGGTAGTTTGTGGCTATGAATTACAACCTTTCCCCAAGCTAGGTACTACGACCAACAAACTATTACACATACGGGAAAAAAACTAGCCAAATTATTTATAATACACATAGCCCTTACTAGCACACATAACATCATCACATAGTACGTAGTTGTAGTCTAGAGGTATCCATTCGCAAGGTGAGGAGCATGACCATTAGCATATGGCTGGTTAGGGACTTCTCCAGTCGCAGGGAAAGCAAGCACAGGTGGAAGTATAGTCAAAGGAACAGGTTCGAGGTTAGAATTGAAATCAGGCTGAAGTTGGTCTGTCATTTCCTGATAGAACACAACCGTTTTGGGGTCTAAGGTAATTCCTTCCTGGATACAACGCCATTTAGTTTGGACTTGAAGCAAAGAAACTTCCATAAAACGAAGTGTGAGGATCCAATTTTCATTGCGATCAGTGTAGTGCGGGACATCAAAAAGGTAATTATCCCTAGCAATACTACCATACTTTCTCTTAACACACAACCATGGCTCTTCGGACGGAAGAGTTTGGACGAAAGCGTGAACTTGCCAAATTTCCTCAGTGATAGGCTCATCAGCATCCGGGTGAAACCGTATGTAGTCAAGACATGCCTGGTGGAAACGATGAACGTAATCCGATATCTGCTCATTTTCCAGATGTTGCAAGGTGTAGGGCTGTTGTACATCTTCGGGTTGAAATTCATGAAAGGAAAGTTCGTCTGGTTAATCTATTCACGTAGTTGTTAGCACATAAGCAAGGTTAGGTTCATAAATCAACACCACATATAACACCAAGTCATATTTCAATCCAAAACCACGTAGCACAAGTAATACTCAAGTACACATAACCCCTTTCAATACCAACCATCCCACTCTAAGGCTCACTCGGCTTTATCATATTTTAGCCTATATTTTTCTTTTATTTATATATTCAGATTTATTGTTGCTCTGATACCACTCTGTAACACTCCGAAAATTAAGCCTGCTTAACGATAATATAATATTCTTTTCGCAGCGGACTAAGCATGATTAACCTCCAAAGCGTTACCGCCGTGCTTGCCGGTTAGACAAACACAAAGCTGAAGATAGTATTAACTCACCAATAAAATCCAAACATAACTTAATAAACATCATTAACATAGTTAAGTCTCTGAAGGACAACTTAGGAGTAGTAGTTATAGTTATTACAGACCGTAGTATTTTCTATAATCAAAAGTTTACACCAAAAGTACTAGGTATGTGATCGTGATTGCTCTCATGTCTCCACGCCCTTCCAATCCCAGAATCTCGTCTCCTCGTTCTTCAGCTAATGAGCGTTTGGTGTAGCTCCGTGAGGTGCAAGATTCTCTAGGTTTCGGCTCGGTCCAGGGTCGGACGTCGGGGTCAAAGCTGGAGGGTGATCTTAATACTTGACAAGTAAAGAGCTAGCTAAAGCGATTACAAGACATGTAAGTAGAAGCTCAAATATGGAGTGGCGAATGAAGAATGATGACGATCGACGAAAATGGCGTGAGCTTTGTCAAGGAGCCTCACGACTCCCTTTTTATTTTGTTTGACTTTTTGGAGGATGATAAGTGATTTGCATGTAGAATAGTGTAGAAGTAGCTAATATATATAGTGGGTGAATGGTAGTATAGAAATAGAAGGACAAATAGCAAAAATTCACTGAAGTGAATAGTGGAACATGTAATAAATGGGATTAAGAATGTGATTAGCTTAACAAAAACATGTGGCTTGATATGGTGGTGACACGTAGTGGCTTAGTGATAATTATTTTCCCATTCCGCGACACGTGGCAAGGCTTGCTATAATTAGGTGTATTAGTTAAATTATTACTACTACTAGCTTACTTAAGAAGTTAACGCAAATATTTAGGACAATAATCATTCTAATTCTTTTTAGCGAAAATACTATTTATAGAAATTACTTATATATCACAAATAATAATATTTTAATTTCTTTGGAGATATCCAGCTGAAAATAATAATAGGCCTCGTTAAGAAAATGAAAAATTAATAGGGGATTAATTAGACTATTATATTATATATTAGTACTAACACGAGGTTAATTAGTCAGAAAATTTTCATATGTTACAATGATGGTAGTGGTTTAGGCGTTTAGCAAATCGAAGTGGTGGTAGTGGCTTAGGCCTTTAGCAAGTCGAAGTGGTGGCGGTGGTAGTTTAGCAAATCGGCAGACGATGGCTATGGTTTAGCAAATTGAAGAAGATGATTGTGGTGGTAGTGGTGGCGCAACAGTGGTACCATGGTGGTGGCGAAACGGTGTGGTGGAATGGTGGTGGTGGCGACAGAACGGTGGTGTCGTTGTGGTGGCAGAACAGTGGTGCAGTGGTGGTGGCGTAACAATGGCGCAAAGTATTTTGGTATAGGAGAGAGAAAATACAATTTGATAGGAGAGAATGATTTTTTTTTTTATCTAGAGAGGAAAGAGTGATTTGAGCAGTAAACAAAAGGGGATGTGAAAAGAGCTGGCATAGGGGTAAATTAGGACTATAGAAATTAGTAGTGTAAACACAATCAGTACCATCCTTAATTTAGGGTAGTTTTGATAATATTAAATTTCCTTACGCAAATACTTGTATGCGGCGGACTCTTCGTATAGGGTGTCTCCACGTCAGCGGCACACCGTTCACCCACCTTTGCTTCATTCTCACTCCTCTGTCCTGACTCGGTCCACTTCAATCTTGTACTCCCTCATCGGCCCCTCCGACCCTGATAACTGCTCCGTTCTCGCTAGCCCATCATCTTCCCGCGCATTGGGCCACCGTACTTCATCCTCTGTGACACCATCATCGCCATCATCACTCCTCTTCAGGCTCATGAGGAGAGAGAAAGGGGTCAAAAATGGACAATCCATCCATTAAAACACCTGGGATTTACAGAACCCAAACACCTTCATTTTTCTCTCTCTTCCAGTGGTCTATTGGAGATGTGTGTAATGAGGAATCAAGCTAACATCCAAGTCAAAATTGCGTGATGTTTTTTAAGATCTGAGCCCACCGCCATTGATAAAGTGAGGAATCGAACATTTTTTGAGGGGAGTGAAGACTGTAGAATTTGGAAAACTTGTTTTGGTTTCAGCCTTAAACACAGAGTTAGAGACCATTAATCAGATTTGAAGCATATTTTAGAGTTTTAAAACTTAAAAGTTTAAGATAATATTTGCTTTTTAAGTTTTGAATTTCTATCTACTGGTGTTAATTTTTATGTTTTGAGTGTGACTATATGATCCATGGTGTCAATATTTTCACAAGCTTGATGTCACACAAAAATCTGGTGCACTGATTTCAACTTTACAAACTATGGTGTCACTTTTTATTTCTATAGTGCCACCTTTTTATCTATCATTGGTGACAATTTGTTTTACTTACAATTTTTGTTTATAATTTTACTAGTGTTATTTTTGTATGCTCTAGTGTCTATTTTCTCAATAAGTGGAATCATCATTTTTTGAATTCGGATGCATTTGTGACTTTATTTTAGAGTAAAAATACACTTAATATATTCATAGCAAAAATGGTGCCAATATATTGAACTGTAGTGTTAGTTTAGTATCACTTTATTGTCTTGTTGTGTTTTAAAAAAAAAAAGTAAAAAATTACAGTGTCTAATTTTTGTCTTGTAGTGTTAGTTTATTTTATTGTAGTGTCATTGTACGACATTATAGTGTTAGTTTATTTTAATATGGTATCACTTTGTTGTCTTGTTGTGTCAGTTTATTTTATTGTACTGTCATTTTCTTTACTTATTGTGGTGTCAATTTACTTTGTTATAGTATCTTTTTATAACTTTGTAGTGACAAATGTTTAAATTTCAGTGTCACTTTATGAATGGAGGAAAAAAACATCTTATAACGAAAAAAAAAAAATGAAAGGAAAAAACATCTTATAACAAAAAAGTAATGTTTTAAGCAAATATAGAGTATAAAATTGATATTTATGAATGGGTTAAAAAATAAAGTAAGAAGACAAACAAATAAATTAAACCAACACCAAAAAAAAACCAAAGAAATTAAGTATCAAAAGAAAACTAAATTAAATTGAAGGAAAAACAAAGAAAGGGAATATTAAAAAATGGGTAAAGCATGAACGTGGGGTATCGAACCCGTGTGGCCTATCGCACATCTCACTAACCTAGCCAACAGGGCAGCGTAATTTCTAGTAACATCATGGGAAGCTGAAACTTCGGAAACAAAACAAAACGAGAAAAAAAATTAACGTGAAGCGCGTGCCTGTCGTCGCGCGTGCTCAATTGTGTCTCGCCTTACACGATAAGGCGGGCCTTTAAGAGATGGACTGATTTTCCTTATCATGTGCCCTTGGGCACATAATAGAGAAACCAAAAAAAAAAAAAAAAACACAGAAGTTTCCTTTAAAAAAAATGTCGGAATTTGTCCCTTATTATTCAAAAAATAAAAAATAAAAAATAAAAAATAAAATGACTTGGCCCTTAAAAGTTAAATATAGGAAATGGTCGTTAGTGTTATTAAAGGGACTAGCTCAGAAACTCATGTCATGCATTCATGTTTCGGGTTTTATGATTTGCCCCCGTTGTAACGAGTTTAAGTGTTTAACGATCCCTTCAAAAAAAAGTGTTTAACGATAGTTTAGGTTTTCCCTTTAATTTTTTTACTGAACCCCCCATCATCTGTCATCGGTCATCAGTCATAGAGCCGGCAAAAGCTGACATGACACGATAACACGACGCGAACCGGACACGAAATAAACAAGTTAGTGTTGAGATTTTCGACACGATTAACTTAAGCGGGTCGACACGAGTAACCCGTTTAGTTAAATGGGTTGGGTTAGTGTTGAGATTTTCAACACGAAGTTGACACGCTCTGACACGATTATTCAAACATGTCGAGAGAAAAATCACTTAACTAATGATAATAACAAAAAATAAAGTTTAAATCCATGATATTCATTAGTTCAATTGAGTAATACACCAATAAAAGCTTAAAAGTGATATTTCAAAATTTCATTACTATTTTTTGTTAGTTTTTTGGTTATATTTTTTAATTTTCTTAAAAGAAATTTCATTAAGAAAAGTTAAGCGGGTCAACACGAATAACACGATTATTAAGCGGGTTAGATTAGTGTTGAAAATTTCCGACACGATTAATAAATGGATCAGGTTAGTATCGGAAGATTTCTGACACGATTATCTTTGACACGAACACGAACACGAACACGAATATGAACATTACACGACACGGCCTATTTGCCAGCTCTGATGAGTCATCAGTCACTCACCACCATTCACCAATTTCACATTCACCAACCAGGTTTTTTCACTCCCCTCCAATATCCTCCATCGCCAAACCCTCCCTTTCTCTCTCCTCTTTTCCCCAAAATCCCTCCATAATCAAATCAAATCAAATTCCTCTCTCTCCTTCTCTATCTACAGCCGGCCGGCCGGTCACCGGCGATTTCTCCGGCGAGGTCAGTATTTTTATTATTGTATATTAATTATATTTCTCCTATTTTGAACTTAAGGCTTTTTGATTATTGATGGCGAGTATAGCTAATGTTTGTTTTAATTGCTTGCTTAAGCTCGATCTTGTTAGATAATCAAATCAGTGCTGTTTGGTCAATTGCTTTAACCTGAAGGAAATTTGGATTTGCCATCTTGTGATGTTTATTGTTTGGTAGTGCATAATTGCTGTTTTTTTTTGCCCTTACCCTGCCTAGGCGGGAGCCTCTTTGGAGGCACTGGGGTAATGTTGTTGTTTGTTGTTGTTTATGTTGCCATTCTTGTCAAGAATGTGGTTCTAGCAATGCATGTGAGGTGTTTGTTGATTTGCTTCTGTAGGTTATTTCAGTTTCTTTTTTCGATAACATGGGTATCCGAGCTTTGCCTGACTAATCCCATGGGCCGTGAAGTTAACTACCAGGAAAACCACAAGTGGCCCTGAGGAGGTTATTGAGATGTGAAGTGTGAGGTTTAGTAATCACATAGAGAAAATAAAGACAATACCTAATACTATTTTCACTCTTGAATGACTAATTTAGTTGAAATCTATTAGTTGTCCAATGAAGGCACTAATTTAGTTAGCATCTGAATCTTGTATATGATCTTGTATATGAAGTGCACAATTGGTCATGGAAACAACTGCCGACTTTAACGGAACTATGTATTAGTAAAACTGTGTCAAATTTAGAAAAGTGAAAAAATTAATGAAGTGGAACAAGATATAAATACTTTCTGGCCATTTCAATCAGAAAACATTTCTGACATGAAAAGCAGTAGTAATATACAGATCATGGATGTGCATTCTTACACTTGGCCAGTGCTAAGAACTAAGGAACTAAGTTTTTAAAGGATATTCTTGTTGTGCAATTTAGTGGCAGATCAGTTATGTTGGTTTATTTAATAGATGCAGACAGCCATATACAGGAGAGGAAGTGAAAGTTGCCTTATCATAAATGCATCCAATTAAATCTCCAGGTCCTGATGGTATGTGTCCATTTATTTTTCAATCATATTGGCATATTGTTGGGGCTAGTATTTGTAATTTGGTGGTCAGTTTTTTAAATGAGTCGGTTACGCCAGAAGAGCTTAATCACACTTTTATTGTTTTGATTCCGAAGAAGAAGGACCCAAAGCTGATTACTGATTTTAGACAGATTAATTTGTGTAATGTGGTGTATAAGATGATTTCCAAGCTGCTTGCTAATCGTTTGAAAGTATTTCTGTCCAGAGTTATTTTTGTGAACCAGAGTGCTTTCACTCCCGATCAAATGATTACAGACAATAAGCTTTGAGTTGTTCCATTTTATGAAATCTCTTAATTCGGGGGATGTTTTTGTGCTTTAAAACTGGATATGTCAAAAGCATATGGCAGGGTGGAGTGGGACTTTCTTGAATTAATATTGAAAAAGATGGGATTTGATGAATTATGGATTAATAGAGTTATGTTATGCGTTCGTTCGGTCTCCTTTTCTTTGTTGATTAATGGCCGACCAACAGAAACTTTTGTTCAAAAGCGAGGGCTACGACAAGGAGATCCTATCTCTCCGTATCTCTTTATATTGTGTGCATAAGCTTTTTCTGGTTTGTTACGTCGCGGCAGAACAGAGTGCTTTACATGGCATACAAATTTGTGCAGGAGCTCCGGTTGTGACTCATTTATTTTTTGCCGATGATAGTATTCTGTTTATCCGTGCGGATAGTCTTGATGCTCTGGCAATTAAAAATATTTTGATTACTTATGAGTTGGTTTCGGGGCAAAAAATTAGTCTGGAAAAAAACAAGTGTTTGTTTTAGTAAGAATGTGAGTTTGGAAAAGAGAAATGAGGTTTCCCAGGTGTTGAATGCGGGCGAGGTAGATTATTTTGATAAATACTCAGGTCTCCCTACCATGGTGGGAAGATCTAAAAAAGTAATTTATGGGTCCATTAAGGAGAAGCTTTGGAAACGCCTACAAGGTTGGAAAGGGTTGTTGTTGTCTAAGGCGGGTTGGGATGTGATGATAAAGGCGATGACCCAATCTATCACGACCTATGCGTAACCTTTAGTAATGATTTTCGTTCAATGGTCTCTCAATTTTTTTTGGGACAACAACGTCAAGAAAGGAAAAATCCATTGGGTAGCATGGCATAAATTGTGTCGTTCGAAAAGTAAGGGAGGGTTGGGTTTTCGGGAAATAAAATTGTTTAATTGGGCTCTTCTGGTTAAACAATATTGGAGACTTCTTAAAGATCCTGAGAGTTTGTTGCACAATTATTTTGAGCTCGTTACTATCCTAATGGTAATGTTTTGGCGGCATCTCTTGGCTCTTACCCATCCTATACTTGGAAAAGTATCTGGGAGTCAAAGTGGATTGTAAAAAAAGGGTTTTAAATGGCGAATTGGTAGTGGGTCACAGGTCCGTATATGGGGTGATGCCTGAATGCCAGCTCAGGGGCAAGGTAGGTGATTTCTCCTCGAGGGCAACATAGTTCTGATCTGTTGGTGGGTTCTTTAATTGACCATTTTTACTGGTTCGTGGAACAAAGCACTCCTGGAATCTTTTATTTTTTCCGTTTGATAGATTCATGTCTATTCCGCTAAGTGTTCAGCGCCCTCTTGATGAGCAGGTCTGGTGTTTTGAACAAAGTGGATGCTACTCAGTTCGTAGTGCTTACAACGCTGCCTTTGAACATAGTTATGATGCTGTTGCTGGCCCGTCAGTAATTATTTTAACAATATGGAAGAAAATATGGGCTTTGAAAATGCTACCTCGAATTAAAATGTTTGTTTGGCACTCTTGTCATAAGGCTCTACCAACCAGAGCAGGTCTTAATCATCGGGTACCCAATATTCCAGCTTGTTGTGACTTTTGCCCAGATGTTGTTGAGAGTGTGGAGCATGCAATATTTAATTGTCCAATGGCTTGGATTATTTGGGGATTAGGTGGCCGAAATAAAGTTCTCCCAAAGCCGGGTGGTCTTTTTTGGATTGGTTAACTGAAGCAGTGCAACGTTTTGATGAGGAAGAAGTGGCAGTTTTGTGTGTTTTCTCTTGGGCTATTTGGGGGGCACGAAATAAGCATCTGTTTGATGACGGTAACCAAGGGCCAGAGGATGTACTGCCTTATATAAACAGAACAGTGGATGATATGGTAGCTGAGGTACTATCAAGTGCCAGGCTAGGAGATTCTGATATGTTGGTTCTGCGACCTGTAGTTCGTTGGACTCCCCCAACATTAGATAAATTGAAATTAAATGTTGATGCAGGGAGGCTAGGTGATTCTGGTACAGGGATTGGAATTATATGCAGGAGGTGGGATGGTTCAACAGTATTTGGAGCAACTATGGGCTTTGTCGAAGAAATGGGATATGCCAATTGCAGAAGCAAAAGCTATTTTCCTTGGTCTCCAGATGGCTGATGTATTCAGTGTACAACATCTTATTGTTGAAAGTGATTGCCTTAGAGTAATTTCTTCACTTCAGCTTAGATCTACTTGTCTTAGTAACTTAGACTTAATTGTAAAGGATATATTAGAGTATAGTTCTTTGTTTAGTAGTATTACTTGGTGTCGTGTTAGTAGGGATGGTAATAAGGTGGCGCACGAACTAGCGGATGTAGTCCCTTGGGAAGTAGGTTGTAGGTTCTGGGAGACGGAGTTTCCTTGTAATGTATTGGATGCTTTGGTTGTTGATTCTGTATCTATTAATGGAAGTTAAGTGCCGTCTTGCGGCATTTAGATAAAAGAAAACAAAAAAAGATTGAACCCCCTCTAACTTTTTTCTGGGTTCGCCACTGGCGACTTAGTTCCCAATATTCAAGCTTTGGATTTCACCTCTTTTGCTCAGATTGCATTGGTTTGAATTGTGAAATCGACTTGGAATCACGTGCAATGATGGTGGAGGATCTCGGCGTGGAAGCCAAGGAAGCCGCAGTCCGCGAGGTGGCGAAGCTCTTGCCGCTTCCTGAGCTTTTACAGTCTATTTCGTCGATCAAGGCTGATTACATTTCCAGGCAACAGGTTAGAGCTTTTGTTTTGGCTAAAATTTATTTTTGTTAGTGTTCTTTTATTAGTCTTGTATTTTGTAATTTCTAGTAAATTGCTAGGTTTGGTTTGAAGCATCACCGCAACTGTTGTCTGGTCTTTTAAGGTGTTGCCTGGATATGAATAACTATAAGTGTAAAAGAATGTGTTATCAACAAATGTAAGAGTGTTAAAGGGTAATTTTAGGCGCTTCCATTTATAGATTTACGAGGACTATTAGCTGAAATTGCTGCGCATTACTAACGTCGATTTTTAGGTGAAGATGTTTTTTGAAGCTCATAGTTTATGCCCAATTAGTTGCCGAGATTAAGGAATAAAGTAGTTTGGAAGAGGTGATTTTGTGTGAGGGGCAGAGTGACAATGAGCACCAGAAGATGAAAGTAAGATGGGCTAAGGAGGGGCAACCACATTTAGACTGTTCATTCAAGTGGCAAATGGAAGGCGGAGGCGGGTTTCATTAAAAGGCTGGAAGGGGAAGCTGGTGTGGTGTTTACGGATGTGGAAGTGATGAATTGGGACATTTTGGAGTTTTATCGGCCACCGAGAAATTTTTGATGGAGGAGGGGGTGGATAGGGCTCGTATTAAGTGGGTACCGTGGTAACCGATTTGTTCATTTGTCAGTGCATATGTTGAGAGACGGGCTTTATCATTGTTCTTGTTTACTCTTGTGTGGCTGTACTAAGCCTAATGTTAGAGAAAGGGGTTGAGGGGTTGGGTAGATCGAGGGTTTTTAGGGGGAAGGGAGGGGGTCGTTGTCTCTCATTTACGGCTTGCTTGCTGATGATAACATATTTTTCTTGGTGGCTGATTTAGGAAGATTTAAAAAATGTCCTTAACATATTGCAATAAGTCATTCCAAGTGTAGTCATTCTGATGATACAATTCGCGATTTTGCTAATTTGGCGGTGAGGTGCAAAGCGGGCCAAACTTATCTAGGGGTGCCACTTGGAGGGAATCCTCGATCAGAAGCTTTTTCGGAACCGTTCTTGGGTAAATGTTTTGAGAACTTGGATAGAGGGTTTACTTCTCTTTGAGTGGTTGTATAACTCTCTTCCGCTTGGGCATATCGCGCAGTGGCAAAGGGTGGATATGAGGGTAGCTCTGACTAAATAGTAGTCTCGGGTTCGATTCCTGGCTGCTGCGTTGTACATCTTGCGACTGACTCCTCTATGAGGGCCCAATGCTGGGTTTCACTGGGGCACCCAAAGAGAGCGTATTATTATCTTGTTTTATAGAGGGCGCGTGAAGCGCGTGGGGGGACGCGGGAGGTGCGTGGGACGTATGGAACGGTGCGTGAGATGCCTGCTGAGTACGGCCGTGCCTATTCAGGTTAGCTTGGGGGATTGATAAACTGTTTTCAAAGTTCTCGTTTGTGTTCAACTATTAATATTGTATTTGAATTCCGTCAGTTATTTTCTCCTTTACTTGTGAATGCTGTTGCTCAGATCCCAGTAGACGAGTAGATGGGTTGAAGCTTGGGAAACTTTAGGGGCTCGTGAGCACTGAGCAGCATGGAGTTGACTATCCAATTACCGTTGTTCCTCCTAGGGATGGTCAACTGTATATGGGAGGGACTCAGCAAAGGGAATAATTCAGGTGTTGAAATGTGTGGTGATAAGGATGGGGAACAACCGATGTTGCAGGGTGGTACATCTCCTCCAGTTGACGAGGGGAATGCTCGGAGGGTGCTGGTCCCACTACGTGCGGCGGTAAAACTAGTTCAGTGTTGCCTTTCTCGAAGGCAGATGATCAAGTTGTGGGTGTCAGCTCTGAGGGGGACGTTAGTTTAGGAGGGGGGATGACAGTCTTTTCTTATGATGATGACCTTAGCATAGGGTGTAGTGGTCTGTTGATAGATGACCTTAGGCTTGAGGGAGGATTGGGCCTCATATGTGTCTTGATACTCCCACCGTGGATTTGTAAGACGCGTTCTTCAAGAAGGCGGAGGCGGTCAAGATGGGAAGTTTGCAGATTGGGGGTGTGCCTCCACAGCAGCCTACGCAGCAGCCTTGGTTTTCACAACAAGATGGAGTCGAGGGTTGTGGAGATGGCCTGCTCCGAATTCCGTCACTGACAGGTCACACTCTTATTAGTGAGGAGGAGGATGCGCGTGGTAATGCTCTTGTTGAGGCTCTGGGAATTAGAATTATTGCTCCCATGCGAAAGGATATTAACCTTGGTGCGCAGATTCGCTCTAGGAAGAAGAAGGGTTACCGAGATCTTGAGCGCTTGAAGTCTAGTATAAACTATGACGGGCGCGGGTTAAAGACAGGTTTTTCGGATAAGCATTGACATTGTATGGGCTTCTTCTCTTAGGTTTGGTTTGGTTATGTCCTTTGAGGACGGTTTTACTCTTGTATTCTATATTTCTTAATAAAAGTCTCTTTCTTATCTAAATAAAATAGGGTAAATTACATTGAGGTATACCGGGGTTTGACAAAATAACAGAGAGGTATACCCACGTTTGATTAAATACACTGAGGTATACTCCGATGAGATTCTGGAATGTCAAACTAATTTCTGAACATATATACCCCTAGTATACCTCATTGAAATTTTGTAGAAAAAATTATTGTTTAATGCTTTCCCACTTACTTTGCATTGCATGTTCGTATATCTTTTGCTGATGTGTGTCATGATGCTCAATTTTGTTACCAAGATCGACATACTTGGCGTCAAACTCTCATAACTTTAGTTCTGTAGCTTTTTTTTTTGCTGCACACACAAGATTAGACTTGTGTAATCAATTTTGCATGGTGAGAGAATTGTTTAAATCGAGCTGTTAATCAATTTTGCCTTCTGAAGTTCCAACTTCCAAGTGCGGTTCAGGACTCAATTAGAATCCAGTAAAGTGCAGAATTTTTAATTTACGAATTTTACTCAGTGAGTATGAGGTGCTTATTCTTTGGATTTACACTGAGAATCGGTAAATTATGAAAAAGTTCTTTTTTTATTTCTTGTGACCGTTGCAGAGATTTCTCCCAATTGTTGCTAGTTTATTTGATTATCACTTAACATATATTTTACATTATGGAGTTAAATTTTGTGTTCTTATTAGTAATGGATGTTCCAATTCGTACCTTCAGTTTCAAACTTGTAGCTACAATTTATCTTCGATGTTGCGGTGCAACTCTCTTAAAATAAAAAAACTAAAAAGGAAAAAAGTAGAAAATCATTGCACAATAATTTTTTTTTAAACTTTCAATGAGGTATAATAGGGGTATTTATGTCCAGAAATTAGTTTGACTTTTGTGAACGGCCAAAAAGTGGCTGGAATCTCGTCAAGAGTATACCTCAGTGTGACATTTTAGTCAAACATGGGTATACCTCTCTGAAATATCGCTAAACCTCAATATACCTCAATGTAATTTACCCAATAAAATATTATCTTGCTGTACTTTTTTTTTGGTAATAAAATTGAGAAGATTATGAGGGATTTCTTATGGTCTGGGCTGATGGAGGAAAGCAAGGACCATTTGCTCTCTTGGGATAATAAGGGGTATCGGCCTAAGCAGTGACCTGTGAGGAAGTGGTTGTGGAGATTCCCTCTGCAGTGTAATTCTTTGGGTCACAGAGCCATTAGGAGCAAGTATGGGATGCACCAAAATGGGTGGGATCTTCGAATTGTTCAGGCTGCCCTTGGGAATTTATCTTACAGGCCTTCTCTCTGTTTTCTCAATGTTGCATTCAAGTTGGGGAGTGGGTTCCGGATAAAGTTCTGGAAGGATGTTTGGCATGGGAGCAGGCATTCTGTTAGAGGTGTGCGTGCCTTTATCATTTATCACACAGGCATAAGGGTAGGGTGGTGGAGTTCTATTGTAATGCGGATGATTCTTGGTACGTTCAGTGTTGCGAGAGAGAGAGAGAGTTGGAGGAACTTACTGAATTGCTTTTGTTGTTGGATACTGCTCGTCTGTCCAGAAATGATGATGCTACAGTATGGATGGCTGATAGCATGAGGAAGTTTTCTGTGAAGTCATTTTTTAATGTGCCTGAGTGTGTCTCCTTATTGTGCCCCTTTTCCTTTTGCTACCTCCCTTTGGAAGACAAGAGTGTGTTTGAAGGTGCGACCATTTGTTTGGACGCTGGTGCTGGGAAAGATCAATACTGATGATATGCTTCAGAAGAGAAGACCTAAATATCGTGCCAATGGTGAATTATGTTCACATGTTTTCCCATCAATGTGATGTGACACATTTATTTTATTTTATTTTTTATATTTTATGGTGTAAGCTCTTTGCTGTTTTGGAGGAGCAGTGGATGTTCCCAGCCACTGTATCTTTTTTGGGAGATTTGGGAGGGATGAGGAGATGAAGTTGTGGTGGGATGATGCCTTCTTTACTATCCTTTGAGGGATGAGGAGATCCTATAGGATATGCCTGTTATAAAAAAGGAAACCATGTCATAAAATATTTTGCTATAATGGAACAATCATTAAGCAGTAGATGACCTAATTTGACTTGAAATTGATTACCATTTTGTTCATCACCTATCCTGTAGGACCTCTCCCCTTCAACACTGGAGTGTAAAATTGGAAAAACAATCACCGAAGAAAATCAAAATTTGGAGCAAAATAGAAATAGAATAATGATCAAAATTAGAACATTTTAAACTTATAGGAGGTTCTACAATCAAATCTTAGAGGTGGTTTTGTCGAAAACTTTTTTAAAGGCGGTTTCTCAGAAAACCTACATACTTATAAAGGTGGTTTCTTGACAAATAACGCTTAGATTCTGTTTTGGTGGTTTGAGTGTAGTTTCAGTTTCGTTTGTTGTACACTAAGCCAGCTGCTCATTATTGTTGTTTCGGTCACCAGGCAAATGATGCTCAGCTTAGTACAATGGTTGCAGAACAGGTAACACTCAAGCTTGTTTTCTAGGTGCAATATTTGTTTTATTTATTATTTTATCATGCTTTAGATGGTTTTTCACTATATGTAGTGTTCTGAAAATTCGTTTTCAGTTGGGAAACAAAAATAAAAAGTAACGTTCTGAAAAATCTTATAAATTTTACCCTATGTAATGTTTCTGTTGCAGGTTGAGCAAGCACAAGCTGGACTAAAATCGCTTACCTTCTCAGAAAAAACAATTAATCAGCTTCGTGAGAACTTTGTTTTTATTGAGAAGTATGTAGCTTGGCATACTCTTGTAAGCTTCACTGTAATTTAAGAGCCATTTTGTGTTATGGATACGTGGTTTGAAGAGGGTTGGTTTTTCGTGGGGATCTTTGACTTTCACTTGTTTACCTAATGCTTAATACGCATAACAACATTGAGGTTGAAAGATTTTGGTATGTTCTCATTAACCAATGAACGGCATGCATTTTGACCAGCAAAAACAAGAAAAGAAAAGTAAACGATATGCATTAGCTTCTTTGCAGTATTGCTTATTCTTTTTGACTTGGGGACTAAGAAGACTATTGAGGCTATGTTTGGCACGAACAACTAGCTTTTCAATAAAAGCTACAGTTTGAAGCTTGCAGCTAGTATTTTATACTCTCTGTTTCCAAACAGTTTGCCATTAGATTTTCAATTTGAAGCTACAACTAAAGCTATCCCTATAAGCTGCAGCTGTATAGCTACAGCTAATTTATTAACATTTTGTAGCAATTTTTAGCAGTTTTCTACTAATTTATTTCCTTAATTTATCTTTGACAGCTACAGCTACAACTAAGTTTGCCAACATAGCCTGATTATGTTTGGGATCACATAGTTTACTTGGCTTCTCTCTGGGCTAAGGCGGCGGGGGCCTTTAAGGGTGTTCCGCTGACCTTAGTTCAACGCCATTGGCGTGATGTGTAGATAGTTTTCCTTTTATACTGAGGATGCCTTATCTTCCACCTTTTTGTATTTTTTACCATTTGATTAATAGAATTTTCTCTTATCTAAAAAAAAAAAAAATTTCTTTTTGACTTGGGTAAATTTACGTAATAGTGGGAAGTTTGTGTCTTATCAAAATTAATTTATTATAGGAAATTTAAAGAACCTAATGACTATTTATAGGTCAGTGGACTATTGGTCATTGATTTGCTTGGACTCTTTCACTCATAACATGCTTATTTCCTGTCTCTACTCAGTTTTGAGTCTAATTTCATTTGCTCATTGTGGCAGGCTATGTCAAGAGTGTCAGATGTTGATTGAAAATCATGATCAGATAAAGCTTCTTAGCAATGCACGGAATAACTTGAACAAAACTCTAAAGGTAGACGATAATATCTTTATCATGCCGGCTTTTGATTGCATGTATCTGTCTACAAAGTCTTTGATTTTGTGTGAAGGGAAAGAATCTTTCTAGTCTTCTACCCAGTGTCACGTGGTACGTGGCACGTTTCGATAGCGTACATGAACATAATTTGCTACCTATGTTGTGCAAAGCACTAGGGGCAGCCGGGTAGGTGCAGCAAATTGTATTCCCGGTACGTGGTACGCGAATTTGGGGGGTATTGAATTATTGATGGATGCTGTCTCCACACTCCCATTGGCTTTGTAAATGACCCTTTGTTTGACGGCGGTGAGGATGATTCAAAAATTTCTAACGTGGTCAAGCAAAGAAGTCATTTCCCTCTCTCACAAAATTTTATGTAGTCCGCGAGGCGCGTGACTCACACGCATCGACTCGCCGACGCGTGTGACTCACACATCCCCAAAATGATTTTATTTTAATTATTTTTTTCTGGTGGCTGGGGGGTGGCCACGGCCGAGGTTTCTCATTCTCTTATTCTAGTCAACCTCCGCTATGGCCAGGGCAGGGTTAATAGGGCGGTGGGCGGGGGGGGGGTGTGTTAAGGAGGAGAGAGTAAATTGGTTTGGGTTTCTGGTTACCATTGAAAGACCGCGGGGGTGAAGGAGGAGAGAAAAAATTGGGTAGGGTTTCTGGTTACCATTGAAAGACCCAAAGACTGGTGGTCGCTCCCACCTCTGGTCAGCGGGACGTTGATGATTAACGTCCTGTCGCAAACTCACCGGCTTCTCTGTAGCTAGCAACTGTCGAACGGAATCACCATGCCCATCCCACGAAATATCTGTCGAACCCGCAATGCCTACAACAGGGGAGGCACCGAGGGCTACGCTCTGGCGGAGGAGCCACATGGACCCTTTGAACTACGTCCATCATTGCCACCCAGCCAGATTCTCTCTTGCCTTCAGGAATACGAATTGCCACCGGCCTCTGATCAAATGGGATCTTCTCAAGCAAGAAGAAACGACCCCCGCTATTCTCCGCTATTCAAAGAGCCAGTATATAACCATTGCCCAGGTGCTTATGGAACCCCTGATCACGACCTTTGCGTTGCATAAGGAATGGGAAGATTGCACCCACCATTGAAACTTTTCTCTCTCCATGCAAATTTTCAAACTTCTTGTTACAAACCTCCTCAACAAAATGGTAAAGGAACCCATCGAAATGTAAAGTAAAATTTTCCAATCTGACCTAAAAGAGATCACTATAATGGAAGAAAAAAGAAAAATAATGGAAAATAATGAAAGGTAAGGCAGTAAAGCCAGAAAAACCCCACAGAATTATGCGCGCAGGCACCCAGAGGCCCCCCACCGCCGGTGGAGAGGTGTTCCCCGGTGGCCTAACACTAACAATCCATACGCTCTCTCTCTCTCTCTCTCTGGACTCTCTTTTTAATGAAACCTTTTCTTATCTAAAGAAAAGTGTAACCAGCTCAGTGACTTTAATCTCATGCAGGATATAGAGGGAATGATGTCCATATCCGTTGAAGCATCTGAGGCACGAGAATCACTTAGTGATGATAAAGAACTTATCAATACATATGAGGCAAGTCATATTGTCACTTTTATCTCTCCTATATTATTCTCATTCTCTTATTCTAGGCACTATGTGAATATTACAGAGATTAACAGCTCTAGATGGAAAACGACGATTTGCATTGGCAGCTGTTGCATCCCATAAGGAAGAAGTTGGAAGAATAAGGTTAGCACTTTTCTGTTGGTTGATATATATATATATATATATATATATATATATATATATATATATATATATTGGTGAAAGGAGCGAGATTCTCTATCGTTACAAACATTTACTGTCCAATCCCGATGTTAGAATCTCTCTGGATGACACATTGAGAAGCTATTCTGATGTGAGCAGTGGCGGAATGAAGGCCTCCCCCGAGTTCATGAAAAGCTCTATATAATTATTAGTGTCCCTTGTTATCATACGTAGCTTGAAGTTCAGTTGGCAAATGGGTTTTAAAATCTTGCATACATAATCGCAGGTTCCATGTTCAACTACTCGGCCCCTCTTCTATTTTATCGGTCTCTTTCCAATTTTGTGTTTTCCTAAAGCTTTTTATTGGTACGGTTGCTCCATCTTTCCTCATTTGACATTTTGTTGTTCTTCCTTTATCTGTTTTGGGCTTTATTATTTGGGTGTGTTGGCTTTTCATTAAACAAGGAAACAATTTCTAGAATATATCTTTTTACTTTTTTAAAAGGATACTTGCATTGGATTTTAATTCGAGAATTGTTTTTTTTTTCTTTTAAAAATCATGAAACTAAAAAAACAATAATATATTAATCATTTCATATAGGACTCAGAGTTACGCTTAACTTTTTAAGGAAAATTAACCATTAATACGTTACATGTGTTGGGTGATGACAATGATACTATAGTGTTGTATATAGATTTTGCTCTTAAAATTCTCTTATATAATTTATTTTTTTGAATGGTCTTATATAATTTATTATTATTATTATTTTTAAGTATAAAATTATAAAAAATAAAAATAAAATTAAAATCTTAAATAATTTTATACTTCTCTAATTTGAACAAAATATTATTATTAAAAACTATATACATTTAAAATTAAACATGAATTTTTTTCTTTCAGATGGAAAGAGTACACAACTAACAAATTTAAGAATGCTTATAGTCGCCCCCCCCCCCCTATAATGATTGTCTGGTTCTGCCCTTGGCTGTGAGAAGCTTGAAACTTGGTTGATTAATCGCTTTTAAGATGCCTGGTAGGCTGGTACTACAGGGGCTAGAGGGTGTTTAGCAATGGGTTTTAGCAAGTGTTGAACCAGCATAAGATAGGAGAGCTCAAATGTATTTCCTAACTCCTAAAGGTGAAAACACCAGATAAGGAAAAAACATGGATGTACCACATTAGAACAACGAAACCAATTTTGAGAGAAGCTCACTCAGGGCTGCAGTTTTTGGGGAACCATGTCCACCTGCATAGCCCATCTATGATGTTCAGACTTGGACCGGTCTGCATTGGTCAATTTTGTTTATACTCATGTATTTATATATAAAAGTTGTCTGTCGCCGTTTCCATATGCTAAATTTGGACACTTGTAAATCGTGTCCCTACATTTTCAAGCTAAGATTTTTCAATGTCAATTGTCAAACTCTTCGATCCATTCTTGAGTCTAATACCGATTCCTGAGTTAGAGCTTCATTGACCACCTATTTTATTGCTACTTCCCACATCCTATGGTATGAATTGGCCTATGATGTAACCTGAGTGGTGTGATTGGGGGAGTCTTGGACCTTTGCATGAGAGGAGAGGCTATACTATACTGCTACTTCCTTTAAAAAGCTAATTTAGATTCATTGAGCTAATTTCATCAGGGTTTCTGTCTTTCTGAAAAATTTCACTAACTGTGCTATGATTACTGTTCACTTGGAGTCATCTGCCTATTTTATTTGCCTTAATGAAGGACCTATTGCAGTACGGTTTGACGGATAAAGGCTCTAGCCTATACCCAATTTTGTATGGAAAAGACTGATTTATGCCTGCATACTTGAGCGGCTTTTGATTCGTCGTAATGTGTGTATTGGTCATTCATAACCAACCATTTGCACAGTGTAAAGGTCTGATATGCGCATTAATATTCATTTTAGTGTTTGAACCTTTTCTTTGTGCAAAGAAGTGTTGAATCATGTGCTGTCATTGCAGCACAAGCGATGAGTTACTGACTCACAGCTGTAGAAGGTGGATATAAAGTTAAAGCTAACATATAACAATGTTTGTGGCATTAGAACTGATGCATGAACCACTATGTTTTCTTTGTTATATCTGATGCCTGGAGTTCTAATAATTGTCACTATACAGAGAATACTTTGAAGACGTAGATCGGACATGGGAAACATTTGAGAAGACGTTATGGGGCCACATTGGCAACTTCTATAAACTTTCAAAAGAAAGGTATGCGCACTTGCATGCTTAGTTGCTTTTACTTTCACATAAGTAACAAACAGTAGAGAAAGACAAAATGAAGAAAAGAGCAGGCTTAAGCTTTGCTTTGACAATAAGAGGGTAGCATACTTGCATTTTGCTGTTATCATAATTGTCCTATAGTATTATTTCTTTGAATACTCTCTAGGATTCTCTCTCTAAGGTGGGTGTAGGTCATCGGGGGATTCCCTGTCCACCGTCGGTGGGTGGGGCTCCGGGAGCCTGTTCTCTCTTTTGGAGACGGGAGTTAGTTGTTATGGAGTCTTCTTTTAGAATTGAAAATAAGCGTTTTGTTTTCTATCATGGGAATTATGATTATCATTTGGTGGAGTATCACAGGGGTAAGAAATTTGATGTGAGGCTGAGTCAATCAGAACTCCTTTGGTGGGCGCAGGAAGCTATATCGCTCTGGAGAGGAGGAAGTTCTGGGAGATGGGTGCGCACTTCTCGAGGGGATGGCTATGTCTTGGTGCTTCGTATTGGTGCCAATGATCATGGACGTTTTTTGCTGTTGGAGAAGCAGCCATGGGAGGGCAGGGCTGTCTCCATTAGAGTTCCAGAAGGTGTTAAGAGTCAAGGGTGGAGTGCTTTGTTTGAGGCCTCGATGCTTGTTTGTTGGAAGCCCCGGCGCTTTAGCACAGTGTCAAAGGCGTTTATTACAGGAGAGGAGGTGGCCTGAGACATCGCCGGAATCCGATAGAGTGATGGTTACGCAGAGGAGAGCAGTTGGGGAAGGAAGGAACGGTTATGGGAGGCGCGAGATTTCTGGCCGTGAATCACGTTCAACTGACGCTTCAAAATTTTCAAATAAAAATTCAGTTTTTGATAGACTTGGGCTGAGGAGGTCAGCTTTGGAGAGAATTGGGCCGAGAAACCCTATTTTTCAGAGGCTGGGAAGGAGGGAGACAACTTCAATGAGAATTGGGCCTGAAAGTGTTAAAAGGGGTCCAGTACTTGGTTGTTTGAAATCTGGGCCTAGAAAATCAGTCTTTGAGAGACTTGGCCCAAACTCTCCTAAAATTCCATCTGATCGTGTTAATAGACAGGTTTGGGTCCAAAAGGGAAAGCGTTCAGGCGATACATCTGCTTCCAAAATACGTAAGGTGATCTCATGTGGTTCGCAGGCGGTAGGGGCACTGTTGCCGCCGGAAGGTGGTGGTGAGGGTGGACGGCGAGAGCAAGAGTAGTCGTTGGGCACGTGTCTATCGCCGACGCAGCTTCCCGCGACCGGCGGCTGGCTGACCGGTGGGATCGGGACTTGTACCACCTGAGACAGAAACTTGCCGCCGGAAGGTGGTGGTGAGGGTGGACGGCGAGAGCAAGAGTAGTCGTTGGGCACGTGTCTATCGCCGACGCAGCTTCCCGCGACCGGCGGCTGGCTGGCCGGTGGGATCGGGACTTGTACCACCTGAGACAGAAACTTCCGGCGGTCAGCATAGGTGGGTCCCCGTTGGCGGAAGTTCAGCAGGGGAGGTGCGAGGTGGGTTTTCTCAGCCAGTATGCAAGGGCTAGTGGGGGACCTCCAGTGAGTGATTTGGCTGTTGGTGGGGATGTTTCTAAGACAGATTGTGCTGGTGGAGGGGTTATTGGGGCGAGACCTTCTCCCTCGCAGTGTATTGTTCCTTTATCTAATGTTTTTGAGAGGCTCCGTGACTGCTTGTCAGAAGAGCAACATGAGCTTCGGGTCTCTAATTACCCTGTCGTATGTACACCAAGTGTTGATAAAAACTTAGGGAAGGTTATGGAGGATTTCTGCTGGGTCGGTCAATGGGTAGCAGACGTGGAAACTAGATTGCAAGGCGTGGAGGAGCAGGTGTCTAGGCAGCCACGTATATGCCAAGATATGGGGAGTTTGGAGGATTCTGAACTTGGAATTGATGATGATTTTCTGAGCCTGTTTGGGGAGGATGATGATCTACTTATTGAGAGTTTACGGGAGGGGAGGATTGATGAGGATACTGGAATGAGCAGTGTGGAGGAGGTTAACTTGCTGAATGTGGGTAACCAGTCTATGTTTGCTGGTAATTCTGTGGGAACAAAAGATTTTTCTGATGTGGAGATGCAGAAGGTGACTTCAAATTTCTCTTAAACCTCTTGCCGGTGAGGAAGATGGAAGGGTACCGCAGATGTTATTGAGTGACCTAGGCCTCAAAATTATGAGTCCTACTGGGCATGAGATTCCAGTGCAGGTTTCACCAAAGGTGTTGTCGCGGAGGCACAAGAACCGGAACAAAGAACTTCAGAACTTGCAGACAACTGTGAATTATGGAAAGGACGCTGGTTTTAGACAGCGGGGTCCGTTCTCGGTTTAAATGAAGAAGTTAAGTTGGAATGTTAATGGGTTGGGGAGTAGGAGGAAGAGGGGTATGGTTAAGGAAATGTTGTGTGGTGCCTCTCCTGATGTGGTGTTCCTTCAGGAGACAAAAGTAAGTGGTGGATGTTGTGGATTCTTTTTTTGTTAGGAGTGTGGGAATCTCAGAATAAAGATTGGGTTTTTTTGCCGTCGCAAGGAGCTTCAGGGGGTATTCTGGCCGTATGGGATACGAGGTTTGCAATGAAGTTGGATGCTATTTTTGGGTCTTTCTCTCTTACTGTTTGCTTGGATGTGAGGGGACGAGGAAATTGGTGGATTACATTAGTGTACGACTCTTGTAGACATCAAGAGCGCGTCTGTTTTTTCGAGGAACTGGGTGGCTTGGCAGGCCTTTGCTCACCTCGGTGGATAGTTGGGGGTGATTTTAATGTGGTTCGTAACAAGGGTGAGAGGTTAGGGGGCTCTGGTGGTTATGCTCATATGAGAAGTTTTGATGGCTTTATTAGAGAATGCGAGTTGAGGGATCTTCCACTTGCGAATGCACAGTTCACTTGGTCAGTTTGGGGTCATCGTGGTGCATCTTCCAGACTTAATCGATTCTTATTCACAAATGAGGTAGAAGATGAGTTCCCCTCAATGGCGCAGGAGGTACTTCCCCGTCCATGTTCTGACCACTTTCCGGTGTCTCTTCACTCACGGCCTCTCTCATGGGGTCCTACGCCGTTCCGTTTTGAGAATATGTGGACTACACATCCAGAGTTTCGCAAAAGGGTGGCTGAGTGGTGGAACGAAAATGATTTCTATGGGTGGAAAGGCTATTGTTTTATGCAGAAATTGAAGCATCTTAAGGGGAGACTTAAGGAGTGGAACAAGGAGGTTTTCGGGGATGTTAGGGAGAAGAAATCTGCTTTGTTGAGGGAGATCGCTTTGGTGGATAGGCAGCTTAGTGAGGGGCTTAGTGAGGGGCTGGAGATTGAGGGATTAGCTAGGAGTGTTGATCTGAAAAATAATTTGGAGGAGGTGATTATGCGTGAGAAGCAGAGTCAACATCAGAAGATGAAAGTGAAGTGGGCAAAGGAGGGTGATACATGCTCGCGACTTTTCTTTAAAGTTGCAAGTGGGAGGCGAAAGAGAGTTTTTAATAAAGGAGTTAGAGAGTGAATCTGGAAATGTGGTTTTGGATATGGGCGCGATCAGCCGCGAGATTTCAGGATTCTACAAGGATTTGTTTATGGAAGAGGATTTGAATAGACCTTGCATTGAGGGGATCACTTGGGACCCGATCTCTTTCTCAGAAGGGGTGGGTCTTGGGTCTTGAGCAACCTTTTGAGGAGCAAGAGATTAAGAAGGCTGTATTTGCTATGGATAGGGATAAGTCGCCAGGTCCGGATAGGTTCACAATGGCTTTTTTTCAGGATTGTTGGGATATTATCAAAGACGATCTGTTGGGGTTTTTTCGGAGTTTTATGAGAATGGAGTGATAGGGAAGGCAATGAATTCCAATTTCATCACTTTAGTACCAAAGAAGGATCTGTCTATCAAGGTTCGAGACTTTCGACCCATAAGCCTTGTGACTAGTGTTTACAAGATCATTACCAAGGTACTATCTTTTCGACTGGGAGGTGTGCTTTCTCATACTATCTCTCAGTCTCAAAGTGCCTTTGTGGAGGGAAGACGGATCCTCGACGCAGCCTTGGTAGCCAATGAAATAGTTGATGAGGCGCGGCGAAAAGGTACAAAGGGTGTGGTGTTCAAATTAGATTTCGAGAAAGCGTATGATAGGGTGAGTTGGGGCTTTCTTGATATGGTATTGAAGAAGAAGGGTTTTGGTGAGAGATGGCGTAGGTGGATTCGTGGATGCTTCTCTAATGCCCACTTTGCAGCTTTGATTAATGGGGCACCGCGTGATTGGTTTTCTTCGTCAAGGGGGTTACGGCAGAGAGACCCGCTGTCACCGTTTTTGTTCACTATGGTAGTTGATGTTCTTGAGCGGGGGGTTGATGGTTTTAGGGTAGGTAGGGAAGGGGTTGAAGTCTCTCACCTTGAGTTTGCCGATGATACGATAATGTTTTTGACAGCAGACATGGATAATTTTAAAAATGTACTTACCATTTTGCAAATTTTCGAGACGGTTTCTGGCATGAAGATAAATCTTTCGAAGTGCAGTTTATGATCAGCTTCATGAGTTTGCAACCTTAGCAGGTTGTGAAGTGCACAATTGGCCACTTACTTAATCTTGGTGTACCGCTTGGGGGGAATTCACGGTCAGAAGCTTTTTGGGAACCGGTTAGGCGTATCTCTAAGAAGTTGGATGGTTGGAAGAGGGTTTATTTCTCTTTGGGGGGTCGTATCACTCTTTTACGGTCTTGCTTATCTAGCATTCCGTTATACTATCTATCTTTATTTAAGGTGCCACTAATAGAATCGAAAAAGTTATGAGAGACTTCTTGTGGTCCGGGGTGGATGGTGAAAGGAAGGATCATCTGGTCTCTTGGGATCAAATATGCCGGCCAAAGGAGGAAGGAGATTTGGGTGTTGGCAGGATAGTTTTAAAAAATATTTCCCTTGTGGGAAAGTGGCTGTGGAGGTTCCCTTTGGAGGGTAATTCCTTGTGGCACAAGGTTATTAGAAGCAAGTATGGGTTGCATCAGAATGGATGGGATGTCCAACGAGCTCAGGCTGTTACTCATGCGTGTCCTTGGAAATTTGTTTCTCAAGTGTCTTCTTTTTTCCTCCCAAATGTTACTTTTAAGTTAGGGAACGGTTCCCGTATTCGATTCTGGGAAGATACTTGGTGTGGGGAGCTAGCATTTTGTGAGAGGTTTCCTCGATTGTTTCGTTTATCACAGGGGCATGAGAGTCGAGTGGTGGAGTGCTATAGAAGTATGGATGATTCCTGGGATCTCCAGTTTCGTCGACCTTTGCGTGAGGTGGAGATGGGGGAGCTGATTCATTTACTTGGGTTGCTGGCAACTATTCGACCTTCTGGTAATGATGATGCAGAGTTTGGAAGGGTGATACCACTGGGAAGTTTTCTTCAAAATCATTTCTAGCGCGTTTGGGTGAGTCTTCACAGTATGCTCCTTTCCCTATGGCGTTGGGAAGAATTAATACTAACGATATGCTACAGAGGCGTCCGGGATTGGCTATCTCGCCTGACATGTGTGTCCTATGTCGTACTAGTAGTGAGACAAGTTCACATTTCCTTCACTGTGATTTGGTTCGTATTTTATGGGGAAAGTTGTTTGGCCTTGTAGGGGAACAATGGGTGTTTCCTGCCACAGTGTAGGTGCGCTTTCGGGCGTTTGGGAGGGATAAGGAGATGAAGCTACTGCGGGGCAATGCTATTTTTGCTATCCTTTGGTGTTGCTGGCTAGAGCGCAATGCCAGAATCTTCTCTAGAGGTTCCCTACCACCGGAGGCACTTTGGGATAGAGTGACTTATTTAGCTTCTATGTGGGCTAAGGCGGGAGGGGCTTTTAAGAGTTACTCAATTACTGAGCTTCAGAGAAATTGGCATAATTTGTTGTAATTTCATGAGGACAACTTGTCCTCTGCTGCTGTTTTCGCTGCTTTATTAATATAAATTTTCTTTTATCTAAAAATCATAATTGTCCTATAGTACACTTAGTAAACTGTAAATAATAGGTGAGTTAGAGAATGCAAGAGCTTGTCACTCAGTCGTGTGGCAATGACTGAATTAGCGAATCAAGGTGGTGGTTGGGATTGGAGTAATGAGCTCCTATTGAGAGAATGCCAGCGCAAGAAATGGTACAAGCTGGAAAATAGTACCCGTGATTGTAGTCCTTACACGTCTATTACAATTGGGAGGTGCTGCCTTCTTGCCATGGCGTTTGGTCCTGGCCTTTTAAGGGAATATCCTAGGACAATAATCAACCTTGCTTGTAAGGTAGTACCATAGTGATCCTCGTTTAGCTTATTCTCATTCTATGTGCATGGGCTCGATCAAATGTGTGCCTTCAATGACGCAAAATAGAGGACACCTTGTCCTCTTTGCTGCGGGCCTGTGATTCTTTTTGTTTTTTTTTCAGCAGTACCCCAGTGCCAAGGTAAGAGGGGGGGGGGTCAGTTGTACACAACCTTATTACAGAGAGACTGTTACAGTGTGACCCTTGATCCTATGCGTGGCGGCGACTATCTGCTACTTCACAATAATTAAAGAAGTGCAGACAATTTGATGGGCCATTTTGATTTGGTGCATTATATCTAAAGCCAAAGAGTCCCCTGAGCTCAGTTGGGAAGACCTCTGAGATCTATTTAATAGGTCCCAAGTTCAAGTTCCCTCAGGGCCACTGGAGGTTTTCCTGGCAGTTAACTTGAGGGCCCATAGGATTAGTCTAGCAAAGCTTGGACACCCATGTTATCTAAAAAAAAAAGGAATTTAAATCCAAACAGTCGTGAAATCTTCGGTCACCATTAGAAATGGACGTCTTGAGGACATATTGATTTGCTGTAATCCCGATTTATATTAAAATATACTCTCTGCAAATCTATGTTTCTCAGACTTGGGAATTGGAGGATCGGGTGAGGATCCGAGGATCTGATCATTGGACTCGCCAATTTTAAGGATTTTTTCCTTGTTTTGTTGCTAATTTAAAGTGTCCAAGTGTCATATCGTATCCTAGTGTCCGAGTATCCGACACGGATACGTCTCTTAAAATGAAGAGTCCGAGAATCATAGCTGCAAATACTGCCAAGTCTTGCATATACTTTGGAGGGATGCATAGACAGCAAAGAGAAGAGATACTGGATGGTACAGGCCTATCAGAGGGGAAGCTTCCTTTTTGTTATTTAGGTGTGCCCCTCTCAGCTTCTAGATTGATATAAACTCTGCAGACCCCTTATTGAGAAAATCAGAAAGTGAACCATTGCGCACAACAAGATTTTTGAGTTATGCTGGGGAGAAACAGTTGATCAATACTGTGGTATTTAGTGTTCAAGTATTTTGGAGCTTTGTCTTCATCTTGCCGAAGGAGATCATCCAGGAAATTGGATTTCTTCTGGGGTTTCAAGCAGATAAGAAAAGGATGGTTTTCATTGGCGCAAAATCACTAAACCTGATAGAGAAGGTGGTTTGAACATCAAAGGGCTGCTGAGCTGGAATAAAGCAGCAGTTTTTGTAAATGGATTTCGCAAGCCTCTGGTTCAGGGGGTTCTTTCTGGAGTCAGTGGGTCACAAACTATTATTTGAAGAATAATTCATTATGGCAGCTGGCCAGAAAGTGTCATGGTTATGGAGAAAAATTGTTCAGTTGTGATGAATTGATTAGCTGTTTTGAAGGAAAGCAGCAAGCAATGGCTCTAATGTCCTCATGGGGCATTTCTGGCAGGTTCAAGAGTGATAAGGCCTATGAATTTTGCTTGAGAAAAGCAGCAAATTCTCTTGGGCTGATCTCATAAGTGAACCCCTCGCTCTGCCTTGACATAAACGCATTGCTTGGATGGCCTTCCAAAATGGGCTGGCAACTCAAGAAAATCTCATCAGGATAGGTATGAACATGCCAAACAGATGCCACATCTGCTGTAAAGCTGTTGAAGACGTGTCTCATTTATTTTTCTCTTGTGATGCTAGTTGAGCTGTTTGGCAACAGACTCTGCTATGGATGGGTTTGACTAGAAGGCCGTGGAGCTTACCTACAGAGATCAAGTAGCTTATAACACAGCAATGTGGGGAGAAATTGCAGCAAAGAGCGAGAAGGGAAGCCTTCCTAGCAATGCTGTATGACCTATTGGATGATAGAAATTCCATACTGTTTTGTAATACTCGTTTTTTTTAGATAACATGTGTATCTGGGCTTTGGCCAACTAATCCCATGGGACCTGAATTTAATGACCAAGAAAACTACCCTGGCCCTGGGGACTCGAACCTTGGACCTCTGGACCAAATCTCAGAGGTTTTACCAACTGAGTTACCCTCTTAGGGTTACTGTTCTGTAATACTCAATGAAGTGTGAGTCAGATAGTTAGAGAGATCAATATGTAGTTGCAGTAAGACTTTACGATTTGTTTGATGTACATGAGGTAGAAGCCTTTCTGGCTTGGAGTATGTTTGGGAATACCCTAAAATAGCTAATAAAGTGTGGGCCCTGTTTTAGATGCTACTCTCACAAGCATCTAAAATTAGGCTCCCGGACCCACAATTCATAAGCTTACCCAAACATAGCTTAGGTTTGTGTGTAGATAGAGATATAGGAAGACTTGTAGTCGAGGATACCTCATTTGTACTCCTAAAAAGTTTTGGTACTCAAAGCTTTTGTACTCAAGACATTCTGGGGGTGTCACATTGGCCTCCCTTTTGGAGGATCGAATAATACCAAATTACCAACCATTTTCCAAAGTATATACTTTCTTTATCTAAAAATGGCCACTGGAGATAACATGGAAGCCAAATTAGCTATGAGTATTCGTTCCATCCAAATGCTATCTACTGTCAAAGTAAAACACAGCTTCAGTGGAGGAGGCTGAGAAGCTTTCGCTCTTAGCCACCGAAATGCATTCCTCTTCTCAAGATGGTTTCTCCCCAGTGCATTAGGCTTCAGGGTCTTGTGAATGGCGTTCATTAGTTTCTCTAATATTTTGTTTTGCTGCGTATTGTTAAATAAAGATGGTGGCAAGTATCTTTGAAGTTTAAATACTAATTTTCTCCTTGTTATCCTGTTTTGCAGTCCTCAAACTCTTGTTCGTGCATTGAGGTACGTGCCTATGACTTTTTCGCTTTCTTGAACTTAAATGCACTATTTAACCATTTAACTATTGCTGATATTGTCTGCTACATTGTTATTAAGTTCCACGCATGCTGTACTATTGTTGGCTACCAGGCCTTCTTGCAATATTGTTGTCAGTTTTTCACGGCCAGATCTATGATTCATGTGTCTGCTTTGTCACAGTGTTAGTGAGACATGCTTGCATTTGTTCGTGCATTGTGATTTTGTATAGTGTCTCTGGGATGGCTTTTTGGTATTAAGGATGAGTGTTTCTTTTGTGCCCACAGTTATTAAGCTTTTGCAAATTTCTTTATAGCTCTATACACACTATAAAAATTTCGTATAACCTATACTCCCATCGTTCCGAAATGAGCTTCTTGTATTCCTTTTTGGGTTGTTCCACAATGAGAGCTTCCTGTTTCCGTTTTTAGTAAGTTTTTTGTACCAAAATGACTGGAACAACCCCCTACTATTTTCAGCTCACTACCCTCATTTCTCTCTCCCTCACCAATTACCATTTCAGACTACTTAGTACTCACCCCAACCCACCCACCACCACTTTGTCTCTCCTCCACCACCACCACCCCTTTATCTCTCCTCCAGAAACAGGGGAAAAATAATTGTTTGCTCTGCTTGTCATAACAACCATCACCACCGGTGGATTCTCCTCATTGTTGTCATTTTATTCTTCTCTTTTCTCTCTCCTCAAGCATTCGCTCATCTCCATCACTGCCGAATCCCACAGTTTAAATCTCGATCGACAATTGCTCATCTCACCTGGGTAATTTGTTCTTTTGATGTCCCACAAATGTGAATTTCGATTTTTGGTGGTTCTTGGTGGGTTTTCTTTTACTGGGAAACTGAGGTGGGTTTTTGAAATTTTTATTTTTTTTTGAGGTGAAGTGGGTTTTCGGTTTGTACTATGGAATTGTAGTGATTTTTGATTAATTGTGCTGGGCAACTTTCATGGATGATTTGTGTTCAATAAAGGTTTAAATTGGGGTGGAGAATGGGAATTTCAGGTGGTGGCAGGAGAGAGAGGGGAGGTGATAATATCTAAGGGTAAAAGTGGCAATTGTGTTCAAAAGTAAGCTTTTATTAAGAACCGTGCCAAAAAAGAAACAGGAAGCTCATTGTGGAACGGAGGGAATAACTGCTTACTGTATAAATACCCCTAAAATAAATTACAAAATAATTAATCAAAGATACAAATATATTCTAAAGTCAGAATCCATACAGAAGATCTTGACTTTTTTTATTTTTATTTTAGATAAAGAAAAAGTATATTAATGAAGAGTCAACTACAGAACAAGAGGACAAGGTATCCTCTACAGTAAGCAATTACAAATTGAACAAATGCTGTTGGATCTCACTAATAGTATTACCCCGTAAAGCCCCCGCAGCTTCTAGCCATAAAGAAGCTAAATAGGTGGCCTCCTCCCACGCAACAAGGGCACAACAAACTTCTCAGTGAGCACCCGTGCATTCCTTTCCAACCATATGCACTACACCATTGCCTTAGATACACTATTGAAGGTTCCGAAACAACCTTGTGAAAATCCTCCATGAATATGAGAAATGCAGAAAAGTGCCCTTTGGTCTCTCTCCTGAAGCACAACACACAGATATATGGCTAGATTGCCTTATGAGCCCCTACTCCTTTGTCTCTACCACAAATAAATTCTGTTGAGTTTGCACTTATTATTATTTTTTTTTCCCTTCAAATGTGGACATTGTGTCTATTATACATCCTTGTTTACTTGAATGACCATTGCCAGATGTAATGTAGTGTGTTCCTTTTTTGATGTCTCCTTCAATTGTCCAAACAGGGTCGTTGAAATGCAAGAGATCCTTGATCAGCAACTTGCTGAGGAAGCAGCTGAGGCTGAGGGCGATGGAGCTATAGCGTCTATTGGAAATGCTCGTCGAACTAATAAGTAGGCCCTTGCTTAATTTTGTGCATTACCAGGACAATTTCTTTTTCTTTTGCCATTTTGACTTGACAATTCCTTCTCTCTCTGTTCCGAAGTAGTAGTTTGTCTGAATAATTGTTTATAGTGGTCATTTAAGCCATTTAGTACAACAACAACAACAACATTACCCCAGTGCCTCCAAAGAGGCTCCCGCCTAGGCAGGGTAAGGGGGGGTCGGTTGTACGCAGCCTTACCCCTGTGAGGGTCTCACATTTAAGCCATTTAGTCTAGTGCATTATTAGTGGTAACTTGAAATTGAGCCACAACCGATGATGACTCCTTCAGGTAATTTTTAATGGACAATAGTTTAATCAAGTAATGATTTCACTCAAACTATCAATGATTAGGCACTTAAATTTCAATTTATGAGTAGTAGAGGGTTTTTCAAATTAAAATAGTATCTTTTCGCAATACACTGGTGCATATGGACTGTAGGGACCGTACTGGTGTTTTATGGGACTTCTTTTTCTCTTCTCTTGAGATGCTTTGGGGGTGGGGTCACTTACCCTAGCTTTTTCATGGTCTACAGCAGCATGGGCATTTAGGAGTCATGCTATTTCAGAGGTCTAGCGAACCAGGCAAACTTGAAATAAACTTCTTTGTAGAGGACACCATGCCCTCTTTTGCTGTGCTTTTGCCACGAATTAATACACTTTTTCCTTTGAAAATATATAATATCCTTACAATGGTTGAATCAAAGCTTTCTATATCTGTAGTGCATCAGTTTGCCTTGCTTTATGGGGAATGAAACCGAAGTTCAAAGAATAGTGCTAATAATTGTTGGTTTTGATGTTTTTAGGGATGGCAAGAAAACCAGTGGAACAGCTTCTTCGAAGAATCTTATGCACCATAAGTTGAAGGGTCAGGGGAAAGGCTTCAAGGATAAATGTTATGACCAAATAAGAAAGACTGTTGAGGAGCGCTTCAACCGGCTTCTTACTGAGGTTGGTTCCACCATCCTTGCCTGTTATAAGTGTGTTGATTCTCTGCACTCAACTTTGGCCCATGTTACACAGGCTCATCATTTTACCTTTACCTGTCTTGGCACTCTTGCCTCATTATGGACACTTGGATTGTTCAATTTAGGCCAAAAACATGCAAAATTTTCGAAATGTCAAGTCGGATACTTGGATACATAGACGTGTTTGATGCTTGTAGAGAGTTTGGAAGTCCCTTGCGCCCCCCCCCCTCTCCCTTCCCACATCATAATAAGTGTAGTGCAAACTGCAGTGATGAAACTCACGGTGATCTGAAATAGCAAATGAGAGGCTAGGCAGACATTTTGTGTGCACACTAGAACACTTGTTTTTCTTTAGTGGGCGGAGATGGTGTGGGATGATGATGCATTATAGCTTTGTCGAGAAGTGTGTAGACGGAATTTTTTTTGATAACCATCAACATTACCCCAGTGCCTCCGAAGAGGCTCCCGCCTAAACAGGGTAAGGACGGGTCGGTTGTACGCAACCTTACCCCAGTGAGAGTCTCACAGAGAGGCTGTATCCATTTGACCCGAGATTCGAAGTGAGATGACCATTGGCAACTTCACAATAAATAAGAAGTGCCGACAAAGCCATTTTGCTTTAATCCATTATATTCTGAAGCCAAAAGTAGTCAAGCTTTTGGCTCCGCCGGAAATGGTGGACCATTATGATTCGAAGCTGTTACACGTCTACGACGTAGACGCGCTTATTCATCTATGTAGCTAACGTGGCGGTGTTTTAGTTCACATTTGTTAAAAATAGTGAAACTTGTTTGGAAAGCTTTGTGGGGGTAAATAAGGAAAGAGTTAAAAAAATATTGGTTTTGGTCAGTGCTTTCTAATTATACCCTCCCATCCTTCCAATTCTCTCTCTTCCCTCAAACTCACTGCAACTCTATCACCATTGAAGGAAGCAAAAAAAAGATCATTGCAACTCTATCACCATTGAAGGAAGCAAAAAAACAAGATTTTAGTTATGCTTTTAAACTAGAATTCATTAATTGTACTTTTACTGTTGAATATGATCATAAATCCCCCAAACCTACTTATTACTGGTGTTGAATTTTGCTTTCAATTTGGTGTTTAATTTCCCCACCTTCGTTCGCCGGCAAAATAATAAATACCGAGAAAACAAGAGCATAAAATTTACAAAATTTCTCATATGGGTAAGCAAATGAATAAGAGTTCTTACTCAAATTCAAATAACTCCACTCAATTTCTAACATTGTTGCCCGGTTTTGACCCCAAAAAATTTATCTTATTTTGCTGGCCTATTTTGTTCAAGACTGTTCACACTGTTTCTAGCCTTTTTTTGTTTTTTGCTTGATAGATGATCCCTTGCTCAGTCATTGATGCTTTCTCCATCGATCTGTGGCTGCATGCAGTAGTCTGGTGATTCAGGAGAAGAGGGGGAGCTTGAGGGAAGAGAGAGAGAGAGAAACGGAAGGATGAGAGAAGTTAAAAGAGGGGTATAGATAGGAGTCTTTTGTGTTAAGGAAAACCCGAATTTGCCCTTTCTTCACGTTTTTAACTGTGCACTCAAAATCTGTACTAAACACCGCCACGTCAGCGACATAGACGAATAAGCGCATCTATGTCGTAGACGCGTAGCATTCGGGTTATGATTTCATAACCGAATCACGAAATGTGGCACCTACCTGGAAAGCGAGGTCCACCATTATGATTTTGACTAGCCTCTCTTTATCTAAAAAAAAAAAAGAATTGATTTGGCTAGACAGTAAAAGAAAGCAGCATGTATGCTACCATGAGACACACTTCAGGATGGCAGAAAAATATATTCATCTGAATTATGCGATAATTATGTTTTCTTAAAATTATCATTATGATGGTCTTACTTTTCTACACCTAAGAGATAAATGATTTTTCTCTTCCAAAGAAAAAGGTGCGAAAATCTATCTATAGTTTCTCATGGCATCCTTAAAAGTCGGGGGCCCATGCGAATATTAAAACTTCATGTCACGAATTGGAATTATATAATAAACCACTCAAATAACGAAAATTTTCTGTCCACTGAATATCTACTGTTTGGACCATTTAAAAAGAACATAGGACACTGAAAAATCAGAAACTTCTGAGCATACTGTTAGTTTCCTTAAAGTACAGGGGTACCATGCATAAAACACTTGTACTGAAAGCAAAGTAGTTAACTAGGAAACAAATCCTAGAAACAGGAAGTTATCTAGAACCCAAGAAGCCAAATATTTTTTAAATTTTTTTTAGGAAAATTTGATGTAAATAATCCCAAGTTTGGGCCATCAAACAAAAATAATCCACCTTTGCATATCTCTCTCATTAATCCAAAGTTTGCAAGTTTGTCACATAAGTGGTCCAATGGCTAACGGCGTCAACGTCCGTTAGTATTAGTGTTAGTTTAGATATTTAATTAATAAAAAAAGAGAAAAAGATTTAACATAAAAACTACTGTATTACTTGTCTAATTGTCAAATCCACCTATTCCCATAGCCACCTATCCTACACCACCACCACCACCACCACCACTGGTCCACCGCTCCTCTTACTGCCGTTATAGCCACCACCTATTCCCCCTGTCGCCCATCGCCGCCGCAGCCACCGTCGCTGCCGCCGACAGCCCTCTCCATCTTCTAACTCTTCTTATCCTCACCATCACCACCATCTTACAACTCCCTTCAAAACAACTTGAAAGGAAATAAAATGAAGCAACAATTCTAACCTTCAGTGCACTATCACCTAAATTATCAACTCGAATAGCCATTAATAACATACAAATCCAAGATCCAAAGAATCCCTATTGCAAAATCGAATTCGAGGTGACATAATCAACCATTGCCCTCGCAAAATTGAATTTGGGATTTAACTAAACACGTGACGCTAGTAAAGATGGTGGCAGTGGAAAGTCGGTGGTCTTGTTCGTGAGGTGAGAGAAAATCAGCAGAGGAGGAGAGAGAAAATCTGGCTATTATAATGGTGATGATGATTAATGGGAGAGATATGAAAAAAACGAGGGAAGAGAAAATGGATGTGGGAGATTAGATGGTGGTGGACTGGTGTCGCAGAGAAGAGGGAAAAGGAAAGGATGAAGATACGTGACTATGTGAGTTGGCCATTGATGATGATTCGGTTGGGTTTCATAGTTGAACAAACGAGGAGAGAGAAAAGAGGTGGAGGAGGTTGTTAGATAGGCAGTCATGGAGGAAAGGGGAAAGGGAAAGGGATGAAGATTGAAGAGGAGAGAGAAAAAAGAAAGACCAAATTAGTTTTTTTATTTATTAATAATTTAAAGCCTAAATATGACAAATTAGGAATAATTGTGACGGATGGGTAACACCGTTAGCCATCGGACCACTCGTGTGACAAACTTGTAAACTTTGGATTAATGGGAGAGATATATAAAGGTGGGATTATTTTTGTTTCATGGCCCAAACTTGGGATTATGTATGTCAAATTTTCCTTTTTTTAAGATAAGTAAATTTTTTATTAATCAATCAATTGAAAGAATACAAGAAAGAGGACAAGGAAACCTCAAATGAATACAAAAAATATCTAGTATTTAATGAAACAGAGAGAGAACAAAAGGGTATTCAATAAGACAGAGAGAGAAGTAAAAGAAAGAGAAGATTCAGAGAGAGAAAAAAGTCACGACAATTTGGAAGAAAAAAGAAGTTTGGAAGAAAGAGAGAGAAAAAAGAAAAAGTCGAAGTGAGAGAGAAACATACCTTTGGTGACCGGCAAGCAGCAACCAAGGGCCGGCGAGCAGCTCCGACGAACAGCAACCAAGGACTGAGTGCCTATGGAGGTCGACTCTTAAGCTAGGGTTTCAGAGAGAGAGAAAATTTGGGAAAAGCCCAGATCTAAAAGTCACGACAACTTGGGAAAGGGGAAAAAACTCCTTAACAAGTCATAAAAGTAAGCACGTGTCTTTTTTTAATTAAATTTCTTCCTGCCCCACAGACTGTCAAATAGTGTACAAAAAGCGACCGCTTCCAAGCGCCTCTCGCCTCCCCTGAGGCGCTCTGAGGCGCGCTTTTTTGCGCTTCTTGGGATCACGTTGCTTGGGGGTGGTAGAAGCGATCAAACTTGCGCCTCGCCTCGCTTAGCGCTTAAGCGCGCCTCAGGCGCGCTTTTTAAAACTATGGTGGTTTGTGATAAGGCATTCTGTTGATAATGACTAAGCAGCTCTCAGGGAGGCAGTTTCTTGAATATGTGCTCTTTGATCTTTTGTAGTTTATGTTTTATGCATCAAGTTTGTTGAACTGTGGTTTTTACTCCTCGTTATTCCCTCTGAGAGCTATGTTCTACTACAATTTCGTATGTAAAAATGATGCTGTTAGTTAATATTTTCAAGCATATGGTGTGTATTGTTTTGTACACCTTTTGTGTTTCTAACTGTTATATCTGCACAGCTTGTTTTTCAGGACCACAAAGCAGCTCTGGAGGAAGCCCGGGCGGTATGTGGAAAATGACTGTTTGCTCGTTTTACAGTCTTCTTATATCTGCAGACTGCATAGTAATTGCAAGTATTAGTCCTTAGTCTTTTTTTAGATGAGAAATTTTTTATTAATCAATCAATTGAAAGAACACAAAGGAGGACAAGAACTTTTCAAATGGATACAAAAAATATCTACAACTCCCCCAATGAAGTTGAACAAAGGTAAGTGGAACACCCTTGAAGGGCCCAGTTGCCTTCTCCAAAAGAGATGCCAAATAAACAATATGATCCCAAACACAATCGACGGTCTTTCCAGAAGCGGAAAAGACAAGACCCTCGAGTTCCGCTCTAGTCAAATACACCACAAAATGGCCATACAAGCACACTTCCACCACAACTTACCCTCTCTTCCCCTCCCTCCAGCAACAAACCGCATTTGTAGAAACTGGCCCACTGTAGCCGGGCTAGCAAAAGGCTCTCCCCCAGTCAATCTTCCCCACAACATCCTAGCGAACTCACACAACACAAACAGATGCAAGCCGTCCTCACAGTCATGATGTCACATAACACACATATCCGACGACAAACACCATCCAGGCCTCCGCCACTGCAACATGTCATGCGTATTCACCCTGTCTAACACCAAGGTTCCACACGAAGGCGCGCACCTTCATAGGAACCTTTGACTTACAAATATAAGTAGCATGGGGAAAATGGGGAAATTGAGAAGGAAGACTAAGCCGAATCTTGCATGAGAAAACCCTAGAGGAGTCTCCTTCCCAAGTTCGATAATTGTCCCTAGAGACGAGAAGAGTAGTGTTGAGGACGCTCAAGAGGGAAACAAGTTCCTCCTTCTCACAATCATGAGGAGCTCGGCGTAAATGTAGGTCCCAAGAGCCACCCACAGGCGCCTCATGGAGCGTAGACAACTGATAAACCCGAGGATATGTGGATGAAAAAGTGGAGTCCTCCTTCCACACATTCTCCCAGAGTCTTGCTCGATGGCCATTACCCACATGAAATCTAACCAGGGGAAAGAAAAGAGGCGATACCTGAGAGATAAACTTCCACGGGCAAGCATGGGAGACTGCGGTACCAGTTCGGGAGTCCCATCCATTTTGTTGCAGACCGTACTTGCTTCTGATTACTTGGTGCCATAGGGACTGGGGCTCCAAAACGCCACTACCACTTACCCACTAGCGAATTGTTCCATATTAGTCCTTAGTCTCATCTCAAGCAATATATTCTTGTTCTTTTGGCCGTCTGAAAGTCATTGCTCAGGTGGAATGCCTTTCTTTTTCTTTTCTGTTTTATTGAACTTTTTAATTTTTTGGTTGAGGACTAAGTGGAGCTAAATTCAATTCATCAAAATGCATGGAGAAACCAAAAAGACGCATGACCTGTAAAGTCATCAGGTTACACCCGTCGAACCACAAAACACCGTTTCACACTCAGTTTCTCTATCACACTACTTCCCAAATGCTTTCACAACAAACTATTGTCCAACCTTTTCAAGTCAAACTTTAACCCTCAATTTGAATTCTAAGGTCTTTAACCATGATGGACCCAGAAACAACAAAACTCCACATACTGGGAATGCCAAAAAAAAAAAAGTTCAAAAACCCTAACTAAATGAATAGCCAAACCAATCACAACACCCCTAATTCAAGCCTGAATCGTGAAAAGAGAAGAGCAAAGATGCAGCAAAATCGCAACATACTAGGTAATGAAAGAGAAAGAAAATCAGACAATCCGCCGACCATATGAGACAACCCCGGCGGAATGAACTCCAGCCACCAGAGACAGAAGTATGAGTCAAAGACTGAAACCCGCTAGCCACCAGTGACGCAATAAACTCTTACTAGAAGCAGGCACAACAAAAGACGGGAGGCGGAGCTGGAAACCCTACGAACTCATGATGGAAGGGAACAAGGTGCTTTGAAGCTGAATCGACCAGGGGTGGGTTCCGAAGAGACGGGGTTGGCAGTAGCGGCCGCTGGGAGGTGATGGGGTAGACAGGCGGGTTGGGGTAAACAATAACAATTGTTTATTGAAGTTCATTCAATTTTACACTTAGGAGATAAAAATATGGTCATCAGTCAAAATATGAAAAATTGTCATATATAAATATAAAAAACACACTTATGTCTATTATCAAAAACATTTGTTAGCCGTTTAAAGTTTTTTTTCCCTTCTGTTTCATAATATATATCACTTTAGGATCTCAATGCGATGTTAATTAGTGAAAAATTTAACAATAAATACATAGAAGTTTAATTTATAGTCTCGTGTATAAATTGGAATTACGAGAAAAATGTGCACACTAATGATACACTATGCTACATGGACTCGGATACGATTACGATTGTAGGGTACGGTACATATATAATTGTCCGACTCGTTGCCACTCAAATATAAGAACTCGGGGACCTTGCCCCAATTTTGGACATGGGTGCAGGGACACGATATATAAATAAAATTTTCCTTCAGTTGTTTGTATGGAGGTTGCTTGTATGTCTATTCTCTGGTAGGGCTGTTCATAATCCGGTCTGGACCGGAATTTGAGACAGAACCGGACCGGAATCAAACCGAAAAGACCGGACCTGAATCTGACCAGTTCAGGTTCCGGGTCGTGTAAAACCATGATTTCGGTTCCGGTCTTTTCCGGTTCAAAAACCGGAACATTCCGGTCTAGACCGGAATCTCAATTTTGCCAAAAAAAAATAAAATTCAGAAATAAAATTGTTGGTTTATTGAAAGCGACTTAGGGTTTCACTTTTATTTCTCTTCACCTCAACCCGACACCTCTCTTGTCTCTCCTCCTTCTTTCTCTCTCTCCACTCTATCTCTCACTCTCACGATCTCTCTCACCACCTGCTGGCTGGCGGCCGGCGGGCTGCTGCACCAGTTCACCACCACTCTCCTCCTCTCACCTGCTGCACCCTAGAAAGGTAAAAATGTTGCTTGTTTGAGATGTAAGGAGTGTTGGGGAAATGGGGGCAGGGGTGGAAGGCAAGGGATCCTTGTTAAAAGGGCTTCCATTCAACCAGGCTCATATAAGAAAACTATTTCTGCGATTTTTCTCACTTGAATAGGATGGAAATATTAAGCAATATGTTTGTTTGGCGCTGGTGGTTGAGTCTTTCAAGTTGGAGATATCCTAAAGTATTGTTATAGAGTTTTAGATGATATATCAATAGTAGTCCTCTTCGTAATCAATCTATCAATATATTCCCTGTTTCGATTGCTTGCTTATTATATTCAACTTTGTCATTGCTGTAAATTAAAATTCCGGTATTTCCGGTCTTAAACCGGACCGGACCTGAATATTCAGGTCCGGTTCGGTCTAAACCGGAATTATACCGGTTCAAGTTTAGGTCTCAGTTTTTGGACGATTCAGGTTCCTGTTTTTTCCGGTTCAGGTCTATTCCGGTTCCGGTTTGGACCGGTGTTCACCCCTATTCTCTGGTGCATTTGGGTTTTTCCCTGATGCGAGGAAGAATGTTGATTTGGTTTGGGAACATATTGTTTATTTGGCCTCCCTTTGGGTTAAGGCGGTTGGGGGCTTTTAAGGGTGTGCCACTTATGGTTATTCAACGCCATTGGCGTGATTTGTAGATATTTTGTTATTTGTTCTTTGTGGATACCTTATCCTCTTACTTTGTATTCTTTCTTCGCATCAACTCTCTTCTCTCTCCTACCCAGCTCCATTGCCTCTCTCTCTCTCTCTCTCTCTTCTACATTTTAAAGGGCCCCTCTTTCTCTATGTTCCAAAAGCTTTTTGCCTTCCTTACTGTTGGGGGGGGGGGGATTGGGGCTGTGTAGGGATGTCAATCGGGGGGGGGGGGTTCGGATTAAAAACTGAAATTAGACAAAGTAAAGTATTTTAACATATTTAGCCGTTAATTTACATGAACTAACGGGGATGGTGGTACGAGGTTGGTACAAAGCTAATGCTGAATCCAGACCTGCCACACTACTCATGGTGCGTAGCATTTTCGAAATTCATCCCCGCCCTACCAACCACACACCTAACCTGCCTCCATACCCACTCCACTTGGGGAAAATGCGGAGCGGTATCTACTTGTATCGTGTGCTGTTTTTGGCTGCTTATGGGCTAAAGCAGCTGGTGCTTTTAAAGGAGTGTTGCTTACGGGCGTCCAACGTCGATGAGGTTTTCTGCAGTTTTGTTTTCTTTTGAGAACATCCTGTCCTCTTACATTGTAATTTCATTATCCTTCATTAATAAAAGTTTTCTTATCTAAAAGAAAAAAAAGAGCTGATTGACTACACATACAGAAAGCGTTAGGTGGTCTTTCAATGAAGATTTTTTCCACAAAATCGTAAATAGAAAAGCAATACATCTGTAGAAAAGATATGAAAAGGTGTCAATTTATTTAAGAACAAAGACGACCGTCTCATGAACTTGTCTCGTGTCATATTAATAAAGAATCAAAAAATTACAAGGAATATGACAAGATGTCCACCTAAAAAACCAATCAAGAGGAGAAAAAGCCCTCCAATCTGTACGTACATCAACATTACCCCAGTGCCTCCAAAGAGACTCCCGCCTAGGCAGGGTAAGGGGGGGGGGGGTCGGTTGTACGCAGCCTTACCCTTGCGAGAGTCTCACAGAGAGGCTGTTTTCGTTTGACCCGAGATCCGAAGTGCGACGACCATCGGCAACTTCACAGTTCCCACAATTCCCTTTAGCCACGTTTATTTGGAAGTCTAAGGTTCCTTTGAAGGTTCGTGCTTTCGTGTGGACTTTGGTGCTAGGTAGGGTGAATACCTATGATATGGTGCAACGTCGGAGGCCTGGTTGGTCATTGTTACCGGGTTTTTGTGTGACGTGTCGTCAGCATCTATTTGTTCTGTGTGACTTTGCTAGGTCATTATGGAATAGATTGTTGGAAGGGGAGAGCTTTGTGTCCTGCTAGGGTAGGGGATTTTCTACAACTACGATTCGCAGCAATGAGGAGAAGTAGTGAGGGAAGGATGTTTTGGAGATGTATGTGTATCACGATTTTGTGGTGCAGTTGGCTGGAGATGAACTCGAGAGTGTTCCGTGACGTTGGGAGAGATACAGATTATGTTTGGGACCATGTGATTTACTTAGCTTCCCTTTGGGCTAAGGCGGCAGGCGCCTTTAAGGGCGTGCCGCTTACTCTTGTGCAGCGCCAATGGCGTGATTTATAGTTTTTGTTTGCATTCTGTTTGCATTTGAGGATACCTTATCCTCTCTTTTGTATTCTTTATTGATTTGATTAATAAAATTTTCTTTATCTAAAAAAATTTTTTGAGCCATTTTGCTTTAGTACATTACATTCCGAAGCCAAAAAGTAAAGAAGCTTTTGACTCCACTGGAAATTGTGGACAAACTCTAGGAGGAAAACCCACAACGATGCAAAATGTGCAAGTGTATTCCAAACCAAATCTTCCAGATGGTGTTGGTGATTGGTTCCAAAAGATCCGGGTAAACCTGCACATGCACAAGATGTTTCCCTCCTTTTGTGTCCCGAGCTTTTGTAGCTTATCATCCAAAGCCATATCCTCTTTGCAAAAGGACAATGTCGGAAAATATTCCTCATTGGTTTCCCACTTCTAAAACACATCATCCCAGCATCTGACGCGCGTAGCCTCTGTTTCTTTGGCAGCTTTTTGTTAACAATTAGGAATTGTCGAAAACAAAGCACGAAGCTTCTTGGGGATTTTGGCACCTAAGTACAACGCTGAAAGGAAACAAAGAATTATGAGGACAAGTGATTAGGTGGTGGAAAAAGTATTTATCATCGTTCTATTTCCTTTATAATCTCATTGTATTGTCTAGGCCAAAGGGAAAAAGAAGATAAAATAGATGCATAATGGATAATGTCATTCTTGATTATATCATTTGTTGAAGCTACAATTGATTTTGCATACTTCTGTTTTAGATTGGAGAGGAGCTTGGAGATATTTATGACTATGTTGCTCCTTGTTTTCCTCCGAGGTTTGTATTGCTTTATATTTTTCGTTCTTTTCTTTCAAGTAAATAATGCATTCATATATTCACGTCTTATCATTCAAAACTTGTATACGTTTATCAACTTAGATACCATCCAACTACAACAACATGATACTGTTGGATTTAGTATGATTGGGCAAATTAAGTTATAGAGGGGGCGTCATACAGTTTAGTGTTTGGAGATTCATCACTATGAGGTGGATGGACTCCTCCCTTGCTTAAGTAGCTTGTTAGGTGAAGGATGATATGTTGCTTTGGTGTCTTGTGTTTCACACCAGTCTTACTCTTTTCTTTTTGTCCAGTTGAACAAACTGCCGGCTAGCTTGTTTCTCTGTACTCTCGTCTGTATGCTTAACTCCCATCTGAATATCCTAAGCATCTTGTAATAGGCCCTTCCTCTATAAAAGGAGTCCTAAAATTGTATAATAAATTAATGATACATCTCGGATGGAGGGCTTAGTTTATTTCTTGTACTTAAGCAGACATCAGTTGCAGGGGAGAGAACAGCACAGATAACGACAGGGAAGAACGACCGGTGAGAAGGAGGATTCGCTGGGGACGCTGCTGGTAACAGAAACTGCCGGCGGTTCTAGGGCGTCTGGCCGGGGAGATTGTCTGGACCTTGGTTGGGATATTAACTGCTCGTCTGGGTTGAATGTCTTGACTGGTCGGCGTACACCTGGTTCTCTGGGATCGCCGGTAGCCCTTGAAGTGGTGGAAGGCCTTCTCCATCTAAGTGTGTTATTCCTCTCTCTAATGTTTTTGAGAGACTCCGTGATTACCTGGAACCTTCGGGGGATGTGGGTGATGGAAAGGAGCAGCTTTGTGTGTCTGTTTCTGATGAGGACAAAGGCAAGGCTATGGAGGATTTTTGCTTGGTTGGTAGATGGGTAGCAGAAGTGGAGAGCAAATTGATGGGGTGGAGGATCTGGTACACAATGCTTCTTTGCAGCCAGCACCTTGTTATGAGGTGGGAAGTGTGGGCGGTTCTGACTTTGGGGATGAAGATGATTTACTGAGTCTGTTCTGGGAGGATGATGGCTAACTCATTGAGAGTCTAAGGCAGGGAGGGGTGGATACGGAGGTGGTTACACAGAGTGAGGAGGAGGTTAATCTGTTGTGTTTGGGAGAACATTCGCTGTTTGATTTGATGTTGATGAGAGTCATTAACCAGTTGAATTTCTCAATGATTCTGTGGCAACAGAAGACTTTTCTGATCTGGATGTGCAGGATGTGACACCCCCTAGAGTTGTATCTCTTAAACAGCTTTCGGTGGTTAGGATATGCGCGAGCCCGCAAATGTTATTAAGTGATCTAGGCATTAAATTTGTGAGCTCTTCTGGGCATGAGATTCAAGTGCAGGTGTCACCAAAGGCGAATTCAAGGAGGCGTAAGAACTGGAACAAGGAGCTTCAGAATTTGCAGACTAGCGTTAGTTATGGGAAGGATGCTGGTCTTAGACAGCGGGGTCATCCTCGGTTAAAACGAATATGTTGAGTTGGAATGTTAATGGATTGGGGAGTAGGAGGGAAAGGGGTTTTGTAAGGGAAGTACTTTGTGGAGCCTCTCCTGACGTGGTGTTTCTTCAGGAAATAAAGGTGGAACTAGTGGATTCTTTTTTTGTACGGAGTGTTTGGGAGTCTCAAAATATGGTTCGGACTTTTTGTCTTCACAGGGAGCCTCGGGGCTCGGCGGGCATCCTTGTAATCTGGGATACAAGATTTGTGTTGAAGAAGGAGGTCATCTTTGGGTCCTTTTCTCTTAATGTATGTTTGGCTATGAGGGGACGGGGAAACTGGTAGATTTCTTCAGTTTATGTCCCTTGTCGTAATCTTGAGGGTGTTCCTTTTTTGGAGTTGTGTGATTTGGTGGGTCTATGTTTACCTTGGTGGATTCTTGGTGACTTGGTGGTGATTTTAATTTGATTCGCAATGAGGGGGAGAGGTTAGAGGGTTCAGGTGGTCTTGCTCTTATGAGGAGTTTTGATGACTCTATTCGGGAATGTGAGTTGAGGGATCCCCCGCTTGCGAATGCACAATTTACTTGGTCAGTTCGGGGTTGTAGTGCATCTTCCAGGATTGATCGCTTCTTGTTCACAAATGAGGTTGAGGATGAGCAATGATGCTCAGACTCGGGTATGGGTGTCGGACTCGGGTATGGATCCAAGAGTCAGACATGCAAAAATCATAATTTCAAGATACGGGGACACGGTTCATAAGTGTCCAAATGAAAAATATAGACACTGGGACTGGACAAAGAAAAGGAGAAGAAAAAAATACTCCAATACTTAACAGTCACATTTGAAAATAAAAATAAAAAAAAGGAAAGAGAGAAAAGAAGGGTCATATTTACAAGGTGAAAGTCATACGTTATTAAATGTACTAGTGTCTAGTAACTAGTACTACTAGTAAATGATAAAGCTACTTTCTCTCTTCCCCAGTAAATGAGTTGTCTCTATTATAAAGTTACTCTCTCCTCCCCAGGTTTATGATTTATTCATTATTCGATTCATTTTCCATCTCCTTCCCGTCTCACTCAGTCTCTTTCTTTCTCTCTCTGGCTGGATGTTGAAGAAGGCTAGAGATCTGGCCGGTGATTACTGGAGATTAAATCGACATTGGGTATTTTCATTCTTCTCTCTTTTTCTCTCTCTTTCCTTTCTCTTTTTTCTTTTCTTCCCACCGGAAGATCTGTAACAAAAGCCAGCCGTGTCCGTCTGTTTTTAGGCGTATTGGACCCATATCCCGTGTCCGCACCCGTGTCATGTCGTGTCGTGTCGACACGGGTACGGTGGGGGTAATTGCCGAGTCCGAGCATCGTAGAGGATGAGTTTCCTTCAATGGTGAAGGAGGTCCTTTCCTGTCCTTGTTCGGGCCATTTCCCGGTGACTCTTCACTCTGGGTCTCTTATGTGGGGCCCTACACCGTTCTGTTTTGAAATTATGTAGACGACGCACCCGGATTTCAAGAAAAGGGTGGTGAATGGTGGGAACGGTGTGACTTTAATGGATGGGCAGGATACTGTTTTATGCAGAAATTGAAGCTCGTCAAAGGGCAACTTAAGGTGTGGAACAAAGAGGTGTTCGGGGATGTGAGGGAGCAGAAGCTTGAAGGGAAGGTTCCTTAGAAGGTGCGATCGTTTGATTAGACTTTGGCTTTGGGGTGGCTTAACACTAATGATGTTCTTTAGAAAGGAGACCAGGGCTAGCCTTTTCTCCTGACATGTTTGTACTCTGCTATGCAAGTTCTGAGTCTTACTCGCATGTCTTTCTTCATTTTGATTTGGCACGTTCCTTTGGTGCTAACTTTTTGGTGTTAAAGGAGAGGATTGGGTTTGTCCAAACACTGTTTTGGAGCTAGTGCAAGTCCTTTTGTGGGATCGGGAGAAAAGGAGAAAAAGCTTCTTTGACATAATGCTTTCTTAGCGATCCTCTGGTGTATTTGGTTGGAGAGGAATGCTAGGATCTTTTCGGCGAGATCTTTCTCTGCCTTTTTTTTGTGGGATAGGGTTACTTATTTTGCTTCTTTTTGGGCTAGAGCGGGAGGTGGCTTTAGAAGTTAAAATGATTTCTGATGTTAAGAGTAATTGGGCGATTCTGTTTTTACTTTGTTTTGTGAGGACATCTTGTTCTCTTTTGCTGTTTCCACAGTTTGTTAATGTTATTTTCTTTTATGTAATACAAGGAGGACATGACTCCTCTTAAAAAAAAAACAAATTACAAGTGAGCCCAATTCCGCTGAATCTCAGTAATTGTGTAGCTCCGAAACGCTCCTGCAGCCCTAGCCCATAAGGATGCTAGATACATAACTCTATCCAATAACATCCCAAGTGAAACAAAACTCCGTTAAAGACCCTTGCGTTCCTCTCCAACCAAAGCCATAAAACTGCGAATATAGCACATTGCCACAGCAGCCTTCTCTCCTTCCCCGCCCCAAAACCAAGAAAACGAACCTGTAAGAACTCCACCACAGTTAGCAGGGAACACCCACTTCTCCCCAAGCAAACGAAGCATCCTACCCCATAGGTAACGCGTCACATCGCACCCAAAGAATAGTTGTGCCATCTCACTACTTGCCCGACAAAGCAAACTGATATCTTGTGATAACTGAGTCGCAGGCCTCCTTTGACGCCAATCATTTGTATTAGCCCTATCCAGCTCAATGAATTCTTAATTGTGACAATGGTCCTTCTAAAAGAATGTGGCTACGTCTTTGAGTCTATTTTGTATACTTTCATGAGAATGGTCTAGACTCTCTGGAATATGCTCTTGTGCTAAAAAGCCAAACCAATTTTCTAGAAATTAAAGGGCAAGTAGCATAATGACAGGTCGCAGAGGGCTGTTCAGCAAGAACATTTGTGTCCCTGCCCCCTTCCAGCTGGCATTTCTTACTGGAATGTACAATTAGAAGCCATTTTCATTATTTCTGATCACTTGAACTTACTATCTGAGGAGAAAGACAAGTCACTTGATGATTGGAGAAAGATCTGACCTAGCTCCTTTTCAGTAAACTTCTGGAAAACATAATTTATTGACGTGATACAGCTATATGACTGTTCTGCTGCTTTGCTTTTCAACTTGAGAACATGATTTAAAATGATACTTTGTAGGACAGTTTTTTTTGGTTGTTAGAGGGGCGGATAAACAAAACAAAATAGACAAATTCAACTTTATAAGTATACCGGTGGGGCCAAAACTCATAGCCGTCAAGAATGGGAGGGAGGCTTTCACATGGAATCAAGAACCTTGACAAGACCGCTAGCTTTCATGGGAAAGTGGTGGGTGAAGTCTTTCTTTCGCAATGAAAGAAAGATGCCACTACTTTGCCTCTTTGTTATACCGTTGGCGAACGCACCGTGGTGTCTGACCAGAACCAACCGCCCAAGAACCAAAGCAACAAAGTGTTGACATTTGTCGGTTACTTTTCGATGGTTGCCTTGTCTTTAGTTGTCGTGGTGGGCTCGAATCTGTCTTCGTTTGTTCTAATCTGTCATTTCCTTATTAACATACTCAGAAAAAATTTCAAGTTTAACTAGCAAGCTGATTTCGCAGTCCCACGAAGCATCACCTATACACCTCTGTATTGGGGAGGCTCATTTGAGGATCTTGGTCGAGTCTGCCCAAGGTCCTATATGTGTAGTATGCCGGAGGTCTGACATGCGAGATGAAGGTTTCTAGACTTGATTTTCAAGATTTACAGCAACCAAGAATTTTTAATTTTTTTGGTAAAAAAGAAGCAACTTTAATACCAAAAGGTCATTCAACCAAGCGTCTCATACACAGCAAATAAGGGAGTCATCTATCCCCAAGACACCTTCTAGGAAGTAGTGTTTAGCTTCAGCGTTAAATTGTAAATATAGCTAGAGTTAAATTTCTTAGATTTTTGACTGCCATTTGCTATCTGTTCACAAATTTCTGCTCTCTTTCTTAGTAGTTATGTTTGCTTCTTTTTGATGGCAGATATGAAATATTTCAACTCATGGTCAATTTATACACGGAAAGGTTTGTTCAGATGCTAAGATTGCTCAGTGACAAAGCAAATGAACTTACAAATATAGAGATTTTGAAGGTAATCTCTCATCAGCTGTTAAATATAAAGTGATCATCATGCGTAAAATATAGGGAATACCTTTACGGATGAAACTCGACGATGTTGGGTTATAGTCTATGATGCTCAGACTCAGCATTTACCCCTGCGGCCCTGCCGTACCCGTCTCGACACGACACGACACGGGTACGGACACAGGATATGGGTTTGACACGGCTTGGAAAAGTTGGACACGGCTGGTAAAGTAGCTGAGGGTTATAGTCTAGAGGGAGGGAGGGAGGGAGGGAGGGAGGAGATGAATAAAACTACCAAAAACATGGGAAGTTGATAAAGTAACCTCGGTGCAGCAAAGTTGACTACTCCACACGCGCCCACGTGTCAACTCTTTTTTTTTATAATTTTTTTTTTCTAGACGAAAGACTCGGTACTTCATTATTAGATAACCGCCACTTCATTATCGACCCAGCACCGTTTTTTATTTTATTTTAGAGGAAATTGGTACTTCATTATCAGATAACACTACTTCATTAAATCATTATTATCAACACATCCCACTTCATTACTATCAACACATCACCACTTCATTATTGGATAACCAATACTTCATTACAATGCTCCCACAGCTCCACTACAATACACCAGTGACACTTACAAAGTAATGACGTCACATTGTAAAATAATGAAGCAACAACTGAAAAGTAATGAAGTGAAGTTCATTCATAAAATAAAATTTAAATTTTTTATTTCTTTTTTTTTTTTCAAAACTGGTGGTGTAGCCAACTTGGCTACACTAGGGTGTAGTGAAGAACCATTGTAGCTTAACATACTAATAGTATTTTAATTTGCCATTAATTGCTATTGGAAATCTCGTAAGTTTTTTCCATCTTCAATTAAAATAAAATTATTAACAATATTCGACCAATAAATTTAGTAAATACCATGCATTGCACGGGTACTAAACTAGTACTAATAGTATTTTAATAGCCTAGCTGTGACCTTCAAAAATTCAACTTTGTAAACAAAACCCTTCTTTTTCTTGTTTCCCTGTTGTTTTAAATTATCTTCCCACGAGAGTTGTACATTTTTGTCATTTATTTTGGCGTGTCCCAGTGTCTATTTTTAAATATTGGACACTTATGAACCGTGTCCCCGTATCTTCAATTTAAGATTTTTAAGTGTCTGGCTCTTTAGATCAATACTTGAGTCCGACACCCGTATCCGATTCAGAGCATCATACGTTATAGTGAGTAGCCAGTATGCTAGTTTGAAAAGGCACTTAATACACGGAAACAGTCATAGATACACTGCACATTGTTCTGCTGATGTATAGGTTCATGGAAATTGTTCATCTCATATGATTTGTTACTCATTAACTACCATACTGTAGATAAGGCTCATATTACCGACCTTAATCAGTCCTTTGCTGCACATGGGCATTGACATTAAGCTACCTTATTTTTTCCCAAGTCCACTTTGATAATCCAATTTCATACTTCCGGTCGGAGCTTTCTGAGGTTCCCTCTTTTTGATAAATAGCTTGTGAAGTTTTTATTGAGAAAGCTTCATGAATTGAGTACTGCGTTCACGCAGCTGATACTTAAGGCTTTTCAGTCCACTAGAGACACTAGTCCCATTATACTAAAATGTTACCACTTCCCCCTGGTGGTGTGCTTAATACATACATCAACATTACTCCAGTGCCTCCAAAGAGGCTCCCGCCTAGGCAGGGTAAATGGGGGGTTGGGGCGGTTGTCCTCAGCCTTACCCCACCCCTGTGAGTCTCACAGAGAGGCTGTTTCTGTTTGACCCAAAATCTGAAGTGCGACAACTATCGACAGCTTCACAATAAATAAGAAGTGCCGACAAGTTTATGAGTTATTTTGCTTTAGTCCATTATATCCCGAAGCCAAAAATTGTGAAGTTGCCGATAGTTGTCCGGAAATGGTGTGCTTAAAACATGTCGAGAAATATATCAGTGGTCTTAGCAACACCTCTCATGTGAAGTCCAAGTATCGTCAGTTGTCACCAACCATGTGAATAGCTACCCGCCACCACCTTTTTAAATGAGAAATAGAGGAACAGTTGCTCATTGTTCTTGCTGTCACCATAAGCGTGCACATCCATTGATACGGCGCATAAAGGCTTCCTCTTGTGCAACTGATTGTTAATGTTGATTCTATTTCATGTCGCTATCTAGCCTAAAGATATGTTTACAAGGTGCTTTTCTGTTCCAGATGAATTTTGCAACCTGAAGAGATATATGATAGGCGGAGAATGTAGTTCGAGCCCCCTCAGGGCCATTGGAGGTTTTCCTAGTTGTCAATTTCAGTGATCATCGGATTTGTTGGGCAAAGCTTGAGCACTCGCGTTTTCATTTTAAAATAAATTGATACAACAAATATAAATTTGATAGAATAATTTGGCTACCTCTCACAAAAAAAAAAGAATAATTTGGCTAAAGCCCCCTCAAGTTTACCCATGATTTCCAGGAACCCCCTAATAAATCCACTTATAATTCAGTACACCCTAAAAAACAAAAACCCAGTCGTGTCCCCCCTATTTCGCTTTTCCGACAATTTTTTAGACATTGGTGACCAAAATGCCCTCACGTGAGTCAATTACTCTTATATTACCCCACCCCCTGATTACTCCATTCTCAACTACCTTTTCTTTTCTCTTTTCTTGCCCTTTGCACATCAATGGAACCATTGGCTTCCTTAAAACCATTATTTGCAAGACCCATATACTATGATGTTCTCTTTCCTTCAAGCTCCGTCAATACAACAACAACCACCACCCAGTAAGTATTCCGCCTAGGGCGGGGTCTGGGGAGGTCTAGATGTACGCAGTCTTACCCCTTATTTATTTATTTATTTATTTATTTTTTTGTTTTTTGCAAGAGCGCATGCAATAAAGATGAAAATAAAGAATGAGCCAAAGAGTGAGAGGAAGAAAGCATATCCAAACTAGAAAATACGATTAGTAAAAGAATAGGATAAAATGAAGAAAACAACTACAAGTTAGAAAAATGCCGCAAGCATTAGTTCCTAGCCAATGCACAAGTATAGCTTATCGAGGATTCTCTACACGAATTCTACTACGCCAAATTTTCCTATCTAAGGCTAAGTCCTCGGTAAGCTCTAAAAGGGTCAAATCCTGCCTGATTACCTCTCCCCAACTCTTTTTCAGGCGCCCTCTTCTTCTCTTACAATCCCTAAGTATAATGTTCTCGCACCTTCTCGCCGGGGCATCTTGATGTCTCCTCCTAACATGCCCAAACCACCTCAGTCGCGTTTCTCGCATCTTGTTGTCAATGTCGGTCACTCCCACCTTACCTCTCATCACTTCATTCCTAATTTTATCTCTTCTTGTAGTGTTGCACATCCAACGAATCATCCTCATCTCAGTTACCTGCATCTTTTGCACATGTGCCTGCTTCACCGGCCAACACTCTGCCCCATATAACATAGCTGGCCTAATGGACGTATAATAGAATTTACCGTTCAATTTGAGCGGAATTTTCCCGTCACATAGAACTCCCGTCGCACTCCGCCATTTTATCCAACCCGCTCTGATACGATGGGTCACATCGTCATCAATCTCAGCCGTTGCCCTGAATGATTGACCCAAGATACTTGAAACAATCCTTCTTCGGTACAACTTCAGTACCAAGCTTAATCTCCAAGTTTGAGGCAACCCTATCTCCCGTGAAGTTGCAGTCCAAGTACTCAATCTTTGTTCGACTCAACTTAAAGCCCTTTGACTCCAGTGTATCCCGCCAAAGTTCTAGTTTAGCATTAACACCTTCTCTTGTCTCGTCTATCAAAACAATGTCATCAGCAAACAACATGCACCAAGGCACATCCTCCTGGATAGCCTTCGTGAGCTCGTCCATAACTGTTGCAAACAAAAAAGGGCTCAACGATGATCCCTGATGTAATCCAATATCTATAGAAAACTGCTCAAAATTCCCTCCTGTAGTCCTGACCCTAGTCTTTACTCCTTCATACATATCCTTAATAACTCGAATGTAAGCGACTGGAACTCCCTTGGCTTCCAAGCACTTCTACATAACTTCCCTGGTTACTCGGTCATAAGCCTTCTCCAAATCAATGAAAACCATATGCAAGTCCCTTTGTCTATCTCTATAGTACTCCATAGAACGTCTAAGCAGATGAATCGCTTCTGTTGTTGACTTCCCTGGCATGAATCCAAATTGGTTCTCTGAAACGAGAGTACTCTTCCTTAGTCTCTTCTCAATTACTTTCTCCAATAACTTCATGGTGTGATTTAGTAACTTAATACCTCTATAGTTGTTACAACTTTGAATATCTCCTTTGTTCTTGTATAGGGGAATCAAAGTGCTGAGGCGCCACTCCTCCAGCATCCTTGCAGATTTGAGGATCGTGTCGAAAAGTCTGACTAACCATGATAAACCTTCTTCCCCCAAACCCTTCCATACCTCTATGGGTATCTCATCAGGTCCTACTGCCTTTCCACTCTTCATCTTCCTCAAAGCCCCTTTGATTTCGCCCTTCGTAACATGACGAGAAAAGCTGTAGTTTCTGTGTTGCTCGGACGTGCTAAGATCTCCAAAAGTAATGTCGACATCCCCAACATTGTTAAAAAGCTCATCGAAATACCTCTGCCACCTTCTCTTAATGTCCCCTCCGTCCACGAGAACTCTTCCTGCCTCATCCTTAATACAACGAACTTGATCCAGGTCTCTAGTCTTCCTCTCCCTAGCTCTCGCCAACCTGAAGACCTCCTTTTCTCCCTCCTTGGTTTCCAATTTTTGGTACAGGCTCTCATATGCTTTGTTTTTGGCTTCTGCAACTGATCTCTTTACCTCCTTCTTTTCCGTCTTGTAAACTTCTCACTTCATCACCCTTTCATCATTTGTAGTGCTATCCATTAGAGCTTTGTATGTGAAGGAATTTCTAACTACTAACATGATCATACATGCATAATAGAAATTCGATTAACCCATGTGATTACTGTAATTATATATCAAATCGAAATCCTACCTCACTCCTTTGGTCGCTGGTTGGATGAACAGTGGTTGGGTATGGATTAACACGTCAGATGTCGTGCCTCAACTCGTATCCACACACAGGCTCGAATCCACACGTCAGTATGCTAGTACAGCGATCCCGTTCACAACCTCCGTTCTCTCCTTACTCTAATGACACACAGTTAAGGTTTCGTGAAAACTGATTATCACTTGTAACCCTAACTGATTAGGAGTCACGATATATATAGAGAGGCAGGAAGGCTGATTAGGTTAAGTGTGTGATGGGCCTAATCCGAATTAGACCCTTCTTATAAAACGAGCCTGTTAAGTGTGCGACCCTGCTGGTTTACTTAATGTGGCAGTAAGTCCAAAACTCTTTTCGGGGCCACAAACCGTAATTGGTTTCTAGCAAAACATTACGATTACCCATATTATGTAAAGATCGGTTTCCATAGTCCAACCAATAATGCAATTAATAATTCTTTTTATGATTAGTTCATAGGGCGAATCCAACAATCTCCCACTTGCACTATAGCTAATCATACACCGATGATCCCTTTGTCATGTGATACCTAAATTGACCATAAGGAAGGAGTAGTGTCATCCCTATATAGTTCAATTATGTCTTTCTCAACTCCGCAGTTAAACTGTTTAAAAACAAACGATTGACCTTCAATCCATTTGAGCACGGCCATGCATTCACAGTTTAAACTCATCGAGGGGCCCATAGATATCTTACTCCCGTTATATTAGAGTGACAAATCCCATCTTGCTCACTCACAGTCCTCCGTATGACTTACAACACTTCATTCAATTATCTTTATAGCATCCGATTAAGGATTAACGTTTGACAATATGAAGATATGCTAAACATCATGTAGGAAACCATGGTGAGTTCAGGTTAAAGGATCAAATTAAATGTTGCATATGAAAAACATTGATGACACTTATAATAGTCCTTTCAATGTTTTTGAAATGGGTCGGTCCAATACAATGTTCTCTAACATTTATCCATGTGATCAGTTTCATATCTCATAATTATGACCTGTGAAACTTGGTCATCAATCAATCCACATGATAGTCTCAATAGTTATCAAATTCCCACAAATAAAGATAACTGACTACGGACAATTTTAGAATAATTATATTTATAACAATAGAGTCTCACAATCAAGTCACATACTTGATGATCTACATCATATAAATTATTCATTGGGATAGTAATAAATAAATCGAACATAAGTCACAAGATAAACATCCCACTAGGACAGAGACCAATCATTCATTCATGAATCTAAGTCTTTGTGTAATAGTATGACCCTCATGCTTATCTTGTGGTAGAGGCTTAGTCAGCGGATCAGCAATGTTCATCTCCGATGATACTCTGCACACCTTGACATCTCCCATTTGTACAAAGCTTCGTATCAAATGGTAACGTCTGAGTATATGCCTAGTTTTCTGATGATCCCTAGGCTCCTTCGCCAGTGCAATGGCCCCATTACTGTCACAATAAAGGTCCATTGGATTCGAACTATTAGGTATTACCCCAAGTTCAATGATGAATTTTCGAATCCACACTGCTTCTTTTGCTGCTTCAGAAGCAGCAATATACTCGGCTTCTGTTGTAGAATCAGCTTGTTTGGAACTCTTCCAACAAACTGCTCCTCCATTCAGAATGAATACAAATCCTGACTGCGATCGGGAATCATCCTTATCCGTTTGGAAGCTTGCATCAGTGTAACCACTTACAGTGAGTTCCTCTTGACCACCATAGACAAGAAATACATCCTTAGTCCTTCTTAAGTACTTGAGGATGCTCTTGACTGCGACCCAGTGACTTTCACCTGGATTAGATTGGTATCTACTCGTCATGCTTAAAGCACAAGTAACGTCAGGACGTGTACACATCATGGCATACATGATAGAACCCGTAGCGGAAGCGTAAGGAATTCTACTCATGCGATCTCGCTCATCTTGTGTCGAAGGACACTTAGTCTTGCTAAGAGTTATGCCATGTGACATGGGAAGATTACCTTTCTTGGAATCTTGCATGTTGAACCTTTTCAATACCTTATCTATATAGGTACTCTGGCTTAAGCCCAAGAGTCTTTTTGATCTATCTCTATAGATCCTAATCCCCAAGATATGTCAATACCTTTTCAATACCTTTTTGATCTATCTCTATGCCTCTCCCATGTCTTTCATTGAGAAACACTTTCCCAAAAAGGCCTTGACTGACTGAAGTGTAGGAATATCATTTCCAATCAGTAATATGTCATCCACATATAAGACCAAGAATACCACAGTGCTCCCACTAACCTTCTTGTAAACACAAGGCTCCTCTTCGCATCTAAGGAAATCAAACTCTTTGATTGCCTCATTGAAGCGAAGATTCCAACTCCTGGATGCCTGCTTCAATCCATAAATAGATCGCTGAAGCTTGCATACCTTTCCTCGGGTTGTGTCATGTACACATCCTCTTCTAGGTTTTCATTAAGGAAAGCTGTCTTCACATCCATTTGCCATATCTCATAGTCATAATATGCAGCAATGGCAAGGAGTATCCTAATGGATTTAAGCATTGCGACGGGCGAAAAGGTTTCATCATAATTTATCCCATGAATTTGATTATAACCTTTTGCCACCAATCGTGCCTTGAATATATAAACATTCCCATGCATGTCAATTTTCTTCTTCGAAAACCTATTTACACTCAATGGTTTTTATGCCATCAGGTGGGTCTAGCAAAGTCCATACTTTGTTTTCATACATGGAATCCATTTCAGATTTCATGGCTTGAAGCCATTTGTCGGTATTGGGCCCATCATTGCTTCCGTGTTGGTCGTAGGCTCATCATCCTCTTTTAATAATATATGACGATGTTCAGTCACCAAGAAACCATATCTAATGGGTTCTCGGCGTACTCTTTCAGACCTACAAGGGGATGGTGCCACAGTTGTAGCTACTACAACATCTTGTAAACTACTTTGAGTCTCCTCAGAAATTGGAGTACTCTCCTGTGGCTCTCGAACCTCTTCGAGTTGCACTTTACTCCCACTGGTTCCTTTAGAAAGAAACTCTCTTTCTAAGAAGACACCGTGTCGAGCCACAAACACTTTGTTGTCGGTGGGATGGTAAAAGTAATATCCTTTAGTTTCTTTAGGATATCCCACAAAGAAGCATTTATCAGATTTAGGTCCAAGCTTATCAGAAAGTAAACGTTTTACATAAGCTTCATAACCCCAAATCTTTAGAAAAGTCAAGCTGGGAACTTTTCCCGTCCATTTCTCATATGGTGTCTTTTCTACTGTTTTTGATGGACTCCTGTTAAGTGTGAACGCTGCCGTCTCAAGAGCATATCCCCAAAAAGATATTGGAAGACTAGTAAGGCTCCTCCTCATAGATCGAGCCATGTCTAACAAAGTTCGATTTCTCCTCTCCGATACACCATTCCATTATGGCGTACCTAGAGGGGTGAGTTGTGAAACAATTCCACAATCTTTCAAATGACTATCGAACTCTTGGCTTAGATACTCACCCCTTCGATCTGATCGAAGGGCTTTAATCTTTTTTCCAAGTTGATTTTGTACTTCATTCTGAAACTCCCTGAACTTTTCAAAGGTTTCAGATTTATGCCTCATCAAGTAGGCATAACCATACCTGCTGAAGTCATCAGTAAAGGTAATGAAGTAGTGGTAACCTCCTCTAGCAACTGTGCTTAATGGTGCGCATACATCGGTATGTATGAGGCCTGATAAATCACTTTAACCAGTGAAAGGTGCCTTAGTCATCTTTCCTAATAAACAAGACTCACATGTCTCAAATGAATCAAAGTCAAATGAGTTTAAAAGCCCATCATTATGGAGCTTTTGAACACGCTTCTCGTTTATATGTCCAAGACGACAATGCCAAAGGTAAGTTGGGTTAGAGTCATTTGATTTGAGCCTCTTAGTAGTTATGTTGTAAACTGGAATTTTAAGGTCTAGAACATAAATGCCATTTTTCATTGGACCGCTACCATAAAATATATCATCTTTATAAAAGGAACAACATTTGTTCTTAATCACAAAGACAAAATCTTCCAAGTCCAAGGATGAAACAGAAATAATATTCCTGCTAATGGCAATTACATAATAACAATTATTGAGTTCTAAAACCAATCCAGATGGCAAACTTAAATAAAATGTTCCTACAGATGACGCAGCAACTCTTGCTCCATTTCCAACGCGCAGGTCCACTTCACCTTTTGCCAAAGTCCTACTTCTCTTTAGTCCCTGCACATTTGCACAAATGTGAGCACCACATCCGGTATCTAATACCCAAGAAGTAGAATTTAAAGAAGTAAATACATTTACTTCTATAACATATCTGAAGTTGAAGGAACACTTCCCTTATTCTTCTTCAGATCCTCCAAATATTTCTTGCAATTCCTCTTCCAATGCCCAAGCTCATTGCAATAGAAGCACTTGGTTTCATCATTAGGACCAGACGAGGGTTTGAACTTAGGCTTTCCTTTGGGTTGATTCATAATCAGACCCTTCATGATAGCCTTTCCCTTGTCCTTAGTTTGACCATGTTTCTTAAACTGGGCCCCCTTTCTAACCATTAGAACATTGGGAGTTGGGTCCTTCTTGACGTTTTGCTCAGCAGTTTTAAGCATCCCATGCAGCTCAGCCAATGACTTGTTAAGATTATGCATATTATAGTTCATAACAAAAGTATCATAATCATTAGTCAATTACGCTAAGATGATATCAGTGGCCAACTCTTGACCCATTGGGGAGCCTAGTTTTTCCAAGTACTCAACATAACCAATCATCTTGATTACATGAAGACTAACTGAACTTCCTTTCCTCATCTTGCACTTAACCAAGTCACCCACAGTGTTAAACCTAACTCTCAGTTCGTGCTTGCTCCTGAAACATTCCTTTCAGGCTCTCAATCATCTCATAAGCCTCTATATTTTCATATCGCTTCTGAAGCTTAGAATTCATGGTGGCCAGCATGAGACAACTGACATCAATTGAATCATCTTTGAGCTTCTGATAAGCATTCCTCTCAGCATGAGGAGCATTGGTAGCAGGAGCCGTTTTCGTCTTGGGGTTTCTCAAGGACATATTCCTTTTTCTCTTGTTTGAGAACAATTCTCAAGTTTCGATACCAGTCCAAGAAATTGGTTCCATTCAATTTGTCCTTCTCAAGGACGGATCGCAGTGAAAATGAGTGTGATGGTGTAGGGTTTGACATTATCTATAACAAATGTACAATGATTTTAGTGATTTATTTTATAAATATTTCGTTAACAATTTAACAAAATAAATCCACTATATTAATGTGACAAATATCCCTATAAAATATAGTGGAGCCAAGATCCATATTTCCTAAGTATCAAGTAAGCTTTGGCTTATTACTTTACACTTAGTTATTTAGGTAAGTAACCCTTTACTAATTGTATCCTATACAACTCCTGAACTCCTGGTTATTGGGATGACATCATATGTCCCGGCTCCCAACTCTATGCCTTAAGGCCCAAAACTGTTTTGATAGCCTTAGTAAGTAAACCAATTTATACATATGGGTAACTATTAGTCATCCTAACAGACTTGAGTAGTTAATGATGCTCTACTTTGACAGACACATTTTAATGAACCAAGTCCTAATAGGTGTATTAGATTGGAAAGGCATCAAGTTAACTTAATATTACTAAGGGATATGATTGATTATATGGAGTTGAGTTTCATGCAAACATAACAATAAATGTAATCAACAGTAAATAAGCGGAAGCATAAATAACAACACATGTGATATAGTATGGCCCCCTAAGCTATGGTGATCTAATCTCCACACTTTGCTTCTTCCATATAGCAGCTGGATGGTCATCTTCATGATATCCTTTGACCTTCATGAGCTTGATCTTACAATCAACTATATCATAAAAGTTACACTACTACACTAGCAATAATCTAATTATTACATTCAAAGTAACGACACGCAGGTCGTATTTAATAATTACATTCAAATAAACGACACGCAGGCCGTATTTTAAACCAAAGTAAAATAATGGGCCATACTATTCACCATACCATACCATTCAACATCATGTGAACTAAGATATCATATATCAAACATCAAAGATTTGTAATGGCATAAAAATAAAACATCATTCGCACAAACAAGCGGATCCATGCAGGGGTCAAGGGACCGGCGCCCCCTTGCGGGGTCGAGAAGCAGCGCCCCTGGCGGCGGTCTCGCAGCGTCCCTCGCGGGGTTCGGGGCAGCGCCCTGAAACCTGAACAGAATTCTCAATTCCGTTTAGTGGGGAAACTGCCACGATTAATCTCATTAATCGTGAACTCTAGGCTAATCGTATTAACATATTTTATGGTTTTGCCCTAGTTTATCTATGTGAATTCGTCAAACAGTAGCATACAGAATTACAACTACTTGTATTCAGATAACATGCTATTTGTAACATACGAATCTTAACATATGAACTATTCATACAGACATGCTTTCATAGATAGATAGATACTAATGTGCTCAGATCAAGAATATTAGAAAATCAGAAAACGAATCACATATAAACATGTATTACATACATATCATGATTTTGAACTTACACATATATCTACCATATATCATATATTCGAAAACAGTAAAACACAAGCAGCTCTGATACCACTGAATGAATTTCTAACTACTAACATGATCATACATGCATAATAGAAATTCGATTAACCCAGAAAACCATGTGATTACTATGTGATTACTGTAATTAAATATCAAATCGAAATCCTACCTTCTCCTTTGTTCGCTGGTTGGATGAACAGTTGTTGGGTATGGATTAACACGTCAGATGTCGTGCCTCAACTGGTATCCACACACAGGCTCGAATCCACACGTCAGTATGCTAGTATAGCGATCCCGTTCACAACCTCCGTTCTCTCCTTACTCTAATGACACATAGTTAGGGTTTCGTGAAAACTGATTATCACGTGTAACCCTAACTGATCAGGAGTCACGATATATATAAAGAGGCAGGAGCGGTGATTAGGTTAAGTGTGTGATGGGCCTAATCCGAATTAGACCCTTCTTATAAAACGAGCCTGTTAAGTGTGCGACCCTGGTGGTTTACTTAATGTGGCAGTAAGTCCAAAACTCTTTTCGGGCCCACAAACCGTAATTGGTTTCTAGAAAAACATTACGATTACCCATATTAAGTAAAGATCGGTTTCCATAGTCCAACCAATAATGCAATTATTAATTCTTATTATGATTAGTTCATAGGGCAAATCCAACAGTATGCAACCTTCTTAACCTTCACTTTGTGCTGAATATCCTCACTCCACCACCATGATTCCTTCTTGCAACTTCCCATCCCTCTCGAGACTCCTAAGGTCTCCTTCGCGTAATGAGATCTGCCACTCCCTTCCACATTTGGCTCGCATCTCCTTCTTGTTTCCATATGCTATCCGACTCGACCTTGGTCCTAAATTTACTCCCCAAAGTTCCTCTAAGATTCCACCACTTAATTTTGTTACAGTTAGGTACACTTCTCTTCCTCTTCCACCCCTTCACCTTAAAAGTCTAAAACGAGCATTCTATGTTGGGTTGACAAACAAGCACCAGGTAAAACCTTACAATCCGTACAAACTTTTCATTCACCACGTCTAACTAGAATGTAATCAATTTGAGTCTTAGCGATACTGCTCCTGAGAGTAATTAGGTGCTCATCTTTTTTATTGTAGGAGTCGGTTACCACAAAAAAATCTAATATCGAAGTCCCACCATCATTCCTAACTCCATACCCAAAACCTCCATGTGCACCAATATACCCAACTGAAGTAGCCCCTATATGTCCATTAAAGTCTCCTCCTATAAGGAGTCTCTCATTAGGGGGAATCTGTTGAATAACCTCATCTAACTCCTCCCAAAAACGACACTTAAGCTGCATATCTAACCCTACTTGCGGTGCGTACGCACAAATGACATTAAAGGTCTCATCTTTCACCACAACCTTAATAGACATGATCCTATCATTGGTTCTCTTAACCTCCACATCATGCTGCTTAAGTACCCTGTCAACTAAGATACCAACACCGTTCCTTTGATTCGAACACCCTGAATACCAAAGTTTGAACCCATTGATCTCCTTTGCCTTTGTGCCTGACCACCTCGTCTCCTGAACACACACGATATTAACCTTATACTTCTCTAAAATCTCCACTAACTCTAGACTTCTTCCAGTGAGTGTCCCTATGTTCCATGTTGCAAACCGCAATCTATCTGCATCCACTGTCCCCCTCCGAGACCCATAGCTCACCAAAGGACTAGCCCTTGGTCTACCAATAGAACACGACGTCGCCACAACAACAACAATAAAAAGTCAAGTAGTTAACTCAAACAACTAAAAAGCCATGCAACTAAAAGCGATAGCACACCATAAACAAAGCCTAAGTCTGCAAATAACTCAAAAGGGGTATAATAACAAATAGACAAAAGAGATAATAAAGACACTACAAAAGATCAAGACACGTAATACTAACACATACACAAGGCCCACAAAGTCCACAACAATAAATTATTAAAAGGGAGGAGTGAGAAGCTCCATCAATGGCTTCCTCAAAACCCTACCTTGCCATTTTCTCTCTCCTCGACCTTTGCACATCAATGAAAGCCTAAAAATAAGTTTGATTACTTGTTTTACTAAAGATAGCACATCAACGGAACCCTAAAAATCAGAGTGTCCCAGTGCCTCACCGATAAGAAGTCACCATTAAAGAGAGAGAGAGGGAGAGGAATTCAAACTTGAAAATAAAAGTAATTTCAATTATTTTGGATGGATCAGAATCATTACAAATCAGTCAAATAAATGTAGCAAAAAAATAGAATTGGAGTCGATATATATGTAAGATAGATGAATATATATATGCAAAAAAAATCAATTATTTTGGGAAGATTAGGAACTCTAACTTTATCACCCTCGTCCCTAAGAAGCATCGATCGATTAAGGTGAGGGATTTTAGGCCTATTAGCTTAGTCACCAGCGTCTAGAAGATTTTAACTAAGAGGCCGTCTATTAGACTCGGGGCGGTTTTTGTCTGGGACTATCTCGGTTTCTCAGAGCGCTTTTGTGGAGGGTTGCCAGATCATCGATGCGGCCTTGGTTGCTAATGAGGTGGTTGATGATGCTCGCTGGTTGGATTGTTTTTAAGTTGGACTTTGAGAAGGCTTATGATCGAGTTAGTTGGGGTTTTTTGGATCGCGTCCTAAATAGGAAGGGCTTCGGGGGGCGTTGGCGCAACTGGATTAGGGGTTGTTTGTCCAACGCTAGTTTTTCTGTCCTTGTTAATGTGGCGGCGCATGACTGGTTTACTTCGTCACGTGGTTTGCGCCAGGTGGATCCCCTTTCCCCTTTCCTATTCACCCTGGTTGTTGATGTTCTTGGCCGAATGTTGGATAGGGGTATGGAACAGGGGCTTGTAGAGGGATTTCGGGTGGGTCGGGAAAGGGTTTGTGTTTCCCACCTGCAGTTTGCCGATGATACGATTCTCTTCCTTTTGGCAGAAGCCGAAGGTTTTAAGAGAGTGCTTACGCTCTTAGAGGTTTTTGAGGTTGTGAGGTTGTGTCTGGGATGAGAATTAATCTGTCTAAGTATAGTTTGGCAGGGGTTAACGTGGGGGAGGATGTTCTGAACTCCTTGGCTGGTCTTGTGGGTTGTCAGGTTCAGCAGTGGCCACTTACTTATTTGGGGGTAATCCCAAATCAGTTTCCTTTTGGGAGCCGGTGGTGTCTAGAGTGGCCAACCGTCTAGATGGTTGGAAAGGGGTGTGTTTCTCTTTGTGGGGGAGGATTACTATTTTACAGTCCTGCCTAGCTAGCATCCCTCTTTACTACCTCTCCCTTTTTAAGATCCCTGTTATTGTAGCTAATAGGCTTGAGAGGATGATGAGGGACTTCCTTTTGCCGGGGGTTGGTGAGGGTAAGAGGGATCATTTTGTTACTTGGGACCATGTTTGCCAGCCGAAAACAGAGGGGGGCTTGGTTTTTAGTAGGTTGGTGTCTAAAAACATTTCGCTAGTGGGTAAGTGGTTATGGCGTTTTCCCTTAGAATCTAACTCCCTACGGCACCGAGTTATCAGAAGCAAGTACATTCTTCAACATAATGGGTGGGACGCGCAAGCCAGCTCCACTGTCTCTCATGCTTGCCCTTGGAAGTTCGTTTCCCAGGTATCGTCTTTATTCTTTCCCCTGGTATAATGTGGGTAATAGTCAACGGGTTCGGTTCTGGGAAGATGTGTGGAAAGATGAAACTCCTTTCTTTTCTACATACCCACGAGTTTTTCGTTTGTCCACCCTTCATGGGGCGCCAGACCGCCAGTGGCTGGTTTTTACTCTCAGGGACTTACACGTTTGACGACCATGCAGTGATATAGAGATGGAGGAACTCGTTTCCCTCCTGGGTGTCCTCCACACTACTCTTCTCGTCCCTAAGGACGATTCTCGGACTTGGACTGGGGACTCCTCTAGGGTTTTCTCTTGCAAGTCTTTCCTCCATCGTCTTAGCCTTCCATCACAGTTTCCACATTTTCCCCTTTCCTCTTGTATTTGGAAGTCCAAGGTTCCTCTGAAGGTTCGTGCTTTTGTGTAGACTTTGATGCTTGGTAAGGTGAACACTAGTGATATGGTGCAACGGCGCAGGCCACATATGTGTCTTCTTCCCAGCATGTGTGTGATATGTCGACAGGACGGGGAGAGTTGTTTGCATTTGTTTGTGATGTGTAGTTTTGCGAGGGCCTTGTGGGATAGGCTGTTGTGTGCGGAGCCTTTTGTGTGCCCTGCTACTGTGGGGTAATTCCTACAGCTGCGTTTTTCTGCTATGCGGAGGGGGAAGGAGGGAAGGATTTTGTGGCGGTGTGCCTGTCTAGCTATTCTTTGGTGCACTTGGTTAGAGAGGAACTTGAGGGTTTTCTCTGATGTGGGAAAGAGTATCGATTTGGTTTGGGAACATATTGTTTATTTGGCCTCCCTTTGGGCGAAGGCGGCTGGTGCTTTCAAGGGGGTGCCACTCATGGTCATTCAACGCTATTGGCGTGATTTTTAGATACTTTTTTTTTGTTCTTTGAGGATACCTTATCCTCCCCATTGTATTCTTTCACTATTTGATTAATAAAATTCTCTCTTATCTAAAAAAAGATAGATGAAGATACATATCATAGATTGATCTAAAAAAAATAAAGCTTGTATCTTTATATAGTACAACTTTCTATACTACAAAAAAACGATAATCAATAATATGGTAGAAAGATTCCATTCTAATTACTATCAAATTTTATTAAAATATGCTTATTCTAGCGCTAGGGAGGGAGCGAGGAACTATAGAAATGGAGAAGAGTCTGCCATTAATGGGCGGAGCACTGGTTCGTCGGGAAGAGGAGAGACAGATGTGCAGATGGTGAGAGTGAAATGGTAATTAGGAGGTTGTGGTAAAACAAGAGAGTAAGTGGGTAGTAATTAGAAGGGGGTAGGCATTACCAGAGTTAATGATTCATGTGAATAAAACGTGAGGGAATTTCGGTCAACTTTCACTAAAGTTTGGCCGGAATAGGTGATAAGTGGGTTACAACAGGATTTTTGTTTTTTTAGGGGCTTCCGAACAAATTTGGATTTATGAGGGGGTTCCTACGATTCATGGTTAACTTGAAGGAGGTTTAGCCAAATTTACCTATTTAAAATTTACTCTTCTTTATGTACCATGTTTTTTTTTTTTGGGTATAGCAATGTGTTTTTATGCTCTTCCAGTTTTATGGTCCTGGAATGTGTTTAGCACCCTCTGTTACATGGACTCGGCATTTTTGCCCTCATACCCGTGTTGACACTACACGACACGAGTACTTGTATCGGATCTGTGTCCGACCCTCCATTGTTGCAGGCGGACACGGAAGGTTACATGACCTCCGGCAAGAGTGGGCAGAGGAGAGAGGAATATGAAAGCTGACAGAGGAGACAGAAAGAGAAAGATGAAAGAGGAGAGAGAAGTTCATAGGTCGTGACTTGTGAGTCTTCAAAGTCTGGAGAATCTGAATCGCCATTACTGGTTTGATCCAAAAGCTTTGGAGCATCTTTGCTCTGTTTCTCTCAAATCTGCGGCGCTAAGAGAATAAAGTAGGGTTCTTGTGAGTCTGGACCCTATAGTCACATGGGCTATGGGCTTCATAGTCTACAAAGTAGGGGTACTGGTAGGCAAATTATTGCCTTGACGGTGGCATTAGCATGGGCATCTAACTCGTTTTACCTGTCGGGTTTGATATAAGAACTAATCATTGTTGAGCCGTTGGCTCATCTTTTCGTTTTAATTTATCCTGCTATCTAAATCTGGATTAGTTTTTGTTATTATTATGTTTGTTAGACTTCGTACTCTAATGTGTTTTGGTTGTGCTTAGGTGACTGGTTGGGTGGTAGAATACCAAGAAAACCTGATCGGCCTTGGAGTGGATGAGTCTTTAGCTCAGGTTTGCTCTGAGAGTGGTGCTATGGATCCCTTAATGAATGCATATGTTGAAAGAATGCAAGCTACAACAAGAGTAAGCCAACAATCTAATATCTGTTGGTGCTTTAATGTAACAGTTTACAATGAGGCATATGTTGTCTCTTCTATTCAGCTAGTTATGCCCTTTCTTGTTTCTAGAAATGGTACTTGAACATTTTGGAGAATGACAAGACACAACCACCAAAAAAAACAGAAGAGGGGAAGCTATACACTCCAGCGGCTGTAGACTTGTTCAGAATTCTTGGAGAACAAGTGCAAATTGTACGCGAAAATAGTACTGATGTAATGCTGTACAGGATTGCATTGGCCATTATCCAGGTAAGTTATTCAGAAATAAGGCTGAACTGAAACAGGAAGCATGTAAACTTTGAACTTCTGAAAAGTTAAAATATCATATTTTCTAAAGAATTAATGGATTTTGCATCTAGATTCTCGACCTTGTATTTAAAACATGGATTTCTGTTTAAGCTTGATTGTGCAATTTTCATTTTCAGTCTCCCCATCTCTGATAATTAATTTGTCCAAGCAGAGGGGAACCTAGTTGTATGTTCTATATGGTTTCGTTTTTTGGATGTAAAAAGTAGATGCTTCCGTTAGCGATTAGTCTCCAGTATATAAACAGTTTTGCTATAGTTCTGTGTCGAGATCTTTCCTAGCGAATACTCCGGGCATCACTTTCCTAGCGCTAACTTTGGGGGGGGGGGTCTTAACTGGAACCTCTACCGCAAAATTATGTGAGCAGGTAATCATTTTTACAATTATCGGCTTGTTATAGCATGTATCATCTGTCTTTATTCCATATTTCTTAATAAAATTCTTTATTCTAATCTTAAAAATAAACTGGCTGCTGCTTGTTTTTATAGTTGATTTCAAGGTCACAAATGAAAATTTCTCATTAGTAGTGCATATTTTTTGTTATGAAACTCGTTTGCTCCATAACTTCTTGGTATATTGCCATGTCTTCATGCTTCCTCAGGTAATGAACGATTTCCAAGCAGCTGAAAGGAAGAGGCTAGAAGAACCTGCTTCAGAAATTGGCCTGGAACCTTTATGTGCTGTGGTTTGTTAATCCTAGTATTCTGTGGCTTGTTGTCTCCTACTGTTGTTCAATATCCATATTTTCCACTAACATTGTGCTTCACAGATCAATAACAATCTGCGCTGTTATGACCTTGCGATGGAGCTGAGCAACAGCACACTGGAAGCTCTGCCGCAAAATTATGCTGAGCAGGTAATCATTTTTACAATTATCTGCTGTTATAGCATGTATCATCTGTCTTTATTCCATATTTTTCAATAAAATTCTTTATTATAATCTAAAAAATAAATGGAGAGGGAAATGTTCTCATTGCTAATGTGAGTCGAATAGGCATTTTCCTCTCCTAACTTTGATCATCCCTCTCCGAGCCAGATTCCTGATACTGAAAGTGAAAGGAGCTTGGGATCGTCAGCACTAAGAATTATGCTTTTACTTCGTCGTAGATTATTGAGATACTTATGCTAATCTGTTTTACTTTTTCTTTTTTCTGTACGCAATTTTTTTTTTTCATTATAATTTTTACCCTTTTATTTTGCTTCCTAAGCACAGTACCCATAAACATCTTTGTTATTGATACTAAATCACTGTGTTGGAAAAAGTTAAGTATGATACGCCTTGTGTCAACACACTTCATTAGCTGATTTAAGGTTAGAGCAAAGCATGTTGACCTATACGTGTAACATACAGGCAGATGTCATATAAAATTAATATTTCTTTGCTCTCAATGAACAGGTTAACTTTGAAGACACTTGCAAAGGGTTCTTGGAGGTCGCAAAGGTGTGATAGCTCATTTTGTGGTTCCTCTTCCTCCTCCTGTCCCGTTGATAACATGGCTGTATAGCATATGATAAATCATATTCGACCTGATTTCATCATGTGAATTAATTGTCTAAGTGTTATCATTTATTTATCTGTTTGACTTGATATTTTAAGGGGAGTATGTCTTCATACACTTGGTGTACACAATACGCCAAGTAGTGTTAGGGTTGTGCCAATTGGGTAAAGAACCTCGAATACCTCTCCAACCAAAGGCACCGGAGAATAGCCATACAAGAACAATGGCACAACATGTGTGTGATGTGTCGCCGAGGGAGTGAGAGTTGTTTGCATTTCTTTGTGATGTGCGACTTTGTCAGAGACTGTTTAGGGACGAGTACATTGCTTGCCCTGCAACAGTGGGTCAGTTTCTGCAAATGCGCTTTGGAAGTAGGGGGCGAGGGAAGGAGGGTAAGGTGTTGTGGTGCTGGTGCGTCTGGTTAGAAAGGAATTTGCGGATTTTTGAGGGAGTTACCAGGCCAATTGATTTTGTTTGGGATCGTGTAGTCTACTTGGCTTCTCTTTAGGCCAAGGCGGTTGGGGTTTATAAGGGAGTTCCCCTCACGGTTGTGCAACGTGTGTGGGCTGACTTGTGGACAGTTTTTATTTTCCTTATGGAGGACTCCTTGTCGTGTAGCTTTGTATGTTCCAACTTAATCTTTAATAATAGTTTATTATCTCAAAAAAGAACAACGCCACAACAACTTACTCACCTTCCGTCTCCCCACTTACAAACCCCATCTGCAAACGCACTCCTCTAACGAGGGTCCTTTGCATGTATTAAGGGCCAGATCCTCGGTAAGTTCCAGTGATCCCGTGTGATCTCCTCTCTCCGGCTCTCTTTTGGTCGCCCTCTCCCCCTCAATGTCCTGAATGCAATCTTCTCACACCTTCCTACTGGGGTGTCTGTATGTCTCCTCTTACTCTCTTAGGATGTGCAAACCACCGGAGCCTCGTTTCATGCATCTTGCTCTTTCTTAATGTCCGCACCCCCTCCTTGTCTCTTACCACTTCATTCCTCACTTTATCTCTTCTGGTGAGGTCGCACATCCAACGAAGTATCCTCATCTCGACCACTCTCATCTTTGCAACATGGATTCCTCTAATAAGCCAACACTTTTCCCCATACAGCATAGCTAGCGTTATAGTGGTAGGATTTACCTTTTAATTTGAGGGGTATAGTTTTCGCGCAAAACCCCTAAGGTACTCCTCCACTTTCACCACCTTGCTTTGGTACGGTGGATTGCGTCGTCGTCAATCTCGCCGTTGCTTTGGAAAAAAGATCCCAAATACTTGAAATAATCTTATTTCGGCATAACCTCTGTACCAATCTTGATCTCCGACTTTGAGCCAACCACTCTCCCGGAGAATTTGCAGTCCAGGTGCTCAGTTTTCGTCCTGCTCAATTTAAAACCCTTCGACTAGTGTATCCCTCCAACGTTCTAGCTTGTTGTTAACACCTTTGTTGTTTCGTCCACCGAAACTACATCATCAGCAAACATCACCACCATGGCATTATATATAGATGAGGAGTGTATCTATTGAGAGAGTGTATATAAAATGATATATGATAGTATCTCATATAATCCGTTGGATTGTAATTGGACCTTCGCCGCGGGTCAACATCTCCGAAAGAAAACCTCTCGACTTCCCCATTTGATTCCATGCATGGACTCTTCCAAGGTACGGATTAGATGATAAGCGTACATGACAAAACCTTCTGAAGGCAACCACACCAAATCTTGTACTATACCGTTCCTCCTATCTCATTGCTTCTACTTCTTCATTTCCCCGGGGAAGCCATGAATATCTGCACAATGAACAGGAACAACCTTGGCCCATCGTGGGATGCTGAGATCAAGCTGTGACGGTCTGAGATTCTGACAGGAGACCTGTGACGTGTTGACCCGCTACATCCCTTCCATAAAAGTATCTATGAAAATTGTGTTTTCGGCTAGGAAGCTTAGATACCGACACTGATACGGACACAGACACCCATACGGACACGGGGATACAACATTTTGTGGTGTATTTGGCCGGAGCGGAACTCGAGGATTTTTTCTGCGCCTGGAAAAACAGTTGATAATGTTTGGGGTCATGCTGTTTATTTGGCATCTCTTTGGGCCAAGGCAGCTTGGGCCTTCAAGGGTTTTCCTCTTACACTTGTCCAGCTACAGTGGCGGGACTTGTAGATATGTTTTTGTTTTCCTTTTGAGGACTTCTTGTCCTACACCTCTTTGTATTCTTTCATTGATTCATTAATAATAAAAACTTCTTATCTAAAAAAATTATTGTATATTATTTATTATTTTTCACCCTCTAAATTAGGAATTAATATAAATGTATAGTACATTAAAACTTTAAAAATATGCAAAGTTTCATTTAAATGATTTAAATACTTCAAAAACTTATTTTATAATCATCAAATAGTAAACCAAATTAAAAGAGACTTGAAAAATCAAGATAAATACAAACGGCCCTTTAAGAGGAGTGTCGGTGGGTGTCCGAAAGTTATCGGTATCGGATACGTGTCCGACACGCAAACGACTCTTTGGGAGGAGTGTCGGTGCTTCCTAGGTTTTCGGTGACAATGAATTAACTTCTTTTTAGGTTAGATCCAGTAAATTTATGATTCATGGAGAATCTACCTCTGCTAGAATCAAAAGAGAGACAACTCAGATTACGATTACAGTTAGGTAGTTGGAAAGCTTTGTAAATTTAAAAAATAAATCAATTACATATACAACCAAATGAAGAACCACCATTTTCTAAATGCGAGTTGCAGGCCGTGTATGTACAGTTCTTTGAGCGATTATCAAGCTTTGTTTTCATTCGTTCAATACAGGAGAAGGGATGAAAGAGGATAGAGAGTGGAATAGAAAAAAGAATTTAATGTAGCAGGGTGCGTGTGTTTTAGTTTGACTTCATTCAATCTCATCCGTTTAAACATGATCTAGTGGCTGTAGTCAGATCCTTTCATCTCTCATTTTAAATACCCCCTCTCAATATAACTAGTTTCTATCCAGCTAATGGCTTTTGATATTTGGATGTATTGAGACAGATTTTTGGCCTGCGCCTGCTGTCCCCTGTAGTTCTTATACCTCTCTGTGCTATACTTTAATGCTGTTCCTGTATATTGGATATGTTAGTACGCTATATAAGTAGGGGTGGTCACTAATCTGAAATTGCAGTGCTCTCTTAGTGTGTCCACATACTGTTATCAATTATATTCCAGCAAAGAAGTCTCCTATTTGATGCTTCTCTGAATGAAATGATGGTTTCCATGTTATGCAATATCTGATTCTAAATGTTGAAATATTTGACTGAAACATAGCTGTTTTTGTGTTAATATCAGAGAAATTAGAAGACTAAACAAACAAAAAAAAGTTTCTGGATTCAACTTTGATTAAAATGGAATTTTCTGTCTTTTGTTGATACACTTTAGGCACGAATGCTTTCGAATCAGGGTTTATGCAGTTAGTTTATAAGGAAGATCTATAGGATCATGTTCGTGCTTGGAGCTCTATGACGTCTTTAGATCCTAAGGTTTGTGAAAAGATGATGTACTATGGATAATAGATGCAACTTTAGAGTTAATGATGGTTGGGGGTAAGACATGATACTATCTCCACTTGAACAAGACCCTCTTTTTTAAAACCTGCTTCATGAGTTCGTGCATACAACTAGCAACGGGTTTAGGGAGACCTGCTTCAATTCATACCATCCGGATTACAAACACTGATGTACACTTTGCTGGTCACTTTTTGTCATTTTGGGCATGGTTGGAGGAACTTTTCATTTTGCTGAGTTATTTAAATGCCGAAACATCTTGAGGGTAAAACCACACTGTGAAATCATGCCTTTATATATCTGTAAATTTTGTAGATACTAAACTATGCTCATGGCTGATAGGAAGCTGTACATCAGACCGTTACTGTCATCTTTGAAGATCCTGGAGTGCAAGAATTGCTGGTTAAGCTTTATCACAAAGGTGATCTGAAACTTTTTGTAATGATAAGCTTATTTCAAGTGTTAAATGGGCCTTCATCTGTAATCATATGCTTTCTTTAAGTCTTCCATTGCCCTTCATCTACAGAATACTGGATGGTCATTTCTATGTGAGAAAGCCCCTGCTGGACAGTGGGATACTCAAACTTGAAGTTGGAAGTTGTTGATTAACATTTGTTAATAACATATTTGATTTTGATCTGGTTTTATCAACTCTCTGCATAATTCATTGGGCTTTGGATGTTCTATGAAGTTAGCAAACAATAGCACTGTCTCATTTGAGCAAGTTGTGTTGAGTTTGCTGCTTATTAGATTGCAGTTGGTATAGCCATCTGCTATATGTAATATGTAGAATTGCTCCTCTGATTATGTGGCTCTGGGTAAATGACATATACTTCCTTGAACTATAAGGCATATGCAGTAGATTATTTCACTCCTTCCTTTATGTTGTTTGATACTTCACCTCTCTTATATAAGCATATCCCAGGAAGTGACTTATTTGACGTGCTGATCACTTTGTGAATTTACCCTTGATCTTGGTATCCTTGATAGAAAGAGAAAAATCTTATCTGATCTCAAATAGCAATCTTCTTTATTATTGTTCTTTCTTTCTTCTTTTTTCTTTTTCTTTTTTCTTTTTCGTTGCAAACGCAATCTCCGAAAGCATTCTGATACTTTTTATTGGTATTGGATCTAATAATCTGTCTCATGCGGTGGGATGTTCTCTGGATTACCATTTTCTTAAATTTGAGCACTTGTAGGCTGTGGACCGCTAGTAGAAATGTACAATTGTGACATAAGGACATCATGATTGCCTCATAGAAGTCATTCAGATGTTCATTCTGGTTATCTAGCAGTTAAGAAATAACCGGGGGGGAAAAAGGTGCAGAAGCATAGTAGCATAGTAGCATAGTACAGTATACTTGAACTATTGACAGTGGCTTTAATCAATGCTCTGTAGTCTGTGCTGTAGCTTGTCAATATGATCTGACGTTTCTGGTAATTACCATTTTTTCTGTAAATCTTGTTTCATGTCCAGTACATGGTCAACATTCCCTGCCATTGGGAGGATCCTCATGGGTGATCTTGTTATTGTTGTTCCTAAGCATCAGTAACACTCTCTTTGAGCAACTTTCAGGTGGTGATACGTTTTGCTGCAAATTTTCACTGCTTTACAGTTATATAAGTTAACTGCAAGAGGCTATCTGCATTAAGATATCCTGTTTTGTTCTTGTTTGTAAATGTTAATGTGTTTTAGTTCCATGTAGATCAGATTAGAAGCATATTCATACTTCCTGACTTCCATCCTTTGTTTATCTCAGAATGGAGCGAAGGCCAGGTGACAGAGTACCTAGTTGCAACATTCGGAGATTACTTTACCGACATAAAGATGTCAGTACTACTTTCCTCTTATTATTTAAAGAAAATGTACTGTACAGAAACTTCCACTTCTGATTCAGTTGTATCATGAACAAACTATGGCATGCACCAGCTTGAGTCCAGAAATGTATTTGTTGGTTGACCTTTCACCTGCTCATTCTAAGTTAGTGCATCATGGCGTCCACATTCATGCTTCATTGGGAATTTCCTTGTGCCAGCAGCATTGCTTGCAGGGTGAACAAATGAATTTAAAGGAAGATAAACAGAAATAAATAGCTGCAGATTGTAGCGCAGTATTTTATTCCCATACTGAATCGTTCATGTCAACTTTCTGATCTATTACAAGATTGCCTTCTAGGAAGAACACAAGCACTGATGATTTGATTTCTTCAAGGCCTAACTCCATGTATGACACATACAGTTGTAGGTACCTGTGAAACTCATTTTACATAACTCGCAACAAATGAAATGTGTCTATTTCAACATATATTATTCTACAGTACTCCTTTTCCTGTGCTCAGGGGGAGCAGGAATGCACCTTTTTTAGCCAAAACAGCGTAACCTCTTGCTATGTCCTGTGGTTTTTCTGAACATTGACATCATTCATTTCATCTTCTTTGACTGGAGACATTGGGGACATGCACAAATCAGCAGGGCATTTGAATCCCCCTCCCCCAACACACACAAGAAAGACAGATAGAAAAAAGGACTTCACTCTGTTTGAACAATCATCCTCTAAACGACACCAAAGACGCTTACACCTTAACCATATCTACTTTTTTTCTCTCTTTTCAATAAGCCTTTACCATGACCAGCTACATAATATAAGCACTTCCAATGAATTTGCGCTATTGAACTTGAGAAATACGAGAATTACCTGTTTTACCACGAGTTTGACTTTGACAAAACATAATGCCTCATCCATCTGTGGTGGAAATGGAGACATATTTACTTTGTCCTCACTTGCCATGGCAACATCTGATTCAGTAAAAGCCCCTCCAAACATCCCTGGAGCAACTTCAAACTCGGATAAGGTAGTTAGCTTGGGTTCTAATGGCTGCCTCCTGGGAAGGTGTTCTTGGAACACACACAGGGGGCTTGTAGAATGCCTGTGCATGAGGAACATATAGTGGGATCAGTATGCTTGGCCAAAGAGGATTGAAGCAACGAAGGGAAGTTATGGGGCAAACTTTAAGAATGAATAGAAATTTATCTGGATTTCCTAGACGTAAGCTGTATGGGATTTTGGGCAAAATTAGGTCCTTGACATCAAGTTTGCTGAATAGCTTTATTAGACTGGTATAAGTGTTCCCAGTGACAATAATTACCAGTAAACCGGTGCCTTTTTTATTGCAAGTTATATCTGGGCCACATATACGCGTTCGTAAGTTAGATAATTTGTACTTTCTTTTAATGTCTGTAGCTGTAGATTTGGTTCCATATTCTATGAACGCAGAGCTATTACTGCATTTTGGTGATTATTTAACTATTGTCTTTGATAAATGAAGGTGCTGAATGTAGTATTTATATCTTCTGCCTAACCTTGAAGTGTATTTACTCCATAAAACATGGCTTTGCCAGGTATATTGAAGAAAGATCATTTAGGAGATTTGTTGAGGCCTGCCTGGAGGAAACAGTGGTAGTTTACGTTGATCATCTCTTCACACAGGTTGTTCTAGTATTTTGCGGTCATGATATGTAACAAAGCAGATGGAGTTATGTTTTCTTGTCCTCTTTCTGTTTTTCTTCCTTATCTTGGCATTCTTGCTATTGCCACATCTTAACAGAAAAACTATATAAAGGAAGAAACCATTGAGAGGATGAGATTGGATGAGGAAGTGTTGATGGATTTCTTCCGGGAGTACATAAGCGTATCTGTAAGTTTCCTCTTGCTTCAAGATGTGATGCAAACATCATTGTGTTTCTGGTGCTCTCTTTATACCAAATGGGAGTTATTTCTGTACTTGTCACTAAGCTAATCTCTGCCACAGAAAGTTGAAAACAAAGTTCGTATACTGAGCGATTTAAGGGAGCTTGCGTCAGCTGAGAGCCTGGACACTTTCACACTTGTCTACACAAACATTCTAGAACATCAACCTGACTGTCCTGTAAGACTTTCACATCTGCCTCTGTTCTACTCATCCCTCCATGTTTGTGAGAGGACACGAACTGCCAACATATTTGTCGTGCTATCACTGTTTTCCATGCTATTTCAGAAAATAGAAAAGTTGCCTTTTTGTTCATAACATCATGGCTATGCTTTTAATTATGCTTCAAGAAAATCTGTTTAGTGGTCAATTGTTCAACAGAGGCTCTGCCTTAAAAATCCAATTTTATGTGAAACTGTATTGTTCCTTGTGCAGCCTGAAGTGGTTGAGAAACTTGTAGGTTTACGAGAAGGGATACCACGAAAGGATGCTAAAGAAGTAAGTTAGCCTTGTAAATCCATTTTGCTTTAGTCCATTATATTCTGAAGCCAAAAAGTAGTGAAGTTGCGGATGGTTGTCGCACTTTGGATCTCCGGTCAATGGAAACAGCCTCTTTGTGAGACTCGTACAGGGGTAAGGCTGCGTACAACCGATCCCCTCACCCTGCCTAGGCGGGAGCCTCTTTAGAGGCACTGGGATAATGTTATGTTAAAAGTGTAGCAAAGTCCAAGGTCTGACAAGTGAAAAGTAGGTTTGATTTTTGAAGTTCTCTGTTGCATTTTTGGGTGTTTCAAAGTTCCGATGTACAACCAGGTCTTATGCTCCCAGAGCCAGAGCTAGGAATTTTGACTTGAAAGGTTTGAATTTGATAGCTTTATGTAGCAGAGAATATCTCTGTCACTTCTTCTAGAATTTATATATACTTTCTGAAACATTTTAGTATGTCCAGTTCTTATTTCGTAGCGCGAGATTAAGAGAAAGGTATAAAGATGTGTAATTTAATGGTTATACTCCATAAGGAAGAAGAAATAAGAAAGAAATTATGTCAAACTGATCAACGGAAAGGATAAAAACCAATAAAGAAATTCTAGATGAAACAGAACATCCAAATGAGATGACCCATTCTCAAATTCTGTGGAAATGGAAACCAGTATCTATGATGGTCTCTCCGATGTCCCTGTTCATCACTACTGATTTGTGTTGCTTTGCCTTTCGTTTAAATTTACATATGCTGAGAACATTTATATAGGATTTCACTTTGTTCTACCATTTCTGGTATATTTCTTTAGTGTTTTCCTTCTTTGTTCTTTCCACAGTACATTTGTTGCCTTTTTAGAACTGCTCTGAGTTTATTGTCTGGATATAATTTATTATTTCATTCTCAATTAAACAGGTTGTGCAAGAGTGCAAAGAAATTTATGACAACTCATTTGTTGGTGGAAACCCTCCAAAAGCTGGTTTCATTTTCCCTAGAGTCAAGTTTCTCCAATCATCAAAGGGCTCTATATGGCGCAAGCTAACTTAATTGTCTTGCTTTAGATTCCATAGAAATCCACCCTAGCTAAGTAGCTATGATCTGAAGTGTCACTTTCCATGCCTATTCTTTGTTTTTTTTGTGCATTTCCTGTCAACGTTGAGTTATATTTCCTTGTTTATATACTTATGTCGAATCCGGAAGCTTCTTTTTAATGTGCACAATGCGATTTTTAATGTTACTGTATTTTTTCCTTTATCCTTCCGTATGAAGTTTCTAACTTTCTATGCATCGATACATAGATCAACTTTTTTGCAATTGATTACTACTATTCAGGTAAGGTACATAGAGGGAAAAACTCATATGAGGTGGCCTTATACATTAGGTGTGATACCTTTGAGCAAGAAAGTGATACTTATAGATCAAAAACTAATACTTTCGACCGCCTTGTGTATGAAGTTGCCCCATAAAAAATAGTTAGGCAACCAAAATGTTGTTCGAGGCTAGAGGACTTGCTATCCGGGTAATAATTAGTGTTGTGTATGGAAGCATTACCAATTTTTCTTTGGCGCAACTAGGACATATACATGGAATACGGATGAAATTTGAATGCATTAGACGTATCACACGTTTTTTTTCTTTCCTTTTTTTTTTTTTTTTAGGGAAAACTGTGAGTATAATTCATTCCATCCTCCAAAGATATACCAATGCGAACACCTCATAGAGGCATCCCTCAAAATCAAAAACATATCTACTTGAAAATAGAGATGTACTCCCTTCAAACCACAAATAATCAAACAAAGAAGCGGGGCTAGGCAACAATTAGTTAAGCAAGTTTATACTATTTTTTTTCTTCTTTGATAATTAGCTTGTACAACATTCTTACAGATCAGTCTTCATATCTTGATGGACTCTTACACCAATAGTAAACTTGACTGTAGGAGAATTTGCGTGTGAGTCATGGACAAAAACAAATAGGAGAATTTATAGTTAAAAAAAAAAAAAAGTCAAAAAACAGAGTCACTCTTTTATTTTATGTTTTTATCGTCACTCTCTTTCCCTTTTTTATTTTTTTGTTATTCGGCTAAAAAAACACAAAGTGTGAGACAAACAATAATGGCCGGCTTTTAATTTATTCTATTTTCTTTCTTTTGAGTAAAAAAAAAAGGTAAGCCCAATAACAAAATAAAAAAATGCAATTTCGTCAGTGCTTTTAGTTTTATTTCTTTTATTTATTACTTTTTCACTTGAAAGTGGGAAAATATATTGGGCTTTAGGTTTTTTATTTTCTCTTTCATTCTTTGTATTGCATGGTTTTTTTTTTTTTTTTTTTTGTGCAAATGTATTGCATTGTACATATTAGGATTCATGACCAGGTGTCTTCCATACGTAGTTGTCATTTTGCATATGCACTTCCATAAAAGTTAAGGTCTTGAATTTATCGGTCTCCATCTAATCACTACGTCTCTACACTACATGTCTAGAAGAGTCTTTCATAACTCATTTTAGGAAGCATCCATTCATGTCATACAAAGTGAATCCTTCATGCATCACGCACATTGTCGTGTTCGCGTCATAGCAACGTCAAAATCATGAATTCTATCCATTTAGGCGTCCATAGGTTTATTCACCCTATGAGTTGTCGAGGGTCTTCATTTAGGCGTCCATAGGTTGATTCACCCTATGAGTTGTCGAGGGTCTTCTAAAATCATGAGTTATTGCTTTTCGATTTTCTTTGTTTGGCGTCCTTCTAAGTTGAGACTTGTGTTCAAGATTGGGGGCTCGAGGAAGAATTACGGTGACAAATGTTGGGCAATTATGATGTGGACATTCCAAGAGAAGATGATCTTCTCAAGGAGTCCGCTTAAGTTGCAAACATCGCAAGTATCCTACTGCGAACTGTCCTCCGAATCTCTGCCGAACAACGCATGGTCGAAGAGTGAAAGAGAGTCAAAGTCTCCCAACTTCCAAAGTATAGTTGAGTCGAGGATGTCTAGTCAGTATTTTCAATTCGTCCATAGAATCTAACTTACTTGTCATCTTATGTTCTCTTCCATTCAATAAATATCGCATTTTGATTCATGTCATCATTCTTTGTTCAATCCTATGACGAATTTAAGTTGCCTATTATGACAGAATAACAAAATTTTTTTAAAAAAGAGCACTCATTATGGGGAAACATGAAAACTTTAACCTTTTAATGACCATAGCCTTGGAAAACATATAGTAGAACTGTTGGTGCTGAAGACATGAGGCATTCATTTCGCATCTCATATCAAAATCCTTTCTACTTGTCTACATCAATAACACTTGTAACCCTTTGAGCCTTAAACACATAGTGTTTCATTTCTTAACTACATAATCGATTTTTTATTTTTATTTTTTCGAAAAGGCAAGACAACCAGGTAATTTTCTTGGAGATTAACATAAAGTGCCTTCACTAACAGATTAGTGAAGGACTTAGATGAAACAATTACAACTAAGAACAAATAAAAACAGAAATCTAAAAATGATACAAATTAGCTAAAACTAAATTGAACAATCTTCATCTTCCCAATATTATCTTGTTCTCCAACTCCATAAACCAAGAAACAAAGAGCAGATCCTCAACCACCAACACCAAACAAGTTTTTTTTTTTTATTTTTTTATTTTGCTTTTGGTTTGTCAGATCTAAGAACCCAAAAAATCCCAAATTCTAATGGAGATACACATTCTTCATACAAAACCCCGAAATCGACCTAGAACAGAACCCAGGAGCCGGTGACGGAGAGAAAGCGTGTTTCGAGCAACCATGACTTGAGGTCGCCGAAGGCTAAAAAACCAAGACTTTGATGGGCCAAAAATGACGACCTCGAACGGCGAGAGACAGGTCATCAAGAATCTCTCTCTTTTCCCGAAAAGATTTTCAGATCTGGGCGGGTGGAAGAAGGAGATGACTTTTTAGGGTTTGGTTTCTAGAGAGAGGGTTTAAACCCTCTCTCTCTAGAAACCACCCTTGTTTTAACTACATAATCGATGAGTTAGGATTATATGTGATATTTATATGATGGAACTCACTCTTGATTTTATGTTTTATTTAGTTATTTTATATGTTTTTCGATGCATATAGTCTTTCAGTTCGTTTTTACAGCTTTGGTTGTGTTTGTGTTTAGGTAGTAGAATTTGGAGAAGATTACAGCAAGATTTGGAAGAGTATATGAAGTATGAAGAATTGGCGTGGAGTTATGACCTTAAAATGTGTGGAAACCGTGCTTCTAGAGAAGACACGAGCTACTCATGTCTTTCCACATGACCACGAATTTACACCCGGCAGAAAAATACACACAAGGAGCCAGAATTTACACTCGCAGCCATAGACACGGCAAGGTCGTGTATTTTGACACGACGAGGTCGTTTGGCCAGCACGCGAGCTGACGATTGTTACGACTTGGGCTTTATTTTATTTTTCATTTTTTTCTTCCAATAACTATATAAGGAGACTTTAATGGTTTTTCCATAGATCTTTTGTCTGTCCTCTTTGAGAACTACTTTAAATTGGAGAAGAAGAAGAAAAGTACAATTGAGATTAAAAGATCAAGAACATCATTAAAGCACTAGGTTTTTCTTCAACTTCACTGTTTTGATGAGTTCTATTGAATCTTCTATGTTGGCTTTATTTATCCTTATGAGCTAAACATCTTATAACTAGGGATAAGGTGTAGCCAGTGGCGAACACGAGAAATTTAAAATAGAGGTTCAAAATGAGAAGAACAAAGAAGTGATAATATATTAAGAAAAAATCAACAAAATAAAGTCAATATATAATATTGTACGATAATTATATATTGTAACGAAAACACGCAATTAAACATTAATCGGGTTTCGAAAAATTACAATTGCTCTCTACGAGTTTTCATATTTTGGAAACGGTTTAGGATTTCGTCATCGCTAACTTTTTAAAAAATCTTTTTCCCAAGAAAAATAATCAAGCTATCGTTTAACAATTCACAACTCATACTGTTTTGTGGCTGGTTCTTCACATGTTTTAGGCCAGAAAATACTCTTTCCACACTTAAGGTGAACTGGTGAAGAATTGGGAAAGTCAAAGAGAGAGACTGAGATATAGTAAGAGAGATGAAAGGTTAAAAGAAAAACAAAATATTATTATAACTATTTTTATCAAAGTCACGTGATGTTGTTATTTTGTTAACTTGTTTAGTGTTTTGTACTTTTGTGGGCCTTGGGGAGTTAAGAGAGAGACTAAAATATAGACAAATAGTGAGAGAGTTTTGTTTATTAGGTTTAGTGGGGGTGCATAGTCAATTTCACCACAAATAGAGGTGCATTTAACAACATTTGCTATATTAAAAAAAAAATTCAACTGCTAAATTACTTGGCCATATTTTTTTTTGCTTTTGGAGGTACAAGTGTTCACCCTTTGTTGTAAGTAGGTTTGCCAAACTAATCGGCGGATCAAGTCGGGTTTGGGTCGTGTCCTTTCGATTTCGGGTCATAACGGGTTCGGATCTATCGGGTCAAAAGCGTGATCGGGTCGGGTTGGGTGGAGTCGGATTGATTCGGGTTTATGCTGATGTCGGGTTACGGGTCAACTCGTGTCAGATTAGTTCGGATTTCGGTTAAGTCGGATTCGGGTTAGTTCGGTTTTCGGGTCACATCAGTTCAAGTTTAATTCATGTTTCAGAGCATAGAAAGTAGAAAATAATATGAAAGACTCATATTTATGTGAGAGTTTTCAATAACAAGGATTACGTTTATATTTATTTAGGATTTTTTCAATCATTTGGAGTATTATGTCATTATAAATCGAATATACTTGAGTTTCGGATAGAATCGGTTCGGGTTAATTTCGATTTCGGGTAACTTTGGGTTGGGTGTTATCGGTTTCGGGCCAATTCGGAGAACGGGTGTTGTCGGGTGTCGGGTTGGACCAGGTCGGATCGGGTCGGTTTCGGATAATAATAATTGATACATTTTCGGGTGTCGGACGGGTCTGATATCGGGCAGATCGGGTCAGTTATCTCAGGTCGGGTCTGGTTTTGTCAGCTCTAGCTGCAACCTATAGGCCCCACCCAGAGCCTGAAGTTAAGAGTTAGTATCTTAGCTAAATCTTTAGGTTGAGTCTTAAACAGGGGGTGTTCCCTTTTTTTTTTTTTTTTTCTAAGTCTAGTTTCTTTTTGACGGGAATTAGAGACCCTCGTCTCTAAAGTCATGTGTGATTATGTTCTTGCAAATCAATAAAAATTCCTCTTGCTCATTTCTTCCTTTGTTTAGCTATTGATAAACCCAATAAACTCAAAGTTGCACGAATCATTAACTAATCAATTTAAGCAATGTAAGTAAACTTCGCAAAGCAAGAATACAAATTGTTCTTTTTAACAGGAAATTAGGCAGCTGAACTCTCTCAACGATGCCGCCCCGCACGCAAAGGAGAAGTGAGCCTGCCTTCTGCAACAACCTCGACACGTGTCCAATCCTAGCTCCGATTGAAGAATATCCTTGGTACCAAGATGTATTCAACTACATCACCAAAGGCACCTACCCTCCAGACGCACCAATAAGAGCTCAACGAGCAATCCGTCTCTTAGCGGCGCAATACATAAAATACAAGGGGTTCTATACAAAAAGTCCCACAATGGAGTCAACCTCAGATGTGTAAACACCGAAGAAGCCGCAGAGATCATGGATGAGGTACACAATGAGGTGTGTGGACCACACATGAATGATCGAATGCTCTCTAGAAAGGTCCTACGACTGAGATATTACTGGACCACCATGGAAAGAGACTGTTACGACTATGTCAAGAATTACAAGAAATGTCAGATATATGCCAAACAGCATATGCCACCCTCAATACTCCATAGCTTCACATCCCATTGGCCATTTTTTGCATGGGGAATAGATATCATTGGTAAGATCACCCCCAAGGGCCCTGGAGGACATGAATACATCCTAGTAGCCATAGACTATTTTACCAAATGGGTTGAAGCACAGTCCTATGCCATCCTCACATCCAAGCAAGTGTCCAAATTCACAAGGAAAAACATCATCTGCCGATACGGTGTTCCGCATGAAATTATTAGTGACTACGGATCCCACTTCAAAGCCGAAACAACCACCCTACTAAAGAGCTACAAAATCCAGCACCACAAATCATCCCCATACCGACCACAAACCAATGGCGCAGTGGAGGCCACCAACATGAACCTCAAAACTATCATCGAAAATATGATAGAAAACTACAAAGATTGGCATGTAAAAATCTCATTTGCCCTTTGGGAGTATAGAACATCCATAAGATCATTCACAGGAGCTACACCTTATTCACTGGTCTATAGGATGGAAGCTGTACTGCCATAGAAGTCCAACTACCCTCCGTGCGCATAGCCTTAGAAGGTGAACTTTCAGAAACACAATGGATGCAAGCCCATTATGATGAACTCATGTTCACAGATAAAAGACGCCTACGAGCTCTAGACCACTCAAACATGTACCAGCAACACATGGCAAGAGCGTTCAACAAGAAGGTCCGACCTAGAAACTTGAAAGAAGGGGACTTAGTTTGGAAAGAGTTGCGTGCACCAGTTACTGACCCTAGATTCAAGTTCCGACCAAACTGGTTCGGTCCGTTCATCATCAAAGACATCTTACCCGGAGGCGCAGTCCGGCTAATAGACATTGATGACATCGAGTTCAGTCAGCTCACCAACATGGATCAACTGAAGAAGTGCTACGTCTCTCTCTCTCTCTCTCTCTCTCTCTCTCTCTCTCTCTCTCTCTCTCTCTCTCTCTCTCTCTCTCTCTCTCTCTCTCTCTATATATATATATATATATATATATATATATATATATATATATTGAAAAAAAGACGTACACAAATTGAACGAACTACGCTGGCCTGATTCCACATTGGATACGTAGGTAACCCTTTTAAAGGGCCCGACTTAAATCAATTCAAACTTCCATTCAACTCATTCAAAAACGGATAATCTTTATTCAAACTGAACGAATAAGCTTACATTGCATAAATTGAAAATTCCTAAAGTTACAAAGAAAAAGTGCAACTATGAGGGTTTAAGCTAAACAAATTCTTACTACTTGTTTTTTTAAACTAGACTTGCTTTCTAAAGAAAACTACTTTAATCCTTCTTCTCTTTAGAAGGCTTCGTTGAAGAGTTCTTCTTTGAAGGACCCTGGCTTGAGGACGACTTATGATCGCTTCCTTGAGTTGGGGGCTTGCCTCTTTAAAGTATGTGATAGCCTTCCTCATAAGGCCCTCCCTTCCTTTTCTTGCTTCTTGTTCCTGAGTCATACCTAGGTACTAGTTGGTTCCACTCCTCATGACGAAGGACTCGCCTCGCTTCTCCATCACTGCAAGAAAGCCAGTTTAAGCAGGTTTCAGAAATATGAGTTGGGGTAATTACCCGGGGGCTCTGTCCAGCGATCCCTGCCACGCTAGTATTTTCCCCAGTCCTTAGCCAATTCTGTAGTCAGAGCTAGTGTAGGTTGTCTTGTGGTCTCCTGACGAGGGATAACCTGCTTCAAACCATACTGCCTCATGACCCTAGAGGGAAAGAAACAAGTACTCCTGTACAGACCCACTATCGTAGTATGAGGAACAAATTTGCCGCAAGCAACCAAAGAGGTTAAACCCCACCAAGTTACATGCCAACGAACAACAGGTCCAGCATGGAAAAAAGGCATCCCATTCAGCAAGGGTCTTCTCCTCATATAGCCTTTTCCTAACCAAGAAGCTAGTAGCAGTATAAGTTTTTCTCTTCCAGGCTTGAGAGGTACGAGTTATCATCTGCTCTGGCGATTCCATCAGGCTTGGATGCTCCAATAACCAAATTTGAAGCAGCAGGGGGCTGCCAGAAAAGGCTTCGTGAGGCGAAAATTTCAACCCGTCAAGCCCTAAAATAGTTTTTCCTATAACCAGATGCAAAGGAGAATGCTCTTCAGCCATTTGATTCACTACTCGCAGCAACGAGGCTCTACCCAGGTTGGAAGATTCTGCATTAACAAACAATAGGCGATTCAACAGGCACAGTACAAAAGTTTGTCGGCGTCAACGCCTAAATATTGCATCCTGTTCAGAAGACGGAGCAAACTTTTCACAGATTTGAGCTAAGTCCACATCGACACCAAGAATCATGCTTTTGGCTTCCGCAGATGACAAGCCTAGAGATTTCCTGTACTGATTACTAAAACCATCCCTCAAATAAGACACAACTGGGGGAAGAACATCAGACATATTAGTAATCGCAGCAAATTCTTCTACTAAAGGGCATAATTCAGAATTACCAAAACGGAAAACGTGCAAGTTTAGGTCCCAATAGTTCAATGCAGATGGAAAAAGAGACCATAAGATTTTGGTTGGTTTCAGAGCTAATAAGGTTGAGATATGGTACGGAGCTAGTTCTAGTTTATCTTCCACGGTCAGATTTTTGCACCAAGCATCGGACAGATTTTTGAAAGATTTCACCATGGTAGGAGCTTTGAGAAATTTAGGGAGCTAAAGGTTTGAAAAACAGATACGACATTGGACATCCCGTAAATCCTATTTATAGGCAAAGGATCAGAAGGAGTCAGAAATCCACGAAAAAGGCCCAAAGCCAGAGCCGCCAGCAGCTCTCACCATTGGCCCAGCGCCGCTAGCGGCCCAGCCCAGCGCCGCTAGCAGCCCTGCCCAGCGCCGCTAGCGGCCCTGACCTCGGCCCAATCAGTTTTTTTTTTTCCTTTTGCTCTCGCTCGCGCTTTTGGCCTGTTCCACCCGGTTTAAGTCTAATTTTCCAATACACAATGTTGTTACAAGGCCCAAGACTCTATTAGTCTTATTTTTTTTTTATCTATTTTATTTTTTTTTATTATTTTATTCTTTTCTTATAAGGGGTATAATATGTGTAATTTTTGCTTTTCTTGCAATTTTTACCCTTTTCTTTGTTTTATTCCCTAAATTGTGGCCTACTCTTTATAGCATAGCATATTGCATACTTAGAGATCAGACGGGCATAATCGAGTCATAATAGCATACATATCACATTAAATGCATAATAACAGGAGTTCAATGTTCTGAAGACCAAGATTCACAAGTCAAGCCTATACTGTTCAGTTGGGGTCATCATCATCGTTGCTGTCAGCCTCATCCTCAACAGAAGGCCCATGACCATAATTCCCGGCCGAGTAATAGAAGGAGCCCTGAGTACTGAACGAGTTGTAAATGGGCCTGTTGTTGCTAGTACTCATGTCTCGTCCATCATGCACTGGCGCATGCATAGGGGTACCTGCCGAAAGCCCCGTCCTAAAAAAGCTCTCCGTAGCATGACTAGCAAAATCCATGGCCACATTCTGATATGAAGGCCCACCTTGAGGCACATCCCATCAAGGAGCATTCGCCCAACCTCCAGCCATAGGAGTCGCAATGGGCCTACTACTCAAAGAAGGTTGGAAACCCGCTGGAGAAAACATCTCGGGCACAGGAATGTACGGCCTAGAAGGTCCGGGCACCTCATCAACAGGAGGCCTGGTCGCAGCCACAGTAGGAGAACGAGCAACAAACGGTTTGCTCCCTAAAGAGGTATTCGCAGCAGATGAATGTCGAGGTCCCACAAAAGACGAAGACTGTGACATCTGCAAAAAATCAAGACCGAAATGTTAGACTAAGCACTTCACTTAGCTAAACAACAAGGACAAAAGTGCACTTACACTAGCGGTCCCAGATCGGGAGCTCTTCCCTCTACCCGTCATCCGATTATACCCTTTCTTCAGCAAATGGACGAGCTTGAAGACTTGAAAAGTCTGCTCCCGGTTCAACTACAAGAAGAAGACAAAAGATAGAGTCAGCATTCGCAAGCAACACAAAAAAAAGCAAGAAGGGGTAAAAACTTACCCCCACACAATCATCGAGCAAGGGAAAGCCCTACACGGCCTCTCTAAGCAATGTGTAAGGGAAGTTTCTCCACCACACGACCCCCACTCTCACCAGTGTACCTCACCACTTTGCTCGGTAAAGTCACACTTAGGGGCTGGCCACGAGGAACTCTAGAATAGGACCTCCTGGGACCCTGAGGAGCCAAACGATCCGCCTACAAGGCACAAAAGTTAGTACATTGCACATAAAGCTGAAAAGCACAAAACAAAGATTTTACCTCAGAGGTGAGGTCCGCCATCAGACGACCCAAGCAATAGGCTAGATATACAGCCGTCCGGTCCAAGCCAACAACCTCCGGCTCAACGAACTGCATGGCCGCAGCTCCCCAGGTCACGACCCCCAAATCATCTACGCTCAGACTGCGCAGGTAGAACATGGTCATAGGGAGGTCCTCTGGAACCAAATGCCCCCCCAAGGTAGGATGGACCAACCGAGTCAAGTTGTATGGCCCCTCAAAAACCACCCGCAAGGTGGATACCCTAAAGGACTCAGTGGTAATATGGGTCGGAACCCCATGAATACCGTCAAAAGCAGTCCATGACACCTGTAGATTACAAGAGCAAAGTTTAGTCACATCAAATGAACCAATCAAAAATATATACGCAAGTAAGTAAAAGGCACCGTACCTCGGACGCAGCATGACTCTCGAAGGTAGTCCGAAAATCCTCCAAAGAGGCAAACGGATGGAAAGTGTTCATGGTGTCTCAAAACCTCTCCAACAACCCACGAAAAAATATTCTAGTATCCCCAGAATGACAAGCTGGGATAACCGACAGAAAGTACTCAAAGCCAGAAGCCTGAACTACCTCCCTAGCCCCCTCAGTAAATGTGGCCAACATCATGGCCCAGTGCGAAGTGGACCCATGAGCCTACAAACGAGTACCAACACCCTAGCCAACAACAAAAATTCTCAACACCCCATATACTACAAACACAGCCCAAATAATTCCACACAAGTATTATGTACTGCTGACCACCAATCCAGTATAATCCCGATTTTTTCGTATGCCGAAGCACTAACAGTTCAAAATTTCAGTACAAAATAAATAAACTAAACAGAACTAAAAAAAAGTCAGGAACGTACCAACTTAGGGTTAGACAGATGACTCTGTCTGTCCAGCAGCAGAACGCTCCGATCCCAAACCTCATCCGCGCGCCAGTCCATACGCATAAACGAGTCCTGATACAAAATGGCCCCATCTGCATGTCGAGGAAGGGGTGTTCTAGAAGATGAGAGCCCAGTGTGAAAGAGGTCGCGGTTTTCCTCCTCCTCGCCCATAGGACGCTTCCCTTTATCTTTGGGAGCCATAGGAGAAGAGTTGAAGTTTTCTCTCTCTACAAGTGGAAACTTTAAGTTTCAGATTCGCAAGAAACAAGTATCCATTCAACAATGCAACCCGAAATTCAGCAACTAGGGAGAAAACTAAACAAGTTCAAGACAAAAAGCGAGGAATTTGGTCAAGAATCGACTTACCTTGAAGAAATTGAAACTCTCGACAATGGAGGATAGCTCTCGACAATGGCGAACAAGTGAAGCAAAAAAAGCAAAGAAGAAGCTCGCGAAAACCAGTTTAAGCCACTCAAAGTGAGCGCCGCTAGCGGCGCTCGTGAGAGGCCAAGTACCACTAGCGGCCCTGAGTGGCCTGCACGCGCGGGCCCCTGCTGTCCCACGACTTCGTTTTCAGCCCGAAAAAAACGTTATTTTTGCACAGTTCGTTCGCGGTGAAGAAAAGTACCGAGCGCGCGGGAGCAAGTCCCTTTGGCCCATCAATTCAAAATTCAACAGTTGGTTTACCTTACGGTACCCAGTAATATCAGGTAAAACTAACCCAATTATTTTGTAGGTCCCAAATACACAGGCCCAGGTATTCCCCAATAATATTGATCACCCGGAGCAGTCAAATTATTTTTTAGGAAAAGCCCAGTGGATCCTCTGGCACTATCTCATTATTAGGAAAGCCTGTTTCCTAAATTGTTATTGGGACACCCAGTGCCAATTATTTTTTAGGACAACCAGTTTCCTAAATTATTATTGGTACAGCCAGTGTCCATTATTTTTTTTAGGACAGCCGGTTTCCTAATTTGTGTTTTAAACAGCCAGTGTTCATTTTATAGGATAGCCAGTGTCCACCAATTGTGTCAGTCAATGATCACTTGTGTGGTTATACTATCCTTTGTTTTTTGTTATGTTTCAGTCAATGATTACTTAAGCTATTGCATTTAAACTCTTCATATGTTTTAACCATTTTATAGTCGTCGTCTTGATCGCTTTCTCTCATCAACCTTTTCGTTTCTCGTGTAGGGACGGAATCTTGGCATCCGCCGAGTGGTGCTTAGTTACTGTTTGCTTAGAATAAAACATTTATACTATTCACTCTCTTATGTTTTAACCATTTCGCAGTCGTCATTTTGATCGCGCTGTCTCGTCGACTTTTTCGTTTCTCGTGTAGGGTGAAATCTCGGCACCCGCAGAGCGGTGTTTAGTCATTGTTTGCTGAAGCACTCTATGTTGAACATTCTCAAAGTGTTACTAACTTTTTCATTTACTCTGAATATAGGTCCCCTGCAGGCATTGAGACCATCCCGAGCGATGTTTGCCCTGCTAACCATGACCTTTATTTTTCTTGTGTTCATAGAGATGAAATCTTAGCACGCTACGAGCATGTCCCAACTCAGGTTTGTCTTCATATGCATGCATACTGTACACCCTCACACACCATGTGCACATCAGCATCCTGCATGTTGCCTTCGAAATATTTTGATCTTCGCTTTTACTCAAGCTCGATCAAAGTGGGGGCTTCTATAGACGCCAAAAAAGTGCCTTCAGATTTCTCCGCAGAAGCCCGATGATGAAAGGAGTAATTTATAAACTTGAATGCTATTTTTGCTTTGATAGGTAAAATAAGGTCTCAGGTTTTTCCTTGGTCACTCCTTCATTTCAATCACATTCAAAAGCCCCGTTCAAGAGCTTTCCAATGACACCTCTCGTGTCTTTTTCCGACTCCCGGTTGCCAAGTTGCTAACTGGGGGTAAAACCGTCTTTTACCGCAGAAGGGTAAAACGGTCTTTTTCTATTTTCGGAATACTAAAATTCCTCGCAAGCTGACAGCCGCCAGCGGCGCTGGAATTACAGCCAGCGCCGATAGCGGCTGTGGCCAGCGCAGTTGGGTGAAATCCTAAGGCGCTAGCGGCGCTCGCTGGGTCTCCAGGCCCGTCTTTTTTTAAGCCCAAAATCCGATTTTCGGCCATCTCTTCACCCGTCCAACCCTATTTCCTTACCTATAAATACGACCCTCGACCCTCAGTTCAAAACACACAGTCTACAGTTGACAACCTTTATTCTCAGGAGTATTAACACAGAGCTTCCCCCTCTTTCTTCCAAATTTGAGATCTTGTCTTTACTATTTTTGCTAAATAGCCTACAGTTCAGGTATTAACTCCTGAGGGCTCAAATTAAATTAATTGCCTAACTGTTATTTTCTAGTAGTCAAAATGTAGATATCATGCCAATCATGTCTTTTATTGCTTACTAAATATTGTCTTTCAATTTCAAGGATGTCTAGTCGTTGTAATGCTCAACTTGCCAATCGAATTGCATGTGTAAACAAGGGTCAATAATCAATATTGTGATGCTTGTGATGAACCAATTAATAGTCTAAGTCTAGGTTGTTAATCCGGTTTGTGTGGGAATCATGTCTTTAAATTATTAAGCAAACTTGAGTTAGTAGAGGCCGTCATAAAACAGGCGAGTTGTGTGCCTAACACCTTCCCACCTCGTACCTTCGCCCCCGAACCCTTTATTCTTGGGTACTCATATGTTGTATATGAGCGGGAATCTTTTTAAACACATGATCAGTTCACTTATCGCTATTGGGTTGTCCATTTGGATTGTCCTTTCGGTTTGTCCCTTTGATAAAATGCCGATAGCAGATTTGTGACCTCTTTGATGGTTTTTATTCAATTCAAGTCTTTACAAAAGCTTTTCTAACTCGATGGTCACTTGAACTTATCTAAAGCCCCCAGCTTACACATTTTCTATAAGGACACACTCCGTGGCGAGAAATTCCGGGTCCAGTGGCGGATCCACTCTTCACCGAGTGGATTCCGCCGAACCAGCTTGGTTTTTTTTTTTTGTTAAAAAATCCTTTATAAATTAAAATTTTTCAATACAACAATTAAGAATTGTCCTATGTATTACAAAGGGTGAACCCACTTGACTTGATTTTTGCATCCGCCATACCTTACAATACCAGATTTTTGCCCGGGTCCTTACAATACCAGACCTTACTTCTGAGGTAAAATCTTGATCCATGTTTTTTACTTGTATGTGTAGTATGCTGACTTTGTGTATTTGTAGGTGGATCGTGCGGCTCCCCGTGGGCATAGGAGGTCTCGTCCTGGAGTCTCTCATAGTCAGCCACCTAATATACCCCTAACGAGTACTGAGGTGAGGTACGTTGGCGAGAGTGGGGGTCGCATTACAGAGGAGTTTCCTCTCCATGGTGTTGATGGAGAGGTAATAGAGGGTTTACCGTTGCCTGAAGATTATGTGGGGGTAAGCTTTTATCTTTCCTTGTTTGTCGATTTGTATTGTTTTCAAATGCTCCCTTGTTTGTCGATTTGTATTGTTTTCAAATGCTGACTCTGTCTCTTCTTTTTTTTAGCTAAACCGAGAACAGACTTCTCAGGTCTTCAAACTTGTTGAAGAAGGGCTATAGCCGAGTGATGGGCCGAGGAAAGAATTCTCGATCCGGAACCTCAAGTGAAAGCACATTTCGTCTTTTCTTTAGCCAAGTGAGGTGCTTAGTTTAACATTCTTGTTTTGATCTTGTGTAGATGTCGCAATCTTTGTCCTCGGTGGGACCATGACACTAATCTACGAGAGTTTCTTCGGCGAGTAGACCATCCTTTGTTCGATCTCCCACTGCCGTCTAGGCCGTCGGTGTGGCTAGGCCTCATTCTGTGGAGGTGACTAGACCGTCTAGGCCACTCCTCCATGTGCAAGAGATAGTTTCCTGCAGCGGGTTTTCATCCTTCTTTGAGTAGTAGGCTCGTCATGACATGACTCCTGTGAGTGGAGGTTAGGCAAATGCTCCTAGATGGGGTATGCCTCAAGCTGGGCCATCGCATCAGAATGTTGCTATGGACTTTTCTAGCCAGGTTGTGGAGATCTTTTTTGGACTAGGGCCTTCGACAGGCACTCCTTTGCATGCGCCAAGGCCTAGTTATAGCAGGCCGATATATAGCTCATTCAGTACTCATGGCCCTTTCCACTATCCGGGGGGTAACCTTAGTCAGGGGTTCGTTGTTGAGGATGAGGTTGATAGCAATGGCGATGATAGCGCGAGTGATGCCATTTGAGTAGTGTAGACTTGACTTGTAGACTTCTGATCTTCGAGATTTTGAACACCTGTGTTTTATGCAATTTTATGACTATGCATGCTATTATGACTCAATTATGCCCGTCTGATCTCTAACTATGCGATATGTTATGCAGTAAGGAGAAGGACAAAGTTTAGGAAAAAAAAAGAAAATAAGGTAAAAATTGCAAAAGAAAAAGCAAAAATTACACAAAATATACCCCCTAAAAAAAATAAAAAAAGAAAAAAAGAAAATAGAAAAATGTCAAAACTAAGAGAGTCTCGGGTCTGTAATGGTGCTGTTTAGTGAATCGAACTGGGCCCGCATGAAATGGACAGGTCGGACAGACGAGAGTCGGTGAAAAAAGAGTTGGGCCAACGTCAGGGCCGCTAGCGGCCCTTGGGGCAACCGCTGGCAGCTCTGGCTTGGGCTTTTCGCGAACTTTGAATTTTATTCTGGCCCGACTTTTTGCCCATAAATAGGATTGGCGGGGTGTTCAATGTTGTATCTCTTTTCAGAGTTTCTAACTCCCAAATTTCACAAAGTTTTTATCATGGCGAAATCCTTTGAAAATCTGTTCGATGCTTGGTGAAAAAATCTGACTGATGAAGATAGACTTGAATTGGCTACATATCATATTTCCACCTTGCTGGCCTTGAAACCAGCTAAATTTTGGTGGCTTCTCCTACGATCTGCTCTCAATTATTGGGATCCAATATTACATGTCTTCCGCTTTGGTAATTCTGAACCGTGTCCTTTAACAGAAGAATTCGCTGCTATAGTTGTAACACCCCCGAATTCGCAACGATTTCATGGGAACTGTCGACGTCGCTCCGCACGACTCGACACCGCTGAACCATCCCAAACCCTAGGGTAGCTACTGCAACATTTTTCACTAAGGAATAAATGCTAAGCAGAAAGAAAAGCTAGGTATCAAAGGAAGCATCTAAACAAACTAAACATTAATATCAAAGTTGTCTAATGAGTGAACTTAAGTCCATTAAAGTATTATTACAACTTTGCCTTCGAGGGCACAAACAAAAAATCCCATAATCCAAAATAAATAACAATTCTAGAGAACAAGCCTAAAATTAAACTCCAAAGCTATCCGTCCTCACTCAGCAACACCTGCACTTTGGTTTCCGTGACGGAAACAAGGTACAGAAGAAAAGAGAAGAAACAAAGAAAACAAAAATCAGATAAACTGAATAAACATCGTCTATACCCAGTAAAAACACTTTTGCAAACCTTACCTGTGTTTTAGAAGAATCATTGAAATTCATTTGCATGCACAAGCAGTCATACAATCAAGCACACGCATACTCAATATTCAATTACATGCAATTCTTGCTTTAGTGATCATTCAAACAAAAACAGACTAACCATCTTGATTAGAGTAGTAAGAGAGTGAATAGAACAGCGATTACCCATACTGTTCATAGATAGATATAGACATGCCGTGGACTTACTCTAGTGTATACTCACACTATCTCTAACATAATATTCGATACGTAGAGAATTAAATAATGGGGAATGATCCGTCCCGAACACGCTACGAGTTGTCCATAATAAGTAACTGGGAATTACGCATCCCTAGACTACATCAATTAGATAAGTCTCGATTGCTCGACTACTCCTAGGGATCCATTAGGAGTCTTATTCTCATTTACAATTCAATTCACATAGTTGCATTGGTCGACTTAGTGGTACAACGAGACGACGACTCACTAATTCATTTCATGCTCATGACAATGAATAATAATAACGACGATACTGACATTAATGCATATTAAGAATAATCATGCTTCACATATGTCTAATGAAATTTCGGCAACACTTCGGCAGTAAAACATGATATCCAAAAATTACACTTTCAACAAATAATCCATCAAAATATAATAGGTGCTCACTAGAACTCAATAATAACCCATTCCAAATAGCACGTATAATTTATCATAATAATATTAGAAATTCAACATCGCCATACATGCTCAATAATTAGCTTATGAAGTAATTAACAAACGAAACTTCATAAACTCATCATACTCAATATATTTCATAATTACAGTGAAGAATATATTTCTACTTCTCATAATTAACGACGATATAATTTAATCATGCTTCGCATATTAAATTCACAACAAATAGGCAATTAGCACATAACAAGTTAAAACCTTTTTATGGGTTTTGGAAAGAGGTAGGCACAATCGCTTACCTAAAAAACGCTCACTAGACAGTAACTACGCTTCCAAGTCACAACCCGATCACGCTTGTCCGTTAGGTCCTAACTAAAAATAATTACCGAGACATAATCAGTAAATACAAAAATCTAAACAGTAACAAAATATTAATATAATATTTTATTTAAATTTCTTGATTTATTTTAATCAATCTAGGCTTTCGAAAATCCAAATTCAGGTTCCAAACGAGTACAGAACAATAAAAACAATTATTGAAAAATACTGAAAATACGAAATTAATTAAAACAAAATTATTAAACGAAACCCTAATTGGTTTTTTGAGTCTAGGCCACGATCACCCAAGCATGGGGAACCACGGCCTAGCCCATCAGCAAGACCACACCACCCACCGACCACCATGGTCGACGGTCCGGCGACGGAGGAGATAGAGGCGAGAGAAAATTGCGAGGGAGAGAGAGAGATTGCGAGTGAGAAAGAGAGAGAAAGAGAATGACTGAGAGAGAGAGAAGGGACGGGGGAGTCCCAGCAGCGCCGGCCACTCACCGGCGTCCACCCATGCGCGGCCTGGTGGCGCCGCAGCCGTGACACTCGAAAACAGAGGGGGAGGGGGAAAACAGAGCACATGGAGAGAGAGAAGGGGAAAGAGAGAGAAAGAAAGTGGGAGGAGGAGAGGCTCACCGGTGGCTTCTCCGGCTACTGGCTGCGGCATCAAGGGAGGAGAGAGAGAGTGTGTGTGTGCGGCCGTAAGAGAGAGAGAGAGGAGAGAGAGAGTCGGGTGAGGAGAGAGAGAGAGGTGAGGTTTTGGCTCAGTTTTGTAAACTGATGAATTAGCCCATCTCTTTGCTTATATAGGTCCCCGGTCAATAAAAGTCAAAACCTACTAGGCTTAGGAATAATTTTCTGATTTAGTTGCTAATTAAACCAACTATATGCTAATTAAAACTAATTAAAACAAAATGAATAAGCCTTATTCATATACAAACAATTTAATTAAATCCCTCAAATTTGATAATTATAAATCACGAAATTCCCATAATAATAATTACTATTATTATGACTTAATTTGAATAAATCGAATCGTTACATAAATATACGATTTAAATCTCCGAAACTATTTATAAATGAATTATAAATCGACATTATAAATATAGAAACTATTGGGGTATCACATTCTACCCTCCTTAAAAGAAGTTTCAACCCGAAACTTGAAACATGAAGTAATCACTTCTCAAAACGAAACGAGTTTACCCATGCGAAGGTATAAAACGATTTTAGGACTACGACAATGCAATGCGTGTACTACGGTCGTGATCTAAGTCGATTAGCAATGCAGCATGCAATGCAAGAACATGCAATTCGTGCAAAGCGCTAAACAAAACACGAAATACTAGGTGTTTCATTCTACCCTCCTTAAAAAGGGTTTCGTCCCGAAACTCAAATGGAATTAGTACCTTCGATAAAGAGTTCTGGGTACTTCTCGCGCATCATGGATTCAACTTCCTATGTTGCCTCTTCTTGACCATGACGTGACCAAATGACTTTCACAATCGGAATGGTCTTTGTACGAGTCGAGCGCTCTTTTCGGTCATCGATCTTGACTGGACATTCTTCATACGTCAAACTCTCATCAAGTTCGATCGATTCAGGTTGAACTACATGAGTTGAATCATGTACGTATCGCTTCAGCTGAGAGACGTGAAACACAATGTGGACTTTTTCAAGTTCCACAGGCAAAGCTAAACGATAAGCAACCTCGCCAATCCTTTCTAGCATCTCGTAAGGTCCAATGTAACGAGGACTCAATTTCCCCTTACAACCAAAACGCATAACGCCCTTGGTAGGAGATACTCGCAAAAGTATCTTGCTTCCCACCTCAAATTATTCAGGTCTACTACCTCTATCTGCATACAATTTCTGGCGATCTTGTGCACTTCGCATCTTTGGTTGAATCACCTTCACAATGTCGACAGTCTGCTAAATCATGTCAGGACCCAAAACTGCAGTCTCGCTAATATCGTTCCAACATACAGGCGATCTACACTTCCTACCATACAAGGCTTCATATGGTGCTCAATCGATGCTCAAATGATAGCTGTTGTTGTAAGAAAATTCGATCAACGGAATGTGTTTGTCCCACAAACCTTGATATTCGAGGGCACATGCTTGAAGCATATCCTCCAGAGTCTGTATTGTCCTTTCCGTCTGGCCATCTGTTGCAGGATGAAAAGCGGTACTAAACTTCAATTTGCTTCCGAAAGCTTCTTGTAGTTTCTGCCAGAAGTGAGAGAGAAATCTCGAGTATGTATCAGAAACAATGTCTTTGGATACACCATGAAGTCTCATGACCTCCTTGACATAAGTGTGAGCTAGCTTCTCCATTTCCCAAGTGTCATGCATTAGGATGAATCTTGCGACTTTTGTCAAATGATCTACTACTACCCAAATGGCGTTGTTCTTTCTGTGTCAAAGGTAAACCCATGACAAAGTCCATAGAAATCGAATTCCATTTCCACGTAGGAACTTCCAGTGATTGTACCATCCCACCAGGTCTCTTGTGCTCGATCTTGACCTTCTGACATGTCAAACATTTCGCTACAAACTCAGCGACTTCTTGTTTCATTCCCTTCCACCAGAACACTTGGCGAAGATCTTTGTAAAGCTTGTCTCCACCAGGATGTACAGAATACGGCATATTATGAGCTTCACCCAGAATCTGACTTTTGATAACTGGGTCATTGATGACGCAAACACGTTCTCGAAACCTCAAAATTCCATCTTGGCCCAAAGTGAAGTCCTCGGACCTACCCTCGTCTTTGTGGTTTAGAATCCGCTGAAGATCCTCATCACCACCTTGTCTATCATTGATCTCTTCTAGCAACGTTGGTCGAATGGTCATATGTGCTATGGTACACTGAATGTCACCTTGAAACACCATCTCCACCTCGAGACTTTGCAAGTCACGTATGATCTCCTTAGGAAGTACTAGAGCAGTGTTTAAAGTATGACGAGTCATCCTGCTCAAAGCATCAGCGAATACATTCGCTTTACCCTCATGGTACTGGATATCAATGTCGTACTCCGTCAGAAGTTCTAGCATCTCCTTTGGCGCATGTTCAACTCTTTCTGCGTAAAGATGTACTTGAGACTCTTGTGATCAGTGAACATCTTGACTGCGGAACCATACAGGTAGTGTCACCAAATCTTCAATGCAAATACGAAAGCAGGAAATTCTAGATCGTGCGTAGGATAGTTATCCTCGTGCTTCTTCAATTGTCGTCAGGCATAAGCCACGACCTTTTCATGTTGCATCAAAACACATCCTAAGCCATGCTTAGATGCGTCACTGTAGACCTCATATCCTTCGGTTCCTGACGAATGTCAAAATAGGTGCACTTGTAAGACATTTCTTCAACTCTTGGAAAGCAGTCTCCCACTTGTCAGACCATACAAACTTCGTCGTTTTCTTCAACAAGTTTGTGATAGGCTGTGCAATCTTTGAAAAACCTTCTACAAACCATCTATGGTAGCCAGCGAGTCATAGAAAACTCCGAACTTCGGTCACGGTCGTTGGTCTAGGCCAATCTGTAACAGCTCGAATCTTCTCTGGATCAACGGCCACACCATCCTTAGACACCACGTGTCCTAGGAAAGATACCGTGTCTAGCCAAAACTCACACTTCGACAACTTGGCGTAAAGTTGATGTCTTCGCAGAATCTCCAGAACAGAACGTAAATGTTGCTCATGCTCCTCGGCGTTCTTTGAGTAAACCAGAATATCATCGATAAAGACTACAACAAACTGGTCTAGGTAAGGTTGGAACGTACAGTTCATCAAGTCCATAAACTTTGCATGCACATTCGTCAACCCAAAAGGCATCACAGTGAACTCCTAGTGCCCATACCTCGTCCTAAACGCGGTCTTCGCAATATCATGCTCCGAAATCCTCAAACTGATGGTATCCTGATAGTAGGTCTATCTTTGAGAAAATATACTATCCACGCAATTGGTCAAATAGATCGTCAATTCTGGGAGTGGGTACTGATTCTTGATCGTGATCTTGTTCAACTCGCGGTAGTCAATGCACAGTCTCATACTACCATCCTTCTTTCGCACAAACAAAACAGGAGCACCCCAAGGCAATATACTTGGACGTATGTATCCCTTTTCCAACAAATCCTCTAGTTGTGTTTTCAGTTCCTTCATCTCAGCAGGTGCCAAACGATACGGTGCTTTCGAAATTGGTGCAGAATCTGGAGCTAGGTCGATCGTAAAGTCGATAATGCGTTGCAGAGGCGTTCCGGGAATCTCTTCAGGAAATACATCAGCGTACTCAGAAACTACTCGAATAGGCTGCGGAGCTTCCGTCTCGCGATTCGTATCCTCCACATGACAAAGGTAAATCGCTTCACCCTTAGTCACGCACTCTTTGACCTTCATAGTCGCCATCACCTTTAGTTTAGGCTTGACCACAACTCCTCGATAAGTGATCTTCTTACCTTTAGGTCTTCGCAAAGAGACGCGTTGTTCGAAGCACTCTATCTTAGCCCTAAACTTGTACAACCAATCCATTCCAAAAATAACGTCAAAATCACCCAATTCGAACTGAATTAAGTCTGCAGGTAGCTCGAAACCAGCTATTCTAATCGAACACTTCTCGTACAACGAATTACAACTAACATTCGATCCACTAGGCATCGTAATGTTCGCCGTAGACACTGAACTAGGTTCTAGGCCTATCTTAGATGCAAAGTTCTTAGAAAGAAAAGAATGCGATGCACCACTATCAAACAAAACGAAAGCAGAAAAAGAATTAACAAGAAAAGTACCAACAATTACGTTCGGGTTTGCTTCTGCCTCATTGCGATTCATCACAAAACAAAAGCTTGTGTATGGTTGTTCACAGCATGAGCAGCGTTGTTGCGGTTGTTGTTGTTATTGTAACCCCCGTTTCCACGGTAGTTACCACCATTACCACGATAGCCATTATTATTCCCACCACGATTGTAGTTGTTATTGCGGTTCTGCCCATTACTATTTCTACCTCGACTCCAATATTCAGAAGCTTTGTGACCCGGCTTGTTGCATTCAGAGCACTACAGCACATCACCACGACAGTTTTTACCAGCATGCGTCTTGTTACAGCGAGTACAAGGCGTATTCCTTCTAGCCATTATCGTAGCTCGATGACTATTCGAATCACGATTCCTATTTGCATTGTGGTTCCGACCACCCTGGTAGTTGTTGTTGCCATTAGGTCTTGGCCTCTTGTCACCATTGTTCGTGTGCGATGGATTGCCTTCATTGCGCTTGTTCTTACCCAGATGCGTTTCACGACGTCCTACAATCCTCTCCTGATTCAGGGCCTTGTCATAAGATTCCTAAAAAGTGACGGATTGTCCAGCGATAAAACGTTGAATGTCCCATTTCAGTCCATCCTCGAACCTTTCGATTCGTTCAACTTTAGTTGTCAGCAGATTAGGAGCAAAAATAGCAAGCTCATTAGACTTGGCAGCATACTCAGCCACAGACAGCTTGTCTTGGGTTAACCCTTCAAACTCACGCTGTTTAAGGCGTCGTAGAGAACTAGGATAAAATCTAGCACGAATGGATTCCTTAAAACGATCCCAGTTGTAGTTCGGTATTGCAGGCAAGTCAGTTCGCACATCGTTCCACCATTTGTTGGCCTCACCTTTTAGGTAATACGTCGCAGAGCTAATCTTCATATTGTTAGGCCAACTCGTAGCCAGAAATAAATTTTCAAACTCAATGATCCAATTCTCCAGTTCAGTCGGTTCAGCACCACCTTCGAACGTTGGAGGTTTAAGAGAGTCACAGTCTTGGAAACTGCGCGTTTCAGAGGCTTGTGCGGTCTCCATCTGCCCTTGGCGTTCCATTTGTTGCGCCATGATCTCGACCACATCGGTCAGACCATCTTCGAGTCTAGCAATTCTATCGGCGTTGGTTGTCATTTCGCGATCTGAGAATATAAAAGTAATGGTATGAACACCATTCACACAATTTTGCACATCTCGACCCTTTAAGTTCTAATTGAGAGGAATAGTTGTAATTTAAACCTTGCTCTTGACATTTAGCAAATAGCATATAAGTTTCGAGGATCGACCTTACAGTGTAGGTCTAAGCAACATACTTGCTTTATTGTTCTCAGTTCTCATGCATAATAGTTCGATAGGCAAGTAATACACCTTAGACACATTGGTCTCACAAGAATAGACAAAGACGTTCATAATATACATAATGAGGCTCCATACTATTTTAGTAGGGCAATAGACAATCACACGTAATCATATCGATATGCTTTAGCTCTTGGGTCACAATGAGTTGATAATGCTCAACGAAAATTTTGCCATAAATTCGACATGGATTTCCCATCATATCACGACGATATGAGATAGCATTCATGCTTTTAGTCAACCATGCAAATATGTGATAGAAAAATGATGTAAACAAATCATAACGAAATTCATATAATCAAATGAAGTAGTTTTGCAATAAGATAGATTGCAAAATAAATAAGAGTCAAAAATATTTGTTACTTAGGCAACTACATCACACCACACCAATCTTGACCACACAGGGTCATCACAAAAATGAAATAATGTTTCTAAACAAAATGACTAACTCTAGTCAATAAAATAGCTAACAGTGACTGGGTTTTGCTTCGATCCAAGAGGCATATCGTCATCATCTTTCCTCCTTGGCTTCACTTCCCTACATGGCTTGTAAGGATGCTCGTCACCTCTGAACTTTTGAGGCATGAAGCGCCTTCTAAAGTTGTCCACAATCTTGCGCTTCTTTGACCAGCATCTCTCGCATATGTCCTTCGGAGCAGGCACTAAGACGTGATTAACCTTCCACTCAAACTCAGACAAGCATAGCTCATTGCCAACACCCTGGAAACTCAGCGCCCAAGGTTGCCTTTGCCATACTTCTCGTCGTTGATGTAGCCACTCTTCAGCACCACATCGTCATACTTCTCCTTGATACCTCTCCAAGGATGCATGTTGGGTAAGCCCGCAAGTAAGAGTTCTACCCAAAAACCTTGGTGTATCCTCGTATGATTCTCATATTCGTATCGCTCGATCATAGTGTATGCATGATGGATGTAGGCATGGATGTCATCTAGCTTAGCAACAATTGCAAAGAAAGGCTCCATAGGAGGAAACACATCAGCAAGAGACGAAGGAGGTACAGAGTTGTAGTCGCTTGCATCACCAATATCCTCTAAGTCTGGCATGCTAGGTGAATCAGGGACTCCAGCTCCATACTCAAATCGCATCTTGAGGTCAACAGAGTTAGGTCAATGCTTGGCTCGTCAGCAGGAGCATCGTCAGCCTCAGGTTCAGACTCAGTAGGTTCCTCTTCAGACTCAGGATCCTCGTTATCTTCCAAGTCATGGTTAAGATCGATTGGCACGTCATCATCGTGATCACCGTGCGCGGGTTGGTCTACCTCGTGCTCGTGTGCGCCATTGCCATGCGCCACAGGCTCGTGAGCGGCCTCGTCACGCTTGTCGTGCGTGGGCTCGCTATCATAGATTTTCACGTAGTCCACCTCATGATCAGGTGCAACTATCATCGCTCGCGGTTTTCTACCCTTGGCCGACTTCATCGCAGTCAAACGAGTAATTGCCATCTATGAAAGGGCAATCAAACAATAAGAACATTTAAATTACAATTAAGGTGATTTCAAGTAATTCCTAACATCTAGGATTACTAATACGCTCAACGGCTTTAATTACGTTTTATGTTCCCCGAAATGAAACTAATCTTTATTAATTCATTTCTTAGACATATGCAACCTTTTAAACCTAGGGCTCTGATACCATTTGTAACACCCCCGAATTCGCAATGATTTCCTAGGAACTGTCGATGTCGATGTGTACGACTCGACACCGCTGAACCGTCTCAAACCCGAGGGTAGCTATTGCAACATTTATCATTATGGAATAAATGCTAAGCAGAAAGAAAAGCTAGGTATCAAAGGAAGCATCTAAACAAACTAAACAATAATATCAGAGTTGTCTAATGAGTTAACTTAAGTCCATTAAAGTATTATTACAACTTTTCCTTCGAGGGCACAAACCAAAAATCCCATAATCCAAAATAAATAACAGTTCTAGAGAACAAGCCTACAATTAAACTCCAAATCTATCCGTCCTCACCGCAACACCTGTACTTTGGTTTCCGTGACGGAAACAAGGTACAGAAGAAAAGAGAAGAAACAAAGAAAACAAAAATCAGATAAACTGAATAAACATCGTCCATACACAGTAAAAACACTTTCACAAACCTTACCTTGATTTTAGAAGAATCATTGAAATTCATTTGCATGCACAAGTAGTCATACAATCAAGCACACGCATACTCAATATTCAATTACATGCAATTCTTGCTTTAGTGATCATTCGAACACAAACATACAAACCATCTTGATTAGAATAATAAGAGAGCGAATAGAACAACGATTACCCATACTGTTCATAGATTGACATAGACATGCCATGGATTTACTCTAGTGTATACTCACACTATCTCTAACATAATAATCGATACGTAGAGAATTAAACAATGGGGAATGATCCTCCCGAACACGGTACGAGGTGTCCATAATAAGTAACTTAAGAATCACACATCCCTAGACTACATCAATTAGATAAGTCTCGATTGCTCGACTACTCCTAGGGATCCATTAGGAGTCTTATTCTCATTTACAATTTGTAGACACCAAAATTGTGTCTATGAGAAGTCCCCATAAAAACCCGATGATGAAAGGATTGGATTTTGCTCGAACTTGGATTGCGAGAATAATTGCTCTGATGATTAGCCCAGTTCATTTGGTTTAACCAGTGGAAGCCTTTTGTACAGGTGATCCAAACCAGTTGGACTCAATTCAATTGGAGTCCAAAACTGAGAGATAGGTCTCTTTCAACCTAAGGGCCCGAAAGGGAACCCAAACCCATGAGTCAACCCTTGGTCAAACAAGGAAACTCAGTCAATCCCGGGTGGACCCCCTCGGAAAAGCCTCCCCAGCGTGAAAAGAACGTCAGGCGCCTATGCAGGCAGGCCGCTCCAGGTCCAAGCGGTGACCGCTAGGACAAGCGGCTATGGCGCTAGGCTAAGCGGCTTGACCGCTTGTCCTGCCGGCTCAGCCGTTCGGCCCAGTTGCATGGCCGCCTGGACCTTTTCTCGTGGACGGCAATTTCGATTTTCGTGCCAAACCCTGGCAGCTCCCCCTCTTCTATATAAGCAAACCTTAGGGTTCAGTTGAAGAGGTTGGTCTTTTGGTTGGCAGTTAGAGACAAGAGGTTGGACATTCAGTTGGGAGTTCTAGAGGTTGACTCTCTCTCTCTCTCTCTCTCTCTCTCTCTCTCTCTCTCTCTCTCTCTCTCTCTCTCTCTCTCTCTCTCTCTCTCTCTCTCTCATTAAACCAGAAATTCCGATTCTACTTCTTTAGGCTAGCCCTAACACCACAAAATAAACCTTCATACTTCATCAAGAGCATGAATTCAAGCATAAAAACCCAATAAGTTCATTATGAGCATCCAGGTAATCCAACCTGAGGGTTTTCAATAATTTTATATTGCTTGTTATTACTAACGAATTTGGTTTATGTGATATGTACATGCATGGCGCGTTTTGAGCAAAAGGGCTTGTATTAAGCCTAATTAATGGATGAATGAATGCATATTTTGTTATTTATTGCTTTTTATGATTAAACTATGCTTTGTTTGTGAATTGGTGGATGAATTGCTTGTTTGTCTTCTAACTCGCAGGTTTTAGCATATTTATCATTTTCTAGAAATAAAAGCATGTAACTTGATAAATTGTTAAAAGTGGTCACAATAATAATGTTTGTTTAACCCATTAGTTAAAACTAGGAATTTGGACAAATTGAACCTTGTTTGGAACCGTAGCATTAATAATTGCATTGAATCGATTAGTAAAGGCCGTTGTTGTCAACAGGCGAGTTGGGGGCCTAACACCTTCCTAGCTCGTACTCACGCCCCCGAACTCATTTATGAACTCAATTTTCGCAATAGGGATTGGGGTGCACAGGAATTGAGTTGACGTCTTTCTAGACTATTGACTTGATTCCAAGAATTCCAAATTTCTTGGTGGCGACTTCCGACAATCTTAATCATGTCCTTAGTGCGAAAGGAATATCTTCATGTGCATTCACACTCAAAGATGCACGAAACCCGAACAACCGCGCTCTCCCAGGCTACCCGTCCGGCCGCCCAGAAATCAAGGGGAAAAAGGGGAGAAAAATCTGGTAGCCTACAGTGGCGACTTCACTGGGGACATGATTAAGAGGGTGTAACTTGAAAATCGATTCAATGCTATTATTTTTGCTTGGCTCACTACCTTGAGTGTTCTTATTATTATTGTGTGACTTATCATTCTTCTACTAAATTGCATCCATGTGCATGCGCTTGCGCGACTTCCGAGCTTGTTTTTACAAGTTCAAACTAGTTTCTTAGCCAATGGAGTGTGGTGAAGTGCCTTGGTGAGAATCCACTCGATTCTTCTTTGCCAAGAAACATGGATCCCCCCACCTCATGTACCTTCCTACACTTTCGTCCACTCGACGAGTAGGATCACAAGGATGCATCACATTGTCGTGCATCCCGCGGATTGTTGTACATTCTTGATCATGAGTACCTTTTGACCAAAACCCTTTAAACCTACCCCATTGCATGAACTAGAACCGATGTTTTAGGTTGAAACTCAGTCCCATGTCCATGCTAGATTTTCATGATCATGTCATTTGCGTAATCGTTTTGGTCGTCATAAAATATTATGTTAGATCCCAATTAGGATCTTTTCCTTTTTTAGTCTAGATTTTGTCCTGAGATTGAGTCTAGAATCTTTTTTTTTAGGAAACAATATCCTCGAATGAGCTATATGATGTTTGTTACCTTAGGAAATATTTTTAATGCTTTATGCTTTCCCGTAATTTAGGTGTAGTGAGTTTTAGTCAAAGATCTCGATAATATCTCTCATCTCTCCTTTTAAGTCAAGAGTTAATATCTTTTGCTTTATCCCATATTGAGTTGAGATAATATCTCTCCCCTCTCTTTTAAGTCAAGAGTATAATATCTTTTGCTTTATCCCATATTGAGTCGAGATAATATCTCTCCCCTCTCCTTTTAAGTAAAGAGTATAATATCTTTTGCTTTATCCCATATTGAGTCGAGATAATATCTCTCTCCCTCTCCTTTTAGTCAAGAGTATAATATCTTTTAATTCTATCCCGCGTCGAGATCTTTGGACCTAAACCCATTACTTAGTCCCCAAGGGTAACTATGTTGATAGAATAATCTAGATAGAGATTTCCCACTTTTGTTTTAAAACTTTTCTTTTGTGGAACTTGTTAGTCTTTCCTTTTCTAACTCTTATCCGCTGTCCAGGATTGGGAAGAAAACAGTCGGTCCGAAAAGTTGGGAGCGCGATCATAGTAATCAACGACTGGTTAGGAAGCTCGTATTGGAGTCTCCCCCTTCGAGCAAAGCTAGGCCTAACGCAGTATTTGTTACTCCCCCTCCATATCGACCACCTGGTTCTAAGTTGACCGAAATGGCCGAAGGTGACATGCCACCTCCACCACCTAAGACTACTGATGAGATGTTGACTGAAATGATGACAATGTTGGAAACCATGGGAAACCGTGTGACATGGATAGAAAGCAAGGTTAAGGAAGCTGACCCTTTTAACCAAGATGATCCTCCACCTCGAGATGACAAAGTAGAAGAGCTAAGTGCACAAATTAAGAATCTTGAGTTAGCTCTAACTCAAAACAAGATCATAAGTTACTACATGATCAATGCTGAAGGATACTCCTCTCACATCAAGGGAAAACTCCCACAAAAGTTCTCCTTGCCTGAAGTCCCCACCTTCAAAGGGACCGATGATCCAAAAGATCACATAAGGGCTTTCACCACCGCAATGGGCCTAAGAGGAGTTGATCCCGACCTCTATATTCATCTTTTCTCACAAACCTTGGACCCCACTGTTAGGGCATGGTTCTTTAACCTTGAGCCCAATCAGATTCAAGAATGGAACAAGGTGTCTAGTTTGTTCCTCACTAGGTACGCCGACAACGTCATCCAACCAACTACCATGAGAGAGTTGTAAGCAATAAAGAAAGATGAAAATGAAAGCTTCACTGACTTTGTTGACAAATGGAGAACTAAAGTGGCCGAAATGCTTGACCGTCCATGCGAGGAAGAGAAAATTTGGAAACTCATCAAGAACTTACAACCTCCTTACTTGAATCCTCTCAAATATCAAGCAATTACTTCATACACACAATTCAATAGTGTGGGATTGCTCATAGAGGACGATCAAGCACTTAAAAAAGGAGAAAAGCAAGGACTTCTTCAACAAAGGCACTTATAACTCGAACTACAAGAAGAATCCCAATTCGGGAAGCTCTTCCAACAAGGTTAATGAAGTTAATGCTGTCTACGACAAACCGCAAAGACAATACACCCCATTGGGCATGACCTGTGCTAACGCTTTAGAAAAGCTTGTCAAGAATGACTATCTCAACTTCATGGGTCCCACTCCGGATCCTGACGTCGAAAGGAGGAGCACATCATGGAATCCCAATCTTTATTGCAAATTCCATAGAGGAAAAGGACATGACACCGAGAAGTGTTGGACACTCAAAAATAAAATCCAGGATCTTTTTGACAATGGGACTATTCCCAAGCCAAAGAATGTTCCCACTCCAAACCACAACACCAATCCTCTAGGTGCGGTTTTCGTCATTACAAATGAAGAAGCGGAAAAAGACCCCTCTCGCCTGATTATGCCAATTGGGCATTCTATTCCACCATTTAAGCTTGACTCCCTCCATCTAGAGGTAGCCGGACTTTGGGAAAGCGATAGCGACGAGGAAGATGCTACCCTCCAAATTTCTAAAAGCATGGTACGACTCTTCTGATGATGAATCTCCTGAAGTCGAACACCTCACGAGGTCGGGAAGGCACTATATACCACCCCATCTCCAGAATAAGGATCCATTACAAAACACAGCTTCAGTCATACCACAAGTGAGAGACTCTCCACTAGTCCAGAACAAGGACCAAAACCCTCCAACCGAGGATGATGGCACTACACTACTTAAACAGCTTCAAAAGACTAAGGCTGATACTTCTATGTGGCAATTTTTGACTACATCTCAAGTGCATAGGAATGCTTTACTAAAAGCACTTAACCAAACTATGGTTTCCCTCGAAGCTACTCTGGATGACTTAGTCAATCTCCTCACAAAAGAAAATTCTTTGCAAGCAATTGCATTCACTAGTGAAGACCTTCCACCCGAAGGAACTCACCACAACAGGGCACTCTACCTAACTTCCATGTGTGAGAAGAAACAGGTCCCAATAACTCTAATACACAATGGATCCGCTGTCAACGTTTGTCCCCTAAGGAACGCAATGCTTGGGCATAAATGTCAACAACCTCGCACATGCCGCATAAGCGTTGAGGGCCTACCAAAATTCCAAACCAAATGTCTTAGGCATATTATCAGTTAACCTTAACACTGAACCAATTGAGAAAATGGTACAATTCCATGTCATCGACCTCCCAGCTTCATTCAATTTACTCCTAGGACGCCCATGGCTCCATGGATTAGACGCGATAGCTTCAACATTACATCAAAAGGTCAAAATGATGGTCGGAAAGATAGTTCTAGAGGTTAGAGCCGATTCTATGATCACTAGCATCGAAGACACGCCAGTTCTTAAATTTGAGCACATTGCGCCAGAAGAAGAATTCTGGGGTTTTATGACTGAAGGCGTCACCCTACTTGAGCAAGATATAGCTCCTTTCACACCATATTCCCACCTAGGAATTAATGTCATCCTAAGGAATCAGGGTCACTTCCCTAGCACATCTCTAGGCAAAGGTGTCTCCAAACCACTTCCAGTTTGGTCATCCAAAGCCGGAAATAATCTTTTTGGGTTGGGCTATAAACCTACCAAGCAAGAATTACGGGAATACATTGCCAAAGAAAAGGTGAAGAGAAGGGCCATTAAGGAAAACAAAGTCTATGACATCCCTATGGCACCATACCCGCACACACTAAACGGGCAGTTCGTCCAGTCTGGAGATCCATTCCCTTATTATGGCTTTCCTGAGCCTTATGTTCTCCCTGTTTATGGAATCCAAGTTCCCGGATTCGAAGTCTTCCAAGACTGCTACGCGCTTGAAGAAATCCCTTTGCCTGTAAGAAGGAGGGTAAACTTTGATTGGGTAGAGGACACACCCAACCATGCTTTGGGTCTACTATTTGGAAAAGAGCATCGCCATCCAAAAGATAAGGAGCTCCACAGTGTCAATAATGCAATTCAAGATGCAAACTTTGACCCAACTAAGTTGATCACTCCAAACGAGGGTCAACTCACAAAGCAGAAACACACCATAAGCTGGACGGGAGCCAATGGAAAGAAGATCAAGATCACGATCTCCGAAGAGTCCAAGTATGACCCCGACACTGACTCCGACCAGACTAAGTCTGATTCTGAAGACGAGTCTAATATAGTAGAATCGGATGGTTCACGTACCCAAATCTATGTTTAATTCTGTTTGCAAGTCTAATGATGTTAAAGCCAATAGTAATGTCTCAGTTGATGTTTCAGTTTCCTCTATCAATGAAATGAATGTCGATTCTGCTTATTTCTTGGATTACTTAGTAGCTAATAATTCAAATGATGAACAAGAATTGCCCAAAGAAGTAACTAAAGCACTGTTAGAGCATGAACAAAAGACTTCAATCGTGGAAGAAATAGAATTAATTAATCTTGCAAGCGATCAAGAGCCGCGCCAAGTGTGCATTGGCTTATCGTTAACTCCCAAAGAGCGAGAAAGCTTTATAAATCTCTTAAAAGAATACATAAACGTTTTCTCGTGGTCCTACAAAGATATGCCGGGAATAAGTCATGAGATAGCACAACATACAATACCGCTCAATCCTGATTCAAAACCAATGAAACAGAAGCTTCGGAGAATGAAACTTGAATGGACATTGAAAATCAAAGAAGAGGTGCAGAAACAGCTCGCATCAGGTTTTATTAGGGTCGCTCAATATCCAGAATGGGTTGCTAACATAGTACCCATTCCAAACAATAATGGCAAAGTAAGGATGTGCGTCAATTTTAGAGATCTAAATAAAGCTAGTCCAAAGGACGACTTTTCTTTGCCACATATATACGTACTGGTGGACAATATCGCAGGAGATGCCCTCTTATCATTCATGGACGACTATGCAGGGTATAACCAAATACAAATGGCCGAAGAAGATACATGGAGAAAACTACCTTCATAACCCAATGGGGAACATATTGCTATACTGTCATGCCTTTGGGGTTGAAAATGCGGGAGCAACATACCAAAGAACCGCAACTTCCCTTCTACATGACATGATGCACAAGGAGGCCGAGGTGTATGTAGACAATATGATCATCAAATCCAAGGAGAGCGAAGAGCATATACCCTATGTAAAGAAATTATTCGACAGGCTTCGGAACTACAATATGAGATTAAATCCTCAAAAGTGCGCATTTGGAGTAAGTTCTGGCAAGCTCTTAGGATTTTTCATAAGCACAAGAGGCATTGAAATTGATCCTACCAAAATCAAAGCTATAAGAGATATGCCCTCTCCCAAAAATGAAAAGGAGATAAGAGGATTCTTAGGACGACTCCAATATATAAGTCGATTCATATCCAAATTGACTATTATATGCGAGCCCATCTTCAAAAAGCTCAAAAAGGACACCAAATCTACCTGGGATGATCAATGCCAGCAAGCCTTCGAAAAGATTAAGGAGTATTTAGCTAATCCACCCGTGTTGGTTCCACCAATTTCGGGAAAACCACTTATGCTATACCTAACAGTCACAGAAACCGCCATGAGTGCTATGTTGGCCCAAAAAGTGGAGAATGATGAAAAGGCAACATACTACCTTAGCAAGAAATTCCTAGAATACGAAACACGCTACTCCATACTAGAGAAGACGTGTCTCGCACTGGTCACTGCAACAAAGAAGCTTCGACAGTACATGCTACAATATTCTATCCACTAAAGTACTTGTTCGAAAAACCCATTCTTAGTGGAAGAATAGCAAGGTGGACTGTCATGCTTTCAGAATTTGATCTAACTTTTGAACACCAAAAGGCGATCAAAGGACATGCCATTTCTGAACATCTCGCTGAAAATCCAGTTAATAGCGAAGATGCCACACATGACTTTCCCGATGAAGGAATAATGAGTGTCGAAGAAACCACCTGGCAGTTATACTTTGACGGAGCATCAAACCAAAAAGGTTATGGCGTAGGAGTATTATTAGTCAGCCCAGAAGGCGCGCATACTCCCATAGCCGTCAAATTAGACCACAAGGTAACTAACAACGGCGCCGAATATGAAGCATGCATCATTGATTTAGAAGCGGCAATAGAACTACAAATTAAGGACCTAAAGGTATATGGAGACTCAACTCTCATCATAAATCAAGTCTCCAAAAAGTGGAGAGTGAAAAGCGAATCCCTGGCACCTTACCAGGAATATCTTGAAAAGATAGCCAAATATTTCACTCACATCCGTTTTACATACCTTCCTAGAGATGACAACCAGTTCGCGGATGCCTTAGTAAAGATGACCTCCATGATAAATATTCCAGATGATGTAATCACCATGCCATTCATATTCAAAGGCGCACTGAGCCCGCCTTTCGTAATGCACTTGAGGTATGCGCCAATGAGGAGGAAGAGGAGGAATGGTTTACCGACATTCTCAATCTATTAGCCAAAGGTGATTAGCCTCCACAATCAACACCTAGGGCACAAAGGGATTTAAGAAGACTAGCCGCACAATACATACATGTGCAAGGCAAACTTTATAAAAAGACACTACAAGGGCTAAGTCTTCTATGTCTAAAGGAACGTGAAGCAAGAAAAGTCATGAGCGAGATACATAATGGTGTATGTGGTCCCCATATGAATGGACTGGCCTTGGTCAAGAAAAACCTAAGGTAAGGGTACTATTGGACTACAATGGAAAAGGACTGTATTGAATACATGAGAAAGTGCACACGCTGCCAATTCCACGCCAGTTTACAACATAGACCTCCTACTCCTCTACATACATTCACCTCACCATGGCCATTCTCTACATGGGGCATTGACATCATTGAAAAAATCTCCCCTAGAGGAAAAGGAGGCCATGAATACATACTAGTCGCGATAGATTATTTCACCAAATGGGTTGAAGCTCGTTCGTATGCAAGAATAACGTCAAAACACGTGGAAAAGTTCATACATGACAACATCATTACCAGATATGGAGTACCCCACGAAATCATAAGTGGTCACGGGACCCAATTCAAAAAGGATGTTACCGAACTTTTCACTAAGTTTAAAAATTCAACATCGACAGTGTTCGCCTTATAGGCCACAAACGAATGGAGCCATAGAATCCGCAAACAAAAACGTAAAGCAAATGATAGCTAAGATGACAGAAAACTACGAAGATTGGCCCAACAAGCTACAATTTGCCTTATGGGGTATAGAACTACTATTCGATCCTCAACGGAGCAACGCCTTATTCTTTAGTATACGTAATGGAGGCGGTACTCCTAGTTGAAGTAGAAATCCCTTCCTTAAGGATAGCTTTGGAAAGTGAATTACCCGAAGTAGATTGGGTCCAAGCACGGCATGACCAATTGGTCTTGCTAGATGAAAGACGACTAACTGCCCTACATTACGGTCATGTCTACCAAGCAAGGATGGCAAGACATTTTGATCAACGATTCAAGGCTAGAGGACTAAAAGAAGGAGACTTAGTCCTAAAAGAGGTAAGACCAATTGTAGTCGACCCTCGGGGAAAGTTCAAGCCTAATTGGGCCGGCCCATACACTATCAAGACAATACTATCCGGTGGAGCGGTAAAGTTAATGGATTTAGACGGCAACGAGTTCATTCAACTCACAAATATGGACCAACTTAAGCGATTCTATGCATAAAATATTAAATCTTATAGAGAGCCCACTAAGGCACCAAGTCCAAGTCAAAATCGGTCAAACCCGTCCATGCAGGGCCCACGACCGAAAAAGAAAAAAAAAACGAGATTTGGTTTTACGAACTACATTGGCCTGATTCCGCATGGATATGTAGGTAACCCATATAACTTGGGCCCGGCCACTTTAATAAAATAAATATCTAAGGGAGTTTTAATCCATTCGATTAATGAAAAAATAAGCAAGTCTTTCATTAATATGGCTAGAGTCTATTACATACTCTAATAAAAAAAAAAGAGTGCACAAATAAAAACAAAAAAAAATATAAAAGGGCAATTCTAAACTACATCTACTTGGGCTTGCAAACCCGTTATTTGAATTATACTACTAAGCACAAAAAGAACAAGACTTGCTAGACAACTAGAGGTGGACTATTCGTCCTTGTCTTTAACTTTGGGCTCTTGGGAGGGCTCGCTAGGCTCATTAAGTTCCATTCGTTCTTTTGGAGCCTATCTTTCCCTACCATAGCTAGAAGCGGCCTCGTGATCATTGGGCCTAACCAGAGCTACTTGTTTGGCCGAGTGGGCCGGATTCTTCCTTTTTTTAGATTGGGCATTGACCTTGCCTTTTCCCTTACCCTTAGTTTGGGGCTTGGAAGGTTTAGCGGGCCTATCAATGGGAGTTATCCTTATACCGTTTGGCTCATCATATTTGCGGGCTTTGAACAACTCTTTTTCTTCTTCTAGGAGCCTTTGGTTGACTTGATGGTCACCGCTCGAAATCCATTCCTTATAGAAGCTAGATAACCCGTTTGAATGCGGGTATACCGATTTAGTCCACACTTGGCGACGGTTCCAATGCCGTTCCCAATTAGACACCAAAGAGGACGTTAAGGGCCTTTGACAAGGAGATTCGCAACTCACATTCAGGATCCTTTGCCTTAAGCCGTATTGGCAGAGGAGGCGGTTCGATAGGAAGAATGTCAAAGTATACAAACCAATGATCCTCGTAAAGGGCACATTCTCACTACACCCTACAATTTTGGTGGTACGCCACCATGGGATGAACCAAGCCGGTTGGATGTCGGTGTAGAAGTATGATATCCACTCCTCCCGAGAGGATTCGGAGAACTTTTCGCGTCTCGCCGGAAAGTTCTTAGGGAGGAACTTCCTAGTGTCAATGGGAGCCTCAAGCAAGTGGAGCCTCTCTTGAAGCCATATCTACACAAAAACAACAAAAGAAAAATTCAATTCAATACAAGATGAGAATTTCACCACATAAAGTTAAATCCACAAAGATTAAGGTTTTATCACAAAAAACTTACTTGAAGGAGTAAAGGGCTCCTGGTGAAGGACTCTTGAGGATTGCTCTTGAGCCTATCTAAAGGAAGGATTGTCTCTCCCACAACCAAGTGCATAGGAGAACTATCCCATTGAATTTACTGGGTTACCCTAAGAAGGCAAGTGTTGCCACTATTGATGGTAGAATTCTTTTCGGATGGAAAAAGAGCGTCTTCATTACCACCCACGAACAAATAACGATGGAGGAGGCAAAATACAAAGGCACGTTTCTTGTACCTCATACCCATCGCATCCCGGGCCCTAGAGGTGAAGAAAGTCACGAGCTTGGCAAGATCAACATCCTCACCATGAAGCACTTGACCCACTTGACGAGGGGACAACCTGAGATATCTTTGAAAATCACCCGCGAAAGCGTTCCCCAAGTAAGGAACGGCGGGAGGGCTTTCGATTGGAAAGCCAATGATATCGGAGAACTCCTCCACCAATGGGGACATCTCATGAGCGCCAAAACGGAAAACATGGAACTTTGGGTCTAAAAACTCAATAGAAGCATGAAGAAAGTCCCACAAAATTTTAACTTGTTTGAGGTGAAAGGGGGTAAGCTCTAACCTCTCCTCTACAGTCATGGAGGCCAGCCAAGCATCAAAGACATCATCAAAGTTCACCATTGTTAAGATTAAGGATTTTCTCTCAAGGAATTTTCTCTCTCTAGGGGCTCAAAGTAAGTGGTAAGAAGAGAAGAAGAGGAAACCCGACTATATAGGGGTCACGGTTGGATTCTCGTCGAAACATTAAGGAAATTCAGACAACCGACGAAAAAGGGGCCAGGCGGCCTCTCAGCTAGTCCGGACGGCTTAGCCGTTAGGACAAGCGGCTGAGCCGCTCCTGTTAGCAGCATTACCGCTGGGACAAGCGGCCAAACCGCTAGCCCAAGCAGCATAGCCGCTTGCCCAAGCGGCAACCGCTGGAGCTCTAGCACAGCCGCTAGGAGCTCTAGAGGTCACCTTGTATAGGCGCCTGATGTGCAACTTCGCGAGACAACTTCGGTCCACACGACCTCTCCATTGACCGAGCTCTACCTTCCTAATTCCCACTTGGGCAGATTTAGGAAGCCTTCCCTTAGATTTTTCTTACCTTAATTTTGGCTCTTGCCACTTTTCTATTTATTCCCTTTTTATTTTCTTTCCTTCTTTCTATTTTGATTATCAAGTTCCACTCTTTATTCCTTTTATTTTCTGATTCTTTATTTTCTTTATTAATATTTTCCCCGTTTTAATTATCTTTTCCTATTTTCTTTTTATTTATTTTTATTTTTTAGGGGAAGGGGTACCCCAAATGTGCTAAATTCTCGGGAATCCTAAATTCTCAGATATCGTGTTAGTGATTTCCCATTCGAAAATTAGATGATTAAATTCACATATGGGCATTTGCGTGATAATTCTGTGCGTGAATAAAATGCAATATTTATAGCAGGTTTAATACAGGCCCGAAAGTTCAAAATGCACTACAAAAAATATCACTGGCCACCTTCGCCAGTACTCGGACCCGCCTGAGACGACTCTCCGAGTCCACTTGATGATGGAGCACCTGAAGGATCGGGTTGAGACATCGCCCAACTCTAGGGTCAAAAGCAAATAATGAACCCGTCAAGTAAGCGGGATCCAACGAATGACGCGGTGGCTCCAGCATGTTCGGATAGCCGCCATACCCCGTACTCTCCTGACTCCAAGAACCCTTGGAGGGACTGGAGGATACATAGGCATGTGATAGCCTGGATACCCCATATAGGGAGGCGGTGCAGGCCACAACGGAAGATAAAGCACTTTGGGCGGGTTCCCCGTATCCACTCTAGCTCGAGGCGTCCCTTGACGCACCTCCGTACTCTCCTGCCTAGGAGGAGGACGCTGCGGTATAGACGTCGACTCCGGAGCACGAATAACTGGAGGCCTAGGAGGCCTCACCACAGGAACAGGCTGCGAAATAAGCTCAAGGTCAGAAAATTACAAAAAAGTTTTCAAATCAAGCACTATTACTTGAAATGAACATACCTCTCGAACTTCTGACCGACGACTCGTGCATTCACTCCGAGACGCGAATCTGGAAATCCAATTCTTAAGGGCCTGCATGCCCTTATAGATCTTTCGCGTCACAACAGCATCCAACTATGCACATAAAGAAAAGAGTCAGTATAAACACAAGGAAAATTTTGCGAATTGCAAAAGGATTTTCACTTACCCCCTACAACCAGTTGGTAGAGGCAATCCCTCAACCTCCTCATCGGAACCACGAAACTCAGGAATCAGTATAACCTGAGGAGACCCGTCCGCTCCTGTATAACTGACCGACATGGTAGGAGGAGTAGGGCGCGGAGAAGAGGCAGTCGCGTGAGACAACGAGAACTCATAGCACTCTATAAAGACTTAAAGATATTAGACACCTTTCTAAATTTCCAGACGAAATTAAGAAGCAAAGTACATTACTTACCGGGTCGGTAGAGAAGTTGGGGCACAACTGAACCTCAAGAAACTCAGTATATTCCACCATGAGATCCACCTAAGGATCAGTAGGAAATACTTCAGGGCATTCGCCCCATTAGTGGCCATCCTCACCTGCTCCACTGTAAGGTGACGAACGTAAAGCATGGAATCCGGAGGGTCCAAAGGAATCCTCGGAGCTGGAAGGTCAGAGAAAGTCTACCTAATCAGTCTCTCTGCCAAGAACCACTCGAAACCGAAAGGACCCTCAATGAGGATCCTCCTCTGGTCATACTCCCGAGCACCCAAGAATTGGTTCGAGAGACCCGGGAGGTAATCCGTCCAGGGGAACCAGTCGACCTACAAAAGCAAAGCGTGAGCACACAAAGGGATAAAAGGCAATAAAAGCACACAAGATAATCACTTACATCCTGGGCAGTCAAGGGATATATCGCCTCCCTAAGGGAGTGCAGCGTAGTAGATGGGCAAGATGCCCGTCCCCTCCAAGTCTGCATCGCTGGAAAGGACAAATCCTCTGCCTCGAGAAGAGGGGCAAGGTCGGAGAAATGCTCGTAAAACCAAATCTAAGACATGCAATGCACATGGATTAGACACAAGTTGTGAGTAAAAAGCCAAAAACACAAAGTATAAGAAGGGTAAAAGGAAATTACCTCCATAACCTTCCAGTAACCAACCAAGGAGACGCGAGACGCGCCCTCCTCTCCACTGAGGCGGCTGGACTGCCTCAAGCACCGTATAAGACAGGAGTATGCGGAAAGACCCCAATTGTACTCCGCAACTCTGTTGAAATCCCGCAAACACGGGAAATAGCGAACATGGTACCTACTAGCTTTATCCGCAAAGACGGAATAAGCTAGAACGTAAGCCAAGAAAAGGCGGGTGTGTTGCTCCACCGTGACCTTCTTCAGCTTCTTTGGGGTGGTCAGGAACTGGACCATGACGTCAGTCCGCCCATACTTCATACCATCCCATTGGCCCTAAAAAGGCCGAACATCTCCACCATTTCATCCCTACTCACCTCTCCAAAAGTGAGGGGAACACCGGTGCAAGGGAGCCCGGAAATGAGACCGAACACGAAAGGGGTGATCATATTTTCACCCATGGGTAAATGGAAAGTGCTGGTAGTATCCCAGTACCGCTCCGCAAGACCTCTAACGAGAAATCGGTCGGAGTGCTCAGCAGAAGCGATGGACACTAAAAAGTGACTGAAGCCGCAATGCTCCACAATAGCGTTGACCGCGGGAGTCACGTACCTACGGGCCTTCTCGATACCAGAAAGGCTACCGTAACCCCGCATGGTAGTGTCTACGTCCTATACAACATAATAATTGCAAAGACAATTAGCTAGGTGATCCTAGTAACAACTACCAGTCTCCGGTTTAGTCCTAAATTTTTACAGCTCGTAAAATTTAGCATTTTAGCTAGACCAATATAACAAGACTAAATTTTAACGAGAACGAATTTCACACAAGTTTATTCTCCACAAATATACTTCAAAAACATTTTCCCCCACAATAAAAATAAACTTCACTCAATTTTATTTTCACAAAAAAATAAATGATAATTGCAACGAGAATGAATTTCATACAAATTTATTTTCCACCATTAAAGATGAATTTCACGCAAATTCATTCTTCACATGCAAAATATATATATGATACAAGGAACCTATGGGAATTCACAAATTAGCAAGAAAAACAATTTCACGCAAATTGGTTTTCCCCCGTTAGCTACACTACAGTTCTCAACCTAAAATTCTATGTTTTCCTACACATGATTTTCTAAGTGTAAAAGAGCAAAAAAAAAAAAAAAAAAAAACCGACATACCCGACATTTGGTACCAACGGGTAACCAAATGCTCCTTCTTCTTGAAAACAACGCTGGGCTCCCAACGATCAGTAGGATGGAAATCACTACGAGTGAACTCGTCCTGGACTAACCGGTGCTCACCCATCCGGTGATGGGGTATACCGAAAATGAGAACCCGAGTGAAAACATTCGGGGCCTTATGAACAACAATCTCTTGCTCCTTCCTTTTCCTACCTCCTCTAAGTTTAGGAGCCATGGATGAAGAGCAAAATGGAGTTTTTTGGAAATTTGAGTGAAACTCACAAAACTCACAAATTTACACAATTTTGAGTTTTGACACTCAAAAGCACAAGAACAATCAACAAAATCAAGTTCTACTAAGAATTTGAGTAAGAAAACCTTAAGATTTGGAGCTAGGGGCTTTGATGGAGGTTGAGAGTTTGAAAAAAAATGGAGGAGAGAGAAAGGAGAAGGTTCCAAATGGGGCAGATGACCCCCTTGTCTTTTTATGCACACACGCTGAAAATCTAGCAGCCGGTCAAACCGCCTAGGTGGACGGTCAGACTGCCCAGCTGGCGGCTGAACCGCAAACCACGCGGCTTGGCCGTTTGTCCGAGCGGTTCAACCGTTCCACCAAGCGGCGTAGCCGCTCCAACAAGCGGTTTAGCCGCTCCACCCAGCGGTTCGACCGCTTGACGGGGCGGTTTAGCCGCTCCACCTAGTGGTTCGACCGCTTGACGGGGCGGTTTGACCGCCTGACTCACTCTCTCTCTTATGACATTTTAAGGGTCATTGGTTCAAAATCAGTGGGCCCCACGTGCGGCCCATAGCAGTTATTTGCGCGCCATAGTCCGTTTATAAAAGCAGGACTAAATTAAACCCATAGGTTTGTACATTTATACTCGGCCTAATAGCATGGGCTCACATCCGACCTAAGGTCTGAGCAACATTTTATTATCCTTTACAATAACATTTACTACCCATCTTATTTCTAACGAAATATTTTATTGTGTAACCTGCAGCATAGGGTTCCCCTTCGACTGAAAATCGAAGGACATTTATTGTGTGACCTACAGCACAGGGTCACCCTTCGACTAAAAATCGAAGGATTTTTATCATTTATCTTATTTCTAACAAAATATTTTATTGCGTAACCTACAGCACAGGGTTCCCCTTTGACTGAAAATCGAAGGACATTTATTGTGTAACCTACAGCACAGGGTTCCCCTTCGACTGAAAATCGAAGGACATTTATTGTTTGACCTACAGCACAGGGTCACCCTTCGACTAAAAATCGAAGGATTTTTATCACTTCTCTTATTTCTAATGAAATATTTTATTGTGTAACCTACAGCACAGGGTTCCCCTTCGACTGAAAATCGAAGGACATTTATTGTTTGACCTACAGCACAGGTCACCCTTTGACTAAAATCGAAGGATTTTTATCATTTATTCTTATTTCTAACGAAATATTTTATTGTGTAACCTACAGCACAGGATTCCCCTTCGACTAAAAATCGAAGGACATTTATTGTTCGACCTACAGCACAGGGTCTCCCTTCGACAAAAAATCGAAGGATTTTTATCATTTATCGTACGAAATATTTTTATTGTGTGACCTACAGCACAGGGTCTCTCCGTTCGACTGATAATCGAAGGATTTTTATTGTGTGACCTACAGCATAGGGTCAAATTCTCGCTCAAATAAACCGGAGAAATTATTACTTTATCCTAAAATGATTGTTTATCTCTAACTAATTGTCACCTCATTCAGTGTGCCTGTTTTGTTGCAGGTATTGGCACAGGAATAGTTAGACCTTCGCTCTATTCGAGCTCGGCCAAAGTAGGGGCTTCTGTAGACACCAAAAATTATGTCTATGATAAGTCCCCATAAAAAACCCGATGATGAAAGGGTTGGATTTTGCTCGAACTTGGGTTGCGAGAATAATTGTTCTGAAGATTAGCCCAGTTAATTTGATTTAACCAGTGGAAGCCTTTTGTACAGGTGATCCAAACCAGTTGGACTCAATTCAAATGGAGTCCAAAACTGAGAGATAGGCCTTTTTGAACCTAAGGGCCAGAAAGGAAACCCAAACCCATGAGTCAACCCTTGGTCAAACAAGGGAACTCAGTAAATCCCGCGTGGACCCCCTCGGAAAAGCCTCCCCCGCGTGAAAAGCACGTCAAACACCTATGCAGGCAGGCCGCTCGAGGTCCAAGCGGTCACGCTTGAGTTCAAGCGGTGACCGCTAGGACAAGCGGCTTGACAGCTTGCCTAGCGGCTAAACCGCTTGCCAAGCGGCTTGACCGCTTGTCCTGCTGGCTCAGTCGTTCGGCCCAGTTGCATGGCCTCCTCGACCTTTTCTCGTGGACGGCAAATTCGAGACCCATTCGATTTCCGTGCCAAACCCTGGCAGCTCCCCCTCTTCTATATAAGCAAACCTTAGGGTTCAGTTGAAGAGGCTGGTCTTTTGGTTGGCAGTTAGAGACATTCAGTTGGACATTCAGTTGCGAGTTTTAGAGGTTGACTCTCTCTCTCTCTCTCTCTCTCTCTCTCTCTCTCTCTCTCTCTCTCTCTCTCTCTCTCTCTCTCTCTCCCCCTCCCTCTCACTAAACCAGAAATTCTGATTCTACTCCTTCTTTAGGTTAGCCCTAACACCACAAAATAAACCTTCATACTTGATCAAGAGCACGAATTCAAGCATAACAACCCAATAAGTTCATTGTGAGCACCCAACTAATCCAACCTGAGGGTTTGCAATAATTTTATATTGCTTGTTATTACTAACAAATTTGGTTTATGTGATATGTACATGCATGGCGCGTTTCGAGCAAAAGGGCTTGTATGAAGCCTAATTAATGGATGAATGAATGCGTATTTTGTTATTTATTGCTTTTTATGATTAAATTATGCTTTGTTTGTGAATTGGTGGATGAATTGCTTGTTTGTCTTCTAACTCGCAAGTTTTAGCATATTTATCGTTTTCTAGCAATAAAAGCATGTAACTTGATAAATTGTTAAAAGTGGTCACAATAATAATGTTTGTTAAACCCATTAGTTAAAACTAGGAATTTGGACAGATTGAACCTTGTTTGGAACCGTAGCATTAATAATTGCATTGAATCGATTAGTAAAGGCCGTTGTTGTCAACGGGCGAGTTGGGTGCCTAACACCTTCCTAGCTCGTACTCACGCCCCCGAACTCATTTATGAAGTCAATTTCCCCAATAGGGATTGGGGTGCACAGGAATTGAGTTGACGTCTTTCTAGACTATTGACTTGATTCCAAGGGTTTCAAATTTCCTTAAATTTGGTGGCAACTTCCGACAATCTTAATCATGTCCTTAATGTGAAAGGAAAATCTTCATGTGCATTCACACTCAAAGATTCACGAAACCAGAACAACCGCACTCTCCCAGGCTACCCGTCCGGCCGCCTGGAAATCAAGGGGAAAAATGGGAGAAAAATCTGGTAGCCCACACAATTCAATTCACATAGTTGCATTGGTCGACTTAGTGGTACAACGAGACCACGACTCACTAATTCATTGCATGCTCATGATTGTGAATAATAATAACGATGATAATGACATTAATGCATATTAAGAATAATCATGCTTCACATATGTCTAATGAAATTTCGGCAGCACTTCGGCATTAAAACATCCAAAAATTACACTTTCAACAAATAATCCATCAAAGTATAATAGGTGCTCACTAGCACTCAATACTAACCCATTCCAAATAGGACGTATAATTTATCATAATAATATTAGAATATCAACACTGCCATACGTGCTCAATAATTAGCATATGAACTAATTAATTATCGAAACTTCATAAACTATACATACTCAATATATTTCATAATTACAGTGACGAATATATTTCTACTTCTCATAATTAACGACGATATAATTTAATCATGCTTCGCATATTAAATTCACAACAAATAGACAATTAGCACATAACAAGTCGATTTTGGAAAGAGGTAGGCACAATCTCTAACCTAAAAAACGCTCACTAGGCAGTAAGTACGCTTCCAAATCACAACCCGATCATGCTTGTCCGTTAGGTCCTAATTAAAAATAATTACCGAGACATAATCAGTAAATACGAAAATTTAAACAGAAAAAAAATATTAATCTAATATTTTATTTAAATTCCTTGATTTATTTCAATCAATCTAGGATTTCGAAAATTCGGATTCGGGTTCCAAACGAGTACAGACTAATAAAAATAATTATTGAAAAATATGGAAAATACGAAATTAATTAAAACGAAATTATTAAACGAAATCCTAATTGGTTTTTCGAGTCTAGGCCACGATCACCCAAGCATGGGGACCCACGGCCTAGCCCATCACCAAGACCGCCACCCACTGACCACCATGGTCGGCGGTGGCTCGCCGGAGCACCGGCGACGGAGGAGAGTGAGGCGAGAGAAAATTGCGTGAGAGAGAGAGAGAGATAGATTGCGAGTGAGAAAGAGAATGACTGAGAGAGAGAGAGGGACGGGGGAGCCCTAGCAGTGCCGACCACTCGCCGGCGACCACCCAGGCTCGGCCTGGTGGCGTGCCAGTGGCGCGGCAGCCGCGACACGCGAAAACTGAGGGGGAGGGGGAAAACAGAGCACGGGGAGAGAGAGAAGGGGAAAGAGAGAGAAAGAAAGAGGGAGGAGGAGAGGCTCACCGGCGGCTTCTCCGGCTACTGGCGGCGGGAGCAAGGGAGGAGAGAGAGTGTGTGTGTGCGGCCGTGAGAGAGAGAGAGAGAGGAGAGTGAGAGTCGAGTGAGAAGAGAGAGAGAGAGAGAGAGAGGTGAGATTTTGGCTCAGTTTTGTAAACTGATGAATTAGCCCATCTCTTTGCTTATATAGGTCCCCGGTCAATGAAAGTCAAAACCTACTAGGCTTAGGAATAATTTTCTGATTTAATTGCTCATTAAACCAATTAATTGCTAATTAAAACTAATTAAAACAATATGAATAAGCCTTATTCATATAAAAATAATTTAATTAAATCCCTCAAATTTGATAATTATAAATCACGAAATTCCCATAATAATAATTACTATTATTATGGCTTAATTTGAATAAATCAAATCGTTATATAAATATACGATTTAAATCTTCGAAACTATTTATAAATGAATTATAAATCGATATTATAATTATAGAAAATATTGGGGTAGCACAATAATTAATCTGTCTATGGCTCTTTCCCCAGCTTTACCTTATTTGAGGGATGGCTTTAGCACTCAATACAGGAAGTCTCTAGGCTTGTCATCTGCTGAAGCCAAAAGTATTATCCTCGGTGCTGATTCTGACTTAGTCAAAATCTGTGAGAAGTTTGCTTCCTCATCTGTGCAGGATGTAATATTCAAGCGTTGTCGTCGACGGGCCTTTGTTCTCTGTTTGTTTAATCGTCTACTGTTTGTCAATGCACAATCATCTAATCTGGGTAGAGCCTCAATGTTACGAGTAGTAGATCAAATGGCTAAAGAGCATTCTCCTTTGCATTTGGTTGTAGGAGAAACCATTCTAGGGCTTGACAGGTTGAAGATATTGCCAAGGGAAGCATTTTCTGGTAGCCCCATGTTGCTGCAGATCTGGTTATGCGAATACCTAAGGTTGATAGAGTCACCAGCAAAGATGATAGCTCGTGCTCCTAATTCTCGGAGGAGAAGAACCTATACCGCTGCTAGCTTTAAGGTTAGGAAAAAAGATTGTATGATGAGAAGACCCTTCCTGAATGGGACAACTTTTTCAGTGTTGTGCCTGTTGTCCGCTGGCATGTACCCTGGTAGAGTTTAACTTCTTTGGTTGCTTGTTATAACAATGTCCCATATACTAGGATAGTAAGTTTGTACAGGAGTACATTTTTCTTTCCCTCTCGGATCATGAGGCAATATGGATTGAAACAGGTTATCCCTCGTCAGGAGACTACAAGACAAACTGTTATTGCTTTGACAATTGATTTTTCTTAGAGCTGGAGTGTATACTGCAGGGCAGGGATCGTTGGACGATGCCTAGGATAATTGCCTCAACTCAAGTTTCTGAATCTTAATTGTCCTGAATTCTTGCAGCGATGAAGAGATAAGGCGAGTCCTTCGTCATGAGGAGTGAAAGCAGCTAGTACCTAGGTATGACTCAGGAACAGAGAGTAGGAAAAGAAAAGAAGGGTCTTATCAAAAAGGCTATCATGTTTTGAAAAGAGGCAATCCCCCAACTCAAGAAAGTGATCATATAGGTCGTCCTCAAGCCAAGGTCTTTCAACGAAGCCTTCTATAGAGAAGAAGGATTAAATTAGTTTTCTTTAGAAAGCAAGTCCAGTTTTTAAAAAAAAAGTAATAAGAATTTGTTTAGCTTAAACCCTCATTAGTTGCTCTTTTTTTTGTTTTTGTAACCATAGGGAAATACAATGTAAGCTTATTCGTTCAGTTTGAATAAGGATTGTCCTTTTTGAATGAGTTGAATGAAATTTTTGATATATTTTGGCCGGGCCCCTTAAAAGAGTTACCTATGTATCCGGTGTGGAATCAGGCCAGCGTAGTTCCTTCAATCCGTGTACGTCTTTTTTTCTTTTTTTTCGGAATTCTTTTTTTTTTTTTTTAGACGTAGCACTTATTTAGTTGATCCAAATTTGTGAGCTGACTCAACTCAGTGTCATCAATATCCATTAGTCGAACTTCACCTCCTGATAGAATATCTTTGATGATGAATGGACGGGACCAATTCAGTCGAAATTTGCCCCTGGGGTCAGTAACTGGTGCACGTAATTTCTTCCAAACTAAATCGCCTTCTTCCAGATTTCGAGGTCGAACATTTTTGTTGAATGCTCTTGCCTTGCGTTGTACATATGTGAATGGTCTAGAGCCCGTAGCCGTATTTCATCCATGAACATGAGTTCATCATAACGGGCTTGCATCCATTGTGTTTTCGAAAGTTCACCTTCTAAGGCAATATGCATAGAGGGTAGTTGAATCTCTGTAGGTACTACTGATTCTATCCCGTAGACTAGGGAATAAGGTGTAGCTCCTGTCGACGACCTTATAGATGTTCTGTATCCCCAAACTATAAATGGGAGTTTGATGGGCCAATCTTTGTAGTTTTCAACAATTTTCTCGATAATGGTTTTAAGGTTCTTGCTGGCGGCTACTACTGCACCATTGGTTTGTGGTCGGTAAAGGGATGATTTGTTGTGTTTGGATTTTGAAGTTTTTCAGTAAGGTGGTTGTTTCGGCATTGAAGTGGGATCCAGGGTCACTAATGATATCATGTGGAATGCCATATTTGCAGATGATGTTATTCCTTTTGAACTTGGACACTTGTTTGGATGTGAGGATGGCATAGGATTGTGCTTCAACTCATTTGGTAAAATAGTCTATGGCTACTAGAGTTGTTCATACGCGGGTATCCGAATCGGGTATCCGAAAATTCGAATACTGGATTTCGCTATCCTAATCTGTATCCGAAACTTCGGATACCCGACTTTTGGATATCAAAAATTTTCGGATACCCGAATACGGGTACCCTATTATCCAAAATAATGTATTTTGCTTTTTTCTCTCATATTAAATTTAAAAAACTTTGGAGAACATACACCAATATTAGTAAATGAGAAAGTCTCAGTGGTATTTTCGATCAAAAAAAAAAAAAAAGAAGTCTCAGTGATATTGAACATGAATTCGAAAAAAAAAGAAAAAATTTCAACAATAAATTGAAATTATCAACTACTAATAGTTAAATTAATCGAAACCTAACATGAATGCCCAAACTACCAAAACTCTTCAGATATCAAGACACTGACATTGAAGATCTGGAAAAATTAGTGACAAATTTGGTCATGCAAGATTCGAGTTTCGCCATTGATGTTGTTTTAGAGTGAGAAAGTAAGGTGAAGGAGAAAAGTAGAGGCACCGTCTCACTGGCATAGTGCCGATCTGGAACTTCTGTGTGAGTGACTACAATGAGTTGAGATGATTGATGATATGTGCTTGTGGTCTTGTGGCTAATGGCTATGGAAGAAAGAGATTAAGGTCCTTATAGATTTAAGAGAAAAGGATGCTCCAACAATGGTGGGGTGGTGGTGGTGTTGATCTGCTGCTTTGAGGAGAGAGAGGTAAGAGAAGAATGGTTATTTTTTTTGAGAGAAGGGTTAGGATATGAAGTTAAAATAAAAATGACAAGAGTAAAAAGGAATGTGGTTTAGAATGGGTATGACATGTTTCGATCATGGGCATTGTATGTAAAATGGAGAGCATGGACCATTGATCCAGCTTTTAACTAGTACAACAGATATAAAGCTCCCATCTTATTTTACTTATTTCGGATTTTCGGATATCCGAAATATCCGAAAATTTTTAAAATTGGTATCCAAACCCGTATCTGAAATTTCGGATATCCGGTTTTCGGAAATCCAAAATTTCGGATACCCGATTTTTCGGATAATATCCGATCGGATTTTCGGATTGGATGATCGAATTCGGATATTTTTGAACACCCCTAATGGCTACTAGGATAATATTCATGTCCTCCAGAGCCCTTGGGGGTGATCTTGCCAATGATGTCGATTCTCCATGCAGAACAAGGCCAAGGGGATGTGAAGTTATGTAGCATTGAGGGTGGCATATGTTGTAGGTTGATTTGGCATTTCTTGCATTTTTTGACATACTCGTAGCAGACCTTCTCCATGGTGGTCCATTAATACCCAAGTCGCTGGATTTTTCTAGAGAGCATTCAACCACTAATGTGTGGCCCGCATACACCATTGTGTATCTAATCTATGATTTCTGCAGCTTCTTCAGCATTCACACATCTAAGGTTGACTCCGTTTTGGGATTTTGTTTTTGTATAGAACCCCCTTGTATTCTATATATTGTGCCGCTAAGAGACGGATGGCCCGTTGAGCTCTTATAGGTGCGTCTGTAGGATGTGTACCCTTGGAGATGTAGTTGTAAACATCTTGCTACCAAGGGTTTTTTTTTCTATTGGAGCTAGGATTAGACACATGTCGAGTTTGTTGTAGAAAGCTTACTCACCCCTTCTTTGTGACATCAACGAGAGAGTTCATTTGCTTTGTTTAAAAGAACAATTTTTATTCTCACTTTGTGAAGTTTGCTTACATTGTTTAAATTAATTAATTGATGAGTTGTGCAACTTTGAGTTCATCGGCCTTATCAATAGTTAAACAAAGGAAGAAATGAGCAAGAGGAATTTTTATTCATTTGCAAAATTAAGCACACATGACTTTAGAGAAAAGGGTCTTTAACTCCCATCAAAAGAAAGAAACTAGACTTAGAAAGCAGTAAAGAGGGAAACATTCCCCATTCATGACTCAACCTATGGATTTAGCTAAGTTCCTAACTCAACAAAACTTGAGACTCAGACTCTGACTCCTCTAGCTTTTATCTACTGCCAATTAGTTCCAGGTATTGTCTTCGACATTGCCTTCTTCCAGTGGTGGTGAAATTTCTCCACTGTCTATGATTTCCTAGATATCATTTCTCAGGCGGATACAGTTGTTTGTGTGGGGACCAGAGACCCGGTGATAATGGCAGTAAAGATGACAATCTTTACTCGTCCTCTTGATATCGTCCGAGGGGATCATGGGCTTCAAATCGCCTCTCCAAATGAGACTATTCATGACTAACCTGATGGGGGCGATTAGCTGAGTATAATGCTTTCGATCGGCACGACATCATCCTGTTATAGTCCAGGTGTAGGTCGACCACATGGTTCCCAGTAAGGACCCGGGAACTTTTGGCCTCGCTTCCGCGGAGTGTGTCCTTATAGAAAATTTGTAAGGTGGGGGTTTTAGATAAGTTCAAGGAACCGTCGAGTTAGAAAAGCATTTGAAAAGACTTGATTGAATAAAAACCATGAAAGAGGTCACGAATCTGCTACCGGTGTTTTACCGAAGGGACAACCCAGTAGCGCGAAAAGTGAACTAATCATGTTTTTAGAAAGACTCCCGCTCATATAGAACATATGAGTACCCAAAAATAAAGGGTTCGGGGGCGAAGGTAAGAGGTGGAAAGGTCTTAGGCACCCAACTCGCCCGTTTTATGACGGCCTCTACTAACTCAAATTTGCATAATAATTTAAAGACATGATTCCCACACAAACCGGATTAACAACATAGATTAGATTATTAATTGGTTTATCACAAGCATCACAACATTTATTATTGACCCTTATTTAGACATGCATTTCGATTGCCAAGTTGAGCATTACAACAGGTAGACATGCTTATTTACAGAATTAAAAGACAGTATTTAGAAAGCAATAAAGACATGATTTGCATGATATCTACATTTTGACTACTAGAACATAAACAGTTAAGCAATTAAGTTAATTTGAGCCCTCGGGAGCTAGTACCTGAACCGTAGGCTATTTAGCAATTGAATAGTAAAACCAAGATCTCAAGTAAAGAAAGAGGGGGAAGCTCGGGAGTACTCAACCGAGAATAGAATTATTTTGTAGAAGAAAGAGGGAGAAGCTCAGGAATACTCAACTGAGAATAGAGGTTGTCAACTGTAGACTGTGTGTTTTGAACTGAGAGGAGGAGGGTTGTATTTATAGGAGACGAAGTAGGGTTGGACGGGTGAAGAGACACTAGTACAAAAACACTCATAGGCGTCGGTTAAAAACCCTCATTGGCGTCGATTTTCAACCGATGCATACACGAGCGACACCAATTTGCAAGGCTATAGGCGTCGGTTATCCAACCGACGCCAAAAGTTCACTGGCATCGGTTGATTAAAACGACCGACGCCTATAATATGACTATAGGCGTCGGACGAGCTAGACAACCGACGCCCATTCTTCATATAGGCATCGGTTGACCTAGACAACCGACGCCTATATTCATATTATAGGTGTCGGTTCACTAAAACAACCGATGTCAATTCTCCTTTTCTTTTTTTTTCCGTGCCAGCAACCAAATTAAAACTATTTCATAAGCAGCCTATGTGGGATTCGAACCCACGTCTTTTATGCAATAGCACAATTTCTCTACTAGTTGAGCTAATAGGCTTCGAAAAAATGAAACATAAATATACCAAACGTCAATCTGAGAACACTTCGAGCAACACTAAACAATATCCATCTTTAGAGGGCTGAAATCAGAAGAATTTGGGTGAAAAAGGTGGGTGCCTATTGATTAAACCAGATTGGGTTTTGCAAAACTCTTGATTGAAGTTTCTTTGGGCCAGAAATTTCCTGATGACATTTATTTTGAAGATGAATTGAGTCAATTGATAAAATTGAGAGTAACATATGATTGGCGCCCTACTATTTGCATTATTTGCTCTGGTATAGGACACTTAGCCTTTCAATGCAGAAAGAAGAAAACTCAGAAACATCAGAAACAGGTTCAGAGAGCTCACATCTTATAACTGATAAGGATGGGTTTCAGTTGGTAATTGGCAAGGGAACTAGCAAGGGGAAGGAGATCATATCTACTGCTGTAGTAACTGTGGACAATTCTTACGCCACACTTGCTGATCAAGTTGTGGAAATTCTGAGTATTGCTGGCACTTCCAAGGAAAATACAACTGTGAGGACACCTTCAAGAGGTGGTGAACATTTTGGCCAGTCCACCTGGTATTGAGAGCTATATTGGAAACAATCATGATGCAGGGGACCAACCCCCTCTACATCATGGATAACCATCAGTACATAGAATGTCAGGGGACTGAATAGCACCTATAAGCAAAGGGAAGTGTAAATTTTCCTTCATCAACACAGAATTGGGCTAGTAGGTCTCCTCGAAACAAGGGTTAAAGTTGGTAATACTTCAGCTACCCTCTGCAGATATTACTTGTCACAAAAATGGTAGAATTTGGATCCTCTGAAAACCTCAGCTGTTCACTGTGGATATTAAAAGTTCTTCTGCTAAGCACATCCAATATGAGGTAACACATAATGGTATTGCTAAGCAATTTGCTCTTACTATCATTATTACGATTTTAAGGATGCAAGTGATAGAATAGATTTGTGGAATTTTGTATGATCAGTAATTCTATGCACCTTCCTTGGCTTGTTAGTGGAGATTTTAATAATGTGTCGTTTGTCAATGAGAGAATTGGGGCTCCTGTGTCTGTTGCTGAACTTTCTCCGTTTAGAGATTGCTTTGCTTTCTGTGATTTGCATGATGTAAAGACAATTGGTTCCTTCTTTACATGAAAAAATAAACAACTGGGGGAGATGAGCGTTTTTACAAGAATTGATAGAGTTGTGGAAAATAGTGAATGGCTAACTACCTTTCCCAACACTGAAGCTAAGGTCCTACCTGAGGGTGACTATGATCATTTCCCTTCCCTCATTACTTTTGATACCAGCATTCCTCAAGGTAGAACCCCATGTAGATACTTGAATATGTGGGATCTTTGGCCTGATGATTTCATTTCAGAGTGAAGCATGGCTGGAATATCCCGATTTTTGGGGTACCTATGAACCAGTTGATTACAAAAATGAAGAATTTGAAGCCCATCTTTAAAGGAATGAACAAGGAGGGATGTGGAGATATTTGCAAAGAGGCTAATCAAGCTCAAAGCCATCTTCTCTCTTGTCGATTGAATGTGCAAGCTGACCCAAGTAGTCTTGTTCTTAGACAGCATGAACTGGAAGCTCTACATCAGTATAGATTACTGCATAAGGCCAAGGATAGCTACCTCAAACAGAAAAGCAAAGCTCACTGGCTCAAATATGGAGATGCTAATACTAGTTTCTTCCACAACAATATTAGAATGAGAAGGCAATCTAATAGCATCTACACCATTGAAGATGGTCAAGGTCACTTACAGTCAGCTCCAAGGGAGGTTGAGAAGGCTTTCTCGGACTATTATGAAAAGCTTTGAGGGACTTTTAAAGATTAAGTTCACATATGGGAAAACAGCACAACAATGCAAGTGACATAATCATGAAAATCTAGCATGGACATGGGACTGAGTCTCGACCTAAAACATTGGTTCTAGTTCATGCAATTGGGCAGGCTTAAGGATTTTGGTCAAAAGGGACTCATGATCAAGAATGTACAATAATTCGCGGGATGCGCGACAATATGATGCATTCTTGTCATCTTACTCGTCGAATGGGCGATTTCGTAGGAAGGTACATTAGGTGGGGGGATCCATGTTACTTGGAAAAGAGGAATCGAGTGGATTCTCACCAAGGCACTTCACCACACTCCATTGGCTAAGAAACTAGTTTGAACTTTGAAAAACAAGCTCGGAAGTCGCGCAAGCGCATGCACAGGAACGCAATGGATGCAATTTAATAAGATGAATGACAAGTCACAAAAATGAAATAAGAACACTCAATGTCATGAACCAAGCAAAAATAATGTCATTGAACTAATTTTCAAGTTATACCCTCTTAATCAAGTCCCCAATGAAACCGCCCCTGTAAACTACTGGGATCGCCTCCCTCCCCCCGTAGGGCAGAGGACCGCGCTCTAGATCGGGACGCGGTGCGGGGAAGGAGAAAAGTAGTCTAGAAAACGTCAATGTTCGTTAATCTTTCGAGTGTGAATGCACATAAAGATTTATTCATTGTACTAGAGATGTGATTAAGATTGATAGAATTCACCAACAAATTTAAGGAAATTTGAAACCCTCAGAACCAAGTCAATAGTCTAAAAAGACGTCAACCCGATTCATGTGCACCCCAATAAATCCCAACAATTACAAATTAGCATAATTATAATAAATAGCAATAAAAAAGACATTCATCCATTGGGGCTTAATACAAACCCTTTTTGCTCAAAACGTGTCATGCATGTACATATATCACATAAAACCAAAATCATTAGTAATAACAAGAAAATAAATGAATTTATTGAAACCCTCAAGTTGGACTACCTGAATGCTCACAATAAACTTATTGGGTTTGATGCTTGAATTATTGCTCTTGATGAAGGTTTTTGTTTGTGGTGTTAGAGCTAGCATAGAGAATGAGTAGAATCAGAATTTAGGGTTTTTTTTAGAGAGAATTCACTTAGGAGCCTCTAATTTCCAACTAAGAGAGAAATTCACCGACCTCTTCAATTGAACCCTAAGGTTTATTTATTTAGAAGAGGGGGAGCTGCCAGGGTTTGGCATAGAAAACTAATGGGCCAAGAAATTGTCGTTCGCGTAAAAGGATCCAGGCGGCCTTTGGGCCAGGCCAAGCGGTCAAGCCGCTTGGCTTGCGACTTAGCCGTTAGGCAAGCGGTCAAGCTGCTTGGCTAACGACATAGCCGCTTGTCCAAGCGGTCGCCGCTTGAAAACAAGCGTGGCCGCTTGGACATGGAGCGGTATGCTCAAACAGGCGTCTGACAGACTTTTCGTGCGGGGGAGGCTATTCCATGGGATCCATGAGGGTTTGACTGAGTTCCTTTGTTGACCAAGGGTTGACTCAAGGGTTTGGGTTCCCTTTCGGGCTCTTGGGATCAAAAGGGCCTATCTTTCAGTTTTGGACTCCAAATAAATTGAGTCTAACTGGTTTTGATCACCTTTACAAAAGGCTTCCACTAGTTAATTTAAATGAGCACGGCTAATCATCAGAGCAATTATTCTCCCAACCCAAGTTCGAGCAAAATCCAATCCTTTCATCATCGGGTTTTTAGGGACTAAACATAGGCACAATTTTTGGTGTCTACAGAAGCCCCTACTTTGACCAAGCTCGAAGAGAGCAAAGGTCAAAGTATTCATGTGCTAATACCTACATGATTTGACAAACCAGCAAACTGATTGAGCTGACAAACAGTTAGAGATAAATAAACTGAATGAGGTGACAAACAGTTATAGATAAATAAAATGGATGAGGTGACAAACTGCTAGAGATAAATAAACTGAATGAGGTGACAAACAGTTAGAGATAAATAAATAATTCCCCCGATTCTTTGATCGAGAGTGGACCCTGTGTTGTATGTCACACAATAAAAATCCTTCGATATTAAATCAAACGGAGACCCTATGTTGTAGGTCACACAATAAATATCCTTCGATTATCAGTCGAACAGAGGCCCTATGTTATAGGTTACACAATAAAAATCATTCGATTATTAGTCGAACGGAGACCATGTGTTGTAGGTCACACAATAACATATTTTGTTAGAAATAAGATAAAGTGCTTGATTTTTAATCGAAGCAAGAACTCTGTGTTGTAGGTCACACAATAAATGTATTTCATTAGAAATTAGATAAATATTTTGCTCGATTTTTAATCGAAGCAAGAACCCTGTGCTGTAGGTCACACAATAAATATATATTTCATTAGAAATAAGACAGTGATAAAATGTTGCTCGGACCTTCGATCAGACGCGAGCCTATGCTGTAGGCCGAGTGTAAATATACAAACCTGAGGGTTTGAGTAATGCCGCTTATATAAACGGACTTTGGCGCACAAATAACTGTCTTGGGCCTTTTGTGGGGCCCACTGATTTTGAACCAAAAGCCCAGAATAAAATATTGGAAAATGAGGGGTGTTAGGCGGCTGAACCGCTAGGGCAAGCGGTCAAGCTGCTAGCTGGAGCAGCCAAGCCGCTGGCTGGAGTTGTTGAACCGCTCGGGCAAACGGCTGAGCCGTTTGGCACTGGCGATTGGATTGTTTGTTGGAGCGGTCTGACCACTCGCTTAGGGTTCAGCGGGTGTCGAATAAAAGAAAAGGGGGGGGTGAAATGGGTCATCCTCTCCATTTCGTGCCTCTCTCTTTCTCTCTCCTCCATTTTCTTCAAGCTCTCAACCTCCATCAAGCCCCTAGCTCCAAATCTTGAGGTTTTCTTGCTCAAATTCTTGAGAAAACTTGATTTTGTTAGTTGTTCTTGAGTTTTTGAGTGCCAAAACTCAAAATTGTGTGAATTTGTGAGTTTTGTGAATTTTCACCCAAATTAAGAAACTTCATTTTTCTTGTTCTTCATCCATGGCTCCCAAGCTTAGAGGAGGAAGGAAGAGGAAGGGTAGTAAAGAGATTGTTGTGAGGGAGACCCCGAATGTTTTTACTCGGGTTTTCGTGTTTGGTATACCCCATCGCCGGGTGGGTGAGCATCGATTGGCCCAGGATGAGTTTACCTGTAGTGATCAACATCCTACGGACCGTTGGGAGCCAAAAGATCTTCTTTTCAAGAATAAGGAGCATTTGGTTACCGTGGGTACCAAATATCGGGTATGCTTTTTAACTTTTCTCTTTTACACTAGAAAATCATGTGTAGGCAAACATAGAATTTCTAGGTTGAGAACTGTAGTATAGTTGTGTAGAAAACCAATTTGTATGAAATTGTTTTTCTTTGTAGTGTATAAACTCTCGTAGAATTATTTTGCATGTGAAGAACGAATTTATGTGAAATTCATCTTTGAACGATGGAAAATAAATTTGTGTGAAATATATTCTCGTTGCAATTGTCGCTTCTTGGTGGAAATAAATTTGAGTGAAATTTATTATTTTGATGATGGTAGATGACTTTGAGTAAATTTGTGGAAAATAAATTTGTATGAAATTTATTTTCGTTGAAATTCACTCTTGTTGTGTTGGTTTAGTTGGAATGCTAAATTTTACGTGTTGTAAAAATTTAGGACTAAACTGGAGATTGGTAGTTGTTACTAGGATCACCTAGCTAATTGTCTTGCAATTATTGTGCTGTATAGGATGTGAACGCTACTATGCGAGGCTACGAGAGTCTTTCCAGGATTAATAAGGCCCGTAGGTATATATGTGACTCCCGAGGTCAACGCCATTGTGGTGCGTTGTGGCTTCGGGCATCTTTAGCCTCCATTGCTTCGGCTAAGCGCTCCGACCGTCTATTTGTTAAAGGTCTTGTAGAGCGGTACTAGGATACTACCAGTACTTTTCATTTTCCCATGGGTGAGATCATGATCACCTTATTTTCGGGCTTCCTTGCACCGGTATCTCTCACACTTATGGAAAGATGAGTAGGGATGCTATGGTGGAGATGTTTGGTCTCTTTGAGGGCAATTGGGATGGTATGAAGTTTGGGCCAACTGATGTGATGACCCAGTTCTTAACCAACCCGAGGAAGCTGAAGAAGCTTATAGTAGAGCAGCACGCTCACCTTTTATTGACTTATGTTCTAGCTTGTTCCGTCTTTTCGGATAAAGCTAGTAGGTACCATATTCACTACTTCTCGTGCTTGCGGGATTTGGAAAGAGTTGCGGAGTACAACTGGGGTCTTCCCGCATACTCTTGTCTTCTACGGTGTTTGAGGAAGTCCAATCGCCTTAGTGGGGAGGAGGGCACTCCTCGTATCTCCTTAGTCGGTTATTGGAAGGTTATGGATGTAATTTCATTTTACCCTTGTTATATTTTGGTGTTTCGACTTTTGCTCATATCTTTGTGCCTAATCCACGTGCTTTGCATGTCTTAGATTTGGTTCTCTGAGCATTTTTCGGACCTTTGTCCTCTTCTCGAGACAAGGGATTTCTCTTTCCCAGTGATGCAGACCTGGAAGGGGCGGGCATCTTTCCCTTTCACCACCCTGCACACTATTAGAGAGGCGATATATCTCTTGACCGCTCAGGATGTAAGTGATTACTTTCGACATGTTTTTGTCCTTTCTTGTTTTTTCGGTGTACTCATCTTTGCTTTGCAGGTCATCTGGTTCCCCTGGACGGATTACCTTTCAGACCACTCGGACCGATTCTAGGGTTCTCGAGAGTATGACCAGAAGAGGGTCCTTAATGAAGGCCCTTTTGGTTTCGAATGGTTTTTTGGAGAGAGACTGGTTATGCAGACTCTCTCCGACCTTCCGGCCACGAGGATTCCTTGGATCCTCCGGATTCTATGCTTTATGTTCGTCATCTTACTGAGCAGGTAAGGATGGCCACGGTTGGGGCAAATGCCCTTGAGTACTTTCTCCCGGATGACTTGGGGATGGATCTTATGGTGGCATATAACGAGTATGCTAAGACTCGGTTGTGCCCTAACTTCACCACGGATCCGGTAATCAGTTTATTTTGTTTCTTAATTTCGTTTGGAAATTTAGAAATGTGTCTAATACTTTCATGTTTTGCAGAGTGCTACGAGTTCTTCGTCGTCCTATGCGACTGCTTCTTCTCTGCGTCCTGCTCCTCCTACCATGTCGGTGGGGTATACAGGGGCAGACGGGTCTCCTCAGGTTCTTTCGGTTCCTAATTTTGAGGTCTTGATGAGGAGGTCGAGGGATTGCCTCAACCAACTGGTTGTAGAGGGGTAAGTTAAAATCCATTTTGATTTGCAGCATTTCCCTTATGTTTATACTGACTCTTCTTTTGTTTGTACAGTTGGATGCTGCCGAGACGCGAAAGATATATATAGGGGCATACATGCCCTTAAGCAATGGATTCCAGATTCGCGACTCGGAGTTTTTGCACGAGTCGTAGGTCCGACGTTCGAGAGGTATGTTCATTTAATTTCAAGTAAGAATGCTTGATTTGAATTTTTTATAATTTCCTGACTTTGGGTTTACTTTTGTAGCATGTTCCTATGGCGAGGCCTCCTAGGCATTCAATTACTCGTGCTCCCGAGTCGACGTGTATGCCACAGCGTCCTCCTCCGAGGCAGGAGAGCACAGAGGTGCGTCAAGGGACACCTCAAGCTCGAGTGGATACGGAGAACCCTCCCCATGTGCCTTACTTTCCGCATTGGCATGCACCGCCTCCTTATATGGTGTATCCGGGTTATCCCATCCCTATGTATCCTCCAGTTCCGCGAAAGGGTTCTTGGGGTTAGGAGAGTATGGGGTATGGCAGCAATTCGAGCATGTCGGAGCCGCCTCGTCATTCACTTGATCTGCTCACTTTATTCGGCTTTGATCCTCGAGCTTGGCCGATGGGTCAGCCCGATCCTTCAGGTGCTCCATCGTCGAGTGGGTTCGGAGAGTCGTCTCAGGCAGGTCCCAGCACTGGCAAAGATGGCCAATGATATTTGATGTTGTGCATTTTGAACTGTTGGGCTTGTATTAAACCTGCTACAAAATATTGCATTTTATTCAAGCACTTATCACACAAATGCCCATATGTAAATTTAATCATCTAATTTCTGAATGGGAAAACACAAAACACAAGACTCGAGAATTTTAAAGATTCTCGAGAACTTAGCACATTTAGGGTACCCCTTCCCCACAAAATGAAAATAAAATGGAAAATGGAAATAAAAGAAAATGAAAAATAGAAAAAGATGAAATAAAAAGAAAATAATAAAAGAATATATTGAATCAGAAAATAAAGAAAAAAAGTGGAACTTGAAAATCCTAATTAAAAGAAGGAAAGAAAATAAATAGAGAATAAAAAGAAAAGAGGCAAGAGCCAAATTTAAGGTAAGAAAATCTAAGTGAGAGCTTCCATAAGTTGTCCATGTGGGAAATAGGAAGGGAGAGCTCGGTCAAGGAGAGGTTGAGTGGACCGGACTTCACTCCACAAATTAGTCCAAACAGGCGCCTATATACGAGAACAACTAGGACTCCTAGCGGCTGTGCTAGAGCTCAAGCGGTCACTGCTTGGTCAAGCGGTTGAGCCGCTTGTCCTAGCGACTGACTGCTAGCTGGAGCGGTTGAGCTGCTTGCTTGGCGACTCAGCTGTTTGAGCTAGGGGAAAGGTCGCCTGGCCCTTTTTTCGTCGGTTGTCCGTGTTTCCTTAATTTTTTGACGGAAATCCAACCATGACCTCTATATAATCAAATTTTCTCCTCTTCTCTTCGTACCACTTACATTGAGCCCTTAGAGAGAGAAAATCCTTAATTTCAACAATGGTGAATTTTGATGATGTTTTTTATGCTTGGTTGGCTTCCATGATTGAAGAGGAGAGATTAGAACTCACCCCCTTCCACCTTAATGTCTTCTTTCACCTTAAACAAGTTAAATTTTTGTGGTATTTTCTTCATGCTTCGATCGTATTTTGGGACCCGAAGTTCCATGTCTTCTGTTTCAGCGCCCAAGAGATGTGCCCGCTAGGGGAGGAGTTCTCCGACATCATTGGCTTTCCAACTGAATGCCCTCCTGTTGTTCCTTACTTGGGGAACGCTTTTGCGGGTGATTTTCAACGTTACCTTGGGTTGTCTTCACGTCAAGTCGCTCAAGTGCTTAATGGTGAGCATGTCGACCTTGCTAGGATCGTGACTTGTTTCACTTCCAGGGCTCGGGATGCGATGGAGATGAGGTACAAGAAACGTGTCTTTATATTTGGCCTTGTCCATCGTTACTTATTTGTTGGGGGCAATGAAGACGCTGTTATTCCATCCGAGAAGTCTACCATCAACGAAAGCAAAGCTTGCCTTCTTAGAGTGACCGAGAAAATTCAATGGGATAGCTCTCCTATGCACTTGGTTGTGGGAGAGATGATCCTTGCTTTAGATAGGCTCAAGAGAAATCCTCAAGAGTCCTTCACGGGGAGCCCTCTACTCCTTCAAGTAAGTTTTGTGAGAAAGCCTTAATCTTTGTGGATGTAACTTTATGTAATGAAATTCTTATCTTGTATTGACTTGAATTTTGTTGTTTTTTCATGTGTGTAGATATGGCTTCAAGAGAGACTCCCCTTGCTTGAGGCCCCAATTGACACTAGGAAGTTCCTCTCTAAGCACTTTCCGGCGAGGCGCCGAAAGTTCTCCGAATCCTCTCGGGAGGAGTGGATAGCATACTTCTACACCGATATCCAACCCGCTTGGTTCGTCCCATGGTGGCGTACCACCAAGATTGTAGGGTGTAGTGAAAACGTGCCTTTTACACGGATCATCGGTTTGTATACCTTGACATTCTTTTTTCCAAACCGCCTCCTTCGTCAATACGGTTTAAGGCAAATGATCCCGAATGTAAGTTGCGAGCCTCCTTGCCAAAGGCCTTTGACGTCCTCTTTGGTGTCTAATTGGGAGTGGCACTGGAACCGTCGTCAAGTATGAACTAAACCCGTGTACCCGCAATCAAACGGGCTATCGACCTTCTATGAGGAATGGATTTGGAGCGGTGACCACCAAGTCAACAAGAGGATCCTAGAGCAAGAGAAAGAGTTGTTCAAAGCCCGCCAATATGATGAGCCTCGCGGTGTAAGAATATCTCCTGTTGATAGGTCCGCTAAGCCTTCCAAGCCCCAAACTAAGGGTAAGGGGAAAGGTAAGGCTGAGGCCCAAAATAAGAAGAGGAAGAACCCGACCCACTCGGCCAAGCAAGTCCCTCAAGTTAGGCCCAATGATCACGAGGCCTCTTCGAGAAATGGTAGGGAGAGATGGGTTCCAAAATAACGTATGGAACTTGACGAGCCTACCGAACCCACTAAGGAGCCCGAAGTTAAAGAAGACAAGGAGGAGTAGTCCACCTCGATTTGTCTAGCAAGTCTTTTTTTTCTTTTTTCTTTTTTTGCTTTGTAGTATAATTCAAATAACAGGTTTGCGTGCCATATTAAATTGCCCTTTTTATTTTTATTATTATTTTGCGCACTTTTTTATTAGAGCATGTAATGGACTTTAGCCATATTAAATTATTAATGAAAGACTTGATTATTTGCATTAATCGAATGGATCAAAACTCCCTTAGAGATTTATTTTGTTAAAGTGGTTGGGCCCAAGTTGTATGGGTTACCTACGTATCCATGCGGAATCAGGTCAATGTAGCTCACTAGTTCATAAAACCAAATCTCGTTTTTTTTTTCCCGGTCGCAGGCCCCATGTAGACGGGTTTGACCGAGTTTGACTTGGATTTGGTGCCTAATGGGCTCTCTCAAAGATTTTTTTTTTGGTAACCTCTCTCAAAGATTAAGTATTTTATGCAAAGAATCGGTGAAGTTGGTCCATATTTGTGAGTTGAGTGAACTCGTTGTCATCTAAATCAATTAGCTTTACCGCTCCACCGGAAAACATTGTCTTAATAATGTATGGGCCGGCCCAATAAGGCTTGAACTTTCCTCGAGTGTCGACTACAATTGGTCTTACCTCTTTTAGGACTAAGTCTCCTTCTTTTAGTCCTCTAGCCTTGAATTTTTGATCAAAGTGTCTTTCCATCCTTGCTTGGTAGATGTGACCATGATGTACGGCATTCAGTTGTTTTTCATCTAATTAAACTAATTGATCATATCAGGCTTGGGCCCAATCTACTTCCGGTAATTCACTCTCCAAAGCTATCCTTAATAAAGGGATTTCTACCTCGACTGGGAGTACTGCCTCAATTCCATATACTAACGAATAAGGCGTTGCTCCTATTGAGGATCGAATAATAGTTTTATATCCCCATAAGGAGAATTGTACCTTTTCGGGCCAGGCTTCATAGTTCCCCGTCATCTTTACTATCATTTGCTTTACATTCTTATTTGCGGATTCCACGATTCCATTTGTTTGGGGCCTATAAGATGAAGACTGTTGATGTTGAATCTTGAACTTTGCATCAAAGACCTGCTTGTAGTGATTTTGAATTTGAGTGCAAGAGACTTGTTTGATCAAAGAATCCATTCCCAAAAACAGTACAATTTTTTTAGTGAAAAATCCATCCCATTATAGTAATTGCATTATCTTCTCAGTAAATTTGGAGAAAGCTTTGCATTTCAATTTTTTTGTTTATTTATTTATTTATGAAGGAATTTTTTGTCTGCAACTACATTACAATTTGCAATTACAGTAAAACCTCTATAAATTAATAATGTCGAGACCGTGTAATTTTATTAATTTAGAGAGATATTATTTAATCGATAAATTAATAATTTATTAATTTAATTATAAAGAAGGCTTTATTGATTCAAAGAACCTGCATTATTTTTAATACTTAACACATATAATAAAGTACTCTATATTGACTACATAAATGATGGTCATGTACAATGTGACTAATTAATATATTACATCCCTCAAAAATAAATATACAATGTTCATTGTCGTAGTACTAGTCAAAACTTAATGCAAGTTCCTGTATGGTATGAAAATCAGCCAGTATATAAGTAACATCAAACATTACTAATTAGTCAATCCAAATCAATGCCAACCAACCATGGCTTTACATAAAAGGTGTCCAAAATTTGACAATGACTGATCAAATACGTAAAGCACTACGTGAGTATAAGAGAATGTAATTTCGTGACTTTGGATGCAGTATAGTAAGGATAGTTAGAGATGAAGTGCAACTAGATTTAAATTTTAAGAAAAAAGCAAACAACAATAAGGCATATTTTACCAAGTTGTTCTAGTTATTTTTGTAATTTAAAATAATTATTAATTTATAATTTTGATGGGACCTTAAATTTATATGAGGGTCTTCCAGAAAATTATTATCTTATTATTTTATCGAAATTATTAATTTAGACCCTAGACCCGAGTCGGAACCGAGCAAAATTATTATCTTAGAGAGATTATCAATTTATCGAGTATTAATTTAAAAAGGTTCTACCGTAGTAGGAAATAAAATTTTATAAAGTGAAGTAGTTATGACCTTTTTGTTTGTTAGACTTCCAATGGACGGAATTCACTTAAAAACACGGCCACATGGAGATGTATCAAAATCACTTTTTTCTTTTTACGAATTGATATCAATAGTACAAAGTTTCATACATCCCATAATAATAATACCATGTTGTAACTTATACAATAATAATCTCAAGTGACTATTTTTTTCACAATAATTGACGCCATTTAACCTAGTTAGCTTTTAACGTGTATCAGACTTTATCTTTAGCCAAAGACATAAAAGCTTTAGGAATTACGACACGATCTTTTAGATATTTCATCATTAGAGTTCGAAGATACCACTGCAACAATAATTTAAGTGTTTGGGGATATTTAATTCAATAATTTTGGGAAATTTTAGTTTATAAGATTCACTCTATTTCGGGGTTTTCCAAGAGTTGGTAAAAGTGAGATAAATGAATCGAGTCAATTGGACATGGGGAGGCCAATGGGATCATTGGCATCAAATTTTTTGTGATAACATGGATATCGAAACTTTTTGTTTGACTACTCTCATAAGCCCCAAAGTTAACGATCACGAAAACCTCCACTGACCCTAAGGAGACCTGAACTTGAGACCTATGAAATGCCTCAAACTCATACTAATTTGAATTTGAATTTCTGTTTGTTTGTATAATGATGCAATCGTGAAACAGTGATGCAAACTTCAAGGTTTTTCCTATGAAAGCAGCAGGTAAAACGAAGAAAAAGAATGGCGGTATCGTCTTCCCACCTCACAATCACCTCCAACTATATCAACCCAAGCCGATCTGAAGCAGGCTTTCGCTACAACGAACAACAGACCAAATGAAAGATTCATCAAATCATAGAGTTGAGTTGCACTTCTTTACAAACAGTAATCACATAATCCAACATACAAGTGTACAAATTCACATCCTGATTGCTGACGTTGATTGCACCTTGAACATTACATACAGATACTATTAAAAGGTAAAAAAATTGAAATGAATTCCAATGAATCTAAGACAGCAAACATATATCAGATTAATATGTATACACAGTATGACAATCGTCATTATATCATCAAGACATCTGCAACTGTTTCAGGGATGTCAATGACAGCACACCACCCAATAGTAGTCTCTTTCAGGACCTATAATAGCGAACAACATTGGTTGGTTTTCTTCGCCTGCTTGTAAAACATCTGCTCCAAGAACAAACGTACTATCATCTATCATGGCATTAACTGGAAGTTCACATACAGAGAAAGGTAAAAAATTTCTCTAACACATTAGCAGTGGTCACCTAAACTTGATGATGCTACTAATTCACAACAAGTTCATGCCAGCATCCTGTTCTTGTTCCAATGTGCATCATCTTAATGAGCAATGTCAAGCGACAGATGGACCATCATTGATGATACACATGCAAAAGCATCTAACATCTAATGGTAAAAGACTGTGACTCTGGGATCACCAGCAGTAAACTCAATTTCTTACGGTAAAGAATCTTACTGCAATGCCGCTTAATCCTAGTCTTCCTAGACCTTCATCTCAGAATAGTAGTTTGACATTTAAGCAAAATCCTCCTTTTTCTCACCTTTTTTTTTCCCTCTTTAACTTCCATTAGTGAAGAGGACATATTCAATATTCCTAAAGTACACAACTGCAATTTTCTTGTACCACAGCTAACCTCAATAAAGGGCGACAACATTCCTAAAGTACACAACTGCAATTTTCTTGTACCACACAGCTAACCTCAATAAAAGGACGACAACGTTCCTAAGTGAGAAAATAAGCAAGTATTTTGTAACATCCCATTAGTTAAGTGGAATCTTCTACGAGGTAACATACTGACAATAGAGGAGACGACAAGCTACCACTGTCAAAAGTTATCCAGAAATTAAGCCTCGTGGTGATAAACAATAAGAGAGGAGCTATTCATTTCCACTATTAGGAGATGACATTGTGTCTTACCTAGCGACCAAATCCAACAAGCCATAAACAGTTCTGTGGGACATTGCACTCTGAATGTCTCAAATCATAATATCATAATAACATGGGCAACAAGTACTTGATCACAAACAAAAGTGACTCAGGAATTGAACCCAATGGTGATAAAAAATAAGCAACTGTTGAAAATATTTCCACTATAGGGACCTACAAATATGTGAAATTCTCTGTTACCAACCAATAAGTCGAATGCAAAAAAAACGTCTTAGATAGGGAGATCCATTATCTCCCTATCTCTTTTTCTTGGGAATGGTGTATCTGTCTAGGTGTCTTGACCAGCTGAAGAGACAACCTCAGTTCAAATACCATCCTAAATGCTCTAAATTCAAGTTGTGCCACAGTATTTTTGCAGAAGACCTCCTTCTATTTTCCAGAGATGATCTTCAGCCTATTAGTTGTCTGCAATGTCTCAATGATTTTTCAGCAGCTTTAGGACTCCAAGCAAATTTCAATAAATTTGAAATATATTTTGGAGGTTTAACAATATGAAACAACAGCTTATAATGCAGAATACCTTGTTTGTAAAGGGTGTGTTGCATGTGAAGTACTTGGGAGTACCTCTTTCTGCTAAGAGACTCTATTGCCCAATGTCAGCCTATCATTGACAAGGTAACTGCTAGAATGGATGTGTCCACTAGGATGCTTTCCTATGCAGGGCGCTTACAGTTATTGAAGAGTGGTGTTTTCATTACAGTCATATTGGTCCAAGTGTTAATTTTGCCTCAAACTGTGTTGAATTATATTGAGAAATTATGTCGCTCCTTTCTTTGGACTGGTTCATGTGCTCCTTCTAGGACAACTCTTGTAGCTTGGGACCAAGTCTGTGCTCCTAAATCTAAGGGAGGACTTGGCATTTTTCAGTTGCATCTGTGGAACATAGCTTTGATAGGTAAGTTGGTCTGGGATATCCATAAATTGAAGGAGAAGCTGTGGATACAATGGGTTGCTGTTTATTATATTAAGGGACAAGGTTTTTGGGACATGGATTGTCCGTTGCAAGCGTCTTGGATGATCAAGAGGATCTTTGATCATAGAGATATGGTGACGGCTGTGGTTATATCCAGTTGCAGATACACTATTGGTACTGCTTATAGGGCAATGGCTCCTGACAGCTCACCTGTGGTATGAACGAAGCTTTGCTGGGCTCCTCTGAGTTTACCTAAGCAAGCTTTCTGTTTTTGGCTGGTCTGCAAGCAAAGATTATCTACTGTGGATAGACTGGCAAGACTAGGCATTGGGAATATTACTAGTTTGGAGTGTGTACTGTGTGGTTTTGCTGCTGAATCACATACACACTTATTCTTTGAATGCTCCTTCTCTAGGGAGCTGCTGAAGACCGTGATGAACTGGGTTGGTGTACCTGTCCCTTCTGTCTCTTGGGATCAGGTGCTGGTTTGGGCAGTTAAAGCTGCTGTTGGCAAGAGCTCTCGGAAGAAGGTGGTAAAAGCTATCTTAGCTGCTGTATGTCATGCTATTTGGGATGCCAGGAATGTCAAGATCTTCAGACAAGAAAGTAGAACAATCCATGAAGCCAGCAGAAGGATTATCTACCAGCTGCAGGCTAAAGCTCATAGTTATAAATGCCATAAATTGCGCACCCTGATGCACACTGAGCTGAATCATTTTCCTTAGTTCTGCTTCTTTGTTTTCTGTAACTGTCCCTGTTATCCTCCCCTGTGTGGGCAGTGGGCTGGAGTTTGTTGCTAGATTGAAATTGTAGCTGTGGAGCTTGTTTAGTCTGACTGGAGCAGTCAGATTAAACTCCTTTGTGCTGTAAACGATCATATCCTTTTTTGGAAATAAAATAATTAACTTTTCCAAAAAAAAAACCCAATAAGTCGATAATAATCTGTAAGGTTAAGTAAGGGTAAATTCCTAACACTATCCAACCGGGCATCAGCATGTGCATCACAGCATCTCAATGTCTCTAACACGAGCATCAAACTATTGATCACACACATGTTGCCATCTACTCGAAATGTACGCGTCTTATTCAACAATTTGCATAATAATTGTATACAGACACCTATTTCTCAACTAAAGTGTAAATTATTCTGAGATTATGATTAGAAACTGCAACACCAAAAACACCACGTTGAGTACATAGATAATGATCAAACATGGATCACTATATGAATTACCTGAGATGCGGCACTAAGATCTGAACTCTTTTCCACCAAGCTGTCCAGTCTTTCACCTCGTGCAAGGACACTATCAATTGTTTTATGCTGTAACAGATAAAAAAATAATGTTCAGGAAAGGGGGAGAGAAAAAGGGGAACAACAAAAGGTGAAAGAGAATAACTAAACATGATTATCTTTGCTACTGCATTGTCACCCCTCCAATACTAAGATGGCATGTACATTTTGAGAAGTCTCAAAAACATTCTGTCCTAATTTTACAATAAAATTGCACAATAATACATTTCCCAAAAAAAAAATTTACTCTATTAAGTTTGTAAAAACTGCTATTAACAAAACCAAAACGGATAATGAGATGTCAGTCCATATTCCGCAGATGAACTCATGAGGAGATAAGTGAATATCCAAAGTTACATACATATATGTACATAAAGGCAAACCCAACATGCAAATGGCAGTTTGTGTCAAGCAGAGAAGGAAATTCCAAGTGCAAGCTCAGTTTTTATGTACTAATCCCTTACAAGGATAATTTTAGTTTCGTCTAGCTCCCTTTGGATTTTCAGTAGTTTATCAGCTTCAGCTGGATCCTGTATATTGAGAGAGAAAATATTATCAGCAATTATCCAAAAGAAAAGATAAAAGTTATCAGTCACTTCTCAGCAGCATACATCTGAGTGTGATCTCAACCCAAAAATGGAACACATGAAAACATTGCACCACGATTATTTACAAACATTGAGGAAAGTGCTTCAAGAATTTAAAACAGTTGCTAAAAACAATATACCTGGTACTTGGTCAAAGCTTCATTCAAGTAGGGCCATGGTTGTGTGCTGTCAGAAGTTACAGTCTTCCAAGATTCACCAAAATTCTTCTGATATTCATCCAACACCTGAAAACCATCTCCAATCAAAAGCCAACCATGTAATGCAGATTAAGCACAATGACTATTTTTTAAGAATGTGTCAAAAATCATGCAATCCAATATTTTAGTGAGTGGTATTTTTAGAACTTAACATAATGTTGCAAATAGCTTCTTTTTTTTGGGTCAACAATAATAAGATTTTCCATTAACCAAATTAACATAACATTACACTAACTTTTGGGACTAGTCAGACTCGGTACCATCAAAAAGCAAGGGGGAATGCATACAAACAACCAAGTTAGCTTTCTATTATAAGAAGTCAGTTCATGCTATGACAGGGTCCAGTACACTAAATTCAGTTAAGGAAAATATCATTATCTAATTATCAATCCAACACATAAACCATCATCTACAAACATTCTTAAAAGGTGTCAGGTTGCAAAATTGAACAGAGCACTTGCCTGACACCTCAGTAGTTATGAAACGCAAAGTTAGCAAGGACTTACAACTCTGCGACAAGTATCATTCAAACATATCATACACACACCAGGACTTGGGAAGAGGGACATGTTGGAAAATAGAACAGGACACTTGCCTGGCACTTCAGTAGTTATGAAACGCCAAGTTAGCAAGGACTTACCACTCTGCCATAAGTTCTAATTAATCTTGCCATACAGACACCAGGACATGGGAATAGGGAAACGACAAGAGAAGCACTTGAAGAAAAAGATACAAGGAGAGAGAGCCATAGATTCCATATAATATGTTCCTCCAGACAATATTGTGTGAGCAACACTTAATTAGCAAATGTTTCAATACTCCATCACGACGCTAATTACAAATAAGCCCAGTGTCACATAATTTGCAAAATAGGACTCCGAAAACTACCAGCAGCCTTAGCCCATTAAGAGGCTGTAAGTAACCCTATCCCACAGCAGATCACAAACAAAGATGTATCGGAAAAAGTCCGGGCATAACATTGCAAACATAGCCTACTGCCACAGAATCTTCTTCTCCTTCCCCAAAAACCCCAAAACGCATTTGTCCGAACTCCATAACAGTCTCAGGATACACCCAAGTCCCACCGATCCAGGTAATTAAATCTCGGTCGCGGTCGCGGTCGAGTTCGCGGTAACAGTAACAGGTGTCGCGTATGCCGTCGGCGGTACCAATCATTTATCGGCCATACCGGTCATGTATCAGCCATAACGTTCATGTATCAGCCATCATCCTATTTTCAGGGACACTGTTCATCAGAGATCTTGTGCTTCTGCTAGCGGCCGGGCGGTGCGGGGGCGGCAAGGCCATTAAGTTCCAGCCGGGCGGTGCGGGGGCGGCAAGGCCATTAAGTTCCGGCCGGGCGGTGCGGGGGCGGCAAGGCCATTAAGTTCCGGCCGGGCGGTGCGGGGGCGGCAAGGCCAAAGTTCCGGCTTGTGGCAGAACCATGATTGGCATTGTCCTCACGGAAGAAACTCTCCCCTTTCTTCCTTCCGAGATAGAGGAGCTTGAGTTTCGAGAGGAAATCCTATATGCCCGACCCGAAGAACAAGCATGAATTTGGCTTAGGGAAACCTGTGGATGGATTGAATCCTTCGTGGGGAGCTGCCGAGTAAATGGATAACAGTTGATCACATATCCCTTCAAAAAGAAGGTTAACTGAATCGAAAAGACTGTGTTCTTTTTCCATCTCAACAACAGCTAATGAAATAGATTGACCGATCAGAGAACACAGGCCATAAAGTATTGTCTCGAGAATGAGAAGACTGGAAGGCCCTAGCATTAGATTGCGCTTATCTTCCGTCTACCTTTCGACCTCTTGAATCGATTCCACTACTTTAAAGAGATAGATCCTCCAGCCAAGGTTTACCAAGAGAGAACAGGAAGACCTCCTTACTTGAGAAGATCAACGAACAAGGGGAGGTTTTTTGTTTTTATTTTGCTTTAGTCCACTTTTAGTCAAACAATGATACAAAATCAATATAACTAAATAAATATGCTTAACACCCTCCCTAAAACTCAAGATGACTGGAATGGTCGATATTTCAACAACTGATTGAATTTGGTTCAAATAACCAAATAATAACAAGAGAAACCGGACAAGCGGAAAAGCCAAATGGATAGGAGAAGAAGATCACAAATGAGATCTTAGAGCTTTTTGCTTACTCTCCCAAATCGGGGTAATTTCTCTAGTGCCAGTACCCTTGTAATTAGAGTTAGGCCTAGGCCTGATCCCCAAATCGAGGCAAACTCTGAATACTACATATGACCTCCAAATAACAGGGGTCAAGGTCAGCCAGTAAGACGATAGGGGATTTTTAATTAATTAAGAACTTTGACCTTGTCTATTCTGATTGGTGGGAAAAGGTCTGTCTTTTAAGTCAAGAATGCGCCATCTAGGATATGGCACTCCACCTCTTCGCCTAGCAACACGACGCTTGTATTGCTCTCCCACAACCTCATTTTCCGGCCCGACTCGGATTTCCGTATTTTATTCGGGGATAGCCGGCTTATTTCGCTCCTAAATCATTTTAGCCTTTCTCCGAAACTACTTTGAAAACTGGGAAACATTCTTTGATAGGGCTCTTTCCCTACTTTTCATGATTTGAGGACTCCAACGTCAGAAACAGACATTGCTAGCTACAGCTATTTGAAATCCAAATAGTGAATAACGGCTCGCTAAAATGAAAGAATAGAAGTTTTGTCAATGGGTTCCTACCCGGTCATGTATTGGTCGTTTTGAAAACCCCTTTATATAATGGGCTTTCGTGTATCGGCAACCTCAAAACCCTTTACATAACGGTCGTAACGTAACAGAATGGCCATTATTTAATACCCTGCACTGATCACAACAAACAGTCTACTCCAAAGATCCCGTGCTACTCTACACTCAAAGAAAAGATGCGAGGAAGACTTGCTGCTTGCCCGACATAGCACACGCATATCTGGAGATAGATGTTGGCCTACTCCTTTGGCAAAGTTCATTAGTATTAGCTTGTCCAACACCAAAGCCCACACCTTATGAGCCACTTCACCATATGCTTTCCTGGCTTGAAAGACTTGCAACAAAACTCCCCCGAAGGCTCACCAATCCACCTCCTAGAATTCTCTTGGTCCACAAGTCACACCTACTCCGAAAATCCAAGCAAACGAGTAAGCTCCCCCACCTCCCAATCTTGAGGAGGCCTTAGTAAATGTAAATTCCATGAGTCAACCGACGAAGAGTAAACTTAGAAACATGAGGAGCATTGAGAGCTGAAATAACTTAGGAAACCTCATACACAAAGGTTGTCTCTCCCCACCTGTTCTCCCAGAACGCCTCCCGTCCCCAAGCTGAACGGAAAGAACTTAGTGTCCTATCCCAGACTAAGATGATTTGTAATTAGTGTTCTGATGGAGAACTCTTTGCCCTCTTAGGCTGTACATTCAGATTTCTTTAATATATATTTCTCATCTAAAAACTAACGGAAAGAAATTGGAAGAGACTCGCGACACAAACTTCTAAGGACATGCATATGTGATAGTAAAGGCACCCTGAGCATCTCACCCTTTTAGCTCGCATACCATACTTACTGCGCACAACCCTATGTCACAAGGCCTCCGTCTCTAAAGGATACAGCCAAAGCCATTTACTAACCAGTGCAAGGTTCTTACTAACCAGCCTACGAAACCTCTTTTCTCCTTCGGCCGACACGCCTTATCCCAACTCACCAGGTGACCTTTCTTCTCACCATCCATACCAGACCTCAAAAGCCCCGCATCATCGTCTCAAGTCGACCTGTCACAACTGCTGGGATTTTGAAAAGTAAGAGATAATACAAAGGAATCTACTAGGGAGCCAGGAATGAATGATAATAATCCTGCCTCTCAAACAAAAACAAACTCTCTTGCACCTATTTAGCCTCTTGGGAACCCTCTCAATATATTGTTTCCACAAGGACTCCAAACATGGATTACCTCCCAGCAGCACACCCAAGTAAGTTGCCAGCCTTGAATCTGGCAACCCACCAAAGAAGAGAACCCCTCCAAAAGTGCCTGATCAACATTAATACCAGCCAGGCCTATGAGACCATCTCAAATATCTGTAATAGTGTAAGGGCATTCCTAAACTTGTCCTCATCCGCAGCCAGTAAAAGTATTGTACAATCTGGAAACTGCAAATACGAAACATAAACCACCTCCCAGCCCACCGGAACCCTTTTATCATCCCTACTGCCCCTTTTCTCATTATAATTCTATTTGATAAATCAAGTCACCAACCCCCTAAATGAAGTAACCGGTCTCTAGGTGCACCATTCACCAAAACCAAGAAATATGCATTCTTGAAGTACCCCCTTATCCATTGTTCTACAAAACCCTTCCTATATAGTACCATATCAAGAAAAAGCCAGCTCACTCCATCTCAAAGTCCAGCTTAAAAGAACACCCCCTTAAGCCTCCACCACCTCGCATCATCCACCACTTCATTCGCCACAAGTGTTGCATCCAAGATTTGCCCGCCCCCAACAAATTCACTCTTAGGAGTGAGAGATTTTAAGTGGCAAGACCTCCCCAATTTGTTTGAAAAGACCTTTTAAATGATTTAATAAAAAGATTCACAAGGCTGATAGGTCGAAAATCCTTTTTTAGATAAAGAAAAAGTATGTATTAATAAGGTATCAGAAAGTACAGCAAAGGAGGACAAGTTGTCCTCCAAGAAGAATCTAGTTACAGATTAGCCCAGTTACGCTGGATGTGCGTAATCCTGAACCTTAATTGAATGGTCCTTCTCCGACACTAAGGTGATGTAAATTGGATTTATACTCTTCCCAAGCACCCCATGTTCATAATCAAAAACTTCAAGGTCTCCTTTAGTAACCTCCCAACAATTCTGAAAGGAGGCCATTGTGAAACCGTCCGGCTCAGCACCTTCACCTCTTCCTCCCCAAAAGGCTACTCTAACCATGCCTCCAAGTGTGAAGGGATGGGGCTCCAGTTCAGCCCCTCAATGCAAGGCAGCTCCAATCTCCTCCTTAAATAGAGTCTTGTAGAAGTCAGTGATCTCATTACAAATGGTGTGAATATCTAACCCCCCCTCCCCCCATTCTCACATTCCAAATCCTTAATAAAAGCCCTCCTTTGCCTCCCATTTTCTATCACCCTCCTTCGCCCACTTTACATTTTTTTTAGATATCATGGGCTTCCAAGCTTTGCTTAACGAATATCATGGACCCTGAAGTTAACGACCAGGAAAACCTCTTGTGGCCCGTGGCCCAGAGGGGACTCGAACCTGGGACCTCTGGAATAAATCTTTACCAACTGAGGACCACTTTACTTTCATATTTTGTCTCTATCTTTGTTTCTTGCTTAAGAGCACCTCCTGAAACTCATTTTCCCGTTTGACGCTCCACCGAGCCAGCAACTCATTTGTCAACAGCAGAACTCTCGTTCAACGTGTCTAGCAAAGCGCGTTCCTTTAAAAATACAATAAAGAAAAAAAATATATATTTCATGCTGGTTAAACCTTTTATGGTGCAGTACTACTCTCATCCCACGTTTTACATATCATTCCACACATGAGAAGATTGCATCATTCCTTCCTTTATGGACAAAATGTTTAAAGGAGGAACTATACTGGAATACAATGTATACTTCTTTCACAAAAGTTAGGGTATGAATATGTAATAGATTCGGATGAATCTGAATAACAGAGGATTTCCTATCATCCACACAATCCTTGCATATATTTTTATCAACTTGATGCTTATATCTTGTTTGTTGTAGTATTTGACATTACTTGGGATGGGATATCATCTTCATTCTGTTGCTTGTCCAAATATATATCTACCAAACACATATGTACCTTCCTGTGAATAGTTAAGACAGAGACTAACTACAAGAAATCTGTCCTTCTGTCAGAATTAATTATTCCAAATCAGCTATTGTCAGCACTACACGTGACTCTGGAAAATCCTCGAGACATGAGAAAGTAGTTACAAAAGCTAAGTCAAACAGAGGTTAACACATGCTCAATTTTCCCCCAAAAAGGGCCGTTAAAAGAGGCATTCAACCAAAAGGAACACAACAAGGAATGTATCTTCCCTAAATTAAGGCAGCATAATCTACTTGATCAAGACAAACTTCAAAACATATAAATAATGCACAGGACCAAATACCTGGCTTAGTAATGAAAATGCACTTCGAACTGGATAGTGGTCATCCATTAATCCCAGTGCACAAAGGCCTCCTCTATTATACGCATGCACCTTGTACTCTATACAAAAGGAATACAAACATATTTATGGTCCATAGAACAAGATATAATTTGGTATAAGGTAATGTAAGGAAACCAAGGTGTGATTGATGGGTAAAATAATGCGTGTTTCTGTACAAAGCCAAGATCTCTGTCGCTGTCAAAGTATATCCAGAATGCCTAGCAAAATGCTCTTGGTTATTTATTTTGTTAATCCTTTTTGCAACTCTTTTAGTCCGCAGCTCAAGAACCCAGCGTGCTACGTTTAGCTCTTGCATGACCCAAATTGGGATATATTTGTTTACATCAGCATATCCTATGATCATATCTAACTATTGGGTTCAAGCACATGAAAGGGACATGTACAGAGGCTCAAGAGTGACTCATGCTCATACTCACAAGACTTCTTCTCAACCATCCCAGAACTTTAGGTAAAACAAGAAGTTTCAAGGTTTTAGAATTACCTACAAAACCATTAGCAGAAGACAAAGCAGAACAATTCCCCCAACAGTGGGACTGGATGGTGGTCATTCCTTCAAAATCATGCTAATTTTACCTTCATTTGTTTATCAAACACCCAAATCCCATTAGTTTCAATCAGAATTCAATCTACAGGTACCTGAGGGATGATTTTGACAAAACCAATACGATTTCCATCTTTATTCTCTTTACGTGGTATGTAGACATCAACCAAACGCGGAAACGGCCCCATCGAGAGAAAACCTTCTAAACCAAGCTACCGGAACATTAACTGGTTTATTTTCAATGAACAAATTGAAAGTACCCGGAGTCTCCAACGCAGGCTTCAAAGGAAAATTCACCTCTGACTGCTATCCAAATTTGGCGAATATTGAAACTTCAAAGAAGGAACCGGTGGTCAAAATCCATGGTTAATTGCAGTGGGGTCTTGATTTTTTGAAGATTGTTCCATGGTTAATTGCAGCAGGACACAGGACACTGGACACTGGACACTGGGGCCATTATTTTGAACCAGCGAAAATAGGAAATTTGAGAAATTTTCTAGGGTTTCTATGGTTGGCAGTGAAGGGAAGGAGATCCGATGGTAGAGACCAAGGGGTGTGTGGTGGAGCAGCTACGGGAAAAACAGGTGGGACGCCGAAAGTAGGGTGGCGAGCAGATAAGGTCGGGTGACGGGCTGCTGGAATTGTTGTGGGTAGGCCGACACAGGAGGATTATTACATGGAGGTGATCTTATTGGTTCGCTTATTTTGCATTTAATTTATTAGAAATTTTTTTATTATTGGGGGCCGAAATAAAGATGCACACAAAATGTAAGGAGGCAAATTTGGTTTATCAAAGAGAGAGCTGGTGCTCTACATGGATTTATCTTTTTATTCCCTAAAACACATGAAATCTTCTTCATCTTCTGATTTAACCAAACTGTTGCTCTGTCTAGAAAATGTTTCTCCAGCAGTTATAGTAATAGAGCATACCTCGATTTCACATTTTAGACACCATTTTCAGCCCCTCTCCAGAAACAAAATCATCACTACCCAATTCAGGCCTAACATCTGTAGCCAAAACCCTAGTAACATCAGCATAATCAAACAATGACACTACGTTGGAAATGCCCAAGCTCCTAACCGAATTATCTAGCAGATCCCTGACCCAAAGAGGTGTACTCAAACCCACCAAATTTATCTTAAAACAAACTATTATTACAAGTCCCACAGTTCTTCTTCTTAGATTCCTGAATTTTGGTGAATTCGAAGTGGATTCTTAATCCATAAGTTTGATGCTTTGCCTTTATGAATTAAGGTGGTGAATCATTTATCTTTAACAGTTAAAAATCACGTAAATATCAAGCACCTTCAGTTTTTCACATTGACCAAGCTGAACATATGAACAATTCTCTATCTATCAAAAGAACACGGGGAAACCCCAATATATTACCTCTCATTCTAACTAATCCTTTATCTAAAATGACCAGATAACTAAGTAATGACATTCGTGGCAGTTATAACATAAAGTTGATTAATCAACAATATCATATCAATTGACACACTAAAATCACAAACTTTATACAGCTTTATTATCCAAATAACTCAAAATCACCCACCAAAAGCATAATCCTACAAGATCAAAATCAAATACAAAAAAGAAAAAAAAAAAAAAAAAAACACCCACACAATTGCCAAACAATTTAATCAATAATCAATCAGAAAACAGCAGTGCACCAACAAAACGAGCCCTAACATCCAAAAATTCGATCAAATTACAGCAGATCAAAACCCTAAATCAAAAAATAAAAAATAAAACAGTAAACATATTATTATTATTATTTATAGTAATACTAACCTTCATGCTGAACTGATTGGCGTTGGCCAGGTTGAGTGCGTTTAGCAACAGTACGAGAGACGAAAACGATGAATTCGCGAACACTTGATCTCTGAAAGTACCCAAAGTGGCTCACATCAGATGCATTTGACAATATGATCGGGTTTTCTTGGCCCGAATCACATCGAAGAACTAAAAGTGCCGTGATCTTCATAATTGCTTTCTTTTTCTCTCTCTAATAACTTGTCAAAAATGGAAAAGGAAATCGATGATTATGATTTTATATAATATAGTTTGTATTATATTTAACTAGGTGGATGCCGTCAGTATGGCCGTGCGTTGCACGAACCGTGATTATATAATAAAATTAATATAACGTGATTATTAATTTTATCGAAAAATCAAAGTGTAATTGTCACTTATGAAAAACTATTAGCAATATATGGATAAATATTTATATAATCTATTTAATATCATGAATGCCATATAATAAGATTACTATGACTTTATATGGCATCTTATCTAATTTAAACGCTTATCATCAATTTCAATTAACTATTAATTAACTCATTCCTTTTGTTACATGATCAAAGAGGTATTAATAGTTTCAAAGTCTTTTTATGCTTGATGTTGGTACGCTAATACTCTTATGTTGATATAAGTGTACATCTAACATTCCAAAGATATGATCCTTCTTTTATGGTAAAATCAGTTTAAATGTCTAATGTATACGTAACTACTTTTCAAAAAATAAAGAAGTTTTAGACGTAAACCTTAGAATAGTAAAACATATTTCAATGCTTGCTTGTTTTTTCAAAGTTATATGCGGTCAAAGTACTGCCTTCAAGAACGCAAAAAGTCCAATGTAATTTTATTTGTGATCCGGAGGGAGTACATTAATAATTATAAAATTGAACCTAACATAAATTGGAACCCTAAAATAACATGGGGGATCAGTGTATTACGTACAGTTATTTAAGGGGATAAAATTATACATGATAATGGTAAAGTTTCCTATTAAATAAAGTTGAATGTAACATAAATTGAAACCTTAAAATAACATGGGGGATTAGTATATTACATACAGTTATATAAGGGGATAAAATTATACATGATAATGGTAAAGTTTCTTATTAAAGATTGGACCTAGAATCATTTTAGATTTCAACGTTTATTTCTTTATTCTACATTTATTATATTTTAACTTGAGATTGTTTTATAAATTTTTATAACTAATATACATATTTTCTCTTATTTTTACATGCAACTCTTTAGTTGTGTCAGCTTGTGAAGCTAATTACTGATTACCTTTTTAGGTGGACGCATCTAATATTGTAAATCAATAGAACATACTACAAATGAGTCTCATTTTAAAGGATATTTCGTACTCATTCCAATGGCGTAAGCATTTTAATTTCTTAAGCAGTGAAACTAAAGTTATATGCTTTTTAAAATCTAATAGTCTACTCTTTAATGATTTAGGAAAATAACACTTTAGTATACATTCTATACCAAAACATATATTTCTATTTTATATTTATTTTAAATTTTATTACAATGGCTCGCTTAGGTGGACGCCTCCAATGCTGTCAGAAAATGCCTCTAATATATAGATATTATGCTTTGTAGGTTTCCTGTCTGGTCCACCAGAGAAATGGAGATCAGAAGGGAGAGGGAGAGGGAGAGGGAGAGGGAGGGGGAGAGAGAGAGAATATTGTGGAATAAGGAAGAGAAAGAAAGGTGGGGGAAATTCGAATGAGATGCCTGTAAATTGTAATGTCACCTGCTTGTCAATTTGGAGGTATGGTTGACCTTACCCCAAAGAATAAAATAAAATCAAACCAAATCAAACCAATTTGGAGGGTATGCTTGACATTTACATGCTTCTTTGTGTTTTTCTTCTTCTATTGTTATAACGGAATTGTTTAACATAAATCTTTTTATAGCCATACTTCCCAATATGTCCTCTTTATTTGAGAAACATCTCCTTCCAGTTTTTTTCCTCCCAAATCTCTCTACCATATTTTGCTTTATATTCATTGTAAAAACTTAAAATAAGTCACTTATTCATCGTGAATGTCTGAATGATACAATTGATTGGAGTTTTGCAATTAACAATGATATTTAGGTAACAACTAACTTAGAATGTGAAGTTCTACAAAGTATTAATGTAACACCCCGAATTTCTGTCTAATTTAAAACCATTTAAAATCACGAGTTGTAGCGGAATAACCCTAGAAATTCGAAGCGCTACCGCCGTATTTAATATTCAAATTAAATACAAGGCTAGAAAGAAACCAAATGTTTATATCCCAAACATACATACTAGATAATTAAGTAATAACTATCTTTTCCAACTAAACTTAAAACAATTAATCCAAATGAAATAAGAAATGGTAAACTTATTAATTCTCATGCAAGAGAATTAATCTCATTACAATAATAAAAATCTCAATAGTAAAAGAATTCCAATCTAAACAATAACATAAATGTTTTTAGAAGATATACTATCTTCTTGAGTCTCCTTCCTCTAGCTCAAACCACGAGTTACAAATCCTGTCAATCTACTCCCCCATATAGACGAATTACATATATGTTCATCATAGGCCCACCATTGAAGAGAAATGGACAACAAACACAAGTAAAAAGAAAAACAACCAATCAGCTATGCTGAGTAATTCATAACTACATAGTCCATTTAAATCTCCAAGTTAAGCCAACATGCTTAATTAAAAAAAAAAAGTGATCATGCTTTAAGAAAATAAAAGACAACATGCTTTAATTTAAAGACACACATAAACACCAAATAATAAATTCAATATTTATTATTATCCATTAGCCAAGTTCCTTAGAGAGAAGAGAATCGTAAGAATGTCAGAACCAACCGCAGAAGGCTCAATAGGATTTTAGTCCCGTGAACAATGGCACAAGAGGGATCAACCGTCCCGGAGTATAGATGACTCCCGAAGTACTTCTAGATGTTCCTAAGTATGCATACCCTCTCTCAACCCTTAGGTTTACAAGAAGAACAGTTTCACAATAAAACTTACTTGCTCAATCATCATATATGGATACAAGTACTACATTGGGGCTACGACTCGCAGACATAGACCTGCCCAATATATCTTAATGACAATTCCCATTCGCATCCTTTGGTGGATCCCTCACCAAAGAAGTCTTAACTCCCAATTCATTTAATATGGTGATCACATAACAAGTAAAAATCACATAATCTTGGCAATTCTCAAGTAACCCAATATGGTTACAATTTCCGATGGCATTTTACATGAAGGGCATCTAGGCCTCAATTCAAAACCACCTAGTTCAATACCTTTAAATAGGTTCCAATAGTCAAAGTTCATTTCAACTTATTGAAGTAACATGCTTCTAACATGAATCCACATGCTTACCAACATGATACAAAAATATCAATACAAGCTATATTCCGATTGAACAATTATTAACATAATTTTCGTTCAATAAACATAATAAATCATGTATCTCCTCACATGAATCCTTCTACCCTTATAAAAGAGAATATGGGTTTGAAATACTGTTCATTTGAACAGTGGACAATGAATAGTTAATTTACTCTATTTAATTTCTTTTCTCCTTTTATTATTATTTTCTTTCCCTTGTTTGATATTTTGTGCAACCGACACTCTTCCCCCAAATCCCAAAAGTCCATACCTTTCCCTTTACCTTGACCATCCTTCTGTGTTATGTCACTTCTCTCTTCCTCTCTCTTTCCTCCACAAACCTTCTAGCATTCAACACTCTATTGCGATGTTTCTCAATCAAGAGCTCACCGATTCCGACCAACTGCTCGTGGTTTCAATTACAACATATTCGTCCACTATAATTTAAGGTTTCTTCATCTATCTCCCCTATTTTTGTCATTCATACAAAATACAAACCCTAACATTTGTTTGTTTGGTTGTTTAAGGTCATGCAAATTCTCATAAGTAAGAAGGGTTTTTTCCTTAATTCGTGTTCTGCTAACTTATGAGGTACTCATTTTTTTTTATTTTTGGCTGCTGATGTTTTGTATTCGAGTATCTAAATTTCTTTTCCTTTTTCCAAAGTTGAAGATTGTAAATTCCAAATTAGCGGTTTTTATTTTTGGGACCGACCTACTTGCAATTCTTCATCCATCATCAGGTCTCCATGAATATATGAAAATGGAGTATTTTTAATCATGTTTTTAAAAATATATGATCAATAGTAATGTGAAGAATGACAACAATAATCAAAACCCAGTATGAACCCCTAGCTAACAGAGTTTGAGAGATTATGATGTACAAAATGTTACTCCCAAATCTGGATAGAGTAGTTTTTTTTGTGATTACATTTCCAGTAGGTAGGACAATTATATTAGCAAAATTAGAATCTTTATTGCGACTTGTACAAAACATTATTGAACAAACTTTGTGGAAGGAAGAATACAGATCAACGGGAACTCTACCTTGTATTTTGTTGGGCTATCACAATGAACTAATAAACCAATATTCAGTGTTCCTGCGACACCAGTCAATACAAAGTGGGTGGGAATGATTGAACTACTTGATATAGTTACTAAATAAGTAAATTTGGCTTCATTTTCAGAATAAAGTTTGATTTCTTACCTTTTACAAGAGCCGATATGGTTACAATGCAGTTTTCAGGTTGCTCGGTTATGAAATTTGCATGTCATAATCAATATACAGGGATAGATGATGCGAAAATGGAAGCATTGAGAGAAAGGTGTGTATACTTCTGAAATATTCCCACTTTTTTTTTCTTCGTAGATTCATCATCGTGGGATGGTTAAATGATTGTGTCATCGTATTTGGTGCCTTGTTTTTAGGATTTTTTTGGCATGTTTATTGTATTTTGTATGGTGTATTTTGATGAATTGTTTGTTTCTAATAATGCGTATGGGGTTTGGACTGTGGAAAAAGAAGAGCATGTCAGGGAGCCCTCAACCATTGCGATGAATACTTGATATCGACCTTTTACTCTTGCTCTTCCCCTGGTACATTTGACTTCTTCAATTTGGTTTCTTAAATTATTCAAGTTTTTTTGGAAGGACATCTAATCGTCATATTGATAACTAAAGAAACATTACATTAATATCCAATCAACTTCGTTATACCGTAGTGCTAGCAATTTTTTTGCGATAACAACTAGATAATGGATGGTCTCATAGTTTTTGGCTTTTTATTGACGTTTGTACTATAAGCTTGCAAATTTTCATGGTCTTGCAATTTTATGGGTCCCTTCTTTTCATTTTCTTTTTTAGTTTTTATTTATTTTTACTGGCAAAAGCGAAGCATGGGTGTATTTGTGTGAGTGGTGTGTTATTGCTCAATTGACCACTATAACCGTCAATTTCTTCCCTCTTTTCCACTTTCATTTGATTTAATTGTCAGAGAGGGAGGGTGGGTGGGAGGGAGGGAGCTATGTGCAGATTCTGCTCATTGATTTACTTTAAAATATGAGGCTTATTCAAGATATTCAGGACTAATTTCTGTGGAGCAGACTTTTTAGTATGGGAAATCATACAACAACTTCATCAAGGAAAATTTCAGTACTTTTAACTAAGAAAGCAGTGTGTTCTGGAAAATACTTCAAGTCTCTTGCAGAAACTTTTGAATGAATCTTGGCTCATTGATTTATTGCTAAAGTGCAAGTAGGAGGGTTTCATGGGCTCTGCTAAGTGCTAAGAGCATACTTGGTACCACTGCATGTCGGGCTAGATTAACATCTGCCTTTGTACTTGTACTAGGATTAATGTTTTTGTCTAGCGATACGTCTTGGCTCCTTTTAATTGTTTTTTCGTATATGCTTACCCTTTAGTTGATACACCTGATTTAATACCGCTGTTTATGCTGTAGATTAACTGGGTTATGCAATTTTTTCTGTATCTGTTACTTTTGCAGGTTTTATAAAGCAACAACAAATGATACTATTATCTGGTTTCAGGTTGGCTTCACAAGGTCACACTCTTTGAATTTCAGTCAAACTTGTTTCTTTTGGGGGTAGTTGTATCAATTGTGTAATGCTCATAAAATGACCCATAGCAGCTTATTGGAAAAAATATGGTTGATAATTTGTTTCTCAAGAATGGCTCAAACAAGTACTTGTTTAGGTTTGACATAATGGAGTAATGGACTACTGAGTTGTGTTCGATTTTCAGATTTTAGTATTTGTGTCTCAGAGTTCTAGCATGTATATCTAGACAAAGGCATGCAAGAAGATGTATTTGTCCTAGTTACTGATCTGATTTTGGTCACTTTATTTCTTGCTGAAGTTTCATTTCCCTATTTGTTTTGTTGTAGCTTTGTGATGGGATGATCTTCAATCACAATCCTCCAAGATGTGTTGATTGTTGGGTAGGTGCTACATCTCTTCCTTTAGTGTATTTGATTCATCTTTCATTGCTTTCTTACTATCTGAATTGTCTTCCAATGCTTATTGACCAAGAATTTGGGGAAGCATGATGTTTATTGATTAGCTTCTCCCTTACCTTTGCTTTAGGAAGGAGTTTGACATCCACAACAAACGTTTAGTGTTTCCTTTTCTTTACTTCTTTATTGGGGGTGGGGGTGGGGGGTGGGGGTGGGACTCTACGCCAGGCTAAGAGGCCATTTTTGGTGCAGGCTGGAGGCTTTCCTCACCAATCTTAATGAAAAAAACCCGGGTAGTACTGAGAATGGTATTAAACGGAATTCACACTTCTTATTATGTCATTTTCTCTAAAGCTTGTATATTTGCCATGGAGTTTCAAGATTGCTATTAGGGACTTTAAGGAATAGAAATGGAATTAATAAGTGTATACAGCATATGATACATCTGAAGCAAATAATTTTTAACTAACAATTCCATTCCTTACATGGTTTCCAACTTTCCATTTGCCTAAGCTCTTCCAGGGTTAAAACTTCTTGCAATTTTTATCAAAGTTCTAGAGTGAAGAAATTCTGAAACAGACAAAGGGACAAATGGGAGAAAAACTTCAGTCATTGTGTATTCTTCCATATCTGAGTCTAAAATGTCGAGCTTTCTTTGTGTGTTAGGATTGTGGGGGCCCTTCACGTTGCGGTATGGGTTGCAGTGCACTTGTTGCGAAGAACACTTGAGGGCAGATCTCTTTTTCAGAGTGCTTTTTACTTGACTTTCTCCTCTCTATTTGCTTTTGCTTCTCTCTTGGTTTGAGGTTTGACTTTGAATATATTTAGAACTGAATCTGAGGTTTGACTCTGAATAGATTTATACAGTTTTTATAGCTAGGACTCGAGGCAGCTAGGTAACTGGATGGAGCAAACTAAAACTTATTCTTGTATCACAGTTTATGCCTTCAGTCGTTCTCCCTATGTGAATACACAGTCAAGGAATTAGCTTCTTAGTTCATTGTTGAAAAAAGTCTTGCTCTTTCCAGTGAGCATATAGGATGGAAATATTATGGGTCTGAGGAAGGTGCAAACTGCAGAACATTGGTTGACTCTTTGAAGCAAAGTTATTGGTTGAGCTGCTGGAATAAGTGGGCCTCCCTTTATCGGTTTATCCTTGATATAGGATGATCGACTTTAGATATGACAGGAAGAAACTTCATTTCTTCCTTCAGGTGGTCTAATGCCTACTGTATTCTCAAGCTGGTAAGACCTCTGGAAGTATTCCAGAGGTCCTAGGTTCGAGTCCCCTGAGGTTTTCCTGGACGTTAACTTTAGGGCCCATGTGATTAGTCAAGCAAAGCTTGGACACCCATGTTATCTAGAAAAATTGTCAGTTATATAGGAGGAAGAGTGGGCAAGTTTGGAGAAAAAGAAGACATCAGGAGGCATAAGTCTTATGGAGCCGGGAAGGAAAAAATGATATTTTGATGTGTGATAATATAATTTTTGTTGAGGGAAAATGGTTTCATGTTGTACTTGTACTTTTCTGTGGATTTTTGACTGGTAATTGTTTCAAGCTATATCTGCTTCTCTGTGCTTTTGATAATCTATGCTAATTTTGGGGTGCTTATATGTTTCAATAGCACTGATGGTTCTTTAAATCTGTGAAACCCGTTGTAGCAGTTTTGTACACGATTTTGAAAATGTTATCATTCTCCCTTCATTCTCCTTTCCTGCTTTGATCATATGCTTTTTAATAGTTATGATTATGATTTCATTCATGTTGCTATCAGGTTATTATGTTTGCTCAGCTATTGGACGTAACTTGAAGTTCGACATCAATCTCATGGGTATGCTGATTTTATTATTTTTCGGATAAGAATTTTTTCATTGCATAGTTTCTTCCTTCCTGCTTTTGCTAGCCTCCATAGCTCAGAAGACACTGTTTCATTGTTTGGTTGGCCATACAGAAAAAAACAGGCAACTTTTGAAATGCTTGCTAAACGTGGCTTCTATTGGGTGAATGTGTGTGAATTATGCAAGTCTGCTGCTGAATCAAGGTCCCATCTTTTCTTTGGTTGCCGAGATTCTCCAGTGGATAAAAGTTACCAGGTCTCCATGACACCTACCTCATGAAGTGAAGTGATTCCATAGAAATGTGAAAGGCAAGACGTTACAGCAACGTTTGAGAAGGGCTGTCTTTCTAGCAACAATTTTTGAGTTGTGGAGTGAAAGAAACCTGAGTATTTTCAAGAGCCAGGCGAGAAGTATTACTCAGATTGTCAAGCATATTAAATCTGTTGTGTATTCCCATACTTTTGCTTTTGCGAAAAATGAATGTATTGTAATGGAATACTGAATGAACAGCTTTGATAGGTAGAATGGTTGATGTAACAGGGTACATACAAGAAACAGGGTACATACACAGGGTATGCCTTGATGTAATTGTTCTCCCAAGGGGTGTCACATTGACATCCTTTGGAAAGTGGAATGAAAATTCTAACCATTTTCCAAAAAACAAAAAACAAAATGCATTGACTTTTTTCTCAAAAAATATACAAAATATATGCATCGACTTAAGCAACAGGATCATAAAAGTAAATTGTCAACAATATATGATTATGGTCTTAAGAAGTAGGATGACAATATGTTTTTGTGTGTGGTACAGGAGATAATATGGCTAAATAGCTACAGTTAATTAGACCAGAGTATATTTCTGCATAAGACATGTAGGACTACTGGAAAATTTTTGTCATATATAGCAGGCGCATTTTCTATGGTGTAAAGCTTCATAATGGCTGAGCATCTTGCAAATTATACTTGCAGCCCAGATATGGAAATTATGAAAATTTTTGCTCAACTAAAGTTGCCAACTCAAGCAGAATGGAGCTGGTTTTTTTGTGGCTTAACATCAGCCGAAGACCCAGAAATTTCTACTGTTAAGCTCCAGTCGTCCGTAGATTCGAGCATGGGAAGCAACTAATTCAAAATTGTATGAGTTTGAGGGTGAAAATTTTGCATGGTTTTCACTTCATTGATAGAAGTGGGACATAAATTATTGCCAAAGACATTTTTTGGTGTGAGGTATTGTAGTTTCTGGTGATCTAAGGTTATATTAGATGGGATGGAGATGTCTGTCTTGTATACACTTTGCTTAAGTTTAATAGTTCTTTTATGAAAAAAGAATATTGCATAATTGGAAAAAATTTGTACAGATTGATGTGTGGACGAACGATTCATGTGTTGTTAGCTGAAGCCTAGATTTTAATGTAAGTAGATTAAAGAAAGCAATACATTTGAGTTGCATAATATTTAAGCCAAGAGTCCTTATGAAACATTTCTTCTTAGTTCTTACCCTTGACGGTTAATACGGTAAAAAAAAAGTCCATAATAAATGATAATGGTCAAGACTTTAGTCGTCCCTCTAAATTATATTCACCCACTTGGGGGGACGCGTACAACGCACGCGTTCCACCAACTAGTATTAACAAGTAGACATTGCTACACAAAGTGAATTTCCAACATATTACATGCATTCACTAACATAATTCTATACGAATTATCACAAGAAAACAAATATCAATTATCCCTTTTTCCAAAGTACTCACAAGTCCAAATATGAATTATCATTCCCAATCCAATACCAGACAACATGAATACAAATTCCACTAGACATGAAATCACAACAATGAATTACATAATTCATCTAGACATGAATTACCTTTAGCAATAAGGCAAGTCCCGACAAACTAATGTAAGCTCCTTACGTTCACGTGCGGTCAACGGGCCCTAACAAATCCACAATACACCAATTGTCACTACTTTGACTTCTAAACCTCTTTATTGAACTTTAAAGATGATTTAGTACCCTGAATTAAATTAATTAAGTTGCTGGAAATTTCAGTTATTCATGCATGCTCAAAGTTTCCAAAAATCAATTTGCATAAACTAAATTAGGAAACTTTCCAAAATCCTAAAACAAGTCAACAAGTCAAGCCTCACAACAAGTCAAAACACCACCACCATCACCACCACCATCACCACCACCAGCGGGCCCCACCACCAGCAGACCCGCTGGTGGCCCGCTGGCTGGCGCCTGGCGGCGCACGACCGCTAGTGACGGCGCTGCAGCGCCGCACGGCTGGGCCATGCGTCGCGCAGGCTTCGGCCGTGTGACCCTTATCTTTTTCTTTTTTTTTTGTTAATCAATTTAACAAATTTCAAATCTAAATTAAACCCGAAAAATTAAAATTTCCAGATTTAATAAAACCACAATATTTAATCTTTAAACTCAACCTTTGATTCAAATTCATTAAAAACGTTAAACCCAACCTTAATCATGATCCTCACATGCAAAAATAATAGAATCTAGCAACCCTAGGCAAAACATAAAATTAGGGTTTACTCATACAACTAGGGTTTATCAAAAACAATGAATTTGAATCGAGAATACACCTTTAATTAATCAAAAGGCATTAGAAACACTTACTTGGAATAAAAAAGGTTTAAACTTGAGCAAGAGGAAGAATTATGAAAGAGTGTTGAAATTTCTCTTTCTTCTTCTCCTGAGTGTCGTGCGTGAGTTTGAGAGAGAGAAAGATGACCTTCTTTTTTTTTTTTTTTTGATAAAGAGTCAGTTGATTTAGAAGTTGAGCTTCCTTTCCTCAACTCCTTCTTTCCTAAAACCTCTCCTAAAATCACTCCACTATCCAACAATTTAGGAAACAAATTTTAAAACAAAAATTCTGAATTTCTCTCACCATATTTTCAGCTAGGGCCGAAAATTATGGCTCAGAAGAGCCTAATATTTTCGGCCAAGCCCGAAAATATTAGCCCACAAAACTCTTTTATTTAATTTGGCCCAATTACAATTAATTAGGTCCAAAACCAAAACTCAATATTAATTAGGCACTTTAAACATTTATGAGCCCAATTAATTATTTAAATCCGAAATCGCATTTTCTTTTTGAGTAATTATTATTCTAAAATTAATAATAACTAGTTACATTCCCGTGCGATGCACGGTTTGTGTATTAATATTAAATAAAACATTTATAAATGTATATTTCAAGATATCTTTCGCAAATGTCATATCTAGATCATAAAGATGCATATGTCATATCCCCTTAATATGCTACAAACTTACAATTTTGCATCAATTGTAGGACAAAGTACAAAATACTCCGTATACAATATCTTGTTTATCGTTAATCATGATATAAGTCTGCTGGTTTGTATAGCAAATTTGTTTATTATTATTGCAATTTACTCCACTATCTAGTGTCCAATATCCAGTTCAAAAGATCACCACTACAACTACTGCAACCATACTACTATTACTATATTGCTGCAATTTACTCCGGTATCCAGTCCAATAAACAAATATCATAAGTATCAATGGATGCAATGAAATTAAATTGGAATTTTAGAAGGAATCGAAACGGGTTGCACCTGGTCTATTCCATACATTCAAGATACAAAAAATAACCTACTACATTCTCAGTTTCACAATCCTAATTTTGAGCTTTAAATATTTGAAACTCAAAAGCCCAAAGTGGTATTCTTGTATGAATTGCCGAAATGGACCAAAAGAGGTCATATTACCCGTGATCTTGCATAAATGAAGAGGTTAATAATATGGCTTTTATTAGAGGTGGCTTAGTAAATGCATGAATTGTTTATGTCTCTTATTTAATCATTTGACTTAATATGGCTTACATGGCAAGGTTACTTGCCAAATTGCTTACATGGCAAGTTCTACGTGTCATTGTAGCAATTGACAACATTCACTTATATATATACGGGGTATTACAATTAATTATCCATTGTTAGGGTTTGCTGGTAGCGGTAGACTGGGTGGTTGGTGTTGAAATCTAGCAGAGAGTGGTGGCTAGAGTCCTCTTGGTTAGATAAGAGAGAGAGTCTAGGAGCTGCGGGTTAGCGTTGTGGATGGGAGGACGACGCACCGTTGAGGGCAGAGGGGCAGCTGTGATGGGGGTCGATAACTACCAAATACACGAATCAACCGATGAGGCATGACCATCGCCACCCCACCTTGAGCCCCTCCCTTCAAGTAGCCCGCTGCTGGCCATTCTTTGGGGATCTAATTGGTGGTTTTTGAGGCAGTTGTCAGACTTGTCATTACCCCATTCCGACGGTCGACGTAACCAAACAGTCACCTTGCCGACAGGATTGAAATGGCTAGGTTATACGCATAATGAGAGTGGGAGAGAGAGGGGAAGGTGGGCTGAGAAATATTATTAGGGGCATTGTGGGAAAAAAAGATTTACGTTAAGTAATTTGCAATTTACGTTTAGCAATCCCCTGTTATAATTGTATTGTCATTCATAAATTGCCAGCTTTGACGAATAATTTTTTTAACTGAAATTGTATGTGTTTTGTTGCCATGACTCTTGCACACAAGGTCATTAAAGTTTCTCCATTCAATCTAATTTATATATAATGGACTCGATTTGGTACAAGTTCAAAGAAGTCAAAGGAAGAAAAACTCTCTTGTGAGGCGCCTTTATATATGAGGTAACACTTTTCATGTATGGTAATATCACTTTTTTAGTCAGAGATAGGGTTGTTCAAAAATATCCGAACCCGAGCATCCGTTCCGAAAACCCGAATATTCGAAATGAAAATATCCGAAAAAGTGGATATCCGAAATGTTGGATACCCGGAAAACGGAAATCCGAATTTCGAATATGGGTTTGGATACCATTTTTCAAAATTTTTGAATATTCGGATGTACGAAAGTATCCAAAAGAACCCAAAATTATCCGATGTATCCGAAATTTATCGAAAACTATCCGAATATCCGAAATTTTTTGCTCACATTTTCAAAATATTAAGCACAAAATAGGATAAAAATTAAAAAAAATATAAATATATTTCGGATAGAGGAAATCCGACTATCCGAATTCGAAATTTTTCGGGTATCCGAAAAATCTGATATCCGAAATTTCAGATACGGGTTCGGATATTTTGGTAACTGAAATTTTGGATATCCGATTTTCGGATGCCCGAAACTTCAGATACCCGCATATGAACATGTCTCATGCATGGAGGCACCTCATTTGAGTTTTTCTGCAAAGGATGCAAGATAATGACTTGATGAAACAAAATAGTCTTTCATGATTTTATATAAATCAAGTTTTTTCGTTGGTTTTTAGTCTATTCATTTTCCTTACTTAATCCCCTTTCCAACTTATTTACATTGAGAAGTTGTTAATACGGCTATAACGCTCTCCACTTTCTTTTTCTCTATTAACAGTACACATCACTCATCTTCTCTTATTGCTTTCTAATTCCCTTTCAATTATTATGGAGTGTAAAATACCTTCGTTTTTTATGATAGATCTTAGATCACGTATATGCGTACTTTTGAGAAAAGCTATTTTAATAATGTTATTTTCATGGCTACATGTATGTACATGGTCATCAACTAAACTAATATCATACAATAATCCTTCTCTTCACATTATGTTAACACCTTTTTTTTTGATGGGTATGTTAACACCTCTTTATTGTTATTTACATTGTATACATGTTTATTTTACTATAACTATATTTTTATGCAGCTTTTGGGTTTATCAATCTAATGTCTACGCTAACAAAACATGTCAATGAAGAGATTTCCATGTTAAGTTATTCACATGGTGTTAATCATATTTTTATGTGCAAGTTTGAGACTACAATCAATAGTGATTGTTCTTCTCATAAGTTGAGAGTAGTTGAGTGAGCAATTTTATTTTTATTTTTTAAGGAATGTTCCTCTTATTTAACCAATTGAGGTTTTGCCAATGTCGTCTGCTCTAAAGTCAAAGAGGTTATCCTATTGCAAGCATGACTCGATTTCCGGTTTGAGTCGGTCTCTATCCCTGTGCACAGCCCAATTTTCCAAGCTATTCGTGGGTACTTCTCCCATGTTTTGAGCCTAAATGCCTTAACATCTAAGCATGCCCATGTACTATCTCTTATTGCTATTATTTTTCAGTCATTTCCTCATCATTATAGATTAAATTTTGTATATTTGAGGTTGTAACTGACTGATGCTTGCTATAGCCTGTGTATTATGGAGAATTTATGTTCTACGTTTTCTAAGTTGCTCCTGAGGAGAAAACTGATATTTAGCATGTTTTTCAAGCTTTTTTGTAATAACCCAAAATTTTTAAGTATGTTTAGAGAATAATCTAGGTAGTGTTTGGGATTGTTTTTGCTGTTTTTGTTTTTAATTGAATAAAATCTGTTTTCCTGTTTTTGGTTTAAAAAAGTTGTTTTTAAAAAGCAATTTTGTTTGGTTATCACTACTCAGAAACAATTCTTTAAAAAAACTTGTTTGGGTGCTAGACTATCAATAAGTAATTTTAGAAGTCTGAACCTCTCTCTTTCATTCAAGCTTTTGGTTCAAGTTTGATGGGTGGTGATTTGAATCACTCAACAAAAACAAAAAAATAAAATTGGTTGTTATATAAAATGGAGTACCAAACTCCCATTAAGATGGAAAATAGCCAAAATAATCTGATGTTCCTCAACATCGAGTTTCATGCCTCCATGAATATCACTCAACCCCATCAATGTCTCATCAAATCATGATAACGAAGACACAAGAATAGTATACTTAAAAAAAATTAAAAAAATAGGAGAGCCGCACCCCCCCCCCCCTAAAAGCAGAGAGAGAATGGGTTGAGGGATCAAAACACGTTTTTCAGATTCTAAAAGTGAAAATTTTTCGCTTATAAAATTTCTGTTTTTTTGGATTTTGTTTTTAAAAACAAGCGGTTATCACTTTGAAAACTAAACATTGTTTTTGAATAAAAAATAACTTTTCTACTTTTATAAACCGAAAAACGGCTTTTAGAAGTGGAAACAAACAAGCACCTAATGATTTATTAAACTAATAATGATTTATAAGTTTATTAGATTATTTTATTAATACATTATTACATTAAATTTCGGAATTTTAATATTTAAAAAAAATTTGCATGATTTGTGATTGACACTTGCCCAACAACTTGAGCACTACTTCATGCATTTACATTTGTCAAATTATTTAACCCTACCAATAATTTTCTCTCTCATCATTTTTAATACAAAAATAAAAAGTTATTTAATCTTTTATATTTTCTGTATCTCCCTAATTTCCCTTATAAATTTACCCACTTCTTCTTCATCAAACATCCATCATCAGAAATTTCCGTTTCTTTTGCTCCACCTCCATTTTTCACTTCTTTAATGTTCTCCCTATAATCCATGAGTAATTCTTGCAACCACATTATAATTCTTTGTTTATTCTGAAAACCTAGTCTCACTTGGGTGAAGAACATTCCCTCTCTCCCATTTAAATTTCTTCTCTTGCCATTTGGTTTTGCGAACCACGGCTGGTTCATTTTCCATGGATTCCGGCGACCTAATTCTTCAACCACCATTGTTCTTTTACTCCTTGTGTTTAATCAATTGGGTAATTTCTTAATCCCAATTTCAATTTCGTTTTTATGGATTTTGAGTTTATTTTACTAACCCATACTCTTTTCTCTCATTGCTCTCATCTTCTGATTCGTTGTTACCGTTGCACATTACCATGGCTGCTACCAATTGCCTTATCATCTTCGTTTGTGGTTTGTCCCAAATTCTAACTCAATTTGGTATTATCTCTCCAAAATTCTGATTGGGTTTCGAATGAGACTTAATTCTGTTTTGGGATTTTTAAAATATAAATTCTGATTTGGACTTGGTTGATTTCAATTGTTGGTTTTATGATATGCGATTTGAAGGATTTGGATGACGTAATTGTGTGGGCTTCAATGGAGGTAACCTTCATTACTATACTTAGAGCTAGAATGTTAGATGTGTATATATGTATATGTGATATTATACTCATTGTGAATTAAAGATAAACCAATACTAGTATGCTAGTATGTATATTTGACAGATTGTAGATACAACTTTGATACGTGATATATAGTAGTTCAAAGTACTTCACTAGTTGTGAGCGTCAATTGTCTATTATGTAAGGTTGGTTCTTTAGCTTGATTATGTGGTTGTGGAGAATCGGGATAATTGGTGTTGACAAGTAGTTTTGTGTATAAGTGCCGAAATTATAGTTTGGATTCTCACAATAAAAGTACCTAGACTAGTACACAGTAAGTCGTAATGAATCTTATAGGTAAAACAATAAAACTATATTTTCCTACGGATACATACTCGGCCAAAATACAGCAGTAAAATATGACCGTTGGGGATACTTCGGCGTACGATTGGGGCCACCTCGGTTACCGGATTTACATTCTGTAAATTGCAACTTAAACCTTTCATTACCCTGTACCTAGATATGTAAAGACGCAGTAAACCTAATCCATTTTACTAGTACAATCTTGAGCCCCAAAGCCTTCGTTAACACATATTTAAAATGTTACTTAAGTTCGATTATTATTGTTTTACTTATAAATTCTTAAACAACTTAGACCGTAACTATTTTAGACTTAGTAAAGAGAGTAATCACTTGAGGTAAACCTATGTCTACCACTTTTTAAATCCTCTATTCTAATTTTCAAAATTATTATTATTTCTAGAACGGTTTTATGAACAATGGATTCTAAGGCAATTGATTTCATATTAATGATTTTAAAGTTTGGATTGTTGTTTGAAAAGAAAGGTGTTATGTTTTGGTATTGTTTAACCGAAGGTTTGTGATTTGATATCTTTACGGAACATTAGTCTTTAGTAAATAATATACTCATATATACTTTGTTTTACTACTTATAATGATTTATGAAATGATTACATAAATTCCCCTTCTTATTATACAAAATGATTTGTTGATTCTTATAAAAGAAAGAAGTATTGTGTTTGATTTACTCTAGTCAAGGTAATTTTCATGTCCATTAATCCCCTTTTAACATATATAAAAATGTCTCGTTGATTTATGAAAATTATGAAAGGAAATGAAATTTTGTAAATTTTTAGTCTTACCTGTTATACCGATGGTGTATAAAACTGATTGTGAGTATTTTGAGAAATTGTGATAAAATGACTTTGCATGTCTTTATGTTAAAGTATAAGGGTGATTATTAGATCTTTTGAGAATTATGGAATAATTAGTTATTTGGGTTGTTAGATGAATTCTTGTGGAATTGATGTGAATAGTGTGCCTTGTGGTTGTGAAGGAAAATGGTTAATTTGTAAAATATACTTTGCTACTTGATATTGTGATATATTGAAGTATTATCATGATTTATGGAAGTATAAATGTGTACCTTGATTATGGATGAATTGGAGAATTTTGATGCATGTATGAATCATAGAGAGTTACGAAAATAATGATGTACATGGATTATATAAAGCTGAATTTTGCTAAGTATGGTGACTATGAAAGTTATACACTTGTGAAGACTTTATAAGAAAATAAGATGCTAATTAAATGGGGTATATCAAGTTATCACTTGATCCCAACTTAAGTGAAAAGAAAATTGTGGCACTTGTGTGATCACTAAATAAAGATAATTGTGGTAGCATTCAAGCTTTGCAACCTTGAATGATTTAAGGGAATGTGAGTTGAGTGTGCACATTATAATAAAAAGGCTACCATGCCTAGCCAAGAGCCAATGATATGAAATGAAGTAAAGGCTACCATGCCTGGCCAAGAGCCAATGATATGATATGAAAGAGTTCGTGATATGTGATGATATCCTTGTTTTGATTAAGGCGGGAAAGACGTTAATCACGCATCTCTTCCTACCACCTAACATAAAATCGGCTAACCCCTAGTTTGTAGGATTATGATGATTTATTATTGATAGTAATATTGATCTCTAAAGTAAGCTTCTATATTTGATTAAGACCTCAAAGGTCATTTCCTAAGCAATCTTAGACTCTGTACGTTTAGTTGTGTTTTACATACTTTGAAATACCATGTGATGAATTTGGGATAAATAGGAAAGATAAACCCTTTAAATTATGTTAATGATACTATTAGCAATATTATCTGTCTTAAGTATTGGTACTAGAATAAGTATTGTATAAGATAAAGGTATTTTAAGGTGAAGTTACTTAGCCTCCACTAGTATCTTCTAAATAAAGGAACGTATAAATGTGGTATAGTATGGTACATTAAAGCATATAAGGTAAATAATAAAAATAATACTACTCTTATTGTAACACCCCCGAATTCGCAACGATTTCCTGGGAACTATCGACGTCGCTATACACGAATCGACACCGCTGAACCGTCCCAAACCCGAGGGTTGCTACTGTAACATTTATCGCTAAGGAATAAATGCTAAGCAGAAAGGAAAACTAGGTATCAAAGGAAGCATCTAAACAAACTAAACATTAATATCAGAGTTGTATATCAAGTGAACTTAAGTCCATTAAAGTATTATTACAACTTTGCCTTCAAAGGCGCAAACCAAAAATCCCAATAATCCAATGTAACCAATAGTTCTGAAGAGACGGCCCACATTAACACTTCAAGCTATCCGTGACGGAAACAAGGTACAGAAAAAAAGAGAAGAAACAAAAGAAAACAAAAATCAGATAAACTGAATAAACGTCGTCCATACCCAGTAAAAACACTTTCGCAAACCTTACCTGGGTTTTAGAAGAATCATTGAAATTCATTTGCATGCACAAGTAGACATACAATCAAGCACATGCAAACTTGACATTCAATTACATGAAATTCTTGCTTTAGTGATCACTCGAACACAAACAGATAAACCATCTTGATTAGAGAAATAAGAGAGCGAATAGAACAACGATTACCCATACTGTTCATAGATAGATATAGATATGTCATGAACTTACTCTAGTGTATACTCACACCATCTGTAACATAATAATCGATACGTAGAGAATTAAACAATGGGGAATGATCCGTCCCGAACACGCTATGAGGTGTCCATAAAAGTAACTTGGGAATCACGCATCCCTAGACTACATCAATTAGATGAGTCTTGATTGCTCGACTACTCCTAGGGATCCATTAGGAGTCTTATTCTCATTTATAATTCAATTCACATACTTGTATTGACTGACCTAGTGGTACAACGAGACCACGACATACTACTTTATTTCATGCTCATGATAATGAATAATAATAATGACGATAACGATATTAATGCATATTAACATATTCATGCTTCACATATGTCTAACGAAATTTCGGCAGCACTTCGGCAGTAAAACATGATATTCAAAAATTACACTTTCAACAAATAATCCATCCAAGTATAATAGGTGCTCATTAGCACTCAATAATAACCCATTCCAACTAGCACGTATATTATATCATAATAATATTAGAAATTCAATATCGCCACACATGCTCAATAATTAGCATATGAACTAATTATTTAACGAAACTTCATAAACTTATCATACTCAATATAATTCATATTTACAGAGAAGAATATATTTCTAATTCTCATAATTAATAACGATATAATTTAATTCACATATTAAATTCACAATAATTTATCAATTAGCACATAACAAATCAAAATAGTTTTGATGGGGCTTTGAAAAGATGTAGGCACAATCGCTTACCTAAAAAATGCTCACTACGCAATAGGTAACCTTGCTAATCACAACCCGATCACGCTTGTCCCTTTGTACCTAATTAAAAACAATTACCAACACATAATTATTAAATACGAAAATCCGAACAGTAATAAAATATCAATATAATATTTTATTTAAATATTTGGATTTATTTCAATCAATCTAGGCTTTTGAAAATCCGGATTCGGGTTCCGAACGAGTACAGAAAAATAAAAATAATTATTGAAAAATACTGAAAAATACGAAATTAATTAAAACGAAAATACAATTTCGAAACCCTAACTTATTGTGCAAGTCTCGACCACGGTCACCCACAAGGGGACCCATGGTCGGACCCATCAACACCATCACCACCCACCGACCACCATGGTCGGCGGTGGGGGCTCGCCGGCGACCGACGGCCAGGAGAGAGAAAGAGAAAGAGAAAGAGTTTGCGAGAGAGAGAGAGAGAGAGAGAGAGAGAGAGAGAGAGAGAGAGAGAGAGGGAGAGAGAAGAACGAGCGGGGGAAAGAAAGAACAGGCAGGGCGGCGACCGGCGACCATCACCGGCGCTCGCCCAGGTGGCGACCTGGCGACATTATGATCCCTCAACTGCTCTAGTGCACCAATTTTGCTTTTCAAAGTTTGACTTTATTCCTTGTATAGGATTTTTTGGAGGAATTTGGGTCTTATGGAACATCACCTGCTTGATGTAGTTGTTATATTTAAGGAAGTTTGTTTTTTACCTCTGCTTGTTAAAGACTTCAACAATTCCCCTCCCATTGTGATCATTTTCTGTTATGCGCCTGCTCAAACAGCTCACAAACTCCAATTTTAGCATGATTTGTTTCATATTGTTCTACCCTTTCTTGCCCCTTTGTTTTAATGGGTGACTTTAATGAAATAGCTTCTGCTTCAGAAAAGTTAGGGAGGCTCTGTACCTCACTCAAGCAGGTTTGAAAAATTGATGTCTTTTAAATTCAAAGCTAATGTGTTTGATATTCCTTTTACTGGTAGTACTAATACTTGGAGAAAAAAATAACAATAAATAAATAAATAAATAAATAAATAAATAAATAAATAAATAAATAAATAAATAAATAAGAGCAGGGACTAATAATGTTTTGGAAAGGCTTGACAGGGTATTAACATCCCCTGATGCTTTAACTTGTTATCCACTAATGCATACTTCACATAACGACTTTAGTTCCTCAGACCATTGTCCAATAATTTTAAGTTTGAATCAACAAAGCAATTTTACCCCTTCTCCTTTTAAGTTTGAAATAGCTTGGATTGCTCATAAAGATTATGATGCTCTAGTACGCAAAGCGTGGTGTACTAGAAGTAATGGCTCGAATATGTTCCAATTGTTACAAAACTCCAAAATCTTGAAAAAGCTCCCAAAGAATTGGGCTAAACTCAAGTTTGGAAGTGTTACAAGACAACTTAAAGAAGTTGAAGGACAAACTATTAGTGTTCAAAGCAAGCTTATCTCAGCCTCAATTAATACAAGATTAATGACTAAAAAAGATAATTTGATAAGGAAAAAAGCGAAATTAATTAATTTTAACCGTAATTATTGGCATCAAAGAGCACGAGAAAAGAATTTGGCTCTTTGGGATAGGACACATCTTATTTCCAAACAAAGGCTACAATAAGAAAGAGTAGAAAACACATTCTGGAATTTGTTAGTAAGAATGACATTCATTTTACAGATTCGACAGCTATTAAGAGTGAGATTAGTAAGAAATTTAAGGCAAGATTTACTAAGGATAATACTTGCCATATAAATATAGAGACTAACCTTCAGGATATTACGCAAGAAATAAACGATGAGGATAATATCCTCCTAACTATAAATGTTACGGATGACGAAATTAAGGAAGGTGTTTCCTTGTTAGCTCATTGTTGCTGTGCTTGGTACTTAGGGGTCACAAGCAATCTATAACGGCACTACGCACCCTAAAAGGTCCTAAAAAGGATTGAGTACTATCTTGGAGCAGGTCGTTCCGTATTCGAACCCGCTCCTCCACCCCAACACTTCTTGGTCAAAAGTGGACACTTATCAACAATGACAGTTATTTTCGTATTCTCAATAGAAAGCCACACAAACAAGCATAAATTGAAACTTTAAAAGAGCAAGATTAGGATGAAATCTTAAACATACTTCATTCGATCAGAGTAAGGCATACATTCGATTCAAAGCACAAAACAAAAGATAAAGCAATTATACCTCAAACGAAGGTGTCATTGCTGAGTAACCGCTTACACTTGCTCGAAAAGCCTACTGATAATCTACTCCTAAGATACACTAACACTACTCTAATGTCTACTTTGTGACGTCTTGTCAATATGAGCTCTATTGCCTTGCTCTTCTGTTTCTTGCACTTCTTTTCCTTGTCTACTTCCTTCATGCTAGTGTCCAACTTCCCCCACGTTTCCACTTCTCTTGAGTTCCTTCGTATTTCTTCTATTCAACTGATATTTGTATCTTCCTTTCGTGTGTATATATATATATATATATATATAGATTGGTCAGATGTACCTGCTGCGTTGGCTTTGAAGGATTTCGTTAGATCCAACCACCAGCATTTTCCTGCAGATCTTAGGGATTTGGTGCTTCGAAGCAATAGTCCCTTGGTTTCTTCTGTGCAGGACTTATGGAATGCTCGTTCTAAGGGGAATCCTGAGACTGATTTGGATGGTTGGGCACGTCCTACTGATTTCCTAACTGATCTTGCCGCTAGTAGATCAGCCCTTCAACAAAAACGGCAGATTTATGATTCTGCTCAATCGGAGCTTGTTGTTATTGAGGATAAGATTGCTTCTCTGTCTCATCGTAGAACAGAGGTTGTTGATCTGATTACTGCTCATGAGAAGAGAAAGTAGGACATTCAGTCTTGAGTTTCTGACCCTACTACTTCCAGAGATGCTCGAATCGCTCAATTGGCTAGTTATCAGGATTTGAAGGCCTCTATACTATTGCTTTTTGACAGTATTGGGCAATTTCTTAGATCTTCTTCTTGATTTTGTCTATTTCTCGTTTGTCTCTTCCCAGAGTTGTGGGAATCTTTTATAAACGTTATCTTTATATATATCCCAACTCGAAGGAAAATATTTATTTAGATTTTTGCCATTTATTGCTCGTCCAAATTGATTTCCATTTGTATATAGCAATTTATATGCATTTCCTGGTTCATTGCTTTCGATGATGAATGGTCCTTCCTAATTTGGAGACCATTTTCCATAAAATTTATCTTTTTGCCCTTCAGAAAGTATTGTTTTCCAAACTAATTCGTCTTTGGCAAACTGCTTCTGTTTTACTTTTTGATTATATTATTTTTCTGTTTGTTTCTTTAGCTTATGAATTTTCTGTAGTGCTTCGATTTGTAGGATCTCTTGATCCAATTGTTCAATATTCATAGCCTCTTCATATTCTTGTGAAGATAAGTTTATTTGCTTGAGTATTCTTTCAAACTTAATATTCATTTCGAGGGGTATTATTGCCTTGTGTCCAAATACTAATTGAAATGGAGTTACTTGTATGCTTTCTCTAGGACTAGTTCGATAAGCCCATAAAGTCTCTAGCTAAAAGTAAATCATGCCACTTACGAGGATTTTCTTTTATCATCTTAGCAATTCCTCTTTTTTATGGTTTTGTTAGTTGATTCGGCTTGTCCATTCGCTTGGGCATAATAAGGTGTAGAAATTGTTAATTTTACAGACAATTTTCCCAAGAAAGATTTTATTTCGTTATTGTTTAAATACTTTGGCCTGATTTACTGTGATAGTCTCAGGAATTCCAAATCTAGTGAAGATCTTTTCGCTAATAAAATCCACTATATCACTTGATGTTATGTTTACAAATGGTTTAGTTTTGACCCATTTTGTAAAGTAATCAGTGGCTAAAACATATTTATGATGTTTGGATGAAGCATGCCTAATTTCTCCAATAATGTCCATTTCCCATCCTCGAAATGGCCAAGGCTTGATTATACGGTGGAGTTTAACTACTGGAACTCGTTAAATGCCACCATGTTTTTGGCATGGCCTACATCCTTTTGCGTATTGTATACAATCTCGAGTAACAGTGGACCAATAATATCCATATTGGTGTACTAATCGTCTCATTTTTTGTCCTATTTGATGGGCTCCACATGTGCCTTCATGTATTTCTCCCATTACTAGCAAAGCGTCATCTAGATCTAGGCACTTCAATAATAACCCACTAGAATCTTTTTGAAATAGTTGTTCTCCATCATACCCAGATCGATGTGCTATTAGTTTCAATTTATTAGAGTACTTTTTTTTTTTTTTTTTTATGGCTCTTGAAGATATTCAATTATCTCTTCTCTCCAGTCATTTTCTTTTATCACAATGTCAATTTTATTGATTTTCATTGTTGTTCGTTCTTCGAATGGGATGAGCTCCTTAGCTTTTATCGTAATATTTTCATGGATAGCTCTAAGGGATTTTGTATCCCGATGCTAACTGTGCTAGCTCATTGGCTATTTCATTTTCTATTCTAGGGATATAATATATTCTTATTTCATAAAAATATTCCAATAACTGTTTAACTATGGCATTGCCTAGAATCGCTGTCGAGCTAAAGCATTTAAAGATTCCTTTAGTTTGATTCACTATCAGTTAGAAATCTCCTTTTATGATCACCTTTTTAGCCCCTAATTCGAGAAGGCTTTCTAATCCCAAATTAAGGCTTCATATTCTGCCCTATTGTTTGTACATGTTCCATCTAATTGTATTGCAATTTTCGTAGGAACTCCTATTTGTGATATTAAATATATCCCAGCTCCTGCTCCTCTTTTAGTGGAGGACCTATTAAAATATAATTTCCATGAGACTAGTTCAATATAGTCCTCTTCGAATTTGATTTATGAATTAGCTTCAACTGATGAAATGATCTACTAAGAAATCAGCCAAAGCATGTCCTTTTATCGCCTTTTGAGGTATGTATCTGATACCAAAGTGGAGAAGGTGAAGACTCCATTTGTTTAGTCTTCCCTTTAGCAATGGTTGTGACAACATATATTTTAATATATCTATTGGAGATACTACTTCGACGGTAAAAGACATGAAATAATGTCTTAATTTTAGTGAGGCAAAATATAGGCTATAACACCATTTTTCGATAGGTGTATACCAAGTCTCTATATCTGCTAAGGTCTTTGATAAGTAGAACACTGCTTGTTCTTTTCTATTATCATTTTCTTGTATCAGTATACATCCCATTGACGTATTCCCTGTCGAAAGATATAGTTTTAATGGTTTTCCCATTCGTGGTGGGATTAATACTGGTGGTTCAGATAAATATTGTTTTATCTTTTCGAACGTCTCTTGGTGTATTGTGTTCCATTGGAATTCTTCTCCTTCTTTCGATCTTAGTAATGATGAGAAATTATTGGCTTTATCTGCCAGATTTGATATGAATCTTCGAATGAAATTGATTTGCCTCAAGAATCTCTTAAGTTCCTTTTTGTTCGTAGGAGGTTTTGCTTCTAGGATTGCTTTCGCCTTATTCCTATCAATTTCAATCCCTCTTTGATGGATAAGAAATCCAATAAAGTTCCCTGCTTGAACTCCAAAAACACTATTGAGTGGGTTCATCTTCAATTTGTACTTTTGCATTCGTTTAAATGAATTTTCTAGATGATCCAGATGTTCTTCGTGGGATTGTAATTTTATTACCACATCATCTATGTATACTTCCATAAATCTCCCTACCATATCGTGCAATAGGTAATTCATAGTCCTTTGATACGTTGCACCTGCATTCTTAAGGCCAAAGGGCATGACGATCCATTCGAATGTCCCTAAAGATCCTGGACACCTGAATGTTGTTTTGTGCCTATAAATTACACTACCATCTGCAAACAACAAACAAGGGTGCATCCCTGCAAATTCGAATCCCTGCATTTCTTTACGACCAACCTCAAGTTCCAATAAACTCGTGGATGCCTCTACACACATAATGAATAAGTAGGGTGAAAGTGGATCTCCTTGCCGTAAACCTCTCTTTGGACAAAAAAATCAGTGGACACCCCATGGACAAGCACAGAATGGGAAGTGGTAGTCACATATTTCATAGTCATATCTACCCATCTTCTACAAAAACCCATCCTTTCCATCAATTTTTCTAGAAAAACCCACTTTACCCTATTGCAAGCCTTACTCATATCAAGCTTGACCGCCATGACTCCCTTTCTCCCCGAGCAAACACTGCTCATGTAATGAAAAGTTTCAAAAGCAACAAGAGTATTGTTTGTTATCAATCGACCCGGTGCAAACACAATTTTGGTAGGAGAAATAATATACTGAAGTACGTACAACTTTCGTTCTATTAGCTGACACCTTTGAGGCTAACTTATAAATCACATTGCACAAGTTTATAGGGCGAAAATTAGAAATTTTTGTGGGTTTACTGATTTTAGGAATAAGATAACAACATTATTCACATTAACAGGAAACACTCAAAGATACCATTAAGCATAGAATTATATAATCAGAAACGTCTTCCCCAATGATATGCCAATAATTTTTGAAAAAATTCGCATTACCATCGGGGCCCGACGCCTTACTCGGATGCATTTGTTTAAGGGAAATGAAAACCTCACCATGATCAAAAGGTCTTGTAGGTCCCCTATTCACCGCCTCCGTAACTTTAAGTTGAATTCCTACAAGTGCTGCATCAAAAGAATGAGGGTTAGAGGTAATAAATAAGGTCCTAAAGTAATCCATCGTCATCTTAGCAATCTCTTCCTCCCCCTCCACCAAACCTCGTTATCTCTGCAAATTACTAATGCTGTTCTTTTTCCGTCTAGCACTCTCCCTCATATGGAAGAATTTTGTGTTCTTATCTCCGTCATTTAGAAACATATGTCTCGACCTTTGTGTCCACACGATTTCTTCCTTCCATGGCAAATTATCCAGTTGCTTGAAAAGTACTCTTCTTTCTTTCAGCGTCTCTGCAGTAGGTGGAAGATTTTCACACAAAGCCATCCTGCTACGTGTATCCTCAATGGCACAAGAAAGATCCCCAAACTCCTCCCTGCTCCACTTAGTAAGTTATCTGGAGCAGCGTTTAGTACGAGTCGCAACATTAGAGGCGTCAAGAGTCTCGCTGCGTTGCCAAGCTTCTTTAACCACTCATTCATAGCTCGCTGAAGTAACTAAGAAATCCTCAAATCAAAACATTTTCTTTCTTCTTCGTCTTCCATTCTTCTCTCCCATCCAGCAGTTTAATGGGTATATGGTATGACTTATCTCGCTCTAAATGTTTAAATGTTAGCATGGGAAACGCTGTGATCCAATCAAAATTTGCAACCACTTTATCAAGACGCTCATACACACTGTCTGGCTCGTGTTGGTTACTCCACCAGGTCCAAGCATGTCCATCATAACCAATGCCTTTCAGCTCACAGAAATCTAAAGCAGTACAAAATTTTATCCATTTGATCACGTGGAGGCCCTCCCTCCTCTTCTTGGAGCGAAATCTGATTAAAATCACCCATCACCATCCAAGGAAACTCAAAATCATGCTTAATAGATCTTAACAATTTCCAAGATAAGTGTTTTTCATTTGTGTCAGCCCAACCATAAAAACCCGTCAATTTCCACTATACATGATGAAGTGACATTGACAGCATAGTCACTTGCACTCCCTCCTCCCACAACAAAGCAAGCCCCCCCGAATGGGCAGCCGAGTCTATAAACAAACCCTCATACTCTCCTTTCCTATCTCTAACACTACTCATTTCTTGTCCACTAAGTTTAGTTTCTATCAAAAAAACAAGTAAAGGTTTCTCCCTCCGTAGCAACTTCCTCAATCGCCCAACTACTCGTGGGTTGTCAAGCTCCCAGTAGTTGTAGCTTAACCCCGAATGGCCAGACTCGGCGGGGTTGACCATATCCAACCTCCACCGCTGGTCCATACGAGACACCAATACCACCAATGAGATAATCAAGAGAGTTGTCATCTTTGTTCTCCGTTGCCTCATCAAACATATTGGAGTATCAAACATATTCTCTGCAAAGCCTGTCACATTTTGTTCTTGTAGCCCATGCTTAGCTTTTCTTGTTCTCTTTACCTTTCTTTCAAAGCCAGCAGTTTTAGAAGCCACTACCTCCCCAACACTGTTATTTACTACCATTTCTTTGTTACTTAACACCTTGCTCCCATTCCCCTCACCTGACTCTCTTCCCACCCCACTTGTGACAACTTTTCTGCTCCCGCTGTCATAGTCCCCTCTCCTACTCCTAGTGAGCCCCTATATCATGAAACTTAAACTTTTGTCTAGCCCTTCTCGCTATTATTCGTGCTTCCATATCTGCAACTACTTTCCGCTCCGCCTCTCTCCCTTGCTCTTCTCTACACCGAGTCCTCTTTGGGGAGACCTTCATCTATGAACCATTGAGTAGTTATGATTTTGGAACCTCCTCATCATAAGCATCACATTGTCTATAATCATGGCTAAATTTGCCACATGCATAACAAAATCCAAGTGATTTTTCGTATCGTAGCTCCACCCATTTGCTCTCATTACCCACCATTAGTCGCATTTCCCTCCTTAAAGTTTTAGAGAGGTTCAAGTCTATCCTGAATCTCATAAATTTGTCCCATTCCAAAGGATGAAAATCATTGAAGGCAATGAACTTGCCCATCTTCGTAACCATGGAGATAATAGTGGACTGGTTTCTCTTTGCCAGTGGCTTATCATATGCATTCACCCAAAATCTGACTGTGTCAAAAACTATCTCTGAGGGATGTTCTCCTCCTTGGATTTCCTTCAGCATCAATGGATCCCTATCAAAATTCCACGAGCCCTATTCCATCACAAAAAGCTTATCACTTGTTGAGGAAAATTGAAAAATAAAGCAATTGTTCCCAATCTCTTTAATCACCTGTCCTTTAGCCGTCCTCCAAACTAGTTTTATAGTCCTATTTATTGCCTCCACGCTGAACAGACTTTGTAACACACTGGATTTTCTAAATAATAAATAAATATAAACGATTAAACTCAAGCCAAAATTTCAGCAGAGTTTCCTTTGTAAATAGACATCCCAAATTATCGAACTGTACAAAACTTGTTTTAACAGATGATTACAACAAAACCAACATTTACAGTGGAAGACTTCTAATCAAATCCGAAGCATCACTGTCACACTCACTCATTGAATGAGTACAAGGCAAACCCTTACAAATCCCAACCAACCAAATAAATTATAATGTACTGTCTAATACATCAACTTAAAATACAAGTACAAAAATATCAACCTCTTAATAGCTTTGAATCAACTTGTCCATCGATCCTCACGAACAATTAACCTGTAAACATTATTTCTCGTCTACTCCCATAGTTGTAGTTAAGCCCCAAAAGGTTCTTCATAGGCCCACCATAAGTAAATGGAGAACACACAAACAGAAAAAGCAAAACATTCAATCAGCAAAGTTGAGTAACCAAACATACTATCAAACAATAAACATAATATCTTTATAATAATTTATAATCATAAAACACGTCAAGAGATCAACTACATATAAGACTTAGGTCCTACGACATTATAATCACGCAAGTCTGTCACGCTAAATCTCAAACAAGCAGTATATACAAGTTCACTTTCTTACTTCTTGCAACAACTCATTCAAACTCATCTTTATGCAAAAACATACACTCATTTCATGTACATAACAATTCATAACTTTAATAGATTTAAGAGTTTCAGTCCATCATTTTACTTTTTAGAGGGAAGAGAACGACAAGAGATCGCAACCTCAACATTCAAGACCGCAGCCTGATAACAAATCAAATCAAATCAATGGCTAAGTCCCTAGTGTGCACACCCTCCTAGCCCTATGGTGTTTTCGAGAACGCAGCCGCCATAGGTTCCTGGCTAGGAGAAGACATATTCAACAATAGTACTCAAAATATTCACATCTCATGAGAGAGTTTGTGAAAGACCACAGCCCCGCAAAGTTGCTCTCATGAGTCGCCATAGTGTTCATCACCACGAAGGATCCTACCCGAAAGCTATCTTTCCCTCAATTGTTCAAGTTTAAGAATTAATATCTTAAAAAAATTCCAAGTGTTCACACAATCATCACAAATCCAATACAATTCCATTATAGAGTCTTACGCAGAAAGAAAAGTCCACAGGGAACAAGCTTGTGTAGAAATCAATTTTTCTTCTTTTGCTTTTTTTACTATTGTAGACACCAAAAATTGTGTCTATAATAAGTCCCCGTAAAAACCCGATGATGAAAGGATTGGATTTTGCTCAAACTTGGGTTGCGAGAATAATTGCTCTGATGATTAGCCCAGTTCATTTGAATTAACCAGTGGAAGCCTTTTGTACAGGTGATCTAAACGAGTTGGACTCAATTCAATTGGAGTCCAAAGCTGAGAAATAGGCCTCTTTGAACCTAAGGGCCCAAAAGGGAACCCAAACCCATGAGTCAACCCTTGGTCAAACAAGGAAACTCATTCAAACCCGCGTGGACCCCCTCAGAAAAGCCTCCCCCGCGTGAAACGCACGTCAGGCGCCTATACAGGCATGCCGCTCAGGTCCAAGCAGCCACGCTTGAGCTCAAGCGGTGGCCACTAGGACAAGCGGGTGTGCCGCTATGCTAAGCGGCTTGACCGCTTGCCTTGCGGCTAAGACGCTTGCCAAGCGGCTTGACTGCTTGTCTCGCCAGCTCAGCCGCTTGGCTTAGCTGTATGGTCACCTGGACCTTTTCTCGCGGACGGCGAATTCGTGGCCCATCTCGATTTCTGTGCTAAACCCAGGCAGCTCCCCCTCTTCTATATAAACAAACCTTAGGGTTCAGTTAAAGAGGTTGAGAATTTTAGAGGTTGGACATTTTCTCTGAAAGAGTGGTCTTTTGGTTGGCAGTTCTCTCTCTCTCTCTCTCTCTCTCTCTCTCTCTCTCTCTCTCTCTCTCTCTCTCTCTCTCTCTCATACTAAAACAAAAATTCTGATCCTACTCCTTCTTTAGGTTAGCCCTAATACCATAAAAGAAACCTCCACACTTCATTAAAAGCATGAATTCAAGCATTATAGCCCAATAAGTTTATTGTGAGCATCCAGGTAATCCAACCTGAGGGTTTTCAATAAATTTTTATATTGCTTGTTATTACTAACGATTTTGATTTATATGATATGTACATGCATGGCGCGTTTTGAGCAAAATGGCTTGTATTAAGCCTAATTAATGGATGAATGAATGTTGTTTTAATTTTGTTATTTATTGCTTCTTATGGTTAGATTATGCTTTGCTTGTGGATTGGTGGATGAATTATTGGTTTGTCTTCTGACTTGCACGTTTTAGCATATTTATCGTTTTTTAGCAATAAAAGCATGTAATTTGTTAAACTGTTAAAAGTGGTCACAATAATAATGTTGGTTCAATCCATTAGTTAAAACTAGGAATTTGGACAAATTGAACCTTGTTTGGAACCGTAGCATTAATAATTATATTGAATCGATTAGTAAAGGCCATTGTTGTCAACGGGCGAGTTGGGTGCCTAACACCTTCCTAGCTCGTACTCATGCCCCCGAACTCATTTATGAAGTCAATTTCCCCAATAGGGATCGGGGTGCACAGGAATTGAGTTGACGTCTTTCTAGACTATCGACTTGATTCCAAATTACCTTAAATTTGGTGGCGATTTCCGACAATCTTAATCATGTCCTTAGTGCAAAAGGAAAATCTTAATGTGCATTCACACTCAAGGGTTAACGAAAACCCGAACGTTCGCGCTCTCCCAAGCTGTCCGGAAACCCGAAGGAAAAAGGGGGCAAAAAGGGGAGAAAAATACGGTAGCCTACAGTGGCGACTTCACTGGGGACATGATTAAGAGGGTGTAACTTGAAAATCGATTCATTATCATTATTTTTGCCTGGTTCATTACCTTGAGTGTTCTTATTATTATTTTGTGACTTGTCATTCATCTATTAATTTACATTCATTGCATTCACGTGCATGCGCTTGCGCGACCATCCGAGCTTGTTTTTACAAGTTCAAACTAGTTTTTAGCCAATGGAGTGTGGTGAAGTGCCTTGGTGAGAATCCACTCGATTCTGCTTTTCCAAGAAACATGGATCCCCCCACCTCATGTACCTTCCTACGCATTCGTCCATTCGACGAGTAGGATAACTAGAACGCCTCACATTATCGCGCATCCCGCGGATTGTAGTACATTCTTGATCATGAGTACCTTTTGACCAAAACCCTTAAGCCTACCCCATTGCATGAACTAGAATCAATGTTTTTGGTTGAAACTCAGTCCCATGTCCATGCTAGATTTTCATAATCATGTCATTTGCGTTGTTGTGCTGTTTGTCCATATGTGAACGCAATCTTTAGGTAGTCTTTTTGGTCGTCATAGAATATTAAGTTAGACCCCAATTAGGATCTTTTCCTTTTTTGAGTCTAGATTTTGTCTTAAGATTGAGTCTAGAATCTCTATTTTTAGGAACTAATATCCCTGAATGTTCTATATGATGCTCGTTACCTTAGGAATGATTTGAATGTTTTATTCTTTCCTTTTATTTAGGTAGTGAGTCTAGGCCAAAAGATCTCGATAATATCTCTCCCCTCTCCTTTTAGTCAAGAGTATAATATCTTTTGCTTTATCCCATATTGAGTCGAGATAATATCTCTCCCCTCTCCTTTTAGTCAAGAGTATAATATCTTTCATCTTTCTTTTCCCATGTCAAGATCTTTTGACCTAAACCCATTACTTAGTCCCCAAGGGTAACTATGTTGATAGAATATTCTAGATAGGAATTTCCCATATTTGTTTTAAAACTTCTCTTTTGTGGAACTTGTTAGTCTTTCCTTTTCTAAGTCTTATCCGCTGTCCAGGATTGGGAAGAAAACAGTCGGTCCGAAACGTTGGGAACGCGATCATAGTAATCAACATCTGGTTAGGAAGCTCGTATTGGAATCTCCCCCTCCGAGCAAAGCTAGGTTTGAAGCAGTATTTGTTACTCCCCCTCCATATCGACCACCTTGTTCTAAGTCGATCAAAATGGCCGAAGATGACATGCCGCCTCCACCACCTAAGACTACTGATGAGATGTTGGCTGAAATGATGAAAATGTTGGAAACCAAGGAAAATCGTGTGACATGGATAGAAAGCAAGGTTAAGGAAACTGACCCTTTCAAATAAGATGATCCTCCACCTCAAGATGATAAAGTAGAAGAGCTAAGTGCTCAAATTAAGAACCTTGAGTTGGCTCTAACTGAAAACAAGATCATAAGTGACTACATGATCAATGCTGAAGGATATTCCTCTCACATCAAGGGGAAGCTCCCACAAAAGTTCTCAATGCCTGAAGTCCCCACCTTCAAAGGGACCGACGATCCAAAAGATCACATAAGGGCTTTCACTACTGCAATGGGCTTAAGAAGAGTGGATCCTGACCTCTATATTCACCTTTTCTCACAAACCTTGGACCCCATTGTTAGGGCATGGTTCTTCAAGCTTGAGCCCAATCAGATTCAAGAATGGAACAAAGTGTCTAGCTTATTCCTCACTAGGTATGCCGACAATGTCATCCAACCAACCACTATGAGAGAGTTGGAAGCAATAAAACAAGGTGAAAATGAAAGCTTCACTGACTTTGTTAAGAAATGGAGAACTAAAGTGGCCGAAATGCTCGACCGTCCTTCCGAGGAAGAGCAAATTCGGAAACTCATCAAGAACTTACAACCTCCTTACTTGAGTACTCTCAAATATCAAGCAATTACTTCATACACATAACTCAATAGTGTGGGATTGCTCATAGAGGACGATCAAGCACTTAAAAAGGAGAAAAGCAAGGATTTCTTAACCAAAGGTACTTATAACTCGAACTACAAGAAGAACCCCAATTCGGGAAACTCTTCCAACAAGGTTAATGAAGTCAATGCTGTCTACGATAAACCGCAAAGGCAATACACCCCATTTGGCATGACCTATGATAAAGCTTTGGAAAAGCTTTTCAAGAATGACTATCCCAATGTCATGGGTCCCACTCCGGATCCTGACATCGAAAAGAGGAGCCCATCATGGAATCCTAATCTTTATTGAAAATTCCATAGAGGAAAAGGACATGATACCGAGAATTGTTGGACACTCAAGAATAAAATCCAGAATCTCTTTGACAATGGGACTATTCCCAAGCCAAAGAATGTTCCCACTCCAAACAACAACACCAATCCTCTAGGTGTGGTTTTCGTCATTATAAATGAAGAGGAAGAAAAGGACCCCTCTCGCTTGATTGTGTCAATTGGACATTCTATCCCACCATTTAAGCTTGACTCCCTTCACCTAGAGGTAGCCGGAATTTGGGATAGTGATGAAGAAGATGACCTTCAAACAATAAAAAGCACCCCAAAGAAATCATTGGAAGAATTGCTCATGGAAACCACCGTTGGTCTAAAACAAATAGACGATGAGGTAACTTACATTGAGATGAAGGGAAAAGAAAGAGAGGACGTAGAAGCGCAGTCCGTATCTATCCTCCATCAAAGCATAAATCTCCCACTTAGTCACGCCCCATCCACGAGGGATATGACCAAAAGGGACTTTTGGCCATTACCTCTCCGCCTTACTCACACTCTTGAAATACTCATAAGTATTGGGATCATACGACCACTGGGACCTACTCCTGATCCTGTCTCTCCAGGGATTGCCTGGCACCCACGTAAGTTTTGCAATTACCACAGGGAAAGAGGCCACGACACTGAAGAATGTTGGGCACTGAAACATAGAATTTAAGATCTTATAGAAGTTCAGCCATGTAGCTACAAAAATACCGCCAATCCCGAGAAGGAATACCATAACCGAATGCCAAAAAGGTTACATACCTCCTTTCAACCCCAACTCAAATCTTTCAAGATCTTTGTTGGAAAGGTATTCTAGATCCCATCGGGCCAACACCTGATCCAGATCCAGGAAATAAGAATAAGAACTGGAACAATACCTCTTTTTGCATCTACCATCAAGGAAGAGGACATCATACGGACGAGTGTGCACACCTGGAACGCAAGATACAAGACCTCGTCGACAAGGGGGTCATCTGCAGGACATGAGACCTTATCCGACACCCCTGACAAAGGAAGGATCACCTTCATCCCTCCTTTGCCTGTAAGAAGGAGGCTAAACTTTGATTGGGTAGAGGACACACCCAACAACGCTTTGGGTCTATTATTTGGACAAGAGCATTGCCATGTAGAAGATGAGGAGCTCCACAATGTCAATAGCGCAATTCAAAATGCGAACTTTGAGCCAACTAAGTTGATCACTCCAAACGAGGGTCAACTCACGAAACAGAAACGAACCATAAGTTGGACAGGAGCCAACAGAAAGAAGATCAAGATCACGATCTCTGAAGAATCCAAGCCTGACACCGACATTGATTCCGACCGGACTGAGTCTGATTCTGAAGACGAGTCTAATATAGTAGAGTCGGGTGGTCCACCAAATCTATGTTTAATTCTATTTGCAAGTCTAATGATGTTAAAGCCAATAGTAATGCCTCAGTTGATGTTCCAGTTTCCTCTATCAATGAAATGATTACTGATTCTGCTTACTTCTTGGATTACTTAGTAGCTAATAATTCAAAAGATGAACAAGAATTTCCCAAAGAAGTAACTAAAGCACTATTAGAGCAGGAACAAAAGACTTCAATTGTGGAAGAAACAGAATTAATCAATCTTGCAAGCGATCAAGAACCGCGCCAAGTGCGCATTGGCTTATCGTTAACTCCCAAAGAGCGACAAAGCTTTATAAATCTCTTAGAAGATTACATTGACGTTTTAGCTTGGTCCTACAAAGATATGTCGGGAATAAGTCGTGAGATAGCACAGCATACAATACCACTCAATCCTGATTCAAAACCGGTAAAGCAAAAACTTCGGAGAATGAAACCGAGTGGACATTGAAAATCAAAGAAGAGGTACAGAAACAGTTCGCAGCAGGGTTTATTAGGGTTGCTCAATATCCAGAATTGGTTGCTAACATAGTGCCCGTTCCAAAAAAGGATGGCAAAGTAAGGATGTGCGTCGATTTCAGAGATCTAAACAAGGCAAGTTCAAAGGACAACTTTCCCTTGCCACATATAGACGTATTGGCGGATAATACCGCGGGACATGCCCTCTTATCCTTCATGGATGGCTATGCAGGGTATAACCAAATACAAATGGCCGAAGAAGACATGGAGAAAACCACCTTCATAACCCAATGGGGAATATATTGATATACCGTCATGCCTTTCGGGTTGAAGAATGCGGGAGCAACATGCCAAAGAACCGCGACTTCCCTTCTACATGACATGATGCACAATGAAGCTGAGGTGTACGTAGATGATATGATCATCAAATCCAAGGAGAGAGAAGGGCATATACCCTCTCTAAAGAAATTCTTCTATAGGCTTTGAAACTACAATATGAGATTAAATCCTCAAAAGTGCGCATTTGGAGTAACTTCTGGCAAGCTTTTAGGGTTCATCATAAGCACAAGAGGCATTGAAATTGATCCTACCAAAATCAAAGCCATAATAGATATGCCCTCTCCCAAAAATGAAAAGGAGATAAGAGGATTCTTAGGACGACTCCAGTATATAAGTCGATTCAAACCAAATTGACTATTACATATGAGCCTATCTTCAAAAAGCTCAAAAAGGACACCAAATCTACTTGGATCAATGCCAACAAGCTTTCGACAAAATTAAGGAATACTTAGCTAATCCACCCGTATTGGTTCCGCCAAGAAAACCTCTTATGCTATACCTAACAGTCACAGAAACCGCCATGGGAGCTATGTTGGCCCAAAAGGTGGAGAATGACGAAAAGGCAATATACTAACTTAGCAAGAAATTCCTAGAATACGAAACACGCTACTCCACACTAGAGAAAACGTGTCTCGCATTGGTCACTGCAACAAAGAAGCTTCAACATTACATGCTACAACACTCTATCAATATAAAATCAAGGATGAATCCACTAAAGTACTTGTTCGAAAAACCCATTCTTAGTGGAAGAATAGCAAGATGGACTGTCATGCTTTCAGAATTCGATCTAACTTTTGAACACCAAAAGACGATCAAAGGACATGCCATTTCTGAACATCTGGCTGAAAACCCTGTTAATAGTGAAGATGCCACACATGACTTTCCTGATGAAGGAATAATAAGTGTCGAAGAAAACACTTGGCAGTTATACTTTGACGGAGCATCAAACCAAAAAGGTTATGGCGTAGGAGTATTATTAGTCAGCCCAGAAGGCGCATATACTCCCATAGCCGTCAAACTAGACCATGAGATAACCAACAACGGCGCCGAATATGAAGCATGCATCATTGGTTTAGAAGCGGCAATAGAACTACAAATTAAGGATTTAAAGGTATATGGAGATTCCACTCTCATCATAAACCAAGTCTCCAAAAAGTGAAAAGTGAAAAGCGAATCCCTGGCACCTCACCAGGAATATTTTGAAAAGATAGCCAAATATTTCACTCATGTTCGTTTCACATACCTTCCTAGAGATGACAACCAGTTCGCGGATGCCTTAGCAAAAATGGCTTCCATGATAAATATTCCAGATGATGTAATCTCCATGCCCATCCACATTCAAAGGCGCAATGAGCCCGCCTTTTGGAATGCACTTGAAGTACGCGCCAATGAGGCAGAAGAGGAGGAATGGTTTACCGACATTCTTAATCTGCTAGCCAAAGGTGATTACCCTCCACAATCGAGACCTAGGGAACAAAGAGCTTAAAGAAGACTAGCCGCACAATATATACATGTGCAAGGAAAAAATTATAAAAAGACACCACAAGGGCTATGTCTTCTATGCCTAAAGGAAAGTGAAGCAAGAAAAGTCATGAGCGACATACATAACGGTGTATGTGGTCCTCACATGAATGGACTGACCTTGGTCAAGAAAATTCTAAGGCAAGGATACTATTGGACTACAATGGAGAAAGACTGCATCAAATACGTGAGAAAGTGCACACGCTGCCAATTCCACACCAATTCACAACACAGACCTCCTACTCCTCTACATACATTCACTTCACCATGGTCGTTCTCTGCATGGGGCATTGACATCATTGGAAAATTCTCCCCTACAGGAAAAGGAGGCTATGAATACATACTAGTCGCGATAGATTATTTCACCAAATGGGTTGAAGCTCGTTCGTATGCAAGAATAGAGTCGAAACACGTAGCAAAGTTCATACATGACAACATCATTACCAGATATGGAGTACCCCACGAAATCATAAGGGATCACCGGACCCAATTCAAAAAGCATGTTGCCGAACTTTTCACTAAGTTTAAAATTCAGCATCGACAGTCTTCACCTTATAGGCCACAAACAAATAGAGTCGTAGAATCCGCAAATAAGAACGTAAAGCAAATGATAGCTAAGATGACGGAAAACTACGAAGATTGGCCCGACAAGCTACAATTCGCCTTATGGGGATATAGAACTACTATTCGATCCTCAACTGGAGCAACGCCTTATTCTTTAGTATACAGAATGGAGGCGGTACTCCCAATCGAGGTAGAAATCCCTTCCTTAAGGATAACTTTGGAAAGTGAATTACCCGAAGTGGATTGGGTCCAAGCGTGGTATGACCAATTGGTCTTGCTAGATGAAAGAAGACTAAATGCCCTACATTATGGTCATGTCTACCAAGCAAAGATGGCAAGACATTTTGATCAACGATTCAAGACAAGAGGACTAAAAGAAGGAGACTTAGTCCTAAAAGAGGTAAGACCAATTCTAGTCGACCCTCGGGGAAAGTTCAAGCCTAATTGGGCCGGCCCATACATCGTCAAGACAATATTATCCGTTGGAGCGGTAAAGTTAATGGATTTAGACGGCAACGAGTTCACTCAACTCACAAATATGGACCAACTTAAGCGATTCGATGCATAAATGTTAAATCTTTGAGAGAGCCCACTAAGGCACCAAATCCAAGTCAAAATCGGTCAAACCCGCCCACGCGGGGCCCACGACCAGGAAAAAAAAATAACGAGATTTGGTTTTACGAACTACCTTGGCCAGATTTCGCATGGATATGTAGGTAATCCATATAACTTGGGCCCGACCACTTTAATAAAATAAATCTCTAAGGGAGTTTTAATCCATTCGATTAATGCAAAAATAAGCAAGTCTTTCATTAATATGGCTAAAGTCCATTACATGCTCTAATAAAAAAAAAAAGAAAGTGCGAGAAAGATAATAAATAAATAAAAGGGCAATTCTAAACTACATCTATTTGGGCATGCAAACCCGTTATTTGAATTATACTACTAAGCACAAGAAGAACAAGACTTGCTAGACAACTAGAGGTGGACTACTACTCCTTGTCTTTGACTTCGGGCTCTTGGACGGGTTCGCTAGGCTCATCAAGTTCCATTCGTTCATTTGGAGCCAATGTTTCCCTACCATAGCTAGAAGAGGCATCGTGATCATTGGGCCTAATTGGAGCTACTTGCTTGACCGAGTGGGCCGGATTCTTCCTCTTCTTAGAGTGGGCATTGGCCTTACCTTTTCGCTTACCCTTAGTTTGGGGCTTGGAAGGTCTAGTGGGCCTATCAATGGGACTTATCCTTATACCGTTGGGCTCGTCATATTTGTGGGTTTTGAACAACTCCTTTTCCTCTTCTAGGAGCCTTTGGTTGACTTGATGATCACCGCTCCAATTCCACTCCTCATAAAAGTTAGACAAACCGTTTGAGTGCGGGTATACAGGCTTAGTCCACACTTGGCGACGATTCCAGTGCCGTTCCCAATTAGACACCAAGGAGGATGTTAAGGGCCTTTGGCAAGGAGGTTCACACCTTACATTCAGAATCCTTTGCCTTAAGTCATATTGGCGGAGGAGGCGGTTTGGTAAGAAGAACGTCAAAGTATACAAACCAATGATCCTCGTAAAGGGCACATTATCGCTACACCCTACAATCTTGGTGGTGCGCCACCACGGGACGAATCAAGCCGGTTGGATGTTGGTATAGAAGTATGCTATCCACTCCTACCGAGAGGATTCAGAGAACTTTCGGCGCCTCGCCGGAAAATGCTTAGGTAGGAACTTCCTAGTGTCTATTGGGGCCTCAAGCAAGTGAAGTCTCTCTTGAAGCCATATCTACACAAAAACAACAAAAGAAAATTCAAGTCAATACAAGATGAGAATTTCACCAAATAAAGTTAAATCCACAAAGATTAAGGCTTTATCATCAAACTTACTTGAAGGAGTAAAGGGCTCCCGGTGAAGGACTCTTGAGGATTGCTCTTGAGCCTATCTAAAGCAAGGATTGTCTCTCCCACAACCAAGTGCATAGGAGAGCTATCCCATTGAATTTTCTCGGTCACCCTAAGAAGGCAAGCTTTGCCCCTATTAATGGTCATCTTCTTCTTGGAGGGAATAAGAGCATCTTCGTTACCACCAACGAACAAATAACGATGGAGGAGGCAAAATACAAAGGCACGTTTCTTATACCTCATATCCATCGCATCCCGGGCCTTGGAGGTGAAGAAAGTCACAAGCTTGGCAAGATCAACATCCTCACCATGAAGCACTTGACCCGCTTGACGGGGAGACAACCCGAGATACCTTTGAAAATCACCCACAAAAGCATTCCCCAAGTAAGGAACGGCGGGAGGGATTTCGGTTGGAAAGCCAATAATATCGGAGAACTCCTCCACCAAAGGGCACATCTCATGAGCACCAAAACGGAAGACATGGAACTTAGGATCCCAAAACTCAATGGAAGCATGAAGAAAGTCCCACAAAATCTTAACTTGTTTGAGGTGAAAGAAGGCATTAAGGTGGAAGGGAGTAAGCTCTAATCTCTCCTCCACCGTCATGGAAGCCAACCAAGCATCAAAGACATCATCAAAGTTCACCATCGTTAAGATTAAGGATTTTCTCTCAACGAATTTTCTCTCTCTAGGGGATCAAAGCAAGTGGTGAGAAGAAAATAGAAAGAAACCGAACTATATAGAGGGCACGGTTGGATTCTCGTCGAAAAATTAAGAAAATTCAGACAACCGACGAAAAGGGGCCAGGCGGCCTCGCAGCTAGTCCAGACGGCTAAGCCGCTAGGACAAGCGGCTAAGCCGCTCTGACAAGCGCTTGACCGCTAGGACAAGCGGCCAAACCGCAAGCCCAAGCGGCATCCTAAGCGGCAACCGCTAGAGCTCTAGCACAGCCGCTAGGAGCTCTAGCGGTCACCCTGTACAGGCGCCTGGTGTGCTATTTCGCGAGATGCCTCTGTCCACCCGACCCCACCGTTTGACCGGGCTCTATTTTCCTAATTCCCACTTGGACAGATTTTCGAAGTCTTTCCTTATATTTTTCTTACCTTAATTTTGGCTCTTGCCACTTTTCTATTTATTCTCTTTTTATTTTCTTTCCTTCTTTTTATTTTGATTATCAAGTTCCACTTTTATTTCCTTTTTCTTTTCTGATTCTTTATTTCTTTTATTAATATTTTCCCCTTTTAATTATCTTTTTCTATTTTTTTTCTTTTCTTTACTTTATTTTTTTTATTTTAGGGAAAGGGGTACCCCAAATGTGTTAAATTCTCGGGAATCCTAAATTCTCGAATATCGTGATTTGTGATTTCCCACTCGAAAATTAGTTGATTAAGTTCACATATGGGCATTTGCATGATATATTTTTTGTGCGTGAATAAAATGCAATAATTTATAGCATGTTTAATATAAGCCTGAAAGTTCGAAATGCACTACAACAAATATCACTGGCCATGTTCGCCAGTACTCGGACCCACCTGAGGCGACTTTCCGGGTCCACTCGATGATGGAGCACCTGAAAGACCGGGCTGAGACATCGCCCAAGCTCTAGGGTCAAAAGCAAATAATGAACCCATCAAGTAAGCGGGATCCAGTGAATGACATGGTGGCTCTGACACGCCGGGATAGCCGCCATACCCCGTACTCTCCTGACTCCAAGAACCCCTTGGAGGGACTGGAGGATACATGGACATATGATAGCCCGGATACCCCATATAGGGAGGTGGTACAGGCCACTGCGGAAGATAAGGCACTTGGGGCGGGTTCCCCGTATCCACTCTAGCTCGAGGCGTCCCCTGACGCACCTCCGTACTCTCCTGCCTAGGAGGAGGACGTTGCGGTGTGGACACCGACTCCGGAGTACGAATAACTGGAGGCCTGGGAGGCCTCACCACGGGAACAGGCTGCGAAATAAGTTCAAGGTCAGAAAATTACAAAAAATCAAATCGAGCACTATACTTGAAATGAACATACCTCTCGAACGTCGGACCGACGACTCATGCATACACTCCGAGACGCGAACCTGGAAAACCAATTCTTAAAGGCCTGCATGCCTCTATAGATCTTCCGCATCTCCGCAGCATCCAACTGTGCACGTAAAATAAATGAGTCAGTATAAATACAAAGGAAACATTGCAAGTTACAAGGGATTCTCACTTACCCCCCTACAACCAGCTGGTAGAGGCAATCCCTCAACCTCCTTATCGGGACCACGAAACTCAGGAATCAAGAGAACCTGAGGTGATCCATCCGCTCCTATATAACTCACGGACATAGATGGGAGAGTAGGGCGCGGAGAGGAAGCAGTCGCATGAGACGACGAAGAACTCGCAGCACTCTGCATAGACCTAGAAATATTAAACATATTTCTAAATTTCTAAACGAAATTAGGAAACAAAGTACATTACTTACCGGGTCGGTAGAAAAGTTGGGACACAACCGAGCCTTAACAAAATCAGTATATGCCACCATAAGATCCACCTCAGGATCAGCCAGAAGCAAATACTCAAGGGCATTCGCCCCTACAACAGCCGCCCTTACCTGCTCCACGGTAAGGTGACGAACATAGAGCATGGAATCCTGAGGATCCAAAGGAATCCTTGGGGCCGGAAGGTCGGAGAAAGTCTGCCTAATCAGTCTCTCTCCCAAGAACCAGTCAAAACCGAAAGGACCCTCAATAAGTATCCTCCTCTGGTCGTACTCCCGCGCACCCAAGAATCTGTCCTAGAGACCCGGAAGGTAATCTGTCCAGGGGAACCAGTCGACCTACAAAAGCAAAGATTGAGCATACAAAAGGATAAAAGGACGATAAAAGCACAAAGATTAAGGATTTACATCATGAGCGGTCAAGGGATATATCGCCTCCCTATGGGCGTGCAGCGTAGTAAATGGGAAAGATGCCCGCCCCTTCCAGGTCTGCATAGCTGGAAAAGACAAATCTCCTGTCTCGAGAAGAGGGGCAAGGTCGGAGAAATGCTCATAAAACCAAATCTAAGACATGCAAAGCACATGGATTAGACGCAAGTTATTAGTAAAAAGCCAAAAACACAAAGTATAAGAAGGGTAAAAGGAAATTACCTCCATAACCTTCCAAAAACCGACCAAGGAGACGCGAGACGAGCCCTTCTCTCCACTGAGGCGGCTAGACTGCCTCAAGCACCGAACAAGACAAGAGTATGCGGGAAGACCCCAATTGTACTCCGCAACTCTGTCCAAATCCCGCAAGCACGGGAAATAGCGAACGTGGTACCTATTTATCTGAAAAGAAGGAACAAGCTAGAACATAGGCCAAGAAAAGGCGACCGTGCTGCTGCACCGTAACCTTCTTCAACTTCCTCGGGTTGGTCAAGAACTGGACCATAACGTCAGTCCGTCCATACTCCCTACCATCCCAGTTGGCCCCAAAAAGGCCAAACATCTCCACTATAACCTCCCTACTCACGTCTCCATAAGTGATAGGAGTACCGGTGCAACGGAGCCCGGAAATGAGACCAAACTCGAAAGGGGTGATCATGATCTCACCCATAGGAAAATGAAAAGTACTGGTAGTATCCCAGTACCGCTCCGCAAGACCTCTAACAAGCAAGCGGTCGGAGCACTCCGTAGAAGTGATGGACGCTAAAAAGTGGCCGAAGCCACAACATTCCACAATAGCGTCGACCGAAGGAGTCACGTACTAATGCGTTAGCAAAACTGAAGCTTTTAGCTCGTTTTCGAACAATGGATGTTTTGATAATATTTTGTTTGTTTTTTGATTATAGAGATTGAAAACGAAGTAAATGAAACGAAAAATAAGAAGAGGGAGGATAGATAGCACCACCACCAGGACTATAAAGGATTTAACCACCAAGTCAAGGCTAAAGGATACTACTTGTTTCACCAAATATCCCTAAGGACATTATAAAGAACAACAAGGTTTGTAAGCAAAAGGCAGCAGCCATTTCATATTTTCATTCATCATCAAGTGCCATTTACATCAGCTATTCTTACATATTTATAGGGGTCACAACTGTGCCCTAATAACCTAAGAATACTCTAGAAAGGGTGAGCTGTCCAAGAGTAGTGCCCAAGCAAAATGAAACTTCAGTATTTTGCCCAGAAATGAGCCAAATACGTGCAGTACAATTTGGAGCGCATTTCCTTCCGTTTTGGACCACTTGACAGCTGTTGCTTGCCCTTGCATAAGGACAAACGTGGGTGAGCTGTAAGGAGCCTCATTCTTCATCCTTACCTGCCCCATGTGCTCTTAGGCGCACCTTACTCAGCAACTACTTAGGGAATTCAAATAACAACTAATTACATTTGTTAATTATGCTAATTACATGCAGGGTGCACAATAACTAACACTAATCACAAATGCTTATTTGTACGGATTAATCTTGTACGGACATAACCTAGATTAAGTGGCCAAAAGGACACTAAGACCTCTAGGACCAGAATTATCACCATTCAAACGTGAGAGAGTCCCAAATGCCATGATTAATGCATTAATGCTCACGCTCGTAACTTGATGACCTGATGCTAACGCATCATTAATGCCATTGAAAGGACATTAAGGCCCCTAGGACCATTAAAGAGTGCCATAGAACATGATAGTATCATTGATGGACCAAGAACAGATTGTATGGCACTTAAGTGAAGAGAGGAGCTTGATGCCAACGCATCATACTCCCGGTGTTGTTTAGGACTTGCCCTCAAGTCCTGGAAGTAGAAACCTTTCTAATGTAGCTCAACGAAGTATGTGCTGAATTTTCCACCCCGAACACGGCCTCTAATCCAAGCCCCAATTGATCTCGTCACATCTTTGCAATGTAGCTTCATTTTCTCCTCAAAGAACAATGGCATGATTGTATCTATCCCCACTCTAGGAAAGTGTCTAAAATCCGTCCAATCTGATTTGTACCTTCGAGGTACACACTCAAACAAAGAGATGTTCAATTGTTTGATCATTTCAGAACAAGAAGAAGATAATAAGCAAGGTAATATTCTTTTGAGCTTAAGATCTTGAAACGGCTCTTTCATGATGCACATGCTGATTTCTTCATTTTGGGGTTGTTCATTGACAGTAAAAGAATTATAGGAGCCATTGTGACCTTTCACGAGGGGTTGTCTAACAATTTCTTCTACCACATGTTTGCTTGGGGTTTCACATTGAGATGTAACAAAGGCGCTTGTCTTAGCTGTTGCTTGCATAACCTCATGACAAACGATAGTTATATCACTAGAGGGTTGTAACTCTTGTTCAAGAGCTGCTGATTCAAGAACAATTTTGAACCTGCCCTTGTCTTCCTCTTGACCTAAGTTGGCTCTTCAAATGTTTCTCCAATCATTCGCCATTCCTCTATGCTCACAATTGTGGGAGCTTCATTTTCACGAGCTTTCATGTTAGCCACATGCTCATGGTTGTGTGGAGTGTAAAAAGCTCGTGACATGAACTTTGGCACAAACTTTCTAATGAGCTCTTCACGCATCTCACTCCAGCTTTGGATTTTTCCCTTTCCAATCCTTCTTCTTCTGATTTCTAAGAGTTCCCACCAAATCAAAGCATCGCAATCCAAAGAACTCGTCACAAGTTCTATTTTCTTGCGATTAGAAAACTCCAAGACTTTAAACCATTCGTCCACCGTCTCAAGCCACGTATAAAAATCTTCAGAATAGAGGAACCCACCAAATTTAGGAAAGTCTATCTCTAAGTCATCATCATTATACTTGGTATCATAAAGACGAGGCATTTTGTGGAGTTAGGTTGTGTTTGAGTTCGGATGGTGTTTGGGCTGTTTTTGGGTTCTTTGTGGACTCAGTGTTGTGGAGTGACGGGATAAGGCAATCAAATGCAATGAATAATCAAAATTATCCAATAATTCAACCCCCAATTCCAGTTTCAACAAAGATCCATAAGAGAACAAACGCCAATCGCAACAGCTCAACTTCAAACACAACAATTCCAAATTTTGCACGTACACGAACAGCTCAACAAATCTCAAACTTTCTCACATACATGGGGGAATAAACCAGATATCTACCAAGATAACTTTGTAGTATAAGGTCTTAGGAGTCTACAGGACCAAGAAAGGCATAAAATGGATCTCTAGATCTTGAGATATTAACAAAACGCCAAAATGACTCCTGGTTGTATTCCAGCAAGACCAACAAAATGTTTGAGCACAAATGAAGGCCAAAGACTCAACCTTTCAACTTCAAACCACTTGGATAACAAAGATATAACCCCAAATAAGATAACCAGGTATAAATCCCACAAGACTCACCACAACGTTGCAGAATAAATTCAGAACAAACAAGCAATGCAACAAATAAGATCCCAGTTCACGCTCAGCACATTTAGCAACTTCTCACAATAAACTGCTCCAACCCACAATGATTTAAGCAAAACCACCAAGATATTCCGAAAGATAAATATCTAAGAAACTCAGAAAAGTATCAAAGTTGACACCTTTACCTTTTGAAGCGCCTCCAAAAACCAAGATCCTCAGCTTGGTCCAATCGCACATCCAGCAGGAGTCACGGAGGGAAAATGCTTACTTGAGTACCCAAATCTCAACCTTTTTCCTTGAAACCAAAACCAGGTGAAAGAGGACTCTTCAATGAAGAAGAACCTCTGAATTAACGAGCTAAGAAAACCAAAGCTCTGATACCAACTGATGCGTTAGCAAAACTGAAGCTTTTAGCTCGTTTTCGAACAATGGATGTTTTGATAATATTTTTTTGTTTTTTGATTATAGAGATTGAAAACGAAGTAAATGAAACGAAAAATAAGAAGAGGGAGGATAGATAGCACCACCACCAGGACTATAAAGGATTTAACCACCAAGTCAAGGCTAAAGGATACTACTTGTTTCACCAAATATCCCTAAGGACATTATAAAGAACAACAAGGTTTGTAAGCAAAAGGCAGCAGCCATTTCATATTTTCATTCATCATCAAGTGCCATTTACATCAGCTATTCTTACATATTTATAGGGGTCACAACTGTGCCCTAATAACCTAAGAATACTCTAGAAAGGGTAAGCTGTCCAAGAGTAGTGCCCAAGCAAAATGAAACTTCAGTATTTTGCCCAGAAATGAGCCAAATACGTGCAGTACAATTTGGAGCGCATTTCCTTCCGTTTTGGACCACTTGACAGTTGTTGCTTGTCCTTGCAAAAGGACAAACGTGGGTGAGCTGTAAGGAGCCTCATTCTTCATCCTTACCTGCCCCATGTGCTCTTAGGCGCGCCTTACTCAGCAACTACTTAGGGAATTCAAATAACAACTAATTACATTTGTTAATTATGCTAATTACATGCAGGGTGCACTATAACTAACACTAATCACAAATGCTTATTTGTATGGATTAATCTTGTACGGACATGACCTAGATTAAGTGGCCAAAAGGACACTAAGACCTCTAGGACCAGAATCATCACCATTCAAACGTGAGAGAGTCCCAAATGCCATGATTAATGCATTAATGCTCACACTCGTAACTTGATGACCTGATGCTAACGCATCATCCTCCCCAACTTTTTTTGGATTTGCCCTCAAATCATCAAGGTATTCATTAATGCATTAAGGCCCCTAGGACCATTAAAGAGTGCCATAGAACATGATAGTATCATTGATGGACCAAGAACAGATTGTATGGCACTTAAGTGAAGAGAGGAGCTTGATGCCAACGCATCACGTACCTACGGGCTTTCTCGATACCCGAAAGGCTACCATAACCCCGCATGGTAGTGTCGACATCCTATACAACACAATAATTGCAAGACAATTAGCTAGGTGATCCTAGTAACAACTACTTTCCGGTTTAGTCCTAAATTTTTACAACTCGTAAAATTCAGCATTTTAGCTAAACCAATACGACAAGAGTGAATTTTAAAGAGAACGAATTTCACACAAGTTTATTCTCCGCAAATATACTCAAAAAACCATCTACCACCACAACAAAAATAAACTTCACTCAAGCTTATTTTCACAAAATATATGATAATTGCAACGAGAATAAATTTCATACAAATTTATTTTCCACCATTAAAGATGAATTTCATGCAAATTCATTCTTCACATGCAAAAATATATATAATACAAGAAACCTACGGGAATTCACAAATTAGCTTTCACGCAAATTGGTTTTTCCACATTTAGCTACACTACAGTTCTCAACCTAAAAGTTCTATGTTTGCCTACACATGATTTTCTAAGTGTAAAAGAGCAAAAAAAAGAAACAACGACATACTCGATATTTGGTACCAACGGTAACCAAATGCTCCTTCTTCTTGAAACAAGATCGCTGGGCTCCCAACGATCGGTAGGATGAAAATCACTACGAGTGAACTCATCCTGGACTAACCGGCTCTCACCCACCCGGTGATGGGGTATATCGGAAATAAAAACCCGAGTGAAAACATTCGGGGCCTCATGAACAACAATCTCTTACCCCTTCCTTTTCCTACCTCCTCTAAGTTTAGGAGCCATGGATGAAGAGTAAAAATGGAGTTTTTGGAAATTTGAGTGAAACTCACAAATTCACACAATTTTGAGTTTAAACACTCAAAAACACAAGAACAACTAGCAAAATCAAGTTCTACTAAGAATTTGAGCAAGAAAACCTCAAGATTTGGAGTTAGGGGCTTTGATGAAGGTTGATAAACTTGAGTAAAAATGGAGGAGAGAGAAAGGAGAAGGCTCGAAACGGGGAAGATGACCCATTTTGGCCTCCCCCTTTTCTTTTATGCATACCCGTGAAAACCTTTATGGCCGATCAAACCGCCAAGGTGGACGGTCAGACCGCAAGGCAAGCGGCTTGGCCGCTAGTCCCAACGGCTTGACCGTTTGGGTAGGTGGTTCAACCGCTCCACCTAGCGGTTAGACCGCCTGACGTGGCAGCTTGACCGCCTGGCCCACTCTCTGACCTCTGACCTCTGACATTTTTTTGGGCCATTGGTTCAAAATCAGTGGGCCCCACACGAGGTCCATAGCAGTTATTTGCGCCCCAAAGTCCGTTTATGAAAGCAGGACTACTTTAAACCCACAGGTTTGTAGAATTAAACTCGGCCAAATGGCATAGGCTCGCACACGACCTAAGGTTTGAGCAACATTTTATTACCCTTTACCATAACATTTACTACTCACCTTATTTTCTAACGAAATATTTTTATTGTGTAACCTACAGCATAGGGTTCCCCTTCGACTGAAAATCGAAGGACATTTATTGTGTGACCTACAGCATAGGGTCCCCTTCGACTGAATATCGAAGAATTTTTATCTTTGATCTTATTTCTAACGAAATATTTTTATTTTGTAACCTACAGCATAGGGTTCCCCTTCGACTGAAAATCGAAGGACATTTATTGTGTAACCTACAGCATAGGGTTCCCCTTTGACTGAAAATCGAAGGACATTTATTGTGTGACCTACAGCATAGGGTCCCCTTCGACTGAAAATCGAAGGATTTTTATCTTTGATCTTATTTCTAACGAAATATTTTTATTGTGTAACCTACAACATAGAGTTCCCCTTCGACTGAAAATCGAAGGACATTTATTGTGTAACCTACAACATTGTAAGGACCCGGGATTTCTACCGCCACGGAGTGCGTCCTTATAGAAAATTTGTAAGCTGGGGGCTTTAGATAAGTTCAAGGGACCATCGATTTAGAAAAGCTTTTGAAGAAACTTGAATTGAATAAAAACCATGAAAGAGGTCACAAATCTGCTATTGGCGTTTTATCGAAGGGACAAACTGAAGGGACAATCCGAAGGGACAACCCAATAGCGCGATAAGTGAACTAATCATGTTTTTAGAAAGACTCCCGCTCATATAGAACATATGAGTATCCAAGAATAAAGGGTTCGGGGGCGAAGGTACGAGGTGGGAAGGTGTTAGGCACCCAACTCGCCCGTTTATGACGACCTCTACTAACTCAAGTTTGCTTAATAATTTAGAGACATGATTCCCACACAAACCGGATTAACAACCTAGACTTAGACTATTAATTGGTTCATCACAAGCATCACAACATTTATTATTGACCCTTATTTAGACATGCATTCGATTGGCAAATTGGGCAGCACAACAACTAGACAGACAATATTTAGGAAGCGATAAAAAACGTTAGACTAGCATGATATCTATATTATGACTACTAGAAAATAAACAATTAGGAAATTAATTTAATTTGAGCCCTCAGGAGTTTGTACCTGAACTGTAGGCTATATTTGATAAGAATAGTAAAAATAGATCTCAAGTTTGGAAGAAAGAGAGGGAAGCTCGGTGTCAATACTCCCGAGAATAGAGGTTGTCAACCGTAGACGGTGTCTTTTGAACTGAGGGTGAAGGGTTGTTTATATAGGCGTGGGAAAGTAGGGTTGGACGGCAGAAATTGAGCTAAAAAACGAGACGGGCTTGAAAAATGAGCCGGGCCCGAAGAAGGGTCAGCGCCGCTAGCGGCCCTGGGACTTATTCCAGGGCCGCTGATGGCTCTCAGCAGCCAGCTGGATGTCGTCATAATGACGTCATCCAGTCTATTTTTATTTTCCGGAGGAATTTTTGTATTCCGAAAAATATGAAAAGACCGTTTTACCATTGGACGGTAAAAGACGGTTCTACCCCTAAATCGCAACTTGGCGATCAGGGGTCGGAAAAAGGCGTGAGACGTGTCATTGAAAAGCTCTTGAACGGGGCTTCTGAATGAAATGGAATGAAGGAGTATTTGGAGGAAAAACCTGAGACCTTATCTTAACTATTAAAGCAAAAATAGCAGTTCAAGTTTATAAATTACTGCTTTCATCATCGGGCTTTTGCGGAGAAATCTGAAGGCGCTTTTTTGGCATCTACAGAAGCCCCCACTTTGATCGAGCTTGAGTAAAAGCGAAGATCAAAGTACTCCAAAGGCGACATGCAGGATGCTGATGTGCACATGGTGTGTGAGAGTGTACAGTATGCATGCATATGAAGACAAACCTGAGCTGGGACACGCTCGTAGTGTGCTAAGATTTCATCTCTGTGAACACAAGAGAAAATAAAGGTTATGTTAGAAGGATAGAACACCGCTCGTAGATGGTCTAAACGTCTGCTGGGGACCTGTATTCAGAGTGAATGAAGAAGTTAGTAATACTTTGAGAATGATCAACGCGGAGTGCTTCGACAAACAGTGACTAAACACCGCTCGACGGATGTCGAGATCCCGTCACTGTTATAAGAAACGAAACAGTCAACGAGATAAGTGCGATTAAAAATAATCGGCCATAAAGTGGTTAGGACATATGAACAGTTTAAATGCAATAGCTTAAGCAATCATTGACTGAAACATATAAAAAACTAATGGACAGTATAACTACAACAGTTTAAGCAATCATCGATTGACACAAAAATAAGTAACCTCGTAGAAGGGACGGTTTAACCGCAATAGCTTAAGCGGTCATTGACTGACTCAAAAATTAGTAACCTCGCAGAGGGATTGACCCCAAAAATTTGTAACCTCGCAGAGGGACTGACCCCAAAAATTTGTAAAAGCGCAGAGGGACTAACCCCAAAAATTTGTAAAAGCGCAGAGGGACTGACCCCAAAAATTTGTAAACATCGCAGAGGGCCTGACCCCAAAAATTTGTAAAAGCGCAGAGGGACTGACCCCAAAAATTTTTGTAAAAGCGCAGAGGGACTGACCCCAAAAATTTGTAAAAGCACAGAGGGACTGACCCCAAAATTTTTTGTAAAAGCGCAGAGGGACTGACCCAAAAAATTTGTAAACATTGCAGAGGGACTGACCTCAAAAATTTGTAATGATTAGTAAGGCCAACAGGTTTTCCGGGCTTAAAATATTTTTGGGCGCTCCGGGCGGTAAGAGTCGTCGCAGTGTAGATCCGGGCTTCAGTACCTGTGGGCCAGAGTGCTTTGCTCCCGCGCGCTTGGTACTGATTTTTGCGCTTGGTAACGAACTTCGGACTGGAAAAATGGGCCGTGGGTCAACAGTGGGGCTCGTGCTGCAGGTCTGTAGGGCCGCTAGCGGCCCAGGCCAGCGCCGCGAGCGGCACTGGGCTTGAGCCGAATAAAATGGCTTCAGCGATTGTTTTTTCTTTTTCGCGTGCCATCCTTCTTATTCTCCGAGCCATTGTCGAAGCTTCCCCATTGTTGAGTGCTCCACTTTGCTTGAGGTAAGTCGATTCTTGACCGTTTTCCTCGGTTTTTGTCTTGAACTTGCTTATTTTTCCGCCTAGTTGCTGAATTTTGGGTTGCATTGTTGAATGGGTGCTTGTTTCTTGCGAATCTAAAACTTTTATTTTCCCACTTGTAGAGAGAGAAAAATCCATTGTGTTCCCATGGCTCCTGTAGACAAAGGAAAGCGTCCTATGAGTGATGAGGAGTATGACCGAAGCCTTTTCCGCACCGGGTTAGTTTCTACTAGAGCACCTCTGACTAACCACGCAGATGGAGCTCGACTATACCAGGACTCTTTTATGCGGTTGGACTAGCGCCCGCCTGGAGTTTGGAATCGCGGTGTTTTATTGCCGGATAGACGAAGTCATCTGTCTAACTTAGAGCTGGTATGTTTTCTGACTCTCTCTTTTTTTCTTGTTCAGTATATTTGAGCTGAAAATTGGAATTGTTAGTGCTTCGGCACACGAACAAATTGGGACTTGTACTGGATTGGTGGTCAGCTGTATATAATCTGTGTGGAATAAATTTAGCTGTATTTGTAGTTAATGGGGTGTTGAGGAAAATTTATTTGTTGGCTAGGGTGTCGGAGTTTTGCTGCAGGCTCATGGGACTACCTCCCATTGGACTATGATGTGGGGGACCTTTTCGGAGGGGGCCTGGAATTTGGTACTGGGCTCGGGTCTTGACGAGTTTCTGACTCTCATCCCTGCGTGTCACTCGGAGGATTCTAGGATTATTGCTAGGGGTTTGCTGGAGAGGTTTTGGGATACCACGAACACTTTCCGTACACCTGTGGGAGAGATGTTCCCCACCCCTTATTAGTTTGTTGAGTGAGATGGAGCTCGACTATACTGGAGGTAGGCTCTCATATATTTTGCTTTTCTTTCTTTTGTGCGCACATGTTTTTGGATTTGGAGCTTACTTGTTTGCTTGTATGGTAGCTGTGGTTCTTTGAGTACTTTCCACCTTTTGGTCCTCACCATCCTGGTTTGAGGATGTTCCCCTTAGGTTCATGGTGGGTTGGTATGGATACCCACCCATTTACCTCTTTGGAGCATTTTCGGACTCTCTTCGAGAGTCGTGCCGCATCTACGGTATGTGGTTGTTGACTTGTACACATATATATATTTTTTTTCCGTTCATTTGGTGTGAATGAACTTTGAACTGGTAATCTGCAGGTATCTTGGTTTGCTTTTGATGATATTCTCGGGGTTCCACCCCATATTACCATGGAGTCTTATAGAGTGTCTTTTCTGTGGGCGGTCTTTGAGGGGCCATTTGGATTTGTATGGTATTTGGGGGAGCGCTTGACTCAGTTGGTCTATCCCTTCCTGGGTAGTCACTTGGTTCTGGATGATCCTCCTTTGACCATGTTCTATCTACGGGGTCTGAGTGTGCGGGACATGGGTGTCGTGATCCGTGGTAGGGCGGCGCAGGAGTTTCTTATGCTGGAGGTTGTTGGCTTGGACCACACGGCCGTATACCTGGCTTACTGCTTCGACCATTTGATGTCAGAGCTTAGTTCTGAGGTAGGAAACTTATCTCCCTTTGTACTGGGGTAAGCTCCTTTTTATCTCTTCTCGTGTTTGTGTTTGCTTTTGGGTGTTGATTTTGTCTTGTGGCTCTCTCTTTTGTAGTTGAACTGGGAGCAGACCTCTCAGATCTTCAAGATTATTCACTTGCTGAAGAAGGGCTGTGGTCGAGTGATGGGCAAGGGGAAGAGTTCTCGGTCCAAGACCGTTGATGTGAGTAGACTCTCTTCTTTTTGTTTAGCTAAGTGAGGTGCTTAACTTAACATTTTAACTTGGATTATCTGCAGATGTCCCAGTCTTCATCTTCGGTGGGACCTCGCCACTCTTCTGTTGCGAGGGCTTCTTCAGCGAGCCGACTATGTGTTGCTCGTTCTCCTCCTGTAGTGGTGACCAGGCCTCCTGTTGATGAGGTGCCCGGCCCTTCTGCACCATACATTCCTGAGATGTTCTCTCCCGCGGGCTTCCAGCCTTCTCTTGATAGTAGGCCCTTGTTATGCCCTCGAGTGGAGGTTGGGCGAATGCCCCAGGATGGGATATGCTTATGCTGGGCCATCGCATCAGGATATGGCCATGGACTTCGCCAGTCAGGCCACAGAGAATTTCTTTGCTGCGGGGCTTTCGGCAGGTACCCCTATGCGCGCACCGGCATATGATGGGCGGGATATGAGGCCTGACAACAGTAGGCCCATTTATAGCTCTTCTCTCCATTATTCGACCGGGAACTATGGTCAGGTGTCGTCCATTGATGATGAGGCTGACAACAATGATTCTGGTTGAGCAGTTTTAGACCTCCCTGTAGACATTGATCTTGAGATTTCGAACTCCTGTTTTTATGCATTTTTTTATGATATGTATGATATGATGACTCGACTATGCCCGTCTGATCTAAGTATGCAATGTGTTATGCGGTAGGATGAAGCCACAATTTAGGAAATAAAATAAAGAAAATGGTAAAAATTGCGAGAAAAAGCAAAAATTACACATATTATACCCCCTAAAAAAATGGAAAAAAAAAAAAAAAAAATTGAAAAAGATAAAACTAGGAGAGTCTCAGGCTTTGAAATTCAGTGCGGGTATCAAAACTGGGCTTTAATCGGGCAGACCGGAGCAGTGGAGCGAGCTGGAGCAAGGGAAAGATTCGGATCGGGCCAGGGATTGGGCCGCTAGCGGCGCTGGGCTGCAATCTGAGGCCGCTAGCGGCGCTGGTTAGCGGCCCTGACAAGAATCGTTGACAGCTCTGGTTTGGGCTTTTTTGTGGATTTCTGATCTCTTTGGCTCGCGTTTTTGCCTATAAATAGGATTTACGGGATACTTGATGTTGTATCACTTTTCAGACCTTCGTTTTCTCAAATTTTCCCAATTTTCTATCATGGTGAAATCCTTTGAGAATCTGTTCGATGCCTGGTGCAAAAATCTGCCCGTAGAAGATAAACTTTAACTAGCCCCGTTTCACGTTTTTACCCTGCTGACTTTGAAACCAACCAAAATATTGTGGCCCGTTCTTCGATCTGCTTTGAATTATTGGGACCCCGACCCACATGTTTTCCGTTTTGGTAACTCTGAACTATGCCCTTTGATTGAGGAATTTGCTGCGATTACTGACATGCCTCCCCCAGTTGTGCCTTATTTGAGAGATGGTTTTAAGGATCAGTATAGGAAATCCTTGGGTTTGTGATCTGCAGAAGCCAAAAGTATGGTTCTTGGTATCGATGTGGACTTGGTTCAACTCTGTGAAAAGTTTGCTATTTCATCTGAAAAGGATGTAATATTCAGGCGTTGTCGTCGACAGGCTTTTGTGCTTTGCCTATTAAATCGCCTACTGTTTGTTAATGCAGAATCTTCTAACTTGGGTCGAGCCTCGTTGCTGCGAGTGGTCAATCAAATGGTTGAAGGGAATTCTCCTTTGCATCTGGTTGTAGGAGAGACTATCATGGGGCTCGACAGGTTGAAAATATCTCCTTAAGAATCTTTTTCCGGCAGCCCCCTACTGCTTCAAATTCAGTTATGTGAGCATTTGAGGCTGATAGAGTCGCCAGATAATTTGATAGTTCGTGTTCCTCGGACTTGGTCAAAGAAAACCTATACCGCTGCTAGCTTCTTGGTTAGGAAAAGGCTATATTCTGAAAAGTCCCTTGCTGAATGGGATGCCTTTTTCCATGCAGGATCTGTCATCTGTTGGCATGTGCCTTGGTATAGCTTGACCTCCTTTGTGGCCTGTGATACCTTTGTTCCTTTCACTACCATATAGAGTCTATATAGGACTACCTTCTTCTTTCCCTCTAGGGTCATGAGGCAGTACGGTTTGAAACAGGTGATCCCTTGTCAGGAGACTACGAGACCAAATGTCGTAGCCTTGACTATTGAATTTGCTGCGGAGTGGGAAAAGTATTGGCGTAGGCGGCACCGCTGGACTGTACCTCGGGTGATTACGTCAACTCAAGTTTCTGAGATCTATCTGAACTGGCTTTCCTACAGTGATGGAGAAGCGAGATGAGCCCTTCGTCATGAGGAGTGGGACCAGCTAAAGCCTAAGTATGACTCGAAAACAGGAAGCAAGAAAAGAAAGGAAAGGCCTCAAATGGGAGGCTATCACATACTGAAAAGAGGCAAGCCCCCAGCTCAAGGGAGCGATCATAGGTCGTCCTCAAGCCAGGGTCCTTCAAAGAAGAACTCTTCAACGAAGCCTTCTAAAAGGAAGAAGGATTAAAGTAGTTTTCTAGGAAAGCAAGTCTAGTTTTGAAAAAAATGATAATAATTTGTTTAGCTTAAACCCTCATAGTTGCATTTTTTTTTTGTAACCTTAGGAAGTTTAATTCTTGCAATGTAAACTTATTCGTTCAGTTTGAATAAAGATTATCCCTTTTTGAATGAGTTGAATGGAATTTTGGATTGATTTTGGCTGGGCCCCCTTGAAAGGGTTACCTACGTATCCAGTGTGGAATCAGGCCAGCGTAGTTCGTTTAAGTTGTGTACGTCTTCTTCTTTTTTTTTTTAATTTTCGGATATTTTTTTTTTAGACGTAGCACTTCTTCAGTTGATCCATATTAGTGAGCTGGCTGAACTCGATGCAATCAATATCCATGAGTCTGAGTGCGCCTCCTGATAGGATGTCCTTGATGATGAACGGGCCGGACCAATTTGGTCAAAATTTGCCTCTGAGGTCGGTAACTGGGGCACGTAATTCTTTCCAAACTAAATCCCCTTCCTTTAAATTGCGAGGTCGAACCTTTTTGTTGAATGCTCTTGCCATGCGTTGTTGGTACATGTGGGAATGGTCTAGGGCCCGTAGGCGTCTTTCATCCTTGAATATGAGCTCTTCGTAGCGGGCTTGTAACCATTGGGTTTCAGGAATTTCACCCTCTAAGGCTATGCGCATGGAGGTTAGTTGGACTTCTATGGGTAGAACTGCTTCAATTCCATAGACTAGGGAATAAGGTGTTGCTCCCGTGGAGGATCTTATGGATGTCCTATACCCTCAAAGGGCAAATGGAAGTTTGACAGGCCAATCTTTGTAGTTTTCTATCATTTTTTCAATGATAGTCTTGAGGTTCTTGTTGGCGGCTTCTACTGCGCCATTGGTTTGGGGATGGTAAGGGGATGATTTGTGGTGCTGGATTTTGTAGTTTTTGAGGAGGGTGGTTGTTTCGGCTTTGAAATGGGAACCGTGGTCACTGATGATTTCATGAGGAACACCGTATCGGCAAATGATGTTGTTCCTTATGAATTTGGACACTTGTTTGGAGGTAAGGACAACATAGGATTGGGCTTCGACCCATTTGGTAAAATAATCTATGGCTACCATGATGTATTCATGTCCTCCCGAGCCCTTCGGGGTGATCTTACCAATGATATCTATTCCCCATGCGGAAAACGGCCAAGGGGACGTGAAGTTGTGGAGCATCAAAGGTGGCATATGCTGCAGGTTAGCATATATCTGACATTTCTTGCACTTCTTGACATAGTCGTAGCAATCCCTTTCCATCGTAGTCCAGCAGTACCCCAGTTGTAGGGACTTTTCTAGAGAGCATTCGACCATTCATGTGTGATCCGCACACACCATTGTGTACCTCGTCCATAATTTCTGCGGCTTCTTCGGAGTTCACGCATCTGAGGTTGACCCCGTTGTGGGACTTTTTGTGCAGAACCCCCTTGTATTCTATGTACTGCACCACTAAGAGACAGATGGCCCGTTGAGCTCTTAGGGGTGTGTCTTGAGGGTATATGCCTTTGGTGATGTAGTTGAAGACGTCTTGATACCAAGGATCCTCTTCGATCGGAGCCAAAGTCATTTTTGTGTCAAGGTTGTGCAAAAGGCTGGCTCGCTTCTTCTTGGTGGGGCGGCATTGTTGAGAGAGTTCAGCTACTCAAATTCTTGTAAAGTGAAAATCTGTATTCTTTCTTTGCAAAGTTTACTTACATTGCTTAAATTAGTTAGTTAATGATCTGTGCAACTTTGTATTCATTGGGTTTATCAATAGCTAAACAAAGAAAGAAATGAGCAAGAGGAACTTTTATTGATTTGCAAAAAGAGATAAGCACACATGACTTTAGAGAAGAGGGCCTCTAATTCCCATCACAAAAAAGAAACTAGACTTAGAAAGAAATGTAAAAGAGGGAACACTCCCTATTTAAGACTCAACCTAAAGATTTAGCTAAGGTCCTAACTCGACAAAACTTAGAGACTCAGACTCAATTCCTCTAGCTCCTGTGGGTAACCTACTAATTCCAGGTCTCTTCCTCTTCCTTCAGAGGTGGCGGGATCTCCCTACTGTCTATGATTTCCTGTATATCATCCTTCAAGCGGACATAGTTGTTCGTATAGTGTCCGAAGAATCGATGATAGCAGCAGTAGAGATCTTTATCCCTTTTTATCTCCTAGAGGTTGTCTGTGAGGATTACAGGCTTAAGGTCCCCTCTCCATTTGAGGACATTCATAACGTTCCCAATGGGAGCGTTTAGTGGAGTGTACTGTTTTTGGTCGAAGTGTCGCCATCCTTTCCTAGCCCACGTACTGGGAGACCACATGGTTCCCCGATCGATGAAGGAGATGATCAACCTTTTTAGGCGCCTGCACTGGTTGGTATGATGTCCATTGGCTTCACAATATATGCACCGAAGATAGGGGTTTCCGTCCCTTGGAAGAATTTGAGAAGTTGGCCTTCTCGGATGAGCGTATCCATATTTGACCATCTTGCCAAACATTTCGTCTTGTTGGAAGCAAGCTTCCCCTTTGGCCAGATTAATGTTACAATCTGTGGGCCAGTCCAGTGAAGTAATTTTCTCCTTTATTTGCCGAATTGCATTGTGGTGGTGTGCCACATAGATGGAAATCCCTTCAAGGGTTTCTTTCATTTCTTCAAACTCATCGGGTTCTCCTATCTCTTCGGGAGGATAGGTCTCGAATTCTCTAGAGCTATCTGAGTTGTAAGATTTGGTGTCTTCCTCTATGAGGGCTACCTCTTCAGGAGAGAATCCCCAAAGGTCGACATCCTCACTGTCGTGTTCTATTTTCATGACAAGAGCTTTGTCAATGGTTGCCTTGATGGGGTTGGCGTCGATTTCAAAAATTTCTCCTCCTAGCATCATCTTGACCTTTTGGTGGAGGGTAGAGGCCACAGCATTCAAACCATGGAGCCAGGGTCGTCCCAATAACAAGTTGAAAGTGGCTGGAATATCCATGACGTAGAACTGGACCATCTTCTCTATAGCCCCAGAGGTGACTTTCATAGTTATGGTGCCAAGGACCTTTCGACTGGAATTGTCATAAGCACGTAGACCTCGCGCCGACTGAGCCAAATTATTGATATCAATGCCCAATTTTGCTGCAGTTCTCAATGGGCATACATTCACGGCAGATCCATTGTCTACTAGGGTCATAGGCACATACTTGCCCATGGCGAACACAGTCAAGTATAAGGCATTATTGTGTGAAGACCCTTCGGGAGGCAGCTCGTTGTCGGAGAAGGTAATGGTTGGCGGAGGTTTATCCCCTACCAAGAAACTAACCAATTCGTCCGGCCTCATATCTGGTGATACCGAAACTTTGGATAAGGCTTCCAAAATGGCCTGCCGATATTCGTAGGATGAGGCCAAGAGTCGCCAAATGGAGATGTCGGCTTTGATTCTCTTGAGCTGTCCAGTGATAGGAGATTCTTTGTCTTTTGCAGGAATTTCCTCAACTTCTTCCTCAGCTTGAGGTCGGACCCTGTCGTTATGAATGTTTGGTGGCCTATAATGACCACCAGAACGTGTCAAATGGGCCACGTCTACGGGAGATCTGGTTTGGACCTCCCATACATCTTCCTCATCGCTGTCCCATATTCCGGCAATCTCGAGCTCCAAGGCATCTTCAATACTTATATGCAGGATTGCGCCTAAAGGGTTATTCTAATTGCTGGGCGCTTGACCAGGCTTTGGTAAAGGTAGGGTACCGTTCTCGATTCTATCTTGGATAGCATGTTTAAGAGCCCAACAGTTGTCGGTGTTGTGCCCTTTTCCTTGATGGTACTTGCAGTATTCACCCTCTTTCCAGTTGCGGCCCCTAACAGATTGTTCAGGAGTAGGTCCAATAGGCTGCAGTAGGTTATTTTTTATCATTCTTTCAAGAGCATGTGACAAGGTCATGCCAAGAGGAGTGAACTCTCTTGGTGGCTTCCTTTCAGCAAATGTATTCACAGCAGCTACCTCATTAACCTGAGTACCAGAAGAGGCTCCAACAGTTGTCTTCCTATCTCTCCCGTAATTAAAGGGCTTAGGGGTGACATGGTCCTTGTTCTTGTTGAGATCATCTTCAATGAGGATGCCAACATCATAGAGGCGCTGGAATGAGTCGATAGCCTGATACTGAAGATGACTCTTATAGGCCGGTTGCAGGTTCTTAATGAAATGCCTGATTTGTTCAGTTTCAGAGGGCCTTTCCACCATTTCAGCTATCTTGGATTTCCATCGACGGAGGAATTTAGTGAATCCCTCATTCTTCTCTTGAGTGGTAATTTCAAGCTCTCTCAAAGTGATAAGGAGCGTAGCTCTCTCAAAGACTGTGGTAAAATCTGACCAAGTTGGGTAGCTTTGCAGATCTAGGGAGTAGAACCATCGTCGAGCATGTGTATCAAGGGTCTGGGGAAACAAATGGGCATAGAGTTTCTTGTTGATTTCCCTTAGAGCCACAGAAGTAGTGAAGGATTTCAGGTGATCCTGTGGGTTGTCGACTCCCGTGAAGGTGGGTATTTCAGGCATGGAGAATTTAGCCAGAAGCTTACCCTTGATCTTAGTGTCAAACTTTCCCACATTGGCGCTATAGTTAGGGATCAGGCCGCTACTCTTGAGCACAGAGGTGATCTTAGCCAGCATGGCGTCTGACTCTTCTCCCTCAGAATCGGAATCGGAAAGGATCCTTGGCTCTTCTTCTCCTTTCCTCTCTATCTCTTCGACCTTGAGTCGTACCCTTTCTAGCTCGCTCATGAGCTCATCCAATATCTCATCAGTGGTCTTTGGCATTGTGAACTCGGGAGGGGTGATAGGTGTGGAGAAAAAGGTATGTAGTGATGGTGAATTTATTGATGGTGAGGCTGTTTGTGGTGGAGGTAAACGAGAACTTGGTGGTGTAGACGGCTGCAGACGAACCAGCCTTGCCGAAGGCTGAGCCCAACTTTTCTCAAGATTTTCTTTCTTCTTTGAACCCCCTATCCTGAATAGGAAGCATGGGGCACTTAGTAACATGAAAACAAAAAAAAAAGACCACGAGACTCTCATCTTAAGAAAAAGTTGACCCACATATAGAAAAACACATTGTCCTAGAAAGGAAAGTCCTTAAGTCTAAATCCCCGAATATTTCCCTAATATTAAAGGAAAATAAAGTCAATTGAACGAAAATAATAAAAATAGAAAAAGCTGGACTATCCTTTTTTTTTTTTTAAAGTTTCCTAGACTCAAAGAAAATGGAAAATGGGATAAAATAAAACAAAAAGAATTTCGGTCTTTTCCTTTTTTTTTTATTTTTTTATTTTTTTGTTTTTTTTTCAGCATTTTTGTTTTGCCATTTTTTTTTTTTGATTTTTTTTTTGACCGAATCTGAATTACATAAAAAAAAAAGAAAATAATAAAATAGAAAAAGGGAGAAGGGAAATTGGGAGACTGACTCTTCTTTTTTTGCTAAAAGATCCTAGAAAATTGTTCATGACTTTTAGAATATATCATCGGGAAAATGATGAGTGTTCATTGAATTGAATTCTCGCACCATCTTCGGGCATTAGGAACTAGCTAAAAAAAAAAGCTCCTAGCACGTAAGTACATGTTGGCACATAATCACGGTATTCATGCATTCAAGCAAGCATTATAACAACGCAGTTTACAGGCAAACATGTGATCAGACGGGCATTACAACGACACATGCACGACAAGCAAGAAGATGCACAAATGTGGGTTAGAGGCTTTTGGCTCCTGTGAGGTTACCACGACAAATTACAATTTCCGTTCGGCGGATAGTCGACACATCAATTGTAATTCTTTTCATCAACAAGGATTGATGAGTCATGGGTGAGGAAGCGTCGATTTGCACGATAGGACAATTGTATATTCCTTTAGATATACGGGTTGTCTACGAATTGCGACACAAACTTCCTCGAGGGTCGATAAGGGTCAAAATGTTGTGCCAAGGCACATGCAAATGATGCAAAAATATGGAACACGTTATTAAACAATTAAGCAAACTTGACTTTCGAATCTCACCCTCTTAAATAAATCCCCAGTGAAGTTGCCACTGTAAGGACCAGGGATTTCTACGGCCACGGAGTGCGTCCTTATAGAAAATTTGTAAGCTGAGGGCTTTAGATAAGTTCAAGGGACCATCGAGTTAGAAAATCTTTTGAAGAAACTTGAATTGAATAAAAACCTTGAAAGAGGTCACAAATCTGCTATTGGCATTTTATCGAAGGGACAATCCGAAGGAACAACCCAATAGCGCGATAAGTGAACTAATCATGTTTTAAGAAAGACTCCCGCTCATATAGAACAAATGAGTGCCCAAGAATAAAGGGTTTGGGGGCGAAGGTACGAGGTGGAAAGGTGTTAAGCATCCAACTCGCCCGTTTATGACGGGCTCTACTAACTCAAGTTTGCTTAATAATTTAGAGACATGATTCCCACACAAACCGGATTAACAACCTAGACTTAGACTATTAATTGGTTCATCACAAGCATCACAACATTTATTATTGACCATTATTTAGACATGCATTCGATTGGCAAATTGGGCAGCACAACGACTAGACAAACAATATTTAGGAAGCGATAAAAAACGTTAGACTAGCATGATATCTACATTATGACTACTAGAAAATAAACAATTAGGCAATTAATTTAATTTGAGCCCTCAGGAGTTTGTACCTGAACTGTAGGCTATATTTGACAAGAATAGTAAAAATAGATCTCAAGTTTGGAAGAAAGAGGGGGAAGCTCGGTATCAATACTCCCGAGAATAGAGGTTGTCAACTGTAAACAGTGTCTTTTGAACTGAGGGTGAAGGGTATTTTTTATAGGCGTGGGGAAGTAGGGTTGGACGGCAGAAATTGAGCTGAAAAATGAGACGGGCTTGAAAAATGAGCCTGGCCCGAAGAAGGGTCAGCGCCGCTAGCGGCCTTGGGAAACTTGTCAGCGCCGCTAGCGGCCCTGGGACTTATTCCAGTGCCGCTGACGGCTCTCAGCAGCCAGCTGGATGTCGTCATAATGACGTCATCCAGTCTATTTTTATTTTCGGGAGGAATTTTTGTATTCCGAAAAATATGAAAAGACCGTTTTACTTTTGGACGGTAAAAGACGGTTCTACCCCTAAATCGCAACTTGGCGACGGGGGTCGAAAAAAGGCGTGAGAGGTGTCGTTGGAAAGCTCTTGAACGGGGCTTCTGAATGAAATGGAATGAAGGAGTGTTTGGAGGAAAAACCTAAGACCTTATCTTAACTATTAAAGCAAAAATAGCAGTTCACGTTTATAAATTACTTCTTTCATCATCGGGCTTTTGCGGAGAAATCTGAAGGCGCTTTTTTGGCGTCTACAAGCATAGGGTTCCCCTTCGACTGAAAATCAAAGGACATTTATTGTGTGACCTGTAGCATAGGGTCTCCTTCGACTGAAAATCGAAGGATTTTTATCACTTATTTCCTATCATAAATATATTTTTTTATTGTGTGACCTACAGCACAGGTTCTCTCCGTTCGACTAATAATCGACGGATTTTTATTGTGTGACCTACAACATAGGGTCAGACTCCCAGTCAAATAAACCGGGAAATTTATTACTTTAAAAATGATTGTTTATCTTTAACTGATTTTCACCTCACTCAGTTTGTCTGTTTTATTGCAGGTATTCGCACAGGAATACTTTGACCTTCGCTCTATTCGAGCTCGGCCAAAGTAGGGGCTTCTGTAGACACCAAAAATTGTGTCTATAATAAGTCCCTGTAAAACCCCAATAATGAAAGGATTGGATTTTGCTTGAACTTCGGTTGCGAGAATAATTGCTCTGATGATTAACCCAGTTCATTTGAATTAACCATTGGAAGCCTTTTGTACAGGTGATCCAAACCAGTTGGACTCAATTCAACTGGAGTCCAAAGCTGAGAGATAGGCCTCTTTGAACCTAAGGGCCCGAAAGGGAACCCAAACCCATGAGTCAACCATTGGTCAAATAAGGGAACTCAGTCAAACCCGCGTGGACCCCTTCGGAAAAGCCTCCCCCGCGTGAAAAGCACGTCAAGCGCCTATACAGACATGCCGGTCCAGGTCCAAGCAGCCACGCTTGAGCTCAAGCGGTGGCTGCTAGGCCAAGCGGCTGTGTCGCTAGGCCAAGCGGCTTGACCGCTTGTCCTGCCAGCTCAGCCGCTTGGCCTAGCTGTATGGTCGCCTGGACCTTTTCTCGCGGACGACGAATTCGAGGCCCATCTCGATTTCCGTGCCAAACCCTGGCAGCTCCCCCTTTCTATATAAACAAACCTTGGGGTTCAGTTGAATAGGTTGGGAATTTTAGAGGTTGGACATTCTCTCTGAAAGGGTGGTCTTTTCGTTGGCAGTTTCTCTCTCTCTCTCTCTCTCATATTAAACCAGAAATTCTTATCCTACTCCTTTAGATTAGCCCTAACACCACAAAATAAACCTTCACACTTCATCAAGAGCATGAATTCAAGCATTATAGCCCAATAAGTTCATTGTGAGCATCCAGGTAATCCAACCTGAGGGTTTTCAATAAATTTTTATATTGCTTGTTATTACTAACGATTTTGGTTTATGTGATATGTACATTCATGGCGCGTTTTGAGCAAAAGGGCTTGTATTAAGCCTAATTAATGGATGAATGAATGTTGTTTTAGTTTTGTTATTTATTGCTTCTTATGATTAAATTATGCTTTGCTTGTGGATTAGTGGGTGAATTATTGGTTTGTCTTCTAACTTGTAGGTTTTAGCATATTTATCGTTTTTTAGCAATAAAAGCATGTAATTTGTTAAATTGTTAAAAGTGGTCACAATAATAATGTTTGTTTTAGTTTCAGACATGTGAAAAAAAACACCAAGATGAGAGAGAGTCTCCCGTTCTTCCCACATGAATAAACTCTAACCTCCCCTTTGTTAGATTTGTTTTCTCCATTTTCTCACTGATTCTGCTAGTTTCTTGCTCTCTCAAAGTCATATTCGTCTTAATCGTCTCTTTTGCTACATTTCAAGCTCCAAATTCTTGGCAATGGCAGAAATGGGTTCTTCTTCATTTGCTGAGGCAGTTCGTAATAACAGACACATGGATGCAGGTATGAGACTCAATTTTGTCCCTAATTCTGATTCGGATAAAACTGTAATCAATTTTGGTGAAGTTGAATGGAATGAGGGTTTTGATTTCTGGAAAAACTCATTAGTTGGCTATGTTCTTCAATTAAAACCTACTGAGCAAGCGATTAGAGGTTTTGTTAAGTCACAATGGAAGGATTGTGGGGATGTGGAAGTTCATTTGATTGAATCTGGCATGTTTATGTTTCGTTTTACTTCTGAGGATTACATGTATAAGGTGTTTGAACATGGTCATTGGTACTATAATAGTAGACCCCTGATTTTGAAGCCTTGGTCTGTTGATATGGATGTAAAATCTATGGATGTGTCCTCCGTACCTGTCTGGATTAAGCTCCCCATCTGAAATATAACTTGTGGACTGCAAATGGTTTAAGTAAAATTGGAAGTGCACTAGGTTCCCCATTGTGCACGGATGGGATAACTGCTAATAAGTCTAAACTGGAATATGCACGTATATGTGTTGAATTTAAGGTGAATGCCTCATTGCCTAAAGTTCTCACTCTTTGTGGCCCTTTGGGGATGAAGTATGATCAGTTGGTGGAATATGAATGGTTACCCTAAAAATGCTCTAAATGTAAGGTGTTTGGGCATTCAGACTCTAGATGCAAGAAATTTCCTCCTGTTTGGAGGCCTAGGCAGGATCAGGTTGTGGCTCCTTCTAAAGTTGTTCCTGCTGTTGTTCCATGTGAAGCTCCTGTTGCAGCAAATCCCCACATATCTGAGCCTGGCAGTGATATTCTTGTATCTCAAGAAGCTGGCTGGACTGTAATTAATAGTGGTGGCAGAAACAGATATCCTCTTGTGCCTCCTATGGTAGAGGTTCCTCCACCTGTTGTGCAGAACAAATTTGGACAACTGGATAATGCTACTGCAGGATCACAGGTTGAGTCTTCAGCTCCTGCTAAGAACAAGAATAAACAGAAATATCCCCAAAGTGATAGGTCCCTTAGGAGTAAGGGTGGTGGTCGGGGTCATAAGCCTGGTTGATGGGGATGGGTATTTGGAATATCAGGGGACTTAACCTCCCTGACAAACAAAAAGAGGTTAAGACTTTTGTTTTGCAGAATAAACTTTCTTTTTTAGGTATTGTTGAATCTAAGCTTCATACTTCTGCAGTAGCTAGTGTAGTGAATGTCTGTGTGCCTGGTTGGATGTGTGCACATAATGCTATTAATAATAATAAAGGCAGAATTCTTGTCTGTTGGAACCCTAATATTTTTGGGGTTAATATTCTGATGAACTCTTCTCAGCTCATCCACTGTGAGGTTGAGAGAATTAGTGACGGTGTGAAGTTCTTGGTTTCTGTGGTGTATGCTTATAACAGATGGGAAGAGAGGGTCCCTTTGTGGAGCTTGTTGAAGTTGTTAGCTGGTAGTATCAGGGATCCCTGGCTTCTAGCTGGAGATTTTAATTGTATCTTGAAATCAGATGAGAAACTGAATGGTAGACAGGTGACTGGTAATGATACCAAGGAACTTTAGGATTTCCTTTATTGTGTTCCTATCACAGATATGAAATCCACTGGGAATTTTTTTGCTTGGAATGACCATAGAGAGCATGGTAACCGTATGTATAAAAAGCTTGATCGCGCTTTGATTAATTGAGAATGGTTGAATGTGTTTCCAGATTGCTATGTAGAGTTCCAGGCAGAGAGGATTTCAGATCATTGTCCTGCTTTTATTCAGTTTGCAGATGTATAGAGGAGGCTGCCTTCTTTTAAGTTTTGCAACATTTGGGTGAATGATGAGGAGTTTCTGCCTCTTGTTGATGGTGTTTGGAGTCAGCGTATACAAGGGACTCCCATGTTTAGTGTTTGTAAGCACTTAAAAGCACTGAAGCCTGCCCTCAAAAGGTTCCATAAGCAAGAATTTGGGGGTATGCATAGACGAGTTCAAGATATGAAAACTCAGCTTACTGACTTGCAAAATCAGCTGTAGATTGACTATAGTGACCCTTTTAGGGTTGCTGCAGAGAGGGATTTGTTTAAGGAATACAGAAAACTCCTGAAATATGAAGCTCTATATTTGAAACAAAAATCTAGTGTTCATTGGCTCAAAGCAGGGGATCAAAACACAGCCTATTTTCACGCATGTATCAAGAAGAGGGGGAATTCTAATTCTATTATCTCAATTCAAGATTCTGGTGGGAACAAGCTGAGCTCCAGGGAGGATATCCAGAAGGAATTCTTATCTTTCTATGGGGACCTGTTGGGTTCTTCTCAGGAGGTGTGTCACTTGCCAGATGAGGTGTATGAAGCTGGTCCTAGAATGTCTGTGAATAGTTGCAATATTCTGTGTGCTCCTATTTCTGATGAGGAGATCAAGAAGGCTATGTTCAAGATAAAAGATAATAAGGCACCTGGCCCGGATGGGTATAGTTCTCGTTTCTTCAAGAAAAGTTGGTCACTGGTGGGGAGAGATGTCATTGCAGCAGTTAGGGATTTCTTTGCAAAGGGTAAAATCCTCACACAGATCAATGCAACAGCTATCTGCTTGATTCCTAAGATAGCTATTCCTTCTCTTGCTTCAGATTTTAGACCAATCTCATGTTGCAATGTCATATATAAGTGTATCTCCAATGTGTTGGCTGATAGACTGAGTAAGGTATTGCATGAAGTTGTTGGCACACAGCAAGGGGCGTTTGTTAAGGGAAGAAATATTATTCATAATATTCTCCTTGCACAAGAGTTGCTAGCTCACTATGATAGGAAGCATCTTAGCTCTTGATTGGTTGTTAAAGTGGACCTTAGGAAGACATACAACTCGATTGAATGGTCCTTTTTGCTTCATTCTTTGTTAAAGATGGGGTTCCCAGAGCAGTTTATTCATTGGATATCTCTTTGTGTCACTACTGTTAGCTTCTCCTTACTCATTAATGGTGAGTTGTGTGGGTATTTCAAAGGGAAGAAGGGCATTAGACAAGGAGACCCATTGTCTCCCTACTTGTTTGTTCTGGTCATGGAAGTTCTATCCAGGAAGTTATCCTTGTTGAAGCATGATCCACAGTTTAGGCATCATCCCAAGTGTAAGAAGATGAACATCTCTCATCTGAGCCATGCGGATGATCTTTTCTTATTTTGTAAGGGGACTCCTACTGCTGCCCCTTCTGTTCTTTCTGCCTTTAAATCTTTTTCAGAGGCTTCTGGTTTAGTTGCTAATTTGAATAAATGTCAGCTCTTTATGGGTGGTATATCTGGTCCCGTGAAAAACCAAATTCAACAGATTATGCAGATGGAAATTGGTCAACTTCCTGTGAGGTATTTGGGGGTTCCTTTGACTTCTAAATCCCTATGTGCAGCTGACTTTGTTGGTTTGGTGGAGAGAATTACAGGAAAAATTAGAGATTGGTCCAGTAGATTCCTCTTTTATGCTGCTAGAAGCCAACTCATTGGTTCTGTGTTATACAGTTTACATAATTATTGGGGCTCAATCTTTGTGCTTCCAAAGAGAGTGATTAAAATGGTGGAATCCCTGTGTAGAAATTCTTTATGGCGTGGTCAGGAGACTTATAAGCAAGCACTTGTAGCTTGGAGGGATGTTTGTCAACCTAAATTGCAAGGCGGGTTGGGTTCACAGACATGTATGATGGTAATATTGCCTTAATTCTGAAACTTTTGTGGAGTGTAGCTCTAAAAGCTGATATTTTGTGGGTGAAATGGGTGCATCAGATGTATTTAATGCAGGAGGATATATGGGAGGTGCAAATGTCTAGCTCGCATTCTTGGTGTTTTAGAAAAATGCTGAAACTAAGAGGGATAGCTTTGTCATGTGTTGATGTTCAGAATGGTGAGGTGCATTGGACTGCAGGTCCTCCTCCTTTTTCTGCCAAAGCTGCTTACAAGGCTATTCATCCTGATGGTCCTGTACAGCCTTGGGCTCGCTTCATATGGGGCAGAAATTGTTACCCCAAGCATTCGTTTACCACTTGGATCCTTATGCAACAGAAGCTGCTTACCAGAGATAGATTGGCTGCGCGAGGTGTGATCACAGATGCAATTTGCTGCCTATGCAACACTACTACTGAGACGCATGAGCACTTATTCCTACAGTGTCAGTTTGCTAGGAAGATTTGGCTAAAGATTTGTAGTTTTATTCAGTTCAAGGTCCCCCCCCCCCTAACTTGTCTGAGATGTTGATTTGGGGTCAGAAGCAAGTACAAGGGACTTCTGCTCACAAGTCCATGAGCAAAGCCGCTGTAACAACCTGTTTCTACCATGTATGGGTTACCAGAAATCGGGTAATCTACAGACAAGAACAAGCAAGTGATGAGAGGGTGTTTGCCAGGATCAAATACAAATTACGTATACAATTAAGCAAGATAGATAGAATTAAAGATACTTATAGAAATAGAAGCTGGTGCAAGGCAGTAGGGATTGACCCTTGTTTTACAAAGAAATAGATTTGATGTATAGGAGATAGACTATACTGGTTGTATTCCTTTTTTTGTCTAAGGGTTGCTGCAATGGCTCCCTTGTTTTCTAGTGTCTTTGATGTAAGTGCTCAAAGCTCATATTTTTGGTAATGATGCTCACATTTTACCAAAAAAAAAAAAAAAATTAAAATAAAAAAATGTTTGTTCAACCCATTAGTTAAAACTAGGAATTTGGACAAATTGAACTTTGTTTGAAACCGTAGCATTAATAATTATATTGAATCGATTAGTAAAGGTCGTTGTTGCTTGTCAACGGGCGAGTTGGGTGCCTAACACCTTCCTAGCTCGTACTCACGCCCCCAAACTCATTTATGAAGTCAATTTCCCCAATAGGGATTGGGGTGCATAGGAATTGAGTTGACGTCTTTCTAGACTATCGACTTGATTCCAAGGTTTCCAAATTACCTTAATTTGATGGCGACTTCCGACAATCTTAATCATCTCCTTAGTGCAAAAGGAAAATCTTAATCTGCATTCACACTAAAGGGTTCACGAAAACCCGAACGACCGCGCTCTCCCAGGCTGCCCGGAAACCCGAAGGAAAAAGGGGGCGAAAAAGGGGAGAAAAATACGGTAGCCTACGCATGTGAGTGTTGTTTCTAGGGTTTAGGTAGTTTTTGAGGAATTGAGTAATCCATGGCAGGAGAACTTGAGAAAATGTTGAAGGAGTTTAGACTAACAGAAGAAGCAGAAGATGTGCTAGTTTGCGTGGAGACTCCAGATGATCTCAGAAAGGACTAGGTGGCTTTGTGCTTGCGGGGGAAGCTTTCGACTGAAAGTTTGTAATATCTGGTAAATTATTTAGTTTTGAATAATTACTATTAAAACTTTTTTTGGATATTAGCATTTTAAAAATTCAAAAAAAGGGAATTTAGTATTTTGATTTTAAATAAAATAAAAATCAGCTTTTGAGTTGTTTTGTGATGCTCTAATTGTGCTTTAGTTAAACTGAAACACTAACTTTCAGTTCCTAAAGTTTCTGCAAACGTTTCTTCCCCTCTCTATTCTTCATACCTTTTAAAGAAAAGAAAAAAGAGTCTCCTTCTCTTTGATACAGTATCACACGTTTGAAAGAAAAATAATGATATGAGATGGAATTGCGATATGAGAAAAGAAAATTCCTATTAGAACTCTAAGAGACCCGCACCCATAAAAGGTTTGGGAGAGGGGAACTCTAGGGCGCAAAACCCTAAGCACCGAGAGAGAAAGACGGTACGAGATCTGACTATATAAAATAGGGGGGTCAAAGTTGAAAAACACAATCATTTCTTTGTTATTTGCCTAAAATGTATCAAGATAATTTATATTTTGGGTAAAGGCTACTAACTCCAATAACATGAATCATTTATTTATGGGAAAAAGTCCGCCATGTTACCTTGAAGCCATGACATCAACATATTAAGCAAATTTCAGTTTGGCCCTGTTTTCTTCAACGGAATTGTGCAGTACAGTGAGGAACGAAACGCAATGGAACGACGCGAAACAAAACACAACGGCGCGGTGCGAATAATGGAAGAAAATGTGAGACAAAATGAAGTAAAAAATGCGATATGGAACGGATTGGAACAGAACAGAATGCAGCATGGAGACAACGAAAAGAACAGGGCCTTAATAGAGGCCGTCATTTAATCGGGTGAGTTGGGTCTCTAAGACCTTCCCAATTCGTACCTTTGCCCACGAACCTTCATTCTAGGGTAGTCATATATTCTATATGAGCGGAAGTCTTTCAAAAACATGATTTGTTCGATTTTTCAGCTACTGGGCAGTCCCTTTGGTTGTCCCTTCGATAATGCGTCGGTAGCAGAATTTTGGACCATTTAAATGGCTTTTTCAATTTAATGTCTTTCAAAATTCTTTTCTAACTTGACGTTTTCTTGAACTTACTAATCCCCCGATTCAATTTCAAATACGACTTCTATAAGAATCTCAAACACGATCAGGGTCCTCACAATTTACAACTCTATGTCCTATTGGATAACATAACTGAAGATGACATTTAACATTAATGTTCAGGTTTTACTTGTTTTTCCCATGCATTGCATACTATATTAAAATAAAAATAATTGTAATATTAGCAAGTAAAAAGACAGTTATGGCCGAGATTCGAATTCTTAAGAAACACAATCTTGATAATATGTTGTTTCGGACTAAAAAACGTAATAGCATCACTACAAGAAATGGTCACTTGCGCCACTATAATAATTGTGGCTATCATATGAAATTTCCGTGGCAAAAGCACTTAGCCACGGGAATTTTTCTCGTGACCTATCGTGGCCTATAAGGCCATGGCAATCTATTTAGCCACGGTAAAAGTACTCCTGTGGCAATAACGAGAAGTCTAGCCACGATTTTGTTAGTGACATGATAACATGTTGCCACTAAAGGAGTCGGTGAAAATTTTCAATTAGCTACAAGAATTTTTGTGGCGGATTAGTTTAATAGCTACGACTATACTAGTGGCTAATTAAACGTGAAAAAAGAAAGAACAAAACCTTAGAATTGTCATTAGTGAGTCTTGAACTTGAGACCTCATAGAGTTTATAAGTGACTCAAATCATCTATGCTAAACTTCTTATATGATTAAAGTATGGACAGTATTATATATAGAATGTTATTATATGGAAAAAAAAATCGACATCCACAAAAATTCTCGTGGCAAACTAGTCGATTCCGTGAAAATTTTTGTAAATGGCTACGAAAAAAAATAATTTGGTGGCAATTTGGCCACACGAGTATTTTTCTGTGGCAATTTGGCCACAAAGTTATTCCACTCGTAGCGATTTTTCCAAGATGGCCACAATTTTGTTTTTCTCGTGGAAAAACAAGCATAAAATTATTTTACCCGTGGCAGTTTTCTTAGAAATGGCCATGAAATAGTTTTCCGTGGCAATTTCAAAAAATCCGAAAAAGTTGGCCACAAAATTTGACCACTCGTGGTGAGATTCGTGGCCCAAGTGACTAACTGTTGTAGTGAATGGTGGGTTGCGATAATATTAGATTTCATACAATGAACAAATACTGTCTTCTTGAAATACAATTAAGTTTTAACACATTGAGTTGATTTTTGGCATTTTCAACAATAAATTCATGAATAAAGTTTGTCCATACAGACAAAGTAAGAGTGACCCACGTGAGCAAAAATTAATAGGTATCACTCTTTTTGTTAGCCAAAAGATCAAGAAATTAAGGGGTTGTTTACTTGGACCAACCACTTTCCGTTTTCATTTCCTATTATTTCCTAAGAATCTATTTTCTTTGAATATGCTTTTCCATTGTAGAAACCAAGTAAGAAAACATGTTCCACTTCAATCCCTCATTTTTCTTTTCTCTCTCTCAACTTCTCATCCCCAACCCCACCCCACCCACCACTTTCACTCCTTCGTACCTCCCTCACTCCACTCTTCATAACCATGGCAACCTCAAATAACTAACTCTCTCTCTCTCTCTCTCTCTCTCTCTCTCTCTCTCATCATATACCTTTAATCCTTTTTGATAACTTCCATTTGACGTAGGATCCCACAAGTGGTTAAAAAGTTGATTACAACACAATTGGAAACTCAAATTGCTTGAGGGGTTTTGCTCGTTCCATATTAACAAAGGTGTTGGATGTCAATTTCCCAATTAGTTCAAGGTATTAGAGTGGGGAATGAAATGAGAAATGATGACTTGCGATTTAGATTTATATTTTTTTTAGAAGGATTGGGTCACCAAACCACCACCATGGTGGTTGCCCGCCATAGGCGACTCTATCGGTGGCGTTCTCATCCTCTGTCGTTGGTTGTGAGTGGCCGATTACCACCACTGACAGTGGTTGCTTGGTGGCTTTCATGGCAGTGAAGGGTAATAGTGGAGGGGAAGGGATCAAAGAGTTTGGAAAATAAGAGGAAGAAAAGTCAGAAAACATCATTTTGATATTTTCTTGAGAAAATAAGAAAACACCAAATTTGGAGTTGATGGTACTTTGGAACATGTTTTGTCATGTCCCGTGTTTTCTATGAAATTTTTTCAAGAAAACAAGTGAAGTAAACACACCATAAACTTTTCTATAAGCTTGATCCTTTGTAGCTATATACATTCTCGATGCTTCGTCTCTCATTTCTTTCTATATCGGACTCCTATAAATCAACCATCACTTATGTGTAAGAGTAAATTTCTTATATTTCTATTTATTTTTTATATATTTTAATGGATCATTCATAATCATTATTTTTTTTTTCTCAACGGACATTATGTAATGTTCACTCGTCATTTTTATTGATTGAGATTCATAGCCGGTAAAATATCTTCCTTTCACTCGAAGAGATATTTATTGATTGAGTGACTTGGTAAATAAAAAACAAAGAAAAAAAAAATCAAAACAGTGATATTTTAGTCGGGGGACGTGGGAAGGTTTTGTTTGAATTTTTTCTTTAAATTTGACACATTTGGAAAGATTGGATGTAGTAGCTAAAGATATTAGGCGAGTAGATTCATCCATTTAACGCGTAGCTTCCTTTTTTTATTTCTATTTTTATGCCAAGCTTTGTAATCCGCTATCTTGCATCAATCAATTGATATTACTGCCTTAATTGCAGTCATGTATCAATCAACTAAAACCATTGCCTTAGCCGTTATTTGTTAGTTAAAATCTTGATATTGTTATTCTTTCTTTTATACCAAATCAATTATTACCTTTTTTAGTTCAACTCCTTATTTTATTTGATTTCCTTAATGAAAGGGTGTGTTGTGAGGGGTGCAAAAGGTGAACTCTCAAACCACATTAAAAGTTGAGAGAAGGTTCCTCGGTTTTACTTTTGCTAGCATCCCACGGAAAACTACATTAGATATTTAATAGTAGATTTCCCAATTAGTAGGTGGAAACTAGTTACATTCCCGTGCGATGCACGGTTTGTGCCAATATAAAGTAAGACATTTTCGTAGGTGTACAAAGTTCCAAAATATTGCTCGCATATGTCGTATTTGGATACTAATATTGCATCAATTGTAGGGAAGAATACCAAAATATACAATATCTCATTCATTGTTAACCATGCTATAAGCCTAGCTAGTTTGTGTAGATAAACTTCCTTCTTATTTTTGTTGCAATTTACTCAAAAATTCAGTGTTCAAATATTATTATCCAGTCCAAAAGAACACCACCACTACTACTACCATAGCACTACTGCTTTTTGGCATGGTTTACTCTAATATCCAATCAAAAAAATTTATCCTAAATATCAACTGAATGCATAGTAATTTATCCCTAAGAAATAATAGTCTAACTCCTTTCCTGTAGGAAACTCCTGCACCTAATATAAGCCAGCTCGGTTAGACATCTAACAGACTCTAAAATTGCACAAATTTGGCAAAAGAATTGACCATCAACCTCCGCTTAAGTCTTTGTAATAGCTACAATCTATCTTGACAGCAAGCTACCATCTATCTTGACAGCAAGGTTTAATTTAACTCTTGAATATAGTCATCGATCTCTAATTCTCTAAGTTAAAGCATGCATGCATCTATATAAAATAAAATAAGATGACTAAACATTATTAAATGTGAGAAAATGTGCATTAATGTAGATTCATGCTTCTTATACTAAGATGATGTGTCAAGATATAGGAATATGCCTTACTTATGTGGCCGTACACGTGTACATCAAGCAATTGTACATATCCACTATATATATAATAGATTTGTCTATTAAATCTTGAGTGTGATTTTTTTTTAAAACTTGATAAGACAAATAAATGAAACAATGAGAAGTATGATATAGGAGATAAATCGATATAATTGTTCCTCTGTTTTATGAAGATTTTGCGAGATTTATTAGTGATTACTTTGCTCTTTCACATGTGTGCGTACATTCACATGTATCAATGGTAAAACATCTAGAGCTAATGAGCCATTTGTAGTGCTTAGATTCGCATAATTTTGGATATGTGTCCCTCTCGCACAAGGTTGTTGGTGGGACTTCTACCACATCTTGGCAAAAAATGGCTTGCACGACTGTGCCTGCACTTGCATTATTCATTTAAAACATAGAAAATCAATAAATTAGAAAATGAAACAGAAGTTAGATGATTATGCGTATCTTCTCACATGTAGGTTTAGAAATTGGGTGATAACATTTTTCACTATTCAATCCTCAATATTAATGGATACTTATGGGTCACCATCTTGAGATTTCTAATTTTATGCAATTTTAAGTAAGAAAATGAATATATTTTCATGACAAACTGTACTATTTAGAAAATAGATAATAAAAAACATATAGGAAGAATGAACTACAAACTATTATGGTGAATACTTCTCCACGACACAAGTAAAATTATATCCAACAAAAAGGGGGAAGGGGAGGGAGAGGGTAGAAAAAACATGTTGGAAAGACCACCAAGAGGACAAGGAACATGGTAACACACATAAAACTCTTTGTCATTTTTCAATTTATGAAGGTTGTAATGTTTGTTTTTGTTAGTACGGAATAAAAACTAATAGTAACATCAGTATCGAATATATATGTCCTTAGCCTTCCTGTCCACCCCTACCCCCAAAAAAGAGAAACACTAAAAAAAACCAACAAATCTGTTAATTATTAATTTTAGGCGATCTTCAATGTATTTTAATCAATATTTTACCTTATTTAGTATACATTGAAGCTGAAATGATATCAATTGGTACAAAAAGTCAAACATCTTTTCTAATATGTTTCTATAAATTGAGGTCTTTAAGATTAATTATTATCAGATTTCTTTTTCTTTGGGGGTGGGCAACGGAGAGTGAGTTTGAACATATATACATCTAATAGCGATATTATAATCTCTATATTCCATAGTAACAAAATAAAAAGGGTTACAGCCTCCAGAATGCGAAATAGGTCTTCCGATTTCAATTGTGTGATGGACTTAGTTATAAAGTATGCACATGTAAATACTTATTTCTTATTTTGAAAGGGAGGAAAATATAGGCGACCTCAGTATGAGGTATCACTTTTTTATGGATGTATCACTTTCCATTTGTGGTGTTATCACTTTTTTCCTTACAAGTATCACGCCTCATGCATGAGCCCGACTCATATGAGTTTTTATGTACAAGTTTTTGGGTACATTATATTGGTGAACTTCTAATTTGTTGCAAAGTTGATTATTGTCAAAAATGATTTGTCCCCCCCCCCATTTCTATGAAAAGAATAAAAAATGTGGATTCATTTAACTGTAACACGTCCTACAAATAGTATTAAAATATATCATGTTAAACCCTATACAACAAACAAAAACACCCAAATCAACACCCATATCAGTTGTAATAACTTAAGGGGCATTAGGTCAAGGACTTTATGGTTAAAATATTTTAAATGGTTTGATTTTACTACTCATATCACCAAGATGAATCTTCTTTTCAGAGAGTCCGAACCTAAAAGACTCCAATATTTTCAGTGCAATGATAGAACGTGCTTATTTACAGAAAAAAGCTAGTATTTAGAAAGTAGTAAATTTAGGTAGGTTATTTTCAGTACCTCATTGTTCCTCCAGAAAAAATGTCTCCGTAGGTTATTTTCAGTGCCTCATTCCTCCTGAAAAATGTCTATATATATATATATATATATATATATATATATATATATAGAGTAGGGATCTGGTGAGAAGGGAGCTTAGAGGTAAGATGGTGAGAAATAATCTTGGCCATCCATCGCACTGATCCAATGGCCCAAATCACGAGCTGATTTGTAATTTTCGCGGTTGCAAACTTTTAATTAAACGGAACATTAAGTTAAGAGGAGGAAAACCATAGCATAGTCGGTTGTTCGCTCACTCGGTCTCTCTCTCTCCTCTCTTTCTCTCTCCTCATATCTCACCAGTGTTCATTATTTGATTTCATCATTCAAGCCAAAGCAAGTTTTGTTCCTCTTGCACTCTATTTCTCTCACATCTTCTTCGTAGTTGTCATCTGAAGATTCAAAGGTATCCAAAGTAAATTTCACAACATGTTTGACGACTACTTCCTTCATTGAAAAACAACTTTGTCACCAACCTTCTGGAGGACCATATAAACTTTTACACTGTCTATCAAGAGGTACTCGTGCTCGGCACAAAAATATGAATTGTAAATAAATCATGATTAACAAACATCATGATTAACAACAAAATCAAAATATCCATTCCGAGTATAGTTTCCAATTCCCATTGTCTATCTTCTTACGGAAAAAAAATTATGTTTAATACACCAATAGTGAAGGCCAAAAGGTTTAGCTCCAATTCTTCAATATCCAAATGTTAATCGATATCCATAATTGCTTGTTCTTCTCGGGGTGACAGACATTTCGTGCCTTGCATGAACTGTTTAAGTTGATCGGTTTCACTATTTGGAACAAGAATCATGGGTTGCCCATTTATCATTGCCACAAGTTGACCAGTCACAACTTGAGTATTGATAGGCATCATTTCAACGTTCACCATAGCCATAATTTCACCAGTAACCTATATTTATTACAGGATTACATTACACAAGCAACACATTACTCATTTAACTTAAATGAAAACCATAAGTTTTCGTACATACCTGAGCTTCTCCTTCACCCAAACTAGTTCCATTATTCACTTTTGGTAGAATTACTTGCATTGGCATAGATGTTAAGGTAGATGGCGATACCCAAGGTACCTAAATTTTACATCAAAATTGGCATCTTTAATTTAAGCAAAATAAACTATCATCACTTGCAATGTGATGTCATATATATTTAACTTACTATGGCTTCGGTCAACTGAGATTGAGTAATGGTGTTGTTGCTTGCTTGTTGAGACATTTGGGTGCTTGGCAAACTTTCAAAACCCTCATTCTCACGACTCGTTTGTGCATCCCCTGCGCCCTGATTTACACAACAGTGTTAATTACACGGTGCACTACGTAAATAATGTCTTCTCTCTAAATTAAATCTATATCACTCACCAAAACAACTTCCACGACGATTTCACTTCTTGTCTTAGCCTTCGACATAATGGAATTACTTCCACCTTGTGACTCGGACACAAGTTTCACAACCGGTTAATATAGTACAATACATATATTTTATTTACAATTACTATTATTGGTTAGTTGCTCAATGTAAAGATCACTCACATCGAATTTCTTGCCTCCACCCCTTGCTTTCCCTTTCGCCTTAGAACTTTTACCCTTCTTCTCCCCTACTTTACGTGATGGGGAACTCTCTGGTGACGGTGTTGGTGATGGTGATCGTCCCACATTTCATTTCTTGTTTCTCTCAGTTGAACTCATCATCATATTCTTGCTTGGTCTCCCCTTTGTAATTACAATCACGGGATCTTTGTAGGTTTCCCCACTTCGACTTCACCATCTACTTCCTCTACTACATCATTCTTTCTCTTTACGCCAGCACCTCCACTTCTGGACGCACATGACCCTCTTCATAATTATTCATTGCACTCTGAATCCCCTCCAACAAGTACAAGCACTTTTTCTCCGAGTCAAGAGCCGCATTGGCTACTTCATAAAATTGCCTCTCCAACATGTGCAATCTCTCTAACTCAATAGTCCACTTCCCACCAATTCCAACTAATTTCAATAACGTGGTATAATATCTTTTAACATCTCTCCTCCACCTCAGACTAATGTATTTCAAGGGTAGTAAAATCAACCTTCTAAAATCAAAGACCTTCAAAGCATGCTTACATAATATACGTTTCCAAGTCTACATTTTTCAAACACACTCCACTTCCTCTCTAATGGTATCAAAGGTCGCCGTAAACTCATGGTTCTTTGTTTTTCCACCACCCACCTCCTCTACTTCAATTACTTTATATTCACGCATTTTTCCTTCCTCTGTCACAACCACTACCTCCAAATACAACATTTCCATCATCTTCACCTGCACTTTCTTAATTAGTCTGTGAGTATATGCCTCTTGATATCTAACTTTTATGCCAACTTTGTTCTAGTGGATAATGTGCCATGCATGGAGGAAAGTCTTATCCGCCAATGCTATCTCATACCGATTGATGAATGTTTTCAGGGCCGTCTTGTTATGAACATACCACGTTAAGTATGAGTTTATTTGCTCGCTTCTTTGGGTAGATGACATGCCTGCCAAGAATTGATTCCTCACAAACACAGGGGGCCCATTAGCCCGATCTCGATATAGACTACGAAACCAAAGACTACGCTTTCGGCCCCCTCTCAACTTAAACTCACCCACCATGGCAGCCCAAAGTCCTTCAAACTCTTTCACTCTATACGTATCATACACCACATGATTAAAAAATGTGAACAACTCATCATACCTCCTATGACCTTTGCACTTGTCCGAAAACTTCATCAATATGTGCCATAAGCAGTACATATGTCTTGCGTCCGGAAAAATAATTCTCACAGCCGTGCCAATGCTTCTACATTGATCGGTTCTTATTGTTTCAGGCTTTGTCCCACCCATAGCTGACAACCACGTTCGGAATAACCATTCAAATGTAGGGGCCGTCTCGTTGCATATCAAAGCACAACCCAACAATATCGACTGCCCGTGGTGTTCACACAACCAAATGGGGCAACTGGCATATTGTACTTGTTCATTAGATATGTCGTATAAGAAAAATAACATCGATAACCTCCTTATACGCCTCTAGGGATCTAGGGTCTAGCCAAAACATATTTTTAATGCACTTTTTACATCAGTGTCTATGTCATAAAAGAATCCAATGTTAAGCCTTTGCAACCGTAAGAACAATTGCTACACCAAATTGGCATCACATGCCTTTAGTCGGGGCCTCCTTATCTTACTAATGTGGTTGCGCATATCCTATGCCAAGCAAGACATCTCATCAGAGCCACAAAGTTCAGCTGTGGTTGCCTTCGTACACTGCTCAGGAGGTATGCCCACGCCTTCTAAGAACTCCAGCTTATTCTTTTCCCTCATGGGGAGATGCCAATATGTTGCTTTATGTATCTAGATTTAGATGGGCAAAAATCATGATTGTGCTCCAAGTTCAAGATTGACAGCTTTCATATACCATTATGAAGCCTATTAGCTTCAACCCTCACTTTACATTGCATCCTGGCAGTGGGTTTTTGCCTCTCACCCTTTTCACTCTTTGAAACCCTTTTACTGTATCTATGACATGTAATAATCTATGTCTTACTTCAACATATTTGTCTTTCGTCAAGCTGAATTTAACAAAGGCAAAACCAATGCTCTTAGCATACCGTTGTAACTTTTCCATAACATCATCACTATTATCATAGGTATGACCTTCTTCAAGTACCTCAATCTTTTCAGAATCATCCACACCCTCCTCCTTCTCGTCAACCCCCAAACCTTCATCCTCGTCATCTTCCTCATCATTAGCATCGACATTACTGAATTCTGACTCACTCTCATCCTCTTCTTCCCACTCACTATCACTCCCATTACAAGAAGATAATGAATCTCCATCAACACCCTCCTCTATGCTACATTCCTCCTCTTCACTATCCATTTGTCTTGTATAATAATCACAACAAACAAATAATTAGTACCTTATTTATTCTCAAACACCTATTACTACCCATTCAGCATACTTATAAGTGTCTATGATAAGGGTTCAAACTACACCACATAAATTGCACAAAACACAGCATGTGTAATTCAATGCAAAGATCCATCTTCATCTTAAGTTTATGAGTTGTAAAGGATGATATCCAAAGATGAGAACAAAGTAAGCACATGATGATAATGGCTAGATACTACAACATGGAAAATGTCAAAAACATTACTAGCTACTCTACATAATAGGAATCAGATGCCAATATATACCCACACTCCACTGTCCCAAAAGAATGAAATACATTAGAAATTTACCAATATCTTTCTAAACTAGGTAACACTTTCTATCTTCTACTCAGCTTCAGGAATGCGAAGCCATGGATTTCAAGCACAGAGCATGCTAATGTGTACAAGAATGTCCCAAGAACATTGGTTACCACCATAAACTCTGTTGCCCTGTCAAGTATACTGGTCAACCCTTAATTATAACCATAGTCCACTGCTTTTCAGCACCTCAATTTTTAAGCCATGGCTCTCAAGGGCCTTTCCACACCTCTCATAAAAAACGCGACGAATTTAAAATTCAGGCAAAGGTAAAACACTTCAAAAAACACTTCAGAATTTAAATTTACCTCTGGCATAACTTTATTGGTTTAAAATAGGCGATGTTTATGAAAGACATTGACATTCTATAAACACTGCCCTTCTTTTCTTCACAAGTTTAATACTCAACAAATCAATAATCACATAAAAACCAACCCATTGGTCAAAATACAACATAAAAACCAACCCAGAATCACAAAAAAAAAAAAAAAAAAAAAAAAAAAAAAAAAACCAACCCAGAATCACATATCCAGCCTCAAATGAAAACTTTATTATTCCAATCCTGCATAAGCAGCTCAAACGTCAAAATAACACATAAAAACCAAGTCTTTATAGAACGATCAAAGTTATCAAGTAATGGGGACCCAAAAAAATCAATCATATCAATTACCCTATATCCGCAACAAATCATCAATCTATATCCACAAAAAATTTGGAATTATGGGAATAACTAATTTTTTTTATTTAGAAAATGCTACATTCTACAGACTACAGAGTGTCAGTCGTCTTCTTCAAACGATTTGGCCTGAATTCAACAAGACAAGCTTCGGCTACCTCTTATATTTCCGCAAAACTACACTTCGCCGGAGTTGTAAGCAGATAGGTCTTGCAGAGGAGATAGAGAGAGATTGTACAGAGAGAGACCAAATTTTCTCCACGAAGATTCATTTGTTATTTACCTCTAATTCTATACTAAGAAACAGTAAAATGAACCAAACTGAAAGACCCAAATTGCCCTTTGTTCACGTTTTTTTCATGTGCACTCAATTTTTGTACAAAACCTTGACACATCAGCCACATTGACGTTTAAGCACGTCAATGAGTTTGACGCGCAACATTCGGGTTTGTTTTTGCTTTTCTCCTTTCAGCAATTTGTAATGTGGTGGCCTTTTGCTAAAATGATTAATTGTTTCCCTTTTTTCTTTTGCAATGCTAAATATTTTTTAAGGAATCTGATTGCCTGGGACCTTGGTGCCTCTAGACACCAATTTTTTGAAAAACCTTTTTTTTATTATTAGTGTTACAACTATTAGTTTTTTTTCTAAAATTTTTATTATTGGAGTCTGTAAAATATTACAAAAAGAAAATTGTTTTTAAATAGTCTTTTAGTATTGGGTCATTTTAGTGTCAAGAGCCCATTCTTTTAATTTAGCAAACCCATAAAAGCCAAAATAATAAAATAAAAAGAAAAAAAAGCAAAAAAAATTCTGATTACATACTCTATATGGGGCCTACGAGAAATTAAAAAATAAAAATAAAACCCCAAAATCCCCCTCCCTTACGTGAGAACCCTCCACCCCTTTTCATTTCTTTTCTTCTTTTTTTTTTTCTTCTCTTGTTTTCTTTTCCTTTTCCTTTTCTTTTATTTTCCCTTTCTCCATTTCCTTTGTTTTGTCTTATTCCCCTAGAACCCCCCAAAGAATATTTGCTTTGTCCCCCTTTCAGCACACCTGTCATCTTAGGTTTATTCTCTTTTAATATAGTTTAACTTTTATATCATTTTTCTTTATTTAATTAATTTTAGGAATCAGATATTTATCGTTAATATTTAAGTTTTCCCTTTCTTTTCTTCCAAAAAACCACCCAAAAAATCTCACTCATCTCTCCTATAAATACCCCCACCCACCCACATAAAAGGGACCCCTCTTCCTTAGCAAAAAAAAAACACTACACTCTAATATTCTCTTGCCTTAGCATTTTACAACTAAACATCCTTGAAAAAAAAATACCTTAGCAAAAATTCTAAAAGAAAGAAAGAAAACAAAAAAAAAAACTCTTCTAAACACTTCACCATTGAAGAACCAAGATCAACCATATCTAACAAAGAGTAAAGCTATTTTTCATCTTTGTAATTTTATTTCAACCCCTTTTCATTTTTTTGATTTTTGTGTAAATCTCTATCCCATTTCTACGCATTATGTAAGTTCACCTACTAATCTTTATATTAACTATAAACCAATTCATTGGTGTGTTGTGATATGGAATGATTCAACCCGAGTCAAACCATAAGAAACTAATAGGATTCAACCTTCATCGAGGGTTTAGACGTTAATTACAAGGTTAAAATGAAAAATCAGTGAGGATGGGTGAGTGCTAACTTTGTGTGCTTTTTTTTACTTGTGTTATTGTTATACTCACCATCTTGTCATATTCTTCATCACGAATGCTAAAAAATTGTTCATTTTGCATATCAAACGAAATAATGGCCGTAGAGAATCAATAATTAGTTGTTGTAGTAACGGATTTTTTATGGTTTCGTAGTATCCACTTCTTTTAATGTTTTCTGACGATCCCACGGTTAGCTTGGAGTGAAATTAACTCTAAATGAAACTTTGGCTCGTTATCTTTAAAATTGTGTAACTTTCATCAAGATCTAACGGCTAGAACATTAGTAATAACGATTCGAAGTTGAAGTGTCCAGATCTTATCTTCAAGGATACAATGAGCTATAACTTGTGAAAATGAACGATTTAGACTAAAGCCATTTCCGGACAATTTGTAAAGGCAATTTCCACGTTTTGACAGAGACCGAGTTTTTATTTTTTGGACAAGTAACGAATTTATTATGATTTATTTAGTGACGAAGTTATGCTGGACAGTTTAGACATTTTGACCCTTTTAACTTGTTAAATAATGACCTAATCACCTAATTTAGAAACATAAATAATTTTTCATAATTTTTCTTAACAGTCCTCAATGTATTTACTTGACTTTGGAAAAATATGATGAAGTTATAATTGTAGACGCCGAAATTTTGACTGCTCTTTTTATTTATTTGTTATTATTTTATAATTAATAATTTTTATTTTTAAAAGATTAATATAGAAAAATATTTGTGTTTTGGGGTCACTTTTAGTAATAAACATGGGTCACTTTTAATGTTAAAGAGGTCACTTTTAATTCTAAAGTGGTAACTTTTATTTTGAACGTGGGTCACTTTTAATTCTAAAGAGGTCACTTTTATTTTAAACGTAGGTTACTTTTAATTCTAAAGAGGTCACTTTTATTTTAAACGTGGGTCCCTTTAAATTCTAAAGAGGTCACTTTCATTTTAAACGTGGGTCACTTTTAATTCAAAAGGGGTCACTTTTAATTTCAAAGGGATCACTTTTAATTTCAATGGGGTCACTTTTAGTGTTATAAAAGGGTCACTTTTAATGTTAAACATGGGTTACTTCCATGAGAAATATGGGTACTTCTAAACCCAAAACCACAACAAAGTAAAGAGAAAAATGATAAAAATAAAAAATAAAAAATAAAAAAAAATGGTTTACAATAACAAAACAAAAAAAAAATCTGATTTTCTCCTTTGGTGGACCCCACCGAAAAAAAAGGCTTCCTTAATCCCTTCATTTCTGATTTCTCACGTGAGATTATTGCTATTTTTTTTTTTTATATTAGGAAAATTTGCTTTGAATAATCCCAAGTTTGTACCATGTGCCAAGAATAATCCCAAGTGAAGAAATCACTATCAATAATCCTAAATTGTGACCAATGTACCAATAATGCACCACGACGTAATGGTGTTAACATTCCGTTACGACTTTGATGATGTGGCATTTAAAATCATTTTTTCCATTTCTTTTTATTTTGTGTACCTTGTGTACGATTGTTGCAAACATTGAATAGACCATGAAAAAAAAATACTCCATTGACAGCAATGGTAGCTCTGGCATTTCCACCAAAAGCCAATCTCTAATCGCAAAATTACAACCTCAAATGGGTTTGAATTCCTCTCTGCTCTCCCTTGTCCTCCCCTATTCCTACCAACCCCACCAAGTATTCCTTTCGTCAAATTTTGTTGTTCGGATCTCACGGCTATGATTTCTCCTCTGGCATCCACAATCTTTGTGTATATGAATTTCATAGATACTATTATTGAGGTGAATGTGCAAAGGATTGAAGGAGGCCATTGTAGGTTGATTGTCCATATGTCGATTGCGGGGTGTAATAATAATGTGGGGATAATATTTAGGAGGAAAAAGGGCTAGAGAGAAAAAAAAAATAATAAAGAAAATAACAAAAGAAGGACTAAATAAGTGAAAAAATAATGTAAAATAAGTAATGAGAGCCACATCACCACGTATTAAACGAACCAACTAACGGTGTTAGGCCGCGGTTCATTATCAGCACACGAGTCAAAATTTGGGATTATTGATAGAAAATTTTCAACCTGGGATTATTATTGGCACATCACTCGAACTTGGGATTATTTACAGCAATTTTTTCTTTATATTTTCCCCCTCTCTCTCTCTCTCTCTCTCTCTCTCTCTCTGCGTGGGGCCCGCGCCCACATCCATTCCCACCTTAGTTTTCTCTCTCTTCCTTCCACCCTACCCGGTTTTTCCCAACAAATCAGATTAGGAGCTCTTTTTATTTTATTTATTTCTTTCTTTTTTTCCTTACTTTGTTTTACATTCAAATTTGTCTTACTCTCCCTAAATCACAAAATATCTCCCTTGTCTCATTTTTACCCAACTTAGACAAACCTCTTTTAGTTTCTTTGTTTTTACCTTTCTTTTTATTTCCTCTTTAATCCCCCTAAGCTTGCCCATAAACTTGACCCCTAATGACTTATTTCTAATTTCTTTTAGCTTTAAACTTGATTTTTTTGTGATATTATTTTTTAATTTTTAACCACAAACCCTAATCCCCCACCCTTGACTTTCTCTATAAATACCCCTTATTTTCCCACTTACAAGGGAGGCCTTTTCCTTAGAGAAATTCTCCTAAGTCATTTGCTCTTATTTTTCACCTCTACTACTTACTCTTTAGCAATCTTAAGTTAGAAAGTTTAGAAATCAAGAAAAATCAAGTAGAAAAACAAACACAAAAACAAAAAAAAAAAACAAAAACCAAAAAACAAAAAACAAAGACACAAAAACACAAAAAAGCTCTCTAATTCTCAACAATTGAAGAGTCAAGATCAACCTCAAGCAAAGGGTAATAATCTCTTCATCTTTGTAATTTTTAAATTGTTGATAACCACTTTTTTCGCAAAACTTTTTCCAAATAACCACCTTATATAAGTTTTTTTTGTGGATAACCACCTTATATGGAATTTGAGTTTTTAAATCACCACTTCCGGTCACTTTCCGGGCAAACACTATTTTTTTTTACTGTTTAACCCCACCTTCTTATTTGACCTTGTATACCTTGACTAACCCAAAAAACAATTCAGAAAAACCGATTGAAAAGAAAACAGCTTCCCCCATTCTTTAATGTTTTTGGGTCAGTCAAAGTATAAAAGGTCACTGCCCAACTCAAGCTTTCTGGGCAGTTAGGAAGATTTTCGACATGAGAAAACACGTGGTGACAATACAGAGTTGGGATTGTGTGGTGAAAAAAGGGAAGTTCTCGATTGGAGCTGCTTATACTGATTTGAAGGGGCAGGCTCCTAAGATCTTTTGGAAAAGGCTCACTTGTGGGAATAAAGCCTCTCCAAATGCTTTGTTCTTTTTATGGCTTGCACTACACCAGAAATTTAGAACCAAAGATAAATTGCTTGTGTGGGGCATGCATGTAGATCCTTTGTGTCCTTTGTGTGAAGTATATGATGAAAACTTACATCACTTGCTATTTGAATGTTCTTTCTCTTCTGCTGTATGGGGGGAGATTTTGACTTGGTTGAGATGTCCTAGAGGATGTATGAACTGGGAGCAGGAGGTTGAGTGGATGCTCCACCACCAGAGAGGCAAATCTACAAAGACCGCAGCCATGCGATTGTGTTTTGCAGAGACTATTTACCACCTTTGGCTTGAGCGTAATACAAGGTGTTTTCAGCAACAGAAATTGCCAGCTACTGTTATTGTGATGAGGATAAAACTGGCCGTATGTATTAGAGCCTAATTGCACGAGAAGTTAGAAAAGTTGTTTAGTGATTTGTGATTTTGTTCTTGCAATTATCAGTGTAAATCACCTATGTAGCATATGATTATGCTATTCTATAAAGGTGATGTTTAGTTGTTTTGGACTCTTGTTTCACACGACCATATTCATTGTTGATTAATAATATTCTTTAATTACCAAAAAAAAAAAAAAAAAATAAGAAGGAAGGGTAAAACAGTCAGAAAAAATAGTGTTTGCCCGGAAAGTGACCGGAAGTGGTGATTTAAAAACTCAAAGTCCACATAGGGTGGTTATCCACAAAAAAACTTATATAAGGTGGTTATTTGGAAAAAGTTTTGCTAAAAGGTGGTTAATAACAATTTTTCCTTGTTTTTATTCATCCCATTTTTACTCTTGATTTTTGTAAAATCCCTCTCCCATTTTATTCAAGATGTGATATTCATTTGTCTACTAATCTAACTTCCAATTCTAACATCAAACCAACGCATTGGTGTGTTTTTCTCTGGGATGATCTACAAGGTCGCCCAATTCGAAAACGGTCAAGAAACTAATAGGAACAACCTTCATTGAGGGTTTAGACGGTAGTTAAACAAAATAAAAATGAGAAATCGGTGAGGATGAGTGAGTGCTAACTTTGTGTGTTTTTTTTTTACTTGTGTTTTTATACTCACCACCTTGTCATATTTTTCATCAAAAATGCTAAAAAATGTTCATTTTGCATATCAAAAGAAATAATGGCCTTAGAGGAGCAATAGTTAGTTGTTGTAATAATCTCGAATTTTTAATAGTTTCGTAGTATCAATTTCTTTTAAAGTTTATGGACGATCCAACGGTTAGATCTGAGTGAAATTAACACTAAACGGTGTTTTGTTTTGTTATCTTTAAAGTGACGTAAATTTCACCAAGATCCAACGGTTAACTGCTTAATTATAACGATTCGAAGTGGAAGTGTCCAGATCTGACCCTCAAGAATAAAGGGAGCTATAAGCCTATAACTTGTGAAAATGAACGATTTAGACTTACGCCATTTCTGGATAATTTGTAAAGAACATTTTCACGGTTCTACAGAGTTCGCGTTTTCATATCTTGGACAAGTAACGAATTTACCATGAATTATTTAGTGACGAAGTTATGCTGGGCAGTTCGTACATTTGGACATTTTTAACTTGTTAAACAATGACCTAATTACCTCACTTCTAGATATCACTAACTTTCCATAATTTTTCTTAACAGTCGTCAATCTATGTACTCGACTTTGTAAAATTTTGATGAAGTTATAATGAGCATAATAAATGCTCAAAATGGATAAACGAGCTAATGTACAGATTTGATAACCTTCAAAAATCTGTACATACCATGGTGATTTGCACTACCTCAATGCAAAGTGACGCTTGGACTGGATATTAGACTCGATTTGGACCATTTTGGACCTTTGAATTGCTCAATTTGGACTTCTAATGTATTCTTAACAAATTAAACAAAACCGAGCAATAATATGCCAAGAACGAAATGTTTCTGTCAACCTTGAAATAATGAACGAAGTGCTGGACTTTTGTTTAATTTCGTTAATTGTCTTGACGTCCACGATAATTCTTCATAAATTGTGTACATAATCACAAACCAACCTAGTTTAATGTGTGTAAATATTGGACACTAAATCCTTGTAATTAAATTGTTGAGCACAATTTTCTGTATTTTTAGTACCTCTTACAACTTGTTATTATTGAAAAATATATATTATTTTGATTATTTTATTAACCTTTTCTGTAGGATAAAGGAAAGGAAAGCAAAGTCAAGAATTTAGTAAAGAAAGACGTTGCCAAATGGAAGATCGGGTTTCTCATGCCTAGGAGTTTATGGGATATTCATTTGTTGGGCCCATTATTTTGAGATTTAAAGTTGACAGTTATTTTGTGGATTTTGGTCCAAGTACACAAGAAGAACCAAAGGCGCTTCCGTTGGACTTACAAAAATACACGCTCCATAGTCAATAGTCCAAAGTCCAAGTCGGCTACGAAGCGAGAAGTCACTTAATTAGCTGTGCACAACATATAAAGGGAGCTGTACCGTAAAATATTACAGTAGTTTAGCCTAGTTTAGTTTTAGCGCAGGTTTCGGTTTAGCCGTAATTTAGTTTTAGGGTTCCAACTTCAAAGTTTTATTATTTGTTCTAGCAATGCAATTTAATTTCAGTAGTTCAATACCCAATTCCGGTTATTGTTCTTCATACTCTTTGTTTACAATTGCAACCTTAATCATTCAAGTAAGTATTTTCTTTTATTGTTCTATTCATCGTTCTATGCAATTAATTACTATTTATATGTTTCTGATCTGTCTACTAGTTAGATTTAGATTGAGTGACACAATTGGACTTTAACTGGCAATAAAAATATGACTTTTTACTTGTTTACGCTTTCGTTTATTAGTTGTTCTTTTAGTTCAGTTTGTTAATTTATAATTAGTAGTGACATAATTGTGTAAACTCATCCTCGTGGGATCGACCCGTATTTGCATATGCTAGCTACAAATGCACTGTGCACTTGCGATATTTTAACCCAACAAATTTTTGGCGCCGTTGCCGGGGATGGGTACTACAAAATTATGTCACTTTTTATTTCATGAGGTTCTAGTTGATGTACGTTAATTAGTTTGTCAAGTTGCTGCTCTTATTTTCCATTAGATCAAATTGCTTTTTAATATTTTTAGTTTGTGCACTCCTCCGCTTTTTAGATCATCGTATTTTTATTCCTTTCGATTTGCTAGTTAAACAATCAGGTTGTTCTAGTTTAACAATCAGGTATTTCAATTCTACATGATTGACTCATAATTATGCAGTTTTATCAATTACTTTTTCGTTGTGTCATCATTAGTGGGTTTGGTCTTTACTCTCATGTCTTCTTTCGATTTCTTCATTCTAGTGGTATGGTTATCAGTTACTTGTGAGTCTCTGACTCTTTAATTTTCCTTGACGTTGTTAAGTATTACGCATGTTTTCTTAAATCTTGTTCTTTTAATTCTCGTCAAATGGTGTATTCTGTTTCCTTGTGATCTATATTTTTATTCATTATAGTATTTGTTTATTATTGTTAAGTAATTCCAGTTTCCTTTAATATTAAAAATTAAAAAAAATATATAAAAAATGTCTGAATTTGTTCAACTTGTTCATGAGTCTTTTGGGAAATATTTTTATATATTTCAAGATTTACTATCTCAATATCCTGATTATAATTTACAGACTTGGCAAAAATGTCAAATTATTTATGAGGGTATGAATGTTAACTCTAAATACATGATTGACGATAAGTTTATGGGAGAGTTTACTTCTATGTCTGCCGACGAAGCTTGGACTTGGCTTGAGTACTTAGTTAAAAAGGAGGTTAGAGAAGCTACTTTGGGAGGTAATTCTACTAGTTACTCTTGTTTGCAACCTAAAGTTTCTTCTACTGTTTGTTCTCATTGTCATTCCTCTGATCATGGTATTAGCGATTGTCGCATACTTGATAAACAATTGTCATCTTACTATGAGCAAAGAACATGATTTCGCAAAGAGCCAACAAATGACCATTATGTGCCTAATTATAATTCAGATTGGTCTACTAATCATAATTTTTCATGTGCTCAGAGTCAACAGTATAGTGGTCCAATTTATACCACACCTAATTTTAGTGACCATGAAAATTTGGGTGAATCTTATTATCCTTTTTCAACCTCAAGTAGAATACACCCAACCTACTTCTAATTACTATAATGAGTATAGATTGACCACCACAATGGATGATTCACTAGATACAAGACTTGATAAGATGGGTGAAGAGGTTGATAGGCTTGCTAACATAATAAATGATCTAATTAATTTGGAAAGCCAACCTAGGGAATTAGACACAATTTTACCTGAGAGTGACCTTAATGATGGTTTTTGTATTTTAACTTGTGATGTGTGTCCACCCCAGGATAATGTGAGTGATGTTATTGATGATATTATTTCTGTAAGTAATGATGATGTAGAGGAAATTAGAGGAATAATTGAGGATTATCCTTCATATTCTTCATTTCAGTTGCCCAATTCTATAATTACTCATGTTGATGCATATAGGGATGCTACTAATGAGATCTCATTTCCCATAGTTAACCAAAGAAAAATTACAGAAAGTGAGATGGATGATAGTGATGATATTGATGTTAGTTTTGACAACAACAATGAGCATGACACTGTTGACATACTAGAGGAAAATCACATGGAGGAATCTGTCAATGAGTCAATAAAGGTCATCCCTCCTAATTTTGAATATAGTAATAATACCCTTGCTAAGTCCACTGAATTAGTCCCTACTTTTCCTATCTTATCTTATTATTCTTCCTTTTTAGATGTTACACCTTCTTTGACTTTCCTTAAGTATAGTGTTTTAGGGCCTGATGATTCTTTTCCTATGAAGAACTTTGTCTTAGATAAGGTTGAGGAGGTTACAGTAATTGATCTGGAGAAGAATACATGTGAATCATATAGTACTCTAGTATATTTTGGAGGCAGTAGTCCTTTTGTTGAGATTCATACAACTTATTTAACGGACAATAATGCAAAAATGATTGAATGGGTTTTTTTTAATTACTCCTTTAATTATGCTAAAGAAATTGACAAATTCAGAAGGGCCTTGATCAATACTAACATCTTATTATTATCATGTTTTTACCTCAATTTTTTTGAGATGTGTTCACATGCTTTTGATAAGTTGTTGAGACTTTTAACTACAAGTGGAGCTGATGACAAACTTTTGAAAACAACTAGAGTCACTGAAAATCTACGTGGACTTATGGCTTGGATGCACACAGTATTCAATCCGGTAAATTCGTTCCTATTATTTCTTTTCTTTATTTTTGTTTTAGTATTTTTTATGTGTTATTTATTTTCTTTCGTGCGCTGCATTCTCATTCTTTAGCATGCAATAGGGACACTGCATTGGCTAAGTGTGGGAGTGTGGTATTGTTATTTTGATTTTTTATTTCAAAAAAAAAAAATCGTAAAAACAAGAGTTTTCAATCTTTAGAGATTCATAACATGATTGAATTAGTTGACTTGCTACTTACAATTAACTAGTATAGTCATGATCATTGGTGTAAGTGTGACTTTCTCTTGGTGGACATATATATAAACTGGTGAGATTTTGAGCCTTTAGACTGAAACATTCATATCAGTCATACTAAATTCTTTCATGTGTTATATTCTTCCTTTATTTTGTTTCTCTAGAACTTGCATTGATTCTGTTTTGAGACCACATTGATACATGCATGCATATGAATATGATAAAGACATTCATTCTTTTGTATATTATGAGCTACATTAGCCAAATAGCCTACCTTTATGATAATATTTTCCTTTGATTCACCCCGTTGAGCTTTATTAACCTTTTTCACTCTTATAAGCCACGTTACAAGCCGATTTTTACCCTAAACACAAACTTCACCTAGCCATAGGACTAGTGGAGCTTTGTAGATCATTAGCTTGTATGGATGTTCAAGTAGTAAGCGTGGGGGTGATCAATATTTAGGTTGGCTATGATTGAAAGGAGATGGAATGCGTGTAATCCTTATTTTGAGAGTATCATTTTCATTATGTATGTTTGACAAAAAAAAAAACAAAAAAACAAAAAAAAAGGTGAATTGAGACAGACAAGTGTGCTAAATACTACAAAGCACTGCAATTGTGAACTTCCTCCTAAATGTCGAATAAATGGGTTTGTAAGAGAAGTTATAGATTGCAATGAGTTTATTAGAAGTAAAAGGATGATAGTTCAGTGTTTTGGAATTCGTTTGGAGTTGTGGGGTGGAGTTTCTAAATTTATGTTATTTACATATCCATACTTGGTTATTGATTCATTTTTGCTCCGCTAGTTTCATGGCTTTAAAACTAAATTTTCAAATATTGTCCCACCTTTACCTTAATCCTTATTACAACCCTTACAAAGTCCTTTAGATTTGTATCATGCATTGTGATCTCAGTGGTGGAGAATGAGAAGATATGCAAGCCCATGGTAAAACATTTTCATTGGAATGAATTTTTGAGTGAGACACATACCTTATTAAACACATGAGTGTTAGAGTGACACAATTCCTTGTGAGAGTCTACCAAGTGATTTGTTCTACCTTCTCAATGATATTTGCTTGCTAATTAATCGTGAGTTTGTTTGAGAATCTTAGTTCATGAAATGTTATAAGTTTTGAAGAGATTGAATTTACTCTTTGACTTGGTAAAATTTTGGTTAGTTTGTCTCTTTGTTTTAGTGTGTTAGATTTTGTGGGTATATCTTCTGCAAACCCTCACGAGACTTTACTCGTCCACTAGGGGTAACCTAAGGGTTTAAAGGGCTTATTGCACATGCTAAGTGCAATCGCGATTCCTGCGAAAGTGAGTTAGGATTCTTTTTTATTATTTTTACTTGTTAGCTAGTAATCTGTTTACTCGAAGACGAGCAAAATGTAAGTGTGGGGGTATTTGTTGAGCACAATTTTATGTAATTTTAGTACCTCTTACAACTTGTTATTATTGGAAAATATATATTATTTTGATTATTTTATTAACCTTTTTTGTAGGATAAAGGAAAGGAAAGTGAAGTCAAGAATTTAGTAAAGAAAAACGTTGCCAAATGGAAGAGTCAGGTTTCTCATGCCTAGGAGTTTATGGGATATTCATTTGTTGGGCCCATTATTTTGAGATTTAAAGTTGACAGTTATTTTGTGGATTTGGGTCCAAGTACACAAGAAGAACCAAAGGCGCTTCCGTTCGACTTACAAAAATACACGCCCCATAGTCAATAGTCCAAAGTCCAAGTCGGCTACGAAGCGAGAAGTCACTTAATTAGCTGTGCACAACATATAAAGGGAGCCGTACCGTACAATATTACAGTAGTTTAGCCTAGTTTAGTTTTAGTGTAGGTTTAGGTTTAGCCGTAATTTAGTTTTAGGGTTCCAATTTCAAAGTTTTATTATTTGTTCTAGCAATTTCATTTCAGTATTTCAATACTCAATTCCGGTTATTGTTCTTCATACTCTTTGTTTACAATTGCAACCTTAATCATTCAAATAAGTATTTTCTTTTATTGTTCTATTCATCGTTCTATGTAGTTAATTACTATTTATATGTTTTTGATCTGTCTACTAGTTAGATTTCGGTTGAGTGACACAATTGGACTTTAACTGGCAATAAAAATATGACCTTTTACTTGTTTACGCTTTCGTTTATTAGTTGTTCTTTTAGTTCAGTTAGTTAATTTATAATTAGTAGTGACATAATTGTGTAAACCCATCCTCGTGGGATCGACCCGTATTTGCATATGCTAGCTACAACTGCACCGTGCACTTGCGGTATTTTAACTCAACATAATTCGAATTAAATCAAAAACCGCAAGTCTGAATTTACATTCCAGAAGCTTTTAGTTTGACGATAATGTCCTACTCAGGAACTGTATCAACTCTAGATTTTTAAAGCAGAAAGAGGACCCAAAATGACACAGGTTAGGCTTTGGAATAACTTCGATTGCTTACTCTAGGATGTAGTTATGATTTTTCGAAATTCTGTTCAGACTTGCACAAAAACAGTTTTTTTTTCCTCATTTGAGGATTTTTGTTTAATCACAAAATGAAAAGATAAAAAAATAAAACTCTCCAGTCTAGCTCTTTTATGAGTCTAGTTTATTTTAAAAATAATTTCATGAATTTAAAAAAAAGCGTTCGGACCATTCCCTTGTCCAAGTTTGTGAGAGTGCGCTGTAAATAATCAATTTTTAGATTAATTCATTGAAAATAATAATTTCAACTCCGGCTTTTCGATCTTTCGAAGATGGGACTCAATCCCGAGCCCCGAAGCAACAATGGGTATCAAGACCGAGTGATATTTTATTTTTGTAGGATTTGTATATATTTGTATCATTTTGATGTATATATTTTCCAATGATGTAATTTGTCTCCCTAAGGCCATTATAAATTCGTTTGTGTACTCATTTGTGTATGCATATTTCCACCTAAATAATCCAACTCACCATAATAAAAAATGTTGTTTGTTCTAACCATGAGTGTTTGCATACTTATACAATTATTGTTGATAAAGACCGGTATATTCATTTATGTACAAAACCGGCCAAAACTCTAATTCGAGGTTCGAATCACTTACTCACTTATACGCAACCATGGGTATTTCACCTACCACTATTCAAAATCGAATTCAATCATCAATACCCAGTGGATATTTCCCCAGTGGCGTGAATCCTTATCGGACTATCCCACGGTCGAAAACTGCTTTCCCAAGTGGAATTCCTATGATCGAATATAAACGAATAATTGATCGTCCCCTCTTATTTGGATTTGGGCCATTTCGGGGAATCTAAGACTCTTTCGAACCACTATTCACCAAACCCCAGTGAACGTTATTCCCCAGTGAGGAACGGATATTTTCGAGAAGTCTAATACTTATACTCAAAGCTAAGAATTGGGTTGATCCCCGTATATCACCAGATGTTGTTGGGTTGAACACCTCGAAGGAGTAGGCAAAACATCCCATTTTGAACCATTTCTTACTCCATGTTAGGGGAGTAGGAGGTTCCTCGGATCAATTCAACTCTAGTAGCGAGTTATCTCATAAGTTTCTCGATTATATCCCTCTAACGGGAAAGAACGAACACACCCGCCTTAGTGGCACTCAAGAGTCTAATGACAGAATCCCCCGTTCAAGAACTACGATTAGGGCTTTGATCCATGAGTAGATTCAAGTCCTACGATGATTGGTACGTAGTGCAATATAAGCGTATCCAAGCTCGTTGTACATATGTGAATATATCGATTTTAGGTATTTGCCTTGATTTGCGTGCAAACATGTTGTGTGACAATGTGAAATTATGTGTTTTCGTTTTTAGGCATAATGTAGCCAAATTCGAAGCTTTCAAAGGGATTTAACGTATTAGTAAAGAGCCCATACTCAGTACGGAGGAGGAGACGGGTCAAAGGACGTCCGCACCTTCTAACCTAGACCCCGAACCCAAGTCTTTGCATTCGCAGACCAGTCACAAGAATTATCGTGCCTTATCGCAATGGAGTCAATTTTGGGTTTCTTAAATGATTTTCTTTTAAATCTTTTATAAAACCCTTTCCTTTTGGAACCCGTCCTTGTTTGGGTCATAACAAGGTGGCGACTTCGAACCCTTATTTATATTTCTTTTTAACAAGGTGACGATTTCGAACCTTACGATGATTCCTTGACAATTGACTCTTTTAATCGGTCGATTTCCGTGGGATGCGCCTCTTGGCGCATAACGCGGCGATTTTCGGGTCCTAATCCAGAAAACCCGAGAATCCGGCCCCACAATAATAAGTATAAAAAATGTTAAAAATGGATAAACGAGCTAATGTCCATAATGATAACCTTCAATAATTTGTAAATAACTGTTGGGGAAATTTGCGCAGCGTATATATAGAGCATTAAAACACAACATAAAAGATAAAATAGACACACGATATTTTTAACGTGGTTCGGCCCCTCCGGCCTACATCCACGACCCTCTCATAGGGTAACATCCACTGACTCAACATAAGTAAAAGTTTTGCACGGTAAACTTGCAAACCCTCCCACATACAAGTTTTGGATGGACAAACCTGCGAACCCTCATCTATAATGTAAACCACCCCCGACAAACCCGAGACCCTCTCTCAAGAGTTACAAGGAATAGTTACAACACACGCACACACACACACACACTCATCTAATTAGGTGGATCACGTCTCCCCCTAATTAGGATCTCACTCGATCAGACATATCTCACATCCCGTGATTGGACTACCCTACAAGCTTGAGGACTCCCTCCACTCAAGGACTATAAGGAATAGCCACCCACTCTCCTCACACACTACATGTGTTTACATTGTGGAATATGAAATACTAGTTACATTCCCGTGCGATGCACGGTTTGTTACAAAAAATCTTTTTTATGAATCTCGATCTCCCTTAATCAATATCATGCATAAACCTACAACATTATTGTATCAATTGTAAAATAGAATATCAAAATATACAAAATCTCATTTCTTGTTAATCATGGTATAAAACTGGTTTGTATAACCAAATCGTTATAATTTTTGTTGCAATTTACACTAATATCTAGTCCAAAAAACCACCACCACTATTACTTTTTGATGTAGTTTACTCCAAATATCCAGTCAAAAGAATCAAATTCTAAGTATCAAATGGATGTAATGAAATTGTGTTTATAATTAGTTAACAACTATGTATACCCATCATTGGAAGCTAATTCACATATCATATATATATATATATATATATATATATATATATATATATATATATATATATATATATATATATATATATATATATATATATATATATATATATATATATTACAGTTAGAGAAAATAATACAAAAATTCAAATAGTAACGATGTACACTTTGACTCGAATATAGTGAACTCTATTGTTAAAGCATGCATGCATCCGCCAAAATAAAATGTATCAATAGAAACATATATACATAATCTTATTGTTATATGCATGTATCATATAAAAATTTAAGGAAGTATTTAATATTAGTGTAGATACATGCATTAATGTAGATTCATGCATTAGTGTAGATTCATGCATTTTATGTTATGATGATGTGTCAAGCTATGTGAGTATGTAGCGCTTATGTGGACGCACACGTGTCCATCAAGCAATATATATATATATATATATATATATATATATATATATATATATATATATATATATATATATATATATATATATATATATATATATATATATATATATATATATATATATATATATATATATATATACTACACAAAATTTACACCTCTATTTATAGAGGCATTTAGACTCTTGTTAGAGAACAAAAACAATTGTGGAGTTTAATGTTGTAACTCCTAAGCTCCCAAAACTGCTGCTTGAACTTGAACCCCATTTTACTTGATCATCAATCACATATTAATGCTATCCTCCTTTTTATACTCATAACATCAAATGGTGTTATTATACATCAAGTTCTCACGGTTACGAAACTCCAAATTTAACTTTGGCAGTTTTTCATCTTTTTGTTTTCTCCTTTTTTTTCCTTCTTACTCACTTAATTGTTCTTCTCATCATTAGTTGTGGTATAGCTCATGCATAATTAGGACATTATCTCAACAATAACATGGTAATTTGCACTATCTCAATGCAAAATGACTTTTGTTATAGATACTAGACTTGATTTGGACCATCTTGGACTTCGAAATTACTCGATTTGGAGTTCTCATGTATTTTTAACAAATTAAACAAAATCGAGCAATAGTCTGCCAAGAAAGAAAAATTTCTGTCAACAATGTAATTATGAACGAAAAGCTGGAGTTTTATTTAATGTCGTTAATTGTCTTAAAGTCCATGATAATTCTCGATAATAATTGTATCTAATCACCAATGAACCTAGTTTAGTGTGTGTAAATAGGACACTAAGTCTTTGTAATTAATTCTAGTTAAATCGAAAACCGCAAGTCTAAATTTACCTTCCAGAAGCTTGTAATTTGCGATTATGTTCTACTCACAATCTGTATCAATTTGAGATTTTTACAGTAGGAATAAGACTAAAATTGACACAAGTTAGGCTTTGGAATCATTCCATTTGCTTACTTAATGACGTAGTAATGAGTTTTAGAAGTTCTGCCCAGACTTGCACAGAAACAGTTTTATTTTCCTCACTTGAGGATATTTGTTTAATTATCAAATGAAAAGATAAAAATGTGAAACTCTCCAGTATAGCTCCCCAATGAGTCTAGTTTATTCTAAAAATAATTTTATTAATAAAACCTTTCGTTTGGACCAATCCCAGGTCCAAATTCGAGAGCGTGCGCGGTAAATAATAAATTTTTAGATCACTTCATTGAAAACAATAATTTCAACGAACATCGGTTTTTCGGTCTTTTGAAGACGGGACCCAATCCCGAGCCCCGTAGCAGCAATGGACATCAAGATCGAGTGATACTTTATTTTTATAGGACTTGTAAATATTTGTATCATTTTGCTGTATATATTTTTTTTCAATGATGTAACTCGTCTCCCTAAGGCCATTTTTAACTCGTTTGTGTACATATTTGCGTATGCATATTTTCACCTAAATAATTCAACTAGGCCATAATAAAAAAAAATGTTGTTTGAATTCACCATGAGTGTTTGCATTTTGTCCAGTTATTGTCGATAAAGACCGGTATATTCACTTGTGTACAAACCCGTCCCGGGGCCAAATTCCAGGTTAGAATCAAAAATTTGCTTATACGCGATCATGGATGTTCCACCTACCATTTCATCAAATTACCTTCATACAAATTCACATTTCCAGTGGGATCCACATTTCCCCAGTAACAACCATTTTTCCCAGTGGAATACCTATGATCGAATAGAAGTAAATAATTGATCGTCTCTTATTTGGCTTCGGGTCATCCCGGGAGATCCTATTGGAAAGACTCTTTTAAGCCATTACCCACCAAACGCATATCCATACTCTACATAAATCATCCATTTACTCACCCCCAATGAATGTTATTCCCTACTTAAGAACAAATTTTTTTGATAAGTCTAATACTTATAGTCAAAGCTAAGAATTGAGTTGATCCCCATATATTACCAAATGTTGTTGGGTTGAACGCCTCAAATGAACGAGCAAATCTTCCCATTTGAACCTTTTCCATCCTACTCTTTCTCCAATATAGGGGAGTAGGAGGTTCCTCGGATCAATTCGACTCTAAGTTGCGAGTCATCTCATAAGTTTCTCAATTATATCCATCTCACAGGAAAGAACAAACATACCCGCCTTAGTGGCACCCAAAAATTCTTACTGACTGGATCCCCCGGTCAGAACTACGTAAGGGCTTTGATCCATAAGTAGATTCAAGTCCTACGATGATTGGTACCTTGTGCAGTATAAGCATATCCAAACCCGTTGTACAAATGTGAATATATCGATTTTAGGCATTTTGCCTTGATTTGTGTGCAAGCATGTTGCGTGACAACGTAAACTTATGTCTTTTCATTTTTAGGCATAATGTAGCTAAATTTGAAGCTTTCAAAGGGATTTGATGTATTAGTAAAGAGCCCGTATTCAGTACGGAGATGGGAGACGGGTCCGAGTGACGTCCGCACCTTCTAAACTAGACCCCGTTGTAATGTAGACCAGTCACAAGAATTTTCGTGCCTTATCACAATGGAGTCAATTTTGGGTTTCGTAAATAATTTTCTTTTCAATCTTTTATAAAACCCTTTCCTTTTGGAAGCCGTTCTTGTTTGGGTCATAACAAGGTGGCGACTTCAAAACCTTATTTATATTCCTTTTAACAGTCGACCCTCACTAAGGTCGATTTTGTGGGACGCGCCCCTTGGCGCGTAATCCCATCGATTCTCGGGTCGTACTTCTAACGAACCCGAGAATCTGGTCCCACAGTGCCCAAGTGTAAATCCACCCGTGGTGGAGGTAATGGTGGCTGAAAGAGTGAAAATGGTGGTGGTGCAAGGTGAAGCGTGAAAGAGGAGGTGAGAGAATTTAAGGGGATATATGGAGACTTTGGCTAAATTGAATAGCACTAACAAAAAGATTGGAACAAATAGTAAGTTGACTCACAACCGACTTCCCTCTTCTTCTGTTTATTTTATTTTATTTTTTATTTTTATGTAAAACTACTATAATAACACAAACACGTAAATACATATATATATCAAGGACTCTAAAAATAAATATATATCACTTTATAAAATAAAAATTTATCTTTTGAAAACACTATAAATACTCGGGATATTGCGTAAGGTGTCTACCATAAAATATAGAGTATGGCTCCAATGTAGCATTAGAGTGGCAACCACAAAAAATAGGTTCGAATATTATCCTTATCATTTTATTATACAATTTTATTCATTCTAGAATTTGTTCTTGTTTTTCTTCTTTTTATTTTTTGATTTATTTTTACTTTTTATTTTTATTTATTGTTTATTTAATCACAAAAGAAACATATTCAACAAAAAGTCCAAAAGTAACAAAACTATAAAACAACAAGGAAAAAAAGAAAGAAAAAAAGAGCAAAAGTCATCCTTCGTCATTCATCAATTCATCAACTCATCAACATCAATTCATCACTCAGACATGGCATTGACACCCATCCTCAATATTAACAGTCAAAACTACCACCGCATCAACATCATAACCACTGAACCACCCCACCGTCTAGCCACCTCCCCAACCCGTCGTCTCTCTCCTCCCCAACTCGGTCAATCCTCACACACACACTCTCTCCTAGTCTCCTCCACACCACCGTATGTGGTGGAGCCACTACCAACCATCGCCACATCCACCTAGTACCTCATCTCCCTTCCGAGCCACCGGCCAGCCCATCACCTACTTACAGCCAAACATCCTCTAATTCGTTTTGATTTTCCCTCTTTTCGTAAAGAGCATTAGATTACTGATACGGGTCATTTACTTGTACAGCTATGTGTAAGAGTTGAGAGTTTGTTAGGACATTATTCAGGTTTATTAAGGCTGACATCAGCAGTTTGTTACAAGGAGTTAGTTGTCTTAAGTCAGTTAGAAGGTCTATAAATAGATTGTTAATAGCTATCTCAAGAGTTATGTCGATTAATACACAATTCTCTCTCTCTCCCTTTCTCTCTCTCTCTCTACAAATCCCTCTCTGTAATTCTCTCATTTCTACATCAATAATACTGATCTCGAATTCTGTTCTTGATTGAATTCCTAGATAGTGTTACAGATTTTCTTCAATTGTTCTTCAATTCTGGAAGATCATATCAATTGGTATCATATCACTTTCTTAGGCTCAGAAACCTCGATTTGAACCTCTAAATTTCACTGTTCAATTCTTGTTTCAATCATTTGGTTTGTTTCATCAACTAGTTTGCCCACATTACATTCCTTTTCTAGGAATTAAACACATTCTTTGTTCATCTTCGTGAATTGTATTGTTTTCTTCAATTCACATAGCCCATTATTGAGGTTCGAATCATTCAAATTCCTTGTTCAATTGACAATTCAGTGAGCAAAATCAAGAATCAGCCATGGTGGCTGTTACACAATCTTTTGATGATGGAGTTAAACAGTTCATAACTAAGACAATTGCTGAGGTGATACAACAAGAAATCCCTGTTGCAGTGCAGACTTAATTGGTAGACGCCATAGCCAATAATCCTAATATCCTTAATCTCTCAAACTCAGTAGCTGGAATCAGTCTGCAACATAGGGAAGTGGCTAGTCAGATGAGTCAGATTCTTGGAAATTCAGGAGATAATGGAGGTAATAATCCCAGAACTCATACACCTTAATTAAATTTGGGTAGAATTTCTAGAGTGGATTTTCCAAAGTTTAATGGGGATGATCCTAAAGAGTGGGTGTATAGATGTAAACAGTTCTTTGACATAGACTTAGTCAGTGAAGGAGATAAGGTCAAAATAGCTTCTATTCATTTAGATGGTAGAGCTCTTTTATGGCATCAAAATTTAGTTAAAAGGATGGGTGTGAATGTTACTTGGGTTGTATATGAGGTTGCTGTTGTGAATAGGTTTGGGAAAACTTATGAAGATCCTATATCAGAACTAAAAAATCTCAAACACCAAGGCAGTGTACAACAGTATCAAGATTCTTTTGATTTGCTGTTGAGCAAGGTGGAATTGAGTGAGGAATATGTTGTTAGTCTCTTTGTGGGTGGATTGGAAAGAGACATTGAAATGCCAGTAAAAATGTTCAAACCTAAAACATCAGGAGATGCCTATTGCCTTGCCAAATTACAAGAAGCCATAAATAATACCCTTAACAAAAAGAAACAAGTCATATTACCCACTCCTACACACAGAATAAGCCATGTTCCTTCTCAGTACAGCAACAACAATTACTCAAAGCCCAGAAACACATATACCCCTTTCCAGCACACCAACCATAATTCCTCATCCTCTTTCTCAAGACCCAGAAAACAGCTTAGCTAACAAGAAATTGCAGAAAAAAGAGCCAATAACCCGTGTTTTTATTGTGATAATTTTTTTTCCTGCCCATAGATGTAAAGGGCAGGCATTTGTCTTAGAAGTGTTGTAGGATGCAGAATTTGAATCAGAAATGGGGGTTGACAAGTGGAGATATGGGAATGTGTGATTCTGAGCATGGAGAAGAGGTGGCTACTCTTGATTCAGTACCTCAGATCTCTCTCAATGCTTTGTCAGGGGTAAATACTTTTCAAACCATGAGAGTAGTGGGGCATGTTGGAAAACACCATATCCATATATTGATTGACTTTGGGAGCACACATAATTTCTTGGACATTTCTACTGCCAAGAAACTTGGGTGGAGGATCAGAGAAACTTGTCCTCTTCAGATTGCAGTTGCTAATGGCAATCATTTCACAAGCAATTCAGAATGTAAAGGGTTCTCTTGGCGGCTTCAAGGAGAAACTTTTGATGCTGATGTTATGTTGTTATCATTGGGAGGTTGTGAAATGGTGTTGGGAGTTCAGTAGCTCTCTACATTGGATACAATCCAATGGAACTTTAACAAGTTGAGAATGGAGTTTCTGCACAAGGGAAGGAAAGTGGCTCTTAGGGGGTCACCTCAATCAGCTATGCAATGGTTGATTAGATGCAAATAGCAAATCTGTAGCACAAGTAGGAGAACTGGCCTCCATGATGCTTTGTGTCTACCCAGCAACACTGATGAGTTTACAGGGTGATGCAAAACCTGAGAAGGTACAATCTCCTGCCTTAGCTGAGTTATTAGGCTAATATGAAGATGTTTTTTTTGTACCTACTGCTTTACCTCCAGTGAAAAGTCATGATCATCAGATTCCTTTACTAGAAGGTACCTCTCCCATTAATATCAGACCCTATAGACATCCCTCATCCCAAAAGGATGCTATAGAGCTCATGGTTAATGAATTGTTAGAGTCTGGTGTTATCAGACACAGCCACAACCCCTATTCATCACCCATTATGACGGTGAAAAAAAAAGATGGCACATGGAGGATGTGCATTGCTTATAGACAGCTCAATAAATACACAGTGAAAGATTGTAAGAACCCTCACCTTTCCGGCGCTAAATTTGAAATTGTTTTGTTGGAATTAATGGTTCTTAAATAATACGTCATGTGCAATTCAAATTCATTTGTGATGGGGAATAATAATTCGCAAGCAATGAAGTCGTCACCAATTTTTAGGAAACAATTGGAAACCATCAAAAAGTGCACCCAATTCCTATTGGGAATTCACTCATACCCAAGGGGCTAAATATGGATTTCGGGGGTGTAGGTATGAAATAAACAAAACGAATATCATCTAAATCGCCCGAATTAACGGCCTCTACTAAGCCTATCCATGTCAAATATTTATTAAACTATATGGTTCCATACAAATCCGGTCGTCCAAGATCCTAAATTTAACTAGGCGGATTAAAGACAACCAAATTATCTACCGTTATCACTTTGCACAACTTATATCCAATTTACATGCATATTTAATATCAAGCACAAACAAAGGATAAGAGCAATAATAAAACGCTCCAACCTATCACTTTTTGCTAAATGCGCCAAGCATTGCATATGCACATCAATAAATTTGGTAGTAACTTCAATGGAAGAACAATGCAAAAATATTAACTTTATGCTAAAATAAACTTAAGAGGTTGCTACACGCATGCATAAACATCAAAAGATGCAAACTTGAATAAACTAATAAAAAGATGCAAACTTGCATAAACTAATAAAAAGATGCAAACTTGCATACACTAATAAAAAGATGCAAACTTTAAAATAAACTAGCATGCATAATTATTTACAAAGATCAAAACATGCATAATTATTCAACCATAATCAAAAGCTAAGTAAAACATGATCATAAATAATAAAAGAAGATGTTAACTAACAGATTTAGGCCCTCGGGATGGTTAACATGGACGTTCTATTCGAACGGGACTAGTAGAATTGGAATTGCTCTTCAATCTTGGGTGCTAGGTTGGATGCAATGGCTTGCTTGAGTCTTCAAAATCTGAATTCTCTATGATTTGGGGTATATGTGCTTTAAAATTTATCTCAAAATTATAAACTGACCAAGCTCTCTCAAGAGAGGATGAAAGTGAGTATTTATAGAGTTAGGGGACGAAATTAGGGGCCTAGGGTTGCAAACCCGGTGCCAAACTTGGCCCTGCCAGAAAATCAGGCCCAGCTGTCACGCGTGTGCCGCTGGGTTGATAGCGCCAGCTGCTCGACCCGGAGGCGCGCGCGCGACTAGGGATTTTTGACTTTTTGTGCTCAGTAAATTACGAAATTACCCTTGGGCTGACCCAGGGGGTCGGGATTGAGCGGTTTTGACCCAAATATTCAAGACGCGATATCTTTTGATTCGAGAACCTAATTGAGGCAAGGTCAAAAGCGTTGGAATCCTTATAACAAGGGCTATCAAAAGACTAAGGTTTCAAGGAATTTGGTCGCTCTCGATGCCTTGCTGTGCTTTAAGAAAATGATATAATGCCTGAGTCTTGAAAAATTGCGCCTGTGCCTGCAAAAATTATATTATACCGGGTCCCTAGGATAGGAAACCGTGTTGCGGGGGTAAAATAGTCATTTTGGGTGACGTGCCCGTATCTCCCGGGCTTCTAACAGTCGAGAAATGTAATCCCGCGCGGAATTTGAACTTGTGGGCCCGCCACGTGAGAGGCGGAAGAGAAAAGTGGTCCAGTGGCCATGCGCTTGGCCGCTGAGGGTTGAGCGGCGGACTCGGTTGAGCAAGCCAAGAGATGTATTGTATCTTTGGAGCGTTTTTGGGACACTACCAATACGTTCCATTTCCTAATGGGAAAATGATGATTACTCCTTCGTATTTTGCGATGTTGACCAGGGTACGTTGCGTGGTTACGCCCATTGTTTATGACGTTTCCATTTCAAAACGTAAGACGGAGTTGGTGGAGCTCTTCGGTCCTTGGGGGAACACTTGGGGTCACCACTTCCGTTCTTACAGTGAGTTTTTTTACTGCTTTGAAAGACCCGAGGTATAAGAGGAATACCTCGGTGGAGCAAAAGGCGAGGATGTTTATCGCCTACCTCCTTGCGACCACTATCTTTAGTGACAAGGGGGAACGCATTCATGCCATCTATCTCCCGAGTCTGCTGGATTGGGAGAGAGTGAGAGAGTACAACTGGGGGTTGCCGGGCTACGCCAACCTCTTGAGATGCATGCGGTATGCCTACCGCGTGAATGACGAGGGGTACAAGCAGGCAAACCTTCCTGCTGTGAGCTTGTGCGGCTTTTGGAAGGTTTTACAGGTGCGTTTTCTTACCTTTCTATTTGCTTTGCATGATTTAAGTGTGCGGTGCTTAATTTCATGTTTGAATGTAGCCTTGATTTTTTGAGAATTTCTCGGAGTTGGCGCCTACGGGCTGGGCCTTAGATTTCCTGGTTTGTAGGGCATGGCGCCATAGGGGTCCAGCGCCTCTGCATGCTCTTCAGCAGTATAGGGAGGCTCTCTTGCACATCGACTGGTACAGGGCAAAAATACAATATTTGCTGTATGGGTTCCATGGATTGTATTTCTTGGTGTATGTGGAAATGTCTTATTTTGCATGCTTGTGTAGATTGATTACTTCCCATGGGTGAAGTATCATGGGTCAGCTCCGGACGCCATCCTAGCCTCTAGAGCGGTGGACAGTCAGAGGATCCTGATTGCGGGCCCGTTCTCCTTCGAGTGGTATATAGGGGAGCGGATTTTCCGTCAGGTTTATCCTGACTTGGAGAGTCCTAGGATTCCTTTGGATCCTCCCTCGTCCATGTTCTTAGTGAGGTGCTTGTGTCGCGAGCAGGTTGCGGAGGCCATGGTTGGCTCAAATGCTATGTGGTATTTGAGGGAGCCTTCGAAGGATCTTGCGGGGCACTATGAGCAGTTCCGCCGTGATCGCCTCATGCCTTCATTTGTGGGCTTGAAGGTAAGAATTTATGTTTGATTTTCTATGCCTCTCTTGACTTATTGATGCTAACTTACTTTGCTTTGTAGAAACCTCGGGTTGATGACACCCAGGTGGATGTCCCGGATATGCTGGTCCGAGGTCGGGATTATGGTGAGAAGGAGTGCTGGGGAGAGATCCCTATGACGGAGGACCTTGATGAGGACATCCAGGGCCTACCTCTTCCCTTTGGGCATCCAGGGGCAAATTTGTAATTTTGCCGAAGTGTGCAATGCCTTACTTCATTATATGCTTGTACTAACTTTTTTTTGTGTAGCTTGATAGTGAGCAGTCCGAGAAGGTCTTCAAGATGATGCATGCCATGAAGTCTTGAATATCTCGAGCCCTTTTGAAGGGTACTTGTTCAAGAGCTGATTTGGACAACGTAAGCTTGCATTTCGCATTTTCAAAGTTGCATGCTTTGAGAAATGTGTCTTATAACTTTCAGTGGGACGTAGGTTGAGTATCGTCGACCCCTTCCTCGTAGGTCACGACAGGTGGTGCTGTCGGATGATGAAGGCGTGAGCTCTCCCGAGCATAGTCCTTCAGCGAGAGGAGCCCTCGGAGGGAGAGTCCAAGGAGGGAGAGGGTGCCTGTACATCGGTTAGACCGCCCTAGTGGGAGTAGGATGACTCCGTATGTGGAGCCTGCTCCTATGCATGTGCCGATGTATCATCTTTATCTCGGGTATGCGGGACATCCTTCGTATGGTGGCCTTTACTACCATCCCCCGGTTCCTGCTCCTATGGTGCCTACCATGCCTCCTCGTTCTTCGTGGGGGTATGACTCGAGCTATGCCGGGGAAGGGATTTCATATCGGGAGCCTGCCCGACATTCCTCATTTGAGCCTAGCCAGGTCATGGCGAGGATCTTTGGTGATGAGGTGCGGAGATCGGAGCACCACTTTGAGGTGCCCCATACGGATGATGATGCGGGTGATAGCTTTTATGACAATGTATTTGTGTGAAATACATTTTGAACATTTGTTTGGAACAAACCTTCGGACTTTGATTGTAAATATTGCTTGCTTATTTATCGGTCCCTGCACATAGTTAGGCTAATGCAAATGCACATGTAGTCAAGAAAAAGTGCAAGTAATAGCCATTTAGCAAAAAACGGTACAACCAAAAAGTTAAAATTTGGGTGTACCCTATGCCCCCTAAAAAAAATGAAAAAAAGGAAAGGGGTGAAAAGCAAAATGAAATGAAAATAATAAGTAAAAAGGGATTAATAAAAAAGATACAAATAAAATATGATAATCATCAATAAAAGAAATAAAGAAATTGTGGAGTTTCCATTAATATTAAGGAAATAATACAAAATAGAAATAATAGGAGAAACAGAAATAAGAGCCATATTTGAGTCCAAATCGGTTAAAGAAAGTGTCCAAAATCAGAGAAAAGGGACTTGTCTCGAGAAAAGGGTCCGGTGGCCGACGGGAGCAGTCCAGCGGCACATGCGGAGCAACGGGGGCGAAAAGTGGTGCCGCCAGGCTCCAACGGCTGACCGCTGGGGCTCAGCGGCTGGCCGCTGGGCCTGTGCTGCAGTATCGAGCACCGCTGAGCCTTCAGCGACTGTCCCAGGGGCCGCTGGAGCCCCTTTTTGACGGGTTGCCTTATTGTTTTCGTCTTTTCCGTGCGAGCCCTATATAAGCCTTGGGTTAGTCCGATTTGGGACATCACCTTTATAATTTACTATCAATAGAGAGCTTCTTAGAGAGAGAAACCCCCTAATTATTCTTAGATTTCAGCCATGACAAGTTTCAATGTTAAATTTGACAAGTGGTTACAATCCATGAACCCCGAAGAGAGGATGAGACTTGTGCCTTTCCACTTGAATGCTCTTTTCCACCTTAAGCAAGTTCAAATCGTATGGAATCTCCTTGAGGCCGCAATTGAGTTTTGGGATGATAAACTTCATATCTTCCGCTTTGGATATAACGAATTATGTCCTCTTCCCGAAGAATTTGTCGTTGTCCTTGGGTTTCCTCATGACCAAGCTCCGCCACTCCATGGCTTGGAGCAAACCTTGAAGGCTACTACAAAAGGTATCTTGGCCTATCACCAACACAAGCTTACTCTGTCGCTAGGAGTGATGAATTAGACCTCAATGGTGTAGTTGACATCATTTTCCCCCAAGGTAAGGGATGAGATGAGTGAGATCTATTATAATCGTGCCTTTATTTTATGTCTCTTGCATAGGTACCTCTTTGTTGGTGGAGGTAATAATGGTAAAACTAATATGCTTAGAATTGTTGAACAAATTTAAAACGATTTTACCCCTATGTCTCTTGTTCTTGGTGAAACTATAATTTGCTTGGACTATAAGAAACAAGAGCCATCGTTTGTTGGATGGACGGGAAGCCCTCTTCTTCTCCAAGTGCCTGGATAATTGTTTGAATTATTTGTTTTGCTAATAAAGTTTAAATCTTTGATGGATCTTTAACTTTGTATATTTTGCTTTTTCGTCGATGTGGCTCCTTCAGCACATGTGCTTTATTAAGAGACCTGCTAATGCGCTCAAATATCAACCAAAGCAATTTCCCGCACGCTGGAGATTGTATTATGAATCTACCATTGATGAGTGGCGTGGGTACCTTAAAGCATGTCCCTTGCTACGATGGACTGTCAAGTGGTGGGGTCTAAAATCCGCAATCGGATCCAACAAGGATTCGGATATTATCAAATCCTCGGTCTCCATAACTCAACATACATATTTCCTAGCCGTATCATGCGACAATATGGAAGACGCCAAATTATCTCACAAAAGGATAGTGTTCCTCCTACCGCGCGAATCTTGGCAATTAGTATGGTAAGATCATGGGAGTGTGCATGGGATCGTCGTCCTAAGTGGACTATTCCTCATATCAAGGCACCTATGGCCATATCTTCGGCTTATGAGGCTTGGATGGGTTGCAAGACCGCGGAGGGTCGCCGTGCATGTAGAAAATTCGAACAGGGCGATCTTAAGGCCCAATTGGTCAAAGCTATCTTAAGACTCTCAAACCCTAATGACCCGAAGGGGAAGGGTATGAAAAAGGGAGTTATGCATGTGAAAGGCATCCTTAATCCGAAGGCCAAGAAAGCTTTGGAAAAGATCACTACTAAACCGCAGGAGGAACCCCCAATTTGGGCCAATGATCACGAGGCGTTTTCAAGCACACCTCTAATGGAGATTTAAGGATAAGAGCCTATGATTCGAGAGAGATGGGCTCCCAAGGAACGTGATGCGGAGGGCCCAAAGCGGATGAGCCTATGGAAGACGCGGGCCCTACTACCGAAGCTACGGAGTAGTCTACCCATAAAAATACCCTTTTTGGAGCATGTCTAGCTTAGGATTGCCTTTTGTGTTGCTTTAAATTCAATAAGGGTGATGTGCCCCTTTTAGACTTAGATTTATAATATTTGCGTTATTATTTTTGGAATTGCCAAGTCATTTGTAATGGACTTTATTATTTATGGAGATATGCTCGATTTTATCTAATATTGCAACTTTATTTATTTTATTGTTGTTGTTTATCTTTTTTTTAACAACTTTTGAACGCGAAAATAATGAAGGGGCCGGGCCCAATTGCAATTGGGTTATCCTACGTGTCCTTTTAGCGGAATCAGGCCACTCGTAGTTCTTATCCGTGCGTTTTTTAACATTGAATCCCGTTTTTATTTGTTTTTTTATTTTTTTTTATTTTTTTTAGGGATTACTTAGCCTTGTGTGGGCCTCTCGAAAGTGCTATGTTAGATGCCTTGCCTAGGCATAGAATCTTTTTAGTTGATCTATGTTTATCCATTGACTAAACTCAATCCCGTCTAAGTCTGCCAATCTTGCAGCTCCACCGGTTAGGATTTTCATAATGAGAAAAGGACCGGACCAATTGGGCCTAAACGTGCCTCGTGGGTCAGTGACATTAGCCCTTACTTCTTTGAGTACTAAATCTCCAACTTTAAGGTCTCTTATTTTAAGCTTTGGTTGAAATGCTTTGTTGGCCTCTTTTGATAGACTCTCACGTTGTGAAAAGCCTGCAACCTTTTTTCATCTAGTAAGACTAATTGGTCATAGCGGGCTTGGACCCAATCCACTTCTAGAATTTGGCTTTCTAAGACGATCCTTAGAGATGGGACCTCTAGCTCAATTGGTAACACGGCTTCCATTCCATAAACTAGGGAGTATGGTGTTTCTCCTGTCGATACGCGGATGGAAGTCCTATAATCCCAAAGTGCGAATGGCAACTTGTCAGGCCAATCGTAATAATTTTCGGACATCCTTTCGATGATTTTCTTAATATTCTTATTAGCTGCTTCTACTGCACCATTTGTTTGCGGTATGTAGGGAGATGACTTACGACGTTGGATCTTGAATTGGGCTAGGAGCTCAATTACTTCCGTCATATGTGACCCATTGTCGCTAATGATCTCTTGGGGAACCCCATATCTAGCTATTATATTGTTCTTGATGAACTTGACCACGTGCTTTGCGTAGGATTGCGCTTCAACCCATTTAGTGAAGTAGTCAATTGCAACTAGAATGTATTCATGGCCCCCTTTACCTGTTGGGGTTATTTTGCCAATGATATCTATCCCCCAAGCAGAGAAAGGCAAAGGTGAGGTGAAAGTATATAATGGGCTTGGCAGCATGTGTTGTAGATTTGCGTGTGTCTGACACTGTGCGCATCTTTTGACCAATTCACAACAGTCTTTCTCCATTGTGGCCCAATAATATCCTAGCCTAATTATCTTCCTGGATAACATCATACCGTTCATTTGCGGTCCACAAACTCCTCCATGTACGTCTGTTAAAACTTTATGGGCCATTTCGGTGCTTAAGCATAAGAGATCAATCCCGTTTGGGGTTTTCTTGTATATTTGACCTTGTACCTCAATGAATTGGGCTGCGAGCCTTCTAAGCGCCTTTTGGGCTCTAGGGCTAGAATCAGGGTGGTAAATTTGATGGACGACTAGGTTCTTTATATCAATATACCATTTATCTTCTTCATCATGGAATACCTCCAAAGCATTGCAATATGAAGGTTCAGACCTTCTTTGTACACAAATAGGCATCATTCGAATGGAATCAGGTATGTTGATCATGCTTCCCAATTTAGCCAAGGCATCTGCAAACTGGTTATCTTCTCATGGAAGGTATGTAAAATGTATTCGGTTGAAGTACACCACGATTTTGTCTAAGTATTCTTGGTAGAGTGCCAAGGATTCACTTTTGACTTTCCATACTTTGGAAATTTGGTTGATTATGAGCGACGAGTCACCATAGACTCGAAGCTGTTTGAATGCCAAGGCTTATGGCGGATTGCAATCCTATTATGCAAGCTTCATACTCCACGCCATCGTTGGTGACCTCGTGGTCCAACTTGGCTGAAATAGGTGTATGTGCACCGTCAGGAGATACTATTAGCACTCCTACCCGAAAGCCCTTTTGGTTAGATGCTCCATCGAAGTATAGTTGCCAGGTCTCGGTGTCTAGGGTTCATCTATAGCTTGATCAGCTAGGTATTCTGAGATAGCATGTCCTTGAATTGCTTTTTGGTGTTCAAATCTGAGGTCAAACTTAGACAGAAGGACGGTCCATCTTGCTATTCTACCATTCAGGATGGGCTTTTCAAATATGTACTTCAGAGGATTCTCTCTCGATCTTATGTGGATCGTGTGTTGGAGCATGTAATGTCGTAGTTTCTTGGTTGTGGCGACCAAGGTTAAGCATGTCTTCTCTAGAGAGGAATAGCGGGTTTCGTATTTCAGAAACTTCTTGCTCACATAGTAGATGACTTTCTCTTCCTTGTTTACTTCTTGGGCTAGCATTGCCCCCATTGATGTTTCTGTGACAATAAGGTAGACGATTAAAGGCATGCCTGGAATGGGCGGTACGAGTACAGGTGGTTCAGACAGATAGGCCTTAATTTTGTCGAAGGCTTTTTGACATTGTTCATCCCATTCTGTTTTTACCTCTTTCTTGAGCTTTTTGAATATAGGCTCGCAGGTGATAGTCAATTTGGAAATGAATCGACTAATGTATTGGATTCTTCCCAGGAAGCCCTTGATTTCTGTTTTTGTTTTTGGTGGGGGCATGTCTATTATGGCTTTGATCTTGGACGGATCAATCTCGATCCGTCTGGTGCTTATAACGAATCCTAAAAGTTTGCCGGATGTGACTCCAAATGCGCACTTTTTGGGATTGAGCCTCATGTTGTACTTCCTAAGCCTATCAAAAAACTTTTGAAGTGAGGGTACTTGCCCTTCTCTTTATTTAGACTTTATGATCCTGTCATCCACATAGACTTCAGCCTCTTTGTGCATCATATCGTGGAGAAGGATGGTCGCGGTTCTTTGATATGTAGCCCCTGCATTCTTAAGCCTGAATGGCATTACGGTGTAGCAATAAGTGCCCCATTGTGTGATGAAAGTGGTTTTATCCTCATCCTCTTTGGCCATTAGGACTTGGTTATATCCTGCGTACCCGTTCATGAAGGATAGGAGGGCATGTCCTGCTGTATTGTCTACTAGAACATCTATGTGGGGTAGTGGAAAGTCATCTTCGGGGCTTGCTTTGTTTAAGTCTCTAAAATCCACGCATATTCGTACTCATCCATCCTTTTTTGGGACTAGAACGATGTTGGCTACCCAATCGGGGTAGTTGGCCACTCTTATGAAGCCTACGTCAAGCTGTTTTTGGACCTCTTCTTTAATCTTAAGAGTCCACTTTGGTTTCATTCTTCTTAGCTTTTGTTTGACTGGTTTGCATTCGGGTTTTAGCGGGATGGTATGTTAGGCAATGTTGCGGTCTATACCGGGCATGTCCTTGTAGGACCAGGCGAAAACATCCGTATAATTCTTTAGGAGTTTTAAGAATTGTTCGCGCTCATTAGAAGTTAAAGACAAGCCAATTTGCACATGGCGTGGCTCATCATTAGGTGCAATATTTATTGTCTCTGTTTCTTCGGCTATGGAAGTCTTTTGTTCATGTTCAATTAGTGCTTTAATGACTTCTTTTGGCAATTCTGTAATGTCTTCTGAATTATTAGCAACAAGGCAATCCGAGTAAGTGAAATCGGCACTCATAACATTGATAGAAGCGGACAATACATCAATGAGGTCATTACTAACGACCTTAGTAGCAAAAGGAATAGATTGGGGTGGACTACTCGACACTTCTAGGGTAACAGACTCAGAATCAGACTCGGACTCAGAATCAGAATTGGGCCTTTCTTAAGGACCATTACGGATCGTGAACTTGTACTTGACTCCCTCTACTGGAGCCCACTTCGTCTCGTGCTTCCAGATGGCGCGGTCGGGCACGATTGGGGCGATCAGCTTGGACGGGTCGAAACCTTCATTCAAAAGCACAGTAAGGGAAAGTTTGCCCATTGCCTCATCGTACTGGCGACGTTCTTCACCAAATAGTAGCCCAAAGTCATTGGGTGCCATGTCATTAGCCCAATATTTTGTGGATTGGTCCTCCTTGGGAGGTGTTGGTGCCTCTTCACTCATGGTGAAACAGTCTTGAAATGCCTCAAAGCCTGGAACTAGAATCTCATTGATCACATAAGGTTCTGGGAATCCGTAGTAAGGGCATGGATCGCCTTATTGGAGAAATGGCCCATTGAGAGTTAGAGGATAAGGATCCATGCTATGTGGGATGAGCTTGTTGGCCGCGCGGGCTTTCTTTCTAGCTACTTCCTTAGATATGTAGGCTCGGATCTCTTGCTTGGTCGGTTTATAGGCTAGCCCAAATAGAACATTTTTTTTCTTAATGTTCCAGCAAGATTGGGTTACCTTGGGGTGAGGACCCAATGTGGTGCCTGGAAAGTAACCTTGCTTTCTAAGTAGGGCGTTCACATTGAGCGCGGGCTCTATTGTTTCTATGAAGGCTATCTTCTCGAAGCCCCATATTAATTCTTCGTCTTTCTCATTATCCTCTATTTTTAGGACTGGAGCTTTTTCTATCTGGGCTACCATGGTATCGGCACAGACTTCCAGAGTGGATCCTGCTAGAGATAGCTTCACCTTTTGGTGAAGGGTTGAGGCTACAGCATTAAGGCCATGCAATCAAGGCCTTCCTAAGAGTAGATTAAAGGTGGCCGGAATATCTATAACGTGAAATTGGACCATTTTCTTAATGGGCCCAATGTTAATGTTCATGGAAAATGTGCCTAAGACGTTCCTTTTGGAATTGTCGTAAGCTCTTAGCCCTTTTGCGGAGTGCGCGAAGTTATTGCAGTCTATTTTGAGGTGTTCAGCAGTCCTCAAGGGGCACACGTTTACGGCAGAGCCATTGTCAACTAAAGTCATGGGGACTTGTCTTTGTTGGCAAATTACAATCAGATAGAGGGCTTTGTTGTGGTGAATTCCTTTGGGTGGAAGATCCTTATCAGAAAAGGTGACGGGTGTGGATGACTTTGCTTGGACCAAGAGGTTAACCACATCCTCGGGAGTAGCATTTAGAGAGATGGTGGTTGCATTCAAGGCTTCTAGCACGGCCCTTCTATGAGTGATAGAAGTGGTCAACAATTGCCAGATGGATATGTCAGCTTTGGTCTTTTGTAATTGCCTAAGGATATTAGTTCCGTCATCTTCCTTAGTTACCTCTATTTGGGTTGGATACCTATTGGGGATTGATATGGGCTCTACACGCTGGATTTGAGATGGATCCATGTGGATGTTCTCGGGCCTGAACTGGCGGCCCGACCTTGTGAGGTAGTTCAAAGCATTGTCATCTTCATCTTTCTCGTCATCGGAGATATCATACCATGCTTTGCCATTGTCTATGTCATGGACTTGAGGAGTTAGCACATCTTCGGGATCAGTATAATGTCCATTATCCTCTTCATCACTATCCCAAAGGCCACAAATGTCTAGCGTGGGCCTTGGGCTTGGGTATGGTGGTATGGCTTGCCCAATAGGAGTGATTAGATATGATGGATCGAATACTTCCTCTATGTCAATGGCAAAAGAGTTCCTAAGGGATTATTATTGTTGTTGGGCGGCGGTGCGTCTTTAGGTAATGGTATGGTGCCATTGTCGAACAGGTCTTGAATTTTCTCCTTGAGAGTGTAGCATTTCTCAGTGTCGTGCCCACGGCCTCTATGGTATTTGCAGAATACGGATTCATTCCAATATGGTGATCTTTTCTCTACGGGTGGATCAGGACTAGGCCCAATATAGTGCAAATAGTCTCCTTTGACTAATTTGTCTAGAACTTTGACATAAGGCATCCCAAGGGGAGTAAATCTTCTCGGGCGCCTGTCGGCAATGGCATTCACCTCATTTCCTCTACTTGTGGAGGCATGATTGGTGTTGGTGTACTTCTTATCCTTGTAGCCAGTTGTGTTGTTAGTGTAAGTGACCTTGTTCTTCCCTCTTTGGAGTTGGTCATCTTCAATGGCCATGCCTACTTCAGTTAGTTGGGCATAAGTGGTTATGGGCTAAAACTTCATGTGTTCACGGTATTCAGACGCTAAGTTTTGGACTAGCATTCTACTTTGATCCCTTTCAGATGGGCGATCAATCATTTCAGCAACCTTGGTCCTCCATCTTCTCATGAAGTTGGTGAATCCTTGTTTGCCACCTTGCTTGGTGATGTCCAATTCTCTCAATGTCATGGGAGGCATGACATTGTCAGCATATCTTTCCAGAAACAGATTGGACAAATCCTCCCTATTCTGTAGCTTTTGAGGGGGTAGTTTGAAGAACCGGACCCTAACAGCAGGGTCTAAGGTTTGGGGAAAGAGGTGAACATACAACTTTTGCTCAATGCCTCTAAGGCCCAATGCAGTGGTAAAAGCTCTAATGTGATCTTGTGGATCATCGGTTCCTTTGAATGTGGGAACTTCAGGCATAGAAAACTTAGTGGGCAATTTTCCTTTAATGTGGGGAGCATAGCCTTTGGAATTGATGATCATGTCATTAAAGATATGACTCTTGCCTAGAACGGACTCAAGCCTATTCAGCTTAGCTTGGAGTTCTTGGACCTCTTTAGTGGAGGGCTCAGTCTTATCCTCATTTGGTTTGGACTCATCTTCATCCCTAATAATGGGATCTAACTTAGCGACACGGGCTTCCATATCAGTGAATCTAGCATTCATGGCGACCAATTGGGCCAAAAGGTCGTTCATCTTTTGGTCAGCGGTTCTCTCAACTTCTCCAGACATAATGGACTTAGGTGAATTGGGTGGCAAGGTATGAGGTGACAATGGTGGTGTGCTAAGCCAAATGGGCCTACGAATTGTGCTTGTGGTGAAGGTTCGAATGACAGCTCGCAGATCAATCTGTTGTCGGACTCGTCCCTCTCCCACTTTCTAGGACCTTGATCTTTATTCCTACCAATTCTGGAGATAAAAAGGCCCGTTTAAGAAAATAAGAAATAAATGGAAAACTCCACGAAAAGAAAGATTTATTTTTTTTTAAAACAAATGTGGGAAAAGAATCTAGCATTAATCCTCAACATGGCGATCTTTAGGAGAGACGCGATTTTATGTAAACAATATATTCCAATCAATGATCTTTCGACTCTACAAAAATGAGAAATTATACTCTCAACTCGCATTATGGAAATGAACTAGGACTCTACTCTTGACTTGAATATGGAATAGAATTCCCGAATTCAAGAAAGGAAAATATATTGTTGACTTGCTTTAAGGAAATAAATAAGACTCTTTTTTTTTTGTGAAAGATCATTGACAGGAATATATTATTTGCATGCATTCTAATTCGTATGGAAAAGAACGTCTTCCTAATATGGTCGCTAGCATCGTTGGAATCATACATGGATTCTAATTCCTAAAAAGAAAAGATCCTAGACTCTATTTGTAAAACCTGACGAAACGCACAAGCGCACAAAAGGGAATCCTTCCCAAAACCGGACTCAAGAAAATCCTAAGGAGGGATCTAGTCCTAATATTCTATGAAAACTAATCACATAGCAAGGAAACAATCAATCACAATATGGCAAGTAAATCAATTAGCACCTTGATATGGACTATGGGACTAAATGCAATAGCTTGACACAATCTATGGTTGGATAAGGTAACCCACGACCGGATGCGTTTCGCCATCTATGGGATGCATAGTAAAACTAGACGTACCGTTTTACATATCTCGAATGGAAACATGTAAAAGTCATGGGGTGGAACACGACTATGTGCAAAGGCAATTCGGACCTAGTGGGTCACTGGCCTAAGTCATAGACAATCCTCCAAAGGGTAATTCCTGTTTTGTGTGGTGATGTCTTTCGACATCTTGCGATGATAACGCATGCAATATGAATGATATGGATGCAAAGCGAAGAATGTAAACACATACGGTAATTGAACCAAGTAGCTAAAATAAATTTTTGACATGGATAAGTGTTCGAATTACACCCTCTTACAATGTCCTCAGTGAAGTCGCCACTGTAAGAACTCTCGCCTTTCGGCGCTAATTGAAATATTTAGTTGGAATTAATGGTTCTTAAATAATACGTCATATGCAACATGATTAATTCTAATAGGGGAAATAATAAGCAAATAGTGAAGTCGCCACCAGTTTTTAAGGAAACAATTGAAAATCATCAAAAGTGCACCCAATTCCTATTGGGAATTGACTCATACCCAAAAGGGGCCAAAGATTGAGTTCGGGGGTGTGGGTACGAAAAATATAAAACAAATCCTATCTAAATCGCCCGAATTAACGGCCTCTACTAATCTCATCCATGTTAATTCATAATTTATATCGCAAGGTTCCAAACAAATTTGGTCGTCCAAGATCCTAAATTAACTAGGTGGGTTGAACAAACCAAATTATTAAAGTTATCGCTTTGCACATATTATCTAATTGCATGCATATTAACTAGCACAAACCAAACCACTAATAAGATAAAAGAAATAAATCTCCACCTTACCGTTCTTGCTAAACGCGCCAAATTGCATATGCACACCAATGAGATTGTTAGCAACTTCAGTGGAAGTGAAATAATAAACAATATGCTAATATGCAATTTAGGGCTAAGTATATGCAAAACCCTAATTATGTGCTAATATGTTAAATAAATATGCTAATCATGCAAAGATACAATATTTACACTAACCATGCATTAATCTTAAATTAGACTAATTAAGACATGCAAATTAATTATCTAATCATGAATATTATTAATAATAAAACTAAAACAATCAAAACATGATATACAAATCAACCATAATCATAATCAAAGTAAAACATGATTCGAAAAAGAGTTTTGAAAGATTGAGAAAATTGCCCTCAGGTTAACCTTTTGTTGCACTAGAATTGAATGTCAATAGCTCTTGTATTTGCCTTGCTCTTGTGTATGAAGGTGCTCTTGAATGAGGCTTGAAGAATGCTTGAATTGATTTGATTAGGGTTGTATGAGAGGGAGGAGAGAGAGAGAGAGAGAATTAGGGTTCTCTTGAGTTAATGGGTGAAAATCCCGTAATAATGAGTGTTGGTCCCGAAAAATGGAGTTTAGAGGGGATATTTATAGGGACTGGGCCAAAAAGTAGGTCAAATTAGGGTTCGCGGGCCAAAAACGGTGCCCAGCAGCCTCGACAATGCCGCATGAGTCTGGCGGCTGCTGCCAGAGCTCCAGAGGCCTACCGATGGGCCCGGGCCAGGGTTTTAGCCGCAGCTCCCACAAAAACGCCACTGGAAGGCTCGTTTGAGCTCCGATTGGCTTGATTCTTGCTGCGTCGGATTCCTTATTCAAAGAGATTTCTTTTGACTTATTGTGGTCTCAAATACCATAAGTATAGCATGAGTTATGGCCCAAATACTAGAGAGGTGTCCATTTCAGCGCATTAATCAATCAAGGGATTATAACTCCTTCGTTTTAAATAGGATTTTGGACCATAATACATCATTGAAAAGCTAACTCAAAGGGGACTACAAGCATAGTAGGCTCATATTCCAATTAATCCTTTCAGTGCTAAAAATCAGTCTTGAACCGTGATATGTGGGTATGAGAACATCGTTTTTAGCCCGTAGTTTCATTAAATCATAACTTTTGACTCCGGTGTCCGATTGGGACAAATGAGATGGCATTGGAAAGCTTATGGGAAGGGCTATTTGTGGGTATGAAAATTAATGAGATCCTGATTGAGGATGGATAAAGGATTTCAAATGAACATAATTACGTCGAGCATTGGCATTCGTTTCTTCAACATGATTATAGGTTATCATCATTGAGCGTTACGCCAGGGGGGACACATTTGGGTGTCTACAGAAGCACCCACTTTGGCCGAGCTTTGGAAAAGCGCTGGTCAAAGTATTTGCTAAAAATGTCTACAATGCTTTTTTGAAAATGCTTTATGTTAGAAAAAGATGCGATAAAAGTAAATCCTGACCGCCTGTGGTCAGGGCTACCTGCTTTGCGAATGCAGAAGCTGTGTTATTTGTGATAGTCCAGACGTGATCCCCAGTGAAGTCGCCACTGTAAGAACCCTCGCCTTTCCGGTGCTAAATTTGCGAGTGTTTTGTTGGAATTAATGGTTCTTAAATAATACGTCATGTGCAATTTTAATTCAATTGTGATGGGGAATAATAATTCGCAAGCAATGAAGTCGCTACCAATTTTTAGGAAATAATTGGAAACCATCAAAAAGTGCACCCAATTCCTATTGGGAATTGACTCATACCCAAGGGGCTAAAAAATTGAGTTCGGGGGTGTAGGTAGGAAATAAACAAAATGAATCTCATCTAAATCGCCCGAATTAACGGCCTCTACTAAGTCTATCCATGTCAAATATTTATTTAAGTTATATGGTTCCATACAAATCCGGTCGTCCAAGATCCTAAATTTAACTAGGCGGGTTAAAGACAACCAAATTATCTACCATTATCACTTTGCACAACTTATATCCAATTTACATGCATATTTATTATCAAGCACAAACAAAGGATAAGAGCAATAATAAAATGCTCCAACCTACCACACTTTGCTAAATGCGCCAAGCATTGCATATGCACATCAATAAATTTGTTAGTAACTTCAATGGAAGAACAATGCAAAAATATTAACTTTATGCTAAAATAAACCTAAGAGGTTGCTACATGCATGCATAAACATAAAAAAATGCAAACATGCATAAAGTAATAAAAAGATGCAAACTTGCATAAACTAATAAAAAGAAACTTTAAAATAAACTAGCATGCATAATTATTTACAAAGATCAAAACATGCATAATTATTCAACCATAATCAAAAGCTAAGTAAAATATGATCATAAATAATAAAAGAAGAAGTTAAATAAGAGATTTAGGCCCTCAGGATGGTTAACCTAGGCATTCTATTCGAACGGGACTAGTAGAATTGGAATTGCTCTTCAAACTTGGGTGCTAGGTTGGGTGCAATGGCTTGCTTGAGTCTTCAAAATCTGAATTCTCTATGATTTGGGGTATTTGTGCTCTCAAATTGCTTTCAAAATTATAAACTGACCAAGCTCTCTCAAGAGAGGGTGAAAGGGAGTATTTATACAGTTAGGGGACGAAATTAGGGGCCTAGGGTTGCAAACCCGGCGCCAAACTCGGCTCAGCCAGAAAATCAGGCCCAGCGGCTGTAGCTGAAGCTCAGTGGCGTGCCGCTGGGCCTAGCGGCCGGCATAAAGGCCCCCCGCTGTCACGCGTGTGCCGCTTGGTTGATAATGTCTGCCGCTCAGTAAATTACGAAATTGCCCTTGGGCTGACCCAGGGGGTCGGGATTGAGCGGTTTTGACCCAAATCTTCAAGACTCGATATCTTTTGATCCGGGAACCTGATTGAGGCAAGGTCAAAGGCGTTGGAATCCTTATAACAAGGGCTATCCAAAGACTGAGGTTTCAAGGAATTTGGTCTAGATTTCCGAGCAATGTCCTTTTCTACTTACGTCCATGTTAATCCATTACCATCATCATCGGGCTTTGCGGTGCCAGGGGATGAGAACCGATTAGGGTGTCTAGAAAGATAAATTCCCTATACCTGTAATTAAGGAGTCAATAGATGAATTACATGGAGCAAAAATATTTTCCAAGCTTGACCTTAGGTCTTGATATTATCAGACCAGAATGCACCCCAATGATATTCAGAAGACTGCTTTTAGAACCCATGAGGGGCATTATGAGTTTTCAGTCATGCCCTTTGGGTTCACCAATGCTCCCTCTACATTTTAAGGCCTTATGAACTCAGTTTTTGGTCCTTTCTTGAGGAAATTTACTTTGGTATTCTTTGATGATATTCTAGTTTATAGTACTTGTATGTAAGACCATATTGCACACCTCAAAATTATCCTTGATACTATGAAGAAACATCAGCTATATGCCAAGTTAAGCAAGTGTACTTTTGGGGCATCTCAAGTTGAATACTTCGGACACATCATATCTGCTAAGGGTGTAGCTATAGATCCTGCTAAGGTCACTGCAATGCAACACTGGTCTTCACCCCAAAACATCAAACAACTAAGAGGGTTTTTGGGACTTACTGGGTACTACAGGAGATTTATTCAGAATTATGCTACCATAAGCGAACCTCTTACAGCTCTCTTAAAAAAGAATTTATTTGAGTGGTTAGTTTAGCTCAAACAGCTTTTGATAAACTGAAACATGCCATGGTCTCAGCCCCTGTATTGGCTCTTCCTGATTTTTCAAGGAAATTTGTGGTGGAAACTGATGCATCTAGCATTGATTTGGGAGCAGTTCTACAACAAAATGGCCATCCTATTGCTTATCTTAGCAAGACACTGGCTCCTAGACACCAAGCTCTTTCTACCTATGAAAAGGAATTCTTGGCTGTTATATATGCTCTAGAGAAGTGAAGAGGCTATCTTCTAGATAGGCACTTTAAAATCAGAACTGACCATTTCAGTTTGAAGTACATACTGGAGGAAAGACTATCAACCCCATTCCAGACCAAGTGGCTCCCTAATCTAATGGGATATGACTATGAAATAGCTTACAAGAAGGGCAGTGAGAATGCTGCAGCTGATGCTTTTGTCTAGAGTAAGCATTACTGAATGCTTAGCAATGGTGGTCTCTACCATCTCTTCTGATATCTTGTAGAGGGTACAGAACAGCCTGATAAATAATACAGACTTGCAGCAACTTATTCAGAAATTACAGCAAGATCCAGGTTCATATCAGAAACTCACTTGGGTAGCTGGTCAGTTAAGGAGGAAAGGGAAACTAGTGGTAGGAGCTGACACACAGCTAAGAGCTGACCTACTCACTCATTTCCACAGTGAATCTACAGGAGGGCATTCAGGAGTTCATCCTACTACAAAGAGGTTGGGTGCCTTGTTTTACTGGAAAGGGTTAAGAAGGGATGTGAAGTTGTTTATTAGGCAGTGTGACATCTATCAAAGGTGCAAGCCAGATCTCTTAGCATACCCAGGATTGCTGCAACCACTTCCCATACATGAGAAAATTTTCACTGACCTATCCATGGATTTTATAGAAGCCTTGCCCATGTCCCATGGAAAAACTGTTATCATGGTCATAATGGACATAATGAGTAAGTATGGGCACTTTATTGCCCTAGCTCATCCTTTTACAGTTTCACATGTTGCATAAGCTTTCTTAGACCAGATTTACAAGCTGCATGGATTACCTGAGAGGATCGTAAGTGACAGATTTACAAGCTGCTGTGGACAGATCCCTAACAGCTAGGGAATCAGTTGTACAACTGCTTAAATTTCACATGAACAGAGCTCAAAGCAGAATGAAGAATCTGGCTGATAGAAGAAGAACTGACAGGGAATTTGCTGAAGGAGATTGGGTATTACTGAAGTTGCAACCCCATAGACAGGTGACATTGAGGCAAGGGAAGCAGCACAAACTGACATCTAACTACCATGGTCTATTTTAGATCAGTGCTAAAGTGGGAAAGGTTGCATATAAGTTGATACTACCTGCTCAAGGTCAAGTTCATCCTGTTTTCATGTCTCTTAGTTAAAGAGGTACCATGGAGACAACCCTGTGCAAGGGAATTTACCCATTGTGACACTCAAGGTCAACTGGCTGCTGAACCTATTGCTATCTTGGGAAGGAAGTTGGTAAAAAGGAACAAGAGAGATGCTGTTTACTTGTTGATTCAGTGGATTAATGGTACCCCAAAGGATGCCACTTGGGAGTTATATGAAGACATTGAAACCAGATTTCCAAACTTCAGATTAGATCCTTGAGGACAAGGATACTTTGAAGGAGGGTGGATTGATACTAATCATTTACTTGTACAACAATGTGTAAAAGTTGAGAGTTTGTTAGGACACTATTCAGGTTGTTAGAAGGTCTATAAATAGATTGTAATAGCTATCTCCAGAGTTATGTCGATTAATACACAATTCTCTCTCTCTACAAATCCCTCTCTATAATTCCCTCATTTCTACATCAATAATACTGGTCTCGAAATCTGTTCTTGATTGAATTCCTAGCTAGTGTTACAGATTTTCTTCAATTGTTCTTCAATTCTGAAAGATCATATCAATTACCTAAGTTATTTGATACTTGATGAACCCTAGAAATCAATAGGAGTCTATTTATACTAGTTTCAGGAATTAATTTGTGAGCTTGAAACTCCAAAAATTATATTCATTAGAATTCAATGAAAGTTTGAGAATGAAGAGACTAGAGAGAGAAAGTAATATTTCATCGTAGTTCAGAGTACTACTTGACTACTAGTTAGTAGAGCTGGCAAAATCCGACCCGACCCGAGATAACCGACACGACCCGCCCGATATCAGACTCGCCCGACACCCGAAAATATATCAATTATCATTATTTGAAACCTACCCTACCCGACACCCGACAACACCCGTTCTCTGAATTGACCCGAAACCGATAACATCCGACCAGAAGTTACCCGAAATCGAGATAAACCCGAACCGACTCTACCCAAAACCCGAGTATATCCTATTTATAATGACATAATACTCCAAATGATTGAAAAAACCCGAAATAAACATACAAGAAGTCCTTGTTATTGAAAATTTTCCATATAAATTTGAGTTTTTCATATTATTTTTGACATTATATGCTCTGAAACATGAATTAAACTTGAACTGATATGACCCGAAAACCGAATTAACCCGAATCCGACTTAACCGAAATCCGAACTAACCCGACCCGAGCTAACCCGTAACCCGACATCGGCATAAACCTGAATCAATCCGACTCGACCCAACCCGACCTTATCACTCTTTTGACCCGATATAACCCGAACTCGTAATGACCCGAAACCGAAAAGACCCGACCCAAACCCGACCCGATCCGCCCGATTGCTAAACTAGTAGTTAGTGCCACAGAACGTGAGAGGAGAAGGAAGCAAGATGGGGACTGACACAGAATTACGAAAACAACACTGCGTATCGGTTGTTCATCACCGGATATCCGAAATTTCAGATAGTGAATTTTGATATCCGAGATATCCGAAAAAGTTAAATTTTCTGATATGCGATATCCGAAAAAGTTAAATTTTCTATTTTAATTGACTTTAGTTTGGTTATTTTTCGCATATTTTCGGATATCCGAATCCGAAAGTATCCGAAAATTACCCATAAAATCCAAAAAAATTGGATATTTTTCGGATAGGTTCGGATATTTCGGATATCCATATCCGAAAAATATTTGAAATTACAATTTTTCGGATATCCGAAATTTTCAAAGTTGATATCCGAAATTTTAAATATCCGTTTTTTCAGATATTTTTGGATTACGGATCAGATGCTCGGATACAGATTCTTTTGAACAGCCCTACCGAGGTCCACCCCATTGGTGTACACCCACCGAGTGGCGCTTCTATCTGTCTAAATTCTAATTCTGCTCTGCCGTTTGTTTTGCTTTGTGAGTTTGTTTTCCAGTTCATTCATTCATTCATTCGAATCCCCATAAATACTCAAATCGAGAAACTAAGAGCGAGGTGAATGTCAACCTCGCATACGCTAATTACTCTTCAATATCTCACTTCCAGAAAAACCTTCTTTCTCTTCCTTCGTTTTCTCTCTCCTCTTCAACAACAACATCATCATCATCTTTCTCTCTCTCCACCACGCTTTCTTCGGTTCGCTACTTCTCTCTCCATCTCACATTCCGCCATGCCACGCACCAAGGTCTGTCTCCATTTTTTTCAGTCTTATATTGATTTTAGCGTTTGTTTGTTTTTTTTTTTTTTAAATTTTATTCAGTTTTCAGCTTAGTTGATGATTTTGCTTGTTTGCTTGTGATCATGTATTTTATTGTGATATATATGATTAAATGTTATTAGCTTGTTTGTTTGGTTGTTATTTTCCTCAGTCAAATTGCCGCAATTAGTGAGCGGTTTGAATTTGCGGTTTTCTAATTTATTATAGAGTTTTGAGGTGTTTGATGATGCTTAGCTTGCTTGGGAATCATCTGTTTGATTGTGTTCAATGAGATTAATACGTCGTTAGCTTGTTTGTTTTATTGACTCGAATTGCGCCAATTAGTGAGCATTTCGAATTTACCGTTTTTCAATTTTTAGTAAACCATTGATCAAAGGATTGCATCATAGTAATAGGCTTGCACCACGCTACAATCCACAGTTCAAGCCATCGCTGCCATAGTTGTCTTGTAAAGTTGCAGTGGATGAGCAAATGAGCAAATGATCAGTAGACTCATCAAGCTCATACAGATTGCAAGTTGAATCAGTTGCACATTGGAGGCTTAATTTCAGCAGCCTATATTTTGTTTTCACTCTTCCTAAGAATGCCAACTATGTAAAAGTTTCGACTTCTGGAGGAGCCAAACCACGGCAAATTCCTTTTGTTACCTCGTGCATAGTAGAACTTTCCACCGCTGCCAACTCTCTATTAACAGATTTAACAGGAAAAACCCCTATGGATTAAACCGCCAGAACACATGATCGCCTGCCCCCCTGATGGAGATGATCTTGCTGGAGCATATCAAATAGTTCCCCTTTTTGCTCTTATTCCCGTTGAAATAGTTGCCTGCTTGCCTTCGCCAATTGAAATCCATTGCAGACCATCCTCAAAAGCTCAAATTACTGATTGTGTCGTCTGGATTAAGAGATAGGGAGAAGATTAAATTTTTTTTACTCACCAATTCCTTCTTATTGAAATGCTAAGTAATCAAGACAATAAGTGAAAAAATCAGTAGGTCAGCAAAATTGTGTAGGATGTTTACTTTGGTGTATATGGCTGTATAAATTTACTACTTTTGGCTTGTTTCCTTTTGTTCGCTTTTAGGCTACATGCCTTTTCTAAAAAAATCTTTTGGGCCTCATGCACCTTAAGATTGCTTTTAGCTAATATGGAGGGACAAATACAAATGGTGTACTTTTCATTCTCCCAGATAGCTTAAGAACTGCATAAAAAAGGCTTCCATCAATTTATTGCAGGGGCAAGAACATTTTTTGAAGGTAAACTGACCTAGCTTGCAGGGGCTCGAGGCCCCTTTTCCCCTGGCTCCTCCATTGCTTTAGGTTAAATCTCTGTAGGTTTCTCCTTCTTTCAGAAATTGTGAACTGAGTTGTCACTTGTCAGCTTGTATGGGTCAAAACCTTGCAGTTTGTGAGATAAGTGACCAGCCCCGTATGTGGCATCCAATGTAAGGGTAGATTTCCCCTTCGGTCTATTGATAGGAGGAGTTTCATGATTGTGTTTTGGTTTGTTTTATGAGAGCATAGTGGATCAATTAGCATTGTTATGAATTGTTGCTTCTTCAATCTTCATTGTGTTTCTCACCGTTTCTTTATTGGTTGAAGGTCCACAGTTGTAGAAGACTGAGTTACTGAGATTGCTTAGGGAGAGTATGCTTGCCTTGTTAAATAGCTCGAAGAAGTTCATATGCTTATTACGACATCTTCTCGTTGTGTGTATATGCCTGTTTCTTTTCTTCTTTCCCTCTCTTGTTCCTCTCTCCAATGATTAGATTGTCTAATTGTGCTATGGCTATAAACGATAGTTTGTTTATTAAAAAGTTAATGACTACCACATGTTTTATATTTTTATTTGTATGGATTCTGGCCAAGTTGTTGGGCATTCTATTTCTGTAATAGGTTGATGGATATTGTTCTTTCTGATCTGAATGTGTGTAGAGGAGGGGTGCAAACCATAACGAGGAAAGATGGAAAGTAAAGTCAGCTCAAGGTGAATCATCTTCAGCGGTCAAAGGTGCTTCAGACAATGGGATTAAAGCTCTCACCCGGAATCTTCATGGAGTGAGCACAGCTGAGCAGAGTGGGGAAGCACACAGATCGGTTTCACCTGTCCAATCTGGGGGTGCTGTATTGCAAAACCAGACTGCAGCACCTGGACAGAAGGCTATTTGGAAGCCCAAGCCGTATGGAACATTGAGCGGTGTGACAGCGGCTCCTGTGAATGAAGTTGCTGCTCAAAAAAGGGGAGGTGAAGCAGATGCGTGCGAGATGACTGGTGTCTCTTTGAGTACATTATTCAGTGGGAAGCTACTGGAGAACTTTTCTGTTAACAACATGACATACTCACATGCTCAAATAAGAGCTACCTTCTATCCTAAATTTGAAAATGAGAAGTCTGACCAGGAGGTAGTTTCTATCTACTGTTTACTGTGAATTTTGTACGAGTGAGTTGTAGCATTACTTTTAGGTAAGAAAAAATTGTATGTTAACTCTGTAAAAACTACATCTAAGGAAGGCAAGCTGTCTACTGCTAAATTACAGCCCAGTTTTTTGAATTTAGTGATAAGGTAACTCCTAAACAGTAAACACTGTACGCGCTCAAGCCCATTGGGAAACCAACATATTCCCCCAGTCCTAAAAATGCTGAGGCAATAGAGTGATCCTTGTAAAGACTCCGACACTTCTCTCTAGCCATAGCTCAGGTGTAACAATATGTCATGACCACTGTGCCGACTACTGTGTCTGTTATTTTTTTCCTTTCCTCCACTATAAGTGGTGGTGGAGTTTTGGGGGGGTCACGATGTGCACAAACAAACAAGAGGCAAGACTGCTGTTGAAAGACCTTCAGAGGAAAAAAGAGAAAGACCTTGAGAGGAAAATAATTTCCGAAAAATGAATGAAACTAGTAAGACGAGGAGCGAACAGAGTAGCTAGTAGTAGCATAAGATGGGCGACATGCACCACGTGTAGTTGTGGAGGGGGCTGAAGAAGTGTGTTGTTTCTTTGGCTTTGAGCCTTTCTCCAAATTGCAAATATAGTATTAAAAAAGAAGAATATGTAGGAAGCATAAAATCTCCCATGTTTGGAGTCTGCTACACAAATTGAGTGCCATAAAGTCCTATCAAGTGCCATGTCCTCTGTGATATCTGGGTGGCAAAGTCCTCTCAGTCATATCGTTCCTTTTTTCTTTTGCATTCTATGCTTTCTTCGTTTTCTTTTGCAATCCTTGATTCTAGTCCTCTACATCTACCAATTGAGCATGAGCTTTCCTTCTCTCAAAGTGCCCAGACATTAAAGCTTGTCTCTTGCATTTAATCTGAGTGCAATAAAGTCCTATCAAGTCCCATGTCCTCTGTGAGATCTAGATGGCAAAGTCATCTCAATCACAGCGTTCTTTCTTTCCCCTTTTCCAGTCGATGCTTTCTTCTTTCTCTTTTGCAATCCTTGATTCTAGTCCTCTACATATTTCTAGTGAGCATGAGCTTTGCTTCTCTTAATGAGCCCAGACCATTAAAGCTTGTATTGCATTTGTATCTTACCTTCTATCGAACTATCGACGTCATGGTCCACCTTGTCCAATGTCACTTCATTCTTGCTTCAACTTTCTTACCTCGACCCTTTCTCTTGTGACTTTTTGTAAGACAGGCTGAGGAATTTTGAGTAGAGTTTTATAGCAATGAGTGAATGCCAATTTTAATATCTATGTTTTGGCCCCCTTTTGTCTCATACTACTATGTAGGTTTTCTTTATGTTAATTTTTCGTATTTCAGTTCATGAGTGAAGGTTCCTCAATAGCTTGTCTTGAATTGTCACCTCTGTTATTTTTGGATTATCTATTTTTTTTTCAATACATGGTTTGTGACCCTCCATTTTTCCAAATAAATATTCCACTGACTTCAGGTGTCAGAGTTCTCTGCATGTGTACTATATGGTGATGTCTCAGAACTCGATTTACAGTGTGACTGGTGTCATGCCTTATCTGAAAAGAAATAAGAGAATGTTATCGGAGTCTGCATTTGATCTCTGTTTGTTCTTTTTAAAGGCAGAGGTTTTGAGTATCATACTAAGTGCTAATTATTTGTTTCTAACATGCATCCAGATTCGGACAAGGATGATTGAAATGGTGGCCAATGGCCTTGCCACCTTGGAGGTAGGGGGATTATTTATTTAAGTTAATTTAGTTTTATTAATTAGGTTGCTTTCTTCATATTGGTTTAACTGAACCTTGAGGCTTGCTATTTGTTTTTGAGATCTCAGCAAGCTTTCTGCAGTATCTGATTTTTTCCATTAATGCAGGTATCTCTTAAACATTCTGGCTCTCTTTTCATGTATGCGGGGCATCAGGGAGGAGCATATGCCAAGAACAGTTTTGGAAACATGTACGTGCATGCTTCATCCAAATTTTCATCTCAAAGTTCTGTGTTCCCATTTGTTGACCTATTATCTGATATCTTCTGCGACCGTCATATGCTTATATATTTTGATAAAAAGGAAAAGAAAGGGCTTGTGAGTTGTGACTGATGTTCTTGCGAACACATATTTTCAATTCAATTCTACGGAATACTTTTTGCAAACTAGTGGGATATTTCCTTAATTATGAGGGGGATAAACTGTTTTCGAGCCAGCCTCTTTGGGGGGGGGGGGGGTAGGGTAGTTGCAAAAGAATCACAAACCAGTGAATTTTTTCTTTTCCTCTATTGCGAGATCGCATACTTGTTATCATATCCTTTTTTAGATAAGGAAATTTTTTATTAAAACTGTAGTAATGTAGTATTACAACGACTTGTCCTCTCTACTAGAAAGTTAATTACAAGTCCCCCCAATGACGTTGAATGTCCGTAACAGAGACCCCCTTAGAAGCCCCAGCCGCTTTGGCCCAAAGCGAAGCTAAATAAACCACCTGATCGCATTAAAAATCAACTGGCCTAGACATCTCTAAAAAAACCCTAGCATTCCACTCCAACCATATACACCAGAAAATGGCGAAAAAAGCACAGCGCCAAAGTAATCTAGTCTCCTTGCTCCTTCCCCAACCAATTATACAGTGCCTGCAAGTACTGCACAGGAGTAGCTGGCAAACAACATGCTCCCCGGATACCTAGAAGTCTCCTCCAACAGGTCCAAACAAACTCACACTGCAGGAGTTTTCGTACAGTGTCTATGGGATTAGTCAGGCAAAGCCCGGATAGCCATGTTATCTAAAGAAAGGTAGTTTGTGTACAGTGTTCCCTTTCTACACATGGCATGTGATGTGATGTCTGCACTGTTATGAGTTGGCATCCCCTAGTTTCTGAATGCAGACACATTTATATTTTATAAGTCCGAAAACACCTTTTTGTCCTTAATTAGTTTGCTTTAGCTGCTCTCTAGTAGGTTTTATCTCCTGGGGTAGAGTGATTATCTGCTTTGCTGCCAAAGTATGTGGAGAAATTGTTCAATGCAGGAGGTTTGGGTTTATGAGAGGAATGCACGAGTGTTTAAGGGGATATCAGCAACTGCGATGCTTTGGGTGAGGATCACCTATTTAGCTTCTTTATGGGCTAGACTGCTGGGGCTTTTGGGGATTATACTATTACTGATATTCAGAGGAATTGGGGTAACGTGTGAATGTTTTCTATAGTGGATACCTTATCCTCTCTTCTGCTGTACATTTGAATTCTCATCAATATACTTTTTCTTTATCTAAAAAAAAAATAAAATGAAATTGTTCAATTGGTGACTGCTTGCCAAACAAGGTTGGCGTTTGATGAATGATGAAAGTGGTTTTGTTAGGTGAGATGTTGAAGGCAAAATATTACCCTGATGGTGATTTTCTCTCATCTAAAAAAAATTGGGCAACAATCCAAGCTACTGTTGGCGTGGTATTTGTGAGGCAAAATGGGTGATCTGTTAGGGTATGTGCTGGTGAGTGGGTGATGGTCAAAAAGAGAAGGTTTTGGTCTGATCCGTGGTTGCCTGGAATGGGGCCACATAGGGTAATTACACCAAGGGGACTATCTGATGCTTCTTTAACAGTTGGTTTATAGATGCAGGCGCTAGGGTGTGGTGTGAAGCTAGAGTGCGTTCCACATTCCTTCCAGTTGATGTAGATCGTATCCTTTCTATCCCACTAAGCATGAGATTCCTAGTGATGGTCTTGTTTGGTCCTGGGATGAAAAAGGCATTTTTACAGTAAAGAGTGCCTATCTGGGGTACTACAGGCCCAAAGCCCCAAAGTGTGGAATCAATTGCGTCAACTTATTCTACTGATAACTCTTTATGGAATAAGATAATATTCTTAAAAGTAAAATGTTTTATGGCAAGCAAGTCTTGAGGTGTTACCAACTTGGGCTGGTCTTCAGAGGAGAGTGAAATATATTGGTCAAAATTGTAATTTTTGACCAATCTACTTGAAACTGGTCTTCATGCTATTCGTGATTGCCCTCTGGCGCAAGCAATTTGTCAGTGAATTGCCAATTTCGAGTGTAATGGATGCTTTGGCATTTCGGGATTGGATTGAAGGTCTGAAACAAACATTAGTAAGTGATGATTTCAGAAGATTTTGTGTATTTGCATGGGCTGTTTGGGAAGCAGGCAATCATAAAATATTTGAAGGAACTGTTCGTTCGGCTGTGGATGTAAAGCAGTATGTAGGAGACACTTCTATTGCAGCTTGATAGAGAAATGCAGGTACAGAATCTGGGCATGAATTGTGGAGAACAACTCAAACGGCGCTGCTGTTGGGAGACACCTGCACATAAAAAATTAACTTGAATGTGGATGCTGTTAGATTGGGAGATGTGGGTATGTTTCTGGGATTCATATGCAGGGACGAGTTGGGTGGGTGCTTCTATGATCTTCATTCTTCAATGGCATATGGGCTGTTGATGTAGCAGAGGCCAAGGCAGTGGAACATGGTCTGCAATTGGCTCAAGCGTATGACTTTGAGCATGTTATAGTTGGAACTGGTAGTATAGTTCTCATTTATGCTTTAAATAAAATTAGTAGGGGGTCTAGTTCTTTCTTTATGATTATTGTCGATGCTCTTGAAATGGTTAATTGTTTTTAGTAGTGTATCATGGTCGTTTATTATTCGTGAAGGTAATCAAGTCGCTCATGAGCTTGCGCATGTGCAGCCACGGGAGGTAGGTTGTAGGTTTTGGGATATGTCTTTCCCATCAAATGTTCATGATGCTTTGTATATTGATTTCTTAAACTTAATAAAAGATCTCTGACCTGCCGTTGGTCTTTCCCTCAGAGAAAAAAGTATGTCGAGAAATGAGCCCTTTGCTTTCTTGGCGATATTTACAATATTCACTTTCTCGAACTGTGGATGTGTTTTGTAACTGCTTCCTGTTTTTGATAGTGGATCAGTAGATTGGCTGTGTTCTAGAATAACATTATAGCATTGCTGGCAAGTTGCTGTGCTTGAGATGGCTAGCGTGTTTGAAAGGCATATTTTAGCATTCTTCAACTAAATGCTACATTTGTCTGTTTCAAATTGCTTATACAAAAGTACTTTTCTGGTGTAGTTACACTGCAGTTGGTGTATTTGTTCTTGAAAGAACGTTTCGTGAGGCATGGGGTGCTCAAGCAACTAATAAGCAGGCAGAATTCAATGAGTTTCTTGAGGTAACCGTTGTCACTGTCATTGATGAATGAACACATGGTGATATGGATATCCTCCTGCTTAACTGACATTTTGGTGCTTAATGCACGGGATACATACATTCTACATCCATGAACTATTCTCTTTGCAGTAGTGAGATATTATGAGCCACAAGCACACAACTTCTGTGGATAAACCACTGAAATAACGCTTGTTTGTGAGAGGGAAATGGTGTGTTCAAAGATGAAGGGTGAGTGGAATTGGGATAGTATGGCGAGCATGAATTTTGAGTAGGCGATTCTATTTAGGTTATGTCCTGGTCATCATCCCTGTGAATGGGGTTTTCTGACAAAGATGGGATTTAACTTAGGCACGTGTAGTTGTTGCTTCTGGCTCATGTCGAATTGATATATCTCCTTCATGTTCGAAAATAGGAAGATGACAGAGAAGAGAAGGCACTATACGTGGATGCCTGGCTGGTATGGTTTCTTTAAACTTAAAAAAGAAAGAGGGTGGGTAGAAAAAGGAAGAAACAATATATGAAAGAGCAGCTGCAGGTGTCCCGGGCTCGGTAGGGAGGGATGGGACTGGATGAGTTTTGACGGTATTATTATTAGGCCACTTCCAGGCAAGTTGGTTTTTCAGTCATGGCCAACTACACCAGAGTATGCTGAAACTCAGCTGAGAATAATCTCACTTATTTGCTGCATAGATTAAATGTATCAAAAGATTCAAAATGAAAAAGGAATTTTGTTTTTATTCCTTAGAGATCTGGTACACTTCTCTTTTCTGGACTTCCAAGGTTGCAGAAAATGTTGAATAAATTGGGGACAACTCGAGTTTATCAAAATCTTCCAAATTTGTTGAAGCCAATAAGTTAAGTTAAAGTAATGCGTGGATGTTACTGTCAACATTGTTCACCAGTCAAATACTTCACAGCAAGTTCCTGTTGTGGTTCTAAAAGATAGAGTACTTTTGGTGTGAATCAGGACCATAAACAATACAAATATTGAGCTTGAGAGGAACCTTAAGGCTAGGGGTAAACAATAATTGAGTTTGATTTAAACTAGTCAATTTTGAAACTGACGAGCTTCCTCGCTTCCGCTCTTGAAACTTGGCTCAACACGAAAGTTGACCCAAGCTCTGACTTGATTTTGAGTGGCTTAATTTCTAGATTTCTTCTTATGATTTTGTTTGGCTCTGAAATTACAAAGAATAATGGGGTAACTTCCACATGTCATTCATATATGTAAGCTCCGAATTATTTTTTAGATATGAAAATGTTTTATTAATCAATCAATGTTAGAATACAAAAAAGAGGACAAGGAGTCCTCAAATGAAAACAAAAAAATATCTACAAGTCATGCCAATAAAGTTGGACAAGTGTGAGGGGGACACCCTTGAATGCCCTCGCTGCCTTTGCTCAAAGTGATGCCAACTTGCCAAGTAGACAATGTGTTCCCAAACACAACCAGCAGTCTTTCCAGAAGCTTAAAAGACCCTCGAGTTCCGCTCCAACCAAATACACTACAAAATAGCCAAAGAAGCACACCTCCACCACACCCTACCCTCTCTCGCCCTCCTGCCAGCAGAAAAACGCATCTGTAAAAAATGGCCTACTGTAGCTTGACTAGCAAAAGGCTCCCCCCCCCCCCCCCAATAATCTACCCCACAACATCCTAGCAAAATCACACACAAACAAGTGTAAGCCATCCTCACAATCATGACGACACATCACACACATATCTGGCATCAGACACCATCCAGGCCTCCGTCGTTGCATCATGTCATGCGTATTCACCCTATCTAACACCAAAGTCCACACAAAGGCTTGCACTTTCAAAGGAACCTTAGACTTCCATATGTATGTAGCAAGAGGGAAATGGGGAAATTGAGAAGGAAGGCTAAACCGATGTAAGAAGGACTTGCCACCCAGAGGAATCTCCTCCCCAAGTCCGAGAATCGTCCCTTTGGACGAGAAGAATAGTGGTGACAACACTCAGGAGAGAAACAAGTTCCTCCATCTCACGATCATGCAGAGCTCGGCGCAAGTGAAGGTCCCAAGAGACGCCCGTAGCAGAATGAAACTGGCGCCTCATGAAGCGTGGACAACCGATAAACCCGAGGGTATGCGAAGAGAAAGGTGCATCTCCTATCCACACATCCTTCCAGAACCTTACCCGTTGGCCCTTACCCACATTAAATCTAACCAGGGGAAAGAAAAGAGGCGAGAGAGAAACTTCCAAGGGCAAGCATGAGAAACTGCGGTACCAGTCCAGGCGTCCCATCCATTTTGTTGCAGACCGTACTTGCTCCTGATAACTCGGTGCCATGGGGTATAGGGCTCCAACGGAAAACGCCACAACCACTTGCCTACTAGCGAAATGTTCTTAGACACCAACCTGCTGAAACCGAGTCCCCCCGACTTAGGTCTACATACGTGGTCCCAACTAACAAGGTGGTCTTTCCTACCCCCATCCGCCCCACACCAAAGAAAATGATACATCATCCTCTCAATTCGGTTAACTACGCTAACCGAAATCTTGAAGAGTGAAAGGTAATAAAGCGGAACACTGGCAAGACAAGACTGTAGGATAGTGGTCCTGCCCCCTAAAGAGAAGTACACCCCTTTCCACCCATCCAGACGCTTAGCCATGACTCCCAAAAAGAAGCCGACCGAGGATTACCCCCAAGAGGCACCCCCAAATAGGCACCTGACATCCTAATTAACCAGAAAACAAACTTGAGAATGCCCTCCCCCACATTCACCCCTGCTAAGCTACACTTAGACAGGTTAACACGCATCCCAGACACTAACTCGAACACCTGTAGGAGAGTAAGCACCCTCTTAAATCCCTCCACCTCCGCCGCCAAAAATAGAATAGTGTCATCAGCGAACTGGAGATGAGAGACAGAAACCCTCTCCCTCCCAACTCCGAAGCCCTCAACTAACCCCCGCTCAACATCCTATCTAACATCCTACCAAGGACATCAACAACCAAGGTGAAAAGAAAAGGCGAAAGAGGGTCCCCCTGCCTAAGTCCACGAGAGGAAGTAAACCAATCCCTAGGGGCTCCATTAATAATCACTGAAAAACTCGCATTAGAAAGGCAACCCCTGATCCACTTACGCCAACGCCCCCCAAAACCCTTATTGTCCATAACTCGATCCAAGAACCTCTAACTAACCCGATCATAAGCTTTCTCAAAGTCCAACTTAAACACCACCCCCTCAAAATTGGAATGACAAGCATCATCAACTACCTCATTCGCCACCAGAGCAGCATCCAAAATCTATCTCCCCTCAACAAAAGCACTCGGCGCCCCTGAGATAGTCTCCGACAAAAACAGCTCCAAGCCTAATGGACAACACCTTGGTGACAATCTTATAAACACTCGTGACCAGACTAATAGGCCTAAAATCTCTCACATTAATGGACCGATCCTTCTCAGGAACGAGGGTGATGAAGTTAGAGTTCAAACTATTAATCCAATTATTAGGAATTATAGCTATCTATCTATCTTTCTATCCAAGCGCGCAAACACTAGTAAGACCTTAATCTCCTACTAGGGATATCCTTAACTGCACAAACAAACAGGATAGTTGCCTTGGTAAATACCAAGCTGCTCGTGACACTTACCATTAGTGATTGGTGAATTTGGTGTATACTCCTCCAGTGCAGTGCTTCCTGTCACAAGAAGATGCTCGCTCTAATCTTGCCTTGTGACATGTGGGAGGAGGACCGGAACTAACACGGCTAATAGTCTTTCAACATTTCTAGGGTTATGATTAATCTGCTTCATGTGTAAGGTTTTCGTTGGTCTATCGAAAACAGTCTCTCTGCTAGGTGATGAGTTAGGGCCTTAGGGGTAAGTCTGTGTACATCTGGACCTCCCCAAACCCCGCCCTAGGTGGGATTATACTTGGTTGTTGTATGTTTCATTCTTTTGTTTATATTTTTTTACATTAAGCTTGCTTTGTTTTTTTATGTGTTTATTTTGGATACTTTGCTACTATATGCATTGAAGCTAACAAATGCGATTTTTATTTGTTTATTATTTTTCTGTGCTTGTCAGAGGAATCGCATGTGCATATCAATGGAACTGGTAACTGCTGTTCTTGGTGATCATGGGCAACGCCCTCGAGAAGATTATGGTGAAGGGCACTTCTTTTATCTTTATAGTTTAACTGGTCTCAAAGTAATTATTCTGTTTATGGCACTTTGCATGAGAAATGGTCATGCTTCCGCAAGTGAATAACAAATATGCTCAAGTGTATAATGGTGAAACATTAATGTTAAAAAAACTGTGAGTTGTGTAATTGTAGCATCCTGAAACTTGAACTTATGTTGCTTTTGCAGTTGTTGTGACAGCTGTTACAGAATTGGGACTTGGAAAACCGAAGTTTTATTCTACTCCTGAAATAATTGCTTTTTGTCGGAAGTGGAGGCTGCCAAGGAACAATATTTGGCTGTTCTCTACAAGGTGATGCATTGGCTTTAGTCTTTTATTACGCCAGCGGTTATGTGCACTCTGCGCTGTTCATACCTCTTCGCTCCAGTGTATTACAATAATAATTCACAGCTGTTGCCTATAGGCTATTTGGTCACATGCAATACTCATTTCTTGTCTGTGGCTTCATGACTCCCGTTTTTGGGATGGTACAGTGATAAAAATGAGACCTTATCAAATAGAGTAGCATGTTAAAAGTGGACAAGCTATCCTCGAAGTAAAGTATCTCAAAAAAGTTTAAAATTAAGATAGTGTATTGGTTTTGGAGTATCTAATGTCATAGGTGAGGTTTGGGAGTATCAGGGCACGGTCATGGGGCAAGGCTTGTGGACTAGAGTGGAGTAAGGAGAAGAAGTTTCTGTGGATGTGTGCTATCTTTGTAGCACTTTGGTGCATCTGGCCAGACAGGAATGCTAGGGTCTTTTATGGTATTTCTATCTCTGTTGTCGTGTTGTGGGATAGGTAGTATACTAGTATACTTAGCCTCCTTGTGGGCTAAGGCTGTTGGGTGTTTCCATAGCTTATTAAAATTACAACAACATCTCTCCTCTTTCCCAACCACTGTCTCTCTCTCTCCACAAATCCATCCTATAAGATAGGATGATAATAATAGTAAAGAAGGATAATCAGTGAATTCAATTGAATCATTATTTAGAAAGAGAATTTTATTCATTGATTATAAGGAGTGTTGTGTGCGGCATATATACGCCCATAACACATAAATATTACATGTTATTGTAGAATATAATAGAATAGCAAATCACAGAGACTACAAAGTTTGAGGATTTCTTTCCTACATTTAATTTCTTGTCTCATATATTTCTCAACATTTGGTATCAGAGCGAGAGGTCAGGGACCAACTCCAATTAAATATTAAGATGGCAGATGTGATGAGTTCCATGAGCCAATTAGTTAAGCTCAATGAGAATAATTATAGTGACCGGAGTTTTCGCATGAAATTTTATTTAGAGGGACAGGAAATGTGGGAGATTGTAGGAGGAAGTGATACAATAATCCCTTCTGAGGAAAATGTAGAAGATTGTAAAAAATGGCGAGTGAAAGCTGGAAAGGCTATGTTCGCTCTTACGATCTCAATCATAGATGATGTGCTACACAAGGTAAAAGAGGCAAAAACTCCCAAAGAAATTTGGGATACTTTGAAGACATTGTATGAGAAAACAAATGATGCGAAGCTGCAGTGCCTCGAAAATGAGCGAGCTGATGTCTATCGAGCAAAATGACATGACCATTGGTCAATATTTCTCTAAAGTAAAATCGCTTTGTAGAGAAATATCGAAGTTAGATGAAGAAAATCCGATTAGTGAGACAAGGATGAGAAGGATCATAATCCATGGAGTTCGATCCGAATTCCAAACCCTCATCACGACCACTCGTGGATGGCCTACACAACCGACCCTTGATCAATTGGAAAGCATCTTGGCAAATCAAAAAGCTCTTGATCAACAAAAGCCTGGTAATTCCAAAAACGAAGAAGAAAAGCCGCTCTTTAGTAACAAGAAATTTGTTAAAGATCGTATTGTTGAAAATCAAGAAAAAGCGCAACATGGTCGTTGGCAAAAGAAACAACCATGGAGAAGTCCTCAACAAGGGGGACCTCGTTTTAATGAAGCCAAAGGCGGACATAATGCACAAAGAAGCCAAAGAAAGAATGGAAATTGTTATAAATGTGGTAAGAAGGGTCATTATGCTCTTGATTGTTGGAGTAATCAAGCAGAAGGGAATATCGCCACATCGTCTCATTTGAAAAATGAAGAAGTATGGGATTTCCACGCATTATGCTCGATAGAAGAAAAGTGCTCAAGTTCCAAGGTGAAATTAGAATCGTCACCGGAGCTGGTTGAAGAAACTGAAGAGATTTCATTTGCGGTCACAAGTAGCAACCAGATCAGTTATAATGAAGATTGGATAATTGATTCTGGGTGTTCTAATCACATGACGGGAGATCTGGAGAAGCTCCAGATGAAACAAAATTATCAAGGTGAAAATCATGTGGTTACTGCTAACAATACTAAGTTGCCAATTACTCATATTGGCAAAACTGTGATCGAACCTCGATTTGATTCTCAAAAGGTGAGGTTGGAAAATGTTTTCCATGTTGAAGGTCCGAAGAAGAATCTATTGTTAGTTTCACAACTGACATCATCTGGAAAGTATGTTGTATTTGGTCCGTACGATGTCAAAGTTTACAAAAAGATCAAGCCATCAGATGCCCCGATCATGGAAGGGCGGCGTTTAGATTCTGTATATGTGATGTCGGCACAAGAAGCTTATGTCGACAAGACAAGGAGGAACGAGACGACTGATTTGTGGCATGCTAGACTCGGGCATGTCAGTTATAATAAACTGAAAATAATGATGAAGGAGTCCTCATTGAATGGATTACCTAAAATTGATGTTCAAGATGGCATTGTTTGTGCTGGTTGTCAATATGGAAAGACACACCAGTTGCCATATAAGGAGTCACAATTCAGAGCCAAGGTGCCACTTGAATTAGTGCACTCAGATGTTTTTGGCCCAGTTAAACAGACATCAATAAGTGGTAAGAAATATATGATTACCTTTATTGATGATTATTCAAGATATGTATGGGTCGATTTTATGAAAGAAAAATCAGAGGCCTTGTCCAAGTTTACATTATTCAAGGATGAGGTAGAGAAAGAAGCCAGTCGTAAACTACAATGTTTACGAACGGATAACGGGGGTGAATATACATCCAACGAATTCAATGGGTTTCTGAAGCAGAATCGAATTTGTCGTCAATTGACTTGTCCTCACACACCACAACAGAATGGTGTCGCAGAGAGGAAGAATCGGCATCTTGCAGAGATATGCCGAAGTATGTTACATGCCAAAAATGTACCCCCGCGTTTTTGGGCGGAATGTATGAAGATGGCGGCACATGTAATCAATAGATTGCCGCAGGCAAGATTAGGGTTCATATCACCATTCCAGAAGCTTTGGAATATGGTACCTACAGTGAGTCATTTCAGAATTTTTGGTTGTGTTTGTTATGTATTTGTTCCTGATCATCTCCGTGGAAAATTTGATAAGAAGGCAGTTAGATTTGTTGGGTATGATACTCAACGCAAAGGGTGGAAGTGTTGTGAGCCTTCCACAGGACACTGCTATGTATCAAGAAATGTCGTATTTGATGAAGCATCATCATGGTGGTCACCACAAGCAGTGTTGTTGCCAGATTCAAAGGAGGTGGAAGATCAGCTCCAGGAGAAAATAAAGGAGACTGAAGCTCAACCACAATTAGACACAGAAGATGATAAAATCGTATCATCTAAAGGGGAGGAGGTGACTAATGTTGAGTCATCTGAACGAATGAAGAGCCCATGGGAAACTGGAGTGCATCATAATACTCTAGAAGCAGAGAGACCTAGTCAGATTGAGGAGCCTAATCAAGGTTTTAAGCCACAACTTCGGAGGGGCACAAGAATAAGGAAGCCAAATCCAAAATATGCAAATGCTGCGATGTTGGCATATGACCAGGTGATAGAGCCATCTACATTTGAGGAAGCGTCTCAAAGTATTGAATGGAGGCAAGCAATGAAAGAAGAAATGGACGCACTAAGTCAAAATCAAACATGGGATTTAGTGCCTATGCCTAGACATGTACAACCCATCTCATGTAAATGGGTGTACAAGTTGAAGACTAAGCCAGATGGTTCGATTGAGAGATATAAACCAAGATTAGTTGCCAGAGGATTCTCTCAACAATACGGGCTAGACTATGATGAGACATTTAGTCCAGTGGCAAAAATCACTACCGTGAGGGTATTGATGGCATTAGCAGCCAATAAGTCATGGAAGCTATGGCAAATGGATGTTAAAAATGCTTTTCTCTATGGGGAGTTAGATCGAGATATCTATATGGAACAACCCAGAGGGTTTGAAAGTCACTCACAACCAACGTATGTGTGCAAGTTGAAGAAGGCTCTGTAAGGCTTGAAGCAAGCACCAAGAGCATGGTATGGAAAAATATCAGAATTCCTATTGAGGAATGGTTATTCTATGGCACCAGCTTATTCGAGTTTATTTGTGAAAGCTCGAGATGGAAAGCTAGCTATTGTGCTATTATATGTGGATGATCTTATCATCACAGGAGATGCTGAAAGGGAAGTGCAACAGATAAGGGCTAATTTGTCAGTTCGATTTCAAATGAAAGAGCTTGGAAAGTTGAAGCAGTTTCTTGGCTTAGAGGTGGAAAGGACTAGCGAAGAACTATTTCTGTGTCAGCATAAGTATTCCAGAGACTTGTTACAAAATTTTGGAATGCTTGACTGTAAGCCCATTTCAACACCGATCGAAACTAATGTTCGATTATGTTCAGCAGAATGTAAAGATCTAGGGGATGCAACAATGTATCGACAACTTGTTGGAAGTTTGATATACTTGACTCTAACAAGGCCTGATATAGGATATGCAGTTGGGGTTGTCAGTAGATATATGCAGAACTCCAAGAAAAATCACTTAGATGCTGTTAGAAGAATTTTGCGATATGTCAAGGGAACAATCAACTACGGTGTTTATTTTAAGAAAGGAGAAGCATGTGAGTTGATGGGTACTTGTGATGCAGATTATGCAGGTGACCATGATACGAGACGTTCAACAACCGGTTATGTATTTAGTCTTGGTTCGGGTGCTATATCATGGTGCAGTAAAAGACAACCTACCGTATCATTATCAAGTACAGAGGCCGAATATAGAGCGACACCAATGGCAGCTCAAGAATGTGCATGGTTAACACAATTGCTAAAAGATCTTCATCAGCCTACAAATTACGCTGTGAAGGTGTATTGTGACAATCAGTCAGCAATGATTGTCACAATAAGACTGGCTGAAAATCCGGTGTTTCATGCAAGGACCAAACATGTGGAGGTCCATCATCATTTTGTGTGTGAGAAAGTACTTCGAGGAGAGATAGAGATGCAATATGTTAAAAGTGAAGATCAAGTGGTAGACATCTTCACTAAAGGTCTTAATGCAAACAAGTTTGTTGAATTCAGCAAGAAGCTTGGGATGATTTCAATTGAAGCACTTAGAGAGAGTTGTCGTTGAGGGGGAGTGTTAAAATTACAACAACATCTCTCCTCTTTCCCAACCACTCTCTCTCTCCACAAATCCATCCTATAAGATAGGATGATAATAATAGTAAAGAAGGATAATCAGTGAATTTAATTGAATCATTATTTAGAAAGAGATTTTTATTCATTGATTATAAGGAGTGTTGTGTGTGGCATATATACGCCCATAACACATAAATATTACATGTTATTGTAGAATGTAATAGAATAGCAAATCACAGAGAATACAAAGTTTGAGGATTTCTTTCCTACATTTAATTTCTTGTCTCATATATTTCTCAACATAGCTATCCTATTATAATATAGGTTATGCTTCATTGGGCTGAATTGTAACTAGACTCCTGTCGAGGACTCGTTGTCCTCCTAGGATGTATTATGTTTTTTGTTACTAACTCTGAGGGGGTATCTTAGTTGGTAAGACCTCTGAGATTTATTCCAGAGGTCCCAAGGGCTACTGGAGGTTTTCCTGGTCGTTAACTACAGGGCCCATGGGATTGGTCAAGCAAATCTTGGACATGTTATCTTAAAAAAAAAGGATGTATGCAATATTTTGTTACTATCAATGATACTTTTTCTTTATCTAAAAGAAATAGTGTATTGGTTAGTTTTAATGTTTTTTTTGTACAAGTAGATGGAATAGGTACTTTATAATTTAATATGTTGATCGGCGTTGGGAGAGGTCACCGGAGTTGGATTTGCAGCCTGGTAACGGTTCTAATTGTTTTGGCAGGTGCGAGAATGTTGTGCGTGATTCTCGCCGGGGTGAGCTGGGTTTTGACCGAATTAATGGGAATGTTTTGAATGCACGTGGGTTTTCAAATTTAGGTGCTCCTTCTGTTTTTACAAGACTTTGGCCAAGGAGTGAATTAAACCATGGGACTCTACAAGCCCAAAACAGGAGGGTTTCTCAGTCTAATTTTAGACCCACAAGGAATATGCAGGCTGGGTTTAGAGGGCCAAGAGGTCGCTGGGCTGACAATAATTTAAGGCCCAATCGAAATGTTGTGAGACCAGGCTCTCGAGCTCAGGGCGCTGGGCCACACGCAGGGCCACGGGTCTCAGCTTTCCAACGTTTAGGAGGTAGGCCCAGGACTTTTAGGGAGAGAGATAACGTCTCTAGGGGAGAACGCGACATGGTCGCAGAACCTGAGAGGTCGTACTCCGGTGCCGGGCAACCACCTCCGCCGGTGAATTCAGGGCGGCGACAGGTCCCTCCGATGGCAGAAAATTCCGGCGAGGCTCGTCGAAGGCCCACCTGGGTACGGCGATGCGGTGCGAGAGGTGCAGTGGCCTCGGGTTTGGGTGAAAATGAAGGGAGTGCGGCTGCTGGGGCTAAGCCAGGTCAGCCGGCTGCTGGTCAGGGTCGGCGGAGATTATTTTCTCCGGCGAACCACAAGATGGTGATGATGAGGCAGGGAGAGTGTTTGGGGAGCCCGTTTTTGCGCCGCGGTTATAGAGCAGGTTGCGGTTGTGGGTGAGGGTGGTAGTACGGGGGAGGGAAGGGTACGGTCGGGAGGGGCTGGACATGGGGTGCTCCCTTCAGTGGTTTCTTCTACTCTGGCAGGGGGGTTTTTTAAGGGAGTTGTGTCTTGTTGGGACTTGGTTGGCAAAGGTGGGGGCCCAGGTCCAGCGGATGGCTAAGCGGGATCGGGATGTACCTGTGGTTGAGGTTGAAGCGCGGCTGAGCAGAGATCTATGTGTTGACTATCATACACAGCGGTCTTTCCATTGGGGGTCAGCTTATGATGATAGTGAGGATGACCTTTTGAGTTCTCTTCATGATGGCGAGGACTTGCTCCTGGGAGTTTGAGGACAAAGAGACGGAGGTTGTGGAGGAAGTGAATTTGCTCAATGTGGGAGGGGTGCGAGATGTGATGGGCCAGCAGGTTACCGAGAACGGTCATGGTGTTTTCCTTACAGCTAGCACCGGAAGCACTAGAGCGCGTGCCACTGTGGACCTTTTTTCTTCCGTTTCCCCCCAACCCTTATCTAATTCTTTTTTTGCTACTGACCAAACAGCTCCTGTGAGTCTTTTTGTTGACCAGTTGTTATCTGATAATGGTTTTTCAGGAGCAGGCAAGGGAACCGAGGAGGCTGGGGAGGGTGTACATTTTGTTGTGCCTCCAGACTCGGAAGCAATTGTTACTTCGTTGTGCCAGGGGGACTCGGAGGCCCGGGGAACGGGTGTGACTATCCCACCACTAGCGGGTAAGAGGGACGACCGAGACCCTCAGTCTCTTCTTGATAACCTTGATCTTAAGGTTGTGTGTTCGGCAGGTGAGGCGGCTAATGTCCAGGTGTCTCCTTCGGGTTTTAGGTGTAAAAGGAATAGAGTGGGAATGAGAGAACATAGGGGTCTTCAGACTACTCTTAATTATGGGGAGGGAGATAGTCGTAAGTGTCGGGGTGCTAGTGGTTTTGGATGAAGATTCTGAGTTGGAATGTTAATGGGTTGGGGAGGGTCCGGAAGCGGGTTCTTGTGCGGGAAGTTGTCAGTCGTGCGTCTTCGGATATAGTCATGTTTCAGGAGACGAAGGTTGGGGAAGTAGATTCTTTTTTTGTTCGGAGTCTGTGGGAGGCCGGGTCCAATGATTGGGTCTTTGTGCCTTCGGTTGGGGCGTCCGGGGGTATTCTTATTGTTTGGGATACCCGTTTTGCGTCGCAGGTTGAGGTTCTTGTTGGTCATTTCTCTTTCAGTGTTATTGAGAGTTAGTGGGCGGGGTGAGTGGTGGGTGTCCTCAGTGTATGGCTCGTGTGGAGCTGCTGCCCGTGACTCTTTGTGGGAGGAGTTAGCGGCTCTTGCTGGTCTTTGTTCTCCTAGTTGGGTCATTGGGGGTGATTTTAATGTGGTTCGTCATGCGGGGGAGCGGCGTGGTCGAGGTTTGTTGGGGGGTATGTGTGATTTTGACTCCTTCATTAGGGAGTCGGCTCTTAGGGACTTGGCCCTTAGTAATGCCTGGTGCACTTGGAGCGTCAGTGGTAGGCGTAATGCGGCTTCTCGCCTAGACCCCTTTCTTGTTACTAATGAGTTTGAGGATGAGTTTCCTTAGTTAGTTCAGGAGGTTTTGCCTCGTTCTTGCTCTGATCATTTTCCCATTGTCCTTCACTCTGCCCCTGTTAGGTGGGGCCCTACCCCTTTTCGTTTTGAGAACATGTGGACTACCCATGCTCAGTTTGGGGCGAGGGTTGGGGAATGGTGGTTGAGTTGTGAGGTTGAGGGATGGAGAGGTTATTGTTTTATGAGTAAGTTGAAGTCTGTCAAGAGTTATTTGAAGGTGTGGAATAAGGAGGTGTTTGGAGATGTGAGGGGGAGGAAGGGGGAGATTCTTAAGGACATTCTGGCTATGGACCAGGCTTTGAGTGAGGGGGGTCATGATGATGAGTTGCTAAGGAAGAGTGTTGAGTTGAAGAATACCTTAGAGGATGTGCTGCTTAAGGAGAGACAAACTCAGCGGCAAAAGATGAAGGGGAAATGGGCTAGAGAGGGAGATGTGAACTCCAGGCTTTTCTTTACGGTGGTGAACGGAAAGAGGAGGAGGAATTATGTAAAGGAGCTTGAGGGAGCGAATGGTGAGCTTGTGTCCGACGTGGATAGGATTAGTGCTGAGATTACCAAGTTTTATAAAGACCTTTTTGCGGAGGAAATGATAGATAGGCCGATGATTGAGGGGGTGGAGTAGTCCCCTATTGCTTCTAATTTTAGGCACTGGTTAGAGCGGCCCTTTGAGTTAGAGGAGATTAAAGCTGCGGTCTTTGGGACAGATAGAGAGAAATCCCCGGGTCCGGATGGCTTTACCATGGCCTTTTACCAGGATTGCTGGGAGGTGATTTAGGAGGACCTTTTGGGGGTTTTTAGCGAGTTTCATGCCACTGGGGTGATTGGGAAGAGTATGAATTCTGACTTTATTACCCTAGTTCCCAAGAAGGATCGATCTATTGGAGTGAGAGATTTTAGGCCAATCAGCCTGTTTACGAGTGTGTATATGATCATTACTAAGGTTTTATCTATTCGGCTTGGGACTGTTCTGTCTGGGACGATTTCGATGGCTCAGAGTGCTTTTGTGGAGGGTTGCCAGATCCTCGATGCTGCTTTAGTGGCAAATGAGGTGGTGGATGATGCTCGACGCTCTAGTTTCCCGGGAGTGGCGTTTAAGTTGGATTTTGAGAAGGCCTATGATCGTGTTAGTTGGGCGCTTTTGGATCGGGTAATGGATAGGAAGGGGTTCGGGGGAGGTGGCGTAAGTGGATTAGGGGTTGTCTGTCCAACGCTAGCTTTTCTGTTCTTGTTAATGGGGCGGCTCGTGAGTGGTTCACGTCGTCGCGGGGCCTTAGGCAAGGATATCCCCTGTTTCCTTTTCTCTTCACCTTGGTTGTTGATGTTCTCGGTCGGATGCTGGATAGGGGTGTGGAGCGGGGGGCGGTTGAGGGCTTTAGAGTAGGGCGGGAGAGGGTGTCCGTCTCCGACCTTCAGTTTGCCGATGACACGATTCTTTTCCTTTCGGCTGAGGTAGAGGGGTTTAAGAGAGTGCTTACTTTGTTACAGGTGTTTGAGGTGGTGTCTGGTATGAAGATTAATTTGTCTAAGACGGGGATTAATGTGGGGGACGGGGTTCTTGAGACTTTTGCTGGTCTCGTGGACTGCCAGGCAGCAATGGCCACTTACCTCTTTGGGGGTCCCCTTAGGGGGTAACCCCCGATCAGTGTGTTTTTGGGAGCCAGTTGTGTCTAGAGTGGCTAAGCGTTTAGATGGTTGGAAGGGAGTCTATTTTTCCATGGGGGGGGGGGGACGATTTACTCTTCTTCAGTCTTGTCTAGCTAGTATCCCCATTTATTTCCTTTCCTTGTTCAGGATTCCGGTTAGTGTTGCCAATAGGATTGAGAGGATTATGAGGGATTTCCTTTGGTCTGGGGCTAATGGGGATAGGAGAGATCACCTGGTTAGTTGGGACCGTGTTTGCAGGCCGAAAACGGAAGAGGGGCTGGGTTTTGGTAGATTGGTGTCCAAGAACATTTCGCTAGTGGGTACGTGGTTGTGGCGGTTTCCTCTGGAGTCTGATTCCCTGTGGCACCGAGTAATCAGGAGCAAGTACGGTCTTATGTGCAACGGATGGGACGCTCATGCTGGCTCCAACGTCTCTCATGCTTGCCCTTGGAAGTTCATTTGTCAGGTATCGTCTCTTTTCTTTCTACTGGTCAGGTACAATGTGGGTAATGGACTTCGTTGTCGGTTCTGGGAGGATGTGTGGAAGGGTGACCTTCCTTTCTCTTCCACATATTCCCGGGTTTTTCGGCTGTCCACACTACACGGGGCCCCTGTGGCTGAGTTTCCCGTGGCTCTTGGGACTTACATTTACGCCGACCACCACATGATAGGGAGATGGGGGAGCTTGTTTCCCTCCTGAGTGTTCTTAACTCTACTCTCCTCGTCCCTAGGGACGATTCTACGACTTGGACGGGGGATCCTTCTGGGTCTTCTTTTGCAAGTCCTTCCTAGACCATATTAGCCTTCCCTCTTAGTTTCCCCACTTTCCCTTATCTACTTTTATTTGGAAGTCTTAAGGTTCCATTGAAGGTACGTGCTTTTGTGTGGACTTTGGTGTGAGGTAGGGTGAACACTTGTGATATGCTGCAACGTATGAGACCCAATTGGTCCCTTCTACCGGGATTCTGTGTGATGTGTCGGCATAGTGGGGAGGATTGTCTGCATTTGTTTGTGCTCTGTGACTTTGCGCGGAGTTTGTGGGCTAAATTGTTGTGTGGGGAGATTTTTGTGTCCAGCCACGGTGGGTGAACTCTTACAGTTACGTTTTGCGGCGATGAGGAGTAAGTGATGAAGGAGAGAAAGGATCAAACTTTGCTACATAACCTGAACTGTTTGAATGATCCAACTCATAATTCATGGCTTTTGAAGAGCAACAAAGGTGCGTTTCAAGGTGAATTAAGGGAACATTCTATCTTGATTCTATTATGTTCCTTCGTGGAGTATATTTTAGTGATGAAGATTACATGGAGTATGCACAAAAGATCGGGAATAAAGCTCTTATTATATGATCACATTCATTATGAACAATCCCGTATTTTGACAGTTTTACATCTGTTCGTACTTTGGGCATAACTATATCAGTAAGGAGGGGAGGTTGTTGTGGCGTTGTGCTCGCATGACTTTACTTTGGTGCCTTTGGCTAGAGAGAAATTCTACGATTTTTTCGGGGATTGCGAAGACTATTGATTATGTTTGGGATCACATAGTCTACTTGGCTTCTCTTTGGGCTAAGGCGGTGGGGGCCTTTAAGGGTGTTCCGTTGACCTTAGTTCAACGCCATTGGCGTGATGTGTAGATGGTTTTCTTTTTATACTGAGGATACCTTGTCCTCCACATTTTTGTATTCTTTACCATTTGATTAATTAATTTTTCTCTTATCTAAAAAAATAATTTAATATGTTTAATTCTTCAAGCATTGTCTACTTATCAAAGCCAAAAATACTTTACAAAATTGGTTTATCGTGTCTGATGTATGTCAAGTAATATCTTGCAAGGCTTCCCCTTTCTAAGATTTTCTAAACTTTTATCCTATTAGATGATATCCTTGTCTTGACTCTTCCCGTGAAAGAAAAGAGGAACATTTTATGTCCTAATATGATTCATCTTCCTGTTTCAACGTTTAACTGTATTAAATAGTTTCTCAATATTAACACTTGTTTCGTCATAATGTCGGATGATTTCACCATACTGCGAATTTGGCATGTGGATATTTCCCTATTTGTCACGTGGTGCTATTTTAGATTCCGGTTGTATGCTCTCTTGTTTGCTCTTCCAAGTAGCAACTTGATCACCTTTATAGCTTGATTAGCCTCCTTCCATGCTAAATCTTTTGGAAACAAAATCTGTACAAGTGCTGGATGTAGTTCCTTTTTGTATTAGTTTTTATTAGTTAATGTCTTTGGGTTGACTCAAAGATCTCGATTTTCTTATGATTAGAGTAGCTATTTCTTCATGTTGGAATTGGATGACACTTCATTTTAAAAAATAAAAAATTATGAATCGAGTAATCTTTTTTGTTGATTTTGTAGATACTTTTCTTCATTTTTCATACTTTACCAGGAGATATTGATAGTACAATTATGCTTCTAACCTTGTTTTGGTTATAAACTTGTATATGTAGGAAATCGGTGACATCATTTTTTGCAGCGTTTGATGCTTTATGTGAAGAAGGAACAGCAACCTCTGTGTGCAAGGCACTGGACGAAGTATCAGATATCTGTATACCAGGTACTCATTGCCCAGTACTCAGCAAATAGAATCAAACTGAGAAACATTGTCCCTCATATATTGAAATTGAGATTGTAGGTTACCTGTATTACAGATTCATCATATTTTATCTATTCTTTTTCTTTGAACAATCTTTTAGGGAATTTTGTGAGGAACCACCTTTTTCATTTTATTTTCTTGTTTTGTTTCGGGTTAGCAGTTTGTATTACCAAATGGAACATAACAGCCACAGGTATTACCTCCCACATAAAGCAATAAGAAAAAAAGGGAGCATGGTTGCTATTGAGGCACCTTCTGGAAAGGTACTCATAACTTGCAAGCATTATTGCTGCTATATTAGTCTAGCAAGAAGATTTTATCAGCATTCTTCATTTTTCTAGGCTGAATACAGGGAAGCCCTCTCTGAGAGGGATTGCACTTCTGTCCTGCAAACACCACTTGATTTCTAGCTGTTCAAGAGCTGGAGACAGTAGCAGCTGCAGCTGCACAATTAATATATCTCCTCTTCTTGCTGCCTTTTCCTTTCACATAGCCATTTCGCTAACCGATAGGCCATTCAGCACTTCTTATTTATTGTGAAGTTGCCGATGGTCGTCACACTTGGATCAAGGGTCAAACGGAAACGGCCTTTCTGTTCTCACAGGGGTAAGGCTGCGTATAACCGACCCCTGCTTACCCCGCCTGGACGGGAGCCTCTTCGAAGGCATGGGGTAAGAACCAGACACAATAAAAGAGATGAGCAATGGATTTCCATTGCAGCTCAGAATGGGCATTCATCACTAGGAAAATTACAGGCCATCATCTTCAATATATCCCTCGCTAGGAACCTCCCTTTTCAAAGTCAATCACATGAAAATAGCATGTCTAGGCAGTGAGTATCTTCCTGAGGCAAGGGTGCAAGGCAGTGAGTACTGAATTTTCCATGCGACCCTGTCAGCATCTCAAATCCCTTCTGGATGGTGTATTTCACCTCTGGTTAAGTGGCCAAGTTTCAGACATAATCAGACAGTCGTTATCACTCCTCATTTTCTTTACTATCTTCCAATACCAGATGCAGTCTGCAGGTATGGACTAGCTATAAAGTTCTCTGCCCTTAAGGTAAATCTTGAACCTACCCAAAGATTTTCTTGCTTTTGAGCTAGTTCCCACAGATGCGTTGCAAATGCTGCTTTGTTCCACACTTAACAGTTCATGATAGCTAGGCCCCCATATTTCTTGGGGCGGAGAACTTGTTCCCAGGTCACCATTGGGGTTTAAGATCTAGAAACAGTTTGCCTCCAAAGGTAATTTCTATGCACTTGTTCAGTCTGTGTAATGATGGACTGGGGTAGCATAAATTGATGCCCAATAGAATTGCATAGTGTAAAGAATTAACTTAGCAAGTTCGGCTCTACCTGCCAAGGAGAGATGCCTTAAAAACCAACACTTTATCCTGTCAGCTATGTTATTAACAAGAATTGACAGTCAGGTTTCGATCATCTAATTGGTGTCAGAGGCATACAAATGTACCTCACTGGAATTTGCCTTCAACCAACCTAGGCCTTGTTTGTTCTGGTGTATGTGAAGTTGTGAACCATGGAAATAGGAGTTCCAAGGAGTGAAGTTCTTCCTGTGTTTGTTTTGGAAAAATCAAAAAGTTGTGCAGGAAGTTGCACTTACACTGCAAATACCACTTAAGCTGTCGTACAGGAAGTTGCGGATCTAGGGGTCCCTAGGTCTTGTTTGTTCTACTGTATGTGAACCATGGAAATAGGTGATCCAAGGAGTGAAGTTCTGCCTGTGTCTGGTTTCAAAAAATCAAAAAGCTGTGCAGGAAGTTGCACTTACACTGCAAGTACCACTTAACTTGTTGTACAGGAAGTTGCTGACCTAGGGTTCCCTAGGTTAGCTCAACTTCTGTTGCTTATCCCGGCCAATAAACACACTTTGCCCTTAAACTTTATCTTATTGCTGATCAAACCTTATTGTATTGTACCTAATTGTATTGTACCTTATTGTATTGTACTTCCTTCTTGCTAGAAATTGATGAACCAAACACTGATATTCCAACTTCGTTGAAGAAAGTTAAGGGAATTTGTTCCAAGGAAGCACAAGTTCCCTAAGAAGTAGACCTTAGTAGAAGTCTGACTCGCTTGGTGGCAGAGCACACATACATCCGGAGACATCACCCACCCTGGTGTCCTCCACTGCAGCATATCGTGGTTATTCAACCGACCTAGTACCAAGGTCCAAACAAAGGCACGCACCTTAAGGGGAACCTTGAACTTTCAAACAAAACTGTCAAAAGGAAACGGAGGATAGTGTGGTGGTAGGGTAGGTCCAAAATGGTTTGTTTATTAAATGAATAGTTATAGAGATATGGTAGAACAAAGAAAGGAAATTTGATTTTCACATCATACTGCGTTGGTAAAGGAGAAAATTTACTTGGGGATCAAACGACCTAGGAATTCTATGAAATTTTGCAGGATCATTCTAGACTCATAAGGGGTACAACTTGGGGTCGATCTCATGTGTATAATGGGAGAAACGAGTTTTTTAATTTGACAGTGTGTGTGACACTTTGTGGGGGTTTTGTGATGCTTGCAGGAGGGAAAAACTTCAGTGAGTTTTACGGACTCACAAGGGACACAGAGGGAGAGAAAAATTAGATTTTTGGAGTCTCAACTCTCAAGGGGTATATATAGAAGGTTACCACTCCCTGACATAGTTAGAATCCTAATTTACGTAAAATACTGTTTATTAAGGAAACCAGTCTCTAGAAAATATCTTATTCCTATCTAACACCAAACAATAAGGAATTAAATATTGATCAATCTTCCAAAAATACATAATTTAGAATAAATGATCACAATATAGAAAATAGATATGAAAAACATGCGGGGTATTACAATTTCAAAGAAATACGATAAAAGGGGTGGGGCTTTTTTAACAAATATTTGTTAAAAGGAGATTTTGGCAAAAACAATGTACGGTTTGCTGCAAATTTTGTAAAAAATAAAAGGCAGCAAATATATGAAGCTGTATAGAAATTTTTTGAAAGAAGCTGAGTAGAAAATGCAGTCAGTCTTGTAAGGATTTGGTAATATCATTATTTGCAAGGAAAATGAAACTTGAACTGCAGTCTGCTGTTGAGTTATGGTTGCTTGTATCATCTGGTGCGAAAGTATTGTATTTATCTTCTTTTTTTTTTAATTTATTATTTTTGCCTATCAAATTATTGTCTCTTGGTCTGCCGTCTGTGTTAGCATCCTTGTTGATATTTAAACATTTGTTGTCCTGATTTTATTATTTCTAGCGTCTTCCGTGTAGTGATCAATTAGATGCTTGGTTGGTGCGTGCGTTTTGCTTTCAGGATCCAAAGACCACATAGACGTACAAGGTGAAATTCTTGAAGGTCTTGTTGCTCGTATTGTGAGTCAAGGAAGCTCAAAACACATGCAGGAGGTTTTGAGGGATTATCCTCCTCCACCATTTGATGGGGGTATGCTTTTCTGAATCTACTATTTTTGTGGTTGAACCTCCTTCAGTTACAGTTTTTGAGCATTTGTTGGGGGTGCTTGGGTTGAGGGTAAATGCCTCGAATAACGAAATTGGTCCATTAAGTGACCACCTTTGGACAATTGGGTCCTTTAAAAAACAGATGGGTTAAATTGTCTTTAAAACATAACTTTGAGCAGTTTCCCCCCCAAAACCGGAATCTGGGAGGATCTCGTATAAAAAAATGATTTTTAAATCGTTTTTGTATTTTTAGCCTATTTTTCGTAATTACTAATTGTTGTCCTTCTTTTTTCTTTTTTTCCTTTCCCCTTTATTTTCCCTGCCCCTTTCTTTTTCTTGCCCCTTTCTTTTTCCCTTGCCCTCCATAACTTCCCATCCACCTTAAACTTGAGCATTGGGAAAGAAGGCAAAGAAACACCATGGCTAAAAAGTTCTATTAAAATTTCTATAAAATGATCTATCTTTGCCTCTTTGGTGTGGATGGGAATATTGCGAGAGAAAAGACAACAGATACCTGCTTGCCTTCTGAAGGACTGGTCCTGGCTGCGACTGAAGGAAAATGAGAGGGAGAGGAGATAGTGGGGTGGGCTGTCTGCGAGATGGATATGCATGAAAACTTGTTCTAATTCTCCTTTAACTCACTACGTGGTACCTTGATTGCTCAATATAATGAATAAGGTCTGAATTCAGACTACAGAATGCAAACTTACCTATTCTAATCACACAAATGACCTTAGATTTGCATCTGTAGAATCAGAAACACGAATCAAGCAAGAAACCAGATAGCTACGACAGTTCAAATTGAACCAATCATTGGTTATTGATTCTGATTCCGGGTCTGACTTCGTAATACTGCTGCGTATTTGCTGTTAAGAATCAAACTTGCTGATGAGTTGATTGTGGGACTGAACTTGGTTGATTTGCTGATTATTGTGAGTTCATTATTGCCATCGTGAAAATTATTTTTCTGTGGGCGTGATAAACTAATCGTCCGTTTGAGAATTTTGGGCAGCTTCTGAGTGTTGCTTGAGCAACGGGTTCTATTGGGTACTGTTCTGAAAATTGTGAGTTATATTTTAGATAAGAGAAAATTTTATTAATCAAATAGCGAAAGAATACAATGGGGAGGATAAGGTATCCTCAAAACAATAAAATATCTACAAATCACGCCAATGGCGTTGAATGACCGTGAGTGGCACCCCCTTGAAGGCACCAGCCGCCTTCGCCCAAAGGGAGGCCAAATAAACTATATGTTCTCAAACCAAATCGATACTCTTTCCCACATCAGAGAAAATCCCCGAGTTCCTCTCTAACCAAGTGCACCAAAGAATAGTTAGACAGGCACACCGCCACAAAATCCTGCCCTCCTTCCCCCTCCGCATAGCAGAAAAACGCAGCTGTAGGAATTGCCCCACAGTAGCACGGCACACAAAATGCTCCCCACACAACAGTCTATCCCACAAGGCCCTTGCAAAACTACACATCACAAACAAATGCAAACAACTCTCCCCGTCCTGCCGACACATCACACACATGCCGGGAAGAAGACACATATGTGGCCTGCGTCGTTGCACCATATCGCTAGTGTTCACCTTACCAAGCACCAAAGTCGACACAAAAGCACGAACCTTCAGAGGAACCTTGGACTTCCAAATATAAGAGGAAAGGGGAAAATGTGGAAACTGTGATGGAAGGCTAAGATGATGGAGGAAGGACTTGCAAGAGAAACCCCTAGAGGAGTCCCCAATCCAAGTCCGAGAATCGTCCGTAGGGACGAGAAGAGTAGTGTGGAGGAAACCCAGGAGGGAAACGAGTTCCTCCATCTCTATATCGCGGGGTGGTCGTCGAAGGTGTAAGTCCCAGGAGCCTCTGAGTAAAATCAGCCACTGGCGCCCCATGAAGGGTGGACAAACGAAAAACCTGTGGATATGTAGAAGAGAAAGGAGTTTCACCTTTCCACACATCTTCCCAAAACCGAACCCGTTGACCATTACCCACATTATACCTGACCAGGGGAAAGAATAAAGACGATACCTGGGAAACGAACTTCCAAGGGCAAGCATGGGAGATAGTGGAGCTGGCTTGTGCGTCCCACCCATTATGTTGAAGACCGTACTTGCTTCTGATAACTCGGTGCCATAGAGAGTCAGATTCTAGGGGAAAACGCTATAACCATGTACCCACTAGCGAAATGTTTTTGGACACCAACCTACCAAAACCCAAGCCCCCCTCTGTTTTCGGCCGGCAAACTTGGTCCCAACTAACCAAATGAACCCTCTTACCCTCTTACCCTCACCACCCCCGACCAAAGGAAGCTGTAAAATTGTGAGTTATTAGTGCGCGAGCTTGCTATTAATGAAGCTGTAACCGTGTGTTTTAGCTTCGGAGCTCTAATTTTTGGTTTAATGTGGATGGGAAGCTATGGAGATTAAGGGAAAAAGAAAGGGGCAGGGAAAAGAAAGGGAAAAGCACTAAGGAATGACTTGGGGGATGGGGTTGTTGAGGGGAAAAATGGGCTGTCTGCTACGGAATCTTTATTTTCAGAGGAGGATGACGATGATTTCTGGTTGAGGAGGATGGAGCCTTGCTAATTGAGAGTTTGCGGAGGGAGGGGACGAGAATGAAGATCGCTGGGGTGATGTGGAGGAGGTAAACCTGCTGAATGTAGGGGAGTCATCCATGTTGAGCACACCTTTGGACTCTGGTGCTTTAGCCACTTTTATTTCGAAGTTTGAGGTTCCATTGAAGGTCTGAGCTTTTGTGTGGACTCTGGTGCTTGGTAGGGTGAGTACCTATGATTTGGTGCAACGCCGGAGGCCTGGTTGGTCACTTCTTCCGGGTTTCTGTGTGATCTGCCGTCATGATGAGAACAATTTGCATTTGTTTGTTGTGTGTGATTTTGCTAGGTCTTTATGGAGTAGGTTGTGGGTGGTGACTTTAATGTTCTCCACAGTAGTAGCGAGCCGAAGGGGAATTCAAGTAGTATCGCCGGTACAAGGAGGTTTGATGATTTTATAAGGGAGTGTGAGTTGAGGGATCCTCCTTTGCATAATGCACAATTTACTTGGTCGGTCTGTGGACGTCCTAATGCAAGTTCCAGAATCGACCGGTTCCTGTTTACTAACGAAGTGGAGGTTGAATTCCCACAATTAGTGCAGGAGGTGCTACCGAGGCCGTGTTCAGATCATTTTCCGCTTACTTTGCATTCTTGCCCTGTCCAGTGCCCACTGACGCCTTTTAGATATGAAAACATGTGGATTTCGCATCCAAGTATTCTTTCAAAAGGTGGGACTCTTATGAAGTGCAGGGCTGGCAGGGTTATTGCTTTATGAGGAAGTTAAAGAATGTCAAAAAGGAGTTGAAAAGGTGGAATAAGGAGGTATTTGGTGATGTGCAGGGGAAAAAGAAGGAAGTTATGGATGAAATAGCTTCGGTGGAGCAGCATCTTAGCAGAGGGGACGTTAATGAGGAGCTGCTTCGTAGGAGTGCTTGCCTTAAAAATGAGTTGAAGGAGGTGATCTTACGGGAGAAACAAAGACAACGACAAAAGATGAAGGTGGCTTGGGCAAACGAGGGGGATGCTAATTCCAGATTATTTTTTAAGGTGGTTAATGTGAGGAGGGCGTTCATTAAGGACTTGGAGGAAAATTTCTGGGGAGGTCTTTTCTGATGTTGATGCAATTAGTCGTGAGATAACAGAGTAGTATGGTCTTTTGAGAGAAGAGGTGGGTGGGGGGCCTTGTATTCAGGGGCTTAACTGGAGCCCTATACCTCAAAAGTCTAGCTTCAAGTTGGAGAGGCCTTTTACGGAAGAGGAGGTGAAAGTCGCTGTTTTTAGTATGGATAGAGAGAAAGCACTGGGTCCGGATGGTTGTACGACGACCTTTTGTCAGGAGTGTTGGGATATTATTAAGGATGATCAACTTGGTGTGCTTGCAGAGTTTCATGAACAGGGTGTTATGGGGAAGAGTATTAATTCGACTTTGATTACTTTAGTTCCAAAGAAGGATCGTTCAACGAAAGTTAGGGACTTCTGTCCTATTAGCTTGGTCACTAGCGTCTATAAAATTGTTACGAAGATTCTTTATTGTGACGTTGGGGGAGGTATTGTCTTCAACTATATCTCTGTCTCAGAGTGCTTTTGTCGAAGGAAGGCAGATACTCGATGCAGTACTAGTGGCCAATGAAGTGCTTGTATGGCATTACTTTGGTGCATTTAGTTGGAGAGGAACTCCAGGGTTTTTAGGATCACATAGTTTACTTGGCTTCTCCCTGGGCTAAGGCGGCGGGGGCCTTTAAGGGTGTCCCTCTGACTTTTGCTCAACGCCATTGGCGTGATGTATAGATAGTTTTCCGTTTATACTGAGGATACAATATCCTCCACCATTTTGTATTCTTTACCAATTGATTAATAAAACTTTCTCTTATCTGAAAAAAAAAAAAAAAAAAACTAGTGGCCAATGAAGTGGTAGATGAGGCTAGGCGGTAGGGAACAAGGAGAGCGGTGTTTAAGTTAGACTTTGAGAAGTCCTATGATCGAGTGAGTTCGGCTTTTCTTGATCGTGTGTTAGAGCAGAAGGGGTTTGGTTTTCGTTGGCGACGATGGATAAGAGGCTGTTTTAGCAACACTTACTTTTCTATTTTGGTAAATGGGGCGCCCAGGAAAAGGTTCTCTTTTTCAAGGGGTTTGAGACAAGGGGACCCTCTTTGCCCTTTCCTGTTTACTCTTGTGGTTGATGTGATCAGTAAAATGTTGGATAGGGGTGTAGAGATGGGGAGAGTTGAAGGCGTTTTAGTGGGGAGGGAGGCAATGCACGGATCTCATTTGCAATTTGCTGATGATACGTTGCTTTTTCTGTGTGCAGACCAGGAAAAGTAAAAAATGTCCTCACACTTTTGCAAATTTATGAGCTACTGTCAGGGATGGAGATCAATCTGACTAAATGCAGCGTTGCAGGTATAAACATGGACCAGGCTAGTCCGGAAAGCTCTTCTAATCTGATCGGATGTCCTACTCAAGGTTGGCCACTTACTTACTTGGGTATGCCACTTGCTGGCAATCCAAGGTCTTGAGTCTTTTTGGGAACCAGTGCTGAAACACGTATCGAAGAGGTTAGACGGATGGAAGAGGGTGTATTTTTCGTTTGAGGGCCGGATTACCTTGCTGCAGTCCGGCATACCACTATATTATCTCGGTAGTAGTTGCTATAAAAATTGAGAAGGTGATGAGAGATTTTCTGTGGTCTGGTAGTGATGGAGATAAGAGGGATCACTTGGTCAGCTGGGATTTGGTCTGTCGTCCTAAAGAAGAGGGGGGCCTGGGTATTGGGCGGTTGGTGTCTAAAAATGTGGCTCTTGCTGGGAAGTGGCTCTGGCGATTTCCTTTGGAGCACAACGCACTCTGGCATCGAGTCGTCAAGAGTAAATATGGAGTGTGTGAAAACGGATGGGATACTCAGGCAGTAACAGGAGCTACGCATGCCTATCCATGGAAGTATACCAGCTTTGTACGCTCATGGAGCTGTTGTCTCTGAATTTTGTTTGACGGTGACAGATTCGTGGAACCTGTATTTGCGGAGGCCTCCTCAGGAGTTGGAGATGGAGGAGGTTACTTCTTTGCTTGAGTTTCTAGAGTCAATGCAGCTTCTTGACAGGATGACCGTACGAAATGGATTGGTGATTCTTCCGGGGTATTTTCATGTAAATTATTTCTTCGGCAATTGCCAGCACACAACCTGCTTTTCCTATTGTGAGGTGGTTGGGAAGGCAAAAGTTCCTGTTAAAGTACGGGCTTTTGTGTGGACGTTGGTATTGGATAGGATTAATACTAATGACTTGCCCAGCGGAGGAGGCCAAATGCAGCTCTGTCACCTGATGTTTGTATCCTCTGTCGGTCTAGTTGCGAGTCGTCTTCACATTCTTTCTGAGCTGTGATGTTGCGCATGCCCTTTTGACCAGGTTATCTCGTCTCATAGGTGAGGTTTGGGAGTACACGGACACGTAATGGAGTTCTGGCAAGCGAGGCGTATAGGGCTTGGGTGGCGAAAGATGTTGTGGAAGAGTGCTACTTTTGCAATACTTTGGTGCATCTGGTTAGAGAGGAATGCTAGAGTCCTTCTTTAGTAAATAAACCAAATGTTGAGGAACAACATCTATAGGTTGTTGCACCTTCGTTTGATGTTTTTCTTTTTGGGAGGTAGCTAATTACCCCTCCCCCAGTAATGTCTTGAATAAAGTCATATGCAATGCAAATGATCCTATCGTGCCTCCATCTGTGCCTCCACTTCCACCAAAGACTTAGTATTTGCCAACTTCGCTCATGACGGCTCCACTATCTCCCATGCTTGTCCGTGGAAATTCGTTTCTGAGGTATCGGCTTTTTTCTTTCCTCTGTTGAAGTAATAGTGTGGGCAATGGACATCGGGTACGGTTTTGGGAGGATGTGTGGAATGGGAACACTTTGCTCTCTTCCAGATATCCTAAGGTTTTTCAGGTGTCTACGCTTCATAATGCGTCTATTGCTGCTTTCTTTGGTGAGGGTGGATCTTGGGCCTTCACTTACGGAGAGCCCCCCTAGGATTGGGAAATGGAGAGCTGACTTCTTTAGATCTTTACTTAGTGTTTTAGTTACCATTCAGGTCGGGTTCCATGAGGATTCTCGGGTTTGGGTGGAGGTTCTTCGGGGTCTTTACTTGTAAGTCCTCTTTCTACCATCTCATTCTTCCATCACAATACCCTCATTTTCCTTCTGATAGTTTATTTGGAAGTCGTAAGTTCCGCTTAAGGTGTCTGCCTATGTTTGGACTTTGGTACTGGGACGGTTGAATACCCATGACATGTTGCAACATAGGAGACTGGAATGGAGTTTGCTTCCTGATGTGTGTGTCCTTTGTCATCGGGCTAGTGAGACCACTGCACATTTTGTTGTTACAGTGTAAGTTCGCTTGGACTTGTTGGCGGAGGCTCCTTGGTTGGAGGGGGGAGTGTATTGTGTGTCCTTTTGGTCTTGTTGCCGGAGACTCCTTGGTTGGAGGGGGCAGTGTGTCCTAGCACTTTAGCACAGCTTTGAACCGCATCATCATTGCTGGGGTAGGGGCAAGGAGGCTCGGATACTTTGGCGGTGTGCATTTTTTGCCATCCTATGGTGCATTTGGTTGGAGATGAATGGAAAGAGTTTTAAGGAAACTTCTCGGCAAAGCAACTAGTGCTTTAAAAGGGATTGCCCTTACTGACGTCCAACGTCAGTGGGCGGATTTGTAATTTGATTCTTTTCTTGTCTTTTTGAGGACTCCTGGTCCTCACACTTTGTAACACCTTTTCAGATTTAAAAAAACTTTTTCTTATCTAAAACAATATTTGCCAAACTCCAGCTGGACTACCTCCAGCCAACATTGCTTAGTCTACCTTCACTCGCATTGGCGAACATAATGGACGCAGAATCATCTCTCTATTCTGTTTTTCCTTTTCTATGCTCTCTGTGAACACTAATTATCCTGTTTCATTTTCTTATTTCTGCCTTAATTCACTCACTCAATTGTTTTCGAATGTTGTGATAAAAAAAGGTTTTCAAATGTTTACAAAATTCAAAAAAAAAAAAAAAGTCTATTGGAAACATTGTCTCTACTAGGTGACTAACTAGGGGTAAGCCTGCTTATACTTGGATCTCCCTAGACCTCACCCACGGTAAGATTCATCCATCTCTCTCCCCCTCTATATTTCCTGGCCATCCTTACCGTCTAGATGGACATGGCGAGGGGTGAAGGGGTCTCATCGATCATTACTAGGGTGGGAAAGGGGAGGGAGAAAGATCAATGAGAGGGAGAGATGGGCACTGTGGGTCAGATGTGGCTCGAGTGAGATTGGCCTTGTGCCTCGGTATGAACAGATATGGTCTGCAATGGAATGAGTGGGGCTTGTCTGTCCTCACCGGTGCCTCACTTGCGAGGTAGTATCTACTACACCAGTTGAGCTAACCCAGACTTCCAATGGCAATGTTCTGGGTAAAGCCATTCTTTGATTCTTCCTATTCGTCTAGGCTTAGCGACTAAATGAGTTCTACAGAGTGAGTAAGAAAAACATGCACTCGCGTCCTATTTTTAAAAGAGCTCTTGAAGAACCTAATGATGTTGACACCTTTGATGATCATTAAAGGGAGTGGAGGTGAGAGAAGGTGAAGGTAAGAGCAAGACAAAGGTTTTGTGATTGTGATCTTACCCCTCCCTTCTTCTAAGGGCCCGTTTGGTTCACAGAACTGGAATGGAATCAGTATCAGAATGATACCAGAGAGGTATGGAATGGGAACTCCAATCCTGACATCACCTGTTTGGTTTATTACAGGAATGGACTCTGTATCCTATATTTGCTGTTTGGTTCACTCAAGTTATGGAATCAAACTTTTCAAAAAAAAATTATGTTTTTTTTGGGCAAAAAATATTTTAATCATATCAAAATATTTTTGTCTTTACAACCTATAAAACATAGATTAGAACATTTATTTTGGACCTCCATTATTTGACACTTTTGTAACCAATTTGAACCAGCAACGGTAACATAATATCAATTCACCAACCAAAGTACATCACATCCAATTCATGTTCACCATACATGTCTATATAGCCATCCAAAATATCATAACCTTACACCATCCAAAATATCATAATGGCAATCAAAAGTATCAGAACCTAGTAGTGTATCAAGTACAATTCGATTAACACCAGTCCACTATCAAGCATTATTACCATCTTCACCCAAGTTTGGATAAAGAAAACTATAAATAAATTCTTTCTTGAAATCATCACCTGGACTTTGATAGAAGAGATCAATACTACTTGGATCAGATGCCAACATTGTTGCACCTAGCACTGCTTCAGTTCTGGTTAGCCCAGGTATTTTAAGTACCTCTTGAAGTAAACTTTTCTTTTGGCGATCAGATTCTTCTTCCCGGACCTTGAGAGCTTGTTCATGTTGCTGAGTGGTACTCATGGAACTTGCTATAAATGAGAGTTGACTAGTCATATCAGTCATCATACCCGTTAAGGTAGAAGAGATATTGTTAAAAGAAGAAGTCAAGTCTACAACAACTGGAAGCCTCCTCTTTCCTCTTCCCTTTGGAGTAATATCTGTCTTTGCCTTTCTTTTTGAAGTTTGTGGAGTCTGGTGGGTTGATTGAGTTGACTCATCTTCTCCAAACTCGTCAACAACATCATCATCTTCATCATTACCAAGGTCAATGGCTACCTTGTGTTGGTTATTCACAGCTTCTACAAACGTCTCAGCAGCACTCCCGTTGGCTCTGTCAGCTCCAAAGATAAGCTCCAACTAATCAAAGTATGGAAAAGGAACTTTCCACAATCCCTTTGCAGCTTTGTGTGTCTGAAATAAAATAGGTCAATTACTACTAAACCACAAAATACATGAGGAAAAAAAGATCCAAAATATAGTATTTACCTTGCAAAAGTCTTCATAAGGTTGCCTATCAACCTTGATCATTTTGTTTGTGTCATCCCAACCAAAACCAGAGGTGCGCAACATTTCAGCTATACTATTATACTTGTCCCCGAACCCCTTGATTTTCGACTCAATATGAGGTTGTGGCTTCAAGCCACAACCAGGAACCTTCTCTTCTAACATTTTTTCTAACTTGTTCATAAAGCCATTCTTGAAGCTCCCTTCGGCCTTCCAAGAAGGATCAGCACTCAACTCCAATAACCCATTAATCAAAGCTTCTTCCTCCTCCTTGGTCCAAAAACGTTTATTCTTACCCCTTCCACCATGAGAACTTTGACTACCTTCCATCCTACAGAATATTTAAGTATGCATAAAGTATACATGAAGTACAAATTAATAAAACAGAAAACATAAGTGCATAAAAGATATAGAAATTTGAATTTCTAGATTGTAGAACATAATACAAATAAGTCCAAACACACTACAACAAAAATTAGTCCAAACACAAACATAAAATGCAACAAAGACCATAAGTAGAACATCATGTGTTCCTATTGGACCTAGCTCTCCAATTATTGAACAAAGTTTGTGCTAAGGTACTTCGATAAATAGTCCAAGCATCACTTGTTTCAATAAAGCTAATGAACTCAGCGTCATTGTCATCATCATCATCACTATCCTCATCATCACTATCATCATCGTCGTCATAATCCTCCATATAATCTGTTGGCATGTATTTTCTGATTAGGTTATGCAGTAAAACACATGCTTGGACAATACGTCCTTGAGTGGTAATTGGAAAAAATGAAGGGCTTCTAAGAATACTCCATCTTCCTTTTAATAAACCAAAGCATCTCTGAATCACATTCCTAGCTTTTGAATGCTTCATATTAAAATATTCCTCCGCACTTATCGGTTGTCGATCCCCCCATTCTTTAAGGTGGTACCGATGGCCTCTATATGGTGCAAGGAATCCATCACAATTAGTATAGTCGGCATCTACCAAAAAATAACAACCTTGACATGTGGGGAAAAAAAAAGTTACTAACTTTGTCATCATAAAAAGAATATTTGATAGTGAGTTTCCAAACACGTGTTATTACCTTGAGGAACTTTTAAACCATGAGGCCTAGAAATTGCATCTCGAAGAACACGACCATCATGTGCAAATCCTTCCCAACCGGGCAACACATAGATAAATTCCATAGTAGGATTGCATGCTCCTAAGACATTCATAGAATGGGTACCTTTCCTTGTCCGATACCTTGACCTATCCTCATTAGGTACATGAACACTAATGTATGTACCATCTAATGCTCCTATGCAATTCTAAATATATATATATATATATATATATATATAGATGGGCAAGTTAATTATATGTACATAACAATGCAAGCTAGCTCTTTTTTTAAAACTACAAAAAAAAGAAGCTCTTTTATTATTATTATTGTTTATCAAATGATATGGAACTTTCGGTATTACCTTGAAGCATTTCCATCTATCATCTTCACAATCTTCGGTTATAGGTGCGGGTTTTTGAAGCAAGTGCTCGTGCAGCTTTAGAACCGCAAGAAGACAACGATGAAAGTTTCTACTAACCGTTTCTCCACTACGGAAGAAATAATTCCCTATGGACCTATTCTTGACATGATGAGCCAATGTACGTATAAACATGGCAACATTTTCTTCTAAGGACATATTTCGACTTTCACTCAAACCTCCAATATCCCTAACCATCTCACAAAGTACACCAAAAGTACGTCTATCCATACGAAGTTCGCTCCTACAAGCAATATCACTATCCCTAATTAACACATTCAAATTTGCTAATCTACGACTTTTTGTCCCCTTTGCTATAATGAACTCGTTGTACTCTATGAAGTGTCACATACATCATACACAGCATAACATACATTATGATCACCATATTAATAACCACCACAATCGTCAATATCAATTGTGTCTGTCTCTTCTTCCTCTTCTTTATAAGCAACAATTGAGATGGAGCCATTTCTGTACATTACACATAAAAATTTAACTAGACAATTTAAGGACAATTAGTTTGGGCAGCAAAACTATAAACAATGGTATTCACTATTAAAAAAAAAAAACTTAATCCCACAGCAGAACAACAGAGTATACATAAATAATTCACACCACAAATAATCCTACACTAAAAGAAAAAAGAACAAAGAACAAACTGAGAAATGAAAGATACAAAGAAAAAGAACAAAGTGAAAAATGAAAGATACGAAGAACAAAAACAGAATTTTGGGGAACAAAAGGAATTTAAATATAAAAATAAACAAACCTCGCCGGAATTTCGGATCTGAGATACACAATTTGCCCAGAAGAAGGCTGGAAAAGAACAAACCATGAAGAAAAAGTCAAATTTATGAATTACCCATAACAAAATCAAAATCAAGAAAAGGAAGACGTAAAAAAAAAGAAAAAAAGAAGGAAAAAAAAAAGAAACGTACTCACCGGAGATGACGGTCGAAAGTTTAGCTGACAGTTACCACTCGCCGGAAAATATGGTTAGAAGTCAGCTCAAGCACACAGCCTTCATCATCCTTTGTCTCTCCTACGGCTGATGGAAAAGTAGGGCAAATGGAAAATGATTCCACAGGTATCAGATTTTTAATCTGCTGGAAAGTGGGGGGTCTCAAGTGGTGTTATTTTTGAGGGGACTTGAATCCGGACGGATTTGAGTTCCAGGCCCAAAATAACAAACCAAACACAAAGAATGGATTAAATGATTCCATTCCTTTACTTTAGCCCCAACCAAACGGGCCCTAAGACTATTGATGATGGAATCCACATATCCCTGATAAGATATTATTCTACAATATGTATACCCTTGCATTTTAAACGAGAATCTATTTCCCTCATACCAAGCATAGTGATTCATGTGTGGCATAGAAGTCATGTTAATGGTTGGAGTAGATTCTTGTAGAAAAACAATACTATGGTTCGTCTTATGTGCCTTTTCTTATTGTATTATCTATGCAGATGGAGCTCCGTTCGATCGCATGAAAAATATTTGCCTTTATTTTTAAAATTTTCATAGAAAAAATAAAAGTAGATTAGGGCAAAAGCATATCTTTTTCTTTGAGAAGTAACATTTTCCATTTTAGAGAATCACTCCACTTCAACCGAGCTCTACTTCCAATTACGTGTACCTCGCCTCCTCCTAAGGGTTTAAATTAATACCTCCACGTATGAAAATGTTATGATATAGATTTTCATCACCCACTAGGCTATCACTAAAATGTTCTATATCTTGAAATGCTTTATGGCCTGTTTGGATATGACTATTTGATTTCAAATCCCCCATTTGGCCCAAATCAGGTGTTTGGCTACCCAAAATATTTCGCATTTGTATTTGGGCCAAATTTTGGGTAATTTGGATAAGCCTTTGAACCTTATATTTCAAATATACAGCAAAAAACTATCAAATTGAAATTCAACCCACCTCAGAAACCCACTTCTCCTCTTTCTCTCTCCTCAAACCAGTGAACTCCTCTCTCTCTCCTCTTTCTCTCTCCTCAAACCAGTGAACTCCTCTCTCTCTCTCCTCATACTAGTGAAGTCCTCTCTCTCTCCAGCACTCTTTCCCTCCCCTCTCTCTCTCCTCCCCTTCGAACACAAAGAATCTTACCGATGGAATGCAAAATCGATGGCTTCTTCAAAGTTCAAAATCGCCAAAATAATCTCACATACCAAGCTTCATCGCCCAAATCTTTGATGCTATTAGATTCAAAGGGAAAAGATGCACTTGTACAATTTGTTGCGATTTCTCAGAGAAAAAGTTGTTCCTTTTTAATTTAGCAATCAATTTGAGAACAATCACCAACACTACAATAGAAAATCGAAGGCTTTAATAATGGATTTGGAGGATTCTCAGATTAGGAATTGATTGAGCATATTGAGTTTGGGGATATGGATAAGATTAGGGTTAGGGTTTGAGGGATAGGGGGCAATGGATAGAAACCATAATTTATTTTTTATTTTTTTTTTTGTGTAGAAATCTGAAGCTTGGGTTAAAGAAAAAGTGTACGATGATTATTTTTTTTTGTTTTTTTTTTAATCTTGATTAGAATTTGATATTTTATAGTGTTTACATTGGTTCATATGCAAATTAAGGATCTGAAATTGTATAGCTAACTAAACAATGGTTGGATTTCAAATTTGACAATTGAAATTCCTTATTTTGCCAAACAAGAAATTTAGATTTCAAATAATGAATTGAAATTCTTTGTTTTCCCAAACAATGAAATTGAATTTAAATTGCAAAATTTCAAATTATAAAATTGAATTCATGGTATTCAAATCAAATATTGATATCAAAACGCACTCTTAAGGGAATAGATTTTTGTGTTCTACCAAACACAGCCTTAATAGTACATTGATATTTGTCTGTGAGTGCATTCAAACTCTTAAAGTTGCCTGCTTTCTTTCTTGAAGATAAAGTAACTTCATTTGAGGGTTACGCTAGCATCGAAATTCATCATTCTAGTTTGTACAATGCTTTCACTTGTGTGGATTGGTCAACTTCATTTATGGGTAATGCATGCATCAAAATTTGTCATTCTAGTTTCCACAACGGTTTCACTTGGGTGGATTTGGTTTTCTACATATATGCTAATCCAACCAATTTTGACTTGTTTGTCATATTACCATAATACATTTGGTAAATGTTATGAATGTAGTTTCTAAGTCAAATATGTGGTACTAAGTCTGTATTGTAACACACGTAGTAAGAAATTTTGGTCAAAGTGAACTTCAAAATCAGTAATATTGTACCCTATTTTTATGGTATAGAAAAGTGGGGGTCTATCATGTTAACTTTAGTTTAAATAACTTCATGATTCGTGTTTGTCTCCAGCTGACCTTGACTTGGGACCAACTCTGCGAGAAATTTGCGCTGCAAATAGGTCTGATGAGAAGCAGGTGATGTGGTGGATGTTCTTTGGTCACAATCTGATATCTATGTATCTATTACTCTTACTTGCTCATTTGGTTTTGAACCATCGTGCAGCAAATAAAAGGTCTTCTGAAGGAAATTGGCACCTCCTTTTGTCCTGACTACGTAGATTGGTTAGGAAAAGCAGCAGGAGATGCCCATTCTAGGACTGCTGATAGAACTGTTGTCACAAAATTTTTACAAGCTCATCCTGCGGACGATTCGACTCGCAATTTGCAGGTTTGGCCATAGCATTTATGTCCTTTCTCTTGAGGGAATTGTTTGTTTTTAACTAGGCTTAAGTAAAATGGCATGAGTTGCCGGCTATTGGGTTTTCCCTTTCCAATTGTGATGTCATACTGAATAAAGCTCGGTGCTTCAATAGAGGAGAATATTTGTAATTCCATGACTTACTGCTTTGTTAGCGAAACGGAGTATCCTCATGGAAGTATGTTACAATCATCAATGAATAAATTGAATATCGTCGATTTCTTTTGGCCTTTTTGAGTTGATTATGGGGATTTTCGTTCTCACATTTGAATGATGATTGTAACTAGAGTCAGGGAAGAACACGTCATTTGGAAATTGAATGAGAAACAAAAAAGATTTTCCTTTGGGGAGTTTGTTTTCTTGTTTCTATCCATGTTAGAGTGTTTTCGACATTACATCAAGGTTTTTTCCTGGGCTATATGGTACATCCTTATGCTTGTGTCTGTTTTTCTCCAGGAGAAGGGGTTGGGTTTGGTTGAACTTCGTACACTATTAGGATAAAGTTGTTCAATTTGTGATGGATAGACTCTTTATATATCAACCAAGTGTAAGGATAGACTCTTTATATATCAACCAAGTGTAAGGATATAAATTCGTGCTGCCTGGGACACACACGTCTTTCTCATACAAGTCCTTCCTACTTGAAGTTTACATTATATTCTAGTCCTCTTGGATTTAGGACCTGGAGGAGAACGGTGATTGAGATGTATTAAGGCCTTCTTCTGTTCATCAACTCAAACTTCATTCTTCTGCAGTTAATGTTATGGATCAGCCTCACTCTTTAGGCACGCATCTTCCGTATTATTACCTGCTACAAAAGAAGAACTGAAACCTATGAAAACGCATACTAATACTACTAAGTTTCTCGATTAGGAAACTTTACTGACACGAAAAAGACACATAAACCTATGAAAACATATACTTCTATAGTTTATTCTAAAATTTTATGGTAGGTTTTCTAGGGTCCTCTTTTTCTTTACTTTTGAGATGGGCTCATGATTAAGGTTCAAAGCAAGGTCCTGAACTGGGACATCTATATTGTGCTATTTGAGTATCTCTCATGCCTACATTGAAGTATGCTTGAACTAGTGAGCAGGAAATCCGTCTGCTGGTTGTGTCACTGAACAATAATTTTAACAATTTGTGAATGTTGCCTAACCTACGCAGCTGATTTTAAACCAATACACTATTAACAGATTAACATCCTTTTTCACCAGTTGCTGCCTTTTATTCTGGTTAAGGTATTTCTTGGAACCTTCACTTACGGAGGCCACCTCATGATTGGTTGATGGAGGAACTTACCCTTCTTCTTGGTTTTTAAGCACCATTTTACTTGGGGCTGATGTTTATTCTCGGACTTGGGTTGGGGATTCCTCTGGGTCGTGTACCATAAGTCATTTATTCACCACCTTAGCCTTCCTCCCCAATATCCTCACTTCTCTCTCAATGACCTCGTTTGGAAGTCTAAGTTTCCTTTGAGGGTGCGAGCTTTCACTTGGACTATGGTACTAGGCAAGTTGAATACTCATATGATATGTTGGAGCGGCAAGACTGGGAAGTGCTATGTTACCGGACGTGTGTGTACTTTGTCACTATGTTGCTTGGACTCTTCATTTTGCCTCAAGTACCTGTGTCGGGTACTGGACACTCCGACATGGGTATGGACACTGGACACTCCATTTTGAGGGGAAAGCATGCAGAATTTTCATAAAATGGCCTAATCGGACATGGGTATGGATAGTGGACACTCTGACACTTAGCCGAGTCCGAGCAACATAGCTTTGTCATCATGATAGTGAGACATGGTGCGCTTGTTTTTGCATTGTGATAATGCTCGTGTTTTATGGGATCGTGTGTTGCGAGAACGTTTTGTTGGCCCTGATAAGGTCAGTCAAAACCTACAGGTTCGCTACATCAGGATGGGGGGGGGGGAGTAAGGAGCATAAGTTGTGGTGGAGCTGCGCATCTCTTGCAATCTTTTGGTGCCCTTGGTTAGAGCGCAAGTCTAGGATTTTTTATGGAGGTAGTATGCCACTGAGCTTGTTTTGGTGCGGGTGGTGAATTTGTCGTCGTTGTGGGCCAAAGTGAAGGCTGTTAAGGGGGTGCCCCTAACTTTCGTTGAGTGACAGTGGGAAGATTCGTAATTACGTTTCTGTCTTGGAGGATTCCTTGTCCCCTTAGCTTGTAGTTATTCATTTCACATTAATGATAAATATTTCTCTTATCATATAAAAGAAACAAATAAGCTTTCTTGTTGGCTGATGGAGCTCTTTCACTTAATGTGTGTCATTTGGAAGAAAGTTGGGGATACTAGAAGTAATTTTCTGAACACTTTGATGCTTTATGTGTTATAGTTTTTTTGGTGTGAGGGGGAAAGAAATTGGATCTGTCAATCTGTAATTTTAATGTTTTTGCAAGTGAAATTGGGATGATAATTCTTGCAAAACTCTTTGCTTGGAAAAACTTCGTGCTTGTGAAAAGAGTTGGCGAAATAAATTTTTCTGCACTGTGGCCTTCAATTGCATAAGAAAATTATTGTTGTAGCTTCCATGTTGACCTCTCCTGCAGTGGCTTTCTAGTTTCAAGTGACATCTTGAGCAGACTGGCTTTGCACTTGGTTTCTGTATTACTTTTCAAAGTTTCTGCTGTTTCTCTGATTTTATATTTTGGATAAAATAAATTGCGATAATATATGTTCTCTTGTCAAATATAAATTTTTGTTGAAAGAGGCCTCTAGATTTTATTGTTTATGTTTTATTGCTACTGTTAGCCTCCCTTGCTATCTATCTTCCAATAAGATGTAGACAGTTCCTTCTTCCTGAAACCTTCACTCTCCCAGCTGTGACGGGACCAATATATCAACTAGTAACACTTACCTGTTCTACCCCCCTCTTTTCCCTGTGCTACTGACAGGAAATGATTCGCTTGATGAGAGAAAAGCAGTTCCCTGCTGCCTTCAAATGTTACTATAACTTTCACAAAGCTGACTCTATGTCAAATGACAATATACATTTCAAGATGGTCATTCATGTGCACAGTGACTCCACTTTTCGACGATACCAGAAAGAGATGAGGTTATTTTTAGAGTTGTTCTATTGTTTATCTTATCACAGTTAAAATCATTGTATGTCCTAACAAGAAGTAATTTTTGAATCTCCAGGCGTAATCCTAGTTTGTGGCCATTATATAGAGGTAATGTTTCCATTTGAAAGTTAATTTTGTTGTTTCAGTTGAGAGTATTTATTTAGAGAAAGAGCATTGCATACATCAAGGACAATAATTTCGTAACTGAAACACGTAAATCCTTGTGGAGCATATAAAACAGTGATCAATAAGCTTTACTCTTAAAAGGGAGGACAAAAAAAACAGATGTGTCACTGATAGTGACCAAATTTGGAACACATCTAACTGATAGTGCAGCACATCTGTCTTTGTGAAGCAGACATGTATAAATTCTTCCTATGAGAAATGCTTGCTCTGCCTCCTGGTCACCTTGCAGTAGTCTTCCTTATTGACATGAATGCTTTGCTATAAGATGGTAACCCAGCAAAGGATTCTCTCTCTCTAGGATTCTCTCTCAGAGGTGTGGACTGGTCATCGGAGGATATCCTATCCACCTCCGGTGGGTGGGGCTCCGGGAGCCTGTCATTTCTTATAGAGGAGAGTGTTAGTCTGAATTTTATCTATGGAGTCTTCTTTTAAAATTGAAAATAAGCATTTTGTTTTCATTCGTGAGAATTATGGTTATTGTCTGGTTGAGTATCACCGTGGGAAGAAGTTTGATGTACGGTTGAGTCAAGCAGAGCTTCTTTGGTGGGCACAGGAAGCGCTTTCCCTCTGGAGAGGAGGATCAGGCGGGAGATGGGTGCGTACGTCACGAGGCAACGGGTATGTATTATTACTTCGAATTGGAGCTAACAACTTTGGGCGTTACTTTTTGTTAGAGAAGCAGCCATGGGAGGGAAGGGCAGTTTCTACTAGAGTTCCAGAGGGTGCTGGGGGAAGGGGATGGAGTGCCCTGTTTGAGGTCTTGCAACGCTGTGGTCCTCGATTCTTGTTTGTTGGAAGTCCTGGAAATGTTTCCCAGTATCAGAGGCGTCACTCCCAGGAGGGCAGGATTTCGGGAAGGTCGCCGGAAGCTGAGAGTTCCATGGTGCTGCAGAGGGGAGCCGTTGGAAGAAAAACGAAACAGTTATGGGAGGCGCAAGATTTTTGGTCGAGAATCTCGCTTAATTGATGCCCCAGCCGTTTCTGATGGAATTTCAAATAGGAGACCAGTTTTTGAAAGAATTGGGCCAGGGAGGGTAGCCTTTGATAGACCTGGGCCTAGACGGTCAGTATTTGAAAGGTTGGGAAGGAAGACAGCTTTTCAAAGACTTGGGCCATCTGCTTTAAGGAGCCCAGCACCTCAGAAATCTTATTTTGGGTCAAAGAAACCAGTTTTTGAGAGATTAGGCCAGGGGGGAGCCAATATTTCACTAACCCAAAAATCTAGAAGGATCTGGGTCCAAAAGGGGTCTGGTCAAGCACCCACAATGACGTTTACAGGTGATGCTGTCACGTCAATTAATGAACGACCAGCGTCTGCAAGGGGAGGCGAAGGAAACCGGCAGGGGGACGGTGGTCGTTGGAGACTGGTGTACCGCCGGCGCCACTTCCGGCCGCCGGAGAATGGTCGGACGGTGACCGGAGATGCTGATCAGGGACTGGCGAACCCACTGGCTGGGACAGAAATTTCCAGTGGTTTAAATGATGGGGTCCTCGGGGCTGGTGCTGCAGTACATGAGGCGGAGAAGTCCACCTCATCTCAGGCGGCTGATCTGAGCGATGAGACTATTCCGGCAGAGATTCCTGAGGAAGGAAATTGTGCCCTGGAGTCGAGCTTTGATGAGCACGACGATGGGAAGGCGTGTCTTGCTAGGGCTTGTTGTTCTGTGGTCGATGATGAGGGGCTGGAAGGGAGGACTGGGGGTTCTGACTTTTCTGCAGGGGTGAAGGTGACTTTCCCAAAGGCTGTTGTTGATGCGGGGAGGTTACTTGGAGATATATGTATGTATGGGCAGTGGATTGGTAATGCAACTCAGGCCATCAAGGACCACGATAAGGTGGCTGCTACACTGGATTCAGGGCTTGCCACCGAGGTAGCAGGTAAGTCTTTTGAGTGGGAGGATGAGGTCGATCTTTTCAGCAATTTTGATGATGAAGATGATGAGGAACTCTTGATAGAAAGTTTGCAGAGGGAGGAGCTTTTTGATGAGGTTACGTGCAGTGATGTGGAGAGTGGTGAAGAGATTAACTTATTGAATGTCGGTGATTCAAATTTGTTCCAGACACCTGAGAAGGCGGTTTTCGAAGATGGAGTATGTGAGACACCCAGAGGTAGTGGCCCTGGTACTGTCAAGGTTGCACCATTGCCAGGTTCGGATGACCGAGACCCACAGGTGCTGCTTGGTAGTCTCCGTTGTCAACTTTATAATGTTTCTGGGCAAGGATTGCAAGTTTTAGTGCAGGACGAGGGGCACTCTCGGAGAAAGGGGAAAAATTGGGAGAAGGAGCTTCGCAATCTCCAGACTAGCATTAACTATGGCGTTGAGGCTAGCCGTAGAGAGAGGGGTCGTAATCGTTCTTTATGAAGATTCTCAGGAGGAACGTGAATGGGTTGGGGAGGAGGGAGAAGAGGGATGTGGTGAGAGAGGTTATCTCTAAAACTTCTCCGGATGTGGTGTTTTTACAAGAGACAAAGGTCAATGTGGTTGATATATTCTTTATTAGGAGCTGTTGGGAGTCACAGGATAAAGATTGGGCGGTTTTTCCATCTGTCGGAGCTTCTGGTGGTATCTTAGTGATCTGGGATACTAGATTTGCTAAGAAGGTTGATGCTCTGCTGGGATCTTTCTCTGTGACAGTGTGTTTGGAGGTTCGAGGAAGGGGAGAGTGGTGGTTTTCTTCGGTGTACGGTCCGTGCAGGCATACTGACCGACAATCCTTTTTTGAGGAATTATGTGATTTAGCAGGGCTTTGTTCTCCGCGTTGGATTGTTGGAGGGGATTTCAATGTAGTGCGCAATGTGGGGGAACGGTTGGGTGGTTCGGGGGGGTTGGGTGACATGCGAGAGTTTGATACTGTTATTAGGGAGTGTGAGTTGCGAGATCCACCTTTGCAGAATGCTCGATTTACATGGAGTGTGAGTGGGCGTCGGAATGCTTCTTCTAGGCTGGATCGTTTTTTGTTTACTAATGCAGTCGAGGACGAGTTCCCTTTGTTATCACAGGAGGTGTTTTCACGTCCTTGCTCGGATCACTTTCCAGTTATACTCCATTCTAGGCTAGTGCAGTGGGGCCCAGCTCCGTTTCGATTTGAGAATATGTGGACTTTACATCCAGATTTCCAAAGGGAGGTGGCAGAGTGGTGGGGTGCTTGTGATGAGCCGGGCTGGCAGGGTTACCGTTTCATGAAGAAACTGAAATATGTTAAAGAACAACTTAAAGGGTGGAATAAGGAGGTTTTTGGGGATATTAACCAGAGGAAGAGTGCGTTGTTGAGTGAAATTGCACAGGTTGATCAGGTGATTAGTGAAGGAGATGGGGGGGAGGAGCTTGTGGGTAAGAGTGTTGAGTTGAAAAATGCATTACAAGAGGTGCTTCTGAGAGAAAAACAGCGACAACAGCAGAGAATGAAGGTGAAGTGGGCCAAGGAGGGTGACACAAATTCTAGACTTTTCTTCGAGATGGTGAATGGTAGTAGGAGGAGGAGTTTTATTAAAGAGTTAGAGGTTGATAATGGGGAGGTAGTTACCGATGTTGGAGAGATAAGTCGGGAGATCACATCTTATTATCGTTCCTTTTTCAGTGAGGAGGATTTGTTACGACCTCGGATCGAGGGTCTAGATTGGAATCCTATTTCTCCGTTATTAAGGGCTCGGCTAGAACGTCCTTTCGAGTTAGAGGAGGGAGAAAGCACCCGGCCCAGATGGTTTCACAATGGCTTTTTTCCAACACTGCTGGGAGGTGATTAAAACTGATCTACTTGGTGTTTTGACTGAATTTCATGTGCCTGGGGAAAAGTATTAACTCAAATTTCATCACCCTAGTTCCGAAAAAGGATTGTTCGATTAAGGTGAAGGATTATCGGCCTATTAGCCTGGTTACTAGTGTTTATAAAATCATCACAAAGGTTCTTTCTGTGAGGATTGGGGATGTTCTATCTTCAACTATATCTTATTCTCAAAGTGCTTTTGTTGAGGGGAGACAAATTTTGGATGCCGCTCTGGTGGCAAATGAGACAGTTGATGATGCTAGACGGAGAGGGGTGCAAGGGGTTGTCTTCAAGTTGGACTTTGAGAAGGCTTACGATAGGGTAAGTTGGAGATTCCTTGACATGGTTTTGGAGAGAAAGGGCTTTGGAGAGCTTTGGAGACGGTGGATCAAAGGTTGTTTTTCAAATGCCCACTTCTCAGTGTTGGTTAATGGAGCGCCCAGGGAATGGTTCTCTTCTTCTAGGGGTTTGAGGCAAGGGGATCCTTTGTCACCTTTCCTGTTTACACTTGTGGTGGATGTGCTTAGTAGGTTGTTGGAGAGGGGTGTTGAGACGGGAGTAATTGAGGGTTTGAAGGTTGGTCGTGACGGGGTTAATGTTTCGCATCTACAATTTGCAGACGACACTATGCTTTTCCTGGCAGCAGATATTGACAAGTTTAAAAACGTTTTGACGATTCTACAGATCTTTGAACTGATTTCAGGGATGCGGGTTAACTTAGCCAAGTGTAGTCTGGCTGGAATAAATGTGGGTGATGATTTTCTAGCAATGGCGGCTGGTCTGGCAGGATGTCAAATACAGGGGTGGCCTATGACGTACCTTGGAGTACCTTTGGGAGGTAACCCGCGATCGGAGGCTTTTTGGGAGCCGGTTGTGCAGCGGGTGTCCAAGCGCCTAGATGGATGGAAGCGGGTGTATTTCTCTTTGGGGGGTAGGATTACCTTAGTTCAGTCCTGCCTTTCCAGTATTCCATTGTATTACCTCTCTTTGTTCCGAATTCCAGCAGCGGTGGCGCAGAGGATTGAGAAACTTATGCGTGACTTTTTGTGGTCCAGAGTGGATGGGGAGAGGAAGAATCATTTGGTGAGTTGGGATAGGGTGTGTCGTCCTAAGGAAGAAGGGGGGTTAGGTGTGGGCAGGCTGGTGGATAAAAATATTGCTCTTGTGGGCAATTGGCTTTGGCGTTTCCCGCGGGAAGCGGATAGTCTTTGGCATCGAGTTATTCGGAGTAGGTATGGACTGCAACAGAATGGGTGGGATGTACAAGTTACCAGGTCCTCTACACATGCTAGTCCGTGGAAGTTTATCTCACAAGTTTTTCCGCATTTCCTTCCACGTGTTGAGCTGCAACTTGGGAGTGGTTTGCGTATTAGATTCTGGGAGGATACTTGGAGGGGTGGTCAGCGTTTTTCTACGAGGTTTCCTCGGTTGTTTCGGTTATCAACTCTTCACGGTGCTGTGGTTAGCGATTTCTTCTCCGCGCACAGTAATTCTTGGAATCTACATCTTCGTCGACAACCACGTGACAGGGAGATGCAGGAGCTCATTTCTCTTCTGGAACTTTTGGACCCCGTCTATTTTACGAGTACGGATGACTCTAGGAGGTGGGTTGGTGATCCTTCGGGGGATTTTTCCTGTAAGTCTTTTTTCCGTGTTTTGGGGACGCCTCTCCCTCGATTTCCTCTGGCTGATTTTATTTGGAAAGCGAAGGTGCCCCTGAAGGTGAAAGCGTTTGTGTGGACTCTGGTGCTGGATAGAGTCAACACAAATGATGTGAGGCAGCGGAGGAGGCCGTTGGTGGCTTTGGCACCTGACATGTGTTTTCTATGTCGGGGTAGTAGTGAGACTTCATCACATCTCTTTCTTTGGTGTGATGTGGCCCATAGCCTATGGTGTAGATTGTTTCCTGGAGAGGTGTGGATCTATCCTTCTAGCGTTGAGGCTTTTTTGCAGATGCAATTTCTGGGGTCTGGGGGCGGGAAGGAGAAGAAAATGTTGAAGCGTAATGCTATTTTTGCGATATTGTGGTGTATCTGGTTGGAGCGCAATGCACGGGTGTTCAATGGGCTTTCTGTTACTCCTGGTTTGTTGTGGGAGAAGGTCAAATACCTCGCTTCTTTATGGGCCAGGGCTGCGGGGGCGTTTCGGGATTATACTATTACAAATATGCAACAGAATTGGGGCAGTTTGTAAATGCTTAAATGGAGAGGATACCTTATCCTCTCCTGTTCTGTAAATCTGATTACTTATTAATATACTTTTTCTTTATCTAAAAAAAATAAATTCTTCCTATGATGAACAGGAGAAGGAAAAGGGAAATTGATTTTCAGATGAATGATTCTGATTTTTGTGCCTATTATAACAGCTATCCGTACATGTAGTAACTTTCTTGGTCATCCTTACCCATCAACACGAACAGTAAGCTGATTAGTTGGGAAGGATTGTGTCTCCTATTAAGTCAGGATCTGATGATGCTTTGCTTCCAGGATTCTTTGTTGATGTAAATTTGTTCAAAGAAAGCAACGAGAGAGCTGCTGAAATTAGGAAAAGCAAGACGGATGTTGGGGACAATGTCAATGGTAGCAATGATGTAGTAGCAGCAGATTCACTTGCTGATGAAGATGCAAATTTGATGGTTAAATTGAAATTCCTCACGTATAAGGTAAGCAGACAGGTCTTAAAGTCATGATGTATGTATAATTTACATAGGGTAGGCAGTTGAATCAGCATGAGTTCACTTTAACAAGCTTGGCAATGTTAACGAACTTCTTGCCTATTGCAGGACATTGTTAATATGTTTGTTATCATCTCTAGCTCTCCAATGACCTTAGAATTGTGACATGTATTATTATTTACATATGTCTGACCTTTCTGTATGACTTACCTTCCACAGTTGCGGACTTTCTTGATCAGAAATGGTTTATCGACTCTTTTCAAGGATGGCCCTGCTGCTTATAGAACATACTATCAAAGGTAAGCTTTCATCTCTGTTTCTATTAAGTGAGTTTTTTTCTAAGGACAACATAGTGGAACTTAGACGTAAATCGTCGGTTGAAAGTAACCTGTCAGCAAGACTAGCAAAAATGGACTTGAAAGTTGAAACAATGAGCAAGATGATTCCCAAGTTGGAATTTTGTTATGATATTGACATGCTTAAGATCACCAAGATTTGTTTTGAATAAGAATAGATTGTATGAAAATCAGTTATGCCTAAAACAGTGGAGTACCAGCCGTTCTCCCATTAATTACAACTTTGCCCAGTTTGGCTTGACATCAGTGATACAAAAGCTTCGAAATGCCCCTCCCACCTTACCCCAAAGAGAAGCTTAAAAGTCACCTGATGTCACAGAAACTCAAGTGACAAGGTGATTCTGGAAAGATCCTAGAATTTCCCTCCAGCCAAATACACAAGGTTGCCCGAATCGTATTCCTACACATCTTTTTCTCCTGACCCCTACCCAAATGCCCCTCCCATTATTTGGAAGTCTGTTAGCTTGAATTTAACACAGTGTAGCAAATCTTTTGTTGCCCTTGCTGCCTTGTTCACTTATTCAATAAGACTCATGAGAAGGGAGCCTTGCTTTTCTCATAGTTTTTTGCGTGAGAAACTTGAATATCAATATAATGGTTGTTACTGAAATGTGAATCATTTGTTTGGTGGAAATTTAAGAAAAACTGGAACTACCAAAAGCAAATTCAGACAATTAATTCTGCTAATGTATAATATTTTTTAATGTGTTAGCCTTTTATCTTTTATGTTTTTGAACAGAAAAGTAGAACTTTATTAGGCAATATATTGCAAAAATATCTACTGAGCTCACACAAGCAGGAAAAGCAACAAACAAAAACAAAACGAAACTGACTCTCATTGGATGCGAGGTCATACAGACAGAGCTCACATAAGCAAAAAAACGACATACAAAATTGAAAACACTCCTGGTAAACATAACAGACCCAAGCCTGTCTAAATCCTGACCCTGCTTAAATACAGATTTAGCAAACTTATTGGCAGCATAAGTTTTCCCTGAAGAAATGAATGATCCTGTACTTACTACTTAAGGAGACACTTGAGACACGGATCAAAACTGGAACTTTCTTTATCGATTAAGTTCATTGAATCGCTGTGGTATTGGTTATTGTTTTCTGCGGCTCACATCTTTCCCGTACACTAGCAATAAAATTAATTACCAATCTGTTTCTGTGGTTAAGGTGAAAAAAAGGGGGGAACAAGACATATACTGTAGATGCGAAATAGGTTGTTTGGCGTGAGATTAAGGAACCAAATATTGGCCAATTGGTGATTTATATGTTGTTTTTAAAAATCATACTTTGGGGGAAACGCCTGATATGATCAATAAACAACCAAGACAATGGCTAATATGGCCAATAAGACGTGGAAGGTAAAATGACAAAATTCATGCCCAAGGAGGGACAAATTCTTTGGAGATGGGGAATGTTCGCTGTGGTTGGTGTATAAGGGCAGAGAGGAATAACGAAGTCTTTCGGTTGAGATCAAATGGTCTTTTTTTTTTTCTTTTTCTTTATTTTTTTTACTGTGGGTCTTTGCCCAGAAGATTCATTAGTATTCCTTTCTCAAAATTCAGAAGTACAGTAGAGTTGGAAGGTTTTTTTATTTTTATTTTACTGTGTTACTTTTTGGGACTCGTTATCCTACCTCTGTAGTTCTTTGCTTTATTGTTATTACTATTAATTTTTTATTGAATAATGGCAAAATTCGCACTGCAATAGCGCGCTACCTCTCACGTGGCACTCTGGCACCCATAGCACTACCCTTTTGATGTACAATCATTACGCGCCTGCAACCATGAGACTTAAGAATTGGGTTTCCTTGGCCTGTAATTCAGATGATGGCTAAGCTTGATATTCTGGTATTGCTAACGTGATGAATGTCTTTTGAGGAAAGTTTTCTTTTTGATTATTTGGTTTACTGTATCATTAGTTAGAGGTGGACATGCGTGTTATTTGTAAGTACTTGGCGCAATGTTGCACAAATTTGTGTATGTCACCAAGCATAAGGTGCAGTGAAGAAATAGTGATTAGATTATAGCATGCTAATTTTCAGCAGTTGTTTCTGGTACAAATTTGTATAAGGAATACGTTAATTTGTCTGATAACAAGTAACTTGCTTGAGACAAACTATAATAAAAAATGTCGAGAGGAAAAGTGGACAACGAGTCTTCCCCTTTGGCCTGGGCCCTTTTTCCCCAAAGTTACCTTTGACTCAAGTATTTGCTGCTCTCACTTGGCTTTGTGAATTTGTGTGCCTCTCTAATCATTGGTGGCGTCGGCTCTGTGGAAAACAAAAGCTCTAACATTCTATCTATCCTTGCCCACAATAAATGCCACAATTACAATGATTTTGAATGTGAATCCTACATTTGAAAAATCGGGCTTCATGCTGAGGGAGGGAGTTGGCTGTCAGGAAGGACACTGGCGGGTATATGACTGTCCTTTTCCATACGGGGGAGCTTGTGAGAATGGCCTAAAATTGATCTGCTTTAGGGAAACATCTTTCCCATCCAAGAAACATTTCAAAGGAGTTTTGTACCCATCTGTTGGCATCCCTGTCTCCCAAACATGGAAACACCATGCTCTAGCTGTTTCCTTGCATTATAACTTGTATCAAACAGCTGTTCTTCTCAAGATGTTAGCTTTCATGACACTGGAATAGAGTAGGATGGGAAATACTTATTGCACCTGTTTTTTTTGTTTTTTTTTTGGTTTCACTATAGAGGGTATGTTGATATATGTTCCAATCACTGTAAGAACTATAAACATGCCGCTTTTCTTATCAAACATGCTTGTTTGGCAGACAAATGAAAATCTGGGGCACTTCAGCAATGAAGCAGAAGGAACTGAGCAAGATGCTGGATGAATGGTAATGGTACCTTTATTGTCCTGCAATCTCTGTCATTTCTTTACTTCTCGTTGTAATGGACATATAAGTTGACATTGTGTCCAAAGGGCTGTGCATATAAGAAGGAAGTACGGCGCAAAACAGCTGAGGTCTGATATATACCTCAGTGAGGCTGAGCCTTTCCTCGAGCAGTATGCAAGACGAAGTCCTTCAAATCAAGCACTCATAGGTTCAGCCGGAAACTTCGTGAGATCTGAGGATTTCTTGGCTATTGTTGGAGAAATAGATGAAGAGGGTGACCTTGAGAGGGAACATGAAGAACCTTCAACCCCATCTCCTAGCGCTAAAGAAGCTATACGAAAGGAAGGCCTTATCGTATTCTTTCCAGGTAAAGTTCTCTCGTGTTGCACATGACCAATGATGTTGTCTTCCTTATTACCTACATGATCACAATTGTCTTTTTCTTTTGTCTTTTTTGTTCGATATTTGTCATCCTTACTTTCTTTCGGCTTCTTTCAGGAATTCCGGGCTGTGCTAAATCTGCACTTTGCAAGGAACTACTACATGCCTCTGGTGGTCTTGGAGATGATCGTCCTATCCAAAGTTTAATGGGTGATCTCGTTAAAGGTATGATGCCACACCACCTATTCCATTCTCTCTGATGTAGAAGTGCCTCTAGCGAGTCTGGTGTCATTACTTGATCAAAAAGAAGAAAAACAAAAGAAGAGTCTGGTATCATCACTCTTTTGCTGTCTTGTCTGTCTATCTGATTCTTCTGTACTAGCTTTCACTGTTGAAGTTCGGTGCCAATAAAATCAAACAGATGATGATGGATATTTTGTGAGCCATATCTAGTGGTGAGAAGGATAATTTGGTCTTTGGAGTAAGGTGTATGGGCCCAAAGAGGAGGGAGGCTTGGGTGGGGGGAAGATCATTTCCAAGAACAGAGCTCTGGTGGGGAAATGGTTATGGAAACTCCCTTTGGAGATTGATTACCTTTGGCACCAAGTCATCAGGGGTAAGTATGGGGTACATCACATTCTGGTGTGATGTAGTTATCGAGCTGCTAGAAACATTTGTCCTTGGATGTTTGTTTCCCAGGTTTCTTCATTCATCCTTCCTCATATTCATAAATTGGGAAGTGGCTCTCAAGTCTCAATCAGGTTTTCGGAGGACATTTGGCAAGGAGAGTAACCATTTTGACAAGAGATTTTCACGAGGATCGGTTCTCTGATTCTTATCTTAGTGTGGATCATGATTGGGATCTTCATTTATGGAAGTCCCCACATGGTGGACAGATGGAGGAGCTAATTTGTGCAGTGGGACTCTTGGGTATTCTTTCCTTCTGGCAGCACAGATTCAAATCTGGCCTTCAGAATGGTTGTGTGTTGGTGGTATTTTGTTCTCAATCTTTTCTTGCCTGCCTTGTTTCATGCAGTAGGTGCTCCGTTTCCTTTAGCTACATCCTAGGTAACAAGGGATCGGATTCCAAGCCAGCCCTTCAATTCTAGGACTCTTTCTGTTAGCGATTCCCTTCATTAATTATTTAATTACGTAAACATCCAAGAGCACCTCTCCTGATCTTCTCTCCAACTCCTTGTTGAAGACTCTCCTTCTATCAGCTTCTTTAAAGAAAGTTTGGAATTTGTATCTCCTTCCTGGTCCGCTGGGTTTGCTTCTCTCGCACTATCGCCACCTTACTGATGCCTCCACCTCAATGTCAATGCTAATCTGCCGAGTCACCCTCAAAAGGGCAGTCTCACTTTTCCCAAAATCACTGTAGACTATCAACATCCCATTTTTTTTCAGAGTGAAGAAAGATGAAAATTGCTATGAGGCGCAAATTCCAGTTTTGATTGATATTCTTTGTAGATAAAATATTCATTTAATAAAGAAGAAAATATTACAACGTATGAGGAAAAGAAGACCTTAAACAAAAAGATAAAAGAAAACACAGCTAGTTACACTTACAAATCACCGCAGTACACACTGACACCCCCTTCAAAAAAAACCTGCAGCTTTGGCCCATAATGAAGCTAGATATTCCACACCATCCCAAACAAACTCAAGCGGCTTGTAAACCCCGGAGTTAAGATCCACTACTTCCGTCCTAACATGAGGCAGACCTTATACGCCCTACCCTCCCCAAACAAACATTGAGCCTTCCAAAACTGAGCAATAGTAGCACAACTAACAAAACACCCCCTTCACACCGATAAGAGTCCTCCACAAAGTCCATGCAAACCATGCTGCAAAAAGAAAAAGAGAAAGAAATCAAAAAGCAAAGAAGTCTCACTTGCACCGCATCAGGGTAAGTGTCCACCGCTATAATTATCAAGAGTGCTTAACTAACCTAGTAGTAAGATCCCCCCATAGGTGCTTTCGACTTTTAAATAAAATTGGCAAGTGGGAAATGAGGATATGATGAAGGTAGGCTAAGGCAGTGGATGAAGGGTTTACAAGGAAAGACCCTTTAGGAACTCTCCGAAGACGGACATCCAAGGATCTATCGTTGCTTGTACCGATGGCAATTGATCGGATTCGGAGCGGATTACGCTAAATCCGAATCCGCTCCGAACACTAAACGGATTCTCAAATCACCTTCGAGTCCGAATAACCTCCGATTAGGGAGGATTTGAATCCGAAACTATTCTGAGTCGGTATCCTCCGTATCCGATCCGATCCATTTACTTGACTTATTTTATTATTATTTTTTTAGATAAGAAAAAGTTTTATTAATCAATTGTCAAAGACTACAAAAAGGTGGAAAATAAGGCATCCTCAATAACAAACAAATAAATATCTACACATCTCGCTAATGGCGCTGAACTAAGGCCAGTGGGACACCTTAAAGGCCCCCGTTGCCTTAGCCCAAAATGAAGCCAATTAAACTATGTGATCCCAAACATGATCGATAGTCTTCCGAGCCTCGAAGAAAACCTGGAATTCCTCTTCAACCAATACACCAAAGTGTAGCCATGCAAGCACACCTCCACAACAACCTCCCCTCTTTGCTTCTCCTCATCGCAGCAAATCGTAACTATAAAAACTCACCCACCGTGGCTGGACACACGAAGCTATCCCCACACAACAACCTACCCCATAAGTTTCGAGCAAAATCACACAGTACAAACAAATGCAAATAATCCTCCCCACTATTACGACACATCACACAAAACCCCGGTAAAAGGGACCAGCCAGGTCTCCAGCGTTGCAACATATCATACGTGTTTACCTTTCCTAGCACCAAAGTCCACCCAAATGCGCGAACCTTCGGTGGAACCTTAGACTTCCAAATAAATGTAGATAGAGGGAATCAGGGACACTTGAGAGGGGAGACTAATCTGGTAAAGGAAGGACTTGCAACAAAAGACCCAGAAGGATCCCCTTTCCAAGTCTGAGAATCGTCCCTAGGGACGAGGAGAGTAGAGTTAAGAACACTCAGGAGGGAAACCAGCTCCTCCATCTCCCTATCATGTGGTGCCTGGCGCAAATGTAAGTGCCAAAAAACACTTGTGGCTGAGAAAAACCCACCCATTGGGGCCCCGTGAGAAGTGGACAGCCGAAAAACCCAAGGATATGCCGAAGAGAAAGGAAGGTCACCCTTCCACACATCCTCCCAGAACCGAACCCGCAGACCATTACCCACACTATACCTGACCAGTGAAAAGAAAAGAGTCAATACTTGGGAAATGAATTTCCAAGGGCATGCATGAGAGACGTTGGAGCCAGCCTGAGCGTCCCACCCGTTGTGCATAAGACCTTACTTGCTCCTGATAACTCAGTGCCAGAAGGAATGAGATTCCACACCACCACTTACCCACTAGCGAACATTCTTGGACACCAATTTACCAAAACCCAGTCCCCCTTCCGTTTTCGGCCGGCAAACACGGTCCCAACTACCCAATTATTTTCCAATTATTTTTTTGTTTAATGTGAACATATATAAGATATTCTAAATCGCTAATTGTATTTCAACAAAAATAAATATGGTAAATATATTAAGAATTTAAGATACAAACAAAGGTGAACATATATATACTTAATTTAAATATACTAAGGATTTAGTGTTTTTTTTAGAAATAATAAATATAAATTGCATATTTGGAGCGGATTCAGAGTCGGATCGGGTCCTGGCAGATTTTACCTAGCATCCGAATCCGTGTCGTAGTCGGTGTCCTCTAATCGGGTTCGGACTCGGATATTTCTGTTTCGAATTTGGCTCGGATATTTTCCTTCTAAATGGATCGGACTCGAGGGTTCGGACTCAATGGTCGGACTCAATTGCCATTGACAGTTGCTTGAAATAGGTAAACCAGGGGGTTCCCCGAGAATCATCAGTTGGGACAAGATGAACGGTGTCAAGAACACTGAGCTCCTCCATTTCCTAATCATGAGGAACTCTCTGATGACAGACATCCAAGGATCCACCGCTGCTTGAAACCCGGGGGTACATGGAAATGAAAGAGCTGTTCTTTCTTCCACACATCCCCCTAAACCATACTCGATGTCCATTACCCACATTATATCTGACGGGACGGGAGGAAAAAATGATACTTGAGAAATGAAATCCGATGAGCAAGTGTGGCTAAAACTGATAGCTGGCATGGAATCCCGTCCATTTTGCTTTAGGTTGTACATGCCCATACTTGCTTCTGATAACTCAGTGCCAAAAGGTCTCAAACTCCTAAGGAAGCCTCTCTTAATCCCTTGCTTGTCATAATTTATATCACACTTTAATTTTTCCAGCCCTCGGTTCTTTTTACTAGGCTTAGAATCGAGAGTGACCTTCTTCAACGTATTGCTTTCATATTTTTCTTTCTTTTTAATCAGAATTTTTAAAGTAGCTATTCTTTTATTTGATATACATATCCTAGACTCCCAGGATCAGTAAGAAGTCATGGTTGCTGTAACGAGTAAAAAGTAGTGATTGTTGCCTTGAACTCTCAGTCAGGATAACAAGTCGTGACTCGTGACGTTGTGGAATATAGCGTTATAAACCTCCTATGATGTTCGGACTCGGGTACGGGTGTCGGACTCGGATACGGATCCAAGAGTCAGACATGGGAAAATCTGTAATTGAAGACACTCGGACACGGTTTGGAAGTGTCTAAAATTTAAATATGAACACGGGGATGTGGATAATAAATTTTAATTTTTCAAGAAATCGGAAAAACAAAATAAAGAACATGAAGAATTCCAAAAAGTTTTGGCTTGCTTTTTACGAGAAGTTCTAGTATTCCATAGAAAGTGGGTGAAATGAAAAGAAATATAGCATTAAATATCAGGTTTGACTCTTTGACTGATTGAGTGTCTGACTGCTAGTTAAATAAATATTAATTAAATATATTACAACTGTCCAACTTGCTTTCCTCGGTAAGGGAAACACTTTTAAGAGCTATTTAAATCACTGCTTTATACTCTACGTTTCTCTCTCTCTCCTGCTCTCGATAATCTCCAAGGCCGATAAAGAACTCTCTCTCTCACTGCTCAGACAAAAAACACCAGCCGCGTCCAGATGTTTCAGGCCAAGTCGGACCCATATCCCGTGTCCGTACCCGGGTCGTGTCGTGTCGTGTCGACACGGGTATGGAAGGGGTATATGCCGAGTCCGAGCATCATAGTAAACCTCATGGTAGCATAGAAGGGTCACGGTGATCGCAGCTGTCAGCCGTTTTATCGGCTGTATATCACCCATATTGCCATTGTACCATCTTTGGTGGCTGGATCAGCTGTTTTCCATGACGCATCAGCCAATGTAACCAAGCAACTCGAGACTCCGGTATATATTGGGCTATCGAGGATTAGAAGGCTCAAAAAGCTATACCTATTGGTCGATACAACGCTTACCAGCCCATATTTACTTCCGTGCCCAAAATGCATATTGCTTAGTTCTTATCATTATGTGTGTGCAGGACGATACTGGCAGAAAGTTGCTGATGAACGCAAAAAAAAACCTAATTCGATCATGCTTGCTGACAAAAATGCACCAAATGAGGAAGTTTGGATACAGGTAAAAGATTGCTTTGCATGATATGTAGTTTGGATGCAGTTTTCTCCCATGTTTCGTTAGACTGGAAATTGGATACTGGAAACTGGAACAAATTGGAGAAAACTGGAACAAGCAGGAGAAATCTGGAACTTTTAACTGGAAACATGAACAAATTGGAGAAAACTGGATTTACTGGATTTACTGGATTTACTGGAACTTACAGAAAAAAACTGGAACTTTTGCATTTATGTATTTTTTTTATCATTTCGAATAGAGTTTTACGATAATAATAATAATAACAATAATAATAATTAAAAAATAAATAAAAAATAATAATAATAATTATTATTATTATTATTATTATTATTATTATTATTATTATTATTATTATTATTATTATTATTATTATTATTATTATTATTATTATTACTATTATTGTGCTCAAATGGGTACATCAAATTGGGACGGATGGAGTAAATAATAAAAATGGGCAATTTTCAAAAGTGATTTAAATGTATATGCAATATAGATTTATTATTAATATTTAAATAAAACATACTTAATTACTATACTTATTATGTCAAAATATTAAATTGGGAAAATCTGGAACAAATTGGAGAAAACTGGAACAAACTGGAATAAACTGGAAAAAACTGGAACTTTTAACTGGTAACTAGAACAAACTGGAGAAAACTGGAACTTGCTGGAATGCTGATCCCTAAGTGGCTTCTTTTATCCTAATTAGTTTCAGATACCTGAATTATAAATTCTAAATTTAAGGGTTTGAATTTTCATTTGACTCCATGGAGGTATGGTCCGTCTATAATCATTTGTTGCATTTGAAAAGTCATCTAATATCTGATAATGCTTAAGCGTTTTCAAAACTAGATTTCCGAAGTTTTTATGGTCAGAAATGCCTACCAAAACCAATTCGGAATTACTGCATATAAAGTAAACCCCATTAAAGTTCTGTCTATTTTTCAACTTTGTGGACGAAAATACAGTTTTCACTTTTCCCCTTTTAAAGGTTAAATTAAATGAGAAAAAGAAACTCCTTCCTCTTCTCTTACAAGCCGCATCTGATTCCTCTTCTCCCTTCTGCCTCCTCTTTCCTTGACCACCCTCTCCGCAGTCCCCGGCGCTAGAGGGACCCTCCTGAAGCATCCACAGAAAGTGCAGTATGTACTTGCAAGGCAGCCTAAGAAGTAGGAGGACTAAACATATCTTAGACGGGCATGTTCTTTTCAACTGTCTTCCAGTTTTAACCAGTTACCAGTTACAAAATACAGTTTTGTCCAGTTTTGCCCAATTTGACCCAGTTTTGCCCAGTTTGACCCAGTTTTGCGCAGTTTTGTCCAGTTTTGCCCAGTTTTTAATAATAATGATAACAACAACTAACAATAATAATAATATAATAATAATAATAATAATAATAATAATATGTATTATTAATTATATTATTATTGATATTATTATTATTATTGTTGTTAGTATAATTATTAAATATTAATATTAATACTAAAACTAATATTAAAACTAAAACTAAAACTAAAATTATTATTAAAATTAAAATTATTATTATTATTATCATTCAAAATTAAACAATTTTCAGTTTTTCCCAGTTTCTCCCAGTTTGACCCGGTTTTTCCCAGTTTTCACCAGTTTTGTCCAGTTTCTCCAAGAATGAGCCCAAAAGTGGGTGCTGGAACTTGGTTCTTTGGTCTCAGAACGAAAGACTATGAATCACTTTTTGTAGCCCGATTAGACTAATCCATATGTAAACCAAAAAGTTAATTATCAACCAGAAGTCCAGAGTTCCAGACCATGGGCAGCGAGAAATACCAGCAGAATAGTTGTTAAAGCAGATTAATTTTGACGAAATTAATAAAACCAATGTCTTTCTTCGAAAAAGACATGACATTTAGGTGACTCCATGCCCTCTTATGTGTACTTCTGTTTCTTACCTAAAAATAAAACCATTGTCTTTCATTTTCTTCCTTCTGTACTTTATTAGTAGTCGCTGCCCTGCAGAGAAGCATATAAGAATGACATTTATTTTTGTTCATTTGCTTTCAAGGGGGACCAGACGGAAATGACTGACCTCGTCCTCTTCACTGTACCAAAATAATTTGCGTTTTTTGTTTTCTCTGGATTGAATTTGAAGTTTTCATATCGTGGTTTCTACTGCTGTGGTTGTTGCTAGCCGTTCAAGTTGAACAGTTAGCATGAAGGTGTGCAAACATTGGCCAAGGGTTGGGGGACCAAGGGCTGCTGACAAAGAAAGGGGGAGAGGAGAAAGAAAAGGAACAGAAGGTAGCAAGAGAGAGAGATTAAATAAAGGAATGGGGTTAAAGAGAACTAAATTGATATATTCTCTTACTTTATTTTTTAACCAATAAAAATTTGCATTGTGCCTTTGAAACAGTTTACATTGAGTATAATCAGTTTGTTTCGGTTTGCTGCCCAGCTCCGTATAGACCTAAAAATTTATTAATTACCGAATATGAATACTAAAGTTAATGCTCTATTTATACAATTTCTTTTCAGACTAATATTAAACTACTGAAAATGGGTATAATTATAGAGAACGTTGCTTATGTGGGAATATGGTGTACTGAACTCTAATGGTGTAAATGGGGAGTGGCGACCATTACCATTTTACGTGTCCAAAGTTTAGATTTTTCATTCAAATTTATCAAGTTGGGATTATCCCTGTGAAATTGCACAAACTTGAGATTTACAGAAACTTTTTCTTATTATCTTATGATTAGAAATAATTTCTGCAAGGTACCGTAAGACTAATGGAATTACTTATAGGTAGCTCTCTCATTTTATAATTTCAGAGGTACCCAAATAAACATGTTTTCATGAAACCTTCAAGTAATTTTGTGGAATATGTTAATATGGTTTCTGTACTGTTAAATGGTATATAATTTTTGGACATTATTTTGGCTGTCACGCATTGCCTGTGTTTCCGATGTGCTGAATAATGACCATATTATCAAATTTTTAAGATTTCAGACTGATCATCAAAATATTGAACCAGAGATGTACACAGGATGCCACACAACATGTGGCCCCTATGCTCTTGGATCTTCTATCTTGATAACTCTCTGATCATCCATCCTTAGATTGCTCTGTGCATCAGCCCATATAGTTCCATTTACAATCTTTTGTTGTGGTTATATGACATAAATACACATAGATGTTCATAAGTTTCTGTAACTACTGTTTCCTACTTCGCAGATTGAGAAGATGTGTCTAACCACCCGAGCGCCTGCTGTTCCAGTTGTCCCAGATTCTGCAGGCATGCAACATTTTGTCTTCTTCTCTCTCAATTTTTCTTCGTTTAAGAACTTCTGTCCTATGCAGGCATTTGCATGCGATTGCATGTTTCAGTATAGATCCCACCCTACTTTGATAATCTTGTTATGTAATATCAAATGATGCTTATTACATTACCGTAAAATCATCATGCACTACTGATGTTCTTTAATTGTTTCATTTTTCAAAATAAAAACATTAACTAGGTTTTCTCATGCTTTGGGGTTTTGTGAGATTTACATTGATAAAGTTCCTCTCTTTATCCCTGTTGTTGCTTCATATGTGTTTCGATGCTTATATACCAATTGTCTGAATTTATGCAATAGTAATTGAGTTGTAGAAACTTCTCTAACTGCTCAATTCAGCTGCTTTACATTGCACCTTTGCGTTTCTTATCTATTATGCAGGCACTGATACAAATCCTTATTCATTGGATGCATTGGCTGTCTTTATATTTCGTGTGCTTCAACGAGCTAATCATCCGGTATTGTGTATCCATTATGTTATTATGCTTGATACTGTTCATTGGGTGCATTCTCCTCATATCAGCTGTAGATAATTTATTCTATTCCTAATTGTTTGCGCCAGGGAAATCTTGACAAGGAATCTTCGAATGCAGGCTATGTACTGCTTATGTTTTACCACCTTTATGAAGGCAAGGTGAAAGATTCAACAGTTCTTTATCCTATGTTGTATATATATGCCTCCATTCGACTGTCCCCTCTCAAGTTGCTTTGTTCTAATTGACTCCTCTGCATTGACAATTTTTCTTTATCTGTCCCCTCAAATCTGAGTTTTGATGGTGGAAGGGTATTCTGAGACGTCCTTTCTTTCTTTCTGTGTGTCTGGACCCAGAGCCGTAAAGAATTTGAGGCGGAACTAATTGAACGTTTTGGCTCCCTTGTGAAGATGCCCTTGCTCAAATCAGAAAGGTTAGTATGGATCTTTGTCTCGAGTTGTTTGCTGCCTTACCTAAGAAACTTCGTCTTGTCTGTATGAGAATGTGTCAACAACTGTTTCTCACCCAGACTTCCCCTTTATCCTGTCCAAGACCAACGTCCACACAAAAGCTCGAACCTTTGCGGGAACTTTTGCCTTCCACAGCCAGGAGGTGGGAAGTTGGGCTGTTGTACAGGCAGACGCAACCACTGAAGAAAAGATCTACATGAGAATTCCCCAGAAGAATCACTTATCCATCTCCGAAAGTCCTCCCTATCCTGAAGATGTACTGAATCCAGAAACTCGAGCAAAGAAGAAACTTCCTCCATCTCCCACTCGTGAGGTGATCTCCACAAATGCAGGTTCCATGAACTTGTCGCTGACGAATAAAACTCCGAAACAGTAGCTTCATTGAGCAATGAAAGCTGATAAACTCTGTGAAACGCAAACACATAGGTTGGTCCTCTCCCCAAACATCCTCCCAAAACCGTATTCTCAGCCCATTGCTAAGGCTAAACCGACCAAGAGGAAGATAAACTGGAAACAGCTGGGAGATGAATTTCTATGGACATGCGTGTGTAGCTCCCATAACCACCTGAGTATCCCATCCATTATGACACAATCTATACTTACCCCTAATAACTTAATGCCAGAGTGCATTGCGCTCCAAAGAAAATCGCCAAAGCCACTTAGCAGCAAGAGCCACATTTTACCAACCGCTGAATATCCGAGCCCACCTCTTCTTTCGGACGACACACCAAATCAGCTAACCAAGTGACCCTCTTATCTCCATCACTGTCAGCCCATAGAATGTCTCTCATCATCTTCTCAAGCTTTTTAGCAACAGCCACCAACACCTCAAACAAAGAGAGTAACATAATGGTTATGCTGGACAAGCAAGACTGCAGCAAAGTTATCCGACCCCGAAGCGAGAAGTATACCCTCTTCCATCTGTCTAACCTCTTCGACACACGTTTCAGTTTGCTCCCAAAAGACTCAGTCCGAAGATTGCCCCCAAGTGGCATACCCAAGACCTTTCAATTAAAGTTTGACATCTCAATTTGATAGATGTTTAACCACTTCTTTTTCAGCTGAACTTCAAGGAAATGACTTTGAAGCCTAGACTAGAGATATGCAAACTGTCTTCGAATTCTGAAAATGTTTCCAATCATGGAAGTCGGGCCATGCAATAAGTGCTATCTCACTTTAAATTTCTCGGTAATCAAAATTAAGGTTCAACACTCCCAAGATGTTTCATGTGGGCGACAGTTCGGTTTAATTTTACTTCCAACAATTGACATCCTTCAATTTAGACCAATTGATTAGAGCTTGAGGCTAATGAATCTGAGTCAGCTAGTAGGTTGCTTTCCTTTCTTGCACATGTAGTGCTCATACTCTTCCTGCTTGTAAGGCCAATTATCTCTTCCCTTTGATGCCTCTTCTGCCTGATTCATGTTCCCAGCTTGACTGTCTGTGGCACTTACCACTTGAATTGCATCTGACAGTTGTCTTCTCAAAAATAATGAAGAAACAATTATTCTGACCTTGTCAATTAAGGTTTGTTGGTTTTGGTCTTTTGTTTGTTTATGATGACCTCTGTACATGTTCGATGTCATATCTTAATATACGACTACTACTTTGCTAAGGTAAAGTTCTTAAGCACATCCGTTTACTATGCAGGCCTTGTCTACCTGATTCTGTCAAATCAGTGCTGGAAGAGGGGATAAACTTGTACAGGCTACATACAAAGAGGCATGGAAGGTAATGTCTATGTGACATCGATTGTTATACCAGTTTCTTTACTCTGAACTTTGTTATCTGCTGGTGTGAATGGAAGGTAATGTACAAAGTACTAAGGGCCTGTTCTCCTCAACTTTCCCCTGAAGTATTCAGTAAAATTCAGTTCAGTTCAGTAAAAAGAAGTTCAGTTCAGAAAAATTCAGTAGAGTTCGGTAAACCAAGAACAAATTTACTCTTTGTAATTATAAATTCAGTAAAAATAAGTTCAGTTCAGAAAAATTCAGTTCAGTTCAGTAAATTTCAGTTCAGTTCAGTATTGTGCAAATAAGTTCAGTAAAAAGAAGGTGAAGAGAACAGGCCCTAAGTCTATATGCAACTGCTATCATTTGATCTAGGTCCACTATGCCCAATCTCCTCTTCCCATTCCGCCTGAACACAAGAATGTTTTACCCTTAAAGAAAAGTAATTTGATATATATACACATTTCTTCTAGTTAAGAGCTCTTAAGCGTTGAATTTTGGCGTCCAGTGCTGGATAAAATGGAAAATAAACTAGCTACTTGGCGTGGAAGTCTTCTCGCTATGGGAGGTAGGCTGACTTTGATAAAAGCTTCTCTGAGTAATTTGCCAATTTATTATCTCTTCCTATTTGCATTGCCAATGGGTGTGGCAGAAAGAATTATAATGATTCAAAGGGGTTTTTTCTGGGCTGGTAATTGTGAGAATAGGAAGCCTATGTGTCTTCTGAGTTGGAAAACAATTGAGAGACCCAGAGAATTTGACGGCTTGGGTGTTGGATCTGTTATGAATATGAATGTGGCTTGTTTGAGTAAGTGGATTTGGCGATTTTTGGAAGGAAATAATGTTTTTGGGAAGGAAGTAATTACTGCTATACAATAATCTTGCCAGTTTATGCTCGTTTGAAAATGTTACAGTGCCTAGAATTGGAGGGTTATGGAAGAGGATTATGAACTGCCTTAGGAAAAATGCAAAAGTGATGGAGATTGGCGAAGGTTTGGCAGTTAGAGTGGGTAATGCCATGGGGAGTCTGTAAAATTCTGGTTTGACTTGTGGATTGGGGAGAGTTCTCTGAATCAAAAATTCCCTAGACTTTTCTAAGTACCACTGCAGCGACGAGCGTTTGTGACTGACCTGGGTTTCTGGGGTGGAATTGTTTGGCATTGGAACTTGTTGTAGCGTAGGAGTCTATTCGTGTGGGAAGTTGCTCAAAGAAATGAATTATTCAAGCTGCTTGATGAGGTACAACTTCTGCCAGGGTCAAAGGATAGGTTACATTGGCAGCTTGATAATAAGGGTTTTTTCCTGTAAAATGTGTGAGAATGAAGTTAGCTAGAGAAGAAGGAGAACTGAATAAGAATGCCGTGAAGGGGATCTGTAAAGGTCTCGCTGCCTCCAAAGTTGAAACGTTTATGTGGCTGGCCTATCTGGGAAGAGTGAAGACAAAAGATAGACTGCGTAAAATGGGTTTGCAAGGCATTAATAATCCGCAGTGTACTTTGTGTTGGATGGTGGAGGAGTCAAATGATCACTTGTTTATACATTGCAAGTTCTCGAGTCAACTGTGGCATAGATGGCTTTCGCTCTCAACGTTGCCTGGTGTGCTCCAAATACAGATGCTAGGTTGTTTAGTCAATGGTGTGAGTTAATTGGGGGAGGCCATTTCGAAAAGGTATGGATTTCATACGCTTTTGTGGTTGTTTGGTTAGAGAGAGAAACGCCAGGGTGTTCCAAGAAAAAGCATGTAATGAAAATGAAGTTTTTAACCTCGTATCGATGCGATTGATTAGGCTACTGGGTTAAAGCATGGGACGAGAATTTTCCATATTCCCCGCAGGATGTGGCTCGTAACCCCTTGTGTCGCAAAGTGAGCGAAACAATATCGAGATGCTCCATGATAATTGGCTGGGAACCTCCACCTATAAGGGCTGTTAGAAGGAATGTTGATGCCTCTTTGCAAGATTGAGTAGGAGCTGTTGGTGGAGTATTGAGAGAATGGGAAGGGAGATTTAGATGCTTATTTTCATGTCAGCTTGCAGCGAAAGAAATTAATCACGCAGAGATTCCAGCGACAAGTCAAGCCATACAGGAGTCTTTGAGTAGAGAGTGGGTAATGTTCTTGGATGTAATTGTGGAATCTGACTCGCTTAATGCAGTACGTTGGAATAATGAGGTTGAAGGTGGGCTTTGGGAAGCTAGATTTGCTCTTAACTTCGAAGGAGTGCTAATTTCATGGCACATGGGCTGGCAAAACAGGGCCTCTACAGAGTTGATGACTTCTTAGCTTCGATGTAATTTAACTAATTGGTGTCTTTCAGTTAGTTGGTAATTTTTTAGGGGTGTTATTGCACCTCCCTAGCACATGATTGCAATTTGTCACTCAACTATTCCTGGAAGGTGTGGGTGATCAATTGAATGATGCTATTAAGGGCAAGTGCATAAGGCGTTCTTGTACTGGTTAATCGTTCCTTTGCTTTTCTGATCTTAATAATAAAAGAATGCCTAACTATGAAACAATAAAATAAAAAAAAATAAAAAAAGAGCTCTTAAGCCTATGTCCATTTATACGGAGCCAAAAGATTCCTCTCGAACGAAATTAGGTTGGCCATGCTTGATAATAATTTCTCCATTCCTTGGGACGAATTTGACTTTGACGATGATGAGAGTTGCTAATGGACGCTTTGGCACTTCTGGAGAATTCTTCTGATGAGGTGTTCCTCAAGAAATTGTAAGAATTACAAGAGGAAGGGAAAATTGATGTCGAGAAAAAGGTCATCCGCATTGTTGAAGGTTTATGCAAAGAAGGTATTCTCCGGAGACCGTCGAAGGGTTAAGCGTCACAAGTTGGTCAAGGACGTAACTCTTTTTAGTTGGCGTTTTTAAGTGGTTTGCCATTATGTTCTACTTGATGGTTTATGGGTTTCGTTTGGTTTCTTCATATGTTGGCTTGATGAGTTTTTTTAATGGTTTTGATAGATTGGAGATCCTTTTAGGGCGCTTCTGGGCATATCTTTAGTTGTCTCCCTTTGGTTGGCTTACTTTGGTAATTGTGTGGTGTTGATTGAATGTATTCTGTTTAGATTTTAGAGGTGTATGAGCCTCGGCTTCTATTGGTGTATGAGCTTTGGCTCCTATTGGTGTATGAACTTTGGCTTTCTTCTTTTGCCATTGAATAAAATGGACTGCTAATTATCAAAAATAAAATAAAATAAGGAGCCAAAAGATTCCTTATTTTTTTTGCTTCGAAACATCATGGAAAACATCAAAATGGCTCATTAAAATGTCTGTGTTTCTTAATTAAGGTGAAGTTGCTGATGGTCGTTGTACTTCGGATCAAGGGTCAATCTGAAACAGCCTATCTACTTTACAGGGTTAGGGCTGTGTACACCTGACACCCCCCCCCCCCCCCCAAACCCATCTGGGTGGGAGCTTCTTTGGAGGTGTTGGGGTATTGCTGATGTTGATGTGTTATTTCTGAAAGCTGAATCGTTTAATTCCTGTCTTATGGTTTCTGATCTAGCTGACATTACTGTTAGCTTGCCGTGATTACACTTGAGACTTTCTTATTGTAATGTCTTGTTATTTCTAATTGCAGAATGGATTCAAGTAAAGGGTCATATGCAAAGGACTGGGCGAAATGGGAGAAGCAGATGCGGGAGACTTTATTTAGCAGTGTTGAGTACCTTAGTTCTATCCAGGTAACATTTTTCCCTTACTGAACTAGAGTTATTGGCCCCTCCCTGACTTCCAAATCCTGCGTCTCTGGGGATCGGCTCTGCATAGTCATATAGACAAACTGGTCGAAGTAGTGATGAAGCTGAGGCTATCCAACATTGGCTATAGAAAACTTGACAGAACTATTTTCCTATGTAATTTTTGTATACAAAATTGGGGCCTCTTGTCCAGATTGACTAGTTATCTTTGAGCTTGGTACCTTCAATTTTTGTGTATTGCTTGCTTGTTGCTTTTTTTATCTGAAGAGAACCAAAAAAAGGAAAAGAGAATATATTTATCTAACTATTAGATTAACCTGGAGAATATAATCTTTATTATACAGGTTCCGTTTGAGAATGCTGTGATCTCTGTTTTGGAGCAATTAAGAACAATTGCAAAAGGTGACTATGTATCTCCAAGTACTGAAAGGAAGAACCTTGGTGCAATAGTTTTTGCTGCTGTCAGTTTGCCTGTCAGCGAAATCCATGGTCTCATCAATGATGTAAGTTTATAATAAGATTCGCATAAAGTTGCATTTCATTGAAGTTACTGACAAGCAACAAATCAGTGGGTATCAATAATCCTCTCCGCCCTTTACGTCTTCATGATTACTCTTACGATTTGGATTCTTGGAGTTGAATGTCCTCTTCTTTTCTGTTCCATCTTTCTTAGAGCTTTCTAATCAGTTCTTTATGATTTGGTTGTGACACGTCATAAAACAAGGTGTTTCAAATCTTCCTTTAGTATGCAGGCTATACAGTGACATTCTTTAGAGTTATCTTGCTTAGGACTAAGCTTGAAGAATGGATACATGATGCTCATATAGTCTGACGAAATTAAACCTTTAAGTGCACATCTGCTTAGTTCCCACAATGATTTTCGGTGAAAATTGTTACTTTTATCTCTTTCACATGTTTCTGGGGATGCACACATCAGAAGCTTTGGAAAAAATCAGCATATCTTAGAATTTGTGGACCTATGTGATGCAGCTTCTCTGCAAGAAGCTGTATTATATCTATAAAGAAAGCCTGGGTGCCCCTTTCTCAACCTCCAGATACACCTCAATGTATTCTTGTTGAATTTTTAGATGAATGGGATACACTCTATAAAGTACTGTCAAAATCTATTATACTCTGCCTAAACAAAAACCCCTCAACCTTCCAGCCCCCCTAAACAAAACAAGAAAAGAACCAAAACTAATCTTTGATGTTGCTGGGGGCCTGGGGGGTACGGAGCCTCGTATTAATCTCCTGCAGGCTGTACAGGGTTTGGTTATGCATATGGTAGCAGTGATGTTTTCATCTCTTACCAAATTATTTTATGTTTCCTTGTGTCGCATTCATGTGGTATAAACACTAGTATGGGAGCTGCAAAACTATCTGTTAAAACCATGCGTTGAAATAATGCGTGCTTTTAAGTTCTCTGTCAATGCTTGCAGTTTTCTAAGGAGCACTCAGATGTTGAAGCTTTCTTCAAAGATAAGCATTTTGAAGATACCCTTAGAAAGGCTCATCTCACCCTTGCTCACAAAAGAGCACATGGCGTCACGGCATTGGCTAACTATGCTCAGTTCCTCAACCGTAGGGTTCCTGTGGAGATGACTGCTTTTCTGTTTGCTGATAAAACAGCAGCCCTAGAAGCACGGCTTGGTTCAGTGGATGGTGAAAATATCAATTCGAAAAATGAGTGGCCCCATGTTACTATATGGACTGCAAAAGGAGTTGTTGCGAAGGAAGCAAATACTTTGCCACAGCTCGTCTCAGAGGGGAAGGCTTCTCGAGTAGAAATTGATCCGCCTGTTAGCATAGTAGGCGAGGTAGAGTTCTTTTAGATCCTTTTTGATAGTATATCTCATGTATAATGAATGTGTTTTTCGTCATTTGCGGCTATATATATCTGTGAAATGTTGAGAGCTAGGTACATTTACTGGTAGGAAGTTACAGGTTTTGGTAGTTGAATATTGTGTCAGTGGGAAGAAATTATATTAGTAATTTTAATGCTCAACCAATAGTCTGATCCAAGGAGATAATTAATGGTAATGGCAATTTCGGTGATATGCTAGTGTTTGAATTGCTGATTTTCTGTACCTAGGGGTGTGCAAAAGTTAGTCAAGACTGTTTTTTTGACCGACCCGAATCGGGTTAGACAGCATCGAGGGTAACCGCGGGACCGGGTCAGACAGCACCGAGGGTAACCGCGGGTCCCCGGTTCGTCATTCTCCTCTAGTTGGGTCTCGGTCCAGTCCTGTCAAAAACCCGGCGGTCTAGGGTTGGACCAGACGAAGTCGAATATGTTACAAAAAAAAAAAATCTTTTTTTTAAAATCAGTCGCCGCTTCTCCTCTTCCTCCATCTCCTTTCTCTCTCCTTCATGGCTCCATGCCTCCATCTCTCCCTCCTCATCCTTATTCTAGAATTGCGTGCATAGAATAATGGTAAAATCCTTCGTTACTCTCATTAGCAGACGAGACGGATAGAAGAAATACTCAAAAATATGAGATATAAAGTGAAGAGAGAGAAACCTTAAAAAATTAAGAAATGAAAGTCATAGCTTCATATCCCCTTTTTTCGCCCCTAAATCCTCCATTTAGTTGAGATTTCTGTACCTTCTCATCAGAATTTGTGTATCAAATCAAGTCTAACAATTTCAATAGTCTTTGATTTGGAAATTTGATTTTGATTTTATATTGGGGGTGAATAGATTTTAATGTTAAGAGGAGAGAGAAATGGAGGTTTTTGACATGTTGAAAGGAGAGAGAAATGAAGGGTCTGCATGTTGATTGTTGAGAGAAGATAGAGATGGAAGGTCTGGTATGTTGACGGTTGAGAGGAGAGAAAAAGATGAGGAATTTATTTATAGCAAATGAGAGCTTCAACTACATAAAACGGGGGAAAAACTGAGATTGGTCTCAACCGGTTAAGTCCCGATTTTGACTGGATTGGACGGTTGGGTCCGGATAATTGACCGGAGCTGCTCGGTGACACCAGTCGTCACATTTCTATTTCCCGGTCTTCTGTTCAGTTAGGGGTCAGTCCGGTTCGGTCCGGATTTGGACCGGTGTGCAACCTTAGGTTGCACCTTCTGTTTTTCTCTTTTGGCGAGCGTGAATACAAGTGTACAATTAAGACAACAAAAGATTAAAATGCAAGCATCACTTCTATGCATCCAATGCAACTTGTGAGCTTTCACAATGAAATCCCTTGAAATTGAAACCTTCGGAGAAATTTTACCTCTACTTGGTAAGACCAGTCCCTTTCACTTTAATCAAAAACTCTCTTTTGAGGCAGCCTTATGCATGAGGTATCACTTTTTTGTCTGGAGTTATCACTTTTTATGTACGGTTGTATCACTTTCTTGCTTTTAAGTATCATGCCTCATGATAAGGCCGCCTCATTTGATTTTTTTAATCGAAACATCGACCTCAACCTTCCCTTTCTTGATCTGTTCTAAAAATTAAGGTATACAAAGTTGGTACGTCGAGAAACAAAACAATCCCACATCTCTTGAACTCCTACATCTCTACGTCTAACCGGAATCATTGACTCATTCTGATAAATTTACTTGCCCGCCGGAGTACATACTTCCGTTTGGAACCAACGCAAATCTTGCGAGCACATAACATACTCCTTCCGGTCCATGGAAATCTTTACGCTTTTCACTTATGTTTGGACCATGAAAATCTTTACGTTTCCTTATATGGTAATGTATTTGAGCACCCTTTACTCTTTTACCCCTACCACCTTCTCACCCCCATGTGCAAGGAAATAATAAAAAAAAGATTTTTCACACCACTAGCTAGAAAAGAAAGGAAAGTAATACAAAAGCAAGGAAAGCAATAAATACCCACAAAAATATTATTTTCTCTCTCTTAATACCTCATGAGCTCTTTTAAGAGTAAATTTGGAATTTTTGTGCTAAAATGTGTTTTCCTTAATATTAGTTATATTCTCCAAACGTCAAGTTTTTTGTGGACCGGAGGGAGTACTATATTTGGCGCACATTTTTTAAAGCATCTAAAATGAATTGGTGAATGTATTGTTTGTGTGAGAATAAGAATTAGTAAAAAAGACTTGATGAACCTTGCCATGAGTTGGATCTAGCTTAGACATAAAATATCTCTCGCTTCTTTAAAGGAATTTCGAATCAATTGTGTGAACTTGAAAAGTTTTTGGGACTACCTTATTATTGGCAACCTCTGATGGGGAAACTAAATAAATAAATGAAGAATCATACTCTGAACTTGGGATTTCTTAGTAACATAACATCACGGATATTAGAAGAGTAGTACATGGCGTGGGTACTGACTTGGATCCTCTATTGAACTTGGAAATTCTATTGAAGTCTTCTTAATACTCCCTACGTCCTAAACAAATCTTAACTTTTTTTTTTCACGGATTCCAAGACTCGTCTTAGTAACAATAACAGGTCGCTATAACTTGAACTATTTTTTGCATGTGAATATCGGTATAATGTCGCTATAAAAGACACAGACCTTTATTTCCTTAGGAAAAACCCCTTTAGCAAACAAGAAACTTGATCATCCACAACTATTGATTTAGACTAGAAAATATTAGGATCATCCATATGAAACTCGATTACAAGATACTCATCATAGCAAAATAATTTCTTATAAAAACTAGTGTTTTGAGAAAAAGCATTGTTGAGTCGATTCAAGTACGAGTTATCTGGAGTACTACTTGCAATGTTAAAACCAGTTACAATTTGCCCAAATTGCTTTTTTCCATTCTATTCAAATACACAAAATTTGATTTTGATCACTAAACCAATATGACAGCCGGCTTGACACACAATCTTGATCAATATTGCAATTATGCAATCAGCCATATAGGCTATACACAAAAGTGATCCATGTTGTGTGTGTCCCCGAACATCTAAGCATTTTTTAGATCTCCAAAACTTGTACCTAGGCATTTTTTTTCTTTATTCCCGCGACTTTGGTATACTCCATGAAGTAAATTGAGTTACTTCATGCACTTGAACAGTGGATAAAGACTACGTACTAGATATTTGAATCTTCTTAGCAAGCTCCTGATACCCCTACCTATGAATCCCTTTATCTTCAGTTTTGAGATTACTTGATACATCATACGACCCTGAATAGTCCTTTTTTATTACTCTAAAAAAACTAATTTAAAAAAAAAAACTAAATCATACCAGTCAATTGCAGTCATAACAAGGACACAATCAAAAACTCATTAGGAAGAACATGAAAAACCAAAAAAAAAAAAAAAAATGCATCAATATTTGAAACCATTGAAAATTTAAGCTAAATTTGAAACCATTGAAAAATTAAGCTAAAATTGGGTGAGGTAAAGATGAGTTTTTGATGATTAAAGATATGGGTTAGTCTGATTGTTTGGTTGGGTACGTGGCTTGTGCGTGGTTGTAAGTTGGGACACTGGATTGAGTAATGGGTATAAGCTCATCATTGGGGAGGACTATTTAGTAGTGTAGTTAAGATTGATTGTTTGAGAAAGTAGGTTGTGTTTCATTGTAGGGAAATTTTAGTATTTGAGTTGTTTGGTTGGCTTGTTTGTTTCGAAATCAATTATTTTGAATTGTGGCATTGTGATTTGTGAATTTGGAGGCATAATGGTTTTTTTTTTTTTTTTTTTTTGGTTCTTTTGCGCAGTTTGGAACTTGTGGATTGTTTAGGGAAGTCAATCAGTTTGGCGATAAGGTATTCTTTGCATCAGGATCTTCTTTATGATGGTAAGGAAGCAGTAGGAAAGGGATCATGTTATGATTGATCGGTTTCTCTGTCTTTTTCTTTTTCTTTTTCTTTTTTGCATTTTGTTAGGGGGGCAACTCTTTTATTGTGATTGTCTCTGAGGTAATTAACATGTACTTGTAAGTTAAACCGTCTTATTTGGTTTGTAGCTAGATCTTAGATAGTTTGTGTACATTGTCATTGTATTCATATTTGGTGTGTAACTAACATGTGAGTTTTTACTTTCTATGTTTATGTGTTACTTACATAAATTTGTTGCCGGTGGGGGGAAGAAGGCATTCCAAATTAGAATTTGATTGTTTGGGTTCTATGCAGTTCTAGTTTATATGTTTACTAGCTACATCTTAGAGTATTAGGTTTGAGAGTTTAGTCTACCACCATATTGTCCACTTGTATATTACTTACAAGATACAAGATCTTCTCGTGGATTTGATTTTATTGCCTGGTTAAAGAGTATAAAATAAGTGACTCGTACAGGTGTTGTAATGCATGAACATAGAAGTCTCGGCTCTCTTAGGAATTTTAACAAACAAGTTGTGTCCCAATTAGTGGTGTTTTTATAGTCTTTGAGTGGTGTCTTGATTGTATTATCTGATTTAAGTGGTGCCATAAACTACAATTGTTTGATTCGTACAATAAATGATGTCATTCGTACTATCATGTTTCAAGCTAGCCTTCCTCCTGTATACTGGGTAGAAGCCCTTCATGCCGCTACTCATCTCATAAATTTGCTTCCCACTACTGCTCTCCCCAAAATTACGCCACATGAAGCTCTCCACAAAAGACCTCCCTCCTACTCCCATCTCCGCGTGTTTGGTTGTCTCTGTTACCCCAATATTTCATCCACTGCTAAACACAAACTTGCCCCTCGCTCCGCCAAATGTGTATTCCTCGGCTATCCTACAGATCACAAGGGCTATAGATGTCTCGATCTCTCCACCAACAAAATCATCATCTCACGTCATGTCGTCTTTGACGAAACCTCGTTTCCCTTTGCCTCCCAATATTCAGCCCAACCTCACTCCTACGACTTCCTTCACGACATCACGGAGTCCACCTACCTCCCTACCCCGGCACCTATCGCCACCACCCAACTGCCCACACCTCCCCCCGCGGCCATATCTCCACCCACCAGCCCCATTCCCCAGATCACTCCACCTAACAGCCCCTCTCTCACTCATGACAGTTCCGTCCACGACCCCTCTCCTCCCACCAGCCCCTCCTCTTATTCCCTCCAACACTACCCACTCTACTCGCACTCTTCCTCACCCCTCTCAGCTCAACACCACAAATGACCAGCAAATGGTCACCCGGGCCAAGGTCGGGGTGTCCAAACCCCGCACTATCCTCAACCTCCATGCCTCACCTACCCTTTCCCCTATTCCCAAAACATACCGCACCGTCCTCAAGGATCCACACTGGCAATCTGCTATGCTTGAAGAATAAACTGCTTTAATGAAAAATGAGACATGGGATCTTGTGCCGTGCCCCCCAAACACCAATATTGTTACTGCCAAGTGGCTATATCGTCACAAACTTGACTCTAACGGTAACCTTGTTCGCTACAAAGCCCGTTGGGTTGTTCGTGGATGCTCCCAAATACCTGGTATTGACTTTGAGGAAACCTTCAGCCCCGTGGTTAAACCTGCCACGGTGCGCACAGTTCTAAGCCTCGTCCTCTCCCGATCATGGCCTATTCATCAACTTGATGTCAAAAACGCCTTCCTCCATGGCACCATTGACGAAGCTGTACATTGTCAACAACCACCTGGCTTTGTTGACCCCGCCCGCCCCGACCATGTATGTCGGCTCAACAAGGCTCTCTACGGCCTCAAGCAGGCCCCTCGGGCATGGTTTCATCGGTTCACTACATATCTTCAATCCCTTGGTTTTATTGGTTGCAAATCTGATACGTCCTTATTCGTATATAAGCACGGGGGTGACACTGCCTACTTACTTCTCTATGTCGACGATATTGTACTGACAGCCTCTTCCTCGGCTCTTCTTCGTCGTATCATTGTTGGTCTTGCCAAAGAATTTGCCATGACTGATATGGGGACCCTTCATTATTTCTTGGGCATCGCTGTAACTCGCCACAAAAATGGCCTTTTCCTCTCCCAGCGTAAGTACGCAGAGGAATTACTTGAGCGTGCTGGTATGTCAAATTGCAACCCCTGCTCCACCCCGGTTGACGCTAAGCCCAAACTCTCCAGCCATGCGGGTGACCCATTCTCTGACCCTACACTGTATCGCAGCCTCGCTGGGGGCCTCCAATACTTGACGTTTACTAGGCCGGACCTCCAATATGCTGTTCAGCAAGCCTGCTTGCATATGCACAATCCCCGTGACCCACACATGCAGCAGCTCAAACGCATTTTGCGTTATGTGAAAGGCACCCTCACTCACGGCCTTCATCTTACACCTAGCCCTACTGATTGTCTCACGGCGTACTCCGACGCCGACTGGGGTGGCTGTCCCGACACCCACAAATTCACCTCAGGGTTTTGTGTCTTTCTTGGTGACAACTTGTTATCTTGGTCCTCAAAACGCCAAGGCACCACTGCCCGCTCTAGTGCCGAAGCAGAATACCGTGCTGTGGCTCAAGCTGTAGCGGAGACTTGTTGGCTCCGAGACCTCCTTCAAGAACTTCAGTCGCCTTTGCACAAGTCCACTGTTGTTTACTGTGACAACATTAGTGCTGTCTATCTCTCCTGCAATCCTGTACAGCATCAACGAACCAAGCATATTGAAATTGATATACACTTTGTTCGCGACAAGGTCGCTTTTGGTGAGGTGCGTGTTCTTCATGTCCCGTCTTCCCTCCAATATGCTGATATTTTCACAAAGGGTTTGCCAAGCTACCTCTTCGACTCTTTCCGCTCCAGTCTGAGCGTTCATCCTCCTCCCGCTCCAACTGTGGGGTGTGATAGAATATATTGCCTACGTATATTTAGCTGTATATAGCTGTATTTCAGTTAGCAAGAATATCTCTGTAATCTCCTATTATCTCTCTTGCTATTCTTATCCTCTGTAACAATATACTCCTGTATTATTTATACACAGCAATACTAAGCAAACCCTAAGGGGAATTTACTCTAATTACAATGGCAACCAGTAGGATGTCCTTCTGATATTATTTTGCTATAAATTGATTCCAGAGCTGAATTATATGCCTGCACCTTTTATGTCCTTTTGTTTTAATACTATTTTATAACTTAAAAGTGATGGCTTGTTTTCTTGCGTTGTTAGCTACAGTATCTGTTCTTAGCTTCGACGTACATGTACAAATCTGTTGGAGTTCATTTGACTGTCTAATCTAGAGATGACACTTGGCACGGTTTGCACGAGGCACGGCACGATTCGGCATGCCTTTTACACGGCACTGCACGGGCACAAATGAGCGGTCCTGGGCTCGGAACCGGACATAGATTTTGAAATGAAAGCACGGTCGAGCACGGCCAGGCACGACAGGGCACGTCAAAAATGTAGATAATATTTTAAAAAATCCTAGACACGGCACGACACAAGAACGATACAGGCACGAGCACAGGCATGAGTACAGGCACGAGCCGGGCACGACCTAGGCCTACCTTTTGAATGAGCCGGCACGGGACTAGGCACAACAACTATAAGCACGACATGACACTGTTCCAAAGCACAAAGGTAGGGCACGAAGCCATCTTTAGTCGAATCTCTCTCGTGTAGTCTGATAATATTTTCAAGGTTTTTTTTAATGTACTCTAAATTTTTTAAATCTTTTAAGTTTTGTTTTTTTAACAACGAAAACGTATATCATTGATCAGCAGCTTATTGTCTCAACACAACGTACTATTAAGGTCCTCAAAGCACTGACTAAAGAAAACACTCCAATGACAACCAAGTTTACATGTTGTGCTTCCTATTTACATTGTTTTAGCATCTTTTTCGTATATGTTGTTTTTTTTTTTTTTTTTGCCAACAAGAAATACAGTTACAATACAGGTAAAATACAATACTAACACAAAACAACTAAAACTAGGACAAACACCTAACTACATTCTAGGTACTGGCACTACAGTTATGAGCACAACTCCGTTCGAGGGTTGTCCTTTTCCGCACAGGCTGCTCCACAACATCGAAGTAGAGCATGACATTCTTTCTTTTGGTCCCAATAAGCATCCTACGAGAAGACCGCTTCTATCCACTAAGCCGCGCAGTAGACCTCCTAATCATTCCACAAGAAGCCAGTCGGATAGGAGAACCAGACCACTGAATACTTCGTAAGCATGAACGAGTTTGAGGCCGTGCTTTGGCAGAGAAGACAAAACCCGAAGGAACCACATGAACAGGAGAGGCAACATCCTTAACCAATGCATGCTCATTAGTTAATTGAGACTCCATAAACACTTGAGAGTCCTCAGGAGTCTTCATATTAACATTTCCATCCTCAGTATCCAAAGAACATTTTGGTTGCACCCTAATGGAGCCTTCAAAGGCAAAATGGCCTTTAGGAGCCATCATGCTTGAATCATGAGATGTCGGTACAGTAGGGAGCTTGTCAAGAATGTCAACCTTCCGACTCCGGATTTTCAGAATGGAAGAACCATTCGGGTGATAGAAACAGACCTCTTTCCCCTGATGAAGTAGATCATAAACTGCTTGATTGTTATTAACTGAAGGACAATCAAGAGCCTCACCAAAGCTTGAATCCACCGTCATGCCATCATGGAGATCCTCCATCCCATTACTAACAACTGAACACTCTGACTTGGCTTCACAACAATCAACCGCTTTTACTTCACAAACTAGAGCTGATGGGCGATTTACATCATTGGATGAGTTACTAAGCGCACTAACAAGGCAATCTGGGTTCAACCACTGATTGGAAGAACTCGAGGATGCTTCACCTTCCTCATATTTCATGATTTTTTTGCCTTTCCTATCCTGATATACATCAGAATTTTCTCCATGTCTTCTTTTAGTTCCAGCACCACAACCCAACAGCTTCTCAACATTTCCTAATTCACAGCAAAATATCCTTGTTCTTAGGTTCAACAACACTAGCCCTAACCAAGTCATCCTGAGCATCCTCAGGGAATCCTAATTCTAGCAAAGCAGTAGCTCTTCTATACAAAGCTTTGGTGTGTGAAGGCTCCCATTCCAGAACAACTGAACAGAGGTTTCTTGCTCGCACAAAATCAAGCAATTTAATAACACAAGCAGTTATGTTCAAATTCAAGGAAATAGTCATATCACGAAAAGTCTTATTCTCCTCATCACACAAAGGCATACCAAAGGATAGAAGTTTAGCAGCTCTATCGTAACATGCATAAGCATTCTTAAATCTTCCCTCTTTGAATCAACAATTACCCTTGTCTTTCAGCAATTGAACATGGAAAAAAAGATCATTCGATTTTTCCAAATGCATAAGGAGTTGAAAAAACTCCTCCCCTGTCTCATCATCATCACCATCAAGATGGGTATTTATCATACCCGAGAGAATAGAATTATTATCCATGACCAATAACCAAAGATAATTGCAGAATTAAACCAGGAAAATGAAAGCCCCAAAACAATTACCCAAATTGATATCAACAAGTGCCAGGTTGAACAAGACCTAGAAAGAAAGCCTAAAAAAGTTAAGAAAATACCTGGAAAACTCACTTAACGCAGCAATTAAACACAATTAGAGCCTCGCCGGCGACCAGGCAGCGTTTTCCGACACCTAACGGTCGCCGGCGAGCTTAAGCGGACCCTCTATTGAGGGGATGGGCATAGTGCAACACTGATCAATGAGGAAGGTTCCAGAGAGATAGAGAGAGAAAGTAATGGTTCAACAGTAATTGACATTTTTTTCCGTACATGTTGTACATTATATCCATCAAGACTAGCAAAGAGAGAATCTAGTTTTCTAAATGCCCCAATTGTTCCCATGGACGAGTCTGCTTCTTGGTGATCCACCCAACAATATTACAAAATCACTCTCAAAACACATACGCAATGTAGCCACCGATCGTGAGTCTTCAACATTATAAAAGCATGTTTGAAAGTACGTACCTCAGCCATGTTTGAATTCATAGACACCCAAAGAAACAGAGAGACTCCCTAAATTGTTGCCTCATGATCTTTTAAACACCTCCACATACTACTGGATCAGGCTTTCCAATGGTTGATACATCAAGGTTCATCTTCAACCAACCCTCAGTGAAACCTCGCAATGAACATTATCCCTTCGTACTGTGTTGTGTATGTTGTTGTAGGATAGCATAGACATTTGTGTCCCAATCATGGATTGAACAAAGAGAATGGGAGAAACAACCCCTAAACCACTAGTAAATCCTGAATTTTACCCTTTCAACCATATCATCAATGGAAAAACCCCAATTGTTTGAAACACACTTCATTTCTTGTAAGCAAAATCGTCCATAATACATCAAAGTATACCATACTCCAAACTTCACTAATTGTATTACTTCCAACAAAGGCATGCATATCGTTCTATTGAACAAACAATTCAAAAATACAATTGGGGAGACATACCTGCAACTCCCACCACCAAACAACGTTGATAACTTTATATTGGAAAAAAAGATGATTAGTGTCTTCATTATGCTCATGACAAAAGTGATAAAAGCAAGCATTATCAGAGGAACACCTAATTAAGTTTTGTAGCAACCCTCCCTTGAATAACTTGTCAGTTGAATATCTAAATTTTAGAAAGCACTTTAGCCCTCCAAATTGAAGAAAAGTCCCAATCTAAAATTTTGATTTTCTTGCAGCTTATTACACAAATCATTAACTGAAAATCTCCTGTTGTAACAGAATCGGTGTGACTCCTTCTTAAACCCAGGTGTGATTGATTCACGACAACTAATGCGGAAAAATAATATTAATAAGAAACTAAATAGAGAACAAAGCACACAGATTTACGTGGAAAACGCAACTAGGGAAAAACCACGGGCAGCACAAGAGTATTTTACTATATTTTAAGTAGATTACAAACGGGAAACCTTTTCACACAACTGTGTTTCTCAAATCTCACAAGGCTCTCTTAATGTTTCTTATGGATTGTCTAATAATAATACCTTCATATGGTATATATATAGGAGATAGAAAATAAGGGCTAATTTCCTAACCTAGACTCCTAATCAAACTAGGACTAATAATGAGCCCGTACAGAATATGGAATAACATAACGTAACATAACGTAACACCGTATAACCCAATATACCATAACATAACTTTACGTACAGTAACGTAACCAACCGTAACATAACATACGGTAAGGTAACCTACTGCAACCATAAGACTTCAAGGCATTAATTCCAACAAATCTCCACCTTGACTTGATTCTTCTCCAGAAACCAAATTTTCGCCTTGTCTCGAATTATGCACGAGCTTCAAACTTAACCTCTTTTTCTTCCAAAAGACCCCGAAGGGCTCCACCTCAAACTTGAGAACCTTGATTGACGTCCAAGACACACTTGGACAACCTTGATGGGTAGACTACCCACAATTAACTTGATCACTTAGTTGACACATTTTCTTGCGCCACACTTTCTTTACACCAAACCTTGATGTACTTGCTGAATTTATCTCCTTAACAGTAGATCCTACCAACTCAAACAATGCCCCAATTCTCTTACCTTTTATTTTGTTCTTAGCACCTCGAGAGACAGAAATCTTTCCACCTCTAATAATGCAACTGCACCCTGATCATCTAGAGTACTCAACGAGATAAAGCTTCTCTTAATGTCACGGACATGTTTTACCTTATCCAGGATTCTAATAGTGCCATCAAACATCTTCACCCTTACTGTCCCAATCCCAGCAACCTTGCACGGTGCACCGTTGCCAAGCTTAATTTCTCCACCTTGAACAACATCATTGGTAGAGAACGAATCTTTAAAAGGACACACATGGTGAGTAGTACCTGAGTCTAGAATCCAAAAACTATTTGATCTAGATGAACCATCCTGCACCAAAAGAACGTAACTAACCAAATTTGACTCTGCAGGGTTATCGTTATTTTCCTGCTCACTTGATCCGATACTATGTTCCTTGTTCTTTAACTTGAGACAATTCCTCTTAATATGACCTTTCTTTTTACAAAAGTTGCAAATTAGGTCCTTGTGTCATGAATTTCCTTGAGAACCCCCATTAGACTGTCTATCACTTGTTCCCCTTAAAATAACTAAAGGCTCTTTCGAATGCTCCTCTTTCTTACCAGTTAATTGATTTTCTATCAATTCCCTTTGTAACAAGTGATGTTTGACGTCCTCCACAGAAATCTCATCACGACCAACTAAATATGATTCTCTGAAATGCCTATACTCAGGAGGTAATGAACATAACAAGGTAATTGCTAAATCATCATCATCTAAATCTACCTCAATATTTTTAAGTCCACAACTATTGATCTAGATGAGGCTTGATGGGTTTTACCTTCTTGAAGACGAAAATCCTTGAGTCTACTCTTCAATAGTAGACGATTGGTCACACTTTTCGTCATATATAAAGACTCCAACTTTAGCCATAACGCCGTCGTTGTTGTCTCCCTTAATACCTCTCGCAAAACATCGTTTGCTAGACACAACTGAATCGTACTTAACGCCTTACGATCCTTCTCCCCAAATCCCATCATCCGTCATGGACGCTGGTTTCTTACTCTTTCCTAAAAGTGTCTTCTCCAAGTTGTTCTGTGTCAAGAGGGCATGCATATTGACCTTCCATAGACCGAAATTGACAGATCGATCGAACTTTTCAATATCACTCTTGAAAGTTGCCATGACAGAAGTAAACAATCACCACCTAAGCTCTGATACCAGTTTGTTGTAACAGAATCGGTGTGACTCCTTCTTAAACCCATGTGTGATAGATTCACGACAACTAATGCGGAACAATAATATTGATAAGAAACTAAATAGAGAACAAAGCACACAGATTTACGTGGAAAACCCAACTAGGGAAAAACCACGGGCAGAACAAGAGTATTTTACTATATTTTAAGGAGATTACAAACGAGAAACCTTCCCACACAACTGTGTTTCTCAAATCTCACAAGGCTCTCTTAATGTTTCTAATGTGTTGTCTAATAATAAGACCTTCATATGGTATATATATGAGATAGAAAATAAGGGCTAATTTCCTAACCTAGACTCCTAAACAGACTAGGACTAATAATGAGTCCGTACAGAATACGGAATAACCTAACGTAACACCGTATAACCCAATATACCGTAACATAATTTAACGTACAGTAACGTAACCAACCGTAACATAAGATACGGTAAGGTAACCTACTGCAACCATAAGACTTTAAGGCATTAATTCCAACATCTCCTAGATAAATTGTATCTCCAGATCATCTTATCATCATCCTCATCACATAACTTTACATGCTCAAGAAATTATAGATCTTATTCTTGATGAGAGGTTGGCTGATTTGGAAAGCAGATATAGGGTATCGCAGTTGTGGTCATCCTTGGCGATCATGTTCTTCAACGTTTAATAGGTTTTGGCGATCATTACAAAAATCGACCAATTTGTAAAGGGTGAGGACCCTAATAATACATATGTAACGGTTGAGGACTCAAACAATACCTCTAACCATGCAATAGGTGGGAACCCTACATCGCTTATCATTACAAATATGTCTCCACGACTAATAATTGTTTGATAGGTTACAAGCAGAAAGTTAACTAACCAACGAACTTGGGGCATACGAATATGCGTTTCGACCTGAAAAAAGCTTGTCAATTGATCAACTATGCAAGCGTACAGTGTCAATAATATACATAGTGGGGGGCATGATATTATATACAATCCAACTCTAGACCATTATACGTCTTGACATCATATTTGGGCTCCTAGGTCAAATGATCGACCAGAGCTTCGTACTTGGGCTCTTAGGTCAAACCTCAAACAACTAGAGCTTTGCACTAAATGGTGCAAACCTAAGTCATTAAGTCAAAACGATTAAGGCTCTGTTTGCTTCAGCTTAATTTCACTTAGATTCAGTCAATTCATGTGTAATTTTGTTACTAAGATAACTTTTTATTAAGAAATAAACTGATGATTATAACTATGTCATCGGAAAGATCTCACATCATACTTTTAAATGAGTCAGATATTGAATATGCTTGGACAAGTTTAAAATAGTCAAAGGTCAATTTATAAAAATCAATTCAATTGAGTTCAATTTATTTCAATTCAGTTCAAATTTTATCCAGTTGAAAATTACAGAGCGTAAGACTTCGCAAATTACTATGCAAATTGGGCTCATAGGTCAAACGACCAAGGTTTCACACTAAACGGTGCAAACTAAGTCATTAAGTCAAAACGATAAGACTTCGCATTTTACAATGCAAATTGTGCTCATATCCTAATCAATGAGTAATCAAAATTTGCTGCTTGGCTCGCACCAAAAATAGTAACTTTCCTGCTTTGTTGTCAACCGAAAGAAAAAAATAAAAATAAAATGATCTGAGCCTCTTAGGTCTGCGGTTTGCAGCAAACTAGGAGTACAACTTTTGAAGCATTCCCATGTCTACAAAATAATGTGTAATACAAATTAACGACCAATAACAATCTTGCTCAAAAAAATGTGCAAATCCAACTCTGATTGCTTTCCACCGCAAACTCCAATATCATTAAGGATATTCAAAACATTCAAAATGAACCAATGTATTTCATGAAAATTTGCACCAAAACATGTATTTCATGAAAATTGTACCATAACATTCTTGCAATCATAAGATACCCAAAACCTAGGAGCCAGCCCTTATTGCCTAAATGGCAGCACATGAATGATCAGTAGCAAAGCAAACGAGTTTCTCCACGAGGAAGCCCCCTAAAATTTCTGGATGACAACTGAGTTAGCAAGACCAGCCTGCTCTATCGACTGATCAAGCTCAGTTAGTTTCTTGGGAGGGAACCCCATCGTCTGAAGTGTATAAGTGCCTGCTCTACCTGGCCTTGATGCGTCAATAAAACCATGGATATCTCTTACTGTGTGATGGTAGTTGAACCTCGAGACCATGCGAGTCCCATCGGCCAACCTAAGCTGGATTGAGGTTGATGGTAAATTTGCATCCACAACTAAGCCCATCACCGGGGACGGAGCAGCAAGTACAGCAGGTGTATCGGCTGAGGGCCTGGAAGGGCCAGAACTACTGCTACCCAGTGTCCTTCCGACACCCTGGAATGAAATTTGTCTCTTTTCTGGTTCCTGTGAAAAACAAGAGTTAAAACTTCCAATTGTCAAAAGCAATTAGGTAAATGATGTTGAGGGAGATGGATGAGGAAAAACATACGGGGCAGTCTGCTTCCCTCCTCACAAGATTAACGTTAACGGTAGTCTTCCTATCTTCTGGCTCTAGCTCTTTAGGACATTCAGATTTTGTGATGCTCTGCACAAGGTTTTGGGCGATAATTAGCACACAATAGCCTCACCATAGTCCAAAATATCAACCAAATCAAAATCAAAATAGTGTACTAAAAAAGAAACATACATCTGATGTTTTTTTTTTTTTTGATTTAAATGCCACATTACGGCATCAACTTGCATTCGGAGAAGAAATGTCAGAAATTACAGCATCTAACACTTCTTTTTTTTTTTTTTTTTTTGATAATTCAAGCTTTTTTATTTATGAGAATAAAACTCAGCTACAAAGAACCAGTAGCTACATCATACACTCCAAGGGCCCTTGATTAAGTCAAAACATAGAGCTAAAATCAAGGCCGTAAAGAAACAGCATACATGGAAAAACTCCACACCAAAAGGAACAACACTCCAACTATATTACAGCCAAGCTATGAAAACGCAACTCCTGTCAAGACCCTGCTTAGCCAACCCATCTGCGATGCAGTTTGAGCTACGTGACTTGTGAACAACTGAAATTCCAGGTCGTTTGCCCAAGATCTGTCTTATGCGATTTAAAGGGAATCGAATACTCCATGGACCACCTTGGTTTTCATTACACCATTTCACAGCACTGGAAGAGTCGGATTCAACTATTAGTCCAAACTGAGATACCCACTGCTTGCTTGCGTGCAGATTGAGTGCTTGTAAGATGGCAAGGACCTCTGCTTCATTTAATCTCAGAGTGCGGTGTGCGCATTGAAAATACACACCTAAAGGATCCTGTTGAGTCTCTCAATACCCCTCCTATAGCACCAGCACCTTCTTTTACCGACGCATCTACGTTCCACTTCAAGACTCCTCTGTTTGGAGGCTCCCATAATTCAGCAATCCGTGCTTTCGGTTTTGGGTCAGAGAGCTTGAGACACAAAGGATTGTTCAGTATGTCCTGTGGTGAGTATGGAAATGAATCGTCCCATGCTTTTACCCACCACCCCAACCTCAATAGAACAATATCAAACACCTCCGTGGATGAGCAGGATTTTTTCTCAAAGATTCTTGAATTCCTCTCCTTCCAAACTGACCAAACGAGAGCAAAAATACAAGTGATCCAGACTTTTGTAAACTTTGTACCTGAGACGAGATAGCACCACTGATCAAAAAATTGCAGCATCTTGCAAGGTGGACACCACACTACTTCCCATATCTGAAGCCATCTTTGCCAAAGTCTCTGAGTGAATTTACAGTGGATGAAGAGATGATCTGTTGACTCTTCAGATTCATCGCAAAGGACGCAGGTCAAATCCTGGATGCATTGAAAACCCATTCTAGAAAGCCTGTCTCTCGTTTTAAGTCTCCCTAAGCACGCAAGCCACATAAAAGTTTCAATCTTTGGTGGAGCAAGCCCCCTCCAAACTCCCTTGATTGCTTCATGTACAGTAGAGCTCTCCCTTTTTGACATTTCATATCTAACAGATTTCACTGTGAAGATGCCGGTTGAGCTATGACGCCAGTACACTTGGTCCCTTGCCTCTTGGTTGAGATTGACTTGTTGGAGCATATCAAAGAGTTCTTTTTTCTGTTCCTCTTCCCACGCAAATAACTGTCTCCTCCAAGTGAGACTCCACCTCCAGTTCAAACCGTCCCAAAAACCCAAATTGCTGATGGTGTCTTGAGGATTAAGTGATAATGAAAACAGCCTGGGGAATTTGTTCTTTAAGGGACAGTCACCAATCCATTTATCAATCCAAAACCGTGTAGACACATTACTAGGGAAATAACACTCCCAAAAACGACAACCCAACTCCCACGGTACAATATGGGCGAGAGCATGAGCTACACTATTGCCCTCCCTCGACACCAACGAACACTACTAAATTGAGACGCATAATCTGATTTATCATCTATCACTAGATCAAACTCACTAAGACCACTAGTACACGACTTTTGAGCATTAACTACACGAAGACAATCAGACTCCACCACAATATGTTGAAAACAGAAGGTGGCTGCAATCTGCAAACGCAACAAAACCGCCTTTGCCTCAGCTACTGGAACTTCCCAATCTTCCTGATAGTCCCAGGTCGCACAGACAGCCAACTTACCATCTGACCAACGACTCGCAACACCAATCCCAGTGCCAACTTCACCAAGTTTACCTGCGTCAACATTTATTTTAACAAAACCATTGGGTGGAGGTTCCCAGCAAGCTACATGTCACCCCTGCTTTCTTGCCTTGGTACACACAACATCATCCCTGTCCATCTCACTCATTGATTCGTTGACTATGCCACCACATTAACAACATCTTGAACTAATCCTTCAAATAATATTTTGTTTAGTGCTCCCCAAATTGCCCAAGCTACTGTACAAATCTTAGCTAAATCATTGACGAGATGCTCCTCAGCAAGACTTGTCAACCAATCCACACAAACAGGAAGAACCCATTCCAAATCACTTGCTATCCAAACAGCTCGCGCCAAGTGTGTTCTACATTTTCTGTTTCCCCAACACAAATAGCACAGGCACGCCATAAATGCTTCCAAACAGACAAGTTAATACTCGATGGACCTGCTATAGTAGCCTCATAACTCTGATAAAATGCAGCATGTACGCAGACTTTACTGAGTACTTACCAGATTTCTCAAAACTCCAGTCTGTGACTCAATGGGATAGAACAGATAGCAGCAGCCTCGAAGGGAAGAAGACGCTCAGAAAAGTGCTTCCTGTCGCCAAGTACCACTCACTCTATCAATCAGAACATCCACTGTTTCTGCAGGATCATGCGCTCCCCGTGGGGAAATAATTTTCCTAGCACCAAAACCAGGAGCCCAGGCATCTTCCCAAATGCGTACACTTTGCCCATCACCAATACGCCATTTTAAGCCTTTTTTAACAATCCATTGTGCTTCCCAAATACCACGCCATGTATTGCTTGGATTAACACCAAGCGGCGCAGTCAAAATATTACCATCCGGGTAGTAACGAGCCCGCAGTAATTGTTCAATAAGACTGCCAGGTTCCTTTGTAAGGCGCCAAAATTGTTTTCCTAGCAACGCCCAGTTAAATATTTTGATCTCCCAAAAGCCTAACCCACCATGTCTGATATTCTAATGTTCTAATCACAATCTCTAAAGATATAAACTTGTCAGAGTACTAAAAACATAGGATGATAAAAGTGGCCAACTAATGAAGAGTTTAGCTCAGTGGAAAAGAACTAATCCAGAGGCTTCGGGACAGTGGGGGGACAAATGACAACATTATTGTGCAGACTGTAGGAAAAACTTATACAAGCCTCCTTCTCATAAGACACTTAAAAGAACCGTACTATCAGGTCCTAAGTTGCCAAATTACTCTTAGGAAACAAGTTGTGCATTTGCAAAAAGAGTCTTCCACTATAATGTGGTTGCTACTATTTATTTTATAGTTATTAAAAAAAAAGGTGGTTGATACTATTTGCTTCTTTATGATTCAAACTAAGAGCTCAGAAGAAGGAAAGGAGCAGGAGGAAGAGTCCTCATTAACAGAAAGTACAAAGCCCAAATTCAACAACCCCCCCCCCCTCCACAGTCCACACACACACACACACGAGCATTGTGAGTGTAAACAATTGAGCAGAAAATTTATAGAGATTCAAGTATTCAACAACACAAACAGATTAACCAACGAAGAAGGCTCTGGAAGCTTCACCTCCAAAAATGCAGCATTTTCTTGGTCATGGAACCTCCTCAAAGGGCCATCATCCACAGTAAACCCATTACGCCAAAAGGTTATAGTATGAGTAACAGCTTCAGGAGGCCGCTCGTTTACAGCAGATGACACTGTTGCTCCTGAAAGTAATCTAGCAGTTCCAGTGAAGCTTCTGGAGCTCAAAGATGGCTCATGAACATCAGCTGGTCCAGGCATAGCACCCATCTGTCTGGCTTGCTCGAAAAATGCATCAATATTGTTACCTTTGGAAGGATCTTCAACAAGCATTCCACTGCATGCAATAAAATGTTAGCCACCATAACCTACTAACTTGCCAACTGTCCTTTAACTTGCATCGGACCAGTCTTACCACCATATTAATCTTCATATACATGATATTGCAGTGGTTCAATTTAATCGTAAACATGGTCGTAGAAAAATTCATGACCATTATCTACATTTCAGAAAATAAAATTTACTCCCTATAATCAACAGCAAAATTTCCACCGATGAGGAAATTAGTGCCTGCTCTACCAGGACCATCAGACTTTGGTGAAGTCACAAGCAAGCCGAATCAGAAAGAGATTCCTTAGGTTCTGCTATTTGAATTGCATCATGTTTGTGGGTTCATTACTTTAGAGAAGGCAGAAAGATAAAACTGGAAGACGCCAAAGAATAGAGACAATAAATCAAATAAGCACAGATCCATGAATTCTTAACTTAAATTTGCATTGAATAGCCAAGAAACCAGCCAGAACAGAATTAGACACAAGAAAGTACAGTAAAAGTTATCCTCCCCTTGCTGCCCAACCCTAAATTTACATAGTTAGCACAATTATCAGCATGGCAAAAGCTAACTAACACATGATATATCCATTTTGATGTTTGAAAGAATAAAAAAGAAGATTTCATAATTTCAACCCGGGAAACCAATAAAGATCTGGTAAATTTGATGTGGCTACCTTGAAATTCAGCAAAGAATGACGTCTCAAGATGTACAGTCTTCATCCTAACAAGCAGAGACACTGCTTATAAAATGGCCGTAAACTCATTAGCCAATTTTGTTTCTCCCAAGGAAAGTATCTTTCCTTGATTATATAAGTCAACTACATTAGCCAGCTAATGTGTAAGCTACACCCGTATAGCCTTTCAATGTCGAGCTCTTATTAGGTAATGAAACCATCTATGTCAGCTAAGATCATCAGTAATCAACAATTGCAATCGGCGTCCCAAACTGACCCAAAGCTTAAAATAAGAATATCCCTTCCTCTCTCACACAAAGTCAAACAGAAAGCTCAAGCTAACTGCACAAAAACCACTTCATCGAATAAAAACTAACTAGTTACATACCGCTTGTTTGATTCAAAGGATGTGTAAGGTCATTTTAAATTAAAAATGAAAAGGGAATGCAAAACTGAAAATCACTTTCACATATAACCTTTTCTAACCACCGGGAGTAGCAGGGCGATCAAGAATAGTTCTCGAGCACCATACACAAAATTAATTTTACATTGCAAAGTTAACTACAATTCTCACAAGAAAACCCTAGAAATATTTTTCTCAAGCACTCTAACTAAATCATTCAATTCAACTCCATCTGAAGCACACTAGTTGGTTCTGAGTTGAAGCAAACTTTCCAGCCTCATTAAAATAAAAAAGAAAAAAACTAGAAAACTAAATTTCTTTGAGTTAACTTGACTTTCCAGACTTTCACATTGGAAAGTCACGTCTCACAACAATAAGCCTAAAATATTTCCTCAAGCACCTAAGTGATGCATCTCAAGCCCATCTCAAGCCCATCTCAAGCAGAATACTCGATTCCGAATTGATTCCAACCTCAACAAACAAAAAAACAAAAACCACAACTGAATTTCTTTGATTTTACCTTTTCTGAGCTTCACATTGGATAGTTAAGTCTCACAAGAACCCTAGAAATGTTTCCTCTAGCACACTGAGTCAAGCACACTACTCTGTCTCGAATAAAAACAAATTTACAACATACACAATAGAAGAGAAACAAAAAAAAAAAAAAAAAAAAAAAAACTACAAAACTGAATTCCTTTGATTTACCGCCTTTTCTGTCTTTCACATTGGAAAGTTAATTCTCACAAGAATTCTAAAAATTATTCCCCTCACTAAGTGATGCACCTCACACACTAATTGAAGCCAAATTTCCAAAACACCAAATAAAAATACAACATGAATATCTTTGAGTTGCCTTTTCTGACTTTTACATTAGGAAGTAAAGTCTCCCAAGAACCCTAGAAATTCTCAAGCAGATTAAACTGAAACTATTTGATTTAATTACCTTTTCTGATTACCACATTGGAAATTCTCACATGAACAAACACACTGGAAATTCCCACATGAACAACAACAAGATTGCATCTCAATCACAATACTCAGTTTCGAATTCAAGCAAGATTTCACCAACAAAAGCAAAAACAAAAACAAAAAAGAAAACCCTATAAAAAAAGTAGTAAATTTCTTAAATTGTACCTTTTTTGACCACCAGCAAAATACTGAGTAGGACGATCAGAATCCGAATCACTCCCAGAACCCTCACCAGATTCAACCCGATTCAAGTCAGAAAACGTCCGAATTCTTCGGCGACCCGAATTGTTATTATTATTATTATTATTATTCCCCTCATTACTAGGGTTTCGATTACGAAGATTATACTGCGATCGAGTTTGCGAATCAGCGTTTGTTGGTGGTAGTATTGGTGGAGGAGAATGAGACCGAGACCGAGAGTGAGTAGGAGAGAGAGTGGCGGAATCCGACGGAGGAGAGAGAAAATCTGCCGCGGCGGAAGGGGCGACGGCGGCGGCGGCGGTGGATTCGAGGAATGTGGAGACGGCAGCATCGACGTCGAAGTTGTGACTTTCAAGGAAGAATTGGGCTTCTGATTGTGATGCTGATGTGATTTCCATGAATATGGAGATCAAATTGTCAAGGTTTTGATGTTCTTGAGACGCCATTGTTGTGTTGAGTTGAGTTGAGTTGAGTTGGTGACCTTTGCTATGCTATGATTTTAAGAAGAGTTGGTTGGTGATGTTGTTAGGTCTTAAGAGAGTTTTTGTAGTTTGAAGGGAAGGTTTTTCATTTGTAAGTGTATAGTCTGTATACTCTACTAGACTACGAGTACTTTGCAATTCTTTGCTTCGTGCGGGGGTATAGATTTTGAGCTTAGCACCCTAAGCTAATCTATATAATCTATCTCTATTATCAATATAATTAGTTTAAAACATAAAGATTAAACCAGAGCATGACACATAAGCCGCTGATCTATCGCTGACATGTTAAACTTTTAATGATGTGTTCTGCTGAGTTTCGATCATTTTACAAAAGTCATCATTTGTGGTTTATCATTTGAGTCCTTACCAGAATAATGCAATAGGGTACTTTTAATATATGTATTCTGAGGCATAAATTAAGATTTTGTTTTCTAAATGGTCTACACTATATACTATTATTATCTCTTAATATGTATATATTATGACCCTGCACCTTTAAATTAATATTTCTGATGCACTGTCAATTTTACATGGGAATTTCGCAATAATGTAAGATTGACACCAACAGTTTTACCAAACAAGATCCATGTTCAAGATACATAAATAAAAAGTAGATTTCTGCAAAATTCATTTTCATAAAACATAATTATATACGATCTGGGCAACATTAATTTCATAGAACATACTTATATAATTTACATTAAAAATTAGGTTTTGCCATTGTTATATTAGATACTTTGCATTGGTTTAACTGATTAAAATTTGATCTACCCTGCTTCCTCCCTATTCTGCCTCACTCTGTTAATTGCTTTAGATCTCCTTTCATACCATATTATCCATAAACTCAATCCAAGTCTTCCTTAGCTGACTTAAAATTTTGACCCCTAATTCATTCTAATGTTTTCTTCCCTATACAGGCTGATATATCTCCCCCTTGGTTTTTGTTTTATTGTCAGAAAACAATTGAACTGGTAAGAGTATATCATCTTCTCTGTTTTTCATAATAGTCTACTGCTCATATGTTTACCTTTCCAGCATAATCCTCTTTGGACTTATATGCTTATATGCTTATTTTTATAAAAAACCTCCTTGAACAATATAAGGGTATTTATCATTGCTTAAAAACAAAACACGCTACCTTTAAGTATGGTGTAATTATGGTGTCAGATCTTTTATGTTTAGCATGTGTTCCATTAAGTAGTTATTTGTTATATAGAGATTACTTGATATTTGCTGATTATGTCAAACACTGTCTTTTTTGAGTTTGCCACGCAGAGAAGTGTGAACTTCTGTTATTGCTTGCAAAACAAATATTAGGAATTCATGCCATCATTTGCCCTTAATATTCAACTTTAACAATTACAAAATTGTGATTCAATGTGCTATAAACTTTCTTGCTCCAAATAGTTAATTAATTAAAGAATCTCAAATCTGCATTTTGATTTTTGAATGTGAAAATGAAACATGACTCCCAACAAACTCATTAAGCACTACCCTAGCCCAATTTTCTCATCCCCTACAATCACCACCATAGCTCAAATCACGCATTTCCTACAAAAAAACAGTGACAGACTTGAGTTTATTTCCTATAAAACACTTTGAAAGTTTGTTTCATTATGAATTAGGGCACCTTGATTGAAATTTCTTTTTAGCTTAGATTGGTCAAATCTCAATTCCAAAAAAAATTAAAAAAATAATATTTAATATTTACCACTTTACATTACTTGCAGAAATGGCTCCGCAACCTCGGATAATTGCAGTGTCATTTAGAAGCATTTTAAACTGCATCCTCCAAAAATTGCTGCTAAAAGCAAAATACAAAGAAGGGAGACTCAACACACTATTCAAGATGACAGTAGAGATTAAGCTGCCTTTTGATGACAAACTTTTAATACAAGAGCTGCATAAAAAAAAGAATGGCGCCCAACAAAAAGCATGTCAAACTGCCATTTCTTACCTCAAAACGATCTATGAATTTGAAGTGGAGGACATTAACTTTGGAGAAGTTCAATATTTGAGGGAGATGATGATTTAATAGTGTCAAAGAATTGTATTGCTATGTATTATTCTAAATAGCTTTTGTTAGTTAAAGACTAAGTTATGTTTTACTGTCATTGTCACATTGATTAATAAAAAACTTTTGAATAAAGTTTCAAGTTCTTAAGTAGCAGTCTCCATCGTCCTTTTCAGCTAATCAATCCATTCCCAAATGCACACATTGAAAAGATTCAAAAAAAAAAAAAAAAAAAACAAATCATTATTTTCAAAATAAGCAAACAATGTAAATTAAATGACTACCGTACCTTTCTTTTAACTACAATTTACAATAAGAAAAAAGACTCCAAAAAAAATGACCCAAGATGTTACCTGAAATATGTTTAAAACGATTAATTTCAACCAAACAATATTTTTCCTTCCAAAAAAAAATTAAATACACATACAAAATGAACAAAACTTGCTAACTTCTTATGTTGTTTCGTTTCTCTATTTTGATGTAGAAAATGGAACAAGAAAGGAAAATATTCAATATTAGTTACACCATTTTGTTAGGAGAGATCATGCAGTGGTATGGCTTCCCGGAATCGCTATATGAGCAGCATCACTTAGACAATGAAATCAAATATAAGGCTATTGTCAAGATCAAAATTGAGAAGAATAAGCCAGTAACCAAAATATATACTGAACTTCACAACAACCTTCATACCGCAATGCAAGAAGCGGCACAACGTGCTATTGACAAGCTAAAAAAAGTATCATAGTTTCAAAATTGCAGACTACAACTTACAGGCATGCTTAATACAGCGTAAGAAGCGACACATAGCAGATATAAAGTGTGTCCGTGCTGAGATGGAGTTTGAAAACCTTAAGGATGAAATCTTCAATGTATGGAAGGAAAATAGGCAATTGAAACACATCCTGGAGGCCAGCTCAAATCCAAACTCATTTGCAAATGGAAAAGAAGTAATTAAACACCCGATTGTGATACACACATAGCTAAGGGTAGTTCTATTTTAAATAGTCATACAAAATAGATGTATCAAATACAATGTAATATTGCTCCATAAACAACACCTATCATGAATAATCAAAAAAAATTGCGTACAACCTTAATGAAATGATCTACTTTTTTGGTTCAGAACATAATATATCATTCATATAACATGTTTACTAAGACTAAAACCAATGTAATCCTCCATGCTCAAAAATAAGAACCCTACAGATTCTACCATGCAACCCTAAAGAATAGAGATTCTGCAATGCTAAGGTTTACAAGGATTTAAAATCCTGCCTCCAATATTAATAACTTAGCACGGTTTGACAAAAAAACAATTTTAAAGCAACCTACCTATGTTTACATTTACACTTTCTGTTTCGTACGCTTTAACTTGACATTTCGTGAATTGCTTTTCATGATTATAGAAATTCGTTTATCATATATCACTTATTAGGATTGAAAACCAAAATCATATTCAATAACATAAGTAAACCTGCCAACTTATGACGTAAGTGACCGACAAAATTTGCATAAGTAGTAGGAATATATATGCTTTGTATGTGTTGTTTCATGCAGGAAACCATAGTAGAATCAGAATATTTAGTCACAAATTCTCAAGTTAAATACCTTTGGGGGAAGGTCCCTGATATTCGAAAACACCATGTTCATTCAATGGCTAAGTTGATTTGCTAATGCTTCAAAAAACAAAAAAAACCAGTCACATAAAAATTAAGCTGTTCAGTAGCAATAAGTACAACATTCAATGGCTAAGTGATATTTTTTTATCAAACATGTCAGAAGATGCTGTTTATATTTAATCATAGTTTTAAAAATGTATTAACGAAAATGTATATTTAATTTTGCTTCTTCAGGTGCATTACACCGATTGATCTTCCACCAAAGTTGCATTGCAATTGGTCGCCATTCCCAGGTAATATTGCTAAATATGAAAGGCCAAATGATATCTTTTTCCAAATAGGAGTTTCTTAAGATTGCGAAAATGTGTTATGAAATTACTATTACAACTCCTGTCAAGGCAAACAACATATACATTTCTCAGGTGTTGATATAAATATGGTGTTGATATAAATATGTTTTTAGATCTACAGATATTCCCAGATAGAGACAACTTGGCATGACAGAACAACTAGGCCTTATATTCTATTTATTCCTACTCTTATCTAAAAAAATTTATTTACCTTATGGAGCAAAACTATTAAACAGACAATTAAGTATATCATAGTTTTATAAAAAAAAAAAAACTGGGTATCAAAACAAACTATTACAACAATCAACATAATTGATTTACAAAATATACAAAAAGGGAACAAAGAATGGTGTATCAGCAACAAACCAAAAGGCTAAAGTACAAACAAATCAGTTGTTTAACATGTCCTTTGTTGTAATACTCTGTGATGTCACCTGCATTTCCAGTCATGCTATTGCACTGACTCTTTGTAGTCTATTACATAGGCCAAATTAGTAACATGAACTTATCTGACCTAACATATCCGAGGAGTAGTACGCCTGCACTTTCAGTGGTATAATTTTTGAAACCAAATTTTTTAGGTTTCATGGTCCATGGGTTACTTTCTTTTTCCACTGGCTCAGATAAGGTCTCTAGACTTGCATTGAATTTATCTTTGGGAGAGACCACCAAAAGGGGGTTGTGATATCTAGGGAGATGTATTCATGTGTACTCCATGCCAGAATCATTATTAACGAAATTACAAATCTACGTAGCAGGCAAATACCAAATACATATTTTTTTTTTTGGTAAGAATTAGATATTTCATTACCAAGCACAGGAATTACACCTAAAAGGCAACCAAAATTTCAAACCACCTACTAGGTAGGGTGCTTGCAAAATTTTATCCCTCAGACAACACTATACATCAACAGAAACAGCAATAAACCAAATTACAGCTTACATAATCAGAGCAAAGAAATTTCTATCCTTTCAAACAAGTTTTTTAACAGCAATTTTGTGAGGACGACCCCTAACCACAAACTTTATCCTCTGAAAAAGAGTGTCAGCAGTGGCAAACATTTGTTGAAGAAAATGCTGTTGCGTTTTTTCCATATTTCATATAGCAAACCTGTTGCAGCCGCTGCCATCACCTGCATTTGAAACTTGGTCTTCCTTCGTGCAATACCATTCAGAACCCCCTGCAAAGAAGTAGCAGTAGAATTCCAATGTAGCCACTGTTTCACTCGATCAAGCAAAGCTCTTGACCTTGCACAGCAAAAAAATAAATGTTCCGCTGTTTCAGGTGCTGTACTACAAAGATAACAGTTCATGTCACCATTACAGAACTGCATATGTGCCATTCTATCCTTAGTGAGCAATCTTTGCAGATAAGCAAGCCAAGAAATGAAGCTGTGTCTACCAAATACATATTACCATTTCCCTATATGTGCCTTTTTTAAATATGAGGGTACCTCCCTGGACAATGATTTTCCAATATAAACACAGCTTATCCTTTGCTCCTAACACTTTCACTGCAGAAATATTGCATTGGTAACAGTTAATTTGCAGAATAAAATAAAACCTATATAATTAGTTAAAAACACAAAAGTGAAACCATAGCTTGACAAATAAGCAAAGGATGTGGACGCTGATGTGTTCAACATTTGATTAGTTGTACTGTACACACTGCTTTACATGTCCTCTGTTGTAATAGTATGTCACGTTCAATAGCACTTTCAGTTATGCTATTGTACCAGTTAAATGTATGCTAATACATAGGCCATAATAGAAATAGCTACTCCAGGAACAATTGTACTGTGTACATACACCTCAGTAGTATACTTCTAAAAAAAAATGTTTAGGTTTCATGGTGAACAGCAACTCCTTCCTAATCAACTTTAGATACATAAAAATGAACATGTATAGTAGCTATTAGTACAAACTTAAATGACTAAAGGATGTTTTCTGGATTTAGCGTTTAACAACATGCTGCTGAATTGCTGATATGTAATTGGAGTTGTAAAACTATATTAACGCAGCTGTTTGTTTTGGTTCTTCAGGTGTATTACTCTGATCAGATCTACCACCAATTGTTGCATTACAATTTCTCTCCATTCCCAGGTACTCCCATTACAAAATGTCATATGGTATCTTTTTCCAAACAGCATCTAATTAAGGCTGCTAAAATGAGTTAACAAATAACTATTACAAATGCTGTCATGGCAGCCATTATATACATATTGCATGTGTTCATTGGATTAGTTATTAAATCTATAGACATTGCTTGACAGAAATAACCTGAACTGACCAAACTATGCTATATCATAACATATCACTAGGCTCAAAAACCACCTTGGAAATCTATTGTTATTACTGGAGAAAAAATCATTAAATAGACAATGAACATGTAGTTTGCAGGACATTAATCATAGATTCAAAAAATCAGTTTGGGAATATCATGAAGAGACAATGGAGTTGGGTAGCAAAATATTATAATGATAAAAAAAAAAAGGTCTAAAAATAAACAGAAATAAGAAAAATGAACTTAGCAAGGTAAGTCATAAACATACCCAAAAGCTATTTAGCAAAATAACCAATATAACACAGTTAGTCAGAACGTCTTGCTTTATAATTACAATGGAAACTAACCCAAAAATAATATATTTAAAAAATAAAAAAACAGGATGATGACATTGGAGAACAAAGAACGTGCAAAGAAAGCTAGACTGCTGAGGCGCTTCATCATAGCTCAGAGGAGAAATAGAGCCACAGAGATCAAAAGCAAACATGACAACCAAACCACCAGAAATCAACAAACTCAAAATCAAAGAGGTACAGGTACACAAGAACATGCTCCAATAAGAAATATCAATAGGTGAAAAAATTACCCTATTCATGCACAAAAGTACTAAAACACATACTACCAATCCTAATGATGTAGGCAATTCAAAAAGGCGTCAACCAAATCAGGAAATGGAGATGGGGACACAGTCAAGACGTGTAAGAACACGACCAATGACAGAGAACCAAGTCACGTCCACAAACAATGATTGTAACCTCTGACATAATAAACTAAGTTAAATAGAAACAAATTTTTCCACCAACCCATCTTGCTAATAAATGCACATATTCACTAAGCAGAATCAAGAGAAGAATACTTAGGAACACCTCAGAATGGAGCTCGCATGTGCCAGGAACAACGAAACGTCCAACAAAGTGAGAACCACACTTAACTTAAACTCAATTATTCTATCTCTTTTAAGGTTTCCTAACAATCCCCTTCTAAACAATCAAAGGAAAGTACACTGAGGCTTGGAATTTCAGCGGGCCAACAGAATTATGCCCAGATTGTGGGGCCATTATGTGGAAGGAAGAATGTGTAAAAAGCAGCAGCAGACATGGAAAACTCAAATTCAGCATCTGCTGCCAAAGTGGGAAGGTGCAATTGCCTCCGATGAAAGATCCACCAGAATTCCTAAAGGACCTTCTAAACCCAATAGAAGGAACACGGAATAAAAACTTCAAAGAGAACATAAGAGCCTACAACTCCATTTTTGCATTCACATCAATGGGGGGTAAAATGGTGGACAACGCAATAAACTCTGGAAATGGCCCCTACGTTTTTAGACTAAACGGACAAAACTATAGGGTCTCTCTTGGCCCCAGAGGGGCTTACATCTATGACACCTAGAATGAAGTGCAAAATAGAATGGCATCTCTTAATAGCAGATCTCACCTAGACTCAGAGATTGTTAGAGGCCTCTCAACTATGCTAGATGAGCACAATGAGCTAACAACGGTATTTAGGACTGCAAGGGAGAGATTCCAAGACACAGAATTGCACAATTAAGAATTCGCCTTATAAGAACAAGGGCAAAAGATGGGAGGCAATATAACCTCCCAACTGCCACTGAAATAGCAGCCTTAATTGTTGGGAGCGGAAATCCAGGAGCAGGGGAAAGGGATGTCATTGTGGAGGAAAGGAGGCGGGGACTAAGGAAAATCTCAGAGCTCCATCCAAGTTTTATGGCGCTGCAGTACCCATTATTATTCCCTTACAGGGAAGATGGATTCAGAACTGAAATTCCACATAAAGATGCTGAAACCTCAACAAGGTCCAAAAAGAAAGAGGTGACAATGAGGGAGTATTGGGCATATCGTTTTCAAGAACGATCTTCCGAAGGGAAAACACTAATCCTCATGGGAAGACTACGTCAACAAATAATGGTTGATGCTTACACATGCATTGAAGAGGGGAGACTTAAATATCCAAGAGATAACCAGGCTAAGATAAGAAAACATGTTTACAGTGGACTCGAAGATGCTGTTTCAAGGGGTGATACATATGCTGCATCGACAGGACAACGAATAGTATTGCCAGCATCATTCCAAGGAGGGCTAAGGTTCATGATGCAGAATTACCAAGATGCAATGGCAATCTGCAGGTGGGCAGGACCACCAGACCTATTTATAACATTTACATGCAACCCAAAGTGGCCAGAGATCACATCATTTCTGATGAGAAATCCAGGACAACGACCGGAGGACCGACCAGACATTGTTGCACGTGGTTTCAAGATAAAGCTTGATGAACTTATGCGTGACCTAACAACCAATGCACACTTTGGAAGGGTCAAAGCCGGTGAGTTCTCCACATAAATTTAACCGTGTACATATTAATCTTAACATTTATGACAAACTCCAATCAACTAATTCTAAATCAATTTATTCCAGCAATCTACACTATTGAGTTCCAAAAAAGAGGGCTGCCCCATGCCCACATATTGCTATTCCTCCACCCAGGAGACAAGTACCCAAACCCAGAAGATATAGACAAAATCATCTCCGCGGAGCTTCCATACAAAGATAGTGACCCAATTGCTTTTGAAAGTGTAGTCCAATACATGATACATGGACCTTGCGGCCAATTGAACCAAAAATCACCATGTATGTAGGACGGTAGATGCACTAAACACTACCCAAAAAAGTTTACACAAAATACAAGCGTAAGTGTCGATGGGTGTAACAAATCAAGGTCCATCAAATATCTGTTCAAGTATATGAATAAGGGGCCTGATATGGCAATGGCAAGAGTTGAGGAGAGAAGCAACAACCATGCCGAGGGTGCAAACGGAACAGATTCACGAAATGATGAGATTGCATCCTATCTAAATTGCAGATACGTATCAGCAATAGAGGCGTGTTGGCGTATATTCAAATTTGAAATCCGATACAAAGAACCACCAGTTGAACGCCTAGGTTTTCACCTAGAGGGTGAAGAAGAAGTGATATTCAGGGATGATGAACAAGTAGATCAAGTCGCATAGAGAGCAAGGAACATTCAAACACCACTCAAAGCATGGATGGAAACAAATAAAACATGTGAACATGCACGAAGACTAACGTATGCAGAGTTCCCAACTGAATGGGTTTGGCAAAGAGACAAGAAAAGATGGAAGCAAGACAACGGGGACTGTCTATAGGTAGAATTTATTATGCACACCCAACATCAGGACAAAGATACTACTTGCGTTTACTTTTGAACATTATAAAGGGAGCAAGAAGCTTTGAGGAAATACGAACTGTAAATGGGATTGTGCACCCAACCTTCAAAAGTGCCTGCTATGCTCTTGGCTTATTAGAAGGCGATCATGAGTGGCATGAGGCGCTAACGGAAGCCGCAAGGTGGTCCTCTGGACACCAACTTCGACAGCTGTTTGTAACGCTACTGTAGTTCTATGAAGTGTCTAAACCAATGGACCTGTGGGAGAAACATTGGGAAGATCTAGCAGACGACATATTATACCGGCAACGCCGCAGACTTCGAATACCAGACCTAACTTTAACTGAGGAGCAAATGAAGAATTATGCTCTATACGAAATTGAACTACTCCAAAATAGGAGCAACCACACCTTGCAAGAACTTGAAGGCATGCCAATGCCTAACATGGAATTGCTGCGAGAATCCGGAAACAGATTGCTACTAGAGGAACAAAATTATGATAGAGTTGCTTTGTCAACCGAATCACGTGAGCTTAGAAGTTGTTTGAACCAATAACAAAAACAAGTTTACGACGAGGTGTTGCAAGCTGTATACCACAAAAGGAGGGGACTATTCTTCCTTTACGGTAGCGGTGGAACTGGAAAAACATTTTTGTGGAAGTCGATAATTTCACGGCTAAGATCTGAGGGACACATAGTGCTTGCTGTAGCGTCCTCAGGAATAGCTGCACTGCTTCTGCTTTGTGGAAGAACAGCTCACTCAAGGTTCTGCATCCCCATTAAAGTACATGATAACGCAGTGTGCAAGATAGACCAAACGTCAAACCTTGCCAATCTCATCCGCCAAACAAGTCTCATCATATGGGATGAAGCCCCAATGATACATCGTCATGCTTTTGAGGCAGTTGACCGCACATTCCGTGATATCATGCAACTTGAAAATCCAAACGCAAATGAAAGGGTCTTTGGTGGAAAGACAGTGGTATTAGGAGGAGACTTTAGACAAATCCTCCCGGTAGTGCCTAGGAAAGGACGAGCAGACATTGTCGATGCGTCTATAAACAAATCTAATATTCTCTGGCCACATTGCAAAGTCTTCCATTTCAAGACAAATATGAGGCTACAAGCAACAAACGATGAAAATTATAATAGGGATGTAGCAATATTCAGCAAATGGGTGTTAGATGTTAGAGATGGAAAGCTACCCTCAATTGCAAGAGATGAAGAAGACGAAGCTACCTGGATTAAAATACCTAAAGACCTTCAAGTTAAGGACACTAAAGAGCCAATTTTGTCCATTGTGGAGGAAATATATCCAAACCTTCTCCAAATGTACAATGACACTAAATATCTTAAGGAACTCGCCATACTGGCCCCCAAAAATGAAATGTCAACGAAATCAACCACTACATACTCTCTATGATTCCTGAACAGGAATATGTTTACAAGAGTGCTGATCGTATCTGTCCACTAACAAACACCAATGACAATATGGCTGAACTCTACCCAACAGAATTCCTAAACACATTACAGTTCTCAGGATTACCCAATCACGAAATCAAGCTTAAGGCATGCTATCCCATCATCCTACTAAGGAATATTAACCAAGCAGCAGGAATGTGTAATGGAACCAGACTAAGAGTAAACAGACTAGAAAGCCGAGTTATCCAGGCAAAAGTAGTAACAGGTACAAATATTGGAGAACGAGTGTCTATCCCGCGAATTGAAATGTGCCCATCAGACACAAAGTGGCCATTCACATTGAAACGATGCCAATTTCCTGTGAGGGTGTGCTATGCAATGACAATAAATAAAAGTCAAGGGCAAACATTTGAGCGTGTAGGGGGTGTACTTGCCACAACCAGTATTCAGTCACGGGCAACTGTATGTCGCTGTGTCCAGAGTGACAACAAGGAAAGGATTGAAAATAATGATACCCAACATAAGAGAAAATGAAGATGATGAGACAAGAACAAGAAACATTGTGTATAGAGAAGTCTTCACTGGTTTGTAATAAAATTCAAATACATATAGCCAAAAAAATAAAAACATTTTAATAAGAACCTTCTCCCTCTTATTTAAATTTTCATTACCTCCAACTTCATTTTGCAAATATTAATTATGTACGTAGTGTCAATATATTTCTCTATATATGCAATATGTTTTACGAAGAAAACTTACGTAGCAGAATCAAAAAGAGAAATTAAAACAGGTCAAAGTTTGAGGGATGCTCCTGAATACCATACTTGCTCATACTTATGCATTTCTGACAATAAAGACATGTTTGACTCCCAGGTTTAAATTCTATTCTTTACACATCATAAACAACTTCAATTCACTGAACTGTCAATTTGATAACGCCTTCTTTTCTATTACATTGCAGGTGACAAGCTATCCAAGCATGGCATCAAAAACAAACTACATAGCAGGCCTTGATTCAACACAGAAAACATGGGAGATTACTGTGCGAGTTACAAGGGTGTGGGATGTCTACTACAACAACAACAACAACAACAGCAATGGCCCATCAGGATTGGATATGATACTCCTAGATGAGCAGGTAAGCTGATAAGTAAGTCCAAGGAAGCAAATAAACAACCACCTATGAATATTCAACTAACTTCAAAAAAATAAACAGGGAACCCATATCCAGGCAACTGTTAGAAAAGAAATAATGCAAACATTCAAGAGTGATATACAAGAGGGTCACATCTACACAATTAAGCACTTTGAAGTTGGCCAAGCCAGCAACAGAAACTACAGACCAGTCACCAATGAACTCATTATCAAATTCACAGCATTCACAACAGTGGTACCAAAGATGGACAACGTCCCAAGAATTGCACTCCACAAGTTTGAGCTATTGCCAACTAAGAAGCTGGAAGAGCGGAACGGAAGGAAAGATATCCTAACAGGTAAATTTCATATCTGAAACAACCAGAATCAAAAAACTGAACAGCAGTAATTAAGATCGGTAATTTATTATACATTGTTCCAACATGCAGATTATATAGGGCAAATAAGTGCAGTAGAAAACATTCTCGCACAAGGAACAAAAAACCAGCGCAGAAGGATATATCTTCAAGACCACAGGTAACTTCAATACAACAATAAAAAGGCAATACACACCACTTGACACACACAATTGAACACACAAAAACAGAAACTATGTAATGAAAATTTAACAATTGGTTTTGCTCAGAAACAATGAGTTTGGGGTGACCTTATGGGGGCACCACTCAAATATGGTCTCGGACGACGTAGCTGAAGAAGGACATGTACCAAAGATAGTCATTGTAACTGCAACAACTGTCTCCAAATTCCAAGGTAAAAATAATACAACAAATCCAACCAAAATATAAACCTACTAACAGTTTCACCTATGATAGTTTCAACATTTTCCATACTAACTTATGATAAATTGCAGGAAAACTTCAGCTAAATTCAACAAGTGGGACCAAGGTGTACATCAATTTGGAAATACCAGAAGTTGAAGACTACAAAAATAGGTAACAGAACCAAAAATCAGAAAAAAAACAAAAAACAAAATAAATACAACAACAACATTACCTATTCACAACTGCAGTGAGAAGGGATGACAGAAAAAAAACAACTATAAAAAACATCATGAAAGTGACAATAACTTCTACCTATTTGACTTGCAGGATATCTGAGAGTACAAGCAATGTCGAGGTTCAAGCCATAAAGCAGGACACAGAAGAAGAGACTCGCTTTAGAAACAGGAGGACGATAGCAGAATTACTAGACATAGCAAAAATGAAACAGGAGGTAATTTTATTTAATAAGTAGTTACATAAACAAGAGTAAGCATAAACAAAGTTGAACACTAAAGATAAACACCAAGTAAAATAGGGTAACACCACATACACCTGCAAGGCTAGGATAATGACAGTTTATACAGAGTATGCTTGGTACTACAATGCCTGCAATGATGATCAGTACAAGAAAAAACTGTCACCTGAGATGTGGTGCGACAAGTGCAAAGCAAAGGTAGACTACCCCAAATTGAGGTAAGACACAACAGACAAGTTCAATATCAAACAATGTATAATTTACAACCAATAAAATAAACATACTTTTAAACCTACAGGTATCGATTGATGACGAGAATCGAAGACGGAGATGATTCCATCAAACTGGTGGTCTTTGATAAAGAAGCAGAGACAATAGTTGGAAGACCCATAACTGAGATGGTGGACCTTTTCAATGAGGTATGTATAAAACCTAATAGCAAAAAGTTAAATAAATTTTATATTAACCAAGCATTGATTGGATGGCAGAAAGACGGAAACGGAAAGGAACAAGTATTGGAATTACTGGAACAATGTAAGGGAAAATGTTATACATTCAGGGTCACCATAAACTACAAAAGCAATGACAATGAACTCACAACGCAAAAGGTGTTCTCCCCCAATGAAGAACTTGAAACAAAATATCTCTGGCAAAACATGGAAAAGGTAAGAACACCATGGCAAGAAATAAATATTTACAATTAAGCACATACATCTAAAATAAAACAAGAGTATTTCACTACTTCAGTATAGATTTATACAAATAAATTGAATCAAATCAGATGTACCTACCTTTTGATAGTTCATCTGTTTCAATGCTATGTGCGTCAACTACACCTTTACATATGCTATTGTACAAATACTATGTTTGCTAATACATAGGTCAGATTGGTAAGCTGAAACGGAATGAGAAAACTTATCCAGGAAAATATCTACATTTGCCTGTACTTTCAGTAGTACCCTTTTTAAAAATCAGTTTTACATGACACAGGAAACAAAAATGAACTTTACACAAGGGGACACAAACATGGTGCAGGCAGAGGATGAAGCAGCAGAACAGGTCAACAAAACAGAGCACTCGCTCGAAAAATATTCAACTGATGGGTAAGCCTACATGCACACATGAGTTTTATACATATATTTTGAAAATAAAAAGCTGTGCTAATTAAAACATAACTTTGAAATTAAAAGAGAATTCATATTGGAGAGAAGTCAAAAAAAAAAGCAGAATATGAAGAAGTAGAAGGAAACAAAGAGGACAAAGTAAGTAACCAATTACCAATGGTTCCAGTAGATGATGAAACAAATATGCGAAAACGCAAACAATATAAACTCCTAAAAATTATTGCAGGAACAAATCAAAGGAAAAGAAAAAGACCCAAGTGGAGATGGAAACAAGGAGCCAAGACAACAAGAAAAGACATACAAAAAAAAGAGAGAAAATATGTCCTCAGACAAAGGTAATCTTCTAACAGTAACATCATACTAAATAAAATGTGAAAGTGTAATGCTTATGACGTACAAACTAACCCATGCCCAATTTGGTACAGGAAACAAGGAACCGTTGGAAGTGAAAAACTTAGAAGAACAACACAAAGCAGCTACAAAAAGAAGCCAAAACAACAAAAATGAAGAGTTAGGACATGGGAAAAAGGAAGAACACAAGAATACTCTCAGGTGTCAAATGGAGGATACAAAAACAAAAATGGACATTCTTAGCAAAGCACAAAACACCAAATGAAGTTTCTTACATTTAATTGGAGTTGCAACTTTATGACAATATCAAAAGAATGTGAATCTTTGTAAAAATTGTATCTATAGAATATTTTTGAAAACACAAAGTCTACCAACTCATTTTACATAAATGGCAAATTCAAATACCAATACACAAAACTACACAACAATCTCGAGGCAAAAAAGGGAAAAACCTGTGAGATAAAATAGGACCACATTCATAAAAAAAACAAACATGTGTTGGAAATTTGGAACTGAATACCTACATTAACGCTCATTTTACTCAAAGTAAAATAATATGTGTAAACACAAAAGACCACAATAGCAGTAAAAATACATATTGACAAAATGGCAATAACAAAATTTAGACAAAAAACCAAAAATAGCAATACCAGCAAAATAAATAAAAAATAGGGGACACAAACAATATTCTAAAACAACAACTTAAAAATCCTTAGACGACCATTAAAATAAAGGTCAACAAAAAATCGACGAACAGCGTACAACGCACGGACACACACACTAGTTAATTTAAAACACAAATATTAAACTAGAGTTTGACACATCAGCGGATGATGTGTACGCTGAGGTGTCCTAAAACGTAAAAGAAAAATAAGCATCGGTTGCTGTGTACCAAGACTACCAACCGACGCCTAATCTATGATAAAAAAAAAAAAAAAAAAAATGAAATAGAAGGGAACGTCCTCATTTACTTGCTTCCTTTCATTGCGGTGAGCGAATAACAATGCAAAACAACGATGATGGCTTTGAGGATGCAAATGGGCACTCATTTGAGAAAGTTAAACTGAGGCTTAAGGATCGATTCAAGGTTTTAATCACTATCTTTCTATCTTTATCTCTATCAGGTGTTTATGATGTTGATTTCAAGAACTGGGTTTTTATTTGGACACTTAATTCTGAAATGGGTTTTGTTTTGGCCTTAAGTTTCAACATTCTCAGATCAAATTACCGAGTGCCCCCTCCCTCACTCTCAAGCTCTAATGTAGAATCGCCAGGAAGCCCTTTTGCTCTCTTTCTGTTGCAATTGCGCATTCGACCCGTGTTATTGACTCATTCCATTGTAAGTTTCGTTATTCTTTTGATCTTTTCCTTTAATGTTGTTTGTTTATTTGTCTGTTTAATTTGCGATTAACCGCCGAGTTTATGGGTTTTGTCAATTGGGTACCTTTAATTGTTGTTTTGGCCTCAAATTTTGAAATTAGGGTTTTCCTCTTTTCTATTGATTGATCGAAATTTTAGAATTGGGTGTAGTGCAAAATCATGTATTTGATATAGTTAGGGATGTAGATTTGCTGGATTATAATGTTTACAAAACCACGGGTCATGACCAGAAGAGGCTTATAAGATCATTGAAAACGCGAGGAATTCGATGAAATCTCTAATCCCAACAGTAACCAAATACGGTTTAGAGTCACTGTAGTAAGGGCAGGAGTTATGCAGATAGATTAGTCCAAAGATCTAAGAACTATATCAGTATTCAATAAAAAAAAGTCTGGTAGATAGAAGCATCTTGGCGATTTCAGTTGCGGGGAGGGTAGTGGTTCAAAGTCCCACTTCGCAAACAGATTTTTCAACATGATTTTAACTTAATCCATTCACCAAATAAAATGATAGAATACATATAAACATTATTGGCTGCAATAGTACTGCTACATACCCAAGGTAACCATTTTGATTTTTGTGTCTCGACGCCTTCCACAGGATTTGTAGTGGTAATGGCTCATCAATCAGTTTCACTTCTTGATCAAATTGCATGTTTAATTTAATCTCTTAAGTTGGGGATGTATTGATTGAATTATTTTGGATAAGCAATTAATTTGTACAATTATTTCGGATAAGCAATTAATCTGTACATTCTCATGAAGAAGGTGATTGAATGTTTAAATTACAACTTTCCAGTTACACCATTTTAATCTTGATTGAGCAAATTGAAATAACGTGTCTACCTGTTATTTATAACCAATCCCCAAAATTTATTTTTCAGGATATATAAGTTTCATAATCTTATATGATTGGCCGCTATGGCTAAAGAGGATGTCATCAATTTCGTAACTGTAAGTTACTAATATCCCTCACCTTTAATTGTTTGTTTGATAATCTTATACCATTGGCTGCCATGGTTAAGTTAATAACTATTGATTGTCCACAATTTTTTGTTCTTCCGTTACGTTATCTCAAATGTGAATTATATTAAAAAGAGTTGAATGCCTATTACATTGTGCATATCTATTGAGATGGAACAGTTACATGTGCATAATAGAATTTCAATTTGTCGATTAAAGTTGGCATAAATAATTTTATTTTCAGCAAGGGTGGGAAATTAGGAGGTGACTGTCTTTTTGTTTGAATCTTTTTTGTAGATGGAAAATTCACGTGTTCATCTTTATCTCTGTTTTTTCTTCTTTTTTTGTCTTACAAAAACTATTTAGGTTGATAATTAAATTTTAAAAGAGAGAGACATATTGAATAAAAAATGATCAAAAACAGTACTGCTTAGAGTGGAGGATGAGGTATAATATCACCCTCTTCTGTTCAGGTATAATGGTTTTGGTGACATGGTCGTTTTGTTTCCTAACAACAGCCATATGACTGAGCGTTGTGGAATTCATATATTTGGCTTTACAGAAGTTATAAAGGTTGGTAGAAATCAAACCCTATAGTTGAGGGACATCCGAACAATGCTCATAGCCAATAGAGTTTTTTTTTTAATTGCTAGCGTTATGGGATTCATTGAGTATGTTGCACAATGAATTATAGATATATGAAATTCTTGAGTTCTGCGAATTATGACAATCTTTGTAGCCAGCTTATTTGCTGGGTCTACAGTTAGCAAATTCATCATTATAAAAGCCCAATGTTGTTTCTTGAATTCTCATAATAGCCGGGAACCATGTTATGTTCTTTCTCCAATATGATGATCATGAAAGCCTAGCTGCACTTACAGTTAATGTCAAACACAGAAGTTAGTGCAATAGGGATCAATGGTCATATTATCTGTTGTTTCTTAAGCAAATTCAGGACTTATTCAAATCCGTACAATATAATGTAATAGAATCATCATGGGCTTGACTTTGATTTACTAGGTTCACCATGCTCTGCAATATAATGTAATAGTGCTATAGGGATCAATGGTCATATTATCTGATATTCCAGATTTGATATTGAAATGTTAAATTTTGAACGAAGCAGTGATTTGCGATTGAGGAATAACAAGCAGCTTTGTTAGGAAGGGGTTAAGAAAACTATTGATACGCTCCTTCATAGGAAGTCTTTTTTCTCCCTCCAGGCTAGAATGCTCTTCAACAAGTTACCCGGCCCTCTAACTTTCTCTCCCCTTCCTTCCCAACCACTTATTGACTTTCCATGCCATCTTCACATTGATTCTGCTTTTCATTAAAAAAAAAAAAATTGCTATTGTTGCCGTGTAATTTTCAACTGATGGGTTTATTTATGATTATATAATCAGTTGTATTGCTATGTATCTTTCAGACAATGGATTATATTTGATTGTATTAATGCTCTCCTTTTGAGAATTAAAGGAATGGATCTTTTTCACAATGGATCTTTTGGTTCAAACTAATAGCACCATTGGAATGGTGATAAATTTGTGACTTTAAAACGACTATTTTGGTTTCCTAGTTGACATGTCAACTACTGATACAGGAGTTTGATGCACTCAGAGAACGATGTCCGTTCTGCTACTGTAAAGTTGATGAGGATCACATTCTACACTGAATTCCTCCCTCGAGGATTCCAAACTGTTCTGAAAGGTCCTCTCTCTGTTTGTCATTTTCATTTGGATCTTCCCTGCAAGCTTTTCCTATGTTCTTGATGAAATGTTTAGAGATAAGAAATAGGGTATTTCACTCAAATGTAAAGCACATGGTCACTTGGAATTTGGAAAAATAATCGGGTTTGGTGTGTTGCAAATTATGCTTGCCCTAAGGCAATAGGATATTTTTCTGTTGGCGCAATAGGATCCTAAGGGATGAAAGGCACAAAACGCATGTATTGATAGACTATATGTGATGCAACGCTCTTGGTGTTCATTATCTTTGTCCTTTCATTTATTTTTCTTAAATAAAAGTCAGTGTCTGTCACAAACTAAATCAAGAATAGCAATATAATCTGTTGTGTCACAAACATCAGATGTAACTGGAATTTGAAAAACAATTGGAAGTGTCATACCAGTAACTGAACTAATGTCTCTTTTATGAAGTTTCTTATGAGTAAGCAGAGCAAAGTCGTCTCAACCGTATAAATGGATACACCAACAGTTCAAATTAACTTTATACTTCTGAAATTGAAAATACTGTATTAAGCCACATTTGTAATTGCCTATACTATCAGATGCTCACTTATGGGATGAAGGGTCAGCTCATTTGGTTATTCAGCCAACCAAAAAAAAAACTAAGAGGAAGAAAAGAAAAAAGAAAAAAAAAAGACACAAATTGGAGGATGGAACGCTTGATTTATCTTCTCCTCCCTCACTCCTTCGGTCCTCCGTTCCAAACCCAGCGACAAATAAAAAAAGAAGACAACAAGAAAGAGTTGGAATTCATAATGCATTCTTGCTCCTCCAGTTCTCTGAGCAAGCGACCAAAAACAGTTTGCAATGGTAAGTTCCACAGATTGATTTCTAATTCCTCTTAATTAATTATAATTCAAGTCCTCATAAAGTCCTTCCCTAATAGTAGCTCTGTGATTGTTGATCATCTTCAATGTTGTGTTTGTCATGGAGTACCTCAATTTCTGGGAGATCCTAAAAAATATCTTAGTTTCTGGTAAGTTTACAAATATTTTGCTTCTGTTTGAAGTATATATATGTGGATGTAACTTTGTTATGATTTACAGGTGATGAATGCATGATATGGTGTTTGTTTGTGAGAATAGGAAACTAACTCCATTTGTGTGCAGGAGTGTTGCTAATGTAGACCCTTCTGAGTTATAGGTCTGTTTTATTTTGTTTAATTTAAGATCTGATCAACGGCTCTTTAGTCTGATTAGATGTCTTTTTTTTTTTTAAACTCAGAAATTCTCTTATGTGGCACATTCAGTTATCGAGGCAATACTATGGGTACCACTCTTCAGCTTGCAAATTCCATGTATCAACACATGATATTGAACTTTGGTCTGCAGGCTTCTCAGACACAGAGCAATAGACTGATGGAATGCTTTATCTTGAGTCAGATTCACATTGTAATTGGGTTCTTCATTTGTGCCAGTGATAGCTAGCATTGACATATTTATCAATGCAGAGGTCTTCAATAAACAAATACATATTATCATTTACTAGCAGTGGTGTTTACTTGAAGAGTCATTCTTATACGTTAAGAAATACTCGGAGCTTTTATTGTCAGAATGGAATTTGAACGAGACACATCCCTTGGCACTATTGCTGGATGGGCATAAGCCTTTACCTCTTTTTTTCCTTCTTTCATCTCTGAGAACTTGTCTCATACAAGATTGTCGAATATGGTTAATCTAATTTGCTGCGAGTATTGAAGGAGAAAATGGCAAGAAAGTACTCTTGATCTTATCAACTCCATTGATTCCACTGTTTCTCACACTAATAACAAAATTACCCTGCCTACTTTTCAGATTGTTAAAAGAGTCAAAGTGATGGAAATTACAATTTGTGGGAAGCCACCTATGGAGGGCGTTCCCAAGCTAAATGTGAATGGCGTTTACCGCAAAGACAAGCAAGATGCATTATAGGAGGCGTTTTACACGATGTTGGAGGGCAATTAGGCAATGGATATTTTGTCAACTTAAAGCTTCATAGCCGGTATGGATTAGGTCTTTTTCATGATCTTGCAACTTATTGATTAGGAAGCTTGAGTAGCATACAATTCTTTTTCATGATCTTGCAACTTGAAAATGATTCAATAAATTATTATCATGAGGTTGAGCTGGTGATTGAGGATATTATTACAATTTTCGGAAGAACGACTATTGTGGAGATAAAACACACTACAAAGGGAGAGACATATATATAGTTGCCCACATTTTAGGAGAACATGCTTTTGTGAACCCTCTTAACTTTGTTAATAGAAGAACCTTGATTAGCATGGTGTCCGTGTTTATGACTAAAAATTGGTTCAATGAAAAATGCTGCATTTGAACCTTAAAAAAAATTATTGTTGTTTTTTTTTTTGATAATTAAATAACTTTACTATGTTTTAAAGTGAGTTAAAGGAAGCAAAAATATCACCATATAATATCACAACCATTAAGTTTATGAAATGATCAACCAATAATAACTTTAATCCGTGCAATGCACGGGTCACATACTAGTTTTTTTTTTAAAAAAAGGAAAATGTTTCATAGATTCGGTGGGTTGGCCACTCACTAGCTTTTTGTGTCTATCATACTTTGATTGCCTATTTTCTTTCTTTTTTTTAATGGCCTCTTTTCTTTCTTTTTTTTGATTGCCTCTTTTTCAAAATAGAGAAGAGAGATTGTGAGAATGGAGGAGAGAGATAAACACAATAGGCTAGTGGATTATTCTTTAATATCCTAAAAAAAATTAAAGACTTTTTGTCTTCTTCTTTTTCAGGTGAAAAAGGAAAATATCCCACTAAAGAGCACCCTAAATAAATGAAACGACTCTTATCAAAAAAATAAAATAAAATGAAACGACACTCCTTCTTAAGCGTCGAATTTTTTAATTTAAATATTAATTAAGTTTTTTTTTTTTTACTGAGGATATGGATTTTATTAACTTAAATGAGAGTTCCATAAATAAGCCGTAACTAAAGCAATGACATCCTCAGGACCCCGGCCCCATCCACTCAAATTCTAAAGGAAAAAGAGATAGGATTCAAGTGCGCCATATAATATGAGTTCCCAGCGGAACATTTTCTCTTTCGTCCTCGGATGTTTGGACATTTTGTTGGATTTCGGGGAGTTTTTCAATTAAGAGGTTAGATCTTACCTGCGCAACCTTATTCCCCTCTCGATTTACAAGACTCCAAATAACTCTATCAAAACAACTAGCTAACCTATAAATGCCTTGCAAAACAAAACCAATGAAAGTACAAGATATATCTTTCCTACAAAGACAATTTATTAGACTCAAACAATCACCTTCAGCAACTAAACTTCGAGCTCTACTCTGTAAAGCCATTTGAATTCCACATTTCATTTCATAAGCTTATGCAACCTCTGTCTCCCATGTCTCTGGTACTTGGCTACAGGCAACACGAAGTAACTCTCCATCTGCATCAAGCACACCATCACCTAACCCAATTCCACCACCCTGTAAGAGCATCCCCATCAAAGGTTATTGGGGAGGTTTTTACAGAGAAAAAAATCTCTAACCTTTGATGGGAGGAGAAGTTGATAGAAGAAATAATCCGTATTGGCTGGACCTGCGTCCATCCAAGTTGGAGGGACCGGCCCAGTCCAATACACAAAACACGCAGATTTGGAGTGGAGAGAGAAGCGAGCGCGCCCATGACAAAAACAAAAAGCCTGCCTCTCTCTCTCACCACTGTTTATTGAAGAAAAAACACAAAAATTGAAAACCGTTCTTCGCACTCAAACACGATCATCTCTCACTCAAATTCTCTCACTCAATCTCTCACCACAAATCACGAACAACCAGTTCCTGATTTTTCTCTGATTTCGCAAAAATTTTAACAATTTCTCTCACTTTCTCTCACTATTAATTCTACAGGTATGAACTTCATTATTAATTTCCGATTTTTAAGTTAAACAACTGTTGTTTAATAGTGTTATTTTTATAGCGTTCGAATCTTAATCTCTCTCCTTTTTATTTTTCAGATTCAGAAACGATTTTTAAGAGGAAATAATATGAGAACTAAGGTAAGAGATACACAAATTTCATCTTTGATTTTTAGGGTTTTGAATATTTTATTAGATACTAGTTTATGAATTATCTTGTTGATTGCAAATTGTTATTAAGAATTTGAGTATAACATTATGTCTTTGAATGAACTCAAGTGTTTTGGAATGAAAATAATGAACTATGTGTTTGTTTGTGATGAACTAGAGTTATAAGTAAAATGAACTGTGTGCTCTGTACTAGTTTTTTGTATAAGAATTTGGTTGAGAAAGTGCTGTTCATTAAGAAATCAATTGTCAAAAAAAAAATGATATTGTGAATGAACAAAAGCTTATTGTGAATAAACTATCTGGCTTTGTTGAATGAACTATCTGCTTATTCTGAATGAACTGGCTAGCTATTGTGAATGAACAAATCAGCTTAAATAACAATCAACAATTAGCTTAGTGTGAATGAACAATTAGCTTAAGAACAATGAACAATTAGCTTAATGTGAATGAACAAGTAGTATATCTATGATGAACTATAAGAAATGCTATGTATGAACAATTGTGTCAATTGCCTTTTCATGTTGCATGCTAGGTTAATTATTCATTCAGAAATCAATTGGCAAAGAAAATGATATTTTGAATGAACAAAAGCTTAGTGTGAATGAACTATCTGGCTTTGGTGAATGAACTATCTGCTTATTCTGAATGAACTGGCTAGCTGTTGTGAATGAACAATCACCTTAACAACAATGAACTTTTAGGTTAATGTGAATGAACAAGCTGTATATTTATGATGAACTATAAACTATAAGAATACTGTATATTTATGATGAACTATTGTGTCAATTGTCATTTGTCTTTGATGTTGCATGCTAGATTAATTATCATTGATATTATCAATTGTCAAAATGATATTCTCAATCAACAAACAATATATTGTCAATGAATTATCAGCTTTTGTGAATGAACTATCTGTATATTGTGAATGAATTATCTATTTCACAATAATGAACAATTGGGTTATGTGAATGAACAAGCAATATATTTATAATGAACTATATGAAATGCTATAAAATGAACTAGTTGGATGTTGTGAATGAACCATTTTTCTATTGTCAATGAACTATTTGCCTTAATTAATATTTTTTAAATATTATTTGTGATTCAGATCCTAACTTTCGGAAAGAGGAAACTCCTGGTAATATTGAAGAGGAAGTCCAGGAAACTTTATTGCAACTCCAGAAAAGGGGAAAAAGAATGAAAAGTAGAGCAAAGAGAAGTCTAATTGAAACTATAGAAAGTGATGATGATAGTGATGATTGCCCACCATCACATAAAAAGTTACGTGCGGCGTCATTTGATGACAGTCTAGTCAAAACAGAAAAAGAAACACAAGAGGATATCTCAAGCGAAGAAGAAGATACAGAAGACCAGAAAAATACAGAAGAAGAAACAGAACAGGAGCAAGATGCAGAACATGAGGAGCTTGTTAATGAAGAAAATCAACTAACAATGGCAGAAGAAGAAGAGCAGCAATATGTAGAACAAGAGAACCAGATTGTTGATGGAGAACAAGAGAACCAAATTGTTGATGCAGAACAAGCATCAAAAAAACCAAAAAGGAGACCAGTAGATAAGGGAAATCTACCTACAAGAATGTCTCCATCTGGTTTGTTTGATGTTATAAGGAAACTAAATGATCAACAACGTCAAGCAGTTGTTGAAATAGGTTTTGGTAGTATTCTGGATTTGAATTTCAATGAAGTTAATGGAAAGTTGTTAAGGTACCTTGTTGACAACTTTGAATTAGGAAGGATTACTATACAGTTGGACAAAGAAGAACTTCCTGTAACACCTTATGATGTTTGGAGGGTGTTGAACTTGCCATATGGAGGAAAATAGGTACTGGAAGGACAAGGACTTGGCAAGGATCCTCAAGACTATTTGGATTTGGTACGAGAATGGAGAATTAGATGGAAGGTTGTGGACGTTCAACCAAGTGTCGCTGAAATAGCAAAAAAGATGAGAGAGAGGGAGGACTACGGAGTCAATTTCAAGAGAGACTTCCTTATATACATGGATAATATTCTCATGAATGGTCACAAGAATCGATTTAGCAAATACAAGATTTTGCTATTTGCTTTGGATGTTGATGATATCAAGAACTATGATTGGTGCACCTACATTTTCAATTCATTGATAAAAGGTGTAACTGATTGGAAGATAACAAAAACGTGGTTCACGGGATCTACTGTATTTCTCATGGTAAGTATCCAAGATTTTAAATTCTCTTTTGAACTATGCGCATAATGTGAATGAACTATAAACATAATGTGAATAAACTACAAGCATACTGTTAATGAACTATTGGTATACTGTGAATGAACTACAAACATACTCTGAATGAACTATAAATGAACTAGTAGTATACTGTGAATGAACGATGCACATACTGTGAATGAACTATAAGCATACTGAAGATGAACCATAAGTATACTGTGAATGAACTATTAGCCTATTTGGAATGAACTATCAGCCTTTTTTTTATATGAACTATTGATTACAACTTTGTTTACATGATGAACATCGACTAATATGAATGAACTATAGGCTGTTTGTGAATGAACATCTGTCATTGACAGACTATCCAAGCTATTAAATTTGTTTATGAACTATAAGCACAATGTGCATCAACTATCAGCCTGTTGTGAATGAACTATCAGGCTCTTGTGTATGAACTATTTATTGCAGTACTGTTTAATGAATTTTGTTCTTTTATACAGTTGTTTTACTTTGAGAGAATGAAGTACGGATTACCGGATCCCAATGCTAAGCCAACATTCCCAGCTATTCGTGGGTGGAACAAAGCAGAAATCAAAAAGAGAATAGACACGGAGCTTGTCTCAGGGTTTGGGAAAGGTAAAGTGGCACCATGGGCTGAATTGGAAAATGATCATCCAAAAAGAGTAGAAGAACATACAGCAAAAGCCAGTACGCAAGAGGTGAGTGAACTAGCTGATTATTGGTTAGATTTATCTTAGGTAAAATATAATAAATAATAGATTTATTGAAAATGTTCTTAAAAATTTGTAGACCATGGCTGGTTGTATTACTGATTTAGCAGAATTAATGAAGGAGGGTGGAATTGGTGCTGGTCAAATTCCTGGCTTGAACAACACATTTCAAAGGTTTGATGAACATACTGAAATATGCTAATGAACTATTAGTTTTCTGTGAATGAACTATTAGTTTTCTGTGAATGAACTCTTGGACATTTTGTATATGAACAATGTATTTTTGGCTATGAACTATTGACTTTCTGTATATGAACTATTGTCCTTTTATATTTGAACTATTCATTTACTGTGAAAATGAACTATTGGTTTTCTGTGAATGAACTATTGGTTTTCTGTAAATGAACTATTAATTTTTTGTATATGAACTATTTGAATTACTTGTTATGAACTATCTGTATAAAAATTAGCTTATTAATTTGGACCTTATACTTGCATTGCTATGCCTATATTTTAAACTAACGTACTTCAATATTGCAATACTGATTATAAACTAATCTGTATATTGATATTGCACTTACAGGTTTGCGCAGTTCTTTTCTAGTCAAGCACAACCAAACAATGATGGAAACGGTGGTGCAGATGATTGGTTTACTAGAGATGATTTTTATAATCATCCTGTGATGTTGGAAACTGTTACAGAATGTCATAAGGCATTTGATACTGGATTCAAGTGTGCTTTAAAGACAACTGGTAGCAATTTAGTAAATGCTGCCAAAGAGAATCAGGGCGCAAACAAGACCATCTGAGTACACAAATCCTGTTGGTGCTACAGAGAAACCTGCATCACATGGAATGACTAGTGCGCAAACAGTAAGTTCAGAGAGAACAGAAAGTGAGAGAAAAGAGAAAAGACCATCAATCATCATCAAACTAACAAAGAGTATACAAAAACCACAAATCTCTGCAGAAGACAAAGGGGAGGCTACTGAAACACCAACATCAAAATCGCAAAGAAAAACAACAATCTTTGAAGCGGAAAAGGGAAAGGGTATTGAAACAACAAGGACACCTGAAGTTAAATTTTTAAACAGAAGAAGGAAACCGGTCAGTGAGATTCAAAAAACAGTTGACAAAGACACAGGAATTCCGTCCTTCTCCCTTGGTGTCACACCACCAACTAATGACGAAGTCCTTGAAATTTCAAGGGAATATATAAATGAGGAACCTGAGGAATCACAAAAGGATGAATTTTGCACTCCACCCCCAATGCAGACACAAGGTGATTGCAGTACAAAAGAAGATGACAACGAGTATTCTGATGATGAGAGCCAAGATGAAGTGAAAATTAATCCGCGGCCAAAGAGAATTCCAAAGAACCTTCCCTTGGTTCTGCGTTCTCCTTTCTGGACAAGCAATCAAGGCAAGAGTTTGGAAAATGTCACTGCAAATGATAAACTCTTAATGGAGTTTGTGTTCTGTGACGATGATCTGAATCACACAAAGGAGTAAGTGGTTGTAAAAACTTATTTTCATTTTAAAAAAAGCAAAAAATTACAGTTATTAATATTTTTGTTTTTGCAGCGAGTTTCTGTTTCAATACCGAGAATGGTGGATCTCAAGAGAATGCTTCAGCACTTTCAATGCACTTTCAATTTTGGATCGCACATCAGCTACGATTTAATTGATATATGGTCTTTAAGGTTGAACTTCAAAAACAAAAAGCGTGGCGTCTCGAAGCCAAATCGCCTTTTCTTCACAACAGTGTTACATGTAAGTTTTTTTTGAATAAAAAATTACCTGAGAGCTAGTAACGTTAAGATTGTATTTTGTTTAGCTAAGAATGAACAATCACCTTTTTGATTATGAACATCAGCTTATTGTGAATGAACAATCAGCTAATTGAAAATGAACATCAACTTGATTTGAATGAACAATCTTAACAGCTGCATATCTTTAGCTCCATGTTTCATGAATGAACAATCAGCTTATTGTGAATGAAGAGTCACCTAATTGAAAATGAACATCAGCTTCTTGTGAATGAACAATCTTAACAGCTGCATATCTCTAGCTCCATGTTTCATGAATGTGCATCAGCTTAATGTAAATGAACATCATCTTAATGTAAATGAACATCAGGTTATTGTGAATGAACATCAGCTTATTGTGAATGAACAATCAGTTAAATGTAAATGAACATCAGCTTATTGTGAATGAACATCGTGAATAAACAATCACCTAATTGAAAATGAACATCAGCTTCTTGTGAATGAATAATCTTCTTGTGAATGAACAATCTTAACAACTGCATATCTCTAGCTTCATGTTTCATGAATGAACATCAGCTTAATGTAAATGAACATCAGGTTATTGTGAATGAACAATCAGCTTATTGTGAATGAACATCAGCTTATTGTAAATGAACATCAGCTTATTGTGAATGAACAGTCACGTAATTGAAAATGAACATCAACTTCTTGTGAATGAACAATCTTAACACCTGCATATCTCTAGCTCCATGTTTCATGAATGAACATCAGCTTAATGTAAATGAACATCAGGTTATTGTGAATGAACATCAGCTTATTGTGAATGAACATCAGCTTATTATGAATGAACAATCAGTTAAATGTAAATGAACATCAGCTTATTGTGAATGAACTGTCTGGTTATTGTAAATGAACATCAGCTTATTGTGAATGAACAATCAGCTTAACAGCTGCATATCTATAGCTTCATGTTTCATGATGGTTTTAACTTACTATCAAAATGTTCATTTCTTTTGAATTAACAGCTGCATTTTTGTTTTGACAGGTTATGTTGAATGCCTCGGTTATTAAAATGCAAACTGAAGAAGCAAGGATAGCTTATGTCAAATATGGGTCAAGATTGGAAATGGAGTTAGATTACTATGGTACCCCGGACTTGAAAGATACTGACCTTGTAAGAACTCAATAACACTTTTCTGAGTCCTAAAAAATATAACGTCATTCAGATGTTTTGCTTTCTATCTTTAATTATAATTGCTGCCATGCACAGGTCTTCTTCTTTCCCGTCTGCAGGCATGACCATTACTTCTTGGTCTGTATTAATTTCAAGAAAGAGCGTTATGAGATAATCGATAACAGTCCACCACCAAGTGGTGTGACCTCTGCTGACAAATATCAGGATTCTGCAAAGAATTTGGTAATTATAACTTAATAAAAAAAAAAACATGAAACAAATATGATTCTTTATCTAACATTACTATTTCAAATTTAAATTATACACAGGTGACGGCCTATGCAAATTATTTGATAGAGAAGGGGATTGAGAAGGGGGCTGATATACTGTCTTTTGATGAACATATTTTGAAATTTTTATGGCAAAATGAAGATAACAAGACTGATTGTGGCATTTACCTCATGAGGCACATGGAAACATACCATGGAGATCACAAGATATGGAAGTCTGGTCTGAAAAAGACAAATGTAAGATTACAAAATAATTTAAAACCTGTAATTTAAATTGAAATCTGTAAAAATAGTAATATTTATGTTTTTCTTGTTCATTTTCAGCATATGCCTTTGATGATTTTGAGGTCCAAATACTGCACAAGGCTGCTGATGTGTGAGCTGAACCAATTCAAAACCTGTCTCCTTCAAGATGCAAAAGAGATGATGAAACGAAGAAGAAAAGAGCAAGCAACTTTAAAAATAGTTCAGTGAAAAATTTGTGAATTGGTCTCTGATGTTGAATTTCTATAACATTTAGTGTTGAACAACTTAAATGCTGTAAATATACATTAAAACAGCGCTGCTGGTCATTTCTTTCTACCTTAGTTCTGGGTGCTGCTGCGCTGTTGGATTTTGTAAATACTCTGTCTGAACTATAAGCAGAACTTGTATGAACATCGAGTATATGAATGAAGTTTTAGACATGATATAAACATCAAGTACATTCTAGCAGGTTTATTATTTTAGTACTTTATGGTTAGAATATTCCGTTGTAAAGTTTGGTTTTGTTGCAACTGTTTCTTTGAGTAGGTTTTTATAAAAGTCGATAACTTGGGATGTCTATTTACAAACGAGAGTCAAGACAAGAAGAAAATGGTGCATGAACTATCAACTTATTATGAATAAACAATTAATATACTGGAGATGAACATCCAATATATTCAAGATGAACATCAACTATTATGAAATGAACTATAAGAATAATGTGAATGAACTATAAGCACAATCTGAATGACCATTTGGAATTGTCAAACTTTATCTTAAATTTGCTTATGAACTATTAGGGGGATGTGAATGAACTATATAGCTATTGTGCATGAACTATAAGCTTATTATGAATAAACTATTAATATACTGGAAATGAACATCCAGTATAGTGATGATGAACATCCAGGATTATGAATGAACTATAGAGGTGTTGTAAATGAACATACATACTATACATCCCTATTTTGAACTAAATGCATAATGTGAATGAACTATAAGAATAATGTGAATGAATTATAAGTATAATGAGAATGAACTATAAGAATAATGTGAATGAACTATTAGGTTGTTAGAGATGAACATCCAGTATATTCATGATGAACATCCAGTATATAGGTGATGAACATCCAGTATATAGGTGATGAACATCCACCAAAATCCAGTGTAAGTAATTGAACTTCCAAAAAAACAAAAAATCAACTAAATCATTCAAACATCATCTACAAAGATGATGCTAAAACTGTTCTAAATTTCCAAAACACAATATCATCTTGTTGTGCTATACATTAGAAATATGATTGGTTCTCTGAAAAAAATATAAAAATAATGAAACAAACTAGCAATTAACAGCTGGATTTGGTAGAGGCCTCGAGCTGGCACTGCAACCATGACTAAATTCAGAACCGCTATCAGCAGGATGAACAAGATACTCTTGAAGCAATGGAGATACAGTTGGACTCAATGTTGACTTCACAGCCTTCTTTGTTCGCAAAGCAGTTTTCAAAGCATTCCTCTTGCGTGCACGAGTTTGCTTGAACTTCTTTTCAAGTATACCAACCTTCCGTCTATTATCGTCATCTTTTTCTCTTCTACCACTCGGGTTTTGAGCACTGCAATCAGCGCGAAGCCCTTTAGAAATTGTCTCTTTGAAAAAGATTGGACCAACTTCATTAACCACATTCTCTTTGGCTGAATTGAAAGCTTCTTCACAATAACCTTGAGCTTTGATATTATCTTGAGATGCTGACAGCAACGTAACAAACTTCCTAACCATATGTGTCCTCCAAACAGAACCAGATTGAATACCTCTATCTAATGACGAAATAGTTTTCATATCAAGAACTTCACTTTCGTGTTCTTTCTTCTTAAATCATCTCTGACTGATGTAGACATCGGTATTGACTCCACACAATTTATATTGAAAATGAGCAAACAATGGCAACACAAATATCCACACTCTGAGATGAGCTTGCAGGTGCAGAAAATGGAATGATTTAGTTCATTGTATTGAACTTCATGCTTTATTATATCAACATCTGGAATCCAAACATGGAAAGTGGTGATATTATTCTCAACCTTAACCCAAACCTGATGGCATCCAGTGCCCTTCATGAACTGCTCTTCAAAAAGAATATAAACCTGAATCGTATAAATCTGCCGTGCATGGGAAAAAAGCTTGGCAGAACTAACAGCCATCTCAGGTAAACCTTGCCAGCATCGAAAATCTTCATCAGATTCTTTACTCCTCCATTCAGAAACAATATCAGTAAATGCACCATAAAAAGCATAAAGTCCAGTCGTCTTCTGAACTCTATCATTCAATGAATGATTAGTACTTTCACTCCGTTGAGAAGATAATATACCACCAGAGAAAAAATCCTTATTAAAAGCTGGACACCACTTCTCCTTGACTAAATATAACTTTTGTAACCAGGAATTATTGTGACATTTATATTTAGAAACCAACCTAAAAAAACAAAACAAAACAATAGTTAAGAAAAAATATATACAATCTATGCACATACAGAAGACTGTGAATGAACATACAGAACACTGTGAATGAACTATCAGAAGACTGTGAATGAACATACAGAACACTGTGAATGAACTATCAGAAGACTGTGAATGTACATACTGAACACTGTGAATGAACTATTAGAAGACTGTGAATGAACTATAGGTTAAATGCATATGAACAATGCCATAGGCCATAATGAACAAACAACATACTTTAAATGAACTATATGTTAAATGCATATGAACTATGGCATAGGTCCTTATGAGCAAACATCATACTCTATATGAACTAGGCTGACAAGTTGAACTATAGGTTAAATTCATATGAACTATGCCACAGGTCATAATGAAGAAACAACATACTTAATATGAACAAGCCTGACAGATTGATGCTTAAACAGAACACTGAAATGAACAATTATCACACTGTGAATGAACAATCAGAATACTATGTATGAATTATAGGTTGAATGCATATGAACTATACCATAGGTCATTATGAACAAACAGCATACTCTACATCAACTAGACTAAATCATTCAAAAATCATAATCTAGATGCGATGCGCACAAACAAAAAAGAAAACAATTTCATGAAGCATACCTAGTCCACTTGTCTTGAAACTCAGCCTCTGAATCAGTGTACTTCAGAACATAGTTAAACAAATCAACAAAGCCTTCCTGATTCCTTAAATCTTGGATATTCTTCTTAGAATTTTCACCAATATGCCATATACAAAGACGATGCCTTGACTTAGGAAACACTTCTGTTATAGCAGTTGACATTGTTGACGACTGATCCGTCATGAATGTCACAGGATGCTTTCCTCCCATTGAGGTTAAGAAAGTGTCAAACAACCATACAAAAGATTTTGTCCTCTCATTCAAAAGTAACCCACACCCAAACATAATATTCGAGCCATGTTCATTCATGCCAACAAATGGCCCACAAATCATATTGTATTTGTTATGTACGATACGTAGTATCATGCACTACCAAATCTTCAAACAAATCATAATATTTCTTCATTTGTCCATCCCTCCAAAACAAGCTACAAAGTCTTGAATCAGCATCAAGTTCGATATCAAATAAAAACTCTTCTTCATTATTTTCCGTTTCCTAAAAGTTGCTATTAGTTCATTTGTGTCGCTGCCACAAAGTTCATCCTATTATGTTGTGCTAAATGATTATAAGCATCCCTAGAAGTGAACGAAAGATGTGGAGAACCCACACTTTGTTTCTTAAGCAACCTAATCCCATGAGAAATAGGAACTCCACTTTTCTTCAACAATAAAAGAAACATCAAATCATTCTTTGTCACTCCTCTTTGAGAATGAAGAAGATGTCTTTTACTAGAGGGACACAAAGAATGATTATGCTCCTCCTCATGCTTAGTACAAGTCCCAATACCTTGTGAGTCAACATTAAACTTTACAAAAGCTTTGCAACCAGTCCTAATATCAATCCTTGCATAAGACCTTGTATCCTTACGCTTGGCATCTTTCACTCCATTACGTGAACAATATAACAACTTCATTACAATATCGTTAGTCCCAGCCTTAACCCTTTGTTTGCCCTTCCTAATACTAAATCCAACTCTATAAGCATAATCATTATACAAACTGTAAGCTTCTTCACTATTTCGACAAGTTTTACCAACTAAACTTAACTTCTCACACAATCCTGTACAATAGAAGAATAGATAAACTATCAGAAATGCACTAACAACAAAACAGAAATGAACTAACAACAAAGAGAAATGAACTAACAGAGAAGATAGGAGATATGAAAAAAGCATACATAAAATATGAACTATTATTTATGAGCTAACAAGATAAGAACTGTATGAACTAACAACTTAAGAGATATGAACAAAGCATACAAAAAAAATGAACTATTATATCAAGTAAATAAACGTAAAGGTATTTGATCAATAGGTTCACCTATTACATTACAAATGAACTAACAACATACCAGAAATGAACTATTAGTTTTCTGTGAATGAACTATTAGTTTTCTGTGAATGAACAATGAGTTTTTGGCTATGAAACTATTGACTTTCTGTATATGAACTATTGTCCTTTTATATTTGAACTATTCATTTACTGTGAAAATGAACTATTGGTTTTCTGTGAATGAACTATTGGTTTTCTGTGAATGAACTATTTGTTTTCTATGAATGAACTATTGGTTTTCTGTATATAACCTAAAGGTATTTGATTAATAGATTCATCTATTAACATAAAATGAACTAACAAACAAAACAGAAATGAACTAACAAAACATTACAAAAATGAACTAACACAAAAAAATTTGAACTATGAGTTTTCTGTATGTAAATAAACCAAAAAAGTATTTGATTAAGAAATTTTCATTATATATTACAAATATACTAACAAAAACATAATAGATATGAACAAAACATACAATATAAATGAACTATGGAATCAAGTAATATATGAACTATTTTCATTTTCATTTTAAAAAAAGTAAAAAATTACAGTTATTAATATTTTTGTTTTTTCAGCGAGTTTCTGTTTCAATACTGAGAATGGTGGATCTCAATAGAATGCTTCAGCACTTTCAATTTTGGATCGCACATCAGCTACGATTTAATTAATATATGGTCTTTAAGGTTGAACTTCAAAAACAAAAAGCGTGGCGTCTCGAAGCCAAATCGCCTTTTCTTCACAACAGTGTTACATATAAGTTTTTTTTGAATAAAAAATTACCTGAGCTAGTAACGTGAAGATTGTATTTTGTTTAGCTAAGAATGAACAATCACCTTTTTGATTATGAACATCAGCTTATTGTGAATGAACAATCAGCTAATTGAAAATGAACATCAACTTGATTTGAATGAACAATCTTAACAGCTGCATATCTTTAGCTCCATGTTTCATGAATGAACAATCAGCTTATTGTGAATGAACAGTCACCTAATTGAAAATGAACATGTGAATGAACAATCTTAACAGCTGCATATCTCTAGCTCCATGTTTCATGAATGAACATCAGCTTAATGTAAATGAACATCAGGTTATTGTGAATGAACATCAAGTTATTGTGAATGAACATCAGCTTATTATAAATGAACAATCAGTTTAATGTAAATGAACATCAGCTTATTGTGAATGAACAGTCACCTAATTGAAAATGAACATAAAAAAATTTGAACTATGAGTTTTCTGTATGTAAGTAAACCAAAAAAGTATTTGATTAAGAAATTTACATTATATATTACAAATATACTAACAAAAACATAATAGATATGAACAAAACATACAATATAAATGAACTACGGAATCAAGTAATATATGAACTAACAAATGAACTAAGAGCATAACAGATATGAAAATAACAGAGAAAAATAGTAAATATCAGATCTAATGAATTCAGGAAATTAAACTAACAAGATTTAATCGATAAAAACACATTATTAGCAAACTTTTTTTTTCCAGACTATCTAAAAAATAAAAAAACAAATAGAAAGGTAGATAATTACCTAAATCAGAAGAAGAACAGAGAGCAGACCTAATTTCATCAAGAATTTGTTCATCAGTTTCATCAACAGCCTTTCCATCAACAGAATTGAATGCTAAATCAGTTTGAGCATCACGAATTTGATCAAGCATTACTCCATCAGCTTGAGCATCAAGAAAATCACGATCAGTTTGCTCAGCTTCAGCAACAACCGATTTAGATGATAAATCTTCTTCACAGATTACTATTTTATCAACCACACCACAATCAACAGCAGAAATTTCAATTTCTGATTCCATAAATTAGTTGTGGTGAGAGAAATCGATTTGCAAAGATAGAGAGAGAGTGCGTACGAGAAGAGAGAGAAAGAGCGTACAGGAGGAGAGAGAGAGAGAGAGCGATTTTGAGAGGAGAGAGAGGGAGCGTGAAATCCAAAAAAACAGAAATAACAAAAATTAAAAGAAAAACTGAAAATATATATTAAAACACATGAGGTCTGCACAAATTACATAAATACCATCAGAGGTCCATCCAAGTTGGATGGACTTAGGTCCATAAAAAAAAAATTAGAAAAAATGGAATCAAAGCTTCCTCTGCAAGGAGCGGGTTGCTGGGAAAAAATAAAGGAAAAAGATAAAGAGAAGATGAAGCGCTGAAGTTGAGTGTGATGAACAAAATAAAGGCTATGGGCTCGCGCGTAAAAATCAAGCGCCTGGGCATTAGAATTGCCTGCTATTCAGATGGGCCACATGCCTCTTACTCGTGACACATGGCTGCGTGGTCCCCATCCAAAGCAGCCAAATTAAAATGTTTTTGACAGAATTTTATGTCATTGAAAAACCTCATTAGAGCTTCTTTCAATGGGAAGAAAAGGTTATTAGGATGAAAGGTTTTTGGGATATGGTAAAAACCTCTTTTAATAACCTTTTCAATAGGGTTGCTCTAAGAAGCAAGCATCAACATTTACCTTTGTCATACCCGCTGCTGGAGGGGACGGTGTTTGATTGTCACCTTGTATGGTACCTCTCTTGTCTCTTGATGAGCATCCAGATAGTCAAGAGCTCCCCCGCACACATCTATCACAGTAACTTCATTACCACCATGTAGAACTGAATTTCTATCCTGCCATATTGCCCACATCATCATCAAGACCCGCTCAAAGGTCGGCTTACGTAGCCTCACTCGTAGCCCATCAATCCAGTCCGCCATACTATGACACCCATCGTCTTCACTCACATCGACGATCCTAGCTTCCTCCCAAATACTCGCTGCACGAGGACACCATAGAATATCATGTAAGTCATACTCCAGAAAACGATGGACAACATGGGCAGGAGGAATCTGCATCAGGAATACGGCGACTAATGTTACCTCGCGAAGGCAAAGCTCCCACATACAAACACCACACAAAACGTTTCACCTTTGGAGGTACATTCGAGTCCCACAGCTCACCAAGGCTCAACGCTAGGCGAAAAAGATGATCCTTGAACTTCTTCCCGACCATAAGAACAAATGAAATAGCAATCAATACGAACTAAGTAGTGTCTGTCCTTTGCATATGTCCAGACTAACTGATCACTAGGCAGGTTTGGGCAAAGAGGAATACTCAAAACTTCCTCGGCTTCAAACGGTAACAGCCACGCCCTCACTGTATCTTCACGCCAACACTCGCGTTTTGCATCAACTAAATCATCTACACAACTTTCATTTACAGCTGCCACGCAGGGAATACCTTTAAAGGATGGGGGCCTGGACATCCACGCTCCACCCCAGATTTTAATATTTTTCCCATTCCCTACAATCTATCTACAACCTTTTTCGATAACCCAACGAACACCAAAAATACTCCTCCAAACAAAACTAGGTTTGTGACCCAAAGAAATATTAATTAAGTATTCCTATATGCACGGAATTCTTATTTTAATTTTCAAGTTTTTTCCTGATGGTCAATTATATCATTTCATGATATTTGTTCCCAATAATAGTGTGATTTCTTTAAGAATAAATTACATTGAAGTATATTAGGGTTTGGCGAAATTGCAGAGAGGTATACCCACGTTTGTCTAAATACACTGAGGTATACTCTTGACCACTTTTTGACCGTTGATCAAAGTCAAACAAATTTTTGGACATAACTTTCCCTAGTATACCTCATTGAAAGCTATAGAAAAAAATTATCGTGCAATGATTACCCACTTACTTTCCACTCATATCTTTCGTTGATCGTGTCATATCGTGCACAAATTTGTTACCAATATCGACATATAATTGGCATCAAACTCTCATGACTTTAGATCGATAGCTTTTTTTTGGTGCAAACATAAGATTAGACTTGAGTCAAATTTGCATGATAAGAGAATTGTTTAAATCGAGCCACGAAATTTATTAATTTGTGGTGCAAGTCTGTCAAAATCAAAAACTAAATAAAAAGAAAAAAAGTGGAAAATCATTGCACAATAAATTTTTTTTAAAAAAAAAAGCTTTCAATGAGGTATATGTAGACACCAAAAATTGTGTTTATGTTAAGTCTCATAAAAACCCGATGATGAAAGAATTGGATTTTGCTCGAACTTGGGTTGCGAGAATAATTGCTGTGATGATTAGCCCAGTTCATTTGAATTAGCCAGTGGAAGCCTTTTGTACAAGTGATCCAAACCAGTTGGACTCAACTCATTTGGAGTCCAAAACTGAAAGATAGGCCTCTTTGAGCCCAAGGGCCCGAAAGGGAACCCAAACCCTTGAGTCAACCCTTGATCATACAAGGAAACTCAGTCAATCACGCGTGGATCCCCTTGAAATAGCCTCCTCAGCGAAATAAGACAGTTAGGCGCCTATTTGGGCATGCCGCTCCAAGTCCAAGCGGCACGCTCGAGTTCAAGCGGCTATTGCCGCTGGTTGTCTTAGCGGTTCAACCGCTTGGCCTAGTCCAATGGCCGCCTGGACCCTTTTTCGCGGACGACAATTTCTTGGTCCATTCGATTTCTGTGCCAAATCCTGGCAGCTCCCCCTCTTCTATATAAACAAACCTTAGGGTTCAGTTGAAGAGGTTGGCAGTTGGAGACTTCAAGGTAGGTCGTTCACAATAATAAATCCTAAATTTCTGATTCTACCCCTTCTTTAGGCTAAACCTTCATACTTAATCAAGGGCAAGAGTTCAAGCATTAAACCCAATAAGTTCATTGTGAACGCATCCAGGTAATCCAACCTGAGGGTTTTCAATAAATTCTTTATTTGCTTGTTTTTTTACTAACGAATTTGGTTTATGTGATACGTACATGCATGTCGCGTTTTGAGCAAAAGGGCTTGTATTAAACCCAATGAATGAATGGATGAATGATTATTTATTTTATTGCTCTTTAATTATAAATTATGCTTGTTTGTGGATTGGTGGATGAATTGTCTTGTTTGCCTTCTAATTCGCAGGTTTAGCATATTTATTGTTTTTTAGCATTAAAAGCATGTAAATTTGATAAGTTGTTAAAGTGGTTACAATAGTAATGTTTGTTCAACCCATTAGTTAAAATTAGGAATTTTGACAAATTGAACCTTGTTTGGAATCGTAGCACTAATAATTGCATTGAATTAATTAGTAAAGGCCGTTGTCGTTAACGGGCAAGTTGGGTGTCTAACACCTTCCTAACTCGTACTCACACCCCCAAACTCATTTATGAAGTCAATTTCCCCAATAAGGATTGGGGTGCACGGGCATTGGGTTTACGTCTTTTTAGACTATTGACTTGATTACGACGGTTCCAAATTTCCTTAATTGGTGGCGACTTCTGACAATCTTAATCACGTCCCTAGTACAATGGATAAATCTTCATGTGCATTCACACTCGAAAGATTCACAAACAATGACGTTTCCAAGGTTACTTGTTCCCCTTTTCCCCTCTCGTTTCCCTCCACCCGTCCGGGTGAGGCGAGATGACAAGGGGGCGGGAAGGGGCGATTCCGCAGTAGTCTAATGTGGCGATTTCAGTGGGGACATGATTAACAGGGTGTAACTTGAAAATTGGTTCAATGCCATTATTTTTGCTTGGTTCACTACCTTGAGTGTTCTTATTATTATTCTTATGACTTGTCATTCATCTTATTAAATTGCATCCATTGCATCCATGTTCATGCGCTTGCGCGACTTCCGAACTTGTTTTTACAAGTTCAAACTAGTTTCTTAGCCAATGGAGTATGGTGAAGTGTCTTGGTGATAATTCACTCGATTCTTCTTTGCCAAGAAACATGGACCCCCCCATCTCATGTACCTTCCTACGCAATCATCCATTCGAAGAGTAGGATAACAAGAATGCATCATATTGTAGCGCATCCCGTGGATTATTGTACATTCTTGATCATGAGTACCTTTTGACCAAAACCCTTAAGCCTACTCAATAGCTTGAACTAGAACCAATGTTGTAGGTCGAAACTCAGTCCCATGTCTATGCTAGATCTTCATGATTATATCATTTGCGTTGTTGTGCTGTTTGTCCATATGTGAACACAATCTTTACGTAGTCGTTTTGGGTCGTCATACAATATTAGGTTAGACCCCAATAGGGATCTTTTCCTTTTGAGTCTAGTTTTTAACCTAAGATTGAGTCTAGAATCTTTTATTTTTAGGAAACAATATCCCCGAATGTTCTATATCATGCTTGTTATCTTATGAAAGATTTAGCATATTATTCTTTCCCCATTATTCAGGTAGTGAGTTTTAGTCAAGGATATCGAGATAATATCTTTCCCTTCTCCTTTTAGTCAAGCGTATAAAATCTTTTACTTTAACCCAATTTGAGTCGAGATAATATCTCTCCCCTCCCCTTTTAGTCAAGAGTATAATATCTTTTACTTTATCCCAATTTGAGTCGAGATAATATATCTCCCCTCTCCTTTTAGTCAAGAGTATAGTATCTTTTTATTTTATCCCATGTCGAGATCTTTTGACCTAGTCCTCAAGGGTAGCTATGTTGATAGAATATTCTAGGTAGAGATTTTCCACTTTTGTTTTAAAAATTTTCTTTTGTGAAACTTGTTAGTCTTTCATTTTCTAAGTCTTATCCGCTGTCCAGGATTGAGAAGAAAACGGTCTGTTCGAAAAGTTGAGAGTGCGATCATAGTAATCAACGTCTGGTGAGGAAGCTCATGCTAGAGTCTCCCCCTTCGAGCAAAGCTAGGCTCGAGGCAGTATTTGTTACTCCCCCTCCATATCGACCACCTGGTTCTAGATTGACTGAAATGGCTGAAGATGATATACCACCTCCACCACCTAAGACCACTACTAAAATGTTGACTGAAATGATGACAATGTTGGAAACTATGGGAAACCGTGTGACATGGATAGAAAAAGGTTAGGGAAGTTGATCCTCTTAACCAGGACGACCCTCCACCTCGAGATGACAAGGTGGAAGAACTAAGTGCATAAATCAAGAACCTTGAGTTAGCTTTGACTCAAAACAAGATCATAAGTGACTACATGATCAATGCTGAAGGATATTTCTCTCACATCAAGGGAAAACTCCGACAAAAATTCTTGATGCCCGAAGTCCCCACTTTCAAAGGGACTGACGATCCAAAAGATCACATAAGGGTTTGCACTACTGCAATGGGCCTAAGGGGCGTCGATCCCCGGCTCTATGTCCACTTTTTCTCACAAACCTTGGACCCCACTGCTAGGGAATTGATTTTTAAGCTTGAGCCCAGTCAAATTCAGGATTGGAACAAAGGGTCTAGTTTGTTCCTTACTAGATACTCCGACAATGTCATTCAACCGACTACTATGAGAGAGCTGGAAGCAACAAAGTAAGGTGAAAATGAAAGTTTCACCGACTTTGTTAAGAAATGGAGAACTAAAGTTGCCGAAATGCTTGACCGTCCATCCGATGAAGAGCAAATTCAGAAACTCATCAAAAATTTACAACCTCCTTAGTTGAATCCTCTCAAATATCAAGCAATAACTTCGTACACACAACTCAATAGTGTGGGATTGCTCATAGAGGACGATCAAGCACTTAAAAAGGAGAAGAACAAGGACTTCTTCAACAAAGGCACTTATAATTCGAATTACAAGAAGAATCCCAACTCGGGAAGCTCTTCAAATATGGTCAATGAAGTCAATGTTGTCTACGATAAACCGCAAAGGCAATACACCCCATTGGGCATGACCTATGCTAAAGCTTTGGAGAAGCTTATCAAAAATGACTACCTCAACGTTGTGGGTCCCACTCCGGACCTTGATGCCGAAAAGAGGAGCCCGTCATGGAATCCTAATCTATATTGTAAATTCCATAGAGAAAAAGGACACGATACCGAGAGGTGTTGGACACTCAAAAATAAGATCCAGGATCTTTTTGACAATGGGACTATTGCCAAGCCAAAGAATGTTCTCACTCCAAACAACAATACCAATCCTCTAGGTGCGCCATTACAAATGAAGAAGAGAGAAAAGACCCCTCCTAATTGATCGTGCCAATTGGACGTCCAATCCCACCATTTAAGCTTGACTCCCTCAATCTAGAGGTAGCCAGAGTTTGGGACAGTGACGAAGAAGATGACCTTCAGCCAACAAAAAGCGCCCCTAAGAAATCAATGGAAGAATTGCTTGCAGACATCTTTGCTGGTCTGAAACAAATAGATGAGAAGGTAACTAACATCGAAATGAAGAGAAAAGAAAGAGATGATGCAGATGCGCAATCCGCATCTATCATCCATCAAAGCATGAATCTCCCACTAGAGAATCACGCCCTGCCCATGAGGGATATGACCAAAAGGGATTTTTCTCCATTACCTCTTTGTATTGCTCACACCCTTGAAATATTGGTGAGCATTGGAGTCATACAACCATTGGGACCTACCCCAGATCCTGTCTCCTCTGGGATCACTTGGCATCCATGCAAATTCTACAATTATCACAGAGGAAGATGCCATGATACTGAAGATTGTTGGGCACTGAAACACAGAATTCAAGACCTCATAGAAGTCAAGTCATGTAGCTACAAAAATACCCCAAACTCAAGGAATGAATTCTACAACAGAAGGCCAAGAAGGGCATATACCCTTTTTCCTCAACCCCAGCTCAAATCTTCCAATATCTCTGTTGGAGGGGTTATTCTAGAGCCTATCGGGCCAATACCCGACCCAGATCCGGGAAATAAGAGCAAGAATTGGAGCAATACCTGCTTTTGCATCTATCATCGAGGAAGAGGACATGATACGGACGAACGCATGCACTTGAAGCGTAAGATACAATACCTCATTGACCGGGGGGGGGGGGTCATCAACATTCTTTGAAACCTTATCCGATGCCCTTAACAAAGAAGGGGTCACCTTCATCCCTCCTTTGCCTGTGAGAAGGAGTTTAAACTTTCATTGGGTAGAGAGCACACCCAGCAACGCTTTGGTTCTACTCTTTGGACAAGAGCGCCACCATCCAAAAGATGAAGAGCTCCACAATGTCACTAATGCAATTCAAGATGCAAACTCTGACCTAACTAAGTTGATCACTCCAAACAAGGGTCAACTCATAAAGCAAAAACGCGCCATAAGCTGGACTGGAGCCAATGGGAAGAAGATCAAGATCACGATCGCTGAATGACCCAAGTCTGACACCGATACTGACTTCGACCGAACTGAGCCTGATTCTGAAGACGAGTCTAATGTACTAGAGTCGGGTAGTCCACCCATTTCTATGTTTAATTCTTCTTGCAAGTCTAGTGATGTTAAAGCCAGTAGTAGTGGCTCAATCCATGTTCCAACTTCTTCTATCAATGAAATGAGTACTGATTTTGCTTACTTCTTGGATTACTTAGTAGCTAATAATTCAAAAGATGAACAAGAATTGCCCAAAGAAGTAACTAAGGCACTATTAGAGCATGAACAAAAGACTTCAATTGTGGAAGAAACATAACTAATTAACCTTGCAAGCGATCAAGAGCCGCGACAAGTGCGCATTGGCTTATCGCTAACTCCCAAAGAGAGAGAAAGCTTTATAAATCTCTTAAAAGAATTCATGAACGTTTTTTCTTGGTCCTACAAAGATATGCCAGGAATAAGTCGTGAGATAGCGTAGCATACAATACCGCTCAATCCCGGCTCAAAACCGGTAAAACAGAAACCTCGGAGGATGAAACCTGAGTGGACAGTGAAAATCAAGGAAGAAGTACAAAAGCAACTCATTGCGGGTTTCATTAAGGTCGCTCAATATCCATAATGGGTTGCTAACATAGTACCCGTTCCAAAGAAGGATGGCAAAGTAAGAATGTGCGTCGATTTCAGAGATCTAAACAAGGCAAGTCCAAAAGACGACTTCCCCTTGCCACATATAGACGTACTGGTGGATAATACCACAGGACATTCTCTCTTATCATTCATGGATGGTTATTCAAGGTATAACCAAATACAAATAGCAGAAGTAGACATGGAGAAAACCACCTTCATAACCCAATGGGATGGGGGTACATATTGCTACACTATCATGCCTTTCGGGTTGAAAAATGCGAGAGCAACATACCAAAAAACCACAACTTTCCTTCTACATGACATGATACACAAAGAAGCTGAGGTGCACGTAGACGATATGATCATCAAATCCAATGAGAGAAAAGGGCATGTACCCTCTCTAAGGAAATTCTTCTACAGACTTCGGAATTACAACATGAGGTTAAATCCCCAAAAGTGTGCATTTGGAGTAACTTCTGGCAAACTCTTAGGATTTGTCATAAGCACAAGAGGCATTGAAATTGATCCTACCAAGATCAAAGCTATAAGAGACATGCCCTCTCCTAAAAAAGAGAAGGAGATACAAGGCTTTTAGGGCGACTTCAATATATAAGTCGATTCATATCCAAATTGACTATTACATGTGTGCCCATATACAAAAACCTCAAAAAGGACACAAAATCTACATGGGATGATCAATGCCAACAAGCCTTCGATAAAATTAAGGAGTATTTAGCTAACCCACCTGTATTGGTTCCACCAATTCCGGAAAAACCCCTTATGCTATACCTAACAGTCACAGAAACCGCCATGGGCACTATGCTAGCTCAAAAGGTGGAGAATGATGAAAAGGCAATATACTACCTTAGAAATAAATTCCTCGAATACGAAACACGCTACTCCACACTAGAGAAAACGTGCCTCGCACTAGTCACTGCGACAAAGAAGCTTCAACATTGCATGCTACAACACTCGATCCATATAAAGTCAAGGATGAATCCATTAAAGTACTTATTCGAAAAACCCATTCTTAGTGGAAGAATAGCAAGGTGGACTGTCATACTTTTAGAATTCGATCTAACTTTTGAACACCAAAAGGCGATCAAAGGAAACGCTATTTCTGAACATCTCTCTGAAAACCCAATTAGTAGCAAGTATGCCACACATGACTTCCCTGACCAAGGAATAATGAATGTTGAAGAAAATACTTGAAAGTTATACTTTGACAGAGCCTCAAACCAAAAAGGTTGCGGTGTAGGAGTATTATTAGTCAGCCCCGAAGGCGCGCATACTCCCATAGCCGTCAAATTAGACCATGAGGTGACTAACAACGGCGCCGAATACAAAGCATGCATCATTGGGTTAGAAGCGACAATAGAACTGAAAATCAAGGACATAAAGATAGATGCAAACTCAACTCTTATCATAAATCAAGTCTCAAAAAGATGGAGAGTGAAAAGCGAATCCCTGGCACCTTACCAGGAATAATACAAAGAAATGATCGTCTCTTCCACGACCAAGTACATAGGAGAGCTATCCCACTGAATTTGCTCGGTCACCCTAAGAAGGCAAGCTTTGCCCTTGTTGATGGTAAACTTCTTCTCGGATGCAATAAGAGCGTCTTCATTGCCACCAACAAATAAGTAACAATGGAGGAGGCAAAATACAAAGGCACGTTTCTTGTACCTGATGTCCATCGCATCACTGGCCCTAGAAGTGAAAAAGGTCACGATCCTAGCAAGGTCGACATCCTCACCATGGAGCACTTGAGCGACTTGACGTGAAGACAACCCAAGGTATCGTTGAAAATCACCCGAAAAAGCGTTTCCCAAGTAAGTAACGACGGGAGTGCTTTCGGTTGGAAAGCCAATGATGTCAGAGAGCACCTCTACCAACGGGCACATCTCATTGGGCACCAAAACGAAAGACATGGAACTTTGGGTCCCAAAACTCTATGGAGGCATGAAGGAAATCTCACGATATCTTGACTTGCTTAAGGTGGAAAAATGCATTGAGCTGGAAGGGAGTGAGTTCTAACCTCTCCTCTACGGTCATAGATGCCAACCAAGCATCAAAGGCATCATCAAAGTTCACCATTGTTGAAGTTAAGGATTTTCTCTTAAGGAATTTTCTCTCTTTAAGGGATCAAAGTAAGTTATGAGAAGAGAAGAAGAGGAGACTTGATTATATAGAGGTCATGGTTGGATTCTCGTCGAAAAATTAAGGAAACACGGACAACCGACAAAAAAAGCGGCAGGTGACCTTTCCTCCAACTTGGCGTCAGGACGAGCGACTCAAACGCTCCAGCTAGCGGTCATCCGCTAGGACAAGAGACTCAACCGCTAGCCCAAGCGGCTCAGCCGCTTGAGCTCTAGCACAGCCGCTAGGAGCTCTAGTGGTCCCCATGCATGGGTGCCTGATGGACAAATCCGCGAGACGAACTCGGTCTACTTGACCTCTCCTTGACCGAGCTCTACCGCCCTATTTCCCACATGGACAGTTTATGGAAACTCTCCCTTAGATTTTTCTTACCTTAATTTTGGCCCTTGCCACTTTTCTCTTTATTCCCTTTTTATTATCTTTCCTTCTTTTTATTAGGATTATCAAGTTCCACTTATTTCCTTTTATTTTCTGATTCCTTATTTTCTTTAATTATTTTCCTTTTAATTTTCATCTTTTTCTTTTTTTCCATCTTTTATTTTCATTTTAGGGGGAACGGGTACCCCAAATGTGCTAAGTTCTCGGGAATGCTAAATTCTCAGGTCTCGTATTTTGTGTTTTGCTATTTGGAAATTAGATGATTAAATTCACATATGGGCATTTGTGTGATAAATTGTGCGCGAATAATGCAATATTTGTAGCAGGTTTAATAAAAGCACAAAATTCAAAATGCACTACAACAAATATCACTGGTCATGTTCGCCAGCACTTGGACCCGCCTGAGACAACTCTCCGGGCCCACTCGATGATGGAGCACCTGAAGGACCTGGCTGAGACATCGCCCAAGCTCTAGGGTAAAAGCTAAATAATGAGCCCGCTAAATGAGCAGGATCCAATGAATAACGCGGTGGCTCTATCATGCTCGGGTAGCTGTTATACCCCATACTCTCCTGACTCCAAGAGCTCCTCGGAAGGACGGGAGGATACATAGGCATGGGATAACCCGAATACGCCATATAAGGAGGCGGTGCATGCCACTATGGAAAATAAGGCACCTGGGGCGGGTTCCCCGTATCCACTCGAGCTCGAGGTGTCCCATGACGCACCTCCGTACTTTCCTGCCTCAGAGGAGGACGCTGCGGCATAGACGTCGACTCTGGAGCACGAATAACAGGAGGCCTAGGAAGCCTCGCTACAGGAACGGACTGCAAAATGAACTCAAGGTCAAGAAATTATAAAAAATTGTAATCAAGCATTATTACTTGAACTGAACATACCTTCTGGACGTCGGATCGACGACTCGTGCACATACTCCGAGTCGCGAACTTGGAGATCCACTACTTAAGGGCATGCATGCCCCTATAGATCTTCCGCGTCTCAGCAGCATACAACTGTGCACACAAAAGAAGAGTCAGTATAAACATAAGGGAAATGTTGCAAATTACAATGGATTTTTACCTACCCCCCTACAACCAGTTGGTAGAGGTAATCCCTCATCCTCCTCATCAGAGCCGCGGAACTTAGGAATCGAAAGCATCTGAGGAGAACCGTCTCCTCCTGTATAGCCCACCGACATAGTAGGAGGAGTAGGGCGCGGAGAAGAAGCAGTCGCATGGGACGATGAAGAACTCGAGCATTCTGCAAAAACTTGAAAGTACTAGACACATTTCTAAATTTCCAAAAGAAATTAAAAAACAAAATAAACTACTCACTAGATTAGTGGAGAAGTTAGGGCACAATCGAGCCTCAGCCAATTCGGTATACGCCACCATAAGATCCACCCCCGAGTCAGCTGGGAGTAGATACTCAAGGGCATTCACCCCAACGGTGGCCATTCTTACCTGCTCCACGGTAAGGTGACGAACATAAAGCATAGAATCCGGAGGATCCAAGGGAATCCTCGGAGCCGGAAGGTTGGAGAAAGTCTGCCTAATCAGTCTCTTTCCCAAGAACCACTCAAAACCAAAAGGACCTTCAACGAGGACTCTCTTCTGGTCATACTCTCGAGCACCAAAGAATCGGCCCGAGAGGCCCAGGAGGTAATCCGTCCAAGGGAACCAGATAACCTACAAAGTAAAGAATGAGCACACTAAGGACGAAAAGGATAATAAAATGCCAAAGGTAATCACTTACATCCTGAGCGGTCAAGGGATATATCGCCTTTCTAAGAGCGTGCAATGTGATGAATGGGCAAGATGCTCGTCCCCTCCAGCTCTGCATCACTGGAAAGGACAAATTCTTTGTCTCGAGAAGCGGGGCAAGGCGAGAAAATGCTCATAAAACCAAATTTAAGATATGCAAAGCACATGGATTAGGCACAAGAAATGAGTAAAAGTCGAAACGAAAAATGTAAGAAGGGTAAAAGGAAATTACCTCTATGACCTTCCAATAACCGACCAAGGAGATGTGAGGAGTGCCCTCCTCCCCACTGAGGCGACTGGACTGCCTCAAACACCGTAGAAGACAAGAGTATGCGGGAAGATCCCAGTTGTACTCTGTAACTCTGTCCAAATCTCGCAAGCACGGGAAATAGTAAACATGGTACTTACTAGCTTTATCCGAAAAGACGGAACAAGCTAGAACGTAAGGCAAGAAAAGGCGAGCGTGCTGCTCCACCGTGAATTTCTTCAGCTTCCTCGGGTTGGTCAAGAACTGGGCCATAACATCATTCTGCCCAAACTTCATACCATCCCAGTTGGCCCTGAAAAAGCCAAAGATCCCCACCATGTCATCCCTACTCACCTCTCCATAAGTGAGAGGGATACAGGTGCAAGGGAGCCCTGAAATGAGACCAAACTCAAAGGGGTGATCATCATCTCACCCATGGGAAAACGAAAAGTACTGGTAGCATCCCAGTACCGCTTCGCAAGACCTCTAACAAATAAACGGTCCGAGCGCTCAGCAGAAGTGATAGACGCCAAGAGATGACCGAAGCCACAACGCGCCACGATGGCGTTGACCTCAGGAGTCACATACCTACGGGCCTTCTCAATCCCAGAAAGGCTACCATAGCCCGCATGGTAGCATCTACATCCTATACAACACAATAATTGCAAGACAATTAGTTAGGTGATCCTAGTAACAACTACCAGTCTCCGGTTTAGTCCTAAATTTTTACAACTCGTAAAATTTAGCATTCTAACTAAACCAATATAGCAAGTGTGAGTTTTCACGATAATAAATTTCACCAAGTTTATTTTCCACAAATTTACTCAAAAATCATCTACCACCATAAAAAAAATTAATAATAAAACTTCATTCAAGTTTACTTTCACCAAGAAGCGACAATTGCAGCGAGAATAAATTTCACACAAATTTATTTTCCACCATTCAAAGATGAATTTCACACAAATTCATTCTTCACATCTAAATAAATTCTACGAGAATTTGCAAGCTAGCTAGAAAAACAATTTCACGCAAATTGGTTTTTCCACATAACTACACTACAGTTCTCAACCTAAAAGTTTTATGTTTTCCTACACATGATTTTTTAGTATAAAAGAGCGAAGTTAAAAATAAAAAATAAAAAAGAAAGAAAAAAAAAGGCATACCCGACATTTGGTATCTACGGTAACCAAATGCTCATTCTTCTTGAAAATGAGATCTTGGGGCTCCCAACGATCGGTAGGATGGAAATCACTACGAGTGAACTCATCAACTAACCGGTGATCGCCCACCCGGTGATGGGATATACCGGAAACGAAGACCTGAGTAAAAACGTTTGGGGTCTCCCTCAAAACAATCATTTGCTCCTTCCTTTTCCTACCTACTCTAAGTTTGGAAGCCGTGGATGAAGAACAGAAATTTGAGTGAAATTCACAAAAACTCACAAATTCACACAATTTTGAATTTAGACACTCAAAAACTCAAGAACAACTAACAAAATCAAGTTTTTTTAAGAATTTGAGCAAGAAAACCTCATGATTTGAACCTAGGGGCTTTGTTGGAGTTTGAAAGCTTGAAGAAAATGGAGGAAAGAGAAAGAGGAAGCCTCGAAATGGAAGATGACCCATTTCGGCATCACCCCTCTTTGCCTTTTGTTACACACGCTGAACCCTAGTGATCGATCGGACCGCCCAAGCGAATGGTCAAACCGTCAGGCTGGCGATTGAACCGCTTGCCACGCAGCTTGGCCGCTTGCCCAAACGGCTCAACCGATTGCCAAGCGGCTTAGCCGCTTGCACCAGCAGTTCGGCCGCCTGACACCTCTCCTCTTTTAATATTTTATTAAAGGCCATTGGTTCAAAATCAATGGGCCCCACGTGAGTCCCATAGCAGTTACTTGCGCGCCAAAATCCGTTTATGAAACCGGGACTATTTAAACTAACAGGTTTGTACATTTACACTCGGCCTATGGCATAGGCTCGCGTCCGACCACAGGTCTGAGCAACATTTTATTATCCCTTACAATTACATTTACTGTATATCTTATTTCTATCGAAATACATTTATTGTGTGATCTACAGCACAGGGTCTCCCTTCGACTGAAAATCGATGGACATTTATTGTGTGACCTACAGCACAAGGTCTCCCTTCGACTGAGAATCGAAGGATTTTTTTTATCATTTATTATCCAATGAAATATTTTATTGTGTGACCTATAACACAGGGTCTCCTTTCGACTGAGAATCGAAGGTTTTTTATTGTGTGACCTACAACACAGGTTCTCCCTTCGATTGAGAATCGAAGGATTTTTTATCATTTATTATCTAATAAAATATTTTATTGTGTGACCTACAGCACAGGGTCTCCCTTCGACTGAGAATCGAAGGATTTTTATTGTGTGACCTACAACACAGGTCTCCCTTCGACAGAGAGTCAAAGGATTACATCATTTATTATTTATCTTATTTCTAATGAAATATTTTATTGTGTGACCTACAGCACAGAGTCTTCGTTGGACTGATAATCGAAGGATTTTATTGTGTGACCTACAGCATAGGGTCTCCCTTTGACTGAGAATCGAAGGATTTTTATTGTGTGACCTACAGTACAGGGTCTTCGTTTGACTGATTTCGATTTTTATTGTGTGACCTACAACACAGGGTCAATCTCTCGGTCAAAAAATCGGGAGAATTATTACTTATCCTTAAATGTTTGTTTATTTTGAACTGTTTGTCACCTCACTCAGTTTGCCTGTTTGTGGAATCATGCAGGTATTAGCACAGGAATACTTTGACCTTCACTCTTGTAACACCCCGGATTTTCAAAATAGTAAATAAACAAAAATGAATAAACTTGAGCCGAAATTTCGGCAGAGTTTCCTTCTTTTTTTTTTTCCTTTTCACAAAACCTCTCAACAATACAAACTTAAAACATACATCTAAAAAAAATAGATATCAAATAACTCTAATACTAAATAAATAACACCTTATAATAAATAAAACAAATTCAGAAAATACTTTAAATATACGGGATATTACATTCTACTCCCCTTAAAAAAAAATTCGTCACGAAAATCACATCAACCAAAGCACAACGAGCATGAAAGCAACCTGTGGGTTAAGGCCCACTAGCACAATCGATAACAAACAGACCATGCAACAATTAAACATACGAGCATATACAACACATCTAGCATATTGCATATAGCAAAGAACAAAGCACAAACATTAGACACCTTACTCCTCACTTCAAACACAACGCAAGCATATGGAGGTACTCACGTTATCTAAAACCAAACCAAACCCCCTCTGATACCAATTTGTAACATCCCGGATTTTCTAAATAATAAATAAACAAAAATGAATAAACTCGAGCCGAAATTTCGGCAGAGTTTCCTTTTTTTTTCTTTTCACAAAACCTCTCAACAATACAAACTTAAAACAACCGCTTGGCCTAGTCCAATGGCTGCCTGGACCCTTTTTCGCGAACGACAATTTCTTGGCCTATTCGATTTCTGTGCCAAACCCTGGCTACTCCTCCTCTTCTATATATTCAGTTGAAGAGGTTGGCAGTTAGAGACTTCAAGGTAGGTCATTCACAATAATAATAAATTTCTGATTCTACTCCTTCTTTAGGCTAGAACTAACCTTCATACTTCATCAAGAGCAAGAGTTCAAGCATTAAACCCAATAAGTTCATTGTGAGCATCTAGGTAATCCAACCTAAGGGTTCGTTTTCAATAAATTCTTTATTTGCTTGTTATTTATTAATGAATTTGTTTTATGTGATATGTACATGCATGGCGCATTTTGAGCAAAAAGGCTTCTGTTAAACCCAATGAATGAATGGATGAATGATTATTTATTTTATTGCTCTTTAATTATAAATTATGCTTGTTTGTGAATTGGTAGATGAATTGTCTTGTTTGCCTTCTAGTTCGTAGGTTTAGCATATTTATTGTTTTTTAGCATTAAAAGCATGTAAATTTGGTAAGTTGTTAAAAGTGGTCACAATAGTAATGTTTGTTCAACCCATTAGTTGAAACTAGGAATTCGGACAAATTGAACCTTGTTTGGAACCGTAGCACTAATAATTGCATTGAATTAATTAGTAAAGGCCGTTGTCGTTAATGGACGAGTTGGGTGTCTATCACTTTCCTAACTCGTACTCACACCCCAGAACTCATTTATGAAGTCAATTTCCCCAATAGGGATTGGGGTACACAGGAATTGGGTTGACGTCTTTTTAGACTATTGACTTGATTCCGATGGTTCCAAATTTTCTTAAATTTGGTGGCGAATTCTGACAATCTTAATCACGTCCCTAGTACAATGGATAAATCTTCATATGCATTCACACTTGAAAGATTCACAAACAATGACGTTTCCTAGGCTACTCGTTCTCCTTTTCCCCTCTCGTTTCCCTCCGCCCGTCCGGGCGAGGCGAGCTGATGAGTGGGCGGGAATGGGCGATTCCGCGATAGTCTACAGTATACTAGGGGTATTTATGTCCAAAAATTAGTTTGGCTTTGGTCAACGGTCAAAAATTGTTCAAGAGTATACCTCAATGTAACCAAACGTGGGTATACCTCTCTGCAATTTCGTCAAACCTCAGTATACCTCAATGTAATTTACCCTTTCTTTAAATATGCATGATTATGGAACTTAATTCCGCAATAGTTTCGGCCGAAAACTATTTTCCATGATATACACCATGTAGGATCGAACCACGATAAAGGAAGCAATTTTTAAATTTTTTTCATATTTATTCATAATTCATTGTTGGGCATAGAAGCTTTTTAAAAAAGCTGTGAGCCAAAGCGGCTTTCTAAATAAAATCTGGAAAAAAATGTAGGCAAAATAAATTTAGGCTTTCTAAAGTACAAAGCGGAATTTTGGGCAATTTTTTTTTTTAAAGAGAAACCCGCTTTAGGATAGCGAGGCTTTGCAAAGCTGTTTTGGGCCATGACTTCTTTAGAAAGCCTCTGTGCCCCACAGGGGCTTTGGAATAATATGAAAAAAATGGTTTTTCTTGTCTTGGTCCAATCCAACGTGGTGTATATCTTGAGAAATAGGTTTCAATCAAAGCTATTTCGTGAATAAGTTTCTTAATCATGTATATTTAAGGAAATCACACCCAATAATAGGTATTAACTTGATAAAATTATTATTATTATTATTATTATTATTATTATTATTATTATTATTATTATTATTATTATTATTAGTGTGTTGTTATATATATAAAAACTTAGCTGGTTAGCTGCCCTCATACAAAATGAAAACTAAAAAAAATATTCTCATTATCTGCTACTACAAATGTAAGAGCATCTATTGGATACCTCTTATGGGAGACATCAATTATCTGCCAAAATGTAATATCCTTAACCTTCTGATCTTAAAATGTTTCAAACCTATCAGAGACATCATTAATCACTCATTATATGACCTGAATTAAGGGTCTCATTATAATCATCATCATACTCAACTTAGTTGTTGCCATAGTCCAAATCAGCTTATAACCCAAATATTTCTACTTCATATCACTTACCACCATTCAAGCCAATTGCTTGTTCATCTAAACTCCATGGATGTATATGACTCATAATTAGGCCTATTGAAGCTGAATTGACTACTAATTGGGGCTATCAACAAGGGTGGTGGTCTAGTGGTTCCAAGCTTACTCCCAAGTGGTTTGGTAAGGCAAGGTCATGGGTTCGAATCCCCATTCCCCCCATGCCTTGTGTCTGCTGGCTTCTAGGAACTATACTAGCCCCTTGTTGGTGCTACGTTGACGGGGTCAGTACTTGCGCTGGTTGTTTAGCTAGTCTAATATGTTCGCTATTGAGCACGAAAGTCCGAACATGACGTAGCGGGGGGAGCCTCGGTCGCCATTCACTTGCACCCTCTTTTTGACAAGAAAAAAAAAAAAAGACTACTAATTGGGGCTAGGCTTTTCGCACCAAAAATAAATAAATTTGGGGCTAGGCTTTTGTTGTTGAGATTACTACCAAGCAATGTCAAAAATAGTGTAACATCATCATTTAGGTCATGTAGATGATAAATCTCTATCTCATGCTCAAAATAAGTATGACATTCCCCAAATTGACACAAGAACATCAACATGTCCTAAATTAAATCGATCTTCTGTACAAATCCTTAGACCATCATCCAAGCTCTAGTTAGGAGTTAGAAAATGTAACTTCATCTACTTTGTAATCTATGTCAGTAGACAAATCATAAAACCCTATAACACTCCCACCCACATAGGTCAGTGTAGGAACATTTAACCATATTCCATTGAAATGAACAAAAATTGTTACATTCTCATTCGTAATTCTTTACAGAAGAAACAAGAAAATAAATGTGTAACAATTGGTCAAAGAAGTACAAATAATTCATATCATATACAAACACAATCTCATTTCATTCGTAACAAGTTGTTGTACATGGTTAGATACCACAAGCCAAGTACAAACTTAGATACAATCTAATTATATACTACAAACAGTGCCCTAATTTCAACCTAAGGCTCCCAAACGGCTTGCCTTTGAGCCTCGCTCTCCAGCTCTTCATCCGTTTTATCCCATCACTCTGCCACTCCAACAACTTCTACTTTGGGCTCAAATTCACGCATTGTTTAAGAGTGACAATGTCACACTTGGTGAAAACATGGTCCCTTGCTCAGTATATTGTAGGTGAGCCTTTCATCCCTCTTCACCAACTTGTTGAACCAGTGAGAGATTGAGTTGTACTTTACTGTCTCAAGTCACTCAGCCTAAGTTTGGGCCAAACATGTAATTGGCCATATCCCACACTGGATGATTGTGAGAGTTGCGAATGGTAGTTTATATGTGACTCTGCCCACTTACTAAATGGGAGAAAAAACTGGGTTAGTATTAAGATTGAAAGACTGTCAGATTATTGTTACAGTTGTGGCAGATTGGGGCATGACCATGATGAATGTAATGTAAGTCCGCCTCCAGTGTTTAGGGATCCAGATCCAGGGTATATGAAGAATATGAGAGCTTATGATCTCAGGGACTGGAATGTTCCTCTCATACCCACACTACAAATAATGTCCAAAGAAGAACAGAGGGAGACAGAGTCACTTGACCCTGTGATAAGAAACCGAAGTGGACTTTTTGTAGCACCTCCAATACGAGACCCAACTGGAATTCCCAGTTGTGAATACAAAGGAGAACGAAACTACCAGCAACAACAAGATGTTTCAACAAGATCTAAGACTTGGGTCGTTTGAGGTCACGAGGAGTGTTGGTATGGTAGAGAGAATTACTGTACAACCCACTGTGAGGTATATGGAGCCGGGGAAAAAAGGGAAGTCTATAATGGGAGAGAAGAGTGGTACACTCTTTGAAGAAGCCTGGTTACCCAGAGTGCCAAACGAGAAAAGCAAGAGATGTTTGGTGTCTCTAAGGGAAAGCATTGAAAAGGAGATCATTACAAGCAATATGGCCACAGATAACCCTCATGAGATGAGCAAGGCTATTTGTGCTACATTTTCGTCTGAACTTGAAGAAGTGGTACCTCCATCAACAGCTGTAACAAACCCAGCTCCACAGATAACCCGTCCATTCCCAAAAAACCTACCATGTCCAGTGACAACCACAAATAAAACACCACAAAAAAGCCATCAACTCACAACCCCTTCCAGAAGACTATCACCCTTCAAAGCCTTGAGAATTCAGGAACCAGCGTCATCCTCCAGTTGTGTTTTAAGTGAGCTTCCTCCAAACCAAAAGACTAACTATAGCGACGAAGACCTGAGCCCTAAAATTACTTCTGCCTTGGATAGAATGTCTTTAAAGAGGAAATCTGATGAGAAAGATGGATTTCCAAACCCCAGGCTGCTGAAATTCCCCAAGAGTTTGATAGAACTGGCACTTCTTCCACCAGATGAGGTAATTGAATGTGAATCTGACCCCTTGGGGAGATTCCAGGAATAATGTCAAAGAAAGATTACAGGGCACAGAAAAAGGCAAAAAGACAGATTATTGCAAGGAAAATAGAGAAGAGAGTCACAGGAGAACCTGATGCGTACCAAGAGTTGCTTATGCAATTTGATGCTATGAATAACAAGGCTGAGGAGGCGGGCCAAGCCATGCCCCCAACCCCCCAATGTTAGCAATCTTCTGGAATTGTCGGGGTTTGGGGTGACCCGCGACTATGTTCCATCTACAAGCCCTGGCTCGGAGATATAATCCCAATATTTTGTTCCTCTCCGAGACCATGAATAAAGAACAAAAGGCGTTAGATCTGTTGAGGCCTTTGGGATTTGATAATGTGATTGCAATACCTTCTGCTAGGAAGTCAGGAGGGCTAGCTGTGTTGTGGAACAATGACACTGGTGCTGAGTTACTGGTCAAGAGTGACCAACTGAGTGTGATGAGAATCAAGGATGAAGAAACTGGGGAAGAATGGAATCTGATGATGATATTCAAGGCTCCTAACCATCCTGATCAAGCTGCTTTTTGGGAAGGGGTGGAAACTGTTGTTAGATGTTTTAACAAATCAGTGTGCATTACTGGGGATTTATCAATGCTTTAACATCACTTGAGGAGAGATGGGGAGGTGAAGCAACTAATTATGTGATGAAGAATGATCTCAAGAAGCTGATTGCTTCACTCAAGCTTATGGACCTTGGATTCCATGGTAACCCATATACATGGTTCAAGAAAAAGAAGGAAGAATCATCTTGAAGGAGAGGTTGGATAGAATACTTTGTAGCACTGAATGGAGAGACAGGTTCAAGCAATCAACTGTGAAGCATGACACTGCCATCCTATCAGACCATACTCCTCTCATCCTTAATACTAGGGGGGAAAAAGGACCTTGGGCCAAAACCATTCAAATTTGAAGCCATGTGGCTTAGAGACCAAGGCTGCAAAGATATCATTGAAAAATTCCAGAGCTATGAACCAGTGGAGTCATGTGGCTTTAGACTTAAGGAGAAACTGAAGAAAACAAAAAATGATCTCAGGAAATGGAATAAAGAAAGCTTTGGGAACGTCCTGAAAAGATAAAAGAATTGAAGGGGAAAATTGAGAGACTCAGCGGGTGGGAAACAACAGTTACACTAGGATAAATGAGAGCCTGCTGCAATAGGAACTAGCTGAATTGTATGTAAGAGAGGCCGAGATGCACAAGCAGAGGTCAAGGGTCCAGTATATGAGAGAGGGAGACCTGAATACCAGGTTTTTCCACATGATGACAGTCAGTATATGAAGAAGGAACACTATGCTCTGAAAATTGGGAATGGTTTGTGGACTGAGGATTACAAGGAGATTACAAAAGCTTTTCTCAATTATTTTGAAGAGCTTTTCCATTCTGGAAATTAAACCCAGGTACTCATGACAACCTTTCTGTGTTATTTCCTAGACTGATGCTGAAAATATTACTTTATGCAAAATCCCAACAATAGACGATATTCTTCTTGTCATTGATAATATGCATCCTTCCAAATCACCTGGGCCCGACGGTTTCTCAGCAATGTTTTATCAAAAAAATTTGGCCTGTTGTGCGAGATAATGTGGTGGAAATTATCCAAATTTTTTTTAGAGAAGGATACCTGCTTAGAGACCTAAATCACACTTTTATTGCTCTAATTCCTAAGAGTGATAAGGCTTCAACTGTGAGAGACTATATGCCTATTTCTCTGTGCAATGTATCTTACAAGATCATCTCAAAGATACTTGCAAATAGACTCAAAATCCATCTTGATAAAATTATTAGTCCTTTCCAGTCTACATTTGTCACTGGGAGGATAATATCTGATAACACTATATATTATAATCAATGAAGTGTTACATACCATGAATAAGTCTACTGCCAAAGGAGGCTTCATGGCTCTCAAAATTGATATGGCAAAGGCTTACGACAAAGTGGAATGGCCTTGTAATGAAGGCATTCTGAATGCACTGGGATTCTCTCAATATTTTGTCCAGCTTATAATACAGTGTGTGTCCACTTCTTCATTCTCTATGCTTGTGAGTGGTAGACCCCAAGGGTATTTTAGGCCTGAGAGAGGCTTGAGGAAAGGAGATCCCCTTTTCCCCTTTTTGTTTGTGTTGGTCATGGAATTGCGCTCGAGACAGATTCAAAGAAAAGAATCTGAAAACTCTTGGAAAGGGATAGCTATTGCTAGAAGTTGTCCAGCTATTAGTCATCTACTATATGCTGACGACTTATCATTTTTAGCCAAGCCAATGAGGATAATGTTGCTGCAATTCAGGATACTTTGAGTGATATGGAGAAATTCTCTGGGCTATGAGCAAACTACATGAAATCTGGCATATATTTCAGCAAGAATACAAAAAGCCAGAACATTCAAAAAGTCAATAAAACCCTCAAGTTGAAAAAGATGGAAAAAGATGATGTTTATTTGGGTCTCTCTTTTTTCAGGAATAATGGGAAAAAGAAAAGATTTAGCTTCCTACTTGAAAGATTACAAAAGGAATTCCAAACTTGGAAATCTTATGCAGGTAGAGCCACTCTTCTGCAAGCTGTAGCAGCCTCTGTTCCTGTGTATGCTATGAGCACTAATATACTACCAAAAAATCTTTGTCATGAGTTGGATGCTGGCATGAGAGATTTTTGGTGGGGTTTTAATAGTGAAAAGAAGGGGATCTGATCTATTACAAAGCATGGAAGAAAATCTGTCAACCTTTTGCTCAGGGAGGGTTGAACTTCAAGAGGATGAAAGATGTCAACGCTGCTCTTCAAGCTAAGATAGCATGGCAACTGATGAGTGATCAATACAAGCTCTGGGTTAACCACTGCAAATAGAAATATTGTAGGAGGCATGAACCCTACTTCCTTGATCCCCAACCTTCTGATTCTAGTCAATGGAAGGAAATACTACATGGCAGAGAAATTGTTAAGGAGGGCTATTGCTACCTGGTGGGAGATGGGAAAAGGATCAACATATGGACGGAGCCTTGGGTTCCCTTCATTGGAAATTTCAAACCAAAAGCCAGAGAGGGTGAAATTACTGATATCACATATGTTTGTGAACTCATTGCGGAAAACAGGTGGAACACTGAATTAATAGCTGCAAACTTTGATGATGAATCAATCAGAGCTATTTACCAAATCAAGTTGCCCAGCCAGCCAGTCCAGGACACAAAAATCTGGATAAAAGACAAGAGTGGTCAATTTACTGTGAAGAGTGCTTACAAGGCCATTACAGAAAGAGGAGAGACTGAAGAAGGATTGTATGACAGATGCTTTTGGAAAAGGTTATGAAAGGTGAAGATACCATAGAGAATGAGAATGTTTCTATGGAGGCTTGCCACTCATTGCTTGCCTACAAGAGCTGAAATAAAAAGAAGAATTCCAAGTGCTGAAGATATGTGCATTCTCTGTAATGTACAAGAAGAAACTGTACCACATCTCTTTTTTCTGTGTGAATGTTCAAAAAGTGTGTGGTTTCAGACTATGGGAATCAAAACGGATATGTTGAATGATTGGGATGAGAAACAATGGCTTAAGGCTTTCTTAAAGCCTTCAAAGTACCTTGCACTACCTGATGATAAGGAGGAAGAGTTTACCTGGCAGAGTATCATCATCCTGGATAGCATATGGCAGGAAAGGAACAACTGTTTACACTCAGGGCAAGCTGCAAGCCCTGAGAACATCATTAGAATGGTCAACAAGAGGTGGATTGAAATTAAAGAAAGCTAGGAGAGGGAGGAAGAGATCCACAGCTTTGAAAGAAGAAAGGTTCAGGAAACAATTATCCCCAAGGAACACCACTTCTGTACTGATGCTGCAGTTAGGGAGAATGGAAGTTATATTGTATGGGCTCTCTTTGATGACAGACAGAAAGTGGTCAGAGCAGCTGCTGCCAAGAGCAGTGCTACTGAAGCATTCGAAGCAGAAACAGATGCTATCATGCAAGTCATCATAGACAATGGTGTCTTTCTCTTTTCTTTTTTAGTCACCATAATCAGTAAGGGCGCCCGACAAGTATGACAAAAAGAGAAAAAAACTACACGACTAATTTTATCAACGTAACACAACAAACAACATGCAAATAATGAATTTTAAGCCAAAAAAAGAGTAAATTTTCAAATAATTAACACTAAATTCCAACTAACCTAACTTCTACAACAGTTATCAACAAATACATCAACTAACACACAAAATAAGTACGTGATGGACAAAAAGACGTACCTGAAGGAGTGATTGAGAGTTAAAAAATGTTCTTCAACCTTCGAAAATGGTAGAGTTGGAACTGAGCTTCTGTTTGGTGCCTTCGAAACAGTGGGAAGGGGGCACCAAAGTTTGTGGAGAATTAGTGTAAAATAATGAGGGTTGATTAAAAAAATCTTTCTTATTTTGGGTCAAATGAGTTATTAAGCGGGGTAGTTTTATCAGGATGATAGCGTAATAAGTTGAACGTAGTCCTTCGGTTCAAAATCTCCTACCTACTTTTCTTTTACATTCGTTTCAAAATCTTGTTAAAAGACTCATTTATCCTTACTTTTTCTTGTCATCATTACTTTCCAACCCATTACTAACTCACTCTCTCTCATGTAAAAGTAAGGACAAATAAGTGTCTTTTGTTCCAAAATCAACTGGATAACTACCATTAAACTCCGTGCCAAATAGAAGTGGGTAACAGATTTCGAAATAGAGGGAGTACTTGTTTTGGCAAGACGAAAGAAATGCTAAAAAAAGGGAAGAAAAACTGACTTTCACCCCGAAAAATCACTGTGTCATTGAAATCAACTCAAAAACTCTTTTTTCCTCCAGCAAAGTTACAAAAAGGTAACATAGTTCTTAAAACCAATATTTTTGAACATAGGTTCTGAAAACCAATATTGTCGACAAATTTTAATCCACAAGAAAGTTGTTACGTTACACATATATACATCAGGGGTCACTTGGGGCTCGGGTCATTAGCGGCCTGGATTATTAGCAGGTCAGTTCAAAAAGTTGGTCGCCCGTATCCGGTCGGTTATCGAGCTCATCTTGTAAAATCTCGGGTTGATTATTGAGTGCGTCTTACAAAATCTTGGGTCGGTTCAGGTTACTTCAAGTTCGATCATCAACATATCCGGTCGTTAGTAGGTTAAGCTTGTATTGGGTTAGTTTAGGGCCGGATCTTAGCCATGTTTGGTTCGAGTCGGTCATCGGTTCGGCTCAGATTTTGCCAGGTGATTCAGAGGCATTAATTAATACATGTAGAAAACTAGAAACCACTCCCATGTGTCTCTCTCCTCCCCAACGACTAAAACCCCGAACTCCAACCCATATCTTTACCTTTCGTGAATCTTCTCCTATAACCAGTTTCAATTGAAAATCAGCACATTGCTTCTCTGAGTTCCTTCGTTCTTTCTTTCATGGTACAGCCTACAGTATTTCCGAATTGGGTCTCTTTTTCTCTCTAAATGAAGAATCATATGTTCCAATTAACACAAAGGAAATGAATTTGCTGGCGAAACATTATGATGTTGTTGGAGTATCCCTCCTACATGGAGGAAGAGCCCAAATTAATCTGGGTTATATTTGCTTACCATATGGGTTATCCATATGATGTTTAAGTGAAGGGCAATTTCGTATATTCACTCCCAAGTGGCTTCCCTTATAAGCCAAAAGGTTAGAAGGGATGAGTGCAAGAGAGAGAAAGCCTAGACACTCACAAAATCAGGAGAAAAGTCTAGAAGTGAAGAGAAGAGAGAGAAGAGGAGCCACCCACGAATTTTGGTGCTGGCAGCCCAGAAATCCGCCCCGATCGACGACCAAACGAACTCCGATTGTCGCGAGATTTTAGCACGTTGTTCCTGACATCCCCCTCTTCAAATCCAATGGTCAGAATTTCATTTGGAGCTCTCTAAGTCAGTTTTCTAAATTCAGCTCTTATTTTATACGAAATTGTATTTTCACTCTTTTGGGTGCTGATTTGGGAGACTTGTTGTGCCAAGGTTGATCCTTGATGATTGTGAATACCTCTAGTTGATCTAGGGAAGAACTATTGTTGTACCCACTTGTTAATTTGTTGATTAGTGGAGGTTTTGGTACCGTTTGTTAACGGTCCCGTGGTTTTTTCCCCACATCGGGGTTTCCACGTAAATCCTTACGTCTCCTTGTTTATTTACTGTGTTTTTGGCTGATTTATAGTTTCATTTGCTGCTGTCATTTTGGTTCAATATTGTTTGGTTGCTTGAATTGGTTATTGCTCATCTTTGCATCACGACCGGGGAAAAAGTCTTTGTTGCTTCCGCTTGTGTATTTGTGTGCTTTCCCCAACATAGTGGTATCAGAGCTTTGGTTAGAGTCATTGTGAATTTGTTGTGTTGTTAAAGATGGATGAAAAATCTGTTGTGCACGGAATGATTAGTTTGAATTCTGAAAATTACTCCGTGTGGAAAACTAAAATGGAGGATATCCTTTATGTGAAGGATTTGTATGAACCAATTTTAAATGCAACCACACCAACTGGTGTTGTTGAAAGTGAGTGGAAAATATTGAACCGTAAAGCCGTTGGAATAATTAGACAATTTGTTGATATGAGTGTCCTCCAACATATTGCCAATGACACGAATGCTTATACTCTTTGGAAGAAACTTGAGACCATGTATGAAAGGAAGAATGCCTTGAGTAAAGCGTCATTGATTAGAAAACTTGTGAAATTGGAATATAAAGATGGTGATAGTATAGTAGTTCACTTGAATGAATTTCAAAGTTTGATTAACAAGTTGTTTGCAATGAAGATGAATTTAGATGATGAGCTGCAGGCATTGCTACTACTTTGCTCATTGCCAGAAAGTTGGGACACTCTATTTGTATCACTTAGCAACTCCGCACCAGAGGGCACGCTGACAATGGAAATTGTCAAAGCTAGTTTGTTGAATGAGAAACTAGAAGGAAGGAAATGAGTTCCTCCACACAACCAGAGGCTAATGTGACACAAGAATCAAGCAGGGGAAGAAGTAAGACTCGACATCCCCAGCATAGAGACAAGTCCAGGGGGAGATCAAAATCAAGGGGTAAGATCATTTGCCACTATTGTGATAAGCCAGGCCACATTCAAAAATATTGCAGGAAAATGAAGAGAGACAAGTCCAGAGAAAGGAAAGAAAAGGGTGAGACATCCGGGCAACAACAAGAAGAGAAAGATAACAACACCACTGCAATTGCAACAAGTGATGAATTATTTTTTATTGGTGACCATTGCCTAAATCTAGCTAGTGATGATTGTACTTGGGTGATTGACACGGGTGCTTCGTTTCATCTAACCTCGCACCAAGATTACTTCTCATCTTACACTAGCGGTGACTTTGGCTATGTAAGGATGGGGAATGATGGCTCATCCAAGATTGTAGGCATGGGTACAGTATGTTTGGAGACATCCACAGGTTGCAGTTTGGTGTTGAGAGATGTCCGACATGTTCCAGACATTCGGCTGAATTTGATATCTCCTGGGTTGCTCGATGATGCTGGTTACTCCAGCAACTTTGGTGGTGGAAAGTGCAAGCTTATCAAAGGAAGTTTGATTGTGGCTCGTGGGAGCAAGCAGAGATCCTTGTATGTGATGCAAGCTAAGTTGTGCAAAGGAGAAGTACACGCAGTTGATGATTCCTCCAGCAAGTTATGGCACAAGAGACTTGGTCACATGAGTGAAAGAGGTATGCAAATGCTTGCTAAGAAGCAACTCCTTCCTGATGTTCAAGGTATGTCCTTGAAACCCTGTGTTGATTATTTAGCTGGAAAACAACATAGGGCAGCATTTCATACTCGTCCCCCATCTAGAAGAAAACATGCATTAGATCTTGTTCACACTGATGTATGTTCCATGGATACTAAGTCACATAGCGGTGCACTTTATTTTGTTACTTTTATTGATGATTATTCTAGAAAACTGTGGGCTTTTGTGTTGAAAACCAAAGACCAGGTACTACAGTTTTTCAAGCAGTTCCAGGCCAGAGTTGAGAGAGAAACAGGGCGGAAGCTCAAGTGTGTTAGAGCTAACAATGGTGGAGAGTACAGGGGTCCATTTGAAGAGTATTGCAAAGTACAGGGCATCAGGCTTGAGAAGACAGTTCCCAAGACACCTCAGCTGAATGGACTTGCAGAGAGAATGAATAGAACAATTGAAGAAAGAATTCGATGTATGCTCTCTCATGCGAAGCTGCCTAGGATTTTTTGGGCCGAGGCAATGTTTACAGCAGTGTACCTCATCAACCGGTCACCTTCAGTTCCTCTTAATGGAGATGTTCCGCAGAGAGTATGGACTGGTAAAGAGGTATCATTCAGCCACCTGAGAGTCTTTGGGTGCCTTGCATATGTTCATATTCCCAGAGATGAGAGGTCCAAGCTTGATATCAAGACAAAGCCATGCATCTTCCTAGGGTACTCAGAGGATGAGTTTGGGTACAGATTGTGGAATCCAGTTAGCAGGAAAGTGATTAGAAGCAGAGATGTAGTGTTCTTTGAAGACAAAACCTTTGCAGATTGTGAGAAGAAGAAACAACCAGAGCCTTCTCCTAGTGACAGCGCCAACACAAATCCAATATTTCCTCAAGTAACTCCTAGAGTTCAAGGGGGAGAACAGCAGGAAGATGGCAATGATGATCATAACAGTGATGATGGTGATGATGTTCAACCACCACTAGATCATACACATGAAGAAGAACCCCATGTACAACCAGAACCACAGTTGAGGAGATCCACCAGAGAGAAACAGCCTACCTCTAAATATCCAGCAGATGAGTATGTGTTGATGACCGACGGGGGAGAACCTGAAAGCTACGAGGAGGCTATATCACATGAGCACTGCAAGGAGTGGTGTAATGCCATGCAAGATGAGATGAAATCCTTGCATGAGAACCACACCTATAACTTAGTGGAGTTGCCTAAGGGCAAGAGAGCACTCAAGAACAAATGGGTGTACAGATTGAAAACTGGAGAAGATGGTTCACCACCTAGGTACAAGGCACGTTTGGTGGTGAAAGGCTCAGGTCAAAAGAAAGGCATAGACTTTGAAGAGATTTTTTCTCCAGTTGTGAAGATGTCTTCTGTTATAGTTGTTCTTGGCTTAGCTGCTAGCATGGATTTGGAGGTGGAACAACTTGACGTGAAGACTGCTTTCCTCCATGGTGACTTAGAGGAGGAAATCTACATGTAGCAACCAGAAGGTTTCCAAGAGAAGGGAAGTGAGAAGCTTGTATGCCGTTTGAAAAAGAGTTTATATGGCTTGAAACAAGCACCTCGACAATGGTACAAGAAGTTTGAGTCTTTCATGAAAGACCACAGTTTCCACAAGACACATGCAGATTCATGTGTGTTTGTGAAGCATTACGCCAGAGGTGATTTTCTCATTCTCTTACTTTATGTGGATGACATGTTGATTGTTGGACAGGATAAGGAGAAGATTGCCAACCTGAAGAGTGCCTTGAGCAAGTCCTTTGCAATGAAGGACCTTGGCCCTGCAAAGCAAATTTTGGGCATGCGTATCTCTCGTGATAGGAAGAACAAGAAGATATGGCTATCACAAGAGAGTTACATCCAGAAGCTGCTAGAGAGGTTCAAGATGGACAAAGCTAAACCCGTGAGCTCGCCACTTGCAGGTCACATGAAGCTAAGCTCCAGCCAGTGTCCTACAAGTGAGAATGACAAGAAAGAGATGATGACGGTGCCTTATGCATCCGTCGTGGGGAGTTTGATGTATGCCATGGTATGCACTAGGTCAGACATTGCACATGTCATTGGGGTTGTTAGCAGGTTCATGTCTAATCCTGGTAAGGAGCATTGGGCAGCAGTAAAGTGGATCATGCGGTATCTCAGAGGTACTTCTAGAGTGTGTTTATGCTTTGGTCCCGGACAACCTGTGTTAGATGGCTACACAGATGCTGATTTGTCGGGTGATATTGATGCTAGTAAGTCTACCTCCGGATACTTGATGATATTTGCAGGGGGAGCTGTTTCATGGCAATCAAAATTGCAAAAGTGTGTTGCTTTGTCTACCACAAAATCTGAGTATATGGCAGCGGTTGAAGCTGGCAAGGAGTTTATTTGGATGAGAGATTTTCTAGAGGAGTTGGGTTTGAAACAAGACAAGTACCCTCTTTATTGTGATAGTCAAAGTGCCATCCACCTTTGCCAAGAATGCAGCCTACCATTCCCGAACCAAACACATACGGAGGAGGTATCATTGGATTCGAGAAGCGGTAGAAGACAAGTCATTTGAGCTTGTGAAGATTCACACCGATCTCAACGGATCGGACATGTTGACGAAGGCCTTGCCTAAGGAGAAACTTCTTGTTTGTAGAAAGATTGCGGGCTTGGTCGAGCCCCCCATGTAGGAGTGAGGGGGAGATTTGTTGGAGTATCCCTCCTACATGGAGGAAGAGCCCAAATTAATCTGGGTTATATTTGCTTACCATATGGGTTATCCATATGATGTTTAAGTGAAGGGCAATTTCGTATATTCACTCCCAAGTGGCTTCCCTTATAAGCCAAAAGGTTAGAAGGGATGAGTGCAAGAGAGAGAAAGCCTAGACACTCACAAAATCAGGAGAAAAGTCTAGAAGTGAAGAGGAGAGAGAGAAGAGGAGCCACCCACGAATTTTGGTGCTGGCAGCCCAAAAATCCGCCCCGATCGACGACCAAACAAACTCCGATTGTCGCGAGATTTTAGCACGTTGTTCCTGACATCCCCCTCTTCAAATTCAACGGTCAGAATTTCATTTGGAGCTCTCTAAGTCAGTTTTCTAAATTCAGCTCTTATTTCATACGAAATTGTATTTCCACTCTTTTGGGTGCTGATTTGGGAGACTTGTTGTGCCAAGGTTGATCCTTGATGATTGTGAATACCTCTAGTTGATCTAGGGAAGAACTATTGTTGTACCCACTTGTTAATTTGTTGATTAATGGAGGTTTTGGTACCGTTTGTTAACGGTCCCGTGGTTTTTTCCCCACATCGGGGTTTCCACGTAAATCTTGCGTCTCCTTGTTTATTTACTGTTTTTTGGGTTGATTTATAGTTCCATTTGCTGCTGTCATTTTGGTTCAATATTGTTTGGTTGCTTGAATTGGTTATTGTTCATCTTTGCATCACAACCGGGGAAAAAGTCTTTGTTGCTTCCGCTTGTGTATTTGTGTGCTTTCCCCAACAGATGTTTCTATGGCGGGTTGCATTTACAGTCATGAATAAGGACTGCCAAACTCCATCATCTTCGTAAGTTGCAGCTCTTCAAATTTAACTTTTTTTTCATTTAAATTCTGACAATGAAGTAAGGTGGTGTTTACTAGGTTGCAATCAAATGCAATCATTTTATAGGGTAAATGGGAAGTGGAAAAAGAAAAAGGGGAGGAAGGAGATGAAAAAAGTAAAATTGATTACATCATTCAAAGTAATCATCATTATATGGGAAAAATTGACCAATTGTGATTACAATGGATAATGCAATCAACCCCACTTTTTCTATCCCTTTTCTCCCACTCCTTCACTTTTCACCTTTCATTTACCCTATAAAATGATTGCATTGCAATGAATTTGATTACAACCTACTAAAGGAGGTCTAAGTTTCAAAACTTTGACACGTGTTTGCATTGTTTAACAACTAATAATGAATGAATGGTTGTAACTAATCTGTTGTTAATGATTGAAGGGTTAATTATTTCTTATAGTAGCAAATTTGGCACATGGGTTTGGATTATCAAAGCTTTATGAATAGATGGTTGTGATTAATCTATCTATTGTCAATGACTCAATTGAAGGGCTATGAAGTATTTGTTATTTTTTGATATTTCATGAGATTTCAAAATACTGACAGCCAAGTTAGATGAAACATAGTAATTATTCTCCCATCATTTGCATAATTTTTTTAATTATGTTTTTTCCTATGCAATTTGCAGAGAGGGTAAGTGATTCAACTCTCCGTTTCCTTCGGATCAACCCCTCATTTCAAAAAAAGAAAATTTTAATGTTAAATTAATTGCTTTGGAAATAAGAATCATGGCCGATTTCTCCGCTGACTGCCCTTGTACCACACATGATGATGATCTTCACTGCCCCAATGAGATCACCACAATCTCAAGCAACAATGAAAATGTCCATAAAAACAATGCCAATGAGCCTCAGAATGAAATCCCTGTAGAAATTGTTAGTGAAGAAGAGATGGCACTCATTGAAGCTGCCTTTTCTTTGGCAGCTGCTGCTCGCCCTTCGCTTTCTTCCTGCTCGTCTGTTCTTGGGCCATCTCGTGTTTCTCTGCTCTGTTCTCAACTGGGGCGGAGTTCAAGTCCCATTGACTCTGTTGCCATTGTTTCTAAGAGGGCATTTCCCACTTTGGCTGGTTCGGGTTCGGGATGTGATGTAGAGGATTTGGGTGGGATGAGGAGTCCTAAGAAGAAATTCAAGATGCCTGAATCGCCTTTGAGTCAATTTAAGAGGAAGAAGGGGCTGTATGTCACTGATATCACAGCCACGGTATGTGGTTTTATTTAGCTTTACTTATGTTGATTTGGGTTGGTTTTATAAGTTCATTGTAATGGGTTTGATTTTCCTTTCTTCATTGTGGTGATACTTACCTTGCTGCAGAGAATCTCTTTACTGAAGTGTGATGTTGAATGTATTGAATAACATCTACCAATATGTTAATTGTTTTGTCGAAAATGGTTTTTTGGATCCAATCTCGGCTTGTGTACAACTAAACCTTCCTAGAACCCATTGGGTGGTGCTATTGTTATTTTATTTGCTATCATGTCACTGATCCTGGATATTTATGTGTAATTGTATGAGAGCATTTTGGCATGGTTGAATCATCCAGTTCTTATTGTCCAATGTGGGAATGACCAGGTGTTTTCTGAGGAATGTGTTGGCAGTCTGTCAATAGTATTAAGGTCAGATGGAGCTCTAAATTATGATTTTACTGCATTCTTTTTAGCAAAAGTGCAACAGCAAGCCTTAGTTATTTCATGTGACATTGATTTGCTTGAAAGTCGCGATCATTCTTTGAATCCTGGATTTCCAGCGGTGAATGTGATCTTTGATGTCTTTGTCAGTTGTCCTAATCTTCTGATAAGAAGTTTAAATTTGAGTCATTATGATAGTTCAATTCGGCAAATGAACATACTAAGGTGCAAGTTGATAGAGGAACTACAATCTAATGAAGACACCTCTCATTGTCCTTGCAGCATGTTTGGAGGCAAATATTGTTTCAAAGATATTAATAGTTGTGATCAACGGTATCCTTATATAGTTATATTACAAGCCTCCCCAAAGGGAAAAGGAAATAGACATGTAGTCTGACTTTAAGACTCAAATTTAAATACTGTATTTGAAGCTGTGTTGTTTATGGTTAGATGGTCTACCTTTCAACTTTCGGCTTTGTTTCCTATTGGTTCCCTCCTTCACTGACTTTGTTAAGGTGGCTTACTCTTTTGCAAATTATCAGGAATGGTGTGAAAAACAAATGGAGTTCGTTCTCCATTTTGGCAAGCCAAAAATGACAAATGCAATGAAAGCGGGGATTTCTCGGCATGCAAAGCTAGAAGAGGAGGTAACATCTGTTGCTTCTTTTAGAAGTACATGGGAAAAGTCTTCTTAATTTTGCCAATTCAAACTAGATTTATACTTTGTTCATCTTTGCTTGTTGCGCATAACATTTTTGACAGTGTTTCTGTTTGTAACACTCTGGAGTTTTTGAATTTTTGTGGCAGAATGCTGTTTGTTGTGTACCTGATGTTTGGATTAAGAAACTTGACGTTGGCATTAACAGCCTTAACTTTGAGTGCAATCTAGCTAATGGCAGTAAAGCAGGGCCTGTTCCAGCCTTTTTTCTTTTCTCGTGTTCAGCAATGTGCCGTCCTTGTTGGCTTGTTGCATATGAAATGTTTTGATACCTGGATGTGCTTTTATATTTGTATATAATTTTTGTAATACATTTTGTATCCTGGTTGATTTATATATCACCATCACAAAGCTGCTGGAAACATTTAGAAAGCTAAGCGATATGTTAATGGTTAAATTATGCTCTCTAAACTTAGGGTGCCTATGTGTCTAGGTTCCTGTAGCTCTTTTTTTAGCTTGTGTAAGGAAATTTCCTGTTTCTTTCCTTTAGGTTTGAGCTAGCTTAGTTATTGAAAACCCAACTATGAAAGAGGTTGCTTGATGATAATATTTCATTTTGTTGCATTTTTTTGAACATTTGGCTGGTCTGATAAAAATGCTTGTTAACTCTACATTTTCTTTTTTGAAGGAATCAGTCTACTTTTGTTATTCTTCCACTTGGGGGGAAAAAGAACCGGAAACCATTGCATCACAATGAATAGCCTGTGAAGACTCGAAGTAGACTACTGAAAAAAGGAGACCTTCAAGACGCTAAATACTCAAACCTAGCAGACTATCAGAATTGGTTTCACTATACAAAAGCATTCTAGCGCAGACATTAAATTTAATCCTATGAACAATCTGATCTATACTCCTAACTGTACTTCGAAAAATCCTTTCATTTCTTTCACACCAAATCTCATAGATAGTAGCAGTAAAAGCACACATGCGCCTCTTCTTTTCCAAATTCTTACCCCTGTTGTGTTTTTGGAACCATCGCAGTTCATGAAATAAGCACCAGCAACAACGACTAAAAAGTAAAACCCAACCAAATCAAGATCTTCTGCCAAATCTGTTTACTCACAGGGCAATTGAAAAAGAGATGTGAACTTGACTCTACAATTAACCTCACAAAGCACGCAACGATTTACCATGTATAGACCCCTCTTCATCAAATTGTCTACAGTAGCCAAGCCATTTTTTCCAGCAAGACAAGTGATGACAGCATGTTTAGGGACTGAAACAGAGTCCCACAGTCAAAAACCAAAAGCAGGGCTGGTGTTGCCCCCGAAAAAGTCATAGATTTTCCCCACATTAAGCTTACCATTAGGTGACCAAGATACCAGGAGTGCAGTAGCATCCTCTTCCCCACCTGGCCACCCCCAAGAATCAACCTGTCTATCTTGCAGTCCATATGCTCGCATTTTTCATGTAGTACTTTTGTCTCCTGTTAACCCTAATAGAGTTGGACCGGTATGCAACTTGAATATTCACTTCAGAACCAAAGATTTATTCCAACCAAGTGCTTCTTTAATGTTAAATCCCCCTCCTTTTTCCTCAATCACATTTTGTCCCACCCCAGAAAAACCATTTTCCGTTTCCCTGCAGAATTACCCCATATGAAGTCCCTACATAGTCTCTCAATCTTCCTGAGAACATCCATAGGCAGAAGAAATGCAGCACCCCAGAAATTTTGAATTCCATATATTACAGAATTTACCAATTGGATTTTTCCTGCTTAAGACAAGAGCTGAGCAGCCCAGTGTTGCAACTTCTTGCTGATAGAATCAACAAGAACTCTCTACATTTTTTGTTTGTGTTGTTTTATAATCTTGCTTCTATGTCTATATGGCAGGTAACAAAGAAAGTAGAAGTAAATGTAGAATCACGGGAAGATATATGGGCTTTGAAATTCATGAATTTTATACTTTGTGCAAACCAGCTACTGTTTGAGGGATTAGCACGTGAATTACCCGTGTAAGTAGCTTAAGCATTAATTAGTCTTGCAATTAACTAGATGCTTTTTTTTTCGCAAAGAGAGATTTCTGATAACACGCGTGCACAAACACACACCCATGCTCGTCATGCTTGTGAAAAGTTTGTACAACAAGTTTGTGTGTATAAACCATCAATGCAATGTATCTATATAATCCTTGTAAAGCATGTGCTCTTACTTTTTTCTTTTAATCTTTCTTATTTTTGTGCGGAACCTTATAAATAGTATCATTCTATGTTTTATTTAATCATCTGACTGATATGAGAGAATGAATATTATTTGGAAACGCTCACAGAGAGGTATGTTGAATGAACTTGCTGTAGTTGTTTTTGTTTTAGGTTGATCGAAGATGTCAATAGAATCATAAAGTGATCTTATGGCATTGACCGAAAGTGAATTATACTTTGTTCCTTTAGTAAGTCACAGGATGAGATGAGAAAGAATGTCTGTTGAGATGGGTTTTCTTACTTTTCTACCATGTGGCTGTGTTCTCTATCGGCATTACATATTTGCATACTTAGTCTCTGTCTTTTCTCTGATTCCTTTTCTCTCAATGCATTCTTTCCCTCACTTTCTCCTCCCCTCCACCCGTCTTCCCCCTCAGGCTCTCTAATGTGAGATATGTTTTGGGAGAAAGAAATGTCCTGATGAGCATACATGTTATATCATCAGAGTTGGTTTCATACAAGGTGTTTGGATGGTTGGAGTGATTGATGAACTCCGGATGCCAGTAACTGGGGACGGCAGAGTTTTGGCACTGGTTGATACAAAGACACGTGTGCAGCCTAGGCTCCCTGCTGAACCACAACGCCGAAATGGGAGGTAACTAGTTACTAACATGTGCTTGGCATGAGTATTACTTAATGGTACAGCTTCCTAACTGAATCCTTTTACCAGCTTGTTAATTTAACTCTTTTCATTTGCTATTTTGGGTGATGGGAGCAGGCTCCAATTGATGTGCTACAAGACTTTGTGGGACAATTTAGTCTCTGGTAACTTTCCGTCGGAGGAATTTTTTGACTTCTTTTCCTTGGATTCGCAACACATTTTATCGGATGACATAAAGAAGCGCACAACTGACTCAGGTTTATCGGCTGAGGTGAGAGAGAAACCATTTCCATTATATATAGATGTATAATGAATTCCTTTGTACATGAATATACCATTAGTTACTCTTGTTCGCTCCTTTTATGTGCTTAGTGCCTCAATTGGGTAAGCTGGCTTGATGATATTTTGTTTACCCCAATATTTATCATTTGTGCAGACTCTTGGTGAAGTTGTGGGATATTTCAGCAACGCTTGTTCCTTGCTGCCCCCAGCTCATGATCAGCTTCTCTTGAGGTGAGTGCTACTCTCCCACATATTTTAAATTGTTGCTAACGGGTAGAATGATCTGAAAGAATTTCCTTGTATGATATCAGTACCTTTCTAAGACTTCTAAGACTATTGAGGATCTGAGATAGGCTAGGGAATTTCGATCTCTAAGTGCTTAGTGCCAATATTATTTCGTCTTTTTTCTCTTTTTGAATAGTTTGATATAACAACCTTCTGTGAGGTGACTTTGACAAGTTCATGCCTTCGCTTAAAAGTTGATTGTTTAAGTTTTGGTACAACATGTACAGCACTCTTACAAAGAACAGAAGACTTTCATATAAGACTTTCGTATTTACAAAGATTATTAAGCAAGAGGCTCTTTTGTTCCTACAGATATGAGCTCCAAGAGGATAACTCATTGATTGGTGAGGATGAATTTGTATATGATGATGTCTGGTTTAAAGCTCAAATTCACAACTGCCTTGAGTTCTGGCAGGGAGAGCGCCAAGCCAAGTTCGTTCCTGAGAACGAGCGCTGGAAATGCCGGTATTGCCAATTTGCCTCTGTGTGTCCTTCCCAAAATGAGACTGATTCTCAAACAAGCTCACAGAATAACTGAAAGTGGAGCAATTTATACTATTTGATGTAAATTTACCATAATTGTAATTTCAGATTGGCTTTTACTGTTATACATACTGGCAGCCCCTTTTCAGAGGATGGCTAAGCCTTTATCCTGTGCTTGTGTGATCTTCGTCAATGAATCGACGTACCTTGCAATGGTCAGACTCTGATTCAACTTAGGCTATGTTTGGCACGAAAAGCTAGCTTTTTAATAAAAACTACAGCTTAAAGCTTGCAGCTAGTATTTTTTACTCTCTGCTACCAAACAGTTTGCAATATGATTTTCAATTTGCAGCTACAGCAACAGCTCCCTACAGCTAATTTTGTGAAAGCTATCCCTGCAAGCTTTCACCTGCAGCTACAGCTAAGCTAGTTTATTAGCATTTTGTAGCAATTCTTAGCAGTTTTCTACACATTTCTTTCCTTTATTTACATTTGACAACTACAACTACAACTAATTTTGCCAAACATAGCCTAAGCCCGGCCTAATGTGGTTGAGTTGTCGCATGTGACATTCAACTTAGCGTCCAAAATGTCGTATAGCCCTGTTATTTTTATTATAGGTTTTGTCCCTTAACCCAAAATTCAAAGATGGGGTTTTGGAGGGAGTGCACGAAATGGTTTGGGGTTCTATTTTGGAGGCACCACGTTATACCTACATTCTAATCTAATATTAGATGTTTTTAAAAGGGTTCCCTACTTCCATATAAGGAAAAACCCTCCTATTTAGGTGTAATCTATCTTTACCAACAAATCACAGCATATATAATTCAATAACAGTATATACTTAGTAATACAATTGTTATGACGAAATGCAACGTTCAAAAAAAGGAAACAATTCAAAAGCAATTTATGCTTCTTTTTTTTTTTTGAGACAAAATAATTTATGTTTAGTAATGGGGTAACCATCAGTAGTCCATCAATAACCAAACTCACTCTAACGTCATCTACCAAGGAAGAAAAAAAAAAAAACCCTAATATATTCCCCTTCCTAAACCAAACGTAAAATACTAAGAACAACAAATAATCAAAAAACTATGGCATCACCCATGTACCAAAACTAGCCCGGCCTATTTATGGGCAAGGGCAACACGCTATAAACATGAAGGAATAGACCCGAGTCCCTGACTGAGAAATAATAGAGTGACAGACAGGGCGCTTTAAATATAATGGAGGATTTCTTGCGCAAAAACTTCAATTTAATGGAGGGTTATTTTGGCAATTTTGCCTTATGATTATGATTTGTTTCGGTTGAATAATAGCAAAGCGGGGTAACTGCAGTTGCTTCCCTCTCTTTCGGATCAACCTCTCAATCGAAAAACCCTTTAACTGTTTTTTTCTTTTTTTTGATCGAACAAACATCATGGCCGATTTCTTCTGCCCAGATCACCTCCACGATCAATCACGTCAATTTCAACCAACAATGATGAAACCCTCTATAAAAATCATGCAAAAAAACCTCAACATCAAATCCCAGTTGAAATTTTCATTGGTAAAATTGGTAAAGAAATGGCAGTCATCAAAGCAGCAGTCTTTTCTTTGGTAAATGCAGCTCGCCCTTCACTTTCTCTCTCCTCTTCTGCTCATGGGTCGTCTCAGTTGGGTCGTAATTTCATGCACATTGACTACATTTCCCTTGTTTCCAAGAGGCCCTTTAGTCAGTTCAGGAAGAAGGGTCTGTGTGTCACTGATTTTACAGACACGGTATGTTGGTATAATTGGTTTTACTTTCATTTTTGTTGGTTTTAAAGCTCTTCTATATAGTTTTGATTTGTCTAATTATAGTGTTGTTTGTTTAAACATTGGTGTGATGGTGCTAATGTGTTGAGCATTATTTTGTATAAACCAATATGTAAAATGTTTTATTGAAGATGGTTCTTTGGTTAACAAGTTGTGTGCTTGTGTTCATCTTGACCTTCCTAGTCCCCTGCTAGTGGTATGATCACATTGGGTGGTGTTGTTGCTACTGTATCTGCTATCATGTCAATGGTGTTATTTATTAGCATTTTTGGCATGGTTGTTGAATCACCATTTGTTATACTGTTCCATTGTGCAAATGACATGTATTTTCTGATGAATGTGTTTGTCCATCTATCATCTATATAATGTATTAAAGTCTTGATTATGGTTTCAAATAGAAATAAGTCTTGAATATTCATAATGGAAAGCTCTCTGTAGAATTAGAATGTGAATACTCAATTTCATACCATATATACAACGTCCTGCGTGAGTGAATATCGTCTCCTTGAGCCATGGTCCACCTAAATCACATGTTCGGCATAGGGTGTTGTTCGATTTTCTAGTGTGTACCTTTTTAATCTGTGGTTCTCTCTTATTCTGCTTCGGAAGACGGTTTATTGTGACATGTAGCACTGGATATATAGCAGTCATTATCAATCATCATGTTTTCAGCAAAGAGCTATCACTTAATTGATTCTGGAGATAATTTAATCTATGTGTAATATCATTATGTTACTCTTTAAAACATTGAATTCTGCTCGAATAAATATTGTTAAACTTTAAGGTGGTTTCATATGCCTATGACATACAACAATGTGAATGTTTTGGCTTCGTGAGATTTACGAAGAGGAAATGAAGTGGAAATATATCTTGCATTAAAGGAAGAATGTTGCTGCACTTCATGAAGTATGAGGAATAGTAGTTTCAGAAATGTCTTAAATTTTAGGATACAGTAGGTCCAGCTTGCCTAAGGGGGACTATATATCTGTGATTCATTGTCATATCAACATAGAAATTTTCTTTTCTGCTTAGTTACTGGACACTCAACCATTGAAGAGCTTGCTTCATTGTCATTATTCCATTTTGGTGCGATGTTTTTGAACCTTGATGGCAGTTGGTCTGTTAGAAATGGAATGTTTATCAACTCTCAGTCACTGCCGATGTTCTTCTTTTTTTTTTGTCATATTTTTGATGTTTTATGACCGTGCTTCTATACATATATTGCAGCTAGTAAAGAAAGTGGAGTTACTGTAATTTCAGAAGAAGATAAATGGGCTATGAAGTTCTCCAAGTTTATTATTCGTGCAAACCAGTCACAGGTTGATGGAAGAGCACGTGAATTACCCGTGTAAGTAGATTAAAGCATTGCTTAGATTTACTTTTGCAAGGTTTTCGATGCTTTTCAATCTGTTGATTTAGCATATAGAGAATTTTGATAACTTATGTGCACAAATACTTATCAATGCATGTCATGCATGTGAAATTATATTTAATTCAATTTACGTTAAAACGATTTTTGGCAATCTATCTTTATAATCATTGTAAATATTTTGCTCAATATCTTATACCTTTTTGCAAATGCGGAACCTTTATTGATAATTGCAGCTTGCAGTTTGGATTGATAATATCATTCTATGTTCATTAGTTATTTTTTTTCTTTAGGGGGGGGGGGGAACAGTCGTATGTTCAAGTTATTCATCTGCTTGGGAAATGAATATTGGTCACTTTTACTTTAGCTTGGAAATCGTCACAGTTGCTGGAATAGGTAGAGCTTGCAAACTGTAGTGTTTGGGGGCTTGAGGTTGATCATAGATATCACTACATATCAAAAGGATCCTTGTTCAGGAACTGGATGAGCATATACTCATGAGTATTGACCTGAGTGGACATACTAGGTTCATTTAGTGTGCTCTCATCTATTGAGGTGGTCTTTTTCTCATCTTCCGATGGGTGGTTGTGTCTTTTCAAAAAGATACTTTGCAATGTATCACATTCTGTAGTGTGGAATATGTTTGAGGAGAAAGTTATGTCCTGATGAGCACACCTGTTAATTTCATCAGAGTTGGCCTCATGCAAGATGAATGGGTGTCTGGAGTTATCGATCAAGTTCAGATGCCTGTATCAGGAAACAATAAAATTATTACACTAGTCGATACAAAGATTCGTGTGCAACCTAAACTTCCTGCTGAACCACAACGTACAACTGGAAGGTAATAACTAATACATTGTTTCATCATACAGCTTTGCCTTGCCGAATTATTTTTCAGCTTGATTTAAATTTCTTTTTTGCCTCTTTTTGAGGGGATGTTGGGAGCAGGCTCCAATTGATGATCTACAAGTTTTTGTGGGACTATTTAGTCTCTATTAAGTTTCCTTGTGAACAATTTCTTGAAGACTTTGCCTTGGATCCGCAATGCAGTTCATCAGATGAGATAAAGAGAAGTATAGCTGGCTGGGGTTTGCCTGCTGAGGTGAGACACATGAGAGCAACCTTTTTCATAGTATGTTGATGTACCAGTGAATTTCTTTGTACATGAATCTGTGATATTATAAAGAAAATTAATCATGATTTAGTCATTTCTCCTTTACTTCATTCCCTCGCATAGGTCCTCAATCGAGTAGTTACCTTCTCTCAGTCCGGCTCATCTCTCTACTCTTTTCCCACTTATAGGGATCAGGATTTGGGAAGAGGAGATGCATTGATAATGCAGCTTTTTCTTGAGCCACATTGTGCAATCCTCTCAGCAGTTCCCTTGGTGGATTGAGGCCTGGTTGGTGTTTCCACAATGGAAACATTATGCCTAGGATATGGCTTATATCATCTTGTGTTTCTTAAATTGTGGGTATTATCATTAATTCATTAACTACCTATGATAGTGGTGAAAGCACCCTATTCTTTATAGATGTACAAGGTTCAAAATTTTGACTACAATTGAGTTGGGACTGGACACTTTGAACCAAGGATATACCTGATAAATCAGAAGAGTAAAAGACAAATCTTTTGGTTATGACCGTATGGTGAAAACTGGCTTATGATTCAGGAAACAAAAGGCCTAGATTCTCTGATAGATAGGTGTCATATTTACTGTATGAGCTGCTTTCTTTGATGATAGCCTTTTCAATACCTTGATTTCTGTTTACCCCATTGATCTTTTCCCACCTGTGCAGACTCTTGGTGAAGTTATGGGAATTTTCAGCAACACTTGTTCAGTATTGCCCCCTGCTGATGCTCAACTTCGCTTGAGGTAAGTGCTACCGCCTACAACTTTTACATTTCCTTACATTCTTGCTCAAGCTGAAAGAATATCCGTGTGCGTTGTTAAGCATAATCCTTAGCCTGTATTCTAGACCTGAGATAACATAGGGAAATTTGATCTGTAACTACTCAGCACCCTTACTGTTTTCTTATCTTTGCCTCAAAGGCTGATAGTTTGTGCTTTGATATAACTTACACAACACTTAAGTAAGGCTACTGTTTTGTACCTATACAGATATGAACTCCAAGAGAATAACTCATTGATTGGCGAGGAGGAGGTCACATATAATGATGATTGGCTTAATGAACAATTTCACACATGCCTTCAGTTCTTGCTCGGTAAGCGACATCCCAAGTATGTTCCTATGGAGGAGCGCTGGAAGTGCCGGCATTGTCATTTTGCCCCTAAATGTCCATCCCAAAATGTGATTTACTCTCAAAGATTATCACAATATAACTGAAAGTGGCAGCAATATACACGAGTCGATCTGAATTTACCATAATGGTAATTTCAGATTGGCTTATACTGTTTTAAATACTGGCACTCCCTTTTCAGAAGATAGCTAATTAAGCGTTAATCGATTTGCCTGTGTGCCCCTCAATAGACTGATATATATATATATATATATATGATTAACTTGTTGCATTTGTATCTATGCCTGTACATTTCCATTGCGGGTTTTGTCCCTTGAGCCCAATGATTATACTGTTTAGATCACTGATGAAAGACATCTGAGAACATGAGGGCATTGCTGTATCTACAAGATAGATGTTTTTTGCACCATCCTTGACATTGTTAATTTGGCATCTATAGTAAGACTCAGTTCTTGGATCTCTTTTGAATGTAAGACTAGTTTCTGATAAGCTGTTTTGTCAGTGGTTACTGGTTAACTGGCGGGCTCGGTGGAGCTGTCAGGCACCAAGAACAGTTTCTGGGTGGACTATAATGCTTCTTAGTATATATGCCCACAAGATTGGCCTTTTCTTCTAGGTAAGGAAGACTTGCATTTGGTTTAGTTCTCTCTGTAATTACTGGTGAAAGCTGAAGATCTTCCCCTGTCGTAAAGATGACCTGATCACCTGAAACAATGAGGTGTGTTATTTGTTATGCTCAGGATTCAGCTTCTTCTTTTTTTTTTGGGTATAAAGATAGAGATTGCATTGATAATGGAAAAGGTTACAACCTAAAGGCAACTTAGATCAAGAGGCCAGCTACTAGGTAGGGTTCCCCTCTAATCTACATCCCTAGCACCAAACTAAACCAAGCATACAGACACAAACAGCCAAAAACAAACTTATCTTACAGCAATAACAGACATACTAAACAGACTGCAAAACCTCCTATAGCCTAGCTTTCCACTCCTTGTCACTCTTGGTTAACTTCTTAACCCTGCAGCCTTGAATTCTTGCACGAACCGTACATTGAATTTGCTGATTAATGACCTCATTTGACATCGCAACTCCATCAAAACACAGTTGATTCCTGGTCTGCCAAATCCAGTACACTAGTGCAGCAAAAGCTGATGCATAGGTGTACTTCTGAAATCTTGAAACCCTTTTCCTGTCTATCCAGTTGAGTAGTCCATAGATAGTTAACGAGCTGGAAGTACAATGTAACCAGCTTTTTACTCTGTCCAGTACCTCCCATGATCTAGTGCAGCTGAAAAAAAGATACTCATGTGATTCAAGCTCATCCCTGCATAGCAAACAAATCACATCCCCATTGTAGAATCCCATCATCATTCTGTCTTAACAGCTTCCCCATTTGAGCCAACCAAAGGCTAAAGCTGTGCCTAGGCATAGTAAGTGACCCCCAAAGCAGGTTTGCATGTCTGCATTTAGGCAGGGTGCCTAACAGATATGTATACCCACTAGAGGCAGAGTAAAGACCATTTTGTGACCCACTCCATATAGTACCATCTTTGTATGCATCAGAGAAACTTAAATTTGATCTTGTTCAGTTTCATCCAGTACCAACTGTGATCAAGGGATTCCGCCCTTTAAAGTATTGATCATTCTTTGTGATCAATTTTCTTTTGAGTTGCTCTTCATTTACTCATAATTTCTCCAAGTGTGGCTATTGTTTTCATCCTAGACTCCATTCATGAAAGTATAACAGTCACAGGTATCACTTTTTTTTTTTTTTTTTTGAGAGGTATCACTTTTTTTTGTCAAGAGGTATCACTTTTTATGTATGGTGATATTATTTTTTTGTTTACAAGTATCACGCTTCATGCATGAGTCCGCTTTATATGAGTTTCTGTGACTAATTAATAACCCTTAGGGCATGCTTGGATTGGGAGTAATGATTAAAGGAGTAATGGAACAAATTAAAGGGTAAGATAGGAAGGTGGAGGTGGTGATAGGGTAATGATTAGGGGGGGTTGTGGAGGAAATGAAGGGAGAAAGGGGGGGGTAATGCATTACTCTAGGGGGAGGGTGGGTGACTTTAACCCCTAAATGAGGGGAATGATTACCCTCCTCTTTATAAAATCTAACACCCATCATCTCCCACACTCTCCATTTTAGCCTTTAATTCTACTTATTATCCCCTTAATCATTACCCTCATTCCAAGCATACCATTAAAGAAAAAACTGGGAGCTTAAACGATTTCGGTTTCAGAACTGATGTGATCATTTCAAAAGCAGCTTTACCACCTAAAGTTAACTGACATTCACCTATAAAAAAATTTTAAATTTAAATTGTATAAAAAGGAACATAATTTATGGCTTTGCTGTTTGCATCGTGTATAAATATGGTCTTAAAAGTAACCCTAAATTAAATATCTCTGGAGTCTTATTGAATTAACAATAAACATATTTATCAAAGGAAAAAGAAGAAATTTAAAATTGTCACTGGAAGAAAATGGCTACGTAACAGAATCACACTGACAATGTGCAAAATGTTCAAATTCTAAGCCCAAACGAGCTATATCCGTCAGATTATAAAATAAAATAAATAAAAAAAATTAACACCCACATCAGACTACTATCTACTATGCCATTTTTTTCCACTCAAAAATGTTTCATATCTTTACGTCACACTGGTGTCCTTGGCAAAATCCGCCACCAAAACTTGTTCATGCATGAATAACACGTGTCATGCAACCATCTCTCCATTTCCTTCCATATATACATTTCATCTCCACACACCAAACTTACAGACACCAAACACAGGTAAAAAAAAAAGAAGCTAGCTAGAGAGAAATAATCATGGGGAAGCTGAAGCTCAAGGGGTTGCTGTTGTTACTAGCAGTGCTAGTATTGTTCCATGCAATGCAGGTTGCAATGTGTCAGCGTGAGAGAGGAAGAGAGCTGCCGGAAGAGGAAGGGCGGCGGGCCCAGGAGGAGGAGTGGCGGCGGAGAGAGAAAACAGCCGAGCAGGAGCGGCGGAGGTGGGAGGAAGAGGAGGAGGAGGAGGAGGAGGATTGGCGGCCGAGGCCGAGGAGACGGGAGTGGGAGGAGGAGGAGGAGGAGAGAGGAAGGAGGCCGCCGGAACCGATGCCGATTCCAGGAGGAGGAGGAAAAGAGATGTTTATCTTACGGGACTCGAAGCGGGTGGTGAGTGCTGAAGCTGGAGAGATGCGTGTGGTGAGAGGTTTTGGAGGGAGAATGGTTGAAAGGCCTCTGCATATTGGGTTTATTACTATGGAACCTAGGAGTTTGTTTATTCCTCAGTATCTTGATTCCAGTTTGGTGCTTTTCTTGCGTAGAGGTATGTTGTTTGTTAATTTATCTTGTTTTTGCTCATCTTTTGTTAATTATCTAGCACTAGTAATTTCATTGAAAATGATTAACTTTACTAGTTATTAGGCAAATTAAATTAGTAGAGGCAGTTAAATGTTTGAGGTAAGCTCTAAGCATATAGGAGTACTACGTAGAGGTACGTTGTTTGTTTTACTTATCTAGCACTAGTATTTTAATTGAATGATTAACTTGACTAGTTATTTGCTTTATCTTTTGTTTCTTTTTGTCTGTAATTAAGAGAAATTGGAACCAAAGGTGGTAGACTGGTAGTTAAGGGGAAAAGTTGGGGGAAAATGGTTAAGTTGCATTCCATCTTCCGAAGGATACCAGGGCGATACCTTCGATAAACGTTTATACAGAAAAACAAGATATCAAGGTCAGGCCCGGCTCTTGGGGTGTGCAAGTGGGGCGATTGCACAGGGCTCCACTTGAAATATTTTTTTTTGGTGAGTGAAAATATTAACGTGTGAACTATAAAAACTAAAGTATGTGCTTGATGTACGAATATCAGAATAAAAGGTACTGGAAATACCCTATTTAGTACTATTCACTATCATTTTACTGCCCCATCAAACTTACTATCTCGAGATTATCTTTCAACCCTCGCATATTTCTGTGGCTCTTCGTATTTTGTTCTGCGGTTCTTCCCATTATAAAGGACAGAGATTCATAAACCCCTATTATTCCACCACTAACGGTACTACAATTCTACAACAAATTTCTACTTCCTATTAAAAAAAAATTCTATAGATTTATTGCCAATTTCTAGATTTTCTTTTATTGTTTTTGTTTTGTTGCCCATTTGTTTTTGCAGTAATGCCACAAAAGAGGAAGTCTTATGTTCAATAGGAAAAAAAGTTTTCAAACCGAATAGGTTTATCGATCACTATAAAAAGTTAGAGTAAGGCCTCACTTTCAATTTTAGCACAGGGCCTCTTAAATCTCAGAGACGGCCCTGATCAAGGTAACATCTTGTAAATAAACAGACCAGACATAGAAAAATACACAGAAAAATACACAGGCAATTAGCTAACTGAGCATAGACTCTGATCTGAATACTTCTTGTAATCTGATCCGCATCACGAACACCTCTGCCGAATACTCTGATGTTCCTCTCATACACAGTTCATAAACAGTGGCTGCAAGAGCTGCCCCTCTGGCCTTTTTATTCACAGCTTTCCCCTGGACATAGTTGCGAAACCGTTCACCCTGTGTGGAATTCCAAGCCACCAAAGAATTCTGCTCCAAACCTGCTCAGATAACATGCACTTGAAGAACAGATGCTGGCAGCTCTCTGTCTGACAATAGCAAAGTGAACACTGGCAGCCCCCTAAATTGTCTTCTGCTTATTATTTGTTCAAAAGTAATCACATAAATGTCCAGTTTAGATGTTTCTAGTTAACCAATTCAAGCTGGTCTAGTGGATATAAACAACTTCTCTTTAGTATAAGAGGTAAAGCTAAGGATACACACACCTAACTCTCTGCTAGACAGGTGCTCATGAGTCATGAGGGTAATGTGTCATAATATATGGCACTCTTACTAGTACACCAATAAGGGTGGTGGTCTAGTGGTAAGTGGTTTGGTAAGGTAAGGTTATAAGTTCGAATTTTTATTCTCCACATGCCTTGTGTCTCCTGGCTTCTAGGAACTATAGGAATTACATTAGCCTCTTGTTGGTGCTACATTGACGAGGCCCATGCTTGCGTTGGTTGTTCATTTGTCTGATATGTTCACTGTTGAACACGAGAGTCCGAACATGATGTAGCTGGGGTGCCTCGGTCGCCATTCACTTGCATCTTCTTTTTGACGAGCAAAAAAAAGTGAACTAATAGTACGGAGTAATACGGTGTGGTACACATTTCCACTTCTTTTGAGGTCACCTGTTAGTTGGTTGCTCTTTTCCGTAGGTAAATGACAGGGAAATAGGCCTAAAAAAAGACTGGTATGGAGTAAAATGACGGGGAAGATATGCATGAATGTTACTAGTATAGAGTATTAGGGTATGTACTCCTTGTTGCTACAAATTAAATACTACAATCATTACAGTTTACCCATCACAACATGTACTTCATTACAAGAGTTAAGTTTTTAAATGGAGTACTAAGGAACATAACATTGGTTGGGCCTCCAACCATCAGCTGAAGCTTTTGGTTGAGTTGGTTTCAACACATGGTACCAGAGGTCATGTGTTCGAATCCTGATTTGGTTGAGTTGGTTTCAGCACAGGGAGTAGAGCAATCATATCATAATGTTTATATATTAGAGGTATTTTCTGACAGCATTGGAGACGTCCACCTAAGCGAGCCATTGTAATAAAGTTTTAATATAAATATAAAATAGAAATATATGTTTTGGTATATAATATATATACTAAAGTTGTATTTTTCTAAATCCTTAAAGAGTACACTATTAATTAGAGGTTTCCATATAGAATATATACTAAAGTTGTACTTTCTTAAATCATCAAAGAGTAGACTATTAGATTTTAAAAAGAAGTTGTATTTTTCTAAATCCTTAAAGAGTACACTATTAATTAGAGGTTTTCATATAGAATATATACTAAAGTTGTACTTTCTTAAATCATCAAAGAGTAGACTATTAGATTTTAAAAAGAAGTTGTATTTTTCTAAATCCTTAAAGAGTACACTATTAATTAGAGGTTTCCATATAGAATATATACTAAAGTTGTACTTTCTTAAATCATCAAAGAGTAGACTATTAGATTTTAAAAAGCATATAACTTTATTTTCACCGCTTAAAAAAATAAATTTCTTACACCATTGGAATGAGTATGAAATATCTTTTAAAATGAGACTCATTTGTAGTATATTTATTGATTTACAACATAAGATGCGTCCACCTAAAAAGGTAATTAGTAATTATCTTGACAAGCTGACACAACTAAAGAGTTGCAATGTAAAAATTAAGAGAAAAAATACGTATATTAGTTATAAAAATTTAAAAGCGATCTCAAGGTAAAATATAATAAAAAGGGTATGTGTAGAATAAAGAAATAAACGATTAATCTAAAATGATTCTAGGTCCAATCTTTAATAGAGAACTTTACCATTATCACATATAATTTTATAATTGTACGTAATTTATTGATCCCCATGTTATTTTACAACTTCAATTTATGTTCCCTTCAACTTTATAATTATTAATGTACTCCTTTCGGACCACAAATAAAATTACATTGGACTTTTTGCGTTCTTCAAGGCAGTACTTTTTATAACTTTGAAAAAACAAGCAAGCATTAAAATATGTTTTTGCTATTATAAGGTTTACGTCTAAAACATCTTTATTTTTTTGAAAAGTAGTTATGCATACATTAGACATTTAAAGTGATTTTACCATAAAAGAAGGATCATATCTTTGGAAGGTTAGTTATATGTACACTTATTATATCAACATATAAGAGCATTGGCGTATCAACATCAAGCATATATAGAAGACTTTGAAACTATTACCTCTTGGATCATGTAACATATGGGATGAGTTAATTAATAGTTTATCGAAATTGATAATAAGAGTTTAAATTAGATAAGATACCCTATAAAGTCATAGTAATCTTATTATATGGCATTCATGATATTAAATTGATTATATAAATATTTATCTATATATCACTAATAGTTTTTCATAAGTGACAATTACACTTTGATTTTTCGATGAAATTAATAATCACTTTATATTAATTTTATTACTATAATCACAGTCCGTGCAACGCGCGGGCATACTCACGGGCATCCACCTAGTTAATCTCTAGTGCTGGATAACTGAAATATGTATTTGATGACCAGGAAATGAGGAGGCAGATAATTGTTTGATATTCAGTGGGGAGCAATTGTATATCCTGAGTGTTGTGATTGCAATTTATATTTGATGACCAGAAAATGATAAGATATTATACTGTTTGATTTTCAGGTGAAGCGCGGGTGGGATTGATCTACAAAGATCAGTTAGCAGAACGGCAGCTAAGAATGGGAGATGTGTATAGAATACCAGCTGGTTCCACTTTCTACATTGTGAACACAGGAGAGACACAGAGGCTTCATGTCGTTTGCAGCATTGACCCTTCTGAGGGCTTAGGGTTGGGTACCTTCCAGGTACACAATTCATTGTCAATCCAAAAGCACCAGTTCTGTCCACCAGTTCTGTCCATCAACAGAAAATGAGAACTCTTTTTTGTAGCAAGTCACTTGTTTGATTGTCGTTAACTATTCATTGCAGTCTTTCTTTATTGGAGGAGGGGCAAACCCGGTGTCAGTCCTTGCTGGATTTGATCCTCAAACACTGTCAACTGCGTTCAATGTGAGCAACTCTTTCCTCGTATTGTCTTGATTTGCATTCTTGTTTATATTGTGTGGCAAGGTGGAATGTGAGGGCTTTATAATTATATTCATAACTGATTGCATGAGTTTAACCAAAAGTACTGCATTAATGTGTCATGAGTAACGGAGTAAGTATTGTTAGGGAAGTTAGTGGAGAAGCAGTGAAAGTATGCTTTGTAAATTTGAGTGTTCCGAGTATTAACACTTCCATATATGCTGTGAAGAGGAATTTCCATTTACAGTGAACTATGAAATAGCTCATCCAAATTATGCAATGAACTTCTATTTGATCTCAAACAAGGAGAATTTACCACCAACATAACTATCTGACAATTAGTGCAGTTAGATTAGAGCTTTTACTCCTTACAGTATCTAGGTGAAATATTCTTAAGCCGTGGCCTACCCTTGATTTTCAATGGATTTCCATTCATTAATTACTTTTGGATGTTCTTATACTATTTAATCGTGAAACATGTTAATGTTCGGTAACAAATATTGCTTAAAGTATTCATGTTACGATAAGTACACATATATACGCAAGTGCAAAAGATCATGTAACAAAGCATTTTGGTTGCTCTCATATATGAGTCTTGAATAGTTGAATCTCTTGAATCCTTGATCGAAAAGCATGTGTCTTACAGGTCTCCATCGGAGAGCTAAGGGACCTCATGACAGGGCAAGAGACAGGGCCAATCGTATATGCTGACACTACCCACGCTCCAGGCTTGTGGGCGAATTTCCTCACGTTAAAGGAGGAACAGCGACTTGAACATCTAAAGAAGGTGGCGCCTGATCAAGAAAATGATGAGAAAGATGCAGAAGAACAATCTAAATGGTCTTGGAGAAAACTTTTGGACTCTTTCCTGGGTAGCGAAGACAATAAGAAAGGGAGAGGTGATAGAGGAGGTGGTGATACGGGGAAAGGCTCGGGACCAGACACCTACAATCTATATGACCGAGATCCGGATTTCAGAAACGACTATGGATGGAGCATTGCCCTTGATAAACACGAGTATGGTCCTCTGAAAAAATCTGGTTTAGGAATTTACCTTGTCAACCTCACTGCGGTAATCAATTCTCTCTTTTTTTATTTCTTATCCTTTTTCTTAATTATATCCTAAAACATGTTTCTTTTGGTCTTATATTAGGATTGCATTTAAGAAAAATGCATACATTGGCAAAGTGGTCTTTGATTTCTGGTTGAGTGACTAGGAGTTGTGTGGATTGCTGACGTAAAACGTACTTACATAAAGAAGCAAAATATGTATTTTCATTAGTTGAAGAAAACTGATAGCCAAGAACTCGCAAAATAAACTTGAATAGTGAAATTCTTCTTAGGTTGTATGATTGATGCTATATATCGACTCATCCAATATAAATTCGTCCACTGTTTCCTGGAAATATTTGTGAAACATTTATCAAGTAATCGTATTATGACTATGATCCTTGGGAGCATTAAGCAAAGATTGGTATATCTGTTTGTGGATAAATCTGAAATTAGTTAATTACTCTACATCTAGTTTGGTTTTTTGTTATTCTTTCGAACTGATGCATATTTCCACATCCTTGTGCCTGCTAGGGATCCATGATGGCACCCCATGTAAACCCAACGGCAACAGAATACGGTATCGTTTTGGCGGGAAGTGGAACCATTCAAGTTGTCTTTCCTAATGGCAGTTCAGCAATGAACACTCAAGTGGAAGAAGGTGATGTCTTTTGGATCCCGAGATACTTCCCATTTTGTCAAATCGCGTCCAGGACCGGTCCGTTTGAGTTCTTTGGGTTCACTACCTCTGCCCATAGAAACCGGCCTCAGTTCCTTGTGGGCGCCTCGTCGATCCTGAGAACCATGCGAGGTCCCGAATTTGCAACTGCTTTCGGGTTAACAGAGGACAGGTTCCGAGATATTGTGGATGCTCAGAGAGAAGCTGTTATACTTCCGTCTCCAGCAGCCGCTCCTCCCGACCACCCAACGCATGAAGGAGAGAAAGAGACAGGGCCGGAAGGAGAGAAAGAGAAAGGGTCAGAAGGCGAGAAAGAGAAAGGAGGAGAGAAAGGGTCGGAAGGCGAGAGGAAGAAAGGGTTGGAGATGGAGAAGGTGCCCAAGTTCATGAGGAGTTTAGGGGCTGAAATGGTTATGGGTTTTGAGTAAGAGTGAATCTGTTGTATTAGCTTGGTGCATTTGTCTTTGTATGATTTTGTGAGTAGCTAGCTAAACTATTTTGTGCTTGTTTTTCTCGGATTTTTGATGAGGATGTAAATAAAAATAAAAGCTAAACGATGTTATCCAGTTCTTCTGGATAGTTAACTTGTATTGAGCGTTAGGTGCTGTTGTTGTTTTGCCAGTCCTTATAATCTATCATAATGTTGTACAGGCTTGTTATGTTGCTAGGATTCTGAAGACTTTGTTTTTACCAAGGAAACCTACATGAGTTGTTCAATGCAATGAGACATAACAATAACATACGGTTTCGAAACTATTAATTAATCATCGACGAGTCGGGTCTGGAAAAGGCTCTATTTTGGTGTAAAAGCTTTTGGTTGAGTTGATTTCAACAGAAGCAATCAACAGTTAACGAGAGCATAATGGAGTGTTTTAGTTAAGGTCTTGGCAGAATTTGATCCAAGTGTTGAGGACTAGAAAGTTGCTGTAAAGTGTAAACCTATATCTTGAACATGGAGTTTCCTAGGGCTAAGGGGCTCTAGTTAGTAGTAAAGTTATCCTTTGGGTTTCACCTGTATCTGATTCAGTAGAAAAGATGCTTGCCATACAGGAAGCCTTGGAAATCATTAACAGATAAAGACGACAAAACTTATAAATCAATAATTCAGACTCAATTGCAGCTTCAATATTATTCAGTGATGCAATTCACAAGAAGAATGACACAAACAATCTTGACAGTGCTTCAGGAAAACCAATAGAGGTGCAGATGGTTTGGCAAGAAATGATTTGAAGGAATACTGTACTCTGAATCAAACTTACATTTGTAGCTTACGTTTTTGTTAGTATGAAGGCTTTGGTTGGGCATCGTTTTCAACCGAAAAGTATTTTCAGCTGAAAATCATTTTCACTGTAAAATGTATTTCCGTTCACATTTTTCATTGTTTGGTTACAACGGAAAACAATTTTCCTGAAAAACTATTTTTTTATAAAAAATTAAACCTACTAACATAGTTACGTCGATCTCGAAAAGTTAGGTGTATTAAAAAAAAATCACCTCAAACGCATATCGGAGTAAAAAAATGTACTTATTTGAAGAAAAAGAAAAAAAAAATATTGAGAAAGTGGCCTGAAAGTTCAGCCCGAGGCCCAATCAAGTCGGGTGCGAGTTTGTTTTTATGAATCGATGTCCCGACAACCAAATCTGATGATCAAGTCCACTATTAGTGCTCTGGGAACACACACCAACGGAAAATCGTTTTTCCTTCATTTTGAAGGGAAAACATTTACACCTATATAGGTGAAAATGATTTTCCCCCTGAAAATTATTTTCCTTCTCATTGTAAACCAAACAACGGAAAAAGGAAAAACTGTTTTCCAGGGAAACTATTTTCACCCCAACTAAAAGGAGCCGAAATCTTATAAGGATTGATTTTGTGGAAACTGAAAACCTAACTACTTAAGTGCTTAATTTGTATGAACATCTTTTATTACTCACCAAGAGTGGAAAAAAGTGGTCATCAATGGTACTGACATTGGCTGATAGGCATCCTTATAAGATAAACCACAGTAAAGATTTGATGAAACTCTCCTAGATGACTCCATCATTAAATGACTTGGCCAAGTTCTGCAATCTAGAAGTTTAGTGTTGAAATCTATTTTATATATATATATAAGTGGATGTTGTATATCGTTTGATGGACACGTAAGCATTCACCTAAGCTTTTATTTCACCATCATTTGCCAAATATAATTCATGTCATCCTAATAATTAATGTGTTCATACTTAATTCAATGTATATTGCTAACTTAATTAGTTTTACTCTCTCTTATTTAATTAAGTGGTTAATTAATGTGTGCATCTCCCTTTGATGACTTTGGAAAATATGTATTAGTATATTACAGTACTTGATCAAATTCAACCAAATGGAATTATTTGATTCAAAATGGACTTTTAGGAATGCACATTAAACATTCGATTTAAAATTAAACTCTATCATTCGAAGTCCTTTATCTAGAATTCTCAACCTGAATTTTATACATGTGTAGCACGGAAATGTATATAAGTGAATTGTGTCGTTGTTAGATTGACAAGTAGACTTTGACACATAAGCAAATATTGACATGTCATCATATAATATAGGTGCATGTAATTTCTATTAGTACTATTTAATTATTATCCTAATGTCATAGTATATGTCCATGTATCTTGAAGTAGTACTATTAGTATAGGTGCATATTAGGCACATATGTATGTTAGGGAATGTATCTAATAAATTACGACAAGAAATGTTTATTATTTGAAACCAAATCTATTTATTTAAAATCGTACATCACGTGGGATATGCAACGAGAATGAAACAGGAAAGCAAGATAGATTTGAGCATAGAAAGCAAGATGTCCACGGATTAGGAATTTTGTAACAAGATGTGACATAGGCGGAAAAATTGTTTCAAGTTTATACCAATGAAAATGTTTTAGTGTTTATAAACACATAAACCGTACATCGCACGGGAATGTAACTAGTTATGCTCCAAAAATTAATGGTATTACTGGGTCCTAAGATTCCTAAACAGTAGGAACTAGTTGATTAGTGGATAAGTTCCCATATTTTCCATGTTGCATGTTTTTAACTAGAGGTACACTCGATTTTAATCCTTAAATAAGTATTTATCATTGAGTTTGTTTAAGCAATCAACACTAAAATATATTGTTCATCAAAATGTCTTTCCTTCTTCTCTACCATTATCAAATTTCTCAAACACTTAGCACTTTAACTTGGTTTATAATGGGGTACTTAAGAGCAACCTTATTGAAGAGGCTATACGGGGAGATTTTTGTCATACTCCAAAAGCATCTTCTCCTAACTCTAGTTTTTTTTTTTTAAAGGGAAATGTGAGCATTCTATTAGTTTAACGAGTGCAGATCCATGAGTACATAAGGGGATACAGACTCCGGATAGCAATCGATCCAACATTGCTCACTATGCAAAGGGACAACTCTAGCTAAATGATGAGCTACTGAATTCCCATCCCGCTTAACATGACGCCAAAAAATAGAACTAAACTGACGACTATAGCTAACTACATCCTCCAAAACATAACCAGTATCACTAAAAATAGAAAACTCATGATGTAAAGACGAAATAAAAACAAGACTATCTGACTCTAAAATAATGCTTTGGTAACCAAGCCGAATGGCTATCTGCAGACCAAACAGAGCTGCACGACATTCAGCCACGGAAGGGGACCATCGAGAACTTATCCTTCTCACAGCAGCAACACGAACCTCACCGTTCTCGTTTCGGCCCACCACACCCAAACCAATCCAACCATCGTCTGACAATCCCGCATCAACGTTAATCTTTAGGACCCCTGCAGTTGGAGGCTCCCAGTAGTTATGGTCGCAGTTGGGCTGTCGTGGTTGAGAACATTGTCGCTTGGATGTTGTAGTATACTCTTCCAGCCAGCGACCAGCTCGTTCAAGAACAATAGCAACCGGGGTGGTTTTTGATTGGAAGACTTGTTCATTTCTAGCAAACCAAATGCTCCACATCAACACATAAACAGCAGCTCTTTCACTCTTTTCCATCTTATCACACAACAAAGCAATCAATTCTTTGGGATCACTAGGCAGGTCCCATTGCATAACCTCTTTACAGAAGCTTTGTTCCCATATTGGACTAATTGCTTCACAAGAAAACAGAGCATGCATAGGAGATTCAGCTTCCTGTTGGCAATATAGACAAGTGAGGGATTTCAATAAGTGATGATGGTGGAGAACGCTTCTCGTGGGCAGCGAGCCAGAACATAACTTCCACAAGAAATGCTGCACTTTGGGAGGTACATTAATCTCCCAAATTTCAAACAACCATATGTCAAAATCATCCAAGTTAATCGTTTTTCCCAGAATATACGCTGTTTTGACAGTGTATTCTCCGCTTTTAGAGAAACCCCAGGAGAGAAAGTCACATGGAAAGCGCTCACTCAAAGGAATGGCCATCAAAGTCACATGGAAAGCGCTCACTCAAAGGAATGGCCATCAACGCCTCCTTATCTCTTTGTGAAAAGATCTGATCCACCACACTTAAATTCCAACAGCAGTTATCATCATCAATAAGGCTAGAAACGCATGTATTTTCCATCCCCGTCGGGCAAGGAGACAGAACAAAACGACCATTCTCATCCGGAAGCCATGGATCACCCCAAATTTTAATCTCACTCCCATTGCCGACTCTCCAAATTAATCCCTCCTTTAAGAGAGACTTTGATCCCCATAAACTTCGCAATACATAACTTGGACAATGACCGAGAGAGGTATCTAGAACACCACACTTTGGATAATATTTTCCTTTAAAAACCTGTCCAAACAAAGAGCTCTCACCGTGAAGGAGCAGCCAAACTTTGCTAGTAGAGCTTCATTAAAAATACCCATGTCTCGAAAACCCATACCACCCAGAAACTTTGGAGCACACAGTGAATCCCAACTCTTCCAATGTATTTTCCGCTCGTTTCCACGTTGCCCCCACCAGTAGTTTGCACAAATGGACCGAATTTGCTGCAGAATATTGCTCGGAAGTCTATAAATACCCATGATGTAAGTAGGAATGGCTTGAGCGACAGATTTGAGAAGTACCTCTTTTCCCGCCCGAGAAAGAAGTTTTTCCTTCCAATCTTGCAATTTCTTCCATATTCTCTCCTTAATCCCAGCAAATACCTCCTTTTTGGAACAACCCACCACCATTGGCAGTCCCAAATATTTGTGATGCCTGTCAACAAGACGCTTATGAAGAAGGGACGCCAATTCCTCCTTAGTTGTTGCAGCGACTCTCTTACTAAAAGATACCTCCGACTTCTCATAATTTATCTTCTGCTCGGAAGCTCGTTCGTATTTGCCCAATATATTGGCAATTTCTGAGCATTCTCTACGGTTGGCTCTTATGAAGAGGAGACTGTCGTCTGCAAAAAATAAAAGAGAAATTTGTGGTCCCCGCTGACTAGCTTTTGCTCCGTGAATTAAATTCTCCCTTTCCGCTTTTTTCAGTAGACAAGAGAAAGCCTCTGCCACCAAAATAAATAAGTAAGGAGACATTGGATCCCCTTGTCGGAGACCCCGGGAAGGCACAACATTACCACAAGGACGTCCATTAACGATGAAAGAATAAGACACTGAAGTAACACAAGCCAAAACCAACTGTACCCATCGCCCATCAAAACCCAATTTCAGCATCATTTGTTCCAAAAAAACTCCATTCAACACGATCATAGGCCTTGCTCATATCCAACTTAATAGCCATCGTACCCCGCCTCACATTTGATCTTTTTTTCATGCTATGGAACATTTCTAGAGCAATCAGAGCATTATCTGTGATCAAGCGCTTAGGGACAAAGGCGCTTTGATTTTCAGAAACAATCATAGGCAAAAAGGCCTTCAGTCTATTCGCCATCACTTTGGAGAGGATCTTGTACATTACAGTACAAAGACTTATCGGTCTGAACTCGAAAATATATGAAGGGGACTTGACCTTGGGAATAAGAGCCACCAGAGTTTTATTTATCACAGCAAAAGAATTTTTCCCCTCCACTAAATCATTCAAGAAAGCAGTTACATCACACCCAACTATATGCCAAAATTTCTGAAAAAATATGGCGTGCATACCGTCTGTGCCAGGAGCCTTCGTTGGATGCATCTGCATTAACGCCTCATAAAACTCTTCTATGTTGTAAGGTTTGGTTAAGGCAGCATTCATATCTCTAGTTACACGGCTATCCACTGCCTCCAGCACCTCATTAAAATTATTTGGTTCACTGGAGCTAAACAGATCAGAGTAAAAATTTGTGATTATTTGTTCCACTTCTTGTTGTTCCTCCGTCCACACCCCAACACTGTTATGAAGGCCATCAATCCGGTTTCGTCTTTTACGTTGGGACGCTTTATGATGGAAATAAGCAGTATTTTTGTCCCCATCTTTGATCTCTGCACTCCTCGATCTTATATGCCAAAAAGATTCGTTCTTTCCGTGGAGATCATCAAGCATACTCTCCAGCTGAATGCACTCTTCAATTGTATCTTGGGTTGGAGGTCTGCCACGCAAAACTTCAAGGCGATTCTCTGTCTCTCTGATTTTCTGTGATAGAACCTCAAAACGTGACTCACTCCACCTTGACAGGTCTCGTGAGCACGCTGTAATTTTTTCTAATGAGTTGTCTGCCTCACCTTGCCAAGCCTCCTGGATAAGTTTCTCGCAATCCTCCTCACGAAGCCAGTATGACTCTAGTTTAAAAGATTTTTTCCTTCGACTGCGGTGTTGTTGTCGCTTCAAATTAGTGTCAACCAAAATAGGCCCATGATCTGAGCGGTAACGAGCAATATTTCTGACCCCCATTACTGGATATAACTGGCACCAAGAAGTACTGCCCACAAAACGATCAAGTCTCTCCCGTACTAGTGTTTCAACTGAATTTCCTCGCTCCCATGTATACCAAAGCCCCTCGTAACCAATGTCTCGTAACTCGCAGTCATTCAAGGCCCCTCTAAAATCGTTCATCCACCTCTGATCACGTGGCACCCCTCCTTGCTTCTCCTCTAATGTAAGAATTTCATTGAAATCCCCACCAATAAGGGTGGGCAAGGTAGTCTGCGAACATAATTGTCGTATCAAAGACCACGTAAGATACTTGTTTTGGGTCTCTGGCCAACCATATATACCAATAAACCTCCAGGTTCCACGAGCGCCATCTGTGACATCCCCAGCAATGAAATGGTCATTGCTAGAGATAATATGAAAATCAACATCTCCTCTCCAAAAAATCACCAAGCCTCCTGATCTCCCTCTACTACTAACACCAAAAGCACACTGAAAACCCAATCTGTATTTCAATGCTACCAAGTCCTCACTTTCTGCCATTGTTTCGGACACAAAAACAATGTCAGGGCTGAGTAAATCACTCAATCTACGGAGTGCTCGAACCGCTCGAGGGTTGTCACACCCCCGACAGTTCAAACATAATATCCTCATTGCGATTGGCGGGGTTGCCTCACCGCAACCTCCGCCTCCTCATCTGTATTTGCTTGGTCACCAACAATACATACCTTATCCCGGATTTTCTTTGCTCTTTATCATGATGAAATTTTCGCTTCGATACTTCTGATTGAGGGACATGAACTTCCTTGTCAAGTATCATTGCAGCTTCTCCATTACTAGCATTTCCCTCCTCAAAGTTCAACTTAGTTCTAACTTTTTTGCCACTGTTGCCTGAGCGAACCTCCACAAAAAATTTATTTTCAGCTTTAATAGCTTCAGTCTCTCTACAGCGAGTCTTCATTTGTGACGCTCGTAGCCAGCTTCCATACTGAAAATCCTCAAGGTCCATACTCTCATCATATTTCTCACATTTAGCAAAAACATGGCCTAGAGTTCCACAAACATAGCAAAATTCAGGAAGTTTTACATACTTTATATCAAACCACTGTGCTTCTCCACCAATACGCAGATTTACACCCCGATGCAAAGGTTTTGTTATGTCTAACTCAACCCTGAATTTAATCGAACGTGATAACCTCGACGAGTCTGGGTCATCAAATTCGATAAATTTTCCTATCTTTGATGCAATAAATTGCGCCATGGATTGAGTACGTTTCAACAATGGTAGATTGTAACATTTAACCCAAAACGAAATAGCTTCAAACTTAATGTCAGTAGGCTTTTCGTTACCAGTAATTTCGCGTAGCAGCAGTAAGTGGTCATCAAAAAATAAAAATTACAATGGAATTAAAGTTACAATGGAGTTTTTTTTAATACAAAAAATAAGAGTACAATAATTGTTACCAATTAATAAATAAAAAGGAAAAACGGTAACCTGGTAACTTTTTAGGGGGGAGGGGGATAAGAAAGCCAACTGTCACGCATAGGGGGCTTGAGACCCATTTGGGAGGTAGACCATTTCAAATTTTCAAAGCCTAGGCGCCCGATACAAATGTGCATGCCCTTTCCTTTTGTTTCCTTCTCACTCTTGAGTTCTAGGCTTCTTCCCCGCTCTATGTCAGACACCTAAAAAGCTCGTTTCCCATTGAAATTTTGAAGTTTTTGATCTGCTAAATCCTCTGCCAAAGAGTTTCAATGGGATGCTCTAATAAGTATATGCAAAATAAAAGAATATATATGCTGGCAATAGTACATAGAGGTATTGTGTATAATTACGCTTTAAATCCGAAGATTAACCATATGGTTTGGGAAGATCTGCTGGAAATAGTACATAGATGTATTGTATATAATTACACTTTAAATCCGAAGATTAATCATATGGTTTGGGGAGATCTTGACATGATAAAGGTGTATTAACAATGAATTTGTTTACAGTTTGGTGTTCATTGTTTATAAAGTTTTCCAAGAAAATTACCATGTATATGAGCAACAAAATATATGGATAACATTTTTAACCAAGAATATTAGAAGTAAGATTTACTATGTAGAATAAAGAATAAAGAAGCAGGCTAGAAGAACATTTTGAATGTGAACCTTAGCGATGGTAATAGTAGTGAAAGTTGATTCTATAAGAGACTTCTACCGATCTAAGTTTTTAGATGAAAGTTTGCTTGATAAATCATTTACTCTGTATGTTCCTTATTCTTCTTTTCATTTGCCTTTTCTTATGGTCCCCCACACGATACTTTGACCATGGATAATTTTAATTCTATATCAATAAAAATTATTAAAATCTGATAATTTGAGAATATCATTAAAAATAAATTCACTTTGTAAATATTTATACATTTTCTTAAGTTAAAAGTTAAAGTTTGTAAACTTTGATCTAAAAAAGTCAAAATGAAAGAAGAATTTGAAAAAGGGAGTATTAAATTTTGTGATCTTACGAAAAACGAATGTAATAAACATAACTAATTACTTGACAACAATAAGTGGAAAATGCCATTAATTTTATCAAGTTCAAATAAGATGAATCATTATCCGGCAAACTTTCCAAATCTATTCAATTTTAATTAAGTTATTAGAGAATCATTAATGCGAATTTGGAGATTGATTGTATTTCCAAAATAACCCTAATAATGAAATTACTTTCTTCTTGAGTGCATATTACTCTAGATTATTAGGGGGATTGCTAAACGTAAATCGCAAATTACTGAACGCAATACGCAAATTCTTTTTCCCACAATACCCTTGTCAAATTTCTAACTCTTTCTCTCTCCTATCCTTTTTCTCTATTTCAATGCTCCCTTCCCAATACGTACTTATTTTCGTATGAGCCGGATTAAGGGGTGGTTGGGTGGTAGGGTTGACCAAAAGTTGGGGTGTTGTACTGACAGGAGGTTGGAGGTTGGGGGCTGGGCTGATAGGAGAGGCTGGAGGGGGAGGGCGACTACGTGGTGGCTGGGGCGTGCGATTGACAGGGTGGGAGGCGACGAGGGGCTGACAAGAAACTGCATGGTAGCCTAGTGCCTGGTGCCCGGTGGGGTCGGGGTGGGGGTAGGGGTGGGAGGCTGAAAGGAGGGGGTGGTGAGCCAAGAGAGAGAGGTCTAAACTTAGCCGCAATCCTTCGACCCCGAAACCCCACCCACCCTCACCACGAAAACCGCCACCCACTCCACCCCACCTCCACCCCGAACTCCGACCAACCCCCATGCCCCCCCAGCAACCACCCTCAATCAGACAACCACCTCGCAACCGCCATCAACCACCCATAAACCCTACACAATTTGTAATTAAAATAATAATAATAATAAATCAAAATTTTTCATTTGGTTATCACAATATTATCATAAATTTCATCAAAGATCAATGAAATCATCCATGTTGATTAGAGTTTAGATTTCTTTTCAATGTATTGAAGGAGTATAATAAGGGGGATTTTTGAGAGAACTATAAGAAAGAGAAAGGTGGTCCAAAAATAAAAGGGTAATTTCGGAAGTATTGTGACAAAAAGATTCGCGTTCAGTAATGTAATACCCCGCATATTTATAATATTTATAATATGCAATAATGTGATTATTTGATTTTGAAATATGGATTTTTGGAGAAAAGAATATCTATTAATATTTATTTTCTTATTATTTGGTGTTGGAAAAGGAAAAGATAATTTCCCTTGTGATAGTTTCCTTAATTGTGTTGTTCTAGTCGGATTAGGATTCTAACTTGGTCAATGATTTCAGACCTTTATAAATAGACCTTGACACTCCTAAATCTGATTATTTTCCTCTCCATTCGTGCCCTAGTGAGTCCATGAAAGTCATTCACTTTTCTCTCTCACAAACCTCATAAAAACCGAAAAAACTGTCTAGCACACACTGTTGTATTGAAAAACTCCATTTCTCCTGTTCTACTTATCTCATGAACTTGAATTTTGGATATGTATGAGAACCAGATGTCTATAACCAGACTGCAAAGTTTCATAATTTTTAGAGATCGTTTGATACCCCAAATTAGTTTTCTCTTGAGGCAGCTGATGCGAGATTCAGATCCGCCTACTTTGTTCTATGATAACTCAAAACCTATACATGATTTTTACAAACCCTTTGGTGTAATTGAACATTAGTATGTCCTCAGCCTGTATGCCAATTTTTAGATGATATGGACTTCGTTTGATGCTCCGTTCGAGAATTTGTTATAGATTGCGCATGCTGATTTCAGATTTTGAATTTGAGTTTTGATTGGTTTGGAGCATAGTAATCAAGGTAATTCTATGTCTACAATTTTACTCAACCCCATAAAAATTTTGAGTATGTGCTAAGTGGTATATCTGATTATGCTTGGATGGACTATATTAAATTTTAATTGTATGGTCATGGATTATTATTTATGATGATGGTTTTATGATGAATTAATTTATGGTGGATTGATTATATGGAAAGATTATGTATAATGGATTAATTATGTGAAGTAATTTTATGGGAAACATGGATTTGTTGAGTATTAGAATTTTGGCTTATTATCGATAAATTGATATTGATATTGGATTGTATATAGTGAGTAATGGATAGAACCTTGTGATTGGTTCATGTGGAATATGAGTATATTGGAATTGGATTATTATTGAATTGTTGTGATATAACTGATGTGGATTATTGTTGTTGGTATGATCACGATTGTTAAAATCATGTTGAGGGTTAAGAGACCTTTAGGTAGGATCCCCTAAAGGTTAGACATAGATATGGTGGATACTTGTATATCTTGCAGGACTGCGGTTTACTCAAGCTCTATACTATTTTGACTCTTAGGGCATTGATCCCATGAGTTTGGTTATATTGGTTATCCAAATTGGACCGAGTACAGACGTATTAGTGGTACTCTATTGTCGTCGTTTTAAGCTGTGGAGGTTTTAGAAGGGGGTGTGCACACTTAGACTTTTTGCTGATCAATTGGTGAAAATATTTATGGTATGGAAAGGTTGAAATCCCTTCTCCATTGGTGGAATTTTGTCTTGTCGTTCTTCCTTCTAAACAAGATGTTTTAATGAATAATGAATAAATATATGATTGGTGTGCGTGTGCTTGGTTTGATGCTATGTGTGTATGAAATGAATTTAAACAAAATGTTTTGGAAAATCCAGGTAAGGGTTTGCAAATGAATTTTACGGGGTAGAGTAGAGTTACCAGCTTTTGCTGATTTTCTTCTTTGTTTTCCCTTGTTTCTCTTCTTATATATTTTACAGGTGAGTTTGATGGATAAGCGTTGGAGTGAGGACGCTAGATAGAAGAATTGATAGATTTTGTCTCGAACATTATTTAAGTTGTTTTAGCTGGTTTATAATTTGGAAGTTATTACTGTTATTATTAATTATGTTTTAAGTTGGACCTTGTTATTATTAATTATGTTTTAAGTTGGACTTTGTTTAGTTAAGTTGGAAATTAATTATTAAGTTATTAATGTTGGTATTATTTAGTTTAGTTTTGGTTGGGCCTTGCATTTAGTTTATTAAATGCAGCTTAGCATATTGGGATTTCCGTTTATTTTCCGCTGCAATGTATTTATAAAAAAAAAAAAAATGGTCGGAAATTTTGGAGTGTTACAAGTAATTTAGGATTTACGTTAAGTAGTACCGATAATTAGTGGTGCACAAACTCATATAAGGCGGTATCAACGTGAGGCGTCTCACACAAGCATGACGTCATGTTTGGCTATAGAGGTGGCCTAATGTTAAGGCGTCCTTATAAAACATTTTGTGGATGATGATAAGAGACTTATATGTAAATCATAGTGTACATATATCATATTTAGGTTTTTAATTTTCGATTTCCTCATTGCACATTTCCTCATTCCACGTTAGAAAGTAGGGGTGATTAGAAAATCTGGGTACCTAGTACGGAATCAGAACCAGAATTAGTACCGATCCAACTAATTTCAATTTCCAAAAATAGAAATCGATACCAACCAATTCCAATTTCAATTCCTGACTTTTTGGTACTTCTATTTAATTTAAAAAATAACTAAATTTGGATTTAGTGTGAACTTGGGCACTTAGAAACCGGTAGGTACCCCGGTGGATCCAATTTCAATTCCTATGATTTAGCAAATGGTGCAATCAATTCAAATTTCAATTTCTAAAAATTAGGAATCGATAGATCCAATTTCAATTTTGGGTATTACAATATTCGATGGGTACCCGGTTGCGCTGGCCTTTAAATAAAGTGCTTGTTTTGTTTTTTGTTTTTGTTTTTGTTTTAAAAGGAAGGACAACGTGGCAAAGGCAGGTTATTTGAAGAAAAGTCTTAGGGAAAAAAAATAGAGAAAAAGCGAAAAGAGGAGGCAGAGAAGTAGAGAACTCACAAAGTGGAAAGCGCAAGTTCAGATCGAGAGAGACACAGACTAAGCACGAACACCAGAACATCAATGGCGAATAGGAAACACTTTCTTTTCTTGTTACCGTGTTTTCTTCTTGTTCTTATGCATCTAAAACCATGCCAAGCTGAAGTTATAACCCTAACAGAAGAAACATTCTCTGATAAGGTACTTCTCAAGACAATCCCTGATTTTATTTTTATGAAATCAGTTATTCCTTCAGATACTCTTTTTTATCATTGCCCATAACGTTTGACATTGAAAAAGATTGGATTTTTATGTGATTTTAGCAATTTTTGTGCAACTGTTAGTGTTTTTGTTGTAGTTTGAAGCACCTGACTATTTTTAGCATGCCCATAAAAGTTTGACATTGGAAAAGATTGAATTTTTATGTGATTTTAGCGATTCTGTGTAACTGTTAGGGTTTTCGTGATAGTTTACAGTACCTGGGAGTGATAAGTGATTTATGCTTATTATATGGTTTAAGTACCTGACTTTTTGTGCAGATTTGCCATTTCTTTTATTATTATGTGGATTTGAGATGGTATTTAATCATAAAATTGTAGAAGATGGTATTAGGCAGAATTTTTGGGGTTGCTATAATTGTTTTGTGCTCGTTTGCATTCTGATATTGGAGAAAATAAGCTACATTCAAAATGTGTTGGTGGTCATGAATCATGATAGTTTACTGTATTAGGAATCAAGTGATGCTTTAGAGGAGGGTTGGATCGCAAAATCTGATACTAGCACGTACGAGAAAGATTATGCAACAAATAAACTGTCAAGGGTTATCTAGTTGAAGTTCTATTTCTAATTCTTTTGTACTTCAAATATGACAAGGAATACCGAATACGTTTTATAGGCTTCTCATTTGTTATCCATGAAAGATTATTTTGGAAAATACTGTATTCTTCTACCACCCAAGATAGATAACATACCATTACCCATTTACATACTAATTGGGGCTCAAGAATGTTGTTTTGGTACTTCCAATATGACAAGGAAAACACATTACAGGCTTCTGAGTTGTCATCTGCAAAAGGATTATTTGGAAAGTACTGAATTGTTCTGCCACCCAAAATAGATAACGTACAATTGCCGCTTAATTTCATATTAGATGGGACTTAAGAAATTTGTTTTGGGACATTTAAATTTCCCTTAGAGTGTGTTTGGATACGCATATTTGATTTGAATACCATGAATTCAATTTTGGAATTTGAAATTTTGCAATTTAGATTCAATTCCATTGTTTGGCAAAACATGAAATTTCAATTCCAGCATTTCTAAATTCAAATTCTCTGTTTAGGAGAGTTAATGAGATTTCAAATTTGATTTGTAGTCATGACAAAGATGATTAAAAACAAAGGAAATAAAAAACTAAACTTTATTAAATTAAACCATAGAAGAAAATCGTAGCTCTAGACAACAGTGGAATTCATAAAAATCAAAATCAAACCCTATGAAATCTAAGATACTCCATCAATGTTCATATCATACAAGTAACCAAGCATAATCAATTGCCCAACGAAATCAGAAGCTCCAAAGGAAAAAAAAAAAAATAAATTCAATGACAAAATCCCCAAATCTCGAAATCAGATCTTGCAACAACGAAATCGGTGAAGAGGACGAAGGTATGATGAAACCGTCGATCGAAACCGGCAATGAGTAGAATGATGACCTTGAGAGATAGAGGAGTTGAGCATCATTAATGGAGTTCCATATTGAAGAGAGAGAATGAAGGATCGGCAACAATAATCGATATATGCGCCGCTACAATCATCAATCTCCATTTTGAAACCCTAACCCTAGTTCAAGCACCAAAAGTAGTTTTGCATATTGCTCAATTTCGAAGCCACAGAGGGGAAAGAGAGGAGAGAGAGAGGGAGGGGAGTCAGAATCCTAGATGTCCGCCATGGATGAACCATTGAAGCGTTCAGATCGCAAGGTGAGTGGAGAGAGTGGAGAGAGAAGGGTCGTGGTTTTTGTTTCTTAGAAAAAAAAAGGTGTCGTGGTTTTTGGGGAGGGGGGAGAGAGAAATATGCCGGGCTGAATTTGAAATTGGACTTTAATCCGTGAATTTAGAATTCAAGTTTTCAAGGGATAAAATCGCTCTTGAATTTGGCCCTATTCACAATCACCAAATTATTGGTTATCCAAACAGTCAATTTGGGTCAATTGTAGAATTTGAAATCAAATTGGCTTATCCAAACAGACTGTTAAACATTTGTTTATATTTATGATTTCCATGATAAGCAAGTCAACTTGAAACTTGGTGGAACTTTGGGTAGGGGGAAGAATTATGTAAGTGGGTAGAAAGGATGGAAGTATTGCTTAACCTATGACCCCTATGCTCCTTGTACCCAATGTCTTGGTCGTAAATCCTTCTGAATCTACTGCTCCTGCCCTCAAAGGTGGTTAAATCCAAAAACACAATATTTAAAAGATTTGGATCCACTGCAATAACACCGCATCAAAAACTTTTATAAGACGGTTTTGTAACTTTTTGTGAGACCGGAGTCACTTTTTAATGAAATAAGGATCATTGCTCACCATAAGTGACCCCCACATTTCTAAAAAGTGACCTCAATTTTTTTGTGAGTTGGTCTCACACAAGACTGGTTGTTCCCGCAATTATGCATTACACTTCTAAATGCTTGCCGCGTGTTAAATTGAATATAAATAAAAAAGGTAAAGTTAAATCTTTTAACATTTGACAGGAATCCACAAATGTAATGAATTGTCACTCAAAAAAGTAATCCCTTCTATGCAATTTTGTATAGTAGGAAACACAGACACCTTGACTAGGTGCCTTGCAGTCAACATCTAAACACTACATAAAATAGTGTTTCCCCGTGTATGAGTCCTTGTCGGGGGGGGGGGGGGGATGCAAACTAGGGGAATAGCATAAGTTGTCAATGACTAGACATTTCTGCCATCAATCGACTAGCTTAGAATAAAAGGGTGATTGAGTGGACAAGGAATTGGTAATAATGATGGCATATTGTATGATAGGATTGTACAAGAATCATTGGAGGTTCCCAGGATAATAGTGTTTTTCATCTTCCGGGCATATGTATTATGTGTTGTCAGAATGGGGAGAACTGTTTGGATCTGTTTGTGACGTGTACTTTTGCCAGGTCCTTGTTGGACAGGCTGGTTGTGTGGGAAGCCTTTTGTGTGCCCAGCCACGGTGGGTCATTACCTTCAGATGCAATTTTCTGCTATAAAGAGGGGGAAGGAGGGTAGGATTTTTGGGAGGTGTGCTTGTGTGGCTTCTCTGGTGCATTTGGCTGGAGCGAAACTCAAGGGTGTTCTCCGATGCGGGGAAGAATATTGATTTGGTTTGGGAACGTATTGTTTACGTGGCCTCCCTTTTGGCTAAGGTGCCTGGGGCTTTTAAGAGTGTGCCACTTACGGTTATTCCACGCCATTGGCTTGACTTGTAGATATTTTGTTTTTTGCTCTTTGAGGATGCCTTATCCTCCCCCATTGTATACTTTCATCATTTGATTAATAAAATTTTCTCTTATCGAAAAAATCCGTGTTTCCCCACGGCACAGTTACAGCATGTACTTTACCCCCATGCGTGCTTCATGGAAACAAATGTTACTCCTGTATCTGATGTTCTCTTAGTGAGTAGTTGTTTGTCCACATCTCCTATGTCAATACCTTCCTGGCCCCCCATATATATTTACATAACAAGATCAAATGGAAGAAAACTGTAGAATTTCAATGCTTGTTTATTACTCCCTCTGTTTGGAATTAATAGTCAGATTAACTCCGCCACGAAATTAACAACTTTGACTCTATGGACCAAAACACTTTACTCTCATGCTGATAAACACAGAGGATATGAGACAAAAGGAGACAGATAATAGAGAGTTGTTCTGGTGCTATAGCTTCTGCCTTCATGCACCAAGACGATGGAAACATATGAAATGAGAAGAGAAACAGTTAATGGTGCCCCAGGAAACCGTTAGTGCTACTGTGCTAGGTAGATTGAACAATGAACACCCATCATATGTTGCAGTGGCGGAGACGTGGGTGTGTTTTATTGCCAGATATGTGTGTTCTTTGTCGAAATTGGAGTGAGACGGGTGTGCATCTGTTTTTGCATTGTGATTTTGCTCGTGTTTTGTGGGGTCTATTGTTGGGGAAGTGTTATGTTGGGCGTGCTACGGTCTGTCAACACTTGCAGATTCACTATAACGGGTTAAGAAGGGGAAAGGAGGAAAAGTTGCTGTGGCGTTGTGCTTGCCTCGCCTTACTTTGGTGCCTTTAGTTAGAGCGTAACTCTAGGATCTTTGATGGGGGCGGTAGGCCACTTGAGCTTGTTTGACAGGGTGTGGTGTATTTGGCGTCGTTGTGGGCTAAAGCAGATGGGGCTTTTAAAGGGGTGCCCCTCACTTATGTACAACGACATTGGGGGGAGCTGTAGTTTGTTTTTCGTTTATGGAGGACTTCTTGTCCTCCTAGCTTTCTACTTGCTCGTTTATTGTTATTAAGAAAATTTTATTTTATCTAAAATAAATGGTGCCCCAGGAAACAATAAGGGAGTTGAGAAAATAAAAAGGTTGGGTGAGACGAGCAAAACCAAGAGCAGAGGAGCAAAGAATTGGGTTTCTTGTGCTTTTTAAAGTTGCGGAGGTGCTCCCTTAACCAATAATGGCCAACTTAATGACAGATGATCTCTCGTTAGATTCAGATGTTATAACACAGGGTTATGGCATCCTGTTTGTTTATCTTATCAACGACGAAAATAAAGGAGTGATCCTTCTCTTCTTTAGTTTGTCGTTTTACATCTAGATGGTTTCCAAAAGCAGCAGATTAAGGGGTGTTTGGCCAAGCTTGTACCAAGCTTCAGCTTCTCCTCTCATTTTCCCTCACTTCAACCCTCCACCTCATCTTAGCTAACAGTTCACCTTCTTATTAGCTGAAAATAGCCCAAAGAAGGCTAGAACTACATGCTTCAATTTGGAGTTTTTCTGTTTTTGGCCTCCTTGGGTGTATTTTCAGCTTATAAATAGCTGATTTGGTGGTGCAAAGGGAGGTGAAAGGAGACTTTGTGAGGGAAATGAGAGGGAGAAGATGAACTTTGATAGAAGTCGGGCTAAACACTCACTTAGTAAGTTATCTTATTTTCCCTCCTTTTTACAAGTTTTTAACCTCTTTTTGGGCTGGGGGAGCACGGGGAACGCACAAGCTTTGCTTGACTAAACCCCTTTTCTCCATCCCCTAAACCTCCCACTTCAAGAACCCTCTTCCGTTGGAGCCCCCTACATTAAATCGTATTAAGGGCAATTCATGGGTCCCTTGTCAACAACAAAGTCATTCGCAACCAAGGACGTGTAATGGCGGCCGGTTCTAAACCCCTGGTAACAGACTCTATCATGGATATGATAGCAAAAGCCACAACAATGAGGAGTGGAGTCAAGAAGGCAATTGACACGGGTATTTCCCGGATCCATGTGGAAGATGATAACCACTGTCACTCAGACACTTCGTGGTGAAATTATTATTCCTTTAATGATATTTTCCGCTTCCTATTTTAAACATCTTGTGATATTCTAACAAAATTCGAAATAATTTAAAATGAATAAAACACATTGACTAATTTAATCTTACTGCAACTGCCAAAACTCGCCATGACTGCAAATTGCGATTGTTACTGCAATCTTTACCATGACTGTTATCTGATTAATTGCTGTGCCAGACGATAGAAAGTAACAGTTACTTGTATCACATGATATAATTATAGAAAAGTCAAGTTATAGTCATATAGCTGGCCAGGCACATTTGAAATTATTCTGGTTTTGGTTGGATATTGATATTTTTTGTATGGTTCATTTCCATCTTGATAAGAAATTTTATACTGCCTCATATGTTGAACATGTTACAAATTTTCAAAGTTATCAATAATCTTACGAGCGTATACCTGATGTATGCATTGCTTATGCAACACTTGGTTTTGTTTAGATAAAGGAGAAGGATACTGCTTGGTTTGTGCGATTCTGTGTTCCTTGGTGTAAGCACTGGTAAGTACCATCCCCAGTACAGAATGTATTAGCTGACTGTTACATATTTGTAAAATTATACATCATGTATGTTGGTGATCAATAATACTAACGCTGGTTATTGTAGTAAAAATTTGGGATCTTTGTGGGAAGACTTGGGAAAGGCAATGGAAGGAGAAGATGAGATCGAGATTGGCCAAGTTGATTGCAGTGTTAGTAAACCTGTGTGTTCCAAAATTGACATTCATTCATATCCCACATTCAAGCTCTTTTACAATGGAGAAGAAGTTGCAAAATATCAGGGTAATTTTCAGCCTTAATCTGCCTGCAACCTGCAGTGTGTCTTTGTACATACATCAACATTGCCCAGTGCCTCCAAAGAGGCTCTTGCCAAGGGCAAAGGCTGGGGGGGGGGGGGGGGCGGCTGCCTTACCCCTAGGAAAACAGAAAGGCTGTTTCCAAACGCAGCTTGTCTTTATGATTAGAAGAATGCTTTTGTTTGGCATTGTTTCACTTGATCTGGTTTGCTTGGTCTTCATTGTTTTCTTGTTATTGTCTTTCATTCTCTCTTTGCTTAAAATATCAAGGTGAAACATCAAAAACAATGTCATTAGACTTTAATACTGATGATATTTTCTTGCCAGAAAATGAGTATTATTTTCTTGTTTTCCCCACTTTTGAGTTTTGTGCATCCCGTCTTGTAGGAGCTATAAATAAGTAGTATTTCAAATGCTGAAAGTCATCTAGATGTTTATGGCTCAGGGTGCTAATCTGGTATGACGTGATATGTGAGGTCTACAATGACCTTCTGAATCTGGCTGAAACTGAATTTGTCTCCTCTCAAATTGTCCGAATTTCGTTTGTAACGAAATGGACTGGGAGTATGGGACATGTTTACAGAAAATGGCAATATTAGCAACTCGATAGGTACATATGGATAACAAGAAACTAGACAATGTTATGGTGCTTTGCTAAATAGAAAGTGAGATGCATTAGTGTGGGATCGATTATTCTTTTTATAATTCTCGAGCTAAACAGAATAGTAAAAAAAAAACTTTTGGTTATGGGCAATGTTTTTAAAACTGGACCGGGCCGGCTGGTCGAACCGGTTTAACTGGGAACTGGTGCCCTGTCTTATCCGTTATCACAAGAAACCGTTTGAAACCGAGCTGCTCAAACGTATAAAAACCAGGTCAAGAAATTAAACACTTTCAAAACTTACATAACTTTTATTGGCCTTTTGGATCAATAGAAATAAGCCACAGATGGGCCTGTGATGTGATTCTATGAATGCCAGCATTACAGTAGGACACTTCACTTTTCCCCGCATGCCTATTTGCAAGCTAACTCTGAGTAGAATTAGCTCTCCATTTCGATATGGGACGCACACTTCAGACTTTCCTGACCTCCCTACTCTCTTTTTCTCACAAGTGTTGTACTTTATTTTCTGCATTTGCTTTTTTCAATCAATATATACTCAAATTTTGATTTTTATTTTAAAATCTTCAGGTTTTATTTTTCCATTTATTTCTATCAATCTTTTCTTCTAATTCTGTTATTGATACAATGCTTAGTCTTTTTTGCATTTTTAAGTAAATGTTGTATTTTTATAATTATTAGTTAACTGTGACATCATCCTGCTTGAGGCCGATCCAACCGGGCAGCTCAATTGAACCATTGAACCAGTTAGGCGACTGGTTGTCCAGGTCCCGTTTTCAAAACATTGATTAGGGGATGTTTAAATTTTAGTTATAGGATTTGTCTCGGTTTTCTGATGCCACTATTTTCTAGAGTTCCTTTCGAAGAGTGGGCTGTAACTTGAGATTGGATGACAATAGGATCATCCCAATATCCTCCTTAGTCTTCTTAACACTACTCTTCTTATCCCTAGGGACGATTCTCGGAATTGGATTGGGGATCCTTTTCGGGTCTTCTCTTGCAAGTCCTTCCGCCATCACCTTAGTCTTCCCTCTAAGTTCCCTCATTTCCCGTTATCCACTTATATTTAGAAGTCTAAGGTTCCTTTGAAGGTACGTGCTTTAGTCTAGACTTTTGTGCTCGGTAAGTTGAACACATATGATGTGGTGCAACGACGGAGGCCTGGCTGGTCTCTTCTGTCGGGAATATGTGCCATGTGTCGCCATGATCGGGAAGATTGCTTGCAATTGTTTGTGATGTGCGAGTTTGCCGTCCTTATAGGATAGGTTGCTGTGTGGGGAAAGTTTTGTGTGTCCAACCACGGTGGGCCAATTCATACACCTACCTTTTTCTGCCATGAGGAGGGGGAAGGAGGGTAGGTTATTGTGGAGATGTGCTTGCATGGCCATTCTTTGGTGCATTTGGTTGGAGAGGAGTTCGATGGTCTTCACTCTTCCCCAATGATAGGAAGACTTTTGACTTTGTTTGGGACCATATATTTTATTTGGCTTCCCATTGGGCTAAGGTTGCAGGGGCCTTTAAGGGTGTTCCACTTACGGTTGTCCAACGCCATTGGTGAGATTTGTTGATATTTTGATTTGTCTTAGAGGATGCCTTGTCCTCCTATATTGTATTCTTTAAACAATTGATTAATAAAAGATCTCTTATCTAAAAAAAGAAGAGAAGAATTTTTCTATTAACGAAAACTGTAAGTACAATAATGGAGGACAAGGAGTCCTCAGAGTGGAAAGCAAATCTAACTATAAAAAATCACCCCAAATGCGCTGAACATCTCCTGAAACCGCCGGCCACTTTGGCCCAAAGAGAAGTCAAGTGCACCACTCATTCCCAAACAAAGTCGGCCGGCTTGCCGGCACCAGTAAAGACTCTCGAATTCCTTTCTAATCAAAGACACCATAAAAAAGCCATATAAATACAACAGCACAACAACTTTCCCTAATTTCAGTGTCCCATATGCACAAAATGCATCTGCAGAATTGACCAACTATAGCAGGACAAGAAAAACACTCCCAACAATACAGTAGATCCCATAATGACCTGGTAAAATCACACAAGACGAACAAATGCAAGCAACTCTCACTCGCCTGGTGACACATTACACAAATATCTGGTAATAATGCCCACCCAGGCCGCCTCTGCTGTAACATGTCATGTGTATTCAGCCTACCCAATACCATAGTCCAAACAAAGGCGCACACTTTCAAAGGGACCTTAAACTTTCAAATATAATTGACTACAAAAAAGGGGTATTGTGAGGGACGGCTAAGTCTATTATGGAGGAAGGATCTGCAGGAGATGACGAAGACCCCAGAATGATGCCAGTATCTCTTGTGGTATGTGTGGTTGACTTTGGGGTTTGACAGGACTGAAAGAGATAATGTTCGAGTAAGTACGATTTGCAACAGAATGGGTGGGATAAGCTAGCTGCAGCTGAGGGTTATGCATGCTTGCCGGGAAGTTTGTGACACAGGTGTTTTCCTTTTCATTTCTCAAGCTAAGTTGCAACTGGGAGAATATTTTGGTGGAGGAATAAGTTTTATTTGATTCTGCATGAGGTTCCCACATTTGTTTCAGTGCTCCAACATCTATAATGCTCCTCCTTGACTCCTTCTGAATTTTATTCCTCACATATTGTTTATTGGAATCTACACTTGAGGAGATCTAAGCAAAATGGCTCATAAAACTGTCAGCACTTCTTATTTATTGTGAAGTTGCCGATGGTCGTCGCACTTCGAATCTCGGGTCAAACGGAAACAGCCTCTCTGTGAGACCCTCACAGGGGTAAGGCTGCGTACAACCGACCCCTCCTTACCCTGCCTAGGCGGGAGCCTCTTTGGAGGCACTGGGGTAATGTTGTTGTTGTACACTTGAGGAGATCTCTTCTTGATTGGGAAGTGCAGGAGTTCACCTCCTTGCTGGCTGTCTTGGATTGGACACTGTGCAGTTGTCGGTAGTCTGGGGTCTGGATGGGAAAATGTATGGGGTGTATCTTGCAAGTCATTTCTTCAATGTTTGGTAACTCCTCCTCGGTACTCTCTGTTTCATACTGCGAACTTTCTTTGGAAAAGAGAGGTTGCTTTGAAGGTCCGGGCTTTCGTGTGGACCTTGGCATTGGGGATGGGTAATGAGTAACGGTGTGTGACAACAGAGAAGGCCGGGGTTATGTATTTTCCTAGACATTTGTGTGATTTGCAGGGTTACAATGAGACTGCATTGCATCTGTTTTTGTATTGTCAGATGGCTCAGTACCTTTGGGCCAAGTTGTTTAATGTGTGGGGTGGTTTCGGTGGCTTCATTTACTGTTTTGATGTTCTTGCAGATGCTTTTGTTGGGGATTCGGGAAGGGGAAGGAGAAGGGGCTGCTTTGGTGGTGTGCTCTTTTGGCTTTTTTGCTGTTTGTGTGGTTGGAGCGGAATTTTTATTATTCATTATTTATGTTGGTAAGGAGGACTCTTTTCATGGGCTGCCCTATCTCAAGGCCCAACCCAATACTTTAGCAGGCCAGACACTTGGGAGGAGGGGAAGGGGGGTAAAGGGTAGGGAAATCCCTCCCCACAAATGCCTCTAGTGGGATTTGAACTTGAGGGGGGTGGGAATCACACTCAAGTCCTTACCTCTAGGCTACCTCTTTGGTTGCGTGTGGTTGGAGCGGAATGCACAGATCTTTAGTTGGATCTCCTTGATGCCGGATTTGCTTAATGATAGTCACCTATGTAGCTTCTCTTTGGGCTAGTGCGGCTGGGGCATTTCGTAAGAATTTGTGATATCCAAAGGAATTGGTACTTGGTGACCCATACTGTTTCTTTTATTTTTATTAGTAAAATGTAGGTTCCTGGTTTTGCATGTTGGGGCTGTAAACTCAGGTCTCTCCTTACATAACCTACTTAGAATATTTATTTGGGGCTGTAAACGCAAAGAACTGTACAATGCATAAGGCACGACAGGTTGGAAATATCTGTAATTTTAGGATTGTTCATTTGTATCAAGTAGATGTGCATGTACAATTAAGATGGGACTTTCGAAACATATTTCTGATGCTTACTTTCTCCCTTGGATTATTTATGTAGGATCTCGAGATGTAGAGTCGCTTAAAGCATATGTTATGGACGAAACAGAGAAAGCAGCAGCCAAAGTGCATGAAGATCTTGACAGAGACTTATAATTTAACTAGGTATGTGCAAGTATGCTTTAGTTATGATTTGTATTGTCCCTTGTATGACATTTAGATATCTGATCAATCCGTTCGGCCCCAACTCCCTTTTAGCTAAGTATATTTGGAAGTCACGCAAAGATACATAGTGCGACGAATACATGATATGTGGTTAGATACTTTCATTTGCAGGGCTTCACAAAACTGGAAGATACGACACTTGATATGCGAGATGTAGCATGACAAGAGCCCCAACAATTAGTCAAAGCAATTTATTATACAATTGCTGCAGCCTCAGATTGTTCTTGTAATGATGATGAGTAAATTATGAGCAGGAGGGCCGTATATTTGCTGATGGCCTTGTGTGTTCTACTTCAAATTTTGCACTTGCAGGGAGGAACACCCAGATATAGGGAATATAACTGGAAAACGAAACGAATACGAAAAGAGTTGACTTTGTAGTTTTCACAATGGTGGAATAGTAGCATTTTCAATGTCGATACCCTTTTTTCGGTGGATATTGGTTTAGTGCTTTTGAACTCCCTATTTTACTGGTGATAGAAATGCAGTCTTTTATGGTTAGCTTCGCATGTCATTCACCAAACGGATACTAATGTGGTACCCTTATCTCAAAACAATTAGAAGGGTGATGTTTGTGTGTGTCGATGGTTGTTGGCTATCTTGTCTACACTAATCCACATTATGTTTATTTTTCATTTTTTTTAAATCTTAAATTTTTTTAAAATATAGTAACTTAATTATTACTAACCTATAACTTTATCGTAATAAACTCACTTCTTTATCATGGGTGTAACCAAATTAGTTACCCCTAGGTGTAGCCAGGAAATTTTGCTCGTGTAGGGTTGAGAGGTAACCCGGCATGCAAGTAAGTCATTCAAGTAGTTTCAACAATGATGTGGGCTTTGGAAGGAATCAAAAGCGGTAAGTGCACAGTGGGACGGATTTAGGGATTCAGGAAAATATTTCATTGGAGCACATTATCATTAACATATAATATAAATAACATAATATAATTTAATTTTAATTTGTTAATAATCTTACAACATCAAATGTAAGTAAAACAATCTAACAACAAACTTCAGTTTAAGAATTCTCTACAACATTTAAACATATTCAATTACAGACAACACTAAACAATAAATTCAACAGAACAATATGTGAAAGTTCTTCCTTTATGTGCAAATATTGTGCCTTTTTTATATAAATTTTTGCTATATAAATTCCCTAAAAATTGCAATAATAAACTAGTAGCTAGATTTATTAAAAAAAACTAAAACATAGATGACGTACGCGAACTAAAATAAGCAGAGGATTCGATTCGAAAAAAGGAAAATCAAAAGAAAAAAAAGATATCTCATGCTGATGTCATACGATCATGCATCCCCTTTGCTTTCTATGTCTAACTGCCAAGTAATTTGCCCATGGGACCCACACCAATCACGTATTCACGTAAATTAAATTAACTAATATAGAAGGTCTACATTCTATTTATATTTGTTTACCTTTTCATTTGGGTTTTCAAGGGGCACCAGGGGCACAAAATGAAATTTAGGTGGGGGCACTATTATTAGGCTTCAGTCATCCAGTGCACCAATTGGTCTGCCCATATTTCACTGGGGGCATGTCCCCCCACTACTCAACCCATAGATCTGCCCCTGTAAGTGCATGTACATGTCACATGACACATGTGACTACTAGGTCCTTTGTTGAAAAGCAAGAAAATTTACAGGAATACAAGTTCTGCAAAAAAAAATAAAAATAAATAAATAAATAAATTGTTTGGTCGACAATAATTTGGGTAATTGTTCAATTGAGCTTTTTATATAGTTCTACTTTGCACAAAATGGGAATGGTTGTCATCCAAACCCCAAAAGATAACTAAATAAGTGAAGTTTCTTGCATGAAGTTCTACTTTATGTGGTTAGAAATTAAAAGTTTCAATACTGAGAAATAGTACTTCACAGGAATTTAAAGTTCCCAAAGTGAACCAAATTTACACATAAATTCTCTTTGTTCCCAACGATATCCAATTAATGCACATGTATTATGTTAACTATATACACACTCATAATATTCCCTATGTTCATGTCAAACACTACCATTTGCTTTTGGCACAAAGACCAAGAAAATCTTATTTTGCCATGTGCTTTCCCCCTCTACCCTCAACATTATTCACATTTGAATATTAAGTAACAACATTAATTTTTAAAATTTCCTTAATTAATTAATTGTTTTTCAGCCCCCAACTTTTCCGGCAAGAGGAGAGAGAAAATTAATTTTTTCCGACCACCTTTATTTTCATCCTCAAACTATAGCCCATTTCAATCCAAAATTCAAATCCTTCAATGGGGTAATGGTGGTTGGTGGATACATACAGATCTGAGAGAGAGAGAGAGAGAAGAGGGTGGGGTGTGGCTGGTGGGTGGTGGTTCTGGTGGGTGGGGCGCGGCTGGTGGTGGGACGCGGTTATGGTGGTTAGTGACTTGAGGAGAGAGAAAGAAGAGGGTGAGGGATGAGTGGAGGGCGCGGCTTGCGGGTGGTTGTTATGGTGGGTGGTGGACCCACGAAATTGAGGAGAGAGAGAGAAGAGGGTGTGGCGGCTGGTGGTGGTTGGTTGGTGGTGGGGTGGGGCGACGGGGAGTGGTTGGTGGGTGGTGGTTCTGCTGGTGGGTGGGGCGACGGGGAGTGGTTGGTTGGTGGTGGATCTGGTGGGTAGGGGTTGGGGCGGCAGGTGGCCTGGTGTTTCTGGTGGGTGTGGGGTGGGGCTGCTGTTGGTAGTGGTGGTGGTTATGGCCTAATGGGTGGATAGAGACTTGAGGAGAGAGAAAGAAGAGGGTGGGGATTTGGGTTTTAATGGTGGGTAATATTGTAAATGACTATCAAGTTGTGTACCAAATAAAGAAATAGGAGTGTTTGTATGAAACATCCATTTTAGATAAATGGTAGCGTTTGATAGGAACGGAGGGAGTAGCATCTAATATTGCATTGAGAATTATGTATTTAAGTTAGTTAAAATGAATAATGATTAATAAACATAAAAAAATCTAACATACGAGTATGTGATAAATTTTACATGACTATTGTTCGCATTTGCAATATTGAATAGGTTATTGAACTACTTATCAAGTGTATTATACAAAAATTCTAGAGTGATTCTCACTTAAGTGGCAATTACTATAGATGGTAAAATCTTAACCATCTGTTACTGACATGTCATCACAGTCGTTCATTATATAATTGAGATTTAACAATTACTTAAAATTAGTTATTAATCACAAATTCATTTCAAAAATTAAATAATTTATGAGTTGTTTGGAAATTGGAATTGATGGTTGCAAGTTGCAACTAAAATCAAGCATATATAATTGTCCTCCAATTTAACTAGCATTAGGTTACCAAAAAGCGATCAGAATTTATCATGATGGGTTGGTTTAGGGGAAGGGCTGTGGGAAATCACATCAGCCACTAGGCCTGGCAATGGGTGGGATTTGGGTCGGATGGAGCATCACCCGCATCCACCCATTTAATTTTTAAACTTCACCCGTCCACCCATCACCCACGAAACACTCCACCCGCATCCACCCATCTCATCACCCACTGGTGAACGGGTGGATATGGGTGATAAACGGGTGAAATAAATAACTAAACTAAAATAAAGGATCTAGACAAAAAACTAACTTAACAAATCAAATTTCATAACTTAAACCAACAGTTTTGAGTGAAAAAATGCATTACATGATCTACCAATACGAAATAGCCCCATTGTTACATATAAAGAAAACAACAAATGTCTTTTTATTACGACAACAACAACAACAACAACAACAACAACAACAACAACAACAACAACAACAACAACAACAACAACAACAAATGATACAGAGGATACAGAGGAGCTGGTTTCAAGACTTTAGATGTCCGGTTTCAGAGGTGAGTGGCTGAGTGAACTAAGTGAAGGAAGAAAAGAGAGGCTGAAATAAAAAGAGAGAAAGTGATGAGGTAAGGGACAAGGACAAATAAACATTACTTGTATTTTTATTTTATTTTTATGGTTTTTTTAAATATTAAAATACTAAACGGGTGATGGGTGGATTCGCGGGTCGGGTTCGCGGGTGGAAAATCTTCACCCCGAATCCCACCCGACCCACCACCCGCCAAAAAACCCGTTTATACGGGTTTTCACCCATTTATTTAAAGCGGGTGGAACGGGTTCGTGGATACCCGCGACCCGTTGCCAGGCCTATCAGCCACTATGGTTAACGATCTTCGGTAGCGATAAAGGCTCACTCAATTCTTAGAGCATCTCCAATGCAAGGTTTTTATGGGAGGTTTGTGAAGAAAAAACATTTTATAAGAACCTCCTCCCCATGGTGATGAACCTATAAACCTCAGGTTTATACAAACCTGGTTTATAGGCTATGATGTGTCACATACAAAAACCCTCTTAGAGGTTTGTAGCATTACAAATAGAGGTTTGTATCAATGAATTTTTAATTTTAATGATGTGTCAAAAACAAAAACCCCTTAAAGATTTGTAGCATTGGAGATGCTCTTAGACCCTTGTAATCAGATTTCGGACCACCGACTCCATCTGCTGCACAAAGCTTCTCTTCTCACACCATCCCACTCATTTCGACTATTGTGTGGTAGTTCTCCTTCTCCATTTTCGGCGGCGGCGAAGCCTTTGTTTGCAAGGCCCTACGTTGATCAAATAACGGTACCTAAACACGGCCTCCATAAATTAATATACTTTTTAATTTTACTGCTAATATGTAATTTAGAAGTGTTTCAAATTTTAGTTTTAGCATAGTTAAATGAAGGGTTGATATCACTTTTTTATAATTAATGGTTTAGATTAGTCTATTATAGTACCAATAAGTGGGAATCACTGTAGATTCATTTATTATTATAATGTATTGTTCTATGTGAAATATTTTTTTTTTAGTTGAAGATTTATATTTATTGGTAAATCATACTACAAGTTTGTGCAAAGTACGGGGATACAACTAGCATAATAAGTATATGGTAATAATTCACATTGAAGAATCAAGAATTATACATTGAAATGACCCAATTTATTTTCCTAACTAATAAATTTTTTTATTATTTTAAATGAAAATTAACTATTTTTATTTAAACATTAAGAACAAAAATGAAAACATGATTACAAAAAATGAACTAAAAGATCTCTGTACAATGCACGTGAAATGTATGTGCAATATATGTAATATAATAGATTGACAAATGATAGATAAACGACATATCACTTTGATTCCCTCCTTAACCTAGCATCTTAGCCACATATGCCTTGAATGCAAAAACTAATAACGAAAATAACATTTTAAATCAATTTTCTAAAGATTGAAGAAGTGGATCAACTTTTATCTCTAGCTCAACTCTATGCTTTTATGTGTGGTATGCAAGTGCAATACTTACAAATCTAGGATTTTAAAAATCAAATCATGCTCTAATTAGGATCACTGATTTTGATTAGCGGCAATCATTGTTGTCTCACAATTGGGTTGGGTTATAGGGGCATAACACCTTGGGTATTTTCCCATTGTCTAAAAGAGAATGGTGGGGGTATACTGGTCCTTGGTGAGATTATTGACACCAGTATCATGTATACACCGCTTGTCCTATCATATTATGTTTTCTTTTCTGTAGTAGAATATTAACTCTTTCATCATGTATTACATGTATCAGTTATTTGTTAATATTGTTCATCTTGGCTCCTAGACAATAGCTTCACGTGGCTCTTTTCTTGTCACATTTTCTCTTTGCTTTGTAAAGTAATTAGTTAAAACCCAAGGGAAGTTATATGATATCTATGGGGATCATAAATTATCCGCCAATATTCTTTATAAATTCCATACACGCATGTAAAGTAATTAGTTAAGATGTTTTATCCCGAGTTTCCTTACTACTTGATCTTTTTCTCATAGTTGATTCATACTTCCCTCATTTGTGTCTAATAAATCATACACGCAGACAATTATGTGAATTTGGACTACTCTAAATCTGAAAATTTTCAGGCTTCTTCATTATGTGAACCTACAGACCATTGCATTTAATGGGTCACTCATTGCCCATTAATTATGCAATGAATGCGACTACAAACGATATAGGAACAATTTTTGAGTCTGGAACGATATTAGTATATTTGCCTGAAGAAATATTGAATTTTTTTTTCAATGGGGTAGGTTCTTCATTGTAACAACATTGACACTAGATGTTTCCCATTGTTCCTAAAGAGTGTTCTTTAATAGCCAATAGTTGCATTGCTTGTGACAACTTTTTTTTGTCTGGACTCTTTTTTTTTTTTTTTTTTTTTTTCTGGTGGTTCGATTTTGGTTTTACCTTGCACATTGGACTTGGATATAACTAGTTTGATATGGTTCATGATATGTTGTTCGTTCTTTGTTATTACATGAGTAAATGGAGCTTCTCAATTCTGATCTTGTTTCTTAATGTATAGTTAAGCAATAGAAAACACTTTGCAAATAACCATACTCTTTATTGCCAATTTTTTGTTACTAATGCTTCCATTTGAAAATATTCTTGTTTGATGCAATCTTGTCACTTGCTTTCTTTTTTTCTTTTTTTTTTGAGGGGAATTTGAGGATTTTATAGAAAAAGTAGGCATTTACAACAAAAATTACATTATAATATATTAAATCAATCATAAAATTTAGACTAAAAAGATTATTAATTCGAATACGCGTGTGCAACTTCCAACATACATAGGAATCATTGTGTGTTCATTTGATATGTCTTCATCTTTTACAGAAGTGAAGATTTGCACCGCATGTAATATTATACCATCGACCGACTGTATATCTTATCTCTAAATTTATATTTATTTCTATCAACTATTAAACTCACAAAGGGTAAAAAAACAGAATCCTATAAAAAGCAAACATATAAAAATATCTAAGAAAATAAGAAATCTACATATGGAGAGAAATGCATTCCACTTAGAGGGAAAATACCTTTAAATACATTCAACTATTGGAGAAATTGTGTGGTTTTTACATAGACATTATGGGAGATTGGAGTTTGGATAGATATATATTTTTTGTGGTATTGTTGTAGAGATCTTTTGCTATTTAGTGGCACATTAAGGTACATGCATTTTAAGCCTAGTGGTGATCACATCTCTCGGTTTAGTAAAGTGATTTTGGGGGTTCTGACTTGTAAATTTTTTGGTCCGTTTATCTTTGGTCAAGGAAATTAAATTTATTTATTTATGGTATATGTGAGGATGTATCATAAGTGCTGTTGGACTAAAGATCTCCACGCTCAATATTGGTTAAGAAAAGTATTCTAGTTAGAATATAAGTCTAGTTTATGTAAAGTATTGTTGAGCAAGTCAAGCATATAATATTGTTAAGATAATATTTTGTAGTAGTTTCCTAACTGTGTTAGGAGTCAAGTTAGGTTAAAGTAACCTAGTTGTAGTCTATTTGTGGCCTATATAAAGGGGTCATAGGAGAAGGTAAAAGTATGAGAGTGAACGGGGGGGGAGGGGGGGTTGTCCCCGACTCCATTAGTCTAGCCAGGTGCTCTGGGATGTTCCCATCACCAAGTCCAGTATGTCAAGTGCCAAAGTATAGTAAAGTTTAGCCCGTGGTTTTTTATCCCTCAAGTTAAGGAGGGGTTTTCCACGTATATCTTGTGTTCCTTACAGTTATGCTTCCGCGTGCGTTATAGTCTAGCTAGAGTCCACATCAATTGGTCTCTAAGTAAAGTGAAAAGCCCAACAAGTGCACTATGTATTGTTCATAGATAATCATATTCAATTGTGAATAATAAAAAATAACTTGGTCAATTGTCTTCTCAGATAGACACCTCATGACGGATGGAAAACAATGTCATCTTCTATAGATAAGTTATCTGCTCTTTTATGCCAAGTTTATTTCACTATCCATAAGGCTTAATTGTACCTTCATTATTTCCACCTTTTTCAGATGCACTATTTGGCCCATATAGTTACTAGGCTCATTGAGAAGCTCTGAACGATCTAGTAGGATATTTTTATTTGACTTATCCACATTAGCCATTTCCTTCATCCGAGTCATTTTTGCCTTTCATAAAAAGACCATATTTGCATGAGCATATGCTCTCCTCGAGCGTTACTAGCGGCGAGCGAGAGCGGATTGGGGGTTTGAATTCAGCCGACATTACCAACGCCATGTAATTGTAAAGTTAAAGGTGTTTAAGAAAAGTTCTGGGATAATTTTTTGTCTTCATGAAGAGAAATTATCTAGATATTTAGACAATATATATGTAGGTGGGACCCTTCTATCCACCCCACACTCTCCTCAGTGCTCTGTACTCCCCCAATAAAAATAATGGTGGATAAGGGATATTCTCAAGTGGGTTGAGATATTGAGTTGAACAACTTAACATTTACATTAACATTACCTTCAGTACTCACCGAATTCCGTAGGAATGTAATATATGCAATAACGAGATGTCCAAAAAACATGGTCAACCCAAATCTACTCTCCCATAACAAAAGATTTCGGTCACACAATCATGAAATGTTAGTTGGCGACCATTTTCTTGGCATCCACAGGCAAATTGAGCATGACGAGAGAGCAATAGAAAAATAGAGGAAACACGAGAAAAAATGGTGGCGACTTACATTGAATCTGTCACGTGATCAACCCATCACTAAATATTCATCCGTTTAGTCGGGTTACATCCATTATTCGGGTTTGGCGGAGCGCGTATACGTGAGCGAAGGTGAGGTTGCTGACCTTAATAGCAGTCCATAGCACAACCTGCAAGTTTTGCCTCTTGGATTCCCATGCCCGTAAACACGACATTTAAATTGATTCGATAGAGTATAGACAATAGAGTCATCTCTACTCATGTGTGAAGATTGAAGAGACACAAATCATTATTATTGTCTCACTGATCAAACCGTCAATTTTTTGGTTGAGCACAATCAAAAATTTCTATATCAAATTGCTAAGTGAATATCCCACATGTGAGTGTCCCACATCGAAAGAATGGAAGAGAGCAGTCTAGCACATAGGTTGGTGGATTACTCCACCTAACACTAATTCGTATTAGGATGAAACCTCATTGAACTTATGTACAGTTTACTCTCCTTCACGTGTGAGTCTGCAGGCGGTAGACCCATTAAAAACTTAATACAAATGATTCAGTAAGACACACTCAAAGTTGTAAAATGGAAAAATGATAAAGTGGACTCGTCGTAAAAGGCGATTGAGTTTGTTAAGCTCTGAGTGCGACACGGCGACTTCGTCTCTGTGAGCTCTACCGCCATGCCCCCTGGTGGTAAGAGAGGCCAGACCCCCAAAAATCCAAAACCACTTTCTTCTTCAGTGAATAATGGCGATTCGAATGAGGTGTCTCAAGCTGGAAAAGGTGGCGAATCGAGTGAGAATTTGCAGACCCAGACAACCGCTACTTCGCCGCGACAACCATTGCGGCTTGGTGATTTCTTAGTTCACCCCTTAACCTTTGAAAATGGTGCTGGAATTACGAATCCTGTAAGTACTTATGATTCTATGAAACCTGATTTAGCTAGTCTAGGGTTTTCTTCTAATGCTTTGGAGAATTTATCTGATTTTGGTAGTGAGGTTGATTTGCATGTCATTCAGCTTAATAATTCTTTGGATAGTAGCTATGAGACTACAATTAATCCTTCTGATGTTGCTCATATTCCGGAGAGTAATGTTGTGCCTTGTTCTATGACTGTTAATTCTAATGAGATGATTAATTTTGGAAATGTTAATGCGGAAGTACCTCAAGATGGAACTTATGGGGATACTGATAATGGTAGTAGAGGTGGTAGGACATCAAGGTGGAATGATCTCTTTGCTGGTAATAGGAACCCTGTTCAAGGGCTTAATCTTGAATATGTACCTGAAATGGAAAAATGTGATACTGTGTGCTTTGGCATGGAGGATGTGTCTGAGGCGGTGGATTATTAGAAGGCTACATTAGTTGGCTATGTCATGGGGTGGTACACCTAAGTTGGCTTACTTGCAGGCGTTCATTGATGCGAAATGGAACCATGTTTCAAAGCCTCAGGTTATGATACATGATAAGGGGTGGATTTTTCTCAGATTTTCATCTATGGAAGAGAGGGATATTATACTCAAGGGTGGCCCTTGGTCCTTGGCAATAGAGCTTTTTTACTTAAGCCCTGAAGTGCTAAGTTCTGCATTGAAAAGGAGGACATACATATTGTTCCTGTTTGGATGATTTTTCCTAATCTCGACGTGCAATTTTGGTCCACAAGTGGATTGAGCAAGCTTGCTAGTAAGGTTGGTGTTCCTTTAATTGCTGGATTGATAATCCCCAGTTCATTCCATTAGTACAAAAAGTGTGGCAGACTTCTATCAATGGGTGTATTATGTTCCAGGTTGTGAGCAAGTTGAAAGTTCTCAAGGGTGAACTAAAAAAGTTGCATAGACAAGAATATAGTAATATCTCCAGTAGAGTTTTGTGCTGCAAAACTGAGTTAGCTAATGTACAACAACAGCTAAATTCTGATCCACTTAACCAGGGGCTCATTAACACTGAGAGAGAGGTGATGAGAAAATATATGGGGCTCCGAAAGGCTGAACTTGCTTGCAATTATCAGAAAGCAAAGATAAACGATATCAAGATGTGTGACGAAAACAATAGCTACTTTCATGCCAAAGTCAAAGAGAGAAGGGTTATTGCAAAAGTTGGTGCACTCAAGGATAAAAATGGTGTTCTTAGATCTGGCTATGATGAGATTGGTACTGCGTTTATTAATTTTTACCAAGACCTTATTGGTACTGCAGGGGAGGTGAACTGTATGGACTTTTCTCTTCTCCAGGAGGGTCCTAAGCTGACCACAGACTTGTGCGAGCAACTTACTTTTGAAGTTTTTTCAGAAGAAATTAAACAAGCTTTGTTTTCTATCCCAAATATCAAAGCTCCAGGCCCAGATGGATTCACTTCCGGGTTTTTTAAGGCTTCCTGGAACATTATTGGTCTATATGCCATGCTGTGAGTGATTTCTTTAGAACTGGTCGTCTATTGAAACAAATTAATTCCACCATTATTTCACTTATTCCTAAGTGTGTTGTGCCTTCTTCTATTGGGGAATATAGACATATTTCTTGCTGTAACATCCTCTACAAGATTATTACAAAGGTGCTTACAACCACAATGCAATCTGCAATTAGTCACTTGGTTGGGCCTGAACAGAGGGCGTTTGTGAAAGGGAGAAGCATTTTTGAGAACATTCTTATGGCACATGAGCTAACAAAGCACTATAGCAGGAAAGATGTATCTCCACGTGTCATGATAAAGGTGGACATCAAGAAAGCGTATGACTCTCTTAATTGGGAGTTCCTGGAGAAAGTTCTTAGATATTTTGGGTTTTCGGAGATGTTTATTGGGTGGATAATGACTTGTGTGAGTACTAGCAAATTTTCTCTCAATTATAATGGTGCACCTGTGGGGTATTTCTCAGGGAAGAGTGGGGTCAGGCAATGTGATCCTATATCTCTGTCTCTTTTTGTGCTTTGTATGGAAATCTGTTCTAGAATGCTTCGGAAGCTTATTCATGATAGACAATTCTGCCTGCATCCTAAGTGTTCCAGATTAAGCTTGAATCACTTGGTTTTTGCAGACGATTTATTAGTTTTTTGTCAAGGAGATGCACCTTCTGTTGATAAAGTTGTTGATTGCCTACACAATTTTGCTGGTTTCTCTGGCTTACACCCTAATACTCTTAAGACATCCTTGTATTTTGGTGGTGTGCCTGATGATGTTAAGAAGATGATTCTGGAGTCAACTGGGTTCCAGGAGGGTATTTTGCCGTTCAAGTATCTTGGTGTCCCTCTCTCCTCTAGCAGACTTACGGTGGCCTCTTGTCAGCAACTCATTGATAAAATTAGTTCTAGGTTGGGGAACTGGGCTAATAGGTATCTGAGCTATGCTGGAAAGGCTCAGTTACTAAACTCTGTTATTTTTGGTATTGAGGCATACTGGAGCTCTGTGTTTATATTGCCTAAGACAGTCATTGATCACATTGACAAATTATGCAGACAGTTCTTTTGGGGCAAAAGTGGCAGGTTCTTGTCTTTTGCAAAATGGAGTGATTTATGCAGACCATATAAGGAGGGTGGTATTAATATTAAGGAGATTCTGTCTTGGAATAAAGCATTGTACGTGAAATGGGTTTGGAAAGCTAGCTCTGGTGCTGGCTCTTTATGGATTAACTGGATTCGCGAGTACTACCTCAGAAATCATCGCTTTTGGGAGGTTAAAAGCAGGCAATGTGATTCATGGGTGTTGAGAAAGATCCTGAGTGTTAGAGATAAGATTATTGTGCAGGCAGGGGATGTTAATACAGCTTAAGATCTACTTGCTTCTTGGTGTAGGCCTGTATACAAAGTTAAAGCAGATTATGATTTTTTCCGAGTTGATGGGGCGCAATACAGGCATCATAGAACAGTGTGGGACCCAATGACCATGCCACGTCATCGAATCATTCTCTTATTGGCTTCAAAACAGCAACTAAGCACTATTGACAATTTGAAGAGGAGAGGTTGGCAGATCCCAAATAGGCACACATCACTTATTTTTTGGATGCACGTTTTCCCAACAGGTATGGAATACGATCTTGCAGTGGGTACACATACTTCGAAGAGGCAGAACTCTGAAACAGGAACTCAAGTGGTATAAGTTGTATGTGAAGAGGAATCAGACTAGACTACATGTCAGACGTGCTGCTCTGGCTGCTACTGTCTATGTGTTATGGCAAGAGTGCAATATTAGACTGTTTAGTGAGGGAAAAAGGTCAGTTGCTCAGATTGTTAGAACAATTCAGGGCTTGGTTTGTGCTAGATATTACAAATTTAATGTGGACAGATAAATATACATTTAGGTCACAATAGGAAAACTGTGAATAGTTACATATACTAGTTGAGAGTATTGAAAGCATAGTGGTTATGTTAGGAGAATGTGCATAGACTATCCCCTATGTTGTATTGCTTGATTACCCTTTTTTTTCCCCAAGTGAAAGAATATACAAGTAGACTTATTCTTTCAAAAAAAAAAAGTTGTAAAATAAGGAGTAATTTTCCTAAAATTACCCACACTTACAATTTTACACCCAAAATTCCAATCCTAATTTTAGATTTTCACATTGGAAACTAGAAAGCCAATTCCATTGCACAATAATCTAGTGGTACCCACATAATTACTTGGCATTTTCCATAACCAGTATAGGGACCACCTACCCCATAGCAGACGGTAGACGCAATTGCTTACGGAAGGACACAATAGAAAACAAATCAAAAAGACAGAAAAAGCAAAAATCACATCAAAATTGAAAATATGGCAAAATGCAAAGTTGCAATTAAACCAACCCGGATTTGAATCCCACCGTATGAAACTGGATTTAATAATGGACCTTACGTCCGAACCTTTGCTGCAAATTGGGTGGAAAAAAAAGGCCACTCACACACCAAAAGAAACCCAAAATAAAAAAGAAAAAAAAAAATAAATACAAAGAAGAAAAAAGAAGGCGTTTGGTTTCTCTCTCTCTCTCTCTCACCTTCGTCTTCATTTCCAGTCAAAATTAGCGAGATTACAACACCACCACCACCACCACCACCACCAGAAGAGAAAACAAAAAAAAGAGGAGAGAGAAAAAAATACGACGGCGTTTCAAGTGTAGTTTTCTCTCTCTTCGGTTGCTCACTATCACCGCCATTTTCACTATTGTAAGCTTTTTGATTTAATTTAATTTTAATTTCAGTTTCTAGGTTTTCTGGTTTACGTTTTGCCGTTTTTAGTTGTTGTTGTCATATTGATTGAAATTGTCGATTTCGATGATGATGATTTTAGATTAGTTTTGATTTTTTATGTTTTGGATGATAAATGGTTTTAAATGTGAATTGGAAAAAAAAGGTGAGTGATTTTGTGTGTTTTTTTTTTTTTTGTTTTTGTTTTGTGAAGAGAAAGAGTTGAGAGTTTTTGGGTGTGAATTAGGTGTTATTTTTGCTGGTTGGTTTGAGCATGAGCTGGAGTCGTTAGTGTTCGTGTTCGTTGTCGAGCTGCTTAAGTGGACAAATTACAGTTGATCTTGTGACCGAGTGATGGATTTGGTGTCTGGTTGTAAGGTATATATTCTTCATCTTGTCACTCTATGTGTGAAATTGGATATATTGTTGTGGCTATGTTATTTGTGCTTGAATTGGGGGTTTATATGTTAATATTTTGCTTTCTTTACAAAGAGGGGAATGTGATGATCATTTGGAAATAAGAAGCATGTTTGTGATGATTATATCAATTTCATCAAACGGGAAGATTGAATGAGTTGGGTAGATTTCTACTGGGAAAGGGGGGCGGGTTTGGTGTGATATTATTGAAGCTCTGCATTTTGTGGGGCAAGGTGGCGTCATGTTGTTTTTTGTCCATCTGTTTCCATGATGGCTGTTTTTTTAATAAAATGCTAGACTTTAGTTTAAAAGCCTTGTAAAATGGCTTAACATTCTTGGATTTATGAGAGTTCTATCATCATTGCTTTACCTTAAGAACATATCAAGGTAAAGTGTTTTGTGGTGAGGCTTGCTTGCTGGAGCATAAAGGTCCCTTCTTTATGTGGAGTGGGAAGTTGGAATTCCTTTTGACGGGTTTGATTATGATTATTCGTTACCTAACAGAAAAAAAAGGAAATCCTTTTGGAGATGGGCTATGGTACAAAGAGACAACATTCATTGAGACATTGGGGATGTTGAATTCTGGTTACATAGGTTAGATTACTTTCACAAATTCAAACAACTAACAGTTGGGGTTATTTTAGAGCTTTTATCGAGTAAAAACTTGTTACATTTCGTGGTTTTTGAGAAATCACCGAATCCTATTATGTTCTTTAGATTTTCAAATTCCCCACTTTTGGCCCATTTTTTCTCCAGAAGAGTGTTTCCCTTTTGTGTCAGTCAGTTTCACCTTAGTGAAGTTTTGTGTTTTTGGTTGCACTAAAAGAAGGTTGAGGGGGAGGAGTTGGGGCTACGTTAGTCAGACTCTTTGTTTCATCTCGAGTACTCATTTTGGACACTTGATACTCGGACATGACGATGGACACTTGACACTTCATTTGAGACCAATAGCTTGCAAATTTTTGAGAATATACTGGGACCAATAGCTTGTTCAGGCAGACTCAAACATGAAGGGCATGACACCTTTGTCTTGAGAATCATCAATGACTCAATCAAGATGGATTGTCTCCCTCATGTTGCCTAAAAAGTAGTGAGAAATGAATGTTTAATACTGTTCAAGTAGGGGTTTGGACGGCTTTGCAACTCTAATATATCAAGTACATGATGTGAGGAGCTCGAGGAAAGGCAGGTGGATGCCTTCGTGGATCTGCTCTTAGGTTTTATTTCATGTAACTTGGATGCAAATAGAGGAAGGGATGAATGATTTGTAGAAAGATAGATTGTAGATGTTGTATTAATGTCTTGCCACAATGCTGTTTGCAACATTGTTTGCAACATCGCAACATCATATGATGTCACGGTTTTATAATGTGCAGCATATGCACTGTCCCCTTCAATGTTGCTTAACAATCTCAGTTGTGTTTTCCTTGCTGTCTTAACTCAACTATCTTTAGTGGTGTTAGTCCTTATTGAGTCTCTGATTTTCATTTGTAGGACAAATTGCAATATTTTAGAATCAAGGAGCTCAAGGATGTTCTTACCCAACTAGGGCTCTCAAAGCAAGGGAAAAAACAGGTAAGTCTTCATAAAATATTGCTTGATGTGAGGAAACTTTTGACTTAAGAAAATTATATTTCTTCATAATCAGTCATGCTCTAGGATTTCAGCATTGTTATGTATCTTTTTTTCCTCCTTGGTCTATTGTTGATCCTCTTCTGGGTAGTTAAATTGAGTTGAGCCTGTTCCATTCATTCAATTATTATATTGATAGACTAGCAAAAAAGAAAATAATTATTTTGATAGAATATTTTGATATATTCAGTATGCTATGAAGAAGTTTTTTGATGTAATGGAAACAGCTGTCGTCTTGCTGTTTCATCATATGAGTAAAAGAGTGTAAAGTGCCAATTGTTTGTTGGATCAGGCTTGATGGATAATTTGCCTGCACTGCTTCTTGCATTAGGGGTCATGCCCTTCATGTTCTTCTGATAGGTATCTTGTAAATACTGATTAGAGAAAGGTAGGACCTATATTACTTGGATATACACAAGGTTGTTGATATGGTGTACAACACATAGAGTCAGAGTACATACAGGATCTGAATTGTGGATAAGTTGGGGCAAAGTAGAGAGGTTGTGAAAGGGAGAAAATTTGTCATGGTCTAATGGTGTCAGGCATGAAGGATCTCCCTTGTTAAGCGCAAGGCTGTAGAATGTAAATAAAATATAATGAAATCCTAGAGACAAACAAGCATAGAAGAGGAGAAGAGTAGTTATAGAAGAAGTGACAACTTTAGGATTATCCTAAGAGGTCCGTCATCAATAAATTAGTGAGTGAGGGACTGGTCGAAGGACGTCGACCAAAATAGTAATTGGGACAAGAGTGATCAACATTGACCATAAAATCGATCACCCCATTGGCTTCTCAAAAGTAATGCACGACTTCTGCATTGTCAAAGAAATGTATGTCTTTTTTTTAGTATTTATCATTATATTTTTTATTTCCCACGGAATATGCCACTCCCAATTAATGCTTTAATGATGCGTCAGGGATGTAAACGCTACTAGATTGTCTCCTTCAATAGTTAAATTTGTGGGAGATCGATTTTTAGCTGCACGAATACCTTCTCTTAAGCCACTAGCTTTTGCTAACAAAATAGAACTTTCTCCACATTGTTTGTGATTACTTTTGGGGCAAGACAATATGGAGAAAGTTCTATTTTGTTAGCGGAAGCTATTGGCTTAATTGCTTAAGAGAAGGTGTTCGTGCAACTAGAAATCAAATTTTTGCAAATTTAACTATTAAGGAGACAATCTAAATGTTATTAAGGCATTAAGAGGGGAGTGACATTTTCCGTGGGAAATAGAAAATATATTAAAAGATGCTAAAAAAGACCTACATTTCCTTGAGAATGTAGAAGTCCTCCATTGCTTTAGGGAAGCCAATGGGGTGGCCGATTTTATGGCCCATGTTGGTCACTATTGTCCTAATTACTATTTTAGTCAACGTCGTTCTACCGGTCCCTTACCAATTTATTGATGATGAACCTCTTAGGATAATTCTTTCTAAGGGTTATCCTGGTTTTCTTGCCTTTTCCAAAAAAAAAATATAAATTATTATCTAATTTCATTGCAATTAATTCAGGAACTTGTAATTCCTAGGAGTTAAGACAACCTGGGAAGTGCCAAATATTGTTTCTGCAGGAAGTTGCAGTTACCTAGGGGGACCTAGGTAAGCCACTTCCCCCATTCTGTGGGAAGTAGAAGTTCCTGGAAAGTACGAGTTCCGGCATTTTTTGGCAACCAAACAACTCATCATTTTGTACTTCCTAGGAAGTTGCAATTCCCATGCTTTTGAATATCAACCAAACAAGCACTAAATGGAGAGGATCTCAACTCCCTTGAAACACCTATTACAAAGGCTGCCTGCTTTTGCTAAGCCATTTGCAATTACATTTTGGTTACATACATGCTTAATAGAATAACATTGAACTACTATAAAAACCTATCTACATTGAATGATCTCCAGTGTTTCCTAGGCATTTTGTGTCTGTTTTTATCCAGGTAACCACAATCACTGGGATACTTTTTAAATTAGTGTATAATCTTTCTCAATTAACCATATGCATTAGCATTTAAATTACATGCTGGAGTGCTTTAGGATTGTTTGAGTCTGCCTGAACAATAGGAGCAAAGAGTACCCCCTTCAAATCTAAATTTTCATCTCTTGTGCACCCTTCGAATGCTGCAGGTCATGGCTTATATAAAATATATGGTATCTGGCTGAGATGGTCTGTATTAAAGGCATTTGGAAAAGTGGATTTAATGCCTCCCTCAATTTGATCTATAATGCTTTTTTTTTTTGCGTTCCCTTTCTGTGGTGTACTGACTGATTCTTGATGTTTATTGGTAAAATTTTATTTCCAGGATCTTGTTGATCGGATTTTAGCAATTGTTGCTGATGACCAAGGTAATTTCTTTCCTAACCACCCTTTTGTACATGTCCTGTAGTTGACAGAAGTAGGAAGGTTAGGTCACTAAAAGGGAATCCCTTGGAAATGAATGCTTCAGAGCAGGGATCTAGCTTTGTCGTGGGTGTCACCTTGGTTCAATATCTATAGTTAGCACGTGTCATGGCACCTGACTTCATGTCTCATCTTTTTTGGCTGAGCTGGGTTTATTGACTGACAGTTGCCCAGCTGGTGGATGTGCTCTAATACTTATATTTACCACATCAAAAGAATAATCTGGAGTCTTGACATGGGCCAAATGCATGAGTGCTTTCTAAATGTGAGCATTAAAGCCTTATTGTTTCTTTGAGTTAAACCATTGGATATAATATATTGACCGTGGTGGAGGTAAACCAAAGAGAAAATAGATTTTTTTCAGCCTCGACAATGACATTGTGTACCCTGGAATGATTCAGTATACGTCAGTATAGTTCCATCTGGGAGGTGGGGAATGTATTGGGATATTTTTGTTATATGAGCTCAGGTAGTTGAGAGACCGGCCAGCTATGTTACTCAGATTTGGCTACAAGTGTTGGGCATGGCCCACATGGTACGTGGTCAGGTGTTGGACGATCATTTTCTCAAAAGTATTGTGGTTTTTGCCTGATGAAATGCAAGTGTCCATACTCATATCCGATTGTTGAGGATCTCACACTGGTACTTCAAGTTAAGTGAAGGGTCAAAGTAACATAGTCTAGCAGAGAGTTATAGTCGTTGTGTGTACAAACTAACTTAGAAGCTTCATGGGCTATCCCGTCACACAAGTTATGCTCCATTGGGCTTGATTTGTGAATAGACTCCCCTTTCAGGACACCTTGTCCTATTAGGATGTCACTCTGTTTCTCGTACTATTAATGTAACTTTCTCTTTATCTTAATAAAAAAGGTCTCCTGCCCCTCTTGTAAACCCTACTCTCATATGAAACCTTTTGGCAACTATGTGCCAAAAATAGTTTCAGACCCATGTTTGTTTATCTGGAGCCCATCTATTGATTTACATTGTCCCAGTTTTTATCCACTTCAGAGTCTCCATTTTGTCTCTATTCCAGCCATTTTAACTACCAATGGATTTCGTCCCCACTTTCTGGAAGGACCAACATTACCGAATTGTATGGTTGATCTATTTCTGTGAACTTGTTAACGTTGCTTTATGCAATGATGTCTCTGTTATGTTGCAAATTCTTTTTCTTCTGGATTTACTAAATATTTTTTTGTCATTTTCTGCAGTTTCCAAGATGTGGGCGAAGAGACCTGCAATTGTTAGGGAAGATGTAGCACGATTAGTGGATGACACTTACAGGTTCTGCATTTGTACACGTGTTCATGTTCACACAATTCTGACGGTTTCATGATCTCGTCGCATCTCGTGTCGAATACGCCCCTTGTTCTGCTTAACCATACCTGATTGTGTTTTTTCGACTTATCACAATTCAGACAGAATAAAGAGGTGCTCCAAAGTTAGGATTATCGCACCGCAACCATGAGGTTTAAGGTTCAATATTTATCAGCCTATGTGCCTTCCTCAAAACGAAAAAAATAAAAAGATCGAACTTCCCACATTTCAAAAGTATTTTTATAATTTGAATATATTAGAAAGTGATATATGAAACTAGTGAAATAAACATACTTAAAATGCTTATATATGGTAAATTTTCTTAGTTTTCCTTTTTCATTCATTTGAGCAAGTCGATTGAGAAAAGCTTAGTATCAAGAGTGATCAACATTAACAAGCAACTTTTTTTTGGTTTGTTTGAGATTGGGCATTTTGGGTAGTCAATATGCTGTAAATTATCATGTTTATACATGTTTGGTTTTTAAAGCATGCAACTTGTTGTACGGTGACCAGGAAAATGCAGGGTTCTGGGGCTACCGATTTGGCATCAAAAGTGCAGGTTACAACATCTGATAGTGGCCCCTTGAAACCTAAAGAGGAAATTGATGATTCTTTCCAGTTGGACATGAAAGTTCGGTGTCTATGTGGAAACTCGCTGCTTACGGAGTCGATGATCCAGGTTTGTGTGTCTTAGTGCAATGTGAACTGTTTTTTTCTTCTTTGGACAACTAGATAGCTCTATCGAGCCTTCTTTGTGTATGTCTTACACTTGAACTCATCAAGAATTATTTGTATCCATGTCTGATTCTTTATCAAAAAAGGATATATGCTCGACACACCTTGACTTGTATCTGAGGAACCAAATAAATCTCCAAAAATTGGTTATATGTCTGTCAAAGTTGTATTGCTGTGTCTAGCCTCTCTATGACCCTGTTTGGCAATAACTTTTATGTAGTGGTTAGTGGTTTGACCAATTCAAAACTCTACTAACCACTACTACTAGTGTTCGGTAACAAATATTTACTAGCTGATGTTAGCTTTTGAGTTAGCAGTTGTGAGACGTTATAATGTTAACGTTAGGAGTGTTGGGTAGCTTTTCACTTTTTCCTTCCAACCTTATCCTTTGGCTTCATCTGCCTACAATTTAATTTGGTTAAAGTATGATACTTTGTCCTAACTTTTGATTTTAGATTGTCAATCATGATTCATGGATGGGCCTTTTTGGTTTTCTTTTTTCTTTCTTTGGGCCTAACTATAAAGATGGGTTTTACCTTGTTTCAGCAAGTCCTCTTTTTCCAATGAGAGTAAAACCCGTGATATGTAATTTGATCCATCTATTTGATTAAAAGTAAATAATAATAATAATAATAATAATAATAATAATAATAATAATAATAATAATAATAATAATAATAATAATAATAATTATTATTATTATTATTATTATTAAAAAAAAAAAATAATAATAATAACAATAATAATAATAATAATAATAATAATAATAATAATAATAATAATAATAATAATAATAATAATAATAATAATGTCCTTTTATGTCATTTCAAATTTATCAGCAACCCCAACAACTAATTTTCCCGAACATTCAGTGAAATAAACAATTGACAGCTACGTACCACTACATGACAGCTACAACTAAAATAACCAACGAGTAACGACTAGTAAAACAGCTAAAACTACTTCAACTTTGCATGATCATATGGGAATTATGTAATATGCGGAATTTTAATGTCTTCATAGGATTGGATCCATCTCTCAGCTTACGGAGTGTTTAACTGAGGCAAATTTGATCTAAATAATCTCACGTTTTGGCCATAAAACAAATATAATTCCACCTGGGGATATGTTTATGAATTTTCCAAGGTTGCATATGTGTCACAGGAATGGATCGCAAGCTAACACCTTTTTGAAACCATTATCAATTTGCTGATGTGACCGTAATAAATTGAAAAATTCTCTCTCCCTCGACTCACATTAGCCCCTTTCTTTCTCTCTTCGCACCACTCATCCCAGCCCCTTTAATTTCTCCATCTCTCTCTGTCCTCCATATATAACAAGTCTCCCCAGTTGTTTTAATAAACTTTCCACAGTTACTATTTGGTTGGTAATCTTCTTCCTCCCCTTGATTGTTCATGTTTGAAACGACAGAACTCTTCCCTTTCTTGATCATAACTTTCCTTCTTTATCTCAAAGATGGATTTGAGATATATTTGAAGGTGCTTTGTAATTACCTCTGACAGTGCATCAGAAAAGCAGATGTGTGAAAACTTATAATCTACTATATGTTTGGTGAGATATCAATCAATATGTCCACAAGTAGAGATTAACCTCAATATTTGAGGTCATTCGAAAGTGTGTTACTCTGTGGGTTATACGCCTCATAAATTGAAATTAAGGAGCATCTGATCATTAGATGTTGAGCAGATATAACACATCTGATGTGCAGCAATCAGCACCCCCGCCCGCGGCCCAAACACACCATGCACTGCCCTTTCTGTCATTGAAGCACCCCCCAAACTGACTTGTCTAGGCGCTCATAAATAAAAGCTTTCATCCCTTGCTGTGTTATTTCTACTCATCATCTAATAAGTTTGGATGAATTATCCAATAGTGTAAAAATCGCATGCTTGCTTCGTGAGCTGCATGTGGGGAATGGGCTATGTTACATGGACTCGGCTGGACGTGTCCAACATGGATACGTATCCAAGTGTCGGACTCGGCAATATTTTGAAATTTTAGCATGTTTTTGGTTGAAAATGAAGTGTCGAGTGTCCATACCCATGTCCGAGTGTCGAGTGTCCGACACGGGTACTCAAGGTGAAATGAAGAGTCCATGTAACATAGGGAATGGGTGGGTTTGTCTGCTTATTTCCTGCATGCATGTGTGTTGAGTCTCTGTTGTCATGGTTGAAATGAATAAATTTTGGCGAGCTCGGGGGACATATTAGATCTGAGTGCAGCGCTACAGGTCAATTTTGTTTTTGGTTGATGACATTCATTCAAAACGTCCGAAATATGCTTTTAATTTAGGTGTCTATGGCTGGAGAGGAATGCCGGCAATTTTTGTTAGAGGTGTCTAACTCCTTGTCCTCTAATTTTGTACTTTTGCATTTTGTTCATTAATAAATTTATCTAAAAAAAAATAATATTACTAGAGGTACTTTGCACTTGAACTTCTTTGACATAGGGCGAGTTATTTTTCCATTTATAGGTTAAGGTGGGTGGGGCAGTTAGGACCTCTTTGAGATCCGATATCCAGATAGGCTGGGCTAATTTGTAATTGTAGTATCTTTAGGACAGTTTGTCGTCTGTTACTGTTTTAGCAACATCGTGAATACAATTTTAATTGTTATCTTTGAAAACAGGAAGCTCTAGGGCCTTGGGGGTATGCAAACTTCAGATGCCACTTTTCCGTCTTTTTCAACAGTGCTATTATTGGAGCATGTGAGCTACAGCTATATAAATGAGATGATTTTTCTGTTTTTCTTTTCTTGTGCCGAGGGGGGGGGGGAGGGGTTAAATTTTCTTTTATATAACCTCGAAACCGTGTTTAAACACTAACATCTCTGTGGTTGTGTTTGCATTCTTCAATTCTTGTAGCATTTCATATTGTTTAAATTCTATTTTTCACTCTTGTAATTCTTCTATTATTGGAGCATGTGAGCTACAGCTATATAAATGAGGTGATTTTTCTGTTTTTCTTTTCTTGTGCCGGGGGGGGGGGAAAGGGAGGGGTTAAATTTTCTTTTATATAACCTCGAAACCATGTTTAAACACTAACATCTCTGTGGTTGTGTTTGCATTCTTCAATTCTTGTAGCATTTCATACTGTTTAAATTCTATTTTTCACTCTTGTAATTCTTCTACTCGTTCATAGTACATTCTATTCAGGAATTCTCTTGATCTTGTTGTCTTTGGATTGCAGTGTGAGGATCCAAGGTGTCAGATATGGCAACATATTGGCTGTGTTATTATACCGGAGAAACCTATGGAAGGGATTCCACCAGTTCCTTCCCTGTTCTACTGTGAACTTTGCCGACTCAGCCGAGCTGATCCGTATGTAATAGATAATTTCCTAGAAATTATGGTTCCTTGTGTGACTGTGTGAATGAAGAACCTCTCCAACTAGGGAAACATCCTTAAAATTCAATGTGTTAAATTCAACATTAGAAAAATAACCTAGCATATGACAGTTATCTCTAGTCTAAACTCTTGCAGAATAAGAACCTAATCTAGTATCATAATATGCATATATTACCACTTGCCTAATCATAATATAACATCGTCTATATGCATAAAATACCTTCTAAAAATGAAGACAAAAACTAGAAAATTATTGGAGATACAATAATGTCCTGAAAGTACTGAATTATGCCATTTACTTTCTGTTTCTCTTTGTCGTAATCTGCATCACTTGCAATATGATGCTCATGACCTGCTTTAGCTTACCTTTAGGCTTTCTGATTATGTTGGTGGTCTATTATTATTCCAGTCAAGGCTCTGGTTATCTCATTACTGGTTTCTCATTGATGTAGCTTTTGGTCGACAGTGCAACAACTTATATGTCCTGTTAAGTTGATTACAACAAGTATGCCAACCGATGGGTGAGTTGTCAATTACTTCTCATCCCTTTTGAGATGTGGAAAGTGTTTAGTTTCTGCTCTTTGAAAAGAGTAGCTGCTGGTGAAGTGATAGACGTAAAATAATTGCATGTGCACTCAGAAAGATTATGAGATAAATGTTTGCAATTGTGCATGCATGTCCATGTGTAGCTTCGCATTTGACATTTGTTCTTTGATACTATAGAAAAGTCCTAGGTTGAATGCAATTCCCCTTCATCAGTAAATTGGAGAAGAAACAACAATAATGGAATCACCCTGTATACCAATTCTCCTACAAAGCTTCTTTTATTAACCTCATTTTGTCATCGCAGCATAATTTTCACATGAGATAGAATGATGTAAGTGGAGCTGATGGATAATGAAGATGAAAGTTAAGGGTTAAGTATCTGAAATGCAGACCAACAATAAATGTTTGCAATTGTGCGTGCATGTCCATGTGTAGCTTCGCATTTGACATTTGTTCTTTGATACTATAGAAAAGTCCTAGGTTGAATGCAATTCCCCTTCATCAGTAAATTGCAGAAGAAACAACAATAATGGAATCACCCTGTATACCAATTCTCCTACAAAGCTTCTTTTATTAACCTCATTTTGTCATCGCAGCATAATTGTCACATGAGATAGAATCATGTAAGTGGAGCTGATGGATAATGAAGATGAAAGTTAAGGGTTAAGTATCTGAAATGCAGACCAACGTGCTGTTTTGTGCCTTTGATTGGGTGGATGTAAAGCACTTGCAGAAGTGCAACTTTTAAATGCTCCTTAACACAACAACAACAACAACAACAACAACAACCCAGTAAATGTCCCGCCGAGGGCGGGGAAAATGCTCCTTAAGTTTACAGGAATTGAATGAGGGGTGCCAAGGTCTTATAGTTCGGATCCTCATGTTGACAACTTTAAGAGACACTCAAATAAATTTGAAGAAATTATTTGGCTGTTGGCCAATAGATTATTGTCTCGGTTGTCTGTGTGTTATGTGCATCCTCAGGAATGAGAGAGATTATATTATATTTTTTGTGGTGACCCCATGTTTCTGCTGCCATATGTGTGTCAACTCCCAAGCTTGTTGCTGACCTGTTCAAGCTGGTTGCTGACCTATTCAAGCTTGTCGTTGATCTGTTCTTCACATAGTTCTTTTGCATTATGTATTTGGTTGCTTTTAATAATAAGATTTATGCCAATGCCGGTTGTGGACAGGTCTAGTATTGTGATTCTCGATTTTGAGCCAGCGTACTGTTTCTACTTTCTATAACAACAACTCAGTAAGTACCTCACCGAGGGCGGGGTATGGGGAGGTCAGATGAATGCAGCCTTACCCCTAGCTAGTCGCCTAGTAGAGAGGCTGTTTTCGATAGACCCATAAAAGAAAATTTGCGTCTTTTTATTTATTTATTTGAAACAGTTGAAAACAGCTAGTATACTATTTCTCTTAGTACATATTTCATAGCAAGTTGTGATTTATCCATGCTGCCTGATCTTGATGTATTGCTTTTTCTAAATCGTCTCCAGTACAAACCCAGTGCAAGGGGTGGAGAAGACATTTCACCTTACAAGGTCGGACAGAGAGATGTTGTCAAAACCTGAGTATGCAGTTCAGGTTTGTTAAGTATCTAAATTGATAGCGAGTGTCTTTGTGTTTTATCATCTTCTTTCTTGTGTTTTTTTTTCTTTCTGTTTCATCGATTTCTAGCAGCTTTTGCCCCCAATAAGGAAAGAGAAAAGTTGCACTTCAGTGAATATATCAGCAATTTTGTTTGTCGTCATCAACTTCTCAGTTACCATTTATCTGTTATTTTCCTGATTTATGGAGTTGGTGTAGCAAATTAGGATCTAAGTTTGTGATTCTGATGCAGGCTTGGTGCATGCTTGTTAACGATAAGGTTTCTTTTAGGATGCAGTGGCCACAATATGCTGATCTCCAGGTCAATGGTGAGCCATTTGGTTTTCCTTCTCACATTTATTTGGTGGTGATGAGCTCCTGAAATTACACCTTTTCCTTCAAATGTAATCGTAGAATGAGGTTAAGAGACTAAATAACTTGCATTCACTGGGACATACATTGAGTTTTGTTTTTAGGTTATTTAAATGATCTGCCATATCTGTTAGTTGGACTTACGAAACTAGCATGCCTTCTGTCTAAATTGAATTTTGACACCTTCAATGCATGGATACTTGGCTTAATCCTTAGTACTTCTGATTTTTTATTTTTTTAATCACATTGGTATCCGGACTTTGCCCTATAGGCTATAATCCCACGGGCCCTGAAGTTAAAAGCCAGGGAAACTCCAATGGCCCTGAGGGGGGTCAAACTGATGACCTTTCGATTTGATCTCAAGAGTTTTTAGGGTTCTTACCAGCTGAGATACCCTCTCAGGTTTACTGCAATGCTGAATCTTAATATACTTGAAGCTTGAAATCTAAATGAATGAACCAATGTGAGGCCCGTTTAACACGTCCAAATTTTAAGTAGCATAGTCTCGGATGTCAATATCTATGACAATTATTGCGGTGAACCTTTTGTTTGTGTGTGTGTGTGTATCTCCTGTGAACAGCCTCTCCACATGTCCACGGAAGACTTCCGGTATGTTGACCTCGAGCACTACCAATGGCAGGATCAGGATCCAACATAGTGGTGTTGTTTGACTGAACATGACAGGATCCAGAGGCTGAGGCCAGAATCTCCAGACTTGAGGTGAACCAACTGGCTTGTATCAGGTTCTGGTGAGAACTGAGAAGTAATCCTGCCTGTCTCTGATCGAAAAATGAAACAGGACACATTTTTTTCCCTTCTTTTCTCCCGCGAGCCATTAAAGTAGCAGACTAGCAGCAGCTCTAGCAAAGAAAGGATAGTGCTTGGGAATTTTCTATAATAACCCTTTTTTCAGATCAGGAATATCGTTTATTGATGCTTCTATAAGTCAAATGTACACTAGGATGATGGAGTTTCAGATTCCACTATATAGATAGGTTGCGCATAACAGGGTTTTCAAAATAGCGGCCTAGCAACCGCATTGGTGGTGCAATGCTGTAGTATGTTATACTATAGTGATATAGCTATGAAGCTATTGTATTTCAACATTGAGGAAATCTCTCACTTTCAGATTTAGGAATAAATCAAATGTTAAAAGTTCTTATTGCTCTTGGGGACACTGAAGTACTACAACAGAATTTTCAAGTAAAACTTAGGAAAAAGTTGTTTGAAATCGCCTGATTTGTGAATTGCACTTCTACTTGACGTTTGTGTATTGTACACGAATTGCTCTTCCGCTATCCGATCTCTAGTTGTATTAAATTAGTCAATATTGTCTCACACTTATCTTACCTATGCAGCTACGCTCCTTTTCCTGCTCTTTCTCATGCTTTTCTCATCCACTGAGTTCTGAAGAACATTTTTTTTGTTGAAATTCAACTTCCACCCTCTGTTGAAAGACAGAGGATGATAGATAGGGGGATGGATTTTCAAGTTCATTGATGTTGGTCAGGCGGAATTCAAGTGAGAGGATTGCTGGTGGTAAAAGCGTAGAAATTTGCAGCATAGGTTGTTGTTTTAAGTTCACTGGCAAAGGTGATATGTTTTGGTGGGAGTTGGATAAAGGTGGGGTATAACAGACTGGTAAGACTGGGAGTGTCATATGGAAGATAGTGTTTGGTCTGTGCTTCAACACAGGAGTGTTTACAACAAGTGGTTAACGGCTTCTGGGGTCCTACTGTTCTTGGATTTTATGGCTGGGGCGTACAATATATGATGTTTGGGGCCTATATCAAACAAAGCCTTCCCCACGTCACGTCTCATTTGTTGGATCGGTAGTTTATTAGTTAGGGTTGTAGGAAGGTTAGAGGTTCTGTTCTGTCTTGCAGGCTAGAAGCAGCGAACTCCTTTATCCTTTGTTTCATTTGGTTCCTTTCCCCGTTATTTCTGTACTTTCTATGTTTTTGGCTCAATACATCTCCTTGATGTAACAGGTGAGTCGTCATGTAAAATATATTTTTCGACCCAAACCTGGTGTAGGAGTTAAACATTGATTTTATTTATTTTTATTTTTAAAAGTTAAGAAAGCTGGCCCACAGGCCATTCGTAATAGGGGACTAGTAATTACCATGTGTATATTTCCTCTCACACTCGTCCGTTGAGGAAAAGATGAAAGATATGAACCAGAAAAAGGGGGCCAATTGCTAGTGGCTAAATAATATACCTGTCTTATGCTTCTGTAACCTGATTGCATAAAAGCAATTTTTGTTATAATTAACATAGAACTGTATAGTGCTGCTTGTTGGGTATTGTTATTATCTTTTAGTTGTGCATTTGCTAATGTATTTGAGGTGTCTGTTTATTAAAAGTACGTACAACTAGGATGATGTCCTCTGCTTATGAATTGAATTCCTGAATCGATAACTTTTTTTTTTGGGGGGTTTTATTTTCTTTTGTTGCTGCTAGTGTGATTTATAGACCATTTTTTTTTTTTTTTTTTGTAGGTGTGCCAGTTCGAGCTATTAATAGACCTGGTTCACAATTGTTGGGGGCCAATGGTCGTGATGATGGTCCAAATGTGAGTTTAGCCTCTTTTTTTTTTCTTGTCATTGTGAAGAACTATACAGTGTTTGCATGTTCTTGTAGTTCATTATATTGTGGTTTAACTGTTCCTTGGCAACATGTTTGCCTTTTCCTCTTTTGCTAGATCTCACAATACACCAGAGATGGAATTAATAAGATCTCTATAACAGGATGTGATGCTCGCATTTTCTGTGTGGGTGTTAGATTAGTAAAACGGCGTACGCTTCAACAGGTATAACTTACTTCCAATTAATGCTGATGTGTTTATTTGCTGAACTTGGTGGATTGACTGGCACATTGGTTATGTGGATGGATGAAAATTTATCGGAACTGCTTAACGTAAATCCTAAATTACTAAACGCAAATCTTTTTGTCTCAGTACTTCCCAAAGTACGCTTTTTATTTACAAACCACCTTCCTCCCTCTTATTTCCTTTTCTCTAAGAAATCTCCCTTATTATGTATTTCTTCTATACATTGGAAAAAAAACCCTAAACTCTAATCAACTTGGATGATTCATTGATCAAGATCAATTCTTTTTGATAAATTTAGTGATGATTGATTAAAAGAAATAAACAAAATTGAAAAAGAAAAAACAAAAAATCAGAAGAAAAACAAACCCAAACCCCTACTCCCCTTCCCCCACCCTGGCACCCACCCGAAGTCACCGTAATCTCCTCCCCCCCCGCCGTTTTTCAGCCCCCTAGACCCTAGTCAGTCCATCCCCACCCCACCCCACCGCCCTCCCCAACCCACAGCTCCCGTCAGCCCCTGTTCAGATCGCACCCCCCCCCCCCCCCCCCAAAATCCCCCAAGTTCAGACGTGTCCCCCCACGCACCGTCAGCCACCACCGCCCCGAGTCACCCTCCCCATCGAACCCCCCAACCCCATCCGCTTCCGTCCAACCCATACCCCACCGGCAACGTTTTCGCTCTCCTTTGCGCCACTTTTTCTCTCTCCTCCTGCCTCCTCAACCACCCCTTCGATTTTCTCTCTCCTGCACCCTCAGCCTCCAGCCTTACCACCACGCTCCAACCGCTGCCATTCCACCACCCAATTCCGGCTCAGACGAGAAAGGTAGGGGTTGAGACTTGAGAGAAATGTAGAACCGATAGAGAGAGAAGAGGCAGATTGAAAAAAAGGGGTGAGAAAATTGTTAGGGACATTATGGGAAAAAAGATTTGCATTTAGTAATTCGCAATTTACGTTAAGCAATCGCCAAATTTATATGCTTTGAAAATCCAAAGCAGAAGCTGCCTGTTAACTGTTAAAGTACACCCGTACCTCAAAAGGAAAATTTGAAAGAGAGAGTGATAAATTGCAATGTAGAAAGAAAACCTTCATAATGCCGAATTCATATCCATAGAAATCTTCTTTAAGCATGTTGTAACCACTAGCAGAGGTACGTATACCAAGTTGCCTGAGGCTAAGCAGATCAATAATACTTTGATTCTTAGTCATTCTCAAAACCTTATTTCAATCCCTTCACTACATGTCTTCAATAGTGATACTTGTTCCCTGTAACAATTTGGTTGGTTAATCATGATTGGAATATTTTTTTTGATGCTACATCTTGCTGTTCACAGTAGAGGGGAGGAGGACATCTTTTCTTTTTCATCTATGGTGCTTCCTTTTGTTATTAGGAGTGTGCTCTTCTTTAGAAAGTGCTTCGTGCTTGATACGTTTGCAATTACAACCTTAGCAATTTGTAAACAAAAACAGAAGATTAAGAGAAGAAAGGATAATGAGTATCACCACCAAAGCTATAAAGGATTAAACCACCAAGCTATGGATAAAGATTACTACTTGCTCACCAAATAACCCTAAGATTATTGTAAAGAACGCAAGGTTTGTAAGAAGGCAGCAGCCGTGTATTTTTCATTCAAAATCAAGTGTCTTTTACATCAGTTGTTCTTACATATTTATAGGGGTCACAAATGTGCCCTAATAACCTAGGAATACTCTAGAAAGGGTGAGCTGTCCAAGACTAGTGCCCAAGCAATTTGAAACTTCAGTATTTTGCCCAGAAATGAGCCAAATACGTGCAGTACAATTTGGAGCGCATTTCCTTCCGTTTTGGACCACTTGACAGTTGTTGCTTGTCCTTGCATAAGGACAAACATGGGTGAGCTGTAAGGAGCCTCATTCTTCATCCTTACCTGCTCCATGTGCTCTTAGGCGCGCCTTACTCAGCAACTACTTATGGAATTCAAATAACAACTAATTACATTTGTTAATTATGCTAATTACATGCAGGGTGCACTATAATTAACACTAATCACAAATGCTTATTTGTACGGACTAATCTTGTACGGACATAACCTAGATTAAGTGGTCAAAAGGACACTAAGACCTGTAGGACCAGAATTATTACCATTCAAACGTGAGAGAGTCCCAAATGCCATGATTAATGCATTAATGCTCACGCTAGTAACCTGATGACCTGATGCTAACGCATCAGTGCTCAACTGAGTAAACCTCTGGTCCCTCTTGGCATGAAAAGCGAGACTTAAATGCAAACTAATAAATTACGTCATTAATGTTTTCACTACTACTGGCTCTTGGCAAATGACAACATGTTGAATTTGTTGAAGATTCTGGTTTATGTTATCTTTGCAATTGGAAAAAATCATTTGCCTTTTACATTGATTCAGTGTTAGAAAATGGTCCTTATTGATTTAGGAAAGTTCCAAGAACCAAGCTTGAATCATAACATTGTACCTGCTTCTCCTTTGGACATAATGCTTCTTCGTCTTAAAGCTGGAAAAACCGTTTCTTTTTCTGGGGGGTGTCTGGGTAGGGGTTGAGGGAGATGGGAAGCGTCGGGAAAATAATTTATGTAACCTCATTAGTGTTTTGACCTGCTTCTCCTTTGGACATAATGCTTCTTCGTCTTTAAGCTGGAAAAACCGTTTCTTTTTCTGGGGGGTGGCTGGGTAGGGGTTGAGGGAGATGGGAAGCGTCGGGAAAATAATTTATGTAACCTCATTAGTGTTTTGACTTGAATGACTTTTGTTTGTACTTTACCATCGTGGGGCACAATTACTTAGATTGCCCCCTAAAAAAGCATAAGGAGATTTTGTAGTTATTTTACATAGATCTCTCAAACACTTGCAAGTGTCATGGACTACTCTACATGGTCACATTTCATGCTTGTGTAAATTTTAACCTGTTTGACCTCTTTCTTTCTTTTGTTTTTTTTAAATCTTCTATCTAAGGTGCACAGTTAAAATGAGAGACCGTTTCCTGATGCTGGTAGTAGTAATTTTTTCAGTCACTAAATTAACCACACAAACAATTGTTTTTGTAGATTTTGAACATGATCCCAAAGGAACTGGATGGTGAGCGCTTTGAAGACGCACTTGCTCGTGTTCGTCGTTGTGTTGGTGGAGGGGGTGCAGCTGAGAATGCTGATAGTGACAGTGATTTGGAAGTGGTTGCAGACTCTTTCACTATCAACTTACGTTGTCCTGTAAGTATCATGATGTATCATAATAAGCAAGTACTGCTGGTTAGACTGGTAGTTGTCATATGATGTCAAAATTTTCTTAGGAAATGTGTCTTCCTGTAGTGTTTTCAGATCAAAAACATGCTACATGTGTATGCAGCTTTTTCTATAATCATTCAAAATAAATTAGATGAAAAGGTTCTCACTTCTCAGTCCTGCTTGAATTCAAAACATGCAATTTATCCACTAATTGGTAACATATTACTCTTAAATGCCTGTACTGGACATGTTTCATTTGCCTGGGCAATTTGTGACATTTAGTAATATGGCAACTTTTTTCCCAAAGATTGGGAATGGGAGGTAGTGATACTTGGATATTGAGCTCCACCTAGGTGAATATGTAGTTTTTTTATACTATTTGAAGTATTATGTTAATGATTTGGCAAATTGATTCCTTTTGCTTTTAAAAAATACAGATGAGTGGTTCAAGGATGAAGATTGCTGGAAGATTCAAACCTTGTGTCCATATGGGTTGTTTTGACCTAGAAACGTTTGTGGAGATGCAACAGCGTTCTAGAAAGGCAAGCAACTAACTTTCTTTATACATTTTATTGTGTATTATACTACACAATGAAAAGCTAACTCACCCCCCCCCCCCAAATCTCTTGCAGTGGCAATGCCCCATATGTCTGAAGAACTACTCCCTGGAGCATATAATTATTGACCCTTACTTTAGTCGCATCACAACTATGGTACTGTCCACAATCTAGCTCCCTGTATGCTCTAGATAATACCTTACTCTATTATTGAGCGCATGCTTATGAACGGCTTTTTTTCTTTCTACAGATGCAACCTTGTGGTGAGGATACAACTGAGATTGAGGTGAAGCCTGATGGTTCTTGGCGTGTAAAGAGTGACAACGAACGCAGGGATCTCAGGCAATGGCATTTACCTGATGGAAGCTTCTGTCTTCCTGATGAGGAAGAAGTTAAACCTAAACCTGAAGCATTGAAACCGATTAAGCAGGAAGGCACCAGTTTGAAAATAGGAATACGGAAGAATAGTAACGGAGTGTGGGAAGTTAGTAAACACGGGGATTCAAATGCTCTCTCTTCAAGCGATAGAGTACGAGAAAAATTTGAAAATGGTGGTCATAAGGTTATTCCTATGAGCAGTAGTGCTACTGGTAGTGGCAGAGATGGTGAAGGTAGTGTTAATCAGGGGGGAATTGGTAATTTTGATTTGTCTGCCAACAATGGAATAGAGTTCGAGTCTATATCTTTAAACCTTGAACCAACATACGGATTTACTAATCAGAATGCTTCAGCGGTGGCAAGGGATGCAGATGTTATTGTGCTCAGTGATTCAGATGAAGAAAACAACTTGCTATCAGGAGCTGTCCACAACCACGACCTGATGGATAATGGGGTTAACTTTGCTGTTGATCCTCATGGAATATCAGGATCATATCAAGAAGATCATGGTCTTGCGGCAGGCGGAAGTTCATGCCTTGATCTCTTCAACCCTGCCGATGATGATTTCGAATTGCCACTCTGGCATTTGCCTTCTACTACTCAAGCAGGCTCTAGTTTTCAGTTATTTGGTTCTGATGGTGATGGGTCAGACACTTTAGCTAATCCTCATCTTAGTTCTGTAAACTGTCCAACATCAATGAATGGCTATATGTTAGCGCCAGATGCTGCGATAAACCCTGTTAGTTTTGTTCCAGATCATTCAATCGGTCATCCCAATAATGACCTAAATGATGGTTTAGTTGATAATCCCTTGGCATTTGGTGGAGAGGATCCATCTCTTCAGATATTTCTTCCTACAAGGCCTTCTGATATATCTGGGCAGAATGATGCCAGAAATCAGCAGGACATGGGAAATGGTTTGCGCAGTGATGACTGGATATCCCTTAGGCTAGGTGATGGCGGTGGGGGGAGTAATGGGGATTCCGCTGCTGTGAATAGACTACATTCTGGACAACAACTACATCCAAGAGAAGGAGCTATGGAGTCACTGGCTGAAACAGGTTTGTTCTGTTTCACTTCCTGCCTACTTAAGCGTCTCTGAATTCAAGATACTAATATATAAATGCCTGGTAACTTCTGGTCAGATGAATTGTCGAAAGTTCCATTCACATGTCTATAAGGAATGGAAATCGCATCCTGTGTGACAGGTGTTTCTTTGCTTTACCTACATATATGTTGTCTGATTGATAAGAACACATGTGCTTCCTATATATCAATCCCTCCGTTTTTCTTTGTACTTGACGTTTTAGAGAACAGCACAGGAATTATGGTTGAAAAATTGGACTAATTTGCCCTTATTGATCGCTTTTCTCGCTCCTTTCTTATTTCTCCTCCCTCTTGTGTCTTTGCCACGTTTTGACCCTTCAGTGAGTTTAGCCTCCTCATCTTCTCACTCCCCCCCCCCCCTCTCTCTCTTTCTTAATTGTGGCATGAGCGTGCTTTAGTTCTCTCCAGCAGCCTTGCCAAATCCTATGTGCTCAATTGTCAAATTTCATCCAAATTCTCACCCAGTCAGTGGGGGGAGAATCTAATATCTTCTTTCACCCCTAATCTCTTCCCCAAAATCAGGATTAGATTCTATGGGGAAAAGTGAGGTGGGATGAGAGAGAACCGAAACAGGGGCTCGTTGTTGCCCCCAGTGTCGATGTGCTCTTCAATTTGCTCTATATTGTGTATCCTGTCACTTTCTCTTCAGCCCTTCAATGTCGAAAACTTAGTTTGGAGACTTGGGAGGGGAGGTAATAGAAAAAAAAAAGATCAAGTGCATCAGCACAACTCTTCCTTTAGTTTCTTGGTTTACATTTGGACTACGCACTTCCAAGTTCCACAATAGATTTGTACCCAGCTGTAATCTTTTCCATCATTAACGTGTTGAATTTTTCTTCCTCTGTTGCAGCTTCTTTTCTAATGGGTTCCAATGGCAGCAGATCTGAAAAAACTAGAGAGCGGTCAGATAGCCCTTTCTCAATTCCTCGTCATAAACGTTCTGTCCGACAACGTTTGTACCTCTCCATTGGTTCTGATTCCGAGTGAAAGAGTTGACACTTTTGCTGACCAAGTCACAATATCCTATTGAAGTTGGCCTGTACATAGGAGCTGCAAGTTCGCTCTTGCTGACCATTTGGATGCCAAGAAAGGGGAGATGCTGCGTAGCACGAAGATACGAAGGTCTGCATCTTCTGAAGTCCGTGCATCCAGAATGTTGCTTTTGGTGAGCTGGAAATTTCTTTTCAGCTTCGGTTGTAGCTGACTGGTACATATCATAGCTAATTTTATTTTTTGGGACAGGGCTGGCAGACACCAGCACATACATTCTGGTGATGAGGCAAGGCCAGTCTGGTAAATTAGATTGTTGGTATTTAGATGTGAAAATTGTAAAACAGATCTGAAGGATGTAAACCTTTGATCATTAACTGGGGGGAAAGTCCCTTTCAGCAAATACACCAGCCTCCCTTTTAGATTGGGGCTTATAGCCTGTAAATGTCTTATGGAAATGAACAATTATAGAAGGGTCTCTCTTTTTGTCAAATACAAACAGACTGCCGTTAACCCATACTTTTGATCTTTTCTGGATTTGCCTTCGTTGTTGGGATAGTGCATATTTGCTGGTTGGAGGTATGCAGGACACCCTATTTAGTTGCGCTCGGTTGTTTTTATCACCCAGCATCTAGTAACTGAAGTTTTGAGCGAAGGCGATGATGTTTGCAATTGTCTAAGTAGTCAGTTTGCTAATCAGCTCAAAAGGAGTTTGCCTTTATTTTGCAGGGTTGCCATGTCTCGTGCTGTTTTATTCAAAAGTGATTCCTGTCCATGTTTCTTCCCAGTTCCCAGCATTCACTCAAATGAGCTGCCTGGTGTGGTAGGTCTCATTGATGTTGAATGTCACAAACAGAATTCAGAACCTCGTGCTGTGAGATCTAACTATGGCTAAACCTGTTTAGGCTAAATCTGTGCATGTTAAAATTGCAATATACGTATTTCTGCTCTTTATATAAGTATTTCTGCTCTTTATAAATGTATTTCTACTCTTTTTATACTTTTAAGATTTTTATTCTATAAAGTAAAAAGTAAAATTTGATAAAAATAATTCGAAGTTTCACCAATCCAACAATAATAATCCAAAGTTTGAATATCTATATTATTAATTCGAATTTGACTTCAGTCCAACAAAATTGGTCCATGAGTAACTCTCATTCCGTTAGTGTTGATTGATTAATTGTACATTTAATATTTCTTGATTAATTGTACATTTAATATTTTTTTAACAGAAAAAACAAAGTTAGTATGAGTACGACTTGATTAATATGAATTGAATCTTAATAACAAAAGGAATTAGAGTATTCAATCTCTTTCTTCCCCAAGAATTGTCAACTACCACAATCCCGCCACCACCACACATGAGCCCGCCACCAGCCCACCCACCATCACCGCACTTAAGCCCGCCACCACCACACTTGTGCCCGCCACCACCACACTTGAGCCCGCTACTACCTTATTGCATCCCCTCTCCCTACGTTCAACCCGACCCTCCACCTGCCTAACCACCACCGCCACCGCACCCCACGCCTCTTGTAAGCTCACTACCACGAGCACCACAACCCCACCCGCTCCCTAAACAACATAAAACCCACCCCTCCATTTCGTCCCAGCCACCACCTCAAGAAACCTCACTCACGACCACCGCGACCCAACCACGCAGCCATATTCACCTCTTTTTCTTAAATTCGTTATTTCAATTGATACATCGGATTTGAAGTGAATTTGGGAATTTGGGAGAAATGAAAGATTTGGTGACCATGAGTTTTCTGGGTTACATGAACAAGGAGGCTGGACATGAGAGAGAAAGCTCTTATATTTTGTTTTTTTTAGAGGAAAAGCTTTATTGATTTAGATAATTGGGGGCTAATTTTTGTTTTGGTTTCCAAGTCAGCAAAATCGTGACGGATGTTAACAGAGATATCACTTGGTCTAATATCGTTGGACTAAAGTAAACTTTGGATTAATGTCTAGATATTTTAAGTTAGGACTATTATTATCTGATAGGTGAAACTTCATATTATTTTCATCAAAATTTTCAATAAAAAAGGATATTTCCTCTCTTAATATCAATATACGTATTTCTACTCTTTATATACGTACTTCGAGCTAAAATTGTACCAGTAAAGACGCCATTTACCTGTGAAATATATTTTTACTACCGAATTTCATGGTAAGCTCAAAAATATTTTTGTAGCTAAAAAATATTTTGGTATAGTGTTCGGGAGCTGTTTTTAACCCACCCCATTGAAAAAACAACAACAAAAACAACAAAAACTTTAAGATTAGTGACAGAATGCCACCAAATCTATAGCAAATGTTGAAAAAAAGGAAAAATTAAAACCCATTGGCAAGTAATTGAATGTGAAAATGATTGTTTTGCGGGTAATGACAATGGGGTGGGGCGAGGTGGTGCGAATGAAGTCTTATTCATGCCTGTATCTTTCATGGATATTCTCCACTCCACACCCCCTCATCACCAGCACAAATAAAAACTTTCAAATCCACCCCCGCTCGAAGTGGATATTTATCAGCTCGCCTATAATCAAATTAAATTCACATACATAAATTTGTCCGAAAAACAACAACTCAACTAAAGAGTGTTTTGTTATTAATTCTGCTACCGAAATACTGATACGAATTTTTTTCCGTGGAGCTAAATAGTAATAGTATTTTCAATTCAGTAGCAAATTAGCTACGGGAAAATTTCATTGCTGAAATATTTTCATCGTTTATAGTGTGCTAGTAATCAAACTCGTGCAATAGACGAGTTAAAGATAATTATTTATTTTTTTATTTCCAAATTACATTTTTTTATATGTTATAAATTGTTAAAGGTTTATGTTTAATTTCCTCAATAAAAGGCACAAAAATTATTCCCGTTAGTATTCCAGTTCTTTGCAATGTTGTTCCAATTTCGAGTTATTACTTTTGGTTCTATATTGTGTTGATATATTTATTTACCAAACGAGATTTATATGAACATCACTGCAACTATAAAAGGGAAAAAGAAAAATTATTTTTAGTGAGATAACATTCATTATTGGTAACTTTTTAAAGTTTCTACTTTCTAGGAAGTATTAAGAAAGCGTACATAATACATGCTGGTGTTTATATGGTAGTTACCACCTTTTTTGTAACCACCATAATAAAATTGGGTAATACTAATTTCGTATTTGACGCTGACTGATTAAGATTGACTATTAAATATTAGTTTGGTCATCACAACTTATAGTATTACATAAATTAATGATAACAGGTTAGATACTCTTAATTCAAACTCTCTATTTTTTTTTTGAACTTTTAGTTAGATGTTAGAATAGCTAAAACCAATTATGCAAAAGGTAAACCCCACTTGCTAATTATTTTAGTTATTATGGTGGTTGCACAAATACGATAACCACCATAAAAATGGTCTAATACATGCTCTAGATTAGCAATACATCTTCCTCTATAAAAACTTCTCTACTTCAAAAAGTGGTCCCAAAACTGTTTGGTACTCAGCTGTAATTCTAACGCCCAAATGGTCCCCAATAGTACAAATTGGAGCGTTTCCTTTGTACTGCTGGTCATTAATGCGCCTTGGCTCCTCTTGAGCTGGTAGATGTCCTTAACTTGATCCCCAAGGCATAAAACAAACCCAAAAGGAGCAGGTTACTAGGATCAATGACATGGCACTTAATTCCCACCCGTTAGCTGCACTAATGTTGATTAACGTCTACTTGTACGGAATTAAAAGACTAATTACATTAATCTAAATTATTGAAAGCATTTAAATGATAACCTGGATGCTTAAGTATCCCTAATGAGTAGAGGACAACCCCCATTGTGTACCTTGGTGCAAAACAAGCTTGCAATTCAAGATAGAGATCATAGCATAGTTAAACTTGTTCTTGGCGCAACAGCTTGCTCAATTAATTTCGTATCAATGGTACTATTGAAATTATGCTGTGAGATTGTTGATTAATATGTGAATTGATATGTGCTTAGTTCTGAAATTTTAATTGTTAAGTTGCTTGAGTTTGAATGATTGAATTTGTGTGGATTATTTGGTGAATGAAATCCGATTCCACACCTCCATGCTTCAATTCGACTGTTTTAAGTTTGGTTTCTGAAGATTGTTAAAACATGAAAGTTGTAGCCCTCGTTGTAAGGTTTCCACAGGTTTTTGAATCACCCCGATACAATAATCTAACGAGTGAGATATGGCCAAAATACAGAACTGCTGTAAATAATCACCCGAAAACAGAGAATTTAACCCTCTAAGCTCTTGAACCCAAATTGATGCTTGAACTACATGGCTTTTGTGGAAACTTGTGTAATTATATAGTTGCCTATGATCTTGGATATGTAGTAGTTATATTATGGTGGGATATAATCATGTTATATGTGCAAGAGTTGGTGATAATTACTACTAAGATTTTAGATGAGTTTGTAGTATGTTTGTAGCCCTCTAGATTGATTTATGCTCATGTAAATCTTGTTTATAGCTGCTGATTTTATGGTGTAAAGTACGTATTTGCAATGTAAAAGATTGGTCTATTGGGTGTGTTATTAATCTTGGAAAAGCTTGATTAGTTGCAGACGGATTGTGGTATTAAATGTCTATTGTTTGTACTTGTTTATGGAGTTGGTAAATGCTGAATTTATGATGTGAATGACTTGTCTGGTTAATATAGAGAATTGTTTGACTTGTGCTCGTGAGCTACTTTTGGTGAAGATTGATATATGCGTTATGATCTTGATTTGGGTTCCTGTATGAGAATTGTTGGAATAGTCGTGTTGGACTATCTGGTTATGACTTTATGAGTATTGAACTTGACTGGTGGCTAGTATGCCTTGGATTGTTGGAAGGTTACTGAAATAAGATGAAATGGCATTGTATTGGATTTGTGATGATTCGTTGGTGTGAACACTTGAATTTTCTTAAGCTATTAATACTTAAACTTGAACAATTGAGGGCAAGATAGCTTTTGGGTAGGATCCCCCGAAGGTGATGAACATGGGCAACTTATGAGAGCAGATTTGTGGAGCAGGTCTTCCACAAACCCTCTCATGAGATTATTTTGATTACTCATGAACTTGGAGTAATCCTTTTGATTATGATATTTTGATTACTCATGAACTTGGGGTAATCTGTCTTCTCCTAGTCATGAACAACTATGGCAGACTGCGGTCTTGAAAACCCCATAGGGCTAGAAGGGTGTGCACACTAGGGACTTGGCCATTTGATTTGATTTGTGATCAGCATTGCATTGAAAGTTGAGATCGTCTGATCTCGTCGTTCTCTTCCCTCTAAAATGTAAAATGATGGAGTGAAAGTTTGGAACCTTTAAAAACTATGAAAATCTGAAAATTGATATGTATATGAAATGAGTGTATGAAGCTGCATAAAAGATGGGTTTGAATGATTTGTTGCATGAAGTAATGAGGTGAACTTGTATATATTACTTGGCTTGAGATTTGGAGTGATAGACTTGCGTGATCATAATGTCGTAGGACCTAAGTCTTATATGAAGTTGATTAGTTGACGTGTTTTATGGTTATAAATTATTATAAAGATATTATGTTTTTATTATATCGATAGAATACTTGGTTACTCAGCTTTGCTGATTGGATGTTTTTCTTTTTATGTGTGCGTGTTGTCCATTTACTTATAGTGGACCTATGATGAACCTTTTGCGGCTTAACTGCAACTGTGGGAGTAGATTGGAGTTTGGTTACAGATTGATTGTGTTAGAGGATCACGCTTGGAGGATCGTTTGGAGTTGATCAGAAGATTAGTGTTTTCACTTGTAATTATAATTTTGACTTACTCATTGAGATGTAATTAGTAAAGCATTATAGTTTATCTGGTTGGTTGGGATTTGTAAGGTGCCTTGCACTCATTCTATGAGTGAGTGTGGCAGTGATGCTCCGGATTTAGTTAGAAGTCTTCCGCTGTAGATTTGGTTTGGTTGTATTTTTCTGTTTAAGCGGGTTTTTATTTAGTCGATAACTTGGGATGTTCAGTTTACAAAGAAAACTCTGCCTGATTTTTGGCTCGAGATTATCTATTTTTATTTATTTATTATTTAGAAAATCCGGGGTGTTATAGTAAGATTGCATAGAAAACACAACACTCTTTATAAGCTGAAGTCTCCCTGCATAAGAGAGTATTCTACAAGTCCAGGAGTTCATGCGCTCAATAATCCTATCAATAATAGGTTGGCATTGAGAAATTGATAACCTCTTTGAGGTCAAAGGTACCCCAAGGTACTTCACAGGCATGGAGCCTTTGATAAACATAATGCCCTGCATGATCTCACCCTGCTGAACCTCAGTCACACCACCAAAAAAAATAAATTCTGACTTGTTGAAGTTTGCAGCAAGCCCAGAAGCCTCAGAGAATTGGTTAAAGCAAGCAAGCATGTGCCACCTCTAGAGAAAAGCAGAAGGTCATCTGCAAAGATACTGTGGCAAAGCTGAAACCTAGCACACTTAGGATGGTACTTGAAATCTCTCACCTGCTTCAACTGGTCAAGACACCTAGGCAGGTACTCCATACCAATGACAAAAAGATAAGGAGACAAAGGATTACCTTGTCTTAACCTTTTCTTATGCTCAAAAGATTGTACCAGTATCCCATTATAACACACTGAGTAGCTAACAGTGGAAACACACATCATTATGAGCCTCACAAACCTAGTAGGAAAATGCAAAGAGTATAGCATTTGCTCTAGAAAAGGCCACTCAATTGAGTCATAGGCCTTTCTAAGGTCAATTTTAAGGAGACACCTAGGGGATAGGTGTTTCCTCCCATAATGCTTGACTATTTCATGAGCTAAAATGATATTGTCACTAATCTTTCTCCCCTTCACAAAGGCTGATTGTTCATCATGAATTATAGAACTCAAAACTACACTAAGCCTATTTGGAAGTATTTTAGCAGCAATTTTATACAGTACATTACACCATGATATGGGTCTAAACTCACCCACTTTAGAAACATTAGGTACCTTAGGCACCAAAGTGATGGTTGTGCAGTTTAAACTTTTTATCATCTTCCCCTTATGCAACATATCAAGAATAGATGCACACACTTTCTCATGCACGATAGGCCAAGCTTTCTTGTAGAACCCAGCTGTGAAACCATCTGGGCCAGGTGACTTATCCTCATCCATCTCCCAGAGAACCTCCTTAATCTCCTCACTAGTGAAATCTTTAGCAAGGGAAACCTGTTGATCAAAAGAGAGAACTGTCCCCTGCTCCACAATGGAACTGTTTAAAGCTGGTAATGTAGCTGCACATGTCCCGATCAGCCCCTGAAAGAACTTAACAAATTGAGCTTTAAGTTGTTCAGTGTCTTCAATCTTAACCCCTGTTTCATCATACAAATATGTCACTTTGTTACTGGCTCTCCTGGCTTTAATAGCTGCATGTAAGAACTTGGTATTTCCATCCTCACATTTCATCCATTGTAACCCAGCTTTCTGACGTAGAGATGACTCCTGCACCAGCACCAACTTGTCCAGCTTGCTAGAGGTATCTCTTTCCTACTCAATAAGAGTGCCATTGAAGAGATCATCTGTAAGTCTGGCCATGATACCCTCCAACATATCCTGCATATCACCAATTTGCTTTTCCAGGCCATGGAATTGCCTAGCAAAAATTTTGACGCCAGCTTTAACATGTTTAAGTTTTTGCATAACTCTAAACAAAGGGACCCCCCCTCCCATGATAAACCCAGTTATCCTAAACCAACTACTGGAAGTTTTCATTCTGTGCCCAGTGGGAGAAAAATCTAAAAGGTTTGCTACCTTGTCTCACATCAGCTTGGATTGTGATAATACCTACACAATGATCAGAAATATCATTTGCCATGTAATCAACCTCAGCAAGTGGATAGTCACTTAGCCATTTGACATTGCCAATGACCCTATCCAACTTATTATAAACCATACTAGCAGCTTCATGTCTGTTGCACCATGTGAATCTCCAACCCTTGCTTCTAATGTCTGCAAGCTCCAGGTCATAGAACAAATCCTGAAGTTCATTATCTCCAGTATTTCTGCCAGCTTGGCTAATTCTCTCATCATTTCTCAAAGTTGCATTGAAGTCAGCCCCTAGGAGCCAAGGTAGCCCATGATTTGAGCAATGCCTAAGGAAGTTCCAACACCTAACCCTCCCTGCAACATCGTTTCTCCCATACATAGCTGAGAACATGATAGTAATTGCAGAGCCAATCCATCTAACCTCAGCTGTGATTCATTGGTCCATCTCAGCCACAACATTCACTTGTACCTCTGTAGTATCCCAAACCAGTATTACTCTGCTATATGCTGCAGACTGATGGTTGCAAAACACCTCCTAGGTAGCACCCAGATTATGTCTAAGCTTAATCACATTATTTACTTTTATTTTTATCTCAAGTAGTCCTGCAATATCTATTTTATGTTTCTGTAGAAATAACTTGAGACCCCTCTGCTTTGAGGGTTTATTGAGTCCTCTCATATTCATGAAGAGGCCCTTCATTTATCACTAGGGCTTGTAGTATCCTTGGAGGGCTTATGACCTGCCTCCAGCTGAACTTCTTCGGTCTCATCTTCAATGGTGAGAATTGTCCCATCAGGAAGAGCCTCAAAAATCTGCATTTTGCTTGTGCTAGCTAAAGCCTCAAATGGGTTTGTTGTAAACAGAATAGGGTGGTTCACAGAACCTATTCTCAATTGCATATGTGGTAAATGTTAATGCAATCTAGGCAAGGCTCATGAGAAACGTAGGGAGGAAGAACGCCTCTATCGATTTCTGATGGGGTTATTTACGAATTATTATGGGTCCATTCGTTCCACTTTGCTGTCACAAGATCCTCTTCCCTCACTTAATCGAGCTTTTCAACGAGTTTCTCAAGAGGAGCGTGTTAGGGGTGTTGGTACTCTTAAGGAGGAGAAACCAGACATTATGGGGTTCGCGGTTCGAACCGAGGGCCGCGGTCGTGGTCGTTTTGAGACAGTAGATGAATCTCATCTCCATTGTTCTCTTTGCCAACATTCAGGGCGTGATGCTAGTATGTGTTTTCTGTTGAAAAGTTATCCAGATTGGTGGATTGAGAAGTATGGTCAGCCACCGCTCACGGATCAAAAGCATGATGCTACCGCTCGCGGGAAACTCCCTGCCACCTTTGTTCAGCCGTCTGCTGGTCGGGGTCGCGGGGGGTGTTCAGGCCCACGCTACTGTTACCAGTTCGGATGCTGGACCTGCTGTCTCTGCAGGTTCTACTTCTTCACTTGTGGGTGCTGCAATTCCAGGCTTTACTACTGAGCAATGACAAACACTAGTAGCATCTTTTGGTAACTCTCAAACTCGGCCTAACCGTTTACATGGTAAGTTTGATCCTACTTCTTGGATTATTGATAGTGGGGCAACGAATCATGTCACCGGTGATCTTTCTTTTTTATCGGACGTCAAAGATATCGATTGTCCTGTTGGTTTACCGGATGGTTAGAATGTTGTTGCAACCAAGGAAGGCACATTTAATCTTTCTAACAATTTTTATCTCCAGAATGTGCTTAATATTCCGAATCTTCATTGCAACTTAATTTCGGTTACACAATTGGTTGATGATTTGAACTGTTTTGTCATTTCTTCTTCTACTATGTGTGCTATACAGGACTTTTACTCGAGGAAGCTGATTGGAACGGGTGAACGAAGGAATGGACTTTATTACTTCCGGCAGATGTCAACTATCATGGCGGCTACGGTTGCTCTTTCTTCAATGGAGCTTTGGCATAGGCGTATAGGACATCCTTCTGAGAAAATAGTGAAGTTACTTACCCATGTTCTGAATTCTAAGGAGTGTTTGGATAAAGCATGTGAAGTTTGTCACCAGGCTAAGCAGTCTAGGGAGTCTTTTACATTAAGTGATACTAAATTCCACACGATTATTTGAGTTAGTTCATTGTGATTTATGTGGTCTCTATCCTACCCCATCTTCTTGTGGTGCTCATTATTTTTTGACATTAGTTGATGATTTTTCTCGTGGTGTATGGGTTTATTTATTAGTTGATAAAACAAAAGTGTTTCAATGTTTTATGAATTTTATTGCAATGATAGATCGTCAATTTGGTCAGAAAATTAGAATTGTGCGGAGTGATAATGGCATAGAGTTTAGGAAAAATCCTATTAGTACCCCTCTACTCCTAACTTGTCCAAGTGGTGCCCAATGATTTTCTAAAATCCAAGTGGTACCCTTCTCCTTTCTATTTTTTCCTGTCCGTTTCCTAAACGTTAACTTTCGGTTAACCTCCTTCTCTCCATCTGTTCCTTTTGTTTTTGGTTGGATAAATATACAAGTCCGGCAATGAGTTAACTCAGAGGGGTAGAACACTACCTGTGAGGCTGTGACTCTCTCTCTCTCTTCCCCATCGGTCATCGTCATCATCACCATAATACTGTACTCATTAATGGTGGATCCATCTCCGCATTCGATTGCCAGATCCATCTTCCTTCTTCTCTCCCTCTCTCCAACCTTCCAACTTCAAACCCTCCATCACTCTCACTACCTCCTAGTAAGCCCTAACTATTAGTCTCTGACATTCTATTTCAATCAACCAATTCTCTATGTACTTCACGTTAATTGGTCTAATATTTTTTAATATGTTACTCTATGTTAATGGCGATATTTGGGTTTTAGCTCTCTTAAAGATGTCGTTGAGGCCAAATGCACGAATGGAGGTTCGCTGAAACCAATACAAAGTCGACGTAGTGAGGCCCATGAAGGTCGACGGAGACGATGAACCAGCCCCTCAAAACCGTCATCTTTGCTCTCGGAAGCTTCTCGGAAGGTTAGGGTTGCGAAACGGAGGAGAGAGAAAAGTAAGAAGAGAAGGAGAAGGAGTGGATACATTGGACGTGGGTTTTAGAGAGAGGAGAGAGAAAGCTCAGAAGCTATGGGCATGGAGCTTTGTGAGTGTGAATGTGTGACAAACATTAATTTCTTTTTTTTAAATGAAACAAATATTAGTTAACAAAAAGTTAACGTGATAGGTAGAAGTAGGAAACAGACAGTAAAAATAGAAAGGAGAGGGACACCACTTGGATTTAAAAAACTATTGGGCACCACTTGGACTAGCAAGGAGTTGAGGGGCACCAATAGGATTTCCCCTAGAGTTTAATTGCATGGATGATTATTTTTTGGCAAACGACATTCTATTTCAAACCTCTAGTGTGGGTACACCCCAACAAAATGGGCGAGTAGAGAGAAAACATAGACATATTTTGAATGTTGCTCGTACCTTACGTTTTCAAGCAAACTTGCCCATTAAGTTTTGGGGGAAATGTGTATTAGCGGCAACTCATTTAATCAATCGCACTCCCTCATTATTGCTTGACAAAAATACTCCCTATGAGATTTTGTTTGGCTCTTCCCCTTCATATGATACTATTCGCACCTTTGGTTGTTTATGCTTCGCTCATAATCAAAAGGCTAAAGGGAATAAGTTTGCAAGTCGTAGTCGAAAATGCTCGTTTGTTGGATATCCTTTTGGGAATAAAGGCTGGAAGTTGTATGATTTAGAAAACAATGTTTTCTTTGCCTCTAGAGATGTGCATTTTTTTGAGGAGTCGTTTCCCTACTCGGACAAACAAAATAGCAGACCTGCGGAAGTTCCCGCTTTGGATGATTAGATTTATGTTGATGATTCAGACCTTGTTAGACATGGTGGGACACTAGTGAGAGCCGAAGATGCACCACTTGCGCCTGGTTCTCATTCCACCCCATCACCAGCTCAGCCTTCCGCTCCACCTATTCTCTCATCCTCTGAGCTCACAGCTACTGATTCGGATGGTTCAGTGGAGCTCACATGGGGGGATGCACATGTCATGGAGTTGTCTATTGACTTTACAACTGCTACTGGTTCTTTGCTGGGTCGTGGCATGCGGGAGAAATTTCCGTCGGCACGTTTGAAAGATTTTGTGACTCATACAATAATCAAGAAAAGTCCATCTCCTGTTTCACCTGCTTTTGTCTCTTCCTCAGGTAGTCCTTTTCCTATAGCACATTATATTAGTTGTGACAAATTTTTTGTGAGACACCAAAAGTTTTTTACAGCAGTTACTGCAGGGGAGGAACCACAATCCTTTACTAAGGCTATGAAAGATGCTGAATGGCGTAGTGCGATGCAAAATAAAATTCGAGCTCTGGAAGATAATGATACTTGGACTATGGAGACTCTTCCTCCTGGGAAGAAAGCACTTGGTAGTAAATGGTTGTACAAAATCAAGTACAACTCTGATGGCACCATTGAGCAATTAAAAGCAAGATTAGTGGTATTCAGAACTCATCAGATTGAAGGTATTGACTATGATGAAACATTTCCTCATGTGAAAAAAATGGTGACTATTCATGTTTTTTAGCAATTGTTGCCTCTAAAAACTGGGAACTTCATCAAATGAACGTTCACAATGCGTTTTTACATGGTGATCTTGATGAGGCAATTTACATGAAACTTCCCCCAGGATTCAAATCTTCGGATCCTCATATGATGTGTAGTCCCCATAAATCTTTATATGTTTTGAAACATGCTCCTCGGTGTTGGTTTGCCAAGCTTGTCATTGCCTTGAAAGGGTATGGTTTCTTACAGTCTTACTTTGATTATTCTCTTTTTACATATACTAAGGGAGCTATGCAGATTAATGTGCTTGTTTATGTTGATGACTTAATCATTTCTGGAAATGATTCCGCTGCATTGCGAGCTTTTAAAGTGTATTTGAGCGGTTGTTTTCATATGAAAGATCTTGGAGTTTTGAAATATTTTCTGGGTATTGAACTAACACAGAGTCCACATGGTTTGTTTCTGTGTCAACGCAAGTATGCTATTGATATCATTTCTGAGGCGGGTTTATTAGGTGCCAAACCTACAAGCACATCACCACTTGAGCAAAATCATCGCCTTGCTCATGCTACTGGTTATCTTCTGTCAGATTCGGAACCTTAGAGGCGCTTGATAGGGCGCCTAATTTGTGTGGCTGTTACACGTCCTGATTTAGCATATTATGTGCACGTTTTATCTCAGTTTATGCAAGAACCCCGCCAAGAGCATTGGGATGCTGCATTATGTGTTGTTCGTTACTTGAAAGGTGCTTCTGGTCAGGGTCTTTTGTTGCGGTCCGATCATGAGTTAACTCTGCAAGGTTGGTGCGATTCTGATTGGGCTCCTTGTCCTCTAACCCGGCGTTCTGTTACCGGTTGGCTCGTGTTTCTTGGACAATAACCTATTTCATGGAAAGCTAAGAAGCAACATGTTGTATTTCGTTCTTCGGCTGAGGCAGAGTATCGTTCTATGGCCTCTATCACATGTGAGTTGAAGTGGTTAAAGACATTATTACTAAGTCTTGGGATTCATCATCGAAAGGTCATTCCGTTATTTTATGACAGTCAATCATCCCTACACATCGCCCAAAATCCAGTTTTCCTTGAAAAATCTAATTTTTATCTTCCATGAAAATTGAAACTGCAAAGCTATAATCATAGTACAAAAATAATGATTAGGTTTAAAAAATAAAAACTTTGATTAATAGAGCATGAAATAATACTTACTTCAAATTCATATGTTTGCCAGAGCAATCAATAATGTCAAATTCTACATAAGACGATCAATGAGTTAGTTTAAAGAATTGCATTATAATTAACATACAAAAAGGAGAAGAAAGTAAACAAAATGAATGGAAAGGAGAAACACAAAGAAGAAAGGGGAATGAGACGTCAAGATGTTGGAGGGATGGAGCCAGTGGCGGATCCAGGAATTCAAAATTGGATATGCACAATTATAAGAATTTTCAAAAAATGATCCAAATTTTCTCTTGAAATTCCAAATTACTAAAATCATACAAATCAATTATCAAATATAATGTATTTATATTACTATTATTGTTCTTTTGATGTAATCCTTAAAATATGAGTTGGCCTCCCTAAGAAACTACTCATAATACTCTAACTTCATAACTCCAAGTTCGATTAGTTTAAATAGGAGTAAAGATATTCAAAATTAAGGTATTGATTACAATTTTGTTAGTTGCACTATAAAGGCTACCAAAAAGAAGATGTGTAATTCATTGTTAGTGAATGACTTGTGTTCTGAAAGAAGAACTATTGATTAGAAAGATAAAAGCTTGCTTGCTTTGCCTAAAGGTATGGGAGGACTTGGCATTAGAGATATCTGAAATTTTAATAAAGCTTTGCTTGCTAAATTAGCTTGGCGGATTGAGAGTGATGATGGATTGATGATTTCGAAGATCTTTAAAGCAAGGTATGGAGGAGGTCCTATATGGGTTGTTATCAATGAGAAGAAAACTAGGTCGGATGCAACTTGGGGTTGGCGTAGTGTTATTGCAGGGGCTCAAGTTGCTAGCTTGGGTTTGTCTTGGAAGATTCGTAAGGGTGACAAGGTCAAAATTGAGAGCGATGTATGGACATGTAATTCTTCCATTTCTTTCAAGCCTAATATCTAAGTTATGCTATGCCTTTATGGGTTTAGGAATTATTGACAAGTGATGGCTTGATTGGGACGATGGTAAGGTTGGTTCTTTTATTGAGTTGGAGAATGCAAGGAAGATTCTTGCTACTGATGTTCATCCTGCGCTTGGCGAAGACCTTTTTTTATTGGCGATGGACGAATTCTGGGGTCTATTTTGTTAAGTCAGGCTATGCTGTTTTGCTTGATAATTCAGCAATGCTTGATTGTGCTGTAGCGCGCAACATGGAAGAGACGAGTTTGGAGATTTGTTTGGACCTCACCAATATTTCCTAAATGGAAATGATTTATATGGAAAATTCTCCATAATGTTGTGGTTGTGAAAGATAATTTGTTTCGTCGAAACTTGTGTGACCCAGGGCCGTGTGGTTTATGCTTGCAAGGGCAGGAGTCTCTAGTTGACATTTTTAGAGACTGCAGTATTGTTCAGCATGTTCGGCACTGTGGTCCGCTTGAGATTGATTCACAAGTAAATAATTTTGTTTCCTTCACAAACTGACTTTCTGATCTTATTGAATATTTACATAAAGCTGGGATACCAACTCTGTAGGTCTCATCCATTTGGGGGTTATGCTTCGGAGTATATGGCTTGCAAGGAACTCGGTGATGTTCAGGAAAAAGGACTTTTCATCCGCAGATAATCTTGGATATGGCTAACAAGTGGGCTGCCTCGTGTATGATGGCTAATGAAAAGAAAACTGTCAAGTGCGCTAAAGTTGATAATAATCAAAATGCTGAGATAGACCTTAATATTACCATGTTCACAGCAAGATGGAAAGATAGTGTACCTGAGTTGGAATCCATCAGTATTGATGGGTCATGGGATCCTGTCTCCAAATGTGCAGGGGTTTCTTGGTGTATGTGAGTTAAATGGGTTTGATAGTAACTAAAGATGCAGGTTCTACATGCATTCTCCTGGATTCAGCTCTTAAGACGGAGATGATTGCCTGTCTCCATGGGCTTATGGGAGCGGTTCAGCGAAATTGGAGATCTTTGCTGGTGCATACGGATTGTTTGCAACTGGTGAAAATTGTCAATGGAGATTCAGATCCTCCAATGAATGTGAAAGAAGTTTCGGAAGATATAAGGGAGTCTTTTGGTTTTTTTGATCATTTGGTTATCAGTAAAGTACCTAGATCTGATGTACAACTAGCTCATAATTATGCCTCTCAAGCTAGGAAATCTAGCATCTGTATTTCATGGTTGTATTACTAATTGTCAAAAAAAAAAGAAGACCTGTGTGAGTTGTGTCATTGTGTGTAAGAGAGTGAGTGAGAGAGAGAGAATTTATTTGTTTTACGTGATTGACAACTAGCTAGCTATCCAAAGTGGAGCGTAGAGAGAGGGTAATGTAAACGATACTAACGGATAAAGAAAAGAAGGCAATGTTACAATGCGTTTTCTTCATTTTGGGCTGTATTTTACAAAACCCCAAATTTGTTTTATTTTTTCTGGGTTGGGTATGCACGTGCATACCTATTGCACCATGTAGATCCGCCCATGGATGGAAAATTGCGTATACATGATATAAATATTACTCCCCTTGGCTGGAGTATTAAATTTGCGCACAATAAGGAAAGTGCACCAGGAGGTCTTGTTAAGGTCGTCCAATGGGGTAGATTCAAATTTCTATTTTACACGACCATGCTGTTTTGTGCGGATGTATGTTTTATTGTTTCGTAGGAGTTATCGAGAGTTATGGATCCCAATGTTATTACTAATTAATGCAACTGATTTAGGATTCTTGATTAGTGGTTGTCATTCCAAATAAATGCAATTGTAGTGATGAAGGAGAGAAATGATCAGACTTTGCTACATATCATCGGAACTGTTTGAATGATCCAACTCTTGATTCATGCCTTCTGAAAAGCAACAAATGTGCGTTTCAAGGTGAATGAAGAGATCATTCGATAGTAGTTTTATTTTGTTTCTTCGTGAAGTATATTCTAGTGATGATTACATGGAGTGTTCATACAATATCGGGACTAAAGTAGTTATTATACTATTACATTCATTCTGGAAAATCTCGTAGTTTTGGCAGTTTTGACACTGGTTCGTATTTTGGCCTTAACTCACTCGTACGAAATCGAACCGTGATGGTTCAAAGTTCTGTAGAAAGCTCAAAAGTATATCTAAAATTTTCAAGTTTTGGATTTTTTTCTAGTTCCGAGTCAAGCGTGGTCGAAAATGAGTTTGAAGTTACGTATCAGATGTCTTGGCCGCCAAGGAACGAGTATACATTAGTTATTCATTCCTTTTTTTGAAGGAAAAGACAATTCATTGATTCATAAAAAAGTCATCCATCATCTACAAAGATGAATATCTCTAAATAAATATACATCTAACATAACAAAGTAAAATCTGATATAACAAGATGAATATGACTCCCACCATCACTGCTACAAATCGGTGTCTTGATCAGCTCCGTCAATAAGTGACATACCAGTCCAAGCATCACTGTAGAAATCAGCGTCTTGATCGGATTCATCGATGATAATTGTCAATCAATCATCGGCTGCCCTGATATAGCAAAATAACAACAGAGGGGCTAACCACCGGCAAAAGAGTCGGTGGTATCCCCAAGATGAGTCAAAGAGGGAGAGGGAGGCTAGATTTTTTTTTTTTTGAAGAGAGAGAGAGGAGTAGGCGAAAAAAATCGTACATCACCTGATTTTTAAAATCTAACTCACATTAGTTATTCATTCCTAGTTGGTTTCTACTTAGTTTAGGCGTGTGTATAGCTACTTTAATTACTTTTTGTGTGTTAAATTCAGTTAGCTTAGGTTGTTATTTATTTCCTAAATTCAGTTTCCTAGTTAATTTAGTATTAGTTTTGTTTTGCCTATATATATGGCACACGTACTCAGTGTAATAGGCAGACGTGATATTGATTAAGTTGAATGCAAATTCATATTTCTTTTAGTATTTTTTCTCTTTGATGACTAAACCCTTTCTCTCTTATTTGGTGAAGAACTCTAGCATTTGGTGGCGCCATTCCTTGTTGATTGAGTCTTGATTGGTCGCTTTGGTTATTCTGGTTGAGTTTCGTCATCAAGAACGTATCTTTACTATTCAAGAACCTATATTTATAACCCAAGATCAAATCTTTTCCATTAATATACATCAAGTTTAGTATTAGAGCTCCCGCATATACATCAAATTGGTATCAGAGCATACGCATATACATCATGTAGACTTGTCGCTTCCCTAAAATTAAATGCGAATATGCTAGTTTTCCATGTGATCTCTTATTCATTTAGGAGATCCTCTTTAACAATTATCATCTATCTTTGAGTTTTTTTGTCCAAAATTACTAAATATAACACATTTTACGGAATTTTTGTTAGGCACTATTACAAATTAAAAAAGATTTCAACTTTTCTGTTTATTACTCATCACTTTTTGTCTAATCAACATGAAAAATACGAGGATGACATTTTTATTCAATATCATTTTTTCTTTTAAAAGTCCGATCACACCATGTCTAATCGAAGAAAAAAACAATTTCCATCATATAGAATTTCTCAAGCACCAATCCGTGTAAAATATGAATATCCTTCTTATTATTTTACTTTTATTTATTTTTTTTTTTCCTTGTTTTGACACAGAATCGAATTTTTTTTGAACTTTTGGTGTACTCCCTACTACTCCAGCCTCCCTCGTCCCTCGTCTCTCAGCTTCCTCTCTCAAATCTCAATGACAGTAAAACCCACAGAACTCAAATTATAACTTAAACTAAAACTCACCACATTATTATAAACCCTTGAAACACAAAAAACACCAATTCCCTCCAACCCAAATAAACCCAAAATGGACACTAATAAAACCACTACCACCACCACCTCATCGCCATCCCCAAAACCACCGAAATTCGCCGTCTATCAAAACCCGGCCCTTTCCGCCGCTCTCACCGCCACCAGTCTCCGGCCTTCCACCTCCTCTTTTCTTTTCCTTTTTTCTCTCTCCTCTCTTACTGCTCTCGCCCTCCTTTCCTTCTTCTCCAGGTAACTCTCTCTTTTTCTCTCTCTCTCTTGGTTATCATTGTTTGAAATTTATGATTTCTTTGAGGTTTAATTAGGGTTTTAGTTTGAGCTAATTTGTGAACGTATTTGTATTTGTTTTGGAGATTAGTCTTGAATTTCTAAACCATTGCTTTAATGCCGTGCGTGAGGTTTATTTTTACCAAGTAGATAGTTCTGTGAGAGGCAGTGCTTTTTATTCGATCGATTTTTATGAGGTTTAAATTAGGGTCATTTGAGCTAATTTGTGAAGTTGTTTGAATGTTTTTGGAGTTTAGTTTTTAAATTTTTTGGATGAAAATGTTATAATTGAGACATACTATTGCCTTAATGCTGTGCTCGAGGCTTGTTTGTACGATTAGGTGTGTGACAGGCAGTACTTTTATTGAATAGATTTTTATGAGGTTTAAAGTTAGGGTTTGTTTGAGCTAATTTATGAAGTTATATGTTTGGTTTTGGAGATTAGGCTTCATTTTTTGATGAAAAGGTTATAATTGAGTCATTCTATTGCCTTAATGCTGTGATTGAGGGTTTTTTTGTGGGAGGTAGATGAGTTTTGTGAAAGGCATTGATTTTCTTCATTCGACATTTAGAGGTTTTGTTAGGATTTTCTTGAGCTGGTTTATGATTTGTTTGAATTGTTTTTGAGATTAGTCTTGAACTTTTTGATGAAAAAGTTACACTTGAGACACACCATTGTTTCAATGCCATTCTTGAGGCTCAATTATACGAAGTAGATGAGTTCTATATATGAAGTTATTGGTGATTTTGGTATGGCAGATATGGAAGTAGAACTGTAGAAGTATTCTTTTGTTTACAATAATTGCATTGGGGATTGTTTATGCCTGTGCTCAGCTAAGAACCGTAGAATTTTAAGGTGTTTTAGTTGTATGTCCCAATTGTATGGCTGTATGGGATGTGAAGCCTAGTTCAGAATTCAGATATTACAATGGTAGTGAAGGCAAATTGTCAAACATAGTATTCTATGAAAATTGGCAATCATTGTGCCAGTTACCGACCCCCCCTTACCCTGCCTAGGCGGGAGCCTCTTTGGAGGCACTGGGGTAATGTTGTTGTTGTTGTTGTTGTGCCAGTTACCAATTTTGCAATTTCATCTTGAATATTGTGATTCAAGTCATTTTTTCTCTAGGCTTATAGTGGAAACATGGAAATGAGGGATTTGCGTACTTAAATATGTTTGTTACAACTTTCTTAAGGGTCTTCCTTTCACTTGAAGCCCTTGGGCCCTAAGTATATTTGACTAATCATGCTTTTCGTGAGAGAACTTTTTAGGTAAGGAAATATTTTTATTGAGGATTGGGGAGACATAATTAAGGTCATGAACTTCTAAAGTCCAGTTGCTTTTAAAAAAAGATGATTGAGATTGAGATCAATCAGCCACAACACAAGCTTATTGAGGAGGATAAAAAGTGGGGCATTTATTTTTATTTTTATTTTTATTTTTAAAAAAAAGTATAAGGATTTCAACAGTTGATTGTCTTCATGTCTTGTAAAAGATTGTTTTCTTGTCAGGGTGCTTATTAAATTTGATGGAAGTGATCTCCCACTGATAGCCTTATTACTTAAAAGCATGAATTATTTTCGTAGGGATGCAAAGCCCTTATGCTGCTCTTGCAGCTAATGTAGTTTAGTAGATCTCAAGGAAGAGACCCAAAAGGGTTATTTTCATAATGAACTTTGACTTTGTTCGCTGGGGTTATTCGGAAAATTTAATAAGCTAAAGGGGCTTTGTGAGTGGGTGAAGAAGAAAGGGGATCAAAGGGGTTCTTTCAACGTTCTACTTCAACTAAGGAATGGCTTGAGCCTCTTGAAACCTTTGATAAGGGCTCTATAATTAGTTTTAATGATCCTATCTGAAGTGGATTCATGAGGATTGCATTGCATGGTTTCTGGTTTGAATGATCCTTGTTTTGTTGTGCTGATAGAAACGTATAAAACATTTGTCTTTATTGTTCCCTGTGCAGTTCCATCTTCAGTTAATTTGTATGAGTAATTGGACAAACTTTATGGATTATAATACTAAATTGAAAGTCTCAGTAATTGCGGTCCAGTTATTTATTTGATATGAAGTACAAGATGTATGAATCCATTTTTAATCTAACATTCTTTGTGTATTTGGTTGCTGGTTCAGTTAAAATGGTTTTGTGTGTAATGTGTAATCAACCAAATAAACTTATCTTTCTTGAAGACTATTTGCTGTTTGGAGGAGAAATCTGGACTATGATATAGCAATGGCTGAGATCTTTTGGCATTTATGGGCAGTGGTTGTTGGAGCAGTTTTAGTTGTTAACTTCTACGTTGTACTAAAAATTCATGATCAGCAACCTCTTGTTGTATTAAGTTTCCGCTGACTCTTTCTTACCTTACAAAAAAAAAAAAAAAAAAAAAAAAGTTTCCGCTGACTGATTTGCTAAAGGTGTGGTGTGTCACTTGTTCTGCTTAATGGAAAGTAATCAATTTGTTTAAAAGGTGCCAGGCCTGGGAATGAGAAGTTTGCATGTCTGCTTTTGGAATGGATTAAGACCTGCTTATAATGTGACCTTCCTTTCTTGTTGTTTAATTTGTGGGACTGCAGGGAAAATAGCATCATCCATAAATTTGAAGTCAAAAACTTTTCTGAAGAGGTTGCTTGTAAGTATTTTGCTTTGATGGTATAATTTGCCCATGTGTATTGCTCTTCCTTTTGTGTTTGATAGGAAACATCTAATTCTTTGTTGACTTCCTTTTCATGTTACAGATCTATTCACCAAGGCAACAGAGGTGTTTGTTGGCTTAGCTTTCATTGGAGCATCTGCTGCCCTTACGAAAGCCATTCTCCTAAGGAGAACCAGAATCACGACTGGTGTTATAGCAACATCTGCCCCTGATGGAACCAAGGTTGATACTTGCCTTTCAAATCGTCAATTACGTCTCCTAGGAGTACAGGCAAAGCCGGATAAGGTCGTATCAGAACCGTCCAGAAAACCACCAGTATCCAAACCACAACCACCATCAACTGCTTATGATGCCCTTTTTCCACTTCATCCGTCAGCCACAAATTCAAGGAGTCCATCTCGTTTTGGTTCTGACAAATCCAGCACCACTGCTCCTAAGAGTAAATCTTTTGTAGTTCCTTCAAAATCGCAAAGTTCTCCTACTTCTTATCTTGTGTCTCCTTCCTCTTCTCAGTTCCCATCTGTCCAGACTTCACCTTTTATAGATCAGTTAGTCTCAACACCATGGTCAAATAAGCGGACTTCTCCCGCGAAGGAGATAATAACAGAACAAGAGCTTGAACACTTCCTAGCAGATGTGGACAAAAAGTTCACCGAGTCGGCAGAGAAATTGGCGACTCCACCTCCAACCAGGAATGGTTTTGGCATAAGTAGTCCTAGTACAATCTCCGGTTCAGCTAATACATCAGGAATAACAAGGACAACACCCTTGAGGCCAGTAAGGATGTCACCTGGTTCTCAGAAGTTCAGTACACCTCCTAAAAAAGGAGAAGTTGAAATTCCTTCTCCCATGTCAATGGAAGAGTCTATTGAAGCTTTTGAGCAACTAGGCATCTACCCTCAGATTGAGGAGTGGCGAGATCATCTTCGGCAATGGTTTTCTTCTGTTCTACTGAGCCCTCTGCTCAGCAAAATTGAAAATAGTCATATTAAGGTCCGTGTAGAAACTTTCTTTGTCCTTTCTTCTCAGCTTCCATATATAGGACTACTGTTATGAGTTTCTTTTCCTACAGAAAATTTTGCATTTTGTTACTGACTGCATTCTCATTCTTTCAAGATCTCAAGGGTCTTTCATGCATGTAAAGTTTGCAACGTAAAATTTATTCGTTTCAGTACTTCCACCTTTTGTAATCATGTCATGAACTGCTGGGGTGAAGAATGTTTTAAATTGATATGATAATTTTGTGAATTGAAATGAGTATTTACTTCTATCCCCATTTGCTATCTGACAACAATTGGGAATTATACTAAGCATCCAGGTCTAGGATTCATGTATGGGGTACAATAGTGTTTGTAGACAAACAATGGTTACTTTGCATAAACATGGACCTGAATCTTTCGTGGTTTGGTTCTTTTCTGCTCCTTTGGTAGGAAAGGACATCCAGTCTGTATGATTGTGAATAGGCTCTATTGCTTGTTAGAGGAGTGTTGTCTTATCTGAAAAGACATTGTATTGATTTCTAGAAGCCTGAAACGACGCCAACAATGTAGGTTATTTTCATAACATCACCACCTAATTGAACAAAGTACGATAGATGGAACTTTAGGCTGCTCTTTTGCTTTCTCTTGTTGCTTAAATTGCCTTGCTTAAATTCTCTACAAAGTCCCATCTCCATCCCCAAGCGCCCCCTCACACATTTTCCTCTATCATCATGTGATAGATTTGTACTCTCTGACCTGCTTTGCTAACATTGTCTTGTTACTTCTAGGTAATGCAAACAGCTGGTAAACTAGGTCTATCAATTACAGTGAGTCCAGTAGGTAGTGATTCCTCTGGTGCTGGAGCTTCCACCATGTCTTCTATGGACCGTGCTAAGGAATGGCAACCAGCATTCACTCCAGATGAAGATGGGCTTCTCCATCAGTTATGGGCTTATCTTATGCAAGCTTTAGATGCTTCTACCAGTAAGGTCTTCCTGTATGGCATGCCTGTCTTTCCATTATCAACTTGTCACAGCCCTTTAATCTCCTCTTTTTGCAGAGAGTGCGACTCCAGCCAGTCAGCAGCAAACCCCGCAGCAAGCTGCATTTGTTCCTATCATGCAGGAATGTGTAGATGCCATCACTGAACACCAAAGGCTGCTCGCTTTAACAAAAGGAGAGTTGATCAAGGGTTTGCTACCACAAAGTATTGTTCCAGCTGAATTTACAGTGAACAGGATTAAGGGTACTATTGTAGTTGCTGTTATTCTATTGTTAATGTCTTATCTTTTGTCTTCCTTAGTACGAGTAATTTTATATGGAATACATTTTTTCTTTTCCACTTGTGGGGGTGTTCATAGATCTGGCTGAAGGAACTTGCTTGAAGAATTACGAGTACATGCGAAATGAAGATGCATCTGATAAAGTGAAGAAGAAGTGGACTCTTGAGCTTCCCTCTGACTCTCATTTGCTTCTATATCTATTTTTTGCTTTCTTGGAGTATCCAAAGTGGATGCTACATGCTGATCCTTCATCATATTCTGGTGCTCAGTCAAGCAAAAATCCTTTATTCTTGGGAGTTTTGCCTCCTAAGGAAAGGTTCCCTGAAAAGTATATTGCCTGTATATCAATGTTCCCCACTGGACTTCATCCTGGAGCCTGTGTCCTAGTCATAGGACGGCAGAGCCCTCCACTATTTGCGATGTACTGGGATAAGAAGCTGCAGTTCTGTCTTCAGGTGATTGTTATCTCATTAATTTTTAAGTTAAACTATAAGTGCGCTTTTCTGGTTTTACGAGGTTGATTGTTGAGTGGATGCCTAGATTGTCTGCTTTCCTGATTACACCATCAACATTTATAAGTTGGTTACAAATCTTATAATGTTTGTTTTGACCTTTTCATTTCATTTTTCTGTGTTAGCAACTTAGCATTATGCTGTATACAATGCTTTTTCGCATCCTGATTTCCCTTTGGTTGGTCTTAACTTAGATTTCCTGATTTCCCTTTGGTTGGTCTTAACTTAGATTTGTTTTGCACTTTCAGGGAAGAACTGCGCTATGGAATTCAATTTTGCTCCTTTGTCATAAGATTAAGACAGCGTATGGTGGCTTTGTTCGTGGTATTCACCTTGGCTCTTCTGCCTTGAGCATTCTGCCTGTTCTCGAATCAGAAGAGGAAGACTGACGTTGGCATGGTCTTGATCAAGTACATAACTGATTACCTCTCTCTCTCTCTCTCTCTCTCTCTCTCTCTCTCTCTGTCGAGCTCACATTGTTACAGGTCCGGCAGATGTTGCGCTAGTTAAGGCGCAGTGATGATTTCACTGTTAGGATCACTGCTGGTATATCTTCAAATGTGATCTTTGTAACATCCTCTCCCTTACACCATGATTTTGTAAAACACAAGGTTGATGCCCAAGAAGGTACACCCTTGGATCAAACAAATGGGAATTTCTCGGTCATTATTAAATTAAATACCGTGAAACTTTTGTTCTCACTTGTCACACTGTTGTTCATAATTCTGGAAAGCACGACTGGGTTTGAAAAACTTTTACCCGTCTTAGGGTTGGATGGAAAATGGTCTTACATGTCGTAGCTTGTGCTCAAGAATGGAACATGTTTGGCCTCACAGTAGGGATATAACCGAGGTGAGTTAATTGTGCTAACTTTGACTCGGTAAGCCTTTTCCCAACTCGAGCTCAGCGAGCCAAAACTATTAATAGTTAGTTTGGGTTTGTGGCGTTTTGACTCAACTCGAGCTCACTATTCCAATTTCCAAATATCTTATAAATGTGTTTGCAATTTGCGAAATCAACCAAAACAATTTGGCATGCCCAAAAACAAGGAAAAAAAGGCTACTATATTAAATTTAGGGATTTCAAATTTCATACACAGGTGAACATTCATTTGAACAATGCTTAATTTGATGGGTAGTCTACCCATGTGATGTGGAATATAATAATGACTTTCAAATAAGACTTGTAGAATTCTGTCTGCTGTAGAATTTTTGGAAAATTCCCTGATGCTACTGTAAATGACTTTCTAGTCTAGGCTTAGATACATTGTCTGAGTTCTGTTTGTAATTGGGACTCAAACAATTAAATTTTAACTTTAAACATAAAATATCAAAAAATAGTCAAATTACCAAATGGTACATAGTCTGGATAAGCTACCCACCGGGTAGACAAATATTTTTCCCATGATACAAAATAATTCAATAGCTATCCAACACCCATTCTTCACTTCCTCCATATATACTATGTTAACCAAAAGCCGTATGAACTAATTCCACTAGTTTTAATATTGTTTTACAAATGAACTTGTTATTTTTCAAATATTAAAATACAAATATGAGCCTAAAATAATAATTTTTTAAAGTGATTAAATTAAATTAAATAATTAATAGTTTATTAGTTGTGTTACGAGAAACTCCATTTATTTAGTATCTTATCAAAAGAAGTAGAATTAAATTAATTGATTTTTCCCTTTACTTTTGTAAATTACTAAATTTTTTTTTTTTTTTTTTTTGAAGGAAAGAGAATTCATTCATTCATAAAAAGCCATCCGACATCTACAATGGTGAATATCTCTAAACAAATCTAAATCTAACATAACCAAGTATAAATCTAATATTACAAGATGAATATGATTTCCACTATTACTGCTTGAAATAGGTGTCTTGATCAGCTCCGTCAGTGACTACCAATCCAAACATCACTGCTACAAATTGGCGTCTTGATCAGCATCGTCGATAATTGACAATGCCCTGATATAGCAAAAAATATGCTATACAGTAAACGGGAGGCCACCACCTTTTCCCTACGATCGGAGGTAAGCACGAAACGTGCTGCAGCTATTTGGAAGAACAAATCCCCTTGCCATAGTAGATTGAACTTGTCTTCTTGACTCATCAAACCGAACTTAAAAATAGAAATTCGACGACCCTCCGATGAACGCGGAGAACTCTACAATCTCTCACCAAAGGAGAGTTTATTACTAACCATAAAGAAAAGTTAACTAAAAAACTCGATCGAAAGCAAGAAATCAATAACAGAAGGGCTAACCACCGGCAAAAATGTAGGTGGTAGCCCCAAGATGAGTCAAAGAGAAAGGGGGACTAGGGTTTATTGAGAGAGAAGAGTGAGAGAGAGAAACGGCTTGTAAATTACTAAATTTGTTAGTACTATGAATTGAAATTAAATTATATCTTGTTCAACATTATTGGAATAAGATTAAGTGGTGAACTGGGACTCAACTAAGATTTAATTTATCTAATCAAAATAAAAACACACGATCATGAATTATTTTAGTTGAAGATCATATGAATTTTTAGAGAAAAATTATGAATAATTTTTTATAAGTTTAATTCAATTGCCCAAAACTCATATGTCTCGGCAATACTTCGTCATTCAATAATCACTGAAAATTCAACTCTTGTCCAAAATATAAATTATTAGTCTTTATTTAAATCTTAGTGAAACTTGTTAAATTTGTCAAGAAATATGCCAAGCGCAAATGATAGAATAACATGAAATATGAGTCAATTTATATAAAATGGTCAATTTTAGACACTTCAACTTTAAATTACAATTGAAATATCTGACCATAAGATTTTAGTCGTTTTTATGTAGTTGGAAAGACTTTGAGATTGAATTGGTTAATCTAAACATAATTGTATTAAACTAAACTACAACTCCTTTACTTCGTATTATTAAGCAGGGGCGAAGCCAGGATTTTATGAGTAGAGGGGCCAAAGTTTACAATAAAAAAATTGAGTAAAATAATTTAGTGTTGACAAAATTTCTTTACTTATGAAACAATATTTTTTTCATAGAAGCAAAAGCAACAATAATAGAGTCCACTATTATTTCGTAATTTATTTTTCATTTCCTAAGAAAAAAAAATTCATTTTATGTCACTAAAATTATATGCATGAGGTTTATTTACTTTTGAGTAAGCTTATTGGTCACAATTTATCTAGCAAATTTAAATTAGCAATCAATGTAGAGTAAACATGACAATTAAATAATTGAAAGGATTGTACCATAATTTTAAATACGGTGATAAAATTAAAAAAACAGTGGTTAAAGAATACACTTTTGATTTCGAATAATAAATCATAAGCTTATTGAAAATGAAAATATGCTAATTATGCAGAACCAATTTACATCATATTAGAGTTGAAAGAAAAGGTTTACAATTTTCCTTTGTAAACATCAGAAGTAGTATTATTATTTTTTTAAGAGTGAATAAGTTGAAATTAGTAATAATTGAATACATACTAAAAAAGTGGTTTTGGACAAAAAAAGGAAATCTAAATTTAAGGGAGAAAAATATTAAAACAAAATAACAAAATTATTGTTAGAGAGAACCGAACACAAAACATTGACAAGCACGCGCCTCCCACAAGAGCCACTTTAACCACTAGGCCACTTTTCTTTTCATGTTATTACTACACACTTTCTTTTATTTTCACTAGTTTTACAGGGACCCGCCAAAAAAATAAGAAGCACTGGGCTCGGCCACAGGGGCCAGGCCTATGCCAGCCCCTTCCCTGGCTTCGTCTCTGTTATTAAGTGGAGATCATATGAACGGTTATACATCCAAGATAAAGTAAGATTTTTATCACGCTTAATGATCTTTTTTTTATTTAGTTTACCATTATTGGAATAGACGTGCCTACTTGATAAACAAGTGTAGACACCAAAAATTGTGTCTATAATAAGTCCCCATAAAAACCCGATGATGAAAGGATTGGATTTTAATCGAACTTGGGTTGCGAGAATGATTGCTATGATGATTAACCCAGTTCATTTGAATTAACCAGTGGAAGCCTTTTGTACAGGTGATCCAAACCAGTTGGACTCAATTCAATTGGAGTCCAAAATTGAGAGATAGGCCTCTTTGAACCTAAGGGCCCGAAAGGGAACCCAAACCCATGAGTCAACCGTTGGTCAAACCAGGGAACTCAATCAATCCCGCGTGGACCCCCTCGAAAAAGCCTACCCCGCGTGAAAAGAACGTCAGGCGCCTATACAGGCACGCCGCTCCAGGTCCAAGCGGCCACGCTTGCGCTCAAGCGGCGACCGCTAGGACAAGCGGCTGTGCCGCTAGGCCAAGCGGCTTGACCGCTTGTCCTGCCGGTTTGGCCGCTCGGCCTAGCTGTATGGCCGCCTGGACCTTTTCTCGCGGACGGAAAATTCGAGGCCCATTCGATTTCCGTGCCAAACCCTGGCAGCTCCCCCTCTTCTATATAAACAAACCTTAGGGTTCAGTTGAAGAGGTTGGGACATTCTCTCTGAAGGGTTGGGAATTTTAGAGGTTGGTCTGAAGGTTGGACATTCTCTCTCTCATATTAAACCAGAAATTCTGATTCTACTCCTTCTTTAGGGTCAGCCCTAGCACCACAAAATAAGCCTTCACACTTCATCAAGAGCATGAATTCAAGCAATATAACCCAATAAGTTCATTGTGAGCATCCAGGTAATCCAACCTGAGGGTTTTCAATAATATTTATATTGCTTGTTATTACTAACAATTTTGGTTTATGTGATACGTACATGCATGGCGCGTTTTGAGCAATAGGGCTTGTATTAAGCCTAATTAATGGATGAATGAATGTTTTTATTTTGTTATTTATTGCTTTTCTTATGAATGAATCATGCTTTGTTTGTGGATTGGTGGATAAATTATGTGTTTGTCCTCTAACTTGCAGGTTTTAGCATATTTATCGTTTTTAGCAATAAAAGCATGTAATTTGATAAATTGTTAAAAGTGGTCACAATAATAATTTTTGTTCAACCCATTAGTTAAAACTAGGAATTTGGACAAATTGAACCTTGTTTGGAACCGTAGCATTAATAACTATATTGAATCGACTAGTAAAGGTTGTTGTTGTCAACGGGCGAGTTGGGTGCCTAACACCTTCCTAGCTCGTATCTATGCCCGCGAACTCATTTATGAAGTCAATTTCCCCAATAGGGATTGGGCTGCACAGGAGTTGAGTTGACGTCTTTCTAGACTATCAACTTGACCTCCAAGGTTTCGAAATTACCTTAAAATTTGGTGGCGACTTCCGACAATCTTAATCATGTCCTTGGTACACAAATCTTGTGCATTCACACTCAAAGATTCACGAAAATTCGAAACATCAAGCGCTCTCAGGCTGTCCGGAAACCCTAGTCCCGAAAGAGGGTCGAGGGAAGACGCGCGGAAAGAGGGGAGAAAAATACGGCAGCCTACAGTGGCAACTTAACTGGGGATATGATTAAGAGGGTGTAACTTGAAAATCGATTCATTATAATTATTTTTTCTTGGTCCACTACCTTGAGTATTCTTATTATTATTATTTTGTGACTTGTCATTCATCTATTAACTTGCATTCATTGCATTCATGTGCATGCGCTTGCACGAATTCCGAGTTTGTTTTTATAAGTTCAAACTAGTTTTTAGCCAATGGAGTGTGGTGAAGTGCCTTGGTGAGAATCCACTCGATTCTTCTTTGCCAAGAAACATGGATCCCCCCACCTCATGTACCTTCCTACCCATTCGTCCATTCGACGAGTAGGATAACTAGAATGCCTCACATTGTCGCGCATCCCGCGGATTGTAGTACATTCTTGATCATGGGTACCTTTTGACCAAAACCCTTAAGCCTACCCCATTGCATGAACTAGAACCAATGTTTTAGGTTGGAACTCAGTCTCATGTCCATGCTAGATTTTCATAATCATGTCATATTGTGTTGTTGTGCTGTTTGCCCATATGTGAACGCAATCATTGCGTAGTCTTTTTGGTCGTCATAGAATATTAGGTTAGACCCCAATTAGGATCTTTTCCTTTTTTGAGTCTAGATTTTGTCTTAAGATTGAGTCTAGAATCTTTACTTTTAGGAAATAATATCCCTGAATGTTCTATATGACGCTCGTTATCTTAGGAAAGATTTGATTGCTTTATTCTTTCCTCCTATTTAGGTAGTGAGTCTAGGTCAAAAGATCTCAATAATATCTCTCCCCTCTCCTTTTAGTCAAGAGTATAATATCTTTTGCTTTATCCCATATTGAGTCGAGATAATATCTCTCCCCTCTCCTTTTAGTCAAGAGTATAATATCTTTTGCTTTATCCCATATTGAGTCGAGATAATATCTCCCCCTCTCCTTTTACGGCTCGTATTTTTTGCTATTATTAATAAAGGTAATAAAATAGATTTTCTAAGAATTGATTGAGTTACTAACATAAAACCCCTTATTACTTGAGAAAATACAAGGGTATCCCAGGCTTCGCCTATTTCTATTCGGGTATGGAATGAGTCAATCATCCACTTTGGTATCTTATTGAACAAAAATGGTGATAGAATAATAAAAAACAAACGAAACTCTTTAAATTTTAAAAGAGTATAATATATTTTGCTTTATCCCATATTGAGTCGAGATAATATCTCTCCCCTCTCCTTTTGGTCAAGAGTATACAATCTTTTGCTTTATCCCATATTGAGTCGAGATAATATCTCTCCCCTCTCCTTTTAGTCAAGAGTATAATATCTTTTGCTTCATCCCATATTGAATCGAGATAATATCTCTCCCCTTCCCTTTTAGTCAAGAGTATAATATCTTTTGTCTTTCTTTTCCGGTGTCGAGATCTTTTGACCTAAACCCATTACTTAGTCCCCAAGGGTAACTATGTTGATAGAATACTCTAGATAGAAATTTTCCATCTTTGTTTTAAAACTTTTCTTTTGTGGAACTTGTTAGTCTTTCCTTTTCTAAGTCTTATCCGCTGTCCAGGATTGAGAAGATAACAGTCGGTCCGAAAATTTGGGAACGCGATCATAGTAATCAACGTCTGGTTAGGAAGCTCGTATTGGAATCTCCCCCTTCGAGCAAAGCTAAGTCTGACGCAGTATTTGTTACTCCCCCTCCGTATCGACCATCTTGTTCTAAGTCGACCGAAATAGCCGAAGATGATGTGCCACCTCCACAACCTAAGACTACTGATGAGACGTTGACTGAATTGATGAAAATGTTGAAAACTACGGGAAACCGTGTGACATGAATAGAAAGCAAGGTCAAGGAAGCTGATCCTCTTAACCAGGATGATCCTCCACCTCGAGATGATAAAGTAGAAGAGCTAAGCGCTAAAATTAAGAACCTTGAGTTAGCTTTAACTCAAAACAAGATCATAAGTGACTACATGATCAATGCTGAAGGATACTACTCTCACATCAAGGGAAAATTACCTTCAAAGGGACCGATGATCCAAAAGATCGTTTTCCCCACCTTCAAAGGGACCGATCGTTTTCACCTGAAGTCCCCACCTTCAAAGGGACCGATGATCCAAAAGATCACATAAGGGCCTTCACCACCCCAATGGGCCTAAGAGGAGTAGATCCTGACCTCTATATTCATCTTTTCTCACAAACCGTGGACCCCATTGTTAGGGCATGGTTCTTCAAGCTTGAGCCCAATCAAATTCAAGAATGAAACAAAGTGCCCAGCTTATTCCTCACGAGGTATGCCAATAATGTCATCCAACCAACTACCATGAGAGAGTTGGAAGCGATAAAGTAAGGTGAAAATGAAAGCTTCACTGACTTTGTTAAGAAATGGAGAACTAAAGTGGCCGAAATGCTCGACCGACCATCTGAGGAAGAGCAAATTCGGAAACTCATCAAGAACTTACAACCTTCTTACTTGAATCCTCTCAAATACCAAGCAGTTACTTCATACACACAACTCAATAGTGTGGGATTGCTCATATAGGACGATCAAGCACTTAAAAAGGAGAAAAGCAAGGACTTATTCAACAAGGGCACTTATAACTCGAACTACAAGAAGAACCCCAATTCGGGAAACTCTTCCAACAAGGTTAATGAATTCAATGTTGTCTACGACAAACCGCACAAAGGCAATACACCCCATTGGGCATGACCTATGCTAAAACTCTGGAAAAGCTTGTCAAGAATGACTATCTCAATGTCGTGGGCCCCACTCTGGATCCTGACATCGAAAAGAGGAGCCCATCATGGAATCCTAATCTTTATTGCAAATTCCATAGAGGAAAAGGACATGACACCGAAAAGTGTTGGACACTCAAGAACAAAATCCAGGATCTTTTTGACAGTGGGACTATTCCCAAGCCAAAGAATGTTACAACTCCAAACAACAACACCAATCCTCTAGGTGCGGTTTTCGTCATTACAAATGAAGAGGAAGAAAAGGACCCCTCTTGCTTGATTGTGCCAATTGGATGTCCAGTCCCACCATTTAAGCTTGACTCCCTCCACCTAGAGGTAGCCGGACTTTGGGAAAGCGATAGCGATGAGGAAGATGCTACTCTCCAGATTTCTAAAGCATTGTACGACTCCTCTGATGATGAATCTCCCAAAGTTGAACACCTCACGAGGTCAGGAAGGCACTATATACCACCCCATCTCCAAAATAAGGATCTACTACAAAACACAGCTTCAGTTATACCACAAGTGAGAGACTCTCCACTAGTCCAGAACAAAGACCAAAACCCTCCAAACGAGGATGATGGCACTACACTGCTTAAACAGCTTCAAAAGACTAAGGCCGATATCTCTACATGGCAACTCTTGACTATCTCCCAAGTACATAGGAATGCTTTACTAAAAGCACTTAATCAAACTATGGTTTCCCCTGAAGCTACTCCGGATGACCTAGTCAATCTCCTCACAAAAGGAAATTCGTTGCAAGCAATTGCATTCACTAGTGAAGACCTTCCACCCGAAGGAACTCATCACAATAAGGCACTCTACCTAACTTCCATATGTGAGAAGAAACAGGTCCCAATGACTCTAATAGACAATGGGTCCGCTGTCAATGTTTGTCCCCTAAGGACCGCCCAACGCCTAGGCATAAATGTCAACAACCTCGCGCATGCCGCACAAGGGTTGAGGGCATACGACAATTTCAACTGAAACGTCTTAGGCATATTTTCGATTAACCTTAACACGGGACCAATTGAGAAAATGGTACAATTCCATGTCATCGATATCCCAGCTTCATTCAATTTACTCCTTGGACGCCCATGGCTCCATGGATTAAACGCGATAGCTTCAACATTTCACCAAAAGGTCAAAATGATGGTCGAAGGGGTAGTTCTAGAGGTTAGAGCCGATTCTATGATCACTAGCATTGAATACGTGTCGGTTCTTAAAGTCGAGCACACTGTGCAGGACGAAGAATTCTGTGGCTTTATGACTGAAGGCGTCGCCGTACTCGAGCAAGATGTAGCTCCTTTCGCACTGTATTTCCACCTAGGAATTAATGCCATTTTAAGAAATCAGGGACACTTCCCTGGCACATCTCTAGGCAAAGACGTCTCCAAACCACTTCCAGCTTGGTCGTCCAAAGCCGGAAATAATCTTTTTGGGTTAGGATATAAACCTACCAAATAGGAGTTACAGGAATACATCGCTAAGGAAAAGGCGAAAAGAAGGGCCATTAAGGAAAACAAAGTCTATGACATCCCCATGGCACCATACCCGCACACATTGAATGGGCAGTTCGTCCAATCTGGAGATCCATTCCCTTACTATGGCTTTCCCGTACCCTATGTTCTCCCTGTTTATGGAATCCAAGTTCCCGGATTCGAGGTCTTCCAAGACTGCTATGTGCTGGAAGAAACTCCTTTGCCTGTAAGAAGGAGGCTGAACTTTGATTGGGTAGAGAACACACCCAACAACGCTTTGGGTCTATTATTTGGACAAGAGCATCACCATCCAAAAGATGAAGAACTCCACAACGTCAGTAATGCAATTCAAGATGCGAACTTTGACCCAACTAAGTTGATCACTCCAAACGAGGGTCAACTCACAAAGCAGAAACGCACCATAAGCTGGACAAGAGCCAACGGAAAGAAAATCAAGATCACGATCTCCGAAGAATCCAAGCCTGACACCGACACTGATTCCGACCGGACTGAGTCTGATTCTGAAGACAGGTCTAATATAGTAGAGTCGGGTAGTCCACCCAAATCTATGTTTAATTCTGTTTGCAAGTCTAATGATGTTAAAGCCAATAATAATGGCTCAGTTGATGTTCCAATTTCCTCTATCAATGAAATAGTTACTAATTCTGCTTACTTCTTGGATTACTTAGTAGCTAATAATTCAAAAGAAGAACAAGAATTGCCCAAAGAAGTAACTAAAGCACTACTAGAGCATGAACAAAAGACTTCAATTGTGGAAGAAACAGAATTAATCAGTCTTGCAAACGATCAAGAGCCGCGCCAGGTGCGCATTGACTTATCGTTAACTCCCAAAGAACGAGAAAGCTTTATAAATCTCTTAAAAGAATACATAGACGTTTTCGCTTGGTCCTACAAAGATATGCCGGGAATAAGTCGTGAGATAGCACAGCATACAATACCGCTCAATCTGGATTCAAAACCAATGAAGCAAAAACTTCGGAGAATGAAACCTGAGTGGACACTGAAAATCAAAGAAGAGGTGCAGAAACAGCTCACCGCAGGTTTTACTAGGGTTGCTCAATATCCAGAATGGGTTGCTAATATAATGCCCGTTCCAAAAAAAGATGGCAAAGTAAGGATGTGCGTTGATTTTAGAGATCTAAACAAGGCAAGTCCAAAGGATGATTTTCCCGTGCCACATATAGACATACTGGTGGATAATACCGCAGGACATGCCCTCTTATCATTCATGGATGACTATGCAGGGTATAACCAAATACAAATGACCGAGGAAGATACGGAGAAAACCACTTTCATAACCCAATGGGGGACATATTGCTATACCGTCATGCCTTTCGGGTTGAAGAATGCGGGAGCAACACACCAAAGAACCGCAACTTTTCTTCTACATGACATGATGCACAAGGAAGCCGAGGTGTACGTGGACGATATGATCATCAAATCCAAGGAGAGAGAAGGGCATATACCCTCTCTAAAGAAATTCTTTGACAGGCTTCGGAACTACAATATGAGATTGAATCCTCAAAAGTGCGCATTTGGAGTAACTTCGGGCAAGCTCTTAGGATTCGTCATAAGCACAAGAGGCATTGAAATTGATCCTACCAAAATCAAAGCTATAAGGACATGCCATCTCCCACAAAATGAAAAGGAGATAAGAGGATTCCTAGGACGGCTCCAATATATAAGTCGATTCATATCCAAATTGACTATTACATGTGAGCCCCTCTTCAAAAAGCTCAAAAAGGACACTAAATCTACCTGGGATGATCAATGCCAGGAGGCCTTCGACAAGATTAAGGAATACTTAGCTAATCCACCCGTATTGGTTCCGCCAATTCCGGGAAAACAACTTATGCTATACCTAACAGTCACAGAACCCACCATGAGTGCTATGTTGGCCCAAAAGGTGGAGAATGATGAAAAGGCAATATACTACCTTAGCAAGAAATTCCTGGAATATGAAACGCGCTACTCCACACTAGAGAAAACGTGTCTCGCATTGGTTACTGCAACAAAGAAGCTTCGACACTACATGCTACAACACTCCATCCATACAAAGTCAAGGATAAATCCATTAAAGTACTTGTTCGAAAAACCCATCCTTAGTGGAAGGATAGCAAGATGGACTGTCATGCTTTCAGAATTCGATCTAACTTTTGAACACCAAAAGGCGATCAACGGACATGTCATTTCTGAACATCTCGCTGAAAATCCAGTTAGTAGCGAAGATGCTACCCATGAATTTCCCGACGAAGGATAATGAGTGTCAAAGAAACCACTTGGCAGTTATACTTTGACGGAGCATCAAACCAAAAAGTTTATGGCGTAGGAGTATTATTAGTCAGCCCCGAAGGCGCACATACTCCCATAGCCGTCAAATTAGACCATGAGGTAACCAACAACGACGCCGAATATGAAGCATGCATCATTGGTTTAGAAGCGGTAATAGAACTACAAATTAAGGATCTAAAGGTATACGGAGATTCAACTCTCATCATAAACCAAGTCTCCAAAAAGTGGAAAGTGAAAAGTGAATCCCTGGCACCTTACCAGAAATATCTTGAAAAGATAGCCAAATATTTCGCTTATGTCCGTTTCACATACCTTCCTAGAGATGACAACCAGTTCGCAGACGCCTTAGCAAAAATGGCTTCCATGATAAATATTCCAGATGATGTAATATCCATGCCCATTCACATTCGAAGGCGCACTGAGCCCGCCTTTTGTAATGCACTGGAAGTACGCGCCAATGAGGAGGAAGAGGAGGAATGGTTTACCGACATCCTCAATCTACTCGCCAAAGGTGATTACCCTCCACAATCAACACCTAGGGCACAAAGAGTTTTAAGAACACTAGCCGCACAATGCATACATGTGCAGGGCAAACTTTATAAAAAGACACCACAAGGGCTAAGTCTTCTACGCTTAAAGGAACGTAAGGTCATCAAAGTCATGAGTGATATACATAATGGTGTATGTGGTTCCCATATGAATGGACTCACCTTGGTCAAGAAAATCTTAAAGGCAAGGATACTATTGGACTACGATGGAAAAGGATTGCATCGAATACGTGAGAAAGTGCACACGCTGCCAATTCCATGCCAATTTACAACATAAACCTCCTACTCCTCTACATATATTCACTTCACCATGGTCGTTCTCTGCATGGGGTATTGACATCATTGGAAAAATCACCCTTATAGGAAAAGGTAACCCATATAACTTGGGCCCGACCATTTTAATAAAATAAATCTCTAAAGGGAGTTTTGTTCCATTCGATTAATGCAAAAATAAGCAAGTCTTTCATTAATACGGATAAAGTCCATTACATGCTCTAATAAAAAAAAACAAAGAAGTGCAAAAATAATAAACAAATAAAAGGGTAATTCTAAACTACATCTACTTGGGCATGCAAACCCGTTATTTGAATTATACTACTAAGAAAAAAGGACAAGACTTGCTAGACAACTAGAGGTGGACTACTCCTCCTTGTCTTTGACTTCGGGCTCTTGGACAGGTTCGCTAGGCTCATCAAGTTCCATTCGTTCTTTTGGAGCCCATCTTTCCCTACCATAGCTAGAAGAGGCCTCGCGATCATTGGGCCTATTTGGAGCTACTTGTTTGGCCGAGTGGGTCGGATTATTCCTTTTCTTAGATTGGGCCTTTGCGTTGTCTTTTCCCTTACCCTTAGTTTGGGGCTTGGAAGGTTTAGTGGGCCTATCAATTGGAGTTATCCTTACACCGCTTGGCTCATCATATTTGCGGGCCTTGAACAACTCATGTTCCTCCTTTAGAAGCCTTTGGTTGACTTGATGGTCACCGCTCCAAATCCACTCCTCGTAAAAGCTAGACAACCCGTTTGAATGCAGGTATACCGGCTTATTCCACACTTGACGACGGTTCCAATGTCGTTCCCAATTAGACACCAAGGACGATGTTAAGGGCCTTTGGCAAGGAGGTTCCCAGCTTACGTTCGGGATCCTTTACCTTAAGCCATATTGGCGGAGGAGGCGGTTCGACAGGAAGAACGTCAAAGTATACAAACCAATGATCCTCGTAAAGGGCACATTCTCAGTACACCCTACGATCTTGGTAGTACGCCACCACGGGACAAACCAAGCCGGTTGGATGATGGTGTAGAAGTATGCTATCCACTCCTCCCGAGAGGATTCGGAGAACTTCCTAGTGTCTATTGGGGCCTCAAGAAAGTGGAGCCTCTCTTGAAGCCATATCTACACAAAAACAACAAAAGAAAAATTCAAGTCGATACAAGATGAGAATTTCACTAAATAAAGTTAAATCCACAAAGTTTAAGGCTTTATCACAATACTTACTTGAAGGAGTAAAGGGCTCCCGGTGAAGGACTCTTGAGGATTGCTCTTGAGCATATCTAAAGCAAGGATTGTCTCTCCCACGACCAAGTGCATAGGAGAGCTATCCCACTGTATTTGCTCAGTCACCCTAAGAAGACAAGCTTTGCCTCTATTGATGGTAAGCTTCTTTTCGGATAGAATAATGGCATCTTCATTACCACCAACAAACAAATAACGAAGGAGGCAAAATACAAAGGCACGTTTCTTGTACCTCATATCTATCGCACCCTGGGCCTTGGAGGTGAAGAAAGTCACAAGCTTGGCAAGATCAACATCCTCACCATGAAGCACTTGTCCCCCTTGCCGGGGAGACAACCCAAGGTACCTCTGAAAATCCCCTACAAAAGCATTCCCTAAGTAAGGAATTGCGGGAGGGCTTTCGGTTGGAAAATCAATTATATCAGAGAACTCCTCCACCAAAGGGAACATCTCAAGAGCACCGAAACGGAAGACATGGAATTTTGGGTCCCAAAACTCAATGGAAGTATGAAGGAAATCCCACAAAATCTTGACTTGTTTAAAGTGAAAGAAGGCATTGTGGTGGAAGGGAGTAAGCTCTAACCTCTCCTCTACAGTCATAGAAGCCAGCCAAGCATCAAAAACATCATCAAAGTTTACCATTGTTAAGATTAAGGATTTTCTCTTAAGGAATTCTCTATCTAAGGGCTCAAAGCAAGTGGTGAGAAGAGAAGAGAAAGAAACCCAACTATATAGAGGCTATGGTTGGATTCTCGTCGAATAAGTAAGGAAATTCAGACAACCGACGAAAAAGAGGCCAGGCGGCCTTGAAGCTGGTCCAGACGGCTAGCCGCTAGGATAGGCGGCTTAGCCGCTCCAGCAAGCGGCTTGACCGCTAGGACAAGCGGCCAAACCGCAAGCCCAAGCGGCAACCGCTAGAGCTCTGGCACAGCCGCTAGGAGCTCTAGCGATCACCCTGTATAGGTGCCTGGTGTGCTCTTTCGCAAGAGACCTCGGTCTACCCGACCCCACATTTGACAGGGCTCTACCTTCCTAATTCCCACTTGGACAGATCTTGGAAGCCTTCCTTTATAGTTTTTCTTACCTTAAATTTTGTCTCTTGCCACTTTTCTATTTATTCCCTTTTATTTTCTTTCCTTCTTTTTATCTTGATTATCAAGTTCCACTTTTAGTCCTTTTATTTTCTGATTTCCTTTATTAATATTTACCCCTTTAATTATCTTTTTCTATTTTTCTTTTCTTTACTTTATTTTTTATTAGGGAAGGGGTACCCCAAATGTGTTAAATTCTCGGGAATCCTAAATTCTCGAATATCATGATTTCTGATTTTCCACTCGGAAATTAGTTGATTAAGTTCTCATATGGGCATTTGCGTGATAATTTTGTGCGTGAATAAAATGCAATAATTTGTAATAGGTTTAATACAAGCCCGAAAGTTCAAAATGCACTACAACAAATATCACTGGCCATCTTCGCCAGTACTCGGACCCGCCTGAGTCGACTTTCCAGGTCCACTCGATGATGGAGCACCTGAAGGACCGGGCTGAGACATCACCCGAGCTCTAGGGTCAAAAGCAAATAATGACCCCGTCAAGTAAGCGGGATCCAGTGAATGACGAGGTGGCTCCGACGTGCCAGGATAGCCGCCATACCCCGTACTCTCCTGACTCCAAGAACCCCTAGGAGGGATGGGAGGATACATAGACATATGATAGCCCGGATACCCCATATAGGAAGGCGGTGCAGGCCACTGCGGAAGATAAGGCACTTGGGGCGAGCTCCTCGTATCCACTCTAGCTCAAGGCGTCCCCTGACGCACCTCCATACTCTCCTTCCTAGGAGGAGGACGCGTACGCACAGATTCCGGAGTACGAACAACTGGAGGCCTGGGAGGCCTCACCACGGGAACAGGCTGCGAAATAAGTTCAAGGTCAGGAAATTATCAAAAATTCGAATCAAGCACTATTACTTGAAATGAACATACCTCTCGAACGTCGGATCGACGACTCGTGCATACACTCCGAGACGCGAACCTGGAAAACAAATTCTTAAAGGCATGCATGCCTCTATAGATCTTCCATGTCTTTGCAGCATCCAACTGTGCACATAAAGAAAAGAGTCAGTATAAATACAAAGGAAACATTGCAAATTACAATGAATTCTCACTTACCTCCCTACAACCAGCTGGTAGAGGCAATCCCTCGACCTCCTCATCAGGGCCGCGAAACACAGGAATCTGTATAACCTGAGGACACCGTCCGCTCCTGTGTAACCCACCGACATGGAAGGGAGAATAGAACGCGGAGAAGAAGCAGTCGTATGAGACGACGAAAAACTTGCGGCACTCTGCAAAAGACTCAACAAATATTAGACATATTTCGAAATTTCCAAACGAAATTAAGAAACAAAAAGTACATTACTTACCGGGTCGGTAGAGAAGTTGGGGCACAATCGAGCCTCCATGAAATCAGTATATGCCACCATAACATCAACCTCAGGTTCGGCCAGAAGCAAATACTCGAGGGAGCGCCCCAACAGTAGCCGCCCTTACCTGCTCCACGGTAAGGGGACGAACATAAAGCATAGAATCCGGAGGATCCAAAGGAATCCTCGGAGCCGGAAGGTCGGAGAAAGTCTGCCTAATCAGTCTCGCTCCCAAGAACCACTCAAAACCGAAAGGACCCTCAATAAGGATCCTCCTCTGGTCATACTCCCGAGCACCCAAAATCTATCCGAGAGACCCGGGAGGTAATCCGTCCAGGGAAATCAGTCAACCTACAAAAGCAAGAATGAGCACACAAAAGAATAAAGGGACAAAAGAAGCACAAAGGAAAGTTGCTTACATCCTGAGCGGTAAAGGGATATATCGCCTCCCTAAGGGCGTGTAGCGTAGTAAATGGGCAAGATGCGCGTCCCTTCCAGGTCTGCATTGCTGGAAAAGACAAATCCCCTGTCTCGAGAAGAGGGGCAAGGTCGGAGAAATGCTCATAAAACCAACTCTAAGACATGCAAAGTACATGGATTAGGCACAAATTATTAATAAAGAGCCGAAAAAAGTACAAGAAGGGTAAAAGGAAATTACCTTTATAACCTTCCAATAACCGACTAAGGAGACGCGAGACGCGAACTCCTCTCCACTAATGCGGCTGGACTGCCTCAAACATCGTAGAAGACAAGAGTACGCGGGAAGACCCCAGTTGTACTCCGCAACTCTGTCCAAATCCCATAAGCACGGGAATTAGTGAACATGGTACCTACTAGCTTTATCCGAAAAGACGGAACAAGCTAGAACATATGCCAAGAAAAGGCGAGCATGCTGCTCCACCGGGTTGGTCAAGAACTGGACCATGACGTCAGTACGGCCATACTCCCTACCATCCCAGTTGGTCCCAAAAAGACCAAACATCTCCACCATGACCTCCCTGCTCACATCTCCATAGGTGACAGGAGTACCGGTGCAAGGGAGTCCGGAAATGAGACCAAACTCGAAAGGGGTGATCATGATCTCACCCATAGGAAAATGAAAAGTACTGGTAGTATCCCAGTACCGCTCCGCAAGACCCCTAACCAGCAAGCGGTCGGAGCGCTCTGCAGAAACAATGGACGCTAAAAAGTGACCGAAGCCACAACGCTCCACAATAGCGTCAACCGAAGGAGTCACGTACCTACGGGCTTTCTCGATACCCGAAAGGCTGCCGTAACCCCGCATGGCGGTGTCGACGTCCTAAACAACACAATAATTGCCAGACGATTAGCTAGGTGATCCTAGTAACAACTACCAGTCTTCGGTTTAGTCCTAAATTTTTGCAATTCGTAAAATTTAGCATTTTAGCTAAACCAATATGACAAGAGTAAATTTTAAAGAGAGCAAATTTCACACAAGTTTATTCTCCACAAATATACTCAGGAACCATTTACCGCCACAACAAAAATAAACTTCACTCAAGTTTATTTTCACAAGATATATATGATTGCAACTAGAATAAATTTCATACAAATTTATTTTCCACCGCTAAAGATGAATTTCACGCAAATTCATTCTTCACATGCATATATAATACAAGAGTCCTACGGGAATTCGCAAATTAACCAGAAAAACAATTTCATGCAAATTGGTTTTTCCACATTTAGCTACGCTACAGTTCTCAAACCTAGGGATTCTATGTTTGCCTACACATGATTTTCTAAGAGTAAAAGAGCAAAAACAAAAAAAAAATGACATACCAGATATTTGGTACCAACGATAATCAAATGCTCCTTCTTCTTGAAAACAAGATCGCTGGGCTCCCAACAATCGGTAGGATGAAAATCACTACGGGTGAACTCATCCTGGACTAACCGGCTCTCACCCACCCGGTGATGGGGTATACCGGAAACAAAAACCCGAGTGAAAACATTCGGGGCCTCATGAACAACAATTTCTTGCCCCTTCCTTTTCCTACCTTCTCTAAGTTTAGGAGCCATGGATGAAGAGCAAAAATGGAGTTTTCGGAAATTTGAGTGAAACTCACAAAACTCACAAATTCACACAATTTTGAGTTTTGACACTAAAAAACACAAGAACAACTAACAAAATCAAGTTCTACTAAGAATTTGAGCAAGAAAACCTCAAGATTTGGAGCTAGGGGCTTTGATGGAGGTTGAAAATTTGAGCAAAAATGGAGTAGAGAGATGAGAGAAGGCACGAAATGGGGAAGATGACCCATTTTGGCCTCCCCTCTTCCTTTTTATGCACAACCCGTGGAAGACCTAAATGGCCGGTCAGACCGCCCAGCTGGCGGTCAGACCGCAAGCCACGCGGCATGGAAGCTACACCCAACGGCTTGACCGTTTGCCCACGCGGCATAGCCGCTCCAACTAGCGGTTTAGCCGCTCCACGTAGCGGTTCAACCGCTTGACGTGGCGGCTTGACCGCCTGGCCCACTCTCTCACCTCTGACGTTTTATGGGCCATTGGTTCAAAATCAGTGGGCCCCACACGAGGTCCATAACTGTTATTTGCGCGCCAAAGTACGTTTATGAAAACAGGATTACTTCAAACCCACAGGTTTGCACATTTAAACTCGGCCAAATGGCATGGACTCAAACCCGACCTAAGGTCTGAGCAATATTTTATTACCCTCTACTACTTATCTTATTTCTAACAAAATATTTTTATTGTGTAACCTACAGCATAGGGTTCCCCTTCGACTGAAAGTCAAAGGACGTTTATTGTTTGACCTATAGCATAGGGTCACCTTTCGACTGAAAATCGAAGGATTTTTATCTATTATCTTATTTCTAACGAAATATTTTTATTGTGTAACCTACAACATAGGGTTCCCTTTCGACTGAAAATCGAAGGACGTTTATTGTTTGACCTACAGCATAGGGTCACCTTTCGACTGAAAATCGAAGGATGTTTATCTTTTATCTTATTTCTAACGAAATGTTTTTATTGTGTAACCTACAGCATAGGGTTCCCCTTCGACTGATAATCGAAGGACGTTTATTGTGTAACCTACAGCATAGGGTCCCCTTCGACTGAAAATCGGAGGACGTTTATTGTGTAACCTACAGCATAGGGTCCCCTTCGACTGAAAATCGGAGGACGTTTATTGTCTGACCTACAGCATAGGGTCAAACTCTCGGTCAAATAAATCGGGAAATTTATTACTCTAAAAATGATTGTTTATCTTTAACTAAATGTCACCTCACTCAGTTTGCCCATTTTATTGCAGGTATTGGCACAGGAATACTTTGACCTTCGCTCTATTCGAGCTAGGCCAAAGTAGGGGCTTCTGTAGACACCAAAAATTGTGTCTATAATAAGTCCCCATAAAACCCGATGATGAAAGGATTGGATTTTAATCGAACTTGGGTTGCGAGAATGATTGCTCTGATGATTAACCCAGTTTATTTGAGTTAACCAGTGGAAGCCTTTTGTACAGGTTATCCAAACCAGTTGGACTCAATTCAATTGAAGTCCAAAACTGAGAGATAGGCCTCTTTGAACCTAAGGGCCCGAAAGGGAACCCAAACCCATGAGTCAACCCTTGGTCAAACCAGGGAACTCAGTCAATCCCGCGTGGACCCCCTCGAAAAAGCCTCCCCCGCGTGAAAAGAACGCCAGGCGCCTATAAAGGCACGCCGCTCCAGGTCCAAGCGGCCACGCTTGGGCTCAAGCGGCGGCCGCTAAGACAAGCGGTTGTGCCGCTAGGCCAAGCGGCTTGACCACTTGTCCTGCCGGTTTGGCCGCTCGGCCTAGCTGTATGGCCGCCTGGACCTTTTCTCGCGGACGGCAAATTCGAGGCCCATTTGATTTCCATGCCAAACCCTGGCAGCTCCCCCTCTTCTATATAAACAAACCTTAGGGTTCACTTGAAGAGGTTGGGACAATTCTCTCTGAAGGGTTGGGAATTTTAGAGGTTGGCCTGAAGATTGGACATTCTCTCTCTCATATTAAACCAGAAATTCTGATTCTACTCCTTCTTTAGGGTTAGCCCTAGCACCACAAAATAAGCCTTCACACTTCATCAAGAGCATGAATTCAAGCAATATAACCCAATAAGTTCATTGTGAGCATCCAAGTAATCCAACCTGAGGGTTTTCAATAATATTTATATTGCTTGTTATTGCTAACAATTTTGGTTTATGTGATATGTACATGCATGGCGCGTTTTGAGTAATAGGGCTTGTATTAAGCCTAATTAATGGATGAATGAATGTTTTTATTTTGTTATTTATTGCTTTTCTTATGAATGAATCATGCTTTGTTTGTGGATTGGTGGATAAATTATGTGTTTGTCCTCTAACTTGCAGGTTTTAGCATATTTATCGTTTTTTAGCAATAAAAGCATGTAATTGATAAATTGTTAAAAGTGGTCACAATAATAATTTTTGTTCAACCCATTAGTTAAAACTAGAAATTTGGACAAATTAAACCTTGTTTGGAACCGTAGCATTAATAACTATATTGAATCGACTAGTAAAGGCCGTTGTTGTCAACGGGCGAGTTGGGTGCCTAACACCTTCCTAGCTCGTACCTACGCCCCGAACTCATTTATGAAGTCAATTTCCCCAATAGGGATTGGGGTGCACAGGAGTTGAGTTGACGTCTTTCTAGACTATCGACTTGACCTCCAAGGTTTCCAAATTACCTTAAAATTTGGTCGACTTCCGACAATCTTAATCATGTCCTTGGTACATGTCCAAGGACAATTGTTGGTTAATCATGTCCTTGGTACACAAATCTCTACGTGCATTCACACTGAAAGATTCACGAAATTTGAACACCATTGCGCTTTCCCAGGCTGTCCGAAAATCCTAGTCCCGAAAGAAGGTCGAGGAAAGACGCGCGGAAAGAGGGGAGAAAAATACTGCAGCCTACAACAAGGCCCAATCAATAACCATTAGATCCCTCACTCTCTGTCATCCAATTTTATCTTCAGTTAGCAACCATATCCTCAGTCAATTGTTGGTTAATTGTTGATAAACGATTGATCAAATTCAGCCACTAATAAGAGGAAAATGTATGATAAAATGTAATGATACGGCAACCGGTTAATGTCGTGAAAACCACTTAACAACTCCATTAATTTATCCAAATATTAGAGCATCTTCAATGTAAGGTTTTTGGAGAGGTGTGTGAAGTGAAAAACCTTCATGACATACTTTTACCCCATAGTGACAAACCTATAAACCTGTAGATTTTACAAAGCGGTTTGTCTAGACAAACCATGATTGTAGCATGTTATTTTTCTATATTGGGCCCCTCAATATGAGGTTTTTAAAGGTTTGTAACATTGGAGAGAGGGGTTAATAAAAGAGGATTTTTTCGTTTATGAAGTGGCAAATCAACAAACCCAGTTAGGGGATTGTACCATTGGAGCAGCCGCCTCCATCCCTCCTCTCTCCTCTCTCTAAAAAACCCTAACCCTATTTTTGTGATCTACGGGATACCAACAGAGAATCATTGATGGTAAGCCCCAATCCTTTTAGTTCCTTCGTCTTGGTTAGTTTTTTAGTTTCGTTGTTGGGAATAAAATCAGTCTCAGCTTCCATGAGAGTTTTTTTTTTTTTTTTTTTTTTTTTTGCTCGTTCGCTTCCATGAGAGTTAGTTTGTCCCACTTTTTGGGTATGATTGTCTCTACTTTTGTGAGAATACTGTTTATTTTCTATTTCATTATTTGTACGGTGATACTGCAGATCTTCTTCTTCAAGAGGCTTTTTACGATGTCAGATTTGTACATTCAACAAAGCTATGGCGACAGGGCCCTTCGTGAAAAGGCTATAATATGGAAAATACCGATTTAAAGGAGACTTTTCGGGCTCGTCGAATCTACCATGCTAAATAGCTTTATAACTCGAATGTTGTTTGATGTTTTAGAATTGCATCTTGTTGATTCTCATTTCGTTTGTAGATCCCGTATGGTTTATCATCATGAATGAATTTATTTTTTTCCCTCACAAAAAAAGGAGGAGCATTATACCATTGGAGATGCTCTTAGTTAAAATATACCAGCAATTAGTTAACTTTTTTAGAAATTTAGTAAAATTCCTTTGATTTTAGTTAATGATTGTGTTTATTTAGTTAATGTTGGTGGTTTAAACACTTTAGTAAGCAATGTAGTTCATTAGTAAATTAATACTACGAGTTAAACATTTTAGTTACCGATTGTCTTTAGGGTGGGAGAGCGACAGAGAAACATGGAGAAATAATAGCATAGATAGAGGATGGAGAAAGAATGAAGGGTCTTCAGAGTGGGAGAGTGACATGAAAAGAAGAGATATAGAAAAGCATAGACGTTATGAGAGAGAATGAAGAGACATGATAAAACGGTGGAGAGAGAAAGAAGGTAAAATGATGGAGAGAGGGGTACGGTGGAGAGAGAAAATAACAAAGAGCGTAAAAAGTATAGGGTTGGAGAATGGAATAACATGCTATTAGAGACTTACCCTTTTGAAATAACAAAGAGGTTCAGTGGTAGGGACTTATTCATCCTTAACCAAAGTCGAGGGTTCGAGTTTCGCCTTGGGCATGAAGCAGTTTTAAAATTTTTGGCCACATGTCCCACCCTTTGAGGTGCGGAAAAAAATGGTCATTGTGGTCGACAATGGATACTCTTGGTTGTGAACCAAAAAAGAGACTTACCCTTTTGACAACTCCAATAACTATTTCATTTAATCAGAGGCCCACATATCATTTGTTTACTAAAAATATTTCATTTGTTTACTAAAAAAGAAACCAAATAGGCTTAAATTGACAAAATTTATTGTAATTTATTTTATATAAGGCGTACAATTATTTTTTTTTTTTTTTATTTACAAGTTGCAATTTATAGTTATGGCCTCTTGCTTGTTTTATTGCGTTGTTAGTTACGTGTTCTTAGCATCGATGTCCATGTGTAAATCTGTTAGAGTTCATTTGACTTTTTAATGTCTCTGATATAGTCTAATAATACTTTTAAGAATTTTTTTTATGTACTATTAATTATTTCATATTTTTAAAGATCTTTAAACATGTAAAGCATGATTGTATCACTGATGAGATGTTGACTGATTTGGAAAAGATGTTGACTGTAGGGGTATCGTAGTTGCGGTAATTACCAGTAGTAAAGCTAGTTGCTTAACTAAATTTAAAATGGGATGCAACGATTCCGTGTGCAGCTTTTGCACATGCATATGCGTTGTCCCAGAAAATACACTACGTATCGATTGATCCTTATTTAAAATAAACATTGAAGTTTAATGATAGATTTAGGAGACTACGTGCAAGAATAGAGGTTCAAGATCATTATACTGATTTGATGTTACCAAATTGCATACTAGCTACAGATTATCCGACTCTAGAATTGGTTAACTCTCCTATAGAACGTGGTCAATTTGTCTGGACCATATCTCATTTGGGTAATAGGATATGGAGGTTTGCTCATGATTGGGTAATGAATTTTTTTTCTTCTTTTATTTCATTGTCGATTTAGATACATAATATAATATTAATCTTTAATGTAGCACATCCAAATATGATTCTTGGCGACCATGACCTTGCCACACACATTTTATGTAAAGTGTTAACGGGGGTGGAACAATTTCGATCCCTGTTAGATACTCTCCCCTTTGACAAGGCATAATGGTACATTGCTTTAGAGTGAAATGATATCAATGTTAGAGCTTTCAACAGTGGCAGATCTAGAATTGTTTTTGACCGGGGCACCATGTAATTTACTAAATAAAAAAAATATAATTAATTAAAAAATACTACAACGTCATTAAAACCGATAAATTAGTTCAATATCTTACCCAATAATCCCAAACTATAACCAAGGGGTGTTAGTTTGGACTTTAGATTGGACTTTTACATAAAAAGATTATGATATGTTGTATTAGGTTATCATCATAATAGGCAACATGTACAATTTTTTTTTTTTTTTGTTTTTTTTTATGTAAAAGTCAAATCCAAAGTTCAAATAAACACCCCTACTTTAACCTAACTACTTAACATTAGTAATAACTAACTCTTGGCCCAGCACCCTGGTTTGACGGTCGTAAAATTACGTGGCACAACCCCTATTTCCGTATCGCTACCCTATTTTCCGACGTTGATGCACCAAATAGGGGTCGTAGAAGAAACGCGGTCCGTGGCGACCGTGGTCGTGGAAGGATCGCTGGCCAGAATCATAACCTGAAGGTATCATTTTGATGATTCTATGTCTTAATATCAAAAGCATTGAATCTTGAAAGTTTAACTAGTTACATTCCCGTGCGATGCACGGTTTGTTTGTTAATATTAAATAGAATAGTTTTACCGGTACAAATTTTTGAGAAATTTTTCGCATATGTCATATCTAGATACAAAAATCCTCCTCTATGAACCTCTCCCTTAATATGATACAAACCTACACTTTTGCATTAAGTCTAGGACACAATACCAAAATATACAATATCTTATTCAGTTAACATGATATAAGCCAAACTTGTTTATTATTTTTGTGCAATTTACCCCATTATCTAGTGTCCAATATCCAGTCCAGAGACCATCATCACGATTATCACTTTTTCCTGCAGTTTACTCCAATATCCAATCCCAAAAAAGATACCCTAATTATCAAGTGGATGCATTGAAATTATGTCTAATTAGTTAACAACCATGTATACCCGTCATTGGAAGCTAATACACTTATCATTTCTACTATATATATTACCATAGAGCAAATAATACAAGAATTGAAATGGTAATGAAGTACACTTTGACTTAAATATAGTGAGCTCTATTGTTGAAAGCATGCATTTTACTTACTTTTGGCGCACTGCATTTTACTATGGTATCCCGTTAAAAAAATAAATAAATAAAAATGATGAGTATCAATGGATGCACTGAAATTATGTTTCATTAGTTAACAACCATGTACACCCGTTGGAAGCATAGCGCAGTTACCATTTCTATTTATCACTTCACTTAGAAATATTTTATAGTGTTTGAGATCTAAATGAATAATCATACCTTAGCCGCTATACGACCAAATATCTACCTGATTATTATATGCGAGTATCTTTACCATATGATTGTAACAAAAATATCTATTAATATATCATGAAAAAAATATTCAAAAGTGAATCATCTTAACTCTTAAGATAGTAACAAAAATTAATAAATCATAATACATATTTGTCTACTACAAATATCGTCTATATAGAGATACAAATTTGTTTTTCTAGAAAAGAAAATAAATATTTTTTTGATTATTATATCCATGTATAGTTATATAATTATAAGGGATGTATTTGTAAGATGCATGTACATGACTATTGGAAAGAAAACATTAATTAATGAAAGAAATGTGTATTAATGAAGGTTTGTGCATATTAAATTAAGATTACGTGGCAAGTTATGTGGATGCACATTGCTTATGTGGATGTCCACTTGTCCATCAAGCAATGTGCACATCCACTTATATATATATACTAGTTACATTCCCGTGCGATGCACGGTTTGTGTGTTAATATTAAACAAAACATTTGTAAATGTATATTTCAAGATATCTTTCGCATATGTCATATCTGGACCATAAGTATGCAAATGTCACATCCCTTTAATATGCTACAAACCTACAATATTGCATCATTTGTAGGATAAAGTACAAAAAATACTTCGTATACAATATCTCATTTATCATCAATCATGATATAAATCTGTTGGTTTGTATAGCAAACTTGTTTATTATTTTTATTGCAATTTACTCCACTATCTAGTGTCCAATATCCAATCCAACATATCACCACTACCACTAATGCAACCATACTACTATTAATTATTTACTGCAATTTTACTACGGTATCCATTCCAATAAAAACATATCATAAGTATCAAATGGATCGATTGAAATTAAGTTGGAATTTCTTGAATTGGAACTCCAAATGAATAAGCCCAAGTCAAAACCAAAATTACAATTTAAATGTCGATCTAAATGTTCACTCCAAATCGAATAGTTTGATTTGACTCAATATAGATTTTATATTTGATCCAAATAAATTTCAACAATTACAATACATTAATTTTCCAAAATATATTAATTAACCACTTAATAGTCAAACTAATTAAATTAACCACATACATTGAATCATGAGTTAATTAAGTGTGCATCAAATTCAAAGTATGAATAAAGCATTAAGTGTTTGTATGACATGGATTACACATGTCAAATGATGATAATAGTAAGCGCCTACATGGATGCCTACATGTCCATCTAGCAATGTGCAACATCCACTTATATATATATATATATATATATATATATATATATATATATATATATATATATATACTAGTTACATTCCCGTGCGATGCACGGTTTGGTATAAAAATCCTCTTATACGAAATATCTCGCTTAATATGGTACAAACCTACAATATTGCATTGATTGTAGGGTAGAATACAAAAATATACAATAACTCATTCCTTAACAATCATGATATGAACCTGGTTTGTATAGCCAAATCTTTATTATTTTTGTTGCAATTTACTCTAATTTCTAGTGTCCAATATTCGTCCAAAAGATCACCCCCAATACTACTAATTTTTCTGCAGTTTACTCCAAATACCCAGAAAATCATATCCTAAGTATCAAATAGATGCAATAAAAGTATGATTAAGTGGTTAACAATTATATATACCCATCATTGGAAGTTAGTATACATATTATTGTTTCTACTATTATAGAACAAAATATGCAAAAATTAAAATAGTAACGATGTACACTTTGACTCGAATATAGTGAGCTCTATATATTGTTAAAGCATGGGTGTCTCCCTAAAAAAAAGAGTATTAATAGAACAATAAATATATTTTTGATTATTATATATATGTATCATTATAAACATTTAAGAAAATGTGTTTAACATTAATGTAGATGTAGATTCATTCATTAATGTAGATTCATGCATTAGTGAAGATTCATGCATTTTTTAATTGATGACGTGTCAAGCAATGTGGGTATGCCTTGCTTACGTAGACGCCCACGTGTCCATCAAGCAATAGTGCAAATCCAATATATATATATATATATATATATATATATATATATATATATATATATATATATATATATATATACTAGTTACATTCCCGTGCGATGCACGGTTCGTGTGTTTATAACAAATAAAATATTTTTATTTGTACAAACATGCAACATGTTTTCGCCTATGTCACATCTTGCTACGAAATTACTAATCTATGGACCTTATTATTCTTTCTATACTCAAATCAACTTTCTTGGTACATATCCTGTTTTCGCCTATGTCACATCTTGCTACAAAATTACCAATCTATGGACCTCATCCTTTCTATACTCAAATCAACTTTTTTGGTTTCCTGTTTTCGCCTATGTCACATCTTGCTACGAAATTACCAATCTATGGACCTCATCCTTTCTACACTCAAATCAACTTTCTTGGTTTTCGGTTTAATTCTAGTTGCATGCCTTGTGCGATACACACTTTTATATAAATATATTTTATTTCATATAAAAATATTTTTTTATGTCATTGATTAATTAATGCAATGATATATTAGATACATTCCCTAATAGAAATAAATAAAATAAATTTTTAATAAATATTATATAAGAATTAAATTGTATCAATAGAGATACATGCACCTAAAATAAATGATGACTGCTAATCAAAATAAAAATAAAATATGTGATGACATGTAAAAAATTTGCTTATGTGTCAAATCCTACGTGTCAATCTAGCACGGTGCACATTCACTTATATATATATATATATAAAAAAGATAGTTATAGAAATTAAAAGTATTGAAATAATGTAGTCAATTACCCAAAAAAAAATTAAAATTCAAAAAGGTCTAAACTGAATCTTCTTTGATTGGGACAAAACAGGCTGTTTGCCCAACTTTTAAAGTGTTTCTTGGTGTGAGAAACATAAATAGGGCCAAACATCAATTTTGTAGAATTTTGGTTAAATTTCCTAGACATTGCAAATAATTTCTCTTGACCAAAAAACAAAAGTCACAAATTATAGTTTTTCCAAATGTTTTTTTTATACAATTTCACAATTTCTTCTGCATCCCCTTATATTTCTTTTTATCTTCATTACCTTTAGTGAATTTAAGTGAACTCAATAAGTGAAAAAAAAAAAAACACATTCAAAGTTTGTCATTAGCTCATTAGTCCATAAGACTCAATACACAAATAAAATAAAAAGTTCTAGTCCCTCACACAGTCACAGTAACAGTCTCATACTCTCACACAAGGCCCAAATGCCTTTTACCCCTTAAGCATCATCAATTGAACTCATCAAAACCCAACCCAAATACCCAATCAATTAGATACTTGATCTGTTGAAGTGAAGCTTATGATTCCAAGGAAAAGTCCCACAATAATTCCTTCTTCGGTTACAAATTTTTCTCTTTTTATACATAGAAAAAATATATTCTCTCCATCCTTTTCTCTTCTCATTGGTAGTTGTTTAGTTTACTCTAAAACCACCGCCTCGTGTATGCTAGAGCGTTGGTGCCGTGTATTCCTGGAGGTCGATTGTTGGAATTTTCCGAGTGTACGGTGGGGGCAAGTTCGACTTTAGGACAGTGATTCATCACGCCACGACCTTGTGTTATAGATAAGTTGTTCCGTTACTAAGCTTTGTTTATAACATTCTAAAGTCGGTTTTTTTTATCATGACTGGTGACGGACCACTTGGTATTGATGATGTGAACACTACTGTGCCTGTTACTCCTAATATTGTTATACCCTCCACTTTAGTTCCTAATAATCTTGACGTGCCTAATATTAGTGAAACTATGATTGCTACTTGTACTGACCCTATATTCCAAAAATATTTCATTCCTGATATGTCGAAATTAGATCCCTTTGATGAGAAGAACTATGATACATGGTTTAATAAGTTGGAATTTTTCTTGGGACAAATTGGTGTTAAGTATGCATTAGTTGTTTAGAAGGCTCCTGTTAATTCCACTATGACTTTGATAAGGATAATAGGACTTATCGTGGTATTATTGCATTACATGACTAGTCTTGGTAGCAGATTTATATTAAGTTGAATTTGGTTAAGGAAATTTGAGATGCTCTTAAATTGAAGTATGGTTTTGATGATTTTGGGAAAGGGAAATATGCTTGTAGTAGATGGCTTAAGTTTGAGTTGGTTGATCATAAACATATGCTAGATCAAGTTCATGAGTATGAAATTTTGGTGACTGAAATTCTTGCTGAAGGGATGAAAATTTGTGAGGTTTTTGAAGCTAACTGTTTACTTGATAAATTGCCGAAATCTTGGGAGAATTATGTTTTCTTTCTATGAGGCACAAACAGAAAACCTTTATTCTCCAGTAGGTTGTATCCCATATATATATATCAAGATTGAGGAGTGAAATCGTATCCAGACCAAAGGAAAATTAACCAAACATTCCTCCTCTACTGCTAAACTTGTTGAACAAAAGAATTTTGCAGGTAATCATGACAGGAACAAGGGACCCAAAGGGAAATGACCAAACCAACTACATGGTAAGAGTCAACCTCAAAGCTTCAAGAAACCATTCAAGGGCAATTGTTACAACTTTGGTAAGTATGGACATCCCACTAAGGAGTGTAGAAAAAGTGTCGGTACTGTTGCTATCAACAAACCCAAAGAAAACAAAGCTCAAGCAAACCTGATCGAGGATGTTATTATTGCCATGGTGTCCGAGATCAACCTTGTTGGTAATACTGTTGAATGGATCGTGGACGCCAGGGCAACAAGGTATTGATGTACCAACCGAGATATGTTCTTAAAGTATGTCAATGGTGCTGAAGGAGAGTACGTTTTTATGGATAACTCTAGCACTACTTCGTTTGTTGGTAAAGGGAAGGTTTTTTACTTACTTTTGGAAAAACTATTGCTTTCACAAATGTTTTGCATGTTCTTGATATTCGTAGGAATTTAATTTCTGGTTCGTTGTTGAACAAAGTTGGGATTAAGTTAACATTTGAATCTGATAAACTTGTACGTACTCACCAGAAATGGTGAATTTGTTGGGAATGGATTTAGTAATGGCGGTTGTGTGTGTTGGATGTTGAGACTGAATAAATCTACCTCTTCCGTTGTTTACATCGTTGAGTCTATTTCATTATGGCATGCTAGACTAGGTCATGTGAATGTGGCTTCTATAAAAAGGCTAAAACAATTTAGTCTTATTCCTGCATTTAGTAATACTGATTTTGATAAATGCGAAGTATGTGTACAAGCTAAACATCCCAAAAAGCCTTACAATAAGAATGTGATAGATACTTTACTTGAACTTGTGCATAGTAGCCTTGGTGATTTTCATAGCCATATGAGTAGAGGTGGTAAAAAGTATTGTGTTACCTTTGTTGATAGACATGGCAATACTGACCCGGACCTGATGATCCGATCCGAGTAACCCGACCCATGACCTAATTCAACTCGAATAGAAAGACCCGAAATTGAACCGAAAATCCGAAACAACCCGATCCAAACCGAACCAACCCGAAATTAGCAGACCCGATATGACCCGTACCGAATCTGATCCAAACCGAAACCGAGCCAATCCGATTAACCTGAAGGGACCCGAACCAAACACAACCCGAATTTTATGACCCAAACCAACCCGAACCCGAACCCAAACTGATAATAATAATATTATTATTTTTATTTTATTTATTATTTATTTATTTATTTTTATTTATTTTTTTATTTGTTAGTGTTTCAAAAATAGTAAAATTATAATCTTTTAAAACATTGTGATTACACTCACCTATTAAAATATCTATTTATATAATCAATTTATGTATTTGTGATCATATAATAGTTACTCTTACAAAAATTGCAACTCAATTGATTACATCTCCTTAACTATGTTACACTTACTTCTATAAAATTGTTGTCACACCAAAATTTTATGAGTTAATCCTTTCAATTTTAAAATCACCCCAAATATTATTTTAGAGTCACCCCTACATATCATGATGTCGTCTTATTTAATATCCACATAATAATAAGAATGATTGTCATAGTATCTTTGATGTTTACAAGTGCAACATCTTTCTTCGTTGTTGTTTCAACTTTCAATTGTGAAAGTTTTGGAGTGTTATTGAATTCCTTTTCCCTGTTATGCACACATCATAATTAACTATTCAACTATGCATAACACAAAATAAGAACACTATAGGATTAAGAAAATATAAACATAAACACACCTATTTGCATTCGCTACTTGAAAAACTCTTGATTACAAGTCTATCAAGGTTTAACAAACTCAGGAGTTCATTATAACCATCTAGCAAGGTATAAGCCTATGGAGTTCAATTTATCAAATTTTGTAAATGTATAAACTCTTTTTCTCGATCTACAAGTATTTTCCCTTCAACCTTCCAAACCAACTGCTTCGAAAGTTTTGAACCAAAACTTCTCCACGCAATCCGCTTCCCCCACTTAAGTATCTGAAGCTAACAGAGAGTATTTACATGAATTTTCTTACTTCATATAAAAATAGACTGTCATTTCAAGTAAAAACAGCAAAGTTAGAATTACAGTTACACATTCAAAAAAAGGGGCCAAAATGACCATAACATCAATCCAGAATACGATTTTCTAGAAAACAAAATGTTGCAAGAATTTATAGATAAACAAGCCTATTATAGTATGTAGACCAAAATCTCCAAATGATAGCCTCTAATGTGTGATGAGCAGTTGAGTAGTTAACTGAATTTACTAGTGGAAATCCCCTGTATTTTCACCCTCTGTAAATAGTACTAAATAATGCTCAAAAGCGACATTTTTCTTTTAGTATGTAAAAGAGCAAGAACAATCAGCAGAGAATGAAAACAGTGGCACTAGCGGGAACTATATATGGAGGCCGAGGGAAAGAAATAACAAACTCTTTGGCAGAGAATCATCTAGTACACGATAAATTATTACATCAATCTTATTTTCAATTGCGATAATTAGCAACACAGGTAATCATGAGAACATAATACACGAGATCAAAATTACAATCATGAGAGACAACAACCGTTATGTTAAGCAACACACTGACAGCCTTATAAAAAAGTTTCAATCTGGTGTCCAGATTTTAATTTTAGTTACAAGTACTTAACAACATGTAACAATTTCATCTGAGCACTGTCAATATGAAGTGTTCATTATAAAGGAGTGGACTGTTACATTAAGATACACACTCGGTAAGGATGGCAAAATTGAATTCAAAACCTAGATGAATATGAATAGATGGAAAGGACAAATCCCTCAGCTTAAACACCAAAGAATCCTCAAAGGATAAATGACTTAATAACATTAAACTCAAACTTCTAGGATAATATGACTTAATAACAGCAACATATACAAATCCATATAACACATAGAGAAGAAGACAGTAGGAGACCAACCTTTGCATCTGATGGGGATGAGTTGATCAGAAGAGGAAAAGCTAGTCAATCACGACATCCACTACGAGACTGGGTTGTACTCCAATCCACAGTGCAAGCAACATGATCATCTTCCTCGAATGTTATACAATAAATAAAGAAACACTTTAAGAATGCACCAAAAAGAAAAGAAACAAGCTCAACAGAAACAGATATTAAACGACACACTTACATTCATAACCAGATAGCCAACTACGAACAGTTATCAACGCCTCTACATTCTCGGGTAAGTAATAACTTCTATATTTGGTCGAAAGCCTACCTCCAATGCTGAAGGTTGATTCCGAAGCAACGGTAGTGAGAGGCACAATTAAAATATCTCGAGCAATATGAGAAAGCGCTCCATAGTGGCTTTCATTTTCCTTCCACCAATCCAGAATGTTTAACTCCGCATTTCTATCCACTCTAGCATCATATCCAACTTTGTCTTTGCGAAAGCACTGTGTGTTGAGTCGTCCTTTTGAAATTCCTGCAAGAAAAGAAGGATTGTTCAATTTGATTGCCAAGTTGATCTGAATTGGGTGCTCAGGTGGCTGAGAAAAAAGAATTACGGAGCTGTAGTAGAAATGAAATGTATGCCATAGTACTTGGAGTCTTGGACCATGTCAGTGCTCAGATTGAGTCACATAACTAAAGATCAGAAAAGCTTGTGTTTTACAGAACAAAGAATAAATAATAATGTTAAATAACAAAGGAACATGGATACTTACATCACAGATATCGTATTTGTGCTTGCGATTTCCAGCTGCCACTATGTTGGTGTTGGTACTGAATGTCGATAATTTATCACTTGAAGTGTTCCCTTTGTTTAAAGTATACTCATTATGGAACATACCCAGCTTAACACGCACATCACTCACCTTCTTACGAGCTTTTACATCATCATCATCAAACAATCTTGTATAGCAAAACTGAAGTACAGCTAGCTTAAAACGAGGATCAAGAACCATGGCAAAGGCAAAAAGCATCGTATAATCATCTTCCTCCGAGTTAAGCCAATACTTATCAATCTTGCTTTGCATGTCTCTACCCATATTTCTTAAAAGCACATCAGATTTGGAAGTGCTCACACTGTCGACCAACTCTTTTAAAATTATGGCAATCCTCCACACGTTCTCGAAGTACAGATTTGCAGTAGGGTAATCACTACCAGAAAACAACTCAGTTATAGCAGCAAATGGTTCCAAGACATCCCGAATCTTCTCCATAACCTTCCATTCTTCAGGTCCTGGAAGATGCTTGTACAAGGGATCACAAAACGACCATTTCCTTGAAGGTCTTCTGATATAGAAGAGCCCTGTCAAGCATCATAAATGTAGAGTTTCACCTAGTAGAAACATCTAACCATAATCCTTTGCTCTCTGATATCATGGAAAGTGACACACATTTCTTAAAGGTATTCTTTCTTGCTTCAGACCACTTGATGTACTTAACACTCTCTCTAATCTTAAGTACACTCTGCTGAATCCCATCCAATCCATCCTTAACAACGAGATTACGCACATGTGCAGCACATCGAACATGGAAAAATTTACCTCTATACAACAAAGGCCCTCGTTCATTAAGTGTGTTTTTCAGATAGTCTTGCATCTTATCATTACTAGATGCATTATCTATGGTGATGGAAAAGATCTTGTTTTAAATGCCCCAATATTAAAGTAAGCCTAACACAGCGCTATACATAGCATGTCTAGTGTGTGGTGACTCTATATGACGAAAGGCCAACACTTTACTATTCAATTTCCTTGATAATTTAAAGGAAATTTTGATTAAAATAATCCAAAATTTGAGCAGTCCGACAATACTAATCCCAAGTTGCAAGTTCTACAAAAAATAATCTCAAGTTGTAACTTTTGTCACAAAAATAAACCCGCACTAACGCCATCCAACTCCGTCACACTTTAGCACTTATTTAACTAATGGCGTTAACTCAACTCCTTTAAAAAAAATAAATAAAATCTCATCTCCGTTCAACCACCTCCATCAACCCACTGGGCCACTACCCACCCACCTCCCCCTTCCACCACAACCACCACCTAGCCTCATTTATTATACCCATCACTGTCACCACCACCACCACCAATTCGTTCCCCCTGCCACCATCGTCTTCCCAATCGTCATTGTCATCTTCCTCTTTATCTCTCCTTTTTATTTCTAAAATTCCCAATTGATGGCGGTGGTTACAGTGAGAAGGGGATGGGGTGGTTTGGCGTGGTGGTCGTTGGGTGGGATAAGCGAGAAGGAGGTGGTGGTTGGGTCTGGCAGCCGCAAACCTGGTGGTCGTGATCGTGGTGGCGGAGCTGAGGGATGAGTTGAGGAGGATTGATTGTTCTCCCTCTGGTCTTCGATCCACATCAGAAAAATATGCAACTCATTTCTCTGTTATCTCCATTACCGCCATCCACCACCCCATTTCTCTCTCTCTCTCTCTCTCACCTTAATTCAAGAAGCAGATGCAACTCTGATGCTTGTTTTGTTTCTCGTGAGAGATTTGCTACAATGAATTACGCCAATAATTCATCGGTACATCACATTTTACTCAACAATTCAAATATCAAATTCTAAATGGATTTGATTTGATGTTTATTTAATCGATTAAATTGTTTGGTTGATTGATGATGATGTTGAATACCTCATTGCAAAAGAAGAAATAAGTTAGATTGAGTTGGTGGTGGACTGAGGGCTCAGATGTGAGGAAGAGAGAAGTTAGACTAGGAGGGTGTTAATCCAAACATTAATAATATAATAAGCGATAAACCAGTAATAATTAGTACTAATTGTGATGGAGCTTGACGGAAGATCACAGCATTATAGACATGTCCATTTTTGTGACAAAAGTTACAACTTGGAATTATTTTTATAGAAATTGCTACTTGAGATTATTATTGTCGGACCGTTCAAACTTAGAATTATTTTTATCGAATTTTCCTAATTTAAACGAAAAAAACCCTTCCTTAGCCCAACATGAACAAACCAGATGGCATGGACATTGGACAATACTGCTCGTCCTAGTCACATATTCCCCGGTTTTTGTCAAACTGGCAACCCTGTGTGGACTTAATCCATGGTAAACCAATAGTCTGATACCTTACCTGGAGTCACCCCTCTAATAGTGGAGTCACCCCATACTTCACCTGAAGCCACCCCTCTAATAGTGGAGCCACTCCATACTTCACCTGAAGCCACCCCTCTAATAGTGGAGCCACCCCATACTTCACCTGGATCCACCCCTCAATTTTATACTTGGCGTCACCCCTCCAATAATGGAGCCACCCCCTACTTCACCTGGAGCCACCCCTCAAATATATACTTGGCGCCACCCCTCTAATAGTGGAGTCACCCTCTACTTCACCTGGAGCCACCCCTCAAATTTACTTGGTCCATGGTTGACTAAGGGTCTGTTCTCCCCAACTTATTTCTGTTTAATTCTGTTTATTTCAGCAAACTTCAACAAACTTCAACAAAGTTAAATAAAGTTAAATAAAGTTAAACAAAGTTCAACAAAGTTAAACAAACCAATATACAAACTAGTTATAAAAAACACTTGAATCAACAAGATTCAACAAAAATAAACAAAGTTCAACGAAGTTCAACAAAGTTAAATTAAGTTAAATAAAGTTCAACAAAGTTCAACAAAGTTCAACAAAAATAAATTTTCAGTAATAAATATAAACGTTTTTCAGTTGGGGAGAACAGACCCTAAGTCCACACAAGACATGTTGAGTGTTAGGTTCCACCTACACCACCTTGTATTTTAATGCTTTCCTTTACTTTTCTTGCATTGTATCATGTCTCTAAGGCGCCTTCTGCGTGTTGACCCTTGGACATGTCTTTAAGATTTCTAGTTCTTTTCCTATAGTACTTTTAGGAGTAGATTTTGAGTATGAAAGTTATGCACTTTTGATGTATACTCCTGTCAGAATGAATAAACCATTTAAGACTCTTTACGGGGGAAGCAGTCCTCCATATCGATTTATTGATGTCAATGCTTGTTGTTGTTAAACAGTATTGATTGCTTTCATCATCCAACCCCTCTCACCAACTCCGTTCCTCCCTCTCCTCCTCGTGTCCACGGACACAACATCGACGTTCCTTGTGTATGGCTGACACTCTTGCCGCTAGAAGACAAGAGCGTGCCTCACGTATCGCAACAGACAAAGGCAGATCGTGACATTTGGTATCAGAGCCCAGCTTGAGAGAAGCTCGCTCATCGGAAAGTTTTCTAGAGACGGAAGCCATGGTGAACATGGAAGAACTAGAGAAAATTGTGATCGGGCAGGATGCCCAGATCGACACACTAGAGGCCTAGATGCACGAGATGTCCTCCGCGAGCTTGCGTGAGGATCTTGACCATATCCACAGTCAAGTCCAGTCATTGTGGGATCAGTGTACTACGATCTCGAGAGCCATTGCTAACGGTGGTGGTGTGTCGGGGTCGAGAAGGGTGAAGCCCCCTCAGTCTCGGACATACGGTGGAGCTAGAGACTCCAAGGAAGTAGACAACTTCGTCTTCGACCTAGAACAATACTTCCGAGTCAGTGGACTTGAAGAGGACCAGAAGGTCGACACCGCAGTGATGTACCTTGCGGATGATGCTAAGTTGTGGTGGCGTACGAAGTATGCCGAGATTGAGGCGAAAACTCTGGTGATAGATACATGGGAAGCCTTTAAGCAGGAACTCAACGATCAGTTCTACACGGAGAACACTGAATTCATCGCTCGGCGAAAGCTGAAGTCGATAAAACACACCGGGTCCATCCGAGATTATGTGAAGCAGTACTCGGCGTGCATGCTCGAGATCAAAGACATGAGCGACAAAGATCGTTTGTTCAACTTCAATGATGGGTTGAAAAATTGGGCACAACGAGAGTTGGCGGGACAAAAACTAGACACATTGTCCGCGGCTATGAGTGCGTCTGAACGGCTCATGGACTACCAGACAAGGAAGGATCCCAACACGAAGAAGGGAACACCCCCACCTACCCCGGCAGTAAATCGAGTAGTGGGGACTGGCTCGCAGACTGGTTCGAATAGTAGTGGGAACAACAGGTTCCGCAACGGGGGAAGTGAACCACGGAAGACATGGGCAGGTCCAAGCGCATCATTCAACCGTGACATCAGAACTGAATCTTCCTCTGTGAAGAGACCGATGGCTTGCTTCCTTTGCAAGGGGCCGCATCGGATGGCAGAGTGTCCTCACAAAGGGGACTTGAGCGCACTCCAGCAGAATCTCTCTAAGATGTCTGTGGAGTCTGACAGCGCCAATGAGAATGATACCTACATAAGCGACGACGTCGAAGAGGAGGATGTGCCGCAAGTGGGAGCTGTTCGCATGTTGTGTGCTCTCGGAAAGGGAACCACCCCATCAAAGCCCAAATCAACTGAACTTATGTACGTCGATCTAGCAATCAACGGGCGTAAGACACGGGCGATGGTGGACACAAGTGCGACCCATAACTTTGTGCTGGAACCGAAGCCAAAAGATTGGGTCTGAAGATAGATCGTAAAGGGGGTAGTATGAAAGTTGTTAACTCGAAAGCCAAACCCATCCACGGGATATCTAATGAGTGCCCGTAAGGATTGGGGAATGGAGTGGCTGACTAGACTTCACGATAACGCCACTCGATGACTTCTGCCTGGTATTGGGGATGAAATTCCTTCGTGCTACGAAAGCGGCTCCCATGCCCCATCTGAACTCATTGTTGTTGATGGGAGAAAACCCTTGTCTCATTAAGGCATCGGACCTGAATACGAAGACTGAGAGTCGGAAGGGACACTTACTCTCAGCGATATAGCTAGAGAAGGGGTTGAAGAGACAAGAATTAACTTTCCTCGCGACCTTGTCGGTCAAGGAAGAGTGCAAGGGGGAGACTACACCACCCGGGAGCGACCCTGCTAAAACGAAACCCCTACTGTATGGCACCTCACGAGTTGGCAGAATTGAGGAAGTAATTGGATGGGCTCTTAGAAGCTGGATTCATACGGCAGTCGAAGGCTCCCTATGGAGCCCCGGTGCTATTTCACAAGAAACAAGATGGAAGTCTTCAATTGTGTATCGACCACCAGGTGCTGAACAAGGTAGCGGTGAGGAATCACTACCCCATTCCGTTGGTTGCTGATTTGTTCGATCAGCTCGGGGGAGCTGTCTACTTCACAATGTTAGACTTGAGATCGGGGTATCATCAAGTCCGGATTTCAGAGGGAGACGAGCCGAAGACAAATTGTGTCACACGATACGGGGCGTTCGAGTGGTTAGTGATGCCATTCGGATTGACAAATGCTCCCGCTACCTTCTGTACCCTGATGAACCATGCCTTCCACGTTACTTGGACAAGTTCGTGTGGTCTATTTGGACGATATTGTGGTTTACAGTAAGACGATGGAAGAACACCTCGAACACTTGGAGGTCGTGTTCCGAAAACTGAGGGAACATCACCTGTTTGTGAAGCCAGAGAAATGTTCCTTCCCTCAAGAAGAAATCAGCTTCCTTGGTCACTTTGTGGGAAGGGGAAAAATCCGCGTGGACCCAAAGAAGATCTGCGCCATCAGAGAATGGCAACCTCCAAGGAACACAACAGAGCTTCGTTCATTCCTTGGCCTTGCTAATTATTATCAGCGATTCATTGCTGGGTACCGTGGTATTGTTGCTTCGCTCACAGACTTACTTAAGAAGAATCAAGTTTGGGAATGGTCTGAGGACCGTCAGGGAGCGTTCGAGAATTTGAAAGCGGTCGTGACAAAGGAACCAGTGTTGGCTCTTCCAGATACCACCAAAACCTTCGAGTTCGAGACAGATGCTTCAGACTTTACCCTCGGAGGGGTAAAATTACAAGAGGGACATCCGGTCTCCTATGAGAGCAGGAAGTTGAATGGCGCCGAACGGCGGTATGCAGCTTAGGAGAAAGAGTTGCTTGATATTGTTCATTGCTTGAGGGTATGGAGACACTACTTGTTGGAGTCGAAGTTTCTTATTCGCACAAGTAACACGGCAGCATGTCACTTTCTAACTCAACCAAAGCTGACGGGTCGATAAGCTCGGTGGCAAGAACTGCTTGCAGAGTTTGATGTGGAGTTCACCTATCGACCTGGAGTTAGCAACAGGGTTGCAGATGCTCTCAGCCGGCGAGCTGACCTAGCTGCCCTTAAACTCGTGGGACACTTATCAACAAGAAACGTGACCACGACAGTCCGCGACCAAATCAAGCAGCACTTAGATCAGGATCCGATGGTGAAAACCATCAAACAGCTAGTCCAAGAGGGAAAGACTAGACGTTTCTGGATTGAAGAGGGCCTTGTCTTCACTAAGGGCCACAAATTGTTTGTCCATAGAGCCGGGGGCCTTCGAAAGAAGCTACTTAGTGAGTGTTACGACACATTCTGGGCGGGACATCCGGGGTGGCAAAGAACGTTGAGTTTATTGAAGCAGGGTTAATACTGGCCTCAGATGAAGGAAGACGTGATGAGTTATACTCAAACGTGTCTTGTCTGCCAGCAAGACAAGGTGGATCGACAAAGACCGGGTGGCTTGTTAGTCCCCCTCAAAGTTCCAACTCGGCCATGGGAGAGTGTGTCCATGGACTTCATCAACGGGTTGCCGAAGGTGGGGCCATTGTCGGCGATTATGGTGATTGTTGACAGGTTCTCGAAGTATGCATCGTTCATTCTCATGCCAAAGGCCACCGGAGGGGTGGAGACATCAGTTCTCTTTTTCAGGCACATTGTCAAGTACTGGGGATTGCCACGAAGCATAGTGAGTGATCGAGACCCTCGCTTCACCAGTATGTTTTGGGGTGAATTGTTCAAGCTCCTTGGTTCGGAACTTAACATCTCTTCAGCCTACCACCCCCAGACAGATGGGCAGACTGAGAGATTCAACTGCCTCCTCGAACAATATCTTCGGCACTTTGTGAGTAGGGATGTAAATGGATCGGATTCGGATTGGGTGGACCATCATCCGCTCCATCCGCGAAATCCATCCGCTCCATCCATCACCTGCGAACCATCCAATCCTAATCCACTACATCCGTCATCCACGGTTTAAACGGATGGATCGGGTGATAAACGGTTCAATGTTGTTTGATTCTAACCAATTGTATTCCATACGTAAAATCACCTGTTTTAATAAATTTGTTCCACCGTCATGCATTCGGCTAGCTTAAATAAAGCTCCTTACAAACCAAATATGAAATATTACACATAAAATCCCTACAAATCACACAAAACAACAATAAAATTATTTTCACTTCACCACTGTCAAAGAACAAGCCTAGTAGTCTATTACATCAAATGAATTCAAGTCATCAACTTGTCAGACTTTTCAAAAATTCACCATCTCTTCATCTTCATCCTATTAGTATTTGAAAAAATTAAAGAGTTAGAAACTTACATCAATAAAAATATAAAATAATAAAACAAAAAAGCCTAACAATGATCAAACAGAATATGTTAATGAAATACATAAACCCTAATCAAAAAGACATTGAGAATAAATAACAAACCAGAAAATGAAAAGGCAAAAAATCAGAAATTAAAAACTATGAATTAAATAAATTAACCTACTAAAACAATCAGATAATGAAAACATAGAACATAACAAATTAATAATCTTAAAAAACATATTGAGAAAACAAAAACAGAAAAACAAAAACAAGAAAACTAACAACTCTAGAAAGAGAAAGGAAAGAGAGATCAAATTACCAGAAGGGAAGGAGAGTAGGAGACGGCTGAGATGCCAGCGAGAGGAGGAGACGACAAACGAGCCACACCGTCGATGAGTCGTGAGGAGTCAGGAGGTTCCGACAGACGCACGCGCACCAACGGTTGAGAGGAGACGAGTCGTGCCCAGTGATGGATGGGTTTAGCGGATCGGGTTCGTGGGTGGTCATGGTCCACCCGAATCCTACCCAATCCGTCACCCGCTCCATCCACCATCCGCTTAAGAATCCGTTTATTCGGGTTTTGATCCATATAATTGGGCCGGGTGGTGTGTATATCCGCGGATGCAGTATCCATTTACATCCCTATTTGTGAGTACCAACCAGAAAGAGTAGGTTAGGCTCTTGGATGTAGCCCAACTTTGTTTCAATGCACAGAAGAGCTCTTCTTCTAACACAAGCCCCTTCGAGCTTGTAACGGGACAACAGCCGCTCCTACCACACATTGTGGCCAAGTCGTACAAAGGCCAAAGCAGGAAAGCCTATGAGTTCACACGAGAATGGAAGTAGAATACCGACATTGCTCGTGGGTACTTGGAGAAAGCTTCCAAACACATGAAGAAGTGGGCAGATCATAAGAGGAGGCCACTTGAGTTCAAAGTGGGAGATTTAGTTATGGTAAAGATGAACCCGGAGCAGATGCGGTTTCTCAGAGGAAGGGACAAGCGATTGGTCCGCAAATATGAAGGCCCCGTCCTCATCACAAAAAGGGTGGGAAGAGCTGCTTACAAAATAGAGCCTCCAGCTTGGATGAAAGTGCACCCTGTCTTTCATGTGAGCTGCCTGAAGCCCTACCATCCAGATCTAGCAGATCCTGCTCGCAACAAGAACAAACGCGGCAACACTAGGACAAAGCCATCGCCAGCTACAACTTCTGCAGATTGAGTCAGCCACAACTAACCTTTTGTTATGTCGACGAGGGCGTCGACACTCTAGTGGGGGAGAATGTTAGGTTCCACCTACACCACCTTGTACTTTAATGCTTTCCTTTACTTTTCTTGCATTGTAACATGTCTCTAAGACGCTTCCTGCGTATTGACCATTGGACATGTCTTTAAGCTTTCTAGTTCTTTTCTTATAGTACTTTTAGGAGTAGATTTTGAGTATGAAAGTTATGCACTTTTGATGTATACTCCTGTCAGAATGAATAAACCATTTAAGACTCTTTATGGGGGAAGCAGTCCTCCATATCGATGTATTGATGTCAATGTTTGTTGTTGTTAAACTGTATTGATTGCTTTCATCATCCAACCCCTCTCACTAACTCTGTCCCTCCCTCTCCCCCTCGTGTCCACGGACACAACATCGACGTTCCTTGTGTACGGCTGACACTCTTACTGCTAGAAGATAAAAGCGCGCCTCACGTTTCGCAACAGACAAAAGCGGACCGTGACACTGAGCAACCCCTTATTTACGTCATACACGTTTTTATTTATTTATTTGTATTAATTAATTAATATCGACGTCACTGCTCGGCCTTACTCTTCTTCTCTTACATGGCTCCCCTTCCCCTGCCTACTACCTTGGTCTCTCTCTCTCTCTCTCTCTCTCTCTCTCTCTCTCTCTCTCATCAAATCAAACCAAACAGGCAAGAATCACCTTTGAATCATATAGATCTGCATGTTCCTGATTTGCCCGCTTGTAAAATTTCGCTTATTCATCTCAGATTTATGTTTCAGTTTTGGGTTTTGGATGTGTTTAATTGTTGATTTGCAGTGAACAGAAGAGGCTCAAGGGAGGATTGAATCATGGTATGATCCTAATTCCTTTGATCTCTTTGTCTCTTAAACATGCATTTTGTTAATTCATGGTTTCTTTGTTCTTTGTTATTTTGAGTTTTTCAAGTTGCTGAGAATTTAAGAAAACTGCAAATGTTGTCCACATATTGGAAACAGTTTCTTTTGTGCTTGGATTTGAGCAGAATTTGATGTATTTGATGCTCATTCTATTGCTGTTTTGGTTTCTCTGTAATGGGTTTTTTCTTAGCTTTGTGTAAACTTTGTAGATGGGTAAAGTTATTAATTTGATGCTAATCTCCAAGTATAAATCATTTTAGCTGATTAACCCTGTCTTAATTAATCCGATTTAGTCCTTAGACTATAACCAAACTTTAAAAAGCTGTTGCCCACTAAGTGGGTTCAGTTGCATGCATTGCAGCTGGAAAATTCAGCTGAGTGTTGGCCATCAGCTATCTGATATATTAGGTAACCCTGTTCTACATGGGTTTGGAAAGGTTTGTGTGTTGTAGCACATCCCTAAAACATGGCTTATTATTAGCTAAGGAAATTATAGTCTTCAAGGATCAACCAAAAGGTCCAAAACACTAAGGATAGGGACTATAAAGCTTCATCTCATGGTTGCCACCATTATGATGTCTGTGAGTTAAAGATCTTCAAATGGTGAACATGTATTTGAATATCATGCTTGGATATCCTTCTAAGTGCCATTGCAAATCTTACTTCTTGATCAGATGGTCAGGTTAGGACAAGAGTTGTCATGGAATTGACTTGTACTTGTGTATGCCATGAGGTTGTCTGCATTTAGGCTCAAGATGAGTTGTTAATAGAGAATGTCAAATCTGACTGACATATGGGCGAATAACATATACTTGCAACAAATAAGTTGAGGTCAAGTTAGTTAGGTTATATGTTTAAACTTCGGAATGTAGTGATTCCCTCTTTCAGCTATTTGTTTTTCCTTTGGGGTCGGTTGGAGGGAAGGTAGACATACAAACCCCTTTTTACCTTTGGGTCAATGTGGAATAATGGTAATGACAAGATTGTCTAAACCTGTCCATTTGAGGAACAATTGTCGATAATTAAAACCTCTCGTCAACAGCTGGATTCCTAGGGCTTATACTCAGATGAGTGGACTGCCAACATTTGACAAAGAGTGGACAGAACCCTATCAGTTGTGGAATTAACTTGAAATTAGCCAAGTAAACAGGAGTTCTGTTGGGCCTTAAGGTGACTCTGGCTATGGTAACTACTTGACATCAGATTGCTCTATAATTTTCCAGAGATTATGGCAATAATATTTTAGGAATGATAGATATAGGATTGGGATTGCTCAAATTTTTCATCAGTAAATTGAAGGACACTATACTAATAGCCTTTCGTTTAGTATTATAGAATCCCGAAAGTTGGTAGTACCTGAGAACTTGATGATTAGTGGATTGTGTAAATATCATCGTTGAAACCATTATGGCAAGTGTTAGTGTGATTTCTTGGACTTTGAGATCAGGGTAAAGGAGATCAGGGATTATTGGCTTTATCATGTGATTTCTTGGACTTTGAGTGTCAAGGTTGATGGAAATTGCAAGACAGTCTTTGATGTTTTTTTGATTCTAGTAGACTTTCCTGCACATGTCTCACTAGAACTTGGCACCTTAGTTTGACTACTTTGTCACACTTAAACTCAATGTAAATGTTCCAGTTCCGTGCCATAAACATTTCCCGCTTCGAGAATTCGCTTCTAAAACTCTAAGAAACTCAAGAAAAGTACTTTATATGACCAGCTAGTTCTTTTCTCTAATGGATCACTAGAATCCAATGATCACGTTCTTTCTACCGATGTTTCTTTGGTACTAATATCAAAGTGTATGGACTCTACTTATCCCATTTACCAAAGTAGGTGAACTGATGTACCCAAGCGAACTCTCTTATACCATATTTCAATTATTATTATTGCCATTAATCAAGAAATCGAATGTTCTTTTTTCTTTTACGGCTTCCATTTATTAATCTCATCTGAAGGACTCTAATCTTCTAGCTATAGCAACATCTAGTGTAGATCCCACCCATTGGGAAGGTTAAGATATACAACCCTTCTACCCCTGGAAGAAACCGTAAGAGGGGCACTCAATTTCCTAGCTATAATAGAAATGTCTGCTGGTTAATCCTCAAATTTCAAACTTAAGGTTCCCTTCAGGCTTCATCCATTGGTAATACCTTCTTCCATGATGAATTTCTCGCGCTGTTTCTAACTAGTCTAAGAAGGTTTTGAGTTCGGTAATGTCTTGTGAGATTTGAGACATGTAAGTTGTTGAACACACAACAGCTCCCATGATGTCAGAAAAAGAGGAATATGAAAGTAGGAACTGTAATTCCCGAGGTTTATCCGGAAAAAGGTCTCAACAAATATTTTACTTAAAGCACTGAAAAATCTTTTGTTTATTTTGTTAGAATCTTATTTCCTTGTTGTTATACCAAGAATTCTAAGGATAATGTTCAGCAATTAAAGAAATTTTTTTATTTTTTATTTTTTATTTTTAAGATAACATGGGTGTCCAAGCTTTGCTTGACTAATCCCATGGGCCCTGAAGTTAACGACCAGGAAAGCCTCCAGTGGCCCTGAGGGGACTCGAACCTGGGACCTCTGGAATACTTCTCAGAGCTCTTACCAGCTGAGCTACCCCCTCAAGTAAAGGTTCGTTGTGGCTTTGGCTTTATTTAGGTTTATGCAATTACCTGATTGTCAATAGCTTGAAGGATTGGGGATGACAAATGAAGGTTCACTTTATATGTCTGATTATAGCACTGTAAATTGTGATGTTTCCCAATTGGGGGTGGATCATCTATTTTAAGAGCACTGCACAGCTCTTCATAAAGGTTTAAGGAGACTAAATGATGAATAAATTTGATTGGCTGGTTGAGTCAAATTGATGAGGTGATCATTGTGGAGCGAGTTATCTTCCATCTAATAAGTGACCTGCATTTTGGTTGCCTTAAAGGAAGCTAGGTTGGGGATTATTTCAGCCTTAGAGAAGCATTGTTCCCTGGATCTGCTTGTTAGTTCTAGATCTGCGTAGGAAAAATGAAAGGCATCAACAGAACCCTGTTATTCATCAATTTGATGATACATCATCCTATCATTGTGGAGAAAAAGGAAATTAGCTGCTACACACTGCTTCTTCCGAGCCTATTTGCATAATGAAATGTGCTCTAAGTAAGTGTGCAGATAATGATTCTTTCCCAAAACGCTCTCTGATTTGACAGTGGAACCTTACTGGTTTCCAGAACTGCTTCTCATCGTACTCGTGGAAAAAGATGCAACTGTTGACATCCTTTTAATTATTATCTGTGGAGCAATGCAGTTTAATGTCCTGATAGCATTTTAAGTAGAATGATCAGATCTCCCTCTCTTTGTGCTCACTGGTTAATTCACCCCCCCCCCCATTAGTATATATTATTTCAACATATTGCTGATCCTAAGTAGTTTGTGATTTTAATGCATCCTTTGCTCGTGGACAGGCAGTGAATGAAGCTGAAGTGAAAGGCTTCAACCCAGGGCTCATAGTTTTGCTGGTGATTGGAGGACTTGTATTAGCCTTCCTGATCGGAAATTATGCACTTTACGTGTATGCTCAAAAGCACTTGCCAGCAAAGAAGAAGAAGCCTGTTTCAAAGAAGAAGATGAAAAGGGAGAGGATGAAGCAAGGTGTTGCCCCACCAGGAGAGTAGATATTATGGTTTGGCAGCAGATTTATCTCCCTTTGATCCTCAGTACTCAGCTGCTTTCGGACCTTTTTCGTCATGCAACTCTGAATTGAGTTTTAAGTCCTTTTGTAGTTCGTTACGGGTCAATTTTCGTGCTAATTTGGTAGCTAGTATAAGTACTACATTCATCTCTGTCGTCAATAATAGGGTTTTAGAGGTTGTCTGGTTGCCTAAGTGTGTTTGTTCCTTCAGCTTTTACCATAAGTTGGAGTCTGAGTGCCCATTCTGTGACATAGTGAGGCACCAGTCTTGATCACTTGGTGCTAAATTTAGAGAAAGGAAGGGTTATGTGAGTCTTTCTTAGCCATCTTGTGTCATTTCAGTGTGATCTGTTTGTCTTAGGTATTGTAGATCGAGCATTATTATGTACTTGAAAGTCCTGTTAAGAGCTAAGATCTGTTTAGTGTTTATTGATTGAAAGAGTCACATTTCAGAGTTGTTAATATTTATATTATCTTTAATATGTTCATGATTTAGGTAAGGTGATAAGAACTCCAATTTCCAGCTCAAAATTAGTTGATCAAGGTCTTATCCAATGATGATAGATTGTCTCAAATAACAGGAAGAAATATGAGAAGAAAAAAACCGCTAATGATAAGAGAAGGAATGAGAAATGGCCCAAATGGGTTTTAGTTTATTTTTTTTTTTTTTTGGTTTTAGTCTTTTAGAACAGAGAGAATTTGAGAGAGAGAGAGAGAGAGAGAGAGAGAGAGAGAGAGAGAGAGAGAGTATTTATTCACGCATCATCAAAATTACATCACTCAATTTAATCATCTGGGGGTTGGCCCTCTCTACTCTAGCACCCGAAAAAAAGAAAGAAAAAGCAGGAAGATCATCTCAGATTCTCAGCCGAAATAAAAAGGAATAACAAGCAATCTTCTAACAAACTTTGACAGCTTAGCAAAATTGAAATAACTTCTTGAATTAATGAATTGATAATCTCTCCAAAATGGTAAAACATAAAATACTTCCATTTGATGCGCCATTTTGTGACAACTCTTGTGCTCGTCCACCATCCTTTTTATCAATCAACTACTTACATCTCTGTGCTGTGTACGATTTGTGTATTTATAACAGTTAAAATATTTTTTTGATACAAATTTACAATAAAGTTTTCGCATATGTCACATATTGCTACGAAATTCCTAATCTATGGACCTCTCCCTTTCTAGAATCAAATCAACTTTCTTACTTTTCTGTTTAATTCTAGTTGCATTGCCCGTGCGATGCATGATTTTATATACGTAAATGTGTTTGATTTCATTTATAAATGTTTTTTATGTTATTGGTTTACTTAATTTATTAGATAGATTCCCTAATAGATATATAGGTGAAATAAATTTTCATTGGAAATTATGATATTAAGTTAAGAATTAAATAGGACTAATAGAAGATACATGAACCTAAACTATTTGATGACACTCAATATTTGCTTATGTGTCAAAGCCTACCCGTTAATCTAGCAAGGGTGCACATTCACTTACCATTTTTTATGGGTGCGAATTCCCATTAACATTTGTTGGGGATATAAACTTGATGCGAACTACAAGCTTGGATAATAACAAATATAAAGGATGCTATGATTCAACATGGAAACCAAAATCGGGAGAAAACCACATCAATCTACACTAATCAATCAACGACCATTAGTATACACCAACACAATCAAGTATCACTCCTGACGGGCTCATCCTAGACATGTGTAACTCCCAACGGGATCACCTTCACAATACTCTCAAGCTATTAATAACGACTCTCTAGATCACCCTCACATGGTGACTCTACGACTCTCATAGAGTACCCTTACATGGTGAGCACACTAGTCTCATCAACCCTCACCTCATATTTATAGGGTAAGGGAAACCCTAAACACACTCCTAATTAGTAGAACTAGTACTTATTTTATTTAGAAGATAACATACTTGCATAGAAAGCCAAACAGTACTAGGAAATTCCTAATAAAACTCTCCTAATATAATGTATTTAATTAGAAAAGAGATGAACAAGAAATCCTAGTCAAATCGCAAGTCGTTCTTCTAAAATAGATTTTGGCTTCCAACTCGTATTGCACGGTCGTGCCTTATTATAGCACAAATTCGGCACAGTCGTACCAAACCACCAGTAACCGGACTTTACACGATTTCCTTCTCTGCACGCTCGTGTCTTTGTCTAACTCAATCGTGCGTCATACCCGCAACACCTAAGTTGCTCCACACACAACTTGTGTCCTCTTGGATCACCCCAAGGCTTTCCCCATGATGGGCCTGCAAGGTTTAACAACTTTAATAAAGTATACTCCATATTTAGCATGTTTATGCGATTTTACTTCCATTCCATTACTTAGTTGATCGTATAGCATATCTGTATATACAATTACATTATATTGAAATAACCTACTTTAAAAAGATAGTATTGTTTTTTATATCATTGTCCCATTTTGCTATTTTCAATACTTTATTTTATCGGGGCAAAAATGTAGTCATATGAAATTTAATGCTATTGCATAAAAAAAAAAGATAAATTCAATTCTATTCTCGTTACATGTATATGTAAATACAATCAATACTTATTTTCATGGAGCTCAGAAAATAAAACCTATACTTACCAAAATCTATTTGATGATTGCCAACCACTATAATATAGCGCTAACTATTATAATTTAAATATTTTAATCCTTGATATTGATTAGAACAATTTAGGCCGTTGATTAATTTACTTAAAATAAAAACACAAGTTATTTGAACATATTAATCTTGACTAAATAATTTGTCATTTGAAATCAATAGTTATAACATATTAATTAGTATTGCCTAACTAAAATATTAGTTGGGCCCAAATAAAAATTCAATAATTTGTAGTAACTAGCCCTAATTTACAATGATTGGCATCCACTGGAGAATTTTTCTATACTTATACTTGATGATCAAAGTTTACAAAATCTGATTTGCACAAAAACAGTTTACAAAATCTGATTAAAAAATGATTTATATTTTGGTAAACCTAGTATAAAAAAAAGTCAAAAACAGTGCACTACCACTAAGTATACGGGGCGAAATCCACCTATACTCGCCTCAGTGCCATCCCTAACCACCACCACTTATTAGATCAAGTTAAGGGTATGTTCTCCCCAACTGAAAAACGTTTATATTTATTCCTGAAAATTTATTTTTGTTGGACTTTGTTGAACTTCGTTGAACTTTGTTAAACTTTATTTAACTTTGTTGAACTTCGTTGAACTTTGTTTATTTTTGTTGAATCTTGTTGAATCAAGTGTTTTTTATAACTAGTTTGTATACTGGTTTGTTTAACTTTATTGAATTTTGTTGAACTTTGTTTAATTTTATTTAACTTTATTTAAATTTGTTGAAATAAACAGAAATAAGCTGAGGAGAACAAATCCTTAACGGATAACACCTCCAACAAGGCTACAGCACAATGACACAATCAGAATTGAGGAAGTTCATTCACAGGAAAACAAAAGAGGAGCGAAAGTGTCCTTGACCAATTTAAAACGTGCCCAGTTTTGCTTCCAATAGTTCCATTTCTGACACTCCTCATTCTCCTCCTATACAGCTATACTTCAACTCATCATTTTCACCATTTTTTAGCCCTCCTTACCACAACAACTCTCTCTCTCTCTCTCTCTCTCTCTCTCTCCTACTGAAAAAAATGTTGCAAAGGTTATTCGCAGTTAGAAGGAGTTTAACTGCTGTAATTTTAAGTAATCAAACAACACAGCGCGCTGCTTTTTCTACATCCTTTCTCTTCGATGATACTCAGAAGCAGGTCTCTCTCTCTCTCTCTCTCTCTCTCTCTCATCTTTCAATCTGAAATTAAAATTTTATTAATTGATTTCTTTTTGCATTTTCTTGCTCTTATTTTTTAAATCTTTTTTATTGGGTTGTTTTTTTTACTAGTCAATTCAAATTGAGCATGTTTTGATTAAATTTGACTAGCGATGATCAGCTATTGTAAATTGCATTTCATGAGGCATGATTTAATCTTTGGTCATTACATTTGCGCATTTGGCTTTTCCTTTTCCTTTTTTTTTTTAGATATTTTTGTAATTGAGCTTCTGTGTTCAAATATGGTTTTGGGTTAATTAGTTGGCTAGTTGCCTATAAGATTATGCCAAAAAAAAAAAAAGGAAGTTAGCTTGGTTACTGAAAGTGAAAGGTGTATTATTAGATAGATGATACTATGAATTTAGGTAAATCTATGAGTTGAGCAATTTGGTATGTATGGTTAGGGCTGATTAGCTTACCAATTGCTTATTAAATTATGCCCCAAAAAAAAAGAAAATTAGTTTGGCTATTGAAAGTGGAAGGTGTACTATTAGATAGATAATCCTATGAATTTAGGTAAATATATGAGTTAGGCAATTTGGTATGCCCTTGAAGGTGACTTTGGGTTGTTACTTTGGATTTTTTGAGAACGCATCATGAAAGGATGTGAAGGAGGAATGTTAGCACACAGATGAATTAAATCTTGTCATGTATAAGGTTAAAGTGTTTGTTAGAAATGCTATAGTACTCTTAGGATGAAGACCAAAATAAAGGATTATCTGAAAAACTAATTTTACCCATGTTGTTACAGTTCAAAGAAAGTGTTGCACAATTTGCACAAGAAAATATTGCTCCGCACGCCGAAAAAATAGACAAAACAAACTACTTTCCGAAGGTTGGTATGGTAGTGGTTTAATCATTATTTCCTTGAACTCAGATTCTCATTGATTGAGTTTATTAAGTAATGAAACCTTTCGTGCCAGGATGTGAACTTATGGAAACTCATGGGAGATTTTAGTCTTCATGGAATTACGGTACCAGGTGATCCTCCCTTCTTCCTACGTTATGTTGTGGCTTTTTGCCTGACCTTTTCACCTTTACTCAGAAGTGTGGAATCCCAATTGTTCTAATGTTGATAAATAAAGATATCTAGTTCTGAGTATCTTTGTCATTGGACTAGGTTAATCGCTTTTCGGCTTGGGAAGTAGCTGGCTTTTGCCTGCTACGCAACCTAATGAGTAGAGAATTGCGCAAAGAGATGTGGCTGCATCATTCAATAAGACTAGCACTATGAATTGAACTCACTGCCTTTTCCATAGACAAACTGACATTTACTTAATTGACACAAATGGGCCTTCTTCAGCTCATTTTAAATGATGAACGGAATTGTGTTCTTAACTTTGCTAAGGAACAGACTGACATATCAGAGCTAATATTGAGGCTTTAGCTCGTTTTTTGGTTGATTCTTCTTCTTATAATTCTATTCTTCTCAATTTTCTTCCTTTCTTGAAAATCGCAGAACTGTGAATGCTATTTACGTCATTCTGCTCCTTTAACTAATAACAATACTGTGCTCTTCCTTGACAATTTTGTTTAGGCAAGATCAGCACTTTGAAATGCACACACTGCCTTTGCCCGTACACTACCCAACAAAGTAGTAAATTACTTAATACTGAATAAAATGCTTTTCGGCATGTATTTTATTAAAAAGGCGTGTTTTCCTTCAGATAGCAAGCATCTAATGATGGTGAAGGAAGCAATGCTTGGCATTGATTTCCATTATACCTTCCGAAACACAATCTCACTTTGGCATTATAAAACTCTTGCCAGATAAATCAAACTGTATCAACATTAACATTACCCTAGTGTCTCCCGCCCACGCGGGGTAAAAGGGGTGGGGGGGGGGTCAACTTATCCATCCTTATCCCTGTGAATATAGAGAAGCTGTTTGTGTGACCCTTGATCCGAAGAGTGACAACGGTTGGCAACTTCACAGTAAAAAGAAGTGCTGCCAGTTTGATGAGGCATTTTATTTTAGTCCACAATATTTCAAAGCCAAATAATAGTGAGGTATCGGCTCCCTTAGTAATGGAAATGTCAGGAAACTCAAACGTTCTCTTTATGATGGAACAATCTGCTGCATTGCAGTCTCTAGGCAAAGAAAGAGATGGCTGTTAATTTCATCCCACTGCTTACACATCATGCAAGCATTAGCAAAGTTGATCTCTTGGTGTTTGAACTAGCAAATGTGTCAATACTCAATACTCAATAGTATTGAGTCTATTGACTTCAACTTTGGTATGTAAAATTGAGATGTATATTTGCGGGGTCTGCGGCCTGGGCTGCCAAGTGCCAACTGCAATCGACTTAACACTGCCTATTTTGAACATGTGTATGTGCTTAATTCTGAACTTGTCACATTGTTCATTTTGGCCCATATTGACATGTATTCAGTTAATCATTCTGTTCTGTTCATGTGGTGTCGCATGATTCATTGTCACTCTGTATGCAATAAGACTTCAAATGTCTTTTCAGTTTATTTATTAATCTTCACTTGATAATTTTCTGAAAGCTTGTTTGAAGAATCAAAGGAGTAACAATTGAGTTAAGAATGAATAACAGGAGGACGCTTATTGATTGCCGAGAGGTTGACAATAGTATTATATCTTGATCTGCTCGCTGTAATTTTATTCTTTGGCTGTACATTTTGGAGTCTAATCATCATGGTAGGTTGTAACTTCTACCACACTCATGATTGATTGTTTTTTGACTTTATAATCTCCCCGTGAGTTCTTCTTGAGTATATTTTCAGAACAGCGCTACACTATGTTTCATTGTGTAGCAAAAACTCAGATGAGAAGGTAAACAAAAGTGATACTCAGGGAGAAAAAAATGATAACTCTAAACAAAACAAAACAGACAATAAGTAAGAAAATAAATGTATACTACCAAATGAATTTAAAAAAATTGATTGAAAGAAACCTAATATGTATATGAATATTGGGGAGCAGAACACAATATTAAAGAATACAACTTCTTATCTAAAAAAATATATTAAAGAATACAACTATAACTAACAACTGTAATGGAGTTCCTTAACTCTCTTTGAACTTCTTACATGTTCTGACTTCTGTGATATTATACTGTTTCAGAATACATGTGAGGATCTCAGTCCTTGAAAATTTAAAACTGTATAGCTTTTAGCATATAACAGTTGACTTTTTTTTTCTCTTGTAGAGGAGTATGGAGGACTCGGGCTTGGTTATCTGTATCACTGCATTGCATTGGAAGAAATTAGTCGTGCTTCAGGATCAGTTGGCCTGTCATATGGAGCTCACTCTAACCTTTGCATTAATCAGCTGGTAAATCAAGGAATCAAGAATTTGTGGAGCATTTATGTTAATTATAGATTATGTCAGGAGAGAGTGACTTTTGTTTTTCAGGTGAGGAATGGAAACCCTACTCAGAAGGAGAAATACTTGCCAAAGGTATATCTACTCCTGAAAAATTGAGCTCTATGATTTCAATAGAGGTTGGTAGCGGGTTGTTGTTAATTCCTTATAATTGCTGATTGCTATTTACTTATCGTTATGTCTAAATATAACTTTTTTTTGAGAAGATAAAGTTTTATTAAAGTTCAAAGATTGTCAATAGAGTTAGTGTACAAGGAGTCTTCAAAGTGAAAAGCAGATCTAACTACTATATCAATACTCATGGATCTGGGATATTGTTCAGTCATAACTGGGTTTGTTTGCCACGTGAGGGTTTTACAATTTCCAAAAGCTTCAGATAATTCTTATAGGTAATGTCTGAGGTGATTGAGAGGCAATTGCATTTGACAGTATGTGTCAGGCTGGGTTTCTGTCCTCTGATCGTTGCTATAGAAATTTCTGATTTACCATAATAATAAAAGAAATCAAAACAGGGGTTTGGGGAAGAGATGAATACGAGCTTCTTTTGTGAATGCAGCATGAGTAAAAGTTCACAAACATCTGTCTGTTTTTGGGGATGAATATGAGGATATCTTTAACCTTGAGTTATGTTTTTGTACATTGTCTTTTTTGCCTGAAGCTTATCAGTGGGGAGCACATAGGAGCTTTGGCAATGAGTGAACCAAATGGTATGATTTCTGTACGCTTTACTTGTTACCGTCCTGATAGATGGACTGGTAACCTGTTAGTTGTGCCTCTTATCTTCTTCTTATTGTTTCTTTTTTGTATTTTTGGTGTTATCTGCAGCTGGTTCGGATGTTGTTAGTATGAAATGTAGAGCTGATCGTGTTGATGGGGGTTACATTCTAAACGGGAACAAAATGTGGTGCACGAATGGCCCAACTGCACAAACATTGGTATGCGCAATTTGGTCATTTACTGTACGAACACATTAACATATGATCTGATCAATGCTTGTCAACTGGTCTGCTTTTAGCCACATTTTCTCATTAGGTTCTTGTGTCATGACACCATGTAATTGCTGTTGATGACCATTGGTGTTCTAATGAAGTGGAACACACACACCCACAATACAAAGAGATAGTTTCCTTTAGTCCCCCATTATGGAACTTGTTGACTGTCAACTTCACATTTCACACACACGAAAACAAAAGTAAAGAATCAGGAACACGTTTTTGAGCCATTTTGTGTAGGCCGTTATATTTAAACTAAAATATTGCCCGTAATGGCTCTTCCAGATTCCATTGGTTTTGAAGAGGAACAAAGATGTTGTGGTAACTTGTCCTGAAGTAGATTCAGATGGTCTGTGTATATGTTCAATAGCATTGTTATAGTTCTGTTGGCACAAGTTCTTCTTCACTTATTTGAGAAATACCATTTTGTTGAGACTTGTAACTAAAGGTTACTAAACCGTTCACTCAAAAAAAAGATTACTAAACCGTGGCTTCTTTTCTCCAATACATGTTAGTTTAGGTATAAACGTCACCATAGAAAGCTTCGACATGGAGAAACAGATGGTAAACTTGGGAGATATTCTTGGGGTAAAAGTTTCCAATCACAGTGAAGAACATGAATCTCCCAAGTTTTATTCTTTATAAAGGACTTGCAAAAAAGAAGCAGAAAATTAATATAATGCTCCCCTTTTGACTAGTCCTTCCATTTCAGTTGGTCCTTGCCGTACCCAGTACCCACTGCCTGTGCTCTTTGCCCCTCCCTCTCTCCCCGTAGCCTAAGCATTGGCGAGAAAAAGCTTATATTTGGAGTTGCCTCTCTTCGGTGAATAAAAGCTCAATTGTTTTGTTCTTCTCTGACTTCTATTGATTCCATAATGAGTAAATCTAGGTTATTGTTGGTAAGCCATAAATCTGAATAATCGGGGCTGCACTAGCTGCCGGTGAAGTTTCAAGGGTTCCTGGAAGTGTGTGAGGTGAGGGCTTATGAGGTAGAGGAAAACGGCAAATCAAATGTTCATTTTTCTGCTTTTTGGTTGGGGTTTGGGGTAGAGGGCATGAGCTGCATCACCGTGTCCCAGCCATGTCAAGCAGTGGGTTCACTGCTGTGAATTCTGATAAAGTTTAGGTTATTCTCTACTCATTAAAGAGAATTTTCTCTCCTGAAACGATTTGGAGACAGAAAAATATTCTCCCTCCTAGCCGTGTCTGTGCTTTAAAGGGTAGGTTACTTTGACGAAAACTTGCATCTAAGATTTAGAGGTTTTACAACTGAAGATATTCAAGATTAGAGGTAATTTGTTCTTTCATCAAGTCGTATACGCTGGATGCTACTGAATGTTTGAGGTGCTCTTCACATCTTCTTCCTATGTTTAGGGAATTCCAAATTTCTTTCCGAGTATTGTGTACCACTCCATGTATCAAGTAATCTTTTTTTTTTTTTGGTGAACAGATAATAAATATTATCTAGGCATTGTCAAAAAGCACCAAACACAGATCCTAGAGCCCTTAGAGCCCTCCTTACTACACTACTAGCAGTACAAGCATTCAGAGCTAGATGGCAGTAGCCTACATCAATGAGTACAAAGTACCCCCTCCCTACATCTTTCTTGGCTAAGACATCCGCATCTGAGTTCTGTTCTCTAATTACATGATTAACATTAAATTCAGCAAGAGAAGCAACAATTGAATCTATGACATTAAAAGAGTTCCACCACTGCCATGCTCTTTGTTCTTTGTTTTTCAGCCAACACACAGTATTAGTTGAATCACAATTAACTGAATTTCGTGCTGAGTGCAATCTGAAAGTTTTCTAAGCATAGTCAGACCATGCAACACCCCCATGAGTTCAGCATAATTAGAATCTGCAACCCCTAGATCAACAGAGTACACTCCCTGTATCTCCCCCTGCGAGTCCTTGAAGATGCCCTCAAAACCTGCTGGAGCAGGTTTGCCTAATGCTGAGCCATAGGTATTCAAAGCGAACCAGCCTGCATGGGGAGATTTGACCCCCCCTCCCCCCTGTTAAGCTTGTTTGCTGTTACGAATGTGTTGATTCCTGGAGAGAATAGAGCCAGGAATCAGGAATCAGGATCAATCTCCCATTGGTGAAATTCACACGCTGCAACTGTAAACGGGGTTTAAACCCACCACCAGGTTCTTTTCTTAATAAGATCCACCACCTCAGGTAAAGTAAGAGTTTACTGTGGAAAGCAAACCAGGTTCTCTTGTGAGCCATAGAGATCAAAGGGTCGCATGAAATATGCTAAGCCAAACCTCCCCAGGTTGAGATTTGTTAGGAAAGATTTGCCATTATTCAAGCATAGTTGTAATGGTGTTGGGAGCACCCCATTGAATATTCCTCCATGAGTGAACCGAATCCCATGTTTGCTGTGCAAAATTGCATCGAACAAACAGATGTGTAACTCTCTCAACGGTCTCTTGATAGAAAGGACATAATTTTCCTTTGTGATTCAGAGGAACTCCTCGAGCACACAGATTATCTTTTGTAGCTACTCTATTTTGTAACACTTGCAAGCTGAAAATTTGTATCTCGCTAGGTACCTTTGCCTTCCAAATTGAATTTGCCACGCCCCAATCATTATCTCCCCCTTGAGTAAGCAAGCTATAACATTTGCCTACTAAATAGTATCCATGAATGTCATATTTCCCAACAAGGGGATCTTCTGGAGTTTGAACAAGACAGACAGGTTGTATAAGCTGCAACAATGTTGATGAGCCTCTTCTTCCCAACTCCTCAGGTTTCTTCTGTATGAGAAACCCAGTGGAGTTTATCCCCTTCCCACTGAGACATTTCAGCAACGCTGGCTTCATTTTGCAGGCTTAGCATGAAGCGTCTAGGAAAGGACTCTGGGAATCTCTCATCTTTCAACCAAGTAATCTGTTGATCAATAATGTTGGCAAAGCATTTACATTTAGCCCTTTTACTTATCCACCTAGCTAAAACAACTTTTGAATTTTTATCCTTCCTTTCTGAAGTCTCTTTTTTGCAATGTACTTTAATCCAATTATAAAAATTGGTCCAACTGCGTTTGTCCGATTCATCTATGTGTGGTACTCTCTCTTCCCTCTTGGGTCTCAGCATCCTGCAATAGAAACAAAACAGACAAAGAACATCTGCCCAGCTGCCACTGCTTTGAAGATCGGAGCTACCTCTGTTTCTCTCCTTGCAAAATAGTTTACTTGATTTTTCTTCTTTTTCTTCGATCTATAACCCTTGGGCCTTGGCCCATGGGGTTAGTCAAGGAAAGCTTGGATACCCATGTTATCTAAAAAAAAAAAAAACCCTTGGCCTTTTTCTCAGAAATACTTAGTGCCTTCATCTTGGTCAAATCTTCAATTATCATTTTCATTTGATTCAAGAAAACCAAAATAGTCCCAACTCCCAAGAGATCTGCAGTCTCACTCTGTTATCTCTGCAAATATCTGTACACGGAGTAGAAAATGATCGGAACTAGTAAATAAATACAAAAGCATAGTCATATTTCAATGACATGATAGGAAGTTGAATTCAGAAAACAGAAAAGCAAAAATCTATGATTAAGAAACTCCAAAGGAAAGAAATAAGGAAAAATAAAAATTCCTGGGGGCTTAGCTAGTGGAACATAAATAATATCTGGTGATGGCTGTCAAATTTAGGGGTGCCTCAGCTGCAGAGCAGAGGTCATACGGAGGAAGCACATCCGAGGCTTGATTACCAGTTGGTGGTGGTAACTAGTGAATAACATCATTACAGAATTAAAAAAAATTGAAAGGTCTTCTTCTGCAGACATGGATTGGACGCCCCCTTAAATAAAATCAGGCTTAAGAAGTAATGGAAGAGGAGAGATAATGTGGCTTACAGAGAGAGATAGGGACAACTTTGCACTGTTTGTGTGAAAGTAAACTGATAAATAAGTGACTTGAGTGACTAAAAAGTAATTGAGAAGTTATTTTAGTTGGTAAGTGGGTAAATGAAATGGTGAAAGTAAATCTTGTGCTTTTATATTTACCGATCGGATTACTTGGCAATGGCACATGATTTTGGAAATGAAAATTGTAATCATATTTATGGATGTATATGAGCTCAGCTGAGCTGATTATCACCTTCTTCGTGTTCCAGCTGTTTAAAGTACCTAATCTCGAGCTCCTCAAGCTCATCAGGTGGTTCAAGCTAGGCTCACTGAAGAATTACTATGTTAGATGAGCGGATTTCGCAGATGAGCTTTTACTAGATTTATTGTTTGTTTAGTCGAATGAGCTTGTTCAAAGCTCATTTGCATCTAAATATTCATTTAAGATTAAATTATCTTGTATTATGTGAGCGAAACAGTTGATTACCTTAAAATTGAGCAATCTAGTAAGGATAAACAAGCTGTAGTTGAGCTTTGAATATCTTTAATAGGATGAACAAACTTATATAATACATTATACAGAAGGTGTTTTATGAAGGCTCACTGAAGAATTACTATGTTACATGAGCGGATTTCGCAGATGAGCTTTTACTGGATTTATTGTTTGTTTAGTCGAATTAGCTTGTTCAAAGCTCATTTGCATCTAAACATTCATTTAAGATTAAATTATCTTGTATTATGTGAGCGAATTATTTGATTATCGTAAAATTAAGCAATCAAGTAAGGATAAACAAGCTGTAGTTGAGCTTTTTAATATCTTTAATAGGATGAACAAACTTGTAAAATACATTATACAAAAGGTGTTTTATGAACATGTAAAAGGAGCACTCATGTGTGTTTAGTGGACGAGCTTTATATATTCAAGCTCAGTTCATTTATGTAAAAATAGTAATCATAAATGAGCCTTAGGCTTGGCTAGCATACCCAATTTTCTTATACCTGTACTTATATTGTTGTCATTAATAAAAGCATACTGAACAAGAATTTTGTAGCAAGCTTTACTAGGGCTGTGTTGCATCCCGAATGATATATGTTGAATGCATCCCTTTCCCCAACATAAAGTGGTAAAGAAACCACAAAAAACGCAATGCATGTAGGTCCATTCATTCACACTGATCCATATCCTGACAATTTGCATCGATTTGGCTCTTGTAGTCTTGTTGGTAATAGTAGAGGGAAAATTTGCTTAAAATAATCTCAACTATTCGTCATGTAAGCAAATTTATCTAAACTGCCAACTGGTATGTGTGCAAGTAGGCTGAGTACTACACCACGTTCCACGTTTGATTTAGTATTTCCAACTGAATCTCAATGAAATATTTTTTCAAAAATAAAAAAACTCAAAAAGTTTCCGTAATACTGGGGCCTTGGGGCAAAAATTGATAAGTAATCTGGTCGGCAATTGGCATTATTGCTGAAGTTGCATATACATCAGTAGTTGAGATTATTCTGCACCAATTTCATAGTTTGGATAATTTTGCATATATTACGAATAGTTGAGATTATTTAAGCCAATTGCGGAAAAGTAATAATCAGACATCTATTTAAACAGGTTGTTTATGCGAAAACAGATGTAGCAGCCCGCTCCAAAGGAATCACTGCGTTCATCATTGAGAAGGGGATGCCTGGGTACAAGTCAAGCCTTTCTTGTTTTATTGTGCAAATTATTTCCACTTAGCTTTTGATGATTGTTATGAAAGAGTAAGACACAATATTGTTGCGTGTTATTGGCTATTCAGTAAGTCCTGCTGACATTAACTTACGAGACTGAGTTTTCGAAGAGCTGATTTTCAGCAGAATTATTCTTATGAGCTCCTTAACTTCTGCTGAAAAGAGTCTTTTAGTGTGAAACAGCTGGAGTGCCACCTAATGTGATAGTTTAGGAGTTTCCTGGATCCTGATCCTGGTGACTTTGATATTAGCATTGTCTTCGTTCTTTGCAATTTGCTATTAATAATTATTCTCCGAGGAGACGCATAAGAAGGTTTAGCAAAACATCGGTGATAGAAATGTCCTAGGTCCATCCTAGCATTGTATTTACTATTTAGTCATTTAGATGCAGATTCCCAGCAATACATATACCAGAAGGTTCACTATTCAAATGATGTAAGTTAGTTTTTGTTGGTAGGTATCTAGAACTAAGTCCATCAAATTAATGGGATTTGCAAATTGAATGTAATTGCTGATGCTATGCCAAATGCTTTCAGCTATGACTGTTTGCCACTTGGCAATTGATGTTACTTCCAGCTGTTTGATAAAAATGAAATAATTGACTAAACAATCAGGGAAGCTTGCATATTTATAAATACTGATCTCATTGTGCGTGTGTTTTTCTCCTTCCGATTCTCCTTTCGTTTACATAAACTGCAGATTCAGCACCGCTCAGAAACTAGACAAGCTCGGAATGAGAGGAAGTGACACGTATGTGTTCCCTGGAATATTTTAAGTTGTCATCTGGATGATTGAATAATTCCATGTGCAATGCTGAGTTAGTGCTTTGCTGTTTGTACAAACCTTGCAGATGCGAACTTGTTTTTGAGAATTGCTTTGTGCCGATGGAAAATGTTCTTGGGGAGGAAGGGAAAGGTGAATTTTCTGTTTATGCATATGCCTTAAGATTGTTTTCACACTCGTTTCTTAATTGGAAGCTGCATCTCACGGAGATTTTTTGTTTGTTTGTGCATATGCAATTTGTTCTTGTAGTGCACTGGAAAAGAACCCAATTCTTTGAACTTTATTACAATGTCAAGTGGTGAATTCTTTGTCTGAGTGAAATGTTTGAGCAACCTAGATTACATGAAAATGGTCCCATTATTTGATTTTATTTTGCCAGCCCATCCTTCTGCTGCTACTGCTTCGTATGAGAACTTCCTTTTCTCATGATAGTTAAGCTTTGGAAACATGGTGCAAATGTTTGTCTTACTTCAGCAAAATAATATTCAAAGTAATGTTTCTGTAACTGACGCCATGTTGGAGTATCTCATGTTCTGTAAGGGACTTATGAGTTGTGGACCAGTTGGCAGTCTTCAAATAATCACTTTGGTTAATATCAGGATTTCATCATTGCATGCCTGGCTAACATCTGCTACCCAACCTTGCGACCAGGGGTATATGTTATGATGTCTGGACTAGATTTGGAGAGACTTATTTTGGCGGCTGGCCCTCTTGGTATTATGCAAGCTTGCCTTGATGCTGTTCTTCCTTACGTTCGACAGAGGGAACAATTTGGGCGTCCAATCGGTGAATTTCAGTTCATTCAGGTCTTTCTCCAGGACTGTTAAATTTCTTAAATTTGATAGTGGTGCAACATCCAGTTTAGGTCCTGAACATCATCACTTGATTTGTGATGCAGGGGAAGGTTGCCGACATGTATACTTCCCTACAGTCCTCAAGGTAAAATGTTTTGCAATGTGCTGATCTCCCATTCTCATAAGCAAGGTACGGAATTTTGGCTGGTGGGAATTGTGGGGGGCAACCTTTTAACATTCCGCATTTGTTGTACAGGTCCTATGTGTACTCTGTTGCTAGGGACTGTGACAGTGGAAAAGTTGACCCAAAGGTGCAATTTCTATCCTCTATTCCTAAAAGCTCTCATATTCTACTCGTTATCTCAAAATGGCAACTCTATATTATAAGCATAATTGCTCTTGTGCCTTGTCTCAATCATGATGTTCCTAATATATGTTTCTACTAACAAAGATGTTTGTCATATACTCTTTTGGTCCTTTGCGATTTCACGATACTCGAGATCAGTATTTTCAGGACGGAATGAGCATGTTGACCATAATGCCAGACTCTTTTTTGTGAACAGCATAGAAAAGTTCCAATAGCTTAAGGTGTTATAGCCAGTAAAATATCCCATAGTCCAACCCCAGTTCCATTGGCATCGATATAGATAGATATGTTAGTGAATCAATAGAGAAGAAAGTGAAGAAATCTATTGAAGTGAAGGATGGTGCCGTCCTCTCTGTTCAAGGTGTATTGTTTTTAATCCTTCTTCTGATACCATAAAGCTGCAGGCTGTAGTTGTGATGGTTGAAATCTTCTGTATTGTAAATTCTAACATAGTCAAAATGGAAGAGCTGGGACAATGAGGTGAACTACTGTAAGTGGCGTATCGGTTGAGATGATTAAGCATGGTGAAGTATTAACATTTTGAATATGAAGGATGTTTGGGTCATTATCTAGGAAGGTTTATCTTGGGGTTTTGAGGCTTTTGTTATTGCTGTGGAACATTTTGAATACTTTTTTTATTTTTTGTCATGTACATGTACTGATGCAGTTAGTTCTTGCGAGTTTTATAGATGTAGATAGAATCTAAGTTGATTGTTATAGTCTGTCACAGGAATTAAGCAGAGCAAGTATGGGCCGTGCCCACTTAGCCTTTCTTGAAAGTTGTTGAGCCTCTGTGACTGTTGTCACTTGTTACTTGAAAATAGGAGTAATGCAGTTACATGCCTAATCAACTGTTCTGGTGCAAAGTATACCTTTTTATTTCATTTCTGTTGTCACCCCTGACCGTCCCATACCAAATCACTTTGCCAATTTTCTTTATTTCTCTGCATCCTCTTTTCTTAATTACCTCCCATTTCTCCGTTGTTTCAAGTATGATAGGTTGTTCTTTGAATCGTTGCAGGATTGTGCTGGAGTTATACTCTGTGCTGCTGAAAGAGCTACACAAGTAGCACTACAGGTCAGACATTCTCTCAATTATTCAAATCTCATAATTGTTTGGAAATTTCTATCAATAGTAAAAGGAACACTGGTTGCTGCATTGGTTAAGTGGTAGTACCTGCATATTTCCTTCTGTTTAATTCATTTTTTCCATACATATATAGTTTTAGTGATTGTGTTTTTGAACTGATCGTGCCACATAGCTCGGCTCCGTTGAGTTTCTTCCTGCATCCTTTATTATAGGGCTGTTCATAAATGTGGAAGATCCAAGGCATATTTGTTGTTTCATTCTTGTCCCTTCCCCAGTTCCCCAACCCTTTATCATTTTTTGTTCCAAATGCATTGTGTGGATCTTTGCCTTGCTATCAACACTTAGTTTTAGACCCATGATGAGCTTGAGATGTTCGACACTCAATGTTGAATCTTCTTACTGCAGACGCAATAGGTGCGCCTCACATCTGATGCAGGGTCTAGATTGTTAGTTGTATATTTCAATCTAGACCAACCCTTTTCCTTTTCAAACACATTGTGTGGTTCTTTGCCTTGCTATTCCGCTTAGTTTTAGTTCTTATGTGACCCAATGATGAACATGTGATGTTCGACACTCAATGTTGAATCTTCTTATTACAGAAGCACCCTAGTGCATTAGGTGGGACCTGCATCTGATGTAGGGTCTAGAATGTTAGTTGTATATTTATTCTCATGGACTTTGATTTGCATCATGGTAATCTAGTGTCATTTTTCGAGTGTTTTGAATTTTGCAGGCTATACAATGTCTTGGGGGGAATGGTTATGTGAATGAATATCCAACAGGGCGTCTCCTTCGGGATGCCAAACTATACGAGATTGGGGCGGGAACAAGTGAGATAAGGAGAATGATAATCGGTCGTGAGCTATTTAAGGAGCAATAAGAGATGCCAGAATAATCGTGCATAGTAATTACTGAAGCATCATTTGTTCCTATTTAGAGGCTCAAAGGTTGCTGTTGCTGACTTGCTGGGCTGGCTGCATCTGAATTGTTCAGCATTCTCCCTCCGCTATATCGCTTTTCTACAATGTTATCACACAGCCTGAAACTTGGTGACATTAGTTCAGTAAATTCTGTAAAGTGGTGAACAAGTTATCTATATAGCAATTCAAAAATGAGTTACTAAATCTAGCAATTGTCCATATTTTGCAATTGTAGCGGTAGAAAAAGAATGCGTTCAAGGGTTGGTTGCTATGGAAAAACAACATTAATGACCAAAGTTATTTTCCTCAACTTTTGGTGTTGCATGAACGGATGAACCCTTAACTGCATTGTTCTAATAGGGAATGTGGCTGGCAATGACAGAGTCAAATTGGCGATAGGAATCAAAGAATAATGGTGAAGAAGAGAGTTCTATAGCAAAGTAATGGCATACATGGAAACTAACAATGTTGTGGCCTGTATGCGGTATGCCCGTATCGGTCGTCACTGGAATACCATTGCTAAATGAGGTTACTGACAGTGAAGAAATTTCAGTCCACAAATTTGATTATGGAACATCTGGAAAGCTTCTAATACACAGAAATGAGAACTCTAAATTTTGATTTCCTTTTATCACTATCTGCGTACCATTAGGCAGATTAATAATGGGGAAATTTCCTTTCCATGTGTTATTTCCTGAATGTGCTGTGATACCTGTGAAGCAAACATCGAATTGCCAAATGCAAAAGACACTAAAACATGACCTATGAGTACTGTATGACCCATAGAACCATCGGAGTGAAGTCAAATGGCAGTTATACAAAGTACTCTAGGTAACAAGAGTACAAATAAGACACAAAACCCGTCTTGTATGTCAAAGGTACATGAAAGCTAGGATGGACACAATTGCAAACACTACAACAGACTTGTCCAAGTTTAAGATCAAATACAAATACAGAGACAACTTACATAGTTAAGCGCGTAAACAATCTTCAGATTGGCAGTCAAGATGTTCCCCGCAGCACATATATCAACTGCATACTTAAGAACTGAAAAGACGGAAAGTTCTAAATATATTAAACTGACCATACATCAAACTCAACACCAACGAAAGTGCTGTCTCTCAAATCCTTATCACGGTAGGAGAAGAATCTGGCTGGCCCACGGATGAAGACTTCGAACCGTCAAGCAGCCCGGGTGCTTCCTCCAGACAGCTTTGGTTATCCTCAGTGACCATGCCAATAGTCATCTTCTCCACTTCCTCTCGTGTGTATATGTGGATTTTCGACACCACACTGCAGAACTCACTACCATTTGAAGTATAAAGGTCAGTCTCATTATACTAATAAATTAATTAGGAGAAGAAGTGCATTGACATACAATATACTAGGCCTAAAAACGCCTTCTCGATTGTTGAAACTTCAAATTTAGACTCCAATCGATTGGATGGAAAATCATTTTGTATATTCACTTTTAATAGTGCATATAAGGGATAATATTGCTTCCTAGAGAGAAATACATTTTGCTCTATAGAAGAATGGATGTTGATTTCCCCTCACTCCACCCTCAACAGCCAACTCCAATCTGAATAATATGTACCTCCTGTCCTCCAGAAAGGGTTTTGTGTGACTTCATATCTTTGTTGACGATAACTCTCTTGAAGGTCAAACTTTCTGTTATAGAAACTCAACAACTCGATCTCAAATTACCTCTTCTTTCCACTGATCTCTTTTAAAGTTTGTCTAAGGTAACTTTAATTAGCTACACTCTATAATATTATCAAGTGTCCATTTCTTAAAGAGCCAAAAGTTTCACAACTCTTTGGCTTTGGAATATCATGGACTAAATCAAAAAGGCTCACAAATTGTATGGACCTCTTTATCTACTGTGACTTGCCGATGGTCCTCACTTGTGTTATATTATCAACTTTAGAGGAGGTGGTGATCCACCACATTTGAGGATGTTGCAGCCTATTTAATGTAAGTTTTATTATATTTTATTCTTCTCTTATTTGGGGGGGGGGGGGGGGGGGGCGGGCGTCGAAATGGGGACAAGCAGAAATGGTCGACTATCGACTTACAGAATGTTGAGCAGGAAATCTTTGGCCTCCTTTGGTTGGATACCAGTAAACCAAAATGGAGGATTTTTGACACTTTCATACTTACTAGAATTATTTGTGGTGGTGAATTTAATGTTTGGTGTTTTTCTCCTTTTTATGGACTCTCAGTCTCTCAGAGTCTTCTTTGAATGATCATATGAGATAACAAGGTTTTCCATGGATAGCAAAATTTTTGGTTGTTCAAGGCACTTGCTAGCGCTGCCACTGTTTGTTGGTGGTGAATTTGTATGCTCCTTGGGTACTTCAACAAAAAGAATTTTGGTTTGATTGCGTATTGCAATGCTACTAGAGGCCTAGAGCCCCTAAGGAAGGAAGATACGTACTGCTGCCTGGACTCCTCTCTCCAATGATTGGTAAAATTTCAATTTAAATGGATTTTCTACAGGGAACTCAGGAATGTTGTATGGCGGCATGGCGTTTACTTGGTAGTAATGGAATGTAACTGTTTAAATAGTAGAGCTAGTAGAGGTAGGAAAGAGGAGCAGAGAGGGAGATGAGAAAGTGTAATGTATTACACTATTCATTGTAATCAATTTTACATGGGTTAATGTTGAACAACTATGAAAACAGATGTAATCGATCCTACTCTTCCCATCTCTGTCCTCCCCTACTTTTTCTACCCCACCTTCGATAAAATGGTGTATTGCATTGTGATTTACTCCCAAGTAAACGAGCCCATCATGGATCTCAAAGTTCTTTTTGAGAATGATTCTATGTACGTCGTAGGATGGTTCACTAATAAGGAAGCTCGACGATGATAATTTTGGAATCTGTTCAATTTTGGTAATTCTGAAGGGAGGAATAAGAAGGGAAAACACTATTCTTTTATGGCTGTAAACATCATTTGCAGTCTGTTTTGTAGGGTTAATAGGGCTCTAAAGGCCTCATGTTTATGTGTTCATTTTTGGCAAATAACTGCCTAATAAAACTCCAAATTTCTGTTCAAAAAGTTCTAAAATTTAAAAAACAAACATCAAAGGAATTTAGTTACTCCCTCCGTCTCAAAATATCTGTCGTTTAAAGTATATGCACACATATTAAGGAATCCCTTAAATCTAAGCCGTCCATTAGTTTAAAAAAGGTGCATTGGGATTTGAATATAAGAGTAATAAGCCACAAGTAAATTTGGAAAACTAGCAATTAATTTAGCATTAAGTGACCGATACTATGGGATAAAAATAGTGAGTTAAAGTGCCACAGGTAAATTTGGAAAACTAGCAATTAATTTAGCATTAAAGTGACCGACACTATGGGATAAAAAAGTTAGTTAAAGCGACGTATATTTTGAGACAGAGGGAGTAACTCTTCTCTTTTTTGTTTCCACTTTTCCTAACTTTTTGAGAATTAATATCTCTGCTCCCCCTTTTTTGTTCCCGTGCAACATAGATTCACATAGGAAATTGCGTTAGCATGATTATTCATGGCTAAATTAACAGAAAATGTCATAAGCTGTCTTCACTGAAATGTTTTAACTCAACAGAAACAATTTTTAACCAACCAAATGGACCCTTTTACTGAGGTTATGCAGTTTTAGAGCCAAATGGGATAGGGGTAGGCATAGGATTTATCGAGTAGGAAAGATTAACATATTGGGTGAGAAAATTGAAGGAGTAAGGGACTTACTGCCATGGGTCATCCCCCACAACCATCATATCATTCTCCTTGTCAGTGTAAAGGATCCTCCATCCCTTTGCAGGATCATGAAGCAGGCTTTCCATGCCAAATAGATTCTCTAGCTCATTTATTAGATCTGCATAACTGCTCAATTTGGAGAGATCAATAGCTCTTCCAACCAAGCTACCTTGCTTGTGAACCTTCAATACAACACTTTCAGTGAAACACAGAATAAAAGTTCCAATCAGTTCTAACAAAGTGACAATATGCAATAACTCACCTTTGTGCAACTTCTCTTACCAGAAATTTCCAAGTTTATGGCAGAAGTTTCCCGTTCCAACGAAAAACCAAAAAGTTTATTGTTTGGTTTAGGTCCATTACCATAGCCATCTTTCTGTTCTATAAGGCATGTATTTGACGAGTGAAGCATAGATATCTTCTCTGCTGCGATATGCTCACCCAGTACATTTGACTTCAGAACTTGCTCCCTGAGTGCATCATTATGAAGAGAAGAACTGTATGCAGCATTCTCCTTTGTAATATTTTTGTGACGAAGCATAGCCGAACCTTGGTCGGATTTATAAACATCATTGTAGGGAAAATACATATTTCTGACGCCTTCTGAAGCTAGCGGATAGAAGCTGGGTTTCGGAGCATCATATAAATTTAAATAACTGCAAGTTGAACTAGGTTTAACCCAAGCAGCACGGTTGAAGTTTATTTTCCCAGTAAATGATCTCAACGGGCAGATTTCTTGACCTTGCAAGACCTTTGGGAATCTATCTGATTCCAAAACGCCTGTGTAAGTCATTGGCTGAGCCAATGATCTAAACTCGTTCACATGTGTTCTCTGTATTCTTGCTGTTGAGACACTATGCTGGCCTGCTGATCCCATTTCATGATGCAGCAGGCTATTTATCTTATCACGTCCACATGGAGGTAATATAAAACCAACATTTTCTTGACCTTGCAAGACCTTAGAGGATCTCAAAGACTCCTCAAAGTCCAAAAGCCCAGCCCCTCCATCTGCCAGAAAAATCCAAATGTACAAGTGATTAGAAAAAACCTAAATCCGATGTTCTAATCAGTTCAGGCTGCAGAGCTCTGTACCATCAACAGGATTGGCTGGACCAGCTGGCAAATCAGTTCGCAGTTTCTTGTGCCTCGGCGAAGGCTGAATGCTCAGTGGAGGAAGAGATACAGAAGGATCAATCTCCCATGGAGATACCCGTTCTTGATGATCACCGAGAATGCCTTCATCCCATCTGACCTGTTACATTATGTTATTCGGAAAATGTAAATAATGTAACAATAATCAATGTCATGTTTTATATTGGACCATGGTCAGATGGACTTTATGATAGGTTTCAAGATACTTCTTTTTTATGTCCACCATTTCCAGTGGAGCCAAAAGCTTCACTACTTTTTGGCTTTCGGAATATGATGGACTAAAGCAAAATGGCTTATAAAACTGTTGGCGCTTCTTATTTATTGTGAAGTTGTCAATGGTCGTCGCACTTTGGATCTCGGGTCAAACGGAAACAGCTTCTCTGTGAGACTCTCACAGGGGTAAGGCTGCGTACAACCTACCCCCCCTCACCCCGCCTAGGTGGGAGCCTCTTTGGAGGCACTGGGGTAATGTTGATGTTGATGATCCTCATCCCACCTTACTTCTAACATGGAGTGTTATTCTCCTTCAAATTTCAAGGAGAAAACATAAGTATGTTACGTGAATGAAAATCATCTTTAAACACGGACCATGGTTCAAGATAAGTTCGAAATTTTAAACAGAAACTAAATTCTAGATTAAATCCATAATACAGCCATTCAATTGCCTTAGTGCTCTGACAAGGTTCCCTGCCAGGTGGGGTTTGATGTATGCAACCTTTACCCCTAGAATTGTGGAGAGATCGTTTTGATTTGACTCTTGCATGGAAAGAACTTGACTACCTACTTACATGGGAAGTCACTTTGGTAAGAAATGGCCGGTAAGAAATTGATTGATTATGAATTACAAATAAGCACAGAAACACTTTTTATATCATTTATCTCACAAGTGAAGTATTAAGATGGTTCACATGATGCTATTACTTGTAGGGAAAGATATACATAAACTCAAAGCAAAGCAGCGCATTAAAGATGACTGGGAAGTGAGCAAGAAAGCTGAACTGAACAATGAAAGTGTTTTGACCCATCCATTGGGCCAGAGGAAGGTGCTACCCAGTTCCCAAGTAAGATGGCTCTCTTCCCTCTAATCAGTCTGAATTTAGATTTGCATGACATATACGAACTCACCATCAAGCATCTCCACTTTGATTTTGGCCATTTGAAGGGATCCTTGTCATTAACACCAGTAACGACACCACTGCACCTGAAACACATAAGTTTAACTGTTACTACCTACAGACTGATATAATATCTAATCAAGATATGTTCTATTGAGGATGTATTCCATCCATGCACCTTCTTTCTGGTGAGTCATCCATTTCAAATCTCATCTTGAATCTTGTTCCAACGGGAACTGGATAGGAAATGCTTTTCACAAATCTTCTATATGGCACTACAAACTCTGAATTGCTTGTCCTGCATTTCAGCATTATCTAGATAGATCATTATTATAACTTGACATACAAGTCATATGAATATGCTTACTCAAACCCCTACTAACATTACACTTCTCGACACAGTATTGCTTCACAGAAAAATAGAACATCGCCATAGGAATCAAAGATCACAGAAAATATAGAGCCCTCGTTTTTTTGTTCTATCATATAAATAATTCTCACTGATTAGATAGAAAATGACTCATAATAGTTCAGATTGTTCAACAATGTTAAGAATGACCAATATCATTTCCTGATACATACAACACCTTCAGGAACTTGCTCTTTGTTATTTTGAACAAACACCCCCACTCTTCTAACATGTGTGTACTAATCTCAATTTCGTACCATGTCATAACTTGTATTTTTATTGTCTATTTTCCTTGTTAATCTATTTACATATTCATAAACACTAATTTCTCAGTTTTGTTCCTTTTGCTTATTATAAATTAAATATTGTTATTCAGTGTTTTCTGTTCTCGCTTTCTCTTTTAATTAATTGCTTATGTGATCTTTTCTCCAAGTAATCAATCGATTGACCTTGCCCGAGTTAAGGGAGGGTTGGAATTGGTAGCTTATCACAAGCAAACAATTAATTCAGAACTTGTCATGTCGATTATAGATGCTGGATTTCATACTGCAATTTATTTAGCCCAACCAACTTAGCCCTTGCTCTGAACTGAATTGAATTTGCAGAGCTCAATTAAACTGGACTGGATTGAATTGAATTTTTTAATTGTTTCTCGTGAAAAGGAAAGAAAGCCAGGATAATCCAAGGGTTAACCTAAGGTGTCCTTTTGCAATAAATTGCTAAGGGACTGGTCGCAAGAATCCAATCAAAGAGGAGGTCCGGACACGAGTGTCCCGCGTTGGTCATGAAATCTGCAACAGAGTTTGCTTTATGAAAGCAGTGCAAGAGTTCAACATTATTGAAGATGTGGAGATCATTCTTAGTATCGATGATGATATTCACTATCTTCGACTCCGAGGGTATGTGCATTCACCCCAAATTCCCCTGATGACCACCAGATTATCCCTTTCAATAGTGATATTCTTAATGGCTGTCTTGTAGAATTTGGAGGGAAGCTCGTTAGGTAATGCCGCCAATGGGCCTAAAATTCTCATTTTCACCATGTTGACAATACTTTACATAGATAACCAGTTTTCCATATTTGTCTGCAAGCTCCTAGACAGATTATTATTTCTTCAAGGAAACAAAGATATGAACATGGAACAAAAAGAAAAGAAAGGTGCAAGTCAAAACTCAAACAGAATCTACACCTGAAACTCTCCTATGTGGTTGAAGAACACAGAACTAAGAAGAGGTCAACGTGTTTATGTGTAGCAGTACTATCCCCCATCTTGCAATTAAGGATTCATGGAATACAGAAAATTCAGGAAAGAATACTCCAATCCTACAAGATACTGGAGCACTTCTCTATTTGTTGGTATAATAGAAAACCACGCATTCCAGAGGTCCCAAGTTCGAGTTCCCAAGGGCAACTGGAGGTTTTCCTGGTCGTTAACTTTAGGGCCCATGGGATTAGTCAAGCAAAGTACCCATGTTATCTAAATAAAAAATGAAAAAAAGTAAAAATAGAAAACCACGCATGGGAAGAGTATAAGTAGACACAGTGCAAGGTCTCTTATGATTTTTACCCCTTTTACAGACTCAGAGGTTCTCTACTCGACTTCATGGCACTCACACACTATGTTACATGGACTTGGCTGGAAGTGTCCGACATGGATACGTGTCCAAGTGTCGGACTCGGCAATATTTTGAAATTTTAGCATGTTTTTGGCTGAAAATGAAGTGTCGAGTGTCCATACCCATGTCCGAGTGTCAGGTGTCCGACATGGGTACTCGAGGTGAAATGAAGAGTCCATGTAACATAGCTCACACATCATTGACCCCATTTTTCTGAGAGAGGCCTCAAGATTTTGGGCGCATGAACTTTAGGATGTCCCCAATCTCCAAGGCAGGAAAATTGGACACAATGTGCTTCTACAGCTAGACGAACATCACCAGCAAGTCTATCGGACACATAACCGAGCAATATGAGTGAAGAGAGAAGCACCTAGAAATTATGAAGAACCACTTTTGGCACATCTTCATAATACATGTCTAAAATTTCACACTAGTACCGAAACAGCACTATCTAGTATCTAGTTTACTGAGCAGTGACATGCAGAATAAGAGAATGGGGAAGACATTCTCTCACAAAGAATTATAGATGAATCCAAGGCTTAATAGAAACTACTCATACCTTGGGCTGTAGAACATATGAAACATGCTATTGGTTGATACTGCATTAGCCACCGCAGAAAGAACATTGGGATATGAGTTTTGCTTGCTATTAATTGTATCAGGAACTCCAGTCTTTGGTCGAACAGCTCTTCTAGTGCCCAGTCTCAGCTCTCCATCTTCACCCCTATGAAGATCATTTACTCATTTAGGGTCCAATTAGCAGCTTATAGAAGCACTCCATCACACAACATAACCAAATAGCAAGAAAAAGTTCTCTACTCAGTATTAAGAGTTTAATAATCAAACGTTTCTCTGTTTCTTCCTGAGAATATGTACTATTTCACTTGAAGGGACAACTAATATGCATAGTCCAAACACTTAACATTCCATGAAAATAATTACCTTAAGAAAAGCACAGCATCCCCGGAAACAAGTTTTTTTTGGCATACACAAATGCTCCATCCTGTAGTGAGCAGATGCCGCCTAGGCTGACCTGAAAGGTTACAAATCGAATGTTTAGACATCCAGTCCAGTAAGTCGAAAATCTGGAAAGTCCCCCTTTGTATGGTTCCTCAAGGTACCTCGATAAATATGTCGAAACCTCCACTCCACTCCATGCAGGTCCTTGGCAACCAATTCTTGCGAGGGGCGCTGCTGTTCATAGTCCTATATTACAAATAGAATTACTAAATCAAGATTCAAACTTCACATTCGGTCAGCCTAGGAAGCGAATAGCTCCTCCAAAACCAACATGTGATTCGTCCTCTCTATCTACCTACCTATTTCTCTCTGTAAGAAATAAGAGAGGAAACATGGCATACCAAAGGTGGAAAACAGTCTTCTGCAGCACGACGAGGAACAGAAAACCCTCCATGAGTGCTAGTATCAGAAGCTGTAAGTGTCTTACAGAACATGTGAGGTGTTGATTTTGGGAGCAATTCTGTAGCATCATCTTCCCCATCCAGCCCTTCTACTTCTTTGCCTCCCAAATTGATCTCGCTCAGCTAAACAATAGTGAACACACACCACATTACCAACTTATCCATCACACGTTTAACTAGAAATTTTGACATTTGAAGGAACTGTGAAATCATAATGAAATCAATTATGCATATATTCTGACATACTACCTAATTTCATGAACATGAATGAGATGCCAGATAAAAACACCACAACATAAACAAAGAAAGAGTAATAAGATGTAAAGCGTACCTCTGGCAAAGGGAGGAGACTCAGCTGTGTGTAGACCTCATCATTCTCCTTATTAGCCTGTCCATAAGTTCATGGACATCAAGAAACACAGAAATACCAAATTCAATTTTCTATTTGCACATTGTGAACAAGAAAATGGAATTTATGCATCAAATAACATATTCATCCAAAAACATTCAGCACTTACAAGGAGCTGGACACTGACAACCCTGCAAAAGATTTGGGGTTGGAGATCAAAGGTGGGCAGGTCCAATTCAGAGAAAGGAGAGGAAGAATTAGCTTGTTCCAAGTGACCTTGTGGGAAATACACAACCACGTTCCCTTTCCTAGGGAGTGAGGTGAGAGGCCCAGCACAAGCATGCCAAAGCTCCATATAAATTGATGATTGAACACTAGCAGATAGAGAAGAATTTGAAGAACATGAAGATGAAGATGAAGAAAGGCAACAAGCAGCACATGTCCCCTTTCCACAATCCCCATTGCAAGATGCATTTTTTTCCACCACCACCACCTCACTCACTGCATGGTTCAAATCAATTTCCATGAACCACCCCACTGTCTATTCCTCAGTATTAAGCTCAATACTAATTAAACCTTTGAAAGTACACAACCAAACCCAATAATTTTTAAAACCCCAAGACAAAAATATCTCAAATAATTTAATAAAACATGCAATCAATTGGGTTTTCTAGGGATACCCAGAAAGCAAACAACTTGAATAAAATAAAGTTTCTGCCAATGAAGTCAAATCATATAAAGAAACTCATTTTTGGATGGTGCCCAGAAAGCAAGAGAGGAGCATCTGATTAAGGAGGGGGTGGGGGGACTCAAAAAGCTTAAAAAAAAAGTGATAGAAAGAAAAAAGATGAGTTTTTGGGAATCAAATAATAACAAGAAATTCAAAGTATGATTCTTTCTTCCCCATTTGCAGGTACCTAGAAAGGGGAGCAGCAGCAACAAGAGCAGAAGCAGAAATAGACAATTGCATAGGATGCACAGAAGCTAAAAGGCAAAAAGAGGGTAATGTGGGTAGTGACTTTTGAACATGGAATGTTAGTGAGAGAAAGATGGATGAAGAGAGAGAGAGCGGAATTGTGTTGGGTGGGGGAGACAAAGCTAAGACAGTACAGAACCCACACTCCCCCACCTCATTGCTTTGCCTTACCTTCACTTTGCTTTATCTTTTTAATTTCTTCCCCTTTTGTATTAATTTTCTTTCCCGGGTTTGATTCAGCCTTTACCTCATAAATTTGTACGATTTATATGCATGTAATATACTGTTCTAGATTTTTTTCTTTTAAACAAAACCAAAAGAAGAATGCAGTTTCTTGTGATTGAAAATTTATAGAAGGATAGAAGACAGGGTAATGGAGTAATGACTGTCAAAAGTTTGTGTTCTTTGATGCTGTTATGAGAAGGGAAAAAAACTGAGAAATATCTTTTTGTTCCCATCTTTTTCTCCTTTTGTTGACTACTATTCGGGGTTTGATTTGCTTCACAACCGGGAATACTAGTTTGTTACCAACTATTATTTAACAAATATGAGAGATATCATTTTCTTCGTAAAAATAAATACTCAAACAAGTTTCGAGATCGTTTGATACGAGATTTAGATACGCCTATTTTGTTCTATCTTATCTCGATAACGACTTATTCTTCGCACAAACCATTATGCTAAAACAAATCTTGGTGTATCCTCAACTTGTACATCAAGTTTGAGCGAAACTCGATTCCATTTGATGGTCTATTCAAGCGTTTGTCCATGAATATGTGTGTTGATTTCAGAATTTAGATTTCTTCTATTGTGCAAATTGGTGATTTGATAGGAGGATTTGGGTTGCATTATTTGTTAGCTTATAAATATATGAGTTGTTGGAACACGTGCGATACACGCGTCCCCCAAAGTGGGTTAATTAACTTTAAAACGTTAAAAGTAATTGTGAATCTATATATATATATATATAATTAGTTCTCACCAAGAAGGCATTGAATAATAATAAATAGTCATAAATGCATGGGTGATTAAAAAGAAATCAAAAATACTTTTATTTTATTTTAATAAAAAAAGTAACATAAGTATTTATATTTATTATCCTAAAAAAGGTATATTATTTATTCATTAAAAATGTAATTTCTTTGTTCAATGTGTGAAAAAGATTATTATTGTTCCTTGCTACTCCTATTATTTAACTTTATATATTGATGTGATTAAATTTTATTATTATATTAATTCTAATAACAGAGAATGATGAACAAGAACCCGTGCATTCCACGGGCATGAAATCTAGTCTAATTACTAAAACTACAACTTTGAATTTCATTATCACGTGAAAATGAGTAATATGTTACACAAATTGAAATGTTTGTTGTTTTTTTTTTTAAAAAAAAGAAATTATAAAGAAGTAGCCCAAGTGGGTAGTAAAGCTTCAAAATCTATGTCATGGCAGCCCACCCAGCCTTTCCCAGCTATTTATTTCTCTGTACTGTTATAAAGTCACAGGATAAATATGTATTATACATTGAATCACTTGGATTTGTACCAGAAAAAGAAAAAAAAAAAACGATTTGACAAGAGAACGCCAAGGGCTTGAATTGTCAATCCACAATAACTGAATTCTCACCAAGAAGGCATTGAATAATAATAAATAGTCATAAATGCATGGGTGATTAAAAAAAATTAAAAATACTTTTATTTTATTTTAATAAAAAAAGTAACATAAGTATTATATTTATTATCCTAAAAAAGGTATATTATTTATTCATTAAAAATGTAATTTCTTTGTTAAATGTATGAAAAAGATTATTATTGTTCCTTGCTACTCCTATTATTCAACTTTATATATTGATGTGATTAACTTTTATTATTATATTGATTCTAATAACAGAGAATGATGAACAAGAACCCGCGCATCGCATGGGCATGAAATCTAGTCTAATTACTAAAAATACAACTTTGAATTTCATTATCACGTGAAAATGAGTAATATGTTACACAAATTGAAATGTTTGTTGTTTTTTAAAAAAAAGAAATTATAAAGAAGTAGCCCAAGTGGGTAGTAAAGCTTCAAAATCTATGTCATGGCAGCCCACCCAGCCTTTCCCAGCTATTTATTTCTCTGTACTGTTATAAAGTCACATAATAAATCTGTATTATACATTGAATCACTTGGATTAACACCAGAAAAAGAAAAAAAAAACGATTGGACAAGAGAACGCCAAGGGCTTGAATTGTCAATCCACAAATTAAGTTGCAACATCCTTTCAATTGTACCTTTTTTTCTTACCCCCTTATACAATGATGATAAAAGATCAAGTACTGCAAAATGTTGTTCCCAGTATCGGTGGCAAGAGTCATCCTACAATTAGCCTTAGGTCTTTGTAAATTCTTGTAGATCGAAATGTAGAATCCTCCACAATTACACAACTCAAAATTGAGCTTTGGTTTTGCATTTTCTGCTTTGAGCGCAAGCTTTTGCTTCTTCAGTTTTTTCCTGCCACAGGAAACACAATAGCATCACATAACATATTCAGTGCATTTACCCCATATGAAAAATTAGAATCTCAAACACTAGCTATAGGTTCTCAAATGTTTTTTCCATGGATTTCAGCTTGTCGCGTCTAACGCCAATGAACAAAGTTGTTAAAATAACCCCCAAAAAGAATCGTTCTGTACTTACCACTCATCCCATTCATTGACAAGTACACAGGACGTCCAACAAGGCTTCTCTCTCAAGACTGTATAACGATTCCAGGGGGAGACCAACGAGCTTTCTCAAACCTAAAAGTTTTGGTGCAAAAGATGGATATAATAACTACTAAGGACATGTTCTTTTCAACTGGTTTCCAATTTTGCCCAATTTTGTCCAATTTTGTCCAGTTTTGCCCAGTTTTCACCAGTTACAAAATACAATTTCCTCCAATTTTGCCCAGAAGGGGAAAAACTGAGAAATATCATTTTTGTTTCCTTCTTTTTCTCCATTTTGTTGACAACTAGAAATTAAGTTAAATTTGTGTGTCTCCCAGTCTTCTGGGTTTGCTTTGCTTCACAACCGGAAATACTAGTTTGTTGCCAATGAGTATTATTTAACAAATATGTTGGATATCACTTTCTTTCATGAAAATAAATACTCAAACAAGTTTCGATATTGTTTGATACGAGATTCAGATGCGCCTACTTTGTTCTATCATATCTCGATAACGACTTATTTTTGGCACAAACCATTCTGCTAAATCAAATCTTGGTGTGTCCTCAACTTGTACATCAAGTTTGAGCGAAACTCGATTCCATCTGATGGTCTATTCAAGCGTTTGTCCATGAACGTACGTGTTGATTTCAAAATTCAGATTTCTTCTATTGTGCGAATTGGTGATTTGATAGGATGATTTGGGCTGCATAATTTGTTGGCTTATAAATATATACTCCATCCGTTCCAAATTGAGCTTCTTGTATTCCTTTTTGGGTTGTTCCATATTGAGCTTCTTGTTTCCTATTTTAGTAACTTATTTCTAATGAAATGACTACAATACCCTCACTTATTTTACCCCCATTTTCTATCTCCACAATCCGCCTACTGCTAATCAGTAACAGGGTATCTCTCTTTCTCACTCTCTCTCCACCACACCACCTCCGCTGCCACCACCACCGCCACCACTACTTTCTCTCTCAATCACCAACACCACTTCGCGCCCAGAACGACGACTCAAACCACCACCACCACCATAAGAGCCCAAAAAAAAGAAAAAAAAAAGAATCACTACCAATGCAAATAGCCATAGTTAACCATGGAAATAACAAATCCCAAAAATTCAAGAGAAAACAACAAAATACCCACAAACACCAGCTCAATTATTCAAGAGAAAACAAACCCAGAAATTAACCCCACCAAACTCCCAACAATTCCACAGAAAACAACTTCAAACAAAATCAAAATCCAAAAAGTAAGCCAAGAGAGAGAAAAAAAGCCTCCTTAGAATTCCAATCGAGATTTAGATATTCAAGCCTCATCAATTGCGACTCTTAAATTGATGGAGATCTGGAGTTTCAAGGCTCTAAAATCCCACGGTGGTTGGTGGTGGTGGTGGGTTCAGAGGTGAAGGGGAAGTTGGCAGATTAGCTAGTTGGAGACAGATGGCAATGGGAAGGAGAAAGAAGGGGGAGGGCGTATTTCAGGGCAGGGGCAAATATGGAAAGTCTGTATCAAAGTTGCCTTTTATTAATTACCATGCCCAAAAGAAGTAGGAAGCTCAATTTAGAACGGAGGGAGTATATATATATGTGTGTGTGTGTGTGTGTGTGTGTGTGTGTGCGTGTGCGTGTGCGTGTGCGTGTGCGTGTGCGTGTGTGTGTGTGTGTGTGTAACCTTCATTCTTAAAGTATTTTAATTATGTGAATATATACTTGAGTTATATGTGTAATTGCAGACGCCAAAAAAGCGTCTTCAGATTTCTCCACAAAAGCCCGATGATGAAAGAAGTAATTTATAAACTTGAATGCTATTTTTTCTTTGATAGGTAAAATAAGGTCTCACGTTTTTCCTCCATCACTCCTTCATTTCGATCACATTCAAAAGCCTCGTTCAAGAGCTTTCCAATGTCACCTCTCGTGTCTTTTCCCGACTCCCGGTTTTCAAGTTGCTAACCAATGGTAAAATCGTCTTTTACCGCAGAAGGGTAAAACCGTCTTTTCATTTTTTCGAAACACTAAAAATTCCTCAGAAAATTAAAATAGACTGGATGTCGTCATTATGACGACATCCAGCTGGGCGCTGAGATTTCAGCCAGCGCCATTCGCAGTGCTCACAGGGTCTTCTGAAGCACGTCTTTTTCAAGCTCAATCTCCAAAATTCGGCCATTCTTCACCCGTCCAACCCTACTCTTTTCTCTATAAATACGACCCTCCTCCCTTAGTTCAAATCACACAGTCTACAGTTGACAACCTCTATTCTCAGTAGTATTGACTCTGAGCTTCCCCCTCTTTCTTCCAAATTCATTCTTTACTTGAGATCTATTTTTACTATTCATTTGCTAAATAGCCTACAGTTCAGGTACTAACTCCTGACGGCTCAAATTAAATTAATTGTTTAACTGTTTATTTTCTAGTAGTCGAAATGTAGATATCATGTAAATCATGTCTTTTATTGGTTACTAAATATTGTCTTTCAATTCTAAGCATGTCTAGCTGTTGTGATGCTCAACTTGCCAATCGAATGCATGTCTAAACAAGGGTCAATAATAAATGTTGTGATGCTTGTGATGAACCAATAATAGTCTAAATCTAGGTTGTTAATCCAGTTTGTGTGGGAATCATGTCTTTAAATCATTAAGCAAACTTGAGTCAGTAAAGGCCGTCATAAAACGGGCGAGTTGGGTGCCTAACACCTTCCTACCTCGTACCTTCGCCCCTGAATCCTTTAGTCTTGGGTACTCATATGTTCTATATGAGCGGGAGTCTTTCTAAAAACATGATTAGTTCACTTATCGTGCTATTGGGTTGTCCCTTCGGTTTTGTCCCTTCGCTTCGTCCCTTCGATAAAACGCCGATAGCAGATTTGTGACCTCTTTCATGGTTTTTATTCAATTTCAAGTCTTTTCAAATACTTTTCTAACTCGACGATTCCTTGAACTTGTCTAAGCCCCCAGCTTACAAATTTTCTATAAGGACACACTCCGTGGCGAGAAATCCAGGGTCCTTATAGTAGCGACTTCGGTCAAAGAAAAGAGAGCCCAAAAATAAAATAAAAAAAAAATTATAGGCAATCCCGTCAGTCCTTTTTATTTTTATTCCTCGTCCACCGAATTCATTTATTTCATTTTCACTTGATATAAGGAAAATAATCGGGCATTTAGGCTTAGATTTTCATTTTCTTCTTTTTCATTTCTTTGCATTGCATATTAAGCGCTCCATGCTAGGATTCATAATTAGTCGTCATGCTTGCATTGTCGTCATTTTGCATCTGCATTTGTAAAAAAGTCAAAGTCTTGCATTCATCAAGGTCTCCATTTGTTCACTACGTCTCATGCACTAGAAGTCTAGACAAGTCATTCATTAAGTCTTCAAGGGTCATTTTGCGTCAATTCATTGTCATACATGTCAAGGTCAGTCTGTCATGCATCTTGCATATTGTTGTCGTAACTCTGTCATTGCATTGTCATCATCATGCATCCAAGTTCATATGGACGTCCTTAGATTCATTCACCTTAGGGGCTATCGAGGGTCTTCTAAAAATCATGAGTCTTTGTTTTCAAGTCCTTTCTTTGGCGTCCTTCTAAGTTGAGACTTGTATTCAGGATTGGGGACTCGAGGAAGAATTACGGTGACAAAGGTTGGGCTCGATCGTCCGGCGGATTGGTTCGTGTACAAGCTACATTCAAGACACCACCACATTCCAAAAGGCCATCACCCCATAATCCATCACCACCACAACCACAAAGCTCACCACCACTCAATACATCCTTTACCTCAGCTATCACACCCCCAAACTTCACCATGGTCAAGACCACTAACGAAAAGCTTGATGAGATCATGGGCGAGTTAGAAAGGATGCGAGTCGAGATTGAAGATTTTGAAAGGAAGAAAGAGGAGGAAGCAAGAATCCTCTCTGACTCCGACACTGAGGAGGATGAGCAAGTCACTAAGCTCAAAAAGATTGACTCTGTGTTAAAAAACAGCGGCGTGTTTGCCAACTACCATGCTAATGTTGGTAAAGTCAATCCCAAAGTCAAGGGCAAGCTTCCAGCCAAGTTCTCCATGCCCGAGGTTCCGATAATCACTGGAACTGATAATCCACAAGACCACCTCAAGGCCTTCCCTACTGCCATGGGCTTAAGAGGAGTTGACAAAAGTATCTACATTCACTTGTTCCTACGGACTCTTGATGCCCCGACTCGTCGTTGGTTCTACACCTTGAATTTGGAGAATTACCACACTTGGTCAGTTTTGACAAAAATCTTCCTTGCGCACTACAAGGAAAATGTTGCTCTACCTATGACCCTTCGAGAGTTAGAGATCACCAAACAAGAAGAATATGAGGGATTCACTGCCTTCCTTCAGCGTTGGAGGCTAAAGATAGCCGAACTGGTTGAGCGACCTTCGCAAGCTGGTCAAATCCACCAATTCATCAAGAATCTGCAACCTGCTTAGAAGGAGCACCTCATGTATCAAGCAATTGACTCCTACAACCGGCTCTATGAGGTGGGTATCCTAATCGAAGATGACCTTCTTAAGAATTCCACTTAAGTTATGAACAATGCGAGTATCTACAGGGGGCTGTCCTCCATATCCCTGTCAAACAGCCCGTGCTCGAGAAGTTGAAGAGAGTCGAAGTCTCCTACTATGCAAGTCTAGTCGAGTCCAGTCCAGTCGAGTCTAATGATCGATGTCTAGTCTGTCTTTTCAATTCACCCGTAGAGTCTAGCTTACTTCTCGTGTAATGTTTTTTTTCGATTCAATAAAGGTTGCATTTTGATTCCCATCATTGTTCTTTGCTCAATCTTATGACGAACTTAAGTTGCCTATGACGGAATAACAAAAAAAAAAAAAATCAAAAATAATGATAAGCCTTCATTGTGGAAAACATCAAACAGAAACTCCCTAATGATCATCCCCATAGAGGATATATGGTTGAACCGTTCGTGCCGAGGACAGGAGGTATTCATTTGATACCTCACATCAATATCCTTTACTACCATATACATCATTACCACTTGCAACCCTTTGAGCCTTAAACACATAGTATTTCATTTCTTAACCACATCATCCTTACCAGGGGAATGGGTGTGTGCGACATGGGAATAGAAGCAACCTTCTAGGAAAGGTGGACCGACCTACAAAAGAGCCACCGAGAGAAATACAAAAGGAAAAAAAAAGAGAGAACTCGAAAGTTTAAGAGCAAAAAAAATAACAAAATAGAAAAAATTCGAGCGCAATCAAAGATCCAAAAGAGTACAAACACTTCAAGCACAACCAAACGGTGGCCTTACCTAAACATTGGTCCCTAAACCACCTTGCCAAGACCACAAACTTCTTTTCCATCTAGCATACTTTGGGGAGGGGATTTACATTGGGTTTATTTGAGCCTTTATCCTTTCTTTGACACCTTTACCCAGCCTGACATTACAACCCGAAAGCCCTCCAAGAGGCACGACCATTCAATCGTGTAGTCCTGAACTACGTTGGCCTGATTTCACACACTGGATACATAGGAAACCTCAAAGAGGTCCGGCCACGACAACAACTTTGTCACATTATCATAAGGAGTTCTCCCATTCCACCATTCTCACCTAAGGCTAAAAAAAAAATGATGAGCCCGGTAGGTTGAAAACCCGAAACGACGGCCTAGGCAAAAGTTAGGGAAACAAAAAAATATATATAAAAAATTCAACATCTTGAGGCAACTTAAATTTCAGAGGATTTAGAACATTGTTTCGCATGTAATCACTCTTTGGTCAGTCGTCTAGATTCATACTCATCAGCTTTCTCGTAGGCTTGCACATTGACTTCCCAACTGGGGGCTATTTCAGAATGAGTCATTTCCTTGTCCACTACGTTCAAAGTTGTCCATTTCGTCCCCATACCTTAAGTTAGGATATTTTGTACCGTTGCATCAACATCCTAGCTCCTCGAGTAGGTCATGATCATCAAGAACCACACATCAAACTGGGGGCTGATTCGCCCTTGACTGCACCATGTCTTGTCCACTTGTCTCTTACTCTGTCAAGATCACTACAGAAATGAAATTCTTGATCAAAAAACTTTTCCAATATGAAGACCCTCTTCAGACCCTATAGGAAAGTCGTGCATACTAGGCTAAGCCGCATGGAGCCGTGAGTCAATAAAGTCTGATACATCATATTTGCATAAGTACTAGAGTCGCTTTAAAAGGCATGTATGTATACATAATTTCTCAGCGTCTTGAGTCCCTGCGTGTTTACATGTCAATTCCCCTTTGCCCCGTGCATATTACCATGTCGTATTCTTGTGCATATTGTCATGGTCAGTCGGGCATGTCTGTTGCATCTTTTCCCTATGTGCATATCTCCACTGCAGGTTTGAGTCTACCCGCTTTCCATTGAAACCAGCAAGCCCGGAACTCAGTATTCAACACACAATCAAGCTCGGAAGCAACCTCCCGACAATAATCAAGAACGGGATCAAACATCCAATAGTAATCAAGAATGCAAGCAACCTTCCGACTACAACCAAGAACGGAAATAACCTTCCAACAACAGTCAGGCATGCGGGCCCCCTGCTAGCCCCACATCATATTCTCAGCCCAAAAATCGTTATTTGGTACAGTTCGTTCGCGGCAAAGATTAGTACCAAGTGCGCGGGAACAGGTCCCTTGGTCCACAAATTCAAAATTCTACAGTCGACCCATTTTACGGTACCATCTACTATCAGGTAAAACTAACCCGTTTGTTTTGCAGGTTCACCAATTGCACAAACCCAGGTATAATATGGTACTATTCATTCATTTATTCGGAGCTATTCATTTATTTTATTCGGAGCTATTCATTTATTCGGAGCTATTCATTCATTTATTCGGAGCTATTCATTTATTTTATTCGGAGCTATTCATTTATTTTTTATTCGGAGTTATTCATTTTGTGTCAGTCAATGATTGCTCGTGCGGTTAAACTGTTCTTTTTATTCGGAGCTATTCATTTTGTGTCAGTCAATGATCGCTCGTGCGGTTAAACTGCCATTTTTTATTCAGAGCTATTCATTTTGTGTCAGTCAATGATCGCTCATGCGGTTAAACTGTCCTTTTTTATTCGAAGCTATTCATTTTGTGTCAGTCAATGATCGCTCGTGCGGTTAAACTATCCTTTTTTATTCGGAGCTATTCATTTTGTGTCAATCAATGATCGCTCGTGCGGTTATACTATCCTTTGTTTTTTTTTTTTAATATGTTTCAGTTAATGATTGCTTAAACTATTGCATTTAAACTGTTCATATGTTGTAATCATTTACAGCCGTCATTTTGACTGCGCTGTCTCGTCGACCTTTTCGTTTCTCGTGCAGGGACGAAATCTCGGCATCCGCCGGGTGGTGTTTAGTCACTGTTTGTTGAAGCATACTACACTGATCATTCTCAAAGTGTCACTAACTTTTTCATTTACTCTGAATACAGGTCCCTTGCAGGCGTTAATTCTTTCCACGAGCGTTGTTTGCCCCTGCTAACCATTACCTTTGTTTTTCTTCTGTTCACAGAGATGAAGTCTTAGTGCGCTACGAGCATGTCCCAGTTCAGGTTTGCCTTCATATGCATGCATGTTGTACACCCTCACACACCATGCGCACATCAGCATCCTGCATGTCGCCTTTGGAATACTTTAATCTTCGCTTTTACTCAAGCTCGATCAAAGTGGGGGCTTCTGTAGACGCCAAAAAAGCGCCTTCGGATTTCTCCGTAAAAGCCCGATGATGAAAGGAGTAATTTATAAACTTGAATGCTATTTTTGCTTTGATAGGTAAAATAAGGTTTCAGGTTTTTCCTCGATCACTCCTTTATTTCGATCACATCAAAAGCCTCGTTCAAGAGCTTTCCAACGACACCTCTCATGTCATTTTTCTGACTCCCGGTTGCCAAGTTGCTAACCAAGGGTAAAACTGTCTTTTACCGCAGAAGGGTAAAACGGTCTTTTCACATTTTCGAAACACTAAAAATTCCTCCGAAAATTAAAAATAGACTGGATGTCGGCGCTGAGATTTCAGCCAGCGCCGTTAGCGGCGCTCGCAGTTTCTTCTGAAGCCCGTCTTTTTCAAGCCCAATCTCCAAAATTCGGTCATTCTTCACCCGTCCAACCCTACTCCTTTCTCTGAAAATACGACCCTCCTTCCTCAGTGCAAATCACACAGTCTACAGTTGACAACCTCTATTCTCAGTAGTATTGACTCTGAGCTTCGCCCTCTTTCTTCCAAATTCATTCTTTATTTGAGATCTATTTTCACTATTCATTTGCTAAATAGCCTACAGTTCAGGTACTAACTCCTGAGGGCTCAAATTAAATTAATTGCATAACTGTTTGTTTTCTAGTAGTCGAAATATAGATATCATGTAAATCATGTCTTTTATTGCTTACTAAATATTGTCTTTCAGTTCTAAGCATGTCTAGCTGTTGTGATGCTCAACTTGGCAATCGAATGCATGTCTAAACAAGGGTCAATAATAAATGTTGTGATGCTTGTGATGAACCAATTAATAGTCTAAGTCTAGGTTGTTAATCCGGTTTTTGTGGGAATCATGTCGTTAAATGATTAAGCAAACTTGAGTTAGTAGAGGTCGTCATAAAATGGGCGAGTTGGGTGCCTAACACCTTCCCACCTCGTACCTTCGCCCCGAACCCTTTATTCTTGGATACTCATATGGTCTTTATGAGCGGGAGTCTTTCTAAAAACATGATTAGTTCACTTATCGCGCTATTGGGTTGTCCCTTCGGTTTTGTCCCCCGGTTTGTCCCTTCGATAAAACGCCGATAGCAGATTTGTGACCTCTTTCATAGTTTTTGTTCAATTCAAGTCTTTTCAAATGCTTTTCTAACTCGACGGTTCCTTGAACTAATCTAAGCCCCCAGCTTACAAGTTTTTTATAAGGACACACTCCATGGCGAGAAATCTCGGGTTCTTACAGTAACTTGTATTCTTATTGTTTGGAGATAGATGTTTATGCTTAATTGCTTATATTTGTGTTTGGTTTTATCTAAGGAAATGGCTTGATTTGTCTTGTTCCTTCAATAGGGTTATGTTATGTTGAATGGTACTTGATTAATTGTGATGGAAGTTTGTATATGTAAGTAAGTTATACAAGCTGTTGGTTAGCAATATACTTATGGTGTGATTTACTCGACGAGAGTTATTGTAACACCCCGAATTTCCGTCTAATTTAAAACCATTTAAAATCACGAGTTGCAGTGGAAAAACCCTGAAAATTCAAAGCGCTACCGCTGTATTTAATGTTCAAATTAAATACAAGGCTAGAAAGAAACCAAATGTTTATATCCCCAAACGTACGTACTAGAGAATTAAATAATAACTATCTTTTCCAACTAAACTTAAAACAAATAATCCAAATGAAATAAATATAATAAACTATTATTTCTCATGCAAGAGAATTAATCTCGTTACAATAATAAAAATCCCAAATAATAAAACGTTCCAATCTAAACAATAAAGTAAATTATTTTTAGAAGATATACAATCTTCTTTCGTCGCCTTTCCTAGCTCACACCACGAGCTACAAATCCTGTCAGTCTACTCCCCCATATAGACGAATTCCATATAGGTTCATCATAGGTCCACCATTGAAGAGAAATGGACAACAAACACAAGTAAAAAGAAAAATAAACAATCAGCTACGCTGAGTAATTTATAACCTCACAGTCCATTAAAATCTCCAAGTTAAGCCAACATGCTTAATTAGCACGCTTGAATAAATAAAAGACGACATGCTTTAATTTAAACAACCTAACAATCCAAATAATAAATCCAATATTTATTATTATCCATTAGCCAAGTTCATTAGAGAGAAGAGAATCGCATGAATGTTAGAACCAACCGCAGAAGGCTCAATAGGATCTTAGTCCCGTGCACAGTGGCAAAAGAGGGATCAACCGTCCCGGAGTATAGATGACTCCCGAAGTACTTCTAGATGTTCCTAAGTATGCATACCCTCTCTCAACCCTTAGTTTTACAAGAAGAACAGTTTCATCTACAAAACTTCACTTGCCCAATTTCTCTTTGTATGGATACAAGCTTTAACCAAATACGTTGGGGCCATAACCAATGAACCCACTCAACGTACCAATTGACATTCTCATTCGCTCCCTTTGGTGGATCCATTATCAAAGAAATCTTAACTCTCAATTTATCAATTCAAAGGTGATCACATAGTCAAGTAAATCACATAATCTTGACAATTCTCAAGTAACACAATATGGTTACAATTTTCAATGGCAAATTTTACATGAATGGCATCTAGGCCTCAATTCAAAACCACCTAGTTCAATACCTTTAAGTAGGTTCCAATAGCCAAAGTTCATTTCAACTTATTGAAGTAACATGCTTACTAACATGAATCCACATGCTTACCAACATCATACCAAAAATAGCAATACAAGCTATATTCAATTGAACAATTATTAATATAATTTTCGTTCAATAAACCAATAAATCATGCATTTCCTTACATGAATATCAACAAGTAGACATTGCTACACAAAGTGAATTTCCAACATAATACATGCATTCACTAACATATAATTCTATACGAATTATCACAAGAAAATAAATAAATATTACCCCTCTTTCCAAGGCACTCACAAGTCCAAATATGAATTATCATTCTCAATCCAATACTAGATAACATGAATACAAATTCCCTTTAAACATGAATTATGACAAAGGAATTACATAATTCACCAACCAATACTAGACGATGAATTACCTTTAGCAAGTAAGCAATCCAAACAATCAAACAACGTAAGCTCCTTACGTTTAAGTGCGGTCAACGGGCCCTAACAAATCCACAATACACCAATAGTCAAAACCTTGACTTCTAAACCACTTTATTAAACTTTAAAGATGATTTAGTACCCTTAATTAAATTAATTAAGTTGCTGGAAATTTCAGTTACTCATGCATGCTCAAAGTTTCCAAAAATAATTTACATAATCCAATTTAGGAAACTTTCCAAAACCCTAAAAATAAGTCAACAAGTCAAACCAAGTCAACACCAAAACACCACCAACACCAATCACCGCCACACCACCGCTGACCACCGCCAACGATGATCGGTACTGGTCGCACGGCCAGTAGCCCGGCGCTGCCGGCTGCAGCACGACAGGGTGTTGCGGTGTGCAGTACACGACCCTGCCTTGTTGCACCACCCGATTTTTTCTTTTTCTTTTTCTTTTTTTTTTGTTAATCAAACTTAACAAATCCAAATCTAATCTAAATCTGAATAATTAATAAATTTCCAGATTTAATTAAACACAAGATTCAACCTTTTAAACTCAAACTTTGATTTAATTCAATAAAAATAACAAACCCAACCCTAAACATGATCCTATCACGCAAAAACAATAGAATCTAGCAAACCCTAGGTAAAACATAAATTAGGGTTTACTCATACAAAACTAGGGTTAATAAAACTCAAACTTGAATCAAATTTAAAGCTTTTAAGAATCAAAGAAAACAAGTTAGAACACTTACTTGAAAATCAAAGGATTAAAATTGAGCAAAGGATGAATTGTGAAAGAGTGTCGAAATTCTCTTTCTTCCTCCTTGTATTCGACCGTGCGTCTGAGTGAGAGAGAGAGAGAGTCTGTTTTTTTTTTTTATTTGGTAAAGCGTCAGTTGAGTTTGGAAGCTGACTGTATTTAGGAGAATAAAATACACTCCTTCCTTATCTCAACTTATTCTTTCCTAAAACCTCTCCTAAAATCACTCCACTAACCAAAATTTTAGGAAACAAAATTTTAAAACAAAATTCAGCAAATCTTCCCCCTATTTTCGACTAGGGTGGCCGAAAATAAGGCTCTAGTAAGCCCCAAATTCTTTTATTTGTTTTGGCCTAATTATATTTTAATTAAGTCCAAAAACAAACCCAATATTAATTAGGCACTATAAATATTTATGAGCTCAATTAATTATTTTAAATACGAAATTGCATTTTCCTTTTAAGTAATTATTATTTTAGAATGAATAATAATACGGGGTATTACAGTTATATTTGGATTGTCTATATTGATGAATTATATGGGAATAATCCAAGGCTACACGTCCTCACTCAGCAACACCTGCACTTTGGTTTCCGTAATGGAAAGAAGGTACACAAGAAAAGAGAAGAAATAAATAAAACAAAAATCAGATAAACTGAATAAACGTCGTTCATACCCAGTAAAAACACTTTCGCAAACCTTACCTGAGTTTTAGAAGAATCATTGAAATTCATTTGCATGCACAAGTAATCACACATTCAAGCACACGCATACTCGATATTCAATTACATGCAATTCTTGCTTAGTGATCAATTAAACACAAATAGACAATCCATCTTGATTAGAGTAATAAGAGAGCGAATAGAACAGCGATTACCCATACTGTTCATCGATTGATATTGACATGCCATGGACTTACTCTAGTGTATATTCACACTATCTCTAACATAATAATCGAATCGTAGAGAATTAACAAATGGGGAATGATCCATCCCGAACACGCTGCAAGATGTCCATAAATAACTTGGGAATCACGCATCCCTAGACTACATCAATTAGATATAGTCTCGATTGCTCGACTACTCCTAGGGATCCATTAGGAGTCTTATTCTCATTTACAATTCAATTCACATAATTTGCATTGGTTGACTTGGTGGTACAACGAGACCATGACTCACTACTTCATTTCATGCTTATGACAATGAATAGTAAATAACGACGATAACGACATTTATGCATACGACGAATGATCATGCTTGATATATGTCTAATGAAATTTCGGCAACACTTTGGCAGTAAAACATGATATCCAAAATTTCACATTCAATAAATACATCCAACAAAGTATAATAGGTGCTCATTAGCATTCAATAATAACTCATTCCACTTAGCACATATAATATGGTATAATAATACTAATAATCTTCATCACATAACTTATTCAATAATTAACATATGAACTAATTAATTAACGAAACTTCATAAACTCAACATGCTCATTATAATTCATAATTTCAGCGAAGAATAAAATTCTAATTCTGATACTAAACGATGATATAATTTAATCATGCTTAGCGTATTAAATTCACAACAAATAGGCATTTAGCACATAACAAGTCAAAACCTTTTTATGCATTTTGGAAGGAGGTAGCCACAATCTCTTACCTAACAAACACTAACTTAACAGAATGTAAGCTTCCAAATCACGACCCGATCACGCTTGTCCATTAGGTCTTAATTAAATACAATTAACGAGACATAATCAGTAAATAAGAAAATCTAAAAAGTAGAAAAATATTACTCTAAAATTTTATTTAAATTCCTTGATTTATTTTAATCAATATATACTTTTGAAAATCTGGATTCGGGTTCCAAACGAGTACAGAAAAATAAAAATAATTAACTAAAAACTGCTGAAAATTGAATTAATTAAATTACGAAAATTAAAAACCGAAACCCTAACTTATTGTGCATGTCTCGACCACGGTCACCCACAAGGGAACCCATGGTTGGACCCATCACCCTCACCACCACCCACCGACCACCATGGCTGGTGATGGTGGTTGCCGGTGCTCCGGCGAGGCGAGGAGAGAGAAAAAGAGAGTTTGCGAGAGAGAGAGAGAGAGAGAGAGAGAGAGAGAGAGAGAGAGAGAGAGAGAGAGAGAGAGAGGAGCAGGGGAGGGCGACGACGATGCCGGCCACTCGTCGGCGACCACCCAGGCGACGGCCTGGTGGCGCGGTGGTCGCGCTGTCGCGAAACAAGGGAGAGAGAGAGAGAGTGATCGCGACGGAGAGAGGACTTAACTTTGTTCGGAATAGTCTTTGTTCGAGTCGAGCGTTCTTTTCGGTCAGTGATCTTGACTGGACGTTCTTCATACGCCAAACTCTCATCAAGTTCGATCGTTTCTGGTTGAACGACATGAGTTGGATCATGTACGTGTCGCTTCAGTTGAGAGACGTGAAACAAATTGTGGACTTTTTCAAGTTCCACAGGCAAAGCCAAACGATAAGCAACCTCACTAATCCTTTCTAGGATCTCGTAAGGTCCAATGTGACGAGGACTTAACTTCTCCTGACGACCAAAACGCATAACGCTCTTGGTAAGAGATACTCGCAAAAGTATCTTGCTTCCAACCTCAAATTCTTCAGGTCTACGACCTCTATCTACATACGAATTCTGGCGATCTTGTGCACTTCGCATCTTTGTTTGAATCACCTTCACAATATCGACGGTCTGCTGGATCATATCAGGACCCAAAACTGCGGTTTCACTAATGTCGTTCCATCAAACAGGCGACCTACACTTTCGGCCATACAAGGCTTCATATGGTGCTCGATCAATGCTCGAATGATAGCTATTGTTGTAAGAAAATTCGATCAACAGAATGTGCTTATCCCATGAACCTTGATATTTGAGCGAGGGCACACGCTCGAAGCATATCCTCCAGATTTTAAATCGTCCTTTCCGCCTGACCATCTGTTGCGGGAGGAAAAGTGGTACTAAACTTCAATTTTCTTCCAAAAGCTTCTTGTAGTTTCTACCAAAAGTGAGAGAGAAATCTCGAGTCTCGATTAGAAACAATATCTTCGGGTCCACCATGAAGTCTGATGACTTTCTTGATATAAGCGTCAGCTAGCTTCCCCATTTCCCAAAATGTCATTCATTGGGATGAATCTCGCGACCTTCGTCAAACGATCTACTACTACCCAAATAGCATTGTTCTTCTTTTGTGTCAAAGGTAAACCCATGACAAAATCCATTGAAATCGAATTCCATTTCCAAGTAGGAACTTCCAGTGATTGTATCATTCCACCAGGTCTCTTGTGCTCGATCTTGACCTTTTGACATATTAGACACTTTGCCACGAACTCAGCGACCTCCTGTTTCATGCCTTTCCACCAAAACACTTGGCGAAGATCCTTGTAAAGCTTGTCTGCACCAGGATGTGCAGAATACGACGTATTATGAGCTTCACCCAGAGTCTGACTTTTGATCACTGTGTCATTGGGTACACAAACATGTTCTCGAAATCTCAAAATTCCATCTTGGCCCAAAGTGAAGTCCTCGGACCTACCCTCGTTTTTGTGATGTAGAATTCGCTGAAGATCCTCATCGCCACTTTGTCTATCCTTGATCTCTTCCAGTAAAGTTGGTCGGACAATCATATGTGCTAAGGTACATTGAACGTCACCTTGAAACACAATCTCCACCTCGAGGCTTTGTAAGTCACCTATGATCTCCTTAGAAAGCACTAAAGCAGTGTTTAAGGTATGTTGAGTCTTCCTACTCAAAGTATCAGTGACTACATTCGCTTTACCCTCATAATATTGAATATCAATGTCGTACTCTGTCAGAAGTTCTAGCCATCTCCTTTGGCGCATGTTCAACTCTTTCTGTGTGAAAATGTATTTGAGACTCTTGTGATTAGTGAACTTTTTGACCGCGGAACCATACAGGTAATGTCGCCAAATCTTCATAGCGAATACGACAGCAGCAAGTTCTAGATCGTCCGTAGGAAATTATCCTCGTGCTTCTTCAGTTGTCTTGAGGCGTAAGCCTTGACCTTGCCGTGTTGCATCAAAACACAACCTAAGTCATGCTTAGATGCGTCACTGAAGACTTCATATCCATCTGTTCCAGAAGGTAGACTCAAAATTGTTGCACTTGTAAGACGTTTCTTAAACTCTTGGAAAGCAGTCTCGCATCACTGAGTAAAATCGCTAGTAAAGTTGGCAAACCATTATTTGCTGACAAGATAACTACAAGCAAAGATAGAATTGGATTTGCTAGAGTTCTTATAGAAGTGGATGTATCAAAGGAACTTCCAACTCATGTGCATCTTGCTACACCATTTTGTGGGACTTTTACTAAGAGAGTTGAATTTGAATGGGTGCCTTATTATTGTAAAACATGCAAGAGGCTAGGGCATGAGGAGGTTAGATGTAAGAAGAACAAGCCTAGGGCTATTCATTAGCCTATAGGTGGGCCAAATGAGACTGATCCAAGTCAGAAGGCGACAAAAGGGGAAAAAGCTAGCACTGGGTGTGATGTAGTGTAACACCCCCGAATTCGCAATGATTTCCTGGGAACTATCGACGTCGCTGTGCGCGACTCGACACCGCTAAACCGTCCCAAACCCGGGGGTCGTTACTGCAATATTTATCACTAAAGAAATCCATCTGAATCAAATCCGCAGGCAAATCGGAACCAGCTATCCTAATCGGACACTTTTCATACAATGCTTTACAATTAACAATCGACCCATCTGACATCCTAATGTTTGCACTAAACACAGAACTAGGCTCTAAACCTATCTTAGATGCAAAGCTCTTAGAAAGGACAGAATGCGTCGCACCACTATCAAACAAAACAAAAGCAGGTCGAGAGTTAACGAGAAAAGTACCAGCAATCACATTCGGGTTTGCCTCAGCTTCATTGCGGTTCAGCACATAAACCCTTCCATTCACCCCTCTATTGTTGTTGTTGTTGTTGTTGTTGTTGTTGTTGTTGTTGTTGTTGTTGTTGTTGTTGTTGTTCTGCACGAGGTTGGCAGGTGCAAGAAGTAGTGCTTGATTGTTCGCAGCAGGAGCAGTAGTATTGTTGCGGTTGTTGTTGTTGTAACCCCCATTTCCACAGTCACCATTTCCGCGATTACCATTTCCATTTCCACCACGATTGTAGTTGCTATCGCGGTTCTGACCATTGTCGTTCCTTCCACGACTCTAGCATTCAGAAGTTTTGTGACCAGGTTTGTTGCACTCGTAGCATTGAAGTACGTCACCACGACAATTCTTGCTAGTATGCGTCCTGTTGCAGCGACTACAAGGCGTATTCCTCCTAGCTAAGATCGTAGCTCTATGAGTGTTGAGTCACAATTCCCGTTCCCGTTGTGGTTCTGACCAGCTTGGTTGTTGTGATTGTCGTTGTTCGGTCTTGGCCTCTTATCTGCGCGATTCGACTGGGAAGAATTCCCTTCATCACGTTTATGCTTTCTGAGCAACGAATCACGACGATCTACAGCACGCTCTTGGTTCAAGGCTTTCTCATAAGATCCTTGGAATGTCAGCGAGTTGCCCATAACAAAACGCTGAATATCCCATTTTAGACCACCTTCGAGTCTCTTGACACGATCAGCTTCGGTAGTCACCAAGTTAGGTGCAAAAGCAGCAAGCTCATTGAACTTTGTTGCGTACTGAGCTATAGATAGCTTCCCTTGATAGATGTTCTCGAATTCCCGTTGCTTCTGGAGACGGATAGCTCTCGGATAGAACCTTTCACGAATAGACTCTTTGAGCTCGGTCCACCCATAGTTCTCGATAGCAAGCAAATCAGTTCCTACGTCACTCCACCACTTGTTCGCTTCACCCTTCAAGTAATACGTAGCGGTGTTGACCTTCATGTTGTTGCGCCGACTAGTCGCTCTGAACAACTTTTCGAACTCGATAATCCAATTCTCAAGCTTGGTGGGCTCGGAGCCACCCTCAAACGTCGGAGGTTTGAGTGCATCAAAATCCCTAAAGTTACGCGTCTCAGGATTCTGCGCGTTGTGATCTTGCTCCTGGCGCTCTAACTGGCGCGTGATGTGCTCGACCACGTTGGTGAGTCCTACTTCTAGCCTCGCGAGTCGGTCGTTGGTTGTCATCACAATAATCTGAGACATACAAGAGCAATGGTTGATCACCATTTCAGCAAAGTTTGCACGTTCGACCAAAATTGAGGTCTAATTGGGATATATAGGTTGTTATTGAAACCTATCTCTTGACATTTAGCAAATAACATATAAGTTTCAATGATCGACCTTACATTGTAGGTCTAAGCAACATACTTGCTTTGAATAGTTCTCAATTCTCATGCATAATAGTTCGATATGCAACAACAAAGTAGACACATTGGTCTCACACGATTGATAAGCAATAACATTCGTAATTCACAAATCGAGGTTCCATACTATTTTGTAGGGTAATAAACAATGACATTTGATTGCATACAATACATGCTTAGCCTTTGGCTCACATTTAATATGATCATGCTCAATGAAAATTTGGCCATAATTCCGACATGGATTTTCCATCATGTCTAGGCAATACGAGATAGCATTACGAACCTATTTGTCAACCATGAAATTATGCAATAAAACGATCATATAAAACAAAATCTCAACGATATCATATAATCAAATGAAATAGTCTTGCAACGAGACAAATTGCAAGTAAATAACAATCATAAATATTTGTTGCCTATGCAACTACACCAACATCAAACTTGACCACGCAGGGCCATCACAATAGCTAAAAGTTCAATAACACTCAAGTAAAACTAATGAGGCAATAATCTAGTTCTACTTGACACTCGCACACATCTTATTCGCGCTAGGGGACTCATCATGATCGTCCTTCCTCCTAGGCTTCACCTCCTTGCAGGGCGTGTATGGATAAGCATATCCAACGAACTTCTGGGGCATGAAACGCTTCCTAAATTCTTCGGCATGTTTGCGCTTCTTGGTCCAGCAGTACTCGCACATTCCCTTTGGCGCAGGTACTAGCACTCGGTTCACCTTCCACTCGAACTCGGATAGGCATAATTCAGCTGCAACGCCTCTAAAGCAAAGAGACCATCGCGTACCTTCTCCGTACTTCTTCTCGTGCAGATGTCCACTCTTGGAGACTATGTTGTCGTACTTCTCCTTGAGTCCCGTCCAAGGATGGATGTTAGGCAGACCAGCTAGCAGTAGCTCTACCCATAAGCCTTCGTGTAGACTCGTGAGATTCTCTTACTGGTAACGCTCGATCGTAGTATAAGTACGTCGTATATATATACGAATATCCTCGAGCTCAGCGTCAGTAGCAAAGAATGGTTCCATAGGAGGAGACCAATTTGCAGCAGGGATAGGTGCAGCAGTAAGTGCAGGAGTAGGCGCAATGTTGCTGTCGCCCTCGCACCAATATCTTCCAAGTCAGGCATATCACCATTCTCTTCTGGTGGTGTGTACTCAGGCTCGATCTCGGAGGGATCTTCCTCATCATCATTTACACGTGCGGCGTGTACGACAACTGGGGCGACATCAGGCTCGGGTACAGGCGCGGCTATAGGTGCGGGGCGTGCGGCCTCATCACGCGCGACCTCCTCGTGTGCGGCGTGGTCCTGCGCGGCCTCGTGGTGCATGTTCGCATCGTTTCCGGTTGACTCACTATCCGATGAAGCGACGTACTCTACTGGTTGTTCACGGTAAGCTAGGGCGCGTGCCCTTTGGTGTGCAGTCGACTTTCGCGTAGTAATTCTTGCCCTTACTATCTACAGGTAGACAATCAAACAATAAGAACTTTATAAATCACAAGCAAAGTGATTTCAAATAATTCATATCTTCTAGGACTACTACGCTCAACGGCTTTAATTATATTTTATTTTCCCCAAAATGAAACTAATCTTTATTAATTCATTAATTAATCCTAAGCAACCTTTTTAAACCTGGCTCTGATACCATTTGTAACACCCCCAAATTCGCAACACTTTTCTGGGAACTATCGACGTCGCTATGCGCGACTCGACACCGCTGAACTGTCCCAAACCCGGGGGTCGTTACTGCAACATTTATCACTACAGAGTAAATGCTAAGCAGACAGAAAGACTAGGCATCAAAAGGAGCTTCTAAGGAACTAAACAATCTAAAACAGTTAATATCAGAGTTGCCTATATAGTGAGCTAAAAATCATTAAACCAATTTATTACAACTCTCCTTCAAAGGGCTAAATCGAATAAAATCCCAACGATCTAAACTGAACAGAAACAGTTCTAAAAACCGACGCCAACTCTACTTCCAAGCTGTACGTCCTCAATCAACTAAACCTGCACTTTGGTTTCCGTGACAGAAACAAAATACAGAAGAAAAGAAAAGAAACAAAAGAGAAACAAAAATCAGATAAACTGAATAAACGTCACCTGTACCCAGTAAAATTATTTCGCAAACCTTACCTGAGGTTTTAGACGAATCATTGAAATTCATTTGCATACGCACATAAGCATATAATCAAGCATATGCATAACGATATTCTTTTACATACAATTCTTGTATAGTGATCATACGAAATACGACATAGACAATCCGTCTTGATTAGAGAGATATAAGAGAGCGAATAGAACAGCGATTACCCATACTGTTCATCGAAGATACAATCACACCATGGACTTAATGACTCTAGTGTGCACACTACCTCAAGTACAGTTACATGAGCCTAGAGGACTTAATAAATGGGGAATGATCCGTCCCAGACACACTGTGAGGTGTCCATAAGTATCTTGGGAATCACTCATCCCCTGAACTACACCATTAGGTGTAATCCCGATTGCTCGACTACTCCTAGGGATCCATTAGGAGTCTTACTCTCATTTAATTCAATTCACATAATTTGCATTGGTTGACATAGTGGTACTACGAGACCACGACTTACTAATTCATTTCATGCTCTTGACAATGAATAGTAAATAACGACGATAATGATAATCCAATATGATGAGAATTAAACATGCTTTAATTCAATAGCGACGATACTTCAATAATGATGACAAGTAATGCCTAGCCAAATTTCGACGGCACTTCGGCAGGGTAATATGATATCCAAAAATTCACAAATCATCCAAGACATTCAACGATAATAGATAGGTGCTCACTACCACTCAATAATACCCATACCAATTAGCAATCATTTAATAGCATAATAATACTAATAATTCACCATTCAATAATAGTTCAATAATCATCATATGGTCTAATTAATTCTCAAAACATGATAACATCTATATGCTAATTGTAAACGATATTTACAGCAGTGAATCATGCTTAATAAATCCCATAATAACTACGATAAAATTTAATCATGCTTTGCATATTAAATTAACAACAATTTTCCAATTAGCACATAACACATTAAAATAGTTTTGATGGGGCTTTGAAAGAATGTAGGCATGAGCTCTTACCACTAAAACGCTACCAGAGTAAGTATGCTTCAACGGTCGACGATAATCACGCTTTCTTGTTAGGTCCTAATTAAAAACAATTACTGAATCAGTATTAATTAAATACGAAAATACAAACAGTAACTAAATCTTATTATGATAATTTTATTAAATTTCTTGATTTATTTCAACCAATCTAGGTTTTTGAAAATCCGAATTCTGATTCCAAATGAGTGTAGAAAAATAAAAACATTAAATCAAAAATACTAAAAATCGAATTAATAATTACGAAAAATATAAAAACGAAACCCTAACTTTAAAACTAGGTCTAGGTCACGGCTACCCATGCATGGGGCCCATAACCCGACCCAACACCACCCACTGGCCACAATGGCCGGTGGTGGTGGTCGTCGGTGCTCCGGCGAGGAGAGGAGAGAGAAAATGCGAAGAGAGAAAGAAAAAGAGAACTCGAGAGAAAAGAGAGGAGAGAGCAGGGGGGGCCAGCCGACGCCCTGGGCCATCACCGGCGACCACCCAGGCACGGCCTGGTGGCTCGCTGTGGCGCGGGGCCGAAATAGGGGAGGGGGAAGAGAAAACGCGAAGAGAAAGAGAGAAGGAAAGAGAAAGAGAGAGAAAGACAAAGGGGATTACCGCCGGTGGAGGGCGGTGCTCCGTTGACCTGGGCGGCGGAAGGACGCCGACGAAGTGCTGAGGGGAGAGAGAGAGCTCGGTGAGGGGAGAGAGAGAGAGAGAGAGAGAGAGAGAGAGAGAGAGAGAGAGAGAGAGAGAGAGAGAGAGAGAAGCTTTGAGGGTTTGATCAGTTGTGCAAAACTGATCAATTGTCTCATCTTTTTCCTTATATAGGCCCTCAGTCAACCCAAGTCAAGGACTACTAGGTTTAGGAATTTATTTAATAATTTTCAGATTTAAATAACTAATTCAAACTAATTAAAACAATATGAATAATTCTTATTCATATATAAAACATTTTAATTAAACTCCTCAAAATTAATAAATGCAATTTATGAAAGTCCCATAATAATAATTAATATTATTATGGCTTTAATCAAATAAATCGAATCCTTAAATGAATATACGATTTAATCTCCGAAACCATTTATAGATCAATATAATAATTATAGAAAATATTGGGGTATCACATGTAGTGCCTAGTATTGGTGGACAGAATAGTCCTGTTGTTGAGAAGATTACTTCTATGAGGAGCCCTGGAGTAGGGCAAGAATTATCTGTTAGAAATACAAAGAAGAAAAAGAATATTGATGTAGAGGGGTTCATTAGAGGTTGGGAGAAAGAATGGGCAGAAAGATGCTGTTGTTGAGGAGACATGTCCAATTACCAGTAATAACTATGAGTTATTAAGGCTCAGAGTTGTGCAGGACATAGTGAAGCATAAGGATACTGTTACTGGAGAGGAGATGGTGGAGAAGGGAAACAGGGCCCAACCTTCATGTCAATGATTGTTTCCACAACCTAGAATTTCAGGGGCATGAATGAGCCCCTGAAAACTAAGGAAGTGGGAAGCTTCGTGAAGACTCATAGAGTGGATGTAGCTTCTCTTCTTGAAACAAAAATAAAAGAGAGAAATTCTAAAGCATTCCATAAGAAATTCTTTAGAAGATATGGGGTGGCTTGGAATTATAACTAACATTATAATGGTAGGATCTGGATTTTATGGGATGAAAGTGCAGTTCAACTTCAGGTTATTTCTGCTTATGATCAGCTGATGCATTGTAAACTTACTTTTAAAAGAAGTGATTTTACTTGTTTTGTGACTTTTGTTTATGCCCTTAATGATACCTCTGGCATAAAAGGATTGTGGAAGGATATAGAGGATCTGGCTAGTAGAATTGAGAGCCTTGGCTAACTATGGGAGATTCTAATGTGGTCTTGAACACATCTGAGAGAGTCAGTGTAGCTGCACCTGAACTGGGGGCTGTTAGAGACTTCGGTGAGGCTATGACAACTGCTGGTTTTACTAATCTACCAGCCAATGGATGCCTCTTTACCTGTATTAATAACCAAGTGGGGGATGACATGGTTTGGTCCAAATTGGACCGGATTATGGGAAATAGTTACTAGTTCTTGAAGCAGGTTCCTGGTACTGCTGAATTTATGGCTTCTGGGGTATATGATCACTCCCCCGGGGTATTACAGATTGATGAGAAAATGTAATGCCAGAACCAAAACCTTTCAGATTCCTTAATTGCTGGGCGCAAGATGCTAATTCCATGCCCCTTATTGAGAAAATTTGGAAGCAACATGTGAGGGGATGTAAGATGTTTCAGCTTCTTACACACCTGAAGACGTTGAAAAAACAATTAAAGCTCCTTAATAAGCAGCACTACTATAATCTGACACAAAGAGTAGAGAAGAAAAAGCAAGAATGGCTTACAACTCAACTGTTAATGCAGAATGCTCCTTGGGACCAAGCCCTTATGAAGCAAGAGAAGCAGCAGAAGGAGGATTATCTGAAATTCAAGAGGGCTGAACTTAGTCTACTGCTCAAGGAGCTAAGATCCAGCATATCAAATGCTCTGATGAAAACTCAAAGTACTTTCATGCAAATTTTTGAAAGAAAGATTAGAAGCAGAGTCTCAAGTATAAAAGATCAGTAGCACCAGATACATCATGACCACCAAGGGGTGATTTCCTCTTTTGTGGACTTCTTCACAAAACTTATTGGTACTGACTCCCTAGTTGAAGACTTTGATGCCTCAAGGTTGGGCGGTGGGCCTGTACTGACTAAGAAAATGCAAGATGAACTTCTTAAGCCTGTTACTGACAGCGAAATCAAAGAAGCACTTTTCTCAATTCATATTGACAAAAGTCCAAGGCCAAATGGATTCACATCAGGCTTTTACAAGTAAAGCTGGTCTATTGTTGGCAAGGAGGTTTGTGAAGTAGTTAGGGACTTCTATGCAATAGGAAAGATTTTAAAGGAGGTAAATTCCACTTTAATTTTTTAGTGCCTAAGTGTGAAGTTCCTGCTAATGTTACATGTTGCTTAGTGATTTATAAATGTATTACAAAAATCATGGAAAAATAGAATACAAAGCCTCATGGGGCATTTGGTGGGGTTAGAACAGGCTGCATTTGTAAAGGGGAGGTCTCTATTTGACAATGTCTTGCTGAGTCATGAACATGCTAAACATTATGGGAGGAAAGCTATCTCTCCTCGTGCTATAATGAAAATAGACATTACAAAGGCCTATGATAAACTAAATTGGTCTGTCTTGGAGAGTGTTTTGAAGATGTATGGATTCCCTGATAAATTCAGAACCTGGATTCTAACCTGTATCTCGTCTGCAAGGTTCTCAATTTTTGTTAATGGGTGCCCTAGGGGTTTATTTGAGGGGAAAAGAGGTCTAGACCCTCTCTCTCTCTCTATCTGTTTGTGCTTTGTATGGAGGCCTTGTCATGTATGCTTAGATCAGTCTGGCTAGGGAGAAAGAGTTTCAAACCATCCCAAGTGTGCAAAGATGGGGATAAGCCATCTCACTTTTGTAGTTGATTTGCTTCTCTTCACAAAATGGGATACCTTCTATGTTATAGGGACTGTAAAATTGCTTGAAATCATTCTCTATTATATCTGGTCTTGTTGCTAATTCTTAGAAGACCAATATATTTTTAGGGGGGGTTACTGCAAGAATGAAAATGAGTATTGTTGAGGCAACATGGTTTAAGGAAGGTTCTCTCCCTATCAGGTATTTGGGGCTACCTCTCAGTTCTTCTAGAATTACAGTAGCTATGTGCCAGAGCCAAGTGGAGAATATTACTAAGAAACTCAAACACTGGGTTACTCATCTCCTCTCCTATGCAGGGAAGTTACAGCTTGTAAATTCTGTTATTTTTGGTATACATAACTTCTGGGGTTCTGCACTCTTGCTTCCCCAAGAAGTGCTTTATAAAATAACCAAGTTGTGTAGGGACTTCATCTGGGGTAGTACAGAAACAAAGAAAAAGATGGAGTTTATGTCTTGGGAGAAAATGTGTCAGAACAAGACAGAAGGGGGTTTTGGCATAGAGGAAGCCTTGAGTTGGAACCAAGCTCTAGCAAATAAGTGGATGTATAAGCTTCATATCAGGCAAGATTCAATATGGTGAGTGGATTGATAAGTACTACCTCAAAGGAGCACGTATCTGGGGGGTTGAAGCAAGAGCTATTAGCACATGGGGTTGGAAGAGGTTACTTCACTTGCGTGACACTCTTATCAAGAATGGAGGGGGGGGGGAGAAGCTGAATAATTGTTGTACTCCTGGCTGCACAATGGTAAATTCCAAGTTTCTAAAGCCTACAAATTCCTGCAGTGGGTGAAGACACCTTGTTATCTGCATAGAACTGTATGGGAGAAAGCAGCAGTCCCAAAGCACCGCAGAAGAGTTTGCATGGCTATCCACAACTCCCTTGCAACTATTGATAATATCTGTAAGAGAGGCATGACCCTTGTTAATAGATGTGCCCTGAGACCTGTGCACACCTTTTCTTTGGGTGTGAGATCAGTAGGGAGGTGTGGAATAATATTCTCAGCTGGATGGGGATAAGTAGTAGGGCCTGGAGCCTGAATCATGAACTTAGGTGGTTCCAAAAACATAACAGCGGTAAACATAACTTATGGCAGGAGACAAACAGCAGAATCTTCACAGAGAAGGCTAGATCCAGTGAGAAAATGGTCAGAGACATCAAAACTGCAGTCTGTATTCGTATACTTGACTGTAAGGTTGAGCTACATGCAAGTGTAATTAGAGAGAACTATTAGATTGATTGTTGTATTAGGGCCCTTTATATTTTGTTGCGTAGCTCTTTAAGGTGAGGGATATTGAAAATGGTATCCTTCTAGGGGTGTTTTTTTAAGGGTGCTTTTCCGGCATTCTTTGATGAATGGATATATGTTTACCATTTAAAAAAAAAAAAATCATGGAAAATACCTAAAATAAGTACAATCTAGCTATGTATACAAGATCATACAGAAGATATCATACAATGTCTTATGGCTTCTAAAAATCAAGGAAGGAAAATAAACAATAATACTCAATAATCTTGTTTTTCTTTACCTCTATCTACAATATCCAATATTAATGGAGCACCACCCCAACTCTTATCTCAATTGACGAGGTTTTCTTGATTGGGTCCCATTTGATGATAATGTGATTGTCCATGATTGCAAAATTGAGGTAGAAATGATGTTGGGGATTTGCTTAATGGGTCAATTGTTATGGGTGATGGGAATTCTCAAGCCGAGATAGTTGTTGGAAAATATTTTATTGACTCAGTGGATGGTCAACCCACCTAAGTATTGTGTCTATTTCTCTCCTACTTTAATTGCTACTTTTGAAAATAAAAGAGATAGATTGTGAAACAGAGCTGAGAGATAGATACAATAAGGTTGTGACTTGAGTTAGCAACTCAGTGTGTGGATATATCATTCTTCTTAGTTGTTATGTGATTGTTAACCAAGAGGCATTTAGTTCAATAATTATCTTGTTACCAGTCCCAAGTTCAAGGTTTAGAATTTCTATATTTCCGTGTAGTTGATGAAAATATGGGTGGTGATTGGTGACAAATTCACAACAGTTAGGCCTTGGTCCAGCTGGACAGGGGTGGGATTGGATTGGAGTGGGGGTATTTGTACACCAAACTCTAACCCAGTCCGAAATGAGCTCAGCTTATAAAACCGAAATGAGTTAGGTCGGGTGGAGATCCATTCTTACCTTCTAAAAATAAACGGAACTGCTTAACGAAATCCTAAATTACTAAACGCAAATCTTTTTGTCACAAAATTTCCCAAACTGCCCTTTTTATATGAAACACAACTTTTTTTTCTCTCTAAATCTCTCATCCACTTTTCCTTTGTTTACGGTTAGAACCTAAATTAAATCAGTATGGATGAAAGATTTGGTAGCTTCAATTTAAGAGGATACTTTTTTTTATGCAATTAATGATGATATTCAAGTATCAATTAAAATTAGAGTTATTCTTTGTTTAGGGTTTATGAGGGTGGCTACGACAAGAGTTTGACGGCGGGGCGTTGGAGTCGGGGTGGGTGGTGGCTGGTGGCCGACGGTGTGTGTGGTGGCAATCAATTTGTATTGTTTGGACTTTAATAGAAATTCGTTGAGCAAAGTTGCAGGCTTGGCAAAAAATTAAAGGACAACTGAGAATGATGGTCTGAATCCATCAAATTGTTGTTTTTGTGTCAAACCATCTATTAACTGAATTGGTGAAATATAATATTATAGCTCAATTAGTCAATTGCACAGCAGCAAGCCTATCATACTAAAGCTCCACGCAATCAACGATTCACGTCTTCCAGATCTGCGTTGCTTCCCCCACCTCTCCCTCATCTGCTACCCATTCTTGCTACCTCATCAACTTGCCAGCGGCGCCCCTCGGAATGTGGTTTAGTTGATGATTACGATTTACGACTTTGTTCAAGGAAGGGGATGACTGATAAGGAACGAGAGAATTGACAAAGGGTGAAAAGAAGAGAGAGAAAGAGATGAAAATTTTATTAGGGGTATTGTGGAAAAAAGTATTTACGTTTAGTAATTTGTTGATTTACATATAGCAATCTCCAAATTAAATTGTTATCATCATTTATCTAAATCTCAACTTGTGAGGGGAATATCATTTGCTAAATTAAAAAATAGGATAAATAAATAAAAACTAACCTTGACTAGGTACCCGCTTTTAACGGTCAAGTGATCGATCAACTTTGCCACATCTTTGGTTTCTCTTACCATGATCAAAGGACAAACCAAAACAACCAAACAATAACAAAGGCCAAAAGGACCAAACATTTGCCAGCATAACCCAGATAAAATCATCAACAACCCATAATCATCAACCTCATCAACAAGGAAAAAAGGAAAACAAAGGATGACTGTCATTGACATTCTCTTCAGGGTGGATGAGATCTGCAAAAAGTACGACAAATACTACGTCGACAAGCAAAGGCAGCTCAATGCCACCGGAGACGATCCACACTCTCATCTCTACGACTCCATCGAATCCGAAATCGATGCAGCCATTCATGTATGTTCAATGTTGTATTAATTTCAGTATGTTTATATATGATGTAATTTTGTGTTATGTTTTTTATGAGAGCTTATGACATATATAATATAATATTGAGATGAAATGAATTTGATGTGATGCAGAAATCAGAGATGGCGGCAATGGAGACGAACAGGGCAAAGTTGGTTGCTATGAATGCCGAAATCAGGCGGACCAAAGCTAGATTGTTGGAAGAGGTTGCAAAGCTACAAAAATTGGCTTACAAAAAGGTCAAACGTATAATTTATTTTTTTTCCTTTTTCTTTTTTGATAATCTAGAAACTACATCCGTTTCAACAAGATGTTTACACTTCAATTTTCAAGGTCAAAGTTCACAAACTTTGACTATGAATTAGTGAAAAAATACAAAGATTTATAATGTAAAAATGCTATTGTTAGATTCATTTTAAAGAATACTTTGAGAAAATTATAATTTTATAATTTATATATGCATATAATTACAATTATCTACGGTCAAAGTAGTGCATTGGAGAACATGAAAAAACAAAAGTAAATATCTTCAAAAAACGGAGGTAGTATTATATATGCCCACATATTATGTTTTTATTCTTCTTGTTGGTACGTACAATGAAATTGAAGGTATATTCATATCAGCTTGAATATATTAGGGAATTTTAACAACTAATTTTATTTTATTTTTGATCCAAGGGACGCCCAAAGGCTAGTACAATAAATTTACATACAATACAATAGAGGAGAGGGATATTCGAACCTACGATTTAATGTATTCACGGCCTCAATCTTAACCACTAGCGAAAACCTCATTGGCATTGTAATGACTAATTGAGAATGCTTTGACATATAATGAGTAGTTTACTTAATCAAGGATGTCTTGACTTGGTAATTAAGATTGAGAAGTGATGGGCACATTGAATTCCTTCCCCCAATGTATATGTATATTATACTGGCGTTTGTGCTTCATCAAAAAAAAAAACAAAAAAAAAAAAAACAAATATACAAAACCGCTCAGGAAAATGAGTTTGATACGCTGAGACCATAAACTATTTAGTAATTTCTAAAAAGTACATAATTGTTCCAAATAAATATATAGTTCCCAAAATAATTTTCTAATTGATTTCAGATGAGCATATTTTATTTTATTTTTGGTTAAGAAAAGAAGGATTTTATTAACCAAGTAATCATGAAGCACATCTGGTTGTTTTGACTCTATCAACCAGTCTTTACAAGCACACTGTTACTCTAGTTTACAACTAAGAGTAAATCAACAAGAAGGATAACTATTAAGCAAAGCTAATACATTGTTCCACTTAGGGAAATTATGACCTCTACAGTGCAGTTCACGAACAATGTCATAAATAATCTGCTTCTGCGTGGTGGTTCGCTGTTGGAATCTCTTGTTGTTCCTTGCAATCCATATATGATAAGTTGTTGCTGCAAAAAGGAAGCCAAGAACACAAGTTTTTGGTCTGCAACCCCTCAGTTTGCTGATTATCCAGTCAACTTCGTGCTGCCAACTGAGCGGGTCTCTAACGATGCCAAACCACTGTAGTATACACTTCCATATGGAAGCAGAAAAAGGACACAGAAATAAAAGATGCTCCAAATTTTCATCTTGTCCTGTGTCACACAACATACACCCTGCAGGTATGTTTAATCCCCAAGCCAGCACCCTGTCTGCCGTAGTGAGCTTGCCGTGGAGGCTAAGCCACAAAATAAATCCGTGCTTAGGTAATAAACCTGGAATTTGCACTAACCTTTTCCATCTCACTGATTCTATGTCAGGGATTAGGGAACAATAGGCATGCTTGATACTGAATCTATTACCATGCTGGCTGAATTTGGAGAAAAGTGCTCTCAGATCAGTGCTGCTGTCAAACCAGTTTCGAGCCTCATAAATTTTCTTGACAACCCAAGATGCCTGTTGTGGGACTCTTGCTGTGAACATAGAAGCTCCCTTTAGATAATATATATGTATCCATTGAATCCAGAGCCTGTCTTTCTTCATTTCAATAGCCCATAGTAGCTTACATATGGCAGCTCTATTCCAGTTATAAATGTCAATAACATTCAAACCTCCCGCATGGACTGGTAAAGTGATTTTTTCCCATGCTACTAGGGCTCTTTTGGACGTTGAGGCCTGTCCTGTCCATAGAAAGGTTCTACAGGCAGCAGTGACTAGTTTGATGATTTTTATAGGTAATACAAATACTTGGGACCAGTAAGTTTGCATTCCAAACAAGAAACTCTTTATAAGCAGCACTCGGCCACCATATGAGAGAAATTTTGAAGTCCAACAGTTTATCCTTGCAACAATTTTCTCAATGAGTGGCTTACATTGCATCACTGTAAGTTTCTTTGAAGAGATGGGAACACCGAGGTATTTGAAGGGAAGAGAGCCAATAATCATCCCCTGTGAGCTAGCAATCTCCTCCTGGACAGTTCTTGGCACCCCAGAAAAATAGATGGAACTCTTGTCCATATTAGCTTGAAGACCCGAGGCTTGTGAGAACTTATTAAAAGCTTGAAACAGGAGGTCTACAGATTCCTTGTCCCCTCTGCAGAACATTAGTAGATCATCTGCAAAGCATACATGAGTTATGCCTAATTTCTTGCACCTTGGATGGAATCTGAAGGCTGGATTTTTCTTCAGTTGTTTCAAGGATCGATTGAGGTATTCCATTGCCAATACAAAAAAATATGGTGACATAGGGTCGCCTTGACGAAGACCTTTTTTTGCGTGAAAGGTAGGGGTGAGACAGCCATTGATTAGCGGAGAGTAACTAATAGATGTAACACAGGCCATTACCCAAGACACAAATTTTGAAGGAAAGCCAAATTCCAGCAGCACCATTTTCATGAATCCCCACTCTATTGAATCATAGCCTTCCTTAGATCAACATTGAGCATATATCTGGGTGATAATCCCTTCCTTGTGTAACTCTTTATTAATTCATGACTAAGGATAACATTATCCAATATATGTCTACCCTCAATAAAAGCAGATTGGGCAGGACCAACCAACAAATCAACAACTAATTTCAGTCTATCAGTCAGCACTTTAGCTATTATTTTATAGATTGTGGTGCAACATGCAATGGGTCTGAATTCTTTGACAAAGGTGAGATTTTTAACTTTGGGGATCAATGTTACAGTGGTGCAGTTGACAGCCTTAAGAAGTTTGCCTTTAGCAAAAAATTGTTTGACAGCAAGCATTATGTCAACACCAATAATATGCTAAAAATGTTTGAAGAATTCAGCAGGGAACCCATCAATACCTGGTGATTTATCACTTGGGAGATCGCTAAGAGCCTTCTGGATTTCTCTGTCCTGAACCTCAGAAGTTAATTGTTGTTGATGTGTCAAGCAAAGAGTAGGCCCGTCTATGATGATATCAAGATCAATTGAAGGCATTGTCTGAGCAGAAGTCCCCATAAGCTCCTGGAAAAAAACAATAAACTCCTGCTGTACACTAGTAGGATTAGTGAGTTTCCTTCCATCTTCATTATAAATAGGGGTGACAGCATTAGAGGATCTTCTAGCTTTGAGATGAGCATGGAAAAAGCTTGTGTTCTGGTCACCCATTCTAATCCAGTTAGCTCTGGATTGTTGTCTAAGAACCTTCTCATTGACATCCTTCCAGTGACTAATATCACTATAAGTCTCCCTTTCTTGCGCAATGAGACTAGCATTTAGAGGATCAGACATCATTTGACTCTGAATAATGTCCAATTTCTGCTGTGCATTTTTCAGTTTATCAGCAACTCTGTATGTGCTATGATGTAGCATGGTTGTCTTCTTGGAAATAATCTTCAGCTTTTTCCATACTTGAAAATGGTAAACCTGTAAATTGGGGTGTTCCAGACTTCCTGCACTACATGTGAAAGATCGGCATTATCAAGTAGGGCATTCAAGAATCTAAAAGACCTTATCCCTTGTGAGGGAGAGATATAAGTTGCAATGAATATTGGAGTATGATCTGACACCATAGGATTCAGAAAATCTGCTTCAATACTACCATATTCCTGCATCCATTGCGCATTACACAAGACCCAATCAATGTGACAATAAATTCTATCTTGAACTGACTGCTTGTTAGACCAAGAGAATTGCCATCCTTTAGTCTTCATATGAAAGAGACTCTGATCATCAATAAATTTCTGAAAATCTTTGGTTTCTGCCTCATGAACTGGGGCCCCATTGATCCTATCTTCAATGGAAAGGACCGCATTGAAATCACCCACCAAGAGCCAAGCATGTCCAGTCAGAGAAAAAGATGAAAGATCTCTCCAAAGCAAAAGTCTCTCAGAAATAGAATTCAGACCATACACAAAAGATATATAACTTTGAAAGTCAGAAGCCCTGTCTTTAACCAAACAATGAATAAATTGGCAATGAGTATGAATTACTTGAACGTCCACAAATTCAGGCCTCCAGAGAACCCAAATTCTGCCATTTACAGCTTCAGAATAGTTGCAAGTAAAACTCCAACCATGAGCAATATAATCATCAATTTTTTGTGATTTTCTTTGTTTAACTCTAGTTTCTAAACAAGAAAATAAATGGATTTTTTCCTTGAGCAAGAAAGCTTTCACTGCTTTCTGTTTATTGGGCTTGTTAAGCCCTCTTATATTCCAGGAAACTAAATTCATGGGGGATTGGGATTTAGGTGTTGAGAGTACCTCCCATTCTCCTGAATATCTCTAGCACACTCACTGTATGTTTCCAGAATGCCAAAACTGTTACCATGCTCAGCTTGCACATTTTTCTTTTCCTGCACAGGTTCCAGTTCTAGAGCTGAGCTACTAGATGAACCATGGTATATTATGATCTGCTTACCTTTATCCACAATTTGTGCTTCAGCAGGTGTAGCAACTGTAGTCTCTGGTATGTTCTCAGTTGGCGCTTGGTTTGGTCTCTTCTCCACCCACACTTGATGTTGAGTTCTTTTTTGTACAGTGGTTTTCTGCTTGTTCTAGCAGCTTGTTGTTTTTTCTGCATAACTCTTGGTTGCAAATTACACTCTCCAGTTAAGTGCCCAAATTTTGCACAGTCAGTACGAAACTTTGGCTTCCAATCATAGTCAATGAGCTGCTCAAACCAGGTACCATTAGGTCTGTATATTGGCATTTTTGTAGGTAAAGGTTGTGAGACATCTACTTCAATTAACACTCTAGCAAAAGCCAATCTATCCTGCTTTGCTGTTAGAGCATCTGTGTGTTTGGGTTTACCATCAAAACTTGCAATTCTACTTAGAATCTGTGCAGCCCAGTAAGGAACAGGAAGCCTAGGGAATTTTACCCATAGTGGAACTACTCTAATCAAGTCAGGGTTGAATTGAAAATCAGCTGTCCATTTTTTCACAATCAGAGGTCTATTGTTGACATAAAAAGGGCCTGATTGCAGAATTCTATCTCGATCAGCACTGGATTCAAAAACGAAAGAGGAAATAGCCTTGTTCATGCATATAAACCCTAGGCTGTTTCACAAAGGTCCAGACACCTTGCACAAATTTTAACATATCATTGAAAGTTGGAGAATCAGCCAAAACATAGCCAATAACAACGTTACTCCATAATTTCTCCTGGGATTTAATTGCAGCTTCATCCAATTTTACAATCATATTACCATCTTGCAATACAGGAGGAATAAACGAGAGGGATAATCCCAATTTAGGGTTTCTGTTACCTCTTAAGATGTCAGCATGAGTTGCAGGTTGCTCTTCCCGTATCGGGTGTTCTTCCTGAATCGGAGAGGTTTGCAGCACACCACCCGTGTAATTAGGCGTGGGATGCCCAGATGAATCTGAAAAATGCAGAACGCGAGCAGCAGAGCTCGTTGCCAAGTCGTTCTCGACCTCATCTTCAGACCCTATGTCAGAAACATGGCCGTCTTCACCCGGAGGAGGATTCGACCATTGAATCCCCTTAGAACTGTCAAGATTACCAGAAGGAGGAATCGATGGTGTCGCCATGTGAACACTAACTGACGCACCACCAGAAGTTTTGGGAGCTCGATGTTTAGCTTTCTTCTTACCCCGGCGAGACATCGCCGGCGAATGTGCCGTTTAGCAGAACCCACTCAAACGTACGCCTGTGGAGAGAAAAGTCTTATCGTGCGCCCCTTGTTCGTTCATACATATTTTATTTTATTAGGAACAATTTAATATTTATTAAAACTATCATGTACTCGTAACACCGCTACATATACAAATGGTTAAGAAACTACTAAAGATAGCAAATAACGAAAACTCATGTAAATAAAGCTTTTAAATCTAAATTAGGGTAAACGGAAAAACTTGAGAAAGTTTATAGACGTTGCGTCTGATTGGGCGAGTTGTATTTAAAAGCTTTCCTTTACAACTTTCATTACTCAGCTTTCCTTGAACAATTATATATTGTATGTCATATAATTTTATTTTAACTACTAGAATTGTATGTGACAATAGGTGAAAGGGATCTCCAAAGACGATATGATGGTCCGTGGTGATTTGACTCTTGCCCTTGGAGAGAGGATAAATGCAATCCCAGATGGGGGCAATGCTGGAAGTAGCGATGGTTGGGCAGCTACGGGAAATCGCGATAACATCCAGTTTGATATGCAAGGAGGTTAGGGATTTGGTTGTTGCTATTGTTGTTGTCCGTCTTTCTCAGTAAAAATAATTATTATTTATTCCAATAAGTTTTGTATGAAACAGTTTCATGGTCGGATGAAGTCACATTTATAAAGAATAAGGGTAATTTCTTGTTCACAAGTCACCCTAATTTTTCATAAAAGTCACTATGTCCTACTATGAGAAGGTCTCATACAAGTTTTTGTGTTATTCTCCATACTTCACAAAGATATGTGGCCTTCTAGGTGTGGTGGCAAAATACAGGCACTTCCAAGCTTATAATCCTCTCTATTGCACCAGTCCTACCACTTCTAATCAAAACAAAACTTAGATGCTCTTAAGAACTCTTTGTTAGCTAGCGAATCAACCATGTCATTTCCTTCTCTAACCCTTTATTTATATAACGACTAAGATTTGCCCATACCTTGTCAATATCTCCCTAATTATGGGAATGTCTTGCATACCTTGGTTTATCCAATTCAACTAAAAGATTAAGCTGATGGTTGGAGGTTCAATTAATGATTTTCTATCATATTAGGCTCCCTTACGTGAATGCACATTGGGCTTAGAGCAGTGATGATGTACATGCCCCAAACCATCTTAGAACGCTTAACTATATCACCAAACTCTATTAGATACAACGGGGTTGTTAGAATTCGTATTCATTACCTCTTTGTAATATGATTTTAGTATCATGTGAAGGAACAAATTCAATCAAAAATTTAAACGGATGATTGGGTGCCTAATTATATTATGTTGTATTCTCTCTCTTCACTACAGATTTGTTTGCAACCAAAGTGATCTAAACCATCTTGTTAGGTCATCCAAGTGTAGTTGTCACTTGGTCTTACTAATTAAGCCACCCCAGTAACCTAATAGCAATTTTTTAATATTTGTTTTTTTCAAAACAACGAGTTTTTACGTGTTAAGAGTAAGGACCAATATATCAAATGAAGGTATCAAAAATGAGAATGACCCAAATTCACAAGCCCACATAAAAAATAAATGACAAAAAATAATGTTTTTTTTTATAGGAGACAAAAAATAATGTTAGATATGCACAACCTCAAGCCGACTCAATATTAAAGTCGTAAAACTCTACCATTGAGCTCACAACTTTTCACCAGTATGAATGAACATGGTTAAAATCTTTTCTTAGTAGAGTGATTTTATTTGCTAATTGCAGATGCACACTTGAACGATGGGTTTTCCAAAGAAAGCGAGGAATCAAGTCAATTGAGGCAAGAATACGAAATGCGCAAATTAAAGCAGGCAAGATCCCTACCGGAGAATGCTTAGTTTACCCACCGGGTAGTCTACCCGGGTGATGTGGACAAGAAATATAAGCATGTATATCGGAACTCAAATAAATTATTTTCAACTTAAAAAACAAAATATCAAAACCCAACCAATCACCAATTTACACATCACCCGGGTATACTACCCAGTGGATAAACTAAGGGCTCGTTTACTTACTTGCAATCAAAATGCAATGCAATGCAATCAATTAATGTAAAATGAAGGAGCGGGAGGAGAGAGATGGAAAAAGTGGGGTTGATTGCATTATGTAATGTAATCACAATTGCTGAATTTTTTCCAATGTAATGGTGATTACTTTGGATGGTGTAATCAAACTCACTTTTTCTATATCTTTTCACCCCCTTGTTCCTTTTCCACCACACATTTATTCTATAAAATGATTACATTGCATTACAATTGATTGCAAGCTATTAAACACCACCTAATATTTATCCATCCCTACATAGTTATGCCCCCAAGTTTAGTACTCCTATGTGGTGCATTGCTTCGTGTATTGTACTAATCAAAGGGAGTTAATTCACCATGCACTTTTTCTTGTTATACCAGGATGAAGGTTTGGATTATATATCTGAAGGATTGGAGACGTTGAAGAATTTGGCTCACGATATGAATGAGGTTAGGCATTTCTCGAACTATTCCTCCGAACCACAGATCTTTACGTTGGATCTTTTTTAGGGTCAAAGTTAATAAACTTTGACCATTAATTAATAAAAAATTATAATATTTTAAATTATAAATATACTTTTGTTAGATTCATTTTAAATAGTACTTTTAGAATAATCAAATTTTATAATTATTAAATAAGAGTTAAATGTGGTCAAAGTAGTATGTTGAAAACCGCAAAAAGTTTGATATAAAGTTATTTTCGGTTCGCAGTGAGTATTTTGATAAATGTTTTTCTGTTGGGCGTCCCCTGATTAGGTTACAGAAAAAACAAGTAGTAACAATGGAATAATCATTGTCTTTCCCCTTCCGCTCTGCAGGAACTGGATAGACAAGTTCCACTGATAGATGATATTGATACAAAGGTAATAGTTGTCTCATCATGATTCATTCTAAACCAATGTTGTGTCAAACATTTTACCTAGTGGAGATATGTGTTTTCTTCAAGCATGTAGGGGGTACTCAAATTAAAATCGTCATGGGTTTTTATGCATATATCGTACATCACAAAAACGTGTATAAGACCGCCTCATTATAGTGGAATGATCGGACTTTTATGAGAATTAAGAATGACTTCTTGTCCACATATCACCTTTGTTTTTCACAAAAGTCACATATCCCACAATAACATAGTCTTATACAAGACTTAATCCTACATTTGGTTCATTTAATAAGTTAGCTATATTATATATGTTATAAAACTATTCAAAGTTAATATTCTTTGTATAGAGGGTCATTTTGAAGCTCAATATATAGCACAATAGATCGTCTTTTGTTGCCCCATGATATAGCGGAAAAGGTCACACACTAAAAAAAAACTAAAAACAGCTGCGGATTTTAGCTACGGAAAATTTTCCGTAGCAAATTAGCTACGGAAAAGTTTCCGTGGCTAAATTAGCTGCGGATTTTTTTTCGGTAGCTATTTAGCTACGGAATTTTCAAATTCGTAGCTAATTAGCCACGGAAAATTAGTTTCCGTATCTGATAATTTAAAAAAAAAAAAAATTAAGCAAACGTTAGCGTCGGATTAGTTCCGCAGGCGATTAACGACGGGATTAAACTTTTCCGCAACTAAGCAGCGACGGAATTGTTTAATCCCGCCACTAATCTTGTTTTTAGGCTTGGTTCGGAAATGGGTTAAATTTATTGTATGGTATATATTATTGACAAAGAGCTCTTGGGGCACGCTGGTAGAAGGTCTTCCTACCCCGCGGGTGTGCGAGGTTCGAGACCTCTTGGAGGCATTCATGGTGAGAAATAAATCCCCTTGAAGCGCGAGCGTGCAGGTCCAGGCGCATGTGGGAAGCGATCAGCTCGCCTTCTGCCCATTTAATTTCTTTTTTTTTTTATTATTTTGAATTTTTCAGCAGCGACGGAATTTCTATCATCCACAGCTAACATCAGTGGCGGACGGAGATTAATCTGCCGCTGATTCTAGCGGCAGATTGTATTCCACGGCTATTTTACCTCAGTGTCGAGGAAAATGGCTATGGACACTTCCCACAGCTGGACCCGCCGCTGCGTCCTCCCAGCGACGGATTTGGGCTCCTAACGGCGGTAAAATTCGGCAGCCGTTTTCTGTATTTTTTGTAGTGACATGACCACAAAGAAATGTCAAGTAATGTGCTAATGCAAAAGTTAAGTTTTAGCAGGTGTGTTGGAAACAAACTTAAATTAGAAGTGATACAATCAGTAAGCCCTAAATACTAAATGATTTATTGCCCTATATTGTCAAGTGGTTATAATTTAAAATTAATAAACCGTCTCTTAGGAGTTGGAAAAAGTATATAAAGAGAAGGATAAATTAGCCAAAATCTCCTAGACTTTTGAATATTTTGGCCAGAACACCTGAACACTTTTAATTTTGGAAAGTACCCCCTTGAAAAATTAAAAAGCCATGTTAATCCCCTCAAGCTTGATTTTCCGGCCACTTTATAAATTTTTGATCCCGTTTTGTCATCATGCGTTTTTCAAAATATACATTTTGTTTCCATACGAAATGAAAAGTTACCACATAAAAAGAAAAGCAATGGCCAATGGGTATTACAATGTGGTAGCTTTTCATTGTATGGAAAAAATGTATCTTTTGCATAACACATGAGGGCAAAACGGGATCAAAAATTTATAAAGTAGTAGGAAAATCAAGTTTGGGGGGATTCACACGGCTTTTTATTTTTTTCTAGGGAGTACCTGCCAAAATTCAAAATATTTGGGTGTTATGGCCAAAATGTTCAAAAGTTCAGAGGAGTTTGGCCAATTTATCCTAAAGAAAACTTATATATTGAAGAAAATAATGAGTTAAGAAAAGATAACATGCAGAGGCTATCATGGCCTGACAATACTCACCAGTCACCACTATTGTTTCCCCTCATATGATATTTTCACATACTTCATTAATGAGCACTGAAAATTATCATTTTTTTTAATTTTTTGTTGGGCCCACTACACATCTTCTTTGGAAAATAATCAGGAGTGTCCAAAAAAGTCGCACTTGTAAGGATGGGGCGACATATACTCCTATCCCCTACCGTATACGTAATCCAATTGGTTGTAAAATTAAGGCTCATTGACTTGCTAGTGATACAATGCAATAATTTTAAATAGTAGATATAGGGTGAAAAGTGAAAGAGATAAAGGAGAGAGATGAGAAAAGCGGGATTGAATCGGTTAATTGCACTATTCAATGTAATCACAATTGTTCAATTATAATTTATGCAAAAATGATTACTTTGAATTGCGTAATCAATCGATCTCATTGTTCATATCTCTTTCTTCCACCTCCCTGCTTTCTCCTCATATATTTATTTTATAAAATGATTGCATTGCAATATTAGTAACTAAACGCCACCTTATTCTTTTTGTTCTCAACGGTAGAAAATGATTTGTTTTGTCCACTAAAGGTTGACAGGGCCACAGCTGATCTAAAGAATACCAATGTTAGGCTCAAGGAAACACTTCATCAGGTATCAATCAACACACACACACACACACACACACACACACACACACACACACATATATATCATCCATTTCAATTAAAGCATTATTATGTACGCCCTTTTCTCATTGAAAATTCTTATTATTAAATTGGTTCCTGTACACATACAGGTCAGATCGAGTAGGAACTTCTTTATTGACATCATCTTGTTGTGTGTGATTCTTGGAATCGTAGCTTATTTGTACAAGTAAAGCTCCATCCTATGCACCTTCTCATTATCATTCTGCTTTAAAGCATTTGGTGCTTATTCAGTGGCGGGTCCAGAATTTATAAATTGGGTATGCACAATAATATGAAAAGAATGAGCTAAATATTTTTAGTTAATAAACACAATTTCAAATAATACAAAGAAATAAACAATATAGAAGTGAAAATCACAAAACTCATCTAAACAAAAATTGTTACATGTACAAAAATTAGTAGTAGCACATGAAAAACAAATAAACAAAAAGGTGAAATGGAGTAGTAATTAAAAAATAAAAAAATAAAAATAAAATAAAATAAAAATGAAAAGCAGAATTCCAACCTCCAAGGGAAGAGGAGTAGCATTGAAAGAGACAAAGTAGGTAGAGGTAGTGGACAGACACTGATGTGCGTGTGAATTCAATGCAACAAACAATAAAAGTGGCACCAACGGGTATTGAACTCTGCTAACCAACGCTATATTATCAAAACAGCCAAACCAGCTAAGCTACCACCAATACAATGTATTAAAATGAACATTTCGTATTTATTGGGTATGCACATGCATACCCACTCACCCATGTAGATCCGCCATTGTGTTTATTGGTGATTATTATGGACATGGGTAGACCTATACATTTGGAAATACGTGCTTGTTATTTGTTAGTTTTTTTTCCTTCTTTTTAATTGACATCAATGATCTAATATTCAACATAATTTAAACCAATAATCCAACATTGGATCACTAGTAGTATTGATCTTACATATTTCAATTCAATTAATTAGGTCATATATCCTCATCCTTTCATGATCAATTTTGACAAAATAGTCCTGTATATGAATTAATCTATCCTATATATCGTTTCTTTAATATACGTCGTAAGCCAATTCAAATAAAACACAAAAGGTCTTTTGTAAGACCGTTTCTTGGTATGACGGTTAAATTTAACAATTTTTAACATATTTTGGTTTTATTCTTGCAGTGTTTTGAAGTGAACGCATTTCAAATCTTTTGCTGGTTGTGGACAAAGTTCCGTTTGTTGATTCACAATATCAGCCAGCTCTCATCATCTCAGCTTCCAGTTTTAAGTTATGGTATGTAATTGTCTTGATACATCATTCAAAGATTTCTCTTACATCAACTCTAAACGTCTACGCCATTTTTAGTACACTATGCCACGTACCTCTTAGGCTTCTATATCACGATTTCTTCTAAATGTCCCGCACTAATAAGTTCAGGTGGAAGGAGCATTTTGTAGTAGCCAACTCAAAATATTTCGGTGAAATGAAAGACCAAATGTGTGTTGTTATAACTCTAACTTCACAATTTTCCATATGAAAGGTGTATAATTGTTGTTTTGTCTTTGGTCTCGTTTTAATAAAAGAAACAGGAAAGGGGGGTGGGAGGTAATTGATTTGGAGCAAGTTTTGTGTAACACCAACTCATAATAATATGAAGTCACTACTATTTAGAAATGTAGGGGTCACTTATTATGAACTGTTACCCTTATTTCACTTAAACGCGATCCTTCTCTCAATTCTCATCAAAAGTTACAGAAAAACCATCTTAAAGAAGTTTAATTTTGTGATTTATTTGTCATGTTGTCTACAGTCCAATCAATACTCCCCTTTCTTTTGGGTAAGTAAGTTCATAAATACTCTAAAAAGGCTAGTTACATTAGTTCTGCCAATTAGATTGCCGTCTAAATTGATGTTAAACTGAAGCCTACAACAAGTAAAGGAACACTGGATAGAGGGAATAAAGGATAAACATACACCTTCATACACTTTCTTGTGTACCATACACAGTTATTTGTTTTTCAAAAATATATGTTTGTTCCTATAAAATGAGTTTTTGCAAGTAAAAAAATTAAAAAAATAAATCGTACGTCCATCTGGAATTGAAGGAAATATTTATTCCTAATTATTTGAGTATTGTCCCTAATTATTTGTGGTTCTCATTGGATGGAAAATATGTTTATAATGCACGACGTTGTATTTATTCCGATGGCGTTAGCTACGTTGACCTCTTAAAACCAGTGCTGCAGTTGAACGTCAACATGTTCATTGTCCACCTTGTTATCCAAGATTGAGTTTGAAAGCTTTAAAATCTGTAGCATTTGGTCTCTCTAAGGGTCCACACTAATATACATTAGATTATTTGTAGCTCTTGATGGAGATTGGGTGCGTTCTTTTCCACTTATTTCCACTGATTCTCACTAATTGGGTAAGTTTTTGTCACTGATTTTCACTGATTCGGTAAGGTCTTGCCACCGATTTTCACTGATTTGGTAAGGTCCTTCCACAGATTCTCACTAATTCAATAAGGTCCTGTCATTGATCCTGTGAGGAGGAATGTGGGTCCTGCTGTAACACCCCCGAATTCGCAACGATTTCCTGGGAACTATCGACGTCGCTGTCCGCGACTCGAAACCGCTGAACCGTCCCGAACCCCGGGGGGGTGTCACTGCAACATTTATCACTAAGGAGTAAATGCTAAGCAGAAAGAAAGACTAGGCATCAAAAGGAGCTTACTAAGGAACTAAACAAACTAAACAGTTAATATCAGAGTTGTCTATATAGTGAGCTAAAACCATTAAACCAAATTTATTACAACTTGCCTTCAAAGGGCTAAATCCAATGAAAATAATCCCACGATCTATCTTAACAGAAACAGTTCTAAAAACCGACGCCAACTCTACCTTCCAAGCTGTACGTCCTCAATCAACTAAACCTGCACTTTGGTTTCCGTGACGGAAACAAAATACAGAAGAAAAGAAAAGAGACAAAAGAGAAATAAAAATCAGATAAACTGAATAAACGTCATCCGTACCCAGTAAAAATATTTCGCAAACCTTACCTGAGGTTTTAGAAGAATCATTGAAATTCATTTGCATACGCACATAAGCATATAATCAAGCATACGCACAACGACATTCTTTTACATATAATTCTTGTATAGTGATCATACAAAATACGACATAGACAATCCGTCTTGATTAGAGAGATGTAAGAGAGCGAATAGAACAGCGATTACCCATACTGTTCATTGAAAATACAATCACGCCATGGACTTAATGACTCTAGTGTGCACACTACCTCTAGTATAATTACACGAGCGTAGAGGACTTATTAAATGGGGAATGATCCGTCCCAGACACACTGCGAGGTGTCCATAAGTAACTTGGGAATCACTTATCCCTTGAACTACACCATTAGGTGCAATCCCGATTGCTCGACTACTCCTAGGGATCCATTAGGAGTCTTACTCTCATTTAATTCAATTCACATAATTTGCATTGGTTGACATAAGTGGTACTACGAGACCACGACTTACTAATTCATTTCATGCTCTTGACAATGAATAGTAAATAACAACGATAATGATAATTCAATACGATGAGAATTAAACATGCTTTAATTCAATAACGACGATAATTCAATAATGATGACAAATAATGTCTAGTACAATTTCGGCAGCACTTCGGCAGGGTAATATGATATCCAAAAATTCACAAATCACCAAAGACATTCAACGATAATATATAGGTGCTCACTAGCATTCAGTAATACCCATACCAATTAGCATATAATTAATAGCATAATAATATTAATAATTCGCTATTCAACAATTGTCTAATAATCATCATATGGACTAATTAATTCCCAAAACATGCTAACATCAACATGTAAATTATAACTCATAATTACAGAAGTGAATCATGCTTAATAACTTCATAATAACGACGATATAATTTAATCATGCTTTGCATATTAAATTCACAACAAATTCCCAATTAGCACATAACTCATCAAAATAGTTTTTATGGGGCTTTGGAAGAAGGTAGGCATGAGCGCTTACCACTACAACGCTACCAACAGTAAGTATGCTCCAACCAATCGACAATAATCACGCTTGCTCGTTAGGTCCTAATTAAAAATAATTACCGAATAAGTATTAATTAAATACGAAAATACAAAAAAGGTAACGAAATATCAATCTGATATTTTTATTAAATTTCTTGATTTATTTCAACCCATCTAGGCTTTTGAAAATCCAATATCCGATTCCGAATGAGTGCAGAAAAATAAAACCATTAAATCAAAAATACTGAAAATCGAACTAATAATTACGAAAAATATAAAAACGAAACCCTAACTTCAAAACTAGGTCTAGGCCACGGGTACCCATGCATGGGGCCCATGACCCGACCTAACACCACCTACTGGCCACCATGGTCGGTGGTGGTGGTCGCCGGAGGTCCGGCGAAGAGAGGAGAGAGAAACGCGAAAAGAGAGAGAACGAGAGAGAAAACGAGCGAGAGAGAGGAAGAGAGAGCGGGGGGGCCAGCCGACGCCATGGGCCATCACCGGCGACCACCCAGGCACGGCCTAGTGGCGCCGTGGTGGCTCGCAGTGGCGCGGGGCCGAAACAGGGGAGGGGGAGAGAAAACGCGAAGAGAAAGAGAGAAAGAAGGAGAAAAAGAAAGAGAAAGAGAGAGAGAAAAGGGAGCCATTACCGCCGGCGAGGGAGGTCAGTTTTCCGGCGAGTGAGCGGCTGGGCGAGGAGAGAGAGAGCTCGGGTGAAGGAGAGAGAAAGAGAGAGTGGACGGTGAGAGAGAGAAGAGAGCTTGAGGGTTTTGGCTCAGTTTGCAAAACTGGTCAATTGTCTCACCTTTTCCTTATATAGGCCCTCAGTCAACCAAGTCAAATACTACTAGGTTTAGGAATTAATTGAATAATTTTCTGATTTAAAAAGCTAACTAAAACTAATTAAAACTAATTAAAACAATATGAATAATTCTTATTCACATGTAAAACATTTTAATTAAACTCCTCAAAATTAATAAATACCATTTATGAAAGTCCCATAATAATAATTAATATTATTATGGCTTTAATTGAATAAATCGAATTCTTAAATGAATATAACGATTTAATCTCCGAAACTATTTATAAACCATTTATAATACGATTTAATTTTCGAACTATTTATAAATCATTTATGGAAATATTGGGGTATCACATTCTACCCTCCTTAAAAGAAACAAAAGAGAAACAAAAATCAGATAAACTGAATAAACGTCATCCGTACCCAGTAAAAACATTTCGCAAACCTTACCTGAGGTTTTAGAAGAATCATTGAAATTCATTTGCATACGCACATAAGCATATAATCAAGCATACGCACAACGACATTCTTTTACATGCAATTCTTGTATAGTGATCACACGAAATACGACATAGACAATCCGTCTTGATTAGAGAGATGTAAGAGAGCGAATAGAACAGCGATTACCCATACTGTTCATAGAAGATACAATCACGCCATGGACTTAATGACTCTAGTGTGCACACTACCTCTAGTACAATTACACGAGCCTAGAGGAATTATAAAATGGGGAATAATCCGTCCCAGACACACTGCGAGGTGTCCATAAGTAACTTGGGAATCACTCATCCCTTGAACTACACCATTAGGTGCAATCCTGATTGCTCGACTACTCCTAGGGATCCATTAGGAGTCTTACTCTCATTTAATTCAATTCACATAATTTGCATTGGTTGACATAAGTGGTACTACGAGACCACGACTTACTAATTCATTTCATGCTCTTGACAATGAATAGTAAATAACGACGATAATGATAATTCAATACGATGAGAATTAAACATGCTTTAATTCAATAACGACGATAATTCAATAATGAAGACAAGTAATGTCTAGCCAAATTTCGGCAGCCCTTCGGCAGGGTAATATGATATCCAAAAATTCACAAATCACTAGAGACATTCAATGATAATATATAGGTGCTCACTAGCACTTAGTAATACCCATACCAATTAGCATATAATTAATAGCATAATAATATTAATAATTCGCTATTCAACAATTGTCCAATAATCATCATATGGACTAATTAATTTCCAAAACATGCTAACATCAACATGCTAATTATAACTCATATTTACAGCAGCGAATCATGCTTAATAACTTCATAATAATGATGATATAATTTAATCATGCTTTGCATATTAAATTCACAACAAATTCCCAATGAGCACATAACACATCAAAATAGTTTTGATGGGGCTTTGGAAGAAGGTAGGCATGAGCGCTTACCACTACAACGCTACCAACAACAAGTATGCTCCAACCAATCGACAATAATCACGCTTTCTCGTTAGGTCCTAATTAAAAAAATTACCGAATCAGTATTAATTAAATACGAAAATACGAAAAAATTACCGAGAGAGAGGACGGCGGGAGGAGAGAGAGAGAGAGTAAATGCTTGAGGCTTTTGGCTCAGTTTACAAAACTGATAAACTGTCTCACCTTTTCCTTATATAGGCCCTTAGTCAACCCAAGTCAAGGACTACTAGGTTTAGGAATAAATTTCATAATTTTTCTGATTTAAAAAGCTAATTAAAACTAATTAGAACTAATTAAAACTAATTTAAAACTAATTAAAACTAATTAAAACAATATGAATAATTCTTATTCATATATAAAACATTTTAATTAAACTCCTCAAAATTAATAAATACCATTTATGAAAGTCCCATAATAATAATTAATATTATTATGGCTTTAATTGAATAAATCGAATCCTTAAATGAATATACGATTTAATCTCCGAAACTATTTATAAACCATTTATAATACGATTTAATTTCCGAACTATTTACAAATCATTTATAAATCGATATAATAATTATAGAATATATTGGGGTATCACACTTAACTTCCCCTTACGACCAAAACGCATGACACCTTTGGTAGGAGATACTCACAAAAGTACCCTCCTTCCCACTTCAAACTCTTCAGGTCTACGACCTCTATCTGCGTACTATTTCTGGCGATCTTGAGCACTACGCATCTTTGCTTGAATCACTTTGACTACTTCGACGGTCTGCTGGATCATTGCTGGACCCAAAACTGCAGTTTCACTAATGTCGTTCCAACAAACTGGCGATCTATACTTCCTACCATACAATGCTTCATATGGTGCTCGATCAATGCTTGAGTGATAGCTATTGTTGTAAGAAAACTCGATCAACGGCATGTGTTTATCCCACGAGCCTTGATACTCGAGAGCACATGCTCGAAGCATATCCTCCAAGGTCTGAATCGTTCTTTCAGTCTGACCATCAGTCGTAGGATGAAAAGCAGTACTGAACTTCAATTTGCTTCCAAAAGCTTCTTGCAATTTCTGCCAAAAATGAGATAGAAATCTCGAGTCTCTATCTGAAATGATATCCTCTGGAACACCATGAAGTCTCATGACTTCCTTGACGTAAGCATCCGCTAGCTTCTCCATTTCCCAAGTGTCATTCATTGGGATGAATCTCGCAACTTTCGTCAAACGATCCACAACTACCCAAATGGCGTTGTTCTTCTTCTGTATCAATGGTAAACCCATGACAAAGTCCATTGAAATTGAATTCCATTTCCACGTAGGAACTTCAAGCGAGTGTATCATTCCATACCTTTCCACCAGAACATTTGGTGAAGGTATTTGTAAAGCTTGTCTCCACCAGGATGTACAGAATAAGGTTTATTGTCAGCTTCACCCAGAATCTGACTCTTGATCTCCGGGTCATTCGGCACACAGACACGATCACGAAATCTCAAGACACCGTCTTGACCAATAGAAAAGTCCTCGGATCTACCCTCGGTCCTTGTGGAGTAGAATCCGTTGAAGATCCTCATCTGAACTCTGTTTACCCTTGATCTCGTCGAGCAAGGTTGGTCGAACTGACATATGTGCTAAGGTACATTGAACATCACCTTTCAGCACCATCTCTACATCTAGACTCTGCAAGTCACGAATGATCTCCCTTGGAAGTACTAAAGCAGTGTTCAACGTATGATGAGTCTTTCTACTCAAAGCGTCAGCTACCATGTTAGCTTTCCCTTCGTGATACTGTATGTCGATGTCGTACTCTGTCAGTAACTCTAGCCATCTTCTTTGTCGCATATTCAATTCCTTTTGTGTGAATATGTACTTGAGACTCTTGTGGTCTATAAACTTCTTGACAGCAGAACCATAAAGATAATGTCTCCAAATCTTCAAGGCAAATACGACAGCAGCGAGCTCTAAGTCGTGAGTAGGGTAATTATCCTCTTGCTTCTTCAGTTGTCTTGAGGCATAAGCCACTACCTTACCATGTTGCATCAAAACACAGCCTAATCCATGCTTAGACGCGTCACTATAGACTTCGTACCCTTCAGTTCCCGATTGCAAAGTCAAAATCGGCGCGCTTGTAAGACATTTCTTCAATTCTTGAAAAGCAGCTTCACACTTTTCCGATCACACGAATTTCGTCGTCTTTTTCATCAAGTTTGTCATAGGCTGCGCTATCTTCGAAAATCCTTCCACAAATCTATGATAGTAACCAGCTAACCCAAGAAAACTTCTGACCTCGGTCACGCTCTTCGGTGCGGACCAGTCTATAACAGCTCTAATCTTTTCCGGGTCAACAACAACTCCACTCTTAGACACCACATGTCCTAAGAAGAAAACAATTACTAACCAAAACTCGCACTTCGACAGCTTGGCGTACAACTCATGTCGTCTCAAAATCTCCAAAACGGTTCGCAAGTGTTGCTCGTGCTCATCAGCGTTCTTCGAATAGACCAAAATATCGTCAATAAAGACAACAACGAACTGATCGAGATAAGGCTGGAAACATACGGTTCATCAAATCCATAAACTTCGCAGGTGCGTTCGTCAACCCAAAAGGCATCACCGTGAACTCGTAGTGTCCATACCTCGTCCTAAACGCGGTCTTTGCAATGTCAGGCTCGTAAATCCTGAGTTGATGGTATCCTGAACATAGATCGATCTTGGAGAAAACAGTCGCTCCACGAAGTTGGTCAAATAGGTCGTCAATCCTTGGAAGTGGATAACGATTCTTGATCGTGATCTTGTTCAACTCTCGGTAGTCTATGCGAAATCTCATACTACCATCCTTCTCACGTACGAACAGAACAGGAGCACCCCAAGGCGATACACTTGGGCGTATGTATCCCTTCTCCAGTAGTTCCTCGAGTTGGGTTTTCAGTTCTTTCATCTCTGCAGGAGCCATACGATATGGAGCTTTCGAGATCGGAGCAGAACCTGGAGCTTAGTCAATCGTGAAGTCGATAATGCGTTGCGGAGGCATTCCTGGAATCTCGTCTAGAAAGACGTCAGCGTACTCCGAAACAACTGGAATAGGGTTTGAAACTTCGGCTTCTCGACTTGTATCCACTACATGACATAGGTAAATCTATTCACCTTTAGACATACACTCATTTTCTTTCATGGTTGCCACTACCTTCAACTTTGGCTTAACCACGACTCCTTTGTAGGTAATCCTCCTACCCTTCGGTCCACGCAACGACACACGTTGTTCAAAGCACTCAATCTTAGCCCTATACTTGGCTAACCAATCCATTCCCAAAATCACGTCAAAATCCTTCAAATCCATCTGAATCAAAATCGCAGGCAAATCGGAACCAGCTATCCTAATCGGACACTTTTCATACAACGCTTTACAATTAACAAACGTGCCATCTGGCATCCTAATATTCGCACTGAACACAGAACTAGGCTCTAAACCTATCTTAGATGCAAAGCTATTAGAAAGAAGAGAGTGTGTTGCACCACTATCAAATAAAACAAAAGCAGGTTGAGAGTTAACGAGAAAAGTACCAGCGATCACATTCGGGTTCGCTTCAGCTTCATTCCGGTTCAGCACGTAGACCCTTCCATTTACACCTCTATTGTTGTTGTTGTTGTTCTGTGCGGGGTTGGCAGGTGCGGGAAGTAGTTCTTGATTATTCGCAGCAGGATCAGCAGTATTGTTGCGGTTGTTGTTGTTGTAACCCCCATTTCCACGGTAGTTACCACCATTTTCGCGATTCGCATTTCCATTTCCACCACGATTGTAGTTGTTATTGCGGTTCTGACCATTGTTGTTCCTTCCACGACTCCAGCATTCAGAAGCTTTGTGACCAGGCTTGTTGCACTCGTAGCATTGAAATACATCGCCACGACAGTTCTTGCCAGGATGCGTCTTGTTGCAGCGACTACAAGGCGTATTCCTCCTAGCTAAGATCGTAGCTCTATGACTATTCGAGTCACGATTCATGTTCCCGTTGTGGTTCTGACCACCTTGGTTGCTGTGATTGCCGTTGTTCGGCCTTGGCCTCTTATCTACGCCACCTGACTGGGAAGAATTCCCTTCGTCACGTTTATGTTTTTCGAGCAACGAATCACGACGATCTACAGCACGCTCTTGGTTTAAAGATTTCTCGTAAGATCCTTGGAACGTCAGCGAATTTCCCATAACATAACGCTGAATATCCCACTTCAGGCCATCTTCGAACCTCTCGACCTGTTCAGCTTCGGTCGTCACCAAGTTAGGTGCAAAAGCAGCAAGCTCGTTGAACTTTGTTGCGTACTCAGCTACAAATAGCTTTCCTTGATAGATGTTCTCGAATTCCCGTTGCTTCTGGCGACGAACAGCTCTTGGATAGAACCGTCCAGGAATAGACTCTTTGAACCCGGTCCACCCATATTCCTCAATGGTGAGTAGATCAGTGCCCACATCACTCCACCACTTCTTAGCCTCACCCTTCAGGTAGTACGTAGCGGTGTTGACCTTCATGTTGTTGGGCCGATTAGTCGCCCTAAACAACTTCTCGAACTCTATTATCCAATTCTCCAACTTGGTGGGCTCAGAGCCACCCTCAAATGTTGGAGGTTTGAGTGCATCGAAATCCCTAAAGTTGCGCGTCGCAGGGTTCTGCGCGTTGTAATCTTACTCTTGGCGCTCTAGCTGGTGCGTGATGTGCTTGACCACGTTGGTAAGACCTACTTCTAGTCTCGCGAGTCGGTCGTTGGTTGCCATTATAACAAATCTGAGACATAAAAGAGCAATGGTTGATCACCATTTCAGCAAAATTGGCACATTCGACCCTAATTGAGGCCTGATTGAGAGATATAGGTTATAATTGAAACTAATCTCTTGACATTTAGCAAATAGCATATAAGTTTCAATGATCGACCTCACATTGTAGGTCTAAGCAACATACTTGCTTTGAATGTTCTCAGTTCCCATGCATAATAGTTCGATATGCAATAACAAAGTAGACACATTGGTCTCACACGATTGATAAGCACTGACATTCACAATTCACACATCGAGGCTCCATACTATTTTAGTAGGCAATAAAAAATGACATTTGATTGCATACAATACATGCTTAGCCTTTGGCTCACAATTGATATGATGATGCTCAATGAAAATTTCGCCATAACTCCGACATGGATTTCCCATCATGTCTAGGCAATACGAGATAGCATTATGAAGCTATGAGTCAACCATGCAATTATGTGATAAAATGATCATATAGAATAAATTCTCAACGATATCATATAATCAAGTGAAATAGTCTTGCAATGAGACAAATTGCAAGTAAATAGTAGTCACTAATATTTGTTGCCTATGCAACTACACCAACATCAAAATTGACCACGCAGGGCCATCACAATAGCTAAAGTTCAATAAAACTCAAGTAAAACTAATAAGGCAATAATCTAGTTCTACTTGGCAGTCGCACACATCTTCTTCGCGCTAGGGGACTCATCATGATCGTCCTTCCTCCTAGGCTTCACCTCCTTGCAGGGCGTGTATGGACAAGCATAACCACCGAACTTCTGAGGCATGAAACACTTCCTAAAGTCATCGGCGTGTTTGCGCTTCTTGGTCCAGCAATACTCGCACATACCTTTCGGCGCAGACACTAGCACGTGGTTCACCTTCCACTCGAACTCGGATAGGCATAACTCTGCTGCGACGCCTCTAAAGCAAAGAGACCATCTCGTACCTTCTCCGTACTTCTTCTCGTGCAAGTGACCGCTCTTGGAGACTACGTCGTCGTACTTCTCCTTGAGTCCCATCCAAGGATGGATGTTAGGCAGACCAGCCAGCAGTAGCTCTACCCATAAGCCTTCATGTAGACTCGTGCGATTCTAGTACTGATAACGCTCGATCGTCGTGTAAGCACGTCGTATATAGATCGTATATCCTCCAGCTCAGCATCAATAGCAAACAATGGCTCCACAGGAGGAGACCAATTTGCAGCAGGAGTAGGTGCAGCAATAGGTGCAGGAGTAGGCGCGATGTTGTTGTCGCTCTCGGCACTAGTATCTTCCGATTCCGGCATGTCATCATGCTCTTCCGGCGCTGTATGCTCAGAGGGATCTTCCTCTTCATCAACATATGCAGCAGGCGCGGCAACTGGGGCAGCAATAGGCGCGGCTACAGGCGCGGGGCGTGCGGCCTCGTTGCGTACGACTATCACGCGTGCGGCGCGATCTTGCGCGGGTTCACGGCGTACGTTCGCATCGTTTTCCGTCGATTCGCTATCCGATAAAGCTACGTATTATACAGATGGTGCACGATGGGCTAGGGTGCATGCCCTTTGGTGTGCGGTCGTCATTCGCGTGGTCTTTCTTGTCCTTACCATCTGAGGTAGACAATCAAGTAATGAGAACATTATAAATCACAAGCAATGTGATTTCAAATAATTCCTATCTTCTAGGACTACTACGCTCAACGGCTTTAATTATATTTTATTTTCTCCAAAATGAAACTAATCTTTATTAATTCATTAATTAATCTTAAGCAACCTTTTTAAACCTACGGCTCTGATACCATTTGTAACACCCCCGAATTTGCAACGATTTTCTGGGAACTACCGACGTCGTTGTCCGCGACTCGACACCGCTGAACCTTCCCGAACCCGGGGGGGATGTCACTGTAACATTTATCACTAAGGAGTAAATGCTAAGCAGAAAGAAAGACTAGGCATCAAAAGGAGCTTACTAAGGAACTAAACAAACTAAACAGTTAATATCAGAGTTGTCTATATAGTGAGCTAAAACCATTAAACCAAATTTATTACAACTTGCCTTCAAAGGGCTAAATCCAATGAAAATAATCCCACGATCTATCTTAACAGAAACAGTTCTAAAAACTGACGCCAACTCTACCTTCCAAGCTATACGTCCTCAATCAACTAAACCTGAACTTTGGTTTCCGTGACGGAAACAAAATACAGAAGAAAAGAAAAGAGACAAACGAGAAACAAAAATCAGATAAACTGAATAAACGTCATCCGTACCCAGTAAAAACATTTCGCAAACCTTACCTGAGGTTTTAGAAGAATCATTGAAATTCTTTTGCATACGCACATAAGCATATAATCAAGCATACGCACAACGACATTCTTTTACATACAATTCTTGTATAGTGATCATACAAAATATGACATAGACAATCCGTCTTGATTAGAGAGATGTAAGAGAGCGAATAGAACAGCGATTACCCATATTGTTCATCGAAGATACAATCACGCCATGGACTTACTGACTCTAGTGTGCACACTACCTCTAGTACAATTACACGAGCCTAGAGGACTAATAAATGGGGAATGATCCGTCCCAGACACACTGCGAGGTGTTCATAAGTAACTTGGGAATCACTCTTCCCTTGAACTACACTATTAGGTGCAATCCCGATTGCTCGACTACTCCTAGGGATCCATTAGGAGTCTTACTCTCATTTAATTCAAGTCACATAATTTGCATTGGTTGACATAAGTGGTACTACGAGACCACGACTTACTAATTCATTTCATGCTCTTGACAATGAATAGTAAATAACGACGATAATGATAATTCAATACGATGAGAATTAAACATGCTTTAATTCAATAACGACGATAGTTCAATAATGATGACCAATAATGTCTAGCGCAATTTCGGCAGCACTTCGACAGGGTAATATGATATCCAAAAATTCACAAATCACCAAAGACATTCAACGATAATATATAAGTGCTCAGTAGCACTCAGTAATACCGATACCAATTAGCATATAAGTAATAGCATAATAATATTAATAATTCGCTATTCAACAATTGTCCAATAATCATCATATGGACTAATTAATTCCCAAAATATGCTAACATCAACATGCTAATTATAACTCATATTTACAGCAGTGAATCATGCTTAATAACTTCATAATAACGACGATATAATTTAATCATGCTTTACATATTAAATTCACAAACAATTCCCAATTAGCACATAACACATCAAAATAGTTTTGATGGGGCTTTGGAAGAAGGTAGGCATCAGCGCTTACCACTACAAAGCTACCAACAGTAAGTATGCTCCAACCAATCGATAATAATCACGCTTGCTCGTTAGGTCCTAATTAAAAAAATTATCGAATCAGTATTAATTAATTACGAAAATACAAACAGTAACGAAATCTCAATCTGATATTTCTAGTAAATTCCTTGATTTATTTCAACCCATCTAGGCTTTTGAAAATCCGAATTCCGATTTCGAATGAGTGCAGAAAAATAAAAACATTAAATCGAAAATAATGAAAATCGAATTAATAATTACGAAAAATATAAAAACGAAACCATAACTTCAAAACTAGGTCTAGGCCACGGATACCTATGCATGGGGCCCATGAGCCAACCCAACACCACCACCACCACCCACTGGCCACCATGGCCGGCGGTGGTGATCGCCTGAGGTCCGGCGAAGAGAGGAGAGAGAAACCCGAAAAGAGAGAGAACGAGAGAGAAAACGAGCGAGAGTGAGGAAGAGAGAGCAGCGGGGCCCAGCTGACGCCATGGGCCATCACCGGCGACCACCCAGGCACGGCCTGGTTGCGCCGTGGTGGCTCGCAGTGGCGCGGGGCCGAAACAGGGGAGGGGAAGAGAAAACGCGAAGAGAAAGAGAGAAAGAAGGAGAAAAAGAAAGAGAAAGGGAGAGAGAAAAGGGAGCCATTACCGTCGGCGAGGGAGGTCGGTTTTCCGGCGAGTGAGCGGCTGGGCGAGGAGAGAGAGAGCTCGGGTGAAGGAGAGAGAAAGAGAGAGTGGATAGTGAGAGAGAGAAGAGAGCTTGAGGGTTTTGGCTCAGTTTGCAAAACTGATCAATTGTCTCACATTTTCCTTATATAGGCCCTCAGTCAAGCCAAGTCAAATACTACTAGGTTTAGGAATTAATTGAATAATTTTCTGATTTAAAAAGCTAACTAAAACTAATTAAAACTAATTAAAAGAATATGAATAATTCTTATTCACATATAAAACATTTTAATTAAACTCCTCAAAATTAATAAATACCATTTATGAAAGTCCCATAATAATAATAATTAATATTATTATGGCTTTAATTGAATAAATCGAATCCTTAAATGAATATATGATTTAATCTCCGAAACTATTTATAAATCATTTGTAAAGATTTAATTTTCGATCTATTTATAAAATCATTTATAAATAGATATAATAATTATAGAAAATATTGGGGTATCACACCTGCCACTGATTGCCACCGTTTGAATAACTGTCTGCCACTGATTCTCACTGATTCAATAGCGTCTTGCCACTGATTCCCACTGATTGAGTAAGGTCTTGCTACTGATTTTCACTAATTGAGTAAGGTCCAATTAGTGGAAAAGAACACACCCATAGTTATGCAACAATTTCAATACTCCCTCTGTCCCATAATATAAATCGTTTAATGTTTTTGCACACAAATTAACAAAATTATTAAATAGTCTCAATTCTACAAAAATAAATAATAAATTAAACTTGACTAGTTTACCCCTTGACTTTGGAGTTAGCAAAAAGGCGAGTTATTAATGAGTTGGTGTGAAACAAGGCCAAGGGTAGAATGGGTAAATAATAATAAATGATTTGGTGGAACTTTAAGATAACTTATGATAAGGAAAAAAACCAATTTTCTAAAATGACTTATGTTATGGAACGGAGGGAGTACCTCTTTGGACGAGGAGCTTTTGGGCAGTTAGAGATCAACTTAGTAGAGGTTAAGTGGATGATCAACTTGGGTGACAATATTAAGTGATTAAATTTGGGAAAATTTACCAAGTCACAAGTTCTTTTTTGTTGGGAAAGATCACCAAAATAATTGCGGGAAATAAAATACTTTTTCTAGATGTAGAAGCAAAATAGGCAAGCAATACTTCTATATCCTTCTCATTTTTAGGACATTGTTGAGAGTTTAACTTGAAAATGACATGCAAGAGAAGATTTGACGGGCTTTGCATTTTGCATGTTGAATCTTTCAAGCAATTTCTCTGTATAACTTTCTTGTAAACCATATATAACTTTTTATTTTCCCAGTCACGTTATTTTGGTACCCAGTATTCGCTTGTTGAGCCCAAATCCTTCATTGCAATATAATTGCTCATTATTGCCTTCAGATTAGCAATCTTTTGTGTGTCATGACCAATGATCAACATTTTTGATCTATGTTGAAAATAAATGAGATAAGAATAAATAATAGGAAGGAAAACTCTCAAACTTTGTATTCTTTATGTGATTACTGCATTTACTTATAATTAAGTAATTTTGATATTTATAATTGTTGTTGGCACATACTTACCACAGACAACAATCATTATAATGTGTGAAAATAACAAAATTGCTAAATTATTAAATGTTCCCTCACACTAATTCATCCTATTTTCTAGGATTCATTAAGGGGAGAGAGATAATAGAGTTGTTGGTGTTTATTTTTTAACACTCCCCCTCAACATCAACTCTATCTGAGTGCCTCACTATAAATTTATCCCGAGCTTCTCGCGGAATTCAACAAGCTTGTTTGCACTAAGGCCTTTAGTGAAGGTATCTGCAACTTGATCTTCACTTTTAACATATTGCATCTCTATATCTGCTCGAAGTACTTTCTCTCGTACAAAATGATGATGGACCTCCACATGTTTGGTCCTTGCATGAAACACCGGATTTTCAGCCAGACTTATTGCTGGCTGATTTTCACAATACAACTTCACAACATAATTTCTAGGCTGATGAAGATCTTTTAGCAATTGTGTTAACCATGCACATTCTTGAGCATCCATTGTTGTTGCTCTATATTCAGCCTCTGTACTTGATAATGATAAGGTAGGTTGTCTTTTACTGCACCATAATATAGCACCCGAACCAAGACTAAATACATAATCAGTTGTTGAATGTCTCGTATCATGGTCACCGGCATAATCTGCATCACAAGTACCCATCAACTCACATGCTTCTCCTTTCTTAAATAAACACCGTAGTTGATTATTCCCTTGATATATCGCAAGATTCTTCTAACAACATCTAAGTGATTTGAAATCATCCTTCACTAGTCCTTTCCACCTCTAAGCTAAGAAGTGCTTCAACTCTCCAAGCTCTTCATTTGAAATCGAATAGACAAATTAACCCTTGTTTGTTGCAATTCCCTTTCAGCATCTCATGTGATGATAAAACCAACCACATATCCTAGCACAATAGCTAGATTTCCATCTCGAGCTTTCATAAATAAACTCAAATCAGATGGTGCCATAGAATATCCATTCCTTAGTAGGAACTCCGATATTTTTCCGTATTATGCTCTTGGTGCTTACTTCAAGCCATACAGAGCCTTCTTCAACTTACACACGTACTTTGGCTGTGAGTGACTTTCAAACCCTCTTGGTTGTTCCATGTAGATATCTCGATCTAACTCCCCATGGAGAAAAGCATTTTTGACATCCATTTGCCATATAGCTTCTATGACTTGTTGGTTGCTAACGCCAATACCCTCATGGTAGTGATTTTGGCCATTGTACTACACGTCTCATCATAGTCTAGCCCGTATTGTTGAGAGAATCCTCTGACCACTAATCTTGCTTTATATCTCTTGATCGAACCATCCTGCTTAGCCTTCAATTGTACACCTATTTACATGAGATGAGTTGTACATGTCTAGGCATAGGTACTAAATCCCATGTTTGATTTTGATCTAGTGCGTCCATTTCTTCTTTCATTGCCTGCTTCCATTCAATACTTTGAGTTACTTCCTCAAATGTAGATGACTCTATCACCTGGTCATCTGCCAATGTCGCAACATTTGCATTTTTGGATTTGGCTTTCTTATTCTTGTGGTCCTCCAAAGTTGTGGCACAAAACCTTGATTAGGCTCCTCAATCTGACTTGGTCTCTCTACTTCTAGAGTATTCTGATGCACTCAAGATTCCCATGGACTCTTCTTTCTTTTAGATTACTCAAAATTAGTCACCTCCTTTCCTTTTGATGATACGATATTATCATCTTCTGTGTCTAACTGTGGTTGAGCTTCAGTCTCCTTTATTTTCTCTTGGAGCTGATCTTCCATTTCCTTTGAACCTGGCAACAACACTGATTGTGGTGACCACCATGATGATGCATCGTCAAACACGATACTTATTGATACATAACAGCGTCCCGTGGAAGGGTCAAAACACTTCCACCCTTTGCGTTGAGTATCATACCCAACAAATATACATCTAACTAGGGTTCATAAATTATCTGATCCGTGATCCGAGGTATCCGATCCGTAAATTTGGATACCCGTTCCATTATTTCAGATCGGATATCCGATCCGGTACATAAACTCGGGTTTCTGATTGGATACGGATCGCACTTTTAGAATTTCGGATATCCGAAATATCCGTTTTTTTTTTAGTGAGACATTATATTCAGTATTCACTGTCATTGTTTAATAGTCTTAGACACGCAGACACACTCACTCATCCGCCCCCTTTCTTCTCTGTCTTCCCTTCGACCTTATGACCGGCTTCACCGCCTCTTGCCATCTTCTCCGTCACTCTCACTGCCTCTTTCTCTCTCAGATCTGAACTTTTTCTTCATAGAATAAATCATACAAACAACAAACAACAACATAAAATTACGAATTTTATTTATAGAATTAATTTATTTGTGGTTTGGGTTTGAATTGCGTAGTGGGCAATGGGTATTGCGGTTCTTGATGTTTTGGGATATTGGTATTGAGGTTCTTGATGTTTTTGGATATGGGTATTGAAGAATTAATTTTTTTGTTGTTTGGGTTTGAATGATGTGATGATGATGATGATGATGATGATGATATGGAGAACTGAAGATGAGGCTATGGAGACCAAACGGGAAGGGAAGAAGCGCTCCAGATGGGATTTTGCTACTGATGGCTTTTGCCTTTTTGTGCTCTTTCTATTTTGTGGTATTTTATTTTTTATTTATATATTATTTTTATTTAATTGAGAAGGTGATGGCTGAATGTCTCATAAACAAATTCAGCATTTTTTTTTAAAGAAAAACAATAAAAAATCATTAAAATTGAATTTGTGAAGAACGGATCGGATCATGGATAGCGGTATCCGATCCAGAAAAATGGGTATCCGGCATATCGGATATCCGGTGCACTTCGGATCGGATACGGATCGAGTTTTGCCCAATTCGAAAATTTGGGTCTCCGGAATTTCGGATCGGATCCGATCCGTTATCCGGTAATGAATAGCCCTACATCTAACTGCCAACTTATCAAATTTTCCACGGAGATGATCAGGAACAAATACATAACAAACACAACCAAAAATTCTGAAAATGACTAACTGTGGGTATCATATTCCAAAGCTTTTGGAATGGCGATATGAACCCTAATCTTGCTTGCGACAATCTATTGATCACATGTGCCGCCATCTTCATACATTCCGCCCAAAAACACGGGAGGACATTTTTGGCATGTAACATACTTCGACATATATCTGCAAGATGCCGATTCTTCCTCTATGAACACCATTCTGTTGTGGTGTGTGAGGACAAGTCAATTGTCGACGAATTTGATTCTTCTTCTTTAGAGGTATATTCACCCCCGTTATCCATTCGTAAACATTGTAGTTTACGACCGACTTCTTTCTCTACCTCATCCTTGAATAACATAAACTTGGACAAGGCCTCTAATTTGTCTTTCATAAAATCGACCCATACATATCTTGAATAATCAATAAAGGTAGTCGTATATTTCTTACCACTTATTGATGTCTGTTTAACTGGCCAAAACATTTGAGTGCACCATTCAAGTGGTGCCTTGGCTCTGAATTGTGACTCTTTCTATGGAAATTGGTGTGCCTTTCCATATTGACAACCAGCACAAACAATCCCATCTTGAACATCATTCAATTTCAGGTAGTCCATCCGATGAGGGCTCCTTCATCATAATTCTCAGTTTGTTATAACTGGCACGCTCGAGCCTAGCATGCCACAAATCAGCCGTCTCGTTCCTCCTGGTCTTGTCGATATAAGCTTCTTGTGTCGACATCACATATACAGAATCTAGACGCCGCCCTTCCATGATAGGCACATCTGATGGCTTGATCTTTTTTTAAACCTTGACATCGTTAGGATCAAATACAACATACTTTCCGGATGATGTCAGTTGTGAAACTGACAAGAGATTCTTCTTCATTATTTCAACATCGAAAACATTTCCCAACCTCACCTTTTGAGAATCAAATCGAGGTTCGATCACAGTTTTGTCAATATGAGTGATTATCAACTTAGTATTGTTAGAAGTAACCACATGATTTTCATCTTGATAATTTTGTTTGTTCGGGAGTTTCTCCAGATCTCCAGTCATGTGATTAGAACACCCAAAATCAATAATCCAATCTTCATTATAACTGATCAAGGTTCTACTTGTGACCGCAAATGAGATTTCTTTAGTTTCTTACACAAGCTCCAGTGACGATTCTAATTTCACCTTGGAACTTGAGCACTTTTCTTCTATCGAGCATAATGCGTGGAAATCCCTTACTTCTTCATTTTTAGAATGAGAAGATGTGGCTACAACATTCCCTTGTGCTTGATTACTCCAACAATCACGAGCATAATGACCCTTCACAATTTCCATTCTTTCTTTCGCTTCTTTGTGCATTATGTCTGCCTTTAGCTTCATTAAAACAAGCTTCCCCTTGTTAAGAACTTCTCCATGGTTGTTTCTTTTGCCAACGACCATGCTGCGCTTTTTCTTGATTTTCAATAGTACGATCTTTAACAAATTTCTTATTACTAAAGAGCGCCTTTTGCTCATTACTTTTGGAGCTACCTTGTTGATCAAGAGCTTCTAGATTTGCCAAGATTCTTTCCAATTGATCAAGGGTCAGTTGTGTAGACCATCCACAAGTGGCCGTGTTGAGAGTTTGGAACTCGGATCGAACTCCGTGGACGATGATCCTTCTCATCCTTGTCTCACTAATCAGATTTTCTTCATCTAACTTAGATATTTCTCTACAAATTAAAGCGATTTTACTTTAGAGAAATATTGACTAATTGTCATGTCATTTTGCTCAATAGACATTAACTGATTTTCGAGGCACTACAGCTTCGAATCATTTGTTTTCTCGTACAATGTCGTCAAGGTATACCAAATTTTTTCGGGATTTTTGCCTCTTTCACCTTGTGTAGCTCTTTATCTACGATTGTGATCATAAGAGTGAACATAGCCTTTCCAGCTTTCACTCGCCATTTTTTTACGATCTTCTACATTTTCGTCAGAAGTGATTATTGTATCACTTCCTCCTACAATCTCCCACATTTCTTTTCTCTCTAATAAAATTTCATGCCAAACCTCAATCGCTATAGTTTTTCTCATTGAGTTTAACTATTTGGCTCATGGAACCCATCACATCTTTCATTTTAATATTTTATTGGTGTTGGTCCCTGACCGCATGCTCTAATACCAAATGTAGAAGATCGTAAAAAAATGGCAAGTGAAAGCCCGAAAGGATATGTTTGCTCTTATGATCTCAATCGTAGATGAAGTGCTACACAAGGTGAAAGAGGCAAAAACTCCCAATGAAATTTGGATACCTTGAAGTCATTGTACGAGAAAACAAATAATGCGAAGCTACAGTGCCTCTAAAATGACTTAATATCTATTGAGCAAAATGACATGGCAATTAGTCAATATTTTTCTAAAGTAAAATCTCTTTGTTGAGAAATATCTAAGTTAGATGAAGAAAATCCGATTAGTGAGACATGGATGAGAAGGATCATCATCCATGGAGTTCGATCCAAATTCCAAACTCTCATCACTACCACTCGTGGATGGCCTACACAACCGACCCTTGATCAATTGGAAAGCATCTTGGCAAATCAAGAAGCTCTTAATAAACAAGGAAACTCCAAAAATGAAGAAGAAAAGGCGCTCTTTAGTAACAAGAAAATTATTAAAGATCGTACTGTTGAAAATCAAGAAAAAGCGCAACATGGTTGTTTTCTTTGTTGAACCTTTTGATGAACACACAATGATCAGCATTTGTCTTTATATTTCCTTATTTGATCATAATTCATTCAAACTTCTCGTACCACTGCCTAGGTGCCTGTTGTAGTCTATACAAACTCTTTTATAGTCTACTTACAATGTGCTCCTGACCCTCAACTCGAAAAACCTTCTAGTTGCTCCATATAAATTTCTTTTTCCAGAACAACATGGAGAAATGCAGTTTTCACATCAAATTTCTTAACTTAAAAATTCATAGTTTAAGCTAAACCAAGAATAACTAGAATGTAGAAGACATTTTAACCACAGGCGAGAATATCTCTTCAAAATATATCTTTTCTTTGGTTAAACCCTTTCACAACCACTATAGCTTTACACATTAGATGTAAGTTGATCTCTCCAGCCTTGATCGTGTACTTACACTTATCCCTCAATGCCTTCGGACATGGTGGTAAGTCTACTAAGTCATAAGTGTGGTTCTCATGTAGGGATTTGATTTCTTCATGCATGGCTTCATGCCACTTACTCTAGTAAACATCTGATATATCTTCCTTAAAGAACTATGGCTCTCCCCTGTCAGTAAGTAAAGAATATTCATTAGTTGAGTATTGTGTCGATAATCGACGTTCTCTGTTCCCCTTTCTCAATACTGGCACTGGTGGTGGCTCATTCAAATATTGCATTGAATTTCTAACATCATCACCTTTGATACTTTGTTCTTGTTGAACCTCTTCCCTATTTTCTCCAGTTTCAATTGGAGGAAGAAATGGATCCAAGAGTACCGGTACCTCCATATACGGCATTTTGTTTTCTTGCAGGTTTCATTATGTCTTCGATGTTTTGATCTTTTTTATGCACCAAATCCCACAGTCTATAACCAAATTCATCATCATCTCCAACAAAGATGTACTGCTTTGTTTTACTGTCAAGTTTAGACCTCTCATCCTTTTGGAATATGGACAAATGTTCAATATCCAAACACCCTCAAATTTTCATAGTTCACATTTTTCCTTATCCAGACATTTTGTGGTATATCACCATCAAGAGAATATGAAAGGGAAAGGCTAGTCAAGTGAACCGCAGTATTCACCTCCTCACCCCGAGTCTGCGTTCACTTTGCTTATGTCCTGGCTTGTCACAATAAAAGTAAATGAACCATTTCTTGATTTTGATTTGCCTCTTAGCTTCCTTCTCCTCGTGTTGGTAGCCTCTCTGCCTTGATCTCCCCTTACTTTATATGACATTTGCCTCTGAATGACATGTAGAGGCAAATTCATTCCTCCTTACTTCTTTGTTGAATAAGCTATGCTTCACTATCTCCAAATTAAGTGAAATAATCGGAGCAATTTGCTCAACGAGATAACAATAGCTTCCTAGCTATCGAGCAACAAGCTGAAAAGAAGCAAGTTTTGAACTTTGTCATCGATATTCATCATGCTCATACCAGCTAGTTGGTTAACCACTCCTCGTAATTCATTCAGGTGCTCCGCCATAATTTTTCCTTCTTTATACAATAGTCGAACCATCCTTCTCACCAAGGTGAATTTATTTAAAGTTGTCATCCTTCATACATTGCCTCGAGCTTTTTCCAAAGCTTGTAGGCATTAGTGTGAGTTGGTACGTGTTGAAACACACTTTGATCAATGTATTGCCGGATTAAGCTAACAATTTTGCGATTTTCTAACTTTCAGACTTCTTCTATCTTGTCACCTGGCTTGTTCTCTTTTTTAATGGGATTAAAGAAATCCTTACAATGAAGGATTTCTTCCACTCGAGATTTCCAGATTGAATAGTTGGAGGACATCAACTTAATCATAGCCAAAAGAGTCATTATGTCTTCCATTTTGCTCTACACGATTTTTCTTATCAACCTAGCTTTGATACCAGTTTTGTTGGGAAAGATCACAAAAATAATAGGGAAAATCATATATTTTCCCTCTACGTAGAAGCAAAATAGGCTAGCAATACTTCTCTTGCAAAATTAGAGGATTTCAATATATAAACCACTAAGTTGTGTTTATTTGAATTCAGATATTTTTTAATGATTACACTCAAAGGTATTTTTGATCTTCCGCATACTAAACAATGAGAGATAATAATCTTGTGATTTCTAAGCCTTTAGGAAAAATAGCAACGATGTTTGCAATGTTCATTTTCTTCCTCTAGTTTCTTTCATTCTTTGTATCCCCTTTTTCCTCTCTTTTTCTAATTACCAAATTTTATTTTAACTCCTACATTTCCTCTCCTGATAAGGAGGAAACTGGTCAAATTCCATATGCTTCTTGATCTGCAGTTCGCTGTTTGATATATGCTATCGTATGTAACGAGGAAATTTCATATGCATATGTAGTTGGCAGTTTGATGTACACTATCGTACGTACAATACCAGATATTGCTTATGCAGTAGGTGTAGTGAGTGATTTTCTATGAAATCCAAGAAAAGAATATTGGGAGGTCGTAAAATGATTTTGAGATATGTACAAAGGATTACCAATTTCATCTTGTGTTATAGACATGGAGAACCTGTGTTAGAAGGATACACAATTGCAGATATGACAAAAGATGTTGATCATTCGCTAAAATTTGTATGAGGATACACGATGGCTTCTGCAGGGGGAGTTGTATTGTGGAATCAAAGCTCCAAAAGTGCGTTGCTCTATCAACGACAAAAGCTGAGTATATAATAGCAAGTGAAGCTTGCAAAGAGTTATTGTGGATGAAGAAATTCCTCCAAGAGTTGGGCATAAATAAAGATATAATATGTGGTTTATTGTGACATTCAAAGTGTCATCCATATGGCTAAGAATCCTACCTTTTATGCACAATCCAAATACGATGTAAGATATCATTGGATACATGATGTTTTTGCGAACAAGTTATTGCAATTGGAAAAGATTCATAGAGATCACAATGGTTAAGATATAATGACAAGATTTTGAAAACTAAGAAGTTTGACACTTGTTAGAAGATGATTGGTCAATCGTGAAACTCCATATTTGTCGGAAGGGGAAGATTTGTTAGGATTACTTTTTGTGAGGAGAAGAAATCCAATGAGCCAAAATAAATTTTGTGATTATGAGAAAAAGAAGGATAGAAAGAAGGAAAGAAATTAAAAGAAGAAAATGAACTGTGTAAATAGCTTTGCTATATTTCCTACAGGCTTAGAAATGAAAAAAGATTCTCATCTCTCATTGCTTAGCATGCGGAAGGCTATAAAGACCCGCGAGAATCATCCAAAATAACGAAATTTAAATAAACACCAACTTTAGTTGTTTATCTATTGAAATCCTCTAATTTTTCTAGAGAAGCATTGCTACTCTATTTTGCTTCTACATAGACGCTGTTATTTTTGTGAACTTTCTCAACAAAACTAGTATCGAAGTTAGGTTCATAAGAACAATTCGTGAAGAGCAAAAGGAAACACACAGTGACCCTTTCGGGTATAATTAAGTTGATGTCCCCCAACTATTCAATCTGGAAACCTCGAGTTGAAGATATCCTTTATTGTAAGGATTTTTATAATCCCATGGAAAAAGAGAACAAGTTGGGTGACAAGACAAAAGAAGTCTGGAAGAAGTTGAAAATCGCATAAGTGTTGGCTTAATCCGACACTACATTGACCAAAACATGTTTCAACACGCTGCAACTGACACCAACGCCTACAAGCTTTGGAAAAATCTCGAGACAAAGTATGAAGAAATGACGACTGTAAATAAATTAAAAGTAAAAAAGGAAAAGAAATCAAAGAACCTCTTTTGCTTATATTGACAGTTCTTGCTGAATTACTAGTGTAATACCCTTAATATTTTTAATATTTTCAAAAATTGATTTATTATATAAAGTGATATTTATCTAGTATTGGTAGTTATATGTGTTTATTTAGTCAAAACTGACTTCAACTCTTTCACCGCCTCAATTCCTTCTTTTATTTACTTCCTCAATTTATTTCCTCAGCCCTTCTTCTATTCTCCTTCTTCACGATACTCAAGCACAAAAATCACCCACCACCATCGTCGTTCGAGTTGTGCTCTGCCTCCATCACCACAATATCGTTACTTCCTCTCTCTTCTCAAAAGTTTACTGCTACCTCTGTTATCTTGCTGTCAATGGTCGAACTTGTCTCTCTCCTCTCGTTCTGTTTCACGTGATCCTAGCCTGTGCCTGTGCCTCTGTTTCTTTTCTGTTGCTGCTACTGTCACGTTGGTTGCTGCCACCACACAGTGGCGGATCTACATCTGTGAGTGGGTATGCATGTGCATACCCAATAAATACGGAATGTTCATTTTAATACATAGTATTGGTGGCAGCTCAGCTGGTTTGGCTGTTTTGATAATATAGCGTTGGTTAGCAGAGTTCAATACCTGTTGGTGCCACTTTTTTTGTTTCGTTGATTTATTGTTTGTTGCATTGAATTCTCACGCACATCAGTGTCTGTCCACTACCTCTGCCTACTTTGTCTCTTTCAATACTACTCCTTCTCTTCCCTTGGAGGTTGGAATTCTGCTTTTCTTTTTTATTTTATATTATTTTTATTTATTTTTTTTAATTACTACTCCATTTCACCTTTTTGTTTATTTGTTTTTCATGTGCTACTACTAATTTTTGTCCATGTAACAATTTTTGTTTAGATGAGTTTTGTGATTTTCACTTCTATATTGTTTCTTTTTTTTGTATTATTTGAAATTGTGTTTATTAACTAAAAATATTTAGCTCATTCTTTTCATATTATTGTGCATACCCAATTTATAAATCCTGGATTCGCCACTGCCACCACACCAGCAGATGGCGGGTCACCACCCAAGCCGCCGTTCATGCCCAATTCGCCCTTTTCGTGGGTTTAATTTGTGTAAACCCTAAACCCTTAATTGATTTTCTGTTTTGGGTTGATTTATTGTTCTGAATTTAATTGGGTTCATGTTTAATTGTTTTGTTGTAATTGTTATGCATATGCCATGGATAATCAATTGATCAATTGGAGGGATTGTGTGGCCTAGTTGCTGAAATTCGATTAAAGGTAACCCTTTCTATTCGGTTGGAGATGGATGTATTTTTCCCCTTTTATGTGTGAATTGGATGATTAGCTTGATATGAGTATTGATGTGATTATCTGATTGTTGCTAATATTATGCTATACACGAATGATTAGTTGTTTAAATGGCTTAAGTGCATATATATGCTGAAATTCAGATTTGTGTTGTGGCTTTGTGGAGTGAATATGCTTCTCTTATTTTTTGTAATTATAATCGAAGTGGATGGACTGGACTAGTGTTAGTGCCTTAGTGGGAACAATAGTCAGTGATGATTTATACGTAGTGGACTTGTTACGGTGTTTTAGAATGAATAGTTGATAAGTGAATTGAGATACTTGTAAAGTACTGGGAAACCCGTGACATATTGTGATTTGTCACTAACCCAGAGTGGGTAGTTGTAATGAGAAAGAGATTATGAGAATGATTATGACAAGTACATTGATCTTGGTATTGAGGCAAGACGTTGTTAGTTCCTTAGTTCTACATATGTGGGCAAGTAGTCTAAGACGTTGGCTCTTAGGTGATGAGCAGTATTTTATGAAATGGTTACATGGTTATGAATGGGTCTGAATGTGGACTTTTGAGAGCCTACGGGCTATATTATGTGTTATGGGTCCTATGGCCAAGTTATGGAATGGTTTTGTTTCTGCGGTTTTACCGCCAGTTCACTTCCCACATGGTCGAGGCTAGAAGCTAGTGACTGAGAGCGATTGGCACAAATTATTGGGAATTGAGTTATAGATGAAATAACATATTAGAATGCAACAGAGACTTATTTTGGAGTTGAGGTGACTTCAAGGTCATAGATGACCTGAGTTGACATTGTAGTGCTTTTATTTATTTTTCGATAGAATGTTTGGTTACTCAACTTTGCTGATTGGTTGCTTTCTGTGTTACGTGTGTGTGCGTCCATTTTTCTTCAATGGTGGGCCCATGATGAACCTATACAGAATTCGTTCATATGGGGGAGTAGATTGGAATATGACTTGCAGGTTGATTGTTAATGAAGATCGGGTTCTCTAGATGGACCAGTCGATTCAGAGCTGCCGAGAAATGGATCAATTTGCTTATTTATTTTAATTGTTGTAATAAGTAGATTATTGGTTGTTGTTGGGATTTGTAATGTTTGCCTTGCACTCATTCTATGAGTGAGTGTGGCAGTGATGCTCCGCATTTTAGTTAGAAGTCTTCCGCTGTAAAGTTTGTTTTTGTTATATTTTTCAGTTTAAGCAGGTTTTTATATAGTCGATAACTTGGGATGTCTATTTACAAAGGAAACTCTGCCCAATTTTCAGCCCGAGTTTATTCATTTTTCTTTATTTATAATATAGAAAATCCAGGGTGCAAGTCTCTCTGCACTTCTCCCATGCTAAGCATGTAAGAGACATTTATAATAAAAACCTCATTGTTCTCCAGCTTGAGGCTATATTAGGTTCAATATTTCTTCTTTTATTTGCACGGGCTAACTCATATAATATCCGAGACAAGTATTGAAAATCTAGCGAGGTTCAAATCCAACAAAACACTTTTTTTCTTGTTAGGGAATGTTATGATGGTACATCTATCCAACTTCGAGATAATTAGTTACCAATAAAGAAGAATAACAATACACCAATTTAATATGGTTCGACCCCAACTCAATGACCTATGTCCATGATCCTTGTATGTTTTTACTATTAATGAATCAACATCATAATTGATAATACAACCCCCACGAGATACACAAAGTGACTCCCTCCATCTTAAGGATCCCATCCCATGGCACAAGCAGAAGGCCAAGTAGTCAAGTTACACAGTCCTCAGGTAATTTTTTTTTTTTGGAAATAGCAACATATTATTAAGAGGCAACTAATTGCCTAAAACAACACAGCCGGTTCTGAGGCCCTTAGAGCCCTCAAACTTTACACCCACATATACAAGTTCTCAACCCTATGTACACCTGTTTTAGCTAACTGGTCAGCTTCACTATTAATCTCACGTACAACATGTGTAATGGTATAGCTATCTAAACTATTTAGACAACTATCTAATTCTCTAAATAGTTTCCAGTGCTCCCATGGTCATTTGTCAACATTTGACACCCAACCAACGATGTTGCATGAGTCACTTTCAAAATGAATTCGTAGATGAGGCCAAGATGGATGATCCTTCAACAAAGTGAAGGCCTGCTTGAAAGCAAAAATTTCAGCAGTGTTTGAGTCTTGTATTCCCAGATTCACTGAAAAGACACCAACTATAACTACATTGTGATCCCTAAGAATTCCCCCACAACCTGCAGGGCCAGGCTTGCCTATAGCTGAACCATCCAGGTTAAATTTCAACCACCCCTCAGCAGGTGCACACCAAGAAACATTGCCCCTATTCATCCCTTTGTACAGATCCCCAAGAATCCTTTGTGACAAAATAGCCTGCAAATTGTTTCTCCAATCATGTACAGAAAAACATATAGAAGGAAAATGAGACTTAGCCCACCAATAAATTCGAAACTGAATACTGTCAATCACTCCTTCCACCAAAAAATCCTTCTGACTAAAACATTTTTCATTCCTAATCAGCCATAAAGTCCAAATAACTTCGAAAAAAAATCATGTGCCAAACCTGACCTTGAAAGCTCCCTTTTACATACTGATGCATGCCCATCCATTGAACCAATAAGTCCTTTACCATACAGGGCATAACAGTTTGTATCCCCCACCAAGACAAAATTCCATGCCAAACTGAGCTTGCAAAAGAACATTGAATAAAAAGGTGATCCACATCGTCAACTGACACATTGCATAATTGACAGATGCAAGCATCTTCATCCAGAGGTACTCCTCTAATCAGAAGATTACTCTTAGTAGCAATCCTATTTAAAGCAGTTTGCCACCCAAAATTTTTACCTTAGAGGGAACTTTGGATGACCAGATAAGTTGAGATAACTCCCATTGAAGACCAGAGTTGTCTTGTAACTGTTTGCATAGGTTTTTAACAGAGAATTTTCCATCAATGTCGGAACACCAAATCAACCTATCCTGAGTGTCTTGTTGCAAAATTATCTCATCCAGTGTTTGCTTCAAAGCCGATAATTGCTCCTCTTCCCAAGATCTAAGATCCCTTCTAAAAAACAAAGACCAAGACCATAGACTCCCCTCCCATTGGCCCATAGTACTAATGGTAGCATCTCTCTGGGTACTAATGGAATACAATCTAGGAAAAGAAGCTGCCAGAGTTCTTTCCCCCATCCAGTGATCAGTCCAAAACTTAATTGATATACCATTACCAGGAATGCATTGGAACCCCTGCTTAACTAATCTGATCATATCATTGTTACAACTCCCTGCAGCAATAATACTCGTCCATATAGGTGAACCTCTCCCTTGAATATCATCCGGCAACCAAAGATCTTGGCCAACATAGTACTTTGCAACTATGATCTTCCTCCACAAACTATTCTGTTCACTCCCAAAACGCCACCACCACTTGCTAAGCAAAGCCAAATTCTTATTCCTTAAATCAGCTATCCCCAAACCGCCTTGTTGTTTTCTGTTTGTAATACTAGACCAAGCCACCCAACTAATCTTTTTACACCCCTCTGCACCTCCCCAAAGGAAACGTCTTTCTATCTGTTCTAACTTGTGGTAAACAGCCTCAGGCACTTTGAAAAGCGACATATAATAAAGCGGTAAACTTGTCATCACTGATTGTACCAGACAAAGTCTCCCCCCGATGGAAATATATTTCCTTTTCCGTGAGGCCAATTTCTTCTGGAATTTAGTAATAATTGGCTCCCAAAAAGCGATCGACCTAGGATTACCTCCAACTGGGCATCCTAGATACATGAATAGGAAAGAGTCAATTCTGCAATTTAGAATACCAGCAGCATTATGCAACACATCATCACCCACATTCAGACCATACAGACTACTCTTCTGGAAATTTATTTTCAAACCCGAAGCCATCTGAAAGAACCACAAAATATGCTTCACTGCAGTAATAGCTTGATCGTCAATGGGCAAAAATAAAATTGTATCATCAGCAAATTAAAGGTGTGTCACCTCAACTTCACCAATTTTCCAGCCATGTATCATCAGCAATTTTACAGTCCTCAGGTAATTAGTGCTCAGCCAATATCCTTACATTTATTAGCAAGCAAATCAGTCCAACAAATAAATACAAGGTAAAGATAACAAAAATAGATGAAAAAAGGGAGCAACTTTTAGTTGAAATATATACTGCTAATTGAAGAACCACGTAGATCAGCAAAAACTCGAAGACACATGTCGAGGTGGTAAGGGTTAATGGAGATAAGATCCCCTCCAATTGATTTGGCGTAGAAACTCATATACTTATAAAAAAACTTTATACTTTTCTTTTTCTATTTTGATATTTGTGACTTAGTACACCTAATACTACCCCAAATAAATTAGAGGAGATCTCATCTCGGGTTAATGGTGATTACTATTATTTGTACTATATATATGCTACATATAGAAGGACTCTATATGACTATATCTCTACACTACCACTTGAAGGGTCGTCAAATACGTCGTAGACAAGATAGAAAGCTTCTCTAGAGTAATCAATGCTCTTATAGAATAAGCCCCTAGGAACTTGTCTTTTTTTGGGGGGGAGGGGAGGAGGAGGGGGGTTTTAAGAAATACGAATTCATCAATTAACTAATTAAGTTGTCTTTAAAAAAAATCAATTATTTAAGTTGTCTTTCAAAGAGTCTCCCTTCAAGAACGTCCTCAGGCTACAATATACGACGTCTAAATTTAGAGGTAGAAAACAGTAAACTACCGAGTTCTAAATCACAAGTTAAACAAGTTTTTGCAATAGAATCATACACATGACTAATCTCCCAAAGCAAAGATGGATAGTTGGTCATCCTTTTCGTCCGAGAAAGCAACAGCCTGCAATTGGAAATAGTATAAGTCAAGGTATATCTAGACACAACACTTATCTCAACAACATTAATTGCAAAATTTAAGTCAGTCCTTCATGAACTGCTAACGTGATAGTCCTCCATGAATCGCTAACATTTTTGCGTGGCCAACTGATCAAGCAGCATCCCCTTTCTATATAAAACATGGTTAACCAATTTGCTTCATGGTCTCTTGAGATACTTCTAGTTCCCGCCAAGTTAGTTTTTCTATCAAAAGCTGCATCAACAATGAGAATAAAAGAACCATGGGGTGGGGGACACCACTTCACAAGGACGATTTGCTTGAATGTCTTAACATTGATACTAAAAAAATTGCACACATCAAAGTTGTTTTTGTGCATCCTGGTCTGAAGAGGTATGGACTAGTTTTCAAAAACTAATATGTTTCTGTGTTTCCAAAGGTTCCAAATGGTGAATGCAAAAATAAGAGGCCTTGGAAGGCTCACTACAACAAAAAGTACCAAAAATAACAATCAAAAACTGTTGTTTAGAACACCAATGAAAATCGCATGAAAATGAAGAAATGTTTCTCTCTCTACCCGATTTCTCTCTCAGCGCACGTTAGCACTCTACTAATGTGAGCTACACCATGGTTGGAGAAAATCGAGCTGGGTTTAGGGGCCGAAATTATGGAAATCGAGGAGGACGAACTGGGAATGAATCAGTGGAATCACAGAGAGCATCTGGGGAGACCCCTGATGCATCAAGGGTAGCTTGTAATCTGAATCTTGAGCTAGAGAATATGAGCGAAGCATAATTAGATGGTGCGATGAGAATTATCAATTCTGTAATTAGTCCGTTAGATGTTGGTACAAGAACTAAGGTGCGCGAGGAACTCAAAACGGTGTTGAGGAATCGCCAACATGCGTCAGGTTCTAGGTCTTGGGCTGACGAAACTGATGCGGAATTTCCTGACCAAAGTAAGTCTTCTCCCCGGGATAATTTTGATATTTCAAAATTAAGCTATGCTGCTTTTAAGCTGCAATATCTAGCACCGATTGAAACTGAGGGTCAAAAAATTGGTAAAATTGAAGTTGAGGATATTCAAGAAGAAATTGATTACTGGAGTTCCTCTGCTGTTTGTTCTATATTGGGAGCTAAGACTCCATATCAGATAATGAATGGATTTATTCGACGAATCTGGAAAAAATATGGGGTAGATAAGGTGGTAATGATGAAAAATGGGTTAACTATTGTCCATTTTGAATCTGATGTGGGTAGAGATGGTGTCTTAGAGGCAGGCATCTTTCATTTTGACAGTAAACCATTAATTGTAAGACCATGGGCGACTGATTTAGAGAGCATGAGTAATGATGTTACTTCTGTCCCTATTTGGATTCGTCTTCCAAATCTTGATGTGCGTTATCTGAGTCCTGTTGGTATTAGTAAAATTTGCAGCATCATTGGACATCCTATAATGGTTGACAAAAACACAGAGTTGAAAATGGGGGTGGATTATGTTAGAGCTTTAGTGGAAGTTCGGCTCAAAGGTGAATTCCCTGATGATGTTCAATATGACAATGCTATTGGCAGACTCATCTCCCAGGAGATTGAATATGAGTGGAAACCTGTGAAGTGCTCATTTTGTAAGCTTCTGGGACATGAAGAGCAGAAGTGTAGGAAGAAATTACCCAAGAAAGTATGGCAACCTAAGAATCCTATGGTCACAGCACAACATAAAGTAGGGCAAGCACGACCTGTTCAAAAGCCTACTGCCCCTGCTGTGCCAGTAGTCAATGCAGATGAATGGCAGGTGGTACATCCTACCAACAGGAGGAGAACTCTGGATGGAAACATGGAACATCCAGTTCCAGTGGCAAATACCTTTGATATCTTGAACAAGGAAAACCCTGAAGTGGTTGCAGAAGTGTTAAATTTGGGAAATGATATTGACCCTCTCCCAGATGGTCATGGATAGATTTCTTTCATGGAATGTCAAGGGCCTGAATTGGCCTAATAAGCAAAAAGAGGTCTCTCTTTTTTGCAAGAAAAGTAATTTTGGATTGTGTTGTTTTTTGGAAACAAAAATCAAAAAATAAAAAATTGATGCTATTTATGCTAGTGTCTGTGAGGGTTGGGGATCATTCATCAACCACAACTGTCATCATTTGGGTAGGGTATGGGTGATATGGAGGCAGGATATTTTTCAGGTGACAGTTGAGTTCTCCTCTGCTCAGTTGGTGCACTGTAAGGTCATTCATAAGGCCTTAAACCAGGTTTTCTTTATATCCTGTATCTATGCTTTTAATGATGCAACTGATAGGCTTGCTTTGTGGCATGACATAAAAATGTTGGCTGGTAACATTAACATCCCATGGGTGATTTCAACTGTATGGTATCCCCTGAGGAGAGACTAGGTGGTATTTCTTTGACATTTGCAAATATTAAAGATCTGAAGGAATGAATAGAAACTTGTTTTCTGCAGGACCTCAAATGGTCAGGATGCAAGTTTACTTGGAGTAATAGGCAAGAAGATGGAGATAGAGTTTGGTCCAAACTGGACAAGGTGGTTGTTAATGGGTGCTGGGTGCAAGAATATGTTGATTCAGAAGCCTTGTTCCTTCCTGAGGGAATCTCAGATCACTCCCCAATAGCTATCTCTATTACTTCTCAGAAAAGGAGGCATATACAACCTTTCAAGTTCTGTGATATGTGGGTGGATGATCCTCAGTTTAGTCCAATTATTGCAAGTGTTTGGCAGAATGACCTTGCTGGGTGTAAAATGTTTAATGTTACACAGAAAATGAAACAACTCAAAGCTCCTTTGACGAAGCTTTATAGATCCAAGTATTTTGATATTGTGGGTCAAGTTGAGCAAGCCAGACAGAAGATGAACGAAGCTAAGGAGAAGCTGCATAACTATCCTAGTAACATTATGTTACAGCAACAGGAGAGTGCAGCAAGGAAATATTTCTTTGAAGTTAATATAGCATCTGAGAAATTCTTGCAGCAACGTAGCAAAGCTGACTGGATCAGACCGGGAGACTCCAATTCTGCATATTTTCATGCAGTGATTAAGCAAAGGAGGCATAAGGGGCGGATATCCTCAGTCCTTGACAAGAATGGAAAAAGAATACATGATCATGATGGGATTGTCAATCACTTTGTCTCTTACTTTTCTGAGATGCTAGGTGAGACAGTTGCCAGAGAGCCTCTGGATGCTGAAGTTTTAAACAAAGGCCCTATACTCAGTATCAGTCAACAATTGAAGCTTATTGCTCCTTTTACTAGGGATGAAGTTAAAAAAAGCTTTTTTCTCTATCCCTAGTATTAAAAGTCCGGGCCCTGATGGGTTTAGTGGGGGTTTCTTCAAAGGTGCTTGGGGGATTATTGGTGAAAATATCATAGATGCTGTCCTAGACTTCTTCAAGACTGGAAAATTGCTTAAAAACATAAATGCCACTGCCATTGCTCTTGTCCCTAAGTTTGAGAATGCAAGTACAGCTGCGGATTTCAGGCCAATTTCATGCTGCAATGTGCTATAAAAGGGTATATCTAAACTCTTGTGCTCTCGTTTGAAAGTGGTTCTACCTTTTCTTGTTAATGATAACCAGGGTGCTTTTGTTGCTGGTAGATCCATTGCTCACAATGTTCTAATTAGTCAAGATCTAATAAGGCTTTATGGCAGAAAAATACTTCTCCAAGATGTCTTATGAAAATTGATCTTCGCCAGGCGTATGATACTGTAAATTAGAGATTTGTGATGGATATTTTGGAGGGGTTTGGGTTTCCTAGCAAATTCTGTGAATGGATACAACAATGTATGACATCTACTAGCTTCTCCATTGTTATTAATGGTGAACTGTGTGGCTTTTTCAAAGGGAGTAGGGGTTTGAGACAGGGGGACCTTGTGTCCCGCTCCTCTTTGTGCTAGCTATGGAATATTTAACCAGGAAGATTTAGAAGGAATTTTCAGGGAATGGATTTCAGTATCACCCCCAATGCAAAGCACTTAAGCTAGCTAGTCTGTGCTTTGCTGACGATCTCCTACTATTCTGCAAAGGTAAACTCAACTCAGTCACTACCTTGCACAATTGTTTGGAAAATTTTGCTAAGACTTCTGGCTTGAATGTGAATCCTTCTAAATCTTGCATATATACAGTAGGCATTGATAAGGCAATTGAGGAACAAATTGTAAATATAACTGGTTTTATCAAATGGACTTTCCCTATGAAGTACCTGGGACTTCCCCTCTCTCCCACAAAATTGGGGAAAGTTGATTGTTAGATTTTAGTAGATAAGATTGCTAATAGGATCAGGTACTGGCCTAGTAGGCATTTATCTTATGCACGAAGATGTCAGTTAGTGATTTTTGTGCTTTTCTCTTTACAAGTATATTGGGCTTCCATTAGAGCTGATCATCGGGCCGGGCCGACGGGTTTCGGGCCAATTTTTCATGTCCATACCCGGCCCTATCAGGTTTCGGGCGGGGCAACCGGCTTTTTCGGGCCAAAACGCAATATCGTAAACTTTTTATATTTAAGCATAACTTTCGATTCCGATATGCGTTTGAGGTTTGTTTTTTTTTGAATCCATATAACTTTTCGAGATTTACGCAACCATAACATCAGATTTGCAAAATTATATTTTTGAAAAAGTTTAAATTAAAATTACAGCATGCAAATTAATAGAAATATATGAAAAAATTCAAAATAAATAAAATTTCTGGCCATTCGGGTCTGGTTTGCGGGTTTGACCTTTATTCCAAACCCGTCCCAAATATGGGCAGGTTCAGACCAGGCCTGCGGGCCGGGTTTTTTTTTATCAGGTTTAGCTTCCATGTTCATTTTGCCTCAACACATTATGAAGAATGTGGAGAAACTGTGCAGACAGTTCTTATGGGGACAGGGTCAGAGGAAAATCTCACTGGTATCCTGGGAGCAAGTGTGTAAGCCTAAGGGTGCAGGTGGTTTAAACATTAAAAGTTGCAAAGCTTGGAACACTGCAGTTATTGGGACAAATATATGGGCTGTGTCATCTAAGCAGGATGGCTTGTGGGTTCGTTGGGTGCATTCCATTTATATGAAAAACCAGAATTTCTGGGATCATACAGGCAGAAGTAATAGTAGTTGGTACTGCCAAAAATTGAGCAAGCTGAAGTGGAAGTTCAAAGCTGCTTACTCACAGGATGCACACTGGACTTTACAGAAAATGGTGTTTATTCCATTAGCAGTGGTTATATATGGCTCATTGGTGAGCACTCTAAGTACCCAGGGTCACAAGAAATATGGTGCAGAACCTCTGTCCCTAGGCATACCTTCATTTTGTGCCTTGCTTCTTTGGGCAGACTGCTTACTAAGGACAGATTAGTCTGGTTCCAATTCAATGGGATTGACCCTATGTGCTGCCTGTGTAATGCAGGAAATGAGAGCATTATGCACCTGTTCTGTGAGTGTCGGTTCACACAGAAGCTAATGAAAATGGTGTTTGATTGGCTAGGCATCAACAGGAAGCCTACAAGTGTGACCACAATGCTGAAATGGGCTGGGAAGAAGTCGTGGCCAAAAGTGAAGAAGCATACTGTCGGTGCGTCCTTGGCAGCAGTGATCTATAATGTTTGGATGGAGAGGAATAGAAGGGTGTTCCAGCAAACCTCTCTACCTCTTGAGCATATTTTTACTTTGATTAAATCTAGCACTTGTATTAGATTGCAATTTGTTTTTGCTCGTAAACCATCTGTAATAGTGAGTAGTTTTTTAGCTAATTTGCATGTTTGAGCCTACTTAACACATTTCTTTCATGGAAATGGTTAAGGATGGATTGTAAGGATGCTTTGGTTGTCGGTTATTGGTAATAATAATACTTAACTTGTTGCCAAAAAAAAAAAAAATGATGTTTAATATCAAAAAAATGTTGTCTTAAGTCTAAGGCAACAGACCTAGTGCGTTGCATTTGCCTCCGTTGCCTTTTCCTAAGGCAACAGTTCTTGCATAATAGGCAACAGTTTCTAAAGAAAAACCTAAAATGTACCTTAGACAACGGTTTTACAAAGGCAACAGTCTGCTACCATTGCCACTTTTAGCAACAATCTTAAAATTATTACCTTTACTATTAGAAGGCAACAACATATAATCGTTGCAGTGGAGACAAAACATAATTAAATAAATAAATTATACGAGGGAAAAATATTTAATTAATGCGTATACCAACCAACCCGTCCTTCCTCCTTCAAGAACCTTTACTACTATTGTAGACACCCTAATCGGTTCTCATCCCCTGGCACCGCAACGCCCGATGATGATGGTAATGGATTAACATGGACGTAAGTAGAAAAGGACATTGCACGGAAATCTAGACGAAATTCCTTGATACCTCAGTCTTTGGCTAGCCCTTATTATAAGGATTCCAACGCCTTTGACCTTGCATCAATCATGGTCCCGGATCAAGAGATATCGCGTCTCGAAGATTTAGGTCAAAATTGCTCAATCCCGACCTCCTGGGTCAGCCCAAGACCAATTTCATAATTTATCGAGCACAAAAATTCAAAAACCTCTAGACACGCGCGCGCCTTCCGGCCCAGCGGCTGACGCTGTCAGTCCGGCGGCACACGCGTGACAGCGGGGGGCCTCAGGGCAGCCGCTGGCCTGCTTTCTGGCTGGGCAGAGTTTTGGCGCCGGGTTTCTTACCCTAGGCCCCTAATTCCGTCCCCTAACTCTATAAATACTCCATTTCACCCTCTTTTGAAGGAGGTTGGTCAGTTTATAATTTTGAGAGCATTGAGAGCACAAATATTCCCAAATCATAGAGAATTCAGATTTTGAAGACTCAAGCAACCCATTGCACCCATCCTAGCACCCAAGATTGAAGAGCAATTCCAATTCTACTAGTCCCGCTCGAATAGAACGTCCAGGTTAACCATCCTGAGGGCTTAAATTTTTTATTAAATCTCTTGTTTATTGTTTATAATCATGTTTTATTTAGCTTTTGAATATGGTTAAATAAATTTGCATGCTTGGATCCTTGTAATTAATAATGCATGATTAGCTTAATTTACAGTTTGCATATTTTTATTAGTTTATGCAAGTTTGCATATTTTTATAGTTTGTGCATGCATGTAGCAACCTCCTAGGTTTATTTTAGCATAAAGTTAATATTTTTGCGTTGTTCTTCCTTTGAAGTTACTAACAAATTTATTGATGTGCATATGCAATGTTTGGCGCGTTTAGCAAAGTGTGGTAGGTTGGAGCGTGTTTATGTTTGATAATAGTACAAATTCGATATAAATTCTGCAAAGTGATAACATAGGTAAATTGGTTGTCTTTAACCCACCTAGTTAATGTAGGATCTTGGACGACCGGATTTACATGGAACCATATAGCATAGATAGATATTTTACATGGATAGGCTTAGTAGAGGCCGTTTATTCGGGCGATTTAGATGAGATTCATTTTGTTTATTTCGTACCTACACCCCCGAACTCAATATTTAGCCCCATGGGTATGAGTCAATTCCCAATAGGAATTGGGTGCACTTTTGATGGTTTCCAATTGTTTCCTAGCAATTTGGTGGCGGCTTCATTACTTGCAAATTATTATTCCCCGTTATAATTAAATTTAAATTGCATATGACGTATTATTTAAGAACCATTAATTCCAACCGAATACCTCAATTAGCGCCGGAAAGGCGAGGGTTCTTACAGTGGCAACTTCACTGGGGATAATTAACAAGAGGGTGTAATTCGAACACCTATCCATGTCAATAATTTATTTTAGCTATTTGGTTCAATTACGGTATATGTTTATTTTCTTTGCTTTGCATCCGTATCATTCATATTGCATGTGTTATCATTGCAAGATGTTGAAAGACATCACCATACCTTAAACAGGATTTACCCTTTGAAACATTGTCTATGACTTAGGCCGGTGACCCACTAGGTCCGAATTACCTTTACACATAGTCGTGTTCCACCCCATGGTATTTACATGTTTCCATTCGAGATGTGTAAAACGGTACGTTTAGTCTTACTATGTATCCCATAGATGACGAAACGCATCCGATCGTGGGTTACCAACCATACATTGTGTCAAAATATTGCATTCAGTCCCATAGTCCATATCAAGGTGCTAATTGATTTACTTGCTATATTGTGATTGATCGTTTCCTTGCTATGTGATTAGTTTCCATAGAATGTTAGGATTAGATCCCCCCTTTAGGATTTTATTGAGTCCTGGTTAGGGAAGGTTTCCCTTTTGTTCGCTTGTGCGTTTTGTCAAGTTTACAAATAGAGTCTAGGATCTTTTCTTTTTAGGAAGTAGAATCCATATATGACTCCGATGACGCTAGTAACCATATTAGGAAGACGTTCCTTTCCATATGAATTAGATTGCGTGCAAATAATATATGCCCGTCAATGATCTTTCATAAAATAAAAAAGAGTCTTACTTTATTCTATAGGCGAGTCAACAATATATTTTCCTTCCTTAAATTAGGGAATTTTATCCCATATTCAAGTCAAGAGTATATTTTCTTTTAATTCTAAAAAGTCGAAAAGATCATTGACTAGAATATGCTATTTACATAAAATCGCGTCTTTCCTAAAAATTACCATGTTGAGGATTAGTGCTAGATTCTCTTCCCACATTTGTTTTTTAAAATAAAATCTTTCTTCTGTGGAGTTTTCCATCTATTTTCTTTTTTCTTAAGAGGGCCCTTTTGTGTCCAGAATTGGTAGGAGTAAAGATCACGATCCTAGGAAGTGGGAGAGGGACGAGTCCAACAAGAGATTGATCCGCAAGTTATCGTTCGAACCTTCACCGCAAGCACAGTTTGTGGGCCCCATTTGGCTCAATTACCTTCGCACACCGCCATTGTCACCTCAAGCCTCGCCACCTAATTCATCTAAGTCCATTATGTTTGGAGATGCTGAGAGAACCGCTGACCAAAAGATGGATGACCTTTTAGCCCAATTGGTTGCCATGAATGTTAGATTCACTGATATGGAAGCCCGTGTCGCCAAGTTGGATGCCCCTACTAGGGATGATGATGAGCCCAAACCCAATAAGGATAAGACTGAGCCCTTCACTTAAGAGGTCCAAGAACTCCAAGCTAAGCTGAATAGGCTTGAGTCCATTCTAGGCAAGAGTCGTGTCTTTAATGACATGATCATCAATTCTGAAGGCTATGCTCCCAATATCAAGGGAAAATTACCCACTAAGTTTTCCATGCCTGAAGTTCCCACGTTCAAAGGAACCGATGATCCACAAGATCACATTAGGGCTTTCACCACTGCATTGGGCTTTAGAGGCATTGAGCAAGAGTTATATGTTCATCTCTTTCCCCAAACTCTGGACCCTGCTGCCAAAGCCTGGTTCTTCAAGTTGCCCACCCAAAAGTTGCAGAAGTGGGAAGACTTATACACCTTGTTCCTCGAGAGATATGCTGACAATGTCTTGCCTCCCATGACATTGAGAGAATTGGACATCACCAAGCAAGGTGATAAAGAAGGATTCACTAATTTCGTGAGAAGATTAGAACTAAGGTTGCCGAAATGATCGGTCGCCCATCTAAAAGGGATCAAATTAGAATGCTAGTCCAGAACTTGGCATCTGAATACCGCGAGCACAAGAAGTTTCAACCCATAACCACTTACGCCCAACTAACTGAAGTAGGCATGGCCATTGAAGATGATCAACTCCGAAGGGGGAAGAACAAGGTCACTTACTATAACAAAACAAGTGGTTACAAGGATAAGAAATACACCAATACCAATCATGCCTCCACAAGTAGAGGAAATGAAGTGAACGTCATCGCTGACAGGCGTCCAATAAGGTTTACACCCCTCGTGATGCCTTACGTCAAAGCCCTAGATAAATTAGTCAAAGGAGACTATCTACGCCCGATTGGGCCTACCCATGATCCACCCATAGAGAAAAGGTCGCCATACTGGAACGAGTCCGCATTTTGCAAATACCACAGGGGTCCGGGACACGATACCGAAAAGTGCTACACTCTCAAGGAGAAAATTCAAGATCTGTTCGACAATGGCACCATACCATTGCCTAAGGACGCACCGCCACCCAGCAACAATAATAATCCCCTCGGGAACTCTTTTGCCATTGATATAGAAGAAGGGTTTGATCCATCCTATCTGATCACTCTAGTTAGGCAGGTCATACCACCATACCCAAGCCCAAGGCCCACGCTAGACATTTGCGGCCTTTGGGATAGTGATGAAGAGGATAATGGACCCTATACTGATCCTAAAGATGTGTTGACTCCTCAAGTCCACGACATAGCAAATGGCAAAGCTTGGCATGATATCTCCGACGATGAGAAAGAAGAAGATGACAAAGCTCTGAACTACCTCACAAGATCAGGACGCCAGCTCAGGCCCGAAAATATCTACATGGATTCGTCTCAAATCCAACCCGTAGAGCCTGTAACAATCCCCAATAGGGATCGAACCCAAAGAGAAGTGACTAAGGAAGATGATGGAACCAACATCCTTATACAATTGCAAAGGAAAAAAGCCGACATATCCATCTGGCAATTGTTGACAACTTCTATCACTCATAGAAGGGTCGTATTAGAAGGTTTGAATGCAACCACCATTTCTCCAAATGCTACTCTTGAAGATGTGGTTAACCTCCTGGTCCAAGAAAAGTCATCCACGCCCATCACCTTTTCTGACAAGGACCTTCCACCTGAAGGTATCCACCACAACAAAGCCCTTTATCTGACTGTAATTTGTCAACAAAGACAACTCCCTATCACTTTAGTTGACAATGGCTTTGCTGAAAATGTATGCCCTTTGAGGACCGCTGAACAGCTCAAAATAGACTGCAACAATCTCGCGCTCCGCACAAGGGCTAAGAGCTTACGATAATTCCAAAAGAAACGTCTTAGGCACTTTTTCCATGAATATCAATATTGGGCCAATCGAGAAAATGGTCCAGTTTCACGTAATTGACATTCCAGCCACCTTCAACCTACTTTTAGGAAGGCCTTGGTTGCATGGGCTAAATGTTGTAGCCTCGACCCTTCACCAGAAGGTAAAGCTATCCCTAGCAGGATCCACACTGGAAGTCTGTGCTGATACCATGGTAGCCCAGATAGAAAAGGCTCTAGTCCTAAAGATAGAGCATAATGAGAAAGATGAAGAATTATGGGGCTTCGAGAAGATAGCCTTCATAGAAATGATAGAGCCCACGCTCAATGTGAATGCTCTACTTAGAAAGCAAGGTCACTTTCCAGGCACCACTCTGGGTCCTCACCCCAAGGTAGCCCAATCCTGTTGGAACACCAAGATCAAAAACGATCTATTTGGGCTAGGCTACAAGCCCACAAGGCAAAATATCCGAGCTTACATATCCAAGGAAATGGTTAGGAAAAGAGTCCGCGCGGCCAACAAGCCTGTTCCACATAGCATGGATCCTTATCCTCTAACTCTAAATGGGAAATTTCTCCAAGAGGGCGATCCATATCCCTATTACGGATTCCCAGAACCATACACGATCATTGGAGTCCAAGTTCCAGGCTTCGAGGCATTTCAAGACTGTTTCACTATGAGTGAAGACGCACCCATACTTCCTAAGGAGGACCAATCTACTAAAGATTGGGCTAATGACATGGCACCCAACAACTTTGGGCTACTATTTGGCGAAGAGCGTCGTCAATACGACGAGGCAACAAACAAGCTTTCCCTTACTGTGCTTTCTAATGAAGGGTTCGACCTGTCCAAGCTGATCGCCCCAATCGGGCCCGACCGCACCACCTGGAAGCACGAGACGAAATGGACTCCAGTCGAGGGAGCCAAGTACAAGTTCACGATTCGCAATGGTCCTGCAGAGAGGCCCAGTTCTGATTTCAAGTCTGATTCCGAGTCCGAATCTGATTCCGAGTCTGTTATCCTAGAGGTGTCGGGTAGTCCACCCCAGTCCATTCCTTTTACTACTAAGGTCATTAGTGATGACCTCATTGATGTATTGTCCGCTTCTATTAATATTATGAGTGTCGATTTTGCTTACTCGGATTGCCTCATTGCTAATAATTCAGAAGATATAACGGAATTGCCAAAAGAAGTCATTAAAGCATTAATCGAACATGCGCAAAAGACTTCAGTAGTCGAAGAAACATAGACAATAAATATTGCAACTAATGATGAGCCTCGCCACGTGCAAATAGGCTTGTGTTTAACCTCTAATGAACTCGAAAAATTCGTAACACTCCTAAAGAATTATACGGATGTCTTCGCCTGGTCCTACAAGGACATGCCCGGCATAGACCGCAATATTGCCCAGCACACCATCCCATTACAGCCCGACTGCAAACCAGTCACACAAAAGCTAAGAAGAATGAAACCAGAATGGGCTCTTAAGATCAAAGAGGAAGTCCAAAAACAACTTGATGCGGGCTTCATAAGAGTGGCCAATTACCCCGATTGGGTAGCCAACATCGTTCCCGTCTCAAAAAAGGACGGACGGGTGCGAATGTGTGTGGATTTTAGGGACTTGAACAAAACAAGCCCAAAAGGCGATTTTTCATTACCCCATATAGATGTTCTGGTAGACAATACCGCTGGACATGCCCTCCTATCATTCATGGACGGGTACGCAGGATATAATCAGGTCCTGATGGCCAAAGAAGATGAAGAGAAAACCACTTTCATCACGCAATGGGGTACTTACTGCTATACCGTAATGCCATTTGGGCTCAAGAACGCAGGGGCCACATATCAAAGAACCGCGACAACTCTGCTCCACGATATGATGCATAAAGAGGCCGAAGTTTACGTAGATGACATGATCATAAAGTGTAAAGAGAGGGAAGGGCATGTACCCTCACTTCAAACGTTCTTCGATAGACTTAGGAAGTACAATATGAGGCTTAATCCCAAAAAGTGCGCATTCGGAGTTATATCCGGTAAACTTTTAGGATTTGTCATAAGCACCAGAGCAATAGAGATTGATCAATCCAAGATCAAGGCCATAATAGACATGCCCCCACTAAAAACGGAAAAAGAAATCAAAGGCTTCTTGGGGAGGATCCAATACATTAGCAGGTTCATTTCCAAGTTAACTATCACCTGCGAGCCTATATTCAAGAAACTCAAAAAAGAGGTAAAAACGGAATGGGACGAACAATACCAAAAAGCCTTTGACAAAATTAAGGCCTATTTGTCCGAACCACCCGTGCTGGTACCGCCCACTCCAGGCATGCCTCTAATTCTCTACCTTACAGTCACAGAAACATCGATGGGGGCCATGCTAGCCCAGGAAATAAACAAGGAAGAGAAGGCCATCTACTATGTGAGCAAGAAGTTCCTAGAATACGAAACCCGATACTCGTCTCTAGAAAAAACATGCCTAGCCTTGGTCGCGACGACCAAGAAACTACGACATTACATGCTCCAACATACGATCCACATAAGATCGAGAGAAAATCCTCTAAAATACATATTTGAAAAGCCCATACTGAATGGTAGAATAGCCAGATGGACCGTCCTGCTATCAGAGTTCGACCTCAAATTTGAACACCAAAAGGCCATCAAAGGACATGCTATCTCGGAATACTTAGCCGACCAAGCTATACACGAGCCCGAACGCAAAGAAGAGTACCACTTCCCAGACGAAGGGGTCATGACCTTAGATCCCGAGACTTGGCAACTCTATTTTGATGGAGCATCTAACCAAAAGGGTTTTGGAGTAGGAGTACTAATAGTATCCCCCGATGGTGCACATACACCTATTTCAGTCAAGTTAGACCACGAAGTCACCAACAATGGCGCAGAGTATGAAGCTTGGCATTAAGATGCTTCGAATATGGGGACTCATCGCTCATAATCAATCAAATTTCCAAAGTATGAAAAGTCAAAAGGGAATCCTTGGCACTCTACCAGGAATATTTAGACAAAATCATAGTGTATTTCAACCAAATACACTTTACGTACCTTCCACGAGAAGATAATCAATATGCAGATGCCTTGGCCAAATTAGCGAGCATGATCAATATACCCGAAACCATTCGAATGATGCCTAATTGCGTACAGAGAAGGTCCGAGCCTTCATATTGTGACGCTCTGGAGGTATTCCATGGCGAAGAAGATGGGTGGTACACCGATATAAAGAACCTGCTCGTTTACCAGCTTTACCCTTCTGATTCTATCCCTAGAGCCCAAAAAGCGCTTAGAAGACTCGCAGCCAATTCATAGAGGTACAGGGTCAAATATACAAGAAAACCCCAAACGGGATTAATCTCTTGTGTTTAGGCACCGAGACGGCCTATAAGATCTTAATAGATGTACACGCAGGAGTCTGCGGACCGCACATGAACTGTATGATGCTATCTGGGAAGATAATAAGGCCTGGTTATTATTGGACAACAATGAAAAAAGACTGTTGTGATTTGTCAAAAGATGCACACAGTGTCAGACACACGCAAATCCACAACACATGCCACCAATCCCATTGTATACCTTCACCTCACCGTGGCCTTTCTCCGCTTGGGGAATAGATATGATTGGCAAGATAACCCCAACGGGAAAAGGGGGCCATGAATATATTCTAGTTGCAATTGACTACTTCACTAAATGGGTCGAAGCACAATCATATGCAAAGCTCAAAGAAAAACATGTGGTCAAATTCATCAAGAATAACATAATAGCTAGATACGGGATTCCCCAAGAAATCATTAGCGATAATGGGTCACACTTCATGAAAGAAGTAATTGAGCTCCTGGCCCAATTCAAGATCCAGCATCGAAAGTCGTCTCCCTACAGACCGCAAACAGACGGCACAGTAGAAGCAGCTAACAAAAATATCAAGAAAATCATTGAAAGAATGTCCGAAAATTATCATGATTGGCCCGACAAGTTGCCATTCGCACTTTGGGGATACAGGACGTCTACTCGCGCATCGACGGGAGCAACATCATATTCCTTGGTCTACGGAATGGAAGTCGTATTGCCAATTGAGTTAGAGGTCCCATCCCTACGGATCATCTTGGAAAGTCAAATTCCATAAGCGAATTGGGTCCAAGCCCGCTACGACCAATTAGTCCTACTAGATGAAAAAAGGTTGCAAACTTTGCACAATGTGAGAATCTATCGAAAGAGACTAACAAAGCATTTCAACCAAAGGCTCAAAATGAGAGACCTCAAAGTTGGAGACCTAGTACTTAAAGAAGTAAGGGCCAATGTCACTGACCCAAGAGGCAAGTTTAGACCCAACTAGTCAGGTCCGTTTCTCATTACAAAGATCCTAACAGGTGGAGCTGCAAGGTTGGCTGATTTGGACGGGATCGAGTTTAGTCAATGGATAAGCATAGATCAACTAAAAAGGTTCTATGCTTAGGCAAGACACCCAATATAGCACTTTCGAGAGGCCCACATAAGGCTACATAATCCCGCTAAAAATAAAAAATAAAAAAAAGGATTTAATGTTAAAAAAAATGCACGGATAAGAACTACGAGCAGCCTGATTCCCCTAAAAGGATACGTAGGACAACCCAATTGTAATTGGTCCCGGCCCCTTCATCATTTTCGCGTTCAAAAGTGGTTAAAAATAAAAAATAAAAATCAAGTTGCAATATTAAAACAAAATAAGCATGTCTCCATAAATAATAATAAAGTCCATTACAAAGGCTTGGCAATTCCAAATATTAAGGCAAAAATTAAATCTAAGTCTAAAAAGGGGGCACATCACCCTTATTGGATTTAAAGAAAAATAAAAGGCAATCCTAAGCTAGACATGCTCTAAAAGAGTATTTCCTTAATGGACTACTCCGTAGCTTCGGTAGTAGGGCCCGCATCCTCCACAGGTTCATCCGCTTTTGGGCCTTCCACTTCGCGTTCCTTGGGAGCCCATCTCTCGCGAACTAAAGGCTCTTCTTCCACAACCTCCATTAGAGGTGTGCTTGAGGAGGCCTCATGATCATTGGCCCGTATTTGGGGCTCCACTTGCGGCTTGGTAGTAATCTTTTCCAAAGCTTTCTTGGCCTTCGGATTGAGGATGCCTCTCATATGCTTAGCTCCCTTTTTCTTACCCTTCCCCTTAGGGTCATTAGGGTTTGAGATTCTTACGCTAGCTTTGACCGATTGGGCCTTAAGATCGTCTTGTTCGGATTTCCTACATGCACGACGACCCTCCGCGGTCTTGCAATCCATCCAAGCCTCATAAGCCGAAGATGTGGCCGTGGGGGCCTTGATATGAGGAATAGTCTACTTGGGACGACGATCCCATGCACACTCCCATGACCTAACCATGCTAATTGTCAAGGCCTGCATAGTAGGAGCCACACTGTCCTTTTGTAGGATAATTTGGCGTTTCCCATATTGCCGCATGATACGGCTAAGAAATATGTAAGTGAAATTATGAAGGCCAAGGACTTGGCAATATCCCGTTTCCTTTCTACATCCGATTGCGGATTTTAGACCCCACCACTTGACAATCCATCGTAGCAAAGGGCATGCTTTAAGGTACCCGCGCCACTCATCAATGGTGGATTCATAGGAAAGCCTCCGGCGGGCGGGAAATTGCTTTGGTTGATATTTGAGCGCATTAGCGGGCCTCTCAATGAAGCACATATGCTCAAGGAGCCATATCTACAAAAAAAAAAAAAAAAAATAATATAAAGTTAGATATCCTTTAAAGATTCAAACTTTATTAATCAAAATTATTAAAAGCAAATTATCCATAAAACTCACTTGAAGGAGAAGAGGACTTCCCGTCCATCCACCGAACGATGGTTCTTGTTTCTTACGGTCCAAGAAAATTAAGGTTTCACCAAGAACAAGAGACAAAGGGGTAAAATCGTTTTGGATTTGTTCAACAATTCTAAGCATACAATTTTACCATTATTACCTCCACCAACAAAGAGGTACCTATGCAAGAGACATAATATAAAAGCACGTCTATAATACGCCTCACTCATCACGTCATGGTTATCTCTTACCTTGGGGAAATAGATATCAATCACACCATTGAGGTCCAATTCACCACTCCTAGCAACGGAGGAGGCTTGTGTTGGTGATAGGCCAAGATACCTTTTATAGTAGCCTTCAAGGTTTGCCCCCAGCCATGGAGTAGCGGGAGCTTGATCATGAGGGAACCCAAGGATAGAGGCAAATTCTTCCGGAAGTGGGCATAATTCATTGTACCCAAATCGAAAGACATGGAGCTTGTCATCCCAAAACTCAACGGCGGCCTCAAGGAGGTTCCAGACGATTTGAACTTGCTTCAGGTGGAAGAGAGCATTCAAATGGAAAGGCACAAGTCACATCCTCTCTTCGGGGGTCGTAGATTGTAACCACTTGTCAAATTTAACATCAAAGCTTGTCATGGCTAAAATCTAAATTAATTAGGGGGTTTCTCTCTCTAAAAGCTCTCTCTTACGAGAAGATTATGAAGGTGACGTCCCAAAACCGGACTAACCCAAGGCTTATATAGGGCTCGCACGGAAAAGACGAAAAAATAAGGCAACCCGTCAAAAAGGGGCTTCAGCGGCCCCTGGGACAGCTGCTTGAAGCTCAGCGGCCCCTCTTTTCGCCCCCGCTCCTCCGCGTGTGCCGCTGGAGGCCTCCCATTGGTCACCGACCCCTTCTCGAGACAGGTCCCCTTTTTCTCCGATTTTGGACACTTTCCTTAACTGTTTTGGACTCAAATTTGGCTTTCTTTCCTATTTCCACTATTATTTCTATTTTGTATTATTTCCTTATTATTAATGGAAACTCCACAATTTCCTTATTTCTTTTTGGATGATTATTATCTTTTCTTTTTTTTATATACCTCTTTTATTAATCCCTTTTCACTTATTACTTCCATTTCATTTTTGCACCCCTTTTCTTCTTTCATTTTTTTTAGGGGGGATAGGGTACAACCAATTTTAACTTTTTGGCTGTACCATTTTTTTGCTAAATACTTGTGCATTTGCATTAGCCTAATTATCTGCATGGACAAATAAATAAGCAGGCAATATTTACAAGCAAAGTCCGAACGTTTGTTCAATACAAATGTTCAAAATGTATTTCACACAAATAAATTATCATAAAAATCATCACCCGCATCAACATCCGTATGGGGCACCTCAAAGTGGTCCTCCGACCTCCGCGACTCATCACCAAAGATCGACGCCACAAACTGGCTAGGGTCAAAGGAGGAATGTCGGGCAGGCTCCTGGTATGAACTCTCCTCCCCAGCATAACTCGAATCATACCCCCACGAAGAACGAGGAGGCATGGTTGGCATCATAGGAGCAGGAACCGGGGGCTGGTAATAAAGACCGCCATATGAAGGATACCCCGCATACCCAGGATAAGAAGGATACATCGGCATAGGCATAGGAGCAGGCTCCACATGCGGAGTCATCCTACTCCCACCAGAACGGTCCGTCCGATGTACAGACACCCTCTCTCTCCTAGGACTCTCCCTCCAAGGGATCCTCTCGCGTGAAGGACTACGCTTAGGAGAGCTCACACCCTCATCATCCGACAACACTACCTGTCGTGACCGACGAGGAAGAGGCCGACGGTACTCAACCTGCAACCCACAAAATATAAGATACATTTCTCAAAGCATGCAACTTCGAAAATGCAAAACCAAAGTTTACCTTGTCCAAGTCCGCTCTTGAGCAAGTACCCTTCAAAAGAGCTCGGGATATCCAAGACTTCATGGCATGCATCATTTTGAAGATCTTCCCAGTCTGCTCACGATCAAGCTAGACAAAGAAAAGATTAGTACAAGCGTATAATGGTAAAATATCGTACATTTCGATAAATTACGAATTTACCCCTGGATGCCCAACAGGAAGAGGGAGACCCTGAATGTCCTCATCAAGGTCCTCCGTCATGGAAATTTCTCCCCAACACTCCTTCTCGCCATAATCCCAGCCTCGGACCCGCATGTCCGGGAGATCCACCTCGGTGTCATCAACCCGAGGCTCCTACAAAGCAAAGTAAGTTAACACTCAACAAGATAAGGAAGGCATGGAATGTCAAGCATAAATTCTTACCTTCAAACCCACGAATGAAGGCATGAGGCGATCACGACGGAACTGCTCATAATGCCCCGCAAGGTCCTCCGCAGACTCCCTCAAATACCGCATAGCATCCAAGCCCACCATGGCCTCCCCAACCTGCTCGCGCGACAAGCACCTCACCAAGAACATGGTCGAGGGAGGATCCAAAGGAATCCTCGGACCCCCGAAATCGGGATAAACTTGACGGAAGACCCGCTCTCCTAGATACCACTCGAAAGAGAACGGGCTCGCAATCAGGATCCTCTCACGGTCCACCGCCCTAGAAGCTAGGATGGCGTCCGGAGTGGACCCATGACACTTCGCCCATGGGAAGTAGTCAATCTACGTAAACACGCAACATAAGATATTTCCACACAAAGAAATACAATCCATACAACAAAGAACCAATATTACGTTACCTTGTGTCAGTCTAAGCGCAAGAGGGCCTCCCTATACTGCTGGAGAGTCTGCAGAGGCGCAGGACCCCAGTGACGTCATGCCCTACAAACCGGGAAGTCTAACTCCCAGCCCGTCGGGGCCATGTCAGGGAAATGCTCAAAAAACCAAGGCTACATCAAAACATGAAATAAAGCACCGCACACTTAAATCATGCAAACCACGAAAAGCAAATACAAAGAGAAAACGCACCTGCAACACCTTCCAAAAGCCGCATAAGCTCACGGGAGGGAGAGTCGACTGCTTGTACCCCTCATCATTCCCGCGGCTAGCATACTGCATGCATCTCAAGAGGTTGGCGTATCTCGGCAACCCCCAGTTGTACTCTCTCACTCTCTCCCAATCCAGCAGGCTCGGGAGGTAAGTGGCATGAATGTGTTCCCCCTTGTCACCCAAGATGGTGGTGGCAAGGAGGTAGCCGATAAACATCCTCGCCTTTTGCTCCACCGAGGTATTCCTCTTATACCTCCGGTCCTTCAAAGTAGTAAAAAGCTCGCTATAGGGACGATAATGGTGACCCTAAGGCCTTGTTTGGTTCAATGCAAGACAATATGGGAAGTGTAAGTTCCATGAAAGTTTATCGAATTCCATTGTTTGGTTGGTCAACTTCCTTGGAATTAAGAATTCCCTAAGTAACTTACTTCCCATGAAACATGGGAAGTTGCTTACCTAGGGGGGTTAGGTAAGTAGAACTTCCCATGCTTCCCTCATGAAATTTACACATTTGCCCATAAAAAGGTAACTACTTTATAAAATATTGAGGTTAATATTGTCATTTTGCATTGCTTCCAAGGAAGTCAATTTTATCAACCAAACAAGATCACTTCCATGGATCTTCAATTTACATATGTAACTCACATTTCCATGGATTTACATCTTACATATAAAGTTTTGTCTAGTGAACCAAACGAGACCTAAGTGTATCCCCATGGACCAAAGAGCTCCACCATCTCCGCCTTACGTTTCCAAATGGAAACGTCGTAGACAATGAGCGTACCCATGCAACGTACCCCGGTCAACATAGCAAACTCCGAAAGAGTGATCATCATCTCCCCATTAGGGAAATGGAACGTATTGGTAGTGTCCCAAAAACGCTCCAAGGATAAACGGACAATACACCTCTTGACTCGCTCAACCGAGTCCGCCGCTTTCAAAAGGGGCCCGAACCCCGCATTCAAGACCACATCTTGCACCTCTTTGGGCAAGATTTTATAAAGCTTAATCGAAGAGCCATAATTTCCATGGGCCTTCAAATTCCCATCGGGTTCCTATGATCAAATTTGCAACCTCTTAGGTTCACATTTCAATCAAATGTTCGACCCTAGGCATGCTTCTAAGTTTGTTCAAGCCGCGCAAGATCACATGCGCTACAAACTTGACAATTGCATACAATTCTACACAAATTCTACTCAGGGCAAATCGCATAAACTCAAATTCAATGCATAAAAACTATGAATTCAAAGGCTTGAAGACTTACCACGAACTTGGAAGCCCGAGAGCTCAAATGAGTTGCCGGTCAGAAAAGCAACTCCGGTCGATCCCAAACAATGTAGGGCATCCTATCTGACCGGGTATATCCATCTTGAGGAAAAGCCACATTAGGCTTCCTCTTTGAAGGCTTCACATGAGATGGAAAAGCCTTGGTAAAGATGTCAATTTTCTTCACCTCCTCTCGCACCTCGGTCCTCCTACTCCTCTTCCTTGCCAATTTTGGAGCCATAGAAGAAGGATAAGCAAAGCAAGCAAGAACAACAAACAAAAAATGAGAATTTTGGATTTTCTCTCTACTAGGGTTTTAAAAACCAACTCTCAAATTCACCCCAAATTTGTGAGAAATTACAAATAAACTTCAAATTATGCAAAGATTATGCAAAAGCAAGCAAATGCAAGCAAAAAGGAGCAAATTTGAGCAAGAAATGAAGTATGGGCAACAATGGAGGTAGAGAGAGAGAGTGTCGAAAATTTGGGGAAGAAATGACCCAAAATCGGCTCTCTCCCAATTAAACCCCAAAACCGAGCCTTTGAACCGGTCCAGTGGCCCGGTTCAAGGCCGCCCAGGCTCAGCGGCCTAGCCGCTGGCCCAGGCGGCCAGTCCGCTAGCCCCGGCGGCTACGCCGCCAGGCCAGGAGGCTGCCCCCAGCACCTTCGCACCGTCAGTTGAGTCGCTGAGCGGGCCCGATAAGGCCGCCCAGCTCTCAGCGGCCCTGCGCATGGCCGCTGAACCCATTTTCTCTTCCGCCTCTCACGGGGTGGGCCCGCAAGTTCAAATTCCACGTGGGATTGCATTTCTCGACCGTTAGAAGCCAGGAGATACGGGCACGTCACCCAAAATGACTTTTTTCCCCCGCAACATGCTTTCCTATCCTAGGGACCCAGTATTATCTAATTTTCGCAGGCACAGGCATATTCTCTAATTTTCGCAGGCAAAGGCAATTTATCTATTTTTTGCATGCACAATTTTCCAAGACACAAGCATTACTAAAGTAGAGCTACGAAACGCTCTTTGACGTTGAGGCTATTAAAATTTGCATCACGTTGGCACCCGCAAAGCAGAGCTACGCAACGCTCTTTGACGTTGAGGCTATTAACATTAGCGTCACGTTGGCACCCGCAAGGCAGAGCTACGCAACGATCTTTGACGTCGAGGCTATTAAAATTAGCAACACGTTGGCACTCGCAAAGCAGAGCTATGCAACTCTCTTTGACGACGAAGCTATTAGCATCGCGTTGGCACCCGCAAAGCAGGTAACCCTGACCACAGACGGTCAGGAGTCTACCCTTTTCCTTTTCTAACATAAAACATTTTTTTTAAAACACACTGCAGGCATTTTTAGCAAATACTTTGACCTTCGCTTTCACAAGCTCGGCCAAAGTGGGGGCTTCTGTAGACACCCTAATCGATTCTCATCTCCTGGCACCGCAATGCCTGATGATGATGGTAATGGATTAACATGGACGTAAGTAGAAAAGGACATTGCTCGGAAATCGAGACCAAATTCCTTGAAACCTCAGTCTTTGGCTAGCCCTTGTTATAAGGATTCCAACGCCTTTAACCTTTCCTCAATCAGGTTCCCGGATCAAGAGATATCGCGTCTCGAAGATTTGGGTCAAAACCGCTCAATCCCGACCCCTGGGTCAGCCCAAGGGCAATTTCGTAATTTACCGAGCACAAAAGGTCAAAACACTCTAGACACGCGCGCGCCTCTGGGCTTAGCGGCTGACGCTGTCAGTCCGGCGGCACACGCGTGACAGCATGGGCCCTCAGGGCAGCCGCTGGGCTCCAGCTGCCTTTCGGCTGGCCGATGGGCCTGTTTTCTAGCTGGGCCGAGTTTTGGCGCCGGGTTTCTTACCATAAGCCCCTAATTCCGTCCCATAACTTTATAAATACTCCCTTTCACCCTCTTTTGAAGGAGGTTGGTCAGTTTATAATTTTGAGAGCATTGAGAGCACAAATATTCCCAAATCATAGAGAATTCAGCTTTTGAAGACTCAAGCAACCCATTGCACCCAACCTAGCACCCAAGATTGAAGAGCAATTCCAATTCTACTAGTCTCGTTCGAATAGAACGTCCAGGTTAACCATCCTGAGGGCCTAAAGTCTTTATTAAATCTCTTGTTTATTGTTTATAATCATGTTTTATTTAGCTTTTGATTATGGTTGAATAAATTTGCATGCTTGGGTTCTTGTAATTAATTATGCATGATTAGCTTAATATAAAGTTTGCATCTTTTTATTAGTTTATGCAAGTTTGCATCTTTATATAGTTTGTGCATGCATGTAGCAACCTCCTAGGTTTATTTTAGCATAAAGTTAATATTTTTGCGTTGTTCTTCCTTTGAAGTTACTAACAAATTTATTGATGTGCATATGCAATGCTTGGCGCGTTTAGCAAAGTGTGGTAGGTTGGAGCATTAAGTTATTGCTCTTATCTCTTGTTTATGTTTGATAATAGTATGCATGCAAATTGGATATAAATTGTGCAAAGTGATAACATAGGTAAATTGGTTGTCTTTAACCCACCTAGTTAATGTAGGATCATGGACGACCGGATTTACATGGAACCATATAGCATAGATAAATATTTGACATGGATAGGCTTAGTAGAGGCCGTTTATTCGGGCGATTTAGATGAGATTCGTTTTGTTTACTTCGTACCTACACCCCCGAACTCAATATTTAGCCCCCATGGGTATGAGTCAATTCCCAATAGGAATTGGGTGCACTTTTGATGGTTTTCAATTGTTTCCTGAAAATTGGTGGCGGCTTCATTACTTGCAAATTATTATTTTCCGTTATAATTAAATTTAAATTGCATATGCCGTATTATTTAAGAACCATTAATTCCAACCGAATACCTCAATTAGCGCCGGAAAGGCGAGAGTTCTTACAACTATATACAATTTATACCTCTCAGAGTAATGCCCATGTGACGCTGATGGGATTCGAACCCGCAACCAATTGTAACTACCTTCAAGAAAGGACTCCAGAACCAGCATTCGTGTCAAGTTTTTGTTATTAATTTGTTTAGTACATATTTTTAACCTACGAATTTCAATTCCTTTATCTTTTTTTCTTCTTTTTGTTTTGTGTAGAATCTTATTACCTTCAACAGCTCACTTTTTCCTCAAAAATTATTATTATTTTTTTAATTTGTTAGCATATTTTGCAGCAAGTATAACCGAGTTTGTTTTTTGTTTTTAGTGATTTAGATTGTACTTGTGTTGTATGGAGTACATTAAAAAATAAGTGGACACCTAGATTATTGACATTCATATTCTATTTTGAGATTAGTTTTATTTTAAGGGTCAAAATTGACATTATCTAAATTCAAAGTTTCCTTTCTATATAGCTCTTAATTGTATTTTTCTACGAATAACGAGTATTCTCCAAACCATCTCGTTAGTAGGTTTTATTGATGGAGCTAATTATTTTGTCAATATATTCTAAAGCACGAGTACGTGTCTTCTCTGGATTTTAACTCCCCCCACCTCCAAACACACACTGAGCTTAATGTAATGTTGACGCACTTAATGATGAGATTATTTATTTATTATCTATTACTACGACTATAATTAAAATGAACAACGGAATAGTTGTGTTTTCTCAATAAACTTTAAACATACTTCTTTCTATTTTAATTGAAACTTTTTTGATGAGTTAAAGACATGTCATGTTTTTATTCTAAATTTTTCTTAATGAATTCAATCACCTCTTTTAGTTTTACATAGCCCTAGAAAAATTGATTTGATTGCTAATAATGTTCTAAAATAAAACTAAGTTATCCTTAATTACTCCTTGAATTTCTAACTAATTTTAAATAATAACTTAATAAAAATAAAAATAATATAACAACAAAAGTAAATAATAATAATAATAATAATAATAATATTATTATTATTATTATTATTATTATTATTATTATTATTATTATTATTATTATTATTAGAGATTATGTGAAATTCATCATACTTAAAAGTGTTATCATGCTATTTATTACAAGTTGGAGTAAAAGGGTATAAGAATTTATTTTGGCATACATTACTTTAATAGCTAACGATAATAACACACATATAGGCAACATATTAAAATATGTTGCCTATATTGTCCAAATTGTTGCCTAAACAAACAACAAAACAATAAGTGTTGTGTTATAAGGCAACAACAAATATACTGTTGTCATTAAATGCGGCGTTTTCAATAACTATTGCCTTATGCGAGAAATGGAAATTTGTTGTAATTGTTGCCTTAGCCTGTATAAAGCAACAGTTTTTGTAGCGTTGCAAACAAATCGTATCATGCAACGCAAGAAAACTGTTGCCTTAGATAACTAAAGGTAATGGTTGAAATATTGTTGCTATTTTATGTGTTGCCTATTCTCATTTATCTTGTAGTGGCTTTAGTGGGTAGCTTTAGAATTACAAAATGGCTAATCATATAGAGTAGTGGAGTAAAAGGTTATGGAAATAGGAACAATTCCAACATCATAAGCAACCACACTAAAGAAGAATTTTCATATTAGGTGAAGAATTTTCCTTCTCTATGGAACAATAATTACACATTGAAGAAGGAATGATCTTTCTATAAAAGAGGTTTCATTATGAGATAATTTGTCAAACCAAACTAACAGTAATCGAGGTGTATTCCGTTTCCCAATACAAGAGAGATCAACATTATTATTAGAACTCTTGACGCCACTACAACAAAATGTGTCAAAGGAGGCGACTTGGGCCGATCCAGGAAGGCGACCCCTAAGTCGCATTCCGTCCCCTACTTTGTTCCAGATCTAACGAGGCAACTTGGTCAATTTTGCCTCCTTTCTAAATAAAATACATCAAGCGGGGCGGTTGTTTTGCGAATCGCCTTATTTGATATCAGAAAAAGAAAAAGATAATTAATAGACCATCTCAGTCTCTCTCTTCCAAAACTCATTAGTAATAGTACGCTTCCAATAAAAATCTTTATGAGAGCTACCGGGAGGGCGAATAGCAGATATAACATCAATCATGCACATTAACATGCAAATTAAAGGCCTGGAGATTGATTTTTACAAAACTACCTGCATGGTTCACATAATAGTCATTCACAAAAACATTTTGTTCTTTTCCTCTATAAGGGCCTTGAATAATGTCTCTTAAGGGTCCCAAGCCAGTGCAGTTATTCCTCCAAAAATACCACATTTTTAGCATCACTCAGAATCCATATCATATTTATTAAAAAAACAAATTTCAACATGCTTGGAGATTCTAGCCGAGTATAAACCCTCTATGAAAAAGGTAAAAGAAGGGGTCAATGCATAATATTTTTACTTCTATGAACCCTAGCGGCCTGGCCAAATTATCATTTCTATCAGAGTTTCGACAAAATCTTACTCATAAATATAAATATCTTTGGTGAGTCTGTTACTCCTAGGTCGCCCTTGTCTTTTAGGAGAAATAGTTTTTCTTTAGCCACCAAATGAAGTTCTGATTTTATTTTTTATGATGTTCTATATCACTTCAATAGAAATTTATGGTAATCCTATCAAGTTCACCAAAAATAAAAATAAAATAAAAATAAAATAAAATAATGGAATTTTAATACATTGCATGTAGTAGCTGGGGCTAACATTGAGTGTTGAACAACATTATTAAATAAGACAGAGTCTCTTAGTTTTAGAAAGGTTATTAGCTTTCTAGGTGCTCAACTTGAGCTCAACATGTTGAACAATGAAGTTTGGCCAGAGGCACCAATGAATTTGTAATGTTTTACTTAGGTATTTTCTGTTTCATTAAATTTTCAAAAGTTATTTTTCTAATAAATGATAGAATTGTTGTTTTTGGACAAAAAATGGTGTTTGGTGATGAAAGAAAAAAAAACCGATTTTGCTAAAACAAAAACAGATAAATAGAAAAGCAAGAAGTTCAACTCTTTTCACTTTTGGAGCTTGTTTGGGAGTTGGAGAATGGAGGGGAACGAGGAGGAAATAAAAAAAAATCTCCGTGTTTAGTAGTTTTTATAAAGAGGGGAAGGAAAGGGAATGAAGGGAACAATTCCCTTTCATTCCCCTCCATTAATTAACTCAATTTTTATTCTTCCCCTAATTGATGGAGAATAGAAGGAAAGGGGAAATTTTAAGTGACAACAGTTTGTTTCTTTCTGTCCCTTTTACTTAAGCTCCCAAACAAGCTTAGGTGAAATATTTCACCTTCATTCTCTTCCCTTTCCACCCAAAACTTCCAACTAGATAAAACGAATTTGTGGCTTGCCCTCCTCTGCAATATCGATTTATCATTCTCTTTTTCCCTCGGCTCCTTCCACTTTAGTTTCAATTGGCCCTCTTTTTTTTTCTTTTTTTTTGTTTGTATGTCCAGATACACAAAGACCAGTAAAATAGACCTTATATATATATATAAGTTTAGAAAACAAGGAAACGATTTTATTTAATTCTTAGGCAATATATATACTCAGCCCATGTGTGTTTTGTTGGAATAAATCCCATTAAACTGTAACCTCCATATCGATTTATTTAGAGTAGAACATAAGCGGAAGCGTACCTGAATCCAGACATTTGATCGGGGTTGAAGATCACCTAGGGTTAGAGCTTCTTCCAGTTGATACACACGATAGGGCTTCTCTCTCTAACGATGGGATGTCAGACAGATGTAACGTGTGTTCAACTGGGGACCATAACCCTTATATACAGAGTTTCTTATCCCTAATTATTAGCCCATCATCAATTAGGATTAAGCATGTGGGTCTCTACACTATTGGGCCATATACCTTATAAGACGATATATTAGCCACCTAATATTAATATCCGTAGGGCCACTAATATTGGGCTAAACCGTAAGTTAGCATATAAAAAATAATTAATCTATATAATATAATTGTCCATATACATGTAGTATATAGTCCATAAATATAACAATCTCCCACTTGCACGACATTCTCATGTAAATGCGCAAACCTTAGTATTGTATGTTACTTTTTAACCTTAAGAGCTCAGAATTGCTATCAACCTGAAATCGTCATTAACCAATCCGGTCCATCAATCATATCAACATAGGACCAAACAGAACTTTGTTACATTGACATAACTAGACCCAATAATGATCACGTATATCAATATAATCAACATCATGAATCAAGTATAGTTGTGTAGCATGAAAATAACATAAAGTTTGGTCTGAAATAGAATGTCTGTTTCCAACTGGTCCACCTTAAACTTTAGTGAGATCAACCACTAAACTGTAAGAGTACAAAAAACTTTAAAATTGAATATCTGCTGATAAAACCTTAAAGACTGAATCACCAAATATGTTTGGACGACATAGAAACATTATGACACAAACTCCCACTAAAACTCATAATCCTTAACTGATTTGACACCCATACGGGCAACATGCTCAAGAAACACTTTGGGTGGCAATCCCTTAGTGAGCGGATCCGCAATCATGGAGTTTGTGCTGAAGTGTTCAATGTACAGTTTTCCATTCTGTATTCTTTCCTTCACGGCTCAAAATTTGACGTCTATATGTTTAGCCTTCGTCAAGTTGCTAGTATATTTGGCATAAAGGATTGCTGACCTATTGTCACACATTAGCTTGAGTGGTCTTTCAATACCATCAACTATTCTCAGTCCAGCAACAAAATTTCGCAGCCATAGTCCTTGATTGGATGCCCCATAACATGATATGAATTCTGCTTCAATGGTGGAAGTAGTTGTAAGACTTTGCTTACTGCTTCTCCAAGAGATAACTCCTTCAGCAACCATGTAGATATAGCCTGAAATGAATTTCAGACTATCTTGATATCTAGCAAAATCGAAGTCGGTGTACCCAATGATCTCAACCTAGTCCGACCTTCGATATGTGAGCATGTAGTATTTTGTTCTCTATAAGTACCGCATAACCCTTTTGGCTGCTTTCCAATGGTCCATTCCCGGATTGCTGAGATATTTGCCTAGCATCCCAACAATGTATGCGATATCAAGTCGTGTGCAAACCTGAGCATTCATCAAACTCCCTACAGCCGAAGCATAAGGTGTATTCTCCATCTCCTTAATTTCAAAGCCATTCTCTAGGCACTGATTGAGACTAAATTGGTCTCCCTTAGCAACAAGGGTGTCACCTGGTTTACAATCTTGCATGCCAAATCTCTTAAGAACCTTATCGTTATAGCCTTTTGTTACAGCCGACAACGCCTTTGGAGCGCTCTCGATGAATCTGCATTCCTAATTCAAAAGAGGCGTCACCAAGATCTTTCATTTTAAATTTCTTTGAAATAAATCTTAGTTTCGTGCAATAAGCTTATATCGTTGTTGGCAAGCAGTATGTCATCGCATAAAAAACCAGAAAAATATGCTTACTCCCACTGAATTAGTGGTATATACACATCGTCAGCATCATTTGGTTCAAAACCAAATGATGTAACGACTTCATAAACTTGTGATACCACTGACGGGAAGCTTGATTGATCCCATAGATGAATTTCTTTAATTTGCAAACCATTTTCTTTGGATCTCCGAAAATAAAGTTTTCAGGTTGCACCATATAAATTGTTTCTTCAATGTCACCATTGGGAAATGTTGTCTTAACATCCATCTGATGAAGTTCAAGATCAAAATGTCCCACTAGTGCCATTATTGTCCTAAAACAGTCTTTCGATGAAACTGGAGAGAAAGTCTCTTTATAATCAATGCCTTCCTTTTGAGTATAGCCCTTAGCGACAAAACGAGCTTTAAACCTAGTGACACTACCCTCTAATCCCGCCTGGTTTAAAATATCCATTTGCAACCAATGGGTTTAACACCTTCGGGCAATGAGACAAGCTCTCTAACGTCATTGTCATTCATGGACTTAATCTCATCAATCATGGCATCAATCCACTGTTGAGAATTAGAACTTTCCATGGCTTGACGAAAGTTGATTGGATAATCTTTCACAAGTCCAAGGTCTGATTCTTGTTCCTAGAGAAAGACAAAAGTATCTTCCACCATTTCCAACTTTACAAGTTCTTGAAGATATACAATGTAATCATCCGGAGTTGCATTTCTATTTCCTATATTGGATCTCCTTAATGGTACTTTATGTTCTTGAGGTTGTTGAGTTTGATCTACATTAACAATGTCAGGAACTTGATTAGGGAGATTATCAAGATTGTCTTGCACCGGAGTTGTTTCGTGATCCGTGTTAGGGATGGGAAAACCCTTATCATGATCAATGACAACTGAAGGAAAAGACACATGTTATTTCTCAAAGACAAATTTCTAACTTTAACTCCCCACCCCCAAACTCGACATCCTCAAAGAACCGGACATTACCTGTCTCCAAAATAATTCTAGAAGTTGGATCATAGAACTTATACCCCCTAGACCTTTCAGATTACCCAACAAAATAGTTACTAACTGTCTTAGAGTCCAGCTTCTTTTCATTTGGCCTATAAAGCCTAGTCTTAGCTGGACAACCCCAAATATGCAAGTATTTTATACTGGGCTTTTTCCTAGTCCATAGTTCATATGGGGTTTTAATTGTAGCTTTAGTTGAAACTATGTTAAGTATATATGCTACAGTTTTCAATGCCCCTCTTCAGTGTTAGTCTGGTAAGGTAGTATGACAAATCATACTTCTCACCATGTCCTTTAATGTCCGATTTTGTCTCTCAGCTACACCATTCATGGTAGGAATACATGGCATGGTGTATTGAGGAACGATCCCACACTCATCTAGGAATTTAGCAAATGGCCCGGGACGTTGTTCCCTGAACCATCATATCTACCATAGCATTCACCACCACGATGAGATCTAACTATTTTAATCTTTTTGCCTAATTGATTTTCAACTTGGGCCTTAAATGATTTGAACACGTCTTTGATTGAGACTTCTCATGAATTAGATATAGATACCCATAACAAGAGTAATCGTCTATGAATGTGATAACGTATTGTTGACCATTTCTACAAGGGGTAGGAAATGGCCCACAAATATCCATATGTATCAATTTTAAGACATCAATAGCTCTCTCGGCACCTAATCTAGTCTTGTTTGTTTGTTTTCCCTTAATACACTTAATGCAAATCTCTAAATTTGAGGAATCAAGAGAATCAAGAATTTCATCTGTCACAAGTTTCTGAATTCCTACCGCTTATGCCAAAGTGATAAAGAATTCTCATTGGTTAATTTTCTTTTGGTACCACGTGAACTTACATGCAAGGTTTCATTATGTGAGGCAATTGTATCAAGCAAATATAGGCTATCATATCCTGATAAAATACCAGAACCAATAAAATTTGAACCTTGAAAAAGATTAACTTTATTGTTTCCAAATGAACAATCATAACCGGATTTGTCAAATGTGAGAACTTAAATTCCGACTATATGATGGTACAACAAAAGTCTCTTTCAAAACCAAATGAAATTCAGTCTTTAACAATAGCCTAAAAGTTTCAATAGCCTCAACTTCAAGATGCTTGTCGTCACCCATACAGATGTATCTTTCACCATCAATCGATTTTTGACAGCTCTGGCAACGACCCTGCATAGACACACTTATGTGAGTAGTAGCACCAGAATCGATCTACCCACCAAGTGTCTTTGGGTACCTAAGTAGTCAAATTAACCTCAGAATAAACAAGAGCAAGAGACATAATATTTTTCGTATGCTAAGCGGGTACATTCCCTCTTCAAGTGGTTAGTCCCCTAAAGAAGCAACCTGATTCCTTAGTTTCAACCTTACTTTCCTTATGTTCCATCTTTTGGGGCATTGGCACAGCAGCTTCCTTATTTTTCCTTTTCCTGCTGTCCTTAGAGGTTGATGCTATATGAGCACTTTCTGTCTTATATTGCTTTATTCTCTCTTCTTTCGCACACAATGTGAAATGAGCTCATTAAGAGTCCATTTCTCCTTTATGCTGATGTAACTGACCTTCAACTGATTAAATTATGCAAGAAGCGAGATCAAAACTAAATACACAAGCAATTCCTTAGGTAATATTAGCTTGAGTGCCTTTAGTTTTGAAACAGTATGAGAAACTTCAAAATGTACTCCCTTATGTTCCCTTTTCCTTTACGCCTCATGGAAACTAGATTGCTCAAAAGAGTACGAGTTTTCGCCTTTTTGTTTTGTGCGAAACGTTTCTCAAGTTCGGCAAGGAACGATTTGGCATTATCGTCTTCAAACATAGTGCCGCAGATGATTTTGGAATTGCACGTTTCATGATCATAGGACTCATGCTATTTGAGCGTTCCCACTTCTTCATCTCCCTCTTTTGATCAGTGGTAGATGAATCCTTAAGAGCAGCGGGTTTCTCAATCCGATGTGCATAGGGCTGCACATAGGTCCAAAACCTAACCGAACCTGACCGAACCTGAATTGGACCGAACCTGAATCTAGCAAAAAGGCGGACCGTGGTCTAACCTATAAGTGTTAGGTCCAAGACCTAACTTAACCTGAAAAAACCTGGACCTAACCTGATTGGACCTGGACCTAATAGGTTTTGAGCTTCATTAACACGATTTCTTTTAATATTCATCCAAAAAAATTGCTCAAATAATATTCAAATCCAAACGAGTGAACAACACCAAAATAAAACATATTAAAGGTCCAAACAAACAAGTCTTAATATTTTTAACCAATGTTAAAATGAATTGAAAAAAAAAACAATGTTTTTGACTATTCACTCAAGCGCCTTCGATCTCCACACACGAACTCAATCTTCTCCAATGCCAACATAAATGGTAGGATCAATCAATGGCACCTTTCCCATTGCCAAATCTGTGTACATTATATGAAAAAAGTTAAGAAAAGAATGCATCATAGTGATTAACTAATGTAATTTCTATTTACTATATTAATATCCTTCATACCTTTTTCTATTGCTTCTAACTCCTCTATAGACTCCTCCACATTGACTTTACTAACTTGTCTTGAAGCTGCTCGTAACCAATCTTGCACGCAAATCAAACATTGTACCGTCTTTTTTCAAACATAAAAATAGATTAAATAATCACTAAAATAAAGCATATTGAACATTTAAAGATCAATATACAAAGAAGATAATAAATCACCTTAGGAGTTAAAGAGCTTCTAAACTGATTAAGATGACGTCCCCCCATGCTGAATGCAGACTCTGAAGCAACTGCGGATACGGGCATAGCAAGTATATCACGTGCCATGCGTGAAAGGCCCGGAAATCTATGTCAATTAAGTTGCCACCAATTTAATACATCATTTTCCTCATCTTCACCTATTTCTTCATTCAAATATCGCTCAAACTCAGACTTAACACTCACAAAATTACCCTTTGATTCTGTTGAACTTCTCATCTTCTTAACTTCATCCATGATCTCTTTCTTCCAACCATCAGCCCCACCAAAAATATCTTCATCATCATCAATAACTAACACATTTGGTGTTGTTTCACTTGTTTCCCCACAAGGAGGAGCAATAGTAGGAGTGTACAATTTCTTATACTCATCAAACAAATCATATGCAGCTTGTTTCACATCCTCAAATAAATAATCACCTTTTTGATTACCATACATTCTACGCAAAGATACTTGAACACCAACTAATCTCACTTTAGGATCAAGTAAAGCTCCCATATAAATCAACATATTGAACTTTTCTGTCTCACCCCAATACTTGTCAAATTTTTCTCTCATATTAATAGTCATGGTATTGAAATCTTTTTTTCATTAAAATAAAGTTGATAGAAATCACGAGCAATAGTCATACGAGAAGGTAATGTAAACTCAGGGCATGCAACAGACATTAAGTGCTTAAAGCTAGGCTTCTCAACAAAACGGAAGGGCAATTCATCTGCTATGATCATATAACTAATTGCATCACGAACTTCAGCAACATTTAAATTCCATTTCTTCACTTTCCCCTCCCCTGGTTTACCCTCAATAGGCTCTAGAACAAGTTTACTTTGCTTCAACTTACCCTGATTGAATGGATTCTGTTTACATGCACCCCAATGTGTACTCAAATTTCTTGTACCATTAATAGTAGCATCAACAACATAGGTTTTACCACAAAACTTACATTCAGCTCGATGTTGACCATTCCTTTTGAGGTACAGCTTGTAGTCCTTCCAAAATTCAGCTCGTTGTTTGGTTGTGTTATCAATATATTCGCGTTCCGCTTTTGGGTCATTTCGATCATCGTTTGATAAGTTTGATGCAGGTGACTTCTTCTTTGGAGATATTGCTTCATTACCGGTATCAACATCATCATCATTGTCACTAACACCCACTGAATCATAACTTTGAGTTGATTCAGTTGTTTGGCTACAAAAAGTCACTCCTCTTCTTTTTTTGGATTGAGAGCTCGACATCTAGTTCACAACCAAAAAACAAAAATTATTACAATATAACATAATCATTTAGCTCCTTTTATAGCAAATAATAAAACAATTAGAGTTCAACTTGCAAAAATCTTACATTGGATGAGAATTGGTCTGTGGCCACTAACTATTGAGCATGGTATACCTGGTGAGTAAAATAAATTAAAGTTGTTAGCTTCATTGTCAACAGCAAAATCCTTCATTTTAGACTTAGCAATATTCTCTAGCTTAGAGAAGTCAGTATAACAAGCAATTCTATCAAGTGAACAACATAACATGGATGCTAGATACAGAAATAAAACTATTAGCTGAATAGTTTAAGCTTACTATGGCTAAATCTTAGATTCCTTGAAACTGAACAATGACTCTAAAATGGAAAGAAATTCAGCAACACCAAGTAGTTTACCAATTTGTATGCAAAGCTTATTATTACCAAAATGGAAAGAAATTCAGCAAGTAGTTGACTCTAAAATGCAAAGCTAAGTCATTCTCATCTCTTTGTATGAAAGTACAAATGATTGAAAATGGAAAGAAACGCACTTTCACATTAACCCACTCCACCAAATTCTCTATGATTACTGAAAATCTAAGCTTTCCATTTCCTTAAACAAACCAAAGAACTACACTAAAATATTGAAACCCAGAACAATAATAGACAAATAAACCCAAAAAAGCTTGTAACAAATCAAACCCACAAGCTTAAATTGCAAAATTTTGATTGCCCAACAACTAATTTATAAATAATTGAAGAACATCAACACTAAATTGAAGAAACCCTATATATATATATATATATATATATATATATATATATAGAGAGAGAGAGAGAGAGAGAGAGAGAGAGAGAGAGGAGCATACCGTGAAACCGTGAATGGCAAAGAGCAGGAGTAGCCGAGCTGTAGACTAGCAGCCAGCCAGCCGGAGAATCACAGAGAGAAGGTGGACCGCCGCCGTCCGCCGGAGAGTCAGAGGTCAGAGGGAGGGGGAGAGTCAGAGAGAGTGAGAGGGGAAGTTGGGTTTGAGACTTTGAGAGTGTGGAAACTGGAAAGGAAACGACTGAACAAAACCATAACCTAAAACCTAAAATGTGATTTTTTTATTTTTTTTTTGCAATTTATTAGTTTAGGTCCAATCAGGTCCGAACCGGAAAAAAAAAAAGAACCGAACCTAAACCGAAATTCTGAAAAAGTTGGACCGTGGACCTAACCTAATATACTAGGTTCGGTCTAGGTCTGACCCGGTTCGGTTAGGTCCGGGCTAAAAAGTCAGTCTGGACCTATTCTTGTGTAGCCCTAGATGTGCAAGGTCTCGATACATGCAACCAAGAACTCTCATAACATTCTCTTTCAATTCCTTAAAGTTTGTGTCGTTAAGCTCAGGGATACTATTAATATTTACAGATATCGTAGCAACAAAAGTATTGACTGAAAAATAACAAAAGGTATAAACAACAAGATCACAATTTCTTTAATTTAACTTTAATTTACAGATTCAAAATTAAATGGCAAATCCCATCACAAGATACCTAGCATAACATTGATTTTAGCCTTTGGACAGAAAATCAGCTTGTAAGTGGTGCTCTTGGTGTAGTAATCAAATACTAACAATAAAATACTGTCAAATATTAAGTCTTTCTTTGGACCGACTTAACATTCACATGAAAAACCTAATAATTGTCACATATTTATCACCACAAGCATGCTTGAATTGCGGCAAAATAACAACTTTCCTTTGGATTGGGTATTAAACACATGGAATTCGCACACACACAATCATCCAATATTAGAAATTAATCAATTTACATAAAAGGAGTTACTTTGGTGACATATTATTTCAATTAACTAATCTGAAATATTAGATGTACATAACATAATTATAATGTTATTGCCAAGATTGAATCTGAAGCTTTGTTCCGAATGGCATACATACATGTGTTCATCCAATCAATTAACACAAACATGCCATATAAGAAAATAATAGACAAATCTCACACTTAGGATATTACAATTTACAGTAGTGCAAGAAAGGAAATTTAACTTACTTATATAAACCAAAACCGAAAAACACGGCTTTACAATCATAAATAGCCAAAATATAGTTATTGCAGCAAGTAGAAAGAACCCATAAACTAAATTCATGAATACCAGAACATACCAATTAAATAAATAACGATTGGATGCATGCCCACCGAGTCAAAACTGAATCCATAAGTAATGAATACCATAAGAGGACAAAATTAAAGGGTTTTCATATCAAGATCATAAACTTTTTGCTATAAAAATAAAACACTGGTAAGTGGTAAGATATCAATGCCGCACATGAACGGTAAACGAATTGCACGCTTTTCCGTGCACTACAAAAAACAACTGAATTTTGCTGCGGAATTGAACAACTAAAAATTTTTCCGTAGCTAAATTTTCTGATTAACTATAGAAATAAAAAAAAAAAAATCCGCAGCTAATAAGCCATGAATTTTAAATTTCCCGTAGCACATTATTTTTAAGATAAAAATAAAATGAAAATTTAGCTGCGGGATTTTATGTTTCCACAGCTAAGTAATTGTTTTTAATAAAAAATTAATATTTCATCTGCGGGATTAATTCCCATCATTAATTAGTGGCGGAAATTGATTCTATAGCTGATTTTTTTTTTTTTTTCCTGATCTTGGAAACATTACGACTTCAAATATATTTACAACACAATACCTAATCAAGAAATTCAAATGCAGTACGCTGGTTGAATGAGCATGATATGGGCCTTGTTGTTTGAGTTGAACTCCTCCTACAAGCATTTTTTAAATTTTATTTCATTTCAAGCTATGGTTAAATATAGTGCAACCCCTTTTATGGTAAGAATTTTTGTGCGGAACTATCTTGTTTGGGGTGTCATTTGTGACTTACTACCTTAAAAGTTTTTTTTTGTGGGAAACTACCTTAGAAAGCCAAAAAGTTTGTTGACCACTATCCTTGACCATATTTTCGGGTATAATTTTCTTAAAACCCCAAAATACCCTCACAGAGAATAAGAACTAAACAATTAAACAATCTAGACCAAGAAAACTAGAACTCAACCTCACCCTTCATCTACAAATTCAAAAACCTAAAATTTGTCAAATCCCCAGCACCCTCACAAGAACACTAGAATTTTCGAATTCCCACAAAAAATTCCCCAATTTCGGCCGGAAGCTAGGGTTTTGGATCGAATTTCTCAATCTAAAACATAAAACTTAAGACCCCCATAACTAAATCTGATGAAAACCCTCGAAATTCAACATCCACAAAAAACAGTGACAGAAATTCAAATCGAAAGAAAAAAATAAGGAAAACGGGAGACACAAAGCAAAACACGTACCTGGTAAGACTGAATCAAAATCAATCAATCTAACCTTGATCTTTAGTTTCATAATTCTGGGCTTGTACAATTGAACCCAAAGATTGAGGGATTTTTGAGGAAAGGGGGGTGATTTGATTTAAATGATCACGTGCTGGTCATGTGAGGGTATTTTGGGGTTTTAAGAAAATTATACCCGAAAATATGGTCAAGGGTAGTGGTCAACAAACTTTTTGGCTTTCTAAGGTAGTTCCCCACAAAAAAAAACTTTTAAGGTAGTAAGTCACAAATGACACCCCAAACAAGGTAGTTCCGCACAAAAAATCCTTTATGGTAAGAACTATTGAATTGGGCAGCTGGTGGAGAAATCTTTGAGCGCGCGCATGAGGCTGGGTTCGAGAACAAGTAAGCGAATTTTTGAGCGTGCAGGGGGAGGGCTTCTGCGTGGTCGTGTAATTGCGTGATGGGCAGTTTGTGAAAGGCACTCAGGCGTCAGTTTAATTCCATTTGAAGTTCTTTTTTTTGTTTTTTTTTAATCAGCGACGCGACAAATTTTGAACGATTTTCTGATAAAAAGTTAGTTTAGAAAATAATACCTATATTAGGCTGGGATAGAAAGTAATTCCCAAAACGGTGTGTAGGCATAAAAAAAAGTGATACATCTCACGTCAGATGCCAAGTCGGACAAAACGTCAAATTGTTAACTTGATTGAAATATCAAATATAATAAATGAATAATTAATTAAATTTGATGTAGTTAAATAGCCCATTTTTATTAATTATTATGCCATTTTAGATTAATGAGCTTGAGCCCTTTTAAATTGGGTTTAAGTCATTAAACATGGGCTGAGACTACTAAGTCCACAAGCAGGCCCAAGACAACAAAAGCCATAAACATAACCTAGAGGAGCTTCTCTATAAATATAGCTCATTGGGTTCATTTTAAGGGGGGAGAAATTGATTGAAATAGGAGACTCTACCCGATTCTCTCTCAAATATTTAAGCCCAAACCTCAAGAAGAAGACGTCAACCACTCAAGTGTTGCGAGATGAAAAATATCCTCTGGTTCCTGGTTGCACAGGGGACATATATCATCTAAATTAAGACCTTTTTTGGATAATGTATGAGTTGCCACAGGAAAATCAGTAATTTTGGTGCAATATTAAGTTTCTATATCCATTTATGAGGCCATGATTTACAGCCTTATTCATTGAAGCCATGACATAACCAGGTGGCAGCTTTGATGCTGAAATTACCCGTAGAATCAGGGCCCCAACAATAGTGTTCTGGGGCGTCAATAGAGGGAATCGGGATGCCTTTGATATCCATCGAATACCTTGTTGTAAAATAATTCGTTGTTTCAAAATGTGTCTCTAAATCCAAGAGTCATTGTTTTTTGCCTTGACAGAGAAAAATCCATGTTTCCGCAAATACTTGCGTCGAATAAGAGTAACCCATATGTTATTATGCTCTGTTAATATTTACCATCCTAATTTAGCCAAAAATGCTTTGTTCACAGCTTCAGTTTCCGAAGTCCTAACCCCCCTGCGGATTTTGGTTGACATACTTTATCCCATGCAACCATGGGGATACCATTGTTTGCCGAGCTTTGCCAGAAGAATTTTCGATGCATGGCGTCTAAAACATTGGTTGTATAAGTCGGAACTTTGAAACTTTGCATTACATGCGAGGGAAGGGCCTCTAAATTAGCCTGAATGAGGATGGTTTTTCCTTCTTTGGATAGACTGGAAGCTTTCCAGGGTTCAAGTTTGGCTTGAGTTTTTTCCACAATATTCTGGAAGGTGACTTGATTGATTCGGTGTTATGGAAAGAAGCATCCTAGATACTTGTCCAAGTTGGATTTGTGGGGTATGTCAAAATAAGCATTCGCGAATTGTTTTTGATGGCTAATAGTGTTTCGGGAAAAAAATTAGGGTTGATTTGTGAAAATTGATGAGTTGACCAGATTGTGCGGAAAATTGGTCGAGAATTTCTTTTAATTTAGATGTTGCTTGTCTGGTGGTCTTACAAAAAAGGAGGCTACCATCAGCAAAGAGGAGGCACGGAATTTTCTGCCCTCCCGGACTAATTGTAATATCAATGCCATGTTTCTCTTGAGAAACTTTTATAAGTCGTTGAGTAAATACTTCCATGCATATAATAAATAAGTACGGAGATAGGGCTTCGCCTTGGCGAATGCCTCAAGAGGGACTAATAAGTACACATGGAGAGTCGTTTATAAGAAGTGAGTAGCTAAAAGTAGTAACACATTGTTTAATCCAGTTGATCCATTTATCACTGAAGCCTATTTATTTTAGGGCTGTGAATAGAAAATTCCATTCAATTCGATCATAGGCTTTTTCCATATCAAGTTTCATAGCTAACCACCCTTCTTTGGTTTTGGTGTTTCTGAAAAAATGCATAATTTTCTGACTTATTAAAATGCTATAGTGAATAGATCTATGGGGGATAAAGGCTCCTTGAAACGGGCTAATCAAGTTTGGTAGTAGTGGTCGAAGTCGATTACCTAAAATTTTTCCAATGATTTTCTAAATCGAATTGCATAAACTAATTGGGCAGAATTGATTCGACTAGTGGGATTCTCGTTTTTTGGTATAAAAGTGATGAACATGTGATTAATTTCTTTTAACAATTTTCCATAGTGGAAGAATGATCGAATTGCATTAATAACATGAGGCCCAACAATATTCAAGTGGTCTTGGTAGAAAGATGCACCAAATCTGTCAGGCCCGACGATTTAAGGGGATTCATTTCAAATACTGCTTGTGTAATTTCTTAGTTTGAAACAGGAGAAGTTAGTATATCATTATCATTGTCCGAAATACGTTTTTGTAAATCCGAAAGATCTAAGTGTGTAGGTTCATTATGCAAGGAATTAAAACGTTGCTGGTATTTCGTAATGAAGCAGTCACTAATCATGGTTTTGTCTTCAAGCCAAGTACCACATGGATCCTTCATTCAGAAAATAATATTTTTTTTCGTTTGCCACGGTGTTGAAAATGAAAATATCGTGAGTTACAGTCTCCTTATGTCAACCATTTTTTACGAGCATTTTTGCCTCAATATGTTTGGCCAAATAAATGGAGCTTTTCATGTTTGTTGAATAGTCTGTGTTGAATTTCTAAAAGTCGCATATTGTCTGGGTTTTGAATCAATTGGTCTTGAATAGATTGGAGTTTTTTTAAGATTTTGGTAGAGTTTAGCTTAATTATTGCCTAAAAGTTTTTTACGCCAAGTCTTTAGTTCGAGCTTAATTGATTTTAATTTCCTAGTAATTCTAAAGAGTCTTGATCCTTGGGCATAGGTATTCCAATGTTTGCTTTAATAATCTTAGTGTTGAAGTGGGTTGTCCCACATTGGACAAGAAAGAGTGTCTTGAAGTGTTTATAACTAATAGAGTTACTCCACCCTTTGCCAATTGGTTTTGGGTTGGAACCTCCTTTATGTTATAAACACTCTCTTAATTGGGCCCAAATATAAAAAGTTAACTTGGTATCAGAGCGGGCTTCGGTCCTGCCTTTATGACCCCTTGTTGGCCCACATGTTGAAGCCTAAATGAGACAATTGTGCGGCTGGTTAGTTTAATTTGATAAAATATAATTGGCCCACATGTTGTTAAAATATAATTGGTTCGTAATATGCTTCTTATTATTGAACTGGGGAGACCCCATATTTATAGACTACAATAACTTATTCCCCAAGCACAACTAATATCCTGAATATACTAGTTTCCTAAATACATTAGATCACTAGTATAAAATCCTAAACATATAATATCATATGTTTAGTCTCCTAGATAGATATATATGGAAAATATATTCACTCCAATATATTTTCCATATCTGATATCTATCTCTAACACCCTCCCGCAATCGTAGCGGCAGGATCATCACGAACGCTACGATTGGAACAATGCAATATGTAGTGTCCTTGTATTCGATGAGTCCTCGATCTGCACGTCGAGCCTTCACAATTCATTGGTCGGTGAGTACTCGATCTGCACGTCGAGTCTTCACAATTCATTGGTCGGTGAGTACACGATCTGCACGTCGAGTCTTCACAATTCATTGGTCGGTGAATACTCGATCTGCACGCCGAGTCTTCACAAGTAATTAGTCGGTGAATCTTCGATCTGTCCGTTGAATCTCCACATATCATTAAGTAGAGAGAAGTCAACTTCTTCTCGCTACCTCCAATACTTTCAAATCGGCGCCATCTATGGTCGTCGATTATATTCATTATCGTTATCAAGGTGATCTTGTATATCACATGAACACCTTTTGTTTTCATCTACTGCTGCCAAACGGGCAGTAGCTCCGTCATCATCATTTATAGTCATCAATCAAGGATCTCTTGATCCATCAAAAGAAAAAAAAAACTTTAGTTTAATTTGGGTTTCGATCAAGGTTTGTCCGGTGGCGGACGGATGGCATAGCGAAAGCTTTTGTGTTTTAGATCTCAGGTATGAACCAGCTCTGATACCATGATAAATTATAATAGGCTCATAATATTGCTTCTTGTATTATGTATGGGAATACTCATATTTATAGACTACAATAACTTATTCTTCAAGCACAACTAATATCCTGAATATACTAGTTTCCTAAATTCATTAGATCACTAGTATAACATCCTAAACATATAATATCATATATCTAATCTCCTAAATATATATGGAAAATATATGAATATATTTTTCATATCTGATATCTATCTCTAAAACTTAGTAGTATCTGAATGACTATTCCATATTTTGTTATAGCGGAAAGATCTTTTACTTATTGTTTGATGCGATTTTGTATCGAATAGGATTGGTGCGTGATTTGAACAAGTAAAGTGTTCATTGAGAAGAATTGCATTTGGGTTGAGACATGAATAAGATTGTGTTGAGTCAGGCGTACAAACTGTTACTCTCCTTTTTTTTTCTTTTTTTTTTTTAGAAAAAAAAATCCTTCCATACGCACAGTTTGCTTGGGGAAGGGTCTCCTTCCAAGGACTGCTGTTGCTAGCGGTCGACGGTTGCTTGTTCGCGTTCGTTCCAATTCACATTGTGTTCAGAGGTAGGCAGTAGATAGCTTCACGCGTTGTCTTGCTTCAGTCCACTTTGTTTTTTTGTTTTTTTTTTGTTTTTTTTTGTTTTTTTTTTGGGTCTGCTACCTCTATGTTTTCATTATCAGATGGTAGCTTATTTGCAAGGCTCTAATATAAAATATATCAAACCTGCTTTTGACTTGGTTGGTAATTTCACCCTATTATTAAATATGCGCATGGACCCACCATAGCAATTTGCAATGAGATTGTGTTTTGATGCTGTAAGCTTGTATACTTGACACTTAGGCGCATGTAAGCCACCAAAAGGTAATTAACACGACTGTTATTTATTGTTGGCAAATGAATGATAGACCACTTTGATGCTGCTCTGTGAATGTCGAATCGGTGAGGTGAAGTTGCTTGATCAAAGCAATTCTTTAATTAATAAGGACCACCAGGTGAATAGGAGCCGCAGGCTATTGGTATAAACCCATATTCGACTGTCTCTGTACATGACGATAACTAAATTGTGAGGTTATCCGTCCTTGTATTTTTATTGGTGCTTACAACACTGGGTTTACATGGGTGGATTTTTCTTGACGCGCAAGAATCATTTGTGGTGTCACTTTATGGCGTGTTGATCAGTTGAACAAACTCACGGCTATCCATCCTTGTAATGATTATTTTAATGTAAACAACATTGAACTTATAAGGGTTGATGCCTTTTTTTGGTGTATGCTGACCATCTTCGGAGTCGTTTCTTGGTACTTTGGATTTCCCGGTGTCATCCCTCCTTGTGATGAACTCAATGTAAAAAAACATTTGGGCTCACAAAGGTCGATGCCCTTCTTTTGGCGTATACTCCCCACTCTTGGAGTCATTTTGTGGGACCGTCCATCCTTATAATGATTTTGACATTAACCACGTTGAACTTACAATGTGTCGACATCCTTAGAGATACAAAGTTATCGACGAGTCCATGTTTGCCGAATACATTGACGTTTTGTTTTTTTCGTCGTTCACAGTTTATAGTCTTGCGGGCCAGGAGTAGTACAATGATGATTTTTTGATGTGGATGTTGCTGCACTTGGAAAAGATGAATTAACCAAGATGCCTACATACTTGTAGTGTGTGAGACACCTTACAAGATCAAGCCAACGTAGTTCGAGATTTTTTTTTTGTTTTTTTTTTTATTTTTTTTCTGTTATGCGTTTAGGCTCTTTCTTGGGAGCTTAAATGTGTATGGTGCTTGGTAGCTTTCTCCAGACTTGTTTGCTAGAAAGATCTGGGTGAGTTATGTTGCTGAGGAGCTTTCTCCATATCTCTTTACCCTTTTTTTTTTTTTTTTTTTTTTTTTTTTGTGCAGTTTATACTCGTGCTCAGGGGATTGATGAATTTTCTTCATTTGAATTTGTAGAACTTTGACGATTTCCTCTTCTTTTTATTGGATGGGCGCAATAACACGTTATGCTTAGGCCCTGGAGTTCGCGCCTTGCCCCGCAATGCAATTTGCTTATACCAATTATTCCTTTCACAAAGAGTGTGGCTCGGAGGACGTCCCTCCAAAGTCGTCATCCTTTGACAAGAAGAATGATCTCCATGGTTTGTGATTAGGTACCTCATGCTTGCAGAGTCACCGTCTTCAACAGCAACGTGATTAGAAAAGCATATCAAGTCTTCTTGGCTACTTCCTCCGTTAGGGATGTTGGATTCTTGATGGCTAATGAGGACTACAGTTCGTCTTTTAACCCTTAATGAATCGCCTGTGCTTATTTCAAAGGAGGGAAGATTCTTCATCATGGAGGGAATATTGCTTTGTACGTCCTTGTTCGAATAAACATCTTCTTTAACGACTTTGATGGAAGTCTCCTTTCTCCATTGTTGTTTAGAGAGCACGGTGCCCCCTAGCCGATTGAAAACTGACGCTTTCACTTTGCCCTTGGAGCTCGGCTCACCGATTTGGATTGATTGACTAGCACAAAGGCGATCAAATACTCGAACTTTTGACCTGGAAGTTAGTGACGACTTCAGAAATGTCATCAGATTGACTTTCGTTTCTCCCAAGCCTTTCAAAGACTGAGGGTCTTCTTGTTGGAGGCTGTAAACGATCGAATACAGAAGTTGCTACTCTAGGTAGAGAATTTTCTCCTTTGGCTTCCTCCTTCATCTTTGAAATGGAAATAATGTTTATTAGGACTACTACATTAAATTTAAAGTAGCCCTTTAGGAAGAACTCTTCTAAAACAACAGGGACTTGAGACTTCTTTTTCGTCAAGTCAACGAGTGGGATCTTAGGCATCACTCCAGTGATCTTCTTTTCTTTCCTCATTGAATGATGAAAACTCTTCTTCTTATTTTGCTTCTTTGTTTGACTAGGTGGTTGAGGTTGAGGCAGGGATGCTTTCCTTGGCCTTCTCCTCGTCACAAGAGTCCATCCTTCATCACCATCATGACTCGCATCAACGATTTTTGAACCACAAGGCTGAATTTTGACATCCTCGGGAATAAGAACGGGTTCCAAACTTTCAAATTGAATCATTTGATAATGATCGACCTGGATGGGCTCGAGGCTTGATTGTTGAGAGAAAGCATGTATGAACTCAACATATGTGTGATTAGTTTCCACAGAATCGTCTAAATCCAGCAAGATCTTTCCATCATTGGCGAGTTGCATTATGCAATCCTTAAGAGTAATGCATTTTTCTAAAGGATGACTAACAACCCTGTGGAACCTGCAGTACCTAGGATCAATCGTTCTGCCAACTTTCTCTGGATGCTTTGGTTCAGGAAGCTCAATCACCTCCTTTTCGAGAAGGTCATTTAGCATCCCAGACAAGTCCGAATCAGGAAATGAATACTTCTTTTCTTGCAACTATTTCAAGGTAGGGCGACTTTTCCATGTATCCTTGAACAATGATCCCTTCTTTCCTTTAAACTTCGTCTTGGCCAAAATCTTGACTGCATTTGAGGTTGAGACAACCATGGATTCTTTACTCCTCGAGTCGTCCGTTTTCTTGTACTCCTTGGCATCTTTCCTTGAATCCGAAGAGGAAGAAGATTGTCCATTACGATTTGCAATAATGAGCTCCATGTCATGTGCTCTCTTCGCTAACTCCTGAAAACTTTTAAGCTTTATGCCTTGGAGTATGTACAGTAGATCCCACACCATGCCTTGGATACACATTTCAACCGCCGAGATTTCCGATAATCGGTCTTTGCACTCCAAACTCAAAGCACGCCACCGACTTATGTAATCAATGATGGGCTCACCTTTCTATTGCTTGGTGTTGGTAAGCTCAGTCATACATACTATACGTCGAGTGCTATAGAAACGATTGAGAAACTCACCTTCCATTTGTTCCCAACTGTCTATAGACTCGGGTTCAAGTCAGTATACCAGTCAAAGGCGGATCCCTTCAAAGAGAGGACGAACTTTTTGACTAGTAGATCGCCCTCCGTTCTTGTATCATTGCACGTCTCAGTGAAGTGTGTAATGTGTTGCTTAGAACTTCCTTTGGCGTCAAATTGTTGGAACATCGGGGGTTGATACCCATGAAGCATCTTCATCATCTCAATCCTCTTAGTGTAAGGGTTGCTATAATAGTGATTATCATATGACCCTCCACCAAGTTGAGCCTTGACAGCACTTGCAATCAACTCCTGTATTTGTTGGACCGAAAATGAGCCAGCGCCTGATGCGGGTTTCGAATTCTCACTCTTCTCTGACTTGGAACTTGAAGAGGAATTTTCATCGCTGTCACCTTCATACTCTTGGCCTTTATGACGTTTCTCCAGTTGCTTTGTCAGATTATCAATTTGCTTATTCTGACGTTTGATGACAGCTTCTTTTTCCTCACTATCTTTCATAATTTTGTCCATGGCTTTCCTTATGTCCGTTAATTGTTCCTCAATGGTGTTCACTTCAGCCGCCATGGCAGGAGTAGTGAAAGAATGAGATGAATGGGCAGAATGCTCTCGGAAGGCTTCTCCAATGGGAGAAGAAGGAGAAGATCCGCTATTGGCAAAGTCATCTTCCATGTTGTCCAATGGACTGAGGGAGGGATTGACAAGCATCGCATTGGGTTTGATAGGGGATTTTTGCTTCAAGTTCAATGATGCAATAATTTGATCGGGCTCCATCAAAGGGATAGAGTTGATCCTCCACGAGGCATTTGGTCAGACACGAGGAATGAATGGCTTGGAGCCGCGACACCCATTGCTTTCGCCATATTCCGAGTAATAGCACCGGCACTCAAGACGGATCCTTGGGAGGTAGATTTGGTGGAGTTCGATTTTGTTGAAGTAACCTTCTTTGGAGGCATTTCTTCTTGGTTGCTTGAGTTTGGTGTTTTTGACTTTGTAGAGATAAAGATGAGGGGTAGAGATGATCCCACTAAGCGTGCCAGAAATTTGTACACACAAGTTATGAATCCGGGAAATATAGAGTCAAAATCGTTGACAAATTATCGATTTTATATCAAAGAATTATGGATTACAATCTCTAATTTATTCCCCAGATTAAATCTCTAGTTGACTTAAGAAACAGTTGAATCACGATATAGACTTTTGATCATGAACCACCAACTTGATTTGATTGAAGGGCTGAAAAGCTTGATCTCGATCGGCTTGTCGTTCTCCGGAATTGACTCCAAAACTTGAGTGGTTGATGTCTTCTTCTTGAGGTTAGGGCTTAGAGATTTGAGAGAGAATTGAGCTGACTCTCCTTTTTCAATCAATTTCTTCCCCCTTAAAATGAACGCAAGGAGCTATATTTATAGAGAAGCTCCTCTAGGTTATGTTTATGGCTTTTCTTGTCTTGGGCCTCCTTGTGGGCTTAGTAGTCTCAGTCCATGTTTAATGACTTAGACCCAATTTAAAAGGGTTCAAGCTCATTAATTTAAAATGGAGCATAATAAGTAATGAAAATGGACTATTTAACTACACCCAAACTTAATTAATTATTCATTTTTTTTTATTTGATATTTCAATCAAGTCAACAATTTGACTTTTGGTCCGACTTGGCATCTGACGTGACATATATCACTTTTTTTATGCCTACAGGGTGTCCACGAATGATTGGACACACAACACAAACTTGATTTTTTTTGCTGAACATGAGAAAGTCGCTACTGGAAACAACGACTTATAACCATGAAAGTCACTACGCGCAGTAAGAGTCACTACACCAGATGGCGGCTTATGGGGAAGAAACAACGCCATCGTGGATAGCGACTTTCTTATTGTTGCGCATTGTTTCCCATTGTTTTCGTCAGATGGAACTTGCTATGGCGGACAGCGACTTCATTTCATTGAAGTCGCTGTTGTGTGGGTAGCGAGTTTCTACCAGCCAACGGAAAAAAAAAAAAAAAAAAAAAAAAAAAAAAAAAAAAAAAAAAAAAAAAAAACAATATTCCATTTGTTCCCGATCCTACATGGACACTCTATTGGGAAATAGTTTCTACCCCATCCTAAAATGGGTATTACTTTCAAAACTAGCCTTATATTAAGCAATTGCTCACAAATTTTATCCGTCGTTGAGCTCATTGGCGGAAGCCATAAAATCCACCGCTAAAATTGCCAGCGTCGTGGATTTTTGCTGCAAACTAATTTCGCCGTTGATTCCGCCGCTAAGCTCGATTGGCGTCGGAAAATCGACAATTGCTGCGGTATAATTTCGCAGGTAAATCGAGATTTTTTTGTAGTGGTGAAAATATGATTAACAACACATCTAAACTTACGAATAGGAAAAACGCATACTGAATCAATTAAGAAAAAACCAAAATGCCGACACCAATGAAGAAACGCAAACCCAGATCACAAATAAAAAACCGAAACGAAACTGAATTTCAAATAACCCAATATGAAGGAGGTTATGATACCAAATTGTTGGAATAAATCCGATTAAACTGTAACCTCTATATCGATTTATTAAGAGTAGGATAAGCGAAAGCGTCCCTGAATCCATAAGTGCAGACATTTGATCCGGGTTAAAGATTGCCTAGGGTTAGAGCGTCTTCCAGTTGATACACACAATAAGGTTTCTCTCTCTAACGATGGGATGTCAGAAAGATGTAACGTGTGTTCAACTGGGGACCATAACCCTTATATACATAGAGTTTCTTATCCCTAATTAGCCCATCATCAATTAGGGTTAAGCCTATGGGTCTCTACACAATTGGGTCCTATACGTTATAAGACGATATACTAGCCCACCTAATATTAATATTCGTAGGAACACTAATATTCAGCCAAATCGTAAGATAGCATATAACATACAATTAATCTGTATAATATAATTGTACATATACATATAGTATAAAGTCCATAAATCTAACCAAGAGGCAGGTTTGGGATGGGATGAGTTGGGAGTGGGGGGTCATTGGTAAACGCAGCTCTGATCCAGTCTGAGATGGACTAGGCTGGGTGGAAGCTCGGTCTTACCATCTTAAAAAGAAAAAAAATAAAAAGTCCATAAATTTAACATGTTTTGCCAAAGCCACATATGTGGTAGTCCATGCGATGCACTTGGCTATTTTGCGTTATTTCAGGCAGCAAGCATGATAACATATTCCTTTTAAAATTGATTATTCGCATTCAAACATGTTTTTTCAAATATATGTTTTGAGAAGTATTTTTAACTTGGAAAACCAAACAAAATTGCTTCTTAAAAACTGTTTCTTTTAACAAAAAACATTGAAACTTAATCTACAATTACAAACTTAGATGGTAAAAACATTGCCAAAACTACCATAGTAGCATCAATGAAATTAGGTTTTTGTAATAAATAAATAAAAAAAGAGGAAAAAAGATTCGATAAGTTTTGGTATGATTGCCGACTCAAGGCGAGGCTATCTCTACATACAAGTATGACGTCGGCATGACATCATGCTTATATGAGAGCTAGGCCTCACCGTGAGACCGCCGCCTCATACAAGATTTTGTGAAAAAGGTTTGACAGGAATAATCCAGCTCAAACCATTAGCCAGACTATCTTTAGCAATAGAATTAATTAGCTACGTCCCCGCTACATTGGTTTGTCTCTCTATAGTAGTTGTAGTGCCGTAGTGAAGCAGCTTATGTGATGTCCTCGATCATTACGGTTGAGAAGTAACAATCTTTAGCATTCATTGATCAAGCTAACAAGAAAATCAGTGTTGATGAGGACATGTGGATATGTTTGATCAATCAATATAATGCATGATTATCTATTGGAAAAATGTAGCTAAATTAATATGGTAGCAAAAAGAATTGAAGCAAGCAAGGATGTTTGCTAGTTCACGTGGAGCAAGCGTATGTGGCATGCTTATATGGCTCATGGTCATGGTATGATGGATCAAATCACGTATACCACAAAATCTCATGGGACGGTTTCAAGGTGAGGCCTTTCATACAATTTCTATAGGGAATCTATTAGTTTGCTTGGGGAGTAAGATATTGGGATCTCCTAATTTTTGTATGAAACGGTTTAGGAAAGACTCTATATAAAGAGGTTCTGATTATTATTGCGAGTGTGCTTGGGAGCCATGTAGGGTGCACATGAGAGCGAGCGAGGAACCTGGAAGGCTAGGTCAAGTCGTCATTATTATGTGAAACACACTGAGTGAGGTAGGTAGGATATGTGAGCGTGTGAGAGGCTTTGGATTGTATGCATACTTGTAATTTTGTAACCTTGTTAGCTCAATTGTTAATGGATTAGATCGTGTTAGCGGTTTCATTGTCTTTTACCCGGTTTTGGATTTTCTACGTTAAACTCTTGTGTTCTTTTATATTCGCCGTTGTATGTAATGATTTTGTGTGACACCAATATTATCGCTCCCGTATAAAATCTCCAACATTATAAATTATGATAAGTTTATCGGTTACTCCACTTAGTACCAATTAATTTTAGACCGAAATATTATTAGCCTTGTATCTCGTATGCAGACTACTTCTTCTACACGTGTGGGCTTACAGGGGATAGACTCATTACAGATTAATAATCCTCCATAGTATTTGAGTGTGTGCATGGTTGGGAGGGGAATGAACTGTCCCACAAGGCTTAAATACGTACTCTCACCTATTAGACATCCTAATAAAATACTTTCTCCAGTATTTGTCCAAGCTTATTAATGGCGTCCAAAGGAACCTGAGAATGTATTGAGAAGCCGATTATATCAAATAATTATATTATCTTTCCAACGCGGATTCTTGTACTGTAATCATATGAAATGATTGAAATCAATGCCATCTTACTATTATATTGCAGATGATTATGGGTAAATTTGGTACAACTAGCTGTTTTGCTAGCTGAAAAGTTAAAATATAGTAAAAAAATTAGTAGAAAATTGCTAAACTTTGAAGAAAAGGTAACAAATTAGTTGTTTTGCTAGCTGAAATTGAAAACTTTTGTATGGGTAGCTTTCAGATTTAACTGTTTCCGGAACTAAAAATTGAAAATAATCTGATAAATTGTTTGATAACGGAGGGTGAAAGCAGTAACTGAAAGATGAAAGTTGTAGCTTCAATCTAGCTAAAAGCGAACTGTTTTTGCCAAACATGCCCTATTGATTTTGGGTTTACAATTAAAAATATAAATAACCTGGCTGCAAAATAGAAAAGGAAAACCAATAAGAGAATGTAGTGAATTAAATGAAAAAAATCAAAGGAAGAGTTGAGGATATGTTGGAATCTATAACTCAGCCAAAAGTTTTAATTAATAGTTGAGACCCAATCAATGTTATATTCTTTAGTATGATTCCACACAAGAATGGACGTGAATTATACACATATTATCCTTATACCATGCGAGAAAATATGCCACTTAGGAAATGGGGGGCTCCCATCATTCGAACACAAAGTCTCTTAGGGGAATTTGGTTCATACTAGAGAAAGGTAAAGAAATTAATAAAGGAAAATAAGGTAAAAGGAAAGGAATGAAATTGATTACCCATATTGTTTGGTTCACAGAAATGGAATACATTTCTCTTATATTCCCTTTGTTGTTTTTTGGTTAGGACTTCCAATTTTTAAGTAAAATTCTTTATGCTTTTCTCAAATTTCAAAAAGTTTAGAAAATAAGTAAGGATAAACGGGTTAACAAGTCATTAGCATGTAACACGATTAATAAACAGATTCTCGACCCATTTAACTTTGACACGAACACGACACAACCTCACCTAGCTATTTGACAACTCTAATTCCATTTGAGAAATCACTACTGGATTTGCAGAAATAATTAAGTTGAGGAGGAAGGTAGGAAGGAGGGTAGCTAGGTGTGGACGTACAGCGACGAAAGGGGCATACTGGGTTATAGAAATACCTAGGCGGAGGCGGGGAATCGTGAAACCCCCAAATGGGGTAATTTGATTAAAAAAAGTGGATTGCTATTTACCGCCCAAAATTACTCACCACCGCCCTTGGAAATTACCCATTTGCCCTTCACTCTCACTCACTCCTCACTCACTCCTCACTCATCCTCACTCCTCCTTCCTCTCTTCCTCACTCTCCTCACCACCACACCATCACACCGGCATCACACCGGCAAAACCACCACACCATCACAACGGAAATGTCATGGGCTAGCGGCAGCGGCAGAGGCGGCGACGGGGACGGAGGCGGCGAGCATCGCGGCGGGGGGGTATACATTCGAAATTTTTTTGCTTTATTTACTCTAATTTGCTTTGATTTTTACGAAATGTGTTCATATAGGAGTGTTTTTATTCAAGGTTTATAGACAATTGAATTGAATTTGTGTTGTTTGAAGTTGTGTTGATTGATTTGTGAGTTCGGTGTCGTTTTTTTCGAGTTCGGAGAGTCGGGCGTCTGCAATTTCCGCCTGCCCCATGGGCAAGCGAGATCGGCAGACGCCTCGCCCATGGGTGCGGCGCCAGTCTCAGACGACTCACCCATGGGTGAGTCGAGATCGGCAGACGCCTCACCCATGGGTGCGGCGCCAGTCGCAGACGACTCACCCATGGGATAGTCGAGATCGGCAGACGCCTCACCCATGGGTGCGGCGCCAGTCGCAGACGACTCACCCATGGGTGAGGCGTCTATAGCAGACGCCCGAGACAAAAAAAAAAAAAAATAGTGTTATTATTATTGTTATTATTATTAATATTAGTGTTATTATTATTATTATTGTTGTTATTATTATTGTTATTGTTATTGTTGTTATTATTATTGTTATTTAGTATTTCCAGATCAATACTAAAAAAGTGATGGCAATATTATTATTATTATTATTATTATTATTATTATTATTATTATTATTATTATTATTATTATTATTATTATTATTATTATTTATTTATTGTTATTATTATTAATATTATTATTGTTATTATTATTTGTTATTACAATTATTATTAGTTGTCAATTATTATTTTAATTATTTATTACTGATTATTGTTTAATTAAAAATGTGAAATGATAGAGGAGAGGAGGAGCCGGTAAATCGATGCCGAGGTTAGTCAGTGAACTAGCTGGTTCAGGACCGCGTCACACGAGGACGCGCGGGATTGATGCCTCTGTACGGAGACAGAGAGAGGCAGTTCGGATGAGGGAGATGACTGACCATCACTTATATCGCGGTGATGAGGCTGAGCAACACAATTACGGATCTAGCGAGTTCTACCCCGGGGATCAGTCCATGGACGATGATCAGATTTGCATCGAATCATCCTCAGATTGGCACGTGGTGAAGGGGCAGAGGCGGTAGGTTTGTTAGTACTGGCTCGTCTAGTACTATCAAACGATCTAGAGCGGAGGACGACAGTACGTGGCTTGTTACACGGAAGGTGGCCGGTGGACCGGCGGATGATAGCGTCATACCGAGCTTCCTGGGCCACGTAGCGTCTCGTATGTGGATGGGAGAGACGAGGGGTCTGTTGAAGTGTCAGAACCGATTCAGTGTCTGTCAGCGGCTGAGTGAGTGGCGAGCGGAGATGTCGCCCGAGGTGAGGGCGCAGATCGAGGGGACTGGGTTATCACACCTGACAGACATTATGTTCAGACATATCGACTTCCCCCTGATATCTGCATTCGTTGAAAGGTGGCAGCCGGATACGAACTAGTTCCACATGCCGTTCGGAGAGATGACCATCATGTTGCACGATGTATGGCATATTCTTCGGATTCCTGTAGAGGGACAGCTCGTTTCCAGTGAGGGACGGGATGGGCAGCTGCAGGCGACGGCCATGGAGGTTGTCGGGGTCACCCGAGAAGAACTGATGCATAGCCACTGGCAGGGCGGTGGGGTCCTCACGGAGTCGGTTTTTGACCTTTGCCGAGTGGAGGACCGAATGGAGGACATGCAGGCGGTAGCTTGGATGTGGTTACTTATTGGATCCACCTTGTTTGTCGACAAGAGTGGTAACCGTATTAGACCCTCCTGCGTGATGGAGGTGAGGGACGGTGTCGGAACGGCGCATGAGTTCTCTTGGGGATCTGCTGCCCTCGCCTTCCTATATTGTCAGCTCGGTATAGCTAGTCGGGGGGATTCTCAGGGCATCTGCGGATGCCTAACTCTCCTCCAGGCATGGATATACGAGTACTTTCCCTGCTTCCGACCTCATCGGGAGCGGATGGTTGTCGGGGATGGCGAGGCTCCCCGTGCGTCCGTATGGAGTGCCCAGGCTGAGGGCAAGGACGTGGTTCGACTGCACTCCTTACGTAGACGCTTGGATCAGCTGCGAGCGTCAGAGGTACGTCATGCAGTTATCGGTGTTCATGATTTATTTCGTCGTTTGCTATTTTTTTTTACTTCACCGTAACTTGAACATTTCTACGTAGGTGGTGTGGCTGCCGTACGGTTCTAACCCGGTTGCATCTGTACCGAGGACTGTATTCATGGGGTGGCTACGGTATCGGGATATTATCGAACCGTACTTGCCTGGTCGTTGTTTACGACAAATCGGGTACGTACAGAGTATCCCTTTCCCGATCACTAGGCCAGAGAGAGCGATCAGGTCATGGAGTAGTCGTTCGTACAGGGTTGTCTACCCCGTACGAGTATCATCTGATGCCTGGCGTATGTTCCCGGGAGGTTACATTCTTGGTCTCCATGGATTTCAGGCATCCACGTCAGATCCCACAGCATGTACGGATGACTACCTCGAGTGGTACTACCGTCACTCCCACCCTCTGCTGACACGTGACGATGCAGCACCTGTTTCTGTGATTCCTCCATGATCCAACAGCGATTATGTAAGTGATTAACTAAAATATATATTTTTTTACGTATTACATATCTCTGAACTCACACTCATTGTTACTTTTTTGCAGTGGGTGAATCGTCTAGCCGTCGCATTTGAGTCTTTCATTACTTTGCTTCCTCCGGAGCAAGCGGAAGGTCCTTGATCGGTTATGGAGGAGTATATGAGAGATTGGCGGGCTGCCAAATGATGTATTGACCCTAGATGAATTTGTTATATATTTATATAAGAGTTTCATTGTTATTGTTATTTATTTGTGTTATTGTAATTTGTTGTTTCTTATTTACCTTTTTTGTTTTATTGTAATTTGTTGTTTTATTTACCTCCAATAATCACGAAAAAATATAACATGCAAAATATAACAATCACACAAAAATGTGACAATGATATAAGTAGAAAAATATAACAATCACGCAAAACATTCAATTACGTCGACCTCGCTAAACGATCCCAATGTGCTCTTCGCCTAACATACATTTACTCCCAACCAGCGACACTATCAGAACGGGAAGTAAACCATGCTGCGCATATCGGAGGAACAGGGAAATCTGAGGCTACATTCAGACGGATATAATGCATGTACGAATCACCTAAATGACCTATGACAATTTCCCTACTTGGACGTGTAGCAGTCGAAGGTGCTTGCAACGGTAGCACTGTGTAACAAGCATATAACCCCATTCCGCTGCCGTATCCGAATAACATAATCGCTGCATTGAAGAGGTTGGCAATCGGGAACAAATCCTCAAGTACTATCATCCAGTGATCATCGTTACACGCACCTCCGTCCCACATAATACGGCGGTAACCAGCGTCGACCCCGTCAACGTATATGTTTTCGTACAATGCTCGGTTAGCTAAGAGTTCGTTTGCAATGCAAACTCTCGTCAATCGCCATTGCTCTTGGTCTCCGAAAACGTAGTCCGTAATGACACGGAAACCGCAATTACCATCCCCAAGCACATCGAGATATCCTTCAATGAAAGGTATGATGATTCCCGGAATTTTGTTAACATGATAGAATTCAGTGATATCTATTCCATGTCCAGCTGCAAGACAATATAATAGAAATTCATTAATAGTACTTATCAAAAAGTAATTAACAACATTATGTACATGTTAATAAATTATGGGTTTTCATACCAGTACTCCGCACGACGTTACTCGATGAGGATGAGCTACGACCACGCCCGCGGCTCGAACTGGATGACCTAGGGCGACCACGACCCCTCTGGGAGTACTCCCATGAACTAGGATCACGTCTGGTAGAGGAACTCCCTCTCGGTCGACCTCTGACTGTCGTGTTCGCTTCCGGCTCGACGTAACTCGCTTCCTCAGGATGAAGCTGCTCATTCATAAGGACAGATATGTTGCGCACAATTGCCCGGTCGCTTGAGTTAACCTCGTCGACGAGAGAGTGAAAGTATAGATGGTCCTCAGATGGATGCTCAGTCATGTCAAGCGTAGCTATCTCCACTGCATCACTAATAACGAGTGTTCGCCAAAATTTGTGGACACTATTCAAGCTAATTGGCGTGCCCGTATCCGTGGCCGTTTTCAACTCACACGCACACGGGATCTGATGAGTGGATCTCAATACACAACCGCAACGATCAAATACTTGGTGACTCAATTCTCTCATCCTCTTCAGCTCATCCGATAATATTTCTAAGCAGTAATGGGAAACATACCCGGTCAGATAGTTGAATGGGAAACCCGAGTACAGCACACTTCTTCGTCTTCTGCACTCTTCAAGTGTGTACTTGATCTCAGTTAGTTGTGACTCGATTGACTTGTTGACTTTGTTCCAAACATTGTCCAAAGCTCCAGTTGAGGAGTTCAACCACTGTTTTAGCGCGGCATGTGCACTCTCCACCCTGCAAGTTGTAGTGTTGCCACGGTGTAGCACCTTATTCGTCCACGCAGCTACAAACATCTCTTTGTATCTCAACCAGGTCTCCTCTACATAGGATATCACGTGAGGGTAATTCCTCCAACTATCCTTCATCATACGCACTGTTCTATCGTACTCAGCTTCTGTGGAAGCTTCCATGATAGATTTCCACTTCCCGTTCTTGAACCTCTGCGCGGCGACCTTATCTTTTCCACAAAGTCTGTACACTTTGTCTTCAACGACTTTGTTAATGTGCCATGTACAGAGCAAATGGGCACTCTCGGGAAATATCTCTCTAATAGGTGTCATCAACCCTAGCTCACGATCGGTCAAAATTGCTGTTGGGTGTACATCATTTCCAATAAGCATCCTCAACTTATCTAAGACCCACGCATAGCTTGCCTCAGTCTCATCCTTCATAATGGCATAAGCTATGAGGAAGTTCTTATTGCTTGGAGTCATCCCCACTATCTCAAGAAACGGCATCTTATACTTGTTTGTTTTGTACGTGGAATCTAAGCCAATCAACCAAGGAAAAGACCGAAGTAACTGAATTGATGTAGGGTGTGCCATGAACACGTGAGTTACCTCATTAGTAGCTGGGTCGGCTCTTGTCCAATGTACGTACTTATTCTCCACAGCTAAATGATGAAACTGACCAATGACATCTCTCTCTTCAAAATCAAGTTTCTTTATACGATCTCTGTAGTTGTACACATACCGTCTAGTTGCATTGTCCTCGGGAAATTTTTCCTTAATAGCGGCCAAGATAGCACATGGCTTTGTTTGTGCCGAAGTCATGTCACGAACGAGTTGCTTTGACCCAGGACTAAGACCACTCATCTGACGATATCCCTCAGGAAACACAGCAAAGTCATGGTTGTGCGTACCCCTAATCCCAGGCAATTTGATAATCATCCAACTACTGGACCCATACACTTGCTCAGCTCTTAACTGGAACGTACATTTACAAGCCTTTGTTTTCGTATTCTTCCGAGCAGCAGTATCTAAGTCTTTTAATTCCCCTCTGTAGCGTTCACCTCGATTGCATCTTAACAATTTTACGCTTCCATTCTTCTTGTGTGACGAAATTATCAACTCAAACCCGATAGTAAGGGCAATTTGTTTTGCCCAATTAATTGCATCTCTATCACTATCAAATAACTCATCAGTGACGAAATGCGTACTGTAATCAACACCATCACCATCAAACCGCTCCAAAGGAACCTAACGAAAACAACGAAAACAATGTTAGCTTAATCTTAAATTCAAACGTCTATCAAAACCGACTGAACCAAGGGACAGGCGTCTGAAATTTACGCCTTAACCATGGAAAGGGCGGAAATCACGGACGCCTATACCATGGTCGAGGCGTAAATCTCAGACGCCTGAACCATGGTCTAGGCATCTGTGATTGACGCCTCAACCATGGTTAATGCGTCCGTGATTTACGACCCGTCCATGGTCCAGGCGGAAATTTCAGACGCCTGTTCCATGGACGGGTCGTAAATCACGGACGCCCGTTCAAAATATGCGGAAAAAAAAAATTACCTCGGCCACCGTCGACGGCACTTCCTGGTCGCCGGCAGACATCCGCGGCCGTTGCTTGAGTGAATGTTGATGAAGGTTGGGTATGAGAGTGGGTGGTAGAGAGGGAGAATTGCTGTGAGAGTTAGAGAGGGAGAGGATGGGTGAAAATGTGAAGAAGGGCAAAATTGTAATTTCTAGGGGCGGTAGGTAGTAATTTTATGGCGGTAAATAGTAACACCCTTAAAAAAATTGAGGACTATGATTCACGCCTTTCTCATCCAAACACCCACAAAGGCAATCAAGGGTTTTCATTCCATTTCTCTTTCTTGATTAAATCTTTACCAAATAGTAGTCTGCTTTGAAACCATATATTGGAACCAAAACAGTGTTTCGGGACTACGCCTTTCCTAAGACATTGAATCACTATCTTATCAGTCTCATCCCCAAAGTTGACAACCCTATGTTTGTCAAACAATTCAGACCCATAGGACCCTGTAGTACATTGTATAAGTGTATTACTAAGATCATTGTTGGTAGACTAAGGCCTTTCCTCAGCAATTTAATTTCACCATACCAAAACAGTTTTATACTGGGCAGAGGTTCAGAGGTGAATGTCATTGTTGCCACAGAAATCTTGCATTCAATGAAGAAGAAAAAAGGAAAAAGGGGTTTCTTTGCACTGAAAATTGATCTAGAAAAAGCATATGATAGGCTTGAGTGGAGTTTCATTAGAAATTGCCTTGAGTTTTTTTTAACTTTGATAAGAACACCATCTAGCTTATCAGGCATTGCATCACTACTTCCACTGCCTCAGTTCTGGTGAATGGAAGCATGAGTCATTGGTTCAAACCCTCGAGGGGTATAAGGCAGGGAGACGCCATTTCCCCTTATATCTTCATTATTTGCATGAAAATGTTGCCAAGACTTATTCATGATGCTTGCATTAATGCTAAATGGGATCCTATGGTGGTGGGTAAGAAGAAAATGCCTATTTCTCATTTACTATTTGCGGATGACCTTATTGTTCTTGGTGAAGCCAACATTGATACAATTGAATGTGTTTTGGACACTCTTGATGTTTTTTGTGAGGCTTCGGGTCAAAAGATAAATTGTGAAAAGAGTAAAGTCTATTTTTCTTCTAACACATGTCCTCAGTTCATCGAGTTATAATAGACTGGGGGTTAAAAGTAGCAAAGATTTGGGTATCTATTTGGGATTTCCTCTCTCCCCTCATAGACCAACTTTGAACAAGGTTGATTTCATCTTGAAAAAAGTTAAGCAAAAACTTTCTACCTGGAAAACTAAATGTTTGACTAAAACTGGAAGAATTTGCTTAATTAATTCAACTTTGAATTCTATACCTGGATACTATATGCAAAATCTTGTACCGCCTGCTGCTTTGCTTGATGATCTTGATAGAACTGTTAATTTCTTGTGGGGTGATGATCTAAATCGTAAAAGATTGCATCTGGTTAACAAAAGCCTAATGTTCAAACCAAAAGAAAGGGGAGGGCTGGGAATCAGGAGCAACAAAATTAGGAATAATGTTTTCATGACAAAAGCTAAATGGGAGTTAATGAAAGATGATAACAATCTAGCTCAACAGGTGTTGAAAAGCAAGTATGTGTTAGATAGAGTGAAACCTATTTCTTAGCATATTAGTGGCTCTCACATCTGACAGAACCTTGAAAAAGGATGGGATCTTTTCCATGAAAACATAAACTGGGTAGTGGGGAATGGTCAAGATATTTCCTTTTGGCATGATAATTGGACCTCTCATGGGCCTTTAAGTAGCATACTGTTTGGTCCTTTCTTACCTAAGGATGATAAACTCACTATTGATTGCTGCATTCATGGAAATAAATGGAAATTATCTGATTTGTCCTATGTCTTTCCTGAATTTTTGAGTGATGCTATCTCTGTTGTTCATATCCCTACAGTAGACACTAAGGATTTCCCCACCTGTCTGCTAGCTGATAATAAAAAATTCAATGGACTGAAAGCTTATGACTCCCTGATCAAGCATGATTGTAATTATGTTGATCTTTCTTGGATTTAGAAAATTCAAACTCTTCCAAAAATTAGATTCTTCATATGGATTTCTTGGTTTGACAAAAATGCTCATTATGTAACTTTAACTAAGAGGGAGATGTTGCCTTGCTCTTTGTGCACCATCTGTGAATCTGATAGTGAAAATATGATACATATCTTGATAGATTGTCATGCCACTGCACAGATGTGGAGAAAAGTAGGTGTTTCTGATACCTTCTTCAGTGAAGAAACTCAAAGCTGGCTCCATTCTAACCTCAACTCAAAAGCTACAAAAACTTCCCTCCCTTGGCCAACCTTCTTCTTCTTCTTAGTTTGGAACATCTGGAAAACTAGGAATGATTTAATCTTTGGTAATTATGTTCCAAATATTGATGATTGGCTGAAAAATGTCTTAGCCAAATGCTGGGAATTCTAGGCCCTGACTGAGAAGCCTCACAAAATTAAAATGAAAAAAAACAGAATGTGCTGCTATCTTGGCAAGCACCTGCTGTTGGTTGGATCAAACTCAACTGTGATGCAGGTTTTGACTCTAGAACTCTAGCCAGTGGAATTGCAAGGGTGCTTAGAAGACATGACGACAGCTGGATCAAAGGATTTGGGAAGAAACTAAAGACACAAAGTGCAATGATGGCTGAGCTGATGGCCATAATAAGGAAGGACTACAACTAGTTGAGAGATTGAAGCTGAGAAGGATTGTGTTGGGATGTGACTCCAAGAAGGATGTGGAAGTAGTTAACTTAGAGGCGACATACAAGGATCGTGTCAGACCAATTATTCTTGAATGTAAAAGTCTCTTGAGCAGATTGGAACAGGTGCAAATTGTTCACTGCTACAGAGAGTGTAATATGATAGCAGATGCGCTTGCGCATTTTGTTATGTATGAGAGAGGGGATTAGGATCTTTTATTTGATTCTATTCCCTCCTCATGCTTCTCTTCTTACTCTAATGACTGTAAGGGAATTTCTCTCCCAAGACTGATTGCGACGTAGTTTAATTAGATGCCCTTTTAATACAAAAAAAATATAAAAAAAATGGAACCAAAGTTTGGCTGTAGGCCCAACTATATTACTGTTATATTCCTTAGTACACCGTATGACTATCACTAAAAGAAAGACTTTTTGTAAGATTTGATTCTTGTAACTAGACCTGACAAATTGGTCGGGTCGAGTCGTGTTCGAATCGGGTTATTTTGGGTTTGAGCCAACAGCAGGTCGGGTCATTAACAGGTCGGATTAACATCGGGTTCGTCAGTGTCAGGTTGGGTTACGAGTCACAAACAACTATTCTCTCACAAAATTTGGGTCTCGGTTGGGTTTAGGTCGAATAGTTTCGGTTCGTTAGTAGGTCGGGTCACTAGCAGGTCAAACCTTTTCGCATCTGATTTCGATCGGAAGCACGTCGGGTTCGAATCAATCTTCGGGTCAGACCGGATCAGATTTTACCAGCTCTACTTATTACTTATCATTTAGCTCAAATACTCATCTCAAAAATTACTCGAGTAAATGGTAAAGATGATAGAAACATAATTAAAATAAATAAATAAATATATATATATATATATATATATATATATATATATATATATATATATATATATATATATATATATATATATATATATATATATATATATATATATATATATATATATGACAGAAACATAGTTTTTTCAACCAGAGTGTTTTTCCCAAGGCAATAATCACTCATCACAAGGCAATAAACTAAAAAAGAATTTGCCTTGAAAGCTGTAACTATTGTTGTCTTGACAAAATTATTACCCTCTTTAGGGAAATGGGTGTGCTGAGGCCAGTCACACAAGAACAAACTTAAAACGGTAGGTAGGTCTGTCTTTCTCTGGATCCCAAATAGCTGAAACACTCGCCCGTTGGACCGAGTGTTCGCCCACTTCAAAGTCTTCGCCTTTACTAATCATTACCCCGCTATAGGGGTGTAACTTAATCGAGTCGACTCAGCTCAGTCAAAGCTCGGCTCAAGTTTAAGGTCAAACCAAGCTCACGCCGAGCCCGAGCCTATTATGACTTGGCTCAGTCGGTTCGGTTGACTTTTTTTTTTTTTTCTCTATTTCAATAACAATATTAAGTATTTAAAAGAATTCATTTTATCGTTTAGGGTTTTTCTCATATAACAACGTGCAAAGGATCACATATAATCGAATTCAATTGGAAAATGTTTTAAGTTGATCCATTTTTTAAAGTAGTTTTTAATAGCCAATTTAAATTTGAGTCGAGTTAAACGTCTAAACCAAGTCGAGCCCAAGTCTTAATTGAGTCAAACCACGAGCCATAACTGAGTCGAGCTTCGAGCCTGCTTCGATCGGTTACACCCCTACCCCGCTAAGTTCTATGTAGACAATCTTTAGTTAGGCATCAATTATGTACTTGGTTCGGGTTCGTATGTCTATGTAGGACTTGGGAGTGGAGCAACTTATGTCCTCATTGCGGATTTGGATTTCCCTACATTCATTTATTATAAAGATGAGTCTATGGACTGGCCAGTAGAGTTCTTCCGGACAGCCAGCTGGGAGGCCTGGGAATAGTGTTGATCAGCATATATTTCCACTTGTATTACGACTTGTGTTACATTGATCAAATTCAGTTTCAAGCTTCCCTGATTAACAACTTATTGCACTGCATACAAGTAGTTAGTAGACCTGTCAATTTGGTAGACTAGGTCGCGTCGGGTCAGGATGGGTTATTAGATGACCGAGTTATTTCGGGTTCAGTTTGAGATTTGCGCAACCTAGCCTAATGTCAGTTAACACATTTAAATTCTAATTTTACTTCAATTTTAAAAATAATTCATATTTTCAAACAATGTATTTGCAAATTATTCCTTAAAATTATATTTATGGGTAACATTTTTTCGCTTTTTGGTATATATATATATATATATATATATATATATATATATATATATATATATATATATATATATATATATACATGCAACTTATTATTGCTCTTTTTTTTTTTTTTTATTGAAGTAGCCATGACTTTGGTCTGTTATATTCTTTAATTTTGGCTTTAATATTTAATAAGTTGTTTTAATTTTTTCTGTCCATATTAGCATAGTTAAAATCCAGTTTGCGATATAAAAAGTACAAAGGAGACCTAAAGACGTCACTAAATTAAAAACAATAATTTGATTTTGTTATTATGATATTTCTTTCAAACTTTCTGTTTTATATTACAAATTGCTCTATTTTGGATCAAACCGGTCGTCTGCCCATTGGGGTCGTATTTGACCCAATAATAAACACATTAATTGAGTTAGAGTCATTTTGCGTTTCGAATCGAAAAAACGATGTTGAAACCCCCAAAAATCGGTCAGCTTTTAGATTAGCTCAGAAATTGACTAGTCTGCTAGTAAGGGCAAGTGTTTTGGATTGTAATATGATTTTTGTCATTTTCAACTTAAAATTTGCAGTTTGTTTTAGGTTTCTCTAGTTAGCTTTAGTTTGTACAAGTTTTCTTCATTTTGCTCTAATAAAACATTTTTTTTTGGACAAAATAGACATAGTATAGTAATTGAGTATGTAATACCAAAATATTAAAACAAAATTTAGTGCCTTTGTATTTAAATCACATTTGGAAAATGCTTATCTGTGTTATAATAATAACAATAATATTAAACATTATTATTATTATTATTGTTGTTGTTGTTGTTGTTGTTGTTGTTGTTGTTGTTGTTCTTATTATTATTACTACTACTACTATTATCAGTACTATTACTATTACTATTACTATTACTATTACTATTATTATCCTTTCCTAATAATAAAAATACATACGTATATGAAAAGTTTCAATAAGAGCAGGAGGGGAATGGATGAGAAGTATGTTAACGTAGTGGGAGATTCTCATCTCTCTCATTATATTACCTTTGGCATGTGGGGGAACAAAAATTAGGTTGATGGAGGGGAATATGCGGGAATTATTCCCTTCCATATATTTGCCTTCCCCTCTTTTAATTAAAAATCTCATTAAACAAGAAGAATTTTATGTTTCTCCATCATTTCTCTCATTTCCCTTCCATTTTCCAGCAATTCTCAAACAAACTCTAACTTTCAGTTTTCTCGTATTTGTTTCTATTTTCTCCAATTTGTTCTAAATTTCTCTAGTTTACTCCTATTTTTTCTCTAATTTACTCAGGTTTTATCAAGTTTCCAGTAAAATTTCTCATTGTTCACTTTTTTTTCTACAGTTATTTTCAATTTTCAATTAAAAAAGATGTGTCCTAAGGTGGTGTTTACTTGTTTGCAATCAAACGCAATGCAATGCAATCATTTATAGGGTAGATGTGAGGTAGAAAAGGAATGAAGGTGGGGGAGGAAGGAGATGAGAAAAATGAGATTGATTACATTATCCAAAGTAATCATCACTACATGAAAAGGTTGAGCAATTGTGATTACATTAGATAATGCAATCAATCCTATTTTTCCCGTCTCTCTCCTCCCACTTCACTTTTCACCCAAATCTATTCTGTAAAATGACCGTATTGGATTGCATTTAATTGCAAGCAAGTAAACGAGCCCATGTTTTGGGGGACCCTGAAAAAGGGAAAATGCAGCCATGCAGGTAGAGATCGAGTAATGGTTTAATCAACTGCGGTACGTGTTTTGACTATATCTGCCACCATAATTTCTAGTGAAGAAGGTAGGTGAACTATCAATCAACCGATGAATGATTTATAAAAATTTAAGAAGAACAACATGAATAAATACTCTCAACGACTAACTCTCCATTTCACCACCAAGCAAAGAACAAAATTAAATGGTCTTATTAGTTTTTAATTCTATTTAATATAGTTGTCCCAATGTCCCTATTTGAAAATTTGAACTACTGATGATTAAGTAGTTCTTTTGCATATGGAGTCTATTTTTTTTTTTTTTTTTTTTTTTGGTTTTGACTCAGATCTAAAGCATCTCAGTGATTACTAGGGACAAATACAAACAAGGACGTAGAAATGAGAAATCACAATGAGATATAGTAACTTTGTGATGAACCGATGATCCTGTTAATCTTTTGACCCTAAAAACGGATGGAACTATTAGTTTACTATCTAAAAATCATGGATGGCTAGCAAAAAAAAAAAATCTAAAAATCGTGGACTATACAAATTAGCCATGCAAACAACGTGTATCTGTTAGAAATAGGATTACTGTAAAGTCAAATCAACCGAAAGGAAAAACAAGAACGAATGTGGACCGAATGATTTTCTGTGAAAAATTAAATTTGTTGTGTCGTGGTAAGAAGGCCACTGCCTTAGAAGCGATTTAGCTCGGACTAGTGCAGTCAGAACAAGGCGTCGCCCCCCAAGGTTAGCACAACGCTCCCCAATTCCGTGCACACGGAATGGAAGAGATGGAACTCTCAATAATGTTGCTCAGAAGTTTTTGGATGTGAAAAATTTTTGGATGCATAAAACTGATGCAAACCAACCAATTTAAATAATAGAGGAGAAGATTTCATGTAATCAAGCCAAAGCATTAAAAGAAAGGAGGAAATAAAGGGATTTGCATTAAAAAGAAATCATAACGTTTTTGTTTGAACAACTGAAGAGTTGGATTCGTAACTGAAGAATCTCATATAACTGGATTCTCAGTTACGACACGGCCCAAAAAGAAGGCTCCACCCCACCGCGCACGTGTCACAAACACGAACCGACCGGACGGATGGCAGCGGCGGCGCGCGCGTGGGAGAATCTCCTCTCCAACTCAACTAAACCATACTAAAACATTGGAGTATATAAACCAATTAACCTTTTGTAAAACTATCAATGTGGGACAAAATACTTTACTCACAAAGAGGTGAGAGAGTTAAAAACCCACTTGCAAAATACCTTGAAGCTTGGCATTTCCAACAGTATCTAGCCGTACGGACATCACTTTCATGGCTCCGCTCTAGAGAAAAACTTGGAGCAACCAATTAGACCTGCAAAACCCGGCCCAACCCATAAACCCAATAATCCCGACCTGTCAGACACCTACAAATAAATTATCAAATTAATTAATATTATTTGAAACTGATGTGTCGTGGGTTGATTTAATTTGGTCCAATCCGATACCCGGTTATGTTGATATCTGCATTTGCTCGAACTCATTACCACTTGAATTAAAACGACCTGAAACTAAAATGATAGAACGTGAACCAAAACTTACCTAAACATGAAAAATATCCAACACAAAATGACTCCATATGTAAAATAAGAAGGAAAAAAAACAAGAAATAACTATGAATACAATTTTTGTCATTCAGAAATTCGTTGAGATGATTATAATTAAACTGTGAACTTTGCAAATTCTAATTGTACGTAAAAATAAATTCGAATGAGTTAAATTTACATAAAGTTAAATTTCTTTTTTTATTATTAGTTACTTTATAAACTCTAAGCTGTACGGAAATTCATTAACTAATATATCACATTATGTTTCCAAGTTTTTTGTTACATGTTCATTCTAAAAAAAAAGAGTCAAGTGGCTAAAAGACATGAACTTTGCCAAAAAGAACCACAAAGACAACTTTAACTTTGAAAACACCATAATATAGACATACGATCTACTCTAACATGTTACAACCCCTTTAACCAATTTTCCAAGTGAATTCACTTTGAAAGTACTCATGTTTCGTTATATCTTAAATTCTTAATTAATAAATAAAATGTAACAAGCACACCCATTTCGTTATATATATATATATATATATATATATATATATATATATATATATATATATATATATATATATATATATATATATATATATATATATATATATATATATATATATATATATATATATATATATATATATCTTAATAAAGTAAACCAAGGAGATGTGGTTGAATGATAAAGAGTTAGAGATTCATCTATCCTTAATCATGGTCAAGGGTTCGAATCTTGCCTTGGGCATGGAGCAGTTTCAAATTCCTTGGCCAGCTGTCCCACCTTTTGAGGTAGTCACTTTGATCGACGTGGATACCCTGGATTGTGAACCAAAAAAAGAAAACCTTAATAAAGTAAGAGGTTCTTTTGCATTATATTTATTTTTATACAATTTAATACATTTCCTTGTACTTCTTTTACATTTTTCTCTCCCTTTCTTTGCCATCACGAGTCAACCACCACCACCGCCCTCTCTCTCAAACTCTCTACTGCAATTTAAAGTAAGATAAGAGTGCGTTTGAATTCAAACATTTGATTTCAATATCATGATTTCAATTCTATAAATTGAAATTTTGTAATTCAAATTCAATTTCAATGTTTGGGAAAACAAAGAATTTCAATTCAATAATTTGAAATCCAAATTTCTTATTTGGGAATATAAGAAAGTTCAATTCTATAATTTGTATTCCAACCATGCTTTGGCAACCTATATGATTTCGGCTTCTTAATCAAGTTTAAAAAAATAGTTCCCAAAAAATTGATAAAAGAAATGAATTAACATTTGAATACACAACTAAATAAAATATAAAAAAAAATCCCCACTAATTTCCACCCAATCTATCACTTTGCCCCTATCTTCCTCAAAAGCTCAAACCCTAACCCTAACCCTAACCCTAACCCTAATTTTCATCTCAAATTCGTTGCTCTAGCCTTCATTCAATCAAGAAATCGCAACAGATTTTGCAATTTCTTTTTCCTACTCTGATCAACAGATATTTCGTGATGATTCAACCAAGGTTTTGGCAATATAAAGCAAAATGAGATTTAGCAAATACATGCAAATTCAGTGGTGATTTTATATCTCCAAGAAGTTTTTGTTCCACTTCGGCTTCGATCTGTGTTTAATTTGGTTCAGTTAGTGTTTAATTTGCTTTGAATTTGAAGGGAAGGAGAGAGAGGGAGAGGAGAGAGTGTCGTGACTCGTGAGGCAGGGGGAGGGGAGAGAGAGAGAGAGAGAGAGAGAGAGAGAGAGAAGGGAAAGAGAGGAAGAGAGAGAGAGCAGAAAGAGAGGGAGACGAGAAAGAACCATAAAGACAGCCATGGATGGTCATGGAAGCTTTCTAGATCGCAAGGGAGGAGAGAGAGAGAGAATGAAAGTGTCGTGGTCTGAGATTTTGAGGAGGAGATGAGAGAGAATATGTGGGCTGAATTTCAAATATGGACCTTTGAGAAGTGAATTTAGAATTCAGGTTTAGAAGAGTTATAAAATTGATACTTAATTTGGCCCAAATCAAGACTATCAAATTTTTGGTTATCCAAACATCTGATTTGGCCAAATGAGGAACTTGAAATCAAATACCCATATCCAAACAGACCATAAGGCTGTTTTCCAATGAGCTTAATTGAGCACTCGTTTTCTATGGTTCTCAAAGTTTGTTCTCGAGACTAAATTAATATTATTTCTACTTTCTTTGCAAGCTCTTGGTGTTATTTGGTATATTTTTCATGAGGGATTTATTTCCTCATTATCATAATGAATAATTACTGAGTATAAGGGTTAAGTTGGGTCGAAGCACTGATACACAGACAAAAAGCCTAATTATATACAAGCTAATAAGCGTAATATGATGAGTTAAATATTTACATATTTATTTATATTCTAGCACTTGGGTCAACAAAATTATGGATATTTCATACATCTTCACCTCCCCCATCTGATCGCCTTGTCTGGTGCTTATAAAGTCAAGCATGGATATACAATATTCACATGTATACACAAGCTATATGTGGGGTTCCATCATTAAAGTATTTGGTGTTATGTGGAGTAATCCACTAATTTGTATGTTAGTCGTCTTTCCCATTCTTTCGATGTGTGATATTCAGATACATGTGCGCGTTTTTTCTCTCTTTACAATTTGATGATTAACAGGATTATAAAACACAAACTGACAAATATTACTAACCCTTAGGATCAACGTATCATTCTCCGACCCATAATAATCAATGATGTACGTAAGAAGAACTTAATTCATCATTGCATTCAAGGTGCCAGCAACAATGTACATACACAAACGTACAAGTCACAATGAACGTGGATGTTAGGGAGCTTAACTAAATAAATATGTAAAATAAACAATATCATTAGTATTTATTATCAATCATGAATATCATCGTCACAGCTCAACGCTTTCCTCTCACCCCCCCCCCCCCCCCCAATTCCCATGCGTCTATAAAAGTCACCTCTCTCTCACTCTCCACTCTCCACTCTCCACCTTCCCCTTTGCCTAGCTAATTAAGCTCTTCTCTCTAACTACATATTAAGTCTTTAAGTGTTATAAACCAGCCATGACATCAGACAACCGGATTACACCAGAAATCCCAGACTGTCATTACCCAAACCCACCAACCCTAGTATGCCCAGATCGCCCTACTCCCAAGCATTACCTTTCGCTATCGAATCTCGATAACCAAAAGTTTCTAAGATTCCCCGTCGATCTACTCTTTCTCTATAAGAAAGCCGTCGATGTTGAAAGTTTGAAACTATCTCTTTCTAAAGTACTTTCCGAGTACTACCCACTTGCAGGGAGGTTGAGAATAGCCGATAGTGGTGGTGGTTCTGAGTCTGGGGATGATCATAAGCTTGAAGTTGACTGTAATGGGAAAGGTGCACTCTTTGCTGAGGCTTATATTGATTACACAACTGAGCAGTTCTTGGAGTATTCTGCAAAGCCAAACAAGTCCTGGGGGAAACTCATTTATAGAGAGGAAGGTGTTAGCTTTCTAGACTCACCTCTAGTTATAATTCAGGTTTGTTGCTCTTTATCTAAAAAATCTCAACTAATTAATGGGCATGCCCGTGTGATACACGAGTTTTTTCTTCCATGAGAACACTGCATAAAGTTGGGTTCGGTTAGTAAAAAGAGATGACACATATAAGATGCCAACTAACCGACCAAAATATTCGTATAGAGTTGACATATAGAACGCCAACTAAGCGACCCATGCAAGTCTCATTTTCGTTAATGCATCATCATTAATAATTAGCAATAAGGGTTATTATAGTCTTATTAGGTCACCCAAGTATCTCAAAAGGTCTTATTAGCAACCACGTAGAGATAATGGTCTTGGTAGATCACCAAGTGATGAATTGAATAAAAGGTCTGGCTAGACCACTTTAGGTGATGTAAGACCTAGATTTTAAGTAGATTTTATTTTTCCCCCTATTTTCCTCCTATTTTTCCTCACAAATCATCCCTTCTACCTCTTCGTCACCCGAAGTTTTAATTTGAGAAATTCCACATGGTACCCCTCTAGTTTCGACTTTTCCATATGGTATTCAAAACATTATTTGAAATCCGCGTGGTACCCATTTGTTTTATTTACCAGTTACCAGTCCGTGCTATTTTCAAGTGTTCTCTGTTACTCCGTTAGTTAGAGGGGCAATTACTAATTTACCCTTAATAAAATTAAAAAAATACGTCCCTCAATTGTTTGCCCAGTTACTCTTCTCATCTCTCTCACACGGTCAACCTATCCTAATTACTTGCCGCACTAAAATTTTCCCTCAACTTTGTCTCTCTCATTTCTCACTATTAGACTATTAGTCCCCAAAATTCACGCCAAACCCTAAAAAAATTGTGCTTGATTTTTACAATCGTTGTGAAGAAATTTGTAGGGTTTTCATCCTAACCATACTATTTCAATAATGTTTATGATGCTATAAATGTTATTATGGATTTATTGCAAACTACTTTCTCAGTCCCAAGTTTATCTTTATATTGGACTTTTTACGGTCTCCAAGACACTACTTTGACCTTGAATATTTATGATTTCATAATTATAGAACTTATGATAAGATGATATTTTGAAAATACTATTTAAAATGAATCTATTAGCAATATTATTTTCACATTGTAAAATTTTATAACTTTTCACAAGTAAGTGGTCAAAGTTTACAAACCTTGATCTTAAAAAGTCCAATATAAAGATAAATTTGGGACAGAGAAAGTAATATTCTACTTCCATTGTGTTTACCCCGGCCTCTATGTAATATTGTATTGGTACATTAAGTGTTGAAAGTCGTTTTCCACCTAATGATGTACCCAATGGGTCCTTGGTGCTATGTAATAATATGTATGATGGTAATTACTCTCTTGTCTCATAAGTACCTTTACATATTCCATTTTGATCCATTCTCCAAAAACCTTTACATTTTTGTAAATGTAAACAATTGAAAAAGTTAATGTCTATTCTACCGTCACATTTTCATTTACCTAAAAAGTAATAGGCCTACTTCAACTGAACCATGACTAGAGGAAAACATGAGACATCACATGTCATTCTCAACTCTCCTAAAATATCGTGTCAAAGTAAATGTTAAAGTTTTGATGAGACATGATGAGTAATGTATGAAAGTTGTTGGATTATTTGAAAATAAAAATAAAAACATTACTAAAAATAACTTTGAAGTAGTTGGATTATATTAAAAAAAAAAGTTAAAACAAATCATTTATTAAAAAAAACATTTTATTTTCAAAAACTTTAGGTTTGGTTTTTCAATCTGGTTTCTAAGGTTTATGCCATATTTAGAAAAGTAGTTTTTTAGATCATAAAGGGGATTTACAGAAAGTAATTATATAACAATTATCATATGTTCTATATTTGACTCAGTTTAATTTGGTGGAAGTTAATTGATGAAAAGACATTCGAGATAGCTATATATGCATTATGTTATCAAAAATCTCACAACGGCGTGATATTAGTGCAACATTTGAACATTAACATATTGATTAGAATTATTCTCAATAATTAATTGGTGCACATGACATGGTCAATATTTTTATTAGTATGAATATTGTTACATTTTAAATTATTTTCGCCGGTAATTAGCGGTTGATATTAAAAATACGTCGCTAACTAGCTGCAAAAATTATAAATTCTTAGCTAATTAGTTGCGGAATTAATTCCGCAGCTAAATTGCGATTCTTTTGTAGTGTAAAAAGAAGTTAACTTCGGTAAAAAGAAGTACAATTCACTAACAAGTAGTTCAGTTTAGTAATTTTAATTTTTTACAGATACATTTAGTTTAAAGAAGGTGAAGAGGCAGAGGATCTGAATCCTTAATGTAAATTGGGGTCCGATGGGAAGGCAACACACCCAACAATACATCACATGATTATTTATGCCTTCTAAAAGTGGCAGATTCAAGATAAATAATCAGTAGGCCGGGCACCATATAGTTAACAAAAAATAAATAAATTAATTAATTAGGGGGTTTTCCTTAGTCCTGTAAAATACAACGATTCCATTTCATGTCTGAGTAGGGGCAGTCTCCCCCATTACTCAATGACTAGATCGTTCCCTGCAGTTATATTAGTAACTTTCTCCTTAATTCATCATATGCTTATTGTCCTTTATTGATTAATTAATTTTCAATATTGACCTTCTTCCAATTAATACAGGTAACTTATCTCAAGTGTGGTGGAATGTTTGTATGCATATCAGTCAATCATTGTGTGTGCGACGGTGTAGGTTTTATACAACTCCTATACACATGGGCTCAAATTACTTTCAGCCCCACTTCTGATCTACCAATCAATCCAGTTCATAACCGAGATATGTTGAAGCCTAGAAGTCCACCAAAAGTTACCTTCTCTCATCCTTTGTTCGCACCTAAATCAACTGAAAACTCCCAATTGAACATCCACACTTACTTAAGATCTCAACCACTTATAACCACATCCATAACATTTAACATTTTCCAAATACAAATCCTTAAAAAACAAATTGATTCATCCCTAAATTGCACCACATTTGAAGCACTAGCTGCTCATACATGGAAAGCTTGGGTTAAATCATTGAACATTTCACATTCACTAAATGTTAAACTTATTTTCTCAGCTGACATAAGGTACATTTTAAAGCCAGATTTACCAGAAGGGTTTTATGGTAATGGGTTTGTGCTTGCATGTGCTCAAGCAAAGGTGGATGATTTGGTCAAAAATAACTCATGCCAAGGGGTTAAGTCCATACAACATGCAAAATCATGCTTAAATGATGATTATGTAAGATCTATGATTGATATGTTGGAGGATAAAAATGCCGATGTTGATCTTTCGAATACGTTGGTGATCACTCAATGGACTAGATTGGGAAGTGAAGATGGTCAAGATCTATTGCATTTCGGTCCGGTTTCTGTAGGCACATATTGTAGGTTTTGCCCTATACCTGGAGATCCTGGTTCAATTAGAGTGCTCATTTCATTACCGAAAAGTATTGGGGAGAAATTCGAGTTTTGCATGACTTCATTGGGCACTATTGATGTCTGAACAACTGGAGTGTGGTGATCAATTTTATTGTTGGTGGGTTGTGGCATGTAACGGACATGAATCAACACGAGCTTGGATGTGAAACACCTTCTCAGCAAGTTTCATTTAATTTTCTCACTCTTAGTGTCTTGCTGACAATGGGTCTTATATGAGGTCACCTCAACATAAGGCCACCTTTATAGCCAAGTCTGACATCAGCATATATGACGTCATGCTTGTTTGAGGTAGCCTCATGTTGAGGCGACCTCATATAAGAATTTGTACTTGTTGAAACTTCCGGCTTTCTTGCTTGTTTCCTTATTTTGTTGAAGCCTTTAATTTGCATTTCAAATTTGTATCTTATTATGTTTTCTAATATATGTAAGGTCTAAATTCTCTATACATAGGGAGTTATAAGGTCCTCGTTTATCAGAGTATGTGATGATTAATGAAATTGAGGGTATTTTATCAAGTTCCTTTTAGAAGTTAGTTAATACTTGTCTAGTTATCTTTATGCTTGAAGTGGTTGTTTAACATTCAGACAAACTTGGTGACTTGTTCCTCGAGACCTTTTCGCTGGTGTTCTTGGTGAATTTTCTTTGGAGAATAAAAATGGTGATTACACGTATCCTTTATTTTTGTACTTAAGCACCGTACCAAATCCTTACAAAAAATAGTGGTAATCACATCTATAGATAGAAAGTAATGCTTTTATATATTCTTTATATATGTGGTTGTCTCATAAAAGAACGATGGATTAAAGTAAATCAGAACATTACACTTGGCAAAATTACGTTTAGGCATAAAACTCATGAGGATTTTGTAAGTGTCAAATGCATTCACTCCACATCCTATAACAAAAATTAGTTAATGCCTGGTTCTAACAAGTCATTTAATGATATGATTATGGATCATATCATCACCAATCAATTCATATCATCACCAATAAATTCAAATATTCGCTCAAGTAACCACGTCACTAGTTATAGTTCCTACAAATAAGAGCAAAATCAATGTTTATCGATCATGTAAGGCCCTGTTCTTTTCGTCGTTTCTGTGCTGTATTCTGTTCCGTTTCATTCTGTTCCGTTTCAATCGGTTCTGGTCCGTTCCGCGCCGCATTCTGTACTTCATTTTGTCTCACATAATTTTGAATTATCCGCGCCGTTCCATTTCAATCCGTTCCTCACCATCCTGCACCATTCCGTTGAAGAGAACAGAAGTGTAGTGAGCAAATCCTAAATGTATAAACATATTGAGTAATATAGAATTACACATAGTCTCGACTCATGGAGTAAAATGTAAACATTTACATACACTCACAACATGCATGATACAGAAAACGGTGCATCTATGTACGACATACCACTAGCAGCATATCTAGAAACGTAATAGTGTGGGTAGTGGGTATTAACATCAAAGGAGTGAAGACGTAGCTAGGGTATAACAAACTTACAAAAAAAGAAAACATATTGTGCTGGAGGTAGAGATGGAGGAGCGAGCAATAGTATTCCCTTCCACTTGTACATAGATGATAGATAGATCGGACTCATAGCCCCTACATATAAATATCATGTAGACTCTGGGCAGAGAAGGTGGAGAAGAGAGAGAAAGAGGTCGTGGACATAGACAATTTTTAGGTGCTTCCAAGAGTATAGAGATAGGTACATGCATTCATCTACTAAACTTTGAGAGAAATAAATAATGTTTTGATATTTTTTTTGAGTTGGGTCATAGGTTGGATTGGGTGCACCTCTCTCCATTCATCTGAGAGTACCCGTTAATAATTAACAATTAAAATTATCTTACGCACCGCTTATTTTCATTAGGCTCCATATCGAGTTCAAACTTTTTTATACAATTTTGATTACTTTTTCCGGTTTAAGATCAAGTCGAATTTATACTATATTGTCAATTAGGGATGATAATGGGGTGGGATAGGGATGGATATGTCTTATCCACCCCTTTATCCACCAAGGATATGCTCCATCCACTTCCGCCCCACCCCCACCACAACTAGACATATTAAAATTCACACATGCCCCAAGTGGATTTTCATCAACCGGCGGGTATCCGTTAACCTACATAGAATCCAATTAATAGGCACAGTTTTTTCCAAAAACAAAATACACAATGATCTATAAGGATTATTACTAAGTACCATTAACATATATGGTAATTACAAATTTAATTTGGTATGGAGGAGTAAGATTGAAAGAGGGGGAAAATCTAAACTAAATTTCAACAAATTTGCAAACTTTAACATAATTCATGAACATGAATTAGTGGTACAACGGTATACGGATATAAGACAGGTACAGGGTGGTTATAAAGTCAAATCCACACCCACTCCAAACTTTACACAATCGAATTTCGTTCACATCCCACCATCCACTTGGCCACTTAGCCCCTCTATATTCACTTTATCTGAGACGGAGATAAGACAAGACGATATTCACATTTATCCGTCCCATCGCCATCCCTAGGAATTTGTCATCCTTGTCATCAATTTTTTGTTTGTTTGTTTGAGAGAGTTTGTGTCTTGAAATCGAGTCATTCAAAACGAGAGCTCAAAAACAAAGCCCCTCATTTCACCACGCACCACAGTGTCACACATCCCCACTTTGATCCGAGACAATCTCTCTCTGAACTTCAGTTACCAACTTACCATGCCGTGAATGAGCAAATGCTTAGAAACAATCATCGATCATTACCTTCATAACAATGAACAACAACAACAACAACAACAACAACAACAACAACAACAACAACAATGTCAACGGTGGAATTTCTCCGGCGACAAAAAATACACCGGCAACAGGATTGAAATCATACTTTAAAACCCCTGAGGGTAAATATAATCTCCATTGCGACAAAACTTTTCCTTCTAATCTCTTCCATTATACTCACGGCAAATCCGTCTCTCAGGTCACCCTCTCTCTCTCTCTCCTCTTTCTCTCTCCTCTCAATTTAGGCCATTAATTAGCTTTTCGATCAATGTATATTTTCTCATAATGTTGATTGATATTGCAATGCGTTGAATTGAATTTTCGCGCTTGATGTTTGATTATTGTGATTGTAGTTAGGTTTTTGGCACTTGACTGATTTGTTAGTTCAAAATTTATTTTGTAGTAATTGTCAACTATGAACACTTGAATTCAATACAATTCTTGATAAATTTCATTTAAATATAAGACAATTTGAGTTTTATTAGCTGTTTTCTTTGATATTTACCCCTTTAGATGGTCATCTTGTGCTTAGAGACTTTTGAAGAATGTTGTAGTTTGTTGTTGTTTTTCAAATAAAAAATAAAAAATAGGAGAAAAGTGAAATTTGGTTGGACTAAGGCCTCGTTTACTAGCTTGCAATCAAATGTGATGCAATGCAATCATTTTGGAGAGTAAATGTGGGGTGAAAAGTGAAGGAGTGGGAGGAGAGGGATGGGAAAAGTGAGGTTGATTGCATCATTCAATGTAATCACAATTGCTCAATTTTTCCCATGTAATGGTGATTACTTTGAGCGGTGTAATCAACCTTACTTTTCCCATCTATTTCCTTCCCCTCCTTCATTTTTCACCTCACAATTACCTTATAAAATGATTGCATTGCAAGCATTTGATTGCAAGCTATAAACACCACCTAAGTTCAATCGTTAAATGTATATCTTTTCTGCTTCTGAGACGGATTACATTATGCGCATATTGCAGCAATTATGTTAATATAACAATTCCTCACCTCCAAAAATTATAAGAAAAAAAAAATAATAATTATAAATAAATGACTTGCAAGTAAATAGATAATGAAGTGGATTATGTCTCATTTTAGAAAATAATTTCAGGTTACGGTAGCTAATCTTAAGGAGAAGCCTGTGTCAGCAACACCTGCATCGAGCTCGAGTCATAGTACGACTGGAGGAGTAAGATCAGCTGCAGCGAGGTTATTAGGGACAAGCAGTGGAGGACGATCACTTAGTTTTGTAGGTGGCAATGGCGTTAATAAAGCTGGTGGTGCAGTAAGTAAAACTGCTTCAATGGGTAGCTCAAGTAATGGTAGTCATCCGGCAGTTTCCAATTTTGATGGGAAAGGATTGTATGTAGTATTCAATATTGGGGATACTTTGTATATCAGTGACTTAAATTCGCCAGATAAGGTGAGACTGTTGTTTTTGGCTTCACAGAATATTTTCGGAGTTCTTGTGTTGGACTTGAAAGGTTAACGTGTTTTTTCAGGATCCTACTAAATCAATACAATTTGGCAACTCAAATCCTGTGTGTCATGCATTTAATCCTGATGCTAAGGATGGTCATGATTTGCTTATAGGATTGAACTCGGGAGATGGTACTAATTCTTTTGCTTTGCTCTTGCTGAGTTTTTGGAAATGCCAAAGTTCATATGCCTTTTGTTCTTGTTGCAGTCTACACTGTATCCCTGAGACAGCAATTACAAGATGTTGGAAAGAAGCTCATCGGTGCACAGTATTATAACAAAGATGGTTCTTTTAATAACAGGCAAGGCCCATAATTCTGTTTTGAACTGTACTTGAGAACTTGGTCATTCATGTGTCTTGTATTCGGTCTTTTGATGTTCTAAAGTCTAAACTTAAAAGTGTTGATTGATGCCATAAGCCCGGCTCTTTACTGCTTGTTTGCTGGCCAGTTTTGATTGTTTTCAAAAGCAAGTCGAGGTTGTTATTTTTGGCATGAAATGTCAATCAGCTTTGGTATTCTGATGTCATCCTGATCAGTAATGCAATTTAATTATAAACCTGAGGGGGATAACGAAAATGTAACTGGAACATTCTAAAAGTCTGATTACCGCATTAGACTATTTGTCTGTAGAGTTAATATCTGTGATCTGTATTCAATGTTGGGCCCCACACAAAAGTTAGAAGGAGTTCTTATTTGTCTTGAATTTACCCTAGTGTTCATGACACTTTGTCATACAGAACGCATTTGTAAAGAAGATAACCATCCTGCGTGAGGAAATAGATTCAAGTTTTGAAGCAAAGTTAGGGAAAGAGAAGAACGCCTTGGAAGAAAGTCGTAAACTGTTGAAGTAGTCTAACATGTTATTGGCACTAATTCCTTGCTCAGATATCTTTCTTTTTCCTTTATACCTCCTGCCTAACAGTATGTATCTTAAACAAATTCGGTATATAAATTCCATTCTACTTCCACTTCATTACAAGCTTACGTGTTGGAACTTGTTTTGTGCCTGACTGCCTGTTCAGTATTTCTGTTGTAAGACCGCACGAGGATATTGGCAAGATAATAAAGTATGAAATTCAGTTGCTTCACTTGACTGTTTTGACAGATTAAGGGAAAGTTTTTTTTTTTTTCTTAGATAAGAAAAACGTCTATGAATGAAGTCACCAAGTTGCAGGAAGAGAGAGGATAAGGTATCCTGTGCTCTAAATATTTGCAAAATTGTCCAATTTCGTTGGGTCTCAGTACTAGTGTAACCCCGAAAAGCCCCGGCAGCTCTAGCCCACAAAGAAGCTAAGTAGATGACCTTCTCCCAAAGCATCGCAGGAGAAACTGACACCTCATTAAATAACTGGGCATTCCTCTCCTACCAAATACACCATACAAAAGAAGCCTTATGCCACCCCAATTTCTTGTCCTTCCCACCCCTAGACCCCACAAATCGCTTCTGCAAGAATGCCTCGACATTAGATGGGTAAGCCCACGGCTCACCAAGCAATATACTCCTAAAGCTACGAGCCACGTCACACCCGATGAGAAGATGTAATGCTGTCTCACTACCAGCTCAGCAAAGCAAACACATATCAGGCTGCAAAGCCATCCGGCCATCCCTGGCCTCCTTCTCTGCCTCAAATCATTCGTGTTAACTCTATTCAGCACCAAAGTCCACACAAACGCCCTTACCTTTAGGTGTACCTTTGCTTTTCCAAAGTAAAATCAGCCAAGGGAAACTGGGGAAGGGGTGTCCCCACTAGGAGAAAGACTTGTGAGAAAATTCCCCCGAAGGATCACCGACCCACCTCCTGAGTCCTCAGTGCTCGAAAGCTGAACAGACTCCAGAAGTTCCAGGAGAGAAGTAAGCTCCTCCATCTCCCTGTCATGAGGTGGATGTCGTAGATTTAAATTCCACGATCCACTTCTACCGAGAAAAATCAGCAACAACAGCTCCGTCTAAGGTGGATAGCTGGAACAACCAAGGAAACCTCGTGCAAGTAGGTTGGCCACCTCTCCAAGTATCCTCCCAAAATCGAATACGCCAATCTTTCCCAATCTCCAACACAACCCGTGGGAGGAAGTGCGAGGAGACGTGTGAAAAAAACTCCCACGGACTTGCATGTGTAGAACTCCCCGTAAACTGTGCATCCCAACCATTCTGTTGCAAACCATACCTGCTCCGAATAACTCATGCCAAAGATTAAGGGAAAGTTTATTGTTTACATTAGATCTCTAGTCAAAATGTAGACATTTTATTCTGGTAGAAGATCAAAGGGTATAAGGTTTAGATTCCCTAAGTTACAAAATAATCTATGGTGTTGCTGATCCTTCTTATCACGATTTTAGAATCTACTCATTACAACACCTGAGGAAAAGCATTTTTCAACCAGAATGATGGATAATCAAAGAGAACAAAAACATGTTCCAAGCCTGTAGTGGGCATATCTATTTATTGCTCATTCAGGTTCTTCCACATCAATTAATTTCAAATTGGGTAAAACAAATATTTAGAAGTTATGGGTAGGATTATCATTGCTAATTGACTAGAGAACCTTAGAAGGGTGCTGACATAAAACCGAAAAGAGGCTAAGAAAACAACTCTATTTGACAAGGAGAATTCATGTGACACCTAAAAACGAAGCCTCTTATGCTGTTCTGCAGTCACAATGTCCATAATATATACAAACATGCAAAAGATCATTGACACGTCACTCATGCCGTAAAAGTCCAATATAAGTAGAGGTATATTTGAGGATGGGGCTTATCCACTACACCCCCTACAGACACATTGGCACTTTCAGTATCCCACTACCACAACACAGTACTGCAGTACATGCACATTGGTGAGGACACTTCTTCTGTTCTCTGCATATGTAGTTTATCATTAATATAAGTTTTTTCTAGGCTTCTGTCAAGCGAAAGCCTTCACCCTTTCCGGTACATATGACTCCACTTTCAAATGTTGCTAGAAACTGAAAGTGAAAACGGATCTGGAGTCTTTTGCAAGTGCTTGTAGCATTGTTATATTAACCCGGTGGTTGTAACTATATAACCCGTATATCTTATAAGTTTCGAAACCGATAGCAGTGTAGTCAGACACTTCAAGGATATGAAACTTGAATCTGGCTTTTTTGAGAAGGGGATTCATCCTAGGATTTCAATATTCAGGTCTGAAGACTGAGATTCTTGACCTTATTGCTAATGCAAGCATTTGCCTGGGAGTGTTGTTAGGTTTGCAAGATTTCTTTTGCTTAGGTGTAGTTACGCACAGAAGAATTTTACATTTTCCATCTTGTTTCCGTTCTTTGTTGGGAGGGGGTTGAGGGCAGGTGAGCTAGGCGTGCTCTACGGGCCTCAAATTCCTGATCCACTCACCGTTGAAGTTTGGTCGTTTCTGTTCTGCAAGTTTTGATATTTTTTATATTCCAAGACTTTTTCCTACTTACCTTGGGTTATAGAACCACCTTCATCAGTTTTCTAGTTTGTTTGTGATGTACAGCATTGAGTTAATGCACAAATATTATACTAAAAAGGGAAACAGATGTAAGTTAGTTTAAGTGGTGAACTTGTGTATATACCTTTTAGTTACAATACGATAAATGTTAAATGTGACGGTTACTGAACATCACCAACCGAAGAAATTAGCTTTAGATGCCATGAGAAAAGAAAATCAAGATACATGCTACTTTACAGAGCAAAATAAAGGCTCAGAAGGTGTCAATCCATTTGTGCGAATGCCGAATGGCTCATTGGTCTTTCTAAATGCTACAAGTGTATCTTTGAACTCCTCACAATTTAGCTTATACTCCTATTACCCAATTATTTTTGAGGGATTGTGATTGCACTCTCTGTATATCTTATATGATTCTCCATGAAATATTTCATCCTCAATTTTAAGGCTATGCTGTACGATATCATCTGTAAGGTTTTATGTTTATTTTTTTTACAGACAAGGAGAAAATTTATCTTTATCATTTTTTTTTTGTCTTTTTGGTCTGTCTATGGATTTTAAGAAAATTAAGCGCCAGCCTTCTCATATTTCATAACCCCTTTGAAATACAACATGTAACCTCTCATATAATTTTGGAGCAGCCGGTGTACGAGTATCGCGTGGGTTCCCGAAGGCAATGGCACTTTTGTTGTTGCTCATGCTGATGGAAACTTGTATGTCTATGAAAAGGCAAGCTTCACATTCAGTGGATTTTCTGTACCATGTCTGGCCTGTTATTGATCTTATCTACTTATTTTAATGGAATTATTTACTATCTTCTAGGGCAAAGATGGTACTGCTGATTCCTCTTTCCCGCTTATCAAAGAGGAGACTCAATTTTGTGTCGCACATGCAAAGTCTAATAAGGTAATGTACTAGTTCTCATCTGAGATGCTTGGGAAATAATATTTTTTAATAACAGATTTACCAAGAAGTCCCCACATTTTTCTGGCTGTCAATATATTAAAATGTACTCTATGCTCTGTTTTTGTTATTTTTGCTTTCGAGCTTCTACTCTTGTAGTCGATGTGTGCGGGACAGAGGCTTGGTAACACCAAGCTTTTCTTTTTTAGTTTGAGAGTGCAACCAGCGTTCATGAAGATTATATAATGAATCAAGGAAAGAAGATGTAGAAATGTACATTGCGCGAAAATGCCCATATAGAATGATTATTTATATGTTCTATTTTGCTAGATTTGGTTGTGTGAAGTATGGCCACCGATTGAACAATTAACTTCTTAACATTGTGACTGAAGAATCCACTCTATCATAGCAGCACGTTCACTTGCTCTTCCTATTAAGGTTTCAACTAGGGATCTAACTACAGTCTGTTAAAATCTTACTTCCATATATCCAGTCATACTTCTAACTCTTCCCCTAAGCGCTTCGGTGTTGCTTTCAGAAGGACCCAGGACTGAAGAAACCCCGTTGTAGAATATCCATAGTTCATGACTACTCATAGGTTCTATTGCCTTTTCCTTATATGAGAAGGAAGGACCAAAAACTTGGTAGGCCTTTGGGCATATGCTTCCAGCTTTGGTGTGTTTTGTGTCTTTTGTCAATATAAGCAGAAACGGATATGGCATTCCAATTGAGGAGGCCACTAAAATTATGAAGGCTGCCACACATTTTTCTCTGGCTATGTTTAGAATTTAATCCTGTGATCCCAGGTGGCTTAGTAATTATGCCAATATCCACTTATGTTGATCCCAGTTGAGCTCCTTTGAGTTTTAAGATATATGATTTCCATATCTAGGACTAGGATCCATTATAAAGTCCCTGCCTGTCTGTTTTACAGTCATGGATGATTTCTGTAACTGCAGAGCAATCCGATCGCCAGATGGCATATATGTCCAGGCTCAATCAATAGTATAGCATTCTCTGCTGGTGGCACACATCTGGCGACTGTTGGTCGAGATGGTACTGTGTTCGCAACTAATTGTTTTCTTTCGTGTTATGTTTGTGACTTTGTGTTACTAAGACCATTCTATTGTGTAGGTCTTTTACGAGTGTTTGACTACCCAAAAGAACAGCTAGTATGTGGTGGGAAAAGTTATTATGGTGCCATTCTCTGTTGTGCATGGAGGTAAATATTGGAAAGCACTTCTTGTGTGTGATTCTTATACATTTAGGATAATTGGTTGAACATTCTAGTATATGATTATTTCACTATTTATTTCCTCTATACCTTGCAAGAATTCGCATTGACTCAGAATTTCTTTTTCATAGCCCGGATGGTAAATATATTTTAACTGGTGGTGAGGACGATCTTGTTCAAATTTGGAGCATGGAAGATCGTAAAGTTATAGCATGGTGTGAGGGGCACAGCTCATGGGTAAGCCTCCTTTCAGTGTTATTTCTTCCTCTGATGAGATTTCTCCTATGCCCTTTCTGAATGCAACTGGATACTTGCAGGTCAGTGGAGTTGCTTTTGATTCATATTGGTCATCCCCTTCTTCAGATACCACAGGGGAAAATGTTATGTATCGTTTTGGTTCTGTTGGCCAGGTACTTGTAATATCTTATGTAGTCTTCCTTTGCCACCATATCTATCTGGTGCATCTATTTGAGAGTATTTGCAATTGTACCTATTGGCTAGTATGGCTACAAGGTCATTTTTTTTCTAGATAACATGGGTGTCCAAGCTTTGCTTCACTAATCCCATGGCCCTCAAGTCAACAACCTGGAAAACCTCCAGTGGCCCTGAGGGGACTCGAACCTGGGACCTTTGGAATACTTCTCAGAGTTCTTAACATGGCTACAAGGTCATGTTCTAGTCCTGTTTTAAAAGGAAACCTAGTAGTTCATCTTTCCCTCCTTTAAGTTCTTATGGAGCTTCCAATCATCAAATCTAATTCTTGGAGTCATGTAGTTTTCCAAATTGAGGACAAATTCACCTTTTCCTGCTGCTCTTCAGTTGCTTAGTTTTATAGGAGTCATCTTGATGAGATAACATGTTTGGGCTAGGCTACATGGAGGGGATCTCTTCCAGTTGGATTACTTCAGGCTGGGAGGATCATGGTAGGATATTACTTTGATGCGAGCTTTGGTTGCCAATGAATGTCATTATGAATATGGGGTGTAATTGGGGGGAGGAAACACCAGCAATTGTGATTGAAGCCTGTTTTGTCAAGTCTAGTCTCATTATGCGTTTTCTTGTGTGTATCTAGAGAGCAACGGAATGTTATCATTGAATTGCTTGAGATGGTTTCATTTTATCTGAGCACAATATTTGGTCAACAAGCAGCATATTTCCATGTGCAGGACACTCAATTGCTCCTGTGGGATTTTTCAATGGATGAGACTGTACTACCACTTCGTCGCTGTCCACCTGGTGGTTCACCCACATACAGTGCTGGAAGCCAATCCACTCTCTGGGACAATGTGATTCCCTTGGGTACTTTACAGCCTGCTCCCAGTATGCGAGTTGTTCCAAAGCTGTCCCCATTGGTTGCTCATCGTGTTCACTCTGAGCCATTGTCGGGGTTGATTTTTACCCAAGACTCCATTGTCACTGGATGTCGAGAAGGACCCATTAAAGTTTGGATGAGACCTGGATCGTGTGAAAATACGTCAAGCAATACCGAACCTCTTTGAAATGCCAAAGAAAACTGCCATTTACCAACTGCTGGTGGCTGAAAAGAAGTGATCACGAAAATGAGGAGAGAGAGGGCATTATGAATCTAAAAGTGCTGACTATATTATGCATTGTGCTTATTGCTGACGTGCTGCCGGAATCTTTCTTGTATGGAAGTTGAGATTTTCCGTGATTCTAGGATGTAAATGGATGTCCACTGTTTTTGATTGCCGGATGTCCATTGTTTCTGATCGCCGGATGTCCACTCTTAGTTCTCTTAGCTGCGTAGGATCTCAATTTTCTGTATATGAAATGGCTTCAATTTGATGATAGTTTTGATAACCATCAGTAATATTTATTCAAATGACATTGCTGTTTTGTTGGGTTTTACATTAGAAAATGTACAACTTGAAAATTAGTTTTATTACACTTGTATTGACATGAGGGAAGGTGTCAAGCTAGTTAAAGAGACTATTTTTAAAGCCCGTGCGATGCACGGGTTAAGTAGAATGTCTACTTCTTTTATGTGGCATGTCTTAATACTTTATAAGTAAACATTAAATTAGATTAGATTTGCAGATTTCTCCCCTACAAAAAAAGATTAGATTTGCTTATCAAATACTTTGAATTTTAAATAAAAAATATTTTTGCTTATGTTCCTCCATACTTGTGAAGGTATCGACAATTTCAAAGCTTTATCTATGTTAAAATAAAAATCGACTCTAAAATCTCAATTAGTAAAATAAGAGCAACATTCCTTTATAACAAAAACAACGTGAGGGGAGAGGGAGGGGGGCTGAACGTGATTATATAGACAAAGTAGAGGTAAGTTTCTTAGTTTAAGTTCTAATAAAATTCAATCTGCATGCTAAAATCTTATCAAGCAATGAGCTGTAAACTTAGACTGCGATGTTCCTTCTTCTTTTTACACTAATTTTTAAACCCGTGCGATGTCCGAGTAATATGTTAATGCCCGATTTAGCTCTCTTTCTTATTGCTCCAAAAAAAAGTTTGAGAGCAAGAAGGCATAGCAGAGGATATGTGGGAATTAGTTTACCAATTTATCTTTTTTATTTATAGAAAGTATCTTTTTAGTGTAGGACTTTTATTTTTTTGGTGCAAATGTATATTTTATATATATATATATATATATATATATATATATATATATATATACAACACTCTTGTAGTCCTATTTCAAACCAAACACTAAATGATCAATCTAATTAATAGTACCAGATGGGAGTATAGTTGCTGTTGAGCCGGGAGAAACATACAATTGCCATATGACATAACTAATTAAGTTGAATATATTCTTTTCAAGTAATCTCACTGTTCAACACTTATTTCTGTTAGTTTAATTTAGTGTGTCGCTGTTGAAAGAAAACATTATCAAAAACTATAGAAACAATCCAATAAAGATACAAAGGTTAAAAGCTGAAAGTCCATATACTGGAATCTAGATTAGCAAAGAGCAGGAAAAAATTGCTAAAACTTATCAACAAAATCATAGAAATTGCTAAGAAGATCAATAGTTAGCGTGCTTTAGTGTTAATAATGCAAAGCAGTAAAAGATATATATAAATAAATTTGTAATACAAAGACCAATGAATAGGAACTCACTGTCACCATAGTTCATACGACCAAGGCCATTATTGAACAATTTAATAATCCCCAACACATGCAAAAGATGAATTTCAAGTCAATAGTTTTCTTAATCAAAGTTACTGTACAGCTTACTAATAAATAATAGAAACTAAAAAGACATTTTGACTATGGAGAAAGGAAACCAAACCAAAAAAAAAAAACACAAAAAGAAAGCGTGATGAAGAAGTTCAAGAGGAGAGTGTCCTATTTTTAGGTATATATTAAAAGATACAATAGGTAATTATAGTGTCCTATTAGAACTACAATTTTGCTCCAGACATATTGTTACATAGAATAGACTACCATATTTTTTAGGCGTTCTATTTAATAGCATTCCAACTCTATTCAAATATTATATTACTATGTTCTCCAATTTATTTGGACAGAATTATTTTTTTATTTTTATTCTAATAATACATTTAATAATACGGCATGTCTCAAAACTCATGAAAAATGCCAACTTTATACATAGACAATCTTACTTATATGTTATAAACATATTGTATATGCATCTCGTTCTAAAGTATTTCTTCGGTCCGAATCTGATGGTGTAATTTTTATTATTTTTTAAAATGTATATAAAATGTTATATCTGATTTAAATATTTGACGAAGATTAACCTCTCAAGAATCCTAAACAGTAAGAATACTAAAACTCTTAAGCCCTTTAGGCTTGTTATTTTTGTCATTATGTAAGACTCCTAAAAATTTTACACCATTTATTTTTTGTCTTTATCTTCGCTTAGGTGAGATTTGATCGTTAATCCAAGTTGGAAGTGCATTTGTAAATTATTGCCATTTTTCAATTAGTTGAAGGAAAATTTAGTGGATACTGCCTTTTAACTAGGGTGATTTCCATACAAATCGCTTATAAATAAATAAATCTTAAAAATCGGTCATCTTCAAACTATTACCCATAATACCGCTCGTTTTGACAGAGGCGTAATGGACACAAAGCCGCCAATTAGGATGATATGTTTCCTAGCAAAGTTGCCAACCACGATGACTTCTTTCCTGCAAAGACGCCAACCAGAATGGCTTCTTTCCTGCAAAGCCGCCAACCGAGATGACGTCTTTCCTTGGATGTCGACTTCAATGCTCGATTGTAGTAGTGTGAAGGAGACAAGAGACGTCATTTAGGATGGCGTCTTTAATAAGTGAGACGCCATAAAAAGACATCTTTGACTCTGTGACGTTAGGTAATACTTTTTCTTTGACCGTATTCTAAAATTTTGTTTATTTATTAACAGCTCGAACGGAAATCATATGTCACTTTTTTTTTTAGGTGAAATCATAAGTCACTTTGTAACATTGTGTCATTCAAAAAAAAAGGCAAATCGTTTTTGATTGTTGACTAGTATCCATCGCCGGAAACTTGTCAAATTTTCTCATTTCACCATTGAATGCTCACTTAAACACTTCTCCGAGTTCTCCCCCCTGACTTTTTTTTCATCCTTATTAACAATGACAAGGTTATAACAATGGCAAGCCTTGAACCTCCTCCCTAGGCTATTGTCCATGAGTTCGAATAGCAACAAATTGCCACATTTGCAACCTCGGGGAAAGGAGGGGTATGAGTTGATATTTCAAGGGTGTTACTAAATGCCGCCCCTAAATTACTAGGTACCGCCCCCCAAAATTCCAATTTTGCCCTTTTTTAATTTTTCATTCATCCTCTCCCTCTCTCCCTCTCTAACTCTCACACCACTTCTCTCCCACTCTACCACCCACTCTCATACCCAACCTTCATCAACATTCACTCAAGCAACCCGCGGATGTCTGCCGGCGATCAAGAAGTGCCGTCGACGGTGGCGGAGGTAAAATTAATTTTTTTTGCGCATTTTTTTTGCATGGTCGTCTGAGATTTTCGACTCACCCTTGGGTGAGTCGTCTGCTACAGGCGACCCACCCAAGGGGAGTCGTCTGTCGATCGCGACTCACCCTTGGGTGAGTCGTCCGCTGCAGGCGACTAACCCTTGAGCGAGTCGAGATCAATAGACGACTCACCCTTGGGTTGGTCGCCTGTAGCAGACGACTCACCCAAGGGTGAGTCGAGATCGACGACCGACAGACACAAAAAAAAAAAATTTATTATTATTTATTATTATTATTATTATTATTATTATTATTATTATTATTATTTATTGTTATTATTATTATTATTATTATTATTATTATTTATTGTTTGAATTTAAGATTAAGCTAACATTGTTTTCGTTGTTTTCGTTAGATTCCTTTGGAGCGGTTCGGTGGTGATGGTGTTGATTACAGTACGCATTTCGTCACTGATGAGTTATTTGATAGTGATACAGATGCAATTAATTGGGCAAAACAAATTGCACTTACTATCGGGTTTGAGTTGATAATTTCGTCACACAAGAAGAGTGGAAGCGTAAAATTGTTAAAATGCAATCGAGGTGAACGCTACAGAGGGGAATTAAGAGACTTAGATACTGCTGCTCGGAAGAAATCGAAAACAAAGGCTTGTAAATGTACGTTCCAGTTGAGAGCTCGGCAAGTGTATGGGTCCAGTAGTTGGATGATTGTCACATTGCCTGGGACTAGGGGTACGCACAACCATGACTTTGCTGTGTATCCTGAGGGATATCGTCAGATGAGTGGTCTTAGTCCTGGGTCAAAGAAACTCGTTCGTGACATGACTTCGGCACAAACAAAGCCATGTGCTATCTTGGCCGCGATTAAGGAAAAATTTCCCGAGGACAATGCAACTAGACGGCATGTGTACAACCACAGAGATCGTATAAGGAAACTTGATTTTGAAGAGAGAGATGTCATTGGTCAGTTTCATCATTTAGCTGTGGCGAATAAGTACGTACATTGGACAAGAGCCGACCGAGCTACTAATGAGGTAACTCACGTGTTCATGGCACACCCTACATCAATTCAGTTACTTCCGTCTTTTCGTTGGTTGATTGGCTTAGATTCCACGTACAAAACAAACAAGTATAAGATGCCGTTTGTTGAGATAGTGGGGATGACTCCAACCAATAAGAACTTCCTCATAGCTAATGCCATTATGAAGGATGAGACTCAGGCAAGCTATGCGTGGGTCTTAGATAAGTTGAGGATGCTTATTGGAAATGATGTACACCCAACAGCAATTGTGACCGATCGTGAGCTAGGGTTGATGACACCTATTAGAGAGATATTTCCCGAGAGTGCTCATTTGCTCTGTACATGGCACATTAACAAAGTCGTTGAAGACAAAGTGTACAGACTTTGTGGAAAAGATAAGGCCGTCGCGCAGAGGTTCAAGAATGGGAGGTGGAAAATTATCATGGAAGCTTCCACAGAAGCTGCGTACGATAGAGCAGTGCGTACGATGAAGGTTAGTTGGAGGACTTACCCTCACGTGATATCCTATGTAGAGGAGACTTGGCTGAGACACAAAGAGATGTTTGTGGCTGCGTGGACGAATAAGGTGCTACACCTTGGCAACACTACGACTTGCAGGGTGGAGAGTGCACATGCCGCGCTAAAACAGTGGTTGAACTCCTCAACTGGAGCTTTGGACAATGTTTGGAACAAGGTCAACAAGTCAATCGAGTCACAAATAACTGAGATCAAGTACACACTTGAAGAGTGCAGAAGACGAAGAAGTGTGGTGTACTCGGGTTTCCCATTCAACTATCTGACCGGGTATGTTTCCCATTACTGCTTACAAATATTATTGGCTGAGCTGAACAGGATGAGAGAATTGAGTCACCAAGTATTTGATCGTTGCGGTTGTGTATTGAGATCCACTCATCAGATCCCGTGTGCGTGTGAGTTGAAAACGGCCACGGATACGGGCACGCCAATTAGCTTGAATAGTGTCTACAAATTTTGGCGAACACTCGTTATTAGTGATGCAGTGGAGATAGCTACGCTTGACATGACTGAGCATCCATCTGAGGACCATTGATACTTTCGGTCTCTGGTCGACGAGGTTAACTCAAGCGACCCGGCAGTTGTGCGCAACATATCTGTCCTTATGAATGAGCAGCTTCATCCTGAGGAAGCGAGTTACGTCGAGCCGGAAGCGAACACGACAGTCAGAGGTCGACCGAGAGGGAGTTCCTCTACCAGACGTGATCCTAGTTCATGGGAGTACTCCCAGAGGGGTCGTGGTCGCCCTAGGTCATCCAGTTCGAGCCGCGGGCGTGGTCGTACCTCATCCTCATCGAGTAACTTCGTAAACAGTACTGGTATGAAAACCCATAATTTATTAACATGTACATAATGTTGTTACTTTTTGATAAGTACTATTATTGACTTTCTATTATATTGTCTTGCAGCTGGACACGCAATAGATATCACTGAATTCTATCATGTTAACAAAATTCCGGGAATCATCGTACCTTTCATTGAAGGATATCTCGATGTGCTTGGGGATGGTAATTGCGGTTTCCGTGTCATTGCGGACTACATTTTCGGAGACCAAGAGCAATGGCGAGTGGCGAGTGGCGAGAGTTTGCATTGCACACGAACTCTTAGCTAACCGAGCATTGTACGAAAACTTATACGTTGAAGGGGTCGACGCTGGTTACCGCCGTATTATGTGGGACGGAGGTGCGTGTAACGATGATCACTGGATGACAGTAATTGAGGATTTGTTCCCGATTGCCAACCTCTTCAATGTAGCGATTATGTTATTCGGATACGGCAGCGGAAGGGGGTTATATTCTTGTTACACAGTGCTACCGTTCCAAGCACCTTCGACTGCTACACGTCCAAGTAGGAAAATTGTCATGTGTCATTTAGGTGATTCGTATTCCCATTATATCCGTCTGGATTTAGCCTCAGATTTCCCTGTTCCTCCGATATGCGAAGCATGGTTTACTTTCCGTTCTGATAGTGTCGCTGGTTGGGAGCAAATGTATGTTACGCGAAGAGCACATTGGGATCGTTTAGCGAGGTCGACGTAATTGAATGTTTTGCGTGATTGTTATACTTATATCATTGTCACATTTTTGTGTGATTGTTATATTTTGCATGTGGAGAGTGGTCGTGATTATTGGAGGTAAATAAAACAACAAATTACAATAAAACAAAAAATGTAAATAAGAAACAACAAATTACAATAACACAAATAAATAATAACAATAACAATGAAACTCTTATAATAACAAATTCATCTAGGGTCAATACATCATTTGGCAGCCCGCCAATCTCTCATATACTCGTCCATTTGGGATCGAGTACCTTCCGCTTGCTCCGGAGGAATCAAAGTAATGGCCTGCTCATGTAAGACGGCTAGACGATTCACCCACTGCAAAAAAGTGACAATGAGTGTGAGTTCAGAGATATGTAATACGTAAAAAAAAAATATATTTTAGTTTAGTTAATCACTTACATAATCGCTGTTGGATCGTGGAGGAATCACAGGTGCTGCAGCGTCACGTATCAGCCGAGGGTGGGAGTGAAGGTAGTACCATGCGAGGTAGTCATCCGTACATGCTGTGGGATCTGACGTGGATGCCTGAAACCCATGGAGACCAAGAATGTAAAATCCCGGGAACATACGCCAAGCATCAGATGAGATCCGTTCGGGGAAGACAACCTTGTACGAACGACTGCTCCATGACCTGATCGCTTTGACTGGCCTAAAGATCGGGGTTGGGATACTCTGTACGTACCCGATTTGTCGTAAACAACGACCAGGCATGTACGGTTCGATAATATCCCGATACTGTAGCCACCCCATGAATACAGTCCTCGGTACAGATACTGTCGGGTTAGAACCGTACGGCAGCCACACCACCTACGTAGAAATGTTGAAAATTACGGTGAAGTAAAAAAACATAGCAAACGACGAAATAAATCATGAACACCGATAACTAAATGACGTACCTCTGTCGCTCGCAGATGATCCAAGCGTCTACGTAAGGAGTCCAGTCGACCCATGTCCTTGCCCTCAGCCAGGGCACTCCATACGGACGCACGGGGAGCCTCGTCGTCCCCGACAACCATCCGCTCCCGATGAGGTCGGAAGCAGGGAAAGTACTCGTATATCCATGCCTGCAGGAGAGTTAGGCATCCGCAGATGCCCTGAGAATCCCCGCGACTAGCTATACCGAGCTGACGATATAGGAAGGCGAGGGCAGCAGATCCCCAAGAGAAGTCATGCACCGTATCGACACCGTCGTCCATCACCTCCATCACGCAGGAGGGTCTAATACGGTTACCACTCTTGTCGACAAACAAGGTGGATCCAATAAGTAACCACATCCAAGCTGTCGCCTGGATGTCATCTATTTGCTCACGGCAAAGCTCAAAAACTGACTCCGTGAGGACCGCACCGCCCTGCCAGTGGCTACACATCAGTTCTTCTGGGCTGACCCCGAGAACCTCCATGGCCGCCGTCTGCAGCTGCCCATCCCGTCCCTCATTGGAAACGAGCTCTCCGTCTACAGGAATCCGAAGAATATGCCATACATCGTGCAACATGATCGTCATCTCTCCGAACGGCATGTGGAACGAGTTCGTATCCGGCTGCCACCTTTCCACGAATGCAGATATCAGGGGGAAGTCAATATGTCTGAACATAATGTCTGCCAGGTGTGATAACCCAGTCCCCTCGATCTGGGCCCTCATCTCGGCCGACATCTCCGCTCGCCACTGACTCAGCCGCTGACAGACATTCCATCGGTTCTGACACTTCAAGAGACCCCTCATCTCTCCATTCCACATACGAGACGCTACGTGGCCCAGGAAGCTCGGTATGACGCTATCATCCGCCGGCCCACCGGGCACAGGCTCTGTAACAAGCCACGTAGTGTCGTCCTCCGCTCTAGATCGTTTGCCAGTACTGGACGACCCAGTACTAACAAACCTACCGCCTCTGCCCTTCACCACGCGCCAATCTGAGGATAATTCGACGCCAATCTGATCATCGTCTTGCTCACCGGAGTAGAACTCGCTAGTTGCGTAATCGTCTTGCTCAGCAGTCATCTCCCTCATCCGAACTGCCTCTCTCTGTCTCCGTACAGAGGCATCAATCCCGCGCGTCCTCGTGTGACGCGGTCCTGAACCAGCTAGTTCACTAAATAACCGAGGCACCGATTTACCGGCTCCTCCCATCTATCATTTCACATTTTTAATTAATTAAACAATAATCAATAATAATAATAATAATAATAATAACGATAAATAATAATAATAATAATAACAATAAATAATAATAATAATAATAATAATAATAATAATAATAATAATAAACAATAAATAATAATAATAATAATAATAATAATAATAACAATAAATAATAATAATAATAATAACAATAAATATTATTAATAATAATAAATAATAATAATAATAATAATAATAATAATAATAAATAATTTTTTTTTTGTGTCGGTCGTCTGGTCTCAGACGACTCACCCAAGGGTGAGTCGTCGGCCGATCTCGACTCACCCAAGGGTGAGTCGTCTGCCTATCTCGACTCACCCAAGGGTGAGTCGTCTGCGACCGACGACTACCCTTGGGCGAGTCGAGATCGGCAGACGACTCACCCTTAGGGTGAGTCGAGATCGGCAGACGACTCACCCTTAGGGTGAGTCGAGATCGGCAGACGATCGACGCAAAAAAAAAAAAAAACAAAAAAAAACACAACTTCAATTCATAACTTCACGATTCAATTCAAGGCAAAAAATATTCAATTCAAGGCAAAAAAAATTCAATTCAAACAAAAAAAAAAAAAAATTCGAAAAGTTACCCCCCCGCGCCGTCGGTCGCCGCCTCCCTCGCCGTCGAAACCTCTGCCGCCGCTGCCGCTAGCACTTGACATGGTCGTGGTGGTGGTGGTGGTGGTTGCCGGTGTGATGGTGTGGTGGTGAGGATGAGTGAGGAAGAGAGGATGAGTGAGAGTGAGTGAGGAAGAGAGGATGAGTGAGAGTGGATGAGTGAGAGTGAGTGAGGAAGAGGGGTGGGTGAGGGTAAAATTGGAAAGAGGGGGCGGTAGCTAGTAAAAAGGGACGGTATTTAGCAATTCACTATTTCAAGCTTCAGGGCTTAATTGAAATAATTAATTAGTCGAATTTTCATTTTAATTTCAAAACTGTAAGTTTGTGAAATACTAATACCTCACCATTTGAGGAAAAAGGGTCAAAAGACCATATCTTTTTAGGATGAAAGTTGAAATCTCATGAAATAACAGCTCTAAATTTATTTTCAATTGAGAGAGTTTATTGCATGGTTTAGGACATTCACCCACAAAATAATGGTAATTCACCACCTTTTTTTGTGAGAGGAGGGAGCCATAGCGCGAGACCATATAATAATTTTAATAAAGAGAGATAATAAAGACATGGAGCTTCAATTTTAAAAGTAGGTAGTAGAAAAATAAATGAGTTATCAGCTACTAGCCTACTATGCATTATTCTTTGTACAACATTTGGGAATACTTGCATTGTAAACACTTTACATAGCTTCATGAATCCGCAAGGGACGAAGGAAGCATGTAATGTTGATATCCATATTCAGATCGTTTAAATTCGTCTAATTTCTTGTAGTATGTCTTGTGTGGATTTAGTCTACCGTGAACCATGAACACTAGTGTAAATATTTAGGGACATAAAAGATATATTGAAAAAGATTTAGCCATTGGTCCACCGTGGACCGTCTCGGAGATTTGCGAGGCCCTGTGCTACGGGAAAAAAAGAGGCCCCTAAAAAAAGTGTATAATTTTTTCCTCATGATTAAATATATCAAATTTCCATTACCCAGATAAAAATTAATACAAAAAAGAATCAGAAGAGAGTGAAAGAAAGTTTTTTACGAATTAAACGTCAGTACACCCATTCCTCCTAATTATTCTTGAAAAATTACAATTTTCGAACAATAATCTCATCCCCATTAGAAAATAGAACAAATAATAAAAAGAGATGGCCAAAATTCAAAATCAGAAACAAGAAAAATAACGATTTAAATCTACTCAAAACTTACCTTCAATGGAGTTCTTGAAGGATAGGGAAGGAGGAGTAGAGGAGACGAGCAGTGAAGAAAAGAAAATTGAGTCAATACAGTAAATATTTATGGAAAAAAGAAGATAACTGCCTTCATTAATTGAAAATTTAATTGAGTTTGCAATTCAAAGACTCTATGGAAGGCGGATGGCTTTCTTGCTTTCTCTGAATAGTGAATACAAGTGCCTTTTTTCTCTCTTTGGACAAAGAGTATTAGGGCTTCAATAAAAAAAAAAAAAAGGGGCCCATAATTTTGGGGGCCCTCTTCAGCTGTTCTACATGCGCTTATGGCCCTACTAAGTCCACACAAGTTTTTGTAAATTTCGTGACATCCAGTTTGCCCGATATATGGAATACAAAACACAACTTAGGACGCAACTGTTGCTTAATTCATTGAAAGGAGTATCCTCTTGTTGCACTTACCTCTCGTACGTGCATGTCTTATTGTTTCTGCTCCTATTTAGATATCACAGAGGACTTGACGGCTGTTCGTATGTGCTCGCTCAATAGCCTAAGGAGAACTCAAAGATTTCCTAAACATGACCTCCACAATGAAATGGCTAACAAGAATAAAGCAACTGACTTGCCGTAAACCGACGAGAAAATGGCAGTTGAACTGGAGTGAGGACCAGATGAGAGAAAGAGAGAACAAAGGGCCTCATGCGTATCAGGGTCTATTTGTTTCAAATGTGTTACCAATTTGCTTGATTATATGACAGGTTCAGCTTTTTGGAACTGCGAGCTATTCAAACTTTCACAAGAAAAAGACATAGGGCAGAATTTGGGAACCTAAAAGCACTAGCGATACAAATAGATAGTTGTAAGTTGTAACAGTAGAAGATGTTTCTGCCATCTGCAACCTACAAAAACGTGCTCAAGCAACCTAAGAGACTGTTGAGTGTTGACCCTATTCATATATACCTTACCGGGCCGCCTAATTTTTGGACAAATTCATGCCGACCCAGCTTAACTACCACTAGCAATGGAGAAGCATACAACCAGGCAACAAAGCTCAACTTTTTCTACAATCATATATGATAAACTAAATCTAATCCTTCTGCCAAAAAACAAAATCATCTCCCCTGCATAGAGTGGTAGTTTGGTACAGTTTGAAACCTCGGGTACAGTTTAGCAGAAAGCAAGACGTGTGACTTGCGAGGCGAACACGATCAATATTTACTCATAAACATCAGGCACAACTTCAAGATGCTAGCCTGGTAATGTCTTTGCAGGCTTTCTTTCAGCCAAGGCCTTCTCAGCTGCTACTTTCTCAGGAACAAAATCTGTGATTCAAAGCAAATAAAAGTTCTTTAAGAAATACAGAAGAAAAGACTTTTGAGAGGTTAACAGGTCACTGAAAGGAAGGGAGGGGAGGGACATCCCTATACTTTTTTGCAACCTTGGACATCAGCCTGATATGTAGAAGAGTTCTTACTCTTCCTAAACCACCTTAAAGTCCATAATAGCCAAGAGTCAAGACGGGGGAGGGTTTAATATACCTGAAAGAAAGTCGAGCCTCTTCTCTTTATTTGCTGACAGCTGAGGCTGAACAAGACAAAATAATTCATTAGACATTGGCATTGCAATATTCCAAAGCACTTCTACTTGACTCGCATAAACAGGCAACGTTAGTAAAGGCTCCATCCCTGTGCAAACACAGGTATGTTTTACATTCTTACAAGACCATGGTCAAATAATTTATGCACACCGGCAATATAACACACACGACACACCTGCTACATTCATGTTGGCAGAGAGATCAGCAGGACTCCAGTTAAGGGTTCAGAACGGTTAAGAGTCGGCTGGTAAAAGGTGGAGGGGAGAACTGTACCTAAGCCCTGTGCACGTGATACATATGATTTGAAACAATAGACGATGTGCAATATGACTGCTTCACCAACTCTTAGCAACTCACCTTAAAAATCTTGTAGCTAAGGTGGTCTTCTATTATGGACACCAAGAAGACGTGCACTTGTTGGAATTGATATTAGTTATCACTAATTCCTGTCATTAGCTTGTTACTAGTAGTTTGTTAGTGTGTACTGCCACGTCACATATGTTGGAAAATAATTGTCACTGAAACAAAAGAGGAGAAAACAATTTGATGAATGTTGGGCGAATATCAATTTAATGTAAAGCTGTGGCGTGAATGAGATCACTGCCTTAGAAGCGAAATTCGTCCTGATCACGGTGCAAATCAGTATAGACGTCGCCCCCCAAGGTTACACAGCGCCTCTGTAAACTGTGCACTCGGTTTACAGAAGATGGAACTCGTAAAGAATGCTCAGAACCAGAGAAGAGAACAAAATTTTAGAGAGAAGAAGATGAATTTTTATGTTCTGTAAAACTGCTGAGAAGAACGCTTATTTATTGACAAGAATGAAAACAGTTTTTGACTAACCCACTGAGATAATGGGGGAGACAAACCAGGGAACGTGCAAAACTGTTTTGAACCGTTCAAACAAAGACTGAAAACGTGGATTGGACTTTGTCAAACGAAAAAGTCTCATAAAAACTGGACTTTCGAATGGACTTCGCCCAAAAAGATGGGCCACACCACGACGCGCGTGCGAACCGAACCGGACGGACGGCGGCGGCGGCGCGCGCGTGGGGAAGCCCAACTCTAGCCCAATCCATAGGGGGTAGTTCTTCAAACCAATAAAGGAAGCCTTTAACTTATAAACATCTCAAAAGTTCTTTGGTTTTCCAATGTGGGACATTTTGTTTTTCACACACCCAAAACAAGAAAGAGAAAGACCAAAGAACATAAGCTAAAATTTGAACAATGGCTTCCAATACATGTTTGCATTACCAACAATCCCCCACTAATGCAAACGAAAAACAATGGTTCTGAGCATAGGAAAGGTTTGATACTTAAATGTTGGTGTCTTACAATTGAACCAACACATAGTGAAAATTAGGTAGTTCCCTCATCACGGAAGTGAACGAATCTGGAACTTCCACAATTTGAGAACAAATCCTAATAACACATATCTCACCTTAAATTTTACGAGTTCCGCGATAAAAGCAACTTACAATAGCCAGGTATCCTTGGGATGCTCATGAGTGCTCAAGAAAGACAGCCCATAGTCTTTCATAGAAGGAGGCCAACCCTTCACACTCACATAGGTGACTTCATCAAGTCTATCTCAATACATAGACCACCCAAATAAGGGCTATGAAATCATTAAGAGCATTAAATATGCTCAACCTCTCAAATCAACGGTGAATCCATCAAGTCCGTCTCAAACAGGACCACCCAAAATTAGGGCTATGAATTCATTAAGAGCTCGAGGCTCAACCTCATATGTACATATGTCATAGGAATGGGAAGTAGTGTACAAATATCAGTCTTTCCACGGCTTCGTTTGACCACTATTCTTGTATAAACAAGATGGGTGTCAACCACGGATTCCTCATCTAGCAAGGCTTTAGCCCCATTCCCCTCGACGAATCTAGGACCACTTTTCTACTTAATCCTTTAGTTAATGGATCTGCTATGTTCCTCTCGAACCTAACATACTCCATAGTGAGTACGCCCGTCTCAATCAATAACCTCACAGCATCATGTCTAATTCGAATGTGTCTTTTCTTGCCATTATAAACTTTGTTCTTGGCAACACACATGGCAGACTGCGAGTCACAGAGCAGAGAAACTGGGGGAGTTGGTCTCCCCCACAATGGGACATCAGCCAGTAAATTTCTTAACCACTCAGCCTCTTGACCCGCTAAGTCGAGTGCTATAAACTCGGATTCCATAGTGGATCGAGCTATACAAGTCTGTTTGGCAGACTTCCAAGATATTGCAGCACCACCTAATGTAAATACATATCCACTAGTGGAGCTTACCTCGTCGTTATCGGTTACCCAATTAGCATCACAATACCCCTCTAAGACCCCGGGATACCCAACAAAGTGTAATCCCCAATCAAAGGTACCTTTTAGGTATTTTAAAAGTCTCCTAAGAGCAATCCAATGATCTCTACTGGGGTTATGGGTATAACGACTAAGTCTACTTACAGCATAAGCAATATCGGGTCGAGTGTAATTCATTAGAAACATTAAACTTCCAATTATTTTAGCATATTCAGGTTGTGATACACTATTTCCTTTATTTTTACATAAAGGTATGCTAGCATCATATGGAGTTTTTACTGGCACGACATCAAAGCTATTAAACTTCTTTAATATTTTCTCTACGTAATGTGATTGAGACAACGTGAAGCCTTTATGGTGTTTTATGACCTTAACACCCAAAATTACATCTAGTTCACCTAAGTCTTTCATTTCAAAACGAGGGGACAAAAAACTCTTAGTTTCATTTATAACATCTATGTGTGTACCAAACAATAACATGTCATCGACATACAGGCAAATAATTACACAATCTTTACCAAACATCCTCGAGTACATACAAGTGTCAGACCCATTAGCTACAAACCCAAAATCAAGAATAGTTTTATGAAACTTTTGAAACCACTGTTTTGGGGCTTGTTTTAGACCATACAGAGACTTCTTAAGCCTACATACTTTTTGCTCTTGTCCAGGAACTACAAATCCTGGAGGTTGCACCATATAAATTTCTTCTTCTAAATCGCCATTTAAAAAGGCCGTTTTAACATCCATTTGATGAATAATTAGATCATTAATGGAGGCCAAAGCAAATAAAGCACGAATAGTGGCGATCTTAGTTACAGGTGAGTATGTATAAAAGAAGTCTACCCCAAATTTTTGTGTGAACCCTTTAATCACAAGTCTTGCCTTAAATCTTTCCACAGTACCATCTGTTTTAAGTTTCTTCTTAAAGATCCACTTACAACCAATGGCTTTACTACCTTTAGGCAAATCTACTAGTTCCCAAGTGTGATTAGACATTATCGACTCTATCTCACTATTGACAGCATCTTTCCAAAAACTAGCGTCTATAGAACTCATAGCTTCTTCATATGTCTTAGGATCATCTTCTAACATGTGAAGACACACAATTAGTTCATCTAGTTTATTAACATCTGTGAGTTCTACTAAAAGGGATGTCACAAAATCGGGACCAAAATTGGTTTCCGTTCTACGCCTTTTACTCCTCCTAGGTTCTCTTATTGTATTAGGAACAATGGAGGGAGATACAGACACAGAAGAAGATGCAAAACCAGCAGGCACATTGTCATGGGAAACATCAGTTTTCTTTAATGGAAATACATTCTCAAAAAATTCAGCACCTTTTGATTCACACATAGAACGATCAGAAAGACATAGAAATCTGTATGCTGCACTATTTTCAGCATATCCAACAAAAATAGCATCAATTGTCTTAGGCCCAATATTTTTACGCTTAAAGTCAGGTAACCCAACTTTAGCTAAACACCCCCACACTCTCAAGTACTTAAGGTTGGGCGCGTAGCCCTTCCAAAGTTCGAAAGGGGTCTTGTCTAATTTTTTATGAGGTACTCTATTAAGAATATGGTTTGCAGAAAGTATAGCCTCCCCCCACAATTCACTGGATAAACCAGAACTAATTAACATTGCATTCATCATGTCCTTAAGTGTTCTGTTTTTCCGTTCAGCTACTCCATTTGATTGTGGAGTATAAGGGGGTGACGTCTCATGGATAATCCCGTTTTTCTCACATACATCCTTAAGGAAGTTTGTACCATATTCTCCACCTCTATCGGACCTAAGTCTTTTAATCTTACGGTCTAACTGATTTTCTACTTCGGCTTTAAAGATCATGAACTTTTGTTCTGCCTCATCTTTAGTTCGAAGAAGATATACTTTAGTGTATCTCGAATGGTCATCTACAAAAGTAACGTAATAGTGTTTACCACCTCTGCTTTCTGTGTTCTTAAAGTCTGCTAAGTCCGAATGAATTAATTCTAACAGTTCAGTTTTCCTTTCGGTTACAGACTTAAAAGGTTTCTTTGCATACTTTGCCTCAACACAGATTTCACATTTATCGAGTCCATTATTAGCTAGATTAGGAATTAGTTCCATGTTCTGCATGCGTTTTATAAAACCAGAATTTACGTGACCTAATCTAGCATGCCAAATATCATAAGACTCAACGAAATAAGCAGAAGAGGAAGCTTTATTAGCTACAACATACTCAACAACAGAATCTAAAACAAAAAGGCCCCCCGACATGTAGCCCTTCCCAACAAAATCCCCGTTCCTAGTTAGCACTAATTTATCAGCTTCAAAAACTAACTTAACCCCTGCCTTGTTAAGGAGAGCACCAGAGATTAGGTTCCTGCGAAGAGAAGGCACATACAGGACATTCTGCAAAGATAAAGTTTTTCCAGAATTTAATTTAAGTAAAATTTTTCCTTTACCAAAAACCTCCGAGCTGCTGGAGTTACCCATGTAAACCTGTTCACCTTCAGTAGCCTTTTCGAACTCCAGGAACATCTCTCGGTTTGAGCAGAAATGTTTGGTTGCTCCTGTGTCAACAATCCACTCAACTTTGTTCCCGACCAGGTTCACTTCGGAGACAACAGCAACAATGACTTCATCTTCCTCAGCCAGATTTGCTTGGGGTTTGTTGTTCTCCTTTTTGGTGGGGTTTTTCGGTGCATCAGCGCGGCTGTAGCATTGGTATGCCCTGTGTCCAGGTTTGCCGCACACGTAGCATCCTCCACCTTTGCCTTTCTCCTTCGAGCCTTTCTTCATTCCGAACTTGGTGTTCTGGACTCCTAATTTTTTCTGGTTCAGTTTTCCAGAATTGTTCTTGTTGTACCTGTCAAATTTAGAAACAGAAGACTCAACAATGTTAGCCTTAACAGCAAGTTCATTAACAGCAGATGAACCCTTATCCTTCAGCCTGTTTGCTTCCTCTATCTTCATGTGGCAGATCAGTTCTTCAAGCTTAACATCCCTCTTCTTATGTTTGAGGGAGTTGCGGTAGTTGGACCAAGAATCAGGAAGTTTCTCGATGAGGACATTGGCTTGCAGTACTTCACACATATGCATGCCTTCTAACAGTATGTCAGCAACAAGGTGTTCATACTCATGAACTTGAGGCATGATTGGTTTGTTATCCACCATCCGGAATCGAAGCCAATCTCCAGTCACGTACTTGCGTTTTCCAGCATCGTCAGCACCATACTTTTTCTCCAGCATTTCCCATATTGACTTGGCAGACTTGTTTTTGATAAACAGATCAAAGACAGGGTTGGACATATGACTGAGTAATTGACCTCTAGCAGTTTTGTTATCCTTTTCGTATTTGATTGCCTGGTCTGGATCAACAGCTTTCCCTTTGTCTTTCTTCGGGTCCGGAGTGGAATCCGGAATAGTGACAACAGCAGAACTAGCAGCAACAATGGGCTTTGGAGGGTCGTTGAACAGAACGTAATCAATATCAAGTTGTTCAAAAAAGATCAGCATCCTCTGCGACCAGCGTTTGTAATTGTCGCCATGAAGTTGTTCAATCTTGGCGAGGTCAGGGATCAATTTGTTGATGGAGAGAGCCATGTATTCAGTGACAAGAAAAAAAAAATTTCGCTTCTAAATTGTTGGAAAATAATTGTCACTGAAACAAAAGAGGAGAAAACAATTTGATGAATGTTGGGCGAATATCAATTTAATGTAAAGCTGTGGCGTGAATGAGATCACTGTCTTAGAAGCGAAATTCGTCCTGATCACGGTGCAAATCAGTATAGACGTCGCCCCCCAAGGTTACACAGCGCCTCTGTAAACTGTGCACTCGGTTTACAGAAGATGGAACTCGTAAAGAATGCTCAGAACCAGAGAAGAGAACAAAATTTTAGAGAGAAGAAGATGAATTTTTATGTTCTGTAAAACTGCTGAGAAGAACGCTTATTTATTGACAAGAATGAAAACAGTTTTTGACTAACCCACTGAGATAATGGGGGAGACAAACCAGGGAACGTGCAAAAACTGTTTTGAACCGTTCAAACAAAGACTGAAAACGTGAATTGGACTTTGTCAAACGAAAAAGTCTCATAAAAACTGGACTTTCGAATGGACTTCGCCCAAAAAGATGCACCACACCACACCGCGACGCGCGTGCGAACCGAGCCGGACGGCGGCGGCGGCGCGCGCGCGGGGAAGCCCAACTCTAGCCCAATCCATAGGGGGTAGTTCTTCAAACCAATAAAGGAAGCCTTTAACTTATAAATATCTCAAAAGTTCTTTGGTTTTCCAATATGGGACATTTTGTTTTTCACACACCCAAAACAAGAAAGAGAAAGACCAAAGAACATAAGCTAAAATTTGAACACTGGCTTCCAATACATGTTTGCATTACCAACAACATAAGTTTGTTAGAGCAGTCAGTTATAGCGCCCAATAGCTCACTGTATAAAAGCAAAGCTGTAATAATTCTGTAGCTAACAATTCATTCTGATCAATATAGAATCAGTTTCTTCTTTCTCTCTCTCTACATTTTCTCTCTAGATTTAGGTTTCTAACATGGTATCAGAGCTTTGATGCTCGATCCGAAAATTTCTAAATCTAGATGATTTCTTTTCGATCAATTTGATTTTGTTCAATCAATTGATTCTCTTCCGCTATTTTTTCTCTGATTCTTCTTTCAATCGTTTGATCTTTGTTCTTCAGTTCAATTACCCTTTTTTAGGGTTTTATGATTTCTTGATTAATCACATCGACTGATCAATTGTTTACTTAGTTTGATAAGCTCAATCAGGCGTTTCTTGATCGATTAAGCGGTTCAATCATGGCGAATGATCATGTTGTTGTTACAGACCCTGCGCATCCTTTCTATTTGCATACATCGGATCATCCTGGTATGGCCCTTGTCTCTTCTCCTTTTGATGGCAATTCTTATGCACCATGGAAAAGATCGATGTTAATTCCTTTATCTGCCAAAAACAAGATTAGCTTTGTTAATGGAACATGTGTTAGACCAGCTGTTAATTCACCTACATATAGAAATTGGGAACGCTGCAATGATATGGTCATTTCTTGGATACTGAATTCCTTGACCAAAGATATAGCTGATAGTGTTTTGTATAGCACCACTGCTAGGGAAATCTGGTCTGAGTTAGAGCAAAGATTTGGTCAGTCTAATGGAGCACAGTTCTATCACTTACATAAAGAAGTCAATGGAATTGAACAAGGAGCTATGGATGTTTCCACCTATTGCACAAAATTAAAGAAACTCTGGGATGAGTTGAATTCTGTGGATTTTATGCCTGTATACACTTGTAGTGCTGCACCTGTTATGTTAAAGAAAGTGCAAGATCAGAGGTTGATACAGTTTTTAATGGGCTTAAATGAGGATTTCAAATCTGTTAGAGGCAATATCTTGATGATGTCTCCTTTGCCACCTGTTGCACAAGCCTATTCACTCTTAGTTCAAATGTATAAACAAAGATAGGTTCAGAATTCTTTTCAGATAATGGGAGATTCAGCCTCTTTTCATGCTGGTAGACAGGGTTATGGTAATACATATTCTGGTACAGGACAATTTGGTTCTGGTAAAGGGAAGTTTGATAAGAATGAAGGAAGAACTTCAAAATTCTTGTGTACTTATTGCAAAAGGTCTGGGCACACTGAAGACAGATGCTGGAAGAAGCATGGGTATCCCCCCAACATGCCTGGTGTTAATTCTAGTTCTAATACTAGTAATTTTTCTAAAGGCAAAAGGATGGCAGCAAGGGTTCATGGTGATTGTTGTGATGAATATGGCAACGATTCAGGAAGTTTTGAAGCAGCTAATGGTATTCCGGGATTCACAAATGAGCAATGTTCACAGCTACTCAGTTTTCTCAACAATATGCAGTTCAGCAGAGCTGACAACCCAGGTCATGGTGGAGGAATGGTAAATTCTGTTCATGGTACCGCCTCTCCTATTACTTATGCAGGTAAATCAGTACGTTCTTCTACTTTTATAGCTAATTCATGCATTTGCTCTAGCTGTTCAAAAAGTGCTGGCATTTCTTGGATCATTGACACAGGCGCAAGTGATCATATGTGTCATGATCCATCCCTTTTCACTCATATACATTCACTTCCTTCACCATATAAGACTACTCTTCCTAATGGTCATTCTGTCAATGTCTCCTCCATAGGATCAGTCCTCATTAAACACAATCTGTTACTTCACAATGTGCTCTATGTTCCTTGTTTTAAGTACAATCTTCTCTCCATAAGAAAATTGTGCAAACAACTTGCTTGTTCTGTGCTATTTGCTGCTAATAATTGTGTGATGCAGGGCCCTTCAATGAAGAGGCCACAAGAACTTGGTAAAGCCTATGGGGATCTTTATCTTCTACAGATGGATCAACCTTCTTTGGACCATTCTGTTTCTCCAATTTGTAATCCTTCTAGTCTCAACTCTAGTTCACAACAAATAAACAATGTGTACTCTTCTAAATCTTTTGCTAATACTGTTGTAATTACTTCTATATGGCACCAGAGACTTGGGCACTTGCCCTTTCAATTGATTGATACACCAGGTTAGTTGCATAAAAAGTTGACAACTTTTTATATTCATACAACATATTCCTGACAATCACTAATGAGGACACAATTGTAAATTTTGGAGGGAGGAAACAATGTGTTTTTCAGTTTCCAGTACTCGTGATCTAATTGGAATAAAATCAGCAAGAGTGGAGAGCCCCAAGTTACTTGCATAACATAGATACATTGACAAAAGCCTAACAATTCCATATTAACAGCAAGATAGTGAGTAAGAAAAACTCCTTTATTTGGGTCCTAGGGTATTTGACATTATAGAAAGTTCTCCAAACAATGATCAGAAGTTGGACTGGATTGCTAACAACGCAGGTGGACCAACAAGCGAGAACATAGTAACCTAATGTCTATTGTCCACTGTTTAGGGTTCACATTAAACTCCGGATGTTCCATTCCACTCTACTTACGGAAGTCGGGAGGCAAGAAATGATGCCCTACACAAACAAATGAAAACCAGTATATTAACTAAATGAAAAACCCAACTCAATGCAGCATATACTCTTAGACTAATAATCTATGTTGTGTTCCACAGGTGGCATCATATTATGGATGGCTAGTGTTGACTACTCATTTCATAGAAGGATCAAAAGTTGTTTTGGTCTTGCCTATGGGGGAATCAATGTTGTCTTCTGGAGTTCACTGGCAAGGGTTGCTTCTTCATGTGTTATTTCACCTTTGATGGGAGCAGTAGTGTCATTTATTGTCTAGAAATGTATCCGTAGGGTATGTATTCTGGTACAATTCCAGTCTTATATTCCATTTCATATATGACTATTCACCATAATAATTTTAGCTCATGGAGTAACTCAAAGATAAAATAGTGACAGTAACTACTATACTACAAAATGCAAAATCATACAGCAGAGCTAACTGCCTTTTTTCCCCAACAATTTATCTGCTTTTCTTTTAGTACTTCCATAGCAATTATAAAGAAGAGAAGTGTAGTGTGCATATTTGTCTAAAACAGTACTGAACACACTCACAAAGCTCCAAGATTGAGCATTTCTCATATTTCGGCATAGTCAAGAATGTGAACATCTTTGAAGTTAGCATATCTAATATATTATGCTCAAATGGTTGATTATTAAAGTGCATCTCTCCTAATTGGAATCTTGTTATAATTTCCTTGTTTGTTCAATGACTATCCTTTTCTGCTGCAGGGAAATATGAACTCGTTGCTCCCAACCTCAAGCCAAGCAAACCACTAATAAGAAAATATGCAAGATATGGAGCTTTATGTTTACAACAACTTTTGGCTATCTAGTGGAGAAATTACAGGTGAAGCAAACATATCTCATGAACATATTCGCGAAATCAAACATATAGAATCATCACCTAAAGGTAAAAGAACAAGGCGTAGTTGGATTTCTGATTGATCATAGAAAAATGAAGGAGCAATAAAAATGATTCAGTAAACATTCCCAATCAAGCATGCAACTAATAAAATTTGCTTCATTTAAGAGAATAGATAATTTCATACCATTGTAAGAACCAGCTTTGAGACGCATGCCAACTATGACAGGCCAAGTGTGTATCGTATCAACTATGACTTTTCCTTCATTTGATGCGAAATCATCCCATAATGTTAAGAGAGTTGGTTTTAATCTGTGAGTCAAAATGTGTCGTCATTGGGTTTGTTGTATACTCATTAAGTACTTGAAATAGAATTAAGCTGCTGTAAAAAGCATACTCTTCATTAATAACGACAACTTCTTGAATTGTGAAATCATCACCATTGATGTGGAAAGATTTAGGTGGCTGTACATCAATTGCTGCAGCAAGTATATCTGCAAAAGGGGAAGAAAACATAAGCATTAGATAAATATTTTTGTTTTTTTTATGGTTGATTTAGAGCTTAAATTTTAAGATGAAAATCCAATATTTCTTAGCAACTTGTGACATAGAGTCTTTATATCTTTCAAGCAGTGAAAATGGAGTAAGATTAAAGGGTGCTGGGATAATTGCAGTCTCATTTTCAGGTACTTCACTAATAGGTGTTTTAGTGCTTATGATCCATTGGAATTGATGGTTAACAATGCGATGTTTTTCTGCTACTGGTTTTACAACAGCATTTGATATATAATAACGATGGAGGATATTTAGCGTGTTTTCAAAACATGCTATGTCAAATGTCACGCCCAAATATGGTAGCCTGAACTCGTGTTCCCTACAAAGAAAAATGGTTGCATGAAGAATTGCTCATGTCATGTAGTTTGTTTATTAAAGAAATAGGTTTAGTAGTATGTCTATTAATGGAACATGCATTATTTGGTATTATAACAAGAATGCATAATGTACCTGGCCAACAATCAAGATGAGTCTCTGATATTTCTTTGAAGCATGCAACGATCTTGGGAAAGACTTCTCCATGACTCTTATCTTTGTTGTCCAATTTATTGTTATTGGTGTTATATTATTTATGTACTTATACTCTTCTACTATGTCCTGTATTAAGTAGTCACAAAATAAAATTAGGATAAAAAATAATTGTTTCAATTGAAAAGCAAGTAGAAGATAAACTTAGGAACATACACAATATTATTATGCAAATAGAAAGTAGGTATTAGGACACACTAATGAAAATAATATTTCATATATCAAATAGGATTAAATTTTTGAGAGCATTAATAATTCTTTGTATACCACATTTTTAGTGCAATTTTCATTTGGCATGTTTTGATTTGGCTTTATAAGTACTTTGACACAATTACCAGTTTTAGCGCGTGATAGAGCTACATATAATTGACCATGGGAGAAAACTGGTTGAGGGAGGTAAATTACAGCATAATCTAATGTTTATCCTTGTGTTTTGTTAAAAGTCATGGCAAAGCATAATTTTATAGGGAATTGAGTTCTTTTGAATGGAGTTGTATATTTGTCACTATTTGATGGTTTCAAAGGTATTCTTGGCAAGAAAACTCTTTTGCCACGATGATGTCCAATTGTTATTTCTGCATCAATAACATTATTTTGAAATCTTCGACAAATTAAGCGTGTTCCTTTACAAAGACCTTCTGATGGATCAATGTTTCTTAGCAATATGATTGGGCAATTAACTTTTAAGGTTAATATATGAGGAGGTAGTCCATTTGGTGTTGAGTTGTTTAGAAAATCTTCATGCTGGCCTTGTTCTATAGGATCTATTATTTTATCAAAACTATGGTATGTGATGGGTTCTCCTGGAAATCTACTAATAAGTAAGATATTTAGATATTTATATCATCGACACTGTCATTTTTAGGCGTTAATATTGTTCGAGTAGTTAATAATTTTGGAGAATGATCAAAGTTTTCTATGTTTGGAAATACATAGTTAATCAAGGCATTCAAAGAGGTTGTATCATCTATGTAAGGCACAATCATAGAAGAAGGTAGTTTTATCATATCATCTAATACAGTTTTCTCCGTTCCATCACCAATTCTCAGTAAATAAGCACTAAAAGAAGGATCAGTTCTTGCTCTCATATTTTCAGTTAGACTGATTTTCTACAACACATTCCATATTTTTGACTTTACTAAACTTGCATCTATTAATTCTTCTTTTGTTGCTTTGGGAACTACAGGTAATACTTGACGGAAATCACCTCCAAAAACTATTAGTTTTTCGCCAAAAGGCAATTTCGAATCATTAACATCTTGTAATTTCTCATCAAGTGCTTCTATTGTATCTCTTTTTGCCATGGTAGCTTCATCCCATATTATAACTTTTGCAGCACGTAAAAGTCTAGCAAGTCCGCTTTGTTTACTAATATTACAAGTTATATTTTTCTCAATATTGGTAGGTAATTTAAATCTTGAAGGCGTTGTTCTTGCAAATGGAATTTTAGATGCAGCAACTCCAGATGTTGCTGTAGGTAGCGCTATGAATCCTCTTGAGCGCACAGCAGCAATTAATGCATTGTATAAATAAGTTTTTCCAGTTCCTCCAGGACCATCTATGAAAAATTCTCCTAGGATGTTTGAGAATATCTTTTCAATTATAGTATCAAATGCATGTTTTTTGTTCTTTGTTTAGCCTTGAAATTGATATAAGATCTTCTTCGAACACAGGAATATTCAATTCATCTTGTATTTCTTTGCATGTCTGTTCTGTTTCTTCATCATCATCAATGTTTACCTTAGTAAAATTATAGTCCTTTATATTTTTTCCCATGGATTCTAATATGTAATTTATATTACAAACTATTTTTTTCTTAATCTCATATTTCGTGTAACCTCGTAAGTGTTTATAGTCTTCAGACATAGCTTTTTCAAATTTTTTCCACAGAACTTTTGGATTCTTTGGATCACAATGCACAAATATCGTTGCAAATAATCGTCTTAAACTGGAAGGCATTTGGTAGCTTGATGCTTCTTCCATACAAAGTTGAAGACTATTGTCACACTCTAATAATCCATGCAATAAAGCTGCTTCACGAAATGAGGAAGCTTTATTATTATTTACAAGCTTTAGATATTCAAACATGTCGCTGTTCCAATGTGATTTAATAATATACGTAGGTAATATCTTTCTCCCTCAATTGGGTTAGCTGTGACGATGCGCCCAATAACATCTTTTCTTTGTCTTTTATTCCAGCATCTATATTTTTGATTCCAAACAAATTCTTCTAGAAATTGTTTGTATAATAAATTTTTGGGATTCCTTTTTATTTTGTTCATATAGAAGTATTGAGTTAACATTGTCTCCTTTAGTGCATAGTTCTTTATGATTTTAGTTAGCTTGTCATATTTTCGGAATGTTACAACCTATTTACCTTCCAAATGCAATTGCAAACTTTGTACAGACCGATACATTTCATTTAAAGGAAATTTGTAGATTCTCCACATAGCCTCTGGTGGGGATATCCACCTACCAACTTAATATAGATCTATTTCATCTATATCATTTGAGGTTATATAAGAAGTTAGTTGAAAAGCAACACGATCATGGCCTTTATATATGTATTTTTACAAATATTTTACTACTCTGATAGTAGAACATATTTCAACATTGATATGACAGTCATATTTGACAAGTAGATATGGATTATAAGGTATTACCCATCTATTGTCTAGGATTTGTCCTCTAACTTTAACTTGTTTTCCATCACCTCGTCGTTTATATACTGGGTATGAATTCATACCATGCATAGTTGATGAACAGAAAGATTTAGGATATTTGTTTTTACAAGTACCATCTTTGGTCATACAAACATTACTTGGATTTAATTTTCCACATGGACCATGCATCATGCGTTTGACAACAGCTGAATGTAAGTGAGGATTTTGGTCTTTTTCAGGAAGTTCCGAAGAGACAATTTTATCATATAATTCTACAGACGTTAGTTTATATCTTAACTTCAAAATGATTAGAAAATGAGCATGGGGCAAGCCTCGTTCTTGAAATTCAATCACATATACATAAGCAGCAACAGGTTCAAATATTTCTTTTTTGAATAAGTCATGCTTAAGCTCCTCTAGTTTTGCCTTGAAGACTTGAGCGATTAAGTTAGGTTTATTTTGTGGTTCATCATTAAATCGTAGTTCTTGTTAGATTTCTTCCCAATTTGGATTACATGTCATTGTTAAAATATATCAGGTTTTCCATATCGTTGAACTAAAGTCATAGCATCAATGTAATGTTTTCTCATATCTCTAGGCCCACCTATAAACGTTGGTGGCAATATTATACGTTTTCCTATTTTCGATGCTCGAGTTTCTCCCTTTGCAATACTATCAACAATTCCTTGATAAAGTTCAGATCTAATTTCATCTTGGTTGTTGCAAAAATAATCCAATCTCGTTGTTTCAAGTTTAATATACATGTCTACTATATATTGTTGTGTAAGACGTCCAGCATGTAATAGAATAGATCTTATATTAACTCAAATTTGTAACTTGTAGCAATAATATTGTCTACATGACACTGTGTCTCTCTTCCTTTTTCGTCTCTTGTTTTCCACTAAGACAATGTTAATGAACAATTATTAGTTATGCAATCATAATAATTCAAACAAGTTTGAATTAATTAATAATAATGATAACTAAATAACTATAACTTACATTTTTCTTCTTTTTGTATTAGTTCAAACGCCGAATCACATTGGCTTATATTAATAAATTTATCAGTGGTACTTGATAATTCTTTTTTCCCGTTTTTATTCTTTAAAATTCCTTGATGCCATCCAATATCACCATAAGGAAATAACAAAGGATATTGCAAAGGATCATAACAACCATAGTAATGTTTTACTCTATAATTATATCATGAATGACTATAAACGATAATGTTTCTTTCTTCTTATTGTTCTTGTTCATCATTTTCAATCCAAAAAGCAGCAACTTGCAACACAGATGGTACGTTATACACACGTTGATCTAAATTAGGTATTTTCTTATCATGATTTGATGATTTTCTAGATCTAGTACATTTTCTAACCTTCGAAAAAAGTTAGCATAAGGATTGTGTTTTAAAATATTAATAAGCTCACATAGAATTTCAGAGTCCAATCTATTAGTTACTCATTCGATGTTCGACTTCATGTTCAGTGTCATAAAAATAGAGTTGTAAATATGTGGGACAACCATCAGTGGGTATTAATTCATTAATGAAATGATAAACTTGACCTTGCACTCTAAATGTATAAATTCCTTTATTTCTTTACATAGATTCTTGTCATATCGAACACCAAATTATGTAAATGCAAATGAATTATTATAAGTCCGATCATATTTTAAAAAAGACATAGATTTGGTTGTACGTGCAGTATATAATTGATAAAGCTCTTCTGGAACATCATTTGTAGCCAATGAGACTTGTCCATCTAAACAACAAAAACCTTTAGGTTTACGATAAACTAAAAAAAAATTGCACCACAATGTCTATAATTTTTCGCAGTAGGTAAAACATGTGCCTCCATGGGAGAAAGAAGGTCCTCTGTAGAAACAAATAAATTTAAGTGACTATTGTTGATTGACCTTGGTAAATACTATGCAAAGTTAACTTTTTACCTAGTGTACTCTTCGTCTTTAATTTCTTTGCTTTCTGTGTTGATGGTTTACCTCTCAAATTTGATGTTGAACCTGACATTTATATTATAACACCTCTATTACAATATAATTACTGGTTTTTCCTTGATTCATTATTTGAGAAAAATATAGACTAACCTGTTTCGAAGATACAAAAATATGTAAGTTGAGCTTTTCCTTTACGTGTCTCATTCTTTGTCATTTTTTATTTCATATGCGTCACACATTCTTTGATTATTATTCATTTACCACATCTTTCTTTTGCATGATTGGGACTATTTTTATCACCTTGGTTACTTGATATTGGAATACTTGATTCTTGAATATCATTGTTTTGATTTTCATATTGTTGCTCATTGTTGGATTGTTGTCTTTTTCTTTTATAATAAGCTTCTCGTTGCCTTTTTCTTATTTCCATATTTTTCTCTTCTAATAAAGAAGCATACCATTTTCTTTTGTTCTCGTTTCGTTGTAATTTTTTATCTACTGTGGTTGACATTATAACGTATTGTTATCCCTACACATATGAAACATTTTATAACTTTTCTAGACATGCACATATAATTTTATAATTTACTATATGAGCAGACTATATAAAGGCATATAAACCACACTGATACACTAATATAGAATCATCAATGAAGTCAAACATATACATGCATGTAATATCCAACAAATTAAGTTATTCGAGAGTAATTAAGATGAGAAATGAACTTACTTGATCTTGATAATCTCAGAAGTTACAAAGACTTGAAATAATAAATCCACGACCTAGCTATTGCAAGTGAACTTCCAGCCACCTATGGGATAACAGTGATAAGAGTCACACAAGCCTAGAAAACAAACATGCAAGACAATATGAGAAACAATTTTAATTGGGAAATTTTATCAAACACAGTATGCATGCAAGAAACCCAAATAAGTGTCCAAAGAAAAACCAATTTCTGAGCAATATATGAAAATGACACATCAATTTGACATGCATTACCTATATATATCTATTTTAGAGATAAGCTATATAACACCCCAAAACAAAAAAAAAAAAAAAAAAAAAAAAAAAAAAAAAAAGCACATCAAAACCCCAATCACCACCCATCAGGCATAGAAACCAATGAAGCTCCTTGCCCCCTTTTTTCCAATTTGTACCCAGGCTAATTGCCGAATGATGATTGTTGGAGCATGTCAACCCAAGAGGCCAACACTGTCATTTCATTTTGCAAAATAAAATTTCCTTTTTCAAAATTGTTGAATCTAAGATTCACTCTGCTGATGTCTCTTTAGTTGCTCAAGTTTATGCTCCTGGTTGGGCATATGTTCATAATGCTTACAATAATGTGAAGGGTAGGATCTTGGTTTGTTGGGATCCTCTTGTGTTTGCAATTGGGGTTGTTGTTAATACTTCTCAGTTTATTCATTGTGAGGTAGAAAACTTGAGTAGTGGTATTAAGTCCATGATCACTGTGGTGTATGCATACAATCATGTTGTACAGAGAATTTCTCTATGGTCTGAGTTAAAGAGCATTAGTTTAGGCATATATGGAGCTTGGCTAATAGCTGGTGACTTTAACTGCCTGATGAATGTTGATGAGAAGCAGCAGGGTAGACCTGTTACTAATCATGACATTGCTGAATTGCAAGACTATGCTGCGCATGTTCCTGTTTTGGATTTGAAATTCATTGGTCATTTTTTTACTTGGAATGACAGAAGAAAGGATGGTAGTAGGATGTACAACAAGCTAGATAGGGTTATGGTGAATGGTGATTGGTTGAGTCAGTTTCCTGCGAGCTTTGTGGATTTTTTGGCGGAAGGAATCTCTGATCACTCCCCTACTATTGTTCAGATTAATGATCCTGCAATTGTTAAATATAGCTTCAAAATCTGCAATTTTTGGTTCCAATATGATGGGTTGTTGCCACTGATCAGTGGTGTTTGGAGTCAGCAGATTAAGGGTACGAAAATGTTTGCACTGTGCAAGCATTCAAAATTTCTCAAACCTGTGTTCAAGAAATTTCGTGGAGAAAATTTTGGTGGCATGAAATGTAGAGTCCACGCCAAGAAGGATGAACTGGTGGAAGTAAAAAAATTGTTACATGATAATAGCACTGATGTTTTTCTTGCGGCTAGAGAAAATACAGTTTTTAAGGAATACAGAAAGCTCCTGCACTATGAAGCCCTTTTTCTGAAACAAAAAGCAAGGATTTAGTGGCTCAAAGCTGGTGACTAAAATACAGCATATTTCCATGCGTGTATTAAGCAAAGGAGGATGTCTAATTCTGTCATTGCTTTGTATGACTGTAATGGAGTGAAACTGAATCAAGATGATATAAAGGCAGAACTGGTCTCATATTATCAACAGATGCTAGGGTCTGCTTGTGGTGGGATCCAATTACCTGATGAAGTATATGCAGCTGGCCCTACTCTGATCTCACTGAAAATAGTAGTAGAAATCTTTGTGCTACTGTAACAAATGAAGAGATCAAGGCAGCCATGTTCAAAATCAAAGATACTAAAGCTCCAGGCCCAGACGGTTATAGTTCTTGTTTCTTCAAGAAAAGCTGGCACATTGTGGGTTCAGATGTGATTGCAGCAGTGCGTGATTTCTTTGTAAAAGGGAAGATTCTCGCTCAGATTAATGCAACAGCTATTTCATTGATCCCTAAGGTACAAAACCCTACTTGAGCTTCAGGATTCAGACCAATTTCTCGTTGTAATGTTATTTACAAATGCATATCCAATGTTCTGGCTGGGAGATTGAGAAATGTATTACATCAAGTTATTGGCACGCAGTAGGGGGCTTTTGTGAAGGGAAGGAGTATAGTCCATAACATCCTCTTGGCTCAGGAGCTCCTAGCACACTATGATAGGAAACAAGTCAGTGCAAGGATGGCAATTAAGGTTGACCTTCGCAAGGCCTATGACTCAATTGATTGGAAATTTTTATTATATTCTCTTTATAAACTGGGTTTTCCTGGTTGTTTCATTAGATGGATTGAGCTGTGTGTTACTACTGTTAAATACTCTCTTGTGATTAATGGTGAGCGGACTGGCTACTTTGATGGGAAAAAGGGTGTGAGGCAAGGGAATCCCCTTTCCCCTTATCTGTTTGTCTGGGTAATGGAAGTGTTATCCAGGAGACTGTCTTTGTTGAAAGAGGACAGGGAGTTTAGACATCATCCTAAATGTGGAAGTTTGAACATCACTCACCTTAGCTATACAGACGACCTTTTTTTGTTCTTCTGTAAAAGAACTACAAAATCTGCAAATTGTGTTCGTAGAGCTTTTAAGGAGTTTTCAGATGCATCTGGGCTTGTAGCTATCTTGGGAAAATGTCAATTATTTTTTGGTGGAGTATCTGGTTTGCTTAAGGAACAGATTTAAGGGATTTTGCAGATGGAAGTAGGACAGTTGCCTGTCAGGTATCTAGGTGTCCCCCTCACATCCAGATCACTTACCTCTGGTGATTGTATTTGCTTGGTGGACAGAGTTATAACGAAAGTGAGAGCTTGGTCTAGCAAATTTCTATCTTATGCTGCTAGGGCTCAACTCATCAACATAGTCTTGTTCAGTTTACATAATTTTTGAGGTTCAATTTTTGTTCTCCCCAAGAAGGTCATCAAGCAGGTTGAAGCTCTCTGTAGAAACTTCTCTGGAGTGGGAAGGAATATTATAAACAGGCTTTGGTTGCATGGAAAGATGTGTGCAAACCAAAACTGAATGGTGGTCTGGGATTCAAGGTTCTCTATGATGTTAACACTTCACTGATATTGAAATTGGTTTGGTATCTAGCAAATAAAGCAGATGTAATGTGGGTCAAATGGAGTCATGAAGTGTATTTAGGGCAAGAGATTGTTTGGGATGTTCAGCTGTCATCTGCACAGTCATGATATTTTAGAAAGCTTCTCAAGCTCAGCACTAAAATGTGTTGACATGCAAGATGGTGAGCTCAAATGGATAGCTGCACCCCCTCCTTTCTCTTCCAAAGTTGCATACAGTGCACTACAACAAGCCTCACCTATGCAGCCTTGGGCAAAATTAATTTGGGGTAGGAACTGTTACCCTAAACACTCTTTTACAACCTGGATGTTGATGCAAAAGAAGCTTCTTACTAGGGATAGGTTGTTGGCTAGAAGGCTGCTGGTTGATGCGAAGTGTGTAATGCGTGCAAATGGAGATGAGTCACATGAGCATTTGTTTCTTTCTTGTGAGTTTGTCAAGCAAGTTTGGCACGCTATTGGAGAGTTTATTCAGTTTAAAGTTCCCCCTGTCACCTAGGATGCTATGTTGGAATGGGGCCTGAAATATATTAGAGGCTCATCTGCACAAAGATCTCTGTGGAAAGCAGTTGTCACAACGTGCTTTTATCACATATGGGTTGCTAGAAACCATGTCATCTTCAGAGGAGAGAAGCCTTGGCTGGAACAAATCATAGCTCGGATAAAGTTTGAGCTGCGTGTACAGATGAGCAAGATTGACAGAATGAAGGATACAAGTAAAAACATAGCCTGGTGTGCTTTCATGGGCATTGAACCTGTTTTTACACACAGAAGATAGATACAGAAAACTTTGTATAGATGTTCTTACAGCAATATAGTTAGAATACTATATGTAGTAGGGGTAGAAGGGAAGCATTTTGTCAGCTCCCTTGATTGCTATAGTCTTTGTTTGTACGAACTACATTGCTGATTTTGGTAACGAATATATGCTCACATTCAACCAAAAAAAAAAAGTTTACACAAAAAAATAAGAACATAATTTATTTATATTAGTAAATATTTTTACATTGTTAATTTTATTAATTTTGAGTTTAAAACGTAATTAAATTCGACTTTGAATCACGTAGTTTTCATTCATAATTGTGCATACCCGGTTATAAAATCCTTGATCCGCCACTGATACTATCACAAATTCACAATGTCATTAAGGAAAAAAAGACAGAAATGACCGGTGATCTCATTTCTGACTACAGCAAGTGATAGATACTTTCTGTGATTTTTATGAAGGGATGTTGGGAGGCATATCTTCCAAGAATATGTTTGTTAACTCTGATGTTATAACGGAGCGTCCTGTACTCAACACTGAACAACAACTCAAGCTACTGCTCCCCTTCACTAAGGAGGAGGCGAAATCTGCTCTCTTCTCAATCCCCTCTATTAAATGCCTGGGTCCTGATGGCTTTGGAACAAGATTTTGTATAGCTACTTGGGACTCTCTTGGTGATGATTTTAGTGAAGCTATGTTGGATTTTTTCCACTTTGGCAATGTAACATCCTGACTCAGCTGTCTCATAGTAATAATATGGGCTAATAATATTATATGAGCAATTCACCTCTTAAACAGAAGTGATAATAATAATAATTGGGGAGTTATTCTAAAGTATAAATGTAAGGTTGTGATGAACAGAGACAACATGCTAAGTGATTCATCCTCATTTCATAATAAACCAAAGTCTGTTCTGAAGAGTGCCTATGTTACTCTAGAGGGGGGTTGAATAGAGTGACTCCAATTTCTCGTGTTTTGCAACTTGAGAACAGGGTAGGGAACAACGTTATGGATGTTGTTCCTATGCAGTAGACTAGGGCAGAATGTAAAGAGCAGAAAGTAAATAACACAAGGCTTTTTTCATGTGGAAAACCTCCTAAGCTCAATAGGAGTAAAAACCACGACCCAGTTACTTGACATTTTGTCACACTACTTATCTTATAACCAGAGCCAAAATCAGGATACAGCACAGTACCCTAACACCACCACACACCGTCACTGATGTGTTGCCTATCTCTCAAAGTCACACACTGACCTGAGAGAAACTCTACACTCGTTACTGAGTTAGAGCTCTTACAAATAACCAGATTGTTTGTCCTATTACACGCTTCAACACTAAGTAAAATAAGACCACAAAAACCTCTTATGCAATGACCAAGCTAAGCAAAGACTCAAACTGACCAGGACAAGGAACAGGGTTCAAGGTTGTTCTTTGTGAGTATTAGACATATCTGTTTTGGACGAATGAACGCTTTGCACAACTGATTCTGAACTCAATAATGCACGCAAAGCTTAACCCTACAACTGAGCCTATCAGGCGCCTTATATAGGCAGGCCAAACGAGCTCAGTCAATTAGGTTAAATCTTCTTCAGAATATAAATGATAAGATTTACCAAAAGATAGGATAGAGTTTAAGTAAAGAGCAAAGACCTTTCCTTAACTCAACCTATGAGATAAAATCCCTCCAAATACTTTAACAGAAAATCTTGGCCAGCTAGCAAGTGATTTATCAAAATATAATCTCAAAAAGATAATTAGAAATATTGCAGAAGATAATTCACTTACTTAACAATATAAACTTGGCCATTAAGTAAAATACTTTTTCCAAGATAATATCTTTTCAAAATAAAATACTTTTCTGTTTAAAATACGATTTTGCAATATTCATTTTTCCAAAATAAAATATATTTCTTTAGAAGAATATTTGTGTGAATATTTAAAAAGATAATGCACAAAATATTCGTAGAAATAATAAATATGATATCATGCAAACTCGTCCAGATACACAGCTTAGAAGGAACAGGATCCAACTAGTTGTTCCCCTTTGGTTCCTTCACGCTGTAGTGCTGGTCATAGAGAACAGGGTTCACAAGAATGCTCCCATGTACTCATAGACGCATGCACTCAGTCCTACTACCTTGTTCCCTTGTCATGATCAATTTAGACTCTTGCTAATTAGTCAAGCATAGTACATAAAGACTAATGACAAATGCACTTAACTACATTACATTGTCTTCATGTCTTGTTAGGATCCAAGCATCTTCATGAGCAATCATGCTTTGAGCATTATACCTTCTTGCATTTTTAAGTCAACCTGCCATCATAGTTAGTTCACACATAGATAAGAACACTTTGTTTGTTCTCATCAAAACCAGGAACCCAACATGTTCTTTATATACAAATATGTGCGAACTAATAAATTACAGTAGTAGTTACACCTTTTCCATTATCTCATAAGTGCAATAATAGGGAAAAGAACAAACAAGAAAGAAAACAGAAAACCACGAAAATTAGCAAAATTGCTAAGTAAGTTCACTCTACTCCGTAAAAGTAACTTTTATGAAAATAGATTTTAAGTGTTTGCTAGAAAACAACTCTTAATGAAGAAAGCTTAAGAAATCGATTCTATTTTCCTCAACAGGTTGCACAACATTGCAAGTTCTTCCCATACATAACTTAAAACCCAAAAACCGAAAGAGAATTGGAACAGTGCATCTTGTTTAGATCATTTCTGAAAACCCAAAGAGAGGAATTTCAATGCATCAGCGTTCAGCACTGAGACAATTCGCATTGTCACGTTAGTCTGATCATTTCCAGTCAAATTCTTCTTTAAGTTTCCTGCCCAATGCAAAAGCCCAGGGTGGTGGAACTGCATTACCAATCTGCCTATGCGGCTATGCCTGTGTTGAATGTTGCCAGAAAATTTGTAACCATCTGGGAAACTTTGAGATCGAGCACATTCACGAACTGTGTCGGGACAACATATCCCTGTCTTTCTCAATAATTGATTATTCAAACTTGCCACTTGGATGATTGAGAGCTTGAGATGTAATGACTAATGTGTATACCTTTCACATACTATGTCTGTGTATTAGGATCTATTTCAAGTGTGTTACTTTCTCCGTCCCATATCTATGTTCACAGTGTGATAGGGCACGGGTTCTAATGAGAGTAAACTTTGACATTGACTTGCCAAAAGTACCAATGTGCTCGACTATTTGACACCAGTTCAGCCTTTTGGAACTGCGAGCTATTCAAACTTTCACAAAAAAAAAGACGGGGCACCATAAGGGAACCTAAAAGCACTATCGACACAAAAAGATAGTTAGTTGTTACAGTAGAAAAACGTGTTTCTGCCATCTGCAACGTACAAAAAAGAGCTCAAGCAATTTAAGAGACTGTTGAGTGTTGAGTGTTGACCCTTTTCATATATACCTTATCAGGCCGCCTAATTTTCGAACAAAATTCATGCCGACCCTGCTTAACTACCACTAGCTATGGAGAAGCATACAACACAATCAGGCAACAAAGCTCAACTTTTTCTACAATCATATATGATAAACTTAATCTAACCATCCCTCTGCCAAAAAACAAAATCATCTGCCCTGCATAGAGTGGTAGTTTGGTACAGTTTGAAACCTCGGGTTAGCAGAAAGCAGACGCCTGACTTGCTAGGTGGACACTACCGATATTTACTCATAAATATCAGGTACAACTTCAAGATGCTAGCCTGGCAATGTCTCTGCAGGCTTTCTTTCAGCCAAGGCCTTCACAGCTGGTACTTTCTCAGGTACAAAATCTGTGATTCAAAGCAAATAAAACTTATTTAAGAAATACAGAAGACAAGTCTTTTCAGACGTTAAAGGTCACTGAAAGGAGGGGAGGGGAGGGACATCCCTAATTTTGCAATCTTGGACTTGAGCCTGATATTAAGAAGAGCACCTTCAAGTCCTACTTGCCAAAAGCCAAGACGGGGGAGGGTTTACAATACCTGAAAGAAAGTCGAGCCTCTTCGCTTTACTGACAGCTGAGGCTGAACAAGACAAAATAATTCATAAGACATTGGCATTGCAATATTCCATGACACTTCTACTTAACTCGCATAAACAGGCAACATTAGTAAAGGCTGCGTCTCTGTGCAAACACAGGTATATTTCACACTCTTATAAGACCATGGTCAAATAATGCACACTGGCAGTATAACACACACATGACACACCTGCTAAATGCATGTTGGCACAGAGATCACCAGGACTCCAGGAGGGTTAAAGGTTCAGAATGGTTAAGAGTCGGCTGTAAAAGGTGGAGGGGAGAACTGTATCTAAGTCCTATGCACATGATACATAGAATTTGAAACAATAGACGTCGTGCAATTGGACTGCTTCACCAACTTTTAGCAATTAGCTTGAAAATCTTGTAGCTAGTAAGGCGGTCTTATATTATGGCCTCCCAGAAGATATGCACTTGTTATGAACATGTTATATGAACACGAAGTAAGATGTTGAAACTAATGTTCTCCAGTGATGAAGGTCAGGATCCTAACAACTCGAGCTGAGAACCTACAGTTCATCAGGGCTATAGTTTTAGCTTGCAATCTCTAGAAACCAGTTATCTTGGTAGCAATTACTCCGTAGGATTGTTTGCAGCTCAGGGCCACTGGAGGTTCTACCATTCGTTAACTTCAGGGTCCATGGGATTAGTCAAGCAAAGCTTGGACACCCATGCTATTTAAAAAAAAAAAAAGAAAAACAGCAACTAGGATTGTTTAGGTTAGGCATTCAACAACTCAGATACTTAATATCAAGTCATGGGGGTTTGGTAATGAAGCTAATGAAAATATTATAACTTATCTACTTGAGGTTTTTAACTTTTTATGTTGTTTTACCCCAGCTGACCAGCTCTGAGATTGACCATCATAATGGCGAAAGTAACTTAAGTAAGTGGATACCTATCACCTAAATGAGGTTTGTTCAGTTTTATTTTTCTCATGGCTCCAACATATGGTGGTTATTAGGGTGGGGTCACTCAAATGGATGCAACCTTAGCTCTTGATAGGGAAAGCATTGAGTAGCCTACTACAGTAGTAGTAGAGCACAATTAAATGAAACTTTCATGTCTCCATAATGATGCAGTGCCAAAACATTGCCCAATAATGACTCTTATGTATCCATTCCAAATTCCAATGGCGCCGAAAGACTCAATATTTCAGCTTTGGATTACCATGAAGGCATGAACTAAACAAAATAGCTCACTAAACTATCATGCACTTCTTGTTTCCTGTGAAGGTGCAAATAGTCCATGCTTTTCAGAGTTAAGGGTCCAGCACAAATAACCTCTCTGCATACATTAAGAGAGGCACTGGGATAATGATATGAATAGGGACTCTTTCTTCAAAATGAAATATCATCTGCTGAAGCAACACATGACATATTTGTTGATCTAACCAATCTTCTATTAAGTAGAAATATTGATGAATTCATATAAACTATGATACCGTAAGCAATGATCACCCTAAGGACTTCCAGCCTAACAGCACTAAACACCTGAGAAGCTTTCAAAGGATCAACAGTTACATGCTTAGAACACAGATACCATGAACTCAAAAGCTTCTTTCAGCACTCCCAAACAAGTGGCAACTATGACTCTGGCTAATTTATCTATATTGCTTCTTCGTTGCAGCTACAATGTAGTATTTGTCCAATAAGGAGGTAATTATTATTTCAAGGAGCTGTTCCTTCAAAGAAAGATATTTATATGGGTTGTTAACATGAAATTGCGGAACAATCATCACATCATATGAAAGAGGTCTTACATAGGTGTTTGTAGGCAACGAAGCTCTTTTTATCATCAACAGCATAATCATACGCATCTTCAGAGAACAGTTCGATGAACTTTTCCTGCAACAAATAAAAGAAAAATGATAACAGAAATATGTATTAGGAATAAGATAAACTAAGATATGTAGCCTTCCCCACCCGTCTCCCCACAAAAAGGGGGATGGGTAAAGATGTGGCCACGCTACATACTTGATAGTGTACTGACTTTGCCCCACAAACAACAAACTAAAATTCTAAAAATAACAATCTTATAGCACCTACTACTGTTCTCTGAATCATCCCCAAATTGGCCCTGGTCATGCTAAGTTATAGGACTTGAGGGATGTTATATTTATGACACTGTAATCATTCAAAAATCAAATATAACCAAAAGGTTTAAGATATCCACTTCCAGAAAGATCCCTAAAACAAGAACCTAAGCTTCAAAAGAAAAGAAGCTATGTTAAATGGACTCTTCATTTCTCCTAGAGTGCATGTGTCGGAAACTCGACACTCGGACTTGGGTAGGACATTCGACACTTCATTTTTGGACAATAACATGCTAAATTTTCAAAATATTGCCGAGTCCGACCCTTGGACAAGTATCCACGTTGGACACTTCCATCCAAGTCCATGTAACATAGAAAACAATTCAAACTTTCTGCCTCGTTTTTCCCTTCTTTTTTATGTCCTTATTTTCCTCTTTCTAAAACAACACTCCCTAAATCTTGGATGCAGTGGGAGTGGAGGAACATAATCTATCACATAGAGGGGGACACTTCCATCCAAGTCCAAGTAACATAGAAAACAATTCAAACTTTCTGCCTCGTTTTTCCCTTCTTTTTTATGTCCTTATTTTCCTCTTTCTAAAACAACACTCCCTAAATCTTGGATGCAGTGGGAGTGGAGGAACATAATCTATCACATAGAGGATTTTGTGGCTCAACGAATCCAGGCAAATTCTTGGCTACACTTGAGTGCATCCAAGTACCTACTCTTTGACCAAATAAAAATTGGGCTGCAGAAGAATTACTAAGTGGGCCTTTACAATAAATGGATCTGGCCCACATATTTTTAAAATTGGGAGCATCTAGGAGGCCAAGAACAATTGCATAAATTGTCATTGCAACCTCTAAAGCTAGACCTTGATAAAGCTATTAATCCCCAAATTACCAAATTGGTCTTTTCAATGAACACCCTTGGACATTTTGGTCCTTTTAAAACTTTTTGAGACAAGTTAGTCCTTTAAGACATAATTATGTGCAGATTCACCCTCTGAACCGGGTTTAGGGGGAATCTTGACCTTAATCGCGTTTCTTAATCATTTTTTGTATTTTGTACTAATTTTGGTTCTATTTTCTCTCTTTTTTATTATTTTTCTCATTTTCTTTTCTTTATTTATCATTTTTCCTTCTTCTCTCTCGACAATGGTGAGGACATTAGTCACCGGTGCTCCGGCGACTATGCCGCCACCCTTCAAGGTTCCAACCATGGCCGACCCCTCCTGTTTCAGACCACCTCCTCACCCCCCAACTACACATCCCGTCGACAACAGCCCAACAACCTAACTCCCCAGCATGATCCAAATATACATCTGCCACTTCAAAACAATCCCATCATCTTATGTTTTTTGTTCAATTCGTTCAGCAAATTCAATCTTGAAATTCAATTATCTTTTTTTTTTCCATCACTAATCCCATGGCTATGACAATGGGCAACCCCGGCCCTTAAGCAACTGAAACACAAAAACTCTGAATTTGGGTATTAGGTAAAGGACGAGGGTTAGGCCCTTTACTCCATTTCTAATCGCTCCTCAATGCTACTAATTGTCCTGTCTCTTTCTCCTTTGCTTTGAATACTTTTCTGTATGTTCCTTCACCCACTTTCTCTAATTTCTCGTACTTCTCCATTTGATTGAAGTTGAAACCCAATTTGTGCATATGTTACTTCTAATTTGAGTCTTTCTATCAATTGGACCAAATTCTAGAGAAAGAAAAAGAAATAGGAGTGAATTTTGATGTGATTTGATTACCGAGGGTTTGCTTTGGTTAGGGGAAGAAACAGATGATCAGTATCCCATGAGGATGAGGTTGAGGAGAGAGAAAAGTTGGTCGGAGATGAGGAGAGAGAGGAGGGGCCAGCCATGGTTGGAACCTTGAAGGATACTAGTGGTTGTCGTGGTAGGCTGATGGCATAGCCGCCGGAACACCGGTGAGTACTGTAGAGAGGAAAGTGGATGGAAAAAATGATTAAATAAGAAAAGGGAAAAGAAAAAGAAAAGAAAATGAGAGACAAATAATTAATATTTTTACAGATGAGAGAAATAATTAAAAAGAGGAAAATAAAACTATAATTAGTAAAATAAATAAAAAATGATCAAAAACGTAATTAAGGTCAAGATTCCTCCTAAACCCGGTTCAAAGGGTAAATCTGCACATAATTACGTTTTAAAGGACTAATTTGTCTCAAGCGTTTTTAAAAGGACCAGATTGTCCAAGGGTGTTCATTTAAAAGACCAATTTGGTAATTCGAGGAGCTATTAATCTTAAAACATACTAATAGAGAAGAGCATTGGCATCAGATGCGGACACATTATTATAACTATGTTAAGGATTTTAGAAGAGAATAATGGAAGCCAAATTTATCTGAAACAAATATAAAGAAAAAAATTTCCCGTATGCTACCCTATCCCGGAAGGACAGCCGTCAAAACAACCATCAATATTTGAAAGTTATCTTTAAACATTTCATAGACAACATGGAGAAGCACAGAGTACATATCATGTGCATGCAATCTGTGGCTCATATTCTCAAAGAAAGGGAAGCGGTTGAGAATGCTAACTTGCAGCAATCAAGTTAAATACTACTGCATTTCAAGCTATGACATGATTTTATCTACTGTAGTGAAAGTACCGTCACCGCTACGTTCATTAAATCAAGAGAACGAGTATATCAATCAGCAGCGGTGCTAAAACTAGATATTGCTCAGATCCAGATTTAGGGGCCGGAGAGTCAGCAACTATGAAGCACGGACACGCCTATAGGGTGTCGTATCCCGTGTCCAATACGTACTGGACACGAACACGCGTTGGACACGCCTGAGTACGTGTCTAATAAAGCAGGACACGGCAATGGACACGGTCAAGCATTTGGACACAGCACGGGACACGGGACTTTAGTATTTTTGCCCAGAAAAAAAGGAAAAAAAAAACTTTTTTACACTTTAAGACCTAATTTTCAACTTGCCGTCATTGTTTTTCGGGTTGATTTCTCAGTTTCTCTCTCGTTATCTCTCTCTCTCCTCTGTGTCTCTCTCTCCATCTTCAAGACTTCAAAGCACAATTTCCATTGCTTGCTGATTTGATTTCTTCATTCCTTCATCTCCTTTGATGTGTTAATTAAACTATGGGAATAATTTTTCTGTTTTTTAATATATTTTTATTTTATTTTTTTCCTTTGACGTGTCCTCGTATCCGGGATTTTGAGAATTTTTGTATCCCGTGTCCACATACCCGTACTCGTGCTACCTTGGTCAGCAATGTCAGTGGGACAACATCAGAAGCTGTCAATTTCAGATGTTACCCATCAACCGCCTTGGATGGATCATAAAACAATGGATAGCAAACAGTTTGTTTACCAGTTTCCAACATAAGGAGTACTGTGGAGAGCACACGGCAGAGAGAGAGTGTGTCATCAAAGTCTTATCGCTGATGTTGAATAATTGTAAATACTAAAAGCATTCAAGGATTGATCATCACCTTCTTAGTTTTCTTTCAGATAAATGAAAATGGACTCTTAATAATAAAAGAAATATTAAACCAAGGCAAATATTGCGTGACAGAGAAAACCAATAAGCGGGCTCCGTAAGGGGAAAAGGATTAGACTATGTTTTACTTTTAACTTTTTAAAAACCGCACCTAAACCATGCAAATACAGTGCGTCGGTGATACATCTAAACTTGGAGCATTAATTTTCACATTCCTCTATGTTTTACAGGTATAGACAACCTAAACCACAGAGGAACTATTACCCCAGCTAAACCACGTAATGGATTGCAAAACAAATTCAAAGATCAGTTATAGGCCTATCTGCAACAAAATGCTCGCAATTGTCAGCTAACCACAAAAGGTACATAGACACTTATGATTTACCTATGACACATGGTAGCTCATACAACAAAGCATTAGTCATGATCAGCATCCTTCGGTCACAAGACCCGTTCTTATCTGCCTCATCAATGATTTCCTCAAGATTTTTCCTCTACTCCTCAATTGTGCCTGAAAGTTCAGGCACAGTTGAGGACAAAGAAAGCCAAGACACGGCACTCAGCCTGCGTTTCTTGTTTCCCGTGTCCCCGTTTCCCATGTCTGTGTTTCCATTTTTGTGCTTCCCTGCATATATACTTGGAAATCGAGGATCGGGTTCGGCTGCAGATCCAAGGATCGAACATCCGGACCCCTCAGTTTTATGAATGTTTTCCTATCTTTGATCTAATTGAATTGTCCGAGTATCATATCATATCCTAGTATTCGAATATCCGACAAGGTTACTTTCTTTGAAACGAAGAGCCAAAGTATAACTAGGTTGACATGACATCATTAATTTACATTGGTACTTGGTATGCAATCTTCACATTGGTTATTATCAAACACTTCACAGAGGCTAGGCTTAAGATCTTCCATCCATGTCTACGCATAAGTTAAATAGACTCAAAATTGAAGCCAAAAGTAACTTCCCTTAGTAACAGCCCAATTAGCTCTTACAATAGCACCATTCTTAAAACACTCACATCCTATCCTGTACCGAGGGCTTTATTTAAATATCCAGCCAATGAGAAAAACACATCAATTTTTGGCTGAGTAAGTTTATCAATAACCTCAAAGTGAATACAAGGAAACATTGCTCTCTAGGCTCTTGCATTAATATCAAAATGACCTTGAATTAATCCATGTGCAAACCAACTAACCCAAACCTTCAAAAGCTATTTTCCTCTAAACCAATAACAGGCTTGTATAAATGAGACCCAGGTTGCAAAATCAATTTATAATGCTAGACCAGCAATCATTAAACCAAGGACAGGCTTGTGTAAATAAGACCCAAGTAGCAAAATCAATCTATAATGCTACTAGAACAGCAAACAGTATATTAATCCAAGGACAGGCTTTGTATAAATGAGACCCAGGTTGCAAAATCAATTTATAATCCTAGACCAACTAACATTATATGTATAACTCATCCAAGTAACACAAAGCAAACCCTACAAAATTCAGACTATAATTCACATCAAATTTGACAAATGCAGAAAAACCCATATCAAATTTCAGTATCTCAACAAACATAACTCCTAATTCAGAAAACCCCAAATTAAATAAATGCAATCAATAGAGAGAGAAAGTGTATACCGCAGCTTTGTTGATAAGAAAAATAGCCTCTTGACTGAGACGATAATCAGAGCCCTCACTCTTAACAATCCTTGCAATTCTGTTAGCAGGAAAGGTACACTCAGCACTCTCTTCTTTAACCATCACCTCTTTTCCCTTCTTTGAATTCTTACTCTTTTTAATTGTGGTTGTCTCCTTCTTTGATCTCTTTACACTCTCATTATTCTCTCTCTCACCTCCCCCATTTTCTTCTGCCTTCCTCTTCTGTTTCTGGGTTTTCTCTTTCCCTTCATTCTGAATCATGGGTTTCACTTGATTTTGCAGTTGTTGCTTCGGTTTTGGAGAATCACTCACTTTCTTCTTCTTATTCTTCTCATTCTCTTGCTTGGGCTTAGAGGTACTTTTCTTGTTGCTGTTGTTGTTGTTGCTGGTGGGTTTTTGTGTTGTTCCCTTTTTGGGAGTTTTGTTGGATTTGTCACCATTGTTGTTTTGGGATTTTAGTTTTTTGGTTTGTGATGCTAGTGCTATCACCAGTTGGTCTCCATCGTTTTCCTTTTTGTTATTCTCATTATCAGCTTTCACCACCTTGGTGCTCTCTTTCTTCTTCCTTGAAAACGTTTTCTCGAATCTGTTGCCTGTACCACTGCTCATCTCTCCCTCTCTCTCTCTCCTCTCTCTGGTGAAGAAAGGAAGGGGGAAGTGATATTCAGAGGGAAGAGAGGCAAATTGGGGTGTGGGAAAAGTTGGTGCCTCAAGAACAGTGAGATGGGGTTTTTCCAAAATGAGAATGCACCACTTTTAATGGTTTTGGGTCCAATACTTTGGGCTTAAGAATTAAAGATGGCCATGGGCGTGAGGAGGCAGGGTTTGGACCTCCAAGAAGTATGGGCCGTGGAATAGCCAGTGGGCTTTTTGTCCTGTGGTGTCGTGTCGCCTCAACCCGGGCCACTCTGATCGGGCTGTTCACCGGTCCAGGACTGGATCGGACCACTCACGAGTCCGGATTGGTTGGGAAAAAGAGTCCGTGGAGCGGTCTTATTCCATTCACATTATTTACCGGACTGGACCGGACAATAACTCAGTTTGGTCGGTCCAAACGCACGACCGGCCTCCTTCGGCCCGATCCATTGGACCGAACGATGAACAACTCTAACCCGAGGTAGACACGGGTATGTGCATTATAATGTCTATTCCAATTCCAAATATCACATCTTTGGGAACAAAAAGGTTGAAAGGAGCCTCAAGATTTGGTTAAAAAAATTCGAATATGTGTCGATAGCAAGATAACATTGTGCACACAAATATTATCATAAAAATGTGTCACCAAAGTATATATTATGCATTATAGCACAATTTTTAAAATATTACGCTCCATCTAAGTCCAACAACTTGGATCAAGAACACTATACAAATGTTTACTTGCGAGTTGCACCTCTAGAATAATTGCGGTTAATAATATGCCAAATTTCCATGGTAAAACTACTTAGATAGGGAATTTTATTTTTCGAATCCCATGTCCTATAGTATTTTGGAAAAGTCAAATTAAATGGTTGGTCCGATAAAGTGCCTTCATGGAATTATAAGTTTAGCCGTTCTACTTTTACTAAGAGTGTATAAACACCTTGCCACGAAATAGGTCATCAAAAAGTCTCAATTGGCCACGATATTAGGAGTGACTAATTAAACTTCAAAATTGAAGAAAAAGGAAAAAGAAAATTAGGAGCGTCATTTGCAATCTCAATTGGCTTGAAACCTCCCAGAATTCCAAGAATTTATAACAAAGTAGGAAAGTTATGCTACACTTCTTTTGTGATTCAAATAGGAACAATTTTATTTTACAAATGTTGTCGATAAAAAATCGTAACAACTTTCAGGCATTTGTAAAAATTGGCCACAAATTTTGAACTCTCGTGATGAAATTCATAGCTTAAATGATCAATGGTTATAATTATGGAACAAGCATTTGTCAACCCACAACGAAAATAATTCATTCAACGTAACAAATATGATCGAACCCAAATAAGACTTGTCCCACTTGTCATCCCTAATGGATAGCCACATCCTAGTACCCCTAGATGAAAATTTTGACAATTTTCACAGTTTTTCTTTTTAACCATAATTGAGCAACAAACACGCGAATTTTGAGCAAATCCATGACTCCATGAGCCACTATGCTATATAAATCTTGCAGCCCGCCATCCGCTAAAGCTAGATTATACATCTTTTAAAGTGAACTATAAGGATAGGAAACAACTACCCCCATCGAGGGTAGTCATCCATCAAGGGTAGCCAACAACAATCCTTTTCCGCATGAATGAATATATATTCACGAGAATATTGGTACTTTATTATTATTATTTTGGGTGTGGAGAAGGGTGACCAGCCCTCCTACTTTATAGTTAGGGAGTGGATGGGAGAAGGGGCTAGTGGAATTTGATCCTAAGTTGACGGGTAGTCTAATTTAGATCAATCCTACTAGATCAGATATTCAGGCCTCACCTGGTAAAAAAAGTGATACTTTAAATTACGATTCTCTTTTATTATCGCTCTTATCCATAAGAACATACATATGTCCTCGTGAAGCAGCTTTAAATTCTTTACCAGCTGCCCCACCTTTTAAGAGCACGGGGAAATAGTCACTTGGTCGATTCCCTTGATTGTGAACCAAACGAGAAAACATATATATGTCCTTGGGATATTTTACGTAGTTCCTGAGTCGTGTAGACTGATGACATACCTATCAAAACAACTAACACAAGATATGCAGATTGCAATTATTGTGCTATCACCCTTACGCCCTGTGGTAATATGTTGTGGTAACAATTGATGAGAATTTTGAGTAAAAGTGGGGAGCTCACTTGGTTGAGCACTCACACCTTTAACTTAGAGGTTGAGAATTTAAATTTTATTTTCTCAATTTTAGAATTGAAGGTGGTATTTGTGGTATGGGCCTTAGGCCATCCTCCTCTTAAATGATGTAATGGGTCAAAAGAGCTCGGCTTTCTTGTCTATTTAAAAAAAAAAAAAAAAAAAAAAAAACAAATTGGTGACAATCTTTGGTCAGCATCTCACTCACATGATTCACATCCTAGGAAAGAACCGTATTGTTAACTATGTTATTTATGTAGACCATTAGACTTGCATGCCATCATCAGTTTCAACGTTATATGTGAATTATTATGCAACGCTTTAAAATACTTTTGTGGATATGGTAGTTGACTAGTTGTTCATTTATACCGCATATAATATCTCATCTATTGCAAGGAAGCCACACATAGGTGTGAAATGTGATTAGGTTAGCAATAAAAAATACTACATTTGTATGTCATCAGTTCCATTGTGAATTTGTATCTCTATCAACTATGCACGACCATGACATGATCAATTTCAACATTTCAACAATTCTAGTCCTTCAAAATAGTATTAATACTACATATTCCATTAGTCCTGAATAAATTTTTTCATTTTTATTTGTCCCACATAAATATTCCCATTGTTCGTAAAGAAAAGTATTTACCGTAGTATAAACATCGTTACCCCTATAAAAAACACCCTTATGGTTTAAGGAGAGAGAATTAAAATTCTTTTCACAACACACTAAAAAAAATACACTTATCTATCAAGAATACATCTAGACATATACGACAACTACACCACTCAAAATAATCCTATACAGAAAAACACAATGAAAATAATTATTGGGAACTATGGAAGTAAAAAAGCATGTCGTGAAAATATTTAGGCATTTATCTATCTTTTCAAGTGGACTACTTTTTTCTGGATATAAGTTTTTCAAGTAGAATACATTGATCTCTTTGCTTCTCAACAAACATTTTTGTGCTAATTTGTAATAGCCCGTAATTTCTAGGCCTAACCTCAAATTTATCATTAGTTTTGCACAGAAAGTTCATATATTCGGGACGACCCTATGAAGTGCAAGTTTTGTAAATAAGAGATTTTCTTACGTAGATCAAATACAGTTTGAACCATTTAAGTACACTGTTAAAATACTTTGTATCAGTTTCACAAATCACATGTGTGATTTCGTATTGGCTATGATAAAGATTCAAGTACCATGATAATGCCTAATTACTTTTGTCTCACCCTACGGACACCCACCCACCCAAGTAAATCACTTTGTTGTAGTGTAGTTGGCTATCATCAAGATCCGGTGCCATGATGCACACTAACTCACTAAGGCAGTAAGGCTACATTTGGTACAAATTGTTACTCCCTCGGTCCGACCTATAAAACTCTACTATTTGCCTAATTGACATGTTTTCATAAAACTCTACCATTTTTCTTTATGATAAATATTTCTTAGTAAAATATCATTATACCCTCATTTTTGTAAAATTTAAAACCTATCTCTACCTCCCCACACCCTCGTTAATGTTGAGGGTATAAGGGCAAAACAAGTGCCAAAATCACTTTGCTTAGCATTTGTGCCAAAAGCAAATGGTAGAGTTTTATAGGAACAGTTGAAGTTATAGTTTAAAGTTTGCAATTAGTTTTTTTCAATCCTCAACTACCAAATAGTTTGTGACATTATTTTAAATTTGCACTTACACCTACAACTAATTTTGTTAAGTTTCCAAACTACCTTTCAACCTTGTAGTCATAGTTACAACTAGTTTGTTAACTTGTCAATACCAACTTTCAACTATTTTCTTCTATTTTCTTTCCTCTTTTAACTATTTTCTAACCATTTCCACTATTACTTTGCCTAACACAATTCTTGGAAAATTAATTATGCCCATAATAGACAAAGCGCCCAAACAAGATATTAAGTAACTACCCTAATACTAAGTTTGTCTAGTACCCCTATCAGATTGAAAATCATGTTTATTCCCCCTATTTTACTATTCCAGCGATATTTTGAATTATTTTTTTCCCGTTTTTATCTCACACAATTATCACGTCCCTCTCTGCCATTGTCACTAAGCATCCTCTCTCTCTCCATACATTTACCACCCTAAATCAAGCCACCCAATTTCACTAACCCACCAAGAAGACTATTACAAGAAAGGATTAATCGAAACACAAAACCCTCCACCTACCAATATCTTAAACACCTCATATCCTTTTCTCAACCTACTAGCTTGTACATAATTCATAGCCAACTAATTAGAACACCCAAATGAGACCCTCATTTTCTAAAATTTCCCACTACATCATGTCTTTGCACCGTTAGAGAGTCAGATATTGGTGTTGGTGAATTGGATTTTGGGGAAATTCATTGTAGTGAAGGTTCAGTAAAACGAAATTTTATCAAATTCGGGATCTTTCAAACCCTCAAATAAACAATTTGGGGCATTTTGATATTTTAAAAAATCCTAATTTCATAACCACGGGGAAATCTATGACAAAACAGAGAGTGATTTAGAAAGTCACGTGATTGGCATATGACAGCAAAACAAGGAAACAATTTCCTAGTCTCGTCGGAATAGTAAACAAGGGGACTAAACATTGTTTTCATTTTTCTAAAGGTGTACGACACAAAGTTAGATAGAGGTCAGTAGCACCAAAAACAAATTTCGGATTTTCTCTTAATCAAAACAAGCAATTAAATATAAAATTTCAAGTAACAACCACAATTCCTTAGCAACACTCATGTCAATACACAATTGTCTCTTGTTTAGGTGGAGATGACCTTGTACCTCCGTAGCTCAGCGACGGAGCAACATATCCTTTGCATGAAACCTGTTCTACTTTGCTTTACTACAGTTGTTACCAACCGAATTCGGTTCAATTTCGCGACAGATGTGTCATAACAATCAAAATAATTTGTAGTTTATCACGATCTGGTTTTGCCAACTTGTACTCTTCCTTTCTGTCAGAACAGTGGATCAAACAAATTCTCTTTTTTCTAGTCGTATAGATATATTAAGGTATTCTCGATAAGAGATTGTAAGATTTAGGGGATTTTCGTCAGGTTCGTAACTGTTTGGAAAATACTAAAATCAAATTTCATATATTTATGATTGTAGTTCATGTAATCCTATCAACAACGTCTAAAGATATAAACAAGTCAATCATGACATGAAATATAAAAACTACAGTACAAACAACTAGACAAAAGAGTTACCTTTGAAGCGTGTAATTCTAATCACTATCCGCCTAATATATTAGATGTTTCACACTACTCATCGATGCTTTTGAAAAGTCAAAGCTTGATTGTCTGCTACTGGATGATCCGCTCATTACTTCCTAACTTCTGTTATGTCTTCAGCATCATATAAATTTTCAATAACTGACCTTTCAAGTTTCACCTTCCAGTAGTCTAAAATGACGTGGAACCATAAATCTTCATCCATTTGGTCCTTCACCTCCATTGGAATCCCGAACCCAATAAATCATATCCAGACTTAAGCTCCTAAACATCAAGATAACATTTTAAAATAACAAAAAAAAATGTCTAATTTGAAATACTTATTCTCATGTCCATATAGGTATCCACATGAATCCTCAACTTTGTTGGTGTTGGGGTTTACTCAAGGTAGCTGCTAGAACATAGCGCTCATCAGCCGGTGTCTTTGTAGCTGAAGTAATGCACCCTTTATAACTGACAAGAAAAAATTACATAAACATTTCGATTAAAATGTTAATAATGAATTATTACCTTTCTGTTGCCCTTTCTTCAGTGGCGGATGTACTTGGAGAGGTATATGTTCAACTGACTCCACTTGGCCCAACAAAAATTTAAGTTCCCTTTTGTAAAAAAAAAATAAATTAATTAATTTCCCTTAAATTGCTCCACTTGTCTAGGAAACTGACTCCACTTGAAATACTAACTGACCCCTTGACCCACTCATTAATAAATGAGAGAGAAAGGAAAAAGAGAAAAAGCGTAAAAAAGAAAAATGCGTGAAAAAGAAAACTGAGAGTCTACTGTCTCAGTCTCCATTCTCCTTCGTTCTCACACCTCAGCTCTCACCAAGACACCAAAGCTTGCTCCTTCCATTGATCCATTCTCGATTTCTCGTTCTCAATCTCTCTCTCACTTCAATTTGGATTCTTTGGTTGTCATCGACTCGTCGCCGTTCTTGCGAGCCATAGCTTCAAGGTACTTGTTTTCTCTTCTTTTCTTTCCTTCAAATTTTGCGATTTTAGATCTATTTGGGGTTAATTGATGCAATTAGTTATGCTGTTATGAATTACTGTATTTAATTAGGCTAGTTGAAGTCTGTACAATTAGTTATTTGTTTATCTTAGCACTTGTATGAGATTGTATTGTTTGAATTGACTTTTCAAAAATTAGGGTTTGTTGATTTTTATTTTTCTTCTGAATTGATTATGAGTTCTTTTGGTAAATTAATATAGAGGATATGTTCTCAGTTCCTCTAGTGATAATTTTTTTTAACATGTCTTACTGTTTTAGATCATCTCTTATTAATATTGAGACAAGCAGACAACAAAGTTTTTTTTTTTTTTTGGTGAATACATAGTTGATTATTAAATACTAAAATTATATTCAAATGTTATTTAATTTTTTCATGTTTAATGATAAGTATTTTTAAACTACTTTTTATTTAAGAAGTATTTTTTTTTCGACACGAAATTGTTTTTTTTTTTTTTTTTTTTGGTATGGAAATTTTTGTTGTCATTAAATGACTGAAGCCCCTCTAAAATTTGTCTGGATTCGCCACTGCCTTTCTTGGCTACCCAAGGCATAGCTTCAAACAATTTGTATTGGTAGCTAAAACGCAGAGAACCTATAGATGTCAAATAGGTCGTGTTTGGTCGTGTTGGGTCGTGTAGGTTTGGTTTCGTGTATGTCTCAAAATACATAATTATTTAATATGAAATTAAAGATAACTAAATTTTGAGACAATTTAATGTAATCATGTCAAATTCAGGTTTGCATGTCGTGTCGTACTCGTGTTTCTCTCGTTAACTTCGGGTCGTGTGTTCGTGTGGTGTTATCATGTCGGGTTAAACATTACATCTCTAGGATAAACTGGATAGACGTTGTTCACCAGTTCTTGGATTGAAACGTTGATTGTTTTTTTATACTTCATGGTGTAGATTACTTCATCCAAGCGGACAACACAAACGCCCAACATAACCCTAAGCAGAAAGGTCGAAACCATTTATAAATAATTTCAATGTTAAGCAACTCATTAGTAATTCATTATGTTATCGTTGCATTTTCATTTTGATTTATTAGTGTCATGCTATAGTTGCAAGTCTAAAAGCTTGCTTTGCTGAAATAGTTTATCATCTTTTGCTTGAACTTAACAATATATGTTTTAAACAGAAGAAAACGTCAACAGACAGAGTAATATATATGAAGGAAAAGTGGTGGGTAACACTAAATTTGAAAAACTACGCACTTTATACCTTTCTGGTTGACCCGGTGAGAACATGATTAGCCTTGGCCCAGAAAGCTTAGGGAAAACCTGTGGTCAAACAAAAAAAAAAACCCTAAATTAGAGCACTTTGATCCTAAAATTGTGTACTGGAATCATTACAAGAAAAAACATTTTTTGTCGTTAGTCGTTGCGAAAATAGCATGTCGTTGCGAAAAATATTTATCGCAACGACTTTGTCGTTGCAGGGTCGTTGCGTGTCATGGCGTTACAAAAACATAATGTAACGACTTTGATCGTTACAATAAATGAATTTTTTGCAACGACAGTTGTCGTTGCAATACCTTACCATCTATGTACACTAGATGAACATTTATCGCAACGAGTTCAGTCGTTGCAAAACATATATTTTATTTTCTTACAACGCTCAATGTCGTTAAGATATTCATAAAAAAAGTGAGTAAATTCTGAGAGCGCATGTTAGGCGAAACGCTATTGCACGCATCTCACCATTTTTTCTTCTCCTTTAAGCTTTGATTATGGGTAAAAATGGCAAGAAAAACAAGCAAAATTCTGGTAAGAAGTCATCATTGAAGGATTTCTTAGGGAATCATTCTGGGAAGAACTTATCTCTGGTACATGAACACATTATTGAGGATAGCAATGAAATTGAATTTTCGGGTACTTCGCATTCAAAAGGAATTCCTGGTTTATCTGAGGAGCAAAGGGGCAAGGTGGCTCGGAGGTTGGAGATGGTTGCGACTCCTGAGTAGGTAATCTCTCCCCAATCTCAGGCTTCCATTAATGCACCTGATCCTTTGATTGATAACCTAATCCCTGAGCATGTTCAAAACCCTGTAAACCCTCCCCTCCCTGCTAAGTCCTGTTTGAAACTGAACTTTGTTCCACCTGTTATTCGTGATGGCAAGAGGGTTGGGGTGTTACAGAAGGAGGAATTGAAAAAAGAAATTGATAAGTGGAAGTATACCCTAATTGGCTTTGTAGTGGATGAACAACCATACCTGAAGCAAATGGTGGATTATGTAGCTCGATTTTGGGGGGGGGGGGGGGGGTTAAACCTCATATTTTCCCTCATGAGGATGGATACTATGTATTTCGCTTTAGTTCTGAACTGGATATGCAAACTGTCATTGTTGGGCCGTTTGTGTACAATTACAAGCCATTCATATTGAGGCCATGGGTTGAAAACTTTAAAATCACTGCTGAATCTGTTCATAATATGCCCCTATCGGTCATATTGCCCAATCTGCCTTTGTCATGTTGGTCTGCTGACTCTTTAAGTAGGATTGGTAGCTGCTTAGGCTGCCCTCTTATGGCTGACCAGGTTACCTCAAACCAGGAAAGGATCTCGTTTGCTAGACTCTTAGTGGACATTGAGATCACTAAACCACTTGAGAGAGAACTCTTGCTCACTGATGATGATGGAATTAATTTTAAGCAGTGAGTGGCCTATGAATGGGAACCTATATTCTGTTCAAAATGCTTGAAATTTGGTCATGTGGCTGTTGATTGTGGTAAGAAAGTTCGTGCTCAGCCAGCAGGACCTCAGAAGAAACCTAAACAAAAGGCCAAAGTGCAATGGGTTGCAAAGCCTGTAGCAGCTGCTGTTGGAAGGGTAACTGATCAGTTTTTATCACCTGAAGAGGTTGGATGGAAAACAGTTCAAGCTAAACATAAAAGAACTGCACAGCTTAATAGCAATGTGATCACAGGAAATTCATTTGATGCTTTAGCAGGCCCAGTAACACTGTTATCTATGATGTTCAGGCTGATGGGTCAGTTGTTGTAGTTGAGGATGTCACAGGTGAGGAGTCAACTGGGGAGGCAAGTGATAAGGCCTCTTCCCAAAAGACAATACCAGGATGAAGTGTCTCTTCATGAACATGAGGGGACTGAATAAACCTTTGAAGCAAAGGGGTCTCAAAAGTTTCCTGCACAAAATAAGATTGATATTGCTGGTTTACTGGAGACTAAAATTAGAGTGAATAAGGTAGATAGGTTGCAAAATAATTTAGGCCCTGACTGGAGGATTTTTTGCAATCATAATTCTGCACACTTTGGAAGGGTTATGCTTGTATGGAATTCTGTAAAGGTGGATGTGGATGTTATTGATCAATCTGATCAGCACATTACTGCAAATGTTTGCTGGATTGGGTCCCATTCTGTGATACTTACTACTGTATATGGTAGGAACAACCTTCAGGATAGACTAAGGTGTTGGAACTCTCTGATACAAGCTGCTATTTCTGCTAGGCCTTGGATTTTGGGAGGTGATTTTAATGCAACCTTATCTGCTGGTGATAGAGTGAATGCTGCTGGTCAGAATACATGGGATTCTGAATTACAAGACTTATTCTATGAGTTGAATCTTTCTGACATTAGGGCTAAAGGCTGGGACTTTACTTGGCATAACCAACATGAAGCTGGCACTAGGGTATACAGCAAGTTGGATAGAGTTGTAGGGAACTCCGTGTGGCTTAGTGATTTTCCTGTTGCTGAGGTTGATTATATACAAACTGAACTGTCTGATCATTGCGCTGGTGTAGTCTCTATTATATCTGACATCAGGGAAGGGAGAAAACCTTTTAGGTTTTTCAATCACTGGGCTAGAGATGTGAATTTTCAGAAGTTGGTGCAGGAGAATTGGATGTTCAGTGGAGGAGGGATACCTTTGTATAGGGTCATGCAGAAGTTGAAAAATATGAAGGCAGCTCTTAAACAGTTTGCAGGTCAGTTCAAAGGCATTGCACAGCAGGTGGAGTTAGCTAGACAAAGCCTACATGATGTGCAGGCCTTGCTGCAGCATGATCTATTCAATTCCCAGTTGATTAGTGAAGAGAAAAGAGCTCTCTGTAAGCTTGATAAACTGTTAATCATTGAAGAATCCTCTTTAAAACAGAAAGCAGGCATCCATTGGATTAAATATGGAGATAATAATACTAAGTTCTTTCATGCAGCCATCAAGGCTAGGAGAGCTAGTAATAATATTACCACAATTTATGATAATGATGGTCATAAAATTGAGTGCCCTGATACAGTCAAGGAGGAAATTTTGGGCTTCTTCAAAGGCCTTATGGGGACTAGTGCAGTTTCACTACCTGCTATTGATATTAATATTGTCAGGGAGGGTTCTTTGCTCACTTATGATCAACAACAGAGGCTAACTGATCAGTTTACAAAGGAGGAAATTCAAGCTGCACTTTGGAGTATGGATGAGGATAAGGCTCCGGGGCCTGATGGGTTCACCGTGGGTTTTCACAAGCAGCCCTGGCCTATTGTGAAGGATGATATCTGTAATGCAGTCCTTGATATGTTGCAGCAGGGGAAGATTATTAAGAGCCTCAATTGCACCACCATCACCTTGGTGCCTAAGGTATCTAATCCTTCTAGAGTCAGTGACTATAGGCCTATTTCATGTTGCAATGTCCTTTACAAAATTTTTGCTAAAGTCTTAGCTAATAGGCTGTGTAGTGTGCTTGACTATATTATACATGATGAACAATCTGCATTTGTTAGAGGTAGGAAAATCAGTGAAAATGTCATTTTAGCTCATGAGTTAGTAAAACATCATGGTAGAAAGCACATCTCCCCTAGGTGCTTGTTGAAGGTTGACTTGAGGAAGGCGTATGACTCAGTTGAATGGATTTTCTTGGAACAAATGCTTACTTCTCTTCAGTTCCCTACTAGATTCACTAAACTGATCATGTTGTGTGTAACAACTGTGAGTTATTCTGTTAGTTTGAATGGCACTCTTTTGGAACCATTTGAGGCAAAGAAGGGTCTTAGGCAAGGGGACCCCTTGTCCCCCTATTTGTTTGTTTTGGGGATAAAATATCTTTCTAGATGCCTGGACAGATTGAAGCTTCACTCTGCTTTTAAGTTTCATCCGAGGTGCTCGAGATTCAAGCTTTGTCATAGTATTTTTGCGGATGATTTACTTCTTTTCTCTAGAGGGGACAGTGGCTCTGTGAAGTGGTTGCTGCATTATTTCACCATATTTTCTGAAGCTTCTGGGTTAACTGCAAATTTTAGTAAATCTGAGATATACTTTGGAGGGCTATCTGACCTACAACAACAGGAGATCATGCAGAATCATTTATTTGTAAAAGGGAATTTACCTGTGAAATATCTTGGAGTTCCCCTCTCATCCAAGAGGCTATCTGTAGCCCAATGTCAGCCCATCATCGACAGAATAGTCAAGAGGATGGCCTCCTGGACCTGCAGATTTCTCTCCTATGGTGGTAGACTACAGCTTTTGAAGAGTGTAATTTTTTCTATGCAGACATATTGATCACATGTGTTCATACTCCCTCAAGCTGTTATTACCCATATTGACAAGATTTGCAAGAATTTTCTATGGACTGGATCAAGCAATCCCTCCAAAAGGGTTTAGTTGCTTGGGAACATGTATGTACTCCTAAGTCAAAGGGAGGGCTAGGGATTTTTCACATGACTTGGAATGAAGCTTCAGTGGGTAAGATGATATGGGATGTGCACAATTCAAAGGAGAAGTTGTGGATTAGGTGGATTTCTGCATATTACATTAAAAACAAAAATTTCTGGGACATGGATAGCCCAGCTCAATCATCTAGGATGATTAAGAAGATGTTTGATGATCGTAGCAGAGTGAAATCAGCTGTTCTGAGCAGTACCAGGTATTCTATAAGTAAAGCTTACAGAACCCTTTTGCCTGTAACCCCTGCAGTGCCTTGGACTAAACTGTGCTGGTCCCCTTTGTCTCTGCCTAAACAATCCTTTTGCTTTTGGCTCATTTGCTTGCAGAGATTACCTACAGTTGACAGATTGCATAGAATGAGGATTGGGAATATTACAAATTTTGATTGTGTTCTGTGTGGGGATGCACCTGAGAGCCACACTCATCTATTTTTTGAATGCTCTTTTTCTAAAGAGCTGCTTGGTGCTATGTTCTCCTGGATTGGAACGGATTTACCTGTCTGTGCCTGGGATCAGTTTATGGAATGGGCCTTGCAAAATGCAGTTGTTAAAAATATAAAGAGAAGAGTAATAAGAGCTGTTGTGGTTGCAGTGGGGCATGCTATTTGGGAGAGGAGGAATGCAAGAATTTTCAGAGGGCAGCACAACACTGTAAAAGAAATCAGTAGGAAAATTGCTTCCCAATTACATGTAAAGGCTCATGATTCACCATGTCTGCAGCTGAAGAACTTGTTTCAGCATCATTTAAATTCCTACCCTTAGCTCTTTTATGTATTTCTGTAGTCAAGTTGTTCCCCTGCGTGGGACTTGAGGAGGTTTTTTGTCAATGTGTTTGTGAGTACTAGTCACCTTGTGTTAAGGGATGACTGTATGTGAGTTGTAATGCCTATCATTTTTGGAAATAAAATTCTTACTTTCCAAAAAAAAAAAAAACGCTCAATGTCGTTGCAAAAGATATGGGACAAAGGACTTTTTTCCAGCTATAGCAACAAGCAAGTCGTTGCAATATATAAGTTGCAGATTTAAAAAAAAAAAAAAAGAAAAAGAAAAAAAGTGCTCAGCTAGTTTAGAATTGAACCTCCAATTTATTCCATGGATTTAATATATCAAATAAATACAATAAATTGTCAATCAACCTCTAAAAGAAATTACATCAACCAACATATTGTCGTATAGGCAAACCATGTCTAAAACTCATAAAAGTTCACTAGAGCTTCGCCCTGCGATCTTTGTAACTTCTAAAACATAGTAGTACATGCAGTGGCTGCTCTTGCTAATAAGAGCATGGGCTCCACATTGCGCTCTTCGAGTAACATTTCCATTAGTCTCATTGTCACCATGTTGAATAGGTAGTGTATAAGATGTCATGGTCAGAAAATAGAAAGTAAAACACGTGTCTTTGTTGGGACATCAGCTCACTTCACAAAACAACACCAAATAACTGCAGAAGTATGCCTCATGACAACAGCATCAGTCTCGTACAGCAGCAGAGCACAATAGCAAATGAAGGTTCATGGCAGCTAAATTTACAGCAGCAAAAAACCATCAGATTAACATAACAACAGTAACAAACAAACCCAGATGGAAACTCAATTTGATGTCATTTGACCATTTTGCCATTTCAGTACCCTGTGTACTTACTTGATCGATATCATATTCTAAGTCATATAAGCATCAAAGATAAAGCCAAGAAGAATGTCCACAACTTTGCTATCAATTGAACAAAGAATTGTGGCTACCAAATTATACAAAAGCACTACACAAAAAAAATAAAAAAATAGCAAAAATAGTTAACTAATACTAACAATCTTGATGTAGATAAACTGCACAAAGAGGCTTGATCAGTTTGGATAATTAATAATTGCGATAAACAATGTTGCGAAAACCAATTTTGTCAGCTACTTAAACTCAAATCACCAAGTATTGGCACAACAAATGGTGAACTTACTCAAACATGGAACTCATACATACCTCATGACTTGCTAATCATGGGAAGAAGAATATAAACTAGGAGCTATTGAAACAGTAGGCTGGATCATTCAAATTATTTCGATTTTGCTCAATTTCACTAAAGCCAAACACCAGGTCATAGGGATAAAAAGCTTGTGATACAGTCCCTCACTTTTGTTGTTCAGCTCAATCAAATAGAACTCTTGGAAGCTAAGCTAGCAAAGAGATATTGCTCGAGTAAATATAAGGTTTGGGTCCCTGCAAAGAGTAAACAAAGTGCTTAGGCTAGCTTATAACCATGACAAAAACAAGAAAGTAGGAGAATGCTCTAGGCCATTGTTACCTAACAAGCTTTTTGGCAAGACATCTCGTAGTACTGAAAGCTTTTCTTTTAGTGAAATATAACTTGTCTTGCTCTCACCTGCGTATCCTTGACATCCACCTTGTTTCCACAGAGATTGACGGGGATATTCTCACACACCCTATACATTCATCAGATTATATGAGCTACACATAGACATAACTCATAAGAGTCCAAAAAAACAGTATACTCCCCATGAACTCTGCAAAGGAAAAGGTTCTATCAAAAATCATCTCACTTTCTTTACGCAACAATCACTTAGTATTAGACTATAAGTTCTGAAAACGGTATATTTATTACCTATACCATCAATACAGTTCTAATTATTTAGCTCAAAACATTTTCAGCTCATGACATGTTATATTGTTATAATCAAACTTGTAATATTAGACTTCAACTACGACTTACTAAATCCAGCATTACAACCCTTTTAACATGCTCAGAACAAGGAGAAGTAGCATAAGATCATGTCTGGATATTCAGACCACAAACTCACCACAAACAGGAGAAACCATCATTTAAAATGCACAATCAGTACGTCTAACTGATCTGTAACTTATTCGCACTAGTTAATAGATATATCTCAGAGTTAGCTCAGCTTCAAATGAGAACTCTCATACGTAGAATCTGTCTTATCCAAGACACATTTAACCTTTACTTAGAGGCCTTTATTATTGTTTGGTAAATTCCTCTTGAGGGTTTACTATATATTATTAACAATATATACTGAAGGGTTACAGAGTAGGTTACAGTATAATGGGCCTAGGTACAAGCCTAAGCTAATAAGAAAACTATAAAGTATTTACAATAATAATTTCCTAAATAATTACATTCACACCCCGGCAGTCGGAGCGCGAGAACGACGAACGCTCAGGCTGGAGCGAAAGTCATTAAATAGTGTGGAAGGGAGGCCCTTAGTAAAGATGTCAGCGTACTGTGAGCTAGAGGGCACATGTAGGACCCGATTATGACCAATAGCAACCTTCTCTCGAACAAAATGAATGTCAATCTCAATGTGTTTCGTGCGCTGCCGCTGAACGGGGTTAGTGGAGAGGTAGACTGCACTAATGTTGTCACAATAGACCATAGTAGCATGAGCAAGCGGACATTGGAGCTCAACAAGAAGGTTGCGGAGCCAGCAGGTCTCGGCCACAGCATTAGCAACGCCACGATACTCGGCCTCGGCACTGGAGTGGGAGACAGTACCCTGGCGTTTGGAGGACCAGGAGATGAGGTTGTCACCCAAGAAGACACAGTACCCGGAAGTGGATCGGCGGGAGTCCGGGCAGCTAGCCCAGTCGGCTTCCGAATAAGCAGTGAGCCCAGTAGTGGCGGATGGGTATAGCTGCAAACCAAAATCCGGAGTGCCCTGTATGTAGCGCAGAATGCGCTTCAGAGCCTAGAAGTGAGGTTCCCAAGAGTCATGCATGTAGAGGCAAATCTGCTGCATGCCATAAGAGATGTCGGGGCGAGTGAAGGTGAGGTATTGCAGCGCCCCAGCTAAGCTGCAAAATAGGGAAGGATCGGCTACTAGGGTGCCGTTGGGGCCAATTTTGGACTTGGTGTCCACAGGAGTGATGCAGGGCTTACAGTCGGACATATGAGCATGCTCAATGATCTCAAGAGCATACCTCTGCTGAGAGAGAAACAAACCTGCGTTGTTCCGAGTAGCCGTGATGCCCAGGAAGTAGTGAAGAGGACCAAGGTCAGTCATGACAAACTCGGTGCTGAGAGATGTGATGATCTGCTGAAGAAGGGCATTCGAGGAAGCTGTAAGAACAATGTCATCAACATATAAGAGGAGAAAGGCAACATTATCACCCTTCTTGTATATAAATAAAGAGGCATCAAATTTGTTGTTGCTGAATCCAATACGGCCCATATATTTCGCAAACCGCTGGTACCAAGCCCGAGGAGTTTGTTTCAGTCGATATAGATATTTGCGTAACCTGCAGACATAGTCAGGATGAACAGAATTATGAAATCCAGGAGGCTGATGCATAAAGACTGTCTCATTGAGATTACCATGAAGGAAGGCATATTCTTGACATCGAGCTGGTGAATGGGCCAGGCTCGAGACAGTGCCAAACTGAGGACAGTCTGTATGGTAGCAGGCTTGACTGAAGGTCTCATCACAATCAATACCAGGGCGTTAGGATTTTCCATAAGCCACCACACGAGCCTTGTGGCGTTCTAGGGACCCATCTGAGTTGAACTTGTGCTTATACAGCCACATTGAGCGAACCACATTGACCCTTGGGGGTCGGGATACCAAGTCCCAAGTATTATTTTTAATAAGAGCATCATATTCAGACCGCATAGCAGCCCGCCAGTTTTGGTCATTTAATGCCTGGACATGTGAGCGGGGAAGAGGAGAATGAGAGGGGGAGGAGGAGGTAGAGACATGAAGGTCAAAAATTTTCTTTGGTTTGAAGACACCGAGTTGACTGCGAGTGGTCACACGATTTTGGGGGGGAGGTGGGGGAAGAGGTGGTTGGGGGGGAGGGGACGGGGTGAGGGGCTCGGTGGGGGAGGCTGTGGGTAGTAAGGGGGAGGCCGGAGGGGAGCTCGGGGGAGACGGAGGAGACAGAGGGGGGGGAGGGAGTTGTCACCCCCGTAGGTGTAGCTGTCATGGCGGGGGAGAGAGGTGCCGTGGCAGTAGGGCTCAGAGTGGAGGGTGGTGGGTGGGTGGAGGGTGAGGTGGGGCGTGCAGAGTAGCCCGAGGAGGGTCAAGAAGAATGTGGGAGAGAGGGGAGGGGTCCGGGTCGTCTAGGAATTCATAGGTGGATGAAGTGGGAGGGGTGAAAGTTGAGAAAGGGAATGTGGACTCATCGAAGATCACATGGCGGGAGATGATGATTTTGCGAGAGGCGAGATCAAGACAACGGTAACCGCGGTGATTAGAGGGATAGCCAAAGAACACGTAGTGAGTAGATCGAGTGGCTAATTTGTGAGGGGTGGAGGAGGAGAGATAGGGATAGCACAGGCATCCGAAGACCCGTAAGTGAGTATAGGAGGGAGTTTTTTGAAATAGGCGAGTGAAGGGAGTTTGATTTGAGATGGCGGTGGAGGGGAGGAGGTTGAGGAGTTGGGCGGCCATATGGAGGGCTTCGACCCAATAGGTTGGAGGAATGTTGGCTTGAAAGAGGAGGGTGCGCACAACATTATTAATAGTGCGTATCATGCGTTCTGACTTCCCATTTTGTTGAGAGGTTCGAGGACAGGAAAAACGGATAACCATGCCATGGGTGTCGAACAATTTTAATAGTGGTGTGTTATCGAATTCCCCCCCATGGTCACATTGGAAGGCCTTTATTTCACAGTTAAACTGGGTACGAACATAAGCATGAAAATGAAGGAATTTAGAAAATGCTTCACTTTTTCGACGAAGAGGATAAACCCATAAAAATTGTGAATAATGGTCTAAGAAGATAACATAGTAGCGGATTTCGCTCACACTAGAATGGGGGAGGTCCAAACATCGGAGTGAACAATGTCAAAAAGGGAGTGAACCATAGTCATAGAGGAATAAAATGGAAGTCTAACATGTTTGCCTTGTTAACACGCATGACAAAGAGAATAGACATTGTCTTTATTACACTCAATAAAACCGTTTTTAGCTAAGGACTGAATGATAGAGTCGCCAGGATGCCCTAGACGTTGATGCCAGGTGGACCGACTGGAGGTGAGGAGAGCTGTGGGAGATGTGGTGGTGGAGTTGTTGGTGACTGGATAAAGATCCCCGATGCTATCACATCGGAGGAAGTGGTGCTTCGTCAGAAAGTCCTTCACAGAAAAGCCAAAAGGGTCAAATTCAATGGCACACCAATTATCGTTAACGAAACGATGCACATACACAAGGTTTTTATTGATGTGAGGGGCGACAAAGACATTTTGTAGGTGGAGAGGACAGGAATTGGAGGGAAGATAGGAGTTGCCCATACATGTCACAGGAATTTGAGAACCATCACCAACAGTTACTGAATTAGTAATGCTCGAATTAAAAATAGTACTAAGCATACCTGGTTGGGACGTCAAGTGGGCAGTGACACCAGTATCCATGTACCATCCAGCTTGGCCGAGATCCTGAAGAGACAAGGTGTTGAAAACCTGTGGCAATGAGGTGGGCTCCACGTTGGTGGAGTAGGCGGAAGCCGACGCTGGGGCAAACCAGGTCCACGGCGGTTGAAGGGCCGGACCGGTTGCTGCAGGGCTGGAGGCGTGGGCCTGGGCCAGGTGGGCCGTGGGTGGGCCAACAAGAGCGGGCCGGGCCAAGAATCCCATCACCGCCGGGAGCAAAGGAGGTAGCGAGCTGAGCTGGCAGCGCGGGGGAGGCAGGCGGTGGCTGTGGCCATCCCCCTGGCAAGGCTAGTGACGGCATCCAATAACCGAGCCAGGTGGGCTGCGCGGGCGCGTTGGGGCCTGCTGGGCGTTGTCCGAGCATCCCACTTTTTTTTTGTTGTACCTGTTATTATTACGGCCACCCTTTTGGTTGTTTGTGGTGGTGGACTGGGAGGGGGAAGGGGTGGCAACAGGGGAGGGGGTTGGGGAAGTGGGGAGGAGAGTGGGGGAGGGCGTGGGAGGTGGGGCAATGGGGTAATAGGGAGGGTAGGTGGGGAAAGGGGACGAGTAGTGGGGAGTGTTGGCGGGATAGGGAGAGGGGTGAGTAGGGTAGCCCGGCGGTGTTGGTGGGGGGAAGGCCGCGGGTGGGAGAGGGGATGGGGCCGTGTAGGCGGGGAGGGGTTAGGGTAGGGGTAGGAGGGTTGACTTTGTGAGTAAAGGACCAGGGAGGAGGAGGAATGGTCGGTATGACGGGGTTGACACTTTGGGGTTTTAGCAAGACGTTGTTCTTCTAACATTAGCATAGACCGGCATTGGAGGAAAGTGGAAAACGGTTTGTGCTGCTGTATGACATTAAAAATGTTTTCAAAATCATCATTCAAACCATTAGTGGTATGACTAACAATTTGACGCTCGGGAACAGGGCAATCAATGTTTTCAAGTAAATTAGTGATGGTTTTGATTCTGTGGCAGTAGTCATGAACGGACATGTCACCTTGTTCTATATTAATAAGTTCATTTTCCAGTTGAAGGGCACGGGCATCTTTGTTATCATGGAACAATTATTCAAGGGTAAGTCAAAGAATTCGGGCCGTAACTTTTGTTTTCAGGACAAGGGTGAGCAGACTGGATGTTATAGTACCATAGATCTACAATTTAACAAAACCATCGACTTTTTTCCATTCAATATCATTAGATCTCGACGGGACAGAGGTTCCATCTATATGTCTCAAAACACCAAAACTCAAGCAGTGGGTCTCAAACAATTTCCTCCAAGCATCATAATTAAGATGAGCCAAATCAAGAGTTAATGGAATATAAGTTTTAATATTGTGAATTCCATAAGGTTGGGGATTGGGGGGCGGGTTGGGAGGGGGATTAGGGGGTGGTGTTTGTTTGTCTTGGTCATCAGTAGCCATAATAACAACAAGAAACAAAAACACCAAGCAAGCAGCTAATAGACAAAGCAAGAAAGATGTGTAATTGGAATAAAATTAAATAACGTGGACAAGCAAGGAAGCAAGTACCACGGGGAGGGAAGAGGGAGGCACGGCTGAGGCCGTGAAGGCGCTGGCGGAAGCGTGGGCTGAAGGGGAGACGGGCCTGGCGGAGCAAGGCAGGACCGACGGCAGGGCACGGCTGAAGGGCGACGGTCGGCTGAGGTGACAGCGGACGGCGGCCAGGGCGGTGCTAGATTATTTTTGAGAAAGAGGTAGGGTTTGAGAAGTAGACTCTGATACCATATTGTTTGGTAAATTTCCCTTGAGGATTTACTGTATATTATTAACAATATATACTGAAGGGTTACAGAGTAGGTTACACTATGATGGGCCTAGGTACAAACCTAAGCTAATAAGGAAACTATAAAGTATTTACAATAATAATTTCCTAATAATCACATTATCTATCATTTATTACTTGAGTTGCAGCTCTTTCCCAAGCAAGCAAAAACGCAGTTTAACAACAAAAATCAGAACGAGTTCAAGTCTGAGAAACAGAACCAAATCTTACACTTTAACCTCGAATGTCTCCTATTTCAACTTTTGTCATTTCCCTTGATTGGTCCATCAAACCACAAATAATGTCATTGTATCAGTTTGATCCTTAAGCATGCTGAAAATGCAAGTTAATACCCAGATACCATCAGCTTAAAAACAGAAATCAAGAAGTAAGACAAAACAGAACTGAAATTAACCAAATTCAGATTCGAATTAGCTCCTCTCTTATCAGATACCAGCATGTAAGCATCCATAAAACATATTTGATTCACTAATAGTAGTTATTTCCTATAATCAGACATTATTTATGTCTTGATGTCAAGAGAAAAAGTGTCAATTACTTTCTTCTCCACAAAAATTGACATTTAACTATGACAATGTATGTGAGAGAATGGGTGAAACATTTAGATTATTGTAACTGTCCAATTTCATTTTTAGTAAATCTCGATAAGTAGCATATGTACGTGATTGAAACATAGTTGTTGGAGTAATTAGAATTAAAATCAATCGAGCTAAGTTTTTCCAATTTTTGGTAATAATTGGAGGCATGTTTCTACATTAATTGACAATTGTAAAACCAATAAGGGTGGTGGTCTAGTGATTTTAAACTTACGCTCAAGTGATGGGTTTGGATTCGCATTCCCTCCATGCCTTATGTCTATTGGCTTCTAGGAACTATACTAGCCCCTTGTTGGTGCTATGTTGATGAGACCAATGCTTACACAGATTGTTCAACTAGTCTGATCTTTTTGCTATTGAACACGAGAGTCCAACTTTGACGTAGTTGGGGGTAGGGTTGTTCACCGGTCCAGACCGGACCATCCGTGACCGGCCCGAAACCCGGTCTAACCAGCCCAAAAGCATGATCGCTTTGGACCGGTCCGGTCTTAGCCGAGCCGATCCAGTCCGGACTGAAAGATGAACAACGCTAATTGGGAATACCTCGTCTTTCACTTGCATGTGAAAAAAATTGACAATTGTAAAAAAAGAAAAAAAAGTTTGGTTTGTGACATGGGATATGTAGTTATGTACTATGTACAAAGTGTGTGAGTATGACATTGACAATTTGACGTACATTCAATTATTCCTTTCTTAACCATTTTCGACCATTCCCGCCCGCGCGCTTCCGCATCGCCATGTCACTCCCCAACAAGTATTTCTTATTTCCAAGGATTCACACTTCGCGCCGCCCCTGCCTGTGCCTTCAGTGGCCACGTTTCATTGACACCGAAAGATAAAACTAATGCAAAAAAAAGAAGAGGAAAAAAACGACAAGTTCTTGCCAGTTCCCTCACTAGAAAATCAAATTATTTCTGTGTTTTTTGTTTTGTCAATATATTTGTACTAGTGAAATTATACAACCCCAAGTCCCCAACTTAACCCACATTTTCTTCTTCACGTGGTGGGTTCACATTGGACTAGAGAGTAGATTTGGACCACCACTATACCCCCAACTGATGATGATCACTTTTCTTTTTTCATTGGTGAATGAATGATCACTACTATTCAATCCCACATCAAGTTCGGATTGACTGTAAAGACACAGCATGATTAAGTTTTAATATGAATATGAATGGATTAAGAGAGCATAATTAAGTTGAGTACTTTAATGGTTGTATTCTTTTTCACAAAACTGATGAATTAAGTAAACTCTATAAAATGATATTAACCTAATTGAATAGTAATGTGAGTGAAAAAGTAGATTACTGAATAGTGATTTGAACTAATTAACTGAACCAATTACTAAATAAGTGAAAAAGAACACACCCCTAAAGACTAGAGTAACATTCTCCAACTTTGGAAAATTACCATTTTTCTAGACATTCTAAAATAGTAATAATAATGAGTATAACTTTTGCATGTAGCTAGAGTGTATATATTTTTACGTTGTATACATGTCGCTAGTCACTAAACTAATTACAGTACATATGTTTATTACATTGCTCTTTGTGAACAATGAGTTATGCGATACAAGTTCTCTCACATTTAAAATCAAGGCTTCTACAAAAAGATCATACTAATCTACAATTTGATTAAATATTTCATATATCAGTATATAGTAAGTCGTAACCTTAAATTATAACTTGTATTTCGATCTTCTAAAAGTAGGTGAACGTATAAGAATACATTTTGACTTTAGATAACACTATCATTAGATTTTTAAGTGGTACAAGTCGAGTTTGTTAGACAACTTTGACCCTAGATAAGTAACCAAACTATCTCTAATACTTTTCAAGGGCTCTAATTTCAACTCCTACATTTAGGCCCCGTTTTTTTCGTCGATTCCATGTTGCATTCCGTTTCGTTCCGTTCCAATCCGTTCCGTTCCGTTCCGCGTCGCATTCTGTACTTCATTTTGTCTCACTTATTTTTGAATTATTCGCGCTACGCCGTTCTGTTCCAATTCGTTCCGTTCCGTTCCGTTCCATTCCGTTCCTCACCGTCCCGCACCATTCCGTTGAAGAGAACAGGGCCTTAGTGAGAAGTATAACTTCTCATTATGACCCAAACAACGACTTTAAAGTATGTTAATGAAGTTAATTAAACTGAACAAACCTTATCTAAACAGAGCTCACCTGAACTAAATTGGCCTGATCAGACCTGAACTGACTTCACCTCAATTGATATGATAATGATATGATCATAATTTGTCAGAATAAAGTATGTTACAAATTCGAATTGAACTGAATTGTAATGAACACAACACTCACTTGACAAGGTCAAAAATAATATAGTGAAAATAATATAGGATGAATCACTAGTGTGTAAATAGTGGTAACAGGTTCAGGTCGGGTCGAATATCGTCGGGTTAAATATGGGTCATGTCAAAATAGGACGGGTCAAATATGGGTCATTATCGGGTTTAGTTTCGTGTTGTCCAACGGGTTTGACAAATGTTGTCTCACAATTTTTGGGTTCAGATCGGGTTATATCCGTCTCGTGTCAAAATAGGTCAGGTCATCTTCGATTTGGACCTTTTCGTGTCGGCTCTGTAGCGGGTCGGATTCGAGTTAGTCATCGAGTTGTATCAGTTTTTGTCAGCTCTAATTGTAACCCTTTGGCTTTGGGCCAGGGTTAATTTTACCAGCAATTGATTATGATTGAATGACTAAAATGGAGTGACAGAATAGTATATTTTGGTGCATTTTGGTTGCTTTGTTTTGGATAGTAATATAAATCAATAAATTCCCCCATTGTAATCATATGAGTAAGTGGTTAACTCAGCTGAGCTACCACAAGGTCCACAACCCAGGCCCCAGCCCAGTTCTGTTGAATAACGTTCCCCAGCTGCCCTCTCCATCTCTCTCTCTCTCTCTCCCTCTCCATAAAAGCTGCAGGTGAAATAACAATGACTCACTCACCATATACATCACAGTTCACACAATTCACACACACATGACACATACATCAATACAATGACAAAACTCAAATACGTCTCTCTTTTTCCCACCCTTATCATTTCTGGGCAAGTAAAAACTTAATTAAACCAAAAAAATAAAAAAATGGAAAATTATTAATTAACTAAGAGAGATTGAGTGATTATCTTCCAAAAAAGACCCAACCTTTAGATGGAAATTCTGTACTTATTAGGAACAAGAGAGAGAATGTTAAGCAAGAACCTTATCTTAAGAGACATATATAAAGTTGGCGTGTCTTCTTAACTAGGCTGAGCTTTTGCTTTCTGGGTTTTCTTTAGCTTCATCTTTTCTCTTAATTAAAAATTCTCTCTCTTTCTTTTTGTGCTTTTAATTTTTCTTTTCTGGGTTTTCTTCAAGCAAAGCCATGAAGCATTTAGCTTAGCTTATAGGAATCATTTCAAAAATCCCTGCTTTTAAAATCAAAAGTTGTTTTCTGGGTTTTTCTCGGAAACAGAAATTAGAGCTGGGTTTGTTTTATTTTTGTCATTGAAATGATGATGAGAGAGAAAACATCAGTGGTGTTAATTTTGTTGATGGTGGTTTTTTTGGGTGTTCCTGCAACGACATCGTTTGGCGCCAATGTGACTTATGATCATCGAGCTCTCGTCATTGATGGAAAACGCCGAGTTTTAGTCTCTGGCTCCATTCATTACCCTCGTAGCACTCCAGAGGTTTTTGTTTCTTCACAAAACTTTGATTAAATTTTGCTCACTTATTTTATTTTATTTAATTTATTTTTTAGTAATTGTGATTATTTTTAATATTCAGATGTGGCCAGACCTTATTCAAAAATCGAAGGATGGAGGGTTAGATATAATTGAGACTTATGTTTTCTGGGATTTGCATGAGCCAGTCCAAGGCCAGGTATTTTTACTGTATATCCCCTCTTGAATTTCTCTGATTAATGTTTTTATTTATTTATTTATTTATTTGTTTATTTGTTGGGATTTCCTTATGATTTGCTTTGCTAAAAGAGTTTCATGTTATTAAATGGAACATTTGATGTTTCTCTATTTCTTTTGGAAATTTGCCCTTTTTATCATTTCAAGAAACTTTACTTAATGAAGTATAGAATTGGTTAATTAGTCAAGATAGGAGTATTTAATTGCTGATCTATTTTGGGGTATACATATATGCAGTATGATTTTGCTGGTAGGAAAGAGTTGGTCAAGTTTGTCAAATTGGTTGGAGATGCTGGGCTTTATGTTCACCTTCGGATTGGTCCTTATGTATGTGCTGAATGGAATTATGGGTATGTACTATCAAGTCTATCATTACCTGGAGTAGTTATTATGTAGCTTTACCAGTTAATTAATTTAAGTATGATTGACAACTTGGTTTGTTAAGTTGTTTGTGGAAGTTTTCATTATTTGGAAGTGTCATTTATGTATGAATGCAGAGGATTTCCTATTTGGTTGCATTTCATTCGGGGAATTCAACTACGGACAGATAATGAGCCATTCAAGGTCCTCATCTTGCTCATATTGTTTCAGACAAATTGTTTTCAGGGATATATAACTAAAAAACGTATGCAATTGTATTCACAGACAGAGATGCAGCGGTTCACGGCCTATATTGTGGATATGATGAAAACGAATAAGCTATACGCCTCGCAAGGAGGACCTATTATTCTGTCTCAGGTAATTTTTTTTGCTCTCCATAATGAATGTTGGCAAATCTTTGGTAGTTGAGCATATATCATATTTTTTACTATAAATATGATTGTGCTTTGACTAATGATGATCTTCATTGCACAGTTCGATTGGGATATTAAGGTTGATTTTAATTGATGGCAGATAGAAAATGAGTATGGGAATATTGATTCATCATATGGGTCAGCTGCAAAACCTTATATTAAGTGGGCAGCAAACATGGCTTTGTCTCTGGATACTGGGGTGCCATGGGTGATGTGTCAGCAGGCAGATGCTCCTGATCCCATTGTGAGTCAAAATCTCTCATATTGCTTCAGTTGGAAGGGATGTGATTTTGAAAACATTAGGAAGTGGTTGTTATGATTAAGGTTCTTTCGGTTACTCATCATAGATGAATAGTAATTTTTAATCATTTTCTTGTCCTTGTAAATTGTGATTATTACAGATCAACACATGTAATGGATTTTACTGCGACCAATTCACACCTAATTCTAATCAAAAGCCAAAGATATGGACTGAGAATTGGAGTGGATGGTGAGCTTCAAAGTCCTTTATTTTTCAACCTTCCAACTCATGGGGTGGTTGTTTTCTTTAAAGCAACTGGACATTATGTTACGAGTTATGACATTGAGTTGTTGCGGACTTTAAAATATACATGTATATATATCAGTAAAATTGTATGCCGATCATTATTTTATTGGTTGCTGGGATGGATTGACTTGACATGCTACGAAATTGACTTCCCGTTGCATGCATTATTTATACTTCCATGTTTATCTTTGTGGAATGTTAGGTTTTCTTCCTTTGGAAACCCGATACCCTATCGACCTGTAGAAGACCTGGCTTTTGCAGTGGCACGTTTTTACCAAAGAGGCGGAACAATGCAAAATTATTACATGGTAGTACCTCTGAGGCTCTGAAATTGTTCTTTTTTGTTTAAGACATGATTGCCAGTACTCCAAAGACTGAAACTACTGGAGCTGGTACATGATAGACCAATCATAAACTAATATATCTCGTTTGTTCCAAACAGTACCATGGTGGAACTAACTTCGGCCACTCCTCCGGAGGACCATTCGTGACTACATCTTATGATTACGATGCTCCGATTGATGAGTATGGTATGCTTCTGATCCACTTATTCCACATAGTTGTTTACTTTTGATCCATGTTTCACCCAGTCAACTAAAGATATGTTGATATGAGGAACATTGCTTCCGAATAACTATGTTTTATGACACATTGACACATGATGTCTAACAATCATCTGTTGCTGGTCATGTAAAAGTTGCTGACATATTTCTCCACCCTTTTTCTTCTTCATAGGCAATCTGAGACAACCAAAATGGGGGCACCTAAAAGATGTGCATAAGGCCATAAAACTATGTGAAGCAGCAATGGTGGCAACTGACCCCACATATTCTTCTCTTGGTTCAAACTTAGAGGTATGATCCATAGTCACTGATTTTGTACCAACAATTTATGATGGAACTTCGTTGGGAGCAATGTATGCCTTAGTACTGATCATGCATGTGCTTCTTTCCACACAAAAACACAAGATAACATAATTTTTTGTCTGTTGAAGACTGCAAGCCAGAACAAAACTAATACATCCAACAAGCTTGTGTTCTTTTATCCTCCCCTACTGATTAATTAATGGAAAATAGGATTGTCCCTTTCGGCCTTACCTGTTTTATTGTCAGTGTCCATTGATTAATGTAAATGCCAAAGGGTTTTAGTCATTGTGATAAGAGATAATGTTTGAGCCCTATGAATGGATTTAAATGTATTTGAAGCGCCAAAGTGATTCTAAGTAAATGGATTTATTATCTTTTTTCAGGCAGCAGTGTATAAAACAGGATCTTTGTGCTCTGCTTATCTGGCCAATGTGGGTACCCAGTCTGACGCTACTGTAAAGTTCAATGGCAACTCGTATCAGTTGCCTGCATGGTCTGTGAGCATCTTGCCTGACTGCAAAAATGTGGTGCTCAATACTGCAAAGGTTTGTCTTGTTTGTCATCAATAGCTGATCTCTCCTTTTTTTTTTTCTCATCTAACCGATATCTATCATATGCAAGTGAGAAAATACACTTAATTTTAGAGGATCCCTGCTACAATGCATCTACCTTGCTCTGTGGAAGCATCATTACTTACAGAACATCTTGTCATGTCATTAGGTCTGATCCAGGCTTGTTTGGTGTAATTACTGGTGCGCTTATCATGAACTGTGTGCCACATCATTCCATAGAATACCATTGTTCCATTCCTCTCATGCAGGGTAAGGGGAGTTGAAAGCATATCTCCCCCTGCAATTACAGAGAGGGATATTCTGCTAATCATGAACTGTGTACTAGATGTCATTCCAATTATTATTAATATTTTTATGATAGTAGTAATTTCAAGTTATTCATTAGTAACCTCTCCTTCATCCCCACCACACCCCTGCACCCCACCCTTCAAGAGCTTGACCAATGAACTAATCGGATATATACTTAGGGTAAACACGATGTATCGTACGATTTCTTCAAAATTCTACCAAGGAACTTCACTTCACACTGAAGGACCCCATGTTTTTTTCTTCTTTTTGTTAAGATTTTACAATTTGAAGAACCGAAATATTCCCTCCCCCAACAAATAAGCAATAGAGAAGTTCAGACATCATGGGGTGTCCCGACGCACAAAAGGAAGAATTGGAACATTCTTATTCGCCATTTATTCACAAAGCTTTAGTAAACAACATGACTTTGTATCTTGTACACATCCACCTTGAGTTTTGCTTAATTTATGATGATTTTGTGTCCCACAAATTAGAAAACAAAAAATATATTCAATTGACAGAAAAGCTTCCATTTCACAGATAAATTCTGCTTCAGTGCTCCCAAAATTCATCCCTCAGGCACTAAGATACAATGTTGATACTTCTGGGGGACTTCAGTCAAGTTGGGCTTGGATTGGTGAGCCAGTAGGTATATCAAAGAAAGGCGCCTTTGTGAAGCCTGGCTTATTGGAGCAAATTAATACTACGTCTGACAAAAGTGACTATCTGTGGTATTCATTGAGGTATATGTGCTAATTTTTTCTTGGTTTAAAACATAAGATCTGCTCTATGATTTTCTGAAAATTTATCTGTCCTCAGTTTATAATCATTCTCAAGTTGCTTATTGACATCTTTGATAACCGTTCTGTATTGCAGCACTGCTATCAAAGGTGATGAGCCCTTCCTTCAGAACGGATCTCAAACTGTTCTTCACGTTGAATCACTTGGGCATGGTCTTCATGCTTTCATCAACGGGAAGCTCGCAGGTAATGAGAGATATACGGCTTCATCTTGAGCATTCATAATACGAGCTGCGTAGGCAGTTGCAGGGTCACATGCTATCTTAACTTGGATACTCGAGCTATACAATGGATAAGATTTTCCAATCACACTTAAACTTGGTCAGTTGGACCAAAGTGTTGAGCTACTAAATCAACACCTATATATTTTGATTATTGGATATCTTGGTTTTGATATACTTGAACTGGAGAACATAAGTAAAATTTGTTACAGAAGACTATAGATCAATGAGAGCGTTCATATTATAATGATCGCTTGCTTTAGTGACCTTCTTATTCTTCATGCTCTTTCATGATGTAACTCCGTTTTTCTGAGTTGCTGCAGCTTCTAAGTTTGGTGTCAGTGGCAGTCATAAGATTTCTGCCGATATTCCTGTAACACTAATTACAGGAAACAACAAAATTGATCTCTTGAGCTTAACTGTGGGACTTCAGGTGAGTTCCCGAATGATATTTTGACGAGCATCCATTTACATGATATGTTCCACTATGGTGTTATGCTTTCTCAAAATTGACCAACTGTTACATGTGTAGAACTATGGAGCTTTCTTTGACAAAACGGGTGCAGGAGTTGCCGGACCTGTGTCGCTAAAAAGCTCCAGTGGTGGCCTCACAGATCTCTCCTCACAACCATGGACGTATCAGGTATGTCATGGCTTGACCAAATTTAGTTATTATCCTCCTGTATGGGAGGGGGAATAGAGTTTGTACTTTAAGGAAGTTAACATGTTGACTAGACAATATATCGTCCATGTATTTGTGGGACACTGCTAAGCTATTTAAAGCAGACTGACCCCCCCCCCCCCCCCCAACCAAGGAAAAAATGTCAAATCTATTGGACCAGTAATCCTTACATCCCTAATTAATGTTAGTTTGTTAGGATTTCATATGCTTTTTTTTTTGGAATTGCAAACCTTGTCTTTATGTTATTCAAATTTTTAGGTTGGTCTGAATGGTGAGGACTTGGATCTATCGAGCGGAGGTTCTTCATCATGGGACTCATCCGCTTTTCCAAAGAACCAGCCCTTAACATGGTACAAGGTAAACTAAGCTCAAACTCTTACCTTTAATCATAAGCCACTAGTGTTAATAGGTAATGCTCTGCAAGAAGAATTGTGTGGGAGTATGTAAGATATGCCTGTTTTAGTGTGGCCACGAATGAAGTTGCTGATAGTAACATTTGAGGAAATCCTTACGAAATTTTGATGGACTACTGTAATTCAAAAAAAGAGAAACACAGTTGCATCTTTAGTGGTTGTGAAATTGCTAATTTCAACAATTTAGACATGCTAATCCCAAAAGCAAATGCCAATTCAGACATCATTTGATGCGCCTGATGGGACCACCCCAGTTGCTCTAGACTTCACCGGCATGGGGAAGGGAGAAGCCTGGGTGAACGGACAAAGCATAGGACGCTATTGGCCAGCTTTAAGCTCCCAAAACAATGGTTGCACTGATTCCTGTAATTACAGAGGAAGTTATAGCTCAAGCAAATGTCTAAGGAAGTGTGGGAAACCACCCCAGCAACTGTAAGCATCCAGCGTAATTTCCTCTAATATCCAAAGTTCTTTTTCCCCCACTTCACCAATTTGGAATTTAATTGATCGGCTACAGGTACCATGTCCCTCGTTCATGGATGAAACCGAGTGGTAACGTCCTTGTGGTGTTTGAGGAAATTGGGGGAGATCCAACTCAGATATCTTTCTCTACCAAACAAGTTGGGAGCCTTTGCTCACATGTGTCAGAGTCTCATCCACCACCCGTAGATATGTGGAATACAGCAGAGACGGGAAAGAAAGTAGGGCCTGTCCTTTCACTAGAATGCCCATCTCAAGATCATGTCATTACTTCAATCAAGTTTGCAAGCTTTGGTACTCCTCAGGGAGGTTGTGGAAGTTATACACATGGTAGGTGCAAGAGCTCCAGAGCGCTTCCCATTGTGCAAAAGGTGAGACATTCGGATTCTCAACACAATGATTTCCAGCCCGTAATTCTTTTCTGCTTCTGCTCTGATTAATATTTCGATTGTTGCGATTCCTGCACAGGTTTGCATGGGAGCTCGAAGTTGTAGAATTGGAGTATCGATTGATACGTTTGGTGATCCGTGTGTAGGAGTGACAAAGAGTTTGGCTGTAGAAGCTATTTGTGCATAATAGCACCTTGGGATAGCTATAAGTCAATTCATGAGGACTGAAGCTCAAGCATCATCCTGAATTGAATTATTTGAATAAAAATATCCGTGTATATTCTTGCTTTGAAATTCCTGAGTGAAAATTAGAGAATATAAAATCAAAAGGAAATATGCTGCTGAAGTGCTACAACTTGTTCATTAGAAGACGTTCATTCTTTCAGATTCAGATAAGACCACCAAAAGAACAACTAACAGAAAACTGACTCTCCCCGCTCCAACTTCCACTTCAATGGATTATGGATCCAAAAGGCCAAACAGAAACTGAATTTTCCGGGATTAAGATGATTATCAACGGATAACGTGTCGTTAGGCACGACAAATGAAAACCTTAAATTTATAATTAGCAAATGTAGAGAATATAAGGGATGATCTTTCGAGGACAAAAATTAATATTGTTTCTGTTAACTTTAATTCTGATCCTAGTGCACAAATGTAGCTAAAGACTCATACTAATATTTACAAGTGTAACAAACATACAGAATAGACATGCAAGTTCAAATTTCAAGCTTACTTCTCCCTATCTCCCTTCACCAGATAGAAGTGAACCAATTTGATCGTAAACACGCATATACGTAAGTACATAACCAACAGAAAGACATTTTTAGCTTTATTGTAGTTAATTGAACTTTTTAGCCCGAGCCAGATCAAATTTCAACAGGAACAGCATGAAGGCCACGCCTTTGTCCAAGTTTCATAGCTGAAAGGCCTCAGCGTTGAATCGTTTAACGTATTGGCCATCTTGCTTTATAGTACTGAGGTGGAATGAGGTCATCTCATAAGAGAATTATTGTTTCTTCTCCTCCTTGCTAGAAGCAAAGTGGCCAACAAACTTCTTACTCAGTTCACTGAAGCTGAGGATACTTCCCTCAGGCAGCTTGTCATACCAGATATAGGTTGAACCCCTCAGGGTTGACGAAAAGAAACGACAGTAGGCTGCCAGATCATCCATGTAGACATACAATACATGTGGGACTTGTGCATAACTCGTCTGGGTTTGTCACCTTGTCTTCCCATCATAGGCAAGGGAGGGAATGTTCAGGAGTACGTTTGACATTGCTAATACTCGGGGAGCCATTGCCTTATTTGCCCCTCATCGACCCAGGTTTAGATTGCTGAGCCGATTGGCAAGACTGTTGGTTCCAGTACCGCCCCAGTTTTCCCCTTCTCCGGTAAGCTGTAAGCGTTTCCTGACCTGTGGGACAATCCGCAGACAGGTTCAGGTCGGTTTCAGATCAGGTACGGGTTACATCAGATTTGCGATTTCCTTCTGCTAAAGTTGTTTTTGCGTTTGAACAGGGATCATTGGGTCCTGATTAGTTTGCAATGTCTACATTGTTTCCCTTTTTGTCTTATCATAATGCCATAAGAACTGATGAATGCTGTAGTCAATATGATTTATAATGAACTGATGAATGCTGTAGTCAATATGATTTATAATGAACTGATGAATGCTGTAGTCAATATGATTTATAATGAGCTGTTGAGACACATCGCAACATGAAAAGAAAGAATTTTCCCTGCGTATGCAATACTGATGATATTCTAGTTTGTGGAGTACATAAATGATAAAGCTCATCATTAGTGAAATACACTGACCAGAAATAGTCTCGAAAGAAAAACATGTGTTAGGGTAACCGAAAAACTTGGAGCTGTATCCTCCAAAATGTGACAATAGGAGACAGCAAAACTAACTTGCAGCTCCAATTTTAAGCTCTCTTTTTCCTAGCTGCCAAGACAGGTTTTTTGCCGGTAGCTGGGGTCTTGCAAGTGGTAGGGAGCAGGCCACGTAGAACAGCGAGAACAGCCAAGCCGAGGAATGGGTAGTACACCATCAACAATTTCTCTGATGCCTTGCCTGAACCAATGAGTTCTGAGAGTATTGCAACCTGCAGGTGAGCATAGAGTTAGTCAAGTTAAGTTGTACACCATCAACAACTTCTCCGATTTCATCACAGTAAAGTTGAGAAGTTGTAGTCCTACAACAATGAGTACATGATTTATGTGTATACTCATATAGCCAATGATCAACCAATCATCGGTAAAGTACACTGATCTTAGCAAGCTCATTACATTAGAATTATAAACAAAACGTTGGCAAAATCTATACTACGGGTGTGTTCTTTTTCACTTACTTGGTAATTGGATGAAATGATCAATTTGACTCGCGTCAATGTTTTTTCACTCTTAAAAGCTAACTTGTTTTAAGATCCTATAATCCAATCTAGTTCGCATATGATCTTACTATGTTGATTATAGCAACTTGTTTTTGAATGATAAAGGACTCACCTCAATGTTTTTTTCACTCTTAAAGCTAACTTGTTTAAGATCCTATAATCCAATCTAGTCTGCATATGATTTTGGTAGATTGATTATATTAACTAGTTTTTAATGCTAAAGGGTCATCTCCTCTATTTTTTGTCTGTTATAATGGAAATCACAAATCAGACATAATAGACAATGGTGTTAAATGACTGGGATAGAGCTGAGGTCTGAGAAGGTGATGAACTGATGGAAAGGCTAGCTTAATAGTGGATCTTGTCAAGAGGTAGGGTAGCAAGGCTAATTCTTGGGCAAATTTGCCTTTTGAGGATACTGAATTTGCAACAGCCACAAATGGGTGACTAGTCAAACAGCTGAAAATCTAAAAAAGTCAACCTACTAGCCAACATCCAAACACTGATTGTCTGAGCTTTCGATTGGTGGGTGCAACGGCTGTTTGACTTGGTCAACCAGCCAAATGCCAATCCACCAAAAGCATAGGCGGATGCAAGGGGGGACGGGAGGGGACGGTCGTCACCCCTTTTTCGAAAATAAAAATCTGTGACTTTTTTTTTTTTTTAAAAAAAAATAATAATATTTTGTAAGTGAGACTTAGTGACTTAGGTCCTCAAACAAATCAGTAGACTAAAGCAAACCCATTACCTATGACATAACTCTTTCTCTCTCATCCCCTCACCATCTCAAGTTCTCAACTCTCGCAGTCTCGCCTGGCCCATCGACAGTCGAGTGAGTCGATAGTACCGGAGTACCGGACTACTGGGGTCCGGGCTACCGCCTACCGGCGCCGGAGTTTTGGCTTGACGAGTTGACGGCGAAGCTTGACGGTGACGGCGACGCCAAGGCTATTGCAATTCTGCAAAATTGCGAATCAATTCTTTTGTTTGTTGATGTACACCTCCTTAGTTCTTTCTCTCAATCCCTCTCTCCATAGCTAGTATAGATTATAACTTGTGGGTTTTGAGTTAGAACTTAGAAATTGAATGAATTTGAGTAATTGGGGTTATTTGAATCAAATAAATTGAAATTAGGGTTTGAAACATAATTTATTTGATTGATTTGAGTAATATTGTGAATTGATTATTGCTCAATCATTTCCAAAATATGCTTCTAATTCTCATCATTTAGGCCGATTCTTCCTCCAATGTCCGTTACTTTGTTAAAATCAGGTTTTTTATTTAGTTGTTTCGTGATTGTTTTCTTCCGCTTTTATACTTTTGCTTTGTTGTATTGCACCCAAAAAGGCTCAAAATAATGGTGATTTAATCTATTATTGAACTTTTTATTTGGTTATTTTGTTTTTTTTTTCGTCTACCCGCATTAGTTGTAATGTGGAATTGTATGACGGTTTGATATTGAACTTTTTTTGATCTAATATGTATCGATGATTTTTACTTGATTTTGTCACCCCATTTTCTGAATCCTGGATACGCCACTGACCAAAAGCCAGTTGAAACAACAATGTACCAAACAATTCTTATAACAAAAAACAAATATTGTTGGATCCATGGTCTAAGCAATAATTTGTGTACCAAACACTAAAAATATTACCCAAGAAACTAAAAAAGATTTAACCCAATAAAATAAAATTTTAATAAATACAAACTAAAATATGAAAATGATGAGGAGAGACGAATACCATGGAAGTGGTGACAGAGGCTCCATAGAACAAGCAAGTGGTGCTAAACCAAGATTTGCGAGTAATGAGACCAAAGAGATTGACAATAGCGAGAGGCCAAAGGACAAGAAGCTCCATCCAAACAAGACCCAAAAAAAGTGTGGCTTCTCAACCACCAAATAATCCCCATACTCATTGCCATACCAAGAATTCAGATCTACCAAAACTTTGGGATAATATTCCTGTGGCAAACATGATTGACCATCAAACAATGGTGCAACAATTGCAATGAGCAAAAAGAAGAGAAATAACACAATGTCAATGATTTTTACTATACAATTACAACCCATTTTGCTTTTGTGGGTGTTTTGATTTTTGGGATGGAAAAGGGGATCTTATTGACTTTTTGGTGAAATGGGTTTGTGTATATATATAGCAAATGGATAGAAATGGGGTTGAATCTTGATAATCATTTTGGGTTTTATTTTTTTTATTGTTTATTGTTCAGATTTGGTTTGTAACTTTCTATAAGTGAAGGAAGAAGGGGAGGGAGCCAATAGTGGGAGGAGTTGGGGATCATGATGTGTTTTGAGTTGATGCTCCGTGCTCGTTCATCCAACGTGGGCATGGCGAATGTAAGATTATCCACCAAAGTCATTGCCAATTGCCAATTGCCAATCGCCAAAAGAATTTTTCTTTGTCAAAATAGGGTGCAAGTAAATGGCTACTGCGGTACCGCCTACCATGGTATTCCCGTTACATAATCAATAAGGTGATTTTTACTGGCTTGCAATCAATTGCAATGCAACGTAATCATTTTATAGAGTAAATGTGGGGTGGAAAATGAAGAAGGGGTGAAAAGATATAGAAAAAGTGAGTTTGATTACACAATCCAAAGTAATCACCATTACATTGGAAAAATTGAGTAATTGTGATTACATTAGATAATGCAATCAACCCCACTTTTTCCATCCATCTTCTCCCACTCCTTCACTTTTCACCGCACATATACTCTATAAATTGATTGCATTGCATTGCATTTTGATTGCAAGTAAGTAAACGAGCCCTAAGGGGTTAGTATAGTTCCTAAAAGCCAACGAATACAAGAAATGAGAGGTTCGAAATTCGAACTCATGACCTTGTCTTATCAAACCAATTAGAAGTAAGTTTGAAACCACTAGATCACTAACCTAGTTTGTCCAATTGTCAAATGGCGGGAACATGACTTGTTCACCCAAAAGGAAGTGCTTGCAATGTGATTGAAGTCTATGTGAGACGTGACACTTTTTTCTTTTCCTTTTTCCTTTTCTTTTCCATTTTTTTTTTGGGTGGGATGGGTGGGGGTTGTTCATTAAAAGGGTATGGGTAGAACTTAGACCGTAGAGGTGACAAACGGGTCAGATTTAGATTGAGTTATTTCCGGTCGCGTTATTGAGTTGCGATCATCTCCCTCTAGTAAAAGAAATGGAGTTCTTCATTTATGAAATTGAGGGTGAGATCTCTTTCTAACCAATTTTTGAATTAATACCCTGTGTTTTTTGACGGAGTGGTGGTGAGTAACAGAAAGAAACAGTGTGGATAATGAAACAAAATGTGAGACAAAATGAAATACAAAATAAATGAAACGGAACGAAACGTATTGGAATAGAATGGAACGGAACAGAATGCAGCATGAAGACGACGAAGATAATAGGGCCTAAGTATATTGAAAGTGTAAAAACTCATTGATGATAGAAATGGATTAAGAATTAACATGGATGTAAACTAGAAAAAGACCAAGGGCGTGTTCTTTTCAAATGAAAACTGGTAACTGGGGGCAATTGGGGACAGCTGGGGGCACTGATGGCAACTGAAAAGTCTAACTGCTAACTGGTGGCAACTAGGAGCAACTCGGTCAAGCTGAGAGCAACTGGTGAAAACTGAAATTTGTACTTTTTAGTGTTTTCTTATTAATAATAATAATAATAATAATAATAATAATAACAACAACAACAACAACAACAACAACAACAACAACAACAACAACAACAACAACAACAACAACAACAACAACAACAACAACAACAATAATAATAATAATAACAAGAGTAAAGAAAATAATGATGTAGAGAGAGAAAACGCTCTCAACTCGCGAGCAACTCTAACCGTTCCCCTGTTAGAATTGCTTCAAATTCCTCAAAGATCTCGTTACTCTCTACTAATTTCAAGTCGATTTCTGTGTTAATCTGTTCTTGAGCTCCCTTTTGATCCAAATTTTGATGGCTATGGCGGAAATGGGTTCCACTTCTTTTGCTGATACTCTACGCAACAACAGGCATATGGATGCAGGTATGAAATTAAGTTTTGTGCCTAATTCTGAGTCAGATAAATCAATTGTTTCATTTGGTGATAGTGAATGGAATGAAGGGTTTGATTACTGGAAATTCTCGTTAATTGGCTATGTTCTTCAATTAAAACCGACTGAACAGGCAATTAGGGGTTTTGTTAAATCTCAATGGAAGGATTGTGGTGAGATTGAAGTTCATTTGATTGAGCCTGGAATTTTCTTGTTTCGCTTTACTACTGAGGATTATATGTTAAAAATCTTTGAACATGGACACTGGTATTATAATAGTAGACCGTTGATTTTGAAACCCTGGTCTGTTGATATGGATGTGAAGGCTATGGATGTCACTACTGTTCCTGTATGGATTAAACTACCTCATCTGAAGTATAATTTGTGGACATCAGCTGGTTTGAGTAAAATTGGTAGTGCATTAGGATCTCCCCTATATACAGATGGAATTACTGCTGCTAGGTCTAAGCTTGAGTATGCTCGTATCTGTGTTGAGATTAAAGTTAATGTTACATTGCCAAAGGTGCTTACTCTATGTGGACCATTAGGGAAGAAATATGATCATGTTGTGGATTATGAGTGGTTACCTCAAAAATGCTCAAAATGCAAAGTGTTTGGACACTCAGATGCTAGATGTAAGAAGTCCCCTCCTGTCTGGAGACCTAGACAGGATCATGTAGCTGCTGCATCAGGGGTTTCAACTGAGCCTGGTGTTGCTACTGCTAACCCTGTTGCAACTGTGTCTGTTGATACAGCTTCTGCTGTTAATGAGCCTGGTTGGACTGCAATTGGGTCAGGGTCTGGACCTAGAAGTGGAGCTCCTCCTGTGCCTCCATCTACTTCAGATGCTACAATCATACAGAACAAATTTGGGGGCCTTGAGAATGTAGGAACACAGGTTGAGACATCATCTGCAGCAGCTAAGAACCAGAACAAGCAAAAGTACCCACAGAGTGATAGATCCCTTAGAAGCAAAGGTGGTGGTCAGAAAAATGGAGGGCCTCCTGGATGAATAGTCTTGGCATATGAAACATCAGGGGACTTAACCTCCCTGATAAACAAAAAGAGGTTAAGAGTTTCATTATGCAGAATAAATTGTCTTTTATTGGCATTGTTGAGTCTAAATTACATGACTCTGCTGTAAATAGTATTGTGAATGTCTGTGCACCTGGCTAGTCTTTTGAGCTCTAGCTAATGTTAAGGGAAGAATTCTTGTGTGTTGGAATCATTTGTTTTTAGAGTTCAGGTTTTGTTCAAGTCTGCTCAGCTCATTCACTGTGAGCTTGAGAGATTGAATACTGGTGATAAGTTCTATGTCTCAGTGGTTTATGCATACAATAGAAGTGTTGAAAGGGTTCCTTTGTGGAGTTCTTTGATTAATGTGGGGCAAGGATTGTCTGGTCCTTGGATGATTGCTGGTGATTTCAACTGTCTTTTACATTCTGATGAAAAGAAGAATGGGAGATTTGTGATGGCTAGTGATGCAGCTGAGTTACAAAGCTTGCTTGCTCAGCTCCTGGTGCTTGATATGAAATATATTGGTAATTTCTTTACCTGGAATGATAGGAGAGAGGATGATAGTCGCATGTACAAGAAATTGGATAGAGCATTGATCAATGGTGAGTGGCTGACCTGTTACCCTAATTGTTTTGTGGAGTTCATGGCAAAAGGAATCTCTGATCATTGTCCTTGTTTAATTCAAAATGCTGAAGAGGTTAAGAGTAAAGCTTCTTTTAAATTCTGCAATTTCTGGGTGGAAGATGAGGAGTTTTTGTCTATTGTAGCAGGCATATGGGGGCAATACATACAGGGAACCAGGATGTTTGTGCTTTGCAAACACCTAAAAAACCTCAAGCCTGCTCTCAAATCCTTTCATAAGGATAAGTTTGGAGGTATGACAAATAGGGTACAACTGAAGAAACAACAATTATGTGTGCTGCAAAATGAGTTAAATGCTGGTAGTAAGAATTCTTCTGTTGTTGCTGAAGAGAGGAAAGTATTCAAGGAATACAGGACACTTTTGAAATATGAAGCATTATATCTTAAGCAGAAATCCAAGGTGCATTGGCTAAAAGCTGGTGACCAAAATCCAGCATATTTTCATGCTTGTATTAAGAAGAGAAGAGCTTGTAATTCTGTTATTGCTTTGTATGATGATCAGGGGACTAAGCTCAGTAATAAGGAAGATATTCAGAGGGAATTCTTAAGCTTCTATGAGAAGCTATTGGGTTCTTCTTCTCCGGTGGTCCAACTTCCTGATGAAGTGTATACAGCAGGACCACAACTCTATGTTGATAGCGCTAATGTACTCTGTGCTCCTGTGTTAGATGAGGAGATTAAAGTTGTCATGTTCAAGATGAAGGATACCAAGGCACCAGGTCCTGATGGATTTAGCTCATGTTTTTACAAGAAGTGCTGGTCAGTTGTGGGGAAGGATGTGATTGATGCAGTAAGAAACTTCTTCACTAAAGGGAAGATTCTTACTCAAATAAATGCAACAGTTGTTGCTCTGATCCCAAAGGTACCAAATCCTACTCGTGCATCTGAATTCAGGACAATATCTTGTTGTAATGTCATTTACAAATGCATATCCAATGTGTTAGCTTCTAGATTGAGAAATGTCCTTCATGAGGTGGTTGGTACTCAACAAGGGGCTTTTGTTAAAGGGAGAAATATTGTTCATAATATATTGCTTGCACAAGAACTGTTATCTCATTATGATAGGAAGCATCTGAGCTTAAGAATGGCAATTAAGGTGGACCTTAGGAAGGCCTATGACTCCATTGAGTGGCCTTTCCTTATTCACTCTTTGCATAAGATGGGCTTCCCTGCAAGTTTTGTGCACTGGATTAATCTCTGTGTTACAACAGTTCATTTCTCTCTTCAGATTAATGGTGAATTGTGTGGTTATTTTGAGGGCAAGAGAGATCTCAGGCAAGGGGACCCATTGTCTCCTTATTTGTTTGTTCTGATCATGGAGGTTTTGTCTAGGAAGCTGTCTTTGCTGCAATATAATCCCCAATTCAGGCACCATCCAAGATGTTAGAAAATGAATATAACACATTTGAGTTAGGCAGATGACTTGTTCCTTTTCTGTAAGGGTAATATAGCAGCAACTTCTAGTGTTTTTGAAGCCTTTAAGGACTTCTCTAATGCTTCAGGGCTCGTGGCTAATCTGAGTAAATGCCAGTTGTTCATAGGAGGTATGTCTGTGAATAATAGAGCAGATCCAGAATTTGATGCAGATGGATATTGGCCAACTCCCAGTGAGATATTTAGGTGTGCCTCTGACTTCTAAAGCCTTGTGTGCTTCTGATTGTGTGTGTTTGGTGGAGAGAATTACTGGTAAGATCAGGGACTGGTCTAGCAGGTTTTTGTCTTATGCAGTTAGGGCTCAGCTGATAAGGACTGTCTTGTTCAGTCTACATAATTTTTGGGGTTCCATATTTGTGCTTCCAAAAAAGGTGATAAAGCAGGTTGAAGCACTGTGTAGAAACTTTCTATGGAGTGGACAAGAACATTATAAACAAGCTTTGGTGGCTTGGAGTGATATATGCCAGCCAAAGATTAAGGGTGGATTGGGGTTTACGGACCTCTATGATATTAATAATGCACTTATCCTGAAGTTATTATGGTGCTTGGCTTCTAAAGCTGATGTCCTATGGGTGAAGTGGGTACATGAAGTTTACTTAGACCATAAAGACCTCTGGGAGGTGCAATTGTCTAGCTCACAGTTGTGGAGCTTCAGGAAATTGCTGAAATAAGAGAGTTAGCTCTCAAGTTTGTTGTAATTACTAATGGAGAATTACAGTGGGTTGTTGGTCCTCCTGCTTTCTCTACAAAGGCTGCTTACATGGCTATTCACTCCAGTGGCCCTGTACAACCTTGGGCTCGTTTTATCTGGGGGAGAAATTGCTACCCTAAGCATTCCTTCACCACCTGGTTGGCTATGCAGCAGTGACTACTTACAAGAGATAGACTCAGGGCACGTAATATGGTGGTTGATGCAGAATGTTGCTTCTGTAATTGTTCATTGGAGTCCCATGAACATTTATTTTTGCAATGTCCATTTGCAAGGGATGTATGGCAGCAGATATGCAGCTTTATTCAGATGGATACTCCACCTACAAGCTGGGCAGAACTGAATGGGGTCTGAAGTGTGTGAGAGGCTCCTCTGCATACAGGTCTATGTGTAAAGCATCCATGACAGCATGCTTTTATCATATTTGGGTTACTAGAAACAGAGCTATTTTCAGACAAGCACATGTTACTGCAGGGGACGTGGCTGCAAGGATCAGATATGAACTGCGTGTACAGCTGAGCAGAATAGAAAGGATCAAAGACACACAGAAGAATAGGAAGTGGTGTAGTGTAGTCTGCATTACTCCTAATTTCATACAGAAATAGATTACTTGTATAGGTGAGTTACATAGATATATTTGTTTGAGTTCGTTTGGTGGTCATAGCTGACGCCAATTGAGTTTTTGTTTTAGCTGATGATTGTAAGTACTTCAATGCTTATTTTGGTAATGAAATTGCTCACATTTCACCAAAAAAAATAAAAAAAATAAATAATAATAATAATAATAATAATAATAATAATAATAATAATAATAATAATAATAATTGTTACAATTATTAAAATACATTTACTGTTATTATTGATTATAATTATAATAATAATATTTATATTTACTAATTATTATGATTATAGTTATAATTATTATATTAATTAATATTATAAAAATAATAATTATAATCATATTTATATTTTTTTTTTGAAAAGGCAAAACGACCAGGATAATCCTCACAGAGAATTATCCTAAAGCGTCCTTATCCAATAAGGTTATTGATCGATCGAAAGGGATCGACCAAATAGATAATCTATCACAATTTTGACCAAGGTTAGCCTTAAATCTGTAACAGATTGGCTTCCCAGAAACAATGTAGGACCTTTACATTATCAAAGAAATGAAAATCCTTTTTAATGTCAATTAGAATATTCTCTATCTCCCATGGAATGTGTCATTCTGCAGGCAAAGTGTTGATAACCGTGAGATTATCACCTTCAATTGTAATATTGCGGATACCTCTATTTCTTGCATCACGAACGTCTTCGCGAAGGCCAATAGCTTCCGCAAGAAGAATTGAACAATTTCCACTTGATTTTGCCCCCAAGCTAATGACGTCTCCATCCATGCTACAAATACAAAACCCAGCTGCAGCTCGATTATTATTCCATTTGGACCCATCAAAGTTGTGTTTGACATAATTTCTTCTCGGAGGAGACTATCTAATGTTTTCCCTAGGTAGTTTCTTGGGAGTGTTTTTTTATTTAAAAAACCCCCTTAGCATCAAATTCAAAAGATTTGGATTCTAGAGACTTCCATTCTACAAAACTTCTTTTAGCAGTATGAGCTACTTGAGTGGGATTGGTAACCAGGCTATCAAATACAATTTTATTTCGAACGAATCAAAAATCCACCAAGTAATTACAAGGAGGATGAAATCCCAGTCTCTAAGATTCTTGTGAAAAAATTTAGTGATTCAACAAAGGACAAGTTGTGAGGCATACTAAGTGAAATATCCTTATTAAGGAGTGACTGGACTGAAGCCCAGACTTGTAAAAAGTAAGGGCACTCAAAATAGAGGTGAAACTTATCTTCACAGTGGTACTTACAGAAAACACAATCTTGCGGAACAAAAACTTTGCTTTGTTACGTTGGAGTCTATACTTAGTAGGCAAGCCGTCCAAGCATAATTTCCAAAGAAAATTTTTAATCTTATTAGGTAGACTGAGATTCCAAATTCAATTAAAATCACATATATGATAATAATAATAATAATAATAATTATTATTATTCTTTTATAATTATATAATAATTATTATTTATATAATTATAAGATATTGTAATAATAATAATAATAATAATAATAATAATAATAATAATAATAATAATAATAATAATAAAAGATTTATAAGAATAATTATATAATTATTGTAATAATTGTAATCATATTAACAACAACAACAACAACAACAACAACAACAACAACAACAACAACAACAACAACAACAACAACAACAACAACAACAACAACAACAACAACAACAACAACAACAATAATAATAATAATAATAATAATAATAATAATAATAATGATAAGCTACCAATATTAACAATTAGAAAATTGTACCGTTTTACAAAAATAAATATACTAATTTTATTATGTACTTTTTTTTAATTCTTTGAGGGAAATAGAAAATGAGAAAGTTAAAGAGGAAATAACTTATTTAAGAAGTACTAAATAGGTTAATACAATGCAATTTTTCAAAGAAGCAAAAGACAATAATTATTATACTCCACAATTGAAACGTTATAATACTGCTACTATGAGTGAACAAGAAAACATCAGAAGTAGTATTGTATTTGTCATTGGAATGAATTTTCTCTTCATCACCATATTTATATTCTTACAATGTTGTGATTACTTTATTAAGTTGATTGTTTCATTTTCTTTTCCTTGCATCCCATCATTTATTATTATTATAGGTAAAAAAAGATTAATCTTATTTTATAATTAGAATATAGTTTTCACGAAAAGTTTCCAAAATCCAATCTCAAGTGTTATCTCCCTCCAAAACCCCAACTTAATATTTAATTATCATTTCAAATCTTTTACACATCCCTCGATAAAAGGAAAGAAGATACATGATATGTTAGGTTTGTTAGATAATAATTCTTCCTTGAACGAATAAGGCAATAATATGATGCCCATCATGTACCCACCGATCTCTAGAAATACCTTTACTATTATTATTTATTAAAAGTCAGAAATCAGGATTGTAATTGGAGTACATAAAAGGAAGTAGTTATAAAACCTACGTTACATTCGTAATGGTTTCTTTGTGAAATTTTATATTCTTCTATATTAAACTGTAAGGCATTTAGATTATTTTAAAATTTCAGGATCGAAACTCGATTGAAAGGCGAATATTTGAATCTATCTACAGAAATTTGGCCTGTATGGGAGTCATCCGCTTTGCCTAAGAAGTAAGAACAAGGCATTAATAATATGGTACAAGGTAAACTGAACTCAAAATCTTCGAGACTTTCAACCTTATATCACAAGCAACAAGTTGACACGGAGTGCATGTTGTATTTTCTTTTTTGCCTACAGTTACACGTAAAATAAAAATGGGCTTATTTTATAGTAGTAGATAAAAGTCCAAATACTGAAATGAACTGGGTTAAACAAAAGAAAGCCCAAGACAATTCTAAAAGGTTTTTATGAAATAAAAGCCCATGTTTAGAATTGATTATTTATTTAATACGAGAATATTATATAAAATTATTATATAGCCGTTAGGAGAAAAAGAAGACTGATGAGATTTGAACTCTGAAGAGTAAAACTTGGGCTGCAGAAAAGAAATAACCGCTGAAGGAAGTGGCGCACAAGTAAGAAACTGCAAAACATGGTTAGTTAGCAAAATCCTTTATGAATACAAGAAAATCAAGAGAAAAGAGGCAGCAGAAACTCACCCTGATGAGAAGTTACCAAGTTTAGAATAGAGAGTAGAGAATAAATCATAGTAAGAATTAGGAATAGATTATTACTTAGCGTGTAATTTAGTCGAGTAGTTGTAGCATCCTAGGAATGGCGTCTTCATTGGAGGTATGGTTGATATTCTCTTGTATGTTAATGTTCGTTGTTTACAATTACTTTAATCAAATGAAGTATCTTTAAATTCATATCATCATGGTCTTTTGAAGTCTTATTATGTGCATAACGTGTGGTGTTCTATAAAGTTACTAGTACTAAGGCCCTGTTCATTTCGTCGTTTCCATGTTGCATTCCGTTTCGTTCCACGCCATTCCGTTTTGCATTCTGTACTTCATTTTGTCTCACATTTTCTTCCAATATCCGCTCCGCGCTATTCATTTCCGTTCCGCGCCGTTCCGTTCCGTTCCTCACCGTCCCGCATCATTCTGTTGACGGAAATAGGGCCTAACTATCACTGTTATTCGTATCCATCATCAACCCGGTGTTTGGGGTGAAAGGATAGGCTCGAATAGGGAGTGGTCTTCCTTAGCATAGTCATCGACCTTATTTAGGACCTTAAAGGCCGTAAGACTGCCTCTCACAATTGCTTGTCACCCCTACGAAATAAGCAAAGCAACACAAACATTCTAAGTTGTGATATTCTACTCTTAATGGAACGGATCAATGTAACCATTTGCCAAATATTGAGTCATACCATAGTTGCCTACTTCCCTGCGGACCCGCAAAACTTAGTGCAAATGTCTGCCCTCCAATAACTTTAATCAAGTGACTCAAATGCCATTACGTCTGTAACTTCGTTTTTTTTTGAAAAATGGTTTGCTTCCTTCCGATTTCCAAAAGGATGTCACTGCGACACCTCCGGACCAAAATACAATACACATTGCACACTACAAGTGTACCATCACGATACCTTAAGTACAGAGCAAACTATCAAAGTACAAAACACGATCCTTGTAAACTATACACCTATTACACCTTCTACAATGTGCTCACCAAAATCTAGAATAAGCTCTGACATATACAATATATTTGATCGAATTCACAAGCTGCTGCACACTTTTCTGTTTCCCTTAGAAGATTCTAGCATTCCTTTCCAACTATTATATCATGTAGACATCTGCTACTAGAGTCGCTTTCCTGATCTAATCATGGGCGCCCTTCCTTCTACCCTTCTTTTGAAACCATTTCAACTCTCTACCAAAGGCTCCAAGGTCTTAAGAGTGTAGTCCATACTACGCTTGAATCAAATGAAGTATCTTTAGATTCATTATTTTGCTGGCACAGTTTGCATCCTTTATCAACGTCGATCCCCTTTGTTTTCCAGATTATCTACAGTAGCAATGAGCCTATGTTTAAGGACTCTCAATCCCCCCCCCCCAACTGACTGAACAGTGTGAAGACCATCTGGCAATAGGAGCATCCCCTCTAAAGAATGGGTAAGCATCACCTACATTGAATTTTTCTCCCTGAACCCAGCTAGCCAATGTTTCCTTAACAGCTTGTACAATACCACATTGTTCGACGAGACTCTCTTTCAGTTCAACTAATTTCTTCCACATCCAAGAGTCCCCAAGCCTGAAAGGTGCCTACCAGAGATCACACATGCTAAGTTAGTAGGCATGTATCCAATCAGTCCACCTTGAGTGAGCAAACAAGGTCTAGTGACTCAAAATTCAAAAGTCAAAACCACCCCGAACAGACCCTTAGATATGTGAGCTTTGTTCCAACTTAGAATCTCCTTAATGTCCTGTCCACCTAGTGCATAAGGTCTAGTGACGATGTTCCAACTCACCATATTCAGAGAATAAGTTGTCGAGGACACACAAATCATGATCAAATCCATAGACCTATAAGGAAAGCCAAAAGCTCTAAGAACATTCTCAAGGAACTGCCAATTAACAGAGTCATTCACTTTTCTTACATCAATTTCTCAAGGACGTGCCAATTTTTTGCCTATTCTTACAGATTAGGATATAAATATTTTGCATATTCTTTATTTTTATTTTTTTTTGTGAAGAGTATATTCTTTATTTTGCGAATACTTGCTCAATTTACATCATACTAGATATGAATTCCGTGCGTTGCACGGATCGGATGTTTTTTTTTTTTTTTTTTATAAAATTATAAGTTAACCCCAATTTATTAAATATATTTTCATATTGATCTCCGTACATTATTTTGATTACCCTTTTTTTTCACTTCACTTTCGAAATATGTATTCTTATTTTACGTGAAGATAACAATGTCTCCAATGACCATGAGCTTTTTTTCAGTTGAACCATTTTAGGTTCCGTTTTTTAAAGTTTATACGGTCAGTTCTGTTCAATTTAGTTCATGTGTCAATTTATTGATTTTCAGTTAAATTTAGTGAGGTCCAGTTCAATTCAGTGTTATTGAGTTGAGAAACATACTTTTTGTCTCACATATCCGGTTGAGTTCAATTCAATTCAGTAGTGTCCAGTTCATTTCAGTGGTATTGAATTCAGTTCAGTTTTGTTTAGTGGTATTGAATTCCGTTCAGCTTAGTGGAGTTCAGTTCAGTTCAGTTCAGTTCAATTTTGGGAAATTCAGCTCTAAAAAATGCACTCTATATCTATATTTAGATTTGGTAGTCCATGTTAAGTAAAAAAGAGCCAAAAAAAAAAAAAAAGACATTATCAATAAATAAGTCTTTTAAATCCCATCTACCTAAGCCCATCACCCTTAAATTTGAATAGAGGAGAGATATACATATAATAAGGTTGTGGGTGGCAACTCAATGAGTAAATGTATCATTCTCTAGACTAAAAATAAACTTAGGAGAACATAGCCTAGCATTAATTGGGGCCCAATGAAACGACATTATAGTATTACAAAAACTTGTATGAACTTAGTCCATGGTGGACCAACTTTTGGAGTCACCCCCAACTTCATCTGGAGCCACCCCCCTCTTAGAGTGGAGCTACCCCTACTTCACCTAGAGCCACTCCTCAAATTTATACTTGGCATCACCCCTACTTTACCTGGAGCCACCCCCTACGTTACCTGGAGCCACCCCTCAAAATTACTTGATCCACAGTGGACTAAGTCCACACAAGACATGCTGTTATATATTAGCTAAACAGGAAAGACCAACCTCTTGAAGTAAATTATCAAATACACAAGGAAAGGGTACCGGTAGTCGTTTTTGAAGTTTTTTGTTTCACAGTCATTGGCTGATCTGTTAATAGCATCTTCATAAACTCCTTATCCTCTTAAATTGTATTTCTGAGACTTCATTATTATATACTTTCTTTTTAGCTAACTAAGCTAAGCAAAAAAATATGTTGCCTCATGAAGCATTTTCTTTAGTTGCCTATTTGTAAATGAGAGTAAAATTGTTATTCTAAACAATTTTGTAGCTTAATTAGGGGAAATAGAATGGTTCTGGAAGGTTTGTAATACCGGACATGATAATTGAAATACTCAAGGATGATAAAATTGGCTATATTTCCAAACCTTAATATATTGATTGGTAATATTTCCATTATGATCTTATGTGTGGTATTTAATTTGCTGCTTTTCTGCTTGATTGTCTGGTGAATTGGGTGAGAAATTGAGAATACATAAAAAAATTATTGATGCTTAGTTTGCGGATAGAGTGGATATGTTAGTAGAGCATGAAAGTTTATTACACTGCTGCTAATGAGTTGCAGGACTTGTGTGTGTTACGTCTGTTAAAATTTGCACTCACGCAGTATGAATATTCATTCAGCCGTCATAATGAATGCACTTATAACACTTCTGATTTTGTATGCCTGAAATAGAAGTCAATGGCAGTTTTAGGTAGGTTGATTGGGTGGTACTGTTAGCTAAATCGTAGCTGTTTTCTAGGTTCTTCCATGTGAAATCCCACAAATCTATTCTTGGCACCTGTTGATGGGATTTCAGCAACTTTTGTGAATTGCTTTCTCCTTGCTTACTCTGTTTTTAGCAACATACTTTATGCTAATCAGAAGAAAATGTGAATCAAACCAGAGCCATAAGTATAACAATCTAGGAGAGCAAGAAACATTGATTAATTAGACATCCTAATCAAGTTGACAATAGAATTGTAATTTGATACCACATCATATGAATAAGGTTAAAAATAATAATCATCATTATCCAAAATCAAGGTTTGGCTTTCAATTTCAATATAAGTAAGAATTATTATCATTCAAAAACTTCACTTACAGCTTCTAATATTGTCTAGAGGAAAGTAAAAACAAAATATAGTTTGCCACACACACCTTATTCTCTTATCTTTAAAAAGCCTATTTAATGTCATCTAGGATATCCTACGGGAAAAAAAAGCCATCTAAGACTAAATACTTATTAATCGTAATGCTAAAATAACTATTGACATAAGGACTACGTGGGTCTTGCGTCCATACTTCGTGCTGTAATCTTCCATGTGATCTTCCCGTGCTTCAAAGTACTCATGCTGCATCAATTTTAAAAAAATGCCCTAGTTATTATAAATAACTTTTATAGTAATCTTTATTAATCATACAAGTATATACACTATATTACCTTGGACTTCTTTGGATTAAAACTTGTCTCGCTTGATTCGTTGATATTATTTTCTGTAGGAGTTTGACGTTTTCCTTGTATGTTTTATTTCCGAATTGAAGTACTTGCCATGTTCTCGTCACATAATAGAAATTTTTAAATAACTATTTAATATTAATTTGAATGAGATGTAGTATAGCCGTTAATTTATGTCAAGTACCTGACTTGCATTTGTACTTAGAAATCTCAGCATGCAAAAACCGTCAAGAGTCTTCGTTACCCTAAATGTTTGTCTCACAGCAGTATTATTGTAAGATGTCAGTTTTACTTGAAACATAAATTCGACGCCTTCAATATATTCTGAATGACTTTAGGAATTTGGCTGTCATTTTCATTATTCTGCATATTGGATAACGATTTTATTTGAACGGAGTTAGCAAGACTAACCTCTTTTATGTGAGCGTCACATAGACTGCTAGCATCTTGCGCAAGCAATTTTTTGGCCACATCATCAAAGACAACAAAGATTGTTGATTCACTTGCATCTTCAACGCCAAACTCTTATGCAACACCAAACTCTAAACGATATCTATATGTGCATGTGTATAATAAGATTTATTTTTTTTATTTGTATAATAAAAACTTATTAAAATGCTACAAACCTGGGCAAGGGTTTTTCGATAGATTTTTCACAAGGATTGCACCAAAAATTAGTTCTTCTAGGTCTAATCATCTTTTTACATCCAGGGCATGCTATATAGTACCATCCTTGATCAGTTAGCTAGAACACTTTTCAAAGTTGTCAAATCCCGTAGGTTGTGAGAAGATAAAATCAAAAAGTGCAAAGTACAAAACGTTGACGCTCATATATTTAAAAATATAGTGTCTTTGTTTAAAAGGAAATTGACTTGAGGAAAGGAATATGGTTCAAACCTTGTCTATTGGCTCACTACTCAAGAAGTTCAGAAATATTTTTCTTTTTAGGGACAATATCCTCATAAGTTGTTAGTTGGCGTACTTCAAATGTTCCGATTGTAGCATTGGGTTTAGCCTCTCTATATTTAGAAAAGATAATAGTTATACAAAGATGAAAAAATAAAGGTAATATTTTATTTCATTTAAATGAACCGAATAACCAATACAATACCTCCATTGCTTAGCTAACTCCTCCACTTCCGGAATGTCAAGATTGACATGTACTTTACTTGCCATTGTAGTGGATATAGTAGAACCTATGATAATTGGAAGTTTAAAGTTTGCACAAATTATTGATTATGTCGGCAATAGGAAAATTATAATTGAAGTGATTGAGTTGATTTAATATCCTTAACATCTAAACTTTTCACTAAAGTAGAAGTAACAATTAGAACAAAGGGAGTAGTAGCATCCTTAAGTTGTTCTCGTCGTTTGCTATACATATAAGCAGGTTCATCCCAAAGCATTACCTTAATACGTTTTTGCCTAATCACAAAAACAAAAACAAAAAAAAAATGAAAACCACAACACTATAATAATGGACCAAATCACAACTCTACTAATAAAATTAAAGGCAATCAACAATAGGATGATTTACCATTTATCTTCTACTTGAATAGTCCAATACTCAACATTTTTTTTGTTGATTGCTTTGACATCATGGACAACAACACCAATCACATCTACAGATAAAAATATTGGCAATTTTTTTAATAAGTAGAGAAATACTAATCAAATATCTCACATGAAATAGGTGAATAAATAGTAACATACAACTTAAAGTAATAACACCATAACGATGTTCTAGATTGTGAAAGTGTATTAAATCAAATCTATGCATTGGGATCTTGATATTTCCTTTGGTCACAACTTTAACAGTTGTATTTGAGAAGAACCTGAGCCTGATTTTGCTGTCGCTTACCACACGATATTTATCTTTGTTTATAATAATTGCAAAATTTTTGAATGTGTAAATTGCCCTTTCAACAATTTTTGGACGGAATGTTGGAATAAAGCACCATTAGCATGAACATACTCCCCCTTCATGAATTCAACCAAAAAAATAAATAATGAGAAAACATACAAAATATAGGTTGAACAACATATTTTACTCATATTAAAAAACAACAACCAAAAAAGATTGTGAAAGTATAGTTATATAGACCTACCTCTTCATCAATAAGAACCATGTCCAAGTTCATTAAGTTACCTTTGTTTTGAATATTTTCTACATATCAAAGTCGAGACACGCAAATCTTAATTGTCCAATCTGACTTTGATGAATTTAACTCATGAATCATATTATAAGAACTGCAATAATATTATAGACAAAAGTTAGAACAATTAAACATACAAAGTAACTTGAATAACATGAAAGACTTGTGAATATCAATAATTGTAAAATTTAAGAAAAAGCATCTAGGAGTGGGAGGGGCCATTGTAAATTTGTGATATTATGCTCAAAGTTGCTGGTAAGAAATTACTGTACCCTTATTTGTATTTATAGTGCACGTATTATAATATAAGGTAGGAAATTAAACTTGCTATATACTATAAAAGAAGGGGGGGGGGGATGGAATATAAGGTAGGAAATAAACTTGCCATATACTATAAAAGAAGGGGGAAAAAGGGAAGACAATTAATAAAGGAAACATAAATTTGGAGAACAACCAATATGGTAGTAAGTTTATGTATAATATCACGGGAAGTCATAGCCGATTTATAGTTTATGTCATAAAATAATGTTGTATTTCCATAAGCCACATTGCAAGTTATTTTATGGTATGATTCTGATAATTTGGTTTTGGGTACAATTCAGCACCGTTCCAAATATTTTAGGGGCCCTAGAGCGAAATGAAAATAAAGGCCCCTAAGGTATTAATATTTGTTTTATTTGAAAAAAAACATATATAAAAAAAAAATCAAGTGCGAAAAGGAAAAATGATAGCAATGACGTAAAGTTTATGAATTTTGACCATAAATTTATAAAAAAGAATAAATATCTACAAAGTAAAAATACTCTTTTATTAGATTATTTTTAAATCATTTTTTAAAAATATCATATTTTTATAATTTTTATATTTATTGAGTTCTAATTATCTATGGTCATGTGTCGGTTTGGAAGCCGTGAAAAGTCAAATGAAAACAAGAATAAAGAACAGAAGGAGTTGTACATTTTATAAATATCGCCGGCTCAAGAAACATTATAACACTAAAAAGTGGAAACTACTGAGCGACACATTCACTTATGTTTCTATAATGCAACAATCAATTTATAAATAAACTCCTGAGTTTATGGGCCCCTTCTAACGATGGGCCCTAGGCGGTCGCACCTCTTGCCTACCCCTCTGAGACGGCCCTGGGGTACATTACATATTGTAATTTAATATAGTAGTTTTGTATCACTATTTATATCATAAAATAATATTGTATTGCCATAAGCCACATTGCAAGTTATATGCTATTGATAACATAAGAATAAAATAATATTGTGTTACCGATATCGTGTTATGGCTTTCTTCTTCTCAATATTTTATTCACAAATTACACTTTTGGGTTGCTTTTAGTTATTAAATGCACAAAAGCTTGTATGATTTTTGAGGGGATTAATAATTAGTAGTTGCATGTCTGTGCTTTACCTATATGTTACCTAAGGACCTAAGGCTAGTGATGATAGCGTGTTACTTTGTTTGCGGAGTACTTTGTTTCCTCTTCTAGCATGCTTAAGTCAGATACGTATTTTATGGTATGTTCTGATGATTTGTTTTGGGTACAATATGTAATAGCAATATGGAAAGATCCAATTATTTCTTTTACTGCTATAATCACACTAATATTTTTTTATTATTATTAATTTTAAAAAGTGCTCGCCTAGGTGACATACTTAGGTGGACGCCTCTAATACTGTCAGAAAATACCTCTAATATATAGATATTATGATTGTGTTTTTCTACGAGCGAGAGTAGGGGTAGATCAGATACGCATGCTTTAATGCGGCCATGAATAAATACTTGCTAGTTGTAACAATAATGTAACCCTTGCGAAATTTTCATGAAATTTCAGCACCCAAAGAAGAGGCAGGAACTTGTATCTTTAGTACTAAATTTGTGTATTTAAGTAGTTGTGAGATCATCTAATTTTGAAAGCAAACACCCATTCAGACATCATTTGATGCCCTAAATGGGGTTAATCCAGTTGCTCTGAACTTCACAAGCATGGGGAAGGGAGAAGCCTGGGTGAACGGACAAAGCATTGGACGGTATTGGACAGCTTTAAGCTCCGAAAGCCATGGTTGCATGGATTCTTGTGACTATAGAGGACCTTACGACTACAAAAAATGTCTTAGAGGGTGTGGCAAGCCATGTCAACAACTGTAAGCTCCCGGTATTTTCTTCAAGAGAAGTGTTATGTGCATCCACACCCTGAGTCCCAAAAAACAGGACACATTAGGTATCATGTTGTCATTTGTTGAGTGCAATTTGCAAACTCATGAGTCATGATGAGGATGCACATAGCACTCATATTTCCTCTAATAATTGATGTCCCCAGCCCCCCGTCGTTTCAGAAACCCGGAATCTAAGCCACTAGATATAGGTACCATGTTCCTCGTTCATGGATGAAACGCAGCGGTACCATGCTTTTGTTGTTTGAGGAATTTGGGAGCATGTGCTCAAACATATCAGAGCCTCACCCCGTAGATATGTGGGATATAGTTACGTTGTGACAGGAAACAAAGTAGGACCTGTGTTTTCCCTGGAATGCCCATCTCGATATCATGTCATCACTTCAATAAAGCTTGCAAGCTTTGGTACTCCACAAGGAGATTGCGGAAATTATACACACGGTAATTGCACGAGCTCCAGAGCACTTCCCATTGTGCAGAAGGTAAGATATTCGGATCCTCGAAATAATGATTTGCAACCCCTTTTTCTGCTTTTCTTATCACTAACAAGTGTAACAACCTTGTTATCTTGTTACAAATGCTACACAGGCTTGCGTGGGAGCTCGAAGTGGTAGAATTGGAGTATCGAGTGATGCATTTGGTGGTGATCCATGTAGAGGAGTGAAGAAGAGTTTGGTTGTAGAAGCTATTTGTGGGAACACCGCCATAATAGAGTCCAGTTTATGAGGATTGAAGCTCAAGCATCATCATGAAGTGCATTCTTGAATAAAAGATTTGTGTATGTTCTTCTTGCTTTAAAGATCTTAAATGATAATGCAAAAAGATGTGCAACTTCAACTTGTTTATTGGCAAATACTTATTCATTATTTTTTTTGCTCGGTAAATACTTATTTTATTAAGGTATATTAAGGTTTGCCCAAAATGCACAGTTTTACCAAGATTTCAACAAAAAAAACAACGAGGCATACCAAAGTACAATATAATACCTTTTCGAAACCGCATTTAAAGTTGTGTTTTTTATTTTATTTTGGGGAATACTCAGCCACATATCTTCTGACATGCTACTATGATCCTATGAAATCCGCTAAGATGAATCGTATTGGGTTGTGGGAAAATAGCATTACCAAAATTGAAAACAATAATCCTAAAAGGAGTTCTTAAAGATCAAACACATAACAAAAAGGCAATATATTGAAGCCAAATTCTATTGGTGTGAACAATCAGCGGAACCAGAGTGAAACAATAAACCTATTTTCTTTCCCCTTGATTGACCTATATCTGCTATCAGAAGCAGTAATAAGCAACTTCTTTACTAAGGTAAATATATAGGTAGTTCAATTTTCGATTCTTGCAATGGACTTAAATCTCCAGCTTTGACGATACTACTCGAGGTCCCTTCTCCAAGATCATTTACCATCTTTATGAAGTACGAATGCCTATGAACACAAACAAATTATAACCTTTAATAAATACAACGAAAAACAACAATAGGCTGATTATCAACACTTACCATCGACTTCGCACCAAAAAAAAAAAACCACTTACCATCGACTGTCAGCAGTCAATTCTGGATGGAAGGCAGTTCCCAGCAAATTCCTTTGCTTTACGGCTACAATCACTTTGTCTAGAAGTTTAGGATTTTCCTGAAATGTTCATCAACAATACATCAAACAAATGACACTTACAACTTGCATGTTTGCACAACTGTGTTCTTCATGAGAGGCACTGCAGTCAGGAAAATACCAAAGAGGGGCCAAAATGCTTGAAAATTCAACAGTATTACATCAGATAAATGGCTTTGCAAAATTATGAAAATAAAAGATATTCATGTGCTGACAACTATATTTTCATGACAGCTACAGCTAGATGTTAACTGTGATAGGGGAAGACCAAAACCGAGAAGGGGAAGATAAAAAACAGGTCTAATCCGTAGATAAAAGGCTTAATTTTGAAACTTGAAACTACCCTTGGAGTCCTAAATTTTCAGTAGTCCAAAATGTCACTAATTTTCTCTTTTAAATCCCTTTCTGAGATTATGTGGGGATTTGGGAAAAAGAGGGGGGGGGGAACATGACTTTCCTTGTGAAAAATGAGGACAGATATCTTTCATATAGGAAACAAGATGATGGATCTACACATGGCATAAAGAAACCAAGCAACTACCAATGGGAAACCCCTATTGATTTTTATTTTGGAGAATATGACACCCTTTACCCACACCCAAATGGCATAGCTCATTTAGGTAGACATAAAGTCTACCAGGAATAAAGGCTTCATGAAACCCCTACGGACATCCTGGCACTTCCAAGGGAAGGGCACAAGAATACACAATGACGCAGCCTCAACAACTGCTTACAACATCAACTGAAGCATTCTAGGGGCAGTAAAAGCAGACCCCACTAGCTAATTATGTCTACCTAAATGGGCTAGGAACTCACCTTATCTTATGCTAATTATTGCATCTCTTTCATTGTCTTTCTGATTGGGAGATGCATTACCAATGCTCATCTATAATGTGATAGGTTCACTTTCTTTTCTCGTGCTGATGAATACTATGGTGCTGAGGGCTTAAACAATCTCTTCAGGTGTTGTATATTGGTCACTTGGGGTTTTCAAGATGCACTGGCCTCGTCTTAAACTACGCTATAATGATATTCATTGGATGTGACAATGAGCAAGGAAAGGAAAGCGTTCTGGAAATTTTCGGCTACTAGGATGGTAAACATCCTTCCAGGTATCTGGCTATCCCTTTCTCCTGAAATGAACTATATGACTCCAAATCAAAACCATTGCTAAATACTAATAGAACCATGGGGAGACTTAAGTGTTGGACATGGACTTATTCAAGTTTTGCACCTTGAACAAATAAGAAAGAAGCGTGTTTTTTCGAGAGAACTTGGTGATTGATGAGATGACAGAAGCGAAACTGGTTCTGATGCCTTGGCAGAAAAGTGTAGGTGGCCTAAATTTTATCAACTGGTGTGGAAAAGCTACAACCACTAAATACTTGAGGTTTCATGCTTGGAGATGATAGAATATGAGAATTAGGCAGTTTCATACTTTTTTTTAGATAACATGGGTGTCCAAGCTTTGCTTTGACTAATCTCATGGGCCCTGAAGTTAACGACCACGAACTCCAGAGGGCCTGAGGAGACTCGAACCTGGGACCTCTGGAATACTTGGTCTTACCAGCTGAGCTACGCCCTCAGGATTTTTTTTATACTTATTATGTAGAAGGCTTTTGTGGTTCATCCGGAGAGTCCCAAACTTATTATGTAGAAGGCTTTTGTTGTTCCATACTTGGTCTTACCAGCTGAGCTACGCCCTCAGCATGGTTGGGCAAAAAATATTTTATTGGATATCTTTAGGTTAGTTTTTGCATTAGAAACACAACAGAAAATATTTAGGCTAATTTTTGTTAAGGTGTATGAGTCCTGATGGGAATTTTCAATGTTCTGGGCGTATAATAATTTAGGTCCTTCCACTTCATTTGTATCTTGAAAGAACATTTAGTGCTACAGTATATAACCATAAAAAAAGTTCCATATGCTGCTGTGCAGCTTTCGGCAGACTGCAGACTAGAGCCAGGGTGCTTCATGAGGATTTTCACAAATATGCCATTTGGGACAGTTCAGCTTCTCAGATTCACTAGTTTATAAGGTATGAGCTTAGCAACGAATTGAGGCAGAATTTATTGAGTAGCTAGCTGCAGATCTAAAAGAGTTGCTATCGAAGAAGCATTGTTTTGGTTTACACAAAAAAGAAAGATCTCTGGTCTCCTGATTCTCAAATGCACTGAACAGTCATCCAGCTAATTCAAACAACAAGGTAGACAGATAAGATACAATCTGGATTGCTCCTCGCTCAGAAATAGTCAGGATGGAACAAGATCAACACAGTGGGTCAGCCTTGCAAAAAACTGGGCCCTGCAAACTGTGGTGCCATTCTTAGAGATGAGAAGAGGAACTTTTAGGGGTCTTTTCAGTTGGCTTGGGAATTATGGAATCTAACCATGCCAACTTGAAGGGTGTGCGTTATGCATTAGATTTGCAATGACAGCAGTAATTACTGCAGCAAAATCAAGTAATCTTAAAGGGATCTGCAATACCATCACTTGAGTTAAAGAGAAGTTTGCGGCTCAGAAAGTGGTAGCCGACCCTCATTGCTTCACTCCTTCCTCAGCTTAGGGGCTTCTCTTTTCTCATGTGAGAAGTATAGTTTGCTGGGGGCTCTTTTGTGCTCAAGACCTTTCGCCTATCAACCAATTCATTCTTTTTAATCCGCATCACATCCTCCCCCCCGCCCCCGCCTCCGCCTCTGTCCTTTCTTCCAATAACAAGGTGTACATATGGTCAAATGACAGATTATCAAACCCATCCCAGAAGAGACCATTTTGTTACTAACAAGGGGAACTGGCAATTCTCAGGCAATTAAGACTAGACATTGGTCTGAGAATGCTCAGCAAATTGAAGACCCTCATCAGATGAACTCTTGTTTGTCAATGATGCTCTAGATCACGTGACCAAACCACCGTTTACATTAAGATTCTTACCTATTTTCTTAGGGAAGGAAAACAAAAAGAAAAATATAGTGCTCTAGCCTCTATCTAATCATCTTTTCTTTTTTAAGTCTTCGTGCATTCCTGGATTTTCTGTTGGAGACCTCCTGCTTTTAGATATAAGACCAATGACTTAAAATAAACGACAGATCCCAAGATAAAATGTTATTTTTTACTGCGTTGGGAAAAAAGATAGATGGAGATTTTCAGGAACACATAGCATACCCTATGATTTCAACTCTTAGCTATTTCTGTTAATCAGCACAATAAAACAGAAAGACTGACAGTTTTGACACCAATGAAAACACAACTTGCTTTGATGGAAACAGGTAAGAAGCAAGCCCTAGCTGGACCCTACCCATGAACTCCCATCCCCCACTTGGTGACTACCATGCTAGACCAGGCGCACCACAATGGAGGATGTGCCACGGCAGGGCTGCCAGGATGCAATGAAACAACTGTCTTATCAGCTATGTTTAACATATGATATCGTGTGACATCATCTCTTTCAAACGAAGGATTTTTTAACTCTCACAATGGCCTACAAGGCTTCTCTCATAATACCACAGTCCACAAGAAAATTAATAGAAAGTGGAATAGATAAACAATATGTTACTGAGCCCATATCCAACCCCCAGCCTCCAATAAAAAGCGGTCTCCAACACTTCCTTTCACCCTCCCTCCCTTCTCTTTAGGACAGAGCAAGTCGACGCTTTTCTATTTAGGTGGGGGTGTGGGAATCAGAAGTGGCATAGAACAGTTAGAAACACCAAAGAAAACTACTTCGAGGTTGAAAAAAATACTATTTAGACATTACCAGTTACCACATTTAAGCTACAGGACAGATCATAAGAGTTAAAATACCAACCTCTTGGCTATCCGTTGCTATATCTGCATCAATCAGTTTGCCTGAAGGAAGTGGAACTTCTGCCAGAACTTCAACTTCTGGCCCAACCTCAAGAATAGCTGGAGCACGGATAAAAACACCACGGAAACTTGGAGGTCCACCTTCTTTATCTGCTACCTGAGTCACAGAGATTTCTGCTTCGAAGCTTTGAATCTAAACAAATATTTTTAAAACCTTTAGATTCCAGAAGAGAAACTTGCGACTAAAGCTGCATCATTAAAGTGACACAAATTGACATAAGATGATAGACAAGCTGATAAAAACAAAACTCATTGTTTAATCTCTGCATGTACATATTACTGAATACTGATGATATGAATTACATCGATCATGACAAGGGAGTCACTCAACAATCTATATTGCAAAGATTTGTCATCCTAATTTGCAAGCAGTCAAGATTGCAGAAGCGCTAAGAGAGGATATACACTAAACTAAAAGAACCATATATCACAATTTCTTTTCATTCCAATTAGGCCATCGTATAAACAACAATAAGCAGTGATGTAGTTGAAAGGCAGTGCAATTTCATCCTGAAAACTAACAGCAGCAAAGAAAGTGAAGTCTAGACACAGTTGTGTGGATGTAGGATAGAAATGGAATAGCCGAGAAAAAGAAAGCTTCATTACATTACCTGGCTACCAAAGAAATTCCTGTGGACCGTGCAATCTAGGCCCCCAACAAGATCCTGGCCACCAATTTTCTGCCCTGAAAAGCATAGGCCTTAAGTTCAGTTTCATGATTTTTTTTAAAAATTTCCTTCAAAATTAGCTACAATATGCAGTCATTAGCTGTAATAGGTCAGTGTCAGATCAAGCCAGGGTTGCCGAATTCTCCGTGCTCAGTTCGAGAACGTAGTACGAATTCGCAGTTCGCTCCTCACAGAGAACTACATTCGCTAGGGGGTATTGCATATGACTAGTTCGCTTATCTGGGATGGGCTAATTTTAGAAGATTTACTTGCCAGATAAGAAGGAATAAGGAATGAAAGGGAAACTTAGTACAAATTGGTTTAGATAAATAAACTAAAAGATCTTTCGTGGCAGAAACCACGGATGAAATAAGTCCAATCTGCAGTTTTTAGCCACTTTTTCTGGCCTACTACTAAGTTCACCACATCGAGAGTACTAGTACGTTGGAGAACTGTGAACTGTACGTGGGAGTACAGTTCGCAGTTCGCTAGGGGTATGAGAGAATTCGGTAACCCTGGATCAAGCTGACTATAGCTTCTACTATAAAAATTACTGGAGCTCAGGGATGTGTTTCTGACAGCAAACCAGTGCACACAAGGAAAGAGATACACTGTTGCAGAGGGATACAAATGGCTGCGAACTGATCTGCCCAAGCTACAGGAAGTAAAATGTGTATGGGGGAGGCCCAACGTCGCTCAGCAATCATTTATGCTTTGGCTGGGGTTATAGAGGCACCTACACACACAAGATAGATTGCAAAAAATGCAGATTAATGTTTGATCAGAACTGTGTGTTGTGTGGGAATGCAAATGAAACCCAGCAACATTTATTTTTTCAATGTGATTGGGCAGCAAATCTGAAAAATGGCGGATAATCTCTATGCCCACTGAGCTACGAGGCTGGCAAGATAAAGAAGAGGAAAAAGTACGGTAGAGACAAGTCCCTTGTTTCCTTTGCATGTGTCTCAGCGATTATATACCACACTTGGATGGAAAGGAATTACAAATTATTCCAGAATGAATCTCGTTCAGTTGAGTCTCTTTGTAAGATGTTGATATGGGAGATCAAAGATAGAATTGAGAATGCCATGCCTAGTAAGTGTACTCAGCAGGATAGGAGATATCTTGATTCAGTTCTACTCTCTATTTAGTTTTAAAGGATTGGGAAGTTCGAGTTAAGGACCCTTCCTAGAAGGTGGGCTAGATTGCCCCTTCCCTCTGGTTGTGCTGAAAGTTGATCAGTTTGGTAAAACAAATCAATATGATTGTTACCAAAAAAAATAGCCATGTACACATCAATATGAATGTTACCAAAAAAAATTGCCATGTACACATCAATACACCAAGAAGGAGGGGAGTGAAAGTGGTCTTTCATTGCTTAAAATTCGAAGCTCAGAACACATAACTTACCACATATGATTGAAGTATAAACAAACTTACGACTATTACCAACAAATCCTTGACTAACAATCTGGAAATGAATAGAAATTTTAGTAAGAAAATAAATTTACCAACAGCTTTATCTGCCAAGAAAATGAGCCCCGCACATGTTCCCCAAACTGGCTTGCCCATCTGAACAAACTCACGCAAGGCAGGAAACTGTGAAACACCATGAAAAACTATCATCATTGCATTCTGAAACTCTCATCCCAATATAAAGTCACAAAATTAAACATCCCAAATTCCAAAAAAAAAACAAGTTCGCAAATTTTTGACTTCATTATTAAAAGCACTAACAATTCACAGAACACAAAACTTCTAGCAATAAGATACAACCACCGCACAAGCAATGGAACCAAAGTAAAGAAACCCCAGTTGAGAAAAAGTGTGAAATTTGAGAAAGATAAAGAGACCATGAACACAAAATTTATAGCAAGCAATGGAGCCAAAGTAAAAAATAAATAAAAATAAATAAATAAATAAAATAAAATAAAAACCAATTGAGAAAAAGTGTGAAAGTTGAGAAAGAGAAAAAGACCATGTTGTGGAATTCAGCAAGTTTGGCCATGGTGGTACTCTCTCCACCAGGGATGATGAGGGCAGATACATCCTGCAACTGTTCTGGCTTCCTTATTTCCACCCCTTTTACTCCAATTCTCCTTAGCGCTGTAAAACAGAGAAATAAAGAGTGAAAAAATTGAAGTTCATTTCATTCAACAGGAACAAATTTGATTATCAAGAACACAAGAACATAGAGTGAGAGAGAACCGAACCTGCGATGTGTTCATTGAAAGAGCCCTGAAAAGCGAGAACGCCAATGGTCATATTTGTTTTTTTGTTGGTGTGATGGAAATTGAAGAGACCAAAATGAAGCCAATGTTAAGCCCTTCGTTTGGTTTTGCTGGGTTGCTAGTTGATACCAAAATCTAATGGCCCTGTTTGGTAAATGAATGGTGTCATTAGCGGTTGGCTGATGGCTAGTAGCTGGTGGTCGATAGCTGGTATTGTTAGCTGATTTGACCGGCTGGTAACATTGGATATTTGGAAAAAGATGTTTGATAACATTGGCTGGTGACATTAGCTGGTTATATGTAAAATGACCTATAAGGACATTCATATGATTGAGAAATTTGATGGTATAGAAGTAAATAATTGCAACTATTGGACTATTATGTCATTGAACTACATTAATGCCACCAGCCAATACCCATAAGCCAACCTCCTTGGCTTTTCAAAAGTTGACTTATGGGAACCCAAAAGCCAATCTCACAAGCTAACATCCAAACATCAATATTGGATGGTGGACTAATCAAACATCCAACTTTGCCAAAAGCCAATCCACAAGCCAACATCCAAACACTCCCAATATCTAGAAGAGAGAAAATACGGAAAAAAGAAAGAAATAAAAGTGATGTAAGCATGACGTTGGCGAGCCTCACGCTGAGGCCGCCGCAAACAAGATTTTGCGGTCCAAGTATTAATTGAAAAACCCATATACATGCTCGGTGGCAACGATACTTCTCAAAGGTAGAGTATACCATATTCGATATTTATAGGATACTAATAGTTGTAAGATATTAATTCGATACTTTTTTTTTTGAAAGGAAAAATAGAAATTGCATTAATAATAGGTCATACGGCATCTACAAACGATATCAAATTCAACAATAAACGGATCTAAAACATCAGAAAACATTCTAATTGAAAGACTATCAAGCACTTGAGATTTGACAATTCCGAATGGCTTCCTTTTTATCGCTGTTTTCCATATCACAGTCTCTTTGCGGAAGACCCTGCCATAGCCTCGATGAATGCATAACTCTGATATTGTAGACTGCCTCTTGAAGAATAAGATCCGCGGTATCACCGTACGAACGAACTGAAGCCATAAACTATCAACTTCATGTTCTACCTTCAATTCCGAACTAATTAAATAGAGACTAAGATGTCCTATAGCCAAGAAGAAAATCCTCCGAGCAGAGGACACCCAACCGTACTCCATTAACCACAAAACTACCAACCCTCCAAAGATGAAGAGTTAATCCTCACAAAAAGGAGTCAAAATGAACCTCACAAATGGAGTCAAAATGAACATCACAAAATGAGTCAAATTAACCTCACAATTGGTTTGATCAAAATCTCACCAAAAGGAGCGATTAAAACCTCACAACAACGAAGCGAAATTTATTGACCTACTGAATCAAAAGGCCAAATAACAATGGAAAATGGAAAAATCTAGTAAACAGAGGGGCTTATTGCTGGTAGATGACCAACGACAGCCTCGATTTCATACCATATAGAGCTTTAAGGGTTGAGAGAAAATAAAGACCAGGGTATGAGTTTATCATATAATAACTCTTTTCAACTCTCGACTCACGACTTTAGATATTAATTCAATATTTAAGAATATTTGATCGGTATTTACTAGACATGTTTACATTCCTTATCTATTTTTTTATCTTAAAAATAGTAAAATACACTTATGAAAATATGTTTGAATTGTTTTTCATACACATTTTGTTAGTTATTTTCATAATATTAAGGTTTAGAGCCTAAGTTTATGAAAAAAATCGTTTTCCATTTTATATTGTTTAATCATTATATATATTCATATCTTATTTTTTCAGAGTTGCAATATCCTGTATCCGTATCCGTATTCGTACCATCTCCGTCCTGTATTCGTATCTGTGCAACCTAATATACATGTACTGTGCTGTGTTTCTTTCTCGCTTGATTTTGTGAGTGTCCTGTGTGTGTGTCGAGTTAAAACTAAGCCAAGTCTTAAACCCTTCTTACAATAGAAATGGCGGCATCTCATTCACCTGAAACCCAAACCCCAATGGCGGAGACCCTAAACCCTTCTTCTTTAGCCAATTGTCAAATGACCACTATCAACCAATCACCCTCACCAAATTCACCCCCTCAACAACCCAACAAAGAATCACCAGAGACTAGCCTCAAACGCAAGCGAGAAAACACCAACAACGAAAAAGAAAAAGACCCAGAAACCAATAATGGGTCTGTTTATTCAATAGACCCAAAAAGCTCTGAGCATCCACTTCACAAAACTAGCCTTTGCTCCTATTTCAGGCGCAACGCTGCGAACTGTAGCCATGGTGAGGCCTGCAGGTTTGCTCACACCGAGGCCGAGCTTCGAGCTCGGCCTGATGGGTCGTGGGACCCGACATCGGAGCGGGTTAAGAAGTTGAAGAGGAAAGATAATGAGGGAGAGAGTGATGGGGAGGAGGAGGATGATGATAATAATGGTGGTATTATGATGACTGAGGTTTTGGCTGAGTTTGGTGGTGATTCTGAGCTTAGTAAGTGTTTGGTTAATTTGCCTAGGAAGTGGGATTCTGAGGAGTTGAAGGGTTTTCTCAATGAAGAGGTAAATGGGTTTCTCTTAGTGTAATTTGGGTGTTTTTAAATTGTACTGTGTGTTGTTTATGGGATGATGGAGTATGTTTTAAAAGTTACTGTTTTTTTCTATGGAAATGATGAATCTCTTCTTTATTTGGGTGAAATGGGTTACATGAATTTGTTGGCCTATTGTTATGTTTAGTTGCATTTGATCTTCTGATTTGATCTTCATTGTAGCTTGAGTGTTTCCATTAGCAAAGCTATCACTTTGGTATTATCAATTCTTTATTGGCATTATTGGGTAAAAAGGTGCAAGCTTTGTCTTTTCTTAAGTAATGGTCTTTATCTATGGAAATGAATGATAACCCTCTTTTTTGTTGGGATGAAGCTGAATTTTTTATCCTATGTTGTGATGCTTTGTTTCATTTGAACTTGTGAATTAATGTTCATTGCAGCTTGAGTGTTTTTGTTAGCAAATCTATCAATTTGTTATATCATGTTATTGGCATTATTGGCGAAGAGGTGCAAGCTATAGTGGAGAAAGTGCAGTTAGATTTTAGAAGCACCAGGATTTATAAGTTGGTGACAATTTCATTGTAGAACTAAAGATTTGAAGTTGCCTTATCTGAGCTCATGGATAGATGTTGTGAATGTGCAGCAAATCATAGCTTCATTATGAAGCTTGTTGGTAGCTCTGTTTCGTTTGCATGATGTAGATGGTAGTACACCAAGTTTGGTTAGTGGGTTTTTAAAGTTACAGTTTTGCTAGAATGGAAACCGAACAAAAAAGTAATTTCCAGCTAAGATGTTGCTGATCATGGAATTTCCGAGAAACGATCTCTTTGATAGTTGGCGAGTACGGCCGTGGTTCATCTTGACTTGAGCTCCCTGACGTGCTTTCAGTGGGATCAAACCGTGGGGATGGTCGAGTATTGTGTAACATGGGGTCAGGATTTCACTTGGGAAAGTTCCTTTTAGATTTATTTTTCGATAAGCTAATTTTGTCACTCTTAGAAGTTTTATTGCAATGTCCCTGCTGTTGGACTTAAGTTTGTGTTTGAAAGTTTAGGCGTTAGGGTATAGGAGAGGCGATAAGAGTAAGAGAGAGCAAGAATAACCCTGAGGGGGTTGCTGGTAAGGCCTCTGAGATCTATTCCAGAGGTCCCAGGTTTGAGTCTCTTTTCATGGTCGTTAACTTCAGGGCCCATATCAAGCAAAGCTTGGATACTTAGGTTCTAAAAACAAAAACACAAAGGAGAGAGCAAGAATGGAGTGCACTAAGTAAGCTATCCATGTTGGATGTCAAATAAGAGCTGAGCAGAATAAGATTGGAAGAGAGTGGAGTGGAATATTCTCCCGTATTTGGAAGGAAGAGTGAGAAAGGACAGGGACCATAGTAGGGCACTATGGTACTTACAATTATCCTCTTTGAGACAGCAATTTATGCCTTTTAAATTGGTCTAATTGACAACGTACCCCAATATATCTCGTGGAACCCTTGAAACCATTCGACAAGACTCTAATGCCTCTCCTGACAGTCCTGAGCCTCTCACCTATTATGAGGTGTTTGGATGGAGTCAAATATGCAAAACCTTACCTCTTCAGCTGTAAAGCCTCCTTCTTTACATATTTGATGGGAAAGGCATCGAATGGCTATCATTAACCAAAAAAAGAAAGCAGAGTAAACTATAGTTGTCTTAGATGAAGATAAAATATATATTATGAGTGCTTGAAGAAAATAATTACTAATCAGCCCCAATGATGCTGAATTTGTGAATTTGAATATCCCATAAAAACCCATCCTGCCTTAGGCTACAAAGAAGATAAGTAGGTAACCCTATCCCACAACATGTTAGTCAACTAGGCAATGGCAGAAAAAGCTGTGCATTTCTCTCTAGCCAGAATCCGGATGCACCACAACATTGCGAAAATAGCATTGTGCCAAAGCAACCTCTTTTCCTTCCTCCTCCCAAAACCCACAAAGCGTACTTGGAAAGACTCCTTGACAGTGACTGACTAACTGCAAAGCCAAGACTTCCCGAATTACCAAACAGCCTACGCCGAAGACTCCACGCTTCACCGCACATAAGAATACAATGTAGTAGGCCATTCGATTTGGTGCACTAATTTGCAAAGTTTAAAATTGCCCAATAGTTAATGTTTTTTTGTACTTTGAAAGTGGCCTGAAGCAAAACGTCCTTGACCATGTTCCTACATTTTGAGATAAGGTCAGAGCAAAACCATCTTGCCACAGAACTTCCCCCTGCTTGCCAATGTCGACAAGAGCCTCTCTCACCTCTTCTTATCAAAATCCCTGTGTAACTTACAAGCCCTGATTTCTGAAATAGAGCTCTTATCTAGCCTCCCTCACTGAAGGGAAATTGATGTTTATCTAATGTCAAGCTTCAAGAATTTTAATAATGTAGTGAACATCATGTTTAAAAGTTTTTCCAAATTCCATGCTGCTTTATAATTGTTGTCTGTTTATCACCATTCTTGTTGACAGTCAAGCTAGTTGTGTAGTTTGTATATTTTATATATTTGATCTAATAGATGGATGACACCACAATCTTACTTCCTGCCATTGTATTTTCCCCAGGGTATCATTTTCAAATCAGCTAAGAAGAGAAAAGGCATGTCAGTGGGTTTCGTTGCTTTTGAAGCTGCAGAGCAAGTTAAAAGTTCAACAGAGGTATTCAAATTTGTCATATGACTCACCAGGAACGGTGCCTTATCCGACTTAAGTTCATCCGTAAGCTTCAATCTGAATGTGGCAGGTGTTAGAAGGAAAAACTCTTGGCAACAAGAAGCTAAAGGTTGGCGATGTTGTTCCTCGTTCTTATGACAACAATATAAAATTAGCTCAGCAGAGGTATCAAAATCTACAATCTGGAGTAGTTGATGAAGCAGAGCCCCCATTGAGTCTAAATGAAAATGAAAATGGTGATGAAGTCAATGGTTCAAGTTCAAGGGCAAAGTCTGCTCGTGATGCTGTAACTCCTCTTGCTCATATGCCATATGCAGAGCAACGGGAGCAAAAAAAGAACTCTCTGATCCAAATTCTCAAAAAACTGGTTAGTTATGTTTGCCCTTGCTTTTTCTGACTGTACAGAACTACACATAACACATGCTCACACAGATGCACTTTTTCTATCTTTCCATGTTTCTTTTTTTCCAATATTTTTTCTTTTGCATTTTGATCTGAACAATGTTAGCTCTTGATGGGCCTTTTCTTGTATTGCAGACCCGTAATGCGCGTAAAGCATGTCCAAAGGGGGTTCCACTACCGGAGTGGGTTGCCAAAGCTAGAGAAATAGGTGGTCCTCCTATAAATTGATTAGAAAATTTTCTTTGGACTGGAAGTCTGGAGCTGGATTACCTGTGTTTTATGTTGGTCTTTGTGCTTGGAGTTGCTATAGATCTGTACCCAGATCAGTTTTTCTTATATGTAGAGTATCTCACATGAAATTTGCTACCAGTTTCTTTAGATTCAAATCCAGGAGTACGTTATTTTGACTTATAAGAACCTCTCTTTTCCCATTTCAACTGTCAGGTGGTCTTTCGTGCAAACTAGAGGGCATAGTTGAGTCACCAATCATAAATGGGTATCGTAACAAGTGCGAGTTCTCAGTTGGGTATTCTGTACAAGGGAAACCCACTGTGGGTTTTATGCTTGGGAATTTCAGGTAAGATGTAATTCATTTTCTAAAAAGTAGTATTCTGGTTTTGGTTGACTATTAAGTTCATATCACTGTTGTTGCAGGGAGGGTGTGACAGCAGTCGAGGAACCTATTAACTGCCCAAATGTTTCAAAGATTTCATGCAAATATGCTCTGGTCTTTCAAGAGTTCTTACAGGATTCAGCTTTACCAATTTGGAATAGATTTAATAATTCTGGTTTCTGGCGTCAATTGACTGTAAGTTCAATAGCTTATTTGGATCGGGTGATTATGCTCTTGTTGGATCTTTGTTTCCATTACATTGGACTAGATACATCCTGAGACTTTTTGCATGAACTGAGAGTACCTTTTGTGGTTCCTACATAGGTTCGAGAGGGCCGAAACGCACAAAAGAGTGTTGAGGTTGAAATTGAGGCTGAAATTTCGGAAGTCATGGTTATGGTTCAGGTTTGTTTGCATATATCTTTTTATTGTTCCTCTACCTTGATATAAAATTTAGATTCTGGTTTTGGAGAGGACAGAGGTGATTGTTGTTTTAATGTCTTTGAACTTTGAATAACTGTCTGATTGCCGTGTATACTGGACATTCTTCTTAAGATTTCATTCCACCATAAGATTTTGCATTTTTTCTTTTTGTAGGTGTCCACAGAAGGGTATGACGATGATCTCATAAATAGTGAGCTTAAAAAAATGACTCAAGCATTTGTTACAGGAGCTACTTCGACATGTCCTCCTTTGCCTCTAACTGCATTACTCCTACAGGTGACTTGCTTATTTTCTGATATTTTGCATGAGAACTATGTAGTTTATCTTCATGCCATGCCCTAATCCTTCGTCACCTATGTCATTGTCACCTTAAGCATTTTCAGTTTCCATCCAAATATCATTCTTAACTTTTTTATTGCCAGTGTAACAGGAATTAATAGTTCTTTAAGTGGAAATGCTACTTGCTACGTAATTGCAAACTTACACTATTTTATTAATTTTCCTATCTTGTGAATGAAACTAGGGGCAACTTGTAGGAAATTTTCTAACAGAACTGTAAGTTAGTTAAAACTTTTTGAAGAAAATTATAAAACAACAGATTGCTGGATAAAATTGGTGTTGTACATAAAGTTCTGATTGATATAGGAAATGAAAATCATTGATGCAACATTGTCAATCCGTCATCAATCAATACAAATATGTGGCTTGCCACCTGAGTCACTTGACCTCGTCGTGGCTGTGTTATGCAGGCTGAGTGTAACAAAAAATTGGCTTTACGAGATTATTTTCAAGAATAATGTTAATAATAGGAAACCGAATTACAACTAAGAGGACAAGATGTTCTCTACAAAGTAGCGAACTACAAGTTGGCCCAATTTAGCCGGACCTCTGTCACTGAATTACTCGTAATGGTTGTAGTTGCTTTAGAACCACAAAATTTCTTCGATTCCGTTTTAATAAAATTTCTCTTTATCTAAACCAAAAAAGAAAAAGAAAAAGAATGTTCAGGATCGGAGGACCATCTGACCAGTAAGCATGTTCTTTTCCTCTTTTTCCTTGGTTGGGAGGGGCAAGAAAAGGAGGATTCTTAGAAGATAGGTTTATTGGTTATCACTTGGTGTTGATGGCTGACAAGAAAGAGGGGTTCCCCGATGAAGCTGCTATGATATGTTTTGTTAGACTAGAGTATTTTATTAAAAACTGTAAGAAAATTACAAAGTAAAGAGGACTAGGAGTCCTCAAACGGGAAAGAAAGCTAATAGCTAATTACAAATCAACCTTATGATGTTGAATGTCTGTAAGGCACCCCTAGGCTATGTTACCAGGACTTGGGTACGGGTGTCGGGTGCGGGTACGTGTCCAAAGGTCGGATTCGTCATAGTTCAAAATTTAAGGACACGGGGACGCTGTCCAAAATTAGGGACACGGGTACGGGGACCTTGTCCTAAGTTTGGACACGGGTGCGGGGGTACGGCTTTTTGAAGATTTATATTTTTTATTATTGAAAATTATATTTTTAAAATAAGAATTTAGTTTAGTAAGTTTGAAATATTATTTATTGAAAATTATAAGTCTGTTTTATAGATAAATGGGTACCAGAAAAATGAGATGGAGTATTTGTTGTTTCTATTATTTGGGCCCAAGGAGTATTATTTTAGTCGAGCCCAAGTGATGTACTACTTTAAGCATGGCCCAAGTTGGAGCAAAGATACAGGCCACCAGGCACAACGTGATAAGTGATGACTCAAAGGCAGCAGTTGAGTTTGTAATAACAGAAACCCTACTTCTCATGGCTCACGTTATGAGCACCGCTTCCAGGAGAGAGAGAAGAGAGAGAAGGAAGAGAGAGAAGAGAGAGATGATCAAGTAATTGTTGATTGCTGCTGAAACAAGTCAGATCTGCTGTAACAAATATGTTTCTCTCTCCTTTTTGTCATCTTTCTCTCTCCTCTCTATCTCTTTCTCTCTCCTTCTCTCTCCTCTCTCTCCTCTTTCCTTCTATGGCCTCTATAATAGCCGCACCGCAGTGTCGCACTGTAAAAATCCGTGTCAGACGCGGATTTCGTACCAGCACCCGTGTCGTGTCGTGTCGTGTCGACACGGGTACGATGGCACAAAGTGCCGAGTCTTGGTAACGTAGCCCCTAGGGGTGTAAACAAGCCGAGTCGAGCCCTGGCTCGGGCTCGGGCTCGGCTCGGGCTTAGCTCGGTTTGTTTTGGCTCGGCTAAATCAAGGCTCGGGCTCGGCTCGATTTAGTCTCGTGGCTCGGCTCGGTTTGGCTCGGATGAAATTCAAACTCATCATTACAAACGTTCGAATTCTTTTTTTTTAAATAATTGCAATTGAATTTGACTATAAGTGATCCCTTGCACGTTCTCATTTGAAAAAAAAACCTTAAAAAATAAGAAATCTCTAAAACTATTTAATGATTTTATTCGAATAGAGAGGAAAATCAACTAAATCGAGTCAACCGAGCCGTTCGAGCTGAGCCATAGTAGGCTCGGGCTCGGCTCGGCTCGGAAAGCATTCGAGCCGGCTCGGGCTCGGTTTGACCCGAGCTCGAGCCGAGCTTTGACCGAGCCGAGCCCGAGGGCTCACCGAGTCGGCTCGACTCAGTTACACCCCTAGGCACCCCCTTAAAAGCCCCAACCGCTTTGGTCCAAAGAGATGCCAAATACACCACACGATCCCTATCAAGCTCACTGGCCTAGATGTCTCCGAAAAAACCTTAGCATTCTACTATAACCAAATACACCAGAGGATGGCAAAAAAAGCACACTGCCATTATAGTCTAGATAGACTCCTTGCCCCTAACCCAACAAGGATATCATGCCTGCAAATGCTGCGCAAAAGTGCAGGACATAAACTCCCCTCCAACCAAGTGGTGCTATTATATGTAAATTTGTTATTGAATGGTGCGTTTGGATTCCCTCTGGGACAGACAGCTGGAGCATTTCACGAAATTAGTTTGGGTGATATTCTGCAGGATGGAAAGTTCTATTAGAGTCTGGCGAGGAATTCCAAAAACGATTTTTCTAACGTAATTGTGAAAAGCAGTTTAGGTTCTTAGATGCTTCATTTCCATGATATCAGAAAGCATTGCCTTCCGGTGAAAATTCTGCACTGGTATCTGGAAAATATGATGATCATTTATCGAGAAGGAAATATGTCCTGCTTCAGTCCCTCACTCATGGTTTCTAGTTGCAATCTTACGTGTTTTGAATATTAAATTCTTTGGAAACTAAATCAAGTGCATTTTCTAATAATGGACATTGTCTACATCTCATTTACACTAAGACAATTAATTCCAACTTCCAAGCCTTGATGTACTTGAACAGTATGGTAAGAAATGAGGAATGAACGTACTAATGTCTCTTATGGCAAACCTCTAGTTTGAATCTCTCTGCAAGGGACCCTGAAAAGTTAAGGCTGTGATTCTACTTGTCAATAAAGGATAATGTCTGGGGCTGTCAGAAACAATAGCATCTTTCTGTGCAGTAACTTATGAAGACTTTTATATTTAGATTGACAGGTTTCATGAGGCTGGCGCAATTATTTCTTATTAGGCTTCTAGTTAATCAATTGGGATTTGTAGTTCTCCATTCAGAATTCCTGATTTATATTGAAAGTATTTATCGAGAAATCTCTGTCGTAACAGGCTTATGTCTACTTTTGATTTCCTTGAAGATTCCTGTTAACGAAAGAGATTGTCCAGAAAGAAACAATAGGAATTATAGGAATAATTGATCTAGGTGGGTCAATTTCATTTCCTGAAAATTGTGGGAGCCATATATCAGACTTCCCAACCCTTCAAAAATGAGAGAAGATAACTTAAACATAGACGGGGAGCGAGATTGGAGCACCCCAGGAGTCGGAAGTAAGCTTAAAAAGTAATCCTTGCTTTTAGCTGAGAGGCGCCTCTAGTTTAAGTTTTCAAAAATATTTATTTTATTGCACATCTATTATGTCCTTGCCTTCTTTCTTGGTTGCTTCTGTATTCTGAGTCTTCTGACTGTTTAAGAAGTTCTCATCATGTCTAAGTGCATGTGTACTGTAGTGCTGGAAGAACATGTACCTCGTACTTTAGTGTTACTTCCACCTTCAATGTTTTGTTGGTAGATTCAAATAATTTTCCAATACTACATTTATGTGCACTAAAGTAATCATTTTTCCTGATTTATGTATATTACAAAAGAATTCTGTAATCACGTTAATGCTTTTTATGTCATTAATCTCTCCTACTGAAAACTTAAATGCTCAATCATGTGCAGGATCACAGAGGCATCTCAAATGTTGCTCCTGCTGATGCTCCATTGCGCTCATTGCCAATAACTATGACAGAAACTGAATCTGGAGCGGAGGAGGTGAAGACTATCAATCAAACCAGGATTCATGATTATATTGGCAGTCTTCAGTTCTCCATATCCCCAACCGCTTTCTTTCAGGTTTCTGGCTTTAACTGCTGCTAATTGTTGTTTCATGATCTATGGATTTAAGCAGTGTTCTACACTGATTTTTAGGTCAATACTCTTGCTGCAGAGAAGCTGTACTCTCTTGCTGGAGACTGGGCTGGCTTAGGCCCAGATACCTTATTGTTTGATGTATGCTGTGGGACTGGCACTATTGGCCTGACCTTAGCCAACCGTGTTGGTATGGTAATACTATGCATCCTAGTTCCTGATTCCTATTTTCTTGCTTTAAAATCATATTGAGATGCAACTTGAAGTGTTCTAACTTCTAACCATATTGGGTGAGACCAGTCCCGTTTGGCAGGATATTATACAGCATAATATTTCTCACAATTGAACATAATTTATTGTGTCCAAATTCACAGTAGCCCTTGCATTACTTTACTTAACCAGATCTCACCCTAATTTCATAGAGCTTTTCCTTTGGGATCCCTTTTGGCTCCTTACTTTCAAATTTTCATGTGATTTGAAGTAGCTGATTTTCCTGTCTCTTACTCTGAAGATACTTTAACATTTTTCCAGGTAGTTGGCATCGAGATGAATGCTTCTGCAGTCTCTGATGCACAAAGGAACGCTGAGATAAATGGCATTGCAAATTGTAGATTTATCTGTTCTAAGGTGTGATCTCTTTTCATATTGTCTCATTTATGGATGTCAGTATCACCCAACTGCGTAGGTCTTTGAAATTAGATGTGAGATGATGTCTTCGACAGCAAGTTACGCCCAAAAGAGCACTTCTGACAATGCTCACAGTAGTATTATTATTATAATCCTAGTCATGTTTGATTACGCTATTTAAGATGAAAACATATCCCTCCAGCTATTATAAGCTGTTTTATTAACCTTTTTGTCTTGTTTTTTCCCATCAGGCTGAGAATGTTATGGGGGCTTTACTGAAAGAATACTTAGATGTGCCTCAGGAGCAAGATGAGGCTTCAAATCCTTCAGATAATGTTAAAAAACAGAATGAGACAGCAGATAATGAAAAAACATCTGTGGATGATGAACCAGCCTCTGAGAAGTTCTTAAATGAAGAGAGCATGGAAGGTGATCATGCACATGGCTCAAATAACAGCACACATGATCAAAGCTATGTTCAGAGCAATACAGTCAAAGATGGGAGTAAAATGAAGCAGCAATTCAGAAATGTTGTTGCTATTGTTGATCCTCCGCGTTCTGGACTTCACCCTATTGTTAGTAACATCATCCTCACTATACCTGGATAATGCGTTTGATGAAATTTTATGATTTTCTTTTAACTCATAGTGGCTTTATTTTCAACCACCAAAGCCCTGAAACGATTGAAGCAATTACGTATCTTTACAATATCCTTACAACAAAAATGTTTTGTGAAGCTTTTTCTGTTTCTTCTAAACATTGATTTCTTTCAAATGGATATGGATGGGCAGAACTTGGAATATCTGACTAATGCTCTTTTAGCTTTCAAGAAACTTTGCTTGGCCTTTGCGTACTTTCTGTTTGTAAACATTATGTGTGTGTGCTTGTTGAGCCTAGATGCCAGAATCCTAAAATCTTCATTCATGTTTATTTCCCCCATTAATCATTATTGGCATGAAGAAGTAGATTCCTTATATTTTCTCATGAAAGTTCTTGTGTGACTAGGTCATAAAAGCTCTGAGAACTCATCCGCGTCTAAAGAGACTTGTGTAAGTCCCCTGCATAGTATCTCTATTTGTCCTGTTTTATTTTACTCTTCAATCCAAAAATTGCTGTCGTATACTTGTATGTGACGTTCTTTGGATCCAGTTAAAGGGAAAAAAGAAAGCAGGACAGTTTGTGAAGGGACAATTTTCCCATCTGCTGCGCTCCTGTAAATCCAAACTTCTTATATACTTTTGCTGCCTGCAGGTACATTTCCTGTAATCCTGAAACCCTGGTGGCAAATGCTATTGAACTTTGCACACCATCAGCAGAAAAAACTGAGAAAGGGAACAAAAACCACGGATGGAGGAAAATGGGTAATGCTGGTCTGGCACGTCAGAGAGTAAAATCCATGCCAATGTCAGAGCCTTTTCAGCCTGTCAAAGCCATGGCGGTCGATCTGTTTCCTCACACTCCACATTGTGAATTGGTAATGCTGCTAGAGAGGTGATAGCTAGACTTCTCTTCTCATAGCCTATTCTTCACATTTTTGATGCTCACAAAGAATCTGTTTCGTCTTTCTTATTTGCTTTCCCTTTTCTTGTTGAAAAGAATTGTGGTTGATAGGTCTCATTTTCGTAGTGCGCTGACCTGAATAACAATGTTCTGAGAGTCCCTTTAAGGTCATGGATTAGTGTACTACAGAATCATTCAAAAAGATCCAAACCCTAAGATGGGACTTCCATATCTGGTTAAAGAATCACATATACACTTGCAACCACCCCCTGGTTTTGCATAGACAGCTAGATATTGAATTATGAGTGATGGATTTATTCTTAGTTTATTTAAACCCTGATTGATTGCATGAAGCTTATTTTGTTGGGGTGAGGGCTAAAACTTAGCAGTTTCATAACGTTCTTTGCAGAAGGTCCCATCTTAAATTTTTGGAAAGAAAGGATTTCCCAGAAATATCTGCTTCTAAAGTTCTAACTTGCTAACGTGAGGTGCTGTAGTAGCCTAGTGTATATACTGATTTGGGCCATAGTTAGTTCGAATAAAATCAACAGGTCCAAACTCTACCTGTACTATGTTTAAGGCAAGATATTTGAATTTGGAAGTATTAATTTTTTTTTTTCTCATCAAAATGTTGGTCGTTTGTATTAAAAGAACGCAAAAAATTACAAACATACAACTTGAAGGTCATAACTAGGATGGATGTCCTCCGGGTATTTAACTCCCACAAAATTAGAGGACGTCGACGTCGTCCAAGCCGCAAAAGAGTGCCAACATATTAGCTAGTCTAGCAACATAAGCTAAAGAAGAGCTAGTAGACGAAAGCAGCAAAGAGACGTCCCTGAGTGTGCCTCTAAGCTTCCAAGGGGAAGGTTTTCTCCTCTTGCTAAATCATCAACAATTGTTTAAGCATCACTAAGTATTCCGATGAGAGAAAGCTTCTGCATATGGATGTCCATAAAACTATCAGATCAGTTAATCAGTTATCAGGGTTGGGGGGAACAAGTGCTCTGTTTTTATTTCATTTTATTGGGGTGCTCTACTATTCTTGGTTTGGTACAAGAACAGCACTAACAATTGGACTTTAGATCCTAGGGCTGTTTAGATCCTGACCCTGGATAATTTGGGTTGAGATTGATTAAGATTGCTTCAATTAGCAATGATTAACCAATCCTAGCTCAATAATCAGGAGGCTAAGAGTAGAAAGAATAAGCCTCGAAATTACTAGGCAAAGGAAACTAAGGGATAGAGAGAGAGAGTGAGTCATAAAGATAGAGAGGAATCAGAGAGAGAAATTTGAGTATTTTCATTGATAAGCTTTCTCAAATGAGAAGGGTGGTTTATATACCACTTGACTACAAGTATTTTAACTAAAAGTCCCCAAAATACAAAAAATAACAAAATGCTTGAGTATACTAAAATACTGGTTCATAACAATGCATTCCTCTTGAGAAGAAGCTTGTCCTCAAGCTTCAACATAGAGATCAGGATGACACGGATAACGAGCGAAGGACAAGGATAACGAGCCAAGGACAAGAATATGGAGAAGCACTCAGCAACACCTTTGCAACTGGAGATAATTTGTGGAGCTAGCCGACATACATGAGCAAACTTTGGACAATTGTTTCCTCCAGGATCAAACACAAAAATTATGCACCTTGGCAAGGTATTGAAGATTAACATGTACCCACTACACATTCCACTGTAATGGAGATCATTTCGATCAAGGAACACCTCATACTCACCAGTAACACCCATATTCCCTTTTACTGGAAAATCCTTGTTACCCACCGCTCTCATATGAGAACCAACCTCCACTAGAACTTCCCATAGTAGAATCTATCTCATCTCCTGGAAGGACCTTAGCATGCACATAGGTCAGCCATGCTTCAGTACTCCCTCCTTCAATTGATCCTTGTCCCCAAGGATCAAAGGTGAAAATTTTCTTCAGTGTCTCGATTATTTCCCATGAGGTACTCTCATTTGAACAATCACGCCTCTTGACCTGCCACTTAACATGAGTTGCACTTTCAAATTGCCCAACGTGTTCCCTTTTTGTTGATGAACAAACACCGAGAATAAGTTTCCCGGGATCAAATACCCACATAAACAAAGTGAGGCCAGAGCATAGCATGACAATTATTAAGACCAAAAAATTATGATCCCAAAGTATGACAAGATTTGCCTTATCTAACCCTCCAGGGTCATATGGCAAAACCATTATCATTTCACTAATTTCCAAGCTCTTGACTCTCTCAGTGTGGTACCCAAACCTTATAGTTATCATCTCAGTGTGAAGAAGTAGAATGCTACCTAATAGTGTGCTTGTATGCCTTGGATTCTCAAAACTATATTCCCTATAGCTTATTTTTGGTAAATACCCCTCCAATTTAGCTCTGAGGTAAGGTAGCAACCATGGTATAAGAATGTCATATTCACCAACTTCAAGAAAATTGCTGGAAGGATCCATATAATTCTCACTATACGCAGAACACAACATCACCAGATTTTCAGTTCCCATAAATCTTGGCTTTAAAATCATTATACCAGTTTTTGAGCATTCCTTAACATGGAGCAGAATTTCAAAGTAATAACTGCACTTATTCTCACACGAACTAGGTTCACAGGCTACCACATTCAAGATGTAAGTCCCAGACATTCCACCATTAGACTCTGGTGTCCTTGTTTGATATTCAATCAGAATTAATAACACATGGACATTTGCAACCCAACTTAGAATCTCATAGTAGTCAAATAATGCTTTAGCAGCCCCTGACCTTACTCTTGCCTCTAGTCTAACAAAAACATCTAATGGAGGAGGAAGTGGAATTAAAGTATAGAGATAAACCTGATGAAGACTAAAACTGAACCAAGTGTTCAGCTGACTAGCTAGGATTGCTTCAGTTGATGATCTACTTAAGCAAAGCCCTTCCTTGTACACCTTACCACTCCTGGCTTTGCAAGCCTCCCATGTTCTAGGAATTTCACCGAGCATCTTGTGTGCACTAAGCTGGAATGATACCTCTACTGCACAACTATTGGTAATTCGAGACTTTGGTTCTTCACACATGGCATGACTTAGAATTATTGCAATTTCTGTATTCAACAGAAACATTGGATCCAAAGCCTCAATACTTGGATCAAGGGACATCAAGATAGGATAATTCTAGCCAAAGGTAACTAGCTCAATATACAATGGTCCAGATACAATATCTCCTGATCCTGGGTCAAAAACTCTGAAGGCACTTGTGTCAAATGCTCCATTAAAGTAAACAAGTGGTTCAGGCATTTTATCAAACATGTTATGGGCCTTTTCAATTTGCCCCTCCTCTGCAATCTGGGTATTCGACCCTTCAATCTGTAACACCATTTTTGGTTGAGGCAATACATCAAACACCTTATGTGCCCCTTCCATGCTCGATTGCACCATTGTATTCAATTCAGGCATTTCATCGAACAGTTGATGGGCATCATCTGTAGCTAGCCTATCTCCTGATTTTGGACAGTGTTCCACATCACTCTCACCAATCAAAAGAAACATAGAATCCTCATCCATCAGAAACAAGGAATTGGGCTCAATTTTCTTACATTTATGTGGTGAAGAATAGGGTTCCTTACACCATTCACATAACCCCTTTTCCCACTTCTCAAAAATTTCATCGCGAGAACGAAAATGGTAAGAATGAATTAGCTTGTTTTCTACTGCAACTTGTAATTGAAATTCGAGTGGAGAATCATCGTGGAGTTTGTCGCAGAAATTTTGAAGGCTTGCTAATGAAGAACAATAATCTGCCATGGCCAAGGAAAGTATGGCTTTGATACCAATGTTACGACCCTGGATGATTTGGGTTGAGATTGATTAAGATTGCTTCAATTAGCAATGATTAACCATTCCTAGCTCAATAATCAGGAGGCTAAGGGTAGAAAGAATAAGCCTCGAAATTACTAGGCAAAGGAAACTAAGGGATAGAGAGAGAGAGTCATAAAGATAATTTGGGTATTTTCATTGATAAGCTTTCTTAAATGAGAAGGGTGGTTTATATATCACTTGACTACAAGTATTTTAACTAAAAGTCCCCAAAATACAAAAAATAACAAAATGCTTGAGTATACTAAAATACTGGTTCATAACAATCCAATGAAAGAAACCGAGAAAAGGATAATGCCTCTCTCTCTCTCTCCTTGCTCAATCGTTTATGAGGCAGCCTCATACATGAGATTAACTTCTTGAAGTGAAGTGTGGCGATGAGGAACACTACCTCTTCTTTGTTTGTCCTCTGCCAACCCTTGGAAACAATTTAGTGACGCTTTCATACAAACTGCGGATGGAAGTATGAAACATTCCAATTATTCTTGGTGTGTCATCTCGGTGTGAGTATTTTGATTTATTTAAAATTTAATAAGGGCTCCTTGGCTACTTAGTGATCCTAACTTATTGCAATATGTGTAGAACGAGTTATTTGTTGTCCAAGCACCCTATTATTTTGGTTTCCTTACTGTAAGTTTAAAGTTTAGTTTCCTACTTCGCAATTGTGTGTGTTGGATAGATTTTTTTGTAATTGTATGTGTTTGATAAATTTATGATGAAGATCTATCACAGGTCAAGATTAAACAAAAAATATCTACGATGTGTATAAAATTCTTCTACCATAAATACTAAAACTTAAATGAGACTCTCTTGTGCATGAGACGGTTTGACCTTCAAACTTTTGTAATGAACCCTCGATCTATGAGCAACCAAGTGCATGGTGAAAATATTGACCTGCTTCATTTACCAAAATACAGTTGCGAAATGAGAAACTAATTCCCATAAAGGCAACAGCAACAGTTGATGATATGTTATCCAAGTGCAAATGATGGGTAAAGAAAGAAAGGATTTATATCTGCAACACTATAAAGTCTTGGGAGGTGGGGGCTGGATAGAAGTTAATGGTGTTATCAGACTAGGATTGGATTTGACATTTTCTATCATGTATCATCATTGTTTCACTCCCAATTCCTAACAAAGTAACCCATTGGCTGCACAAGCGTGAGGATGCTAATAAATTTTCTGTTTTATATATTTTTTGTTTTTATTAACGGGGAATAATTTTTGGTTAGTATGAATAATACAAAAATTTCTATAGGACGGTCTTTTCGTACCTTTTGGTGAAACGGGAATCACTTTTCAATGAAATAACACTACTCACCATAAATAACCCCTATATTACTAAATAGTGACCCCTTTTTTGTGTGAGTTGGTCTCACACAAGACTTATTGTTAAAATGAAGGTTTGCGAAGCCAAAAACAAATTTGTTTGGTTGGATGATACTTGGCTAAGGAACCTGAACTTCCTTGGAAGTGGAAGAACTTACATAGTTTGGTTCACTTCTTTCCATGGAAATTAAACTTTCATGGAAGTTGAACTTCCCTTAAAGTATGGGAAGTTGCTTACCTAGGGGAGTAAGGTAAGTCCAACTTCCCATGGTAATTGACATAAAATACATTTTTACCTCTTGAATTTAATAATAATTACGCATGTGAATTGGGTAGTATGTCATTTTGCACCTACTTTCAAGGAAGTAAGTTTTGTAAACCAAACAAAATTACTTTCATGAATGTACAACTTACATAGAAAGTTGAACTTTCATGGTTTTACAACTTTTCTATGTAAGTTGAGACAAATGAACCAAACAAGAAAGGTTAGGGGATGCCAAATTGATAAGAAAAGAACCAACCCTTTTCTGCAGCAACGATGTTAAAAGAATCACGACAATAAGGTATTGGAAACAATACCACCCAAACATATACTTAGTTCTCAAAAAGTTGTTTCGTGTAAGATTGTTTTATATTAAGTTGATTAATATAAATTTGTTCAAAGACAATAAATATTTAAGATAAAATAACAACTTTTAATTCAAAGTAATATTAGATTATCAAAATCTAATAGTATCACACAATAAAAAGGTCTTATAAATTTTCTTTTGACAACTTTTCATTTTGGGCCACTTTTGTTCTAAGTCGTTTACACCTTTTAGTTTTATTTTGTTTTCCCTTCTTTCATTCTTTTGATACACACATGACACATGTTTTTTCAATCTCTTTCTCAATCTCTGAAGAATAGCGCCTTTTTTTTTTTTTTAAGATTGGAAGAGGTTTTTTCAATCTTTTTTTTTTTTTTTTTTAAGATTGGAAGACAGTTTTTTAGGATATGTGCATAACTTATCTAATTTTAATTTTTATTAAAGTTAGAGTTTACTTTATAGTGTCAATATGAGAAGGCGTTTGTTTTTTTTTTCGCCCTTACCAACAATACATGTCTTTGACCACCATTATTCTTCACATCTTTTGTTGGCTTATGTCATGCCTAGGTGAGGTCTCCTTTCCATGAAACGATCGACGAAACGAAATAGTACAAGATTACAAGTCCCTAATTTATTTTTTTATTTGAATAAGCAAGGAAGTCACCTCTTAAACTCATTCACATTACAAAAAGAAGGGGGTACCAATAAGGGTGGTAGTCTAATAGTTTTAAACTTACTTTCAAGTGGTTTGGTAAGGTAAGGTTATGGTTTCGAAACCTCATTCCTCCCATGCCTTGCGCTGGTTGTTCAGCTAGTCTGATATATTCACTACTGAATACGAGAGTCCGAACATGATGTAGTGAGAGCCGAGAGGTGCATCGGTTACCATTCACCTTACACCCTCTTTTTGTAGAGCCACAAAACAAATACAAAAAGGAGGGGGGTATAGTGGTATACCAACAAATATCACTCTCAATTCGAAATTAAGGGTAATAAAAGTAACGTTCAACTCCCATCTTTTGCTCAGACTACAAGCCCCAATGGCGTTTTGCAAGCGGGTTGGTACTAGAAATAGAATGAGAATATGAGACATATATTGATAGGGAGTGGATCCTCTCTATTTATTAAATGGAGGGTCATATTTACTTCTCTATATTTTTAAATATAAGAATGGAGGGAGGGGTCAGATTTGCTTGTCTACATTTTTAAATATAAAGAAGTAACTTGCAAGTATAGAATCCAGAAGCCTCTATTTATTTATTTTTATTTTGCTTCAAGGACGCATGCAATAGCTTGCAAACCACAAGCGTCGGGCAAGCCAACCCATCTTTGATACGCTGACGGGCTCAAATAGAGGAGGAAAGCCCTCCTCGCAAAGAAAGGTAGAGGAGTAATTTTTATTCTCCCTACATGAATGAGGATTTAAACCTCTAACACTAGATTATAAGCAGAGCGAGTTTAGCTGGGAGGGCTGGGAGGGCGACCGCCCAGGGCCTATCGTAGAAGGGGGCCCAATTACGCACATAACTGTTATATATAGATAATATTATATTTAATGATTAACTAAAGGTGTAGAGTTGAACTGGTATGTAACTTGCAAAATTTGGCACAAGTAGTGGCTAGTCGGTGTTCGACTCTCGTGCTTCGTATTTTTTGGGCCATTGCACGCAAATTTCCTTATGTGTCACTTCTTTATTGTACTAAATACTCTTGTTATGCACCCTCAAAAAAAAAAAAAAATACTCCTGTTATGCATGTTTTGTACAATAGTATTTATTTGCAATGTTTTCTTTTCCTTTTTGGCTTTAGATTTTGGGTAGTTTTATTCCTTTTATTTATTTCGGAGTTGAAAATTTCCCCCAAAAATATATTTAAACTTTTCGGGGGCCTAATGTTTAAATCTCGCCCAGGGTCGCCGAAATGCCAAGTACGACTCTGAATTTATAAGAGTATGACTCTTACTATTTGAACTCCCACCTCATCCTCAAAACCTCTATTTTGGGTAAATGAAGAGGATCCTAATTCTAATATTGATATTCATGTGATCACCTGAAGTTGCAATTCCTATCCTAGGTCCCTAAAATTTCCTTCTATTGTACGACATGTTTTAATTTTAAGTGGGTCACATAGTAAGACGAAGAAGTATCTCGGTCTTCTGGACCGCAGAAAGAGCACGGATCGGACTAGTCTTTGGCACTCTTTGGCCTTGTTGGTTGTTGGTGTTCCTCAATTTTCCTCTTAAGCGTACCATTAGGAGTGCTTTTCTACTGGACAAAGTTCCTCTCCATTTACTCCACTAAATGAAGATCTTTATTTACTTTCTTTCTTTTTTTTTGCTAATTGGAGATCTTTATTTACTTAATGAAGGGTCATATCATATTTTGGCAAGTTATTTTTTTATGTTTAAAAATACAGAGAAGTAAATCTGTCACTCGATTTAGTAAATAGAGATTTCCATTTACTTGGATAAGTGGAGAGAATCCAGTACTCTTTTCTAATACGATCGTGCCAATTGTAAGCTCTAAGTTTTTGTTAAGACATTACAAATGAAAGGTAGGATACATTGCTAATGAAAGGTAAAATGTTAAATGATTGAGATTATACTCTTAATTTTGATAGGATGTTATGTTTTTTTTTTAGCGTTGGAAACGGGGAGGGGGAAATTATCATTGATTGATAGCCTAATAGCGCAACAATAATCATTCCTAGGTTTCCTAACCAATGAAAGATCTAAAATAACAATACAAAATTCCTACTTCAACTCACTAATTTCGCTTCTGATGCCCGACTTTAGAACCATGGTAGAAATCGAACCATGTATAATAATCGATGAAATAATATCTATTCTGACGGAGATCTCGACGGTTGGTAAAGCTTCGTTGAAGTAGAAATCTGTACGGCCTTCCGAATCTTCATTCCTGCAAAACCATAAAACTCTTTCAATAGAAGAGACAAAAAAACTCATAAAAAGGGGTAGAACTACTCCCACAAACGAAGAGACAAACTTATTAAAACTAAACAAAATCACCAATAACTAAAGCAAACAAAGAAAAATAATAAAAACAATGATGGTCAAAAATCAACCATTCTCGACATGAAAAATACTTTTGTGATGACGGCTAGGGCTTAGAGATAGAGAAAAGGAGGCTAGGATTTAGAGAGAGAAAAGAAGGCTTTAAATGTTATATTGGAAAACTGTTAGGATTTACGCAAATATACATAGTAAGTAGAACAATAATTATTATTATTAGAAAAATATATTTGGTGGGACACTTTGTGTTCAGTTTAAGTTAATGATCCACGTAAAACATACTCCCTCTATATTGGGTGTGCAAATGTATGCAAAATTGCCATTCAACGGAATGCCAAAACAATAATTACGTCCATTTTCAATGAAGCCAAATTTATTATTCTTTGACTTTCAATTATGACTAAAGCGAAATGACTCATTAAGTTTTTTGTGTTTTTCTTTTTTTGTTTTTTTATAAAGCTGTTGATGGTCATTGTTCTTCAATGTTACAGGGATCCATTAGAAATAACTTCTTTGTGTTTTACATGGGCAATTTTGTATACATTTGACACTCCTCTTACACCATTTAAGTCAAACCAATCGACAATGTAGATGAAGAAGATCTACGACTCTCCTTTAAATTTATGGTAGCTATATTTCACTAGTAACCACCATACAAACGGTCATTCAACAGATGACACCATCCGGCATAAATTCACATTTGTAATGCACTAATGTGAAAAATGTGGGAAATACTATAATGTAGTGATTACCAATAAAATAGTATAAAATCAAAATCATCTTGTTTTCGAACTATGCTAGTAGTGGTGATGAACCGGTGTACCAATTGTGGTGTGGAGAGAGAAAATTAAGAGGTACGATGGGAGATTGAGACGAGCTTCTTGTAAACCAAACACCTTTAAACAAGTAATGTATTGGGTTACTATCCCTGCTCTCGTCTTAATTAATTCATTATATTTCTATTTTGGGTGAGAGTCAAACGCCCATTACGTTAAGATGGTGTATACTTACTAGTAATGCAATGCATTTATTTTATAGGGTTAATGTAAGGTGGAAAAATATGAAAGTGGAGGGACGAGAAGGAGGAAGGAAAAATGGAAAAATGAAATTGATCCACAGTAATCATCATTATATGGTTAAAGTACGGAATTGTGATTATATTGATTTGTGCAATCAACCTCACTTTTCCCAACTTTTTTCTCTCACTCCTTTACTTTTCACCCCACATCTACATTATAAAATGATTGATTGCATTTCATTACTAATACATAAACGAGCCCTTAATCATAGACAAGACGAAAACTATGATAGGATGAGAAGTCTTGAGGAACCAGAACATTTGCCTCAATGGTTATATTTTTACCTTCTAATTTGGAGTTCCCAAGTTCAAGACTTGAGACTCATATATTTTCATATGGTTGATGGAAATATGAGGAGTAGCAATAATTAGGCCTTGGCCCAACTGATTTGCGGTGGCTAGGTTTGGAGTGGGCGGACAATTTGTACACCCAATTCTAGCCTAATTTGAAATAGGCAAAATTTCTGGGTCGGAGATGAGTTTGATTGGATGAAGGTCACTCCTTACCTTTTATACAAAAAGTCGGAACAAGTTTGACTGGAAGTGTCATCCGAAGCAAGTCTTTTTCCATGATATGATAATGTCAACATTTTGCCAAATGAAAAACAGAGTTGTGTTCATGTGTTAATTCTCACTACACTAACCATTTTATTACATTCAACTTTTAAGTTAACAAACATTTATGTATCAATCCTATCCCATTGCACTGGTATTAGGTAGCCACTTTAAAATGTTTTCTTTTCGATCACACCAAGAAAAAAGAAAAAAAGATTGACGTGTGTCCTTGTCCCTTTGTTTATGACACGGAAGATTACAATACAATGAAATTGGTGTGACTATGACTTCTGTGTGATCTTAATCCCCAAAATTAGGAAGGGGTGGAAAGATGATGATCACATAAGTTATACCAATTTTAACAGCCAACGGGGTGAAGACATACATGAAGACATGATTTCTATAAAATTTTGATTGATTTATATAATTTTTAAGACTTGAAGTCCGTGTGAGTGATTGGCGATCGAGGCATCTTCCACTATATCATATTCCAACAATAAATATATTAGATTAGGGGTGTGTACTTTTCCACTGATTTACATCGATTCTCACTAATTAGATAAGGTCCTGCCAATTATTCCCACTGATTGGGAAAGGTCATGCAACCGATTTTTTCTGATTGGGGGTAAGGTCCAACCACTGATTTCTACTAATTGGGTAAGCACATGCCACTGAGGGTGTGTTCTTTTCCACTTATTCTCACCGATTCTCACTGATTGGGTAAGGTTCTGCCATTGTTTTCCACTAATTCGGTAAGGTCATGCCACTGATTTTTATTGATTTAGTAAGATCCTGCCATTGATTCTGTGTGAATGGTGTATGTTTTTCCACTGGTTCTCACTGATTGGGTAAGGTCCTGCCACTGATTTTCACTGATTGGGTAAGGTTTTGTTTCTGATTCTCACTGATTAAGTAAGGCCCTGTCACTGATTTCCACTTATTGGGTAAGATCCAATAAGTGGAAAAGAACACACCTTGATTCCCACTGATTCAATAATGTACTGCCACTAATTATGTGAGATGAGATGCGTTCTTTTTCCACTGATCTTCACTAATGGGTAAGCTCGGCCACAAATTCTTACTAATGGGTAACAAGGTGCTGCTACTGATTTCTATTGATTGAGCATTGTCCTTACTGTGATTTTTACTGATTGGGGTAAAGTCCAATAAGGGAAAAGATTAAACTCTAACTGAACAATGAGCGCATGCAATATCTCTGTCAATATAGTGCCATTAAAGGAAAAATATAGTTTCTAAAAGCCAACAATTACAAGGCATAGATAGGGAATCGAACTCATAACCTTGCCTTACTAAACCACTTGAGAGTAAGTTTTGGACGACCACTTGACCAAGACCTTAATGGTATATTTCAATATGAAGTTTTTCAAACCAAACAAATCCTTTTTTTTTTATGGGTGGTAGCAACCTGATACCCGGCCACCGGGTATTACACTGACCGAAATTGAAATTGGATCCATCGTTTCCTAATTCTTATGAATTGGAATTGGAAGTAGTTGCACTTGCACAGGTGAATAATACTTAGAAATTGAAATTGGATCCCGTGGATAACCACTAATTTCTAAGTTTCATGCCATAATAAAAACCAAATTTAGTATTTTTCAATCAAATTAGTCCACATAAATGATGAGTCTATTCAGAGTTTATTTTTACAAATAAATAAATAAATAAATAAATGCAAATTGACCAAGCATGATTCATTTTAATCTGAGTCATCTATTTGGTTTTAGTTGTATCACTTTATGATACATCCATTATTGTTTATATAATTTGGAATTTTCAGGGTTTTGATACCCGTATTTCATGTCATTTCACCCGTAGGATTTTTAGGTCACTGAGTTCACCGAATACCCAACTGGTTTCGATTTTCAAAAGTTAGAAATTGTAATTGGAGTTATTTGATATCGGATCCTGTTTTTGAGAATTTAAATTGAAATTAATTGGACCAATTTCAAGCTATTTCAATTCAATACTAGGTACCCGAATTTTCTGCCAACTCCTACTTTAATTTTTTTCCTCCAAATGGCGGGGAAGTAGTAGCTATAGCTAAACCGAAGGGCACTGTCAAAGTGGTAGCACAGTTGTGGCAGTAGGCCACCACAGCAAGCAAGCAGGTTTCTCTCTCCTAAAAGTATTCTTCCTACCAGCACCATAAGCACCACCTCTCCCCTTTTGCCATAAATGACATCTCTCTTTCTCACTTTTATTTCCCCCCTTATTTTCTTCATATCTTGTTCCCCACCTTCATTTAATCATTTCATAATCCTCCCTTATTCTCTCTCTCTCTCTCTAGTTTCTCTTTCTTCTGTTGGGAATATACCCAGTTGCTCTGCTTCTATAGTGATCTTATATAGAGCTCAAATCTCCCATCATTTTTTTTTGGTTTATTAATTTCTTTTTACATCTGGGTTTTTGATTTTGCACATATATTTGTTTATAATTATACATGAAATAAATGGAAATTGAAGAGAAGTCCATCTCTGGTGATCAAAAGATAACCTTTCATCTTCTACCTCTGAATCCCACTTTTATTTTTTTTTGTTTTTGTCTTTTGTTATTTAGTTACTTACAGTGTTTCTGTTACACAAGTGGTTAGCCTTTTCATTTTTCTCGTGAACTTATTCAGATATGACAACATTTTAATCCTATGATAAAAATCATGGTACTATCCAATTTGAGTGTTTGTAGTGGGTGCTCATGTCGTTTTCTTGTTTGTCTGAAACTTTATACAACATGAAGTAGTACATGGCACTTCTTATTTTGGGTTTTTATTTTTTATTTTTGCTTTTTGATTGAAAAGTTACTTCTCAATTTTATCCAAAATAATAATAAAAAAAAATTATGTATTAGCTACACTAGTTAAGTAGTTGTGATGATTGTTTGAGTTAGGTGAACAAGAAGAGGATTTTGGAAACTTGTACATGTCCTATCCTGAAATCTAGTGCCTATTACTTACAAAATCAGCAACTTATGATGGTTCTTAGCTTACATATATCATATATGTATTTGAAATCCTTAGCATGAAACTTTGGTTGATTATGAAATATGGTAACTAGCTTATTGATAATGTGAGTGGTCATGCTTTTGGCTCTCTTTCCTGTAAAAGATGCAACTGAACACTTTAAATCCACTTTATTTGCTGTAATATATCTAGTTCAATAAACAATTCCCTTTTTTGGTTTCAATCATTGGCAAGGAAAGAGATGAGGATTATCTGTCAAAAGAATCTGACTTTAATCACTTGAATAGAAAAATTATGTAAGAATTCTCAATGTTTTATGTCTGTGGTCTTTTCTAGTTAATCCTGTGTGTCAAATCACTCAAATGCAGTGCAATTCACTGTGTCAATGAGGCTATTTTGCGAAAAAAGTGTGTCTTTAATCTTCTTCTTTTTCTCCCTGAATACTTCCTAGAAGCATTTTGTGACTGCCTTTCGTAGTCGCTTCCTTTTTCTAATTCGAATGGCACTATTAAATATTTTGGCTCCTTTTGTTTTAACTATCCATTTGAAGGTGATCATTTTGGTGGTAATGGTCTGTTTTTTTTTTTTTGCTTCCAAGAATTCTATCCAAGTTCGTTGTTCATGTCATTTCTCTGTTGATTCAGTAAATTGTGTCTAAGCTCCTTGTTCATGTGTTCCAATTATCCCTATTGCTAGTACATTGCATCTAAGTAATATATGTTGCCTTTTTTAAGCAAGAAATGGTATAATCTAGAGATGATAACAAATAGTTGCACTTGCAACTGTAATAAAGAAAAGATAACTACATGTATGCTATGGTCACAGTAAGTAGTAACACAGTTCGTGTTCGTATTGAATTGTGCTCTCCCAGGTTGAGACTTCCTGCAGAGGAACTGAAGACACCAGGCATTCAAACAACTGGAGAAAACAAAATCTATCTCTTGAGATTCCTTCAAGAAAAATTGATGTCTCTCAAGATTCTGTTAAAATTAAGACACAGATATCCACTCCAAAGAGAGTAAAGTTTCTTTTGACACCCACTTCCTCTGATGTTGTAAAACAATACGAGTCTCCTGGTCCTTCGTCTGCGAGAGGGCGTTCACCTTTCAAAAATCTTATACCAAAATTCAGCTTTATTCATCGGAGCTCTTCAGATGTTGAGAAACTTGCGTGTACAGTTGGTGAACCTCCATGTACCGCACCAAGGTCATCATCACTAACAAAGATTTTCACTCCAAGGATAAACAGGACATCATCTCTTCCAGTTACCTCAGACATGAACCCAGAAGCAGTTCACTTTGTAAGCACTGGTGGTTGGCTCCATTCTCAAGTAAGTTTCCAAACAATAATCTGGATTTTTCTGCACAACAGTTTATCATTCTTGGGCATGAAAATTAATTTCTCCCAAGCCCCTCCCTGCTGAACATCATAGCAACACCGAGGACAATAACAAGGCCACACACTTTCTTCACAAGGATTTGTGTGGGATCTAAAAATTAATACTGAGTGTACCTTTGGTAGGCAGTGCCCTTGCCACTTAGGTACATATGTCATTGGCCTTGATTTGATAGTTGATACTTTGTTATCAGACTAAACAATAGTTTGTACTGTTATGACTTGGTGCAATGGTAACTGTTGCATGCCCCATTAGCGGTTGGAAAATTAATGGATCAGAATACAGATGCCTAAAGCAGGCATGACTCTGAGTTGGCGTAAGTCCTTCTCCTCATTAGCAACTTGCATCTTGAGAAGCACTAGTAAAATCAACACTGCTGCAACCTTTACAAAGTTATGACTACTGTGCTCCTTCATGGAATGAAATTCAAGTCGGAAGCTCCTTAATGAAATTAACATTAACATTAACATTGGCATTACCCCTGTGCCTCCAAAGAGACTCTCGCCTAGACAGGGTAAGGGGGGTCGGTTGTACGCAGCCTTACCCTTGTAAGAACAGAGTCTGATTGTGAGACTGTTTCCTTTTGACCCTTGATACAATTAAGTACTTTAATTGAGAGGAAATAATTATTATTGCTTGCAGTTGTGTGTCTTATAAGAAAGGAAAATAAAGCTCTTGCCCATTTCTCATATCAAATATGAACTTCACTTTTGTGGCCCTGTATGTTGTTTTCCTCAGATCTTGTTTTCGGGATATTGCGATACTGCCATTACGCCAAGCAATTGCTAACCTATAATCTGCCTCATATCACAGGCAAAGGAAGATCCAATACATGAAGCTAAAATGCACATATCTCGGTCATTTTCGGCTCCCCTCAATAAAGAGCTGCACTTAAGGAGAATGGACTTTTATGTTCGTGTAATTCCTTCACCACGGGTGAAAGCTGGGGATCTTACAACTGCAAATACAATTGTGCCAGCTGATACTGGTAATCTTATTGGACATTCTTTATACTGTGTGACCTAGAAGTGTCACTATTGGGTGATGTCATAAAGAAATCAACTTCTTGAATCGAAGGAATATTTGTTGCCCTCTTACATTTCTTAACAATGTTATGACTCTGGAAAGTGGCAACCAATCTCTGTTGTTAGTGACCTGGGCATGAGTCAAAGCTAAAGTTACAAAATCATCTATTCCAAACTATGTATTTCTAAACTTTTACCCCGGAGCTTGAAAGCGTTACCCCTTCAGAGAGAGGATGTAGTTCAAAGAAAGTAGCGTATGCGAGAGTAAAGTTATAATTAATATATTTTGATACATTTAAGTTCAGGGAGGTATTAATACAGTTTTGCAAGAATGTGTTTCACCTTCTGGTGGCTGTGTTCATATTCCTTGCGAGTTTCAGCTGCTAAACGACACTTAGGCTTGCATAAACTTCACCTATCAAATGTTTCTCTAATGTCTTGATTATACGCCACATCTCCCGGTGTAGCGTCACATTTTTTATATCTTTTATTTTTTAGAAGATTTGAAAAGTATGATGTGTTTGCTGAGAAGGAAGACTTTGTTATACATACTTAGAGGCCCAAAAATTTGGGAAATCGAGTATTATTTTCTTCACTGTAAAATCTGGTGCATACTGTAACATTCTGTACTGAATACTTATTTGTCTATCTTCAATTGTGTAGTGGGTTCCTGTCTTAATTCTTCTCTGTTTCCAGAAAACACAGAAGATGATGGCGAAGATATACCTGAGGAGGAGACTGTTTGTAGAATATGGTTGGTTGAATTATGTGAAGGCGGAGAAACCCTGAAGATGGAATGCTGCTGTAAAGGTGAACTGGCTCTAGCACACCAAGAATGTGCATTGAAATGGTTTAGTATCAAAGGGAACAAGACTTGTGATGTATGCAAGCAAGAGGTTCAAAATCTACCAGTCACTCTTTTACGCTTCCATAGTACTCGAGGAGGAAATGCTGGAACAAATAGAGCCCAAACAACGCTTATGAATGATTTCAGGTAAGCCATAAGCCACTGCACTTGTTCTCTTACCAACCACAGCGCCTTCGTTTTTGCTCTCTTTTTCATTTACCGTCAAGATAGGCAAGGATACTAACAGCATCTTTCCACTAACTGAAGCAAATCAGTATTGTCTATTAACAATCTAATTTAAGTGGGGAACTTGTGTTAATCTGTGATACATTATTTCATCTTCTGAATCTGCTATACGCTCTAAAACATGTCGTGCAACATTCTTGTTCTGCAGCAAACCACTTTGTTATCCAGCTTCTGGATCTCTAAAACATAGTATCCAGAACAATAGTGTATCAATTATATGGTGACTTGAAATACTATTTTGTACAGACAAGTCTTAAGGAGTAAAAATTTAATTTGAGAAGTGTCCTCCTAATCTTTGCTGCTCGGACTCTTCATTTCTCCTCAAGTACCCGTGTCAGACACTGTACACTCCGACATGAGTATGGACACTGGACACTCCATTTTCAGCAAAAAACATGCAAAATTTTCATAAAATGGTCGAGTCCGACATGGGTATGGGTACTGGACACTCCGACACTTAGCCGAATCCGAGCAACATAGCTCCTAATTAATTGTCCCTGTATGTCACCGGATTTTTCTTTTTATATTTAGGCATAACAGTGTTTAATTTTGGGATCTAAGTAATGGATGATGACTTTACAAACAAGAGATACTGTCTGTTAGCTACAGCGTATATAAGCCTTTGAATTTATTTTTGTAGGGCTTGGCAAGAAGTGCCTGTGCTCGTCATTGTCAGCATGTAGCATATTTCTGTTTCTTGGAGCAGCTTCTGGTGAGATATCAATTTATAGGTTCAGATAAGTTGTGTGGTAATAGATTCTCAGTTATTATTGATGTTCCTATTTAGGTTGCGAAAATGGGTACAGGAGCAATTGCTCTCTCTCTTCCATTTTCTTGCGTACTGGGTCTACTTTCAGCAATGACGTCGTCAACCATGGGTAAGCTTGCAAAGATACTCAAAAGGATTTCGTTCTTAGCATCACAACATATATTATGTATGTGATGATAAATGATGGTACATATGTTTGATTGATCGCATCTTCTGATTCATATGACATTATCATGTTCATTTTGTAACTTGGAAAATAATGTCTGCAAAGGAATGGAAAAAGTTTCTCAAAGTAAGCAAAAATATGCAGAGTACACAATTGTTTGACAACGATCTTGTGGCGTATATTAAGTGGACTAGTGTTTTTTTAGGGGTACTAAAGTAGCTTAATCTCATTCTTTTCTGGTATCTATTGTGCTGTTATAGACTTTATACTGTAGTATTATGATGTCCTTATGCCCTTCTTCTAAGGCTAATATACTGATGCGAAGTTTCAGTGTCAAAAAGATTTGTTTGGATTTACGCGTCCGCGCAATTCATCCTGGTTGTCATCTTTGCGCATGTATTCACTCAGTGGTAAGAGGTTGCCTTATGAATTAATTCTCGTCGGTCTAAATACCAAGTATCAAATAAAACTCATTAGATGTGTTCTTAATGCCTTTCAGATCCATTTACAAGCAATTATATCAATTCTTCTAGCAACATTTGTCGGATATGGCATTGCCATGAGTGCTAGTTCAATTCTCGTCGAATTCCTTCGATGGAGGAGACGGAATACTCGGTCACGTCCGCAGCAAGGCGCACAAGCGAGCATACCAAATAGCCAACAAGAAAATTCTTCTCCATCACCATGGCCAGGTCTGGACAGTCATCGCCCAGCAGATGTAGAAAACCCTGAGATGTTTAGCGGTAGTTAAATTATTGTTGGAGGTTGATCTTTAGTGAGATATGTATGGTTTTTGTTCAGGATCATCCTGCTGTCATTTCTTTCAACTCAGTTGTGAAGTGGTTTCCATAGGTTGGAGTTCCACTGAATATAGCTTGGGTGTTTAGTGAGGTTTAGAGTCCATCGGCTTGTGGCATGATGGATTCAGAGTGGTGCTGTTCCTGACTATTCTTTTGTTATAGCAAGTTAAACAGCTTGTGAGGTCCTTCCAGGAATCATTGTTAATATATTTTCGCCCCGAATTACCAGATGGGTATTAAAAAATACCTCATATTACCACATGAATATATATAAACACGCAGGTACCACTTGAGTATTAAAAAATACAAAAAAGTGCAGATGCGTCCATAAGTCATTTCAGGAGGGGAATCTCCGGTAAAAATGCCAAATTAGTATTCGCTAATTTTTCTCTTTTTCCATATTTGCTCGGTTGCTCCCCTTTTCTCCTTCTCCTCTCCTTCTCTTCTCCTCTCTCCTGTAATGCTTCCTTTAGTTCCTTTTCCTATCAATGGGCTAACTATCTCACCCCCATTCCATAGATGTCAAGCCCCAATTTCATCTACCATCTACAGATTTAGTAATTGCAGAAGAGAGAGATGCCCAGAAAGTTTTGAACGCACTGAAGTTGGCACGGGATATAGCTTAAGCGAAGAAAATGCCAAATTGAAGTGGACAATTTAGTGAAGTTCACTCGCCACCTTGCTGCCATTAATAGGAAATGCAGATTTGTTAAATATAAGTTGCCAAGATATTGACAATTGATTTTTCTTGTTTATTTTAATATGATGAATCGAGCAAGAGAAAGCTAAATAACCCTTCAACTATGGGCTCAAATTCCTAGATGATGTAGTTCCTTTTCAAACTCTAAATTCTAGCCCTAACTTTTGGCCACTCCCCTCTGATGAAGCAATGGATGCTAGATTGATTAGGAAGAAAGCATAAGAGGAGAGCGAAAAATATAAAATAAGAATATGGAAGAAAGAAATGTAAAAGGCAAAATTAAAGTTAAAAATAAATAAAAATCTCATGTTGGCCGGAGATTCCTTCCCCAGAATTAATAGTGGGTGGATCTGCACTTTTTTGCATTTTTTAATACTCAAGTGGTACAGGCGTATTTATAAATACTCATGTGGTAAGACGGGGTATATTTTAATATCCATCTGGTAATTCAGGATATATTTTCGTCTAGTTTTCTGTAAGGATACCAGAAAGGGATAGCAATAAAATAAAAATAAAAAAAAGAAGATTAATACTATGTTTTACTCCTTAGCACTAAAAGAAACAAAGCAAAGAAATAGAAGAACCCTTATAAATATTTGAGTGTTATTTTCCACTGAACTGAATTAGAAAAAGTATGATCGGTGAACTCAACTCAACTAAACTCCTACTGAATTGCACTGAACCAATTATTGAGTAACTGAAAAAGAACACACCCTCAGACCCGGGCACCTCACTTCCCAGAATAATACTAGAATCTGTCTAACTAGAAAATGGTAACTTGTGCAAATGTGCAGTGCATGGAGCAAATAATTAAATAGTGAATAACATTGTACAAGCCACCTCTTTTTAATAAAACATCGCAACTTCACAAAATCAAGGCATTTCAGAGGAAAGAGGAGTAATAATCGGAGTGGGGTTCACATAGTACCAAAGAGAATTCTGAGTAGGAGTTCTTTTATTTTTTTGTTAGGGCAGTTGTATCATCATCAATAATAAATTTTATTTCTCATTGTAAATAATGTAGTCTGTACATGGATGATACATAAGCATCAATACCTGGAACCTCGCAGGATATGGCCGAAGTACCCTATCTAACATTGCTTTTACTTTGCTTATACATTATCTTTGTGCTTCAAGATGAAGGATCTACAAAATTCTTCTTGCATACACGGGTACTCGGGTAGTCTATTCTTCTACTGGAGGGTCTACCCACCGTCCATGTTCTTTAATTAGATCGATTAATGCATCTGTAGCATGCTCCATTGCAATTCCTCGCTTCACCACCGTCTGCAAGAAATGGTGTAAACATAGTTTTGGTCAGATTCCTGGCTATTAATGGAAATATAACCACAAGTCGTATGCCTGAACATCTATGGAGTACACACCAGGTGATAGAATTCCCTTGTTTCCAATGAACAATCACAAAATTAAGTGTTGCTGAAGGCTTCTTCAGAGTTGTTTAGTCGTAACTGATGAGCTACGACATGTCAAAAAATTCAAATAACCTTTCATTATGGATAACATAACAACACAGAACATGAGACTTCCTTCCACCATGGGTTTTAGGGAGACTCAACTCTGTACGTAAACCTCCTATGACCCTTGACTTAACTATGCATAAATCAGTTAACTTTTGTTTTTTAGATAACATGGGTATCTAAACTTTGCTTGATTAATCCCATGGGCCCCAAAGTTAACGATCAGTAAAACCTCCAGTAGCCCTGATGGGACTCGAACCTGGATGCATAAAATAGTTTACTAATCTCCACTGTTAGTAGGATTACCGGAAAAAAATAAACCTACAGTTTGTAGAAGAGCTATTATATATGGCTTCTGCAAACTAATACTTCTTTTAATCTCTTTGTGATTGCAAGTGTAAGGTTGCATATTGAAAAGTTGTAACACTCCCAAATACAGGAGTGGTTTATGCAATGGGTTGATGGTCTGGAGTTGGTTGATGGTAGTTCATAACAATAACTTTTATCAAATTTCCACTCCCTCGCTCAAAGCAATTTCTCAAAATCCAGAAGATTGGGAAGTCACCTTCATTTTCTGAAAGGTGAGGCATATATTCTAGGTTTGTAGTTATAAATCACCAAGATCTTGAATTTGTGAGTTACACGTAATTACTATATGATGTGCAGCACCTTACCCTTCCAATTTCCACATTGAACTCCTTAACAGCCAAAAAAAAAAAAGACTTGTTTCCAAGGTGATAGAAAGAAGACACACCTTGCCTACATATAAGTCAATTTTTCCAGGAGCTCCACCGACATAACCGAAGTCTGCATCAGCCATTTCCCCAGGGCCATTCACAATGCAACCCATTATAGCAATCTGCCAAGGGAGAACAGACAAAAACTCTAAGAACAAATCTTCTCCACTTGAAGTTTTCAAAGAGAAGTCATACAAAGAGAACTCGATAATAAGTTTAGGTTATTACAGAAACACCAGGCAAGTGTGATGTCTTCTCTCGTATTTGTGCACTTATTTCTTGGAGGTCAAACAATGTCCTTCCACAAGATGGGCATGATACGTATTCCTGGACAATGTGTATAGCAGCAGGTCGTGTAAAAGATTTTCATCTATGATACTATGTGACAGAAAAACAACCATTTCTGTTTTGAGACAGTACCGTTTTGGTATTCCGCATTCTGCAACCCTGAAGCAAGTTAAAAGAAGTATTTCTCAGGAAATCAAACTCCTGGTCAGCAGCTTCCAAAAGGACACCATCTCCTAACCCATCGACGAGAAGGGCTCCAGCATAGGTACCAGCACGAATTACTAAGTCATCCCTGATTGAAAAGGAAAGTACATAGAAAAAGGATAAAGAGAAGATGAGAAACACTGTTAGGTGCAAACTCTATCATGGTCTCTTAATTAAAGAGCATCGTGTGCTTTACAATACCTGTGAATTCCGGAGGGGAACCGGATATGGTGAATTACAGGAAAGTTCAAAGCATTATCTGATAGGTACTCAAAGAGTCTGCAGCTCATGCAAACATGAAAAAAAAAATCAGAACTAATGAGTGAAATCAGAAAGGGGGAAGGTGTGTGGGGGGGGGGGGATAAATCATCGTCACATTTTACAATCTATTCAGCAAGGGACAAAAAAATACATAATGCGCCACATTATGCAAAAGGTTTCAAATGATGAAAGTCCTCAAAGCCAGCCAGGGTTTATTTACATTGAGAAAAATAAAGAGAACAAAAACAACATAGACCAATCAACCCTTCCAACTAACCCTTTCAACTGTAATACGGCATCGTCACATTTTGCAATTTATTCAGGAAGGGGCAACAAATGCATAATGCGCAACGTAATGCAAAAGATTTCACATGATGAGAGTCCTCAAAGCAAGCCAGCATTTATTTACAATGTGAAATAACAAAACCAACATAGCCAATCAACCCTTCCAACAACCCTTCCATGAGAAAAATAGAAAGATATAGCAGAGGGCCCTCATACTTGATGCTAGGCATGCTACATTTCAGTACTGCCTATGCCATCCATTAGGCATCGTTGACAAGCCTCAGTGACCTAGTTTGATGCTAATGCAATGGCTAGTACGTAACATGACTCACCACCCGTATGCATCTACAAGTCATTGGAACTTCAAACAGAGACATCATATCAAAAGGGGGGAAATACATAACCTATTACAAGCTATTCACAAAGTATCCTTCACAAGAGTGAATACAAGATCATATACTCATATAACCTTGTGTAGTATTTCAAGCATCATAAAGTTTTAGATGGAAGGAAATATTCAAGGGAGTTCATAGTAAGAAGTTTATTGTAACAAAAACATTTTACTAAACCTACTCTTGCAGGCCTTCAAGAAGCTCCTGCCTATAGCATGGTTTGGAACCCATAGTTACTCAGTCTAAGTCCTATTCAAATGGATTGTTGTTGTTTCCGTCAAATACTTTTATGCCTGATAGCTTATACTTCCCAATTGCATTTTTGGGTTACTGAAGATCCAGTCATGTTTCTAACGAGACAGGCGGACAACTTCAGATCATTAGTTGCCTAGGAATACTTCAAGAAGTAATTTTATGCCAACACTATAACATTAAGAAACGAGCAGCAGCTATGATGGTATTGTGCATCAACAACGGTGTCATATAAATAGTGTCGTAAATACATTGTTGTCATAATTTAGTTTTTCGCACTATCTTGCGTTTTCTTTATCAAGCTCTATGATACTAGATTGGATACAAACTTTTTGCTTAGATGGATAAAAGCTTATCATTGATATAGTTATATAAGACACACGCTTGAACACTAAGGCAAAATAATGATTCGGAGTTCTTTGGCGAGATGTTCAAGATTCACCATTGTTCATAAGGTGAGAAGTGCAAATGCGATTGCGGATGGCTTGGCTAAACAAGGTCTTCTTAGGGAGGGTGTGTTTTTAGCTTGGTTTTGATTGTAATCTTTTAATTCCATTTTGTTTGGCCTCACCTTGATAGATGATTTTAATACTCTACCAAACCCTTCCTAGAAGGTGGGGGTTTTGTATTGAATGATATTAAGGTCTAGCTCTTGTGGCATTCTTTGTAATTACTTCGCCTTGAAGTTGAATTAATGAAAGAATGCTTAATTATCAGAAAAAGGCAAAATAATGATTAAAACATCACAGCAGTCACTACGAATAAGTAACTTATTAGTTATTATCAATGAAGCACGGAAACGTTCTGGGGACTGCGTTTCGCGTTTCTGAAACGCGAAACGTTCCGAAATGTCTTCGAAACGACCCGAAACGTTAAAGAGAAAAAGAAACGCAAAATAAACGCGATGCAGAAAAAGAAACGCGTTCGAAACGCAAAAAAGAAAAAGAAACACGCTCGAAAGGAGGAAAAAAAGAAAAAACGTTCAAACCCAAAAAATACTTTCTTCTTTTCTAAACCCTAATTTTCCTTGTCTCTTCCCAACATTCTCACTCTTTTTTCTCCAACCCTATGTATTTGTTTTCGTTTCATTAAAAGAACACTTGTGAGTTGTTATCTTGATGGTATTTTGATTTGTCATGTTAATTAAGTGATGGAATAATTATTTTCTGTTTTTTTAATATTATTTTTTTAATATATTTTTTGTAGGAACGTTTCCGTGTTTCCGGCATTTTGAGAATCAACGTTTCCCGTTTCGCGTTTCCGCGTTTCCGTTTCCGTGCAACCTTGGTTATTATTGTCATCTTCTGATTTGTATATAATACTGTTAACATTGCATTCATTCTAGAGTATCTATGCCAAATGCAACGAATACCTGAACTTGTTTAATGGTAGTGCAATGAGCCTTTCCAAAATATTTAATACTGATAGTACCTTCGTCCTGCATGCACTCTGCTGTTTTTCTCTTCAGTATAAGGCAGGTCATGCAGTAGCATTGTAGCATCTATATCTTTGAGGATCTCTAGTGCTTCATAGGGTTCATCACCTCGCACAGATACTGCCAAGCGGTTCCCTGCAAGACATGATCTTGTTAAATGAGTTACTTCCCTACATATCATATGTATCACCACAGAAATTGCGCAAGCTACCTTCTGGTAAAAGCTTGTATGCACCGGTTGACAACTCCTTGAGGTTCACTAAAACAATTGCATTGGGCAACGGCTTTGTCAGTTGCTCAGACAAAGGGGTTATGACACCCATACCTATATCTACTAGCCTCTTGAGAGCTAGCCGCTGGCGATGGAAGCAAAGAAAAGAACATAAAGATACGTAGATGAAAAATGCTTGAACTAATTAAATACAATGATTTCGGTGGGGGGCGGGGGGCGGGGGGGGGGGGGGGGGAAGAGGGAAGAGATGTCTTACAGCATCAGCGTCATCAACTGGTGGAAGCTCCCTCAGTACAATGGAGTCTACAGTAGCCAGATCCTAAAATGACAGGATTTTGTCAGGAAATATCTGATACACCTTGGAGATGTAGCATTGAGTTAATTGAGAAAATCTTTATGGTTGAGTGATTGGTCCTTGATTCGAATAGCAACATACCTTAAAAGGCATGCCAACAATAAGCTTAGCTGCCAGTGACTTGTAGAGGACTTCAGGTGTCTGCGAATTTAGTTTGTGACGGAGCACAATCAAATCAAGGATTCAAGGAAGAAAGAGAGAAATGAAGATGTAAATATTCTGCTCATGAGCTATTAACATGCTTCCCAGAAATGAAACACAAACATCTGGAACAAAGTAAGTGTCTTCCAGAAGCCAGAGTAATTGAATATCATGCAGCTGAATCCTAACACTTTTCATCATCATGTAGGGACTCGTGACAAATTTACAGCTAAAGACAAAAGAATTAAGGTGAGAAGAGATATGTAAACATCTTTATTGGACATTTACAACAACAGAGATGAAATAATAGGTAATAGGTGCAATTTGAAAGTGAGTCCAACAATACAAGAGATTCCGGATCTTTCACATATGATATTTGATTATAGTAAAATCCAATCAGGAAATTCAAAGAACAGCCGGGGAAAGTATGGCTTAGATACCATCATACAACTATCTGGTTTTTACCTATAGTATTAAATCATATGATAAGAGGATATACAACTTTTTTAGATAAACATGGGTATCTGAGCTTTGCCCAACTAATCCCATGGGCCCTGAAGATCACTACCAGGAAAACCTCTAGTGGCCCAGAGGAGACTCAAACCTGGGACCTCTGGAACAAACCTCAGAGGTCTTACCAGGTGAGCTATCCATTCAGGGTTAATAAGAGGATATACAACTATCCTAGACTCCTTTTTGATACATGGACATGGAAACTTATTTACATAATAAGAAGAAAAATTGAACTAGAATTTCACCTTCAACTTGTCCAGGGTAACAGTCATGAGAACAGAACCATCACGGTGTAGGACCCCTCTATAGTCCACTTCTTCATTCTGTGGTTGACAAAAAGATAACTTTTAGGTTCAAAAACGGGGAGGTAGCATCCACAGCTTACAAAAGGAAGCATTGTTAGAAATCGAAAGTAACCTCTTTCTGAATTGGTAATTGACCAGTTCTGCGTTGAAAATCAAAATAACGTCTATGCTTTTCTTCAAATGGTGCCTGGACCAAATAATTACAACCACGAGTAGAATTACTGTAAACATAGTAAGTTTCACTGTTTTAACATCAAACCAAAGAAAAAATAGCAGTGACTCATACCACTCCTTGCTGAAGTTCAGCTGCTCTACTGCCAAGGTTGGCCAGGCGTCTGCAGGGATCTATCTCCTCTTCTGGAGGTTCAGTTAGGGAGACCCTGATTGTATCTCCCAAACCATCCTGTTTACCAATTGTAGTGTTAGAGTTGTTACCAATAATTACCATAGAAAAATAATAGATATCAGACTGCCAAAAACATATAGAAATCATGAATATGAAGGAAATCTCATTCTTACAATCTTAAACTTCAGGGTTAGCACAATAACACATAATGTATGCATCAAAAACGCTTCCTCCATAAGAAAACAAAGTAAACAAAACTTAACACATTTGATGTATCCGTGAATTATCTTCAGATCCTAATTATCTGACCTACTAATTCCCATGATTTGAATTGGCAACATCATCAAAAACGCTTCCTCCATAAGAAAACCGAGTAAACAAAACCTAACACATTTGATGTATCCGTGAAACATCTTCAGATCCTAATTATCTGACCTACTAATTCCCATGAATTGAATTGGCAATACTAAGCATATTAACGTCAACATCATCATCATCAAGCCCCCATCCTAGAGCCTCCAAAGAGGCTCTCACCCAAGCAGGGAATTGGGGTTAAGTGTACGCAGCCTTACCCCTCTAGAAACAGAGAGGCTATTTTAGTTTGACCCTTGATCTGAAGAGTCCCGTACATCAGCTTCACAATGTAGGTCTAGGGGTATTGGTGGTTTTAGATGAAGGTTTTGAGTTGGAATGTCAATGGTCTGGGGATGGTGGGGAAGCGTTGCCTTGTGCAGGAAGTTGTCCGCCGGGCGTCTCCGGATGTGGTAATGTTCCAGGAGACAAAGGTTGAGGGAGTGGATTCTTTTTTTGTTCAAAGCCTATGGGAGGCGGGGTCTAAGGATTGGGTTTGGTTGCCTTCTGTAGGAGCGTCGGGGGGTATTCTTATTGTTTGGGATACCCGTTTTGCGAATCGGGTCGAGTCCCATTTTGGGCAATTTACGGTGTCGGTTCTGTTGAACGTTCGGGGGAGGGGTGATTGGTGGGTGTCTTCTGTTTATGGACCGTGTGGGGTCGCTGACCGGGAGTCGTATTGGGAGGAGTTGGCGGCTCTTGCTAGTCTTTGTTCCCCTAGATGGGTTATTGGGGGTGACTTTAATGTGATCCGTCACGCGGGGGAACGACGTGGTAGGGGGTTGACTGGGGGTATGATTGAGTTTGATTCTTTTATTAGGGAGTCTGCCCTTCGCGATTTGCCTCTCGATAATGCTCAGTTTACTTGGGGTGTGAGCGGGAGGCGGGATGTAGCCTCTCGGATAGATAGGTTCCTTGTTACGAATGAGTTTGAGGATGAGTTTCCGTCTTTGGTACAGGAGATCCTGCCCCGTTCGTGTTCTGATCATTTTCCCCTTGTCTTGCATTCTGCTCCTATCCAGTGGGGCCCGACCCCTTTCCGCTTTGAGAATATGTGGTGTTCCCACGCGGAGTTTGGGGCTAAGATTCGGGATTGGTGGGCGGAGTGTGAGGTTGAGGGTTGGAGGGGGTACTGTTTCATGAGGAGGTTGAGGTTTGTGAAGGAACGCTTGAAAGTTTGGAATAAGGAGACGTTTGGAGATGTGCGGGTGCGGAAGGGGGAGATTCTTAAGGAGATTTTGGTGACGGATCGGGCCTTGAGTGAGGAGGGCCATGTTGAGGGGTTGCTGAGGAAGAGTGTTGATTTAAAGAATAGTCTAGAGGAGGTTTTGCTTAAGGAAAGGCAGAGTCAGCGTCAGAAGATGAAGGGGAGATGGGCGAAGGAGGGGGATGTGAGCTCTCGGTTGTTTTTCAAAGTGGTTAATGGGAAGCGGAGGAGGAGTTTTATTCGTGAGTTGGAGACTGATGATGGTGAGCGTGTGACTGACTTGGTTAGGATTAGTGACGAGATTACAGCCTTCTACAAGGGTCTATTTGAGGAGGAAGTGAGTGATAGATCGATGCTGGAGGGCGTTGAGTGGTCACCTATTACGCCATTGCTTCGGGATTGGCTTGAGCGCCCTTTTGAGTTAGAGGAGATTCGGGCTGCGGTGTTTGGGATGGATCGTGAGAAATCCCCGGGGCCGGATGGATTCACGATGGCCTATTACCAGGAGTGCTGGGAGGTCATCAAGGAGGATCTGTTGGGGGTTTTTACTGAGTTTCATGACACTGGGGTGGTCGGGAAGAGTATGAACTCTAACTTTATCACCCTCGTCCCTAAGAAGGACCGGTCGATCAAGGTGAGGGATTTTAGGCCTATTAGTTTAGTCACCAGCGTCTATAAGATCTTGACTAAGGTCCTGTCTATTAGACTTGGGGCGGTTTTGACTGGGACTATCTCGCCTGCCCAGAGTGCTTTTGTGGAGGGTCGCCAGATCATTGATGCGGCTTTGGTTGCTAATGAGGTGGTTGATGGTGCGCGCCGGAATAACGACTCGGGGATTGTTTTTAAGTTGGACTTTGAGAAAGCTTATGACCGGGTTAGTTGGGGTTTTTTGGATCGCGTATTAGATAGGAAGGGCTTTGGGGGGCGTTGGCGCTCCTGGATAAGGGGGTGTTTGTCCAATGCTAGTTTTTCTGTCCTTGTTAATGGGGCGGCTCGTGATTGGTTCCCTTCGTCACGTGGTTTGCGCCAGGGGGATCCCCTGTCCCCTTTCCTCTTCACTCTAGTCGTTGATGTTCTAGGCCGTATGTTGGATAGGGGAGTGGAGCGGGGGCTTGTTGAAGGATTCCGGACGGGGCGGGAAAGGGTTTGTGTTTCCCACCTGCAGTTTGCCGATGATACGATTCTCTTCCTTTCGGCCGATGCCGAAGGGTTTAAGAGGGTACTCACGCTCTTACAAGTTTTTGAGGTTGTGTCGGGGATGCGTATTAATTTGTCTAAGTGTGGTCTGGCAGGGGTCAATGTGGGGGAGGATGTTCTGCTTTCCCTGGCTGGTCTAGTGGGTTGTCAGGTTCAGCAGTGGCCGCTTACTTATCTGGGGGTACCCCTCGGAGGTAACCCCAGATCGGTCTCCTTTTGGGAACCGGTAGTGTCTAGAGTGGCTAAGCGTCTAGATGGTTGGAAAGGGGTATATTTCTCGTTGGGGGGGAGAATTACTATTTTGCATTCCTGCCTAGCTAGTATCCCTCTTTACTACCTTTCCCTTTTTAAAGTTCCTGTTGGGGTAGCTAATAGGATCGAGAGGTTGATGAGGGACTTTCTTTGGTCAGGGGTTGGAGAGGGTAAGAGGGATCACCTGGTTAGTTGGGACCATGTTTGCCGGCCGAAAATTGAGGGGGGCTTGGGTTTTGGTAGGTTGGTGTCCAAGAACATTTCGCTAGTGGGTAAGTGGTTATGGCGTTTTCCCCTAGAACCTGGCTCCCTATGGCACCGAGTTATCAGAAGCAAGTACGGCCTTCAGCATAATGGGTGGGATGTCCGAGCCAGCTCAACTATCTCCCATGCTTGCCCTTGGAAGTTCGTTTCCCAGGTATCGTCCTTATTCTTTCCACTGGTCAGGTATAATGTGGGTAATGGTCAACGGGTTCGGTTCTGGGAGGATGTGTGGAATGGGGACACTGCTTTCTCTTCTACATATCCGAGGGTTTTCCGTTTGTCCACTCTTCATGGGGCTTCTGTGGCTGATTTTTACTCAGAGGTCGGTGGTGGTTCCTGGAACTTGCATTTTCGACGACCACCCCGGGATATAGAAATGGAGGAACTCGTTTCCCTCCTGGGTGTCCTCCACTCTAGGCTTCTCGTCCCTCGGGACGATTCTCGGACTTGGATTGGGGACTCCTCTGGGGTTTTTTCTTCCAAGTCCTTCCTCCATCATCTTAGCCTTCCGTCTCAATTTCCACATTTTCCCCTTTCCTCTTATATTTGGAAGTCTAAAGTTCCTCTGAAGGTTCGTGCTTTTGTGTGGACTTTGGTGCTAGGTAAGGTGAATACTTGTGATATGGTGCAACGGCGGAGGCCACATATGTGTCTCCTTCCCAGCATGTGTGTGATGTGTCGGCAGGATGGAGAGGACTGCTTGCACTTGTTTGTTTTATGTAACTTTGCGAGGGCTCTGTGGGATCGGCTGTTGTGTGGGGAGCCTTTTGCGTGCCCTGCTACTGTGGGGCAACTCCTACGGTTGCGTTTTTCTGCTATGCGGAGGGGGAAGGAGGGTAGGATGTTGTGGCGGTGTGCCTGTTTAGCTATTCTTTGGTGCACTTGGCTAGAGAGGAATTCGAGGATTTTCTCTGACAAGGGAAAGAGTATCGATCTTGTTTGGGAACATATAGTTTATTTGGCATCCATGTGGGCAAAGGCGACTGGTGCCTTCAAGGGGGTGCCACTGACGGTCATTCAGCGTCATTGGCGTGATTTGTAAAAATCTACTCTTATTCTTGTACTTTGAGGATATCTTATCCTCCATTTTGTACTATTTCATGATTTGATTAATAAAAAGTTTTTCTTATCCAAAAAAAAAAAATAAATAACTGCAAACAATTTGATGAGCCATTTTGATAGCCCATCATTCGCCAAAGCCAGAAGTAGTAATCTTTTGACTCCATTACAAATCGACAAATTAACACATTAACTCGATTACATTATTTATTGTTTTTATCTTCAATTAAAAAAAACTAATATATTAGATATTGCATTAAATTCAGGAATTGCAGACCATTGGGTCCTGCAGAGGGCACGGCCAAAAGAGGTAAATATGGTGCAACCATACGTCCATACCCCTGATAAAGAGACATCTTATGTGGGATTATATACAAGCATAATCATAGGTGTACCTGAAGAAGGGTCCCAATCCCAATTGCAGATTTCATTCGTCCATCTTCCCCTTCACCAGCTTCTGTGACTCCCAAGTGCAATGGATAATCCCACCCTTGCAAATACATTTCCGCTACCAATAAACGATAAGCTTCGACCATCACGACTGGATTGCTCGCTTTCATGGAGAAGACAAAATTATGGTAGTCCAACTTCCGGCATATTCTTGCAAACTCAAACGCAGACTCGACCTGTTCCAAGGTCACAGATGGAAGTTGAATATATAAATTTGGAACGAGTAAGAAGCGGACTTCAAAGTCATAAATTAATTTAACTTCAATGGGAATCAAGGCTACCTTAGAACCTATTGTTAGAGAATAAAGCACGACTGCTTACCATTCCACGCGGAGAATCACCATAATAGCTCATTATGCGATCTGAAAGACTTCCATGATTTGTCCCAATTCGCATCGCTCTACCATACTTTTTGCATTTCTCCACCAATGGAGTAAAAACCTGTTGTGATAGCAAGAGAGAAAGACTGAGACAAAGTATTCTGTTACATCACATCCCTTAACAATCATCATGTTCAGTTAAGGCATATGTAAGAAATTAGAAGAGCCAAAAGAATCAACACTTCCAGACGAAATTCCTAAGAAGAATGCAAGTATGATGCATTGTTCAAACATCAGAGAGTTGTTCATATGTTCTTGAATTCCAGCTTCCAATGACCCAGTCAGCTTTGGAATCCTAGATTTTCCATATCAGTGAGTCATGAAGGGGTTTTGGTTGGAATAAGTGATGTACGAAGTAGGTATTCCCAGGATTGTTTGTGCTTTTCTGGTTGCCAGTTACTAGTTAACATCGATGAAATAAAACTTCCTTGGGAGTTTCAACATCCCACTACCTGAACTTACCTAGCCCCGAAGTTATGTAATGCTTCTTGCATCTTTTTACAGGAAAAATACAATGCAACCACTGCTGCTGTATGTCATCATCTAGGTCAAGTTACTTTAAACAACTTACCTAGGCGGTGGTAAAGTGCCGTTAGTAAAATATTTTTGTGTCACAAAAAAAAAAAAAACAATAGTATGTGGCAGCCTGTATCTCACCTCAGACCTTACAGCCACCTTTCCCTCTCTCTCTTCCTCAGGAACTGAAATCTGAATTCTGTCTCCTAGGTGTCTTCCCCCTAATCAATAAACTAATCCCCCAGTAAAATCCCACCCTCAACCTCCTCTTTCTGATCTTCGATCTGTCAAAATTAGCAGTCAATATTATTCTTATTGGTTCTGTCACGCTCAAATGGAAAATTGAAAGAACCTGGGATATCTTTCTTTCTCCAATAAATATAACCTCCTTGCCTTGCCAATTCATGTATAATTTAAAGCATCAATTGATGAACATAAATGGCAAAGCAAAAGGGCTTTAGGATATGATACAAGAGTCAATTAAGGATATGATAATTATTAATTACTGGTTACAATAGAATAACTAGCGGAGCAGTTGGTTCATCTCTTACAATTGCTCTGCTATTCTTCTCTAAAGTTTCGAATTTATTAAGATTTATGAGTTCTCACTTAACCCTGTAAGACAAGGTATGCGTTCCCGCCATCCTATGCTCATCATTTTGAGCAAGAAAGAGAAATAACTAGGCATGATGAATCAAGGAGATGGAAGAGGGAGATTGAGAGGGAACACTTAAATCTTCAAAAAATAAAAAATAAAAAGTATCTTCACAAGACACAAAGAGAAGAGAGGTTGGAGGAGGAGCAGATTAATGGAGGGAAGATGGAATTTGGTTAAACAGGGTATGAGAAGCAGTGAGGCACGGTGGTCATTTACCCCTTCAATGTGTTCAAGTTCCTTTTGATAGTCGTCATCTGTATACTCTAGTGTCTCAAACTGGGCCCTCCTGTCAGCTGCAACAAAGCATCTTCATTAATCCAGAATGGAGCTACGTACATGATTAAGCTTACAGAATCAGTGCTGAACAGATACCGAAGTTCCCAGGATTCACACGAATTTTTTCAAAGCATTCAGCTACCCGCATTGCAACAGATGGTGCAAAATGAATATCTGCCACCAGAGGAATATTGTAGCTGCATGAGCCCAAAAAAAAAAGTTCATAAGAAAATTCCCAAACGACATTAGCTAAACAAAAAAAGAAACAGAGATGATTAAGTTTATGGAAAAGTGGAGCTGAAAAAAAAAATGACAACCAGGAAGGAATTTTGAAAATAAGCATACTTTTTCTGAACAAGAGTGTTCTTAATTTCAAAACACGCATCTGCCTCTCTCTTTCCCTGCACCGTTATTCGCACAATATCTGCTCCGCTGTCAGCAATTTTCATGACCTACCAATAACGGAGGGAAAAGGGACCACTTTAGAGAAACCAAAGGCAAATTCTACCATACTACGAATACAGCATCTGAAATAGGCCATCAGTGTGTGGGTGCTCAAGTCCTCTAAATGTTTTTCTTGCACTTATAGGAGTAATTATGCATGAAATTTGAGAATGTATCCTGCTCATGTTGATAACTATGTTGCTCGGACTCTTCATTTCGCCAGAAGTACCGTATCGGAGACTCGACACTCGGACATTTGTATGGACACTGAAAACTTCATTTTAATCCAATCATGCAGAATTTTCAAAATCTTGCCGAGTCCAAGATGGGTATGGGCAGTGGATACTCTGATACTTAGTTCAGTCGAGCAACATAGTTTGATAATCTAAGGATGAACCCCTTTATCAGTAAACAGACTTTACAGCATATAGATTTTTAGAAGTAACACGCATGGAGGCTTCGTCATTGAAATTGCACCTTAAAATTCAGCATTTTACGTACAAATTGGATTTAAGACATACAGACATCCTCGATTGGATTTATTAAGTTGGTTAGCCTGGAGAAAAACATTGCTTCTGAGAGAACAGCAAGTATATCATGCATGTACAGAGCTCATGCATGAAGTATAATATCTACATTAAAGAAAAGGTTTTCTTTTTTAAGACTGAAGCTCTAATTATCAGCAAATTGCCTAGGTCATAGCAACAAATAGGCTCTAAACCACAAGCTACGACCGTTTGAGCGCATAGCATTACTTTTCTCAAATGTCAAGCACAAATTTATTCATTTACATATATTTCACATAGTTGGCAGAGGAGAAGTATACTGTAAATAATCAAGTACATTGATTAGAGAGATTGTAAACTTAGGTAGGTGAGAAATTCCTATTATCTTGGCGACCATATTATTCATCTTCTTGTTCCTATTTATCTTTTTTCAGACAGAGAGGTCCCAAAAAATAATACATACTCAAACAGGATCATTTTCACCCAGATATATGAATGGACGGGCAAAATGTGATGCCGGCTTCTATAATTAGTCCTTCCATTAGTATATCTGGGTGAAAATGAGATGTCTGCTTTCATAACCTTGAGGGGGTAACTCATTTGGTAAGACGTCTGAGATCTATTCTGGAGGTCCCTAGTTCGAGTCCCCTCAGGGCCACTGGAGGTTTTCCTAGTCGTTAACTTCAGAGCCCATGGGATTAGTCAAGCAAAGCTTAGATTTCCATGTTTTCTACAAAAAAAAAGGTGATGTCTACTTTCATACAATTAGGATATTCATGCTGGGATTCGCCTTGTAGGTTGGGTACAATCTCTTACAGTGGACATGGGTCAATGAATTTTTATTTATTGCCAGCCATCATGTAGTTAGTGGACCCCTCACATGTTTAGTGAGAGTGAGCAACACAACCTATGTGGCAAACAAGATAGCATATAACATTTTCATGGCTTCATGGCCGTAGTGAAGGTAGTCCTGAGCAAAAGGGGCAAAGCATTAGGTAACCTGTTCAACTGTTGCAGCCATGTCTTTAGTATCAGTTGTTGTCATTGTCTGTATCCTGATAGGGTGGTCACTACCAATGGCCACATTTCCCACAGTCACAGTGCACGTTTTTCTCCTCACAGTTTTGTGTAGAAACTCACAATACTTTTGCCGAGGTACTGCACAATAAATTAAGATACACCAGCTAAAACAGTGTAGGGGAGAAGATATTGATCTCATTTAGTTATCACAACAGCGACCGCAGAAATTATAATAGCAGAACACATAGTTGTCACATTAGTGATGATCAGACAAAAGAGAAAGGGGAACTTTCTACAGCACAATAAATTAAGATACACCAGCTAAAACAGTGTAGAGGAGAAGATATCGATCTCATTTAGTTACCACAATGCGACAGCAGAAATTATAATAGTAGAACATATAGTTGACAGATTAGTGATGATCAGACGAAAGAGAAAGGGGAACTTTCTAATGGGAAACAACTTTTGAATTATATGCATTACTTCCTTGGATGCACCCCACTCCAACCACAGCTTCACAGTTATTGTTCTTATTTCCATTCCAGGCTATGGAATCATTCCACAGCATGAATTATTGATTCTGCTCATATGTAGAACTGATTCCACTACAGTTAGCTGGATTTCTCTGAAGTTCAAGTGGATAACACCACAACAACAACAACAACAACAACAACCTCCGAGAGCGGGGTCTGGAAATGGATAATTTGTTTCAAATGCATAAATGCATCTTGTACTGGTGACATCTATCTACGAAATCATGTTTGTTTATCCAAGTGCCAACACAAAGTAGAACTCAATTTGTGAAGTAAAAGATTTCATATAGTATTCAACAATGAGAACACTTTACCCAGTAGACTGCTCCCTTCTGATGCAGGCTGAAGTTCAGCAATATCAGAACCTGGGTTTGAATTCTTAATGGCAGAGAACTTATTTGTTGAAGACTTCCCCCTCTTGAGATTTGAAATCTTCACAAAATCCACGTTTATCCGAGATCCCAACTGAGAATCATTGTTCTTTACATGCCAAACTGGAGCTTGAAGTATTCCAGTTGCCATGTTGAGATTCAACTATTTACACCTTCAAATCTCACAATCCTGCCAACACAAAATCCACAACAAATTAAAAACAAAAACCAGATATTAGATATTTCCACAAAACACATACCAAAGCACAACACACACACACACACACAAACAAAACCAACAGTAATAGATAATTAAATAAATCAATCACCATACACACAAGAATGAAATTGGTTTCTTGGGTGGATCAAATTTCAAATTTTGCCCAAACAAATTAGGAATTCATTAATAGCAGAGAACCAACAACAGCACCATAAACTCGGTATCCATGATCCATTACAGCAGTTGTTCTCAGCAAAACCAAACAAGGGTCACAGGCATACACCATCACCATGTCACTTGGGTAGTTGGGTAATCAAATTAGATGAACCCAGTATACAGTGATTGCCTTGCATCAACAATTACACTTCATACCTAATTATTTATTACTGAAAAAAGAACCCAAAATACAGACAACATAATCAAGCATTATCTCACCAACTACAGAACCAAAATTTACATTCAAAGCAGTAAGCAGGAAAAAAAAAAGCTACTGAGTTAGGATAAAGTCCAATAATTGTACATCAAAATCCAAAAAATTCTACCATCAAAACAAGAATTTCTAGCAGAATTGAGTTTGTAAGAAATTTGGTAGCACCAACTTACAGTTATCAGCAAGATTAAGCAGCTTGGCATGTAAGTGGGCACAGCAAAATAATGGGTTTTGAAGAAAGAGAACGATCTAGAATATGAAAACTGGTGGTGGGTGGATTGTAAAATGACAATTTTCCCAGAATTGAAAGAAGAAAAATTGGGAAATTTATTTTGGGTGAAAAGGAAATGGAGAGCTATAGCTAAAATGGAAGAAGACGGAAGTGTGTTTCTCTCCCAGGATCCTAGCAGATTTCGCAGGCCACACAAATGGGTAACGTTAAAATTAGGAAAATAAAGATTTGAAAACTATAATATACTAATATAGGTATATTCGGTCAATCAGAAAAGAGGTTATAAGCATTTTTGGTTGGGTCTAAAAGGAAGATTAATCTGATTCGCATTAGGTCAGTACACGAAGGGTTAAAGTACTCACACTAAGGCTTTATTTGATTCAATTTAATTTCTTTTAAATTAAGTTCAGTTCAGGTCTAATAAGTTCAGTTCAGGGCCAATAAGTTCAATTCAGTTAATTTTACTTTAGTTATTATTATTATTATTATTATTATTATTATTATTATTATTATTATTATTATTATTATTATTATTATTATTATTTAATAATGCTTGGTAATACCGCCTTTAAAATTAGATATTGTGTTTTAAATTAAACACAACAATAAAATAGTAAGAAATAAAATTAAGTGGCAATTGGTTTGTTACTTGATAAGGGAAAGGATCAATAAATAATTAATATTAGAAAAGGAAAAATGAAAGAAATGAACTTAGTTATCCGTCTTGATTGGTTCACTCTAGTAAAGTAGTAGAATTACTTTCAGTTCACTTTGCTATTCTTTGGTTCGTTGATAGAGATACTCAATCCAAATTTTTTCCCTACCATTTTTGAGAGATAACAACGATGATAAAATAAAATTACCATAACAAAAAAAAGTGAAAAAGTAGCATTTATCTTGTAGATATGTGACATTAGCTTTAAAAATAGTTTAAATAATAAAAATAAATATAATAATAAAAATAAAGTAATTCGAACCCTCAACCTTGCTTAAGAGATGAGTGTGCCGAACCACTCAAACCAACTACTTACTGGTTTTGAAACGTTTTATTTTATTAGTTGTAAATGGTATTTTAATTTCTTCTGAAGAGAAGTATCACATCACATGTGCACCATGATTAATACATGGAGTAGAAGTGTTTATGTTGCTTGCGTTACGTAGTTGGGTGTGAAACATATTGTCAATTGTCAAATAAGCAAGGAGTAGGGATACGTCATACGTGGGGATGACAATTTGACCATTGCTTCATTTATTAATTTCGTGGAGCAAAAATCTCAATTTTATTTACAATCACAAAAACTTCTTTCGTTTTGAAGAATTTGCTTGAGTTTTACAAAATGATATGAATAAACCCAAATCATAAAAACAAATGAAAAGAGAAAAACAACGATAAATTCATTTGGGTGCTATGAGGCTTGGATTTTGGAGTTATATTTATAAAGTTTGAATATTCTCATTTAGGTATCATCAACTTTTGAGTTTATTTCACGTAGGTGATATTATCCAATGTCGTCAAAATGTTTGCTACTTAAGAAGCCTTAAAAGGATACGGGTCTTCCCTCTTCCCCTATTTTCCTCTCATTTAACCCATATCCTCCAAGGCTCCCAACACTCTCCAAGTCAATGTTTTAAAAATCGGATCGAGTGTCTAACCGGCATCCAATCGAATAATATTAAAAATCGGATATCGTCGTAATTAAACATTAAGTTTTAATATTAAAAATACATTTATACGTGAAAGTAACAAAAACACTCATGTATTATAAAAGTATAAATCTAACAAGGAAATAAAACAAATATATAACAAAAATCTCCAGACTTTAGTTAAAAAAATTACAGGATAAAAGGGGGCTTTGAGCGAAAAGAAAAGGAAGAACAAAAACACAAAGAATTAGAATGTGAGAGAGATAGAGAATTAAAGAGGAGACAAGGTCTTAAGTTTTAAATAAAAGTTTATGGCGTCCCACATCAAATTTTTGGTGAAATTCACCTTCACGAATCATCAAAAAAGCAAATGAAGGACTATGTAATTTCTAAGCCTGTGCTGGATAATGTTAGTATCTATTGGTTGTAAACATCAAATGGTCCAAAATAACGAATTTTTTTTAGTCAAAAGCTCTTGACAATTGCTTGAGTCGGTTCACTTTCGATCGCCTATTTTTAGCCGGTTTGCGCAACAGTTTTGACGGGTTCATTGCGGTTTTTTAGATTGCATGGCCCTCGATTCCCCGTTAAATAAGTTTGATCGGGTTGTCCAGTGCGCTTTAAAATCCTCGCTCCAAAATAATATCAAATTTCTTTAAATTAGATAAATGGAAAAACCCTCTAGACATCCACATTTTGGATTCTACAGTCCAAAAACAACTACAACCACCAAAGAGATATAATCGAGAAGTCCAATCATACATTTCATTTCCTAAAAAACCTCAATAAAATTAAGGAGGAATTGAGATTCAAGCGAGAGAGACACAGGAAGACACAATACCAGTTATTAATTGATAATTTAAAATGAAGGGATTCCAGTATATAATTTTGGGAAAACCTACAATTAGGTATTTTGAAATATAATATGAAATAAATTGAAACCATGGTTGTCGAGCTTCTAGGTCCACGAAGTAGTGGTGGGATAATGACTCCTTTTATAGTGGGTTAGAGAGAGAATTACCATAGGTTTCGAGTTTCGAGGCATATCTGACATTGAATTAGAATAGATGGGTATCCGAGGGCCAAGCAAGATATTGTTACTCATCAAGTTGTCAGGAGTTAGTTTATATTACTTTTTTCTTTATTGGCAAGTTTTTAGTTTTTAGTGCTTGATACAAATTTAAGGCTAATAGGTCTAAGATCCGCCATAGAATTAAGTTCTCTCCTTTTAGGAATCAAAATACTAGTAGGGAAATAATAATATTACCACTAAGAAGAGAAAATCACAAAATTACATATATCTTGGCCTACAATATGCCAATATTTTTGGAAAAGAAAAATTAACTTCAAATCACATGGATTAGTAGCCATGTAAGGGTGCATTTGTCTAAAAGTACTAAAAGCCTCATCGGGGTCAAAAGACCTTATGAGATCCGCATTTATAGGCCCTCAAAAAATTTTGCTTAGTGCCTACAAGAGCTTCATCAAAATTATGGGGGTTAGAGTTAGAAAATAAATCCCTAAAATAGTCTATAGCCATCATTTTCTCCATCCACACACTCACACACACCGTCCCTCCCTATAGTTTTCCAAATATTATTTTTCCTCCTGTAAGAAAATGCCTTTTGGCGAAAATATTTTGTATTGCAATCCTATTCCACCAAGTTTATAATTCTTGACCTCCGGAGCCAAATTTCTTCATTTAAAATAGGGTCATCAACCCTCTTTGACAAACTTCTCCTTTTTGCCAACTAATCCTTAATTTGAATCATATTATGTAAAACACCCACTCTATCTCCTTCTTACCTCACAAAACAAATTTGGACGTGACCAAACTCGTCATAGTTCCGGGAAATAAGTGCATCAGTATAACACATTATTTTGGCGATAACTTCATCCACATTAACAAGAGACCTGGATGCATCTCATGCATCATAAAAACATACTCACATGAACCTAAAGACGTCGTCCTTATGTCTTCAAGTTTCATATATTTTTTCCTCCTATGCTTCACATTCGGACGAACCTCCATCAGTTTCACTACCCTATGATCACACTGCCAAAATCTAAATGTTATAAAGTAAAAGAAATAAATAAGTTCATCCAAGTCATGTCAGCCACCACCCTATCTAATCGCTCTGTATCATCACACGGTCGGGGTTGCATATATTCTTCCAAGTAAAACGATAAAGCCAATACCCAACATCCTTCAGTTCACAGAAATTCGACCCCTCTAAATTTGTCCATTGAATATTGTTTCCTAGCAGGTTCATCACCTTTCTTAGTGTCAATAGAATCTGGTTGAAGTCCCAATCCATGGAGGGCACTCAAATTTCTATAGGGATTTCAGAAGCTCCCATGGTATATGCGTTAGATGATTTTCAGACCACCTGTAAAAATACATTAATTGCTATGCAACTTCTGTAAATAAACCTTTCACTAGAAAATCAATATGATGAATATTCGTTGAGCGAACTCCATCTCAATGTTTAATACTCCTAGATTTCATGGTTGAGACGACCTTAACTGGTTTGATAGTGTTACTCATGACAATTAGATGCATCTCCTTTTCAAGGTACCCAACTCTAGGAAACTCCAGTTAAGTGTGCTTGGCTGGGAGTAGTACTAGGATGGGTGGCCTCCTGGAAAGTTTTTCAGGGGCATGAGAGTGAGAACAAAGCATGCTGGAAAGACTTGTATTGCTTTATTTCTCAGCCATGAAAGCGGTTCTTGATGGCACCAACGATCCAGTGGAGCCGACGTGTTACACAACGCCATCAACCCACAACATAGCTAAACCCTCCGATCAGCCAACAAAATTAAGTGCATACAAAATTACAACTACCAAACCTATAGTGCACATAATGTATCGAGAGAGAGAGAGAGAGAGAGAGAGAACCATGTAGTCTTTCTTATCACGCTAATTTAATCAAAGAATAAAGTAATTTAGAAACCCAACAAGACTCAACTCAAAGAATTTAGAGAGAAGATAGGTGACATTTCTCCCTCTTTGAATGGAAAACCTAATTTTTTTTATCCCATTTCAATTAGAATCCTCTTTCTTCACCAATAGAGCATCTTATGTTTTCCTTCATCTCGTTTTGTTTCTCTCTCTTCTTCGTTGACGGTTGATAGTCTGTCAGCTTAATTTTCTAGTCATCTTAATCATTTGCCATTGAAAGACCGCCATACCGAATTCCTTGAACCACCATTGATTTTCCTTTGATCACCAGAATTGTAACACCAGTCTAACTTTGATTGTGAAAAAAGAGAGCCGAAGAATGAAGGAAGACGTAATGCAACAAAATCTGAGGAACAAGAAATGAGTTTTATTTAAACTTGAAACCGGGGTGTCACGTGCTCTTCACGAAAGCACCAAATGAGGCTGTGTCTTTAATAGTTAGCCTCTAACCGTCGATATGAGGCAATGACACAATACTAGATGATAAAGAAGCATGTCGGGAGAATTGTCAATTGCGTTTAGTTTCAATAGTTCTAGTGAAGTCATGAGTCAATGAATGTCATCTATACATGATGGTTTGTGTTATTCTTCTTTTCTTTGTTGTTATTATTTTTCAAAATTATATACCAAAGTGTTGTATCCTCAAAATTAGCAGAATATAATCTACAAAGTAAAGAAAATAAAAGTAAAATGAATTTTTTTTTTTATTTCAAAGAAATATCAAGTGCATATGCACGAACACAAGTTTATTCTCAATACTCCGATCCAATGCAGAACATACGAATCCTTCCTTTGTAACTATTAATAACTTGAAAATTCAAAAATCGTGTATACAACTTTTTCAATAATCATAAATGAAATTGGACAAGCAACATCGTATGATTGAAATTCTGAATAGAAGTCCAACACTTAGTTGTGAGTGAAAATAAAGATTTTAAGCCTTTCAAATAATTGTCTGGTTCATCAAAAATACTAAGTATTCAATATCGGAATTGAAATTGCTACGGAACCGATCAAATAGGAATCGTACTCAAGGCGTGACAAAAATAGGATTTTGTACTTACTCAATCCAGTCCTAGTTCTTGACTTTTTGGATCGGGAATCGATTGGATACCGGTATAAGCAATTGCAATATCGAGTATCCAATTTGGTAGATACTCGAAATAGGAAACGAAACCAAATATTTTCATAATAAAATTCAAATAATTCCCCATTTAAGTCTCCTTGCTCACCAAATGCGACTACATGGGGTCACTTATCACCCAAATTTTCGTGAAACAAAAAATAAAAAGTGAAATCAGTAATACGAGTCTAGCGCGACTGAAGTTAGTCTAACGTCAAATCATTTCATCTGGCCACCTTCAGCACCTCGACACACTCTCTCTCACGACATAGTTGTCATTCATTGACATTCTGAGCCCCTTTTGCTTTGGTCTCTTGCAGTGTCAATTTACCACCAGTGAACAAGTGAGGATTTGAAGCCCAATTTATTCACCCGCTTAATCCTTGCATAAACTTTTAAGCAAAATTAATTCTTTTTATGCATTTAGTGTCAATAATTGTTGTATGCGTTAAAATGGTAAGTATAATTGTATAACATCAGTAAATAAAAACTCACGTTTTTCTTTTCCACAAATTTAGTTTCAAAAGCAAAACATTCTCTTAAAATTATCTTAGTCTTTGTTTCTCAGAGAAATACATGTTAGGTTCATTCCTTGAGGTCTTTTGTCTGCGGGTTATCCTATGTTACGATATTTTATGTTATGTTTGGAGATTAGCCCTTAAAAATGAGATTGCATTGAATGGGAGAAGGAGGGACTTCTTTTAATTTTATGGGTAATAAATAAATTTGTGGCTGAATTATTATTGTTTAACAGTTTTTCTTTTCATTTTGTTAATCATTATCTTTAAGTTGTCGACCACGACAAAATGGTCGTGAGAATGGGTTCCAAAAAGGGCATTGCATCTCAACTTTAGATCACCATGAGCATTGGAATCAACAGACAAACATTCTTTTGTAAGTTATTAATCTTTTTGTTTTTTTACCATTCTCTTATTGCATAAAATAGCAAATATTTTATCCAATTGTCCCAATGTGTTGATACATATATTTGTTGAACTCAAGGAGGAGGGCTTGATGTTATTAAAAATAATCAATAATCAATTGGTGAACGAAGTCTTTCAACCTCTGTGTAAAGTGTGGTAGGGTTTTTTCTAATTCTAATGGATTGCATAGAGTTTAATAAAATTGCAGGCTCACAAACAACTCTGAACCACCAGTATAAACGAATTTGACAAGTTTCAAGACACGCACTAGTACAAAAACAAGCGTCTAATATGTACAATGCAATGCCAAGAAAATGAAAAATAAGAAAATAAAAACCTAAACCTAAATACCCGATATATTTCCCCTCATATCAATTAAAAAAGAAATAAATAAAATCGTTGGACGATGAATAAAAATAAAAAGTGACTGACGGGATAGCATTTTTCAAAAATTTGTTTGGCTCTTTTTTTTTACTCAAAAGAAAGAAAATAAAAGTAAAATGTCGGCCACTTTTGTTTTCACTCAACTTTTTTTGTGACTCTTTTATTGGCCGAATAAAAAAAAGAAATTGAAACGGGAAGGGGACATGGAAAAATAAAAAGATTCAAGACTGACTATTTTTTAGGTTTTTTTTTGAAAATAAAAGTCCCCTAAAATTTTGTTTTGTCCATAAGTTCGATGTTGTATGTAATTATATCATTGGGAAAATGAGTGATCATTGAAATCTGGTTTCTCTCACTATATTTGAGCATTTAGGAACTACCTAAAAATAAAAGAAAATGATGAATCCTAGCACGTAGGTAGGGGTGAGCAAAAGCGGATTATCTGCTCCGATTTTGAAAAGCGGAGCGGATATCCGCTTTTCCGGATCAACAAAATGTCGATGCGTATCCACTCACTTTAATGCGAATATCCTCTTTTCCGGATATCCGGTTTAAACGGAGCGGATCAGCGGATATTCGTATCCAATTTTATATAATTTGTCTTTTTTCCTGTTTTCATTTACTTTTTGAATTGAGACCTGATAAACTACTAAATTGTATCGAATAGGGCCCAAATAGCCTCCAAAATTATAAAAGTATCAATTTAAATCTTAAAGTTTAATAAACCTCATACAAAGTTAATAATATAACATAGTGTAATACGATCATGACCGCAAATGTACTATTAAAGTCCAATTTTTTCATGTTAACTACAATAATATAACAAAAGCAACCCAACTTTGAAATTATATGTCACTTGAATCATCAATTTCATTAATCACGATCATAGGTTGCTCCAAAGTAAAATCTTCAATGCCTACAGTTCAAAAAAGGGTTTTAAGTCTTCTAGAGCACCCTTATTGGTAGCACACTCAAAGTGGGCTTAAAACACTATTCAAGTCTCTCTTCTCACATTTTAAGCACACCTCTCCCGAATAAGCACACACCTATTTATCCTTATGTTGCTTAAAAGACCCCACTCATGAACCCCATAAGCTTTTTATATCCCATTTTTATAACCAAAAAAACAAGATAGCTGGCCATACTTTTTCTCTCTCCACAGCTGCTTAAATAAGCAGGTGGCTTATATAAGCCATAGCCTAAGAAATTGGTTTATTGGTCAAAAATGCACAAGAGCACCAATAAGCAATTTAAGCACACCTTTAGGAGCACCAATAATGGTGTCCTAAGTTCTACCTTTATACATGATACGCGCATAATGCATAATGAATAGGCTATTTTTATTTATTTATTAAATACGAAGCAAATACGGATATCCGGATTTCTTTGAAGGTCGATCTGTATCTTCTTCTATTTGAGCCTCAAAAAAGCGGAGCGGATAAAAAAAACGAACCGGATACGATAAAGATCGTCGGATCAGGATCAACCTGAGCACCGTGTAGGTACATGTTGGTACATAGTCACGACATTGATGCATTCAGGCAAGCATTACAACGACGTAGTTACATGTAAAACATGCGATCAGACGGGCGTTACATCGACAGATGCACAACAATCAAGCGAGTGCAAAATGTGGGCTTGAGGGTTTTGGCTCCTGCGAGGTCACCTTAACATACTACAATCTCCGTCCGACGTATGGTCTACACATCAGTTGTAATATTTTTCACCAATAAGAGCTGGCCGGTGAGTCGTGAGTGAGGAAGTGGTGGGTGGCCCTACAGGACAACTGTATATCTCCTTTAGGATATACCGGTTGTCTAAAAGGTGCTGCTTTTACTTACTCATGGTAGAAATGGGTAGATATCATGCTGAAATACATGCAAATGATGCAACTGATGCAATATATATATATATATATATATATATATATATATATATATATATATATATATATATATATATATATATATATATATATATATATATATATATATATATATATATATATATATATATATATATATATATATATATATATATATATATATATATATTAATTAAGCAAACCTGACTTCCAATTGTCACCCTCGTAAATAATCCCCAGTTGAGTCGTCAATGTAAGGACCTTGTCGCCTTACGATCCTTAAAGAATTGTATTTGAAATTTAATCAAGAAACTAAGTAAGTTCAACCAAGGAACCGTCGAGTTAAAAAACATATTGAAAGACATTGAATTGAAGAAAAACCATGAAAGGTTCCGAAATTCTGCTACCTGCGCGTTACAGAAGGGACAAATGGAAGGGACAGCCGAAGGGATTGCCCAATAGTTGAAAAATTGAACTAATTAGGTTTTTAGAAAGACTCTCGCTCATATAGAACATATGAGTACCCAAGAAAGAGGGTCCGGAGGCGAAGGTACAAATCGAGAAGGTCTTAGGCACCAAACTCACTCGTTTAAATGACGGCGTTTACTAACTCAAGTTTACTTGATATAAATTGGTGACATAATTCGCACACAAGTCCAATTAACAACATAGATTAGATTATTAATTGGCTTATCACAAGAATCACAATATTTATCATTTACCCATATTTAGACATGCATTCGATTGACAAGTCGAGTATCACAACGGCAGAACATATGCATTGAACAGATTTACATACAATATTTGTGAAGCAATAAAGAGCATGATTTCTACATTTTAACGACTAGAAAATAAATAGGAAAGTAAGAAAATTCATTTGAGCCCTCAATAGTTTAGTACCTGAACCATAGTAAATCAAGATCTCAAGCAAAGAGGGGGGGTCACTGTCTATACTCCTGAGAATATACGAAATGACTGTGTGTTTTAAATGAAGGGGTAAATGGTCGTATTTATAGTGGATGGAGTAGGGTTGTACGGGCAAAAAGATAAGATTTTGGCACTTAGCACCAAAGAAAAAACTTGGAAAAGATTAGAGGAACGCTGGCGGCCCTAGTGAGGACGTCATCCGGGACCGCTGGCAGCCCTGAAGCCATGTTGTGGCCGAGGTCTGATATGAATCAGGTTTATACTCCGTTTGAAGAGTTGCATGACGATATCATGATAACATTCGGTCTTTTAGATAATTTAACGAATTAAATTACACACATGAAGCTGCTTCAGATAATAGACTGAGGATGTAAAATGACAGATTTACCCTTTATGCAATGAAAAGTCCTTTTACCCTCAATTATTCCGACAATGGCGTCTTTGTAACTGAGGGTCGGAATGAGGCTCAAAAGGTATTGTTAGAAAGCTCTTGATTGAGGCTATTGAACAGAATGGAGACGGAGGGGCTGTTTGGAAGACTTAAGATCATGTTTACCCATGAAAGTAAAAAACCATGCAGGTATATGTAAAGTTACTCATTTCATCATTGGGTTTTGGCGGAGAAATCTGGCAACACTTTTTCGACGTCTCCAGGTTCCTAACACCTTCCCAACTCGTAACCACATCCCTGAACTCATCTTTGGTCATTATAGTCAATTTATACCCAATCGAGATTCGGGTGCATTTAACCTAGGTTGGAATCTGTCTAAACTTTTGATTTGGAATATTTTATTAGTCTCCAAATTGTTTTCCTTAAAATTTGATGACGACTTTTCTTTTCCTAAACACCCCAAAAAAGGGTAAAATTCAAACCATTGTGTCTAAAGTTTTATACAAATTTATTGGTCCCATAATCGGCTGTGTTACAGTATCCAAGCAGTTCCGGTGCCCATGTATACAGAAGATCCTTGATTTGATACATACATGTCTTTTTGGTGGATAAAAGCTGCTTGTACCCTTGTATAAAATCTATGAATCAATGGGTTTTTTTAATCCCATCTTTAGCGCAAAAAACTCTAATGCTAAGTTAGATAGAAGTGATTCTGGAAACCCCCTACCCATGGATGGATAAAGGTTAAGAAGGATGGTTCCTCTTTGGGAAAACCAGGGACTGCTGGTTGTGGAAGGATAATAAGAGATAGTGATGCCGATATACTCGAAGTCTGCTCAGTTGGTGTGGGCGTTGCCGACTCCAATTACGCTGAACTGATGGGTATCTATCATGAGCTTACAATAATTAAACTGCAGCCAAATTAGGCACAATCTCATATTCAGATCAAGCATGAATCGAAGAATATTGTAAATTGTATAATACACAAGAGTAAGAGGCCATGGAAATGGTGAAATATTTTTATAGAGATTGATAACACAATTGATAATATAGCTAACTTTAAGATCAATCATGCAATTAGAGAGCAAAATCAAGAGGCAAATATCTTGGCAAAAAAGGGAGTAGATAGATGTAGTGATGCATTATATATCTGGTTGTAAAATCAGCTCATTTTTCGGTCATATACTTCTTATTTTATGTATTTGCAGCTATTCTTTAACTCTAACCAATGTTTTTAAAACCGGACTAGAGGGTCGACCGGTTCAAATGTCTCAGAAAAACCGCTTTGGTCAAACCGGTCAAGCTCGGTCGGTTAACCCCAAACCGAATGAAAATCCTGTTTTTTGGTAAGATCATTGTTATTCCTTACCAACTGGAAATAAGATATAAAACATACTAAGGAAGGGTATAAGAGTAAGACCACTTTCTAGGAAGGGTTCCTCTCCTACATTAGCCAGCCTTCATAATCTAATTACAATGATTTTGAAAGTAATGTCTATTTCTAAGTTTAGTTGACTTATAACATGTCAATCGAACTTTAATTTCAGAAATAATAGTTTGCACTAAGACACTAATGGTTCTCTCTTCTCAAGGAAAAATTCTTCTATTCCTTTCAAGTCAAGTATGGTACACTACAGCACATACACGGGCATGAAGAACTGTCTTCTTGTTCTTCGTAAGATCCATTATAACCATTTTCCACTGGGCGTGTGGTCAACTCCTTCCCATGTTAGAACCAACTTACTGAATTCACAAACCCATGTATATTCGAAAAAAAGATGATCCACTGTCTCATCTTCTCGGCCACACAGGACACATTTCGGGCTAGCTACAATATTGAATAGTTGCTTGGTTAGGACTCTCTTCATGACAGTAAGCCAAAAGATAAAGCTATGTTTTGGCATGTGCAATTTTCCCCAGACTATTTTTGCCTCTGCCATAACAGGTCTTGTACTCCTCAACCATTTATATCCTGCTGATATAGTATATGGCTTTGCCTGAGTCTGCAAACATGAACCTTGAAATTTCTCACATAACTCAAAGATTTTCTTGAATACCAGCTTGTATCTGCACTCAGAGATGCTGATCAAAATTCTTGTCTTTTTAAGTAGACATTGTTAACCTATTGAATCCATAAAATATCCTCCTTGTTTGCTAATGCCCACATCAGTTTGGCCATAGCAACAATGTTCCAAGTCTGACAATGTTTGAAATTTATCCCACCTTTGTTTTTAGGTTGGCATATGATATCCCATGAAACCAATGAGATTTTTCTCTTCCCTTCAGTAGCACCTCACAAGAAGTCCTTGCATAGCTGAGTTATATCATGAAGAATACTCTGCGGAAGAAGAAACATGGAGGCCCAGTATATGTTAGTAGAGAGAAGCACTGGGTTTATTAATTGACACCTCCCCATATAAGATAAATTCCTTGTACTCCAGCAGCGAATCCTAGCGTTGATTTTATCAAGCAAGAACTGACAATCATATTTTGTCCCTTTTGTTGGTGATAGCGGCATACCTAAGTATTTGATTGAGAATTCTCCTAATGAAAAACCTGTGATGATTGCATCTTTTTGCTTCATATTGAGTGACCCCGTTGATGTATACTTGAGATTTGAACTGCTTTGTTGCTAAACCAGAATCATCTATAAAGGGTGCGAAGGCTTCCATTACTCTTGTTAGTGAAGCTCGGTTAGCCTTACAGAAGATCATCACATCATCCGCAAAACATAGGCTAACAAGCTTTGAGTTTTAACAAAGGGGTTGAAATCTGAAATCGGGAAGGTCACTAGCCCTTTTCAAAACTCTGGTCAAATATTCCATGATGAGAACAAACAGTATGGGAGATATGGGATCTCCTTTAAAGTGACCATGTAATTCTCCGTTTATGTTAACAGAAAAACTAGAAGAGGTTAGACATGTCATGATCCACATTCTGAATTTAGAGGGAAATCTCAGTCCAGTTAAAACTTCCTCCACACATGGCCAATGCATGGTGTCATGTGCTTTGCGAAAATCAACCTTGAGTACACACCTTGGGGACACATTGGACTTCCTATTTTATAGTCTAATAAGGTCTTGATTCATTAACACATTGTGTACAATGGATCTACCTTTGATAAATGCACCCTGGTTTCCATCCACAAGATCATGAAGCACTAGAGCCATTCTCTTACACAACAATTTAGAGATACATTTATATATGGTGTTGTAGCAAGCAATAGGAAGGTAATCACTTGGGAGTGTAGGATTATCAATCTTTGCAATCAAAGATATTGCAGTAGAGTTAATTTGTCTTAGAAGCTTACCTGTCTGGAAAAACTCCAAGAAAACATGTGTAATATACTCTCCTAGTATCCCCAGGCTGCCTCGAAAAATCCACTGTTATATCCATCAGGACCATGACATTTTGCTGATGGTTGAGAACAACGCCTGCTTAACTTCATCTCTGCTGAAAGGTTGAATCAGCATTATTTTCTGCTCAACTTGCAACACACTACCATTCTGTAAAACACAATCACTAGCTTTAATTCTCATTTCAAGATTTTCTCCAAGCATTCCTTTGTAAAAGTTCACAAATTAATCAATGACCAGTTGATAGTCATATAACAATTCACCATCTTTGTTCCGGATGCAATCTATTCTGTTTTTTGATGTTTTTGTCTTGACGACAGAATGGAAGTATGGATTATTCTGATCCTCAAGGCTGATCCATGTAGCCTTGCTCTTCTGTATGAGGAAAGAATCTTCTGCTTCAGCCAAGGAGAAATATTCATTTCTGACCTACCTCTCTTGATCTTCCAATGCTGGATTAATCAAGTCATTATACATGTTGGTCTGAGCTGCGAGCATTACTTCTCTGACAACTTGCACTCTAACTTGAATATCACTATACTGTTCTTTATTAAGTAATTTCAGAGGTCTTTTAAGTGCCTTCAGTTTTTGTGAGATTTAATACATTTTACAACCACTAAACGCTCCCTGCCACACCCCTTTAACCTTCTCAATAAACTGAGGAGCTTTTGATTTGAACTGGTGCATTACCAAACTTTTGAATGGAGTAGTAGCTTACCAACATTGGGTAATGATCGCATATCCTTTCGGGTAAAAAGAACACTTCAGAACGCACAAAATCATCAATCCATTTTTCATTTGCAAACACTCTATCGAGCTTTGAAAAAACTCATAGAGTTACTCTCATGTCTGTTTGACCAAGTATACCTGCTTCCCTTCCATGGAAGCTCAAGCAGGTAATAGTCATGTATGCAGTTTCTGAAATCCCTTATTTCTGCTTGGGTAACAGGATCATCTCCAATTCCATTATCGTGGTCTAGAGGACTGTCAAAATCCCCAAGTACCAACCAAGAAAATGACATGTTACTGCCAATATTTCTCAAAGCATCCCAGACTGGAATCCTTTCATCATTTCCATTAAAGCTGTAACACCCCGAATTTCCGTCTAATTTAAAACCATTTAAAATCACGAGTTGCAGCGGAAAAATTCTAGAAATTTGAAGCGTCACCGCCGTATTTAATGTTCAAATTAAATACAAGGCTAGAAAGAAAACAAATGTTATATATCCCAAACATACGTACTAAATAATTAAATATTAACTATCTTTTCCAACTAACTTAAAACAAATAATCCAAATGAAATAGAAATATTAAACTTATTAATTCTCATGCAAGAGAATTAATCTCATTACAAATATAAAATTCCAATATTAAAATAAGTTCCAAACTAAACAATAAAATAAATTGTTCTTAGAAGATTTACAATCTTCTTTTGTCGCCTCTCCTCTAGCTCAAACCACGAGCTACAAATCCTGTCAATCTACTCCCCCATATAGACAAATTCCATATAGGTTCATCATAGGCCCACCATTGAAGAGAAATGGACAACAAACACAAGCAAAAAGAAAAACAACCAATCAGCTACGCTGAGTAATTCATAACCATATAATCCATTCTAATCTCCAAGTTAAATTCATATACTTAATCCAATAAAAATAATAATCATAATCATGCTTTAAGAAAATAAAGACAACATGCTTTAAACTCAAAGACACAATAATCACCAAATAATAATCCCATTATTTATTATTATCCATTAACCAAGTTCATTAGAGAGAAGAGAATCGTAAGAATGTCAAACCAACCGCAGTCGATTCAATAGGATATTAGTCTCGTGCACAGTGGCAAAAGAGGGATCAACCATCCCGGAGTATAGATGACTCCCGAAGTACTTCTAGATGTTCCTAAGTATGCATACTCTCTCTCAACCCTTAGGTTTACAAGAAGAACAGTTTCACAATAAAACTTCACTTGCCCAATTGCTTACTGTATGGATACAAGCTTTAACCAAATACGTTGGAGCCATACCCCGCAGAATATGAACCCACTCAACTCATAACTGACAATTCTCATTCGCTCCCTTTGGTGGATCAAATACCAAAGAAATCTTAACTCCCAATTAATTTATTCAAAGGTGATCACATAGTCAAGTAAATCACATAATCTTGGCATTCTCAAGTAACACAATATGGTTACAATTTCTGATGGCATTTTACATGAAGGGCATCTAGGCCTTAATTCAAAACCACCTAGCTCAATAGTCAAAGTTCATTTCAACTTATTGAAGTAACATGCTTCTAACATGATTCACATGCTTACTAACATGATACCAAACATAGCATTATAAGCTAAATTCTAATTGAACAATTATTAACATAATTTTCGTTCAATAACCAATAATAAAACATGCATCTCCTCACATGAATATTATCAAGTAGACATTTGCTACACAAAGTGAATTTCCAACATTATACATGCATTCACTAATATATAATTCTATACGAATTATCACAAGGAAATAAACATCAATTATCCCTTCTCAAAATACTCACAAGTCCAAATATGAATTCACATCCTCAATCCAATACCAGACAAATGAATACAAATCCCAATAGATATGAATTATGACAAAGAAATTACATAATTCATCTAAACATGAATTACCTTTAGAATAAGGCAAGTCTAACAAGCAAACAACGTAAGCTCCTTACGTTTCAAGAGCGGTCAATGGGTCCTAACAAATCCACAATATAACAATAGTCAATACCTTGACTTCTAAACTACTTTATTAAACTTTAAAGATGATTTAGTACCCCTAATTTAATTAATTAAGTTGCTGAAATTTTAGTTACTCATGCATGCTCAAAGTTTCCAAAAATACAATTTACATAAACCAATTTAGGAAACTTTTCAAAACCCTAAAACAAGTCAACAAGTCAAAACAAGTCAACACCCAAACAACATCACCATCACCACCACCAGCGGGCCCCCACCACCAGCAGACCCGCTGGTGGCGCCTGGCGGCGCACGGCCGCAAGCGACAGCCGTGCGTCGCGCAGGTTCGGCCGTGTGACCCTATCTTATATATATATTATTTTTTTTGTTAATCAACTTTAACAAACCCTAATCTAATTAAATTCACAATTAATAAATTTCCAGATTTAATTAAATTACAAAGATCTAACCTTTTGAACTCAAACTTGATTCAATTTGAATAAAACCACAAACCAAACCCTAATCATGATCCTATAATGCAAAATTAATAGAATCTAGCAAACCCTAGGCAAAACTAAATTAGGGTTTTCTAATACAAAAATTAGGGTTCATAAACTCATACTTGAATTGAATCAAAAGCTTTTAATAATAAAGGAAACAAATTTAGAACACTTACTTGAAAATTCAAAGGATTAAAACTGAGCAAAGATGAATTGTTAGAAGTGAAGAATTTTCCTCTTCCTTTTGCTCTTGATTTTCGGCCGTGTGAGTGAAAGACAGAGAAAGAGCGTTCTTTTTTTTTTTTTTTTTTTTTGATTTGGTAAGAGTCAGGTAAGTTTCGAAGCTGAGTGTATTTAGGAGCCCAAATACACTCCTTCCTTAACTCAACTTATTCTTTCTTAAAAACTTTCCTAAGTTCACAACACTAACCAAAATTTTAGGAAACAAAATTTTTGAAAATAAAAACTGATTTTTGCTCCAAATTTTCGGCTCTTGGCCGAAAATAATGGCCCTAATTAGGCCTTAATTATTTTCGGCCAATCCGAAAATAGTCAAGCCCAATTTCTTTCTTTTATTTTGTCCCAATTAATTTAATTGGATCCAAAACAACCCATACATTAATTAGGCATTTTAAATCATGAGCCCAATTAATATTTTAAATCCAAAATTGCAATTTTCTTTTTAAGTAATTATTATTCTAAAATAAATAATAATAATAATACGGGGTATTACAAAAACCATTTACTAATGTCACATAGACGCGGTTATTAGTGGCGAAGTGCGTAGCCTTATAGTGTACCAATTGAGGATTTGAGCATTCAATAACCACATTGAACAAGTCTTTTTTCCTTATCACCCATACTCTCCCTTTTGGATGTGAAGAGTATTTGATATAACAACCCTACTGAAGGCACATATTTTGATAACATTTTTCAAAGTTTATTTGCCTGACTTTATTCTCTACAATGCCATAGAGATCAATTTTATTTTTATTGAAAAAGGATCGCACCTCCTTTTGCTTATTGGGGGCATTCAAACCCCTAATGTTCCTTGCAGCTACTGTATCCATATTCTTTTACATGCACCTCCTTCTCCATTCTGCACCTCCTTCTCCATTCCATCTATCACAGTTTCATCTTCAACTGCACCATCGATCAAGCTATCAAACTCATTTTGCAAAGGAATAGCAGCTGGTTCAGTAACCTTAACACTACCTGCTCTTCCTCTATTCACAGGATGCCACACCCCTTCTTGTGGCCTGCCAGCGTTATGTTGTTGTACAATCCCACTAGGAGGCGCATGGTGCTCCTGTGTGTTAGCAGTACCTGAAGGCCCGGCATTATGATCGAAAGTATGCACTTGCCCAGCATAATTTTCCTCATTAATTTTTTCAGCCTGTGGGCACTGCCTAGCATTCTTTTTCCCCCGCTTCTTCCTGCAAGTACTCTCATTATGACCAAAGCCCTTACAATAGGTGCATTTGATCGGTTTCCATTCATATATGACCTCATGTTTTATCATATCCCCCTCCTCATCCTCAAACATCACTGATTTTCCGAGATCTTGGCCAATGTCCATTTCTACTAAGACTCTTGCATAATTAAAATGAGCCTTAGTAGCTTCTGTGGACCAAGGCTTGACTATGAAAGGCTTGTTATCAATATGGTGAATCCCCAAATTAATAGCAGTGTTCTTTCCAACAATAGTATCAAATCTCACAATCATCATACCATTCTTCAAATGAATCATTTTGTCAATTCCATATTCACCCCAAATACGCCTAATAAATCCCTCAAGAACATCGGTTTGGGGATAGGAGCCCAGCACATAACAAATAATTGCATTGTGCCAGTATTAAAATCCGATTGCACAGCACTATTATCAATTTTGCAGGTTTTGATCATTCCTATCTAAACTGGCTTAATATATGAAAGTTTACTACCCGCATTTGAAAGCTTCAAAATATCAACTTCTTTCCACACAGAATGAGAAATACTAGTTTTTGGTGTACCAGAGGCGTAGATTGATTATCTGTGTCATTTCAATGAGAATCGTTGTTCGCTAGAGGTTGTGTAACATCATCAGCATTCACCTCCATTTCTTGCGCCCAAGATTGCCTCCTCGTGAATGATTTTGAGTGAATCAAACTTAACCATTTATTCAGCTTCTCTTGAGCCAATTGTCGTTGATTTGGGTTTCGAGCTGCCGTTTCAAGGGCCTCAATAACAACATTAGTGACAGTCTCATCTAGGGTTTTCTCAGGCGCTGTAGCATCTAGATATGCATTGAGGTTTCGAACAACACGAGTAGTAGCCATTTCATTAGGGGTTTTAGTGGCACCGATTTTCTTTGCCGGCGTCACAGTCACAAGTGATGTTTCTTCTTCTTAGGTGATCTTCCTCGTCCCCTATTCATGGGAGGCGCATGATAAGGGAAAAATCCTTATCTTACACCATGAGAGAGTCTCTCTCTAAGAAGTAACTTATATTTTTTCAAGCTTTTTTTCCTTTTCCTTATCTGAAGCTTTTTTCGTTTTTTTTTCACGGTTCTTAATAGATCTACATGCTACCCTAGCCCTCCAACCCCCAATTTCACTCTCTATCAAGCAACAACAACAATCGAAGAGAAGAATACTTACAAACAATGAAAACAATAGAAGAGAAAAATAATCTGAGAGAGACAGCTTTTTGCTGCAACAATGGCTGATTGTGATTGCTTGTGGCTGATTACAGTGGAAGGAGAAAGAGAGAGAGTTAGTGGAAAGAGAGAGAAAAATGGAAGAAGAAAATGAGGATTGAAGAAAATATAAACGTTGAGATTGATTAAAAGCTTAAGAATTATATTGATAAATACATCTATTTATATACAAGCTATTGAATATAGAGAATCTATAAAGAAGGCAACTAAACTAATCTAGTGCTATGATCAAGGAGCAGAATATAAATCTCTAGTGCTATGATCAAGGAGCAAAATATTAACACCCTAAATATAGAAGATACAATGAGAAAATTAAGGGAGAGAATAACTGAAAATAATAAAGGAATACAGACGTGGTTAATACTCTGATTATTCTCTAATACGCCCCCGCAAGTTGGGCGTTCGGCAGGAGAGTCCAATCTTGGAAGTAAGTCGGGAGAATCGATCACGTGAGAGTGTGGTTGTAACACCCCGAATTTTCTACTAAAATAATTAAATAGAAATAATTAAAACTCGAGCCGATACCACTTTGTAACACTCCGAATTTTCTACTAAAATAAATAAATAAAAATAGATAAAACTCGAGCCAAAATTTCGGCAGAATTTCTTTTGTAAATAGGCATCCCAAGTTATAGACTTTACAAAACCTGCTTAAACAGAATATTAAAACAAAATCCAATCAACTCAACGGAAGACTCTAATAAAATCCGGGTGCTACCGCTACACTCACTCATACGAATGAGTGTAAGGCTCTTCAACTGAGTTCTAGTAATAATTTTGTGAATTACTATAAAGGTCTATTTATTACATTTAATCAGTAAACTAGAAACATAATTTAAATCTAAAAGCAAGCTCTTCTAGCAAAGACTCTATCCGGCTATTATCTGGAGCGTCCTCACCACAAAATAACCTGCATACAAGTAATCTGTCACCAAGGAAAGACACGATTCACATCGTGGGTGACAGCCCGAAATGGGTCAGCGTGAACTGAGTAACCAATATCTATCTAGTAAAGCTCATTATAGATAAGTCTAAACGTATAAACATGCTTCAGGTCATATATACACCTTAATCTATTTCTTTTTGCGTCTAGAAATACAATAGCATTCACACTGAAGATAACATCATCAATCATTCTCAAAACAGAGGTAAATATCAGTCTTTAGATAACCTCTATAACTCTGGTTATCTTGATAGCTTAAGATAATTTTTATTATTAATCTTGTATTACTGAACTGGGCATAAGGGAGCTAGGTTCCTAGGACCGCCACATCTTGGGAGCGTTTAAACCTTTGACCTCATCTTGGGGGTCAAGCCACATCTTGGGGGCCAAATGTGTTATCTATAATCTGTAACTAGCCACATCTTGGGGGCTCTTCCCATATAGGGGCTGGAACTGCTGATCATTGCCACATCTTGGGGGCACAGTTCAAAACTCAGGGACGTCTCCCGTAAACTCATTATAACACATTCGGAGTACCCATAGGTTCCACACTGCGAGAGCCATCTTCCACTTTACGTTATTAGTAGCTCAAATAGCTTTTCTTTTCTTTCATATCTTATGAACAATAGCACACCACATCATATACTTGCTCACATATCTCATAGCTAGCTAACTCTAGCTTACATAGAACATATTTACTTCTTATATCTTAGCATATGTAACACTTCTCATAATTGAACGTCTCGTTGAATTAATGTACTAGCTTATATTCATTTGTCTCAAGCTCATAGCACCAAAGTGCAATCATTTTCTTTTCTGTTTGACTTTACTCCTTCTTTTTTACTACCATATCGTAAATCTTGAGAAGTATACTAGCCAATCCTTTAATACTTCTAACAACATTACTCCTAGTACTTAAACTTAAACTAGCTCAGATCATAATCACATAGATTAGTACCATAGAGTACCTTAAATCATCTTCTCACATAAGTAATATAGATAATACACATCTTGGCATAAAAACACTACCACATGTTACCCATTCTACTCATGTATACACATAGTAGTTAACTAAACCTCAAACCAAGACAAAGCATCTAAGCACTCATTACCATTTAAAGCACATGTACAACTTAATGAGGTTAAATCTACTTGTATGATACTCAAAAGCATGATTCGACTAACATGTAAGTAATATGTAATTTACTCCTTGTAACTGAGAGTTTGGTTCTGCACCTAACTACTACTCATACCAATATGAGTCCCTTATTTATCAGCACAACAAAGTTCTTTAAATCCTCTCAGCTTACAGATATTCAGTTCTGGTCATCATATAGTTACCTTAGTAACTAGCAAAAACTTCAGTTCTCTAACACACATGGAATAATTGAACTTGTTTCAACTTTCAATACAAAACACACAGAGAACTAACATAATCATCGAGGCTATATGTTTACCCCCAGTTACATGCTTCTATAATTTACCCACATTCAATATAATTCCAATTTGTACTGTAAGAAAGGGAACACTGAATTTCATATAGAACTTCACTACTTTGCATATCAAAAGCTTCCCTAATTTACCTCAAGGCCAATTAAATCATAACTCATAAATACACATAATTAGGCTAAAATTTAATCACAAAGGGTTGTACGAGACAGATATAAGTTACCTCTAATTAAATCTCCAAAGCAATTACACACCATAAGTCCTCTAATTCAATCCTCAAAGATCCAACATATATGCATATAAACAGAATAAATAAATTAAAACCCAATTCAGAATTTAATCACTAAATACCCAAATCAATTTAAGGCTTAGGGTTTCTGAACACAAACCAACTAAAAGGACGAACTAGGCATCGACTTGGGTGGCGACTAGGCGGCGTTTGGAGCTGGTGGTCGCCGGAATACATGGCACACAACAACAATAGCAACAGCAACACGTGCATGAACAGAGGAGAGAGAAAATACCAAAACAGAAAACAAGAGAGAGAAGGAGCAGCGAAATTCGACCCCCAACAGTAAAGTAGCGGGTGTAGCGGTACAGTTTTCAGCGAGGGAGCAAGAGAACGAAGAGATGGTGATGGTGTTGTGGTGGAGAACGGTGGTTGTGTTCTTTATGCGTGAGAGAGAAAGGAGATGGGGAAGATAACTGATGAAGTAAATAAAAGGAAGAGGTGAGGCGGTGGAAATAAAATTGAAGTCGGTTTAGACTTCTGAAATAATCCGTTCTCTTCTAAAAAAAATAAATACTTCTATTTCATAAATCGATAAATCATTTTCTGAAAAATATAATAAATAGTCGAGGTATTACAGTGGTAGTGGGTGGTGGTGTGATTAAGGTATTTGGGGTTTGGTTTGGTGATGTTATTTTGGAGTCGTGTAGTGGGACGGGGCGGAGGGGGTGGTAGAAGTGGGGGCAGAGAGAGATAGGTGCAGAGGGAGAAGGTTTTGCGGGCGGGGAGATGGGTGAGTTGAGCGGTGGTGCGGAAGTGGGTGAGGTGGTTGGCGTGGGAGATGGAGGGGTAGTGGGCGATTCAGGATTAGTTGGTGCAGTGGGTAGAATAGCGAAAGTGGGTGTTGTGAGGTTGGGTGTGGTTTCGGTGGTGGGTGACGGTGTTGGGTTGGAACAGGGGCGGGGGGTGATGGTAGGAGTGGAAGAGACGAGCGAGAAATGGGAGGGGTGCACCACTCGTCGCTGGTGGATGACGGGGTTGTGGTGTTGGTAGACGAGGTTAGTGAGGGATAGGGAAATTTATGCTCGACAAATCGAACATGGCGAGACACATAAACATGATGTGTGACGTGATCAAGGCAATAATATGCACTTTGGGTTGAGGAATAACCAATAAAAAAACACAAGGTGTTGAGCGATTTTGTAGTTTGTGGTTGGTGGTTGGTGTAGGGGCGGAGCCACGGATAACATAGGCATCCAAAGTAACGCAATTAGTTTGGTGAATGGTGATATATGACTGAGAGTTGGAGTGGGCATACGATTTATAACGTATGTAGCGGTGGTAAAGACATGAGTCCAAAATTTTAATGGGAGTTTAGCATGTGAGAGAAGGGAAAGATCGGTTTCAACGATGGGATGGTGACGTCGTTCGAAATAACCATTGTGTTCTGGGGTGTGAGGGGATGTTGTAAGATGGGTGATAACAATTATGAGTTTATTCGAACATATGGGGCATGAACAGAAAGGTTGGCTAGGTCGTTGGTGACGTGGTGACTCGCGCCACTATCAAGGAGCCACGTGGGTTTGGTGAGGTTTGAGTGGTTTGTGCGAAGTGGGCGCGAGGAGAGTAATGGGTTGGGTTGGGTGCTCAGTTTGAGCGAATTGGGGGCGAGACAGCGATATGCGAAAATAGTTTTTGAAATTCGAAACATTGGGAGAGTACGTGACCTTAGGTAAGACACCACTGACATTTGCCGAGGAAGAGTTTCGAGTGGGTGTCGTTGGATTGGTGGTGTTGATTTTTATAGGTGATTTCGTAATTTATGAGTTTTTGGTTGGGTATGGTATGGAGTCCGGATTCGACAGCCATGACAGGTAAGGTGAAAGTTGGATCAGTAAAAGTCTGATACCATATAAACGTTGAGATTGATTAAATGCTTAAGAATTATATTGATGAATACATCTATTTATATACAAGCTATCGAATAGAGAGAATCTATAAAGAAGGCAACTAAACTAATCTAGTGCTATGATGAAGGAGCAGAATATTAATCTAGTGCTATGATCAAGGAGCAGAATATTAACACCCTAAATATAGAAGATACAAGGAGAAAATTAAAGGAGAGAATAACTGAATATAATGAAGGAATATATACATGGTTAATACTCTGATTATTATTCTCTAATAGAAAATAGGGGTTGTTTCTCACTTTCTCTCTCTTTCTCTTTGAAATATCTCTCTCCTCTCTCTCTTCTCTTCTTTGTTTTTATTCTGATTAGTGCTTCGTTTCTTTTTGGGTTTGTTTTAGTCACTCAAGTTTAAAGAGTTTAAGAGTATGGTGATGAAATGTGTGAATGTGTCCCATTGATGGTGTGGGTCAGTGTGGTGAGGTGTGAGTTTTAATGTTGGGAAAGAGGGTGAGAGGTAAAACTGATATAAATATATGGATTTCATAGCCATAATATTTTTCAAGATTTTTCATTTTTTTTTTCTGGATTTTTCTCTATTTTTATGATTTTTGTGTATTTTTTGAATTTAACATTAATGATGACGTCATCTGGTTTTTGAGGCCGGTTGAACCAGTCGAACCAGTTGAACCGGTCGAACCAGTTGAACCGGTCGAACCAGTTGAGCCGATCGAGCCAGTTGAACAATCGAACCCCTTGATTATTCGGTTCGATGCCGGGTCCGATTTTCAAAACATTGACTCTAAGTGGAATTGAATCCTTTAGCCAGTGGCGGATCTAGGATTCTAAAGTTGGGTATGCACAATTGTTAATAATAAGAAGAACATATAAATATACAAATCGGTCTAATTTCTATATAAATAATTTTTACAACCAATTAATACTCAAAAAATTTTACCATCTAAATTTAATCATCTTAAAATTAAAAAACTGAACTAAAAAGGATATTGTGAGGCAAATGAAAATATGCAACCCACAAAAGTGCTTCAGCAAAACCAACCGTGGGGAATAGAAATATCTGTATTAACTATTAAGCTAATATAATAAGATTTCATATGATGAGGAAAAATAGAAAAAGGAATAAAAAAATGACTAAGAAGTCAAGACAAAAGTATACGCAGCCCACAAATTTTAAAGCTTTCCAGTTCAATTTCTTTTTTTTGAGTGCAATTTCTTTTTAAATAAAAAGAGAAAAGAAAAGCTTACAATGCAAATACAGACATATACCAGAAAGAAGACTGTAAAAGTAGATGTTTTCTGAGGGGCCCATACTACTATGCGTGTAAAATGAAATGACTACATTGTCCTCTTCATTGTCAGACTATAAAACACAGAGTGAGAGAGGAAAGAGAGGGCCTATTGGTTATGCACTTCATCAATAATTGGGCGTGACTTCTTCTAGGACTAGTAAAACTTCAAGAACATTTTTTTGGGCTGGATATGCATGTGCATACCCATTGTGTTTATTGAATCCGCCCTTGCTTTAGCCTAGTTCTGATTTCGGAACACGAGTTTCAAAATGGTTCCACTTTCAATAGTGGATTAACCATAGTGTTGCTCACCCTAACAGTGTCATGTTGCGTAAATGTATCACCAATGTTCAAATTTCAAAATCATAGGGAACAAACGTCTCATTCCTTTCCAAGTTTCCACACTGTCACGAAAACGCAATCAGCAAGAGAGTATACTCACAGTTCATACTCACACACACACTCTCTCTTAATCAGGTCCTTTTCATAGCTAATAAATCAATCACCATCATCATTCATCATCTTCCTAAATATATTGGTGACATAATTCGCACATCTTTACTTGAAGCATCGACGTTCCATTTCACACAACCAAACTGTGGGACTTCCCATTTGCTTAATATATTGGTGACATAATTCGCACACATATTCAATTAATAACATAGATTATTTTATTAATTAGCTTATGACAAGAATCACAATATTTATCATTTACCCATATTTAGATATGCATTCGATTGACAAGTTGAGTAGTACAACATCAGAACATGCATAGAACAGATTTACAAACAATATTTGTGAAGCAATAAAGAGCATGATTAGCATGATTTCTATATTTTTAACAATTAGAAAATAAATTGGAAAGTTAAAAAATTGATTTGAGCTCTCAAAAGTCTAGTACCTGAACCATAGTAAAGCAAGATCTCAAGCAAAGAAGGGGGTGCCAATACTCCTGAGAATATACGAATGACTGTGTGTTTTAAATGAAGGGAGTGAAGGGTCGTATTTATAGTGGATGGAGTAGGGTTGTACGGGAAAAAAGATAAGATTTTGGCACTTAGCACCGAAAAAAACAGTTGGAAAAGATTAGAGGACCGTTGGCGACCCTAGTGAGGACTTCATCCGAGGCCGCTGGCAGCCCTGAAGCCATGCTGTGGCTGATGGTCTAATATGAATCAGGTTTATACTCCGTTTGGAGAGCTGGATGACAATATCATGATAACATTCGGTCTTTTAGATAATTTAACGAATTAAATTAACACCTGAGGCTACTTCAGATTATAGACTGAGGATGTGAAATGACAGATGTACCCTTTATGAGATGAAAAGCCGTTTTACCCTCGATTATCCCGACAATGGCGTCTTTGTAACCGGGGGTCGAAATGAGGCTCAAAAGGTATCGGTGGAAAGCTCTTGAGTGAGGCTATTGAACGGAGTGGAGATGGAAGGGCTGTTTGGAAGACTTGAGATCATATTTACTTATGAAAGCAGAATAGCGCGCATGTATATGTAAAGTTACTCATTTCATCATCGGGCTTTGACGGGGAAATATGGCGACACTTTTTCCACGTCTACAGGTGCCTAACACCTTCCCAACTCGTAACCACATCCCCGAACTCATCTTGGTCATTAAAGTTAATTTATACCTAATCGGGATTCGGGTGCATTTAACATAGCTTGGAATCTGTCTAAACTTTCGATTTGGATTATTTTTATTACTTTCCAAATTATTTTCCTTAAAATTTGGCGGCGACTTTTCTCCTTTCCTAAACACCCCAAAAAAGGGTAAAAGTCAAACCATTGTGTTTACAGTTTTATACAAATTTATTAGTCCCAAAATCGGTCGTGTTATGGTATCCAAACAGTTCCGATGCCCATGTATGCAGAAGATCCTTGATTTGATGCATATCATGTATTTTTTGTGGAAAAAAGCTGCTTGTATTCTTGTATGAAATCTCCGAATCAATGGTTTTTTTATCCCACCTTTAGCGCAAAACATTATAATGCTATGTTGGATATATATAGAACCGATTCTGGAAACCCCCTACCTCTGGCTGGATAAAGGTGAAAATGGATGGTTCCTCTTCGAGAAAACTAGGGACTGCCGGCTGTGGAGGGATAATAAGAGATATTGATTCCGATATACTCGAGGTCTGCTCAATTGGTGTGGCGTTGCCAACTCCAATCACGCTGAACTGATGGGTATGTATCATGAGCTTACAATGATTAAACAGAAGCCAAATTAGGCACAATCCCAAATTCAGATCGAGCATGAATCGAAAAATGTTGTAAGTTGGATAATACACAAGAGTACGAGTCCATGGAAATGCTAGAATATTTTGATAGAGATTGATAACACTATTGATAATTTAACTAACTTCAAGATCAATCAAGCAATTAGAGAGCAAAATCAAGAGGTAGATATCTTGGCGAATAAAGGAGTAGATAGATGTAATGCATTAAATATCTGATTTTAAAGTCAACTCATTTTTTGGTCCTATACTTCTTATATTTTTTGTGTAAGGAGCTATTCTTTTAACTCTTAGGAAATTTACGGTAGTGGGCTTTAAGGGTCGTCAATTTGTATGTTAATTATTTAACAATTAGTTGCCTATTAATATAATTTTGCCATTCTAAAAAACAAACCCCAAAAACCAAAATTGAATCCTTTAGGCTCCGTTCGGGGTGGTTGTGGGTTTTTAGTTTTTGGTTTTCAAATACAATTGTCAGCTCAAAACCTGTTCGGCAAACGCTTAAAGATGTTGCAAGTTTCTTGACTTTTCGCAACTCAACACCATCTTTTGACAACGACAAAAAGTGGTTTTCATTGTCATGTTTCCAGTTTTAAAAGATATCCCGATGCCACGGTTGATGTCCCCCTGCCCCGCGATGGTCACAAAACCCTTGCTTCTTTCATTAACTTGCCCTTCCATCATTGAAGAATTGCTTGAGCTTCAATTTCTCTCTCCTATTTCTTTGCTCGGGCTTAATTTTCTCTCTCCTGTTTCATTTCTTCTTCCCCAAATACAGTAGCCTTTCTATCTCGCTAAATGAAGGAGGAGAGAGAGAGAGTGGGAGAAATGAAATGTTTGAATTCAGATCTGGGACTGCCATTAAAGTGTTTTTTGAGCTTAAGAAATGCAATTGTTCATTTCAGAGGAGAGAGAAAGAGCATGATGTGCCATTAAGATAGGAGAGAGAAAATGAGAGAGAGACAAAGGAGAGGCAGGGGTCAGGACATTAGAGAGGAGAGAGAAAATTAGAACGGGAAGTAGATGTAACTGGTAAAGTGGTCAGTCACTAGACTTTTTCTCTTTTTTTCATTTTCTTTTTTTTTTCATTTTTGTTGTTATTGCAAATTGATAAAAATGAGAAACGAGAAACTAGAAACTAAAACCAGTTTTACTTTTTAAACTTTTCAAAAAATAAAACTTAAAACCTTGTCAAACGGAGCCTTAATCTAGTTCTGATTCCGAAACACCGATTTCAAAATGGTTTCATTGTCAATAGTGGATACATCATATTTTTGCTCACCCTAATAATAGTGGCATGTTGTGTAAATGTTTCACCAATGTTCAAATTTCAAAATCAGAGGGAATAAACATCTCACTCCTTTCCAAGTTCCCACACTGTCCGAAAACGCAATCAGCAAGAGAGTACACTCACAGTTCATACCCTCTCTCTCTCTCTCTCTCTCTCTCTCTCTCTCTCTCTCTCAGTCAGGTCCTTTTCATAGCTAATAAATCGATCACTATCATCTTCCTAAATACACCTCAAGAAACATAAACCCTAATTTCATCTCATCAGATTAAAATGCCTGTGACTTACTGCGACGTTTTCTCGTTTCTTTGGCGATCAATTCAATCCATGGGTTGCTTCTTTGATTGCTTCGGAATTCACCATCAGAATTCTCACCATCGCCCTCATCTCCTTCCCAATAATGTATGATTTCTTTCGTATTTTTATTCTTCTGAGTTTGTTCAATTTTCGCCATTGTTGTTGCTGTTGATGATGTTGTTCAAATTTCTTCAAGCTTTGTAATTTCTTAAAATTTAATTGTTCTGGTTTTGTAATTTCTTTCAATTTTAATGATTTGATTTTGTAATTTCTTTAGGTTCTATTGTTCTGATGTTTCATTTCCGTCATTTTTTTTCCCTCCAGAAATCATAATAAGAAATTTAAGCAATGAGTTGCTTGTGATGATGATGATGTTGTTTAAATTTCTTTCAGCTTTGTGATTTCTTGAGCTTTTACAGTTCTCATTTTGTAAATTTCTTTCTATTTTATTGTTCTGATTTTGTTTGATCTTTGAACGTTTCAACTTCTTTATCTCTTAATGTTTTTATTGGGTGTTTGTGTTGGCTGTTGAGTGGTTGCTGCATTTATGAGTCATTTAGGCAATTTTTGAAGTTTAATCACAGTGCCATTCATCAATTTGCTGTCAAAAATAAATATTAGATAAACTATAGTGCCATTAATTGAATGCTCTTCTGGTTCTTGGTCAAGAGTCAGAAAAGATTCGTCTTTCATCACTGTTTGAGGCTGATGGTATGTATATGTGTGTTTGTATTTTGGTGCTATATTTTAGAAATTATATTGGCTGCTTTATGTTTAATTGTCAATGTCAATATTTTGTTACAGAGAGGGAAGAGCGTGTTGTGAAAGACTGGGAGAACCTTGTCCGGAGGGTGGGTAGATCTCAAATTGATGAAGAGCTTATCGAACAAGTATGTCCTATTGCTCTTGATTCTTATATGTTCAAATGTTCAATGCAATGCCTATGGTCTTGCATGCTTTTCATGGGCTTATCATTTTGCACTTAGGAATGCTTAAAAGAATTTCTCTCCGAATTCTTGAATTTTTATTTTATCATATTTTTGATAGGATAGGTCCATTCTGGTAAAGATTTATGAACATGACTCTTAATGGCTTAGGATGGGAAAAGATTTCGTCATGAACTAATGATGCTGCAGTATCTTCGTAGGAAAAGAGCAGCACCAACTTCCGATTATTTTGAATGGAAGCAGTCATATGGTGTAAATCAATACTCGATTATAGAAAATCTTACAATTGGAACTTTCATACACATTGTGCAGCAATGATTGTGGTGAATTACCCCCTGGAATTCCCTCTAAAGCTTGTTTGATGGATTTCCCCCATTTCACCAAGTTTTCCGAAATTATGTTTATTTACTGATCTGATATTACCAGCTTCTTTCATGCTTTATGCATGATTCATTTGCATGAATGTGAAGCTTATTTCGTTATCCATGTTCCGTACTGCATATCTGGATTTGATGATTGATGAAGTCAGTTATGTTGACATTGTTCTGTCATTGCTGAACGACTGTGTGTCTTTCCTCTGGGTGTTGTCATTGTTGTTGCATGGAAATGGTAGTTTAGATGACAAGGTTCTAGCTATAATCAATAACTGACCTTGCCAGTAGCATAGGGGTGAGGTTCTCATTATCTTGAAAAATATTTACTATGATTATTTTTGTGAACTAGGCCAAACTCCTTAAAGCATGTGGCACCCTACCAGAGACACCTGCTGGAATCCGAAAAGCAGTTAATTTTGCTGAAAAGTTGGAGTCATCTGATATGCAAAGTTTCACTGGGGTAGACTCTTCACCAGAGACTCCTACTGACGTCCGACAGGCAGAACTTCTTGCTGAAAAATCAGAGAGATTGGACTCACAAGGACCTCCTTTTGTCCTGGATTCCTCACCTGAGACTCCTGAAGAAACCCAGAAAGCAGAACGTACTGCAGATTGTCTGGAGAAATCAGATTTACGAAGAGCTCATAGTGTGATGAAATCTTCTCCTAATCCTACACCGAGGAAGATAACTGATGACATGCAAACACCTGGAACTGTATTTGCAACGAATATGAGAAGTCTAACAAAAGGGAATGCTCGAATTCGGTCTCAGTATGTTTACACAGTATTGAACCCAATTGAGAACTTGTGTCTACAGGAGGAGTCGAAGGAAGAGAATCCTGTTCTGTATGAGCAATCAAATCTTGAGGGAGATCATGAAATTGCCACTCCTTACTCAGCAGTGCGCTCAGGCGAAACCTCGGTCAAAAAGGATAATCTAGGAGACTTCAGTTTATCTGCTTGGCTGAAGCCACCACGACCAAGCGATGATGCTGATTGTCAGAACCTGGAACCTGCTACCAGCAGGAAGCCTAATATAGGAAAAACTGTTGGGGACAGGCCTATTATTGGATTCGTTCCTACTCTCTGGAATGAACAAGATAAAACTTCAAATATCTCACCAAAGTGGTGGGATGGTAACGGAATTCCAAATTCAACGACGAAATACAAGGAGGTTTAATTTTCACACTAAGTACTTTCATCCTCTATTTTGTATATTGAACTTCTCTAATTACTTGTTATTTTTAGGATCAAAAGGTCCGCTGGCATGCCACTCCATTCGAGGAGAGGCTGGAAAAGGCACTGTCAGAGGAAACATTAGCCCCCCACCTGTAAGCCAGTGTCAACTGCTGCCCCTAAGGGTGTTGCTTGCAAGTTGCAATTCTCACATTTCTTGCATTGATGACAGGGAATTGGGGAACAATTCTCTTGTTTTAATATTGCAACATTTATTCATCGTTGTGCCATCTTTGTGCCAAAGTGCGTGAGTGTTTAGACATTGTCAGACCTTTGTGATATTGTTTATCCTGCTATGGTGCTGGAAGGCTCAATAAGTCAAGTTTCTGGAGTGGTCAAACTTGCATGTTATGAGTTTCTCTACCATTTGCATTTTCTCAATCCAACGTTCCCCACCTTATATAGCTTCTCATTGATGACAATCACGATCTCTAGGAAGCCCATCACTGGGACGCTGATAGTGTTTGAAGCAGTGGAAGGGGACGATACTGCAACATCTGAGCTTCAATCATTAAATTGCTCAAAACCCGTGCTGTCTTTCTGATGTGTTACTGATCAAGAGTTGCAACAGGATGTAAAGCGGATTTCATAAAGCAGCACTTCCAATATGGTGGACTTTTACAATTGGATTAAAGGATACATCTTGTGTGCTTTTCAGAGTTATTGACACATTCTTTGATCCAAACTTTATATAGTTTTGTGACTGACATTTTACAATGTACGTTGTCTTAAACACTCATAATATTTCATTTTCTTCAAACATCATAAAGGCTAAGTGATAACTGATAAGTATTTAATTTGCGAATTCTCTAATAGTGTTAGTGAACATTAAATTCCAGATAACGCATTCTAATTTCTACCAGTAGTTTAGATAGTCCTTTCTTTTCTGTATAGAATGTAGATGTACTGTATGTGTGTATGACCAAATAATCTTTGCCATTAAGAAGAATTTATTGTATGCCCATTCGAGTAGTTATTTAGAAATTAAAATAGTACTTATTTGCGAAGCCTATTTAGTGGCCGACAACCATTGTAACTTTTGCCAACCATTGTAGCATGAGTAATCTCAACCATCCATTTAGTAATTTAAGATTTTAACCGTTGATAGACATATATAGTGAATTTTGCCTAAATGATTTTTCTAATTTATGTTGCAATTTCGAAAATGCATTAATAATTTTCGGAAATCAATTAATCAAATTCTGGAAAATAATTTTGAAAATTACAAAAATAATTTTCGAAAAATGTGAAAATTAGAAAAACCAAAAAAAAATTAAACAGTGAATAATTATTAAATCACATTAAGTATGCTTTTTATTAATGGGCACTTCATCCTTATCATTCAATTGAATGTAAGTTTGCAGGTCCATCAATCTGCAAAGACACCATGAAAGATCACTTGAAGGCTTCATATGGACGAAGAAGGCTTTGAAGAAGAAGGCTTCAAGTGGAAGACTTCGATCTGTTTAATATATAATTATTAAAAAGATAGTCCCAAGTATCGAACTCGAGACCTCATGCGTGTAATAGCGTGCGTCAACCACTGGGCCACGCTATCTTTTTGTTAATACTCTAATTATATTATATATAATTAATATATGATAAAAGGCGGAATGTATAATAAACCATCAAGTACAAAATATTGGTCTGACCTATATTGTTGTTTAGTTTTAGCTAAAGTTTGAAATATCCATGCGTATTGTTCTTTACATTTCATAGAAGTATATTTAATTCAGAAAAGCATCAATATGTCAACCAAAAAACCCTGGCTGCATTCTTGTACAACATCATCGTTGTATGTTTTAGTTTTTAATTTATTTTGAATTTTTTATTACTAGATATCATGTTGATTTTGCGTACACAATATATATATGATGCCTTTTATAATATACGCATCTTTTATTTTGGAATCATGTTGATTTTGCGTACACAATATATATATGATGCCTTTTATAATATACGCATCTTTTATTTTGGAATCATGTTGATTTTGCGTACAAAATATAATATACGCATATTTTATTTTGGAATCAGGTTGATTTTGCGTACAAAATATATCCCACAATCACTGATGTTACCTTATGGTAACTTATGTATTTATATTGTATACCTTTTATTGTATACGGTTATATATTATTTAGTGACTTGGAAAGAAATAAATATCATACAATATCTTCAGGAATATACTATATCTTCAGGAATATACTATATCTTTAGTATACATTATATTTAGGAATAAATATCATACAATATCTTTCGGAATATATTATGGTTATTTTGGAATGCAATATTCCACATTCGTTAAAATCGAAGACTCTTATCTTACTTCCTATAATTCAGCAAATTCGTTACCTGGCAGCGAATACAGTTTGTTAATTAATTATTTATTGTATTTTATTTATCACTAGCTAGGAATTTGTAACAGATAAAACACTTTGGTCAAAACGGAACCCTCTATTGAGGCCTCCTTAACACTTGAAACTGTTATTATCTTCCCCGAATTCATCAAATTAGCTTAAACCCTAATTCATACTGTATGATATTTAAATCCCTATTTTCAGGCATACTTCCCCAAATTTGTTCTGCAAAACCAGGCTATTTTTACTCCTATTTCTCATTAAGATTATGGATCGAAATACCATTGGAAGGCCTTTGAAGAAGAAGATTGATAAACAGTTAAGCCCTTCAATAAAGTCTGACCTAGGAATTATTGACTTAAATGACTCCATACGTTTGATGGAAACTTATTTGGATTGTACTCTTCCGAAGAAAGAGGTGGTGAATACTAGTATGAAGAATTCACCAAATATTAAGACTTCTACAATTTTGAAGAGTTCTCCTCGTCTGAAGAATTCACCAAAGATGTCGCCTCCAATAAATAAATGCATTTCTCCTATGGTGACTCCATCACCACCGAGTACAAAGAAGTGCAAACAAACACCGTACAAGGTACTTAATATTGTGGGGAGTGTGTTTTTGACAACCCTAATTATTCATTCATTCATGTGAGAAATTTATATATTGTAGGACCTTGAAGCGGACAATGAACCTGGGCCATTGAATGAGGTCCTTACAGATTTGTTTTCGGGTTATCTGCACCTTTTAACGCCGGAAGAACAAACTCTCTGCAATAAGGTGTTCAATTTAAAGGATAAGGACGTGTGTGTTTATCGGCCATTTATGTACCCAACTGGCTTGGTCATTTCTGACGTTACATGTCTATTTCCTGATAATTGGCTTCAAAATTTTGTATGTATATACATTTAATAATTTTGTTAAACTATTTTAATAATTGTGTATGTATTTGTCAAAAGTGAAGAGTAATTTTGTTGTTGTTTTAACAGTTTATAGACATGTACATGCAACACCTCCAAAGTGGAGAACGTAAGCGCCATAGTAAAAGGCTGTTTTTGCCTAACATGTTTCAAGGCTTTGTGTTCGAAGTTATGGTTGATACGACATCCAACCAAACAATTCGCTGGGTTTCAAAATTATTATCAAAGTGTCGTTGGAAGTTTTGTTCCACCCTTAGTGGAGTTCAGTGAGGAGGTTCGTCTACTTTTTCATGAATTAGAATTTGTAGTAATTATAGTATTTAATATATTATGAGATGATGACATGTTGATTATATATAGATATACATTCCTCTATATGTCGAACCCCGTGGCCATTGGTTTCTACTGGTGATGCATGTTATTTAGAAAAATGCCTACGTTCAGGATTCCAAAGGCATTACGGATCATGGTCTTGCCATAGTAAACGGTATGGTAAATAAACATGATTTACATATTCGTACATGCATAATTTATGATGCTATTGTTTAACCTTTTTTTAACTCTGTACAGCTTTCTTTGGCACACAAACGCCTGATTACGACCTCGAGGAGATGTTTGCGTGATGATCCGATGCTTAACGCCCTCAAGTTGGCGCCACTTTTTGCTGATGCGACTGCACTCTACGACATCATAATCCCTCCCACGCCTGTTCAACCCATGAGTACATCAAAATGCCTCATGAGCTTAAGTACATTTTTAGGCGTAACTAAGTTAAACATTGGTCAGAACCAACATCAATATCCATTTATTTATTTGGGTAGAAACCAATAAATTCACCATCCATTTTTGAATTTATAACGTTCATGATTTAGTAAAATGTTATTTTGACTTACCGTTAACTTTATCATGTACGTAGGCATGATTCTGGCATGTACGTCATAAAATATTGTGAAGCTAAGGGTAGATGCGAATGGCCGCAAATATTTTACACGGTATGATGATAAACATTGCCGTTCTTTTTGGTATGAATTAAAATTTAGTGTTCATCTTGACACTTTATTGATTATGCAGACTGATGAATTGCGAGTTGAGCGGCTCAGGACATTGTGCAAAATTATTCTAAGTGAACACAACGACAAGTCGGTAATAGAGATGTGGCGAAGATAGGAGTTGGATGCAGAGTGGAAGATGGTTTTGGAAGATGGAGACATCTAATTTTGTGTTGTTTAGTGTTTTTGTTTAATTTCATGGTTTTGGAATATGGATATTTGGTTATTGATTATCATAGATTGAAACTTTGATAGACAAGTATTTTGTGACAAGTGACAAGTATCATAGATTTTTTTGTTAGTCATTTATATATACAGTTTATTGTTGACGTTCCATTACAAAAACGTTGTTATTCTTCACTAGTTTCAATATGTTGGTAAATGTCATTGCCGCCAATTATTTTATGGTCCTAACTATTATCATAGTTAGTTCTACCAAATGTTTCTTTCCTATGTAGTTATTTGCTTAATCCTTCTTTGCAATCTGTGTCACAAATAATAACAATTTACCTTTAATTGTTCAATTATGTAAACTTGCGCATGAGGTTGTTTTGGGACATCTTTTATTTTTCTCAAATTCGATCCCTTATTTTACGTACATAAGATACAAGCACTGGGCACCCTAGTTCAACCATGGATTTTGACAATTTTAGTATTTGTCGCCTGCATCGCTCCTCTAGTATCACATCTTACTGTATATAGCTCAGCTTTGGAAAATATGCGCAAATATGTAAACGAACAATATATTTTTATCAAAGAGTGATATATTCCACATTTAAATGCCAAGACTTATTTCCTTCTGTGAGTTTGGCGGCAGGGAAGTTAAGAGAAGTTTTTTAAGGGAAGTTAAGTTTAATTTATAGGTAACCTTTTTAAGGGAAATCGGAATCTAATAAATTACCATATAGTAATTGTGTACGTAATATATCTTGTATCTATTATTGTGAAACTTATTTATTAGTATGGATAGTTTGAAAACAGTATCTTACAATATCTCAGGAAATTACCATATACCTACCGCAAATATATAAAAGATAACGTATAATATCTTTTGGTTATAACGGATCCTAAACTTGAGGCCTCCTTAACAATTGAAACTCTTCTCATCTTCCTTGAATTTAGCACGGTAGTTCAAACCCTAGTTCCTCCTTTAATCTATTTAAAGGATTAGCGCCAAGTACATTACTCCCCACCTTTAGTATTCATAGCAAAACCCCAATACTCTTACTCCTCTTTCTCATGAACATAATGGATACTGAAAGCCAAGTCATTTTTCCCGTTGAAGAAGACAAGGCTCCTGATATGGAAGTATGGACGCATGACAAGGAAGGCATGCTTGAGAAAGACGTGATTCCTGAGAAGGAAGTCATACCTGACAATGAAGCCAGCCCCGACCTAAAACCGTCACATAAGGTGTTTGATTTTCCTTTTTCCATACCGAATATTCATACCTAGTGTCATTATTAATTTAAATAATTTGTCATTATTATGGAGTCTAGGTAGTTGTTATCCAATTTAAAGACGAAATTTGAACGTATATTTAATTGGGTATAAATACTTTAGTTGAATTATTATGGAGTCTAGGGTTTTGGTATCCTAAACATATGTCGATGGAAATCCACCATTCAAGTAAGTATATTTAGTTACAACTATTGTCTACTTTGGTTATGACTAATATTATAATTGGGGTTCCGTTTTTATTGAGACTTATAGGCTTAATGATAGAGTTTCTAATTCATATTTTTTCTAGACTCTTACCCCCAGTGATGATGCTCCTCAAACCATTCGTGAATTATACGATAGGCTGATCACAGTTGAAAGGGTGATGTATGTCATACATCCGAAGGTAAATGATACCTCTGATATGGTAAAAACAATGGCTCAAGATATGAAGACACTTTTGGAGCTGTATACAAAGAAATCATCTGGCGATATTGTCCTCTCGAAACGTAATTCCAATGAAAGTGAAGAAGATTTAGACAATGGTGGGCGTTCTAATTCACCGTTCATCGGAATATCTCCTACGAATGGAAGGCATGTGAAAAAGAAGCTTGATCTGAACTTCAGCCCTTCACTGAAGTCTGACCTTAGAGATATTGACCTAGAAGACAGAATACGGATGATACGGTTAAGGGAGAGGCAGTTTCCAAAGGGGATGGAGACTTTTTTAGATTGGACTCCTCCGAAACAAAATGTGTTGAGTCCAAATTTGAAGAATTCTCCTACTGTGAAGAATTCTCCAGTTTTGAGGAGTTCTCCTCGTCTGAAGAGTTCACCAAAAGTGTCGACTCTATTGACGAAACGCAATTCTCCTATGGTGACGCCATCACCAAAGAGTACAAAGAAAACGAAACTAACACAATCAAAGGTTTTTAATATTGTGTTAAGTGTTTTCTATAACAATACTTATTCATTTAGTCATTTGATGCTCACACATAATCTAATATTTGTATTGTAGGCGGTTTCAGATGAATATGACATCCCAACTCGGCCATTGCCTGAGGTCCCTACAGAATTGTGGACGCGTTATCTGAACAATTTAACTCAACAAGAAGGCATTCTGTGCAATAAGGTGTTTAGCCCTAAGGACACTGGCCAAGTTGCTTATTGGCCATTCAAAAACCGAGTAGGATTGGTCATTTCTGGCATCACATGTCTATTTTCTGACAACTGGATCAACAATTTTGTATGTACTTACTTTCAGTAATTTTGTACAACGATTCTAACAATTGTGTGTGTGTCTTAGTTAAAAAGATTTTTGTTGATTTGTTTACAATTTGTTGACATGTACATGCATCACCTTCAAAGTGAAGCACGTAATGAATGTTCCAATAAGCTGTTTCTACCAAATTGTTTTCAAGCATACGTGTTGGAAGTTGATCCGACAATCTCAACAACACATTGGACTACATTGGAAAGTTATTTTAACAGTTTCATTGAAAACATTCTTCTAGATTCACTTGAGTTGACTGGGAGGTTCATGTACTTTATCATGTTATTTGAATGTTTTATATAATTTTTTAGTATATTATGGGATGACTATATATATGTTGATAATATATAGATATACATTCCTCTATATGACCGACCTGGCGGCCATTGATTTCTACTGGTGATGAATGTTATTCAGAAAAATGCCTACATTCTAGATTCAATGGGGGTGGAGGATCATTGTCGCGCTATAGTAAACAATCTGGTAAATAAACATGATTTATATTTTCTTAAAGATTAATTGATGACGCTAGTTTTTAACCTAATTGAACCCTGTACAGCTGCTTGTGGCACACGGACGGCTACTTACAACCCTGAAGAATAATTACTTGGGTAGGCCATTTATAGGTACAAAGTTGGTGGACTTATTTGCTAATGCGGCCTACTTATACGACATCGTACTCCCTCCCCTTATCCATCAGCCCAACCTGTAAGTTAAATGTGGGTCGTTCATACGATATGGTTTTAATATTGCTATTTTGCTTTACCGTTAAGTGTTGCATGGACACACGCATGATTGTGGCATGTACGTCATAAAATATTGTGAAGCTTATGGGCGTAATGAATGGCCTCATATATATTTTACGGTATGTTAAGCACATTATTATATTTTTTCCTTTATAATTTGTTTTTTTAATTGTTGCACATTAATTATCATGCCGACTGATGAGATGCGAGTTGAGCGGTTGAGGATGCTGTCCAAAATTATTCTAAGTGAACACAACGATGTGCAAGTGTAAAGGATGTGGCAAACCTAGTAGAAGAAGAGATTTTTTGCCAGTTACATTTAAATCAATGTCTTTTTTTATATTTTTTCTAAGTTATAGTCAGAGAGACAAGTATCTTGTGATATGGTTTGAGTTCATTTTTTGACTTATGAAGAAGATGTTTGAAGTTCATTTTGCATTTATAGAAACTGCTAATACCTTAGCCTACAATAATATTATACTTTGGTTTTCACTATTTCACTTGTTAGTCTTACCTAATAAGTTGTCATAGGTAGTTAGTGAATACGAAATGTGCTTAATCCTTCTCTGCTTTATGTATCACAAAAGTACTTAATTGATTTTGATAGCCAATACAAATTACAACTAAATTGTTTTCAAAATACAAATCTGGTAAATTTTGCGCCTAATTCATTATTGCCCTCCTGGTGCTGTTTCTCCTTCTTTTGATTCCACTCCTGGTGCTGTTTCTCCTGGTTTTGAGGCTCCTGATGCTGCTAGTTTAATGGTCTCCTTCAAACTGTTATCTTCCATTGTAAGACAACGAATCAAGGTCTGCAACCTAAACATGTCCAGATCTTGATAATATGATGGATCTCTCCATTGATTTTTATCCCGTGCTTGTATGTACTTGATGACATGTACTCCCCAATTATATCTGCACATTATAATTCAAAACCATAATGTTAAACTAAATTAATAACAGTTGCCCTTTAGTTAAATTCTGTAAACTTACGCATCAAGTTGTTGTGGGACATCAAGGGATTCCACTGAGAATTTGTCATATCATTGTACATCAAATTCTATCCCTTCTCTTTTGTACATAGCCACAACCACTGGGCACACTAGTTCAAACATGGCTTTTGACAAATTACATCTTTTTCGCGTGCATCGCTCCTGTTTTGAATCAAGGACGAAGATCTTTCGTTGTTCAATATTTGCCACACACAAATACCAGTGCCCAGATCCTGTGACTGAGTGCATTGGAAAATAAATCTACAAAGGACACACTGAAATTATTTACATGGCCTAAAAAATCTCTAAGCAACATTAGGATAGAGGATCAACCCAAATTAATACCTCATTGACATTTTCTGGGTTTTCCGGCAGAAGTCCCACCTTTAAGCGCGCGTCTGGTTTCAGTTCCTGCGAAAAACATCAAACAATATAATTTATGAATTTCAACTGATAACATATACTTTTGCTGACTATGTTAGAATTTAGGAACATACAACTGTACGGACCATATTCGTTGTTACAAATAAAATTGTATCATCATCCCGACATCTTTCATCTCCGACCAAGTCAAATTACCTACAATTTGAAAGCAACTTAGCAATTTGATGTTGTAAACAAATTGTTGTAATACAGATATTGATTCACTTACAGTGTTATTGTTCCAAGTTTTAGGATATAGGCACCTCAAATGACCTCTGCACGCTTCTAGCCGTGGTATTTTCACGAGCTGCTCACTATCCAAATAGAATGTAATTAATAATTAGAGTAATAAAATCATAAACATCCTACAATTATGCAACAAACAAGGTATAAGATATCTTACTACATCCCCTCGTCTCTAAAAACGTACTCGCACAGTCGCCTGTCTTTCCTCACAAAGTCGAGACAATAGATTTTCAATTTCGGATGTGGGGGTTAGGTATTCTGGAATCCAGTCTTTGTCAGACTCATTATCCATATTATCCTTCATTTAGAAAGCATTAATTAGCATATTTCAATACAGTTTTAGTTACAACTAAACGACATATTAGTTCTGACTATTTTACCTCAGTCAGGACTTCCACGTTCTTTTTCTTTGCTCCTTGCCTTCCCCTCTTTTTGGCTGGGCCTTCATCAACATCCTTGTTTTCTTGTATCCTATTCGTCACCAACTCAGAAAGGCTTTTGACGTTCTTTGTTGGTGGCCTACCGCTCTTTGGCTTCTTTCTCTCTTCCTCCTCCCTATTTTCTCAGTTCCTCCTCCTCCCTCTTTCTCTCTTTCTCCTCCTGCCTCTTTCTCTCTTCTTCCTCCTCCAGTCTCTTTCTCTCTTCCTCCTCCTGCCTTTTTCTCTCTTCTTCCTCCAGCCTCGTTGTCTCTTCCACCTCCTGCCTTTTTCTCTCTTCTTCCTCCAGCCTCTTTCTCTCTTCCTCCTCCTGCCTTTTTCTCTCTTCTTCCTCCAGCCTGTTTCTCTCTTTCTCATCCTCTGCCTTCTTCCTCTCTTCCTCCAGCCTCTTTCTATCTTTCTCATCATCTGCCTTCTTCCTCTCTTCCTCCAGCCTCTTTCTTTCTTTCTCATCCTATGCCTTATTTGTTGCTGGCCTACCCCTTTCTCTTCTCGTTTTTACCCCTTTCCCCCCAACATTATCTTCATCTTCATCTGTCATCTTTCTCTGTTCCTCCAGCCTCTTCATCTCTTCCTCCTCCTCTGCCTTCTTTCTCTCTTCTTCCAGCCTCTTCCTCTCTGCCTCCTCCTCTGCCTTCTTTCTCTCTTCTTCCAGCCTCCTTCTCTCTTCCTCCTCCTCTGCCTTCTTTCTCTCTTCTTCCAGCCTCCTTCTCTCCTCTGCCTTCTTTCTCTCTTCTTCCAACCTCTTCCTCTCTTCCTCCTCCTCTGCCTTCTTTCTCGGTTGTGCCTCCTATTTCTTTTTGTTTAATGCAGCCAATCTCTTCTCTCTAGATTTTGTTTCCACTTCTATGTCCAGTTCATTTGTGTCCACTGACTTCTCACTGCTACTCTCATCATTTCCAATGGAATCACTTTCATTGGCATCAGTTTCTTCCTCTGACTCACTTAACTCAGATTCAGTGCCTGCAACTCCTTTGTACTTTCCTGTTGATGTTGTTTTTGATCTCTTTTTTCTCTGTGTATTAGTACACTTGGCCTTTTTTCTACCTTCTCCTATTTTATTCAATGACAATTGTAATTTTGTTAAACGAGATGTATGGATTTGGATAAGCCTTTAGAGTGAAAAAATTAAGTAATCAAAAAAGTAAACAATTTTATCATACCTACTCCCATACTGTCAGTCTATAACTTCACCATGTCCTTCACTTTAGTTATGGCCGTATACAACCCTTTAATTTGACCTTGCATCACATTCCTATATTCTCTCATATCATCATGCATGACCTGTACTTTGCTTTGCAAGTGATGTAATTGTTCATTCCCCAGAGGGGGAAGTTCACCAATGATATTTTTCTTTTCTTCCTCCAATTGGACCATCAACTAAATTTACACATGTATTGATATTTTGTTAGTTATAACTAACAAAAAAATTAATGCTCACTAACAATACTCAATGTTTTAATTAATTGAAAATTGGTATTAATTAGGTTCAACCAAAGCATTGGTCAGTTACAACTAATGTGGATGATAATATTTAGAAATTTACCTTCTTGCAGCCATAGCCTCCCAAATCACTGAGGATGAATTTGTTCAACGCCTTTTACTTTGGTTTCATCCCAAACCACCACTCTGGGAAGTTTGACTTGTAAAGCATCAACAATGGTGCCTCTCTCAGTAGAATAATCACAAAACAATACCTACACGTTATATTATCATTATTTACAGTTATCCCAATAAAAAATCACTGTGGATTTATGAAAGGTAGTTGACAATTTAGCTTACCATGAATAGCAGTATGCAACCACCCAGAAAGTCCCCATCCTCCTCTTTGAAATCTTTGAAATCTTTGACAGCAACAACGACATTGTCATATATAAACTTTCCCCAATTAAAGAAGGGAACCGATGACATATCATTGATCAAGTGAAGCCACTGACTCTTTGGCTTCTGATTCTTTGTGGGTGCAAATAAGGATGTCATTAAAAACAAAAGCAAAACTGGTTTGAACCTGTCATCAGTTTCCACACAGTTCTTTAGCAGTTTAGCCATATTCTTGACATTCAAATTGGCATAAAACTCTATATATTCTTCCAATCTGTGTTCAACCCCTTCAAATGACTTTTCCACTACCTCCTCACCAGAGTCCTTAAATCCCAGCAAGTACTCAACATGGGTTGGCAGCAAAACACTCGTTTTACCATTAATTGTAAAATAAGATGATTTTTGATCAAATATGTTAGTCATCAATGTACATATTCTTCCTTATAGTCTTGATTTTATAACTAAGCAAATATCCAAAACCCCAGTCAATTAACACTTGTTTCTTGACCTCGGATTTAGAAATAATCTTTATCACTTCATACAGGAGCTCAGTATCACATGTTGCATACGAATCGTCCTATTGAAGCAAAATTACAAAACAATTAAAACATATACGAATATGTAATCATCCCACATTTTTAATAGGGGTTCCAAACGAAAAGGTACCTTGATTCCAAGACCTGTGGAAACCCGTTGAGATTTTTGTTGCATTTCAACATTCACACTAAAACGGAGTCGTACAATCAATTAATTGTTCAAATCTAATTTTAACACTTGTTATCTATAATGTAGTTTACCTTGAACCCGGTTTGCGCCTCGAAGCCATGGAAGAAAATGGATGTCTTGACAGTGAAAATGTTGGTTAAACCTAAACACAAATTTGGGTTCAATTGGTTCTCAATAATCAGTTTCATGACATGGAAAAAATTCTATATATATTGATGGCCTATTCAACCCAACATGCAAATCAATTACCCCAAAAACTAAAATCGACAAGAGAAATTCAAAGTCACATTCAATCAACAATGAAACAAACTTATATGACGCAATTTTAAGAGGAACGGAGATGGAGAGATGCCAAATTACAAAGCACTTATAGTTACAACGATTTTTCTCCAGAAATTTCTTTGTACTGGGTTTGCTATGGAAGATGTTAACTGCCACCGGTGTCAGAGAGGGAATGAGATAAGTGTGTTTTGATTATAAAATTTGAAAACTGCGTTGTTTAACGAAGTAAATGTTATGGAGCGAGAAACTGCACATTTAATGGGCCTGGTGTTTCAATTAATATTGGGCCGCATACCTAAACATAAATATGTTAATAAATCCACTTTTTCATATAATATTACTTGCCTAATATTACCTCTGGGTGCATGGATTTGAAAAAGTTGCCAAGTTGCTACCTACCTAACTTAAAAACCCTTGTGCCCCCCATAAGTGAAGGGACGGAAGCAGGGTCATTGGTCTTATTCTACATAGTGTTCAAGTAAGTATCCTTATCAATTTTGTAAGTATCCTCATTATTTTAATATATTATGTGCATATGAATAATTATGAAGTCTAGAGTTTTGTTATCTCTTAAAGTCAAAATTTGCACATATATATAATTAGGTATTTCATACTTTATTCACTAAGTTAGGTACATATGAACAATCATGGAGTCTAGGGTTTTGTTATCCGTATCTTAAAGTCAAAATTTGCACATATATATAATTAGGTATAAATTCTTTATTCACTAAGTTAGGTGCATATGAACAATTATGGAGTCTAGGGTTTTGTTAGCCGCTTTTTAAAGTCCAAATTTGCACATATATATAATTAGGTATAAATTCTTTATTCTCTATGTTAGGTGCATATGAACAATTATGGAGTCTAGGATTTTATTAGCCGGTTTTTAAAGTTCAAATTTGCACATATATACAATTAGGTATAAATTCTTTATTCTCTATGTTAGGTGCATATGAACAATCATAGAGGCAAAAGGTCTTGGTGTCCAGTTTAAAGACTAAATTTGCACATGTATTTAATTGGGTATAAATACTTTATTCACTATATTATGTGCATATGAATTATTATGGAGTCTAGGTAGTTGTTATCCAGTTTAAAGACGAAATTTGCACATATATTTGATTTGGTATAAATACTAAAGTTAAATTATTATGGACTCTAGGGTTTTGGTATCCTAAAAATATTGCGATGGAAATCCACCATTCAAGAAAGTTTAGAATACTTTAGTTACAACTATTGTCTTACTTGGTTATGACTATTATTATAATTGGTTGTCGATAATGTTTAAAATATGCATTCATATTCATTCAAACCTCCATAAATACAATTAATGTTTTAATGGTCTTATGCAGCTGGTATGAATTATAAAGAAATGGAAGATGCATCCCCGCTAGCTGACCATGATGTAATAAACATTGACGATGATGATGCGGAAATGGATTTAAATAATGATGGTAGTGAAAGTGAGCATACACAGTGTATGGAATCAGATGGTAATCTGAGTGACAATGTGACCATAGATTATTTTTTAGATGAAGAAACTTGGGATACAAATACAATAGGGAAACCATTAGAAGAATTCCAGGAGGAGGACATGAAGATGTTGTCATTCGAATCTTTGGAACTTTGTCTTCAGTTTTACCAACTATATTCAAAGGTTAAAGGTTTTGGAACCCGCAATAAGAGCCCGGTGAGGAGTAGGGTTCCGGATAGACACATAAATTCGCAGAAGGTGCTTTGCAGCAAAGAGGGTCAACGGGAGTTAAAGTGGACCAATAAGGAAGACGGAAAAAGAACTCCAAAACGTATTACCAGGGTTGACTGTCCTGCTTACATACAATTCAAGAATGACAAAAGAACACAGCGTTGGATCATTTCAGGTTTCAAGGAAGGCCACAAACATGATCTTGTTAGCCTAGTACATGTGCCATATATCAGGTTTGCATTTTTTTAAAATCAACTATCCAATTTGTGGAATATGTGTGTAATGAGTTTTGTTTTTTTGCTTATACTCCATATGCCTTTGGTATTGCGCAGGAGTAATAGGAAGTTCAGTGACGCGCATGTTATGCAGGTAACGTCTTTCATAAAAGGAGGCCTCAAGCCATGAGCTATTATGCGGCTCCTTGTGGAACAAAATGGCGGTCATGATAAGGTTGGATTCTTATTGAAAGACTTGTACAACCTTTTTGAAAGGATTAAAAAAAATGAAGTAAAATATGGGGATGCAGAAACCGTCCTGACATACTTATTAGGAAAACAGAAATCGGATGATATGTTTTACGTAGAGTGGGCCAGGGATGAACATGATAGATTAGAGAAACTGTTCTGGTGTGATGGATTGTCACGGGTTGACTACAATTCTTTTGGTCATGTAATTGCGTTTGATACCACTTACAAATCAAATTCGTATAATAAGCCATTTGTTCTTATAGTCGGTGTCAATAACCATCAAAGAACGGTGCCATTGGCTTGCACGCTTGTGGTTGATGAGAAGGATTCTCCATTTGTTTGGGTGTTAGAGCAACTGCTTATAGCGGGAAACAACAAGAAACCGCACACTGTCATCACGGATGGGGACAAAGCCATGGCTAAAGCCATCGAAAAAATGTTGTCACATGCAAGGCATAGGCTATGTTTGTGGTATCTCATGCATAAATGCCAATGGTGGGACGAAATTTTGTGGTGGTTTCATGAAATGTGTTGACAAGTGTGCAACGCCCGAAGAGTTTGAGGAAGCATGGGAGAAACTTGTCACATATTATGAAGTGAAAGACACACAATGGGCCTCCACTCTATATAAGAACAAGAAGAAGTGGGCTGAAGCATATATGCGAGGTTACTTCTATGCGGGTAAGTAAGTAGTCTTAGAAAGTACCCAATAGTCGTCCCTTATATTTAAATTGGTCGTAACTAACTTTATTAGCTTTTTTTAAATTGATGGTTTCGATGACATTTTAGGGATGAGAAGTACCCAGAGATGTGAATCCATGCACAAAACTGTTAAGAGAGTGTTTGACAGTATAATTAAACTGTATAGATTTGTAGAACTATATGAAAGAATTCTGCAAGGATTGAGGTTCAATGAAGGGGGAGAAGACTATAAAACTTTGCACAGTCTTCCTGTCATTGATGGAGTGCTTACAAAGATAAAGGAACATGTAGCAACAGTTTACACAGTAGAATCGTACAAGCTGCTATGCAGTGAGATGGAGAAAGAGAGCCATTTTGCTGTCAGATATGTTGAAACTCTTGAAGATCACCCACAAGGACCATTAATTGTGTACAAACTCCAAAGTTGTACCAATCCGAATCAGTGGTTCACTGTTATAAGACGCGACTCAGCCAAAAGGATGTACTGTTGTTGTTTGCAGTTAGAATTTGTTGGTTACCCTTGCCGCCACATGTTCAGTGTGATGAAAAACGCGTTTATGAAAGAAATCCGAGCTGGTTGCATTCTTCGTAGGTGGACAATAAGAGCAAAGGATATTGCAAATATACAAAGAGCCCCTAATAACGAACAAGATGAAGACTCAACTTTCATGGCCAGGTACTCTCATTTGTCCACAAATGCTCTGAATGTATGCCGATCCGCCGCGAAGTCCGAAGCCTCATTCTATCAACTACAGGGAGATTTAGCAAATTGGAAACGTACAGATGATGTACACGACAATAACGAAACGCCTAACAAAAGACAACTACTTGGGATTCGAGATCCTGAAGTAATTGCTCCTAAGGGTCCACCAAAGAAAACAAAAGGACACAAGTTAAAGGAGAAAGAAAAGGGAATTGACAAAGACCGCCCAGATATTGATTTGAATGAAAGTCCGAAGGACGATGAGGAGGATGAGGAACATGAAGATCCATTCATCACCTATCTAAAAACAAATATTCCAAGGGTTTACTCACATGGTGACGCGCTAAATGTAAGTTTCTTATTACAATAATGTCATCAGTTCACATACAGAATATTCCATTCTACTTAACATCCACGTATTCTGTTATACAATGCAGGATAAATGCGAGCACGACCTCAATGACCTTGATAAACAACCCTGGAAGTTTGACTGGGATCCAAAGAATGGGACTTGGGGAGAACACTGACTCATTTTCAAAGTTAGTTATGACTTATCTGTTTCTCCGCCATACCTAAACTGGAGTGCAATATTTATACAAAATATTATATTTTATTTAGTGCGATTATTGTATATGAGATAATTTTGATTTTTGTGGGTATTTATTTGAATTTAGTGGGTTATGTAATTTGTTTTTAACTTCTACGAAATTTTGGTGAGAATTGTTTCATCACCCTCTAAACGCCAAGGCCCACCATTTTGCAGTATTAGTGTAAAAGTTAATTACAGAATATTATTTTTCCCAAGTCCCAAGCCCAATTTCCTCACCCTCTAACCGCTAATAACGCCCACTCACAAAACCCCCTAAAGCAATTCCCAATCCCAACCCCCTCTAATTGCAATTCCCACTCCCCACCTCCTCTAACCGCAATTCACACTCCCCCACCCCCTCTAACCGCAATTCACAATCCCACACCCCCTCTAACCGCAATTCCCACTCCCACCCCCTCTAACCGCAATTCCCACTCGCACTCCCCTGTAACATACATAACAGTTGCTCTATAAATTAACTCTAGTAGGCTACCCTTCACATAATTTTCAAATTCTCAATTACCATTAGTACGAACGAAATACAGCCTCATTCTCATTTCATTCCTCTCCATGGCCTCCTTTACTGGCAGTTTCTGCCCTTACCCTGACTACGACATTCAGCCTCATGAGGCTATGACCCTAGGGTTCCCACCTACAAATGCAGTATCATACATGACAGCAGCCGTTGAACAAAGGAACCCTATCCTCATCACTTGCACTCAGCCCGCCCCTCTTGGCAAACCAGAAGTCGATCTCCAAACGACAGTGTTCTTCACTGAAGACTCTTTTGGCATCAGAGAAACTTATAACATATCGGCCATAAGGAAGTTGATAACACACCCTAAGGATGTATCAGAACCTCTACGCAACATGTTACAGTGGCATGACGATGTTGTCGTCCCAGCATATATCCCCCAACTCTCTGATCTTGAGAGGCATAACTTCCCAGCCCATCGTGTCTCCTACTATGTGTGGAAGATGGAACAAGATGGGAAAGTCAATTCTCCAAACCTAATTCCAGAGGATTTTGTAGACATACTAGACACACCTCAATTTATCCCTCAAGTAGTGGTAGAGCCCCTAATGTTGAGCAATTACCAACCCATTCATATTATGATGAGAAGCAATACGAATGGGTTAAAAGTGATTCAGACAGCGGGACCAGTGACTCAACTAAGGCTATTTGCAACGTGGAAAAGCAATGGTATGGGTGTGGGGAGGACAGCCGCCATGGAGGTTGAATGGCCAGAAAAATACATGTACGACCACGACATTGGCTGTATAGTGGACGTGACAGAGGGGGGAGGGGCGCCTATCAAGTGGTCGAAAATGGATAAAATACCAAAGTCCACCAACATCGTGGTATGGAACTGCAGATGGATTTCCCGTATCTCCTTTAAAAGCTGTTTGGAAGGCATTATCACAAGCCACCGCCCCGACGTTCTTATACTGCTGGAGACAAGAACAAGTGACAAGAACACCTGGGCTGTTTTTAATGGGTGCATATTTGATAGGTACTTTGTTGTTGAACCTGTTGGTTTAACTAGTGGGATCATTGTTCTTTGGCATTCGCGGAAAATTGACATCCATGCTAGAGATAATGAACAGGGCCATAGTTTTCATGGGGATATTGAGGTACAACTCATTTGAACATTAGTGACGCCTAACCTTTCAAAAAAACTTTAGTGATAAATATTTGTTACTATTTATTTGTTAAACATCAATAAATTTTGCTTTTATTGTAGGTTGCAAAGATATGAAGTAGAAGGCAGGATCACTCAAAGTTGCGAAGAAGACAATGCTGGGTTTATGATAGTTTATGATAGTATTAAGTAGAAGTGTTTGTTCAATTTGCTAAGTATGACTATTTTTATTTTTGTACTTAATGGTTTTCGTTAACTGGTATACAGTGAACATGGTGTATCTATTAATGTAACCTATGACTGTCTTATAAGTCTCTGTAATGTAATTGGTTTGTCCTCACTTTGTTCTATAGTTCAAGTGCTCAATTTTCAGTTATCACAAATATATATCTTAGTTAAAACTATCATTATTCATTACAAAAGGAAATTGAAATGTTGTGGGCATGTTTATATTCCAAACAAAATTACATCAAATGAAACACTTAACGTTACTGATATCTAAAAACCAAACATTTTCTTCTCAAAACAAAATTAAAATACATTTATTATGAGGTAACTTCATCCCACCCTCAATTGATCGCCCAATGGGGAAAACCAAACATTTATTATTTATGGATAAAATACTTTTGCACTAGCCCATGCAATAAAATGAACAAGCCCATGAAATAAAATGCACAAGCCCATGACATCAAAAATATATAAACTGATAAGTATGCCAAATTACATGAATGAACCAGACAAAACTACTACTACCAATCAACATATCCTAATCTATATAGAACTAATCGCGGACTCTAACGAACTATAGTCACCATGTTCTTCTCATGCGTGATGAATCCTCATCATTATTTCTTCAATACGTCTGCAAGATTCAAAAATATATGTTACGACTAATTTGTTGTTTGGTTATGACTCCCTTTCATAGCATTCGGAATAGGGAAAAAAGAAAAAATTCACCTGAACATATCCATGGAAATTATTATATTTTAAATTCAATAACATTACTACTCCTCACCGTCATTTGTACTGGAAGCGATCTGCAACAAAAACACAATTAGTTACAACTAACCTTGTATTTGGTAATAACTAACCTTGTATTAGGAGATAAATATACAAATACAAATTCACCTGAAGATCTCCATGAACACTGTAACACTGGGAATTCTCCCTATTATGGAAATTCGCATAACATGAATTCCATAAAATTATTACTCCTCCACTTAATCCTAGAGGTTCGGTATTGTGGTATCTATCAAACCTATTTCGGAAAGTGCTCAACACATCCCATGTGTTCTTGCCGCTGGACCTTGTCTCCAGAAGAATTAAAACATCAGGTTTACCAATCTTAATGATGTATTGAAGATTCCCAGCAAATGATTTTCTTATAATACCCCTGTAGTTCCAAACCACAAGGTTTGCGGACTTAGGGATTGTACTGACGGTCACCCACCTTGTACTCGATATAAAGTCTTCCTTGTCATGCACAATTCGATCATGGTGGTCATAAACGTATCTGATTGAGCCCTCCAACTCAACAGCCGCCGTTCTACCCCTTCCAGTGGGATTCCTCATCCAGGAGGCATATATCCTAATCTGTGTCATTGCTGATTTAGTACGGAGTAGCTGCAACCCATTTGTATTACTCCTCATAATAATACGAATAGGTTCATCTGCCAAAAAAACTTGATCCAGCACTGCATCGGTGATGATGACTGGAGGATCCAGCTAGTTTATTAGAACATCAGGAACCACTTGATCATATCCATGTTTTCCTTCATATTCCATCCTCTACTCAAGGTAGGATATACGGCCATCTGGAAGCTCCTCTCTCTCTAAATCCGAAAGGTGGGGGATATACGCCGGCACGTGATAATCTCTCGCCCAAACTTGCAAACTTCGTAGAGGTTCTGGTATATCCTCTGGATATAAAATTAATTTCCTAACTGTTTGGACACTAACAGCATATCTGGAATCAAGTGAGGTATGTGTATAAAATATTGTTTCATTCACCTTAAACTCTGGTGTAGCATTAGGGGCAGGTTTAGTATATGTGATAAGGATGAGATTTTTGCAATGAGACTTGACCATCATATAGGACACAACATTCCTAGGTGGGAATCCTATAGTATTCATATAGGAGAAAGTATCAATGTCTTTATCAGGCTTTGGCCACAAAGTAGATGAAGAGGAAGCCATGGATTTTCGTGGAACGGAGAATAGAGAAATAGCGGTTATGGCTATGCTCCACATCTAACTGACTTCATTATTTTTATACTAAAACCAAATTAGGGTAACATTTAGGAGACAGTTTCAAATTTTTAAATAACACGTTTCTGCAATCCGAGTTTTAAGGACAATAATTATTCCATATCAACCATCCAAAATAAAAAACAATATTATTCCATATCTTTTATTTTAACATAATACTAAGTTTTTTTTTTTAAACGGTTAAGGAAACAATCTAAATTGATAATCACAATTCCGTATTTGTAGCAACAACTTCACTTTATATCTTTTTATTCTTGGAGCCAAATTATAAATTTAAAATCTTGATCCATGTTAGGAAACTTATTCAAATCTAAAATATTCATAACAATTCGACTTACAAACAATGAAATAAAATATTTCACATCTTTTATTAAATTTCCATATAATCGATCAAAAAACTTTCTTTAACAAAAGTATTATTTTGACAACGGAAAAAGAAACAAGAATCTCAATTAAAATAACTACAAATTTTTAAACGATTCAAATTTAAAAACATCAATAATACAAAATTATGGAGCCAATTTCAATACCGAATTTAGGTCAAATTCATTTGGTGCCTTAGTAGATTATAAGTAAAGTTTAGGCAATTTGATGTTAATGTTGAATCAGAGTTAGTGTGTTTAGGTTCAATAAGAGTTAATATGCGTCCTACATATTCTTTTCCTACATAAAAAGATTCATCCAGTATTGGTTCAAACTAAAAGACACATTGGTGACATCAGAACAATTGAATAATATCAAACATGTCAATAACATATAATAAAGATGCATGTCTTACCATCACAAACATTAATAGTAACAACTACATACAAGTTTAGTGGGACCCATTCTTACAAAAAACCAGTCTAAAAACCAAATAGTATGATACTATTACAATGTTGGGAATCACAAAAAACTACTCTTATTAACGCCTCTTTTGGAATGAACAACTTCATTGAGATCCATTAGAATCTTGTTCTTCATCATCTGCACATTGAGTACAGTCAACATAACAATATCCAAAAGAAACTCCTCATATAAATGAAGTACATAAAATAAACAAAATGGATACACACCAAAAACAGGTTCCAATCGCAGAGCATGATTAGCTCTCTCAGTCGCATCTTCAAGCAAAGATTTCATCGTACGATTGTCAATTTATCCGGGAACACATGCTTCAACATTTCTTCCACCAGTTCAAGCTTCACAAAAAAACTTCTGAAAAATACAGATGTATCGTTAATTGGCTCTCTAACAATAGGTTGTTTTGAAAAGGTTTCATCTGCAGCCACTACCCCCCTTCTCAATCCACTCTTCACAACGCTTTGTTCCTTAACCCAATCACCTTTGTCATTCTTGTAATACTTCATGTCCTTAGTGAGGGTTCTAATGTCAATCGCTGTCCCAGATTGCCCCACATTTTTTTCAACACGACTAACAGGCTCATTTGAAACATCAATACCAAAGTGCATAAAGATGTATGTCAGCCACATGCCATATGGGAGATTCACCTTATCTTGAACTTGAGCATGCAACATGTATCTTATCATTAAGCGAGGCATGTTCACTTTAATTTTGTTTTAGCACAAAGTACATGGAAAACACATCAAGAAATGTAAGGGAGTTCATATTCCCATCCCTAGCAATGAATGTTTTACTAAGAATTAGTTGCAGCAATCTCACATCATATTCCAATTCATCCATTCCAGGCTTGGTCTTCCTACAATCAGTGTCATCACTCAAAATTAACCTAATGCACTCAGCCTTATCCAAATTTTGATGTGTGCTCCATTTTTTTCCAGGAAAATCATAAATACCCCCACAAGGAATTTTCAATATCTCACCTAATACCTGCTCAGTCAAATTAATCTCCTTATCTTACACCCAACTTCTAATTACACAATCATCAACATTGGCAGTGGTAGTGTCCATATGGGTATAAAATTGTCTTACTAGGTTAGAGTAAACATTCTTCACAGATTCCATCAAATTTACCCACCCTTGAGTTTCAAACCAATTTCTAATTTTTTGCAAACCATTTTCATCAAATGAATCAAAGTCTACATGTCTACCATGACAAATTTCTCTACTTGCAAACCTCTTCAAATAAAGATTACGGTAAGTTTCATCTTTGAATTTTACTACACAAGAACTACCTTCTACTTGGCTAGTACTTACAGACTTCTTTGCTTTCTTACCAGAGCGTGTTTCACGCCTACCGCCATCTCCACCATCTCCACTGTTGGCCCTCTTTCCACTTGATTTTCCCATTGAATAACTGAATTACAATAGTTACATGGAATTAATATTAGCATACATTAGAGGTAAACTGAGATAACATAAAATTTCATCAACCATGAACACTCCATAAATGTTGGTCATAACTAAGGTAGACATTGGTTCAACCTAAAAACTTTTATAGAGAGGTTTGGGACCTTAATTAGGTTGTACGTATGAAAACAGATGCACTGTATAAACATTCAATACCCAATAAAAAACAAATCAAACAGACGCATGCCTAAACAATATGACAATTTATCCATAACATAGTTGCGACAAAATGCAAGTTCAGTACAAGATAGGAATTTGCAATTCTATAAAAGTGCATTGAGATTATGCAACAAAATTGAATATAACATTCATATACCATAAAAGGTTACTGCACGAATTTCGTCATACAGAAACATAAAAGTCAAAGATAGACAATTTTTGAAAAAAGTCATCTATTTAATTGAGAGAAATACAAATTAATGTAAAAAGTGAAAGATAGACAAAGTTTAGAATTGATCCTGTTACATAGACAATTTAATTCAGTTCAAATTGACAAAGAACCACCCTAACAATTATGGTGAATTTACCAATTGAAACAAAAATGGAAGTATGTATATAACTCGGTAAATGTGTAACGGCCAAAAAAATTGGGCAATTACAAATTAAATCTAACAAATATGAATATCTATCAGCAATCAACCACAAAATCAACCACGATATGAAACACACAACACAAAACAATGCCCAAAACAGAGATTAACATGGAGATAGATTGAGAAACATACCAGAAGTATGGAGATTGAGATCAAAACCACACGAATTGTGGGAAGTAGGGAGAAATTGGGAAGGCAGAAAGGTTGAGAAAGTGGCGGTTTCTGTAAATGAGAGAGAGAGAGAGAGAGAGAGAGAGAGAGAGAGTGAGGGCTTAGAGAGGCGAAAAAGAGAGAGAGAGAGTTAAGGAAGGTCAGGCCATTTCCAATATTAAGTTTAATAATTTTTCAAATTTAAAATTCGAAATTAACTGAATTCAATTGGTTGGCGCAATCATTTCAAACATTTCAATTATTCAAAATTTTAAAAACACGTCGTTTAGGAATTAGCAATCAACAATACACATCATTTCAACATCACCTAAATAAAATTTTGCATGGTCAATCAAACATTTTTTTTGTTATCAAACTATAAATAATATACACATACAAAACAATATATAATCACATTAACGTAAAATAAATTACCGAGATTTTACAACCATAATAAATTACAAATTATTGTGCAGACTGAACCATTAGGTAAGATAGTAAGGGTGGAGAATGTAAGTGAGTGATCAATCATTCAATTTTAATAGTGTACTTGGACTTCATCATGTATATATACCTAAATCCAAAATATAATGATAAACATAACATTATAACATATAGCATAGACCCCTATGATATTATACATCCTATATCGTACACTTTACACCCCATACCATAGTCTATAAGGAGTTTATAAATGTTTGATAATGTACATCCTTTGCACTATACCCTCTACCGTTGATCTTATCACCTATACCCTTTACCATAGTTTGTATACACTATACATATACAAAGTATATCATATATACTCTAAAACTTAGAGTATATACTATAGCATACAACATATACCATTGAACATAGCACATATAGCATAGTCCTTATACCGTACACCGCATACAGCTATGTCAATCATATATCCTAGAAATTATATCATATATAATATATCCCATACCATTGACCATTGAACATAACCCCTATACCATAGTCCGTATACCCTATACCCTATAGCATATACAAGTATATTATATACCCTAGAACTTATATCCTATATAATACCCTATACCATTGAACATTGAACATAACCCCTATGGCCCTATACCATATTCCGTATACCCTATACCCCATTATAATATATTTTATACGTTAGAACTTATATCCTATATGATACCATAGACCACTGACCATTGAACATTGCATGTATAGCCTAGTCCATGTACTGTACACTATATAAAACTATGTCGATCATATACCCTACAACTAATATCCTATACCATACACCATATACCATTGACCATAATCAAATATACAACTATTAAAAATACAAAAAAATTAAAAATTAAAACAATAATAATAATAATAATAATAATAATAATAATAATAATAATAATAATAATAATAATAATAATAATAATAATAATAATAATAATAATAATAATAATAATAATTGTATTGTTGTTCGTATGAGTATTATATTCTTCTTAAAATAATTTTTCTTTCATCAAATTATTAAGTTGTGAATAATTGAACTCAATAAAAGCCAATTGTCCAAGCCCACATATGTTCCTCACAAATGCAATGGCCCAATATTTGTAACGAACAGGATATTGGATTAATGCTTCAAGTAGGCCAAACGAGAATCAACAAGAAAATTACGTTGGCCCAAACAGAACTGTATTTTATATACAGTGTTGCGCAATATAAGTTCAAAACAGTTGGCTTGGCTCACTGGTCAATTGTAAAGTGAGTTATCCTTGGGGTCATGGGTTCAAGACTTGATGTTAACTTTTTGAAAACCTTTACATCATAAATGACTCTAATTCCATGGGTATTTGCCATTGTTGTCGGCTTCAAGTCTTCAATGGATGGGAGTTTCAACCGTTCAATGGATTGGACCTTCAACCTTCAATGGTGGATGGGACCTTCAACCTTCAATAGTGGATGGGACCTTCAACATTCAATGATGGATGAAAATAAGTATTTAGCCCTTTTATTATTTTACTTGCAATTTCTATTTTTCATTTTTCCAATTTACGAAAAATTATTTTTGTAATTTTCTAAAAAATATTTTCATAAATGATTTTCGAAAATTACAATAATTGATTTCCCAACATTATTAATGCTTTTCTGAATTTGTAACATAATTCACAAAAATCATTTAGGTCAATTTTATTATATATGCCCATCAACGATTAAGATCTTAAGCCTATTAGATGGACGGTGGATATCACTCATGCTACAATGGTTGGCAAAAACGTAAGAATCTACAACACCAGCCCCAACTCCATTGTTCTCCTCAGCCTCTACTCAATAAATTTCTTCACAAGAATTCCTCATCCTCCTTCTATCATTCAACAACAAAAGATACGACCACGACACAAAATATCGTTGTCACTAACATCCTCTTTACTACCAGAAGACTTTTCAGGAACAGGTGTGATCGATTTATTAGTAGAGGTCTCGGTACTCTTTCACTTTTTCCATTCAAAATCACAAAAAATAATCCTAGTTCAGTAAGCCAAAATTTCATTTGTTGTTGCCAGCTGAAAAAGTTTTCACTAGTAAATTTATCAGACTTACTAGAGGGAACTAATCATATTCATGGCAGACATGTTGAATAGAAAATGTTGTTAGAAAATACTACCAATAGAAATACTACCGAAATTTTCTCTCTAAGATTATAGAAAATAGTAGTGCAATACAATAAAAGGGTAGTACGTAGTACTTCTATGAACCACACTATAAACAATACAATGAAAATAATTAAACAAGTTTAAGAGTTAAACAGTTCAGAGAATGAGTATGAAGTAGCTTGGGTTAAAGCACGCGATGCGCTATCCTTAGAGAGAAAACGTCCCATTGCACTAATATTTTGTAATTTGATAGGCTCCTCTCCTAAGAGACGTCAATCCGTTAGATCATTCGAATGCAGCGAAAGTCCCTCGAAACCATGAACACCGAATGCTCTTTGAAAATATAAAACTGAAATATAATAGTTTGTGTATTAATTTATGACCGATAGTAATAGTAGTTTTGTCCAATAGTAAATGTTTAGTATGCAAAGCTGTGTATCTCTTGGCAACAATAGTGAAACTACTTTATAGAACCACAAAATATTTAGGGTCTGTTCTCCTTAACGTTCCCTTGAAATATTCAGTAAAATTCAGTTCACTTCAGTAGAAAGAAGTTCAGTTCAGTAAAAAGAAGTTCAGTTCAGAAAAATTCAGTAGAGTTCGGTAAACCAAAGAACAAATTTACTCTTTGTAATTGTAGATTCAGTAAAAATAAGTTCAGTAAAATTCCGTTCAGTTCAGTAAATTTCAGTATTTTGCAAATAAGTTCAGTAAAAAGAAGGTGAAGAGAACAAGCTCTTAGTCGTTGAAAGTATTTGATAAGTCTCCCTATTTAGGGCTCGTTCTTTTCAACTGGAAACTGGTAACTGAAACTGGACAAAACTGGTGAATCTGGAAAGTCTAGCTAGTAACTGGAGAAAACTGGGTCAAACAAAATATAACTGGGAGAAACTGGGAGGAACTGGGAATAACTGAGAGATACTGGAAAAAACTGAAAATTGTTTAATTTTCACTGATAATAATAATAATAATAATAATAATAATAATAATAATAATAATAATAATAATAATAATAATAATAATAATAATAATAATAATAATAATAATAATAATAATAATAACAACAACAATAATAATAACTGGTGCATTACCAAACTGGACAAAACTGGATATTGTAACTGGTAATTGGAAAAAATTGGACAAAACTGAAAACCAGTTGAAAAGAACATGCCCTTAATAGAAAAGTGCCTTGGAAAAAGGATGGAATAATTGGCGCATGAATACTTCAGCAATACATTAACTTTGTTACTCTTAAACCACTTTAAATATATCTTAGAAAGTGGAGCAATATAATAGGAGAGATATAAGGCATTAGAAAAAGTCAACAATAGAATGTAATAAATGATAAAGAGAAGTTAACGTGCAGAACAATCAATGATTTCATTTATCAAAAATTTTAAATTACAAGTAAATACTCCATCCGTCTCACAATATAAGTCGTTTAAGGTTTTTGCACACGAATTAAGAAAGTTATTAAATAGTCTCAATTCTATCAAAAATAATTAAACTTGACTAGTTTACCCCTTGTCTTTGTATTTAGCCAAAAAATGAGTAATTAATGAGCCAATGTGAAAGAAGGATAGAATTGACAAACAATAATAAATGCTTTGTTGGAACTCTAAAATGACTTATAATATGGAAAAAAATCAATTTTCTAAAACGACTTATATTGTGGGACGAAGAGAATACTATATTCCAACACCTCCCCTCCATGGAATTCCCAAGAATCCCTTCCAATTAATGCCCGATTTTGAAGTTTGGCCCCAATTTCATTGTGGTAAAATTGCTTGAGTTTGAAACCCTAGATTGGTGGTACTGTTTTAAATCAATGAAAATGTAGAATTTTTAACGGTTTTGCTAACTACAACCCTTAACGCTGTCAATAGGAGTAATTAATAGAGATATCTTATAGAATTAGTATTCAAAAATCAATTATTCCATTAAATGCTAACTTTCTATCTTACCAAAATACCCTTATCCTTTTCCACTCAAAAAGGCAAATGCTAACTGTAGTCTTTAAGGTTGTCGTTAAGCATTAATAATATTCTTAAAAGAAAATTAAAAACTAGAAAAGAAACTCAATTATGTTCACATTGTAACCAAATCTACTACCTATTTTACCCCTACCCTCTCTTCTCAGACTTATCAGTTATCATCTACCACGTTTTTCATCATTTCTCCAGAATTCTCTCTCCTTCCCTCCTTTCTCTCTCTCCTCTCTCTACAGTCAATGCACCATCGTCTTTATTCCCTCCTACTCGTCCACCACCGTCGCGCCTCTCGTGCACCACCGTTTTGCATCCACCACCATTTTGCATCCACCACCATTGTCAGTCATCCACCAAAACCTAGATCTGCCACCATCTAAAGCTGTTACCTCCAAGGTCTATCACCACTGTCCATCTCCACTGCCGCCTTGTATCTCCATTCCTACATCTCCTTGTTGATTCCTAAGAAATCAACTGAGACATTTCTAGAAATGTTAGAAATATTTTCAAGACAATTTTTTTTTATAGTAGTTTAATTGTAAACAAAGTGAAAAGTGATCAAGAAACAAGCAAAAGTGAAATATGGGATTTTGCATGGCCTGCACAAAAGTTGTGTGGCATGTGTTAACTATTGGACATAGAGTGTAAACTGTCTGTGAACTTACACAAGCCGCATGAAATTTCGCACGGGCTATGTGAAATGATTTTCGTAAAGATCAAACTTTTTGTAAACCCACACGGGATGTGTGGAATTTCTCACGGGTCGTGTGAAGTGTATGCGCGAACGGTTATTTGCGTTTCTCTCTTACTCTTTGTTTTGTTCTGGTGGTCTATTGTATAAATCATTATGATTAATGATTAATAAACTACTAATAAATAAGAACTTTCTCTATAAAAGCACAATATCCTTCATGTTTTTACACACAATAAAATCTGATTTTACTTCAACCAAAATGTGCATAATGCAAATACACTTTCTCTTTGTTAAGTGTTGTTCTCATGGAGGGTATAAAGGTTAGAGTGCTTGTGCAATACATGTTGGAACATTTTTAGATAAAGTGGTTAATGTTTTTCATGTCTTGACATGTGTTAGGTATAAGAAAATGTTTATTAGAGAGACACTTGTCTCTAATAAACATTTGTATAACCACCAAATATTACCGATAACAATCTATTATATAAAGGTAGACTTGACAAATGAGTCATTTGGATTGGGTTGGGGTCGTGTCATTTCGGTTCGGTCTGATTCAGATTATCTCTATTTTCGGTTTGGGTCGGGTATATTTGGGCTCGGGTTGATTCGGATCATGTTGTTCTCGGGTCTATTGCGGGTCGGGACGATCCGATTCGGGCCATATCGGTTCGGGTTGAATTGGGTTATCATGCACTGTACTCGAATCGGTTCAGGCCGGTTCGGTTTGGGTATATTTGGGTTTGGGTCGATTCGGGTTATGTTGTTTCGGGTCAGATATTGATTATTCTGATCCCCAAGACTGATCCATGTAGCATTGCTCTTCTGTCTGAGGAAAGACTCTTCTGCTTCAGCGAAGGAGCAATATTCATTTCTAGCCTGCCTCTCTTGATCTTGCAATGCTGAATTAGTCAAAGTCATTATGCATGCTGGTTTGAGCTGCGAGGATTGCTTCTCTGGCAACTTGCACTCTAACTTGAATATCACTATACTGTTCTTTATTAAGTAATTTCAGAGGTCTTTTAAGTGCCTTCAGTTTTAGTGAGATTTGATACATCTTACATCCACTAAAAGCCCCCTGCCACACCCCTTTAACCTTCTCAACGAACTGAGGAGATTTTGACCATATGTCAAAGAAACGAAATGGTGCATTACCAAGCTTTTGAATAGAGTAGAAGCTTACCAGCATTGGGAAGTGATCGGATATCCCTTCGGGTAAAAAGAACACTTTAGAACACACAAAATCATCAATCGATTTGTCATTTGCAAACACTCTATCGAGCTTTGAAAAAACTCTAGAGTTACTCTCATGTCTGTTTGACCAAGTATACCTGCTTCCCTTCCATGAGAGCTCAAGCAGGTAACAGTCTTGTATGCAGCTTCTGAAATCCCTTATTTCTCTCTGGGTAACAGGATCACCTCCAATTCTATCATCACAATATAGAAAACTGTTAAAATCCCCAAGTATCAACCAAGAAAATGACATGTTATTGCCAATATTTATCAAAGCATCCAAGAGTGGAATCCTTTCATCATTTTCATTAAAACCATATACAAATGTCACATAGACGCAGTAATTAGTGGCCAAGTGCGTAGCCTTACAATGTACCAATTGAGGGTTCGAGCATTCAATAACCACATTGAACACGTCTTTTTCCATATCACCTATACTTTCCCTTTTGGATGTGAAGAGTAGTTGACATAACAGCGCCATCGAGGGCACATATTTTGATAACATTTTTCAAGGTTTATTTGCCTGACTTTAGTCACTACAATGCCACAAAGACCAATTTTATATTTATTGCAAAAGGATCGCATCTCCTTTTGCTTATTGGGGGCATTCAAACCCCTAATGTTCCATGCAGCTACTCTATCCATATTTTGTTACAGACACCTCCTTCTCCATTCCATCTATCACAGTTTCCTCTTCAACTGCACCATCCATCAAGCTATCAAACTCATTTTGCAAAGGAATAACAGCTGGTTCAGTAACCTTAACACTATATGCTCTTCCTCTATTCACAGGCTACTACACCCCTTCTTGTGGCCTGCCAGCATTCTGTTGTTGTACAACCCTGCTAGGAGGCGCATGGTACTCCTATGTGCTAGTAGTACCTGAAGGATCTGCATTCTGATTGATAGTATGCACTTGCCCAGCGTGACTTCCCTCATTATTTTTTTCAGCCTGTGGGCGCTGCCTAGCATTCTTTTTCCCATGCTTCTTTCTGCAAGTACTCTCATTATGACCAAAGCCCTTACAATAGGTGCATTTGATCGGTTTCCATTCATATATGACCTCCTGTTCTATCATATCCCCCTCCTTATCCTCAAACATCAGTAATTTTGGGAGATCTTGGCCAATGTCCATTTCTACTAAGACTCTTGCATAATTAATACGAGCCTTAGTTTCTGTCATCTTATCAGTCATTATAGGTCAACCCAACAAGCTTGTAATTTTGCTCAGCGAACTCGCACTCCAATACCAAACATCTAACTCAGGCAATTGGATCCAAATTGGCACATAATGTACATCAGACATGGCCATAGCTACTGTGGACCAAGGCTTGACTATGGAAGGCTTGTTACCAAAATGGTGAATCCCCAAATTAATAATAGCGTCCTTTCCAACAATAGTGTCAAATCTCTAAATCATCATACCATTCTTCAAACGAATCAATTTGTCAATTCCATATTCACCCCAAATACGCCTAATAAATCCTTCAAGAACATCAGTTGGGGGATAGGAGCCTAGTACATAACAAATAATCGCATTGTTCCAGTAATCTATTTCCGATTGCACATCACCATTATCAATTTTGCAGGTTTTGATCGTTCCTATCTGAACTGGCTTAATATGAAAGTTTACTACCCGCATTTGAAAGCTTCGAAATATCAAACTCTTCCCACACATAATGAGAAATACCTGTTTTTGGCGTACCAGGGGGCGTAGATTGATTATCCGTGTCGCTTCTATGAGAATAAGCTATTCGCTAGAGGTTGTGCAGCATCATCATCACTCACCTCCATTTCTTCAGCACAAGATTGCCTCCTCGTGGATGATTTTGAGTGAATCAAACTTAACCATTTATTCAGCTTCTCTTGAGCCAATTTTCGTTGATTTGGGTTTCGAGCTGCCGTTTGAAGGGCCTCAGTAACTGCATTAGTGACAGTCTCATCTAGGGTTTTCTCAGCCGTTGTAGCATCTAGATCTGCATTGAGGTTTCGTTTTTTTCGGGTTTGTTTTAGTCACTCAAGTTTAAAGAGTTAAAGAGTATGGTGATGATACGTGTGAATGTGTCCCATTGATGGTGTGGGTCAGTGTGGTGAGCTGTGAGTTTTAATGTTGGGACAGGGGGTGAGAGGTAAAACTGATATAAATATATGGATTTCATAACCATAATATTTTTCAAGATTTTTTTCTGGATTTTTCTTTTTTTTTTTCTTCTGATTTTTGTGTATTTTTTGAATTTTAATATTAATGATAACGTCATCCGGTTTTTTTGGCCGGTTAAACCAATTGAACCATCGAATCCCTTGACCATCCGGTTCGATGTCCGGTCCAGTTTTCAAAACATTGACTCTAACCGAAATTGAATCCTTTAGCCTAGTTCTGATTTGGGAACACCACTTTCAAAATGGTTCCACTTTGGCTATGTTTGGCACAAGCAGCTAGCTTTTCAATAAAAGTTACAGCTGGAAGCTTGCAGCTAATATATTTTACTCTCTGCTACCAAATAGTTTGCCATTAGATTTTCACTTTGCAGCTACATCTACAACTAATTTTGTGAAAGCTATTTCACGTGCAACTACAACTAATTTATTAGCATTTTGTAGCAATTTTTAACAGTTTTCTACTAATTTTTTTTCTTAATTTACATTTAACGGCTACAACTACAACTAGTTTTGCCATAGTCTGCTAACCCTAATAGTGGCACGTTGTGTAAATGTTTCACCAATGTTCAAAATTCAAAATGAGAGGGAACAAACATCTCACTCCTTTCCAAGTTCCCACACTGTCCGAAAACGCAATAGCAAGAGAGTACACTCACAGTTCATACCCACTCTCTCTCTCTCTCTCTCTCTCTCTCACAGTCAGGTCCTTTTCATAGCTAATAAATCGAGCACTATCATCTTCCTAAATACACCTCAAGAAACATAAACCCTAATTTCATCTCATCAGATTAAAATGCCTGTGACTTACTGCGACGTTTTCTCGTTTCTTTGGCGATCAATTCAATCCATGGGTTGCTTCTTTGATTGCTTCGGAATTCACCATGATAATTCTCACCATCGCCCTCATCTCCTTCCCAATAATGTATGATTTCTTTCGTATTTTTATTCTTCTGAGTTTGCTCAATTTTCGCCATTGTTATAATTTTGTTGTTGTTGCCACTTGTTGCTGTTGATGATGTTGTTTAAATTTCTTCAAGCTTTGTAATTTCTTGAAATTTGTTCTGATTTTGTAATTTCTTTCAATTTTGAATGATCTGATTTTGTAATTTCTTGAAATTTGTTCTGATTTTGTAATTTCTTTCAATTTTGAATGATCTGATTTTGTAATTTCTTTCGGTTCTGTTGTTCTGATGTTGCTTCATTTCCATCATTTTTTCTCCAGAATCATAATAAGAAATTTAAGGAATGAGTTGCTTTTGATGATGATGTTGTTTAAATTTCTTTCAGCTTTGTGATTTCTTGAGCTTTTACAGTTCTCATTTTGTAAATTTCTTTCGATTTTATTGTTCTGATTTTTGTTTGATCTTTGTATGTTTCAACTTCTTTGTCTCTTAATATTTTTATTGGGTTTTGGGTTGGCTGATAAGTCGTTGCTTCATACTATGAATCATTTGGGCAATTTTTGAAGTTTAATCAATTTGCTGTCAAAAATAAAAATGAAAACAACTACAGTGCCATTAATTGAATGCTCTTCTGGTTCTTGGTCAGGAAGAGGAGTCAGAAAAGATTCGTCTTTCATCACTGTTTGCGGCTGAAGGTATGCATATGCGTGTTTTTATTTTGGTGCTATTAGAAGTAATATTGGTTGCTTTATGTTAATGTCAGTATTTTGCTAGAGAGGGAAGAGCGTGTTGCGAAAGACCCGGAGAACCTTGTCCGGAGGGTGGGTAGATCTGAAATCGATGAAGGGCTTATCGAACAAGTATGTCCTATTGCTCTTGATTCTTATATGTTCAAATGTTCTATGCAATGACTATGGTCTTGCAGATCTTCTTTGATTGCTTTTCATGGGCTTATCATATTGCACTTAGGAATGCTTAAAAGAATTTCTCTCCGAATTCTTGAATTTTAATTTTATCATATTTTTGATAGGATAAGTCCATTCTGGTATAGATTTATGAACATGACTTTTAATCTAATGGCTTAGGCTGGAAAAAGATTTAGTCATGAACTTATCATGCTGCAGACCTGCAGTATCTTAGTAGAGAAAGAGCAGTACCAACTTCCCATTATTTTGAATGAAAGCAGTCATATGTTGTAAAATTGTAAATCAATACTCGATTATAGAAAATCTTACAATTGAAACTTTCATACAAATTGTGCAGCAATGATTGTGGTGAATTACCCCTGGAATTCCTTCTAAAGCTTGTTGAATAATTTTGATGCATTCCGCCAATCTAGGTTGCACTGACACAGATACGGACATCGACACCGACACGACACAGACACGGGGAAGCGCCATTCAAGGGTGAAAAAAAGCCTAATAGGTGTCGTGTCCAGGTGTCGGTGTCGTGTCCTATCCGAGTGTCGGACACGCGACACGGCACTTATGTAAGGTGTCCGTGCTTCATAGCCGCCAATCCATCAAGTTTTCCGAAATTATATTTATTTACTGATCTGATATTACCAGCTTCGTTTGTGCTTAGTGCATGATTCATTTGCATGAATGTCAAGCTTATTTTGTTATCCATGTTCCATACTGCATTTCTGGATTTGATGATTGATGAAGTCAGTTATGTTGACATAGTTCTGTCACTGCTGAACGACTGTGTGTCTTTCCTCTGGGTTGTTGTCACTGTTGTTGCATGGAAATGGTAGTTTAGATGACAAGGTTCTAGCTATAATCTATAACTGACCTTGCCATTAGCATAGGGGTGAGGTTCTCTTTAACTTGAAAAATATTGACTAAGATTATTTTTTGAACTAGGCCAAACTCCTTAAAGCATGTGGCATCCTACCAGAGACACTTGCTGGAATCCAAAAAACAGTTAATTTTGCTGAAAAGTTGGAGTCATCTTGTATGCAAAGTCCCACTGGGGTAAAGTCTTCACCAGAGACTCCTGCTGACGTCCGACAGGCAGAACTTGCTGAGAAGTCAGAGAGATTGGACTCACAAGGACCTCCTTTTGTCCTAGATTCCTCACCTGAGACTCCTGAAGAAACCCAGAAAGCAGAACGTTCTGCTGATTGTCTGGAGAAATCAGATTTACGAAGAGCTCATAGTGTGATGAAATCTTCTCCTAATCCTACACCGAGGAAGATAACTGATGACATGCAAACACCTGGAACTGTATTTGCAACGAATATGAGAAGTCTAACAAAAGGGAATGCTCGAATTCGGTCCCAGTATGTTTACACAGTCTTGAACCCAATTGAGAATTTGTGTCTACAAGAGGAGTAGAAGGAAGAGAATCCTGTTCTGAATGAGCAATCAGATCTGGAGGGAGAATAAGTCAATTTTCTGGAGTGGTCAAACTTGCATGTTATGAGTTTCATTACCATTTGCATGTTCTCAGACCTCAGTCCTACGTTCCCCACCTTATATACCTTCTCATTGGTGACATTCATGATCTCTAGGAAGCCCATCACTGGGACGCCGATAGTGTTTGAAACAGTGGAAGGGGACGATACTGCATCATCTGAGCTGCAGTCATTAAATTGCTCAAAATCTGTGGTGTCTTTCTGATGTGTTGCTGATCAAGAATTGCAACAGGATGTAAAGCGAATTTCATAAGCAGCACTTCCAATGTGCTTTACAGAGTTAATCGCAAACTTTATATAGTTTCATGACTGACGTTTTGCAATGTAGGTAGTCTTAAACTCTCTCATGACGTTTCATTTTTCTCAAACATCCTAAGGGCTCAGTGATATTTAATTTGCGATTTCTCTAATAGTTTAGTGAACATTAAATTCCAGATAACGCATTCTAATTTCTACCAGTAGTTTAGATAGTCCGTTCTTTACCGTGTAGATGTACAATATCTGTGTATGATCATATAATCTTTACCATTAAGAAGTGTTTATTGTATGTCCATTTGAGTAGTTATTTAGAACTTAAATTTTTACTTATTCACAAGAATTCCTCATCCTCCTTCCCTCCATGGAATCCCCAAGAATCCCTCCCAATTAATGCCCAATTTAATTTCAAAGCTTGGCCCCAATTTCATTGCGTTGAGCTTGCTTGAGTTTAAAACCCTAGATTGGTGCTAGTGTGTCAAATCAATGAAGATGTAGATTTTTTTCAATTGCATATTATCCTTAGAACATCCCATGTATGTTTATTATAGTAGTACATATCCTTGCGGGTTTCAGCAATCTGTAAGGTTATTAAAAAAAATCGTTGTTTCTGTATGATTGTGAATTGAGCTTCTAGTTCAAAGTTTCTCGGTCTTTTTCGGAGGTCGATTGTGAGAGTTTGGGTAAAGTCGTTGGGTTGTGTTTGCAAAAGTTTCGATTGGTTGATTATGGTTTTAGAGAGACTAGAGAGTATGTTTCTTCCCTTTTTAAACTATAAACTATTCATTTTGGTTCATGCACCACCCTCTATTATCTAAATTTCTCAATTTGATGCAACTAAAAAGTGAAGAAGATGATGATAAAGAATTTGTTGTTGTTTTTGGTGGAAGATGGTTTGGTTCGGTTTATCTTTTGGTTCCTCTTTGTTGATTGCTTTTTTTATAGAGACTCTTTGGATGTGTTATTAGTTGACGACAGTGAAGCTAGTAGTTGTCTTGGCGGTGGAGGTACGCACTTTATACTTCCGATCTGTCGTGACTTGGTTCCTTACCAGGATTGAAGAAGACGCCACTGAAGACTAGAACAGGGAACTTCTTTCAGATTTTGATTTTTTAGGTCTTTTATTTTTGATAGTTGTTTGTCACTTGTTACTGTTCACTATGAGTCATTGTACTCTTGGTCATTTATCGTCAGCTTTCATGTCTTTTCAAAAAAAATAAATAAAATAAATATATATCTACAAACGTTTATGAGTTTTTTAGGTAATAAATAATTGTTGTTCACTAGACTTCTCACCGGAAACAACAAAAGATCAAAAATCACACTATTTTGAATTTTTGATACTATGTAGACAATGGGCATGTATTATGTTTGGCAAAACCAAGAAGATTTTAGTGGCAAGTAGGAACTCTAATCCTTTTGAGGCATACATTCTCTTCATCCTAGCCAAAATTCCATATAGACTATAGAGTGTTAGTTATGCGTTGCTTCTCTTTTTGCCTTCCTTACCTTTCAATTCTTAATTTTTTGTTTTCTTTGGAATTTCCAATCTTCAAAATAATTAGAAAACACATCCAAGAACACCTTTTTTTTTTGGGTGCACCTAAGGTAGAGAATACTCTTTTTTTGTTTTTTTCCATAACTACTTGTTTCTTAGTTTATTGGTATATGCCATGCCAAACATGTTGTAAGACAACAAAACACCTTCTAAGGTTGATACATTTTGAAGAAAAAACCCCGTCAATCTCCCATGAAATGGCTCTAATTCTTCCATCTTGATTAGCAAACTAAACATACATAATTTCAAACCAATACGACTCATTACTTACAGACGAATATGAAAGATAAACAGAACAATCAAACCAAACAGAAAACAAATATAAACTGAAAACAATAAACCCAGACACAAAACAAAGATAAACAGAAAACAATAAACCCAAAGACAAAGCAAAGATATACAGAAAACAATAAACCCAGACACAAAACAAATTAGTTAAACAGAAAACAAACAACCCAGACACAACACAAAGATAAACAAAAAACAAACAACCCAGACACACAAAAAAGAAAAAACAGAACAATCAAACCAGATATAAAACAAAGATAAACTGAACAATAAAACCACACATAAAACAAATATAATTATAAAACAATCAACCCAGACACAAAAGAAAGAAAAAATGAAAACAATCAACCAACACATCCTTATAACCAATCTATTACTAATCATATATCATACCAAACTCTCTCTCTCTAGAACTCTCAGGCGAAGAAACTCCGAGAGCTCTCTCTCTCTCTTCTCTCTCTCTCTCTCTCTCTCTCTCTCTCTCTCTCTCTCCCCCCCTCTCGACCTCTCTCAAAGGCTGGTGATCGCCGACCGCCTTACAAAGGTCGGTGACCGCCGACTTCAGTAGAGGCAGAGCAGACCTCCGATCATTCGTCGGAGGCTTCAATTGTGCACCGGCGACACTTCATCGCCGGCGAAACAAGGTAAAGTACTAGATCTCGCACTTTCTCTCTCTAGCGTACGGCTCTCGAGTGCGCGATCTCTCTCTCTCTCTCTCAAAATTTTCTCTCTCTAACTCTCCTCGCTCTAGCTCTCTCTATCTCTCTCTCTCTCTCCTTCTCTCTCTCTCTCTCTCTCTCTCTCTCTCTCTCTCTCTCTCTCTCTCTCTCTCTCTCTCTCTCTCTCTCTCCATCTAGCCCTCTCTCCAAGGTCGGGTCGCTGACCCAAAACCAGCCCGACTCACTAGAGGCTATTAGACCTCCGACCATTCGTCGGAGGCTTCTTTTGTGCACAGGCGAAACTTCATCGCCGGGGAGCAACAGCGGCGAGTGGCTGGGAACACGGGAACGTAGCCGGAGAACGGGTCTGAGATCGCGAGCCCGACGACCTCGACTTCTGGATCTGAAAAGTCGAGCTCGACGATACAAACAACAGCCCACGCAGCCGTGGGAGGAGAAGCGTCCAACATTCTGTTGGGCCATCGTCCGTTGTCCGGTTCAAACCTCGCCGGAAACAGGTAGTAGCGCCGTGGTAAGCACCGGCGTACCCCTATCCACCAGTCAGAACCTCACTCTGTTATTTATTTTCAGTCAGACCTCTTTTGTGCTCTGGTTTGACCCTCACTCTGTTATTTATGTATGCTTGTTGTTGACTTCGCTGACCCAAGCACGTGAAGTTGGTTACTTGGTATTGCTTTTCGGAAACTATTTCTTTAAGTGGAACGCAGTAACATTTATATTTGTTTCTGTTTGTGTCGTTGTTTGTATCTATAGCATATTTAGTATTATTTTTATCACTATTATTAGTAGGGTTGTTAGTGTTAGTATCACTATAAAAGTAGCAGTAGCATTATTTAACCAATAGTGTTGCTATTACTAGTATTAAGTTAGTGGTACAACTGTTTTCGGTTGTATTTATAAGTAGTACTGTTAGTGTTTGTTTGTTGCAGCTGTTGTGGTATTTGTCAGTATTACTAGTACTATTATTATTAGTATTATTATTATTAGTGTTATTACTATAATTATTATTACTATTGTAATTATTATCCTATTATTAGTATTGTCAGTGCTAGTACAATTACTACTATTGTTAGTAAACTTTGTTTGCACGCATAGAATTTGTTGCTAAATAGCTACGTTTTGCGTTACCTAACCTTTGGGTGTGCTAGTACTACTTAGTTTCATGGCTTTTAAAATTTTTATTCTGAGTTAACTGCTTGATCCTCCCTCTTGGTCGGTGTGGCGTCTGTGACGTCTATTGGTAGAGTTAGGGCCAGTCTTCCGGTGAGCTATGGGTCGCACAGGGGGAGAGTTGGGGCAAACAGATTGCGTTTTGGAACATGGAATGTAGGGACACTCACGGAAAAAACTCTAGAGTTAGTGGAGGTTTTAGAAAAATATAAGGTTAATATAGTGTGTGTCCAGGAGACGAGGTGGTCAGGCGCCAAGGCAAAAGAGATCAATGGATACAAACTTTGGTATTCAGGGTGTTCGAGTCAACGGAATGGGGTCGGGATCTTAGTCGATAAGGAGCTTAAACAACATGTTGTAGAGGTAAAGAGAACCAATGATAGGATCATGTCTATCAAGGTTGTGGTGAAGGGGGAGACCTTCAATGTCATTTGTGCTTATGCACCGCAAGCAGGGTTGGATATGCACCTTAGGCGTTGCTTTTGGGAGGAGTTAGATGAGGCTATTCAGCAGTTTCCCCCTAGTGAGAAACTCTTTATAGGAGGAGATTTCAATGGACATGTAGGGGCTACTTCGGATGGTTATGTGGGTGCACATGGAGGTTTTGGGTATGGAGTTAGGAATGAGGGTGGCACGTCGGTATTAGATTTTTCGACTGCGTATGACCTAATGGTAACCAACTCCTTCTACAACAAAAGAGAAGAACACCTAGTCACTTTTTGGAGCCGCATCGCTAAGACCCAAATTGATTACATTCTTGTTAGGCGTGGAGATCGAGGATTGTGCATGGATTGCAAGGTTTTACCAGGTGCGTGTGTGTCGACCCAACATAGGATGGTCGTTTTAGACCTTAAGATGAAGGGGTGGAAGAGAAAGAGAAGTGCATACAATTGCACCAAAATCAAGTGGTGGAATCTTAGAGGAACCTTGGGGGTCAATTTAAGGCCAAGGTTGAGTCGGATAGCATATGGAAAAGAGAAGGAAATGCGAGTCAAATGTGGACAGGGGTGGCGGATCTCATTAGAAATGCGGCAAAGGAGACCTTAGGAGTTGCAAGAGGGATAGGAAGTAGCAAGAAGGAATCCTGGTGGTGGAGTGAGGACATTCAAAACAGGGTGAAGGCGAAGAAGGTGGCCTATAAAGCCTTAATGGATAGCACTGTAGATGAGGAAAGGGTGGAGAAGAGAGAAGTCTACAGAGCGGCGAAGAAGGAGGCAAAGAGATCAGTAGCAGAAGCCAAAAGTAAAGCCTATGAGAGCTTGTACCAAAGGTTGGCTACTAAGGAGGGAGAACAGGAAGTTTACAGGTTGGCGAGAGCTAGGGAGAGGAAGACTAGGGACCTGGACCAAGTTCGTTGTATTAAGGATGAGGCGGGACGAGTTCTTGTGGACGAAGCGAACATCAAGAGGAGGTGGCATGGGTATTTCAATGAGCTTTTTAACAATGTAGGAGACGTAGACATTTCGTTGGGTGATCTTAGTACATCCGAGCTACACCGTAACTACAGCTTTTGTCGCCGTGTTACGAAGGAAGAAATTAAAGGGGCCATGAGGACGATGAAGAGTGGAAAGGCAGTAGGTCCAGATGAGATACCCATAGAGGTATGGAAGAGTTTGGGGGAAGAAGGTTTATTGTGGTTAGTTAGGCTTTTCAACATGATCCTCAAATCTGCAAGGATGCCGGAGGAGTGGCGGCTCAGCACATTGATTCCTCTATACAAGAACAAAGGAGATATTCAAAGCTGCAACAACTATAGAGGTATTAAACTACTTAGTCACACCATGAAGCTATGGGAGAGAGTTATTGAGAGGAGACTAAGGAAGAGTACCCTTATCTCGGAGAACCAATTCGGTTTCATGCCAGGGAGGTCAACAACAGAAGCGATTCATCTGATTCGACGTTCTATGGAGTACTACAGGGATAGACAAAGGGACTTGCACATGGTTTTCATTGATTTGGAGAAGGCGTATGACAGGGTACCCAGGGAAGTTATGTGGAGGTGCTTGGAATCCAAGGGGGTCCCAGTCGCCTATATTCGAGTGATTAAGGATATGTATGAAGGAGTGAGGACTAGGGTCAGGACTACAGGAGGGGACACTGAGCAATTTTCTATAGATATTGGGTTACATCAAGGGTCAGCGTTGAGTCCTTTTTTATTTGCAACTGTTATGGATGAGCTCACTAAGACTATTCAGGGGGATGTGCCTTGGTGTATGTTGTTTGCCGACGACATTGTTTTGATAGATGAGACTAGAGAAGGTGTTAATGCCAAACTAGAACTTTGGCGGGATACACTAGAGTCAAAGGGATTTAAGTTAAGTAGGACAAAGACCGAGTACTTGGAATGCAAGTTTACAGGAGATGGGGTTGACTCAGATATGGAGATTAAGATTGGTACTGAAGTAGTACCGAAGAGGGATTGTTTCAAATATCTCGGTTCAATCTTACAGGGCAACGGTGAGATTGATGATGACGTGACGCATCGTATCAGGACAGGGTGGCTAAAGTGGAGGAGTGCAACGGGAGTTCTAGGTGACAGAAAAATCCCACTAAAACTCAAAGGCAAATTTTATTGTACAACCATCAGGCCAGCTATGCTATATGGGGTGGAGTGTTGGCCGGTGAGGCAGGTGCATGTGCAGAAGATGCGGGTGACCGAGATGAGGATGCTTAGATGGATGTGCAACTCTACAAGAAGAGATAGGATTAGGAATGAAGTGTTGAGAGGCAAGGTGGGAGTGACCGATATTGACAACAAGATGCGAGAAACAAGGCTTAGGTGGCTTGGGCATGTGAGGAGGAGACATCGAGATGCACCGGTGAGAAGGTGTGAGAGAATTACACTTAGAGACTGTAAACGAAGAAGAGGACGCCCGAAGAAGACTTGGGGAGAGGTAATCAGGCAGGACTTGACCCTTCTAGATCTCACCGAGGACTTGGTCCTAAATAGGAAATTATGGCGTAGCAGGATTCGAGTAGAGGATCCTCGTTAGATTATGGTTGTGCATTGGCTAGTACTAGAGGTCGATTCATTTTGTTTATAGCCTGCAACGTCTCAGTGACTTTATGTTGTTTAATTAGTGAGTTCTTGTGCTAGTATGTTTACCGCCCTTTTGATCATTCTTTATTGCTTTTTTTTTTTTTTTTTTTAAAAAAAAGGGTTTTTGAAAATGTATAAAAAAAAAAATAAAGTTTTTGTGGGTCTTTCGGAAACAGTCTCTCTTCTAGGCGACTAGAAGGGGTAAGACTGCGTACATCTGGACCTCCCCAAACCCCGCCCTAGGCGGGATACTTACTGGGTTGTTGTTGTTGTTGTTGTTGTTGTTGTTGTTGTTGTTGTTGTTGTTGTTGTTGTTGTATATCATACCAAATTGAACAAAACCAATCTTAATAACATATCCAATTCTCTTGTACAAGTAACAATTTCATTACCTTAACCAATGCAAATAAATGCTCCTCTGAAATCGTACATTTTGCTTTCCTTCAAATCCTCCCACATCCTCTTCAGATTTAAGAAATTTTGGGTTCCTTTAAATCCTCGAATTCAACTCCCGTTCAGTTTAGGGTTTGCCAACTTCGAGTCCAATGTGTAATTTGCCTCCTACAATTTAACATTCACCAAGGATTTATGGACTACCCAGATTTACAACCAATTTTTGGTTGTCCTTTTCACTCAATTTCATAGATGACAACAGATTTAATTGCGATTTGGGGATCGACAAAGATAATGAACATGGGATTTCGGGGGTCTTTTTGCAGGCTTCAAACTTTATAGGTGATGTAAGAATTTGGGAATCGATTTTCGTTTGGGGATGGAGTTCAATCACGATTTCGGGATGGAGAAACTTGTCGTTTCCAAATTTTGGGGTTCTAGCATTTGGGGATGGAATTTGGGGATGATTTTGATTTTCGAGATTTGGGAATGATATTGATTTGGGGAGGAACATATTTTTTTGGGGGGTTTGGGGATGAAATTGATTAGGGGATGAATTTGAATTGGGGAGGAACAGTTTTGCTCGATTTGGGCGATTATGGTCGTTTTCGTTTTTGCTGTTTTCGTTTTGCTCTTTTGAATTACAAACTTTACCACGTGACCCTTACTCACTTGTCATTATATTGTAGAAATCACTTATGCCACCTTATCATGTTGTAGTAAATCACTTATGCCACCTCATCAGCAAGACATATTTTAAGTGTCTTGGACCAAGACATAAATTATTAGGCTTCGTATAAATCAACCATTTAGCCTCCCCGCTCACCAAATGCCACTAAGGCCCACCTTGCCAAGTCACCCAAAATTTAGCAATAGTTAAATGTTACTCTCATGTCATATTCATTGTACATGCTAATCCCTCTCTCTCTTATTTTCCTTTCTCATTTCCCCCACCCACTCTCTCTCCTCCACTCCTCCTTCTCCGGATTAGGTTCCTCCATGATATCGAGATTAGGCAAAAATTTATAAAATTCATTGAGGAGAAAAAAAAAAAGAAGGAATAATACAAGTCTAGGGCGAGGGGAAGCTAACATCACCCAAAATCATTTCATCTCCATCCAACCACCTCATTCAAACACTCTCCCTGCCTCTCTCTCTCACCCTCAGTTCATCAAAGCTCCTGCCTTTCTTGTCATCAAAAAATAAAAAAAGCTCCTCCCTTTCTCCGTTGATTTACATTCCCAGCACAAGTGAAGATTTGGAAACCAATTTCGTTCACCCCTAGTCCTTGCATAAATATGTAAGCACAATTAGTTCTTTTTATTTTATGCGCTTAATTGTTGTATGTCTTAGAATTTGTGAAGTATAGCATCAGTAACCAAGAAAAAAAAAAAGAACCCACGTTTTTCTTTTCATTCTTTTCTACTTCATTATTTTAGTTTCTAAATCACTCCATTTTTTTAACACCCAGAAAACAGAATTAGTGATTTAGAAAGAAAATTATTTCTTTGTCTCTGTTTCTCATAGAAACAGAGTTGCTCTCTTTCTCCCTCACCATAATTCCACCATGGTTGTTCTTGATTGTGAGCTGACTGCAAAAGTCACCACAAATGTGGGTTCTTTCAACATTAGCTTGTTTACTGACAGTGCCCCTCTCACATGTAAAAACTTTATAAAGTTAGCCAAGTAAGAGTTTAGAGTTCTTGAATCTTTATGAAGTTTTACAGTTTTCTGTTTGTTTGTTTTTGATTCTAATGTTTTGTTTTTGATATATTGGAAAGATTGGGATACTATAATGGTTGTATTTTCCACAAAATTGTCAAAAACGAAATTGCCCAAACTGGAGACCCAACTGGAACTGGTAATGGTGGGAGTTCTTTTTATGGGTAAGAAATTAATATATGGTTTAATTATAGTTCTTTAATGGGTTTTTTTTTTTTTTTTTTTTTTCAACTTTTTTAACCATTGTTCTCTCTCTCAAATTCAAGTTTGCTGTTTGGTGAGAGCGTGAGATACATTCACCATGAAAAAGGTTTCCCTCATGACGAAATGGGGATGGTGGGAATGGGTTGCAACAAGGGCATTGCTTCTCAGTTTTACATCACTATGGGTGCTGTGGAATCAACAGATAAGCATTTCACTGTAAGTTTTTTTATTTTTTATTTTTTTAATCTTGTTTGTTTCTTGCCAATTTCTCATTGCATAAAGTAGGGTTTAGATGAAGTTTTGTAGTATCTAATTGTGCCCTATGTGTGGTTACAGATCTTTGGTAAAGTCGAGGAGGGTGAAGGCTTAATGGTATTAAAGATCATCAATAATCAAATTGTTAATGATGCCTTTCAACCCCTGCATAAATTGTGGTAAAGATTTGTTTATTCTAATTTAGAGTTTAGTTAGATTGTTGTATAATAATAATGATACTGTAACTTTTTGTATTTTGTTTGATCTTTAGGATCAAAGATGTGAAATTACTTGATGATGATCCTTTTGAAGACCCACCATTGCTATGCCACATGTTCAATAAACTTGAGGTACTTTATAATTTATTATAAGTAACCAGTGAAATATAAAATTGCTAAATTAATTTTTTCTTTTTTGACCCTAGACTTCAAGTGTGGGCAACTGTATCAAACTGTGCAATCTAGAGGAAACAACTGATGCTGGAGAAGTGTTTGAAGCCTTATGCAAATGGCGATTAGTGAGGTATTATGCCCACTAACTTATTAATGTGCTACTAGGAAATAATGAATAGAAGTTCTATCTAGGCTACTAAGCTTCTCCTGATTAACTAGCAGCAACCTAGTTCTAGTGACAAACATTGTTTGCGGGACTACACGAGTATCACTACTCACTAGTATTAGCATGAGTAAAACGGATTGTGTTCTTTTCATGCCATATAGAATAGACCACAGGAGCTAAAGCAGCAGCAACTAAGTTCTTCCTGAATTTGGAGCATTTCATCCTGTCAATCCAATTGAAAATCCCCTGTATACTAGGAGCTGTAGTAGTACAACCCTGCCAATTGTTGATCTGATACAAGATGTTTTCGTATCTCTGCTGCTTTACCTCCTCTGGTCTATTCTATTTGGCATAAAAGGAACACAATCTGTTTAGCTCATGCTGTTACTAGTGATACTCGTGTATTCCAGCAAACAATGTTTGTAACTAGAACTAGGTTGCTGCTAGTTAATCAGGAGAAGCTTAGTAGCCTAGATAGAACTTTTTGTCAGAGTCTACTGTAATGTTTTACTTTTATTTCTGTAACTAGTTGTTCTATCCTTGGTGAGTAGTTTACCATTAACAGCTAGCCAGAAAATGAAACCATGCCTAGGCATGCTAATAGGACTCCAAATCAATTTTTCATGTCTGCACTTTTGAAGGTCCCCCAATAAGAAATTATACCCTGAAGATGTGGAGTAGTATCCATTAGTTGCTGCTTTCCAAATCTGACCATCATAACCATCTGTTAGTCTGCTCTTGAAATTATTAAGTGTGACACAGTACCAACTGCTGTCTGTTTTGGGCACATACCCCCCATATATCTTCACCCTTCAGGTAGACATCATTAATCATTTAATCCAACGAACCCACAAGCTATCCTGTTTTTTAGCAAGTGCCTAGATGTGCTTGCCATTCAAGGCTGTATTAAGCAAATTACAGTTTTTCAGATTGGGAGCACCATTTTTCCTTGGCTTGCACAATAAATCGCAAGCAACGAGACTTGGTTTTCTTTATCATCATTGTAACCCCATAAAAATTGCCTACACATCAATTCAATTCAAGCATACAGCTCAACAAAATTTATTTACTTGACAGGGTACGCATTGCTCGAGACCCCACAGGTCAGAGCAAACGAATCGGTTTTGTGGAGTTTAAAAGCCGGGAGGACTGTGAGTTTGTTCTCAAGGAGATGAAGACATTGCTTGTGAGTGGTACACCTATTAGTTTGGAGCAGTGTGATGACTTCTGGTCCAGACAATAGTTGCATTTTGTTATGTTAGTTCTACACGATTTTACTTGTATAAAATTTGTACATATCTCTTTTGGTATTTTCTGACCTATTGCGCTGAAAGGTACAATGGATGATCAAGTATCAGTTCTATCTTATAGGCTTCCTGCATCATTGTGTGCATTATGAACATTTTATTAGCCTCTTGACAGCAAAGGATGTCCATGTGAAATCTAATAATCTGTATGAGCTCTTCACAAGTTCCTTATTATTACTTTTTTTTTCATAAATTAGGAGCTCTATTGACATTTCATCATTTCTACATATCATGTTCATGTATATCGCTCAGTGAAAACCAAACCTGGTTTGTATAACAAATGAGACGCAAAACCTTAGTGCAGTGACCTTGTTTCCCTATAGCTTTAAGTCAATCTTATCAGACCACTGAAAGATGTCGGAATATACACGGTCCCTCCCAGTTCCTTTAACCTGCTGCCACCCTAATAATGTCCTCAACCAACATGAGCATCTGTCACCATAACCTTTATTGAGGTGTTATGCTACACTGCACTGTCTCTTATCTCATCCTACAGATTTTTCACCCAGTTCGATCCACCGAGCAGCCAATCAACTAACAAGGGTGCGAGATGGCTGCTTTCCCTTCCTAAACGACGATGTTTAGACCTTTGCTTGGCCAAGTTTCAGCCATTGAAGATGTATTGTAAGATTAATAAGTGGAAGCTGCATAGTTGTATATCTTGTGGCAATGTGACATGTCTTTGTATTGCTCTGTATGTATCACTATTCACCTATTGTCAGCCCGATTTGTATTATAAGCTGGATGATGAAAGTCTAGACATAACAAATCTGTGTGATGTCACATGTCCAAATTTGCATTTCATGATTAGTCCATGAAGACTGCTGCTATTACAACTATACATTTGTTCTTTAAAAGTGGGGAAATGCTATGCTGAAATAAGGAGCCATAACTGCCAATGTATCAATTTGAAAGCGAATGTAGCAATCTGCAGCGGTGCTCATCCTGTAAACATATGCTCTTTCAGTGGGAAATTCCAACTCCATACAAAGAGAAAATCTCCATTCTGGGGCATAGTTTCTAACGGACTTGACCAATATTTATAAGTGTTGTATTTTGGATCATCCAGATCATCAGCAATCCCATACGAAGAATGAGCATCACCACGTTTCATCATCTTCAGAGCCACATAACGAAGCAGATCCAATATTGATCCAGCTGTGTAAACTTTATATCTGCAACAGGTTTTTTGTTGTTGTTGTTGTTGAACCATTTTTTGCTCAATCAAAGAACTCCAGAAAATTACAGCCCTTCAGCAACAAAAACCTCAGACGTATTTCACTCAAGGTACCTGTCTAAGGAGAAAACCAATTAAAACTCTAGGAAAATTTACACCCACACATCTAAAACCACGCCTGGAATTTCTCAAATCTGGACAGCCCTTGCTTTGCTGGTCCGCCAGCCACTGCGTTTGATCTACGACCCCTATGAACCACCTTGATCTACGGCCACCAATTTAGTATTCTTCGAATAAAGTTGAGAGCAAATCTAACACCCCAGGGACCTCCTGCCATGCTGCCACCCCATTGCACCACTTAACAGGATTTGAAGAGTCTCATTCTATAGTTATTGTCAAATGCAAGAGCATTCCCTACTCAATGTCAACTGCAGAGCATGAATGCATGATAAATGGCTACTAACTCAGGTTGGTCTCACTATACGGGATGTTGCTCGAAAACATGCAGCGGAAATTCTTATCCCAATCACGAAGTACACCACCCATGGCTCCCTTGCCATCTTTACAAGACGCATCCACATTCCACATTAAACATCCCTGCGATGGAACCTCCCACACTTCTACAGATTCATTGCCTTCCTTGTACCCTGACTTTTTAAACATAAGGGGTTGCAAGAGACCTCTTGTAGAGAGTAAGGGAAAGAATCGTCCCATCCCTTAATCCACCATGCTAATCGCAATGAGACCAATTCAAACAACTCCTCAACTCTACACCTTTTATCTTCAAAAATTATGGAATGATTTCTTTCTTTCCAAATAAACCAAGCTAGAACAAAGACAATGTTATCCAGATTTTCCGACAACGGTTACTTGAGCTGACGTCACATTATTGATCAAAAAAGTGCATCATGTTTGAGGGAGTGCACCATTTGTAGCCCCAACGGTCCAGCCAACAAGACCACAACATACGAGCAAAATTGCAATGAATTAATAAATGCTCTGTGCTTTCCATCTCTACATCACATTAATAAGGTTATGGCCTTTAGTTGCACCCCAGAATTCAATTCTCTCAATCTTCATTCGATGACTGAGCTCCAGCCTCCAGCAGCTTCTTTTCCATAGTGCATTCCTTTTCCTGATAGATCCGGGCTTATTACTTAGATGTATATATGATTAGATTATCCTTTACCCCTATCAACTATATATCTCTCTTGGAACAGATAGCACAAAACTCATGTTTTCTTCCAGAGCATACTCTTTAGACTGGTCAGTCTGACCCATCGTGCACCAGATTTTAGAAACCACAACATATATAATTCGACGAAGGAACATCTCCTGTTTGCCTGATGAATTCTGGTTGGTCCGCAGCTTTCTCAGCCTGACGCTTCTTCCTGACTTCAGCTGCTGCTCTTTTTTTTCCGAACTCTTCTTGCAATGGCACTCCGGTTCAACATCTTCGCTTGAGAATGGGTTCTCAATTACTCGACTTTTGCCTGTTCATTGTAGTTGCCGTGAGCACAGACACAGAGTAAAACTTATAACTAAGGGTATATTATATGATGTATTGAGCAATCATGATATTCTCCACATAATAATTTATAACCCTTCAGTTTAATAAGATTTAGTTCCTCATAGCTGAAAAGGTTTTCTCATCACTAGAAGCACAGTTGCATAGTAGCATAAATACATACCTATATTCTCCTCAACACTTCTTCCAGTTTCGCTTTCTGTTGAAATTCCCGGCCCATACTAGGATTTTGATGTAAGGCGTGATAATGCTCATAACTCGGAAGCAAAAGTAGATGCCTGCACAATACAACAACAATGAAATTAGCGCGATTGACTTTATTCATAAATCATAATGACATAGCAAACCATGTCATAACATTGAATACTTTGATTCACATAATGAGAAGCATTAACATTACATTAACATTACCCCAGTGCCTCCAACGAGGCTCCCACCTAAGCAGGGTAAGGGGGGGGTCGGTTGTACGCAGCCTTACCCCTGTGAGAGTCTCACAGAGAGGCTGTTTCCATTTGACCCGAGATTCAAAGTGCGACGACCATCGGCAACTTCACAATGAATAAGAAGTGCCAGAAGATGAACCAGAAAAGGTTTTTGGGTGCTAAACAACGTGATTACGTGAGAATGAAAGAGGACTTGATAGCAATTACGTAGTTTCCTAAAAGAAATTTACATCTTTACTCAGTCAAAAGTTTCCTACTATCATTCTACTTCTTTATTTTTTTTTTAAAAGAATTCTACTTCCTTTTAAGAAACGTGATTATCCCTTTCTTGTTTTTCTTTTCCTCTCTAATCTACGATAAGGTTTCTTATTTAAAAAAAAAAAAAACTTGTTATAAATAGATCCTAGGGCTTTATTAATATGTTGGTTCTGTGCTCTTGTTCTTTCCAAGGCTTCTTAATTTCTTCTTCTCTAACCGCCCTAGAGAAATAATTTGTCATCGACCATGGATGAGTTGTTTACATCAATAGAATCTAAGAGAAAAATACTACAATCATCATCATCATCATCATCAAAATTGAAGCAGGGTGTTGTATCTCGAAAAATATCGAGAACAAGAATAGATGTCCATCTGACAGATGATGTGTTGATTGAGATTTTGGTAAGACTTCCCCTGGTTTCAGTTAATTGTTGTAAGTTTGTTTGTAAGCATTGGCTTGCTCTTATATCTGACCCTCTTTTCGCCGAATACTATACGCAATACCGCTCAAACTTGGACCAACCATGCCATGATAGTTTCCTCCTTTTCCATTTATTTGAAGGCTATAATGATACTATTGGCAGAATCAAGGGCTTTTCATTGAAGAATGATGACAATGATGACGAGGAGGATATTTCTACACTGAGTCGTCGTAAAGTCTTCAGCTTGTCGTTGGATTACATCCCGGTTCTTCAAAGACCCCGTTGGGATCAAGAGAGTGAGTTTGTGCGCTCTTATAAATTAGCTGGTGTGTGGAGAGACTTACTGTTATTAGATGTATGGTTTGGTTGTCCAACTGGTCGTCGTCTTATCATAATATGTAACCCAATTACAAAACGATGGTTGCGACTTCCTGCAATAAAACCTATCCCATATTGCAATGAGTCTACCGAGCGTGGCCCTATAGGCTTTACATGCTACCCTGTCCAAGCAGGAGGATACAGTAGCAGGGTTGGGTTTACAGTCGTACACGTTTGGCAGTACCTTAAATCTGATGGAAGTCGAGGTTTTTGCATACAGGTATATGTTTCAGGAGGTGATAATAGTGCCGATGATGATAATGAACATGGTTGGAGCGTATATTGTGTGCCTTGGCCCCTAGATTTCAAGTGGCCAAGATTTGCTCTAGGAATGGTGTCCTGCAATGGAGTATTCTATTGGAACGGACGGACTTGCATTGTTGCATATGATCCTAAAAATAACCCCAACCAATGTAATTATATCAACATACAAGAAGAGCTCATTGACAAAAGATACTACCTGACAGTGGCAGGCGCTAGTCAGGAAGCACAGAAAAGTCTCAGAATATGCAGCGACGTTTTGTATGATGAAGCCTTTTCGGTTTGGGAACTTGTGGACTACAAGGAGCACAAATGGTCGTTAAAATTTAAGAAACAACTCCCAGGAGTTAATGACAAGCGGTATGAATCATTTAGCCAAACCAATGCAGATAAGGTCCATTTCACATATCATTGTGATATGCTCACTACGACAATTGGTTTGCTAGACATGAAGGAAGATTCATTTCAGGATATTTTCAAGTGGCCTTCTGGAAGTTATCTGCAAGAAGTTGTGCCATTTGTTCTAAGTTCATGGCCCTCCTCCTTTTAGGGCTGCAAGCCTGCAACAAGAAAAATATAGAACAGTAATGATCAATTAGGATAACAGTACACTCTGCTAAGAAATTGTTCACTTTTATTTTAAATTTGTTCTGTTTCTAATTTTGCTCAAAGTTATGTTTTGTTGTTTATGGATCCTGCTTGTGGGTGAAAAATGAAAGTATAAAGTACTTACAAAAAAATCCATCACCTGGAAGAAAAAGAAAAAAAACAAAAACGAGGAAGCTCTGAAATCTGCAACAGAAGAGGGTTTTTTTTTTTTTTTGCTAATCTTCTGGTATTGTGGTAAATCAAAACAAATCTGATTTTTTCATTGGTGGGTCTCAGTTGATGGCAAGCATGCTGTTTTGTCATACACAGCAAAGGGGGTTTTCTGAATTCACTTACAGACCTGTACTTTCTTTCCTAGTTAGGTTGTCTTGCTTGCTTTGAATTTGCAGTGTTTAGCTGCTTTCTGAGTTAGGCAGTTCAAGTTGCAAATGATTTTGCAGACCTGTACATGATGCAGTTGCTTGCTGCTTCTCTGTTTCTCTATAAGTTTATTATGGGAATATTGAAATTGTGCTGTATTGACTATATTTGGGAGCAATGCAATCAACCTATTATTACTGTCCCAGGAAAATTTTAAAATATAGAAAATATTTTTCGACGACAGCATCTGCAACAAAATGCACAGGCGAAGCCCATGGATGCTGACCTCTCCAGCAGCTATTTCCTTAGTCTCTTTCCTGTCAAAAAGTCTTCGGTAAGAATTATACATAATCAGATTTTGTAATGAATCAAGGCTATGTATAAATGTTCTTTGTTTATATATACGAACATAATGCCAAAATTGAATACAATATCATTTTGTGCATGACCTAAAAATGGATCTAATAAAGATACTCCCCCACTCATTTGGTATTGGTACAACTATTTTGTGCTTGGTATACAAAAATATGTAGCAGAAGTATCAGTGTGTATAATAAACAAATCACGTATAAAACCATCTTAGCCTGGAGATCATGAGAGAACATCGGATGTTTGAGCCTCACGAGCAACCTTGATAAACACATCTTCCAAAGTCGTGTCCGCAACACCCCAAGCTTGGACTGGAAACCTCTTCTTTGCGTCTTCAACTGCCTTGAATACATGAGAAATCCGGGTCTCATGCTTTGGAATCTCAAACTTTTGGGTTCCTGATATATGGTACACTTTTTGGGCATTTGGAGAGAGGCCTTGCACCATCCTCTCCACTTCTGCATCATAATTTGGAGAAGTTGTCATTGTGAATACGAAGGAGCCACCATATCTTCCTTTCAGCTGTCATCAACACAAACCAGAATTATTCTTAATTGGTTTCTAAATAAGATGACTCATGACATTGCTGGAAAGATTATATTTCATGCAAAAAAGCATTGATACTAAACCCTCTCCCTCCGGAAAGGAAGGTAATCCGACCCTAAGGGCATGCCTGGATTGGGGGTAATGATTAAGGGGGATAACGGAGCAAATTAAAGAGTAAAATAGGAAGGTGGAGGTGGCGGTGGGGTAATGATTAAGGGGGTAATGGAGAAAATGAAGGGAGAAAAGGGGGTAACGCATTACTCTAGGGGGAGGGTGGGTAACTTTTACCCCCCAAATGGGGGGAAGGATTACCCTCCTCTTCACAAAATCTAACACCCACCACCTCCCACACCTTCCATTTTAGCCTATAATTCTATCTAGGAATATTCCACATGGTTGGTACCCCTCTAGTTTTGGCTTTTCCACATGGTACCCAAAACATTTTTCCGAATCCGCGTGGTTGTTTTTACCCGTTACCAGCCCGTGTCCTTTTATGTCTTTTTCCATTACCTGGTGATGCATTTACCAAAATACCCTTAATGAAACTAAAAAAACACATGCCTTCAAAGTTCAAACCCACCTTCAATCGCTTTCATCCCCAACCTCCATAACCACCACTTCAAACAACCCACCTTCAACCTCGTTTCATCCCCAACCTCCATAACCACCACCCCCACCACCAGTCCTCCACCCCACTTGTAAACCCCCCACCCGCCACAAGCACCCCACCCCATCAGACCCCCACCCCGAAAACCCAAGGAAAAACCACGAAACCCCACCCCAAAACCCCGCCTAACTCACGAAACCCCACCACCCCCACCCCCACCCCCACCCCACTGGCAGTGGTTGCTCGGTGGCATCCATGGCAGTGAATGGTGATAGTGGAAGGGGTGAGATATGAGTGTTTGAAAAACAAGAGGAAGAAAAAACATGTTTTCTGATTTTGGCAAAATCCTTTGCAAAATGAGAATAAGAAAACAATGCTTTCTTGGCAAAATTTGGAGTAATGGGTACTTTGGAACATGTTTTCTCCTCTCCCGTGTTTTCTGTGAAAATGTTTCCAGAAAACATGTGAAGTAAACACAACCATAGTGTTTTCTTGTTTACTCTCCTGGAAGCCAGCATACCACAATCACTACAATGGAATCTGAACATATCCAACCCCCCCCCCCCTCTCTTATGAAAACGTTTCAGGTCACAATTCACCAGAAACCTCACGATTAAGAATATATATATATTCCCGCCTCTGCACTATTAGGTCCTTGTAATTGCAGGTGTTTCAGAGCAATAATCTAACCATAATTGTTGGCAACACTGGCACTATTAGCATATTACACAAACATCGAAAGGTAATGTGTATTAGGTCCGTGTAATTGCAGGTGTTTCAGAGCAATAATCTAACCATAATTGTTGGCAACACTGGCACTTTTACCTCTGCAATATAATTGTTTGAAGGTTCTTGCAAAGTTGAAACTGCATGTGTTATTCTACAAATTTATTGAAGTTTCTTGCAATATATAGAGTTACTGGACATCAGAAACTGAGTAAAACTCCTAAAGGCCCCACCTGCTCTAGCCCACGAAGAAAATTGTATTGGTAACGCAAAGGAGGACAAGATATCCCCACCTGGACATCAGAAATCGAGTAACTCCTAAAGGCCCCACCTGCTCTAGCTCACAAAGAAGCTAAAAAATCACTATCCCAGACAAGCTCAGGGGACAGAGCACTCCTAGGAAATATCTTGCTTTCAACTCCAACCATACACATCATAAAGCTGCAAAAAACCCATTACACAATTGTAATTTCTTCTCCTTATTCCTCCCAAAACTCACAAAGCTAACCTGCCGAGGCTCCAAGACAGTAGCCGGGCAAACCGCATGCTCATCCGAAACATCAAAAAGTTTGCACAGGTGGTACAAAAGATGCTACAAAAGCAGGATGAGATTAAACCTACCCCACAAGAGGAAATAGGGTCTCTCCCACCATCCAACGGCCTCTTGACACTTGATCAATCATCAGATCCGAAAAAAAACGAGACCTAGGGTTAGCATTTTAAGGAACCCCCAGATAGGAAATAGGAAGAGCAATCACCAGAAAAATGACTGAGATATTTATTAGATTATTTAGATGTAATGGTGTTCAGTAGTTAAGGTTGTTGCACAGTTTAATGGTTGCCTGGTTGGAGAGGAACAACCATATCCTTAGGGTGCCTTTTCACCGGTTGAATGCCTCTGGGAATTGCATACCAAGATTCCCTTATTGCATAACCTGTTGGGGCTTTTAAACTAATCTCCCTAGTGAAGGTACAGTGTAATTTGTCTTTTCTTTTGTAATTATGTAGCTCTTAATAGTTTTGAGGACTCCTTGTCCTGCTGAGCTGTACTTCCTGTTCTAATTAACAGAAATCTATTTTATGTAAGAAAATATTATACTCACTATCTTTTTGCAGCCAAAACTCTATCATAGTTGTCTTTCACAATTCTCCAAAGGCGTTGTATTTACTATTTCAACTTTACTTCTTTGTGATAGCTTGTCAGTTGTACTTTTCTCTATAATAAAACTATGATTTTCTGATTAGAAGAAAAAAGATGTCTACCAGCACATGACATTGGGAACACGGCTTTTGCTTCTCCCCACAGCTAGATATATTGGTATAAGGTAACAACCTGACTTTGGCGTAGCTACATAAATAACGATTCATGTCAAGATGGGGAACTTACCTCTTTTGGGTTTCCAATACACTGTAGGCCACCATCCACAAAAATTCCTATCCGGTCACAAAGAACCTCCGCCTCTTCCATAGAATGAGCTGAAAGGAAACAGAGAAGTTATTAGGTTCAATATGCAGCAAAATACGTATAAACTTATTGTCTGAAGGAACATTCACAAGTATCTACACAAATGTAGGCCTATAGAGCGACAAAGAACAAAAACTTGTTTTAAAAGCTGCAAAACATGAAAACCTTGGTGAGGTTGGCTCCAAAATCAGTACTACTTAAACCATGGAGACGTGGTTCTTTTCTGCATGGTCCAGCTGCATATGTGAGTTTTATTTACTTGCCTATACTAATATAATTGTTTGAAGGTTTGAAATTTGGATAACAAAATATGATATTTGATAAGACAGTAGATTTCTTTCAGCACACACATAAGACAATCCAATAGACTTTGCAACACTTTGACAGGGTCTGGTCTTGATTTAAACAGTAATTTACAAGCAAAAATTTAGTGTACCTCCATAGAGCAAAGGCCACCAAGCAGATTAAGGCTTGGTTGCATTGGTTTGGTTCATACTTTAGACAGTGCAATATATGGTAAACATACAATAAGGTAAAACATTCGGGTCTGCACCAGAGAAGTGAGGTTTCATTTCCAGAGGGGGGGGGGGAGAGAGAAAGTACTTGTCAGAATAATTGCTCTGTTTTGCGTTGCTTGCTTCACAACATTCCACAGGTTATTCCTTGAAGCAGGGTCTAATCCAGTACTTGGCTCATCCATGTAAACAACCTGCCAAATATACAAAAAAGCAACTCCATAAGTTAGAATGTTATAGTTCTTACATTCAGCAGAACTGAGGGCAGCCAACAAACTCTGCAGGAGAATACAAGTGAGAGACGCGTTGAGGGGGTTTGCAAACTGAAGAGAATGAAGTTTTGAGTTAAATTTATGCAAGAAAGTATGAATTACTGATGTAAAGACTGACCTTAGGGTCACCAATCAAGGAAATAGCAACACTAAGCCTCCTTTTCATTCCACCACTGTACTTCCCAGCTAGTTTATCGCCAACACCACCATGATATAAGTTGACGCTTTTTAAAGACTCATCCACTGCCTGCAGCAACGTATTGAAAACGAGAATAACAATGACGAACTTTCAGCTGATTTGATTTGCTTACATTCATATATCTTTATACCTTCATATTATAGTGACCAGCAGTTCCACATTATCAGTCATAGTGGCAAAATCCTTCAACAATACATCCGCCGACTCTTTAAGATTTAGAATTATCTATGAAGGAAGGCTGGAGCCTTCTCCCACACTCTATAGGCCCATAGGTAGTTTGCATAATACCGATTCAAAAAAAATTAAAACAGACAGCTGCTGATCTTTAAGGAGTTCCAAGGGTGCCAAACTCAAATTAGGAAGAAAAATTCCATTTTGCAAGGGCTTATTAAGTTCATCCCAATTTTCTGGGCAATAAAATAATAAACACACACACCCCAGTTTTAAGGTCATCATAGAATCGGATTTTTTTCCCCCTTTTTGCCAACAATTATCCGATACCAACAACTCGACGAGTTGAGCCTCACCTGCAGTAGGGAAGAGCCTTTGAGGTTCTTTAATCGACCATAAAAGAGCAGGTGCTCTCTTCCTGTGAGCGATTCCCACAGTAGGCTGAAAAACCAACAACGAGGTGGAGAAACGTGTTAGTTTACACTTAAAAAATCGGGTAATCGAGAAAGATCCTTGCATATTTCAGCAGGGTTAAGGTCTGAAACACACTCATGTTGGGGGCAAACACCCATGCTAGTATATATTTCATCCATTTGAGTACGAATGTCTAAACCCTCAATGGATGCTGCGCCAGAAGTAGGCTCCGTGAGTCCAATCATCTATTAAAATAATAAATAATATTAATTCACAGTACTAATAAATGATTCTGATTACTAATAACTAATAAGAAAAGATTATATTATTCAGTTATACTTTCTACAGAACAGTAGAGAGTAAATTAAAGAAGGTGAAGATTTCCATGATCAAGATTGATTCACCATGGTTATTGAAGAAAAAATTGACTAATTTGATTTATCTGACCATCATACACTGGCATACAAGTAAGACTACGAAACCAAGTACATCTTCAAATTAGGAAGAAAAGGAGTTCTCACCATGCTGATGAAGGAGGTCTTTCCTGCACCATTTGGACCCAGCATCCCAAAGCACTCACCTCGCGGAACAGCAAGAGACATTCCTTTGACTGCAAGTTTTGGAGGATTCCCATCCCTTCCAGGATAGATCTTTTTGAGATTGTCGCAAATTATAGCATGGCTCGAACTTGATTCCAATAGCAACTGTTCTACCCTCTCCCTCTGACAGAAAACAGAAATGTACACATTACACAGTTAAAAGAAAAAATCAAACCTTTTTCTGGCTTTCAAGTCATAACTCATATCTGCACTGTATAAATCTTATAGAGATTAATTGCATGTTCTTCTGAAATGGTGATTAATGATGAGAAGGGGTCTGCATCCAAGAATGTCACAGAAGATGCCATTTCGAATAATGGGCCAATTATTAATGGGATAGCTTTTCAAGAGCTTCCCACTGATTTGGCGGCGGAAAATAGCGAAGAAAGTGAGAAGTATGATTCCAAAATGGTACGGGCCCAAAACAAAGTGGGCTCTCTTATGGACAGCCTAGACTCCATAAGCAAGACTGATTCCGGGTTTGAAGATGACATACCACCGAGTGCAATTGTGGAACACCAAAAGAAAAAAATAGCCAGCAGGAGGAAAAGAGAGGAGAGATTGAGGGAAGCAGTAGCAGGGAAAGAAAATGAGATGAGGGAAAAACCAATTGTAATTGTAATGAGCCACCGAGTTCGTCCAGGGAGCACAGTGTGGGGGGGAGGAGTAGAAGACTCGCCTCTACAATCGAAAAATCCATTTGGCATTCTTAGCTTTGTAAAATCTTTGGGAGTGATATTTCCAGACAGTGAGAGAAATATGGTGAACAGAATAAAAAAGATAATGAGCGAAGAAGAGGAGGAATGGGAACGGTCCAAGAGAGCTTGATTGCTTTTAGACTCAGTCAAAATAAAGGAGTGTTATAAATTAAAAAATGAAGTTGATCACATGGAATGTTAGAGGACTTCATGGAAAGGAAAAGAAGTCGGCAGTGAGAAATTTGATTAAAAAGCATAGCCCAGGGATGGTGACGTTACAGGAGACAAAATATGAAGATTTCAATGATAGAGAGTTGATGAAGTTCTGGAAAGAAGATGGTTTGTTGTGGAGATGTGCACCGTCAAGAGGAAATTTAGGGGGTATTCTGTCTGTGTGGAAAAAATCTTTTTTTGAGGCTCGATCGGAGATTATTGCCACTAATTGGATAGCTCTTAAGGGGCGACTTATAGAAAATAACCTGGATTGCACTATTGTAGCAGTTTATGCTCCTACTGGCGTGAATGAGAGGAAGGAGTTATGGGCAGAATTACATGAGGAGTGGCAGAGAGACACACAACCATGGCTTCTACTAGGTGATTGCAACGAAGTCTTAAAGGCAGAGGAGAGATCAAGCAAGAAGTTCAATGCTAGAGGGGTAGAAGAGTTTAGAGGCTTTGTAGCAAGTACTCAACTACTAGAGATTGAATTGAAAAGGGGGAAATTTACGTGGTTCAGATCAAATTCCATGAGCAGGCTAGACAGAGTCTTTGTGAATACAGAGTGGATGTCGATTTGGCCCTATATGTCAGCAACATCTCTGCCCCGTGGGTTGTCAGACCATTGCCCTTTACTGGTACAATCTGAAGTTCACAATTGGGGACCAAAACCATTTAGGTTCCTGGATTGTTGGCTAGATGATCCGAAATTCATGCAGATGGTGGAAAAAGAATGGGCTGAAGAATTAAACAGAGAGCAGGCTTTAAAAATTCACTTGGGAATTAAACTGAAGAACTTTAAATTGAAAAGAAAGGAGTGGAATGCAGGGGATTTTGGCAACATGGGGAAAAAAATTGAGCAGCTAGAGAAATCTGTTGAGGCGTGGGACAAAATAGCAGAAGCAAGAGATTTGCGAAGTGATGAATTACAAAAAAGATGCGATGATATAGCCGATCTGTGGAGATGGTATAAGAGGAGAGAAACCTACTGGGCACAAATGTCTCGTGTTAAGTCGAGGAAAATGGGGGATAAAAATACAAAATTCTTCCATGCAGTTGCATCTAGCAGGAAGCGAAGAAATGAGTTCTCTAACCTCATAGTGAATGGCAAACAAATTGGGAAGCCCGCAGACATCAAACGTGTAACACTGGAGTATTTTCGAAAAATATTCAGTGAGGAGTATAGGGATAGACCTTTTTTTTGAGAATATCAAAGTGAAAAAAATATCAGTAGGGGAGGCGGAGAAACTTTGGAAAAATTCAGTGAAGAGGAAGTAGAGAGAGCAGTGCAGGAGTACGATGGAAGTAAGGCGCCTGGGCCAGATGGATTTAATTTCAATTTCATAAAAAGAGCTTGGAGTTTGTTGAAGGGGGAGGTGCTGAAGTTTGTTAATGATTTCTGGGATACAGGAAAATTCCCAGCTAGTATGAATGTGGCTCTAATAAGCTTGATCCCGAAAACTGAATGCCCTCTAGAGCTAAAAGATTTCCGACCTATTAGCATGATAGGTTCTATGTACAAAATCCTTGCGAAGATGTTGTCAAAATTGAAAGGGGTGATAAACTCGGTAGTGGGAGATACACAATCAGCTTTTATAGGCGAGCGTCAAAGCCTAGATAGTGTGCTAGTTGCGAATGAGATCATTGATTCAGCTAAAAGAAGGAAAGAAAAAATTTGCATTTGGAAGTTGGACTTTCACAAAGCCTATGACTCATTATCCTGGTCTTTTCTTGACAAGGTAATGGAGAGTATGAATTTTCCTCTACGTTGGAGGCAGTGGATAGGGTGGTGCATTCGATCGCTATCTTGATCAATGGATCCCAAACGAATCCCTTCAAGCTAGGAAGGGGGTTGAGACAGGGTGACCATCTTTCTCCATTCTTATTCAACTTGGCAGCAGAGTATCTCAATTGCTTATTTTCGAAGACAGTAAGGACAGGCAAATTGAAAGGCGTGACTCCAACCCAAGGCGGCCCCTCCTTCACTCACTTACAGTTCGCAGACGACACCATTGTGTTTTGTCCGGCAGAGAAAAAATATCTAGATGTTGTAAAAATGCTACTAATCTCGTTTCATCTTGTCTCAGGTCTCAAAGTGAACTTCCATAAATGTTATTTGATTGGAATAAATGTCGAGAATGAATGGGTGGGCAAACTTGCTGATGATCTTCATTGTCGAGTGGAGAAACTGCCAATAAATACTTGGGGTTACCCCTTGGAGCCAATCCGCGTAGCTTGGAGTTTTGGAGGCCAGTTCTTGAGAGAATGGAAGCAAGACTAGCATCTTGGAAAGGGAAGCTATTATCAATAGGAGGTCGATTGGAGCTCATAAAGTCAGCTCTAAGCAATTTGCCTCTCTATTATTTGTCCCTCTTTAAAGTGCCAGTAGGGGTTTTGAAGAAAATGACTAAGGTTCAAAGAGAATTTTCGTGGTCGGGGAATTCTGAAGGAAACAAACCTCTCTGTATGGTAAATTGGAGCGTGGTTGAATCTCCAAAAGAAAGAGGCGGGTTGGGCATGGGGTCTATAAATGACTTCAATGTGGCGCTACTGAGTAAGTGGGTATGACGGTTTTTGGAAGGGGATGGAGGGTTATGGAAAGGTTTGGTGAAATATAAATACAATCTGGAAAATATCTCTTCTGTTGATGATTTTCAGAATTTGAAGCAAGGAGGAGTCTGGAAGGAAATATCCAATTGCCTAACAAACAATCCTACAATAAAGGAGATTTTCAAGTAGGGAATTTTGGTGAATATAAGGAAAGGTGATGCGACCAAATTTTGGCTCGACCCGTGGCTGCAAGCTGAACCCCTCTAAAAACTTTTTCCCAGATTATTCTCTATTTCATCACAGCAACATTGCAATATTGACGAGATGGGTTTTTGGGATGGAAGGGATTGGATATGGAGTTTCTCATGGCGCAGAAATTTTTTTGAGTGGGAAGAACAACAAAAGAGAGATTTGATGGCAATTCTACATGGAGTGCATCTAAACCCAAAAGCTGATGACAAGCTGGCATGGCGATTCGATAGTAGGGGTGAATTCTCAGTTAAATCGGTTAGAGAGAAACTCACTGATATAGTGATATGAGGGGTGTACAGGATCATGAAGCAGTAAAAGGAGTGTGGCAAGGGCTTGCCCTTCCCAAGGTCGAAGTTTTCGTTTGGCTAGCATGTTTGGGACGTTTGAAAACGAAGGACAGGCTCATTAGGATGGGGGTACAGGGTGTTTTAAACCCAGCTTGTGTGTTGTGTCATGATCTTGGTTTTAAAAAGCGCGCTTCTTAATCGCGAGGCGACCTCAGGCGCATAGGAAATCGCTTCAGCAAGCCAAAGCGCCGCGTTTTACAAGAGGCGACCAAAAAGCGCGCTTATTGGCCGCCTCGCGAAGAAGCGCGCCTCAGCCAGAAGCGGCCGCTTCCTGACGTGAGGCGCACATAATGCTGCCAGCAGCATGCGCGTTTAAAAAAAAGAAAAAAAAGGGCACGTGACTTGCTTTGCTACCCAAGGGATCTAAAAAGCACGAGGTAAATACCTCAGAACAAAACCAGGAGAGAAATCGAAGAGAGAGAAAAGAGGAGATGAAACCCTAGATTTCGAAATTGGTTGAAGAACACTGCTGAGGCCGGCGACTCCTCCGGGCAACTCGATTCAGTCCGGCGAAACCAGGTACACATCTTCTTGACTCTTCGTCCTTTTCTCTTTCTCTGCGTTCTTCTCTGTTTCTCTTCGTTTTCTCTCTCTTTCTCTTCGTTTTCTTTTTCTGATTTCTTCTCTGTTTCTCTTCGTTTTCTCTCTCTTTCTCTTCGTTTTCTTTTTCTGATTTCTTCGTTATTTTTTTTCCTTTTTCACTTATTTTATCCTTCTTTCTCTCTTTGTTTTTCTCTACTCTCTCACTTTCTCTCTTGGGCCCCTGGCCTTTGTTTTGTTTTCAACCCTCTGTCGACAGTAGCTTAACAGTAGCTTTGTTTAAAAAAAAAAACTCTTTTGAGTCCTTAACAGTAGCTTTAGTCACCATTTTAACTCTTTTTTTTATATCTTCAGCTTGTTTAATGGATTCTTGATTCAGATGAGGAGGAGGATATGTAGTGTAGTTTTAGAGAGATTAGAAACCTTATGACCTATGCTTATGTTTTCTTTCATTTTGCTTTTATTTTTAGTCAGAACTTTATGGAGTTATGTTGTTTATTGTGCTACTTGGTTACTATGAGACTATTTGTGGTATGGTATGCTATATGTTGGTGTGTTTGCATTACAAGCATAGTTCTTATGTGTCTTGTGTGGGAAATATGATTTATAATCAATTTAGAAGCATTTTGGGGAAAAAAGTGCGCCTCGCATACGTGAGGCGTGCGCTTTCGCTTCGCGCTTCTCGCCTCGTCGCTTCGGCCCCCTTGCGCCTCAGTGCGCCTTGCACTTTTTAAAACCAAGGTCATGATGCAGACGAAACAGTAAATCATACAATGATCCACTGCAATTTTTCGAACAAGTTATGGAGCAAATGGCTTGATTTATGGAATGTCAAATGGTGTTCCCCGCTTGAGATGAGGGACTTCTTTTGCCAGTGGTGTTCAACTGTCACAGGTGATCATTTTCGTAAAGTATGGAGTACGTTTCTCTTTGTGGTAGCTTGGTCTATTTGGAAGGAGCGCAATAATCGGGTTTTCTGTGATAAAGAGCTTGGTGTAGATGAGGTGTTTGATCTTGTGTTGCTGCGACTTGGATGGTGGACGAAGGGATGGGATGATTCATTCCCATATGCTCCACAAGATGTACAGCGTAACCCACAATGTCTAAAGATAAGTGTACCAAGAACGAAGAGAGTAGTGACAGATCAATGGCTGGCCCCTCCAAGGGGTGTTGTGAAATGGAATGTAGATGCCTCATGCAAGGATGGGAGATGCGCAATAGGTGGAGTGCTGCGAGAATGGAATGGGAACTTCAGATGTCTTTTTTAGGGCAAGTTATGGTAGAGGAAATCAACAAAGCAGAGGTGTTAGCGATTTACAGAGCACTTGAACTGACGATGTACAAGACATGGATACTTAACTTTGATATTATTAGAGTCAGACTCCAAGAATGCAGTGATGTGGAGCAATGCGTCTCAAGGTGGTCCGCTTGGAGTTCGATTTGCGTTAAATTTCATCAGAGCTATAAAGGGGTGGTGGCCAAGAATCAAAGTAGTTCACAAGCCAAGAAGTGGGAATGCAGTAGCAGACCACCTAGCAAAGCAAGGGCTCGACAGAAAAGAGGAGTTTGTGGCATGGTTTTAGGAGTTTTTCATTGTACTGTTTGTCTTTCCTATATTTGCTTTTTCAGTGGCTTTGTTTTTTCTTTCACCCCCTTGCATCTCTCACTAGTAGAGGATGCTATCTTGATCTCAACCCTTCCTAGAAGGTGGGGGTTCATGGATGGCAGATACTTTATGGAGAGTGCAATTTGGAGAACTTTGTATGAGTTTTTTCTCTATCAATAAAGTTTCTCCTTAATTATCAAAAAAATAAAAATCCAGCCTATTTTTCAAAGATATGGACCCATGCTTGCATGTTGGGGTTCAGAAGCTTGACTCCTTTCTTCGTGTCCATTGGAGGTTCAAGAGGTCTATTGGGGCTGGTAAAATTCCCTCTTGGACATGTTGCTGGGTCAAGTTCGTAGTACTGATCTTCATCTAGCTTGCTTTAGTCTGATGTAGGTTTGTAGGTTGGGGACGTTGTGATAACAAGCCCAGGAAATTCCTGATCAGTTCTTCTTCCGTTCTTTTTTCCACGATGACGTTTTGCAATGTAGGTAGTCTTAAACTCTCTCATGACGTTTCATTTTTCTCAAACATCCTAAGGGCTCAGTGATATTTAATTTGCGATTTCTCTAATATTTTAGTGAACATTAAATTCCAGATAACGCATTCTAATTTCTACCAGTAGTTTAGATAGTCCGTTCTTTACCGTGTAGATGTACAATATCTGTGTATGATCATATAATCTTTACCATTAAGAAGTGTTTATTGTATGTCCATTCGAGTAGTTATTTAGAACTTAAATTTTTACTTATTCACAAGAATTCCTCATCCTCCCCTCCATGGAATCCCCAAGAATCCCTCCCAATTAATGCCCAATTTAATTTCAAAGCTTGGCCCCAATTTCATTGCGTTGAGCTTGCTTGAGTTTAAAACCCTAGATTGGTGCTAGTGTGTCAAATCAATGAAGATGTAGATTTTTTTTAATTGCATATTATCCTTAGAACATCCCATGTATGTTTATTATAGTAGTACATATCCTTGCGGGTTTCAGCAATCTGTAAGGTTATTAAAAAAAATCGTTGTTTCTATATGATTGTGAATTGAGCTTCTAGTTCAAAGTTTCTCGGTCTTTTTCGGAGGTCGATTGTGAGAGTTTGGGTAAAGTCGTTGGGTTGTGTTTGCAAAAGTTTCGATTGGTTGATTATGGTTTTAGAGAGACTAGAGAGTATGTTTCTTCCCTTTTTAAACTATAAACTATTCATTTTGGTTCATGCACCACCCTCTATTATCTAAATTTCTCAATTTGATGCAACTAAAAAGTGAAGAAGATGATGATAAAGAATTTGTTGTTGTTTTTGGTGGAAGATGGTTTGGTTCGGTTTATCTTTTGGTTCCTCTTTGTTGATTGCTTTTTTTATAGAGACTCTTTGGATGTGTTATTAGTTGACGACAGTGAAGCTAGTAGTTGTCTTGGCGGTTGAGGTACGCACTTTATACTTCCGATCTGTCGTGACTTGGTTCCTTACCAGGATTGAAGAAGACGCTACTGAAGACTAGAACAGGGAACTTCTTTCAGATTTTGATTTTTTAGGTCTTTTATTTTTGATAGTTGTTTGTCACTTGTTACTGTTCACTATGAGTCATTGTACTCTTGGTCATTTATCGCCAGCTTTCATGTCTTTTCAAAAAAAATAAAAAAAATAAATATATATCTACAAACGTTTATGAGTTTTTTAGGTAATAAATAATTGTTGTTCACTAGACTTCTCACCGGAAACAACAAAAGATCAAAAATCACACTATTTTGAATTTTTGATACTATGTAGACAATGGGCATGTATTATGTTTGGCAAAACCAAGAAGATTTTAGTGGCAAGTAGGAACTCTAATCCTTTTGAGGCATACATTCTCTTCATCCTAGCCAAAATTCCATATAGACTATAGAGTGTTAGTTATGCGTTGCTTCTCTTTTTGCCTTCCTTACCTTTCAATTCTTAATTTTTTGTTTTCTTTGGAATTTCCAATCTTCAAAATAATTAGAAAACACATCCAAGAACACCTTTTTTTTTTTTTTGGGTGCACCTAAGGTAGAGAATACTCTTTTTTTGTTTTTTTCCATAACTACTTGTTTCTTAGTTTATTGGTATATGCCATGCCAAACATGTTGTAAGACAACAAAACACCTTGTAAGGTTGATACATTTTGAAGAAAAAACCCCGTCAATCTCCCATGAAATGGCTCTAATTCTTCCAAACACAAAACCTTATAAACAGAAAACAATAAACCCAGACACAAAACAAAGATAAACAGAAAACAATAAATCCAAAGACAAAGCAAAGATATACAAAAAACAATAAACCTAGACACAAAACAAATTAGTTAAACAGAAAACAAACAACCCAAACACAACACAAAGATAAACAAAAAACAAACAACCCAGACACACAAAAAAGAAAAAACAGAACAATCAAACCAGATATAAAACAAAGATAAACTGAACAATAAAACCACACATAAAAGAAATATAATTATAAAACAATCAACCCAGACACAAAAGAAAGAAAAAAATGAAAACAATCAACCAACACATCCTTATAACCAATCTATTACTAATCATATATCATACCAAATTGAACAAAACCAATCTTAATAACATATCCAATTCTCTTGTACAAGTAACAATTTCATTACCTTAACCAATGCAAATAAATGCTCCTCTGAAATCGTACATTTTGCTTTCCTTCAAATCCTCCCATATCCTCTTTAGATTTAAGAAATTTTGGGTTCCTTTAAATCCTCGAATTCAACTCCCGTTCAGTTTAGGGTTTGCCAACTTCGAGTCCAATGTGTAATTTGCCTCCTACAATTTAACATTCACCAAGGATTTATGGACTACCCAGATTTACAACCAATTTTTGGTTGTCCTTTTCACTCAATTTCGTAGATGACAACAGATTTAATTGCGATTTGGGGATCGACAAAGATAATGAACATGGGATTTCGGGGGTCTTTTTGCAGGCTTCAAACTTTATAGGTGATGTAAGAATTTGGGAATCAATTTTCGTTTGGGGATGAAGTTCAATCACGATTTCGGGATGGAGAAACTTGTCGTTTCCAAATTTTGGGGTTCTAACATTTGGGGATGGAATTTGGGGATGATTTTGATTTTCGAGATTTGGGAATGATATTGATTTGGGGAGGAACATATTTTTTTGGGGGGTTTGGGGATGAAATTGATTAGGGGATGAAATTGAATTGGGGAGGAACAGTTTTGCTCGATTTGGGCGATTATGGTCGTTTTCGTTTTTGCTGTTTTCGTTTTGCTCTTTTGAATTACAAACTTTACCACGTGATCCTTACTCACTTGTCATTATGTTGTAGAAATCACTTATGCCACCTTATCATGTTGTAGTAAATCACTTATGCCACCTAATCAGCAAGACATATTTTAAGTGTCTTGGACCAAGACATAAATTATTAGGCTTCGTATAAATCAACCATTTAACCTCCCCGCTCACCAAATGCCACTAAGGCCCACCTTGCCAAGTCACCCAAAATTTAGCAATAGTTAAATGTTACTCTCATGTCATGTTCATTGTACATGCTAATCCCTCTCTCTCTTATTTTCCTTTCTCATTTCCCCCACCCACTCTCTCTCCTCCACTCCTCCTTCTCCGAATTAGGTTCCTCCATGATATCGAGATTAGGCAAAAATTTATAAAATTCATTGAGGAGAAAAAAAAAAAGACGGAATAATACAAGTCTAGGGCGAGGGGAAGCTAACATCACCCAAAATCATTTCATCTCCATCCAACCACCTCATTCAAACACTCTCCCTGCCTCTCTCTCTCACCCTCAGTTCATCAAAGCTCCTGCCTTTCTTGTCACCAAAAAACAAAAAAAGCTCCTCCCTTTCTCCGTTGATTTACATTCCCAGCACAAGTGAAGATTTGGAAACCAATTTCGTTCACCCCTAGTCCTTGCATAAATATGTAAGCACAATTAGTTCTTTTTATTTTATGCGCTTAATTGTTGTATGTCTTAGAATTTGTGAAGTATAGCATCAGTAACCAAGAAAAAAAAAAAGAACCCACGTTTTTCTTTTCATTCTTTTCTACTTCATTATTTTAGTTTCTAAATCACTCCATTTTTTTAACACCCAGAAAACAGAATTAGTGATTTAGAAAGAAAATTATTTCTTTGTCTCTGTTTCTCATAGAAACAGAGTTGCTCTCTTTCTCCCTCACCATAATTCCACCATGGTTGTTCTTGATTGTGAGCTGACTGCAAAAGTCACCACAAATGTGGGTTCTTTCAACATTAGCTTGTTTACTGACAGTGCCCCTCTCACATGTAAAAACTTTATAAAGTTAGCCAAGTAAGAGTTTAGAGTTCTTGAATCTTTATGAAGTTTTACAGTTTTCTGTTTGTTTGTTTTTGATTCTAATGTTTTGTTTTTGATATATTGGAAAGATTGGGATACTATAATGGTTGTATTTTCCACAAAATTGTCAAAAACGAAATTGCCCAAACTGGAGACCCAACTGGAACTGGTAATGGTGGGAGTTCTTTTTATGGGTAAGAAATTAATATATGGTTTAATTATAGTTCTTTAATGGGTTTTTTTTTGTTTTTTTTTTTTTCAACTTTTTTAACCATTGTTCTCTCTCTCAAATTCAAGTTTGCTGTTTGGTGAGAGCGTGAGATACATTCACCATGAAAAAGGTTTCCCTCATGACGAAATGGGGATGGTGGGAATGGGTTGCAACAAGGGCATTGCTTCTCAGTTTTACATCACTATGGGTGCTGTGGAATCAACAGATAAGCATTTCACTGTAAGTTTTTTTATTTTTTATTTTTTTAATCTTGTTTGTTTCTTGCCAATTTCTCATTGCATAAAGTAGGGTTTAGATGAAGTTTTGTAGTATCTAATTGTGCCCTATGTGTGGTTACAGATCTTTGGTAAAGTCGAGGAGGGTGAAGGCTTAATGGTATTAAAGATCATCAATAATCAAATTGTTAATGATGCCTTTCAACCCCTGCATAAATTGTGGTAAAGATTTGTTTATTCTAATTTAGAGTTTAGTTAGATTGTTGTATAATAATAATGATACTGTAACTTTTTGTATTTTGTTTGATCTTTAGGATCAAAGATGTGAAATTACTTGATGATGATCCTTTTGAAGACCCACCATTGCTATGCCACATGTTCAATAAACTTGAGGTACTTTATAATTTATTATAAGTAACCAGTGAAATATAAAATTGCTAAATTAATTTTTTCTTTTTTGACCCTAGACTTCAAGTGTGGGCAACTGTATCAAACTGTGCAATCTAGAGGAAACAACTGATGCTGGAGAAGTGTTTGAAGCCTTATGCAAATGGCGATTAGTGAGGTATTATGCCCACTAACTTATTAATGTGCTACTAGGAAATAATGAATAGAAGTTCTATCTAGGCTACTAAGCTTCTCCTGATTAACTAGCAGCAACCTAGTTCTAGTGACAAACATTGTTTGCGGGACTACACGAGTATCACTACTCACTAGTATTAGCATGAGTAAAACGGATTGTGTTCTTTTCATGCCATATAGAATAGACCACAGGAGCTAAAGCAGCAGCAACTAAGTTCTTCCTGAATTTGGAGCATTTCATCCTGTCAATCCAATTGAAAATCCCCTGTATACTAGGAGCTGTAGTAGTACAACCCTGCCAATTGTTGATCTGATACAAGATGTTTTCGTATCTCTGCTGCTTTACCTCCTCTGGTCTATTCTATTTGGCATAAAAGGAACACAATCTGTTTAGCTCATGCTGTTACTAGTGATACTCGTGTATTCCAGCAAACAATGTTTGTAACTAGAACTAGGTTGCTGCTAGTTAATCAGGAGAAGCTTAGTAGCCTAGATAGAACTTTTTGTCAGAGTCTACTGTAATGTTTTACTTTTATTTCTGTAACTAGTTGTTCTATCCTTGGTGAGTAGTTTACCATTAACAGCTAGCCAGAAAATGAAACCATGCCTAGGCATGCTAATAGGACTCCAAATCAATTTTTCATGTCTGCACTTTTGAAGGTCCCCCAATAAGAAATTATACCCTGAAGATGTGGAGTAGTATCCATTAGTTGCTGCTTTCCAAATCTGACCATCATAACCATCTGTTAGTCTGCTCTTGAAATTATTAAGTGTGACACAGTACCAACTGCTGTCTGTTTTGGGCACATACCCCCCATATATCTTCACCCTTCAGGTAGACATCATTAATCATTTAATCCAACGAACCCACAAGCTATCCTGTTTTTTAGCAAGTGCCTAGATGTGCTTGCCATTCAAGGCTGTATTAAGCAAATTACAGTTTTTCAGATTGGGAGCACCATTTTTCCTTGGCTTGCACAATAAATCGCAAGCAACGAGACTTGGTTTTCTTTATCATCATTGTAACCCCATAAAAATTGCCTACACATCCATTCAATTCAAGCATACAGCTCAACAAAATTTATTTACTTGACAGGGTACGCATTGCTCGAGACCCCACAGGTCAGAGCAAACGAATCGGTTTTGTGGAGTTTAAAAGCCGGGAGGACTGTGAGTTTGTTCTCAAGGAGATGAAGACATTGCTTGTGAGTGGTACACCTATTAGTTTGGAGCAGTGTGATGACTTCTGGTCCAGACAATAGTTGCATTTTGTTATGTTAGTTCTACACGATTTTACTTGTATAAAATTTGTACATATCTCTTTTGGTATTTTCTGACCTATTGCGCTGAAAGGTACAATGGATGATCAAGTATCAGTTCTATCTTATAGGCTTCCTGCATCATTGTGTGCATTATGAACATTTTATTAGCCTCTTGACAGCAAAGGATGTCCATGTGAAATCTAATAATCTGTATGAGCTCTTCACAAGTTCCTTATTATTACTTTTTTTTTCATAAATTAGGAGCTCTATTGACATTTCATCATTTCTACATATCATGTTCATGTATATCGCTCAGTGAAAACCAAACCTGGTTTGTATAACAAATGAGACGCAAAACCTTAGTGCAGTGACCTTGTTTCCCTATAGCTTTAAGTCAATCTTATCAGACCACTGAAAGATGTCGGAATATACACGGTCCCTCCCAGTTCCTTTAACCTGCTGCCACCCTAATAATGTCCTCAACCAACATGAGCATCTGTCACCATAACCTTTATTGAGGTGTTATGCTACACTGCACTGTCTCTTATCTCATCCTACAGATTTTTCACCCAGTTCGATCCACCGAGCAGCCAATCAACTAACAAGGGTGCGAGATGGCTGCTTTCCCTTCCTAAACGACGATGTTTAGACCTTTGCTTGGCCAAGTTTCAGCCATTGAAGATGTATTGTAAGATTAATAAGTGGAAGCTGCATAGTTGTATATCTTGTGGCAATGTGACATGTCTTTGTATTGCTCTGTATGTATCACTATTCACCTATTGTCAGCCCGATTTGTATTATAAGCTGGATGATGAAAGTCTAGACATAACAAATCTGTGTGATGTCACATGTCCAAATTTGCATTTCATGATTAGTCCATGAAGACTGCTGCTATTACAACTATACATTTGTTCTTTAAAAGTGGGGAAATGCTATGCTGAAATAAGGAGCCATAACTGCCAATGTATCAATTTGAAAGCGAATGTAGCAATCTGCAGCGGTGCTCATCCTGTAAACATATGCTCTTTCAGTGGGAAATTCCAACTCCATACAAAGAGAAAATCTCCATTCTGGGGCATAGTTTCTAACGGACTTGACCAATATTTATAAGTGTTGTATTTTGGATCATCCAGATCATCAGCAATCCCATACGAAGAATGAGCATCACCACGTTTCATCATCTTCAGAGCCACATAACGAAGCAGATCCAATATTGATCCAGCTGTGTAAACTTTATATCTGCAACAGGTTTTTTGTTGTTGTTGTTGTTGAACCTTTTTTTGCTCAATCAAAGAACTCCAGAAAATTACAGCCCTTCAGCAACAAAAACCTCAGACGTATTTCACTCAAGGTACCTGTCTAAGGAGAAAACCAATTAAAACTCTAGGAAAATTTACACCCACACATCTAAAACCACGCCTGGAATTTCTCAAATCTGGACAGCCCTTGCTTTGCTGGTCCGCCAGCCACTGCGTTTGATCTACGACCCCTATGAACCACCTTGATCTACGGCCACCAATTTAGTATTCTTCGAATAAAGTTGAGAGCAAATCTAACACCCCAGGGACCTCCTGCCATGCTGCCACCCCATTGCACCACTTAACAGGATTTGAAGAGTCTCATTCTATAGTTATTGTCAAATGCAAGAGCATTCCCTACTCAATGTCAACTGCAGAGCATGAATGCATGATAAATGGCTACTAACTCAGGTTGGTCTCACTATACGGGATGTTGCTCGAAAACATGCAGCGGAAATTCTTATCCCAATCACGAAGTACACCACCCATGGCTCCCTTGCCATCTTTACAAGACGCATCCACATTCCACATTAAACATCCCTGCGATGGAACCTCCCACACTTCTACAGATTCATTGCCTTCCTTGTACCCTGACTTTTTAAACATAAGGGGTTGCAAGAGACCTCTTGTAGAGAGTAAGGGAAAGAATCGTCCCATCCCTTAATCCACCATGCTAATCGCAATGAGACCAATTCAAACAACTCCTCAACTCTACACCTTTTATCTTCAAAAATTATGGAATGATTTCTTTCTTTCCAAATAAACCAAGCTAGAACAAAGACAATGTTATCCAGATTTTCCGACAACGGTTACTTGAGCTGACGTCACATTATTGATCAAAAAAGTGCATCATGTTTGAGGGAGTGCACCATTTGTAGCCCCAACGGTCCAGCCAACAAGACCACAACATACGAGCAAAATTGCAATGAATTAATAAATGCTCTGTGCTTTCCATCTCTACATCACATTAATAAGGTTATGGCCTTTAGTTGCACCCCAGAATTCAATTCTCTCAATCTTCATTCGATGACTGAGCTCCAGCCTCCAGCAGCTTCTTTTCCATAGTGCATTCCTTTTCCTGATAGATCCGGGCTTATTACTTAGATGTATATATGATTAGATTATCCTTTACCCCTATCAACTATATATCTCTCTTGGAACAGATAGCACAAAACTCATGTTTTCTTCCAGAGCATACTCTTTAGACTGGTCAGTCTGACCCATCGTGCACCAGATTTTAGAAACCACAACATATATAATTCGACGAAGGAACATCTCCTGTTTGCCTGATGAATTCTGGTTGGTCCGCAGCTTTCTCAGCCTGACGCTTCTTCCTGACTTCAGCTGCTGCTCTTTTTTTTCCGAACTCTTCTTGCAATGGCACTCCGGTTCAACATCTTCGCTTGAGAATGGGTTCTCAATTACTCGACTTTTGCCTGTTCATTGTAGTTGCCGTGAGCACAGACACAGAGTAAAACTTATAACTAAGGGTATATTATATGATGTATTGAGCAATCATGATATTCTCCACATAATAATTTATAACCCTTCAGTTTAATAAGATTTAGTTCCTCATAGCTGAAAAGGTTTTCTCATCACTAGAAGCACAGTTGCATAGTAGCATAAATACATACCTATATTCTCCTCAACACTTCTTCCAGTTTCGCTTTCTGTTGAAATTCCCGGCCCATACTAGGATTTTGATGTAAGGCGTGATAATGCTCATAACTCGGAAGCAAAAGTAGATGCCTGCACAATACAACAACAATGAAATTAGCGCGATTGACTTTATTCATAAATCATAATGACATAGCAAACCATGTCATAACATTGAATACTTTGATTCACATAATGAGAAGCATTAACATTACATTAACATTACCCCAGTGCCTCCAACGAGGCTCCCACCTAAGCAGGGTAAGGGGGGGGGTCGGTTGTACGCAGCCTTACCCCTGTGAGAGTCTCACAGAGAGGCTGTTTCCATTTGACCCGAGATTCAAAGTGCGACGACCATCGGCAACTTCACAATGAATAAGAAGTGCCAGAAGATGAACCAGAAAAGGTTTTTGGGTGCTAAACAACGTGATTACGTGAGAATGAAAGAGGACTTGATAGCAATTACGTAGTTTCCTAAAAGAAATTTACATCTTTACTCAGTCAAAAGTTTCCTACTATCATTCTACTTCTTTATTTTTTTTTTAAAAGAATTCTACTTCCTTTTAAGAAACGTGATTATCCCTTTCTTGTTTTTCTTTTCCTCTCTAATCTACGATAAGGTTTCTTATTTAAAAAAAAAAAAAACTTGTTATAAATAGATCCTAGGGCTTTATTAATATGTTGGTTCTGTGCTCTTGTTCTTTCCAAGGCTTCTTAATTTCTTCTTCTCTAACCGCCCTAGAGAAATAATTTGTCATCGACCATGGATGAGTTGTTTACATCAATAGAATCTAAGAGAAAAATACTACAATCATCATCATCATCATCATCAAAATTGAAGCAGGGTGTTGTATCTCGAAAAATATCGAGAACAAGAATAGATGTCCATCTGACAGATGATGTGTTGATTGAGATTTTGGTAAGACTTCCCCTGGTTTCAGTTAATTGTTGTAAGTTTGTTTGTAAGCATTGGCTTGCTCTTATATCTGACCCTCTTTTCGCCGAATACTATACGCAATACCGCTCAAACTTGGACCAACCATGCCATGATAGTTTCCTCCTTTTCCATTTATTTGAAGGCTATAATGATACTATTGGCAGAATCAAGGGCTTTTCATTGAAGAATGATGACAATGATGACGAGGAGGATATTTCTACACTGAGTCGTCGTAAAGTCTTCAGCTTGTCGTTGGATTACATCCCGGTTCTTCAAAGACCCCGTTGGGATCAAGAGAGTGAGTTTGTGCGCTCTTATAAATTAGCTGGTGTGTGGAGAGACTTACTGTTATTAGATGTATGGTTTGGTTGTCCAACTGGTCGTCGTCTTATCATAATATGTAACCCAATTACAAAACGATGGTTGCGACTTCCTGCAATAAAACCTATCCCATATTGCAATGAGTCTACCGAGCGTGGCCCTATAGGCTTTACATGCTACCCTGTCCAAGCAGGAGGATACAGTAGCAGGGTTGGGTTTACAGTCGTACACGTTTGGCAGTACCTTAAATCTGATGGAAGTCGAGGTTTTTGCATACAGGTATATGTTTCAGGAGGTGATAATAGTGCCGATGATGATAATGAACATGGTTGGAGCGTATATTGTGTGCCTTGGCCCCTAGATTTCAAGTGGCCAAGATTTGCTCTAGGAATGGTGTCCTGCAATGGAGTATTCTATTGGAACGGACGGACTTGCATTGTTGCATATGATCCTAAAAATAACCCCAACCAATGTAATTATATCAACATACAAGAAGAGCTCATTGACAAAAGATACTACCTGACAGTGGCAGGCGCTAGTCAGGAAGCACAGAAAAGTCTCAGAATATGCAGCGACGTTTTGTATGATGAAGCCTTTTCGGTTTGGGAACTTGTGGACTACAAGGAGCACAAATGGTCGTTAAAATTTAAGAAACAACTCCCAGGAGTTAATGACAAGCGGTATGAATCATTTAGCCAAACCAATGCAGATAAGGTCCATTTCACATATCATTGTGATATGCTCACTACGACAATTGGTTTGCTAGACATGAAGGAAGATTCATTTCAGGATATTTTCAAGTGGCCTTCTGGAAGTTATCTGCAAGAAGTTGTGCCATTTGTTCTAAGTTCATGGCCCTCCTCCTTTTAGGGCTGCAAGCCTGCAACAAGAAAAATATAGAACAGTAATGATCAATTAGGATAACAGTACACTCTGCTAAGAAATTGTTCACTTTTATTTTAAATTTGTTCTGTTTCTAATTTTGCTCAAAGTTATGTTTTGTTGTTTATGGATCCTGCTTGTGGGTGAAAAATGAAAGTATAAAGTACTTACAAAAAAATCCATCACCTGGAAGAAAAAGAAAAAAAACAAAAACGAGGAAGCTCTGAAATCTGCAACAGAAGAGGGTTTTTTTTTTTTTTTGCTAATCTTCTGGTATTGTGGTAAATCAAAACAAATCTGATTTTTTCATTGGTGGGTCTCAGTTGATGGCAAGCATGCTGTTTTGTCATACACAGCAAAGGGGGTTTTCTGAATTCACTTACAGACCTGTACTTTCTTTCCTAGTTAGGTTGTCTTGCTTGCTTTGAATTTGCAGTGTTTAGCTGCTTTCTGAGTTAGGCAGTTCAAGTTGCAAATGATTTTGCAGACCTGTACATGATGCAGTTGCTTGCTGCTTCTCTGTTTCTCTATAAGTTTATTATGGGAATATTGAAATTGTGCTGTATTGACTATATTTGGGAGCAATGCAATCAACCTATTATTACTGTCCCAGGAAAATTTTAAAATATAGAAAATATTTTTCGACGACAGCATCTGCAACAAAATGCACAGGCGAAGCCCATGGATGCTGACCTCTCCAGCAGCTATTTCCTTAGTCTCTTTCCTGTCAAAAAGTCTTCGGTAAGAATTATACATAATCAGATTTTGTAATGAATCAAGGCTATGTATAAATGTTCTTTGTTTATATATACGAACATAATGCCAAAATTGAATACAATATCATTTTGTGCATGACCTAAAAATGGATCTAATAAAGATACTCCCCCACTCATTTGGTATTGGTACAACTATTTTGTGCTTGGTATACAAAAATATGTAGCAGAAGTATCAGTGTGTATAATAAACAAATCACGTATAAAACCATCTTAGCCTGGAGATCATGAGAGAACATCGGATGTTTGAGCCTCACGAGCAACCTTGATAAACACATCTTCCAAAGTCGTGTCCGCAACACCCCAAGCTTGGACTGGAAACCTCTTCTTTGCGTCTTCAACTGCCTTGAATACATGAGAAATCCGGGTCTCATGCTTTGGAATCTCAAACTTTTGGGTTCCTGATATATGGTACACTTTTTGGGCATTTGGAGAGAGGCCTTGCACCATCCTCTCCACTTCTGCATCATAATTTGGAGAAGTTGTCATTGTGAATACGAAGGAGCCACCATATCTTCCTTTCAGCTGTCATCAACACAAACCAGAATTATTCTTAATTGGTTTCTAAATAAGATGACTCATGACATTGCTGGAAAGATTATATTTCATGCAAAAAAGCATTGATACTAAACCCTCTCCCTCCGGAAAGGAAGGTAATCCGACCCTAAGGGCATGCCTGGATTGGGGGTAATGATTAAGGGGGATAACGGAGCAAATTAAAGAGTAAAATAGGAAGGTGGAGGTGGCGGTGGGGTAATGATTAAGGGGGTAATGGAGAAAATGAAGGGAGAAAAGGGGGTAACGCATTACTCTAGGGGGAGGGTGGGTAACTTTTACCCCCCAAATGGGGGGAAGGATTACCCTCCTCTTCACAAAATCTAACACCCACCACCTCCCACACCTTCCATTTTAGCCTATAATTCTATCTAGGAATATTCCACATGGTTGGTACCCCTCTAGTTTTGGCTTTTCCACATGGTACCCAAAACATTTTTCCGAATCCGCGTGGTTGTTTTTACCCGTTACCAGCCCGTGTCCTTTTATGTCTTTTTCCATTACCTGGTGATGCATTTACCAAAATACCCTTAATGAAACTAAAAAAACACATGCCTTCAAAGTTCAAACCCACCTTCAATCGCTTTCATCCCCAACCTCCATAACCACCACTTCAAACAACCCACCTTCAACCTCGTTTCATCCCCAACCTCCATAACCACCACCCCCACCACCAGTCCTCCACCCCACTTGTAAACCCCCCACCCGCCACAAGCACCCCACCCCATCAGACCCCCACCCCGAAAACCCAAGGAAAAACCACGAAACCCCACCCCAAAACCCCGCCTAACTCACGAAACCCCACCACCCCCACCCCCACCCCCACCCCACTGGCAGTGGTTGCTCGGTGGCATCCATGGCAGTGAATGGTGATAGTGGAAGGGGTGAGATATGAGTGTTTGAAAAACAAGAGGAAGAAAAAACATGTTTTCTGATTTTGGCAAAATCCTTTGCAAAATGAGAATAAGAAAACAATGCTTTCTTGGCAAAATTTGGAGTAATGGGTACTTTGGAACATGTTTTCTCCTCTCCCGTGTTTTCTGTGAAAATGTTTCCAGAAAACATGTGAAGTAAACACAACCATAGTGTTTTCTTGTTTACTCTCCTGGAAGCCAACATACCACAATCACTACAATGGAATCTGAACATATCCAACCCCCCCCCCCCTCTCTTACGAAAACGTTTCAGGTCACAATTCACCAGAAACCTCACGATTAAGAATATATATATATTCCCGCCTCTGCACTATTAGGTCCTTGTAATTGCAGGTGTTTCAGAGCAATAATCTAACCATAATTGTTGGCAACACTGGCACTATTAGCATATTACACAAACATCGAAAGGTAATGTGTATTAGGTCCGTGTAATTGCAGGTGTTTCAGAGCAATAATCTAACCATAATTGTTGGCAACACTGGCACTTTTACCTCTGCAATATAATTGTTTGAAGGTTCTTGCAAAGTTGAAACTGCATGTGTTATTCTACAAATTTATTGAAGTTTCTTGCAATATATAGAGTTACTGGACATCAGAAACTGAGTAAAACTCCTAAAGGCCCCACCTGCTCTAGCCCACGAAGAAAATTGTATTGGTAACGCAAAGGAGGACAAGATATCCCCACCTGGACATCAGAAATCGAGTAACTCCTAAAGGCCCCACCTGCTCTAGCTCACAAAGAAGCTAAAAAATCACTATCCCAGACAAGCTCAGGGGACAGAGCACTCCTAGGAAATATCTTGCTTTCAACTCCAACCATACACATCATAAAGCTGCAAAAAACCCATTACACAATTGTAAATTCTTCTCCTTATTCCTCCCAAAACTCACAAAGCTAACCTGCCGAGGCTCCAAGACAGTAGCCGGGCAAACCGCATGCTCATCCGAAACATCAAAAAGTTTGCACAGGTGGTACAAAAGATGCTACAAAAGCAGGATGAGATTAAACCTACCCCACAAGAGGAAATAGGGTCTCTCCCACCATCCAACGGCCTCTTGACACTTGATCAATCATCAGATCCGAAAAAAACCGAGACCTAGGGTTAGCATTTTAAGGAACCCCCAGATAGGAAATAGGAAGAGCAATCACCAGAAAAATGACTGAGATATTTATTAGATTATTTAGATGTAATGGTGTTCAGTAGTTAAGGTTGTTGCACAGTTTAATGGTTGCCTGGTTGGAGAGGAACAACCATATCCTTAGGGTGCCTTTTCACCGGTTGAATGCCTCTGGGAATTGCATACCAAGATTCCCTTATTGCATAACCTGTTGGGGCTTTTAAACTAATCTCCCTAGTGAAGGTACAGTGTAATTTGTCTTTTCTTTTGTAATTATGTAGCTCTTAATAGTTTTGAGGACTCCTTGTCCTGCTGAGCTGTACTTCCTGTTCTAATTAACAGAAATCTATTTTATGTAAGAAAATATTATACTCACTATCTTTTTGCAGCCAAAACTCTATCATAGTTGTCTTTCACAATTCTCCAAAGGCGTTGTATTTACTATTTCAACTTTACTTCTTTGTGATAGCTTGTCAGTTGTACTTTTCTCTATAATAAAACTATGATTTTCTGATTAGAAGAAAAAAGATGTCTACCAGCACATGACATTGGGAACACGGCTTTTGCTTCTCCCCACAGCTAGATATATTGGTATAAGGTAACAACCTGACTTTGGCGTAGCTACATAAATAACGATTCATGTCAAGATGGGGAACTTACCTCTTTTGGGTTTCCAATACACTGTAGGCCACCATCCACAAAAATTCCTATCCGGTCACAAAGAACCTCCGCCTCTTCCATAGAATGAGCTGAAAGGAAACAGAGAAGTTATTAGGTTCAATATGCAGCAAAATACGTATAAACTTATTGTCTGAAGGAACATTCACAAGTATCTACACAAATGTAGGCCTATAGAGCGACAAAGAACAAAAACTTGTTTTAAAAGCTGCAAAACATGAAAACCTTGGTGAGGTTGGCTCCAAAATCAGTACTACTTAAACCATGGAGACGTGGTTCTTTTCTGCATGGTCCAGCTGCATATGTGAGTTTTATTTACTTGCCTATACTAATATAATTGTTTGAAGGTTTGAAATTTGGATAACAAAATATGATATTTGATAAGACAGTAGATTTCTTTCAGCACACACATAAGACAATCCAATAGACTTTGCAACACTTTGACAGGGTCTGGTCTTGATTTAAACAGTAATTTACAAGCAAAAATTTAGTGTACCTCCATAGAGCAAAGGCCACCAAGCAGATTAAGGCTTGGTTGCATTGGTTTGGTTCATACTTTAGACAGTGCAATATATGGTAAACATACAATAAGGTAAAACATTCGGGTCTGCACCAGAGAAGTGAGGTTTCATTTCCAGAGGGGGGGGGAGAGAGAAAGTACTTGTCAGAATAATTGCTCTGTTTTGCGTTGCTTGCTTCACAACATTCCACAGGTTATTCCTTGAAGCAGGGTCTAATCCAGTACTTGGCTCATCCATGTAAACAACCTGCCAAATATACAAAAAAGCAACTCCATAAGTTAGAATGTTATAGTTCTTACATTCAGCAGAACTGAGGGCAGCCAACAAACTCTGCAGGAGAATACAAGTGAGAGACGCGTTGAGGGGGTTTGCAAACTGAAGAGAATGAAGTTTTGAGTTAAATTTATGCAAGAAAGTATGAATTACTGATGTAAAGACTGACCTTAGGGTCACCAATCAAGGAAATAGCAACACTAAGCCTCCTTTTCATTCCACCACTGTACTTCCCAGCTAGTTTATCGCCAACACCACCATGATATAAGTTGACGCTTTTTAAAGACTCATCCACTGCCTGCAGCAACGTATTGAAAACGAGAATAACAATGACGAACTTTCAGCTGATTTGATTTGCTTACATTCATATATCTTTATACCTTCATATTATAGTGACCAGCAGTTCCACATTATCAGTCATAGTGGCAAAATCCTTCAACAATACATCCGCCGACTCTTTAAGATTTAGAATTATCTATGAAGGAAGGCTGGAGCCTTCTCCCACACTCTATAGGCCCATAGGTAGTTTGCATAATACCGATTCAAAAAAAATTAAAACAGACAGCTGCTGATCTTTAAGGAGTTCCAAGGGTGCCAAACTCAAATTAGGAAGAAAAATTCCATTTTGCAAGGGCTTATTAAGTTCATCCCAATTTTCTGGGCAATAAAATAATAAACACACACACCCCAGTTTTAAGGTCATCATAGAATCGGATTTTTTTCCCCCTTTTTGCCAACAATTATCCGATACCAACAACTCGACGAGTTGAGCCTCACCTGCAGTAGGGAAGAGCCTTTGAGGTTCTTTAATCGACCATAAAAGAGCAGGTGCTCTCTTCCTGTGAGCGATTCCCACAGTAGGCTGAAAAACCAACAACGAGGTGGAGAAACGTGTTAGTTTACACTTAAAAAATCGGGTAATCGAGAAAGATCCTTGCATATTTCAGCAGGGTTAAGGTCTGAAACACACTCATGTTGGGGGCAAACACCCATGCTAGTATATATTTCATCCATTTGAGTACGAATGTCTAAACCCTCAATGGATGCTGCGCCAGAAGTAGGCTCCGTGAGTCCAATCATCTATTAAAATAATAAATAATATTAATTCACAGTACTAATAAATGATTCTGATTACTAATAACTAATAAGAAAAGATTATATTATTCAGTTATACTTTCTACAGAACAGTAGAGAGTAAATTAAAGAAGGTGAAGATTTCCATGATCAAGATTGATTCACCATGGTTATTGAAGAAAAAATTGACTAATTTGATTTATCTGACCATCATACACTGGCATACAAGTAAGACTACGAAACCAAGTACATCTTCAAATTAGGAAGAAAAGGAGTTCTCACCATGCTGATGAAGGAGGTCTTTCCTGCACCATTTGGACCCAGCATCCCAAAGCACTCACCTCGCGGAACAGCAAGAGACATTCCTTTGACTGCAAGTTTTGGAGGATTCCCATCCCTTCCAGGATAGATCTTTTTGAGATTGTCGCAAATTATAGCATGGCTCGAACTTGATTCCAATAGCAACTGTTCTACCCTCTCCCTCTGACAGAAAACAGAAATGTACACATTACACAGTTAAAAGAAAAAATCAAACCTTTTTCTGGCTTTCAAGTCATAACTCATATCTGCACTGTATAAATCTTATAGAGATTAATTGCATGTTCTTCTGAAATGGTGATTAATGATGAGAAGGGGTCTGCATCCAAGAATGTCACAGAAGATGCCATTTCGAATAATGGGCCAATTATTAATGGGATAGCTTTTCAAGAGCTTCCCACTGATTTGGCGGCGGAAAATAGCGAAGAAAGTGAGAAGTATGATTCCAAAATGGTACGGGCCCAAAACAAAGTGGGCTCTCTTATGGACAGCCTAGACTCCATAAGCAAGACTGATTCCGGGTTTGAAGATGACATACCACCGAGTGCAATTGTGGAACACCAAAAGAAAAAAATAGCCAGCAGGAGGAAAAGAGAGGAGAGATTGAGGGAAGCAGTAGCAGGGAAAGAAAATGAGATGAGGGAAAAACCAATTGTAATTGTAATGAGCCACCGAGTTCGTCCAGGGAGCACAGTGTGGGGGGGAGGAGTAGAAGACTCGCCTCTACAATCGAAAAATCCATTTGGCATTCTTAGCTTTGTAAAATCTTTGGGAGTGATATTTCCAGACAGTGAGAGAAATATGGTGAACAGAATAAAAAAGATAATGAGCGAAGAAGAGGAGGAATGGGAACGGTCCAAGAGAGCTTGATTGCTTTTAGACTCAGTCAAAATAAAGGAGTGTTATAAATTAAAAAATGAAGTTGATCACATGGAATGTTAGAGGACTTCATGGAAAGGAAAAGAAGTCGGCAGTGAGAAATTTGATTAAAAAGCATAGCCCAGGGATGGTGACGTTACAGGAGACAAAATATGAAGATTTCAATGATAGAGAGTTGATGAAGTTCTGGAAAGAAGATGGTTTGTTGTGGAGATGTGCACCGTCAAGAGGAAATTTAGGGGGTATTCTGTCTGTGTGGAAAAAATCTTTTTTTGAGGCTCGATCGGAGATTATTGCCACTAATTGGATAGCTCTTAAGGGGCGACTTATAGAAAATAACCTGGATTGCACTATTGTAGCAGTTTATGCTCCTACTGGCGTGAATGAGAGGAAGGAGTTATGGGCAGAATTACATGAGGAGTGGCAGAGAGACACACAACCATGGCTTCTACTAGGTGATTGCAACGAAGTCTTAAAGGCAGAGGAGAGATCAAGCAAGAAGTTCAATGCTAGAGGGGTAGAAGAGTTTAGAGGCTTTGTAGCAAGTACTCAACTACTAGAGATTGAATTGAAAAGGGGGAAATTTACGTGGTTCAGATCAAATTCCATGAGCAGGCTAGACAGAGTCTTTGTGAATACAGAGTGGATGTCGATTTGGCCCTATATGTCAGCAACATCTCTGCCCCGTGGGTTGTCAGACCATTGCCCTTTACTGGTACAATCTGAAGTTCACAATTGGGGACCAAAACCATTTAGGTTCCTGGATTGTTGGCTAGATGATCCGAAATTCATGCAGATGGTGGAAAAAGAATGGGCTGAAGAATTAAACAGAGAGCAGGCTTTAAAAATTCACTTGGGAATTAAACTGAAGAACTTTAAATTGAAAAGAAAGGAGTGGAATGCAGGGGATTTTGGCAACATGGGGAAAAAAATTGAGCAGCTAGAGAAATCTGTTGAGGCGTGGGACAAAATAGCAGAAGCAAGAGATTTGCAAAGTGATGAATTACAAAAAAGATGCGATGATATAGCCGATCTGTGGAGATGGTATAAGAGGAGAGAAACCTACTGGGCACAAATGTCTCGTGTTAAGTCGAGGAAAATGGGGGATAAAAATACAAAATTCTTCCATGCAGTTGCATCTAGCAGGAAGCGAAGAAATGAGTTCTCTAACCTCATAGTGAATGGCAAACAAATTGGGAAGCCCGCAGACATCAAACGTGTAACACTGGAGTATTTTCGAAAAATATTCAGTGAGGAGTATAGGGATAGACCTTTTTTTTGAGAATATCAAAGTGAAAAAAATATCAGTAGGGGAGGCGGAGAAACTTTGGAAAAATTCAGTGAAGAGGAAGTAGAGAGAGCAGTGCAGGAGTACGATGGAAGTAAGGCGCCTGGGCCAGATGGATTTAATTTCAATTTCATAAAAAGAGCTTGGAGTTTGTTGAAGGGGGAGGTGCTGAAGTTTGTTAATGATTTCTGGGATACAGGAAAATTCCCAGCTAGTATGAATGTGGCTCTAATAAGCTTGATCCCGAAAACTGAATGCCCTCTAGAGCTAAAAGATTTCCGACCTATTAGCATGATAGGTTCTATGTACAAAATCCTTGCGAAGATGTTGTCAAAATTGAAAGGGGTGATAAACTCGGTAGTGGGAGATACAGAATCAGCTTTTATAGGCGAGCGTCAAAGCCTAGATAGTGTGCTAGTTGCGAATGAGATCATTGATTCAGCTAAAAGAAGGAAAGAAAAAATTTGCATTTGGAAGTTGGACTTTCACAAAGCCTATGACTCATTATCCTGGTCTTTTCTTGACAAGGTAATGGAGAGTATGAACTTTCCTCTACGTTGGAGGCAGTGGATAGGGTGGTGCATTCGATCGCTATCTTGATCAATGGATCCCAAACGAATCCCTTCAAGCTAGGAAGGGGGTTGAGACAGGGTGACCATCTTTCTCCATTCTTATTCAACTTGGCAGCAGAGTATCTCAATTGCTTATTTTCGAAGACAGTAAGGACAGGCAAATTGAAAGGCGTGACTCCAACCCAAGGCGGCCCCTCCTTCACTCACTTACAGTTCGCAGACGACACCATTGTGTTTTGTCCGACAGAGAAAAAATATCTAGATGTTGTAAAAATGCTACTAATCTCGTTTCATCTTGTCTCAGGTCTCAAAGTGAACTTCCATAAATGTTATTTGATTGGAATAAATGTCGAGAATGAATGGGTGGGCAAACTTGCTGATGATCTTCATTGTCGAGTGGAGAAACTGCCAATAAATACTTGGGGTTACCCCTTGGAGCCAATCCGCGTAGCTTGGAGTTTTGGAGGCCAGTTCTTGAGAGAATGGAAGCAAGACTAGCATCTTGGAAAGGGAAGCTATTATCAATAGGAGGTCGATTGGAGCTCATAAAGTCAGCTCTAAGCAATTTGCCTCTCTATTATTTGTCCCTCTTTAAAGTGCCAGTAGGGGTTTTGAAGAAAATGACTAAGGTTCAAAGAGAATTTTCGTGGTCGGGGAATTCTGAAGGAAACAAACCTCTCTGTATGGTAAATTGGAGCGTGGTTGAATCTCCAAAAGAAAGAGGCGGGTTGGGCGTGGGGTCTATAAATGACTTCAATGTGGCGCTACTGAGTAAGTGGGTATGACGGTTTTTGGAAGGGGATGGAGGGTTATGGAAAGGTTTGGTGAAATATAAATACAATCTGGAAAATATCTCTTCTGTTGATGATTTTCAGAATTTGAAGCAAGGAGGAGTCTGGAAGGAAATATCCAATTGCCTAACAAACAATCCTACAATAAAGGAGATTTTCAAGTAGGGAATTTTGGTGAATATAAGGAAAGGTGATGCGACCAAATTTTGGCTCGACCCGTGGCTGCAAGCTGAACCCCTCTAAAAACTTTTTCCCAGATTATTCTCTATTTCATCACAACAACATTGCAATATTGACGAGATGGGTTTTTGGGATGGAAGGGATTGGATATGGAGTTTCTCATGGCGCAGAAATTTTTTTGAGTGGGAAGAACAACAAAAGAGAGATTTGATGGCAATTCTACATGGAGTGCATCTAAACCCAAAAGCTGATGACAAGCTGGCATGGCGATTCGATAGTAGGGGTGAATTCTCAGTTAAATCGGTTAGAGAGAAACTCACTGATATAGTGATATGAGGGGTGTACAGGATCATGAAGCAGTAAAAGGAGTGTGGCAAGGGCTTGCCCTTCCCAAGGTCGAAGTTTTCGTTTGGCTAGCATGTTTGGGACGTTTGAAAACGAAGGACAGGCTCATTAGGATGGGGGTACAGGGTGTTTTAAACCCAGCTTGTGTGTTGTGTCATGATCTTGGTTTTAAAAAGCGCGCTTCTTAATCGCGAGGCGACCTCAGGCGCATAGGAAATCGCTTCAGCAAGCCAAAGCGCCGCGTTTTACAAGAGGCGACCAAAAAGCGCGCTTATTGGCCGCCTCGCGAAGAAGCGCGCCTCAGCCAGAAGCGGCCGCTTCCTGACGTGAGGCGCACATAATGCTGCCAGCAGCATGCGCGTTTAAAAAAAAGAAAAAAAAGGGCACGTGACTTGCTTTGCTACCCAAGGGATCTAAAAAGCACGAGGTAAATACCTCAGAACAAAACCAGGAGAGAAATCGAAGAGAGAGAAAAGAGGAGATGAAACCCTAGATTTCGAAATTGGTTGAAGAACACTGCTGAGGCCGGCGACTCCTCCGGGCAACTCGATTCAGTCCGGCGAAACCAGGTACACATCTTCTTGACTCTTCGTCCTTTTCTCTTTCTCTGCGTTCTTCTCTGTTTCTCTTCGTTTTCTCTCTCTTTCTCTTCGTTTTCTTTTTCTGATTTCTTCTCTGTTTCTCTTCGTTTTCTCTCTCTTTCTCTTCGTTTTCTTTTTCTGATTTCTTCGTTATTTTTTTTTCCTTTTTCACTTATTTTATCCTTCTTTCTCTCTTTGTTTTTCTCTACTCTCTCACTTTCTCTCTTGGGCCCCTGGCCTTTGTTTTGTTTTCAACCCTCTGTCGACAGTAGCTTAACAGTAGCTTTGTTTAAAAAAAAAAAACTCTTTTGAGTCCTTAACAGTAGCTTTAGTCACCATTTTAACTCTTTTTTTTATATCTTCAGCTTGTTTAATGGATTCTTGATTCAGATGAGGAGGAGGATATGTAGTGGAGTTTTAGAGAGATTAGAAACCTTATGACCTATGCTTATGTTTTCTTTCATTTTGCTTTTATTTTTAGTCAGAACTTTATGGAGTTATGTTGTTTATTGTGCTACTTGGTTACTATGAGACTATTTGTGGTATGGTATGCTATATGTTGGTGTGTTTGCATTACAAGCATAGTTCTTATGTGTCTTGTGTGGGAAATATGATTTATAATCAATTTAGAAGCATTTTGGGGAAAAAAGTGCGCCTCGCATACGTGAGGCGTGCGCTTTCGCTTCGCGCTTCTCGCCTCGTCGCTTCGGCCCCCTTGCGCCTCAGTGCGCCTTGCACTTTTTAAAACCAAGGTCATGATGCAGACGAAACAGTAAATCATACAATGATCCACTGCAATTTTTCGAACAAGTTATGGAGCAAATGGCTTGATTTATGGAATGTCAAATGGTGTTCCCCGCTTGAGATGAGGGACTTCTTTTGCCAGTGGTGTTCAACTGTCACAGGTGATCATTTTCGTAAAGTATGGAGTACGTTTCTCTTTGTGGTAGCTTGGTCTATTTGGAAGGAGCGCAATAATCGGGTTTTCTGTGATAAAGAGCTTGGTGTAGATGAGGTGTTTGATCTTGTGTTGCTGCGACTTGGATGGTGGACGAAGGGATGGGATGATTCATTCCCATATGCTCCACAAGATGTACAGCGTAACCCACAATGTCTAAAGATAAGTGTACCAAGAACGAAGAGAGTAGTGACAGATCAATGGCTGGCCCCTCCAAGGGGTGTTGTGAAATGGAATGTAGATGCCTCATGCAAGGATGGGAGATGCGCAATAGGTGGAGTGCTGCGAGAATGGAATGGGAACTTCAGATGTCTTTTTTAGGGCAAGTTATGGTAGAGGAAATCAACAAAGCAGAGGTGTTAGCGATTTACAGAGCACTTGAACTGACGATGTACAAGACATGGATACTTAACTTTGATATTATTAGAGTCAGACTCCAAGAATGCAGTGATGTGGAGCAATGCGTCTCAAGGTGGTCCGCTTGGAGTTCGATTTGCGTTAAATTTCATCAGAGCTATAAAGGGGTGGTGGCCAAGAATCAAAGTAGTTCACAAGCCAAGAAGTGGGAATGCAGTAGCAGACCACCTAGCAAAGCAAGGGCTCGACAGAAAAGAGGAGTTTGTGGCATGGTTTTAGGAGTTTTTCATTGTACTGTTTGTCTTTCCTATATTTGCTTTTTCAGTGGCTTTGTTTTTTCTTTCACCCCCTTGCATCTCTCACTAGTAGAGGATGCTATCTTGATCTCAACCCTTCCTAGAAGGTGGGGGTTCATGGATGGCAGATACTTTATGGAGAGTGCAATTTGGAGAACTTTGTATGAGTTTTTTCTCTATCAATAAAGTTTCTCCTTAATTATCAAAAAAATAAAAATCCAGCCTATTTTTCAAAGATATGGACCCATGCTTGCATGTTGGGGTTCAGAAGCTTGACTCCTTTCTTCGTGTCCATTGGAGGTTCAAGAGGTCTATTGGGGCTGGTAAAATTCCCTCTTGGACATGTTGCTGGGTCAAGTTCGTAGTACTGATCTTCATCTAGCTTGCTTTAGTCTGATGTAGGTTTGTAGGTTGGGGACGTTGTGATAACAAGCCCAGGAAATTCCTGATCAGTTCTTCTTCCGTTCTTTTTTCCACGATGACGTTTTGCAATGTAGGTAGTCTTAAACTCTCTCATGACGTTTCATTTTTCTCAAACATCCTAAGGGCTCAGTGATATTTAATTTGCGATTTCTCTAATATTTTAGTGAACATTAAATTCCAGATAACGCATTCTAATTTCTACCAGTAGTTTAGATAGTCCGTTCTTTACCGTGTAGATGTACAATATCTGTGTATGATCATATAATCTTTACCATTAAGAAGTGTTTATTGTATGTCCATTCGAGTAGTTATTTAGAACTTAAATTTTTACTTATTCACAAGAATTCCTCATCCTCCCCTCCATGGAATCCCCAAGAATCCCTCCCAATTAATGCCCAATTTAATTTCAAAGCTTGGCCCCAATTTCATTGCGTTGAGCTTGCTTGAGTTTAAAACCCTAGATTGGTGCTAGTGTGTCAAATCAATGAAGATGTAGATTTTTTTTAATTGCATATTATCCTTAGAACATCCCATGTATGTTTATTATAGTAGTACATATCCTTGCGGGTTTCAGCAATCTGTAAGGTTATTAAAAAAAATCGTTGTTTCTATATGATTGTGAATTGAGCTTCTAGTTCAAAGTTTCTCGGTCTTTTTCGGAGGTCGATTGTGAGAGTTTGGGTAAAGTCGTTGGGTTGTGTTTGCAAAAGTTTCGATTGGTTGATTATGGTTTTAGAGAGACTAGAGAGTATGTTTCTTCCCTTTTTAAACTATAAACTATTCATTTTGGTTCATGCACCACCCTCTATTATCTAAATTTCTCAATTTGATGCAACTAAAAAGTGAAGAAGATGATGATAAAGAATTTGTTGTTGTTTTTGGTGGAAGATGGTTTGGTTCGGTTTATCTTTTGGTTCCTCTTTGTTGATTGCTTTTTTTATAGAGACTCTTTGGATGTGTTATTAGTTGACGACAGTGAAGCTAGTAGTTGTCTTGGCGGTTGAGGTACGCACTTTATACTTCCGATCTGTCGTGACTTGGTTCCTTACCAGGATTGAAGAAGACGCTACTGAAGACTAGAACAGGGAACTTCTTTCAGATTTTGATTTTTTAGGTCTTTTATTTTTGATAGTTGTTTGTCACTTGTTACTGTTCACTATGAGTCATTGTACTCTTGGTCATTTATCGCCAGCTTTCATGTCTTTTCAAAAAAAATAAAAAAAATAAATATATATCTACAAACGTTTATGAGTTTTTTAGGTAATAAATAATTGTTGTTCACTAGACTTCTCACCGGAAACAACAAAAGATCAAAAATCACACTATTTTGAATTTTTGATACTATGTAGACAATGGGCATGTATTATGTTTGGCAAAACCAAGAAGATTTTAGTGGCAAGTAGGAACTCTAATCCTTTTGAGGCATACATTCTCTTCATCCTAGCCAAAATTCCATATAGACTATAGAGTGTTAGTTATGCGTTGCTTCTCTTTTTGCCTTCCTTACCTTTCAATTCTTAATTTTTTGTTTTCTTTGGAATTTCCAATCTTCAAAATAATTAGAAAACACATCCAAGAACACCTTTTTTTTTTTTTTGGGTGCACCTAAGGTAGAGAATACTCTTTTTTTGTTTTTTTCCATAACTACTTGTTTCTTAGTTTATTGGTATATGCCATGCCAAACATGTTGTAAGACAACAAAACACCTTGTAAGGTTGATACATTTTGAAGAAAAAACCCCGTCAATCTCCCATGAAATGGCTCTAATTCTTCCAAACACAAAACCTTATAAACAGAAAACAATAAACCCAGACACAAAACAAAGATAAACAGAAAACAATAAATCCAAAGACAAAGCAAAGATATACAAAAAACAATAAACCTAGACACAAAACAAATTAGTTAAACAGAAAACAAACAACCCAAACACAACACAAAGATAAACAAAAAACAAACAACCCAGACACACAAAAAAGAAAAAACAGAACAATCAAACCAGATATAAAACAAAGATAAACTGAACAATAAAACCACACATAAAAGAAATATAATTATAAAACAATCAACCCAGACACAAAAGAAAGAAAAAAATGAAAACAATCAACCAACACATCCTTATAACCAATCTATTACTAATCATATATCATACCAAATTGAACAAAACCAATCTTAATAACATATCCAATTCTCTTGTACAAGTAACAATTTCATTACCTTAACCAATGCAAATAAATGCTCCTCTGAAATCGTACATTTTGCTTTCCTTCAAATCCTCCCATATCCTCTTTAGATTTAAGAAATTTTGGGTTCCTTTAAATCCTCGAATTCAACTCCCGTTCAGTTTAGGGTTTGCCAACTTCGAGTCCAATGTGTAATTTGCCTCCTACAATTTAACATTCACCAAGGATTTATGGACTACCCAGATTTACAACCAATTTTTGGTTGTCCTTTTCACTCAATTTCGTAGATGACAACAGATTTAATTGCGATTTGGGGATCGACAAAGATAATGAACATGGGATTTCGGGGGTCTTTTTGCAGGCTTCAAACTTTATAGGTGATGTAAGAATTTGGGAATCAATTTTCGTTTGGGGATGAAGTTCAATCACGATTTCGGGATGGAGAAACTTGTCGTTTCCAAATTTTGGGGTTCTAACATTTGGGGATGGAATTTGGGGATGATTTTGATTTTCGAGATTTGGGAATGATATTGATTTGGGGAGGAACATATTTTTTTGGGGGGTTTGGGGATGAAATTGATTAGGGGATGAAATTGAATTGGGGAGGAACAGTTTTGCTCGATTTGGGCGATTATGGTCGTTTTCGTTTTTGCTGTTTTCGTTTTGCTCTTTTGAATTACAAACTTTACCACGTGATCCTTACTCACTTGTCATTATGTTGTAGAAATCACTTATGCCACCTTATCATGTTGTAGTAAATCACTTATGCCACCTAATCAGCAAGACATATTTTAAGTGTCTTGGACCAAGACATAAATTATTAGGCTTCGTATAAATCAACCATTTAACCTCCCCGCTCACCAAATGCCACTAAGGCCCACCTTGCCAAGTCACCCAAAATTTAGCAATAGTTAAATGTTACTCTCATGTCATGTTCATTGTACATGCTAATCCCTCTCTCTCTTATTTTCCTTTCTCATTTCCCCCACCCACTCTCTCTCCTCCACTCCTCCTTCTCCGAATTAGGTTCCTCCATGATATCGAGATTAGGCAAAAATTTATAAAATTCATTGAGGAGAAAAAAAAAAAGACGGAATAATACAAGTCTAGGGCGAGGGGAAGCTAACATCACCCAAAATCATTTCATCTCCATCCAACCACCTCATTCAAACACTCTCCCTGCCTCTCTCTCTCACCCTCAGTTCATCAAAGCTCCTGCCTTTCTTGTCACCAAAAAACAAAAAAAGCTCCTCCCTTTCTCCGTTGATTTACATTCCCAGCACAAGTGAAGATTTGGAAACCAATTTCGTTCACCCCTAGTCCTTGCATAAATATGTAAGCACAATTAGTTCTTTTTATTTTATGCGCTTAATTGTTGTATGTCTTAGAATTTGTGAAGTATAGCATCAGTAACCAAGAAAAAAAAAAAGAACCCACGTTTTTCTTTTCATTCTTTTCTACTTCATTATTTTAGTTTCTAAATCACTCCATTTTTTTAACACCCAGAAAACAGAATTAGTGATTTAGAAAGAAAATTATTTCTTTGTCTCTGTTTCTCATAGAAACAGAGTTGCTCTCTTTCTCCCTCACCATAATTCCACCATGGTTGTTCTTGATTGTGAGCTGACTGCAAAAGTCACCACAAATGTGGGTTCTTTCAACATTAGCTTGTTTACTGACAGTGCCCCTCTCACATGTAAAAACTTTATAAAGTTAGCCAAGTAAGAGTTTAGAGTTCTTGAATCTTTATGAAGTTTTACAGTTTTCTGTTTGTTTGTTTTTGATTCTAATGTTTTGTTTTTGATATATTGGAAAGATTGGGATACTATAATGGTTGTATTTTCCACAAAATTGTCAAAAACGAAATTGCCCAAACTGGAGACCCAACTGGAACTGGTAATGGTGGGAGTTCTTTTTATGGGTAAGAAATTAATATATGGTTTAATTATAGTTCTTTAATGGGTTTTTTTTTTTTTTTTTTTTCAACTTTTTTAACCATTGTTCTCTCTCTCAAATTCAAGTTTGCTGTTTGGTGAGAGCGTGAGATACATTCACCATGAAAAAGGTTTCCCTCATGACGAAATGGGGATGGTGGGAATGGGTTGCAACAAGGGCATTGCTTCTCAGTTTTACATCACTATGGGTGCTGTGGAATCAACAGATAAGCATTTCACTGTAAGTTTTTTTATTTTTTATTTTTTTAATCTTGTTTGTTTCTTGCCAATTTCTCATTGCATAAAGTAGGGTTTAGATGAAGTTTTGTAGTATCTAATTGTGCCCTATGTGTGGTTACAGATCTTTGGTAAAGTCGAGGAGGGTGAAGGCTTAATGGTATTAAAGATCATCAATAATCAAATTGTTAATGATGCCTTTCAACCCCTGCATAAATTGTGGTAAAGATTTGTTTATTCTAATTTAGAGTTTAGTTAGATTGTTGTATAATAATAATGATACTGTAACTTTTTGTATTTTGTTTGATCTTTAGGATCAAAGATGTGAAATTACTTGATGATGATCCTTTTGAAGACCCACCATTGCTATGCCACATGTTCAATAAACTTGAGGTACTTTATAATTTATTATAAGTAACCAGTGAAATATAAAATTGCTAAATTAATTTTTTCTTTTTTGACCCTAGACTTCAAGTGTGGGCAACTGTATCAAACTGTGCAATCTAGAGGAAACAACTGATGCTGGAGAAGTGTTTGAAGCCTTATGCAAATGGCGATTAGTGAGGTATTATGCCCACTAACTTATTAATGTGCTACTAGGAAATAATGAATAGAAGTTCTATCTAGGCTACTAAGCTTCTCCTGATTAACTAGCAGCAACCTAGTTCTAGTGACAAACATTGTTTGCGGGACTACACGAGTATCACTACTCACTAGTATTAGCATGAGTAAAACGGATTGTGTTCTTTTCATGCCATATAGAATAGACCACAGGAGCTAAAGCAGCAGCAACTAAGTTCTTCCTGAATTTGGAGCATTTCATCCTGTCAATCCAATTGAAAATCCCCTGTATACTAGGAGCTGTAGTAGTACAACCCTGCCAATTGTTGATCTGATACAAGATGTTTTCGTATCTCTGCTGCTTTACCTCCTCTGGTCTATTCTATTTGGCATAAAAGGAACACAATCTGTTTAGCTCATGCTGTTACTAGTGATACTCGTGTATTCCAGCAAACAATGTTTGTAACTAGAACTAGGTTGCTGCTAGTTAATCAGGAGAAGCTTAGTAGCCTAGATAGAACTTTTTGTCAGAGTCTACTGTAATGTTTTACCTTTATTTCTGTAACTAGTTGTTCTATCCTTGGTGAGTAGTTTACCATTAACAGCTAGCCAGAAAATGAAACCATGCCTAGGCATGCTAATAGGACTCCAAATCAATTTTTCATGTCTGCACTTTTGAAGGTCCCCCAATAAGAAATTATACCCTGAAGATGTGGAGTAGTATCCATTAGTTGCTGCTTTCCAAATCTGACCATCATAACCATCTGTTAGTCTGCTCTTGAAATTATTAAGTGTGACACAGTACCAACTGCTGTCTGTTTTGGGCACATACCCCCCATATATCTTCACCCTTCAGGTAGACATCATTAATCATTTAATCCAACGAACCCACAAGCTATCCTGTTTTTTAGCAAGTGCCTAGATGTGCTTGCCATTCAAGGCTGTATTAAGCAAATTACAGTTTTTCAGATTGGGAGCACCATTTTTCCTTGGCTTGCACAATAAATCGCAAGCAACGAGACTTGGTTTTCTTTATCATCATTGTAACCCCATAAAAATTGCCTACACATCAATTCAATTCAAGCATACAGCTCAACAAAATTTATTTACTTGACAGGGTACGCATTGCTCGAGACCCCACAGGTCAGAGCAAACGAATCGGTTTTGTGGAGTTTAAAAGCCGGGAGGACTGTGAGTTTGTTCTCAAGGAGATGAAGACATTGCTTGTGAGTGGTACACCTATTAGTTTGGAGCAGTGTGATGACTTCTGGTCCAGACAATAGTTGCATTTTGTTATGTTAGTTCTACACGATTTTACTTGTATAAAATTTGTACATATCTCTTTTGGTATTTTCTGACCTATTGCGCTGAAAGGTACAATGGATGATCAAGTATCAGTTCTATCTTATAGGCTTCCTGCATCATTGTGTGCATTATGAACATTTTATTAGCCTCTTGACAGCAAAGGATGTCCATGTGAAATCTAATAATCTGTATGAGCTCTTCACAAGTTCCTTATTATTACTTTTTTTTTCATAAATTAGGAGCTCTATTGACATTTCATCATTTCTACATATCATGTTCATGTATATCGCTCAGTGAAAACCAAACCTGGTTTGTATAACAAATGAGACGCAAAACCTTAGTGCAGTGACCTTGTTTCCCTATAGCTTTAAGTCAATCTTATCAGACCACTGAAAGATGTCGGAATATACACGGTCCCTCCCAGTTCCTTTAACCTGCTGCCACCCTAATAATGTCCTCAACCAACATGAGCATCTGTCACCATAACCTTTATTGAGGTGTTATGCTACACTGCACTGTCTCTTATCTCATCCTACAGATTTTTCACCCAGTTCGATCCACCGAGCAGCCAATCAACTAACAAGGGTGCGAGATGGCTGCTTTCCCTTCCTAAACGACGATGTTTAGACCTTTGCTTGGCCAAGTTTCAGCCATTGAAGATGTATTGTAAGATTAATAAGTGGAAGCTGCATAGTTGTATATCTTGTGGCAATGTGACATGTCTTTGTATTGCTCTGTATGTATCACTATTCACCTATTGTCAGCCCGATTTGTATTATAAGCTGGATGATGAAAGTCTAGACATAACAAATCTGTGTGATGTCACATGTCCAAATTTGCATTTCATGATTAGTCCATGAAGACTGCTGCTATTACAACTATACATTTGTTCTTTAAAAGTGGGGAAATGCTATGCTGAAATAAGGAGCCATAACTGCCAATGTATCAATTTGAAAGCGAATGTAGCAATCTGCAGCGGTGCTCATCCTGTAAACATATGCTCTTTCAGTGGGAAATTCCAACTCCATACAAAGAGAAAATCTCCATTCTGGGGCATAGTTTCTAACGGACTTGACCAATATTTATAAGTGTTGTATTTTGGATCATCCAGATCATCAGCAATCCCATACGAAGAATGAGCATCACCACGTTTCATCATCTTCAGAGCCACATAACGAAGCAGATCCAATATTGATCCAGCTGTGTAAACTTTATATCTGCAACAGGTTTTTTGTTGTTGTTGTTGTTGAACCTTTTTTTGCTCAATCAAAGAACTCCAGAAAATTACAGCCCTTCAGCAACAAAAACCTCAGACGTATTTCACTCAAGGTACCTGTCTAAGGAGAAAACCAATTAAAACTCTAGGAAAATTTACACCCACACATCTAAAACCACGCCTGGAATTTCTCAAATCTGGACAGCCCTTGCTTTGCTGGTCCGCCAGCCACTGCGTTTGATCTACGACCCCTATGAACCACCTTGATCTACGGCCACCAATTTAGTATTCTTCGAATAAAGTTGAGAGCAAATCTAACACCCCAGGGACCTCCTGCCATGCTGCCACCCCATTGCACCACTTAACAGGATTTGAAGAGTCTCATTCTATAGTTATTGTCAAATGCAAGAGCATTCCCTACTCAATGTCAACTGCAGAGCATGAATGCATGATAAATGGCTACTAACTCAGGTTGGTCTCACTATACGGGATGTTGCTCGAAAACATGCAGCGGAAATTCTTATCCCAATCACGAAGTACACCACCCATGGCTCCCTTGCCATCTTTACAAGACGCATCCACATTCCACATTAAACATCCCTGCGATGGAACCTCCCACACTTCTACAGATTCATTGCCTTCCTTGTACCCTGACTTTTTAAACATAAGGGGTTGCAAGAGACCTCTTGTAGAGAGTAAGGGAAAGAATCGTCCCATCCCTTAATCCACCATGCTAATCGCAATGAGACCAATTCAAACAACTCCTCAACTCTACACCTTTTATCTTCAAAAATTATGGAATGATTTCTTTCTTTCCAAATAAACCAAGCTAGAACAAAGACAATGTTATCCAGATTTTCCGACAACGGTTACTTGAGCTGACGTCACATTATTGATCAAAAAAGTGCATCATGTTTGAGGGAGTGCACCATTTGTAGCCCCAACGGTCCAGCCAACAAGACCACAACATACGAGCAAAATTGCAATGAATTAATAAATGCTCTGTGCTTTCCATCTCTACATCACATTAATAAGGTTATGGCCTTTAGTTGCACCCCAGAATTCAATTCTCTCAATCTTCATTCGATGACTGAGCTCCAGCCTCCAGCAGCTTCTTTTCCATAGTGCATTCCTTTTCCTGATAGATCCGGGCTTATTACTTAGATGTATATATGATTAGATTATCCTTTACCCCTATCAACTATATATCTCTCTTGGAACAGATAGCACAAAACTCATGTTTTCTTCCAGAGCATACTCTTTAGACTGGTCAGTCTGACCCATCGTGCACCAGATTTTAGAAACCACAACATATATAATTCGACGAAGGAACATCTCCTGTTTGCCTGATGAATTCTGGTTGGTCCGCAGCTTTCTCAGCCTGACGCTTCTTCCTGACTTCAGCTGCTGCTCTTTTTTTTCCGAACTCTTCTTGCAATGGCACTCCGGTTCAACATCTTCGCTTGAGAATGGGTTCTCAATTACTCGACTTTTGCCTGTTCATTGTAGTTGCCGTGAGCACAGACACAGAGTAAAACTTATAACTAAGGGTATATTATATGATGTATTGAGCAATCATGATATTCTCCACATAATAATTTATAACCCTTCAGTTTAATAAGATTTAGTTCCTCATAGCTGAAAAGGTTTTCTCATCACTAGAAGCATAGTTGCATAGTAGCATAAATACATACCTATATTCTCCTCAACACTTCTTCCAGTTTCGCTTTCTGTTGAAATTCCCGGCCCATACTAGGATTTTGATGTAAGGCGTGATAATGCTCATAACTCGGAAGCAAAAGTAGATGCCTGCACAATACAACAACAATGAAATTAGCGCGATTGACTTTATTCATAAATCATAATGACATAGCAAACCATGTCATAACATTGAATACTTTGATTCACATAATGAGAAGCATTAACATTACATTAACATTACCCCAGTGCCTCCAACGAGGCTCCCACCTAAGCAGGGTAAGGGGGGGGTCGGTTGTACGCAGCCTTACCCCTGTGAGAGTCTCACAGAGAGGCTGTTTCCATTTGACCCGAGATTCAAAGTGCGACGACCATCGGCAACTTCACAATGAATAAGAAGTGCCAGAAGATGAACCAGAAAAGGTTTTTGGGTGCTAAACAACGTGATTACGTGAGAATGAAAGAGGACTTGATAGCAATTACGTAGTTTCCTAAAAGAAATTTACATCTTTACTCAGTCAAAAGTTTCCTACTATCATTCTACTTCTTTATTTTTTTTTTAAAAGAATTCTACTTCCTTTTAAGAAACGTGATTATCCCTTTCTTGTTTTTCTTTTCCTCTCTAATCTACGATAAGGTTTCTTATTTAAAAAAAAAAAAAAACTTGTTATAAATAGATCCTAGGGCTTTATTAATATGTTGGTTCTGTGCTCTTGTTCTTTCCAAGGCTTCTTAATTTCTTCTTCTCTAACCGCCCTAGAGAAATAATTTGTCATCGACCATGGATGAGTTGTTTACATCAATAGAATCTAAGAGAAAAATACTACAATCATCATCATCATCATCATCAAAATTGAAGCAGGGTGTTGTATCTCGAAAAATATCGAGAACAAGAATAGATGTCCATCTGACAGATGATGTGTTGATTGAGATTTTGGTAAGACTTCCCCTGGTTTCAGTTAATTGTTGTAAGTTTGTTTGTAAGCATTGGCTTGCTCTTATATCTGACCCTCTTTTCGCCGAATACTATACGCAATACCGCTCAAACTTGGACCAACCATGCCATGATAGTTTCCTCCTTTTCCATTTATTTGAAGGCTATAATGATACTATTGGCAGAATCAAGGGCTTTTCATTGAAGAATGATGACAATGATGACGAGGAGGATATTTCTACACTGAGTCGTCGTAAAGTCTTCAGCTTGTCGTTGGATTACATCCCGGTTCTTCAAAGACCCCGTTGGGATCAAGAGAGTGAGTTTGTGCGCTCTTATAAATTAGCTGGTGTGTGGAGAGACTTACTGTTATTAGATGTATGGTTTGGTTGTCCAACTGGTCGTCGTCTTATCATAATATGTAACCCAATTACAAAACGATGGTTGCGACTTCCTGCAATAAAACCTATCCCATATTGCAATGAGTCTACCGAGCGTGGCCCTATAGGCTTTACATGCTACCCTGTCCAAGCAGGAGGATACAGTAGCAGGGTTGGGTTTACAGTCGTACACGTTTGGCAGTACCTTAAATCTGATGGAAGTCGAGGTTTTTGCATACAGGTATATGTTTCAGGAGGTGATAATAGTGCCGATGATGATAATGAACATGGTTGGAGCGTATATTGTGTGCCTTGGCCCCTAGATTTCAAGTGGCCAAGATTTGCTCTAGGAATGGTGTCCTGCAATGGAGTATTCTATTGGAACGGACGGACTTGCATTGTTGCATATGATCCTAAAAATAACCCCAACCAATGTAATTATATCAACATACAAGAAGAGCTCATTGACAAAAGATACTACCTGACAGTGGCAGGCGCTAGTCAGGAAGCACAGAAAAGTCTCAGAATATGCAGCGACGTTTTGTATGATGAAGCCTTTTCGGTTTGGGAACTTGTGGACTACAAGGAGCACAAATGGTCGTTAAAATTTAAGAAACAACTCCCAGGAGTTAATGACAAGCGGTATGAATCATTTAGCCAAACCAATGCAGATAAGGTCCATTTCACATATCATTGTGATATGCTCACTACGACAATTGGTTTGCTAGACATGAAGGAAGATTCATTTCAGGATATTTTCAAGTGGCCTTCTGGAAGTTATCTGCAAGAAGTTGTGCCATTTGTTCTAAGTTCATGGCCCTCCTCCTTTTAGGGCTGCAAGCCTGCAACAAGAAAAATATAGAACAGTAATGATCAATTAGGATAACAGTACACTCTGCTAAGAAATTGTTCACTTTTATTTTAAATTTGTTCTGTTTCTAATTTTGCTCAAAGTTATGTTTTGTTGTTTATGGATCCTGCTTGTGGGTGAAAAATGAAAGTATAAAGTACTTACAAAAAAATCCATCACCTGGAAGAAAAAGAAAAAAAACAAAAACGAGGAAGCTCTGAAATCTGCAACAGAAGAGGGTTTTTTTTTTTTTTTGCTAATCTTCTGGTATTGTGGTAAATCAAAACAAATCTGATTTTTTCATTGGTGGGTCTCAGTTGATGGCAAGCATGCTGTTTTGTCATACACAGCAAAGGGGGTTTTCTGAATTCACTTACAGACCTGTACTTTCTTTCCTAGTTAGGTTGTCTTGCTTGCTTTGAATTTGCAGTGTTTAGCTGCTTTCTGAGTTAGGCAGTTCAAGTTGCAAATGATTTTGCAGACCTGTACATGATGCAGTTGCTTGCTGCTTCTCTGTTTCTCTATAAGTTTATTATGGGAATATTGAAATTGTGCTGTATTGACTATATTTGGGAGCAATGCAATCAACCTATTATTACTGTCCCAGGAAAATTTTAAAATATAGAAAATATTTTTCGACGACAGCATCTGCAACAAAATGCACAGGCGAAGCCCATGGATGCTGACCTCTCCAGCAGCTATTTCCTTAGTCTCTTTCCTGTCAAAAAGTCTTCGGTAAGAATTATACATAATCAGATTTTGTAATGAATCAAGGCTATGTATAAATGTTCTTTGTTTATATATACGAACATAATGCCAAAATTGAATACAATATCATTTTGTGCATGACCTAAAAATGGATCTAATAAAGATACTCCCCCACTCATTTGGTATTGGTACAACTATTTTGTGCTTGGTATACAAAAATATGTAGCAGAAGTATCAGTGTGTATAATAAACAAATCACGTATAAAACCATCTTAGCCTGGAGATCATGAGAGAACATCGGATGTTTGAGCCTCACGAGCAACCTTGATAAACACATCTTCCAAAGTCGTGTCCGCAACACCCCAAGCTTGGACTGGAAACCTCTTCTTTGCGTCTTCAACTGCCTTGAATACATGAGAAATCCGGGTCTCATGCTTTGGAATCTCAAACTTTTGGGTTCCTGATATATGGTACACTTTTTGGGCATTTGGAGAGAGGCCTTGCACCATCCTCTCCACTTCTGCATCATAATTTGGAGAAGTTGTCATTGTGAATACGAAGGAGCCACCATATCTTCCTTTCAGCTGTCATCAACACAAACCAGAATTATTCTTAATTGGTTTCTAAATAAGATGACTCATGACATTGCTGGAAAGATTATATTTCATGCAAAAAAGCATTGATACTAAACCCTCTCCCTCCGGAAAGGAAGGTAATCCGACCCTAAGGGCATGCCTGGATTGGGGGTAATGATTAAGGGGGATAACGGAGCAAATTAAAGAGTAAAATAGGAAGGTGGAGGTGGCGGTGGGGTAATGATTAAGGGGGTAATGGAGAAAATGAAGGGAGAAAAGGGGGTAACGCATTACTCTAGGGGGAGGGTGGGTAACTTTTACCCCCCAAATGGGGGGAAGGATTACCCTCCTCTTCACAAAATCTAACACCCACCACCTCCCACACCTTCCATTTTAGCCTATAATTCTATCTAGGAATATTCCACATGGTTGGTACCCCTCTAGTTTTGGCTTTTCCACATGGTACCCAAAACATTTTTCCGAATCCGCGTGGTTGTTTTTACCCGTTACCAGCCCGTGTCCTTTTATGTCTTTTTCCATTACCTGGTGATGCATTTACCAAAATACCCTTAATGAAACTAAAAAAACACATGCCTTCAAAGTTCAAACCCACCTTCAATCGCTTTCATCCCCAACCTCCATAACCACCACTTCAAACAACCCACCTTCAACCTCGTTTCATCCCCAACCTCCATAACCACCACCCCCACCACCAGTCCTCCACCCCACTTGTAAACCCCCCACCCGCCACAAGCACCCCACCCCATCAGACCCCCACCCCGAAAACCCAAGGAAAAACCACGAAACCCCACCCCAAAACCCCGCCTAACTCACGAAACCCCACCACCCCCACCCCCACCCCCACCCCACTGGCAGTGGTTGCTCGGTGGCATCCATGGCAGTGAATGGTGATAGTGGAAGGGGTGAGATATGAGTGTTTGAAAAACAAGAGGAAGAAAAAACATGTTTTCTGATTTTGGCAAAATCCTTTGCAAAATGAGAATAAGAAAACAATGCTTTCTTGGCAAAATTTGGAGTAATGGGTACTTTGGAACATGTTTTCTCCTCTCCCGTGTTTTCTGTGAAAATGTTTCCAGAAAACATGTGAAGTAAACACAACCATAGTGTTTTCTTGTTTACTCTCCTGGAAGCCAGCATACCACAATCACTACAATGGAATCTGAACATATCCAACCCCCCCCCCCCCTCTCTTACGAAAACGTTTCAGGTCACAATTCACCAGAAACCTCACGATTAAGAATATATATATATTCCCGCCTCTGCACTATTAGGTCCTTGTAATTGCAGGTGTTTCAGAGCAATAATCTAACCATAATTGTTGGCAACACTGGCACTATTAGCATATTACACAAACATCGAAAGGTAATGTGTATTAGGTCCGTGTAATTGCAGGTGTTTCAGAGCAATAATCTAACCATAATTGTTGGCAACACTGGCACTTTTACCTCTGCAATATAATTGTTTGAAGGTTCTTGCAAAGTTGAAACTGCATGTGTTATTCTACAAATTTATTGAAGTTTCTTGCAATATATAGAGTTACTGGACATCAGAAACTGAGTAAAACTCCTAAAGGCCCCACCTGCTCTAGCCCACGAAGAAAATTGTATTGGTAACGCAAAGGAGGACAAGATATCCCCACCTGGACATCAGAAATCGAGTAACTCCTAAAGGCCCCACCTGCTCTAGCTCACAAAGAAGCTAAAAAATCACTATCCCAGACAAGCTCAGGGGACAGAGCACTCCTAGGAAATATCTTGCTTTCAACTCCAACCATACACATCATAAAGCTGCAAAAAACCCATTACACAATTGTAATTTCTTCTCCTTATTCCTCCCAAAACTCACAAAGCTAACCTGCCGAGGCTCCAAGACAGTAGCCGGGCAAACCGCATGCTCATCCGAAACATCAAAAAGTTTGCACAGGTGGTACAAAAGATGCTACAAAAGCAGGATGAGATTAAACCTACCCCACAAGAGGAAATAGGGTCTCTCCCACCATCCAACGGCCTCTTGACACTTGATCAATCATCAGATCCGAAAAAAACCGAGACCTAGGGTTAGCATTTTAAGGAACCCCCAGATAGGAAATAGGAAGAGCAATCACCAGAAAAATGACTGAGATATTTATTAGATTATTTAGATGTAATGGTGTTCAGTAGTTAAGGTTGTTGCACAGTTTAATGGTTGCCTGGTTGGAGAGGAACAACCATATCCTTAGGGTGCCTTTTCACCGGTTGAATGCCTCTGGGAATTGCATACCAAGATTCCCTTATTGCATAACCTGTTGGGGCTTTTAAACTAATCTCCCTAGTGAAGGTACAGTGTAATTTGTCTTTTCTTTTGTAATTATGTAGCTCTTAATAGTTTTGAGGACTCCTTGTCCTGCTGAGCTGTACTTCCTGTTCTAATTAACAGAAATCTATTTTATGTAAGAAAATATTATACTCACTATCTTTTTGCAGCCAAAACTCTATCATAGTTGTCTTTCACAATTCTCCAAAGGCGTTGTATTTACTATTTCAACTTTACTTCTTTGTGATAGCTTGTCAGTTGTACTTTTCTCTATAATAAAACTATGATTTTCTGATTAGAAGAAAAAAGATGTCTACCAGCACATGACATTGGGAACACGGCTTTTGCTTCTCCCCACAGCTAGATATATTGGTATAAGGTAACAACCTGACTTTGGCGTAGCTACATAAATAACGATTCATGTCAAGATGGGGAACTTACCTCTTTTGGGTTTCCAATACACTGTAGGCCACCATCCACAAAAATTCCTATCCGGTCACAAAGAACCTCCGCCTCTTCCATAGAATGAGCTGAAAGGAAACAGAGAAGTTATTAGGTTCAATATGCAGCAAAATACGTATAAACTTATTGTCTGAAGGAACATTCACAAGTATCTACACAAATGTAGGCCTATAGAGCGACAAAGAACAAAAACTTGTTTTAAAAGCTGCAAAACATGAAAACCTTGGTGAGGTTGGCTCCAAAATCAGTACTACTTAAACCATGGAGACGTGGTTCTTTTCTGCATGGTCCAGCTGCATATGTGAGTTTTATTTACTTGCCTATACTAATATAATTGTTTGAAGGTTTGAAATTTGGATAACAAAATATGATATTTGATAAGACAGTAGATTTCTTTCAGCACACACATAAGACAATCCAATAGACTTTGCAACACTTTGACAGGGTCTGGTCTTGATTTAAACAGTAATTTACAAGCAAAAATTTAGTGTACCTCCATAGAGCAAAGGCCACCAAGCAGATTAAGGCTTGGTTGCATTGGTTTGGTTCATACTTTAGACAGTGCAATATATGGTAAACATACAATAAGGTAAAACATTCGGGTCTGCACCAGAGAAGTGAGGTTTCATTTCCAGAGGGGGGGGGGGAGAGAGAAAGTACTTGTCAGAATAATTGCTCTGTTTTGCGTTGCTTGCTTCACAACATTCCACAGGTTATTCCTTGAAGCAGGGTCTAATCCAGTACTTGGCTCATCCATGTAAACAACCTGCCAAATATACAAAAAAGCAACTCCATAAGTTAGAATGTTATAGTTCTTACATTCAGCAGAACTGAGGGCAGCCAACAAACTCTGCAGGAGAATACAAGTGAGAGACGCGTTGAGGGGGTTTGCAAACTGAAGAGAATGAAGTTTTGAGTTAAATTTATGCAAGAAAGTATGAATTACTGATGTAAAGACTGACCTTAGGGTCACCAATCAAGGAAATAGCAACACTAAGCCTCCTTTTCATTCCACCACTGTACTTCCCAGCTAGTTTATCGCCAACACCACCATGATATAAGTTGACGCTTTTTAAAGACTCATCCACTGCCTGCAGCAACGTATTGAAAACGAGAATAACAATGACGAACTTTCAGCTGATTTGATTTGCTTACATTCATATATCTTTATACCTTCATATTATGGTGACCAGCAGTTCCACATTATCAGTCATAGTGGCAAAATCCTTCAACAATACATCCGCCGACTCTTTAAGATTTAGAATTATCTATGAAGGAAGGCTGGAGCCTTCTCCCACACTCTATAGGCCCATAGGTAGTTTGCATAATACCGATTCAAAAAAAATTAAAACAGACAGCTGCTGATCTTTAAGGAGTTCCAAGGGTGCCAAACTCAAATTAGGAAGAAAAATTCCATTTTGCAAGGGCTTATTAAGTTCATCCCAATTTTCTGGGCAATAAAATAATAAACACACACACCCCAGTTTTAAGGTCATCATAGAATCGGATTTTTTTCCCCCTTTTTGCCAACAATTATCCGATACCAACAACTCGACGAGTTGAGCCTCACCTGCAGTAGGGAAGAGCCTTTGAGGTTCTTTAATCGACCATAAAAGAGCAGGTGCTCTCTTCCTGTGAGCGATTCCCACAGTAGGCTGAAAAACCAACAACGAGGTGGAGAAACGTGTTAGTTTACACTTAAAAAATCGGGTAATCGAGAAAGATCCTTGCATATTTCAGCAGGGTTAAGGTCTGAAACACACTCATGTTGGGGGCAAACACCCATGCTAGTATATATTTCATCCATTTGAGTACGAATGTCTAAACCCTCAATGGATGCTGCGCCAGAAGTAGGCTCCGTGAGTCCAATCATCTATTAAAATAATAAATAATATTAATTCACAGTACTAATAAATGATTCTGATTACTAATAACTAATAAGAAAAGATTATATTATTCAGTTATACTTTCTACAGAACAGTAGAGAGTAAATTAAAGAAGGTGAAGATTTCCATGATCAAGATTGATTCACCATGGTTATTGAAGAAAAAATTGACTAATTTGATTTATCTGACCATCATACACTGGCATACAAGTAAGACTACGAAACCAAGTACATCTTCAAATTAGGAAGAAAAGGAGTTCTCACCATGCTGATGAAGGAGGTCTTTCCTGCACCATTTGGACCCAGCATCCCAAAGCACTCACCTCGCGGAACAGCAAGAGACATTCCTTTGACTGCAAGTTTTGGAGGATTCCCATCCCTTCCAGGATAGATCTTTTTGAGATTGTCGCAAATTATAGCATGGCTCGAACTTGATTCCAATAGCAACTGTTCTACCCTCTCCCTCTGACAGAAAACAGAAATGTACACATTACACAGTTAAAAGAAAAAATCAAACCTTTTTCTGGCTTTCAAGTCATAACTCATATCTGCACTGTATAAATCTTATAGAGATTAATTGCATGTTCTTCTGAAATGGTGATTAATGATGAGAAGGGGTCTGCATCCAAGAATGTCACAGAAGATGCCATTTCGAATAATGGGCCAATTATTAATGGGATAGCTTTTCAAGAGCTTCCCACTGATTTGGCGGCGGAAAATAGCGAAGAAAGTGAGAAGTATGATTCCAAAATGGTACGGGCCCAAAACAAAGTGGGCTCTCTTATGGACAGCCTAGACTCCATAAGCAAGACTGATTCCGGGTTTGAAGATGACATACCACCGAGTGCAATTGTGGAACACCAAAAGAAAAAAATAGCCAGCAGGAGGAAAAGAGAGGAGAGATTGAGGGAAGCAGTAGCAGGGAAAGAAAATGAGATGAGGGAAAAACCAATTGTAATTGTAATGAGCCACCGAGTTCGTCCAGGGAGCACAGTGTGGGGGGGAGGAGTAGAAGACTCGCCTCTACAATCGAAAAATCCATTTGGCATTCTTAGCTTTGTAAAATCTTTGGGAGTGATATTTCCAGACAGTGAGAGAAATATGGTGAACAGAATAAAAAAGATAATGAGCGAAGAAGAGGAGGAATGGGAACGGTCCAAGAGAGCTTGATTGCTTTTAGACTCAGTCAAAATAAAGGAGTGTTATAAATTAAAAAATGAAGTTGATCACATGGAATGTTAGAGGACTTCATGGAAAGGAAAAGAAGTCGGCAGTGAGAAATTTGATTAAAAAGCATAGCCCAGGGATGGTGACGTTACAGGAGACAAAATATGAAGATTTCAATGATAGAGAGTTGATGAAGTTCTGGAAAGAAGATGGTTTGTTGTGGAGATGTGCACCGTCAAGAGGAAATTTAGGGGGTATTCTGTCTGTGTGGAAAAAATCTTTTTTTGAGGCTCGATCGGAGATTATTGCCACTAATTGGATAGCTCTTAAGGGGCGACTTATAGAAAATAACCTGGATTGCACTATTGTAGCAGTTTATGCTCCTACTGGCGTGAATGAGAGGAAGGAGTTATGGGCAGAATTACATGAGGAGTGGCAGAGAGACACACAACCATGGCTTCTACTAGGTGATTGCAACGAAGTCTTAAAGGCAGAGGAGAGATCAAGCAAGAAGTTCAATGCTAGAGGGGTAGAAGAGTTTAGAGGCTTTGTAGCAAGTACTCAACTACTAGAGATTGAATTGAAAAGGGGGAAATTTACGTGGTTCAGATCAAATTCCATGAGCAGGCTAGACAGAGTCTTTGTGAATACAGAGTGGATGTCGATTTGGCCCTATATGTCAGCAACATCTCTGCCCCGTGGGTTGTCAGACCATTGCCCTTTACTGGTACAATCTGAAGTTCACAATTGGGGACCAAAACCATTTAGGTTCCTGGATTGTTGGCTAGATGATCCGAAATTCATGCAGATGGTGGAAAAAGAATGGGCTGAAGAATTAAACAGAGAGCAGGCTTTAAAAATTCACTTGGGAATTAAACTGAAGAACTTTAAATTGAAAAGAAAGGAGTGGAATGCAGGGGATTTTGGCAACATGGGGAAAAAAATTGAGCAGCTAGAGAAATCTGTTGAGGCGTGGGACAAAATAGCAGAAGCAAGAGATTTGCGAAGTGATGAATTACAAAAAAGATGCGATGATATAGCCGATCTGTGGAGATGGTATAAGAGGAGAGAAACCTACTGGGCACAAATGTCTCGTGTTAAGTCGAGGAAAATGGGGGATAAAAATACAAAATTCTTCCATGCAGTTGCATCTAGCAGGAAGCGAAGAAATGAGTTCTCTAACCTCATAGTGAATGGCAAACAAATTGGGAAGCCCGCAGACATCAAACGTGTAACACTGGAGTATTTTCGAAAAATATTCAGTGAGGAGTATAGGGATAGACCTTTTTTTTGAGAATATCAAAGTGAAAAAAATATCAGTAGGGGAGGCGGAGAAACTTTGGAAAAATTCAGTGAAGAGGAAGTAGAGAGAGCAGTGCAGGAGTACGATGGAAGTAAGGCGCCTGGGCCAGATGGATTTAATTTCAATTTCATAAAAAGAGCTTGGAGTTTGTTGAAGGGGGAGGTGCTGAAGTTTGTTAATGATTTCTGGGATACAGGAAAATTCCCAGCTAGTATGAATGTGGCTCTAATAAGCTTGATCCCGAAAACTGAATGCCCTCTAGAGCTAAAAGATTTCCGACCTATTAGCATGATAGGTTCTATGTACAAAATCCTTGCGAAGATGTTGTCAAAATTGAAAGGGGTGATAAACTCGGTAGTGGGAGATACACAATCAGCTTTTATAGGCGAGCGTCAAAGCCTAGATAGTGTGCTAGTTGCGAATGAGATCATTGATTCAGCTAAAAGAAGGAAAGAAAAAATTTGCATTTGGAAGTTGGACTTTCACAAAGCCTATGACTCATTATCCTGGTCTTTTCTTGACAAGGTAATGGAGAGTATGAATTTTCCTCTACGTTGGAGGCAGTGGATAGGGTGGTGCATTCGATCGCTATCTTGATCAATGGATCCCAAACGAATCCCTTCAAGCTAGGAAGGGGGTTGAGACAGGGTGACCATCTTTCTCCATTCTTATTCAACTTGGCAGCAGAGTATCTCAATTGCTTATTTTCGAAGACAGTAAGGACAGGCAAATTGAAAGGCGTGACTCCAACCCAAGGCGGCCCCTCCTTCACTCACTTACAGTTCGCAGACGACACCATTGTGTTTTGTCCGGCAGAGAAAAAATATCTAGATGTTGTAAAAATGCTACTAATCTCGTTTCATCTTGTCTCAGGTCTCAAAGTGAACTTCCATAAATGTTATTTGATTGGAATAAATGTCGAGAATGAATGGGTGGGCAAACTTGCTGATGATCTTCATTGTCGAGTGGAGAAACTGCCAATAAATACTTGGGGTTACCCCTTGGAGCCAATCCGCGTAGCTTGGAGTTTTGGAGGCCAGTTCTTGAGAGAATGGAAGCAAGACTAGCATCTTGGAAAGGGAAGCTATTATCAATAGGAGGTCGATTGGAGCTCATAAAGTCAGCTCTAAGCAATTTGCCTCTCTATTATTTGTCCCTCTTTAAAGTGCCAGTAGGGGTTTTGAAGAAAATGACTAAGGTTCAAAGAGAATTTCCGTGGTCGGGGAATTCTGAAGGAAACAAACCTCTCTGTATGGTAAATTGGAGCGTGGTTGAATCTCCAAAAGAAAGAGGCGGGTTGGGCGTGGGTTCTATAAAGGACTTCAATGTGGCGCTACTGAGTAAGTGGGTATGGCGGTTTTTGGAAGGGGATGGAGGGTTATGGAAAGGTTTGGTTTAATATAAATACAATCTGGAAAATATCTCTTCTGTTGATGATTTTCAGAATTTGAAGCAAGGAGGAGTCTGGAAGGAAATATCCAATTGTCTAACAAACAATCCTACAATAAAGGAGATTTTCAAGCAGGGAATTTTGGTGAATATAGGGAAAGGTACTGCGACCAAATTTTGGCTCGACCCGTGGCTGCAAGCTGAACCCCTCAAAAAACTTTTTCGCAGATTATTCTCTATTTCATCACAGCAACATTGCAATATTGACGAGATGGGTTTTTGGGATGGAAGGGATTGGATATGGAGTTTCTCATGGCGCAGAAATTTTTTTGAGTGGGAAGAACAACAAAAGAGAGATTTGATGGCAATTCTACATGGAGTGCATCTAAACCCAAAAGCTGATGACAAGCTGGCATGGCGATTCGATAGTAGGGGTGAATTCTCAGTTAAATCGGTTAGAGAGAAACTCACTGATATAGTGATATGAGGGGTGTACAGGATCATGAAGCAGTAAAAAGAGTGTGGCAAGGGCTTGCCCCTCCCAAGGTCGAAGTTTTCGTTTGGTTAGCATGTTTGGGACGTTTGAAAACGAAGGACAGGCTCATTAGAATGGGGGTACAGGGTGTTTTAAACCCAGCTTGTGTGTTGTGTCATGATCTTGGTTTTAAAAAGCGCGCCTCTTAAGCGCGAGGCGACCTCAGGCGCATAGGAAATCGCTTCAGCAAGCCAAAGCGCCGCGTTTTACAAGAGGCGACCAAAAAGCGCGCTTTTTGGCCGCCTCACGAAGAAGCGCGCCTCAGCCAGAAGCAGCCGCTTCCTGACGTGAGGCGCACATAATGCTGCCCAGCAGCATGCGCGTTTAAAAAAAAAGAAAAAAAAGGGCACGTGACTTGCTTTGCTACCCAAGGGATCTAAAAAGCACGAGGTAAATACCTCAGAACAAAACCAGAAGAGAAATCGAAGAGAGAGAAAAGAGGAGATGAAATCCTAGATTTCGAAATTGGTTGAAGAACACTGCTGAGGCCGGCGACTCCTCCGGGCAACTCGACTCAGTCCGGCGAAACCAGGTACACATCTTCTTGACTCTTCGTCCTTTTCTCTTTCTCTGCGTTCTTCTCTGTTTCTCTTCGTTTTCTCTCTCTTTCTCTTCGTTTTCTTTTTCTGATTTCTTCTCTGTTTCTCTTCGTTTTCTCTCTCTTTCTCTTCGTTTTCTTTTTCTGATTTCTTCGTTATTTTTTTTCCTTTTTCACTTATTTTATCCTTCTTTCTCTCTTTGTTTTTCTCTACTCTCTCACTTTCTCTCTTGGCCCCTGGTCTTTGTTTTGTTTTCAACCCTCTGTCGACAGTAGCTTAACAGTAGCTTTGTTTTAAAAAAAAAAAAAAAAAACTCTTTTGAGTCCTTAACAGTAGCTTTAATCACCATTTTAACTCTTGTTTTTTATATCTTCAGCTTGTTTAATGGATTCTTGATTCAGATGAGGAGGAGGATATGTAGTGGAGTTTTAGAGAGATTAGAAACCTTATGACCTATGCTTATGTTTTCTTTCATTTTGCTTTTATTTTTAGTCAGAACTTTATGGAGTTATGTTGTTTATTGTGCTACTTGGTTACTATGAGACTATTTGTGGTATGGTATGCTATATGTTGGTGTGTTTGCATTACAAGCATAGTTCTTATGTGTCTTGTGTGGGAAATATGATTTATAATCAATTTAGAAGCATTTTGGGGAAAAAAGTGCGCCTCGCATACGTGAGGCGTGCGCTTTCGCTTCGCGCTTCTCGCCTCGTCGCTTCGGCCCCCTTGCGCCTCAGTGCGCCTTGCACTTTTTAAAACCAAGGTCATGATGCAGACGAAACAGTAAATCATACAATGATCCACTGCAATTTTTCGAACAAGTTATGGAGCAAATGGCTTGATTTATGGAATGTCAAATGGTGTTCCCCGCTTGAGATGAGGGACTTCTTTTGCCAGTGGTGTTCAACTGTCACAGGTGATCATTTTCGTAAAGTATGGAGTACGTTTCTCTTTGTGGTAGCTTGGTCTATTTGGAAGGAGCGCAATAATCGGGTTTTCTGTGATAAAGAGCTTGGTGTAGATGAGGTGTTTGATCTTGTGTTGCTGCGACTTGGATGGTGGACGAAGGGATGGGATGATTCATTCCCATATGCTCCACAAGATGTACAGCGTAACCCACAATGTCTAAAGATAAGTGTACCAAGAACGAAGAGAGTAGTGACAGATCAATGGCTGGCCCCTCCAAGGGGTGTTGTGAAATGGAATGTAGATGCCTCATGCAAGGATGGGAGATGCGCAATAGGTGGAGTGCTGCGAGAATGGAATGGGAACTTCAGATGTCTTTTTTAGGGCAAGTTATGGTAGAGGAAATCAACAAAGCAGAGGTGTTAGCGATTTACAGAGCACTTGAACTGACGATGTACAAGACATGGATACTTAACTTTGATATTATTAGAGTCAGACTCCAAGAATGCAGTGATGTGGAGCAATGCGTCTCAAGGTGGTCCGCTTGGAGTTCGATTTGCGTTAAATTTCATCAGAGCTATAAAGGGGTGGTGGCCAAGAATCAAAGTAGTTCACAAGCCAAGAAGTGGGAATGCAGTAGCAGACCACCTAGCAAAGCAAGGGCTCGACAGAAAAGAGGAGTTTGTGGCATGGTTTTAGGAGTTTTTCATTGTACTGTTTGTCTTTCCTATATTTGCTTTTTCAGTGGCTTTGTTTTTTCTTTCACCCCCTTGCATCTCTCACTAGTAGAGGATGCTATCTTGATCTCAACCCTTCCTAGAAGGTGGGGGTTCATGGATGGCAGATACTTTATGGAGAGTGCAATTTGGAGAACTTTGTATGAGTTTTTTCTCTATCAATAAAGTTTCTCCTTAATTATCAAAAAAATAAAAATCCAGCCTATTTTTCAAAGATATGGACCCATGCTTGCATGTTGGGGTTCAGAAGCTTGACTCCTTTCTTCGCGTCCATTGGAGGTTCAAGAGGTCTATTGGGGCTGGTAAAATTCCCTCTTGGACATGTTGCTGGGTCAAGTTCGTAGTACTGATCTTCATCTAGCTTGCTTTAGTCTGATGTAGGTTTGTAGGTTGGGGACGTTGTGATAACAAGCCCAGGAAATTCCTGATCAGTTCTTCTTCCGTTCTTTTTTCCACGATGACGTTTTGCAATGTAGGTAGTCTTAAACTCTCTCATGACGTTTCATTTTTCTCAAACATCCTAAGGGCTCAGTGATATTTAATTTGCGATTTCTCTAATATTTTAGTGAACATTAAATTCCAGATAACGCATTCTAATTTCTACCAGTAGTTTAGATAGTCCGTTCTTTACCGTGTAGATGTACAATATCTGTGTATGATCATATAATCTTTACCATTAAGAAGTGTTTATTGTATGTCCATTCGAGTAGTTATTTAGAACTTAAATTTTTACTTATTCACAAGAATTCCTCATCCTCCCCTCCATGGAATCCCCAAGAATCCCTCCCAATTAATGCCCAATTTAATTTCAAAGCTTGGCCCCAATTTCATTGCGTTGAGCTTGCTTGAGTTTAAAACCCTAGATTGGTGCTAGTGTGTCAAATCAATGAAGATGTAGATTTTTTTTAATTGCATATTATCCTTAGAACATCCCATGTATGTTTATTATAGTAGTACATATCCTTGCGGGTTTCAGCAATCTGTAAGGTTATTAAAAAAAATCGTTGTTTCTATATGATTGTGAATTGAGCTTCTAGTTCAAAGTTTCTCGGTCTTTTTCGGAGGTCGATTGTGAGAGTTTGGGTAAAGTCGTTGGGTTGTGTTTGCAAAAGTTTCGATTGGTTGATTATGGTTTTAGAGAGACTAGAGAGTATGTTTCTTCCCTTTTTAAACTATAAACTATTCATTTTGGTTCATGCACCACCCTCTATTATCTAAATTTCTCAATTTGATGCAACTAAAAAGTGAAGAAGATGATGATAAAGAATTTGTTGTTGTTTTTGGTGGAAGATGGTTTGGTTCGGTTTATCTTTTGGTTCCTCTTTGTTGATTGCTTTTTTTATAGAGACTCTTTGGATGTGTTATTAGTTGACGACAGTGAAGCTAGTAGTTGTCTTGGCGGTTGAGGTACGCACTTTATACTTCCGATCTGTCGTGACTTGGTTCCTTACCAGGATTGAAGAAGACGCTACTGAAGACTAGAACAGGGAACTTCTTTCAGATTTTGATTTTTTAGGTCTTTTATTTTTGATAGTTGTTTGTCACTTGTTACTGTTCACTATGAGTCATTGTACTCTTGGTCATTTATCGCCAGCTTTCATGTCTTTTCAAAAAAATAAAAAAAATAAATATATATCTACAAACGTTTATGAGTTTTTTAGGTAATAAATAATTGTTGTTCACTAGACTTCTCACCGGAAACAACAAAAGATCAAAAATCACACTATTTTGAATTTTTGATACTATGTAGACAATGGGCATGTATTATGTTTGGCAAAACCAAGAAGATTTTAGTGGCAAGTAGGAACTCTAATCCTTTTGAGGCATACATTCTCTTCATCCTAGCCAAAATTCCATATAGACTATAGAGTGTTAGTTATGCGTTGCTTCTCTTTTTGCCTTCCTTACCTTTCAATTCTTAATTTTTTGTTTTCTTTGGAATTTCCAATCTTCAAAATAATTAGAAAACACATCCAAGAACACCTTTTTTTTTTTTTTGGGTGCACCTAAGGTAGAGAATACTCTTTTTTTGTTTTTTTCCATAACTACTTGTTTCTTAGTTTATTGGTATATGCCATGCCAAACATGTTGTAAGACAACAAAACACCTTGTAAGGTTGATACATTTTGAAGAAAAAACCCCGTCAATCTCCCATGAAATGGCTCTAATTCTTCCAAACACAAAACCTTATAAACAGAAAACAATAAACCCAGACACAAAACAAAGATAAACAGAAAACAATAAATCCAAAGACAAAGCAAAGATATACAAAAAACAATAAACCTAGACACAAAACAAATTAGTTAAACAGAAAACAAACAACCCAAACACAACACAAAGATAAACAAAAAACAAACAACCCAGACACACAAAAAAGAAAAAACAGAACAATCAAACCAGATATAAAACAAAGATAAACTGAACAATAAAACCACACATAAAAGAAATATAATTATAAAACAATCAACCCAGACACAAAAGAAAGAAAAAAATGAAAACAATCAACCAACACATCCTTATAACCAATCTATTACTAATCATATATCATACCAAATTGAACAAAACCAATCTTAATAACATATCCAATTCTCTTGTACAAGTAACAATTTCATTACCTTAACCAATGCAAATAAATGCTCCTCTGAAATCGTACATTTTGCTTTCCTTCAAATCCTCCCATATCCTCTTTAGATTTAAGAAATTTTGGGTTCCTTTAAATCCTCGAATTCAACTCCCGTTCAGTTTAGGGTTTGCCAACTTCGAGTCCAATGTGTAATTTGCCTCCTACAATTTAACATTCACCAAGGATTTATGGACTACCCAGATTTACAACCAATTTTTGGTTGTCCTTTTCACTCAATTTCGTAGATGACAACAGATTTAATTGCGATTTGGGGATCGACAAAGATAATGAACATGGGATTTCGGGGGTCTTTTTGCAGGCTTCAAACTTTATAGGTGATGTAAGAATTTGGGAATCAATTTTCGTTTGGGGATGAAGTTCAATCACGATTTCGGGATGGAGAAACTTGTCGTTTCCAAATTTTGGGGTTCTAACATTTGGGGATGGAATTTGGGGATGATTTTGATTTTCGAGATTTGGGAATGATATTGATTTGGGGAGGAACATATTTTTTTGGGGGGTTTGGGGATGAAATTGATTAGGGGATGAAATTGAATTGGGGAGGAACAGTTTTGCTCGATTTGGGCGATTATGGTCGTTTTCGTTTTTGCTGTTTTCGTTTTGCTCTTTTGAATTACAAACTTTACCACGTGATCCTTACTCACTTGTCATTATGTTGTAGAAATCACTTATGCCACCTTATCATGTTGTAGTAAATCACTTATGCCACCTAATCAGCAAGACATATTTTAAGTGTCTTGGACCAAGACATAAATTATTAGGCTTCGTATAAATCAACCATTTAACCTCCCCGCTCACCAAATGCCACTAAGGCCCACCTTGCCAAGTCACCCAAAATTTAGCAATAGTTAAATGTTACTCTCATGTCATGTTCATTGTACATGCTAATCCCTCTCTCTCTTATTTTCCTTTCTCATTTCCCCCACCCACTCTCTCTCCTCCACTCCTCCTTCTCCGAATTAGGTTCCTCCATGATATCGAGATTAGGCAAAAATTTATAAAATTCATTGAGGAGAAAAAAAAAAAGACGGAATAATACAAGTCTAGGGCGAGGGGAAGCTAACATCACCCAAAATCATTTCATCTCCATCCAACCACCTCATTCAAACACTCTCCCTGCCTCTCTCTCTCACCCTCAGTTCATCAAAGCTCCTGCCTTTCTTGTCACCAAAAAACAAAAAAAGCTCCTCCCTTTCTCCGTTGATTTACATTCCCAGCACAAGTGAAGATTTGGAAACCAATTTCGTTCACCCCTAGTCCTTGCATAAATATGTAAGCACAATTAGTTCTTTTTATTTTATGCGCTTAATTGTTGTATGTCTTAGAATTTGTGAAGTATAGCATCAGTAACCAAGAAAAAAAAAAAGAACCCACGTTTTTCTTTTCATTCTTTTCTACTTCATTATTTTAGTTTCTAAATCACTCCATTTTTTTAACACCCAGAAAACAGAATTAGTGATTTAGAAAGAAAATTATTTCTTTGTCTCTGTTTCTCATAGAAACAGAGTTGCTCTCTTTCTCCCTCACCATAATTCCACCATGGTTGTTCTTGATTGTGAGCTGACTGCAAAAGTCACCACAAATGTGGGTTCTTTCAACATTAGCTTGTTTACTGACAGTGCCCCTCTCACATGTAAAAACTTTATAAAGTTAGCCAAGTAAGAGTTTAGAGTTCTTGAATCTTTATGAAGTTTTACAGTTTTCTGTTTGTTTGTTTTTGATTCTAATGTTTTGTTTTTGATATATTGGAAAGATTGGGATACTATAATGGTTGTATTTTCCACAAAATTGTCAAAAACGAAATTGCCCAAACTGGAGACCCAACTGGAACTGGTAATGGTGGGAGTTCTTTTTATGGGTAAGAAATTAATATATGGTTTAATTATAGTTCTTTAATGGGTTTTTTTTTTTTTTTTTTTTCAACTTTTTTAACCATTGTTCTCTCTCTCAAATTCAAGTTTGCTGTTTGGTGAGAGCGTGAGATACATTCACCATGAAAAAGGTTTCCCTCATGACGAAATGGGGATGGTGGGAATGGGTTGCAACAAGGGCATTGCTTCTCAGTTTTACATCACTATGGGTGCTGTGGAATCAACAGATAAGCATTTCACTGTAAGTTTTTTTATTTTTTATTTTTTTAATCTTGTTTGTTTCTTGCCAATTTCTCATTGCATAAAGTAGGGTTTAGATGAAGTTTTGTAGTATCTAATTGTGCCCTATGTGTGGTTACAGATCTTTGGTAAAGTCGAGGAGGGTGAAGGCTTAATGGTATTAAAGATCATCAATAATCAAATTGTTAATGATGCCTTTCAACCCCTGCATAAATTGTGGTAAAGATTTGTTTATTCTAATTTAGAGTTTAGTTAGATTGTTGTATAATAATAATGATACTGTAACTTTTTGTATTTTGTTTGATCTTTAGGATCAAAGATGTGAAATTACTTGATGATGATCCTTTTGAAGACCCACCATTGCTATGCCACATGTTCAATAAACTTGAGGTACTTTATAATTTATTATAAGTAACCAGTGAAATATAAAATTGCTAAATTAATTTTTTCTTTTTTGACCCTAGACTTCAAGTGTGGGCAACTGTATCAAACTGTGCAATCTAGAGGAAACAACTGATGCTGGAGAAGTGTTTGAAGCCTTATGCAAATGGCGATTAGTGAGGTATTATGCCCACTAACTTATTAATGTGCTACTAGGAAATAATGAATAGAAGTTCTATCTAGGCTACTAAGCTTCTCCTGATTAACTAGCAGCAACCTAGTTCTAGTGACAAACATTGTTTGCGGGACTACACGAGTATCACTACTCACTAGTATTAGCATGAGTAAAACGGATTGTGTTCTTTTCATGCCATATAGAATAGACCACAGGAGCTAAAGCAGCAGCAACTAAGTTCTTCCTGAATTTGGAGCATTTCATCCTGTCAATCCAATTGAAAATCCCCTGTATACTAGGAGCTGTAGTAGTACAACCCTGCCAATTGTTGATCTGATACAAGATGTTTTCGTATCTCTGCTGCTTTACCTCCTCTGGTCTATTCTATTTGGCATAAAAGGAACACAATCTGTTTAGCTCATGCTGTTACTAGTGATACTCGTGTATTCCAGCAAACAATGTTTGTAACTAGAACTAGGTTGCTGCTAGTTAATCAGGAGAAGCTTAGTAGCCTAGATAGAACTTTTTGTCAGAGTCTACTGTAATGTTTTACTTTTATTTCTGTAACTAGTTGTTCTATCCTTGGTGAGTAGTTTACCATTAACAGCTAGCCAGAAAATGAAACCATGCCTAGGCATGCTAATAGGACTCCAAATCAATTTTTCATGTCTGCACTTTTGAAGGTCCCCCAATAAGAAATTATACCCTGAAGATGTGGAGTAGTATCCATTAGTTGCTGCTTTCCAAATCTGACCATCATAACCATCTGTTAGTCTGCTCTTGAAATTATTAAGTGTGACACAGTACCAACTGCTGTCTGTTTTGGGCACATACCCCCCATATATCTTCACCCTTCAGGTAGACATCATTAATCATTTAATCCAACGAACCCACAAGCTATCCTGTTTTTTAGCAAGTGCCTAGATGTGCTTGCCATTCAAGGCTGTATTAAGCAAATTACAGTTTTTCAGATTGGGAGCACCATTTTTCCTTGGCTTGCACAATAAATCGCAAGCAACGAGACTTGGTTTTCTTTATCATCATTGTAACCCCATAAAAATTGCCTACACATCAATTCAATTCAAGCATACAGCTCAACAAAATTTATTTACTTGACAGGGTACGCATTGCTCGAGACCCCACAGGTCAGAGCAAACGAATCGGTTTTGTGGAGTTTAAAAGCCGGGAGGACTGTGAGTTTGTTCTCAAGGAGATGAAGACATTGCTTGTGAGTGGTACACCTATTAGTTTGGAGCAGTGTGATGACTTCTGGTCCAGACAATAGTTGCATTTTGTTATGTTAGTTCTACACGATTTTACTTGTATAAAATTTGTACATATCTCTTTTGGTATTTTCTGACCTATTGCGCTGAAAGGTACAATGGATGATCAAGTATCAGTTCTATCTTATAGGCTTCCTGCATCATTGTGTGCATTATGAACATTTTATTAGCCTCTTGACAGCAAAGGATGTCCATGTGAAATCTAATAATCTGTATGAGCTCTTCACAAGTTCCTTATTATTACTTTTTTTTTCATAAATTAGGAGCTCTATTGACATTTCATCATTTCTACATATCATGTTCATGTATATCGCTCAGTGAAAACCAAACCTGGTTTGTATAACAAATGAGACGCAAAACCTTAGTGCAGTGACCTTGTTTCCCTATAGCTTTAAGTCAATCTTATCAGACCACTGAAAGATGTCGGAATATACACGGTCCCTCCCAGTTCCTTTAACCTGCTGCCACCCTAATAATGTCCTCAACCAACATGAGCATCTGTCACCATAACCTTTATTGAGGTGTTATGCTACACTGCACTGTCTCTTATCTCATCCTACAGATTTTTCACCCAGTTCGATCCACCGAGCAGCCAATCAACTAACAAGGGTGCGAGATGGCTGCTTTCCCTTCCTAAACGACGATGTTTAGACCTTTGCTTGGCCAAGTTTCAGCCATTGAAGATGTATTGTAAGATTAATAAGTGGAAGCTGCATAGTTGTATATCTTGTGGCAATGTGACATGTCTTTGTATTGCTCTGTATGTATCACTATTCACCTATTGTCAGCCCGATTTGTATTATAAGCTGGATGATGAAAGTCTAGACATAACAAATCTGTGTGATGTCACATGTCCAAATTTGCATTTCATGATTAGTCCATGAAGACTGCTGCTATTACAACTATACATTTGTTCTTTAAAAGTGGGGAAATGCTATGCTGAAATAAGGAGCCATAACTGCCAATGTATCAATTTGAAAGCGAATGTAGCAATCTGCAGCGGTGCTCATCCTGTAAACATATGCTCTTTCAGTGGGAAATTCCAACTCCATACAAAGAGAAAATCTCCATTCTGGGGCATAGTTTCTAACGGACTTGACCAATATTTATAAGTGTTGTATTTTGGATCATCCAGATCATCAACAATCCCATACGAAGAATGAGCATCACCACGTTTCATCATCTTCAGAGCCACATAACGAAGCAGATCCAATATTGATCCAGCTGTGTAAACTTTATATCTGCAACAGGTTTTTTTTTGTTGTTGTTGTTGAACCTTTTTTTGCTCAATCAAAGAACTCCAGAAAATTACAGCCCTTCAGCAACAAAAACCTCAGACGTATTTCACTCAAGGTACCTGTCTAAGGAGAAAACCAATTAAAACTCTAGGAAAATTTACACCCACACATCTAAAACCACGCCTGGAATTTCTCAAATCTGGACAGCCCTTGCTTTGCTGGTCCGCCAGCCACTGCGTTTGATCTACGACCCCTATGAACCACCTTGATCTACGGCCACCAATTTAGTATTCTTCGAATAAAGTTGAGAGCAAATCTAACACCCCAGGGACCTCCTGCCATGCTGCCACCCCATTGCACCACTTAACAGGATTTGAAGAGTCTCATTCTATAGTTATTGTCAAATGCAAGAGCATTCCCTACTCAATGTCAACTGCAGAGCATGAATGCATGATAAATGGCTACTAACTCAGGTTGGTCTCACTATACGGGATGTTGCTCGAAAACATGCAGCGGAAATTCTTATCCCAATCACGAAGTACACCACCCATGGCTCCCTTGCCATCTTTACAAGACGCATCCACATTCCACATTAAACATCCCTGCGATGGAACCTCCCACACTTCTACAGATTCATTGCCTTCCTTGTACCCTGACTTTTTAAACATAAGGGGTTGCAAGAGACCTCTTGTAGAGAGTAAGGGAAAGAATCGTCCCATCCCTTAATCCACCATGCTAATCGCAATGAGACCAATTCAAACAACTCCTCAACTCTACACCTTTTATCTTCAAAAATTATGGAATGATTTCTTTCTTTCCAAATAAACCAAGCTAGAACAAAGACAATGTTATCCAGATTTTCCGACAACGGTTACTTGAGCTGACGTCACATTATTGATCAAAAAAGTGCATCATGTTTGAGGGAGTGCACCATTTGTAGCCCCAACGGTCCAGCCAACAAGACCACAACATACGAGCAAAATTGCAATGAATTAATAAATGCTCTGTGCTTTCCATCTCTACATCACATTAATAAGGTTATGGCCTTTAGTTGCACCCCAGAATTCAATTCTCTCAATCTTCATTCGATGACTGAGCTCCAGCCTCCAGCAGCTTCTTTTCCATAGTGCATTCCTTTTCCTGATAGATCCGGGCTTATTACTTAGATGTATATATGATTAGATTATCCTTTACCCCTATCAACTATATATCTCTCTTGGAACAGATAGCACAAAACTCATGTTTTCTTCCAGAGCATACTCTTTAGACTGGTCAGTCTGACCCATCGTGCACCAGATTTTAGAAACCACAACATATATAATTCGACGAAGGAACATCTCCTGTTTGCCTGATGAATTCTGGTTGGTCCGCAGCTTTCTCAGCCTGACGCTTCTTCCTGACTTCAGCTGCTGCTCTTTTTTTTCCGAACTCTTCTTGCAATGGCACTCCGGTTCAACATCTTCGCTTGAGAATGGGTTCTCAATTACTCGACTTTTGCCTGTTCATTGTAGTTGCCGTGAGCACAGACACAGAGTAAAACTTATAACTAAGGGTATATTATATGATGTATTGAGCAATCATGATATTCTCCACATAATAATTTATAACCCTTCAGTTTAATAAGATTTAGTTCCTCATAGCTGAAAAGGTTTTCTCATCACTAGAAGCACAGTTGCATAGTAGCATAAATACATACCTATATTCTCCTCAACACTTCTTCCAGTTTCGCTTTCTGTTGAAATTCCCGGCCCATACTAGGATTTTGATGTAAGGCGTGATAATGCTCATAACTCGGAAGCAAAAGTAGATGCCTGCACAATACAACAACAATGAAATTAGCGCGATTGACTTTATTCATAAATCATAATGACATAGCAAACCATGTCATAACATTGAATACTTTGATTCACATAATGAGAAGCATTAACATTACATTAACATTACCCCAGTGCCTCCAACGAGGCTCCCACCTAAGCAGGGTAAGGGGGGGGTCGGTTGTACGCAGCCTTACCCCTGTGAGAGTCTCACAGAGAGGCTGTTTCCATTTGACCCGAGATTCAAAGTGCGACGACCATCGGCAACTTCACAATGAATAAGAAGTGCCAGAAGATGAACCAGAAAAGGTTTTTGGGTGCTAAACAACGTGATTACGTGAGAATGAAAGAGGACTTGATAGCAATTACGTAGTTTCCTAAAAGAAATTTACATCTTTACTCAGTCAAAAGTTTCCTACTATCATTCTACTTCTTTATTTTTTTTTTAAAAGAATTCTACTTCCTTTTAAGAAACGTGATTATCCCTTTCTTGTTTTTCTTTTCCTCTCTAATCTACGATAAGGTTTCTTATTTAAAAAAAAAAAAAACTTGTTATAAATAGATCCTAGGGCTTTATTAATATGTTGGTTCTGTGCTCTTGTTCTTTCCAAGGCTTCTTAATTTCTTCTTCTCTAACCGCCCTAGAGAAATAATTTGTCATCGACCATGGATGAGTTGTTTACATCAATAGAATCTAAGAGAAAAATACTACAATCATCATCATCATCATCATCAAAATTGAAGCAGGGTGTTGTATCTCGAAAAATATCGAGAACAAGAATAGATGTCCATCTGACAGATGATGTGTTGATTGAGATTTTGGTAAGACTTCCCCTGGTTTCAGTTAATTGTTGTAAGTTTGTTTGTAAGCATTGGCTTGCTCTTATATCTGACCCTCTTTTCGCCGAATACTATACGCAATACCGCTCAAACTTGGACCAACCATGCCATGATAGTTTCCTCCTTTTCCATTTATTTGAAGGCTATAATGATACTATTGGCAGAATCAAGGGCTTTTCATTGAAGAATGATGACAATGATGACGAGGAGGATATTTCTACACTGAGTCGTCGTAAAGTCTTCAGCTTGTCGTTGGATTACATCCCGGTTCTTCAAAGACCCCGTTGGGATCAAGAGAGTGAGTTTGTGCGCTCTTATAAATTAGCTGGTGTGTGGAGAGACTTACTGTTATTAGATGTATGGTTTGGTTGTCCAACTGGTCGTCGTCTTATCATAATATGTAACCCAATTACAAAACGATGGTTGCGACTTCCTGCAATAAAACCTATCCCATATTGCAATGAGTCTACCGAGCGTGGCCCTATAGGCTTTACATGCTACCCTGTCCAAGCAGGAGGATACAGTAGCAGGGTTGGGTTTACAGTCGTACACGTTTGGCAGTACCTTAAATCTGATGGAAGTCGAGGTTTTTGCATACAGGTATATGTTTCAGGAGGTGATAATAGTGCCGATGATGATAATGAACATGGTTGGAGCGTATATTGTGTGCCTTGGCCCCTAGATTTCAAGTGGCCAAGATTTGCTCTAGGAATGGTGTCCTGCAATGGAGTATTCTATTGGAACGGACGGACTTGCATTGTTGCATATGATCCTAAAAATAACCCCAACCAATGTAATTATATCAACATACAAGAAGAGCTCATTGACAAAAGATACTACCTGACAGTGGCAGGCGCTAGTCAGGAAGCACAGAAAAGTCTCAGAATATGCAGCGACGTTTTGTATGATGAAGCCTTTTCGGTTTGGGAACTTGTGGACTACAAGGAGCACAAATGGTCGTTAAAATTTAAGAAACAACTCCCAGGAGTTAATGACAAGCGGTATGAATCATTTAGCCAAACCAATGCAGATAAGGTCCATTTCACATATCATTGTGATATGCTCACTACGACAATTGGTTTGCTAGACATGAAGGAAGATTCATTTCAGGATATTTTCAAGTGGCCTTCTGGAAGTTATCTGCAAGAAGTTGTGCCATTTGTTCTAAGTTCATGGCCCTCCTCCTTTTAGGGCTGCAAGCCTGCAACAAGAAAAATATAGAACAGTAATGATCAATTAGGATAACAGTACACTCTGCTAAGAAATTGTTCACTTTTATTTTAAATTTGTTCTGTTTCTAATTTTGCTCAAAGTTATGTTTTGTTGTTTATGGATCCTGCTTGTGGGTGAAAAATGAAAGTATAAAGTACTTACAAAAAAATCCATCACCTGGAAGAAAAAGAAAAAAAACAAAAACGAGGAAGCTCTGAAATCTGCAACAGAAGAGGGTTTTTTTTTTTTTTTGCTAATCTTCTGGTATTGTGGTAAATCAAAACAAATCTGATTTTTTCATTGGTGGGTCTCAGTTGATGGCAAGCATGCTGTTTTGTCATACACAGCAAAGGGGGTTTTCTGAATTCACTTACAGACCTGTACTTTCTTTCCTAGTTAGGTTGTCTTGCTTGCTTTGAATTTGCAGTGTTTAGCTGCTTTCTGAGTTAGGCAGTTCAAGTTGCAAATGATTTTGCAGACCTGTACATGATGCAGTTGCTTGCTGCTTCTCTGTTTCTCTATAAGTTTATTATGGGAATATTGAAATTGTGCTGTATTGACTATATTTGGGAGCAATGCAATCAACCTATTATTACTGTCCCAGGAAAATTTTAAAATATAGAAAATATTTTTCGACGACAGCATCTGCAACAAAATGCACAGGCGAAGCCCATGGATGCTGACCTCTCCAGCAGCTATTTCCTTAGTCTCTTTCCTGTCAAAAAGTCTTCGGTAAGAATTATACATAATCAGATTTTGTAATGAATCAAGGCTATGTATAAATGTTCTTTGTTTATATATACGAACATAATGCCAAAATTGAATACAATATCATTTTGTGCATGACCTAAAAATGGATCTAATAAAGATACTCCCCCACTCATTTGGTATTGGTACAACTATTTTGTGCTTGGTATACAAAAATATGTAGCAGAAGTATCAGTGTGTATAATAAACAAATCACGTATAAAACCATCTTAGCCTGGAGATCATGAGAGAACATCGGATGTTTGAGCCTCACGAGCAACCTTGATAAACACATCTTCCAAAGTCGTGTCCGCAACACCCCAAGCTTGGACTGGAAACCTCTTCTTTGCGTCTTCAACTGCCTTGAATACATGAGAAATCCGGGTCTCATGCTTTGGAATCTCAAACTTTTGGGTTCCTGATATATGGTACACTTTTTGGGCATTTGGAGAGAGGCCTTGCACCATCCTCTCCACTTCTGCATCATAATTTGGAGAAGTTGTCATTGTGAATACGAAGGAGCCACCATATCTTCCTTTCAGCTGTCATCAACACAAACCAGAATTATTCTTAATTGGTTTCTAAATAAGATGACTCATGACATTGCTGGAAAGATTATATTTCATGCAAAAAAGCATTGATACTAAACCCTCTCCCTCCGGAAAGGAAGGTAATCCGACCCTAAGGGCATGCCTGGATTGGGGGTAATGATTAAGGGGGATAACGGAGCAAATTAAAGAGTAAAATAGGAAGGTGGAGGTGGCGGTGGGGTAATGATTAAGGGGGTAATGGAGAAAATGAAGGGAGAAAAGGGGGTAACGCATTACTCTAGGGGGAGGGTGGGTAACTTTTACCCCCCAAATGGGGGGAAGGATTACCCTCCTCTTCACAAAATCTAACACCCACCACCTCCCACACCTTCCATTTTAGCCTATAATTCTATCTAGGAATATTCCACATGGTTGGTACCCCTCTAGTTTTGGCTTTTCCACATGGTACCCAAAACATTTTTCCGAATCCGCGTGGTTGTTTTTACCCGTTACCAGCCCGTGTCCTTTTATGTCTTTTTCCATTACCTGGTGATGCATTTACCAAAATACCCTTAATGAAACTAAAAAAACACATGCCTTCAAAGTTCAAACCCACCTTCAATCGCTTTCATCCCCAACCTCCATAACCACCACTTCAAACAACCCACCTTCAACCTCGTTTCATCCCCAACCTCCATAACCACCACCCCCACCACCAGTCCTCCACCCCACTTGTAAACCCCCCACCCGCCACAAGCACCCCACCCCATCAGACCCCCACCCCGAAAACCCAAGGAAAAACCACGAAACCCCACCCCAAAACCCCGCCTAACTCACGAAACCCCACCACCCCCACCCCCACCCCCACCCCACTGGCAGTGGTTGCTCGGTGGCATCCATGGCAGTGAATGGTGATAGTGGAAGGGGTGAGATATGAGTGTTTGAAAAACAAGAGGAAGAAAAAACATGTTTTCTGATTTTGGCAAAATCCTTTGCAAAATGAGAATAAGAAAACAATGCTTTCTTGGCAAAATTTGGAGTAATGGGTACTTTGGAACATGTTTTCTCCTCTCCCGTGTTTTTTGTGAAAATGTTTCCAGAAAACATGTGAAGTAAACACAACCATAGTGTTTTCTTGTTTACTCTCCTGGAAGCCAGCATACCACAATCACTACAATGGAATCTGAACATATCCAACCCCCCCCCCCTCTCTTACGAAAACGTTTCAGGTCACAATTCACCAGAAACCTCACGATTAAGAATATATATATATTCCCGCCTCTGCACTATTAGGTCCTTGTAATTGCAGGTGTTTCAGAGCAATAATCTAACCATAATTGTTGGCAACACTGGCACTATTAGCATATTACACAAACATCGAAAGGTAATGTGTATTAGGTCCGTGTAATTGCAGGTGTTTCAGAGCAATAATCTAACCATAATTGTTGGCAACACTGGCACTTTTACCTCTGCAATATAATTGTTTGAAGGTTCTTGCAAAGTTGAAACTGCATGTGTTATTCTACAAATTTATTGAAGTTTCTTGCAATATATAGAGTTACTGGACATCAGAAACTGAGTAAAACTCCTAAAGGCCCCACCTGCTCTAGCCCACGAAGAAAATTGTATTGGTAACGCAAAGGAGGACAAGATATCCCCACCTGGACATCAGAAATCGAGTAACTCCTAAAGGCCCCACCTGCTCTAGCTCACAAAGAAGCTAAAAAATCACTATCCCAGACAAGCTCAGGGGACAGAGCACTCCTAGGAAATATCTTGCTTTCAACTCCAACCATACACATCATAAAGCTGCAAAAAACCCATTACACAATTGTAAATTCTTCTCCTTATTCCTCCCAAAACTCACAAAGCTAACCTGCCGAGGCTCCAAGACAGTAGCCGGGCAAACCGCATGCTCATCCGAAACATCAAAAAGTTTGCACAGGTGGTACAAAAGATGCTACAAAAGCAGGATGAGATTAAACCTACCCCACAAGAGGAAATAGGGTCTCTCCCACCATCCAACGGCCTCTTGACACTTGATCAATCATCAGATCCGAAAAAAACCGAGACCTAGGGTTAGCATTTTAAGGAACCCCCAGATAGGAAATAGGAAGAGCAATCACCAGAAAAATGACTGAGATATTTATTAGATTATTTAGATGTAATGGTGTTCAGTAGTTAAGGTTGTTGCACAGTTTAATGGTTGCCTGGTTGGAGAGGAACAACCATATCCTTAGGGTGCCTTTTCACCGGTTGAATGCCTCTGGGAATTGCATACCAAGATTCCCTTATTGCATAACCTGTTGGGGCTTTTAAACTAATCTCCCTAGTGAAGGTACAGTGTAATTTGTCTTTTCTTTTGTAATTATGTAGCTCTTAATAGTTTTGAGGACTCCTTGTCCTGCTGAGCTGTACTTCCTGTTCTAATTAACAGAAATCTATTTTATGTAAGAAAATATTATACTCACTATCTTTTTGCAGCCAAAACTCTATCATAGTTGTCTTTCACAATTCTCCAAAGGCGTTGTATTTACTATTTCAACTTTACTTCTTTGTGATAGCTTGTCAGTTGTACTTTTCTCTATAATAAAACTATGATTTTCTGATTAGAAGAAAAAAGATGTCTACCAGCACATGACATTGGGAACACGGCTTTTGCTTCTCCCCACAGCTAGATATATTGGTATAAGGTAACAACCTGACTTTGGCGTAGCTACATAAATAACGATTCATGTCAAGATGGGGAACTTACCTCTTTTGGGTTTCCAATACACTGTAGGCCACCATCCACAAAAATTCCTATCCGGTCACAAAGAACCTCCGCCTCTTCCATAGAATGAGCTGAAAGGAAACAGAGAAGTTATTAGGTTCAATATGCAGCAAAATACGTATAAACTTATTGTCTGAAGGAACATTCACAAGTATCTACACAAATGTAGGCCTATAGAGCGACAAAGAACAAAAACTTGTTTTAAAAGCTGCAAAACATGAAAACCTTGGTGAGGTTGGCTCCAAAATCAGTACTACTTAAACCATGGAGACGTGGTTCTTTTCTGCATGGTCCAGCTGCATATGTGAGTTTTATTTACTTGCCTATACTAATATAATTGTTTGAAGGTTTGAAATTTGGATAACAAAATATGATATTTGATAAGACAGTAGATTTCTTTCAGCACACACATAAGACAATCCAATAGACTTTGCAACACTTTGACAGGGTCTGGTCTTGATTTAAACAGTAATTTACAAGCAAAAATTTAGTGTACCTCCATAGAGCAAAGGCCACCAAGCAGATTAAGGCTTGGTTGCATTGGTTTGGTTCATACTTTAGACAGTGCAATATATGGTAAACATACAATAAGGTAAAACATTCGGGTCTGCACCAGAGAAGTGAGGTTTCATTTCCAGAGGGGGGGGGGAGAGAGAAAGTACTTGTCAGAATAATTGCTCTGTTTTGCGTTGCTTGCTTCACAACATTCCACAGGTTATTCCTTGAAGCAGGGTCTAATCCAGTACTTGGCTCATCCATGTAAACAACCTGCCAAATATACAAAAAAGCAACTCCATAAGTTAGAATGTTATAGTTCTTACATTCAGCAGAACTGAGGGCAGCCAACAAACTCTGCAGGAGAATACAAGTGAGAGACGCGTTGAGGGGGTTTGCAAACTGAAGAGAATGAAGTTTTGAGTTAAATTTATGCAAGAAAGTATGAATTACTGATGTAAAGACTGACCTTAGGGTCACCAATCAAGGAAATAGCAACACTAAGCCTCCTTTTCATTCCACCACTGTACTTCCCAGCTAGTTTATCGCCAACACCACCATGATATAAGTTGACGCTTTTTAAAGACTCATCCACTGCCTGCAGCAACGTATTGAAAACGAGAATAACAATGACGAACTTTCAGCTGATTTGATTTGCTTACATTCATATATCTTTATACCTTCATATTATGGTGACCAGCAGTTCCACATTATCAGTCATAGTGGCAAAATCCTTCAACAATACATCCGCCGACTCTTTAAGATTTAGAATTATCTATGAAGGAAGGCTGGAGCCTTCTCCCACACTCTATAGGCCCATAGGTAGTTTGCATAATACCGATTCAAAAAAAATTAAAACAGACAGCTGCTGATCTTTAAGGAGTTCCAAGGGTGCCAAACTCAAATTAGGAAGAAAAATTCCATTTTGCAAGGGCTTATTAAGTTCATCCCAATTTTCTGGGCAATAAAATAATAAACACACACACCCCAGTTTTAAGGTCATCATAGAATCGGATTTTTTTCCCCCTTTTTGCCAACAATTATCCGATACCAACAACTCGACGAGTTGAGCCTCACCTGCAGTAGGGAAGAGCCTTTGAGGTTCTTTAATCGACCATAAAAGAGCAGGTGCTCTCTTCCTGTGAGCGATTCCCACAGTAGGCTGAAAAACCAACAACGAGGTGGAGAAACGTGTTAGTTTACACTTAAAAAATCGGGTAATCGAGAAAGATCCTTGCATATTTCAGCAGGGTTAAGGTCTGAAACACACTCATGTTGGGGGCAAACACCCATGCTAGTATATATTTCATCCATTTGAGTACGAATGTCTAAACCCTCAATGGATGCTGCGCCAGAAGTAGGCTCCGTGAGTCCAATCATCTATTAAAATAATAAATAATATTAATTCACAGTACTAATAAATGATTCTGATTACTAATAACTAATAAGAAAAGATTATATTATTCAGTTATACTTTCTACAGAACAGTAGAGAGTAAATTAAAGAAGGTGAAGATTTCCATGATCAAGATTGATTCACCATGGTTATTGAAGAAAAAATTGACTAATTTGATTTATCTGACCATCATACACTGGCATACAAGTAAGACTACGAAACCAAGTACATCTTCAAATTAGGAAGAAAAGGAGTTCTCACCATGCTGATGAAGGAGGTCTTTCCTGCACCATTTGGACCCAGCATCCCAAAGCACTCACCTCGCGGAACAGCAAGAGACATTCCTTTGACTGCAAGTTTTGGAGGATTCCCATCCCTTCCAGGATAGATCTTTTTGAGATTGTCGCAAATTATAGCATGGCTCGAACTTGATTCCAATAGCAACTGTTCTACCCTCTCCCTCTGACAGAAAACAGAAATGTACACATTACACAGTTAAAAGAAAAAATCAAACCTTTTTCTGGCTTTCAAGTCATAACTCATATCTGCACTGTATAAATCTTATAGAGATTAATTGCATGTTCTTCTGAAATGGTGATTAATGATGAGAAGGGGTCTGCATCCAAGAATGTCACAGAAGATGCCATTTCGAATAATGGGCCAATTATTAATGGGATAGCTTTTCAAGAGCTTCCCACTGATTTGGCGGCGGAAAATAGCGAAGAAAGTGAGAAGTATGATTCCAAAATGGTACGGGCCCAAAACAAAGTGGGCTCTCTTATGGACAGCCTAGACTCCATAAGCAAGACTGATTCCGGGTTTGAAGATGACATACCACCGAGTGCAATTGTGGAACACCAAAAGAAAAAAATAGCCAGCAGGAGGAAAAGAGAGGAGAGATTGAGGGAAGCAGTAGCAGGGAAAGAAAATGAGATGAGGGAAAAACCAATTGTAATTGTAATGAGCCACCGAGTTCGTCCAGGGAGCACAGTGTGGGGGGGAGGAGTAGAAGACTCGCCTCTACAATCGAAAAATCCATTTGGCATTCTTAGCTTTGTAAAATCTTTGGGAGTGATATTTCCAGACAGTGAGAGAAATATGGTGAACAGAATAAAAAAGATAATGAGCGAAGAAGAGGAGGAATGGGAACGGTCCAAGAGAGCTTGATTGCTTTTAGACTCAGTCAAAATAAAGGAGTGTTATAAATTAAAAAATGAAGTTGATCACATGGAATGTTAGAGGACTTCATGGAAAGGAAAAGAAGTCGGCAGTGAGAAATTTGATTAAAAAGCATAGCCCAGGGATGGTGACGTTACAGGAGACAAAATATGAAGATTTCAATGATAGAGAGTTGATGAAGTTCTGGAAAGAAGATGGTTTGTTGTGGAGATGTGCACCGTCAAGAGGAAATTTAGGGGGTATTCTGTCTGTGTGGAAAAAATCTTTTTTTGAGGCTCGATCGGAGATTATTGCCACTAATTGGATAGCTCTTAAGGGGCGACTTATAGAAAATAACCTGGATTGCACTATTGTAGCAGTTTATGCTCCTACTGGCGTGAATGAGAGGAAGGAGTTATGGGCAGAATTACATGAGGAGTGGCAGAGAGACACACAACCATGGCTTCTACTAGGTGATTGCAACGAAGTCTTAAAGGCAGAGGAGAGATCAAGCAAGAAGTTCAATGCTAGAGGGGTAGAAGAGTTTAGAGGCTTTGTAGCAAGTACTCAACTACTAGAGATTGAATTGAAAAGGGGGAAATTTACGTGGTTCAGATCAAATTCCATGAGCAGGCTAGACAGAGTCTTTGTGAATACAGAGTGGATGTCGATTTGGCCCTATATGTCAGCAACATCTCTGCCCCGTGGGTTGTCAGACCATTGCCCTTTACTGGTACAATCTGAAGTTCACAATTGGGGACCAAAACCATTTAGGTTCCTGGATTGTTGGCTAGATGATCCGAAATTCATGCAGATGGTGGAAAAAGAATGGGCTGAAGAATTAAACAGAGAGCAGGCTTTAAAAATTCACTTGGGAATTAAACTGAAGAACTTTAAATTGAAAAGAAAGGAGTGGAATGCAGGGGATTTTGGCAACATGGGGAAAAAAATTGAGCAGCTAGAGAAATCTGTTGAGGCGTGGGACAAAATAGCAGAAGCAAGAGATTTGCGAAGTGATGAATTACAAAAAAGATGCGATGATATAGCCGATCTGTGGAGATGGTATAAGAGGAGAGAAACCTACTGGGCACAAATGTCTCGTGTTAAGTCGAGGAAAATGGGGGATAAAAATACAAAATTCTTCCATGCAGTTGCATCTAGCAGGAAGCGAAGAAATGAGTTCTCTAACCTCATAGTGAATGGCAAACAAATTGGGAAGCCCGCAGACATCAAACGTGTAACACTGGAGTATTTTCGAAAAATATTCAGTGAGGAGTATAGGGATAGACCTTTTTTTTGAGAATATCAAAGTGAAAAAAATATCAGTAGGGGAGGCGGAGAAACTTTGGAAAAATTCAGTGAAGAGGAAGTAGAGAGAGCAGTGCAGGAGTACGATGGAAGTAAGGCGCCTGGGCCAGATGGATTTAATTTCAATTTCATAAAAAGAGCTTGGAGTTTGTTGAAGGGGGAGGTGCTGAAGTTTGTTAATGATTTCTGGGATACAGGAAAATTCCCAGCTAGTATGAATGTGGCTCTAATAAGCTTGATCCCGAAAACTGAATGCCCTCTAGAGCTAAAAGATTTCCGACCTATTAGCATGATAGGTTCTATGTACAAAATCCTTGCGAAGATGTTGTCAAAATTGAAAGGGGTGATAAACTCGGTAGTGGGAGATACACAATCAGCTTTTATAGGCGAGCGTCAAAGCCTAGATAGTGTGCTAGTTGCGAATGAGATCATTGATTCAGCTAAAAGAAGGAAAGAAAAAATTTGCATTTGGAAGTTGGACTTTCACAAAGCCTATGACTCATTATCCTGGTCTTTTCTTGACAAGGTAATGGAGAGTATGAATTTTCCTCTACGTTGGAGGCAGTGGATAGGGTGGTGCATTCGATCGCTATCTTGATCAATGGATCCCAAACGAATCCCTTCAAGCTAGGAAGGGGGTTGAGACAGGGTGACCATCTTTCTCCATTCTTATTCAACTTGGCAGCAGAGTATCTCAATTGCTTATTTTCGAAGACAGTAAGGACAGGCAAATTGAAAGGCGTGACTCCAACCCAAGGCGGCCCCTCCTTCACTCACTTACAGTTCGCAGACGACACCATTGTGTTTTGTCCGGCAGAGAAAAAATATCTAGATGTTGTAAAAATGCTACTAATCTCGTTTCATCTTGTCTCAGGTCTCAAAGTGAACTTCCATAAATGTTATTTGATTGGAATAAATGTCGAGAATGAATGGGTGGGCAAACTTGCTGATGATCTTCATTGTCGAGTGGAGAAACTGCCAATAAATACTTGGGGTTACCCCTTGGAGCCAATCCGCGTAGCTTGGAGTTTTGGAGGCCAGTTCTTGAGAGAATGGAAGCAAGACTAGCATCTTGGAAAGGGAAGCTATTATCAATAGGAGGTCGATTGGAGCTCATAAAGTCAGCTCTAAGCAATTTGCCTCTCTATTATTTGTCCCTCTTTAAAGTGCCAGTAGGGGTTTTGAAGAAAATGACTAAGGTTCAAAGAGAATTTTCGTGGTCGGGGAATTCTGAAGGAAACAAACCTCTCTGTATGGTAAATTGGAGCGTGGTTGAATCTCCAAAAGAAAGAGGCGGGTTGGGCGTGGGGTCTATAAATGACTTCAATGTGGCGCTACTGAGTAAGTGGGTATGACGGTTTTTGGAAGGGGATGGAGGGTTATGGAAAGGTTTGGTGAAATATAAATACAATCTGGAAAATATCTCTTCTGTTGATGATTTTCAGAATTTGAAGCAAGGAGGAGTCTGGAAGGAAATATCCAATTGCCTAACAAACAATCCTACAATAAAGGAGATTTTCAAGTAGGGAATTTTGGTGAATATAAGGAAAGGTGATGCGACCAAATTTTGGCTCGACCCGTGGCTGCAAGCTGAACCCCTCTAAAAACTTTTTCCCAGATTATTCTCTATTTCATCACAGCAACATTGCAATATTGACGAGATGGGTTTTTGGGATGGAAGGGATTGGATATGGAGTTTCTCATGGCGCAGAATTTTTTTTGAGTGGGAAGAACAACAAAAGAGAGATTTGATGGCAATTCTACATGGAGTGCATCTAAACCCAAAAGCTGATGACAAGCTGGCATGGCGATTCGATAGTAGGGGTGAATTCTCAGTTAAATCGGTTAGAGAGAAACTCACTGATATAGTGATATGAGGGGTGTACAGGATCATGAAGCAGTAAAAGGAGTGTGGCAAGGGCTTGCCCTTCCCAAGGTAGAAGTTTTCGTTTGGCTAGCATGTTTGGGACGTTTGAAAACGAAGGACAGGCTCATTAGGATGGGGGTACAGGGTGTTTTAAACCCAGCTTGTGTGTTGTGTCATGATCTTGGTTTTAAAAAGCGCGCTTCTTAATCGCGAGGCGACCTCAGGCGCATAGGAAATCGCTTCAGCAAGCCAAAGCGCCGCGTTTTACAAGAGGCGACCAAAAAGCGCGCTTATTGGCCGCCTCGCGAAGAAGCGCGCCTCAGCCAGAAGCGGCCGCTTCCTGACGTGAGGCGCACATAATGCTGCCAGCAGCATGCGCGTTTAAAAAAAAGAAAAAAAAGGGCACGTGACTTGCTTTGCTACCCAAGGGATCTAAAAAGCACGAGGTAAATACCTCAGAACAAAACCAGGAGAGAAATCGAAGAGAGAGAAAAGAGGAGATGAAACCCTAGATTTCGAAATTGGTTGAAGAACACTGCTGAGGCCGGCGACTCCTCCGGGCAACTCGATTCAGTCCGGCGAAACCAGGTACACATCTTCTTGACTCTTCGTCCTTTTCTCTTTCTCTGCGTTCTTCTCTGTTTCTCTTCGTTTTCTCTCTCTTTCTCTTCGTTTTCTTTTTCTGATTTCTTCTCTGTTTCTCTTCGTTTTCTCTCTCTTTCTCTTCGTTTTCTTTTTCTGATTTCTTCGTTATTTTTTTTCCTTTTTCACTTATTTTATCCTTCTTTCTCTCTTTGTTTTTCTCTACTCTCTCACTTTCTCTCTTGGGCCCCTGGCCTTTGTTTTGTTTTCAACCCTCTGTCGACAGTAGCTTAACAGTAGCTTTGTTTAAAAAAAAAAAACTCTTTTGAGTCCTTAACAGTAGCTTTAGTCACCATTTTAACTCTTTTTTTTATATCTTCAGCTTGTTTAATGGATTCTTGATTCAGATGAGGAGGAGGATATGTAGTGGAGTTTTAGAGAGATTAGAAACCTTATGACCTATGCTTATGTTTTCTTTCATTTTGCTTTTATTTTTAGTCAGAACTTTATGGAGTTATGTTGTTTATTGTGCTACTTGGTTACTATGAGACTATTTGTGGTATGGTATGCTATATGTTGGTGTGTTTGCATTACAAGCATAGTTCTTATGTGTCTTGTGTGGGAAATATGATTTATAATCAATTTAGAAGCATTTTGGGGAAAAAAGTGCGCCTCGCATACGTGAGGCGTGCGCTTTCGCTTCGCGCTTCTCGCCTCGTCGCTTCGGCCCCCTTGCGCCTCAGTGCGCCTTGCACTTTTTAAAACCAAGGTCATGATGCAGACGAAACAGTAAATCATACAATGATCCACTGCAATTTTTCGAACAAGTTATGGAGCAAATGGCTTGATTTATGGAATGTCAAATGGTGTTCCCCGCTTGAGATGAGGGACTTCTTTTGCCAGTGGTGTTCAACTGTCACAGGTGATCATTTTCGTAAAGTATGGAGTACGTTTCTCTTTGTGGTAGCTTGGTCTATTTGGAAGGAGCGCAATAATCGGGTTTTCTGTGATAAAGAGCTTGGTGTAGATGAGGTGTTTGATCTTGTGTTGCTGCGACTTGGATGGTGGACGAAGGGATGGGATGATTCATTCCCATATGCTCCACAAGATGTACAGCGTAACCCACAATGTCTAAAGATAAGTGTACCAAGAACGAAGAGAGTAGTGACAGATCAATGGCTGGCCCCTCCAAGGGGTGTTGTGAAATGGAATGTAGATGCCTCATGCAAGGATGGGAGATGCGCAATAGGTGGAGTGCTGCGAGAATGGAATGGGAACTTCAGATGTCTTTTTTAGGGCAAGTTATGGTAGAGGAAATCAACAAAGCAGAGGTGTTAGCGATTTACAGAGCACTTGAACTGACGATGTACAAGACATGGATACTTAACTTTGATATTATTAGAGTCAGACTCCAAGAATGCAGTGATGTGGAGCAATGCGTCTCAAGGTGGTCCGCTTGGAGTTCGATTTGCGTTAAATTTCATCAGAGCTATAAAGGGGTGGTGGCCAAGAATCAAAGTAGTTCACAAGCCAAGAAGTGGGAATGCAGTAGCAGACCACCTAGCAAAGCAAGGGCTCGACAGAAAAGAGGAGTTTGTGGCATGGTTTTAGGAGTTTTTCATTGTACTGTTTGTCTTTCCTATATTTGCTTTTTCAGTGGCTTTGTTTTTTCTTTCACCCCCTTGCATCTCTCACTAGTAGAGGATGCTATCTTGATCTCAACCCTTCCTAGAAGGTGGGGGTTCATGGATGGCAGATACTTTATGGAGAGTGCAATTTGGAGAACTTTGTATGAGTTTTTTCTCTATCAATAAAGTTTCTCCTTAATTATCAAAAAAATAAAAATCCAGCCTATTTTTCAAAGATATGGACCCATGCTTGCATGTTGGGGTTCAGAAGCTTGACTCCTTTCTTCGCGTCCATTGGAGGTTCAAGAGGTCTATTGGGGCTGGTAAAATTCCCTCTTGGACATGTTGCTGGGTCAAGTTCGTAGTACTGATCTTCATCTAGCTTGCTTTAGTCTGATGTAGGTTTGTAGGTTGGGGACGTTGTGATAACAAGCCCAGGAAATTCCTGATCAGTTCTTCTTCCGTTCTTTTTTCCACGATGACGTTTTGCAATGTAGGTAGTCTTAAACTCTCTCATGACGTTTCATTTTTCTCAAACATCCTAAGGGCTCAGTGATATTTAATTTGCGATTTCTCTAATATTTTAGTGAACATTAAATTCCAGATAACGCATTCTAATTTCTACCAGTAGTTTAGATAGTCCGTTCTTTACCGTGTAGATGTACAATATCTGTGTATGATCATATAATCTTTACCATTAAGAAGTGTTTATTGTATGTCCATTCGAGTAGTTATTTAGAACTTAAATTTTTACTTATTCACAAGAATTCCTCATCCTCCCCTCCATGGAATCCCCAAGAATCCCTCCCAATTAATGCCCAATTTAATTTCAAAGCTTGGCCCCAATTTCATTGCGTTGAGCTTGCTTGAGTTTAAAACCCTAGATTGGTGCTAGTGTGTCAAATCAATGAAGATGTAGATTTTTTTTAATTGCATATTATCCTTAGAACATCCCATGTATGTTTATTATAGTAGTACATATCCTTGCGGGTTTCAGCAATCTGTAAGGTTATTAAAAAAAATCGTTGTTTCTATATGATTGTGAATTGAGCTTCTAGTTCAAAGTTTCTCGGTCTTTTTCGGAGGTCGATTGTGAGAGTTTGGGTAAAGTCGTTGGGTTGTGTTTGCAAAAGTTTCGATTGGTTGATTATGGTTTTAGAGAGACTAGAGAGTATGTTTCTTCCCTTTTTAAACTATAAACTATTCATTTTGGTTCATGCACCACCCTCTATTATCTAAATTTCTCAATTTGATGCAACTAAAAAGTGAAGAAGATGATGATAAAGAATTTGTTGTTGTTTTTGGTGGAAGATGGTTTGGTTCGGTTTATCTTTTGGTTCCTCTTTGTTGATTGCTTTTTTTATAGAGACTCTTTGGATGTGTTATTAGTTGACGACAGTGAAGCTAGTAGTTGTCTTGGCGGTTGAGGTACGCACTTTATACTTCCGATCTGTCGTGACTTGGTTCCTTACCAGGATTGAAGAAGACGCTACTGAAGACTAGAACAGGGAACTTCTTTCAGATTTTGATTTTTTAGGTCTTTTATTTTTGATAGTTGTTTGTCACTTGTTACTGTTCACTATGAGTCATTGTACTCTTGGTCATTTATCGCCAGCTTTCATGTCTTTTCAAAAAAAATAAAAAAAATAAATATATATCTACAAACGTTTATGAGTTTTTTAGGTAATAAATAATTGTTGTTCACTAGACTTCTCACCGGAAACAACAAAAGATCAAAAATCACACTATTTTGAATTTTTGATACTATGTAGACAATGGGCATGTATTATGTTTGGCAAAACCAAGAAGATTTTAGTGGCAAGTAGGAACTCTAATCCTTTTGAGGCATACATTCTCTTCATCCTAGCCAAAATTCCATATAGACTATAGAGTGTTAGTTATGCGTTGCTTCTCTTTTTGCCTTCCTTACCTTTCAATTCTTAATTTTTTGTTTTCTTTGGAATTTCCAATCTTCAAAATAATTAGAAAACACATCCAAGAACACCTTTTTTTTTTTTTTGGGGTGCACCTAAGGTAGAGAATACTCTTTTTTTGTTTTTTTCCATAACTACTTGTTTCTTAGTTTATTGGTATATGCCATGCCAAACATGTTGTAAGACAACAAAACACCTTGTAAGGTTGATACATTTTGAAGAAAAAACCCCGTCAATCTCCCATGAAATGGCTCTAATTCTTCCAAACACAAAACCTTATAAACAGAAAACAATAAACCCAGACACAAAACAAAGATAAACAGAAAACAATAAATCCAAAGACAAAGCAAAGATATACAAAAAACAATAAACCTAGACACAAAACAAATTAGTTAAACAGAAAACAAACAACCCAAACACAACACAAAGATAAACAAAAAACAAACAACCCAGACACACAAAAAAGAAAAAACAGAACAATCAAACCAGATATAAAACAAAGATAAACTGAACAATAAAACCACACATAAAAGAAATATAATTATAAAACAATCAACCCAGACACAAAAGAAAGAAAAAAATGAAAACAATCAACCAACACATCCTTATAACCAATCTATTACTAATCATATATCATACCAAATTGAACAAAACCAATCTTAATAACATATCCAATTCTCTTGTACAAGTAACAATTTCATTACCTTAACCAATGCAAATAAATGCTCCTCTGAAATCGTACATTTTGCTTTCCTTCAAATCCTCCCATATCCTCTTTAGATTTAAGAAATTTTGGGTTCCTTTAAATCCTCGAATTCAACTCCCGTTCAGTTTAGGGTTTGCCAACTTCGAGTCCAATGTGTAATTTGCCTCCTACAATTTAACATTCACCAAGGATTTATGGACTACCCAGATTTACAACCAATTTTTGGTTGTCCTTTTCACTCAATTTCGTAGATGACAACAGATTTAATTGCGATTTGGGGATCGACAAAGATAATGAACATGGGATTTCGGGGGTCTTTTTGCAGGCTTCAAACTTTATAGGTGATGTAAGAATTTGGGAATCAATTTTCGTTTGGGGATGAAGTTCAATCACGATTTCGGGATGGAGAAACTTGTCGTTTCCAAATTTTGGGGTTCTAACATTTGGGGATGGAATTTGGGGATGATTTTGATTTTCGAGATTTGGGAATGATATTGATTTGGGGAGGAACATATTTTTTTGGGGGGTTTGGGGATGAAATTGATTAGGGGATGAAATTGAATTGGGGAGGAACAGTTTTGCTCGATTTGGGCGATTATGGTCGTTTTCGTTTTTGCTGTTTTCGTTTTGCTCTTTTGAATTACAAACTTTACCACGTGATCCTTACTCACTTGTCATTATGTTGTAGAAATCACTTATGCCACCTTATCATGTTGTAGTAAATCACTTATGCCACCTAATCAGCAAGACATATTTTAAGTGTCTTGGACTAAGACATAAATTATTAGGCTTCGTATAAATCAACCATTTAACCTCCCCGCTCACCAAATGCCACTAAGGCCCACCTTGCCAAGTCACCCAAAATTTAGCAATAGTTAAATGTTACTCTCATGTCATGTTCATTGTACATGCTAATCCCTCTCTCTCTTATTTTCCTTTCTCATTTCCCCCACCCACTCTCTCTCCTCCACTCCTCCTTCTCCGAATTAGGTTCCTCCATGATATCGAGATTAGGCAAAAATTTATAAAATTCATTGAGGAGAAAAAAAAAAAGACGGAATAATACAAGTCTAGGGCGAGGGGAAGCTAACATCACCCAAAATCATTTCATCTCCATCCAACCACCTCATTCAAACACTCTCCCTGCCTCTCTCTCTCACCCTCAGTTCATCAAAGCTCCTGCCTTTCTTGTCACCAAAAAACAAAAAAAGCTCCTCCCTTTCTCCGTTGATTTACATTCCCAGCACAAGTGAAGATTTGGAAACCAATTTCGTTCACCCCTAGTCCTTGCATAAATATGTAAGCACAATTAGTTCTTTTTATTTTATGCGCTTAATTGTTGTATGTCTTAGAATTTGTGAAGTATAGCATCAGTAACCAAGAAAAAAAAAAAGAACCCACGTTTTTCTTTTCATTCTTTTCTACTTCATTATTTTAGTTTCTAAATCACTCCATTTTTTTAACACCCAGAAAACAGAATTAGTGATTTAGAAAGAAAATTATTTCTTTGTCTCTGTTTCTCATAGAAACAGAGTTGCTCTCTTTCTCCCTCACCATAATTCCACCATGGTTGTTCTTGATTGTGAGCTGACTGCAAAAGTCACCACAAATGTGGGTTCTTTCAACATTAGCTTGTTTACTGACAGTGCCCCTCTCACATGTAAAAACTTTATAAAGTTAGCCAAGTAAGAGTTTAGAGTTCTTGAATCTTTATGAAGTTTTACAGTTTTCTGTTTGTTTGTTTTTGATTCTAATGTTTTGTTTTTGATATATTGGAAAGATTGGGATACTATAATGGTTGTATTTTCCACAAAATTGTCAAAAACGAAATTGCCCAAACTGGAGACCCAACTGGAACTGGTAATGGTGGGAGTTCTTTTTATGGGTAAGAAATTAATATATGGTTTAATTATAGTTCTTTAATGGGTTTTTTTTTTTTTTTTTTTTCAACTTTTTTAACCATTGTTCTCTCTCTCAAATTCAAGTTTGCTGTTTGGTGAGAGCGTGAGATACATTCACCATGAAAAAGGTTTCCCTCATGACGAAATGGGGATGGTGGGAATGGGTTGCAACAAGGGCATTGCTTCTCAGTTTTACATCACTATGGGTGCTGTGGAATCAACAGATAAGCATTTCACTGTAAGTTTTTTTATTTTTTATTTTTTTAATCTTGTTTGTTTCTTGCCAATTTCTCATTGCATAAAGTAGGGTTTAGATGAAGTTTTGTAGTATCTAATTGTGCCCTATGTGTGGTTACAGATCTTTGGTAAAGTCGAGGAGGGTGAAGGCTTAATGGTATTAAAGATCATCAATAATCAAATTGTTAATGATGCCTTTCAACCCCTGCATAAATTGTGGTAAAGATTTGTTTATTCTAATTTAGAGTTTAGTTAGATTGTTGTATAATAATAATGATACTGTAACTTTTTGTATTTTGTTTGATCTTTAGGATCAAAGATGTGAAATTACTTGATGATGATCCTTTTGAAGACCCACCATTGCTATGCCACATGTTCAATAAACTTGAGGTACTTTATAATTTATTATAAGTAACCAGTGAAATATAAAATTGCTAAATTAATTTTTTCTTTTTTGACCCTAGACTTCAAGTGTGGGCAACTGTATCAAACTGTGCAATCTAGAGGAAACAACTGATGCTGGAGAAGTGTTTGAAGCCTTATGCAAATGGCGATTAGTGAGGTATTATGCCCACTAACTTATTAATGTGCTACTAGGAAATAATGAATAGAAGTTCTATCTAGGCTACTAAGCTTCTCCTGATTAACTAGCAGCAACCTAGTTCTAGTGACAAACATTGTTTGCGGGACTACACGAGTATCACTACTCACTAGTATTAGCATGAGTAAAACGGATTGTGTTCTTTTCATGCCATATAGAATAGACCACAGGAGCTAAAGCAGCAGCAACTAAGTTCTTCCTGAATTTGGAGCATTTCATCCTGTCAATCCAATTGAAAATCCCCTGTATACTAGGAGCTGTAGTAGTACAACCCTGCCAATTGTTGATCTGATACAAGATGTTTTCGTATCTCTGCTGCTTTACCTCCTCTGGTCTATTCTATTTGGCATAAAAGGAACACAATCTGTTTAGCTCATGCTGTTACTAGTGATACTCGTGTATTCCAGCAAACAATGTTTGTAACTAGAACTAGGTTGCTGCTAGTTAATCAGGAGAAGCTTAGTAGCCTAGATAGAACTTTTTGTCAGAGTCTACTGTAATGTTTTACTTTTATTTCTGTAACTAGTTGTTCTATCCTTGGTGAGTAGTTTACCATTAACAGCTAGCCAGAAAATGAAACCATGCCTAGGGATGCTAATAGGACTCCAAATCAATTTTTCATGTCTGCACTTTTGAAGGTCCCCCAATAAGAAATTATACCCTGAAGATGTGGAGTAGTATCCATTAGTTGCTGCTTTCCAAATCTGACCATCATAACCATCTGTTAGTCTGCTCTTGAAATTATTAAGTGTGACGCAGTACCAACTGCTGTCTGTTTTGGGCACATACCCCCCATATATCTTCACCCTTCAGGTAGACATCATTAATCATTTAATCCAACGAACCCACAAGCTATCCTGTTTTTTAGCAAGTGCCTAGATGTGCTTGCCATTCAAGGCTGTATTAAGCAAATTACAGTTTTTCAGATTGGGAGCACCATTTTTCCTTGGCTTGCACAATAAATCGCAAGCAACGAGACTTGGTTTTCTTTATCATCATTGTAACCCCATAAAAATTGCCTACACATCAATTCAATTCAAGCATACAGCTCAACAAAATTTATTTACTTGACAGGGTACGCATTGCTCGAGACCCCACAGGTCAGAGCAAACGAATCGGTTTTGTGGAGTTTAAAAGCCGGGAGGACTGTGAGTTTGTTCTCAAGGAGATGAAGACATTGCTTGTGAGTGGTACACCTATTAGTTTGGAGCAGTGTGATGACTTCTGGTCCAGACAATAGTTGCATTTTGTTATGTTAGTTCTACACGATTTTACTTGTATAAAATTTGTACATATCTCTTTTGGTATTTTCTGACCTATTGCGCTGAAAGGTACAATGGATGATCAAGTATCAGTTCTATCTTATAGGCTTCCTGCATCATTGTGTGCATTATGAACATTTTATTAGCCTCTTGACAGCAAAGGATGTCCATGTGAAATCTAATAATCTGTATGAGCTCTTCACAAGTTCCTTATTATTACTTTTTTTTTCATAAATTAGGAGCTCTATTGACATTTCATCATTTCTACATATCATGTTCATGTATATCGCTCAGTGAAAACCAAACCTGGTTTGTATAACAAATGAGACGCAAAACCTTAGTGCAGTGACCTTGTTTCCCTATAGCTTTAAGTCAATCTTATCAGACCACTGAAAGATGTCGGAATATACACGGTCCCTCCCAGTTCCTTTAACCTGCTGCCACCCTAATAATGTCCTCAACCAACATGAGCATCTGTCACCATAACCTTTATTGAGGTGTTATGCTACACTGCACTGTCTCTTATCTCATCCTACAGATTTTTCACCCAGTTCGATCCACCGAGCAGCCAATCAACTAACAAGGGTGCGAGATGGCTGCTTTCCCTTCCTAAACGACGATGTTTAGACCTTTGCTTGGCCAAGTTTCAGCCATTGAAGATGTATTGTAAGATTAATAAGTGGAAGCTGCATAGTTGTATATCTTGTGGCAATGTGACATGTCTTTGTATTGCTCTGTATGTATCACTATTCACCTATTGTCAGCCCGATTTGTATTATAAGCTGGATGATGAAAGTCTAGACATAACAAATCTGTGTGATGTCACATGTCCAAATTTGCATTTCATGATTAGTCCATGAAGACTGCTGCTATTACAACTATACATTTGTTCTTTAAAAGTGGGGAAATGCTATGCTGAAATAAGGAGCCATAACTGCCAATGTATCAATTTGAAAGCGAATGTAGCAATCTGCAGCGGTGCTCATCCTGTAAACATATGCTCTTTCAGTGGGAAATTCCAACTCCATACAAAGAGAAAATCTCCATTCTGGGGCATAGTTTCTAACGGACTTGACCAATATTTATAAGTGTTGTATTTTGGATCATCCAGATCATCAGCAATCCCATACGAAGAATGAGCATCACCACGTTTCATCATCTTCAGAGCCACATAACGAAGCAGATCCAATATTGATCCAGCTGTGTAAACTTTATATCTGCAACAGGTTTTTTGTTGTTGTTGTTGTTGAACCTTTTTTTGCTCAATCAAAGAACTCCAGAAAATTACAGCCCTTCAGCAACAAAAACCTCAGACGTATTTCACTCAAGGTACCTGTCTAAGGAGAAAACCAATTAAAACTCTAGGAAAATTTACACCCACACATCTAAAACCACGCCTGGAATTTCTCAAATCTGGACAGCCCTTGCTTTGCTGGTCCGCCAGCCACTGCGTTTGATCTACGACCCCTATGAACCACCTTGATCTACGGCCACCAATTTAGTATTCTTCGAATAAAGTTGAGAGCAAATCTAACACCCCAGGGACCTCCTGCCATGCTGCCACCCCATTGCACCACTTAACAGGATTTGAAGAGTCTCATTCTATAGTTATTGTCAAATGCAAGAGCATTCCCTACTCAATGTCAACTGCAGAGCATGAATGCATGATAAATGGCTACTAACTCAGGTTGGTCTCACTATACGGGATGTTGCTCGAAAACATGCAGCGGAAATTCTTATCCCAATCACGAAGTACACCACCCATGGCTCCCTTGCCATCTTTACAAGACGCATCCACATTCCACATTAAACATCCCTGCGATGGAACCTCCCACACTTCTACAGATTCATTGCCTTCCTTGTACCCTGACTTTTTAAACATAAGGGGTTGCAAGAGACCTCTTGTAGAGAGTAAGGGAAAGAATCGTCCCATCCCTTAATCCACCATGCTAATCGCAATGAGACCAATTCAAACAACTCCTCAACTCTACACCTTTTATCTTCAAAAATTATGGAATGATTTCTTTCTTTCCAAATAAACCAAGCTAGAACAAAGACAATGTTATCCAGATTTTCCGACAACGGTTACTTGAGCTGACGTCACATTATTGATCAAAAAAGTGCATCATGTTTGAGGGAGTGCACCATTTGTAGCCCCAACGGTCCAGCCAACAAGACCACAACATACGAGCAAAATTGCAATGAATTAATAAATGCTCTGTGCTTTCCATCTCTACATCACATTAATAAGGTTATGGCCTTTAGTTGCACCCCAGAATTCAATTCTCTCAATCTTCATTCGATGACTGAGCTCCAGCCTCCAGCAGCTTCTTTTCCATAGTGCATTCCTTTTCCTGATAGATCCGGGCTTATTCCTTAGATGTATATATGATTAGATTATCCTTTACCCCTATCAACTATATATCTCTCTTGGAACAGATAGCACAAAACTCATGTTTTCTTCCAGAGCATACTCTTTAGACTGGTCAGTCTGACCCATCGTGCACCAGATTTTAGAAACCACAACATATATAATTCGACGAAGGAACATCTCCTGTTTGCCTGATGAATTCTGGTTGGTCCGCAGCTTTCTCAGCCTGACGCTTCTTCCTGACTTCAGCTGCTGCTCTTTTTTTTCCGAACTCTTCTTGCAATGGCACTCCGGTTCAACATCTTCGCTTGAGAATGGGTTCTCAATTACTCGACTTTTGCCTGTTCATTGTAGTTGCCGTGAGCACAGACACAGAGTAAAACTTATAACTAAGGGTATATTATATGATGTATTGAGCAATCATGATATTCTCCACATAATAATTTATAACCCTTCAGTTTAATAAGATTTAGTTCCTCATAGCTGAAAAGGTTTTCTCATCACTAGAAGCACAGTTGCATAGTAGCATAAATACATACCTATATTCTCCTCAACACTTCTTCCAGTTTCGCTTTCTGTTGAAATTCCCGGCCCATACTAGGATTTTGATGTAAGGCGTGATAATGCTCATAACTCGGAAGCAAAAGTAGATGCCTGCACAATACAACAACAATGAAATTAGCGCGATTGACTTTATTCATAAATCATAATGACATAGCAAACCATGTCATAACATTGAATACTTTGATTCACATAATGAGAAGCATTAACATTACATTAACATTACCCCAGTGCCTCCAACGAGGCTCCCACCTAAGCAGGGTAAGGGGGGGGTCGGTTGTACGCAGCCTTACCCCTGTGAGAGTCTCACAGAGAGGCTGTTTCCATTTGACCCGAGATTCAAAGTGCGACGACCATCGGCAACTTCACAATGAATAAGAAGTGCCAGAAGATGAACCAGAAAAGGTTTTTGGGTGCTAAACAACGTGATTACGTGAGAATGAAAGAGGACTTGATAGCAATTACGTAGTTTCCTAAAAGAAATTTACATCTTTACTCAGTCAAAAGTTTCCTACTATCATTCTACTTCTTTATTTTTTTTTTAAAAGAATTCTACTTCCTTTTAAGAAACGTGATTATCCCTTTCTTGTTTTTCTTTTCCTCTCTAATCTACGATAAGGTTTCTTATTTAAAAAAAAAAAAAACTTGTTATAAATAGATCCTAGGGCTTTATTAATATGTTGGTTCTGTGCTCTTGTTCTTTCCAAGGCTTCTTAATTTCTTCTTCTCTAACCGCCCTAGAGAAATAATTTGTCATCGACCATGGATGAGTTGTTTACATCAATAGAATCTAAGAGAAAAATACTACAATCATCATCATCATCATCATCAAAATTGAAGCAGGGTGTTGTATCTCGAAAAATATCGAGAACAAGAATAGATGTCCATCTGACAGATGATGTGTTGATTGAGATTTTGGTAAGACTTCCCCTGGTTTCAGTTAATTGTTGTAAGTTTGTTTGTAAGCATTGGCTTGCTCTTATATCTGACCCTCTTTTCGCCGAATACTATACGCAATACCGCTCAAACTTGGACCAACCATGCCATGATAGTTTCCTCCTTTTCCATTTATTTGAAGGCTATAATGATACTATTGGCAGAATCAAGGGCTTTTCATTGAAGAATGATGACAATGATGACGAGGAGGATATTTCTACACTGAGTCGTCGTAAAGTCTTCAGCTTGTCGTTGGATTACATCCCGGTTCTTCAAAGACCCCGTTGGGATCAAGAGAGTGAGTTTGTGCGCTCTTATAAATTAGCTGGTGTGTGGAGAGACTTACTGTTATTAGATGTATGGTTTGGTTGTCCAACTGGTCGTCGTCTTATCATAATATGTAACCCAATTACAAAACGATGGTTGCGACTTCCTGCAATAAAACCTATCCCATATTGCAATGAGTCTACCGAGCGTGGCCCTATAGGCTTTACATGCTACCCTGTCCAAGCAGGAGGATACAGTAGCAGGGTTGGGTTTACAGTCGTACACGTTTGGCAGTACCTTAAATCTGATGGAAGTCGAGGTTTTTGCATACAGGTATATGTTTCAGGAGGTGATAATAGTGCCGATGATGATAATGAACATGGTTGGAGCGTATATTGTGTGCCTTGGCCCCTAGATTTCAAGTGGCCAAGATTTGCTCTAGGAATGGTGTCCTGCAATGGAGTATTCTATTGGAACGGACGGACTTGCATTGTTGCATATGATCCTAAAAATAACCCCAACCAATGTAATTATATCAACATACAAGAAGAGCTCATTGACAAAAGATACTACCTGACAGTGGCAGGCGCTAGTCAGGAAGCACAGAAAAGTCTCAGAATATGCAGCGACGTTTTGTATGATGAAGCCTTTTCGGTTTGGGAACTTGTGGACTACAAGGAGCACAAATGGTCGTTAAAATTTAAGAAACAACTCCCAGGAGTTAATGACAAGCGGTATGAATCATTTAGCCAAACCAATGCAGATAAGGTCCATTTCACATATCATTGTGATATGCTCACTACGACAATTGGTTTGCTAGACATGAAGGAAGATTCATTTCAGGATATTTTCAAGTGGCCTTCTGGAAGTTATCTGCAAGAAGTTGTGCCATTTGTTCTAAGTTCATGGCCCTCCTCCTTTTAGGGCTGCAAGCCTGCAACAAGAAAAATATAGAACAGTAATGATCAATTAGGATAACAGTACACTCTGCTAAGAAATTGTTCACTTTTATTTTAAATTTGTTCTGTTTCTAATTTTGCTCAAAGTTATGTTTTGTTGTTTATGGATCCTGCTTGTGGGTGAAAAATGAAAGTATAAAGTACTTACAAAAAAATCCATCACCTGGAAGAAAAAGAAAAAAAACAAAAACGAGGAAGCTCTGAAATCTGCAACAGAAGAGGGTTTTTTTTTTTTTTTGCTAATCTTCTGGTATTGTGGTAAATCAAAACAAATCTGATTTTTTCATTGGTGGGTCTCAGTTGATGGCAAGCATGCTGTTTTGTCATACACAGCAAAGGGGGTTTTCTGAATTCACTTACAGACCTGTACTTTCTTTCCTAGTTAGGTTGTCTTGCTTGCTTTGAATTTGCAGTGTTTAGCTGCTTTCTGAGTTAGGCAGTTCAAGTTGCAAATGATTTTGCAGACCTGTACATGATGCAGTTGCTTGCTGCTTCTCTGTTTCTCTATAAGTTTATTATGGGAATATTGAAATTGTGCTGTATTGACTATATTTGGGAGCAATGCAATCAACCTATTATTACTGTCCCAGGAAAATTTTAAAATATAGAAAATATTTTTCGACGACAGCATCTGCAACAAAATGCACAGGCGAAGCCCATGGATGCTGACCTCTCCAGCAGCTATTTCCTTAGTCTCTTTCCTGTCAAAAAGTCTTCGGTAAGAATTATACATAATCAGATTTTGTAATGAATCAAGGCTATGTATAAATGTTCTTTGTTTATATATACGAACATAATGCCAAAATTGAATACAATATCATTTTGTGCATGACCTAAAAATGGATCTAATAAAGATACTCCCCCACTCATTTGGTATTGGTACAACTATTTTGTGCTTGGTATACAAAAATATGTAGCAGAAGTATCAGTGTGTATAATAAACAAATCACGTATAAAACCATCTTAGCCTGGAGATCATGAGAGAACATCGGATGTTTGAGCCTCACGAGCAACCTTGATAAACACATCTTCCAAAGTCGTGTCCGCAACACCCCAAGCTTGGACTGGAAACCTCTTCTTTGCGTCTTCAACTGCCTTGAATACATGAGAAATCCGGGTCTCATGCTTTGGAATCTCAAACTTTTGGGTTCCTGATATATGGTACACTTTTTGGGCATTTGGAGAGAGGCCTTGCACCATCCTCTCCACTTCTGCATCATAATTTGGAGAAGTTGTCATTGTGAATACGAAGGAGCCACCATATCTTCCTTTCAGCTGTCATCAACACAAACCAGAATTATTCTTAATTGGTTTCTAAATAAGATGACTCATGACATTGCTGGAAAGATTATATTTCATGCAAAAAAGCATTGATACTAAACCCTCTCCCTCCGGAAAGGAAGGTAATCCGACCCTAAGGGCATGCCTGGATTGGGGGTAATGATTAAGGGGGATAACGGAGCAAATTAAAGAGTAAAATAGGAAGGTGGAGGTGGCGGTGGGGTAATGATTAAGGGGGTAATGGAGAAAATGAAGGGAGAAAAGGGGGTAACGCATTACTCTAGGGGGAGGGTGGGTAACTTTTACCCCCCAAATGGGGGGAAGGATTACCCTCCTCTTCACAAAATCTAACACCCACCACCTCCCACACCTTCCATTTTAGCCTATAATTCTATCTAGGAATATTCCACATGGTTGGTACCCCTCTAGTTTTGGCTTTTCCACATGGTACCCAAAACATTTTTCCGAATCCGCGTGGTTGTTTTTACCCGTTACCAGCCCGTGTCCTTTTATGTCTTTTTCCATTACCTGGTGATGCATTTACCAAAATACCCTTAATGAAACTAAAAAAACACATGCCTTCAAAGTTCAAACCCACCTTCAATCGCTTTCATCCCCAACCTCCATAACCACCACTTCAAACAACCCACCTTCAACCTCGTTTCATCCCCAACCTCCATAACCACCACCCCCACCACCAGTCCTCCACCCCACTTGTAAACCCCCCACCCGCCACAAGCACCCCACCCCATCAGACCCCCACCCCGAAAACCCAAGGAAAAACCACGAAACCCCACCCCAAAACCCCGCCTAACTCACGAAACCCCACCACCCCCACCCCCACCCCCACCCCACTGGCAGTGGTTGCTCGGTGGCATCCATGGCAGTGAATGGTGATAGTGGAAGGGGTGAGATATGAGTGTTTGAAAAACAAGAGGAAGAAAAAACATGTTTTCTGATTTTGGCAAAATCCTTTGCAAAATGAGAATAAGAAAACAATGCTTTCTTGGCAAAATTTGGAGTAATGGGTACTTTGGAACATGTTTTCTCCTCTCCCGTGTTTTCTGTGAAAATGTTTCCAGAAAACATGTGAAGTAAACACAACCATAGTGTTTTCTTGTTTACTCTCCTGGAAGCCAGCATACCACAATCACTACAATGGAATCTGAACATATCCAACCCCCCCCCCCCCTCTCTTACGAAAACGTTTCAGGTCACAATTCACCAGAAACCTCACGATTAAGAATATATATATATTCCCGCCTCTGCACTATTAGGTCCTTGTAATTGCAGGTGTTTCAGAGCAATAATCTAACCATAATTGTTGGCAACACTGGCACTATTAGCATATTACACAAACATCGAAAGGTAATGTGTATTAGGTCCGTGTAATTGCAGGTGTTTCAGAGCAATAATCTAACCATAATTGTTGGCAACACTGGCACTTTTACCTCTGCAATATAATTGTTTGAAGGTTCTTGCAAAGTTGAAACTGCATGTGTTATTCTACAAATTTATTGAAGTTTCTTGCAATATATAGAGTTACTGGACATCAGAAACTGAGTAAAACTCCTAAAGGCCCCACCTGCTCTAGCCCACGAAGAAAATTGTATTGGTAACGCAAAGGAGGACAAGATATCCCCACCTGGACATCAGAAATCGAGTAACTCCTAAAGGCCCCACCTGCTCTAGCTCACAAAGAAGCTAAAAAATCACTATCCCAGACAAGCTCAGGGGACAGAGCACTCCTAGGAAATATCTTGCTTTCAACTCCAACCATACACATCATAAAGCTGCAAAAAACCCATTACACAATTGTAATTTCTTCTCCTTATTCCTCCCAAAACTCACAAAGCTAACCTGCCGAGGCTCCAAGACAGTAGCCGGGCAAACCGCATGCTCATCCGAAACATCAAAAAGTTTGCACAGGTGGTACAAAAGATGCTACAAAAGCAGGATGAGATTAAACCTACCCCACAAGAGGAAATAGGGTCTCTCCCACCATCCAACGGCCTCTTGACACTTGATCAATCATCAGATCCGAAAAAAACCGAGACCTAGGGTTAGCATTTTAAGGAACCCCCAGATAGGAAATAGGAAGAGCAATCACCAGAAAAATGACTGAGATATTTATTAGATTATTTAGATGTAATGGTGTTCAGTAGTTAAGGTTGTTGCACAGTTTAATGGTTGCCTGGTTGGAGAGGAACAACCATATCCTTAGGGTGCCTTTTCACCGGTTGAATGCCTCTGGGAATTGCATACCAAGATTCCCTTATTGCATAACCTGTTGGGGCTTTTAAACTAATCTCCCTAGTGAAGGTACAGTGTAATTTGTCTTTTCTTTTGTAATTATGTAGCTCTTAATAGTTTTGAGGACTCCTTGTCCTGCTGAGCTGTACTTCCTGTTCTAATTAACAGAAATCTATTTTATGTAAGAAAATATTATACTCACTATCTTTTTGCAGCCAAAACTCTATCATAGTTGTCTTTCACAATTCTCCAAAGGCGTTGTATTTACTATTTCAACTTTACTTCTTTGTGATAGCTTGTCAGTTGTACTTTTCTCTATAATAAAACTATGATTTTCTGATTAGAAGAAAAAAGATGTCTACCAGCACATGACATTGGGAACACGGCTTTTGCTTCTCCCCACAGCTAGATATATTGGTATAAGGTAACAACCTGACTTTGGCGTAGCTACATAAATAACGATTCATGTCAAGATGGGGAACTTACCTCTTTTGGGTTTCCAATACACTGTAGGCCACCATCCACAAAAATTCCTATCCGGTCACAAAGAACCTCCGCCTCTTCCATAGAATGAGCTGAAAGGAAACAGAGAAGTTATTAGGTTCAATATGCAGCAAAATACGTATAAACTTATTGTCTGAAGGAACATTCACAAGTATCTACACAAATGTAGGCCTATAGAGCGACAAAGAACAAAAACTTGTTTTAAAAGCTGCAAAACATGAAAACCTTGGTGAGGTTGGCTCCAAAATCAGTACTACTTAAACCATGGAGACGTGGTTCTTTTCTGCATGGTCCAGCTGCATATGTGAGTTTTATTTACTTGCCTATACTAATATAATTGTTTGAAGGTTTGAAATTTGGATAACAAAATATGATATTTGATAAGACAGTAGATTTCTTTCAGCACACACATAAGACAATCCAATAGACTTTGCAACACTTTGACAGGGTCTGGTCTTGATTTAAACAGTAATTTACAAGCAAAAATTTAGTGTACCTCCATAGAGCAAAGGCCACCAAGCAGATTAAGGCTTGGTTGCATTGGTTTGGTTCATACTTTAGACAGTGCAATATATGGTAAACATACAATAAGGTAAAACATTCGGGTCTGCACCAGAGAAGTGAGGTTTCATTTCCAGAGGGGGGGGGGAGAGAGAAAGTACTTGTCAGAATAATTGCTCTGTTTTGCGTTGCTTGCTTCACAACATTCCACAGGTTATTCCTTGAAGCAGGGTCTAATCCAGTACTTGGCTCATCCATGTAAACAACCTGCCAAATATACAAAAAAGCAACTCCATAAGTTAGAATGTTATAGTTCTTACATTCAGCAGAACTGAGGGCAGCCAACAAACTCTGCAGGAGAATACAAGTGAGAGACGCGTTGAGGGGGTTTGCAAACTGAAGAGAATGAAGTTTTGAGTTAAATTTATGCAAGAAAGTATGAATTACTGATGTAAAGACTGACCTTAGGGTCACCAATCAAGGAAATAGCAACACTAAGCCTCCTTTTCATTCCACCACTGTACTTCCCAGCTAGTTTATCGCCAACACCACCATGATATAAGTTGACGCTTTTTAAAGACTCATCCACTGCCTGCAGCAACGTATTGAAAACGAGAATAACAATGACGAACTTTCAGCTGATTTGATTTGCTTACATTCATATATCTTTATACCTTCATATTATAGTGACCAGCAGTTCCACATTATCAGTCATAGTGGCAAAATCCTTCAACAATACATCCGCCGACTCTTTAAGATTTAGAATTATCTATGAAGGAAGGCTGGAGCCTTCTCCCACACTCTATAGGCCCATAGGTAGTTTGCATAATACCGATTCAAAAAAAATTAAAACAGACAGCTGCTGATCTTTAAGGAGTTCCAAGGGTGCCAAACTCAAATTAGGAAGAAAAATTCCATTTTGCAAGGGCTTATTAAGTTCATCCCAATTTTCTGGGCAATAAAATAATAAACACACACACCCCAGTTTTAAGGTCATCATAGAATCGGATTTTTTTCCCCCTTTTTGCCAACAATTATCCGATACCAACAACTCGACGAGTTGAGCCTCACCTGCAGTAGGGAAGAGCCTTTGAGGTTCTTTAATCGACCATAAAAGAGCAGGTGCTCTCTTCCTGTGAGCGATTCCCACAGTAGGCTGAAAAACCAACAACGAGGTGGAGAAACGTGTTAGTTTACACTTAAAAAATCGGGTAATCGAGAAAGATCCTTGCATATTTCAGCAGGGTTAAGGTCTGAAACACACTCATGTTGGGGGCAAACACCCATGCTAGTATATATTTCATCCATTTGAGTACGAATGTCTAAACCCTCAATGGATGCTGCGCCAGAAGTAGGCTCCGTGAGTCCAATCATCTATTAAAATAATAAATAATATTAATTCACAGTACTAATAAATGATTCTGATTACTAATAACTAATAAGAAAAGATTATATTATTCAGTTATACTTTCTACAGAACAGTAGAGAGTAAATTAAAGAAGGTGAAGATTTCCATGATCAAGATTGATTCACCATGGTTATTGAAGAAAAAATTGACTAATTTGATTTATCTGACCATCATACACTGGCATACAAGTAAGACTACGAAACCAAGTACATCTTCAAATTAGGAAGAAAAGGAGTTCTCACCATGCTGATGAAGGAGGTCTTTCCTGCACCATTTGGACCCAGCATCCCAAAGCACTCACCTCGCGGAACAGCAAGAGACATTCCTTTGACTGCAAGTTTTGGAGGATTCCCATCCCTTCCAGGATAGATCTTTTTGAGATTGTCGCAAATTATAGCATGGCTCGAACTTGATTCCAATAGCAACTGTTCTACCCTCTCCCTCTGACAGAAAACAGAAATGTACACATTACACAGTTAAAAGAAAAAATCAAACCTTTTTCTGGCTTTCAAGTCATAACTCATATCTGCACTGTATAAATCTTATAGAGATTAATTGCATGTTCTTCTGAAATGGTGATTAATGATGAGAAGGGGTCTGCATCCAAGAATGTCACAGAAGATGCCATTTCGAATAATGGGCCAATTATTAATGGGATAGCTTTTCAAGAGCTTCCCACTGATTTGGCGGCGGAAAATAGCGAAGAAAGTGAGAAGTATGATTCCAAAATGGTACGGGCCCAAAACAAAGTGGGCTCTCTTATGGACAGCCTAGACTCCATAAGCAAGACTGATTCCGGGTTTGAAGATGACATACCACCGAGTGCAATTGTGGAACACCAAAAGAAAAAAATAGCCAGCAGGAGGAAAAGAGAGGAGAGATTGAGGGAAGCAGTAGCAGGGAAAGAAAATGAGATGAGGGAAAAACCAATTGTAATTGTAATGAGCCACCGAGTTCGTCCAGGGAGCACAGTGTGGGGGGGAGGAGTAGAAGACTCGCCTCTACAATCGAAAAATCCATTTGGCATTCTTAGCTTTGTAAAATCTTTGGGAGTGATATTTCCAGACAGTGAGAGAAATATGGTGAACAGAATAAAAAAGATAATGAGCGAAGAAGAGGAGGAATGGGAACGGTCCAAGAGAGCTTGATTGCTTTTAGACTCAGTCAAAATAAAGGAGTGTTATAAATTAAAAAATGAAGTTGATCACATGGAATGTTAGAGGACTTCATGGAAAGGAAAAGAAGTCGGCAGTGAGAAATTTGATTAAAAAGCATAGCCCAGGGATGGTGACGTTACAGGAGACAAAATATGAAGATTTCAATGATAGAGAGTTGATGAAGTTCTGGAAAGAAGATGGTTTGTTGTGGAGATGTGCACCGTCAAGAGGAAATTTAGGGGGTATTCTGTCTGTGTGGAAAAAATCTTTTTTTGAGGCTCGATCGGAGATTATTGCCACTAATTGGATAGCTCTTAAGGGGCGACTTATAGAAAATAACCTGGATTGCACTATTGTAGCAGTTTATGCTCCTACTGGCGTGAATGAGAGGAAGGAGTTATGGGCAGAATTACATGAGGAGTGGCAGAGAGACACACAACCATGGCTTCTACTAGGTGATTGCAACGAAGTCTTAAAGGCAGAGGAGAGATCAAGCAAGAAGTTCAATGCTAGAGGGGTAGAAGAGTTTAGAGGCTTTGTAGCAAGTACTCAACTACTAGAGATTGAATTGAAAAGGGGGAAATTTACGTGGTTCAGATCAAATTCCATGAGCAGGCTAGACAGAGTCTTTGTGAATACAGAGTGGATGTCGATTTGGCCCTATATGTCAGCAACATCTCTGCCCCGTGGGTTGTCAGACCATTGCCCTTTACTGGTACAATCTGAAGTTCACAATTGGGGACCAAAACCATTTAGGTTCCTGGATTGTTGGCTAGATGATCCGAAATTCATGCAGATGGTGGAAAAAGAATGGGCTGAAGAATTAAACAGAGAGCAGGCTTTAAAAATTCACTTGGGAATTAAACTGAAGAACTTTAAATTGAAAAGAAAGGAGTGGAATGCAGGGGATTTTGGCAACATGGGGAAAAAAATTGAGCAGCTAGAGAAATCTGTTGAGGCGTGGGACAAAATAGCAGAAGCAAGAGATTTGCGAAGTGATGAATTACAAAAAAGATGCGATGATATAGCCGATCTGTGGAGATGGTATAAGAGGAGAGAAACCTACTGGGCACAAATGTCTCGTGTTAAGTCGAGGAAAATGGGGGATAAAAATACAAAATTCTTCCATGCAGTTGCATCTAGCAGGAAGCGAAGAAATGAGTTCTCTAACCTCATAGTGAATGGCAAACAAATTGGGAAGCCCGCAGACATCAAACGTGTAACACTGGAGTATTTTCGAAAAATATTCAGTGAGGAGTATAGGGATAGACCTTTTTTTTGAGAATATCAAAGTGAAAAAAATATCAGTAGGGGAGGCGGAGAAACTTTGGAAAAATTCAGTGAAGAGGAAGTAGAGAGAGCAGTGCAGGAGTACGATGGAAGTAAGGCGCCTGGGCCAGATGGATTTAATTTCAATTTCATAAAAAGAGCTTGGAGTTTGTTGAAGGGGGAGGTGCTGAAGTTTGTTAATGATTTCTGGGATACAGGAAAATTCCCAGCTAGTATGAATGTGGCTCTAATAAGCTTGATCCCGAAAACTGAATGCCCTCTAGAGCTAAAAGATTTCCGACCTATTAGCATGATAGGTTCTATGTACAAAATCCTTGCGAAGATGTTGTCAAAATTGAAAGGGGTGATAAACTCGGTAGTGGGAGATACACAATCAGCTTTTATAGGCGAGCGTCAAAGCCTAGATAGTGTGCTAGTTGCGAATGAGATCATTGATTCAGCTAAAAGAAGGAAAGAAAAAATTTGCATTTGGAAGTTGGACTTTCACAAAGCCTATGACTCATTATCCTGGTCTTTTCTTGACAAGGTAATGGAGAGTATGAATTTTCCTCTACGTTGGAGGCAGTGGATAGGGTGGTGCATTCGATCGCTATCTTGATCAATGGATCCCAAACGAATCCCTTCAAGCTAGGAAGGGGGTTGAGACAGGGTGACCATCTTTCTCCATTCTTATTCAACTTGGCAGCAGAGTATCTCAATTGCTTATTTTCGAAGACAGTAAGGACAGGCAAATTGAAAGGCGTGACTCCAACCCAAGGCGGCCCCTCCTTCACTCACTTACAGTTCGCAGACGACACCATTGTGTTTTGTCCGGCAGAGAAAAAATATCTAGATGTTGTAAAAATGCTACTAATCTCGTTTCATCTTGTCTCAGGTCTCAAAGTGAACTTCCATAAATGTTATTTGATTGGAATAAATGTCGAGAATGAATGGGTGGGCAAACTTGCTGATGATCTTCATTGTCGAGTGGAGAAACTGCCAATAAATACTTGGGGTTACCCCTTGGAGCCAATCCGCGTAGCTTGGAGTTTTGGAGGCCAGTTCTTGAGAGAATGGAAGCAAGACTAGCATCTTGGAAAGGGAAGCTATTATCAATAGGAGGTCGATTGGAGCTCATAAAGTCAGCTCTAAGCAATTTGCCTCTCTATTATTTGTCCCTCTTTAAAGTGCCAGTAGGGGTTTTGAAGAAAATGACTAAGGTTCAAAGAGAATTTTCGTGGTCGGGGAATTCTGAAGGAAACAAACCTCTCTGTATGGTAAATTGGAGCGTGGTTGAATCTCCAAAAGAAAGAGGCGGGTTGGGCGTGGGGTCTATAAATGACTTCAATGTGGCGCTACTGAGTAAGTGGGTATGACGGTTTTTGGAAGGGGATGGAGGGTTATGGAAAGGTTTGGTGAAATATAAATACAATCTGGAAAATATCTCTTCTGTTGATGATTTTCAGAATTTGAAGCAAGGAGGAGTCTGGAAGGAAATATCCAATTGCCTAACAAACAATCCTACAATAAAGGAGATTTTCAAGTAGGGAATTTTGGTGAATATAAGGAAAGGTGATGCGACCAAATTTTGGCTCGACCCGTGGCTGCAAGCTGAACCCCTCTAAAAACTTTTTCCCAGATTATTCTCTATTTCATCACAGCAACATTGCAATATTGACGAGATGGGTTTTTGGGATGGAAGGGATTGGATATGGAGTTTCTCATGGCGCAGAAATTTTTTTGAGTGGGAAGAACAACAAAAGAGAGATTTGATGGCAATTCTACATGGAGTGCATCTAAACCCAAAAGCTGATGACAAGCTGGCATGGCGATTCGATAGTAGGGGTGAATTCTCAGTTAAATCGGTTAGAGAGAAACTCACTGATATAGTGATATGAGGGGTGTACAGGATCATGAAGCAGTAAAAGGAGTGTGGCAAGGGCTTGCCCTTCCCAAGGTCGAAGTTTTCGTTTGGCTAGCATGTTTGGGACGTTTGAAAACGAAGGACAGGCTCATTAGGATGGGGGTACAGGGTGTTTTAAACCCAGCTTGTGTGTTGTGTCATGATCTTGGTTTTAAAAAGCGCGCTTCTTAATCGCGAGGCGACCTCAGGCGCATAGGAAATCGCTTCAGCAAGCCAAAGCGCCGCGTTTTACAAGAGGCGACCAAAAAGCGCGCTTATTGGCCGCCTCGCGAAGAAGCGCGCCTCAGCCAGAAGCGGCCGCTTCCTGACGTGAGGCGCACATAATGCTGCCAGCAGCATGCGCGTTTAAAAAAAAGAAAAAAAAGGGCACGTGACTTGCTTTGCTACCCAAGGGATCTAAAAAGCACGAGGTAAATACCTCAGAACAAAACCAGGAGAGAAATCGAAGAGAGAGAAAAGAGGAGATGAAACCCTAGATTTCGAAATTGGTTGAAGAACACTGCTGAGGCCGGCGACTCCTCCGGGCAACTCGATTCAGTCCGGCGAAACCAGGTACACATCTTCTTGACTCTTCGTCCTTTTCTCTTTCTCTGCGTTCTTCTCTGTTTCTCTTCGTTTTCTCTCTCTTTCTCTTCGTTTTCTTTTTCTGATTTCTTCTCTGTTTCTCTTCGTTTTCTCTCTCTTTCTCTTCGTTTTCTTTTTCTGATTTCTTCGTTATTTTTTTTCCTTTTTCACTTATTTTATCCTTCTTTCTCTCTTTGTTTTTCTCTACTCTCTCACTTTCTCTCTTGGGCCCCTGGCCTTTGTTTTGTTTTCAACCCTCTGTCGACAGTAGCTTAACAGTAGCTTTGTTTAAAAAAAAAAAACTCTTTTGAGTCCTTAACAGTAGCTTTAGTCACCATTTTAACTCTTTTTTTTATATCTTCAGCTTGTTTAATGGATTCTTGATTCAGATGAGGAGGAGGATATGTAGTGGAGTTTTAGAGAGATTAGAAACCTTATGACCTATGCTTATGTTTTCTTTCATTTTGCTTTTATTTTTAGTCAGAACTTTATGGAGTTATGTTGTTTATTGTGCTACTTGGTTACTATGAGACTATTTGTGGTATGGTATGCTATATGTTGGTGTGTTTGCATTACAAGCATAGTTCTTATGTGTCTTGTGTGGGAAATATGATTTATAATCAATTTAGAAGCATTTTGGGGAAAAAAGTGCGCCTCGCATACGTGAGGCGTGCGCTTTCGCTTCGCGCTTCTCGCCTCGTCGCTTCGGCCCCCTTGCGCCTCAGTGCGCCTTGCACTTTTTAAAACCAAGGTCATGATGCAGACGAAACAGTAAATCATACAATGATCCACTGCAATTTTTCGAACAAGTTATGGAGCAAATGGCTTGATTTATGGAATGTCAAATGGTGTTCCCCGCTTGAGATGAGGGACTTCTTTTGCGAGTGGTGTTCAACTGTCACAGGTGATCATTTTCGTAAAGTATGGAGTACGTTTCTCTTTGTGGTAGCTTGGTCTATTTGGAAGGAGCGCAATAATCGGGTTTTCTGTGATAAAGAGCTTGGTGTAGATGAGGTGTTTGATCTTGTGTTGCTGCGACTTGGATGGTGGACGAAGGGATGGGATGATTCATTCCCATATGCTCCACAAGATGTACAGCGTAACCCACAATGTCTAAAGATAAGTGTACCAAGAACGAAGAGAGTAGTGACAGATCAATGGCTGGCCCCTCCAAGGGGTGTTGTGAAATGGAATGTAGATGCCTCATGCAAGGATGGGAGATGCGCAATAGGTGGAGTGCTGCGAGAATGGAATGGGAACTTCAGATGTCTTTTTTAGGGCAAGTTATGGTAGAGGAAATCAACAAAGCAGAGGTGTTAGCGATTTACAGAGCACTTGAACTGACGATGTACAAGACATGGATACTTAACTTTGATATTATTAGAGTCAGACTCCAAGAATGCAGTGATGTGGAGCAATGCGTCTCAAGGTGGTCCGCTTGGAGTTCGATTTGCGTTAAATTTCATCAGAGCTATAAAGGGGTGGTGGCCAAGAATCAAAGTAGTTCACAAGCCAAGAAGTGGGAATGCAGTAGCAGACCACCTACCAAAGCAAGGGCTCGACAGAAAAGAGGAGTTTGTGGCATGGTTTTAGGAGTTTTTCATTGTACTGTTTGTCTTTCCTGTATTTGCTTTTTCAGTGGCTTTGTTTTTACTTTCACCCCCTTGCATCTCTCACTAGTAGAGGATGCTATCTTGATCTCAACCCTTCCTAGAAGGTGGGGGTTCATGGATGGCAGATACTTTATGGAGAGTGCAATTTGGAGAACTTTGTATGAGTTTTTTCTCTATCAATAAAGTTTCTCCTTAATTATCAAAAAAATAAAAATCCAGCCTATTTTTCAAAGATATGGACCCATGCTTGCATGTTGGGGTTCAGAAGCTTGACTCCTTTCTTCGCGTCCATTGGAGGTTCAAGAGGTCTATTGGGGCTGGTAAAATTCCCTCTTGGACATGTTGCTGGGTCAAGTTCGTAGTACTGATCTTCATCTAGCTTGCTTTAGTCTGATGTAGGTTTGTAGGTTGGGGACGTTGTGATAACAAGCCCAGGAAATTCCTGATCAGTTCTTCTTCCGTTCTTTTTTCCACGATGACGTTTTGCAATGTAGGTAGTCTTAAACTCTCTCATGACGTTTCATTTTTCTCAAACATCCTAAGGGCTCAGTGATATTTAATTTGCGATTTCTCTAATATTTTAGTGAACATTAAATTCCAGATAACGCATTCTAATTTCTACCAGTAGTTTAGATAGTCCGTTCTTTACCGTGTAGATGTACAATATCTGTGTATGATCATATAATCTTTACCATTAAGAAGTGTTTATTGTATGTCCATTCGAGTAGTTATTTAGAACTTAAATTTTTACTTATTCACAAGAATTCCTCATCCTCCCCTCCATGGAATCCCCAAGAATCCCTCCCAATTAATGCCCAATTTAATTTCAAAGCTTGGCCCCAATTTCATTGCGTTGAGCTTGCTTGAGTTTAAAACCCTAGATTGGTGCTAGTGTGTCAAATCAATGAAGATGTAGATTTTTTTTAATTGCATATTATCCTTAGAACATCCCATGTATGTTTATTATAGTAGTACATATCCTTGCGGGTTTCAGCAATCTGTAAGGTTATTAAAAAAAATCGTTGTTTCTATATGATTGTGAATTGAGCTTCTAGTTCAAAGTTTCTCGGTCTTTTTCGGAGGTCGATTGTGAGAGTTTGGGTAAAGTCGTTGGGTTGTGTTTGCAAAAGTTTCGATTGGTTGATTATGGTTTTAGAGAGACTAGAGAGTATGTTTCTTCCCTTTTTAAACTATAAACTATTCATTTTGGTTCATGCACCACCCTCTATTATCTAAATTTCTCAATTTGATGCAACTAAAAAGTGAAGAAGATGATGATAAAGAATTTGTTGTTGTTTTTGGTGGAAGATGGTTTGGTTCGGTTTATCTTTTGGTTCCTCTTTGTTGATTGCTTTTTTTATAGAGACTCTTTGGATGTGTTATTAGTTGACGACAGTGAAGCTAGTAGTTGTCTTGGCGGTTGAGGTACGCACTTTATACTTCCGATCTGTCGTGACTTGGTTCCTTACCAGGATTGAAGAAGACGCTACTGAAGACTAGAACAGGGAACTTCTTTCAGATTTTGATTTTTTAGGTCTTTTATTTTTGATAGTTGTTTGTCACTTGTTACTGTTCACTATGAGTCATTGTACTCTTGGTCATTTATCGCCAGCTTTCATGTCTTTTCAAAAAAAATAAAAAAAATAAATATATATCTACAAACGTTTATGAGTTTTTTAGGTAATAAATAATTGTTGTTCACTAGACTTCTCACCGGAAACAACAAAAGATCAAAAATCACACTATTTTGAATTTTTGATACTATGTAGACAATGGGCATGTATTATGTTTGGCAAAACCAAGAAGATTTTAGTGGCAAGTAGGAACTCTAATCCTTTTGAGGCATACATTCTCTTCATCCTAGCCAAAATTCCATATAGACTATAGAGTGTTAGTTATGCGTTGCTTCTCTTTTTGCCTTCCTTACCTTTCAATTCTTAATTTTTTGTTTTCTTTGGAATTTCCAATCTTCAAAATAATTAGAAAACACATCCAAGAACACCTTTTTTTTTTTTTTGGGGTGCACCTAAGGTAGAGAATACTCTTTTTTTGTTTTTTTCCATAACTACTTGTTTCTTAGTTTATTGGTATATGCCATGCCAAACATGTTGTAAGACAACAAAACACCTTGTAAGGTTGATACATTTTGAAGAAAAAACCCCGTCAATCTCCCATGAAATGGCTCTAATTCTTCCAAACACAAAACCTTATAAACAGAAAACAATAAACCCAGACACAAAACAAAGATAAACAGAAAACAATAAATCCAAAGACAAAGCAAAGATATACAAAAAACAATAAACCTAGACACAAAACAAATTAGTTAAACAGAAAACAAACAACCCAAACACAACACAAAGATAAACAAAAAACAAACAACCCAGACACACAAAAAAGAAAAAACAGAACAATCAAACCAGATATAAAACAAAGATAAACTGAACAATAAAACCACACATAAAAGAAATATAATTATAAAACAATCAACCCAGACACAAAAGAAAGAAAAAAATGAAAACAATCAACCAACACATCCTTATAACCAATCTATTACTAATCATATATCATACCAAATTGAACAAAACCAATCTTAATAACATATCCAATTCTCTTGTACAAGTAACAATTTCATTACCTTAACCAATGCAAATAAATGCTCCTCTGAAATCGTACATTTTGCTTTCCTTCAAATCCTCCCATATCCTCTTTAGATTTAAGAAATTTTGGGTTCCTTTAAATCCTCGAATTCAACTCCCGTTCAGTTTAGGGTTTGCCAACTTCGAGTCCAATGTGTAATTTGCCTCCTACAATTTAACATTCACCAAGGATTTATGGACTACCCAGATTTACAACCAATTTTTGGTTGTCCTTTTCACTCAATTTCGTAGATGACAACAGATTTAATTGCGATTTGGGGATCGACAAAGATAATGAACATGGGATTTCGGGGGTCTTTTTGCAGGCTTCAAACTTTATAGGTGATGTAAGAATTTGGGAATCAATTTTCGTTTGGGGATGAAGTTCAATCACGATTTCGGGATGGAGAAACTTGTCGTTTCCAAATTTTGGGGTTCTAACATTTGGGGATGGAATTTGGGGATGATTTTGATTTTCGAGATTTGGGAATGATATTGATTTGGGGAGGAACATATTTTTTTGGGGGGTTTGGGGATGAAATTGATTAGGGGATGAAATTGAATTGGGGAGGAACAGTTTTGCTCGATTTGGGCGATTATGGTCGTTTTCGTTTTTGCTGTTTTCGTTTTGCTCTTTTGAATTACAAACTTTACCACGTGATCCTTACTCACTTGTCATTATGTTGTAGAAATCACTTATGCCACCTTATCATGTTGTAGTAAATCACTTATGCCACCTAATCAGCAAGACATATTTTAAGTGTCTTGGACCAAGACATAAATTATTAGGCTTCGTATAAATCAACCATTTAACCTCCCCGCTCACCAAATGCCACTAAGGCCCACCTTGCCAAGTCACCCAAAATTTAGCAATAGTTAAATGTTACTCTCATGTCATGTTCATTGTACATGCTAATCCCTCTCTCTCTTATTTTCCTTTCTCATTTCCCCCACCCACTCTCTCTCCTCCACTCCTCCTTCTCCGAATTAGGTTCCTCCATGATATCGAGATTAGGCAAAAATTTATAAAATTCATTGAGGAGAAAAAAAAAAAGACGGAATAATACAAGTCTAGGGCGAGGGGAAGCTAACATCACCCAAAATCATTTCATCTCCATCCAACCACCTCATTCAAACACTCTCCCTGCCTCTCTCTCTCACCCTCAGTTCATCAAAGCTCCTGCCTTTCTTGTCACCAAAAAACAAAAAAAGCTCCTCCCTTTCTCCGTTGATTTACATTCCCAGCACAAGTGAAGATTTGGAAACCAATTTCGTTCACCCCTAGTCCTTGCATAAATATGTAAGCACAATTAGTTCTTTTTATTTTATGCGCTTAATTGTTGTATGTCTTAGAATTTGTGAAGTATAGCATCAGTAACCAAGAAAAAAAAAAAGAACCCACGTTTTTCTTTTCATTCTTTTCTACTTCATTATTTTAGTTTCTAAATCACTCCATTTTTTTAACACCCAGAAAACAGAATTAGTGATTTAGAAAGAAAATTATTTCTTTGTCTCTGTTTCTCATAGAAACAGAGTTGCTCTCTTTCTCCCTCACCATAATTCCACCATGGTTGTTCTTGATTGTGAGCTGACTGCAAAAGTCACCACAAATGTGGGTTCTTTCAACATTAGCTTGTTTACTGACAGTGCCCCTCTCACATGTAAAAACTTTATAAAGTTAGCCAAGTAAGAGTTTAGAGTTCTTGAATCTTTATGAAGTTTTACAGTTTTCTGTTTGTTTGTTTTTGATTCTAATGTTTTGTTTTTGATATATTGGAAAGATTGGGATACTATAATGGTTGTATTTTCCACAAAATTGTCAAAAACGAAATTGCCCAAACTGGAGACCCAACTGGAACTGGTAATGGTGGGAGTTCTTTTTATGGGTAAGAAATTAATATATGGTTTAATTATAGTTCTTTAATGGGTTTTTTTTTTTTTTTTTTTTTTCAACTTTTTTAACCATTGTTCTCTCTCTCAAATTCAAGTTTGCTGTTTGGTGAGAGCGTGAGATACATTCACCATGAAAAAGGTTTCCCTCATGACGAAATGGGGATGGTGGGAATGGGTTGCAACAAGGGCATTGCTTCTCAGTTTTACATCACTATGGGTGCTGTGGAATCAACAGATAAGCATTTCACTGTAAGTTTTTTTATTTTTTATTTTTTTAATCTTGTTTGTTTCTTGCCAATTTCTCATTGCATAAAGTAGGGTTTAGATGAAGTTTTGTAGTATCTAATTGTGCCCTATGTGTGGTTACAGATCTTTGGTAAAGTCGAGGAGGGTGAAGGCTTAATGGTATTAAAGATCATCAATAATCAAATTGTTAATGATGCCTTTCAACCCCTGCATAAATTGTGGTAAAGATTTGTTTATTCTAATTTAGAGTTTAGTTAGATTGTTGTATAATAATAATGATACTGTAACTTTTTGTATTTTGTTTGATCTTTAGGATCAAAGATGTGAAATTACTTGATGATGATCCTTTTGAAGACCCACCATTGCTATGCCACATGTTCAATAAACTTGAGGTACTTTATAATTTATTATAAGTAACCAGTGAAATATAAAATTGCTAAATTAATTTTTTCTTTTTTGACCCTAGACTTCAAGTGTGGGCAACTGTATCAAACTGTGCAATCTAGAGGAAACAACTGATGCTGGAGAAGTGTTTGAAGCCTTATGCAAATGGCGATTAGTGAGGTATTATGCCCACTAACTTATTAATGTGCTACTAGGAAATAATGAATAGAAGTTCTATCTAGGCTACTAAGCTTCTCCTGATTAACTAGCAGCAACCTAGTTCTAGTGACAAACATTGTTTGCGGGACTACACGAGTATCACTACTCACTAGTATTAGCATGAGTAAAACGGATTGTGTTCTTTTCATGCCATATAGAATAGACCACAGGAGCTAAAGCAGCAGCAACTAAGTTCTTCCTGAATTTGGAGCATTTCATCCTGTCAATCCAATTGAAAATCCCCTGTATACTAGGAGCTGTAGTAGTACAACCCTGCCAATTGTTGATCTGATACAAGATGTTTTCGTATCTCTGCTGCTTTACCTCCTCTGGTCTATTCTATTTGGCATAAAAGGAACACAATCTGTTTAGCTCATGCTGTTACTAGTGATACTCGTGTATTCCAGCAAACAATGTTTGTAACTAGAACTAGGTTGCTGCTAGTTAATCAGGAGAAGCTTAGTAGCCTAGATAGAACTTTTTGTCAGAGTCTACTGTAATGTTTTACTTTTATTTCTGTAACTAGTTGTTCTATCCTTGGTGAGTAGTTTACCATTAACAGCTAGCCAGAAAATGAAACCATGCCTAGGGATGCTAATAGGACTCCAAATCAATTTTTCATGTCTGCACTTTTGAAGGTCCCCCAATAAGAAATTATACCCTGAAGATGTGGAGTAGTATCCATTAGTTGCTGCTTTCCAAATCTGACCATCATAACCATCTGTTAGTCTGCTCTTGAAATTATTAAGTGTGACGCAGTACCAACTGCTGTCTGTTTTGGGCACATACCCCCCATATATCTTCACCCTTCAGGTAGACATCATTAATCATTTAATCCAACGAACCCACAAGCTATCCTGTTTTTTAGCAAGTGCCTAGATGTGCTTGCCATTCAAGGCTGTATTAAGCAAATTACAGTTTTTCAGATTGGGAGCACCATTTTTCCTTGGCTTGCACAATAAATCGCAAGCAACGAGACTTGGTTTTCTTTATCATCATTGTAACCCCATAAAAATTGCCTACACATCAATTCAATTCAAGCATACAGCTCAACAAAATTTATTTACTTGACAGGGTACGCATTGCTCGAGACCCCACAGGTCAGAGCAAACGAATCGGTTTTGTGGAGTTTAAAAGCCGGGAGGACTGTGAGTTTGTTCTCAAGGAGATGAAGACATTGCTTGTGAGTGGTACACCTATTAGTTTGGAGCAGTGTGATGACTTCTGGTCCAGACAATAGTTGCATTTTGTTATGTTAGTTCTACACGATTTTACTTGTATAAAATTTGTACATATCTCTTTTGGTATTTTCTGACCTATTGCGCTGAAAGGTACAATGGATGATCAAGTATCAGTTCTATCTTATAGGCTTCCTGCATCATTGTGTGCATTATGAACATTTTATTAGCCTCTTGACAGCAAAGGATGTCCATGTGAAATCTAATAATCTGTATGAGCTCTTCACAAGTTCCTTATTATTACTTTTTTTTTCATAAATTAGGAGCTCTATTGACATTTCATCATTTCTACATATCATGTTCATGTATATCGCTCAGTGAAAACCAAACCTGGTTTGTATAACAAATGAGACGCAAAACCTTAGTGCAGTGACCTTGTTTCCCTATAGCTTTAAGTCAATCTTATCAGACCACTGAAAGATGTCGGAATATACACGGTCCCTCCCAGTTCCTTTAACCTGCTGCCACCCTAATAATGTCCTCAACCAACATGAGCATCTGTCACCATAACCTTTATTGAGGTGTTATGCTACACTGCACTGTCTCTTATCTCATCCTACAGATTTTTCACCCAGTTCGATCCACCGAGCAGCCAATCAACTAACAAGGGTGCGAGATGGCTGCTTTCCCTTCCTAAACGACGATGTTTAGACCTTTGCTTGGCCAAGTTTCAGCCATTGAAGATGTATTGTAAGATTAATAAGTGGAAGCTGCATAGTTGTATATCTTGTGGCAATGTGACATGTCTTTGTATTGCTCTGTATGTATCACTATTCACCTATTGTCAGCCCGATTTGTATTATAAGCTGGATGATGAAAGTCTAGACATAACAAATCTGTGTGATGTCACATGTCCAAATTTGCATTTCATGATTAGTCCATGAAGACTGCTGCTATTACAACTATACATTTGTTCTTTAAAAGTGGGGAAATGCTATGCTGAAATAAGGAGCCATAACTGCCAATGTATCAATTTGAAAGCGAATGTAGCAATCTGCAGCGGTGCTCATCCTGTAAACATATGCTCTTTCAGTGGGAAATTCCAACTCCATACAAAGAGAAAATCTCCATTCTGGGGCATAGTTTCTAACGGACTTGACCAATATTTATAAGTGTTGTATTTTGGATCATCCAGATCATCAGCAATCCCATACGAAGAATGAGCATCACCACGTTTCATCATCTTCAGAGCCACATAACGAAGCAGATCCAATATTGATCCAGCTGTGTAAACTTTATATCTGCAACAGGTTTTTTGTTGTTGTTGTTGTTGAACCTTTTTTTGCTCAATCAAAGAACTCCAGAAAATTACAGCCCTTCAGCAACAAAAACCTCAGACGTATTTCACTCAAGGTACCTGTCTAAGGAGAAAACCAATTAAAACTCTAGGAAAATTTACACCCACACATCTAAAACCACGCCTGGAATTTCTCAAATCTGGACAGCCCTTGCTTTGCTGGTCCGCCAGCCACTGCGTTTGATCTACGACCCCTATGAACCACCTTGATCTACGGCCACCAATTTAGTATTCTTCGAATAAAGTTGAGAGCAAATCTAACACCCCAGGGACCTCCTGCCATGCTGCCACCCCATTGCACCACTTAACAGGATTTGAAGAGTCTCATTCTATAGTTATTGTCAAATGCAAGAGCATTCCCTACTCAATGTCAACTGCAGAGCATGAATGCATGATAAATGGCTACTAACTCAGGTTGGTCTCACTATACGGGATGTTGCTCGAAAACATGCAGCGGAAATTCTTATCCCAATCACGAAGTACACCACCCATGGCTCCCTTGCCATCTTTACAAGACGCATCCACATTCCACATTAAACATCCCTGCGATGGAACCTCCCACACTTCTACAGATTCATTGCCTTCCTTGTACCCTGACTTTTTAAACATAAGGGGTTGCAAGAGACCTCTTGTAGAGAGTAAGGGAAAGAATCGTCCCATCCCTTAATCCACCATGCTAATCGCAATGAGACCAATTCAAACAACTCCTCAACTCTACACCTTTTATCTTCAAAAATTATGGAATGATTTCTTTCTTTCCAAATAAACCAAGCTAGAACAAAGACAATGTTATCCAGATTTTCCGACAACGGTTACTTGAGCTGACGTCACATTATTGATCAAAAAAGTGCATCATGTTTGAGGGAGTGCACCATTTGTAGCCCCAACGGTCCAGCCAACAAGACCACAACATACGAGCAAAATTGCAATGAATTAATAAATGCTCTGTGCTTTCCATCTCTACATCACATTAATAAGGTTATGGCCTTTAGTTGCACCCCAGAATTCAATTCTCTCAATCTTCATTCGATGACTGAGCTCCAGCCTCCAGCAGCTTCTTTTCCATAGTGCATTCCTTTTCCTGATAGATCCGGGCTTATTACTTAGATGTATATATGATTAGATTATCCTTTACCCCTATCAACTATATATCTCTCTTGGAACAGATAGCACAAAACTCATGTTTTCTTCCAGAGCATACTCTTTAGACTGGTCAGTCTGACCCATCGTGCACCAGATTTTAGAAACCACAACATATATAATTCGACGAAGGAACATCTCCTGTTTGCCTGATGAATTCTGGTTGGTCCGCAGCTTTCTCAGCCTGACGCTTCTTCCTGACTTCAGCTGCTGCTCTTTTTTTTCCGAACTCTTCTTGCAATGGCACTCCGGTTCAACATCTTCGCTTGAGAATGGGTTCTCAATTACTCGACTTTTGCCTGTTCATTGTAGTTGCCGTGAGCACAGACACAGAGTAAAACTTATAACTAAGGGTATATTATATGATGTATTGAGCAATCATGATATTCTCCACATAATAATTTATAACCCTTCAGTTTAATAAGATTTAGTTCCTCATAGCTGAAAAGGTTTTCTCATCACTAGAAGCACAGTTGCATAGTAGCATAAATACATACCTATATTCTCCTCAACACTTCTTCCAGTTTCGCTTTCTGTTGAAATTCCCGGCCCATACTAGGATTTTGATGTAAGGCGTGATAATGCTCATAACTCGGAAGCAAAAGTAGATGCCTGCACAATACAACAACAATGAAATTAGCGCGATTGACTTTATTCATAAATCATAATGACATAGCAAACCATGTCATAACATTGAATACTTTGATTCACATAATGAGAAGCATTAACATTACATTAACATTACCCCAGTGCCTCCAACGAGGCTCCCACCTAAGCAGGGTAGGGGGGGGTCGGTTGTACGCAGCCTTACCCCTGTGAGAGTCTCACAGAGAGGCTGTTTCCATTTGACCCGAGATTCAAAGTGCGACGACCATCGGCAACTTCACAATGAATAAGAAGTGCCAGAAGATGAACCAGAAAAGGTTTTTGGGTGCTAAACAACGTGATTACGTGAGAATGAAAGAGGACTTGATAGCAATTACGTAGTTTCCTAAAAGAAATTTACATCTTTACTCAGTCAAAAGTTTCCTACTATCATTCTACTTCTTTATTTTTTTTTTAAAAGAATTCTACTTCCTTTTAAGAAACGTGATTATCCCTTTCTTGTTTTTCTTTTCCTCTCTAATCTACGATAAGGTTTCTTATTTAAAAAAAAAAAAAACTTGTTATAAATAGATCCTAGGGCTTTATTAATATGTTGGTTCTGTGCTCTTGTTCTTTCCAAGGCTTCTTAATTTCTTCTTCTCTAACCGCCCTAGAGAAATAATTTGTCATCGACCATGGATGAGTTGTTTACATCAATAGAATCTAAGAGAAAAATACTACAATCATCATCATCATCATCATCAAAATTGAAGCAGGGTGTTGTATCTCGAAAAATATCGAGAACAAGAATAGATGTCCATCTGACAGATGATGTGTTGATTGAGATTTTGGTAAGACTTCCCCTGGTTTCAGTTAATTGTTGTAAGTTTGTTTGTAAGCATTGGCTTGCTCTTATATCTGACCCTCTTTTCGCCGAATACTATACGCAATACCGCTCAAACTTGGACCAACCATGCCATGATAGTTTCCTCCTTTTCCATTTATTTGAAGGCTATAATGATACTATTGGCAGAATCAAGGGCTTTTCATTGAAGAATGATGACAATGATGACGAGGAGGATATTTCTACACTGAGTCGTCGTAAAGTCTTCAGCTTGTCGTTGGATTACATCCCGGTTCTTCAAAGACCCCGTTGGGATCAAGAGAGTGAGTTTGTGCGCTCTTATAAATTAGCTGGTGTGTGGAGAGACTTACTGTTATTAGATGTATGGTTTGGTTGTCCAACTGGTCGTCGTCTTATCATAATATGTAACCCAATTACAAAACGATGGTTGCGACTTCCTGCAATAAAACCTATCCCATATTGCAATGAGTCTACCGAGCGTGGCCCTATAGGCTTTACATGCTACCCTGTCCAAGCAGGAGGATACAGTAGCAGGGTTGGGTTTACAGTCGTACACGTTTGGCAGTACCTTAAATCTGATGGAAGTCGAGGTTTTTGCATACAGGTATATGTTTCAGGAGGTGATAATAGTGCCGATGATGATAATGAACATGGTTGGAGCGTATATTGTGTGCCTTGGCCCCTAGATTTCAAGTGGCCAAGATTTGCTCTAGGAATGGTGTCCTGCAATGGAGTATTCTATTGGAACGGACGGACTTGCATTGTTGCATATGATCCTAAAAATAACCCCAACCAATGTAATTATATCAACATACAAGAAGAGCTCATTGACAAAAGATACTACCTGACAGTGGCAGGCGCTAGTCAGGAAGCACAGAAAAGTCTCAGAATATGCAGCGACGTTTTGTATGATGAAGCCTTTTCGGTTTGGGAACTTGTGGACTACAAGGAGCACAAATGGTCGTTAAAATTTAAGAAACAACTCCCAGGAGTTAATGACAAGCGGTATGAATCATTTAGCCAAACCAATGCAGATAAGGTCCATTTCACATATCATTGTGATATGCTCACTACGACAATTGGTTTGCTAGACATGAAGGAAGATTCATTTCAGGATATTTTCAAGTGGCCTTCTGGAAGTTATCTGCAAGAAGTTGTGCCATTTGTTCTAAGTTCATGGCCCTCCTCCTTTTAGGGCTGCAAGCCTGCAACAAGAAAAATATAGAACAGTAATGATCAATTAGGATAACAGTACACTCTGCTAAGAAATTGTTCACTTTTATTTTAAATTTGTTCTGTTTCTAATTTTGCTCAAAGTTATGTTTTGTTGTTTATGGATCCTGCTTGTGGGTGAAAAATGAAAGTATAAAGTACTTACAAAAAAATCCATCACCTGGAAGAAAAAGAAAAAAAACAAAAACGAGGAAGCTCTGAAATCTGCAACAGAAGAGGGTTTTTTTTTTTTTTTGCTAATCTTCTGGTATTGTGGTAAATCAAAACAAATCTGATTTTTTCATTGGTGGGTCTCAGTTGATGGCAAGCATGCTGTTTTGTCATACACAGCAAAGGGGGTTTTCTGAATTCACTTACAGACCTGTACTTTCTTTCCTAGTTAGGTTGTCTTGCTTGCTTTGAATTTGCAGTGTTTAGCTGCTTTCTGAGTTAGGCAGTTCAAGTTGCAAATGATTTTGCAGACCTGTACATGATGCAGTTGCTTGCTGCTTCTCTGTTTCTCTATAAGTTTATTATGGGAATATTGAAATTGTGCTGTATTGACTATATTTGGGAGCAATGCAATCAACCTATTATTACTGTCCCAGGAAAATTTTAAAATATAGAAAATATTTTTCGACGACAGCATCTGCAACAAAATGCACAGGCGAAGCCCATGGATGCTGACCTCTCCAGCAGCTATTTCCTTAGTCTCTTTCCTGTCAAAAAGTCTTCGGTAAGAATTATACATAATCAGATTTTGTAATGAATCAAGGCTATGTATAAATGTTCTTTGTTTATATATACGAACATAATGCCAAAATTGAATACAATATCATTTTGTGCATGACCTAAAAATGGATCTAATAAAGATACTCCCCCACTCATTTGGTATTGGTACAACTATTTTGTGCTTGGTATACAAAAATATGTAGCAGAAGTATCAGTGTGTATAATAAACAAATCACGTATAAAACCATCTTAGCCTGGAGATCATGAGAGAACATCGGATGTTTGAGCCTCACGAGCAACCTTGATAAACACATCTTCCAAAGTCGTGTCCGCAACACCCCAAGCTTGGACTGGAAACCTCTTCTTTGCGTCTTCAACTGCCTTGAATACATGAGAAATCCGGGTCTCATGCTTTGGAATCTCAAACTTTTGGGTTCCTGATATATGGTACACTTTTTGGGCATTTGGAGAGAGGCCTTGCACCATCCTCTCCACTTCTGCATCATAATTTGGAGAAGTTGTCATTGTGAATACGAAGGAGCCACCATATCTTCCTTTCAGCTGTCATCAACACAAACCAGAATTATTCTTAATTGGTTTCTAAATAAGATGACTCATGACATTGCTGGAAAGATTATATTTCATGCAAAAAAGCATTGATACTAAACCCTCTCCCTCCGGAAAGGAAGGTAATCCGACCCTAAGGGCATGCCTGGATTGGGGGTAATGATTAAGGGGGATAACGGAGCAAATTAAAGAGTAAAATAGGAAGGTGGAGGTGGCGGTGGGGTAATGATTAAGGGGTTAATGGAGAAAATGAAGGGAGAAAAGGGGGTAACGCATTACTCTAGGGGGAGGGTGGGTAACTTTTACCCCCCAAATGGGGGGAAGGATTACCCTCCTCTTCACAAAATCTAACACCCACCACCTCCCACACCTTCCATTTTAGCCTATAATTCTATCTAGGAATATTCCACATGGTTGGTACCCCTCTAGTTTTGGCTTTTCCACATGGTACCCAAAACATTTTTCCGAATCCGCGTGGTTGTTTTTACCCGTTACCAGCCCGTGTCCTTTTATGTCTTTTTCCATTACCTGGTGATGCATTTACCAAAATACCCTTAATGAAACTAAAAAAACACATGCCTTCAAAGTTCAAACCCACCTTCAATCGCTTTCATCCCCAACCTCCATAACCACCACTTCAAACAACCCACCTTCAACCTCGTTTCATCCCCAACCTCCATAACCACCACCCCCACCACCAGTCCTCCACCCCACTTGTAAACCCCCCACCCGCCACAAGCACCCCACCCCATCAGACCCCCACCCCGAAAACCCAAGGAAAAACCACGAAACCCCACCCCAAAACCCCGCCTAACTCACGAAACCCCACCACCCCCACCCCCACCCCCACCCCACTGGCAGTGGTTGCTCGGTGGCATCCATGACAGTGAATGGTGATAGTGGAAGGGGTGAGATATGAGTGTTTGAAAAACAAGAGGAAGAAAAAACATGTTTTCTGATTTTGGCAAAATCCTTTGCAAAATGAGAATAAGAAAACAATGCTTTCTTGGCAAAATTTGGAGTAATGGGTACTTTGGAACATGTTTTCTCCTCTCCCGTGTTTTCTGTGAAAATGTTTCCAGAAAACATGTGAAGTAAACACAACCATAGTGTTTTCTTGTTTACTCTCCTGGAAGCCAGCATACCACAATCACTACAATGGAATCTGAACATATCCAACCCCCCCCCCCCCTCTCTTACGAAAACGTTTCAGGTCACAATTCACCAGAAACCTCACGATTAAGAATATATATATATTCCCGCCTCTGCACTATTAGGTCCTTGTAATTGCAGGTGTTTCAGAGCAATAATCTAACCATAATTGTTGGCAACACTGGCACTATTAGCATATTACACAAACATCGAAAGGTAATGTGTATTAGGTCCGTGTAATTGCAGGTGTTTCAGAGCAATAATCTAACCATAATTGTTGGCAACACTGGCACTTTTACCTCTGCAATATAATTGTTTGAAGGTTCTTGCAAAGTTGAAACTGCATGTGTTATTCTACAAATTTATTGAAGTTTCTTGCAATATATAGAGTTACTGGACATCAGAAACTGAGTAAAACTCCTAAAGGCCCCACCTGCTCTAGCCCACGAAGAAAATTGTATTGGTAACGCAAAGGAGGACAAGATATCCCCACCTGGACATCAGAAATCGAGTAACTCCTAAAGGCCCCACCTGCTCTAGCTCACAAAGAAGCTAAAAAATCACTATCCCAGACAAGCTCAGGGGACAGAGCACTCCTAGGAAATATCTTGCTTTCAACTCCAACCATACACATCATAAAGCTGCAAAAAACCCATTACACAATTGTAATTTCTTCTCCTTATTCCTCCCAAAACTCACAAAGCTAACCTGCCGAGGCTCCAAGACAGTAGCCGGGCAAACCGCATGCTCATCCGAAACATCAAAAAGTTTGCACAGGTGGTACAAAAGATGCTACAAAAGCAGGATGAGATTAAACCTACCCCACAAGAGGAAATAGGGTCTCTCCCACCATCCAACGGCCTCTTGACACTTGATCAATCATCAGATCCGAAAAAAACCGAGACCTAGGGTTAGCATTTTAAGGAACCCCCAGATAGGAAATAGGAAGAGCAATCACCAGAAAAATGACTGCGATATTTATTAGATTATTTAGATGTAATGGTGTTCAGTAGTTAAGGTTGTTGCACAGTTTAATGGTTGCCTGGTTGGAGAGGAACAACCATATCCTTAGGGTGCCTTTTCACCGGTTGAATGCCTCTGGGAATTGCATACCAAGATTCCTTATTGCATAACCTGTTGGGGCTTTTAAACTAATCTCCCTAGTGAAGGTACAGTGTAATTTGTCTTTTCTTTTGTAATTATGTAGCTCTTAATAGTTTTGAGGACTCCTTGTCCTGCTGAGCTGTACTTCCTGTTCTAATTAACAGAAATCTATTTTATGTGAGAAAATATTATACTCACTATCTTTTTGCAGCCAAAACTCTATCATAGTTGTCTTTCACAATTCTCCAAAGGCGTTGTATTTACTATTTCAACTTTACTTCTTTGTGATAGCTTGTCAGTTGTACTTTTCTCTATAATAAAACTATGATTTTCTGATTAGAAGAAAAAAGATGTCTACCAGCACATGACATTGGGAACACGGCTTTTGCTTCTCCCCACAGCTAGATATATTGGTATAAGGTAACAACCTGACTTTGGCGTAGCTACATAAATAACGATTCATGTCAAGATGGGGAACTTACCTCTTTTGGGTTTCCAATACACTGTAGGCCACCATCCACAAAAATTCCTATCCGGTCACAAAGAACCTCCGCCTCTTCCATAGAATGAGCTGAAAGGAAACAGAGAAGTTATTAGGTTCAATATGCAGCAAAATACGTATAAACTTATTGTCTGAAGGAACATTCACAAGTATCTACACAAATGTAGGCCTATAGAGCGACAAAGAACAAAAACTTGTTTTAAAAGCTGCAAAACATGAAAACCTTGGTGAGGTTGGCTCCAAAATCAGTACTACTTAAACCATGGAGACGTGGTTCTTTTCTGCATGGTCCAGCTGCATAAGTGAGTTTTATTTACTTGCCTATACTAATATAATTGTTTGAAGGTTTGAAATTTGGATAACAAAATATGATATTTGATAAGACAGTAGATTTCTTTCAGCACACACATAAGACAATCCAATAGACTTTGCAACACTTTGACAGGGTCTGGTCTTGATTTAAACAGTAATTTACAAGCAAAAATTTAGTGTACCTCCATAGAGCAAAGGCCACCAAGCAGATTAAGGCTTGGTTGCATTGGTTTAGTTCATACTTTAGACAGTGCAATATATGGTAAACATACAATAAGGTAAAACATTCGGGTCTGCACCAGAGAAGTGAGGTTTCATTTCCAGAGGGGGGGGGGGAGAGAGAAAGTACTTGTCAGAATAATTGCTCTGCTTTGCGTTGCTTGCTTCACAACATTCCACAGGTTATTCCTTGAAGCAGGGTCTAATCCAGTACTTGGCTCATCCATGTAAACAACCTGCCAAATATACAAAAAAGCAACTCCATAAGTTAGAATGTTATAGTTCTTACATTCAGCAGAACTGAGGGCAGCCAACAAACTCTGCAGGAGAATACAAGTGAGAGACGCGTTGAGGGGGTTTGCAAACTGAAGAGAATGAAGTTTTGAGTTAAATTTATGCAAGAAAGTATGAATTACTGATGTAAAGACTGACCTTAGGGTCACCAATCAAGGAAATAGCAACACTAAGCCTCCTTTTCATTCCACCACTGTACTTCCCAGCTAGTTTATCGCCAACACCACCATGATATAAGTTGACGCTTTTTAAAGACTCATCCACTGCCTGCAGCAACGTATTGAAAACGAGAATAACAATGACGAACTTTCAGCTGATTTGATTTGCTTACATTCATATATCTTTATACCTTCATATTATAGTGACCAGCAGTTCCACATTATCAGTCATAGTGGTAAAATCCTTCAACAATACATCCGCCGACTCTTTAAGATTTAGAATTATCTATGAAGGAAGGCTGGAGCCTTCTCCCACACTCTATAGGCCCATAGGTAGTTTGCATAATACCGATTCAAAAAAAATTAAAACAGACAGCTGCTGATCTTTAAGGAGTTCCAAGGGTGCCAAACTCAAATTAGGAAGAAAAGTTCCATTTTGCGAGGGCTTATTAAGTTCATCCCAATTTTCTGGGCAATAAAATAATAAACACACACACCCCAGTTTTAAGGTCATCATAGAATCGGATTTTTTTCCCCCTTTTTGCCAACAATTATCCGATACCAACAACTCGACGAGTTGAGCCTCACCTGCAGTAGGGAAGAGCCTTTGAGGTTCTTTAATCGACCATAAAAGAGCAGGTGCTCTCTTCCTGTGAGCGATTCCCACAGTAGGCTGAAAAACCAACAACGAGGTGGAGAAACGTGTTAGTTTACACTTAAAAAATCGGGTAATCGAGAAAGATCCTTGCATATTTCAGCAGGGTTAAGGTCTGAAACACACTCATGTTGGGGGCAAACACCCATGCTAGTATATATTTCATCCATTTGAGTACGAATGTCTAAACCCTCAATGGATGCTGCGCCAGAAGTAGGCTCCGTGAGTCCAATCATCTATTAAAATAATAAATAATATTAATTCACAGTACTAATAAATGATTCTGATTACTAATAACTAATAAGAAAAGATTATATTATTCAGTTATACTTTCTACAGAACAGTAGAGAGTAAATTAAAGAAAGTGAAGATTTCCATGATCAAGATTGATTCACCATGGTTATTGAAGAAAAAATTGACTAATTTGATTTATCTGACCATCATACACTGGCATACAAGTAAGACTACGAAACCAAGTACATCTTCAAATTAGGAAGAAAAGGAGTTCTCACCATGCTGATGAAGGAGGTCTTTCCTGCACCATTTGGACCCAGCATCCCAAAGCACTCACCTCGCGGAACAGCAAGAGACATTCCTTTGACTGCAAGTTTTGGAGGATTCCCATCCCTTCCAGGATAGATCTTTTTGAGATTGTCGCAAATTATAGCATGGCTCGAACTTGATTCCAATAGCAACTGTTCTACCCTCTCCCTCTGACAGAAAACAGAAATGTACACATTACACAGTTAAAAGAAAAAATCAAACCTTTTTCTGGCTTTCAAGTCATAACTCATATCTGCACTGTATAAATCTTATAGAGATTAATTGCATGTTCTTCTGAAATGGTGATTAATGATGAGAAGGGGTCTGCATCCAAGAATGTCACAGAAGATGCCATTTCGAATAATGGGCCAATTATTAATGGGATAGCTTTTCAAGAGCTTCCCACTGATTTGGCGGCGGAAAATAGCGAAGAAAGTGAGAAGTATGATTCCAAAATGGTACGGGCCCAAAACAAAGTGGGCTCTCTTATGGACAGCCTAGACTCCATAAGCAAGACTGATTCCAGGTTTGAAGATGACATACCACCGAGTGCAATTGTGGAACACCAAAAGAAAAAAATAGCCAGCAGGAGGAAAAGAGAGGAGAGATTGAGGGAAGCAGTAGCAGGGAAAGAAAATGAGATGAGGGAAAAACCAATTGTAATTGTAATGAGCCACCGAGTTCGTCCAGGGAGCACAGTGTGGGGGGGAGGAGTAGAAGACTCGCCTCTACAATCGAAAAATCCATTTGGCATTCTTAGCTTTGTAAAATCTTTGGGAGTGATATTTCCAGACAGTGAGAGAAATATGGTGAACAGAATAAAAAAGATAATGAGCGAAGAAGAGGAGGAATGGGAACGGTCCAAGAGAGCTTGATTGCTTTTAGACTCAGTCAAAATAAAGGAGTGTTATAAATTAAAAAATGAAGTTGATCACATGGAATGTTAGAGGACTTCATGGAAAGGAAAAGAAGTCGGCAGTGAGAAATTTGATTAAAAAGCATAGCCCAGGGATGGTGACGTTACAGGAGACAAAATATGAAGATTTCAATGATAGAGAGTTGATGAAGTTCTGGAAAGAAGATGGTTTGTTGTGGAGATGTGCACCGTCAAGAGGAAATTTAGGGGGTATTCTGTCTGTGTGGAAAAAATCTTTTTTTGAGGCTCGATCGGAGATTATTGCCACTAATTGGATAGCTCTTAAGGGGCGACTTATAGAAAATAACCTGGATTGCACTATTGTAGCAGTTTATGCTCCTACTGGCGTGAATGAGAGGAAGGAGTTATGGGCAGAATTACATGAGGAGTGGCAGAGAGACACACAACCATGGCTTCTACTAGGTGATTGCAACGAAGTCTTAAAGGCAGAGGAGAGATCAAGCAAGAAGTTCAATGCTAGAGGGGTAGAAGAGTTTAGAGGCTTTGTAGCAAGTACTCAACTACTAGAGATTGAATTGAAAAGGGGGAAATTTACGTGGTTCAGATCAAATTCCATGAGCAGGCTAGACAGAGTCTTTGTGAATACAGAGTGGATGTCGATTTGGCCCTATATGTCAGCAACATCTCTGCCCCGTGGGTTGTCAGACCATTGCCCTTTACTGGTACAATCTGAAGTTCACAATTGGGGACCAAAACCATTTAGGTTCCTGGATTGTTGGCTAGATGATCCGAAATTCATGCAGATGGTGGAAAAAGAATGGGCTGAAGAATTAAACAGAGAGCAGGCTTTAAAAATTCACTTGGGAATTAAACTGAAGAACTTTAAATTGAAAAGAAAGGAGTGGAATGCAGGGGATTTTGGCAACATGGGGAAAAAAATTGAGCAGCTAGAGAAATCTGTTGAGGCGTGGGACAAAATAGCAGAAGCAAGAGATTTGCGAAGTGATGAATTACAAAAAAGATGCGATGATATAGCCGATCTGTGGAGATGGTATAAGAGGAGAGAAACCTACTGGGCACAAATGTCTCGTGTTAAGTCGAGGAAAATGGGGGATAAAAATACAAAATTCTTCCATGCAGTTGCATCTAGCAGGAAGCGAAGAAATGAGTTCTCTAACCTCATAGTGAATGGCAAACAAATTGGGAAGCCCGCAGACATCAAACGTGTAACACTGGAGTATTTTCGAAAAATATTCAGTGAGGAGTATAGGGATAGACCTTTTTTTTGAGAATATCAAAGTGAAAAAAATATCAGTAGGGGAGGCGGAGAAACTTTGGAAAAATTCAGTGAAGAGGAAGTAGAGAGAGCAGTGCAGGAGTACGATGGAAGTAAGGCGCCTGGGCCAGATGGATTTAATTTCAATTTCATAAAAAGAGCTTGGAGTTTGTTGAAGGGGGAGGTGCTGAAGTTTGTTAATGATTTCTGGGATACAGGAAAATTCCCAGCTAGTATGAATGTGGCTCTAATAAGCTTGATCCCGAAAACTGAATGCCCTCTAGAGCTAAAAGATTTCCGACCTATTAGCATGATAGGTTCTATGTACAAAATCCTTGCGAAGATGTTGTCAAAATTGAAAGGGGTGATAAACTCGGTAGTGGGAGATACACAATCAGCTTTTATAGGCGAGCGTCAAAGCCTAGATAGTGTGCTAGTTGCGAATGAGATCATTGATTCAGCTAAAAGAAGGAAAGAAAAAATTTGCATTTGGAAGTTGGACTTTCACAAAGCCTATGACTCATTATCCTGGTCTTTTCTTGACAAGGTAATGGAGAGTATGAATTTTCCTCTACGTTGGAGGCAGTGGATAGGGTGGTGCATTCGATCGCTATCTTGATCAATGGATCCCAAACGAATCCCTTCAAGCTAGGAAGGGGGTTGAGACAGGGTGACCATCTTTCTCCATTCTTATTCAACTTGGCAGCAGAGTATCTCAATTGCTTATTTTCGAAGACAGTAAGGACAGGCAAATTGAAAGGCGTGACTCCAACCCAAGGCGGCCCCTCCTTCACTCACTTACAGTTCGCAGACGACACCATTGTGTTTTGTCCGGCAGAGAAAAAATATCTAGATGTTGTAAAAATGCTACTAATCTCGTTTCATCTTGTCTCAGGTCTCAAAGTGAACTTCCATAAATGTTATTTGATTGGAATAAATGTCGAGAATGAATGGGTGGGCAAACTTGCTGATGATCTTCATTGTCGAGTGGAGAAACTGCCAATAAATACTTGGGGTTACCCCTTGGAGCCAATCCGCGTAGCTTGGAGTTTTGGAGGCCAGTTCTTGAGAGAATGGAAGCAAGACTAGCATCTTGGAAAGGGAAGCTATTATCAATAGGAGGTCGATTGGAGCTCATAAAGTCAGCTCTAAGCAATTTGCCTCTCTATTATTTGTCCCTCTTTAAAGTGCCAGTAGGGGTTTTGAAGAAAATGACTAAGGTTCAAAGAGAATTTCCGTGGTCGGGGAATTCTGAAGGAAACAAACCTCTCTGTATGGTAAATTGGAGCGTGGTTGAATCTCCAAAAGAAAGAGGCGGGTTGGGCGTGGGTTCTATAAAGGACTTCAATGTGGCGCTACTGAGTAAGTGGGTATGGCGGTTTTTGGAAGGGGATGGAGGGTTATGGAAAGGTTTGGTTTAATATAAATACAATCTGGAAAATATCTCTTCTGTTGATGATTTTCAGAATTTGAAGCAAGGAGGAGTCTGGAAGGAAATATCCAATTGTCTAACAAACAATCCTACAATAAAGGAGATTTTCAAGCAGGGAATTTTGGTGAATATAGGGAAAGGTACTGCGACCAAATTTTGGCTCGACCCGTGGCTGCAAGCTGAACCCCTCAAAAAACTTTTTCGCAGATTATTCTCTATTTCATCACAGCAACATTGCAATATTGACGAGATGGGTTTTTGGGATGGAAGGGATTGGATATGGAGTTTCTCATGGCGCAGAAATTTTTTTGAGTGGGAAGAACAACAAAAGAGAGATTTGATGGCAATTCTACATGGAGTGCATCTAAACCCAAAAGCTGATGACAAGCTGGCATGGCGATTCGATAGTAGGGGTGAATTCTCAGTTAAATCGGTTAGAGAGAAACTCACTGATATAGTGATATGAGGGGTGTACAGGATCATGAAGCAGTAAAAAGAGTGTGGCAAGGGCTTGCCCCTCCCAAGGTCGAAGTTTTCGTTTGGTTAGCATGTTTGGGACGTTTGAAAACGAAGGACAGGCTCATTAGAATGGGGGTACAGGGTGTTTTAAACCCAGCTTGTGTGTTGTGTCATGATCTTGGTTTTAAAAAGCGCGCCTCTTAAGCGCGAGGCGACCTCAGGCGCATAGGAAATCGCTTCAGCAAGCCAAAGCGCCGCGTTTTACAAGAGGCGACCAAAAAGCGCGCTTTTTGGCCGCCTCACGAAGAAGCGCGCCTCAGCCAGAAGCAGCCGCTTCCTGACGTGAGGCGCACATAATGCTGCCCAGCAGCATGCGCGTTTAAAAAAAAAGAAAAAAAAGGGCACGTGACTTGCTTTGCTACCCAAGGGATCTAAAAAGCACGAGGTAAATACCTCAGAACAAAACCAGAAGAGAAATCGAAGAGAGAGAAAAGAGGAGATGAAATCCTAGATTTCGAAATTGGTTGAAGAACACTGCTGAGGCCGGCGACTCCTCCGGGCAACTCGACTCAGTCCGGCGAAACCAGGTACACATCTTCTTGACTCTTCGTCCTTTTCTCTTTCTCTGCGTTCTTCTCTGTTTCTCTTCGTTTTCTCTCTCTTTCTCTTCGTTTTCTTTTTCTGATTTCTTCTCTGTTTCTCTTCGTTTTCTCTCTCTTTCTCTTCGTTTTCTTTTTCTGATTTCTTCGTTATTTTTTTTCCTTTTTCACTTATTTTATCCTTCTTTCTCTCTTTGTTTTTCTCTACTCTCTCACTTTCTCTCTTGGCCCCTGGTCTTTGTTTTGTTTTCAACCCTCTGTCGACAGTAGCTTAACAGTAGCTTTGTTTTAAAAAAAAAAAAAAAAAACTCTTTTGAGTCCTTAACAGTAGCTTTAATCACCATTTTAACTCTTGTTTTTTATATCTTCAGCTTGTTTAATGGATTCTTGATTCAGATGAGGAGGAGGATATGTAGTGGAGCTTTAGAGAGATTAGAGACCTTATGACCTATGCTTATGTTTTCTTTCATTTTGCTTTTATTTTTAGTCAGAACTTTATGGAGTTATGTTGTTTATTGTGCTACTTGGTTACTATGAGACTATTTGTGGTATGGTATGCTATATGTTGGTGTGTTTGCATTATAAGTATAGTTCTTATGTGTCTTGTGTGGGAAATATGATTTATAATCAATTTAGAAGCATTTTGGGGAAAAAAGTGCGCCTCGCATACGTGAGGCGTGCGCTTTCGCTTCGCGCTTCGCGCTTCTCGCCTCGTCGCTTCGGCCCCCTTGCGCCTCAGTGCGCCTCGCGCTTTTTAAAACCAAGGTCATGATGCAGACGAAACAGTAAATCATACAATGATCCACTGTAATTTTTCGAACAAGTTATGGAGCAAATGGCTTGATTTATGGAATGTCAAATGGTGTTCCCCGCTTGAGATGAGGGACTTCTTTTGCCAGTGGTGTTCAACTGTCACAGGTGATCATTTTCGTAAAGTATGGAGTACGTTTCTCTTTGTGGTAGCTTGGTCTATTTGGAAGGAGCGCAATAATCGGGTTTTCTGTGATAAAGAGCTTGGTGTAGATGAGGTGTTTGATCTTGTGTTGCTGCGACTTGGATGGTGGACGAAGGGATGGGATGATTCATTCCCATATGCTCCACAAGATGTACAGCGTAACCCACAATGTCTAAAGATAAGTGTACCAAGAATGAAGAGAGTAGTGACAGATCAATGGCTGGCCCCTCCAAGGGGTGTTGTGAAATGGAATGTAGATGCCTCATGCAAGGATGGGAGATGCGCAATAGGTGGAGTGCTGCGAGAATGGAATGGGAACTTCAGATGTCTTTTTCAGGGCAAGTTATGGTAGAGGAAATCAACAAAGCAGAGGTGTTAGCGATTTACAGAGCACTTGAACTGACGATGTACAAGACATGGATACTTAACTTTGATATTATTATAGAGTCAGACTCCAAGAATGCAGTGATGTGGAGCAATGCGTCTCAAGGTGGTCCGCTTGGAGTTCGATTTGCGTTAAATTTCATCAGAGCTATAAAGGGGTGGTGGCCAAGAATCAAAGTAGTTCACAAGCCAAGAAGTGGGAATGCAGTAGCAGACCACCTACCAAAGCAAGGGCTCGACAGAAAAGAGGAGTTTGTGGCATGGTTTTAGGAGTTTTTCATTGTACTGTTTGTCTTTCCTGTATTTGCTTTTTCAGTGGCTTTGTTTTTACTTTCACCCCCTTGCATCTCTCACTAGTAGAGGATGCTATCTTGATCTCAACCCTTCCTAGAAGGTGGGGGTTCATGGATGGCAGATACTTTATGGAGAGTGCAATTTGGAGAACTTTGAATTTGTATGAGTTTTTTCTCTATCAATAAAGTTTCTCCTTAATTATCAAAAAAATAAAAATCCAGCCTATTTTTCAAAGATATGGACCCATGCTTGCATGTTGGGGTTCAGAAGCTTGACTCCTTTCTTCGCGTCCATTGGAGGTTCAAGAGGTCTATTGGGGCTGGTAAAATTCCCTCTTGGACATGTTGCTGGGTCAAGTTCGTAGTACTGATCTTCATCTAGCTTGCTTTAGTCTGATGTAGGTTTGTAGGTTGGGGACGCTGTGATAACAAGCCCAGGAAATTCCTGATCGGTTCTTCTGTGTTCCGTTCTTTTTTCCACGATGAGGGTGGTTGCTTTGGTGCTGGAATTGTTTTGGTGCTTATGATTGGAGCACAGTTCCCTCGCGTCTTTCAGGGATGTCCTCTTCGAAAGACTTAGTTGGGATAGGGTGCTGTAATTGGCTTCGCTTTTGCCCAAAGAAGCTGGTGCTTGTATAGGTGTTCAATTACTAACATCCAGCATAGTTGGGGTTCCTTGTTTTTAGTTTTCTTTTTGAGGACTTGTCCTCTTAGATTGTAACCGTTCCTATTTCTCAATAATATATATTTTCTTTTCTAAATTCTCTTGTTAATTTTCCTTTTGTTTCAAGCAATCACAATAATATTTCAGGAGTGTATCTTACTCCCCCATATTGGGCTAATGCATAGACTGGGATGAGGCTTACAGTGCCGAAGCAGGTATCTGTGGCAATGCTTGTTGCCTTAAGGCCATGCAATACCACCCAGTTCTGATCCTGGACGGGCTGGCCGGCTGAATTTACCGTTAAAAGCAATAAACTCAGAACCGCTTATACAGAGGAGAATGCATGAATAGAAGAAACAGACCTCTTGTACAACATCAGCTTTCTCCATGTCAACAAAGACTTTTGATCCTTGCTTCCGCAAGCTAGGTGTCCGTGAAGCAGACAAGGATTTCTTCCGGTTGTTACGTAAGAAGTAGAGAGGATTTTTCTTAACACCACTTCCCGATGATGCAACTTGATCAATATAAAATGCAACAGGGAGCACAATCAACCACTCAACGAACATGATAATGAGGACTTCTCTCATCCCATTCATGCTGTCACTCAAGTTATTCCATTTCATACCATCAGTACCCATGTAATCCCCCAGAAAGGAGTACTGTCCAAGCTCATACAAACCTCGGAAGAGAGAGAATCCGGGATATAGCTCCATAACAATGATCCACCCTCCTAACAAAACAAAGTTGTGGTAATATGAGACCCAAAATTAAAACGCATATGGCAAGAGAATAGAGCAACCAACGTAGAACCTATAACCTTTAAGGAAGCAATCAATAGAAGGAACATGTGAAAACAATTAAGAAACCAACCTAACATTGATTCATTGTTTATAGCACCCACTGCTCACCCAAAATAAGAAACGAAAAAGGATCTTTGTTCAATCACCCGAAAAGCTGGTAACACTTGGAAATCTAACGAAACAATTCAAGGATAGGGGATGACAAGGAAGTGCTCATCATTAAAGTCAAATATGAAAAAGAACTGGGGCAATATTGATGTTGAAGAAAAAGAACTCTTTGCTTCTGGTTGTGTTCAATTCATTGCTTACTATGCTGCTAACAAATACATACTATCAAGAAACAGGATGGAATTAACTCGAGATTTAAAATCACTACTCTGCACATATATGACATCTATTGTGGACTATTAGGATGTAAAATTGAGGAAGGAACATTTTGTTTGTAGGGCTGGCATTGAATGACACGAGTCACACGACAGCATGGCACAAACATGATACAAAATTACTAGAGAAACATGAACATGACACGAACATGTATAACCCAACTCTGACACAGGTTCACCAATTTGTCGTATAATGTAATAGTCTTACATATAATTTCAATGGAATTTAACACCAATACAAAACCGACAAGAAACTTAACACGAAGACGACATGATATGACCAATTTGACAGCCTATTTTCATGTGCATGGTACTAGGTACAAATGTACAATTGCATATCCTTTCCACTCCACGTTTTATACACTAATTAAATGGACTTGCACTTCTCTTCTTGAAATAATATGTCATGGACTTTGTAGAGGGGAAGAATGGCAAACTAAAGTATCAATATTAAGGCATATTTTCCTGTTAGCAATCTGTCTCCCCTAAATCCTACACGTTCACATGGAGACGTGTGCTGGACACCAAAGGAGCCCGTATTCCCATGATTGGTGTGGCTCATTGCAATGAAGTGGATGAATCTCATGGTACTTGTGTGAATAGTGTACGCATGTGAAATCTGAGAAGGTAAGCTGCAGGGGATGCAACTATTGGCTCAATGAAATTGCGTTGGGTGCACAAACAAAAGAGGTGCACATAATGATTCTCTGAAAAGGATAGGCAACATGGCTTCAAGGTCAGGGATAGGTCACCAATGATATGTGGCGGGAGGAGACACCTGTCTGCAGTATGGATAAGAGTGTATTGGCTCTCTAGTGACTCCCCTTACAGCCGAATTATGGTAAGATGAAAACATAAAGAGAGGTGGGAGGCACAAGGGCGTGCTGTGTGCATCATTCTTGTGTTTGGAAATACATGGGAAACATTTTTAGTGCTTTGTCTGTCCCTAATGGGATCTAGAAACATGGTGAGGAAACTCTTCGGGATTGTATGAGAAAGGGTATACAAAAAATTCAGGTTCTGGTGTTAACTCTTGATATCATCCTTCCATATGATATTTTTCACATAGATGATAGATAAAGTGAAGGATTTGGTTTTCTCGGTTGGACGAAGGTCAATGGACAGAACCAACATTATTATGTGTACAACGACATCTTTCTTTTCTTTTTTTCTCAATAGTGATATAAGGGCTTGGTTTCTCATCCTTCACTCAAGATATGAGCATTTGACAAGCATGGCAAAATCCGCATAAAATGTAAACACAATCATAAATCTAAGATCAGAATTGTGATCACTTACTTGGAAATGACGTATCTTGTACGAAAAATTGGAATAGAAATCCTCCTAGTAGCCCAGTGCCAAATGTCAGCAAGGCACCTACAGCTGTAAAAGTTGACAACATTAGCATCAGCAAGACAGTACAGATGAATGCTGTAAGGCAATACTGAGCCAGGAGTCAAACCTCTGGCAGTTAAAACACTGGAGAAAAGGGGGGCCACAAGGAAGGCCACTGAGATTTGCAAATTTATATACAAGAAATAGAATACAAATTGGAGACTGTAGTCATTTGTGGTGAAGATTTTAAGTCCTGTGAAGAAAATTTACAGCAAATTAGGATATACAGCATGCGTACTCTATCTAAGAAACATAATTATTAATAAAAAGATGATTACCTATAAGTGATCCAAAAACCACCAAAACTGTCATGTAGATAAAAGATATGGCAAGAAAGTAAGCATACGATATCATCCAATATGGGCCGTCACCAAGGCCATGCATTTTCATCATGATTCGTAAATTTTGCTGCTTTTCATAAACCAGAGCTGTCAACACGGTCTGCAACGAATACAAAATATTAAATTCATATATCTTGACATGAATATCTCGATATGTTTTTGCCAAAACATGATGATGTATTTTTTATGCAAAATCACACAAGGCTTGATGCAAATCATCACAGTATTTTTCTCACAGAATAATATGCTGGCAAAACAAAAAAAAACTAACACACCAAGCAAGATATTACTCAAGTATGTCCTCTTGATAGGGATAGCCGGAGAGGAGAGCAGGGAAGTGGTAAAGTTATGTCCATATGGAAGGTGAAGAGAAGAAGACAGAGAAATAGAAAGATCCGTAAATATTAACAGCCCAAAATGTTAATCTCAAGATAAACCTGGACAGATGTGAACCCCTTCATTCCTCTCTTCTCTTCACCTACATTAGCCTATTTCCCAATTCCAGAGACTTAATTCACACTCTTTTGATATGCCAATTTTCATTCATATCCCTTTGCATTATGTCAGAATCAACACTAACCTATCTACAACAGGTGTAAGTACCTAGAACCATAAACCTGAAGTATATTTGGGATGATGGAGGTTCTGTTTGCACTACTCACATCATGTCCTCCTTGGAAACCAATTCAATAATCAGAATTCACTATTATAAGGAGGATTACCTATGGTTTTGATGTTTTAGTGTGGTGGAGTACTTTCAGGTGCATTGTGTGGGATTTGGGAGACGAAAGGAGGAGTTATTGTGGCGTAATGCAATTTTTGCTGGACTTTGGTGTCTTTGACTGGAAAGATCCCCGAACTTTCAATGGGGTGGCCGTTTCAGTTAATTTATTTAGCATCTTTATGGGCTAGAGCTGGAGGGGCTTTCCGGGATTATTCCATTACTGACGTCCAACATAACTGGCTTTCTTTTTGGAGGATATCTTGTCCCCCTTGCTGTATTTTTTGACACTACATTAATACATACTTTATCTTTTTTCTACAAAATTCTATAGTTACCATAGTCTTAGAATATATAGATTGTGGGCGCTGATCTTGATTGCAGCCCATCAAAGTCTGTATGGTTCAGTTATGAAAGTTGATTGATAGTTTTCTGTTCAGCTATTTTTCTTGTGATTGGGTTGGAGTGAACCTGTCATCATCATAATAATATATATATTTGATTTATAGTGCATTTATAAAGAAAAGCCCTCATCTAGCTTCACCTCTTGAACCTGTTCGAGGAGACTTTTGGTGCAAGGGGGAGTGTTTTATTTGCCCATTCACGGTTCTTCAACATTAGAAGGCTCAGTGTTCTTTTCCACTGAAAAACACCCTATTATAACAACAACAATAACAACATCAATGATGTTTTTCTTTTTAATGAGAGCAACAATAATTATGTTTTCCCAAAGCTGGATGGAGAAGCTGAATAGAACATAGCCTCATTATGTTGGTGGGAAAGAAGTAAGAAGACTAGGTTGGCTGTGGCAGTGTGCTTTATTCACCGATTTCTGGTGCTACTCTCGGACCTTTTCAGCCGCTTGACTTTGTTTGGGACCGGATGGTGTACTTGGCTTCTGTTTGGCCAAGGCAGCCCGGGATTTTTAAGGGGGTAAGTGTAATGTTTTTGTGGTGATTTGCAACTAGTTGCTTTCTAGGATTAGCTTTTGTCTTAGGTTGTAGCTTCTTTTTCTTCATTAATTCAATTTTTCCTTATCTAAAATATACGAATAATTTAGCTTCAGGCTTTCAAATTTGTTGAACTGTCCCAGGTTGGAAGTATGCTAAGACGTGACTAGCTACTGTTATTATACTTCCATATATCTTGAGGGTCAAACTCCAAATTTCTTTCATCATATTAGTTCATTGTGTACCAGAACTAATTGCAAATGAAGTCTAAAAATTCAACATTTCGGAACTTTCCAGCAACAATGATGTAATCATGCAAGAGATACTCCCAAGATTCTTGAAAGAACACTTGCTCTGCATACTTACAGTAAATAGCGCTATGATGACGTATGTGAAAAACTGCGCACTGAGCAGAGATGCAATATCGACCCTAAGGCGAGTTGCAGGTTTGGGCATTTCTTTGACAAACTCAAGAAGCATTTTGGTACTAGGGCCCAGCATAAACTGGAGGAATGCATTAGATACCTGAAATGTTAGAACTAGATGTGTAAGTTTACCATAAACAACGCATAATGCACGTAAGTGAACAAATCATCGGGGGAAGATTAGTGCATGAAGCTCCTCCCAAAGAATAATCAGAACGGGGGGGGGGGGGGGGGGGCACCAATTATAAGCAACCTTCACCCGACTTATGAAGAGATAGCTGTTTGATTGACTTAAAGGTAGTGAACATTTCATCAGGGGACATCAGTGCATGAAGCTTCTATCAAAGACGAATCACTGTGGGCACTAATTGTAAGAAGCCTTAATCCGACTTTAGCTCATCACTTCCAGTTCCGGGTGACAATGGAACAACATTTCCAGTACCAGTGCACTAAGGCTCAACTTTATAAATGCTTGTGTTATTGAAAGGACTAACCACTAAACAACAAATATTTTGAAGCTGAGTTTTTTTGCCAATTGCCATACCAATTGGTTTAGTTCTGATTTCCTAGAAAACTCAGACATTTACTTGCCATAGAAAAGTTATATCTAAAGGAAGAGTAGAGCTCATTAACTGAAGGCTCACTTCGGACTAACGTCAGAAGAATAACATATTATACCATAACTTTTAATGTTTTAAAACAAGCCAAGGAAAATATCTGCTTTATGCCTTCAAGCCGATACCATGAACAAACTGAAACCAAGCATCTACTGTGTGCATCACTAAACAATCTAAACAAAAAGAACGTAAGTGTTACCAATAATAGAAGCAGTAGACTCCTGTTCTCATTCTCTTCCTGTCACGAATAATTTGTCTGGCAAACTTTACTAGCATATTGTATTCATCTACCAATCTACCTCATTCCTATAAACCTTTCAACCTGAATTAAGTTGAAAGGCGACCTTTCCAAAACTCATCTGTGATGAACTTAAAAGTCACTAGAGTCAAGAGGCACACAGGTTAGAAATACAAAATCCAGCAACATGATATACGACAACATACAGAGGTCAAGGAGTAGTTGTAATTTGAATAGAGAAAAAGTAGGGAAACAAATAGCTTGAACAAGTAGTCAAAATTTCAGCAAGGACATCAACAAAGAAAACCAAAATTTCAATGACCACAGAACCTAAAAAAAAGGATCAAGTAGTTAATTGAGTTTGGAACAATTACCATATTCACTGATCGTGGCACGCGTACTATTCCAAGAGCAGAAAATCCAGTGTCGTTCTTATATGTTGCGTTGTACCATACACTCACATTAAAGTTGTTTGTGTTTGAGTTGAGGAAATCGTATGCTGTTGAAAATCAATATGATTTGAATAGGAACTTAAAAAGATAAAATGCCAAACATTACTTCAGAATTTTTAAGGAGGTACCTGCAACAATCTCATTTATCTTCCTCTCTGGATCACCTTTACGGTAACCCTTGTACAGTTCATCATTAATATCAGAAGAACTATTACGCCACAGGCGGAGACCTTGAGCACATGTCAGCTCTGAAATACAAGACAAGACATCAATAGCAAATCAGATAACATGCAAAAGACAAAATTAGAGAGAAGGAGAGAATTATATTAACAGCAGAAAGGCAGCCGTATGAGAAAGTGCAATGTCAAACAATATCATAATTCATAATCACAATTGGATAGGAAAAGAGGATTTAATGATTGACTGAGGTAGGTATATATATATATATATATATATATTATATATATATATGATAGAATAAGATCAGCCTTCCCACTTCATCAATATTTTAAAAACTAAGGAAATTTCTTGCTGCAGATATGTGAAACATATTGTTTGAAAGTGAAGGATGAACAATGGATGCATCAAGAAACCACATTCTGGGCACTACAGGTCAAATATGTCAAACACTCAATCTCACTGAAGTGAAATGCTATATTATTCAAAGATTAATTAATAAAGCTATCAGAAAGGCTTTTGTCAGAGGAAGGTATAAGACCTCATGACAATTATTGTATAGCATAGTACCTCGCTCCAACGTTGATGATCCAATCTGGAAGGACAAAGGAAACGTCGAGCTTGGCGGGCAGTTAGGCCGAACAAAATACATTGGGAGGCCGGAGGAAAATGCAGGATCAAGAAAATTCTGCGTATCTGGCTTTGAAGCTGATCCCTGATGCAGTTTAATATATGAAGATCTGTTACCTTCTCTGAATCTCTGATGGCTCGGAAAGGGAAAGACTAGATCGCAGGACAACTTACCAGGACATCGTTGGCCAAAGTAAACAAAATATCAGAGAAATTCAATGCAGACGCTGGAAACAGGTTTTCAGCCAAGCCTAGAAAGATGCAAAAAATCACATAATCAAACAATGTGCCTAAGATATGACTAGAAGTAAAAAGGCAGACAGAAAAGAAGACATACTTTGTCCAAGAGACTGATTATTCCCAGTCACCAACATAGTGACAGGACAGGATCCCGTCTTTCTACATGATTGGCTTGGCAAATTTGAAAATGGGAGGGAATTGGAACTGGCTGCACGAAATTCAGGAGCTGGTACTTGAAGCAAAGCAGGCCATTTTGGCGGACTGGGAATCGGACAACTAATAGCTTGATCCGTTGTTGAATATTGAACCCCACAAACATTTGTACCATTAACTTGAGCACAACCACATTTATACTTTTCTTTGCTTAATTCATTGTCAATCACTCTTTGCAAGACCACCAGTAGAACACAAAGTATAAAGGGGAAAGATACGAGAGTGATATTAGAACGTTTATTCCGTCCCTGCAAGCAAAACAAGAAACATCAACAAGGAAAGCTTGTGAACTACGATGTATAACTTTCTCCATTTCCCTGACCAGAAACTAAATCATTTAACATTCAAAGGGTCTACTTGTTACAGCAAACAATTTTTTCAGTAATGCAATGCATCAAACTTACAAGGGTTAATACAAATAACATAGGGAAAAGAAATTCACAACAACATATAACAATAGTGTGATAATAGAATAATAGACACCACTAGCTCCATAGCCTCCATTGGTAGGATCAACAAAAGCAATCAGTTTTCATCTTATCATATACTTGATGAATTACCCACCTCTAAATCTAAAATCAAAAGAAAATATCACAACAAATTCCAGTTGAGTAGTCCCACTGTACCACTATGATTGCAAATTAATCAATTTCTAAATGACCCTTTTTCTAGGGAAGCTGAAATATCAATTAGCAAACCCCAGAAACAAAAACCCTCCAATACCAAAATAAACATGGTTAACAACATTCAATCATCACTTACATAAAATTTAGATGAAAACCCATCAATTTTTTTGACTAAAAAACACCCATCATTCACATAATCACAAACCCATAAATTTGCAAATACTAAACCCAATTAAGGTTCTTAATTTCCAAGCATTCAAAAAGCTCAAAGTTCTAAGAGATAGAGAGAAACCTGAAAAGTTAAGTTCTTTCGGAACAAAGCATTGGCCTGGGTCCAAAAGCTAGCATGAGAAGGATTCACCATTACTCTCTCTCTCTCTCTCTCTCTCTCTCTCTCTCTCTCTGACAGTGATCTGAGTTTTGAACGTTGAAGCCTCTGAATTAAACAGCAGAATTTTTTTGAGGAAATTTGGCTAATATATACCTCCCCCTTCAATTAGTTATTACGTACTGTTTTTCCTATGTAATTTCCCTTTTTTTTTTCTTTGTTCTCTTTTTTTTAATCTTTGTTTTTTCTGAGCCCATGTGTGACCCCAAATCTTGGAAGTTTCAGCGAACTACGCGCCTAATATCGATATCTTTTTGATGACCAAAATGCCCTTAACACGTTTTGTAGCTTAACTGATATCACCATGTTAAATACCTTTATTGCCCTCACAGGTTCTTGTTTTACTTTTTCTTTGTATCTTAAAATTTCTGTCAATCTATGATGATGAGCTCAAAAATTATAATTAGTATGTGCCAAATTGTGAAGAGTTTCTAGTTGAATTGAACACATAATAGAATTAGTCGTTTGGTAGATTTAAAAAATTTATTAGTATGTGTAAGGTTTTCTTTTTCATTATTCTATTTTAGCAATAAGCTATTCAATAAAGTAGATTTTTGGATTTCTCTTTGAAAAAAATCATGGTTTTAAAAATATATTTTGGGACTAACAAGTAACAACACATGATAATTAAACATTCGATGATTATTATTATTATTATTATTATTATTATTATTATTATTATTACGTATCTTTATACATAATTTGACTCAATTTTCGTGAGTGAGAATTTTTTAGAATGTATCATCCTCACAAATGTGTCTATATATACTTAGATATATAATCTGCAGCTCTATTTCCTTCTTAAAAGATGTGCTCTACGATGATTGTATTTACTGTTGTTAGAGACCGTTTTGTATTTATAATGAGTAAATAAATTTTCCATGAAATAACTATATATCTCTTCACGTAAGGCTTGAATGACAAAAAAAAAAAAAAAAAAAAAAAAAAAAAAAAAAAGAACATAACAATCCCATTATTCAAACCTTTCGTCATCCAATATAAAGTTGAACAAGGGAAGCTTCATGACGGTTGATTAGCCGATACAATAAATATCGAAATCTTCCTTAACTATAGTTGACTGGTTTGATATCACATCAATCAAACTATTAAACAATGGACTAATACTTAAGAAAAGGTAAGTACTTCATAAACAACAATTAAGGGAAGAACAAACTGGTTTGAAGTCATAAATCAACCAAATTATGCAAAAATTCTAAGAATTACGAAACTTTGCTTTTCCACAGATCTTTGGAAGCACGGCATGCATCCATGCATGTTGGCATGTTACAACAATGACTTTTTATAGTTTCTACATATGACAATCTCGCCTGAACAATGAACAAAAAAGGAAAAAAAAAACTTCACTCAGATAGCGTGAACTTAATTGAGGTAGCCAGTAGCGTATCCAGGGGTACAAGTGGGTACAGCATCGACCCTCTTTTTCAGTAATTTTTTTGTCAGTTTGATAAAGTATATATATTATAAAAGGTATTTTGTATCATAAATACTTGTGTGGAGTATTGGTATAACCTCTTTTCTAATACCTTCTAGATTGTAGGTTCAAATCTTGAGAACAACTATTTTTCTTCCCCTCTTCCATTTTTTTGATCTAATCCGTATCTATTTTAATTTCATACATCATATGTGTCTTATTTTTTGATATTATCCTTTCCTTTTTTTAAGTTTATACATGATATGTGTATTATTGTATACCTCTATAGTTAAGTTTATACGTTGAGTGGTTGAGTGTCAAATGAACCCGTATTTTAAATAAATAAATAAAAAATCTCTGATTTGTACGTACCCCCAATACTTAATTCCTGAATACGCCACTGGAGGTAGCATGGATGATAATATAGTATGAGATGGTGTTCTCTTGAATATTCACTGAAGTTGTGGAATCTGTTGACTAGCAAGCACATCAATAATCCGAATCACTTTACGTCTCTAACTTGCATATCGGCCAAAAAAAATAGAAGAATATACTCATACTATCTAGAGAAGACATAGGGCTCGTTTGGCCTAACTCCCACAAATTCAACTTTAATTCTCCTTTCAAATTTGTTCTTGTTCACCCCACTCTCATCCACTCTCACCTCCACTCCCAATTTGTAACTTCTTCTTCTAGTCCAATTGTAACTTTATTTCAACTTCCTAGAAGTTGGAAATAGAGGAAGGAGTAGATAAAAAGAGAGTAAGCAAGAATAAATTTGGGAGGAAAATGAGAAGTTGGGAGAAGGTAGACCAAACGGGCCCATAATGAGAAGGTGTGATGCTCTCCAATTCTTTTGCCTCAATCTCCTAAATGGATGGCTAGATCTCCTATCTCTTTTGTCTATTTAAATTTATTTAATTCAAAAATTAATTAGAAGGAGATCTCACCCTCCCTTTTACAAATGAAGACCTCTCTTTCGTTTAGAAAATAAAGGGAATCTTAACTCCACGATGAGATACAAGCTCACCTATAAATATCATCCCATATCATTAGCAGCATATACCTATCGTCAAATTAGCACCAAAAAAAAGTCATAGCCAAAAAGCACTTATCATCACCATTATTTGCTTTCACTTTGCGCAAAAATACCTATTTGGTTTTCTTTATTTTATTTTATGGTTACTTTTTTTTTAAATGATATTTTATGGTTTCTTAAATATGAACTATCCATTGTGAAAGGATTCCAAAGCAACCGCACTGTGTTCAAATCCTCTGTCGTTAGTCCTTTTCTTCTCCCTATCTCTTTCCTCCAATCACCCAAAATCCACTGCAATTTAAGGACTTATAGCAATTCTATGTACCCACCCCTAATAAAAACAACAGAGGGCCTTCAACATAAAATTAAATATAACTATGTGAAACCTTAGCTTTCACATTCTTGGCTTTTAGGAGAGGTAAAGCAATCAAAGATCTAACAGATTTCGACTAACAGAAAAAATTCTTAGCATAGCCTTCTTTGGGCTAACAGAAAAAATTAATAAAATAGAATAATAAAAATAAAATAAAATAAAAAGCGTTATTCTTATGACTTGCTCAGCCTGGAATGAAGAATGGTCTTTATGAAAGAACTTGCTATGCAAAAAAAAATTCTTGAAAAGTCGGCTACCCACAACAAGAAATCAAAAGATTTACTCCAAAACATGAAAAATTCATCATTCAAGATGATGTAACTGCTAATCAATGACGAAATACAAATTTATAATCAATCATCTTCTTTGATAAGAGACCAAACTCGAAATTTAGGGTTCATGGAGTGAGATGTAAATCCTCCCAAATTGAAAGGGGGAAACGAAAAGAAACTCATATTAGTGCTAAGAAAGGTGAATTAGAGAGAAATCCCAACAAGGAGGTGGGATGTGGGATCTTGGGGAAGGGATTTTGGTTGGGTTTGGCTGAAATTTGTGAATGATTTGGGGGCTGGGTTTTTGCGTTTCTATTTTTTCTTAATTTTCTCTCTCATGGCCTTGGGAGTCTTCACTCTGAACATAATAGCATTCCTTTTCAGCTGATGGGATACGATCCAGTGCCATTCTCTATCACCAAACAATTACCACCATTACCTCTCACAAGACTACACCATAGGGCGGGAGATGGGAGTGATCAGTTGTACGCGACCATCATTCGATTCAAAGAATCTCCGTTCCAGAACCGTACGCGGTTTTGCCCCTTTGAATCTTTGATTAGACATCTTGTCAACAAACCCTAATAGATACAAAATTAAAGAATACACAGCCACAAATTGGAATACTCTCATCAATACAAGAATGCAGACCTTCTGTTTCTGTTGTGCAATAGACCAGAAAACAGTCATTGCATATCGTCATTGACCACCTGTTCTTGCATAATTTTTTCATACTAATGAGAGGAGAAAAATGAATGATTGGTTGACATTCTTAAGAATTGAAGGAGCACAATGGCTTGGTACCATGCTCATGAAAATGTTAACACAGTCCTAATTAAATGGTCCTAGTGTTCTGCACCAATTTTACCCTGTATTTTGTATACATCAATTGTACATGAATTTACAATTACCTGCAAAAACAAGAAACAACGTTTAGGCTACCTCGCTTGATTTTCAGAAATACCTGGAAATACAAGAAATAAAAGAAATCACATTCAAAGTGGCTAGCTTCGCCCACAAAAGGTAAAACAATAGGAATCAAGAGATACTTTAATGGTTAGGAGTGTATCGTCTCGTAACCGTGAGGTTGAGGGTGCATTCCTACCTCTGTTACCCACCCCCCTCCCCTTAAATAAAAAATGACAAAGAAAACAAACGGTAAACAACCGCATTGCTTGTCTCAACAATGCTTCGTGAAAACGAGCAATTAGTGAAACAAAATTCCAACATTCAGCAAATTTGAACTTTTTAACCAAGTCCAACACGAAAAACAAACATATAATATCCTACTATTCACTAACCGTCAAGGAAAATATCAATAGTCAAAATAGATTATCAAAACACTGTTTAAGTCAACAAACAAGTTTAAACCATAAAAACTAATATGACATTTTTGAAAAAAGGGAAATTAAAAACAAAATAATATCGTCCAATGGTGAAGGTGCCACCACCACACATTCCAGTTAATGCTTAAACCTAAAGTACCATTATCACCTAAGCCACCTCTGAGGTTGCCAATGGCAAAGCTACAATGCTACAATGGGTCATTCGTGCACAATATTGTTTATCTTCTTCCCCTCCTTCCAGCAACTCTTCCTGCGACCAAATCTTTTGCAAATCCCTAAGCAAATTCCTGCATATCTTTCAAGCATTTCCTCACAATCACGGCAGCAAGGTCCCCAAACACCTTCATTCGACCAGGGATGGAACCCTTCATAGACAAACCCCAAACATGGTGGCGAAGGTAATGTTCAGGGTCAGGACAAACAGAAGAGGAGAAATATGGCACCCTTTTTTTAGATAAGAAAACCTTTATTAAAGAATAAATTAGAATATTACAAAGCTAGAGGACTCTATAAGAATAATAAAACAATCTACAAGTCAGCCCACACACGTTGCACATCGAGAACTACGGCATCCTATCATCGTGAGATGATTTTATCTTCTATATACAACAATATTTGTTCTTCGATTTTATGCCGTATAATTTCTTATAATTTTAAGGATGACAATTGACAACACAATGTTCCATCAGCACCAACCCTTAGGTGGTGTTTACTAGGTTGCAATCAAACGCAATGCAATGCAATCATTTTATAGGGTAAATGGGAAGTGGAAAAGGAAAAAGGGGAGGAAGGAGATGGAAAAAGTAAGATTGATTACACCATCCAAAGTAATCATCATTACATGGGAAAAGTTGAGCAATTGTGATTACAATGGATAATGCAATCAACCCCACTTTTCCTATCCCTCTCCTCCCATTCCTTCACTTTTCACCTCCCATTTACCCTATTAAATGATTGCATTGCATTGCATTTGATTGCAACCTAGTAAACAAGGCCTTAGTGCAAATTTAAAATAAATGGCGATAATAGTTTTCTTTTTTTTTCTTTTTTTGATAGGAAATGGCAATAGTAGTTTATATAGCTTTTGAGATTAAAAGTTTTCGTGGAAGTAAATAGCTACAGGGCAAGAGCAATGAGTCCTCAAAAATTGTCATATTTAGTGAGCGAGCAGGCCGAGCACGATACGAAGTATTTAGCACAGAGCCTTTTACTGATGACATATTTAGTACTGTTATATATTATGAGAAAAAAATGGATACCGATAATCCGGAACTACAGGTCATCAAGTTAAGATAATCCCTACCATATATATTACCATGAAAAATCATAACTTTAGCTATGTTTAACAAAAATACACTCCTTCCCCTACTGGAGCCGCGATAATTGTCATATATAGTTAGCTAGCACGATACAAAGTATCTTGCACTTAGCTTTCTACTGATGACATATTTAGTACTATTATATATTATTAGAAAAATTAATACCAATAATCAGAACTACTGGTCGTTAAATAAAAATAATCCCTACCAATACAAATCATTAGGAACAATCACAAGTTTAACTCTGTCTAACCAAAGATGCACTTCCTCCCCCACCGGAACTCTTAATGTTTCAACAGAAGCTCTATTTCCTCACCAAAGGCCCTGTTTTTGAAAGGGGTGCATTTCAAGAGCGCTTCCTTGATAAAAATATGGCTTCCTATGAAATTTTCAAATTTCTTCTATGGGATGGTGTGCCCTTTTGTTAGACAAAGCTAACATCGGAAGTGTTCATGTTAATTTATATGGTTGGGATTATTTCTGTTTGACAACCAGAGTTCAGATTAGTGGTGATATTTTTTTCCCTTACAAAAGAAAAATTCAATTTCAATTATTAACTACTACTAATCTTACCTAGTTTTTATGAAAAGCTCCTCTTCTGTGGTAAAGCGTCCCTTTGACAATGTCTCTCGTATCTCAGGTTGAGTGCATGGTAAACATCCAATACCCTGGCAGCAACATCAGAATTTGAGTGTAAAATAATTTTTGCGACTTATTAGATAACAAAGGATCTAACATATATTAGTTATACTAGAAGCTATGAGCTAGGGGAAAAGGGTGTTTGCTTACAAAAAAAAAAAAAAAAACATATTGAGTACCTTATTCAGAAATCATTCATAATGTTTTTATTGTTGAACCATTTGTTGGAGCATCCAGAACTTGTTGCAGGAAACGTGCTGCAAGACGCTGAGCAATACTACCAACAACACGACCCCCAAGATCACGTGCTTCCCCTTGTTGAAGAATCTGCAGATATTGAAAAAGTTTATTCGGATACACAAGGAACAGGCGAACAGCAAGACTCCGGAAAATGCACGCAATGCTATTTATACTAGATAGGCTACAACCTACAAGTCACCATACATTTAATGACTGATCTGGTTGGAGCAAAACAAGACTCACTATTCTTAGGTTGGAATAATGTAATAATCAACATGGCTTGCCAAACTATCTGCACTTCTTTTTATTGTGAAGTTGTAGATGACCATTGCACGTCGGATCCAGGATCAATCGAAACAGCCTCTCTGTTTCCACAAGGGTAAGGCAGCACCCAACCAATCCCCCCTTACCCCGCTTGGGTGCGAGCCTCTTTTGGAGGCACTGGGGTTTGTTGATGGTGTATCTTGATGGAACTCATATTATGCCATATATACAGGGGCGGGCCCGGGGGGGACAAGGGGGAGCCCAGGCCCAGTCTAACTTTTGGATAATCCCTTAGTAGCCCACTATGTAATATTGTTGGTCCCCTCAAAGCCCAAAGCCGAAAAGTAAAATTTTGTGAAATAGACGGACAACTCTACATACTACACGCTTAGTAAACTTCCATAAAAGAGAAATACTGCTCTTGTGGTCCCATGTCATTATGTCAATGTCCCTTTCAATGACCTTTTCACTTTCTCTTTTTTTTGTTCTTCTTTAATACGCCTATGCCTTCTACTAAATTACTAATACTACTGTACTGAACTTCCCAAATTTTGGTCTATCTTAAATTGAATGGAGGATTTTAATTTATTTTTTTTCTTCTTAATACGCCTATGCCTATTACTAATACTGTACTGAACATCCCAAATTTTGTAATTTTTTTTTCAATGTCATATTATCTGGTCCCCCTACCCATGAGGTGATTGACTTAATGGTAAACAAGTTACAACTTGCACATTAGGTCATGGGCTCAAGCCTCCTGGGGAGCACCTACACGAATTATTTCGTGGAATGTTTGAAACCGTGAAAAAAAATTTAGTATCCGGTCCCCCCAAAACTCAAATCCTGGTTTCGCCCCTGCATATATAACAACTACAACACTGCAGTACTCCAAAGTACTAAGGCCGTTTAAATAAAGTTATCCACATTAGATAATCTCAAATATTACATTCGGACAAGACGGTAGCCACAATTCTAGGCATCAGTTTGTACATTACGAGGTTGCAGGTAATTTGGGGCATAGGTACTAAGGCCGTCTAAATAACTCTAATTCATACTACATTTCTAATTACTGTCAGACAAGACTTTGTCCACAAATTTAAGGTTCTTGTTTAACATTGTGATGTGGCATTGGTTGTTTAGTGTGAGGCGGGAGGCTTGGGTTTGTGCAGAGTCCCATACTGGACATATGCCTGTAAGAGTTTTTGGGCAGGAAGCAGCAAAAAAAGTATCTGGAGGTGTGCATCTAATTGACAGTGGTCATATGGTTAGTAAGGAATTGAAAGAATGACCACATCTTTAATGATCTAAGGGAGTTACCCTTCTGTGGCATAGCATTGTGTTCTTGGGAATCCTCAAGGGCTTCCAGCTTTGGCATAGGGTTCTTTCCCCACTTACTCTAATATTAATATTCAGCATGCATATAAGTTTTTTCTTTCTTTTGGAGGATGTCTTGTCCTATAGCCGAGATGTTTTATTTCCATCATAAAAAAAAAAAAAACAAAGAAATCATATGTACGGAAAAAACCTTTCGGAAATAGTGTCTCTACTAGGCGACTAGATAGGGGTAAGGTTGCGTACGTCTGGACCTCCCCAGACCCCGCCCTCGGTGGAACATTTGCTGGATTGTTGTTGTATAAGTAGGGAAAAAACCTAACATAGGAAAAGCAACAAAGAACAAATCTGAAATAAGTAACCTTGAGGGGGTCGCTCAGCTGGTAAGACCTCTGACAAGTATTCCAGAGGTCCCAGGTTCGAGTCCCATCAGGGCCACTAGAGGTTTTCCTAGTCGTTAACTTTAGGGCCAATGGGATTAGTCAAGCAAAGCTTCGACTCCCATGTTATCTAATAAAAACAAATCTGAAATAAGTCACATTTGGATCCTGAAGCTGCACAATCAAAGCTGGAGAGCATCAATTTCTAGTTTGATAAGTTATAACAATCCACACCAACAGCATTTACTGAGAAATCTTCTATTTTTTCCGAGATTTGGAATACAATATTTTTAAAGAGAGAGAATACAAAATTTAGGAACATCCTCGATGAAAGGAACCTAAGAGAATAAGCCTATAAATTGTCCATGCTTATTCATAAAACGTTCCTTTAAGCTGCAATCGTCATAGACTATACCAGATTTTAGTTCTCTAGCTCTGAATTACCCTTTCCTTTTATGTTTTACGATATATTAATTACCCTTTCTTTTGCTTAGAATAAGTCCGAGTACCAAGGGTAATTTCCTTTCCCATGGGGTCATCGAGCTTAATTCCCATTGCCTCAAAAGGTGTTTGTCCATGCGCATCCGCCTCCTTGTTGCCAGGAGTGACATCATGACTGCACAACGACGGATTGCTAAGTCGGACTCTGACTATTAATAGACAGTTAGACGCAGCATGCTGAGAAGGCCCAACCTGTGTTGAAGACTCCACCAACCTTTCCCACTCCCGGGCAATGCTTTATCATGGCACCAACTCAGTGGACTGTTTTTGGGCCAGCTATTGGCCAAGAAGCAATAGCCTCAACCCATTGAAAAAAAACAGTGTTACAAATCCACAGTGGGAGTATCGAACACATGAGAGACCCACCTCACTTTTATTGGCTCTTCTGTTGTCGTTCTTCAAAAGCCAAAATCATCTTCACAGTAAGAACTATCATCCCAATCCAACTGAAATCCTCTTCTTCAACGTCTCCATTACAAAAACCATGTTCAAACCCATTCCCCGGGGCCAACATCAACTAGGTGTCATCTCTACTCGCACTGGAATTAGCTGACCTATTAGCAGTTAGCACTATCTCCTAAGCAATTCTGAACACATTTCCAACCACAAGAGAAGTACCAATTGACATGGTCACACACCAATGCTCCTCTAGCCCAACAACTACAAGAGACGGCAACCATCTCCCACAGCCATCTGCTCCTCTAGATAGCCCACCCAGCACCCTGCCCAGACTGCCCCTATACAGTGTATAGTTGAGCTGCTTTCCATCCTCTCCATGGAAACCACTAAGGTGAGTGTTCTTTAGCTTCTTTTGTGATACACTCCCAATTCCCAAATACAGGTACAACTTGTCCTGTAGGACCTGAGTGGACAGGGCTGAGATGAGATCCCCACTAACGATTGTTCCCTAATGTTTCTTCCTTTTTTTTTTTTATATAAGAAGAAATAAACTGAAACGTGAGCTTCAACCCCATTGACAATTTGCAGCGACTAAAAGCAAGGGAGTAGTAACTGCTCCGAGACAAGCAAATAAAATATTAGAACCTCAGTGAGTTTTAAGTGCCACATAAGTTGACATTTGAACCAGGCTGAATGGGAGTTGCTCGACTCGAATCAGCAGGCATATCACACGCCTCAAGCACCTCCTCCCTGTTCTGCTGAAACCGCTGCTGGTCAGCTAGGCCATCAGGCCAGGCAGCCAAGGTCGACCACATTTGGAAGTAGGAACTTCTGTGGCCCTCAACTCCCTTGCTACCAGATCTTTGAGATCCGTGGCTGCCCGACCGTGGTGGAGTGGTCGCCAGTGACCCCTCCACAGCCACACCGGATTGAAGATTGTCGATGTTCTCCCCCTAGAAGAGAGACCCATGTCGGAAAAAAAAGAAGAAAAAAAAGTCTTTGGTATTGGATCGAATCTGGACCCAACGAATAAGTAGGCTAGCCCAACGTATTATTGATCTGTATCCTAGCATTTGTGTGGGACAATTATCAATTCACAAAATTTTATTTTCAAAAAATAGCATACTTTGAAGTTCTTTCGAGTGAGACATGATCAAATATCGAAGAATCCCATAAATTTAAGCATGAGAACATTGACGAGAACTTGATGTCGTGATTTGGGAAGCTAAAAGAGTAAATTCAAGAAAAATTGCTAAACCTTTCTTGTCCAACAGTCCAACCTATCACCACGTAGAAAAACTAAGTGAAAGACGATGATCCAGTATGAAAAGCCCCATGATTGAGAACACTGCTTCTGTCGTGCGTGAATGTAAAGAGGTTCAAGTTCTTGTCTTTCGATTATATAGGAAGAAACAAAACAAGAATGTATCAATAAAGAGTTCCGCAAAGTTACGAGAGAGTTGGAAACTAAAATAGATGAAGAGAAGCAATAGACTATTACTAAACTAGTATATTATGCTCTTTGGGCAGATTTTTTTAACCTATGCTCGTGGATGTTTTGAGGACTCTCCTTTCAAAGCTTCCATGTTCTCACTTCACACCCTACATGTCAATGACACCTAGCTCTTGCTTTAAAGCCTTATTGATACAGGGCCATTGCTTCTTATTTCCTGTTAAACTTGAGGTCCAGTTCAAACATATGACATATACTTATTAATTTTTGGGATTAAGTTTTAATGCTTTGGTTTTCCTCCCCATTGTAATCTTTCACTTTTTGATTAATAAAATTTTCTCTTATCTAAAAGATTAATTTTTGGGAATAACTGTATCTATGATATATTCTTATTTTCGTATATGTTTTGAGATATTTTTGTCAGGATAATAAGTCTTAGAATAATAGCTTTATTATGATTAGGGAAGTAGTATTACATCTGACGTGCCAAGTGCCTTTCACTATTTCGACTAGTATGATTTTCTTAGTGCTTGTTTGGTTCACACCTAGAAAATGGAGGAAGTGCTACTTCCTAGGAAGTGTGATTTTCCTTCTTGTTTGGTTGACAAAAATAATGTAGGAACTTACTTCCTACAGGAAGTAACTTCCCCCAAAATGGAGGAAGTTGCTTACCCACCCTCCCCTAGGTAAGTAACTTCCCACGTCAATTCCCATGAACTTGTAATTCCTTCATGCAACCAAACAAGATTAGAGACTTCGCATGAACTTCTATTTCCCATGAATTTCTACTTCCCATGGGAAGTGACTTCCCATGGTTAACCAAACGACCACTTATTCTACAAGGAAGCGTTTAGGATAATTCTTCTCAAATGTTATGTTATTTTTCAGAATTTGGAGACTTCTAAATGGAACAGAATTGAATTTTGGGATGCTTGTCTTTGTTGCAAGGTTCTTCGTTGATGCTTTGATGGTGAAAAAGATTTTAATTTGGGGGGGGGGGGGCATGTTATTTGTGTGTATACATGCATGAGTTTTATTTTTTGTCCAAGGCTAAATTAGTAATACATAACTATTATAGATAAGGTGAGGCATTCCACTCAGAAAAGCAATTATATTGTGTGCTTTTCATACTAGCAAATTCTGAATATAAGATTTACATATTTATCAAGTGTAAAAGGAAGAAAATTTAAACAAAATTAATAACTAGTTACCATAGTAAGATTTTACCTGTATTATGGGCTGTAAAATGGAAGCATCGAAGCTGTTTGAGGACTGTAGAAGCGCCCAAACCCTTAGTACTTGTCCTCTAAGTTCCATCATGCTTTGCTGTTCAAGACTACTTATGAAGAAAGGTCCAGAAGGATTGGCATTGTTCACCAGAGTTCTCATAAAATCAGGTAAGGAACTGTACGTGTCAATGACGGAACCCAGCATTACTGCTTCAGTAACCCGGACAGTTTCCCTTATAACTAATACCCTTAGTTCTTCACCATCTGGCCCTAATAATAACTTCAGAACGGGTTGTAAAGCATCTTTAGCCGAGAAATCCTTGTCCTTTCTCCCCTGAACAAGTAGGTTTTCAAGCCTATTCCACCTGCAATCAACCACCAGCAAAGGTTTACATTTCTTATTTCTGCACTCAATTACAAAAAAAAATATATAAAATAAATACATTAAAACAACAGAAAACACAAACAAAACACAAAACAAACACAGACTAAGTAAGAAGAATCAGTTCCAACCTGAACTTTCCGTCCTTAAATAGCAACTCAATAAGAGCATCTCTTAGATACGGATTTGGATCAGTAAGAAGCCTTTTAGCAAAGTAAGGATAAGAAGCAGCCAGAACTTTAAATTTTGGGTCCGCATTGAGCGCTAAACCTTCTAGAACAGTGAGCGACCTCAGTATTAGCGCATAATATGCTGGGACTGCATGGAATAAAAACACAAGAACAGAATGATCTCAATCAGATTAAAGAGCCTAAAACTCAATAGACAGGGCACAAGACTTATGCCATGGGGTTGCATGGTCTTATTGATTGTCCTCTAGATTGTCTAAATTGTTTTACAGTCAACTTAAACCAGGAAGAAGCTCACCGTTGAATGGATATTGATAGAAAACAGCCCCTAGACCATCTACAAGGGTTTTGAAATTGAGTTCACTAACAGTTGCATCAAGTGCATCATCAAAGAAGTTCCGTAATTCAGGCACAATGGGGGAAACATCAACATCAGGTGACAAAAAATCAAGAGCGTAATAATCTTGAGCCATCGCTTCATAATCACGGTTAACCATGTGGACAACATGACCGATAATAGCAAACCTTGCGTCCTCTGGTGTTTCACTCATCATTCCAAAGTCAATGAATGCTAGCTTTCCTTCTGGGGTAGCCAGAAGATTGCCAGGATGTGGATCCGCATGAAAATATCCATACTCAAGTAATTGTCGGAGGCTACATTGGATGCCTATGTTGACCAGATCCAATACCTTCAACCCTCGTCTTTCAATTGCTACTTGTTCACTCAACTTGACACCATCAACCCACTCCATTGTTAACACTTTGTTACTAGTATAGTCCCAAAAAATATCAGGAACAAGAACATCTTCCTTGTCAGCGTACAACTTCTTAAATCTTCTGGCATTTTTTCCCTCCTGCACATACCTGTCAAAATTAACATTCAAACCCAAAGAAAATATATATAGCCTAATCATATAATAAACATGCTAGCAGATAAAGTAACAATTTTGTTTTTTTTTTTGGTTTTCTTCAAAAACCATCTCGGATACCCATAGTTCAAAACAAATTAAACCTAGAAAATAATCCTGAAAGAGTAAGCAACAGAGAATTACAAATTAATTTACTTTTTGACACAAAATCTACAATTACTAGATTTACTACAGAATACAGATAAGACAATGTGAACAAGTTGGCATCTGAGGAAAGCTGCTGCCTTTTACATGTTAAGGCAGGTTAACACTGTGGAGTTATCTATGCCATGGAAGCAACCTAATTATGATTTGATGTATAAACCTTCAACAGAAAAAGATGCCCTACCTGAACATAATTAAGCTCCTGATAAACTCTTCTGGCAAACTCATCAACTAGAGCAACAATGTCACTTGTGATTATGTCAACATATTTATTAATAAATAACGCTAGTCCTCTTATCAGGTAAAAGTCAAGTCCTATGGCCTCTTCAATACCAGGTCTCTGGACCTTCACAGCAACAATCTGGCCAGAATACTTCAATTGACCTTTATAAACCTGGCCCAAACTAGCAGCTGCAATTGGATATGGAGAAATGAATGAGTAAACAGCTTCAAGTTGGACCCCGAGCTCTTTCTCAATGCATGTGAATGCCTCCTCGTTCGAAAATGTAGGCAAAGAGTCCTATTCAAAAACAAGAAATTCATAAGAATTCCAAATTTGTAAAGTCAACCAAGACAATAACCAACCAGTGCAAACAAACATTTCAAATAGCTAGCTGACCTAGAAAATATCCACATAGCATGTTACTTTATTGCTTATTTGATAATGCAGCCTACCAAACAAACATAGTATGCTGCTTATCTGGTAACGCTAGCCTACCAAACAGCAGGGAGTCTCTCTCTTTCATTTTAGTAGCTTCATGCAATCCTTCTTCAAATGTTTATCTTATAAAACCCTTCTATAACTATGAGAAAATAAATCATAAATAGGGAAAAATTTGAGTGAAGTTAAAAATTAAGGACATTAATATTGGATCAAGATCACAACTTTATAAATATGCTACGGATTCCTCTGCAGTGAAAATCACTCTCGTGACCATATGTTATGGAAGTCCTATATTTGAGCACAAGGCTTTTAGATACCTATACGTAACTTAGTCTCGGCCCTTGGAAAAGTTAATATATGTCGGAAGGAAAACTTCTAGGATTCTTCTAGGGTTGACATTTGTCTCATTTTGGGTCCCAAGTATTTGCTTATATTATGTATAGAGGCAGTGTTCACCGATGATAAACTAATGAGTTTTTCAGAATTATGTTCTCTCCGTTCTCTTCTTTACCCCTTCCTTCAACATGTTCCATTCCACCCTCTCTTTCCCTTTGCCCTACAATTCTTCCCTCTCAACCCCCTCTGTCCTTCGCTCCGCATCATCCAGAGGTTTTCGTGAAAACAAATAAAGATGAACAAGTCAATTTAACGTCATATTTATTTACATTCTAGAACTATCAAAATCAACCACTCCACATCCAGGTTTAATCTTATTGACTACCCCAGAGATTGGCATGCAATAAACTGGGGGTTAACAAGCTAAAATACCTGAAGCTCCGCAAGTTCCTCGAGATACTCAGGTGGACATATGTCAGGCCTTGTAGACAAGCCCTGACCAATTTTGACGAATGTTGGTCCCAAACCGGTGAAAACTTTCCTCAGCTCAGCTGCTCGCAAACGTTTGTTCTGATTGAGCTCGCCATTCAATTGATCGAGCCACAATTTGAAAGCAAATGAGCCCAACCCAAGTAATATTTCGAACGTCCTACGCAACACCTATAATGGGTGGTCACTAACATGATCCATGCAGTTGATCATCCCAAAGTAATTAAGGATAACCAAGAAATGAAATAACGCGAAAAGGGAGGGTAGAAAGAGCTCTGTCTACCATGATAGGGCGTGAGCCGTATTTGGTAGCAAGCATCTCTGGAGTGTAGATAGAAGCAGTTGCAGCTCGGGCCATAGCCCTCACCTCAGCTTGCATATCGTCGGCACGACTCCTAGTATTGGTAACACCGAGCAAGGAGTTTCCTCCTGCTCCTGCAGCACCAGCAGCAGACTGTATTGCGTCAATGTTGCTCCTGCCAGTCTTCTCACTGACTGAAGGCACACTGCGTGTATTAGCCTCTACTAAAGCTGAAAGTGTTAATGCTCTCGATGTCCGCCTTTGCTGACTGCATCTGTAAGAATCCTTCATCCTTGTAAAGTTAATGACTGATAAATGATTTGGATGGTAACTGACACTCAAGGAATGGGACATAGACAGCACCCCAGCAGATGCAGGCTGATGAGCGGTAGTAGCCATGAAAGGTTTTGATATTACCAACTCAATCTTTTGACCACCTATGTCAACAATAAGAATGTGTTATTTATCTTTTGCTTCTCGTAATAAGTAGAAAAACAATTTAAAAATGAAAAGGTTCTTTCCTTACCCACAAGGGGAACAATGCCTGTGATTCTTCAACACTATTTCTGCACACGTACAAATAAAAATTGTCTTCAGCTTTTGTGGAACCTGACTTGGTCCATTCTTCTTCAAGTAGCAGGTACACAAATACATTAAGATGCTGATTACTTGTAGTGTAACATATTAAAATTAAAAATAAAATAAAATAAAAAGGAGCAGAGCAACTCCTCAATATCACCACGCTAATGAGTACAATTGGCACAAGGTTAGCAGCTTGGCATAGTTTGATATCCAAACCTGGAAATAATAGTAGCAGGTCGAGCTTATTGTCATATCGATATATGTAGATATAGATTTGGATAGTTAGTGTAAGCCAGTTTACACGACTACTACCAATTGTCACTTCAGGTAAAAATATCCTACTAAATTTATCCGTTCTATAAAATTGTATTTGATAAGAACATACACAATCTGGCCAAGATGCTTAGCAAACAGACCTGAACAAAATTTAAACAAAATGAATCATATCCGTTTTTATTTTCTTTTTTGAGATTAAATGAATCACATACAGAGTTAACGATAGATCTCACAAACAAAGTCTCTTTGCTAGTTGTGCTCATCAGGGTTAAGACTACATAAATTTGAAGAATCTATCTGACACGGGAATTAACTAGGTTGGTGATTTTAGAATATTAGCAAATCATTCCTGAATATAATAAATCAGAAAGATAAACCATAAATAATTATGCAACTCAGGAATCATCACTACCCATAGATGTATAAGGATCCTTCACTGAGTTGCAAGATTGCATACGATTGCTATAGAAAATCGAAAACATCCTAGTTCTTGTTACATGCCAATGTAGCAACTTGAAACTGGCTAAGGTATTGTCGCAATGGGTATAACTTCTAATACTTTCAGTAAAAGATGTTGGATAATTCCATCCAAAGATCAACCTCCAACCCAGTTTCTGGATGCCATGACCCAGCTAATGTGCAGTACTACTAATTATAAGTACAACATTTATCACTTGCATGTCTCCCTGCAGTTTCTTCTAAGAATTCACACCATTCAAAAATGAGACATCTATTTTGCACAAGAAGTTAACATTGCGGCAGACCCACAAAGTTCTAACCGAAAAAAAGTTGCCAGTCAAACAACTACCCATGTCATTTGTAACTACGATGTTCAACAATAAAGTTAATGTTCTTGAGCCTAGAATCCCTATATTAAAGTGGCAGGGTTGTGAATTGTCCAAAGTTACATTCTTGACCAGAAAACACAAATCACATTATACAAAATCATTTTGCACAACTAATCCGAGAAACCCAAAATTCAACAAACAAAGCACCACATAAAAAACCCAAAAAGGAAAACAGAAACAGATGAAGATCAAGTGATCAATTCAGCAAGAGGATGAAAAACCCACAACAACCAATCAAGCCCACATCAAAAATCACCAAACAAAATCAAATAAAGAACCCAATTTTACTCCACAAAAATTCAAATGTCATGTATTATAACCACTGCTATCTAAAATTGGGATGAAGAGAGAGAAATGGGGGTACCTGTGGAGATTGAAGCAATTGAGCAAGTGGAGTGAGCTGTGAAAGGAGCCGTGAGGGAGAGGCCAGAGAGGGCTGAGACGTGAGACTAGTGAGGACTAGAAGTAGGTGAGGCACAGAATCAGCCATCAAGCAATTGGTTTTGTGGTTTAGGATTCTTGTTTATACGTGCACTAATTTAATATCTTTGCTTGTTTTTTAGCATGACTTTTTGATAAAACGGGCACAAATTATCAAACATAAGTTTATCGGATTTTAGTTAGGTAGCTAGTTGGGCTCCACGTCAATCAACTTCCATGACCGTGAAAATAGTGGTGGAACCAGAAATATGGCAAATGGTGGCAAAATTTTACCTACAGGTTTTGTTTAGTAATTAGCGGATTGTATCAAAATTAATGGATTGGAGTTACTTTAGAGGATTTGACTAGAAAATCCGTTAATTTAACATGTTTGATTAATAGTGGATTCGACTAGCAGGTTTGGTTGAAACCGCTAATTTTCAATCCGCTAAAAAAGTAGCTTTTTCAAGTTAGCGGATTCTAATTATTAAAGAAAAGACATAGTCATCCACATTTATATAAATCAGCTAATTTACCAAACACATTTATACAAATCACCTAATATAATCCTTTGGTCAAATCCACTATTACAATCCTCTAGTCAAATCCGAATTCGACTCGATCCGATGAAAAAAAACTCGATCCAGATTTGACTAAAGATAATCCGACTTAAGATTTGATGGATATGAATGATGAGTATGATCTAATCCGATCATAATCCAAATCCGATTAATGTTTCCACATCATCAATTAATAGCTTAAAATTAAAAAAGTAAATTAGTTACATTCACATTAGGAAAAACCAAATATATACCGTTAAAATAATCATTAATTTTATTATCATCCCAAATTACCTAAATCGTAAATAAAAATAACATTGCGATGCAATTTAATCCGAATCTGATGGATATCCAACCCGATTAGTTGAAGAAAAAATGACTCGAATCCAACAAAAGAAAGTCTACTCCGAATCCGAATTCGATTAGTGGTGGATCGGATTCGGATGCTGAGAAATCCGATCGGAATCCGATCCATTGTCATCCCTAGGTGTATGAGGGGTGAGCGTAATAACCGGGTACCCTTCGGGTATTGAACTACCCGGAATTGGAATTGGATCCACCAGTCTTAATTCTTAGGAATTGGAATTGGTTGTACCAATTTCTAATTCTCATGAATTGGAATTGGATTCACCGGGTATACCCACAAGTTCCTGGTCACTCAAATCCGTATTTTATTAATTTTTACATCAAATAATCATATATTTTAATAATAAAAAATATCAATTATAATATACACTAACAAATACTAGTTTTCAAGAATACAACAAGTTTAAAATCAAATATAACAATCAAAATACTTAACATTGTAAATCAAAATTTAAATGACGTATACAACAACTTAATCACTAATTTACATATACAATCATTAAGTAATTGAAGTTACCAATACACATTTTTAAATCACTAATTGTAACACCCCAAATTTCCACCAATATAAAACAAGAGTTTGTAGCGGAAAATACTGGAAATTTGAAAAATGTCACCATCGTACTTAGTATAAAATTAAATACAAGGCAAAGACAAACGAAAATGTTTAAATACCCCAAAACAAAATAGTAACTATATAATTAAATAATAACTATCTTTCGACTACTTACTCAAAACAATTCACCTTAAACAATAAAAAAAATTCATTAATTTCCAAGCAAAAGGAATTAAACAAAACAATAACTTTTGCAATTAGCTCATAATAGAAAGTGAAATAGGAGAAATGTACTCACTTATGAGTGAATGGTGTAAGTTTTACAGGTACGATCGAGCATATTTATAGCCTAAAAATTATTGTATAAAACACTAATGTAATAGGCTATGTCAAGCTACCTCAAGCTACGCAAACAAATCAATTCACACTCATTTACTTTATTCATACTGTAACACTCCCCCTTGTATACATTCTTCTAAGGGGCAAATGTTACCTTATTGTGTTACATTATATGCGCACTACCTCGTCAAAAACCTTGCCAAGAAAAATCCAGTGGGATAAAATCCTGGTCAAAGGTAATAAGAGTATAGTGCTTGTTATGCATATAATGCTTCCTTGAATTTAGGATATGTCACAACGAAGACGCATCCCAATCCCATGTATGTACAAGTTGCTCAAATTTCATAGGTCGCAATGTCTTTGTGAACAAGTCTGCAAGGATGTCGTAGGACTTGATCTGCTGAATGTTTACCGTTTCTTGCTTCTCTAAGTCGTTGGTGGAGAAGAATTTTGGGTCTATGTGTTTTGTTCTACCTCTTTTAATATAGTCATCCTTGATTTGAGCGATGCATACAGTATTATCTTTGTAAATGACCGTTGGGATATTGTGGATCATTCTCAAACCGCTTTCCTATAGAATGTATTGTATCATGGACCGCAGCCTTACACATTCTCTTGCTGCTTCGTGAAGAGCAAATAATTGAGTTTGATTTGATGAAGTGGCTGGTAATGTTTGCTTGGTTGATTTCCATGAAATGGCAGCGCCACTTTGAGTGAGCACATATCTAGTTTGAGATTTTGCCTTGGTGGGATCTGATAAGTATCCTGCGTCTGCATATCCAATAAGAGTAGGATTTACATTCTTGGTATAGAATGACCCCAAGTAAATTGTCCACAAAGATAACAAAACATATGCTTAACTCCATTACAATGCCTCTTTGTTGGTGCATTACTGTGTCTTGCTAGTAAGTAACTGTGAATGTAAAATCTGGCCTTGTATTGTTGGTTGGGTACATAAGGGCACCAATTGCGCTTAAATATGGTATTTCGGGTTTCAGGACATCTTCGTTCTCCTCTCGTGGTCGAAGGGATCATTAGAGATCGTACCACCATTAGAGAACTTAATGAGTGTGCTTTATCCATGTAGAATATTTTCAAAACCTTCTCGGTGTAAGTTGATTGATGGATGAAAATTTCATCCTTCAAATGTTCAATTTGTAAACCAAGACAAAATTTGATTCTTCTCATGTCCTTCATTTCAAATTTCTTCATCAAATATCTAGACGTTCTTTCGATTTCATTAGGGGTTCCAAGGATATTTAAATCATCGACATAAACTGCTATTATGGCAAGTCCAGGGCTAGATCTTTTGATAAATGCACATGGGGCAACTTGATCATTCTTATAACCTTCCTTTAGGAGGTATTCACTGAGATGGCTATACCACATTCTGCCAAACTATTTCAAACAAAATAATGATGTACTCAATCTTATTGAGTGCATATCTTGATTTCTTGGACCATGGTTTGTAGGCAGTTGAGTCATTCAGGGACTTTCATATAAATATTTATGTCAAGTTACCCATACAAGTATGTTGTTACGACATCCATTAGGCGCATCTGTAATCCTTGAGAAATAGTCAGGCTGATTAGGAATTACAACGTTGTTGCATCCACAACGGGAGAATACGTCTTTGTAGACACCCTAATGTGTCCCCCCCTTTTCAATGCCCAGTGATGATAACCTATAGTGAACATAATGAATTGAATGTCAATGCTCGAAATACTAGTGCTTATTTGTGTCCCATTACCCATATTTATTTCGGACCCTTCACATTTACATACCATCAAATAGCCAATTTCATAATCTTTTCAACGCCATCTCATTTGTTCCAAACAGATATCGAAGTCAAAAGTTATGATTTAATAAAGTTATGGGATAAAAACGATATTCTCATGCCCCCATATCACGGTTCAAGACTTATTTTTAGCCATAAAAGGATTAATTGGAGTATTAGCCCACTAGGCTTGTATTCATCTTTGAATTAGCTTTCCAATGATGTATTATAGGCCAAAATCCCATTAGAAAAGAAGGAGACATGATCCGATGATTGATTAAAGCGTTGAAACAGACACCACTCTAATATTTGGGCCATAACTCATAGGATACTTGTGCTATATGAGCTCACAATATGTCAAAAGAAATATATGTGAACAAGGAATCCAACACACCAAAAATCAGGCCAATCAGAGCTCAAATGAGCGCTCCATCGTCGTTTCGTGGGAGCAAAGGCCGTGAAACGGGCCGCTGGGCCAAGCGTGTGCCGCTAGAGCTCATGCGGCATTGTCGAGGCCGCTGGAGCCCCAGCGGCGCTCCGCGGGGCCGATGGGCACCAATTTTGGCCCGACTCAAATTTCCTATTTTATCCGGCCCATTCCCTATAAATACCACTCTAAACTCCATTTTTTGGGGGAGAACTCATTATTACGGGATTCGACTCAAGAAAACCCTAATCTATCTCTCTTTCTCCTCTCTTCCATTCAACCCTAGTCACGTCATCAAACCCATCTTCAAACCCTAATCAAGAACAACTCTCATCCCAAGATCAAGTCCAATATCAAGAGCAATTGACATTCAATGCTAGTACAATCAAGATTCAACATGAGGGCTCATCTTTCAACTCTTAAATCTATTTTCAAATCTTGTTTTATCTATATTATGATCATGGTTAATATTCTTTGCATGTTTTAATTGTTTTATTTTGTTCATCATATGTAGACTGCTTTTAATTATTGTTTTCATGATTATCATGCATAGGTTAGTTTAATTATTATCCTTATATGATTTTCATACTTTTTAATTTAATTTCTAGTCTTCTTATATTTTATCATGTCTGGTGTAAATATCATATTTTTGCATGTCTTGCATGATTAATCAATTCAATTAGCATACTAACATGTATTTAGAGTTTATATCTTTTATTTGACTTCCATTGAAGTTACTAACACGTTTATTCATGCAAATTGGCAATTGGCGCGTTAAGCTAGCACGATAAAATTGGGGAACATATTTTTATTATTTTGGTTATGTTCTATAAATCAAATCATGCAATTTGGTAATCATGTGCAAAGCGATAACTTTAATAATTTGATTTGTTCAACCCACCTTGTTAATTTAGGATCTCGGGCGACCGGATTGTTTGGAAACTTGTTATCTGAATTAAGAATCAACATGGATTAGATTATTAGAGGCCGTTATTACGGGCGATTTAGATGAGATTTATTTTGTCTTTTCGTACCCAAACCCCCCGAACTCAATCTTTGGCCTTTGGGTTATATGAGTCATAATTCCCAATAGGAATTGGGTGCACTTTGATGGTTTCCAACTGTTTTCTTAAAAATTGGTGGCAACTTCATTTGTTCAATAATCCCTCAATCATAATCAATGTCAATCAATCTCTTTTATTTAGGAACCTATAAAATATTATTCAATTAGGCGTCGAAAGGCGAGGGTTCTTACAGTCTCACAGTAATCAAGCCCTGGCTTTTGAGAAAAACCTTGAGTTACAAGTCTCGCCTTATATCTCACAATTTCGTTTTTCTCATCACTACACCAAAAGTACCAAAGATAAAAATAAAAAACTATTGTTTAATATCAAAAAACTGTTGCCTTGAGTCTAAGGCAACATACTTAGTGCGTTGCATTTGCCTCCGTTGCCTTTTCCTAAAGCAACAGTTCTTGCATAATAGGCAACAGTTTCTAAAGATAAACCTAAAATGTACCTTAGGCAACGGTTTACAAAGACAACAGTTTGCTACCGTTGCCACTTTTAACAACAATCCCAAAATTGCTACCTTTACAATTAGAAGGCAACAGCATATAATCGTTGCAATGTAGGGAAAAATAATTAAATCAATAAATAATACGAGGAAAAAAATAATTAACTCATGCATATACCAACCAACCCATCCTTACTCTTCTAAGAACCTTTACAATTAATACCTCTCAAAATATTGCCCATGTGACGCTGATGGGATTCGATCCTGCAACCAAGTGTAACTACCTTCAAGAAAGGACTCCTCAACCAGCAAGCTAACTATTGTTTCATGTCAAGTTTTTTTGTTATTAATTTATTTAGTAAATATTTTTAACTTACGAATTTCAATTTCTTTATCTTTTTTTATTATTTTTGTTTTGGGTAGAATCTTATTACCTTCAATAACTCACTTTTCCCTCAATTTTTTTTAATATTAATTTGTTAAGATATTTTGCAACAAGTATAACCGAGTTTTTTTTATTTTTTATTTTTATTGATTTAGATTGTCTTTATGTTGTATGGAGTACATTGAAAAACTAGATTATTGACATTCATATTCTATTTTAAGATTAGTTTTATTTTAAGGGTCAACATTGACATCATCTAAATCCAAAATTTCCTTTCTATATAGTACTTAATTGTATTTTTCTATGTATAACAAGTATTCTTCCAAACAACCTCGTTACTAGGTTTTGGTTATGGAGCTAATTATTTTGTCAATATATTCTAAAGCACGATTGCGTGCCTTCTCTAGGTTTTAACTCTCCCCCACCCCCAAACACACACTGAGTTTAATGGTAATGTTGATGCACTTAATGATGAGTTTATTTATTTATTATCTACTACTACGACTACAATTAAAATGAACAACAGAATAGTTGTGTTTTTTCAATAAATTTTAAACTTCTTTCTATTTTAATTTAAACTTTTTCGATAAGTTAAAGACATGTCATGTTTTTATTCTAAATTTGTCTTAATGAATTCAATCACCTCTTTTAGTTTTACATACCCCTAGAAATATTGATTTGATTTCTAATAATGTTCTAAAATAAAAATAAGTTATCGTTAATTACTCCTTAAATTTCTAAATAATTTTAAATAATAACTTAATATAAAATAACAAAAGTAAATAATAATAATAATAATAATAATAATAATAATAATAATAATAATAATAATAATAATAATAATAATAATAATAATAATAATAATAATAATCATTATTATTATTATTATTATTATTATTATTATTATTATTTTATTATTATTATTATTATTATTATGATTATTATTATTATTATTTATTTTATTATTATTATTATTATTATTATTATTATTATTATGGATGATGTGAATTCATCATATATAAAAGTGTTATCATGCCATTTATTACAAGTTGGGGTAAAAGGTTATAAGAAGTTATTATGACATACATCACTTTACTAGCTGAAGATAATAACGCACATAGAGGCAACATTTTAAAATGGTTGCCTATGTTGTCCAAACTGTTGCCTAAACAAGCAATAAAACAATAAGTGTTGTGTTATAAGGCAACAACAAATATACTGTTATCATTAAATGCAATGTTTTCAATAACTGTTGTCTTATGCAAGAAATGGACAACAGTTGCCTTATCATGTATAAAACAACAGTTTTGGTAGCGGTGCAAACAAATCATGCAACGCAAGAAAACTGTCGCCTTACATAACCAAAGGTAATTGTTGAAACATTGTTGGTATTTTATGTGTTACCTATTCTCATTTTTGTTGTAGCGCGATCATTCTTTTTCGTACGAATACCCATTTGTATCCGTCAGGCCTTGTTACTTTTGGGGTTCGGACTACAAGCCCAAATACTTATTGTTTTTCAAGTGACTTTCATTTTGTTTGCATGGCCTCTTTCCACTTTGGCCAATCACTTCGTCGATGACATTCATCGACTAATTTTGGTTTGACGTCATCCTTATTTATAATCATTTCTGTTGCAATGGTGTATACAAATGCGTCATCAATCTCAGTATTATTTCCATTCTATTTCCTTTTAGTATTGACATCATTAATTGAGATTTCATAATTGTCTTAGTTCCTTGCTCACCCGAATGGTGAGAAATTATTCTCAATATCAGTCTCATTTTTAGGATTGACAATATTGCCTGCATTTTGCATTTGTTCAGTTTCTTCCTTAGAATGTTGAGCATTCTAGGCATCCATATTTTTCAACCTTTTTGATTTTCTCAGTTTTAAATCTTTGGAGACAACTGGTTTACCATGTTTTTGTTTTATAGTAAACTCTTGTGCAAGGTGTTTATCGGAATTTTCTGTAGGGATCTCAATCCTTGCAGGAGCATTCGTTTCTGGGACATGTGACTTGTGTTGTTTCAGGAGCATTCTTTATATCCGTGAATTTGTCGGGCAATTGATTTGCAACATTTTGTAAATGTGATTTTCTGAACTTCTTGTTCACATACACTTGAACGTTGATCAAGCTAGATAAGATAACGTTGTTGCGTTTCAAGTTATTTCATTCGTACTTGGGCTCACATTATCCTTTCCTCTTACTAAGGTTGGGAATACAAACTCGTCAAAATGACAATCAATGAACCGTGTTATGAACAAATCACCAGTATCAGTTCAACAAAGTTAATAATTGAGGGGATTTCATAGCCAACATAAATTCTCAACCTTCTTTGTGGGCCCATTTTGGTACGATTTGATGGTTCTATTGGAGCGTAAGCTGCACAACGAAATGTTTTCAGATGTGTAATGTTTGGCTCTTTCCGAGTTACCAATTGCATGGGAGAAAATTGATGATATGTTGTCGGTCTTAACCGAATTAATTCAGCTACATGCAAAATAGCATGTCCCCATACAAGGAATGATTACTTTGATTTCATCATTAATGGTCTAGCGATTAATTGTGAACATGGGCTACTAGGTGTTCTACCTCAATCCTGATTGACATACAATAATCATTGAATGTTTGAGATGTAAACTCATCTGCATTGTCGAGCCTGATCAGGGAAATTGGGCTCTTAGCCTAATTATTTGTGCCAACAACTTGACAAATGCGACATTTCTAGTTGATAATAGGCTTACATGCGACCATCTTCTTGATGCATCTATTAACACCATGAAATATCAGAATGGTCCACATGGCCGGTATATCAACCCGCATATACCACCTTGGATTCTTTCTAAGAATGCAAGAGACTCACTTCCATCTTACTTTTTGAAGGTCTCATAATCAATTTTCCAAATGAACAAGCATCACAAGGATGTTCGCAAATCGTGGTACCCGAACATTTTTCAACGGGTGACCATATGAATTTTTAATGATTTTTTATCATCATACTTGTGCCTGGATGACTCAAACATTCATACTAAAGAAAATACATTTTCTGGTTGCCCACCATTTGTTTAGACCCCATATTTAATTCAATAGGACTGTTATATGTATAATATAGTCCTAAGGAGTATGCTGGCATTTTCTCATTAATGCATTTCTTTCCATCTTTTGCTGATCCAAGTCACATGTACTCCTTTCTTTTTTCAGTCATGGTTTCCATGTGATACCCATTCTAACGCAACTCTTTAATATTGACAAGTTTCGTCGGGACTTACTTGAAAAAATTGCTTCATTTATTTCAATTTTTGTCCCATTTGAAAGTACAACACACGCTTTACCTGAGCCTTCAATTATCTTTGCAACACTGCTGATGGTTTTAATATATGCTTTAACCGATCTCAGTTGGGTAAAGTGAATTTTGTTTCTCAGTATAGTGTGTGTTGTTGCACTGTTTATCAAACATGACTTTCTGATGTTTGAGCTCATTTGATCAAATTCCGTATCTTAAAAAAGAAAGAAATATTAGTCATAATATTCTTAATAACTGATTTTATTCATGAAAATCATCAAAACTACATAAAGGAAATACATCAAAGTACATAAAGGAAAATACAGACACGAAATTATAATAACAAAGTACAATACTGGCTCAACTAAGAAAACAAGGATAAACTTCTTAAATCTGTGGTTTTCATTAGTGGCAAACGCATTTCATTTTCAATATTATCCATGAAGAAGTCTGAGACATCTAATGGGATAACATCTTCAACAAAGTTTGCCTCCACATTTTTCCCTTTGTCGGCTAGTGATGCCTGGTACAAGTCCACAAAATGTTCGGATGTACGACAATCACGAACCCAGTGCCCAATGTTTCCACATTTCTTACAAGTGTCTTGGGGCCTGGCTCTTTTATTTCCTCTGAACTTGTGAGGCCTCTCATCACCTCTTTGTGTTGTTTCAGCAATATTGTTACCTACACCATTATTTTGCTAGCGGTCTCTACTGCGCCCTCGTCCACGACCACGGCCACGACCACCTCTAATAATTGCATTTGGCTCTGGAAAAGCGGTGGAATCAGTAGGTTTCATTTTATAATTGTTTATAAAAAACTCATCATTTTACTCTACAACAAGTAAACCATATATTAAATATGAGTATTTTGTAGATTTACTCGCTCGATATTATTGCTGCAAAGCAATATTTGCAGGATGCATAATGGTATAAGTCTTTTTCACCTTTTCTTTTTCAGTGATTTTTATTTGTTCCACATAACTCCAGCCAGTTGTGTAGTTACGTGGTAAACAACAGAATTATAATCACTGATTGATCTGAAATCATGTAATCTTATATTCATCCACTTGTGCAGAGCCTTTCGGAGTAAAAATGTCACTAAATTCCCATATCTGGTCTCAAGTTTTTCCAACAACTCTTGTGCATCTTTTACCATAAGGTATTTGAGATCCAGACTGTCATTCGGGTGGTGTCTTAAGAAGACAAGAGCTTGCGCCTTTTCTTGTTTGGTGGCGTCATTATCTTTCAAGGTAGTTTTCTCGAGGGCTTTAACTTCCAGATGAGCTACGGCATTTTCCTTCCAATGCAGGAACCTTTGTCCAGCTAAGTTGAGGCATGCGAATTCTCTTTTGTTTATATTTTCCATTCTGATGATAAGAAATTTATCAAAGTTAAATCAATTATAAAAAAAAAATAGACATTATAATAGAATTTTAAAATGATAAGGTATCACTATGGAAATGAAGCCGTAATGCTCGAAGACTTTTAACATTTAGAAAACTTGATGGAACAAAAGTAAATATATAATTAATAACGACAAATTATCTTTCACGTTTACTTACTAATTAATAAATATTACCTTCTTCACTCAAAAAAAAAAACATTACCTTCTATATTATTTACTTTTACAACTTAACTATTAATAAACATGCACATTTAGATTGAAAAAAAAAACATGTTAAATATAACATGAATAGTGTACTGCAAACTATACTTGTTTTAAAAAGATAAAAATATTATAGTCAACTAACATTGACTCATGTGAATTTAGTATGGAAGTAGTAGGATGCATTCAGAAGGCAAACATGATAAAAGTTAAATTAATAATAAGACAAAAATGATAAAAACTTGCTCGAAATTCAAGCTTTTTGTCATTTTTCCTTCTCCAATCATCAATGATTCAAAGTCAAATATTTTAGTTTCAAAAGTAACCGACATAACTTGTCCACACCACACCACACCACACCACACAAACTCAAATATCTTGTCAGAGATTTTTATCTACTCCCATTTTATTAAATCAGTCACAAATATTCAATTCCCCTTTGAACGAAACCATCTCATTTCATTTCTCCTTTGTCACTTCATGCTCTTTCACATGGTACTCTAACATGCTCTGATAATTCATGATCTATATTCTGAATTCCAATCTATACTCTAGCTATTTCTTCTACTAGTCGAGCAGCTGGGTCAGGATGACCCGAATCACTAGCCACGGTAGACGGATGGAGGCGTACGGTGGTCTTTGTTACGGGCTAGTTTTGCCGACTCGGGGTAGCCGGCTGTGGTGGTCCGTTTCGAACCTTTCGACCATGGTGGCCAATCACTTTTTCGGGTTTTGGGGTCCAACCGGTGAGATAGCCTTGTTGAGCCCCCCTTACCCTCTTCCCGTTCTCGTTTTCTTTTGTTGGACGGACCCAATTCTTGCCGAGGTACGAGCATTGGCTCTACGGGTGTCGTTCAAGTTTATGACCGCTGGTTAGGGTGGCGGTTCATTATCCTGTGAGGCTTCGGCAGAGGTGTCGGTCGACGTACTAGTCTACGTCTGGCTCAATTGTATTTCGGGTACAAAAGGTATGTTATTATTTTCAATAATGAGGGTAAAGTAGGTGTTGTAGACACCATTCATGACGAAACTGATCCAATTACTTTGGTAATAATTGTCTAACTTGGTGTTAAAATTAACTTAAAAGTGTTTGAGAGAAACTTTATTATTTCAAATTTGAGTTTTCTGATGTAGAGGTTCTGAAACTAATTTATGCAACTACAGATCATACTTATAAAAAATGTAAGTTGTAGAATTGGTTACATTTGTTTTGTGTTTGGTACCTCGGAAGCAAATTGGTGCTGATAACGTGTTGGAATTAGATCAGAGTAGAAAGTGAAAGTAGGAGGAATGTATTCACTTATGAGTGAATGATGTAAATTTTACATTTACAATCAAGCGTATTTATAGCCTAAAAATTACTGTACAAAACAGTAATGTAACACAGTAATGTACCTTAAGCTACGCAAACAAATCCATTCACAATTTCACACTCATCTGCTATATACATATTGTAACAATAACCAAATAATACATAATAATCTCTCGAAGAGTATTTAAAAGTTATTAGAAGATTTACAATCTTCTTCTTCATCTTCTTTCCATGAAGCTCCCAACAAATAATAGATCGACTAAAATCAGTCAATCTACTCCCTATATGCAAACAAATTTCGCATTTTTTCATTATAGGCTCACCAAGAAAGAAAATGGACAACACACACACATGACAATAAAAACATTCAATCAGCTAAACTGAGTAATTTATAACCACACAATTCATTTTACTCTTCATCATTAAGCCAACATGCTCAAACAAAATAATCATACTTTATAAATAAATAACAACATGTTTTTCAAAACCTAACCATCATGCTTTCATCACAAGCAAACCACAACAATAAATCTCATTATTTATTATTTCCATTAGCCAAGCCATTAGAGAGACGTAAACGTGATACACATAATCAACCACAACTGACTCGATAGGATCAATAGTCTTGTACATAATAGAAAATGGGATCCAATTTCTGTGATACCCCAATATTTTCTATAATTATAATATCGATTTATAATTCATTTATAAATAGTTTCGGAGATTTAAATCGTATATTTATTTAACGATTCGATTTACTCAAATTAAGCCAAATATTATTATGGGAATTTCGGGATTTATAATTATCAAATTGAGGGATTTAGTTAAAATGGTTTTGTATATGAATAAGGCTTATTCATATTGTTTTAATTAGTTTTAATTAGCATTTAATTACTTTTAATTATTTTTAATTAGCAATTAAATCAGAAAATAATGCTAATTCTAGTAGGGTTTGACTTTCTTTGACCAAACACCTATATAAGCTAAGAGATGGGCCAGTTGATCAGTTGAGCCAAAAACCCGAATTCTCTCTCTCTCCTCCCTCACGGTTTCTCTCTCTCTTTTCTCTCTCTCTCCACCGCACACCTTCTCTCTCTCCCTCTCCCTGCTGTCGCCGACCACCAGGCCAGCCACCGGCCTCTTCTTCCCGCCGGTAATCCCCCTCCCTCTCTCTCTCTTTTTCTCTCTTTCTTTCTCTCTCTTTCATGCTCTGTTTTTCCCCCTCCCATGTTTTGCTGAGCCGCGACTGTCGCGCCGCAGTCGCGCCACCAGGCCGCGCCTGGGTGGTCGCCGGCGAGTGGCCGATGCGCTCGGGCCCCGCCCGTCGCTCCTCCCCCTCTCAGTCGCTCTCTCTCTCCCTCGCGAACTCTCTCTCTCTCGCGATCTCTGTCCCTCTCTCTCTCCTCCGTCGCCGGTGCTCCGGCGAGCCACGGCCGACCATGGTGGTCGGTGGGTGGTGGTCTTGGTGATGGGCTAGGTCGTGGGTCCCCATGCTTGGTGTATCATGGCCTAGACTCGAAAAATCGATTAGGGTTTTGTTTAATAATTTCGTTTTAATTAATTTCGTATTTTCAGTATTTTTCAATAATGTTTTTTATTTTTCTGTGCTCGTTCGGAGTCCGAATCCGGATTTTCAAAAGCCTAGATTGGTTGGAATAAATCAAGAAATGTAATAAAAATATTAGTTTATAGTTTAAGTACTGTTTGGATTTTCGTATTTATTAATTATGTCTCGATAATTGTTTTTAATTAGGACCAAACGGACAAGCGTGATCGGGTTGTGATTAGACAAGTTACCTACTTCTTAGTGAGCATTTTTTGGATAAGCGATTGTGCCTACCTCTTTCCAAGGCCCCATCAAAACTATTTTGATGTGTTATGTGCTACTTGATTATTATTGTGAATTTAATATGCGAAGCATGATTAAATTATATCGTCGTTAATTATGAGAATTTGAAATATATTCTTCGCTATAAATATGATTTATATTGAGTATGATAAGTTTATAAAGTTTCGTTAATTAATTAGTTCATATGCTAATTAATGTTTAATTATGGCGATGTTGAATTTCTAATATTATTATGATATAATAATATGTGCTATTTGGAATGGGATATTATTGAGTGCTAATGAGTATCTACTGTTATATTGGATGGTTTATTTATGAAAGTGTAATTTTTGGATATCTTGATGTACTACCGAAGTGCTGCCGAAATTACGTTAGACATATATGAAGCATGATTATTGTTAATATGCATTTATGTCGTAATCGTCATTATTATTCATTATCATGAGCATGAAATGAAGTAGTATGTCGTGGTCTCGTTGTACCACTAGGTCAATCAATGTAAGTATGTGAATTGAATTAAATGAGAATAAGACTCCTAATGGATCCCTAGGAGTAGCCGAGCTATCGAGACTTATCTAATTGATATAGTCTAGGGATGCGTGATTCCGAAGTTACTTTTATGGACACCTCGTAGTGTGTTCGGGACGGATCATTCCCCATTGTTTAATTCTCTACATATCGATTATTATGTTAGAGATAGTGCGAGTATACACTAGCGTAAGTCCATGGCATGTCTATATCTATCTATGAACAGTATGGGTAATCGCTGTTCTATTCGCTCTCTTATCTCTCTAATCAAGATGGTTTATCTATTTATGTTTGAATGATCACTACAGCAAGAATTGCATGTAATTGAATATCGAGTATGCGTGTGCTTGTTTGTATGACTACTTGTGCATGCAAATGAATTTCAATGATTCTTCTAAAACCCAGGTAAGGTTTGAGAAAGTGTTTTTACTGGGTATGGACGACGTTTATTCAATTTATCTGATTTCTGTTTTCTTTTGTTTCTTCTCTTTTTCTTCTGTACCTTGTTTTCGTCACGGGAACCAAAGTGCAGGGTGTAGCTGAGTGAGGACGGTTTGCTAGAAGGTTGAATGTGGGCTGTTTGTTTAGAGCTATGGATTTATTGGTTACCTTGGATTATTTGGGATTTTGGTTTGTGCCCTTGAAGGCAAAGTTGTAATAAAACTATAATGGACTTAAGACCGCTGGATAGACAACTCTGATATTTATGTTTAATTTGTTTAGATGCTTCCTTTGATACCTAGTTTTCCTTTCTGCTTAGGATTTACTCCTTAGCAATAAATGTTGTAGTAGCACTCCCATGGGTCCGTGACGGTTCGGTGGTGTCGAGTCGTGGACAGCGACGTCGATAGTTCCCTGGAAATCGTTGCGAATTCGGAGGTGTTACAGTCTCGAAGTATAGAAGACTCCCTAAAAGTACTTTGTGTATTCCTAAGTATGCATACTCTCTCAATACAACCATCTAGGTTTATAAGAAATGTATTCAAAATCAACTCACCCAGTTTTGCGTTATGGATATGAGTTCTGCAATACGAATGAGGTTATACCCGTAGTATATAGACAACCTATCGTACCAAAAGACTCAATGTTTGCGTATTTTGGTGGATGCATAATCAAAGAAGTCTTTATATATATACAATGGGTCAAAGATTCAACTCAAATAGATTACTCATTTTTTTTTCTTTTCACTTTTGAGACATAAAAACGTATATCCACACATGTGACATATACAGACATAGAAACATACTGTACATCTTCCATCTCCCACATTTATTACCTAGTCAATAATTTCAACTCTATTTAAAGCCTTTCCTAGCCGTAACATTATGTCACTCAAACACAAGCTTTCTCTCTTCTTCCCCTTTTTTTTTCCCTTTGGTTTTGCTTGTTTTCTACTAACAATTCAAAATAATTAACTTGCCACACCTAGTACTCTCGATCGTCAAGTCGAACTCCCTTAACTCCTCCCTCACACCTGCCGAGTTACCGACAAGAAATGGCTCAACAAGCCACCATCTATGCTAGCCGGTCAAGGGCTGCAAACAAAAGTTTTGAGTTGGATTTTTGGGTCCACCAGGTGAGGTAGCCTTGTCGGAACCCACCTCACCCTCTTCTCATTCTCGTTTTTTTTTTTTTTGTGGATGGTTCCGATTCTTGCCGAGATTCAAACCAAGGTTCAACGAAGTATCATTCAAATTTATGAACGCTGGTTCGAGAGGTGGTTCATTAGCTTGTGAGGCTTTGGCGGAGGTATAGGTCGACGTACTAATCGACGTTTGGCTCGATTGTGTTTGAGGTATAAATGATATGTTATTATTTTTAATAATGAGGGTAACGTAGGCGTTGTAAACACCACTCACGACAGTATTGATCCCATCACTCTGGTGATCCATATGTAATGTGGTGTCAAAGAACTAACGTAAAAATATTTGAGAGCAACCCCATTGTTTTAATTTTGAGTTTTCTGACGTAGAGGTTTCGAAACTAATTTCGGTAACTACTGAGCATACTTGTCAAAATTATAAGTTCAGACAGTGAAAATAGGAGTAATGTATTCACTTATAAGTGAATGGTGTAAGTTTTACATTTACAATCGAACGTATTTATAACCTAAAAATTACAATAGAGAAGTAATACATTATAGTCAGTATGTAGCTACGACACAAAATCTATTCATGCTCATCTACTTTATTAATAGGGTAATAACTGTATATATTATTTGGAGTTGTTCGATCATTAAGTCACGTGTATTTAAAACCCTTTGATTTGATGGTTGTATAGTTCAAGTTTTGACATATTTGAGCAAACTCCTCTAAACCACTATGATAATATCTAGTCTCTACTCTTTCAAAAGTATACATGGTGATCATAGACGAATTCAGAATTTGAAATTAGGATATGCACTATTATAACCATAATATTATTGAGGGTCTGCATGCCAAATAAAAGTTACAAAACGTATGTGTTTTCATATCATCATTACTTTCTCTGTTTTTTCAATTTAAATTCTTATTTTACTCGATCTTATAGAATTAACTTTTTTTTATCAAGTTTCAACTAATTGCAAACTAGAATTAAATTTTAAATGAGTAGAAAAGGAAATTAAACTAGAAACAGAATCCTTGATATGGCTTGGAAGTTTTTCAGCTTTCTTTCCTGTGTGCCAAACCAAGGAACCCCTTCTACTCTTATCAGCAGTCAGGTCCAGGCTCAGTTTCCAGGCATGGGTAGTACTAGTCTTTGGGTGCCCCCTCCCTTCTATTTTTTAGGGTGTTTGGCCTAACTTTTTTAACTGTTTCTAGACTCAAGAAATTGAAACTGGACTAAACTACTTTTGGAGAAACTAGAAACTAAAAAAAATTCTTTGGGCTTCAAAAACAGAAGTTTCAATTTGTAACTTGTTGATCTATTTCTCGTGCGATTTGAACAATCCCGTCCACTTTTTATTAAATCTCACCAAACTTAAAATGTACATTTATCCTTTTACCCATCTTTTAATTTTATTCTCTTCTCTCTCATCATCCACCATCACTACCACCACCACTACCACCTCTCTCTCTCTCTCTCTCCCCTCATCCACACCACCACCAACACCAACACCAACACCAACACCAACACCACCACCACTACCCACCCACCCAAAATTCAAAGCACACTAGGTGGTTACCCGTGCTATGCATGCAGTATCCTTTTATCACTATACTTTTTTTAATATGTTTCGAAATTTTTTATTTTGTTTTTCTTAAAAATACAAATATATTTTTGAATGAAAATGGTGATGGATCAAAATATTATAAATATCCTAAGTAATTGGCTTATATTCGAAAATATCTATCGCTAACCTGCCAAAATAATTAAATAATAATATCTATTACTCTAAATGTGACCCTAGTTGTTTGTCACCCTAATTGATTGGTCATATTTTTGAAAATTTTAGTCACATGACAAACAATTGATTAAACCCTCGATCAACCGGTTTGATCCGATCTGATTGTGCCTTAATGTGTGTTTTACTAATAAGAAGTTGAAAGACTAATCTTGTTTCGAATGGGGGAATTAATCGTGACGACTCATCATCTTAAAAAAAGGAATAATAATGATGAATCAAAATGTGACACATGTAGTTATCTGTGCTTATAACTGCAACTATATAACAAAAATATATTTATAACACTTCTTATTAATATTTAATCTAGGTTTTGATTATTTTCTTGAATAAAAAATAGAAATTACTATTGACAACTAATTGTCAAATCAATGTCATTAAAACATAACATTTATGTTATTTTAGATTGTATTAATTTTATTCAAAATTTTAATTAAAAAAAAATATGATCCGTTTCTAGCAATTACTATATGATCGATATTTACAACTTATGACAACTTATTAGTAACCATAATTAAACAAAGAAAAAAAGGAAAAGAAAAAATAAAAAATAACCAATTAAAATGTGATACTTGTTACATTAACATGGATTTTTTTTCAAGAAAATGAGGGTTGCATAATTAATGCCAAAGGCCCAAAGTTAAAAAAAATTATTTCAAGAAATTTTTGGATCTTTTTTGAGTGTTGCTTTTGTTTAATTCCTAAGTTGTATTCCCTTCGAAGTAATCCTTTAGATCTTGACATTCACAAAAACTCATATGAGGTAGTCTCAACGTGAGGTGCCTCATACAAGTATGATGTCATGCTTGACTATAGAGGTGGGCTCATATTGAAGCAGCCTTATAAGAGACATTTTGCTTGGCATTATTAATGCACAAAAGCTAACATTCTTTGGATGAAGTGGTTTTTCTTGAGATGAAAAACTAGGGTTTAAAATGTGAGATAACTTGGTGTTGATTATTTTTTTATTATTGGGGAAGAATTATTAGATGGTCCCGGATCATATTGTTACTTCTCATAATTACTTCTCTTTTGGGAGTTAGTCAGTGAGGTTAAATAGACTCTACTTATTTTGTAAAAGGTGGGAGTATTGATCCTAGACGAAGTAATAATCTCTTCTTATTGGGACTTAGTTGCTTTGACCAATAAATATATGCATAAATTTATGTTAAGATCCAATGTCCTTCTCTAAAAAGGGTCAACTATATAATACTTGACGGTGCATGAGAGTGATGTCATGGATGATGAGTATGCGATTTACATAGTCCGATCCGATGACTACTATTTATTCAACAAAACATTGCATTATCTTATACAGATTTAGATGCTTCTCAGCAAATCAATCTAGCCATAAGTTTAGGACAGATAATTAAAGAAAAGTACTAAAGATGCTGGATGTTATAACTCATAGTATGAGAATGGAGATGCTCAGTAAAAAAAACCCACAAGAAAACAACATTTATAGAGTACTGATTCATTTGTTATTAGGTGAATCAATAACAATTTGACTTCATCTTCACTTTTCAAGTATTCTTAGAACTGGCTCAAAAAGTTACTGTCACTGTCCTAACTTTTTTTGCACAAAAAATTATATAATATCATCTCAATTCAGTTTAGTTCAGTTCACTTCATATGAAACTTATCATCCATATTACTTTTTATTCCAAAATAAAATTTATGATAAAACTTATGTCATTGGAAAGATTTTAAAACATACTTACAGAGATAACTGTTACATCTTACATGCATTTTGAACAAATAATATTACATTTGGAATAAACCAATATCGAGTACTTTACAACAAGTGGTTGGACACTCTCATTCCTTAACCAATATTGAGGGTTTAAATATTGAACACCGCTGGTTGGGAACACTTTTTTTGGTGGGAGGGAGGGCACGCAGGCCCTGGTTGAGAGCACTTTACCTCTTCATAGGCAACTGATGCGAATAAAATTAGTCATAAACCAAAGAGTCTTAGGTAAATCTGTGGTCTAAACCAACAAATATTATTTTATTTTAAACATTTTTGGTCGTAAAAAAAATAGTTACTCTTCGAACAAAAAAAATGTTACTTTCTATCATCTCCCCGTGCATATATATACGGGTAAACCATCTTCAATCAAATATAGGGGAATCTGAAGAATAGTATGAGGAGTAAGCCTCCCAGCAAGCAAGATGAGAATTTCATGTAATCAAGTTTGAGTTGTATTTCTTTCACTCAAAAGTTTGAGTTGTAGTAGTATTTGGTAAATTTTAAATTTTCACCTGAAAAAATTGAAATAATTACGTCTATGACCCATTTTGTAACGAGTACTTTCCTCCAAGGAAATGCTCAGGAAATTTCTCAAAGTTGAATGATGCAATGTGATTAAGAAAGTAGAGAACTTTGGCATGATAGCACGTTTCCACCATTAGCCACTTTCCCAATAGACTTATTTCTCATTTTATTTCTCATTTTATATATAAACTTCAAAGAGATCTGAGTTTGAATTTGGCCAAAAATAAATAATAAAACCGTTACTAAGATTACAACATAACATGTGTTCACATTTCCCAAATAGATTTTCTGATTCTGTAAGTAACAAAACCGTTTGCGCGCGGGGTCAATGGAAGCAACAATGACGGATATGCCCTTTGTCTTTCAATCTTGAATGACCTTCATACCCTTGTAGTAGTATCATCTTCTACACCCAATATTTTTTGTTGCATTACACTAGAGTCTTACAAAACTTTAAAAGCAATTTTGAGTTGGTTTGTGTGAAAGAAAAGTCATATCTAAGATTACCAAAAGAAAAACAAAGAAAAGTCATATTTACAATTAAAGGTGGTCACCTCGGTTAATATGAAGACCACTTAATTCAAGCTTCAATGAAAATTAGAGTACGCTGATTTTCGTTGATGAATAAGCATTTTAAATGGTCATGTAAACCAAAATTATTACCATTGGACTTTCTTGTGCTATTTGTGTCGACATTAATTGACTACACTCTGTTCTTTTCAACTTAATTTTAGCTAAATTTAGTTCAGTTTATTTCAATTCGGTTCACGTGAAGCTTAAACTCATGATTATTTTACATTTCAAAATTAATTCATGACGATACTTATGTCATTGGAAAGATTTTGAAAAGTACTTTCATTTGAGCCCAATATTAAATATGTTTAAACGAATTTTAAATGGTCAAATATCAAATTTAAAAAAAACAAATTCAATTTAGTTGAGTTGAATTTAGTTTAGTTTAGTTTAGATCACTTTTATCCATGTGAAAAGAATGGAGGCATAGTGGTCATTAAATTCACTGTAGGAAGTTACACTTCCCAAGACCTTGTAATTTGTAGGATTTAAAGTTTCCTAAGAAGTGCTACATGTAATTTGGTTGAACATAGGAAATAACATCTCGAAGTTCCACTTACCAAAAGCAGGGATACCTTGGCTATGGCCATGTCCCTATCGTCAACTTCATGCTGCACTTCATTCCATTCCATTCAGTTCCTCACCGTTCCGTTACGTATTGTATCCTATTCTGTACTTTATATTGTCTCACATTTTCCCTTACGTTCTATTTCGTGTATTTCCGTTCCGTTTTATTCTGTTCCTCACTCGCGCACCATAGAACGTGGCCTTATTGGTCTCACATACTTTTATAAAAATAGGAGTTGTTTTTAAAATATGTTTAAAACAAAAATTCTACCAATGTTAAGGAAACACACCTAGAGTTTGGGACCTCATTGGAGTCATGGGCATTTTATCTTTGCAGATATGGATTCCTTTCCTCGAACGCGCGTTTGCAAAGTTAGTCAACGAGAACCCCAAAAACCATAAAATAAAAATCTCCATTTATAAACCCAACCCATTTGAATTACCCAACTAGGATCTGAGAGGGAGAGAGCTTAGCAGAGAGAGGAGAGAGAGAGAACAGAAGAATCGCAAATCCCCTATTATTTTTTGTTCAAATACCAAAAAAAATAAACCCATTATTATGGAATTACAAAAGGGAATCCCGTTATTATTCCAACAATTAAAATCCCTATTCATAAAAAACTCATTACTTTCATGGCGACACAAATTAGCCACAATTCTTCAAGTCTTCTCTTCATTAGTATTCATCTTTCTTATGTACTGTATTCAAAAGGCAGTACAAGCTCAGTTTTCTGGAACCACTTTATACGACACCGTTTTGGATCCCAAACCTCTCGTTTCACCTTCAATCCCACCTTGTGAGGTTAAATTTGCCATTAAACAACCTTGTTTTGATTTTGTTTATAGTGGGAGTTCAAGCAATAATGTCAATAAGATTGTTAATCAAATCATGGCTAACAATCCTGGCCGTCCAATTCCCACTTCTAAGGTAAAATTTTTAATTTTTGTATGGAGTTTAATTCTTTTAATATTATAGTTTTGATTTCATGGGTATTGTTATTTTAGTTTCCTTAGAGGTGTGTAAAGTAGATTCTTGCTTCTGGGTATATTTTGATGTATAGTTCCTTAAATTGTATGGAGTTTTAATTTTTTTATTATTGAGTTTTGGTTTCATGGGTCAGTGTTAATTTTTCTTAGTGGTGTGTAAATTAAGTTTCTTTTGATGGGATTTTTGCTTCTGGGAATATTTTGATATTTGGTGACTTGAATTTTATGCATCTTGGTCTCCTTTGGCCTTAATTTTGACGGGAGATAAGCCGGCTTTGTTGCTGTTATTTTACAGATTGCCGTTTGACTGCTTCTAAAATAGAATATTACTAGTGCTAGATACACTTTTTTATACTGGTTGGCAATTTTTTCATGGGTTTTTTTAATTTGTTTTCTTACTGGCTAAGAGTAGATTGAATTTTCTGATGTGTTTTTCACTTATGGGAAGAATTTGGTGAGTGGTGAGTTTAGGTAAAAATTTGTATTACTTGAATTAGTAGCTGGTGGTTGATGAAACGGTTGTATACATCTTGACCTCCCGAGACCTTAGTTAGCTAGCTTTGACGGATTTCCGCCACAGTTTGTTGTTATGTGTATCTTCTGACTTCTGGTAAAAGAGTGAAAGTGTTTTAATGGGAAAAATTTGAGAGGGTAGGGGAAAGTAAAGAAAGAGAACTATTGATGATGTGTGATTTTCCAACACAAAAGCAGGTTAGGCCTTGGTCCTATCTTTCAAATGGCAAAAGGAAGGTGTGTTGGGAAGGGTTGAGTTTTTTGGTTGAGAAACTTTAGGATTTAACCTGTTGAATTATTATCTGAGACCGTGTATGAGGCAAGGTTATTGGATTGTGTTGTGTGGGTGGAGTGGAGATTGTCGACTAGCTTGGTTAGTAAAGGCATTGGGGGAGGTTCGAGTCCTCTCAGGGCCACTGGAGGTTTTACCGGTCGTTAACTTCAAGGCCCATGGGCTTAGTCAAGCAAAGTTTGGACACCCATGTTATCTAAAAAAGTAAAGGCATTGGGGGATCTAATGAGGCTGGGTTCCAAATCCGTCTATGTAAACATTGATGAAACTTGGGATGCCAGCTAAATGAAGATTAGTACTAATGATTATTCTCATTCATTCCTGCTACTCGGTTAAAAACATTAAAAGTTCTGGCTAACAGTCTCTTTCTTATTTTTTTTTTTTTGGGGGGGGGGGGGTTGTGGGAAAAAATGCAGTTAGACAACATGGGAATATCACATTTTTAAGGTGACATTTTTTGTTAAAGAAAAATAAAATGGTTTTATTAGTATCATATACATTTAAAGGACGGACATAGGTAAATGGAGAGTTGCAGATGGGTTTCAAACCCAGGGAGCAGGCATAGACTTATATCTGCTAAGCTAGTTGATATCTTTATATGATCAAATTCTTCGATGTGCACTGCTTATGCAGCAGTCAAATTACATGGGAGTGTTATATTATACAGGATGAGCCTATGCTTTTCGGGATACTGTGGGTTCAAAGTACAGTCATATTACCTTGGGATGTTAAATCGTTGAATAACTTTATACCTGTACAGAGTTGTCATGTTTAGACTCACAAATTTGTAACTTTTATGGTACGCATTTAATGTCAAAAAAAAGAAGGTTAGGTTCTGTTTGTTTTTAATTTTTATTTCTATCTTTTGCTCAAGGAGACACATAGGCTGCTATAAATAATGGGGTTTGAACCCAGGCGTCTGCACAACCCTCCACCATCTAAGAAGCTAGCTGACATGTGAACATGGTTTAATACTTTAATTCTTTGATGTTCATTGCTTATGCAGGTTAAGGCTTTTAGGACAGTGGATGAAGTTGATGCTTGGCTTCTTAGCAATCCAATGCAGTGTCCTGGAGCGCTGCATTTCAGAGAGGAGAATTCGACCATAATAAGCTATGGCATTCAAACTAATTCTACGATCGTACAAAAGAGAGGGAAATATGAGGACCCTACATTCAAATTTCAAATACCACTTCAGATTGCTGCAGAGCGTGAGATAGCTAGGCTTCTAATCGGAGGTATCCTGCATTCTGTTTATGTTCATGATATTATAGTATCTCTTCTCCAAAATCTGCAATATTTAAACGTTGATCTTTCTTTTGTGTTTCCTACATGTGTAGATCCAAATTTTAGCTGGACTGTTGGGCTAAAGGAATTTGCACACCCTCCGGCAGATGCCTTTGACGTGATAGCCACTATTGGCCCAACCTTTTTCTTTGCAATGGCTATGTTCGGTTTTGTGTTCCAAATGAGTTCCTTGGTGATGGAGAAAGAACTAAAGCTTAGACAGGTCCTTTGCCTCTTCCATATAAGTTAGGAGATTGATTTTTGTGACAAACTTTGGGCACATTGAAGAATACCTTTTTCTTTGTCCTTTTACAGGCAATGAGTATGATGGGGCTCTATGATACTGCCTACTGGTTATCATGGATGAGTTGGGAGGGTCTTCTTGTGGTTATTTCATCAATCTTCATTGTGCTGTTTGGGATGATGTTCCAGTTTGACTTTTTCCTACACAACAATTTTGCCATCTTATTCCTTGTGTTCTTTCTTTTCCAATTGAACATGGTAAGTTCTGCTGTTTCAGTGCTGATTTTATTGTCTATTGAAGTTGTTCTCTTTTATTCCCATATAGTGGGTGTTATTATGATAAAAGTCCAAAGTTTTGCATTCACGAACTTCTTCTCCGGTATTTGCTGTTCGTATTTCAGACTGCCTTTGCCTTTGCACTGTCTGCTTTCATTAACCAGTCCGCTTCAGCCACAAGCATAGGATTCTACAACTTCATTGTCGGCTTAGTCACTCAGGTAACCTTCCCTATTGCATCTCTGTCATAACAGGACAAATATGCCATTGCCAATATAAAAGTAACATAAATTTATGTCACTAACATTATTCCCATTGGGTCAGGTTGTGACAGTGTCTGGATTTCCATATAGTGATAGGTTCTCTAAGACATACAGGGTCATATGGTCCTTGTTCCCTCCAAATTTGCTTGCCAAAGCACTTAAGATGCTCACAGATGCAACTTCCACACATCAAGATCCTGGTGTTAGCTGGAATGGACGGACAAAATGTTCGCCCAATGATGACGAATGTGTGTTAACAATGGTAAGCTCAAATAACTATTAAAACTAGAATTCCAAAACCTCCTTAAACCAATCTTTATCTTTCTTATGTCTCTAATCAACAAATTTGTTTAGTTCCCACTTCCCAACAGCTTTTGTAATTAACCTAATTCAAATTCTCTGTCTGTGACAGAATGACATCTTCATATGGTTCGTAGGAACATTCTTCATGTGGTTTGCCTTGGCTATTTACTTTGACAACATAATACCAAACCCATATGGAGTAAGGAAATCAGTGTTTTACTTTTTGAACCCTGGATATTGGACTGGGAAAGGTGGAAACAAGGTTGAAGGTACCAAGTATCGCCCTTTCTCCCTATATTAACCTGCTATAGCTGTTGGAAGTATTGATCTTTTCTCACTTGCATGCATGTATCAGAGGGTGGCATTTGTACTTGCTTTGGCTCATCACCACAACTTGAGCACATCAACCCAGACGATGAGGATGTTCTAAAAGAGGAGAATGCTGTGAAACAACAAGTAAATGAAGGTGTAGTTGATCCAAATGTTTCTGTTCAACTACGTGGTCTTGCAAAGGTTTATCCTGGATCAACCAATCTTGGTTGCTGTAAATGCAAGAGGACTCCTCCTTATCATGCTCTCAGGGTAAAACACATTTTCACTTTTACTATGTTCGTCTTATATCACTGTTCTATAACTTGACTAAAGAAATATCTAGGACAACATTGCCCCAGTGCCTCTAGAGAGGCTGCTGCCCAGGCGTAAGTGTGTGTGGGGGGGGGGGGGGGGGAGGGGGGGGAGGATGTAGGCAGTCTTACCCTTGTGAAAATAGAGAGGCTGAATCCTTTGACTCTTAATCCAATGAGTGACAACCATCGGCAAGTTCGCCTTAAATAAGAAGTGCGAATAGTTTAATGAGAAATTTTTATTTAGTCCATTATATTCGAAGCCAAAGAGTAGCAGTCCTTTTTGCTCCATTAGAAATGGACATAAAAGAAACCTTTTTTTCAACATAAAAGAAACATTTAGAAATCAGCAAAAAGAAGTGTTGTCCTCAGAAGCTTGCTTTTCAGTAAATTTTTCACGAATACAACAGCAGCACACAATCGAGATTCAGGGAGGTCAAGATGTATGCAACAGACAAAAACTAATAGAGGCAGTTTTCTAAAGGCCTACAGAGGAAAGCATTTCAATTAGGAGTGTGGAAAGTCATCAAGGACTAGTTTTAGTACAAGCAGTAATTATTAGAGAGCATGATAGAGCTAGGTGTTATTAGTATCACTCGAATTAAAGGAAAATTGAAAAGTAATATATAAAGTGGTTTTTTAATAGTTAATGAACCTTTATTGCCAAATAATTGAGAAAACCACTCGTATTTAAATAAAATTTCTTGGATTAATTTGCCTCAGTAAAGTGTGGGGGGGGGGGGGATGTAGGCAGTCTTACCCATGTGAAAATAGAGAGGCTGAATCCTTTGACTCTTAATCCAATGAGTGACAACCATCGGCAAGTTCGCCTTAAATAAGAAGTGCGAATAGTTAAATGAGAAATTTTTATTTAGTCCATTATATTCGAAGCCAAAGAGTAGCAGTCCTTTTTGCTCCATTAGAAATGGGAATAAAAGAAACCTTTTTTTCAACATAAAAGAAACATTAAGAAATCAGCAAAAAGAAGAGTTGTCCTCAGAAGCTTGCTTTTCAGTAAATTTTTCACGAATACAACAGCAGCACACAATGGAGATTCAGGGAGGTCAAGATGTATGCAACAGACAAAAACTAATAGAGGCAGTTTTCTAAAGGCCTACAGAGGAAAGCATTTCAATTAGGAGTGTGGAAAGTCATCAAGGACTAGTTTTAGTACAAGCAGTAATTATTAGAGAGCATGATAGAGCTAGGTGTTATTAGTATCACTCGAATTAAAGGAAAATTGAAAAGTAATATATAAAATGGTTTTTTAATAGTTAATGAACCTTTATTGCCAAATAATTGAGAAAACCACTCGTATTTAAATAAAATTTCTTGGATTGATTTGCCTCAGTAAAGTGGGGGGGGGGGGGATGTAGGCAGTCTTACCCCTGTGAAAATAGAGAGGCTGAATCCTTTGACTCTTAATCCAATGAGTGACAACCATCGGCAAGTTCGCCTTAAATAAGAAGTGCGAATAGTTTAATGAGAAATTTTTATTTAGTCCATTATATTCGAAGCCAAAGAGTAGCAGTCCTTTTTGCTCCATTAGAAATGGACATAAAAGAAACCTTTTTTTCAACATAAAAGAAACATTTAGAAATCAGCAAAAAGAAGTGTTGTCCTCAGAAGCTTGCTTTTCAGTAAATTTTTCACGAATACAACAGCAGCACACAATCGAGATTCAGGGAGGTCAAGATGTATGCAACAGACAAAAACTAATAGAGACAGTTTTCTAAAGGCCTACAGAGGAAAGCATTTCAATTAGGAGTGTGGAAAGTCATCAAGGACTAGTTTTAGTACAAGCAGTAATTATTAGAGAGCATGATAGAGCTAGGTGTTATTAGTATCACTCGAATTAAAGGAAAATTGAAAAGTAATATATAAAATGGTGTTTTAATAGTTAATGAACCTTTATTGCCAAATAATTGAGAAAACCACTCGTATTTAAACAAAATTTCTTGGATTGATTTGCCTCAGTAAAGTGGGGGGGGGGGATTGAGGATAAAGCTGTATGATCTCTAATACAAGTAGATCCGGTTATAGAATGCCAAGAAAGAGTGTACATGTGCAAAGCCATCAAATAACTTAGGTTTAGCTCCTGTTATGAAGCATCATTCCCCACCAAACCGGGAAGCTTTGTTCAATTTGTGTAATACTTAATTTTTTTCTCATGTTACAACGTTTTGGAGACGATTTGCTGCAGATGATCAATCTTGTAATATTCATACAACCAATTTGTTTGTGATTTACTTCAGGGCTTATGGGTGAATCTTGCTGAGAATCAGCTATTTTGCCTTTTGGGACCCAATGGGGCTGGAAAAACTACTGCTATTAATTGTTTGACGGGCATTACACCTGTCACCGGTGGAGATGGTAATAGTAGTTCTGAAAACATCAACCTTTTGTGCATTTTATATCAGCAGATTAGACAAAAAGCTTTTCTCACAATGAATATTGATACACAGCGTTGATATATGGGTACTCCATCAGAAACTCCACAGGCATATCAAACATTCGAAGAATAATAGGCGTGTGCCCACAGGTAATCCTTCGGCACTAGAAATTTAAGCTTTGAGTATGTAAACAAAATGACAACTTTATACAATCTATCAACCTTGACTTAAGCAACTGAGCTGCTTATTTTTGTCAAACTTAGTTTGATATCCTTTGGGACGTATTGTCTGGTCGAGAACACCTCCGCCTCTTTGCCAGTATAAAGGGTCTGCCCCAGGCTACAATTGCAACGGTATGTGCCAAATAAACTCGGTCTGTTCCTCTCTATTTTGACATAATGTTCATGGCCGGTGATTTACACCCAACACATTCATTTTCCTTTTAACCATTGGGATGAGGTCGGTCATATACTTATTTTCGTTCAAGATGTTAAACAACCATTATATGGAATTCAGGTTATTGAGAATTCGCTGGCCGAAGTGAAGTTAACTAATTCTGCCAAAATGAGAGCTTCAAGTTACAGCGGTGGAATGAAACGTCGTCTTAGTGTTGCAATTGCTCTAATTGGTGATCCGAAGTTAATAATTCTGGATGAACCAGTATGTTTCTGATTCATAATAAGTTGTTCATATATTATAGTGGATTACCTTTTAAGAGTTTATGTTTGAACTCCAAGACAACAGGCATGGATCCAATTAGCAGGAGGCATGTATGGGACATAATTGAAAATGCAAAACGAGGCCGGACCATAATTTTAACCACACATTCGATGGAAGAAGCTGACATATTGAGTGACCGCATAGGGATCATGGCCAAAGGAAGGCTCCGCTGCATTGGGACTTCAATCAGATTGAAGTCTCGATTTGGGACTGGTTTCATAGCCAATGTAAGCTTTGTTGGAAACTTTTATGGAACCCCTTCCAATGGAATTCCAACTGATACGAAGTCCCAAGAAGCTGTCAAGCAGTTCTTTAAACATGTGAGCTAAGAAATACAGAAGTTATGTTTTACTCTATGACTCGTGTTTATGGCCTCTCAGTTTTAAAATATTTTGTCACAGCATCTGGATGTGGTGCCTAAGGAAGAGAACAAAAACTTCCTAACTTTTGTTATCCCTCATGAGAAAGAGCCACTCTTAACGGTAAGAGCCCAGGCATAACTCTTCAGTAACCTTTCTCCTTACTTTTCCGGTAACTCTTTTCTGCTGTTCCTGTTACTCATACCTTTGGATCATGTTTGTACCAGGGGTTTTTCGAAGAGCTAGAAGAGAGAGAAAGAGAATTTGGCATAGCTGACATCCAGCTTGGTCTCACAACTCTGGAAGAGGTTTTCCTAAATATTGCAAGACAGGCAGAGATGGATAGTGCTACCTCTGAGGGAAAATTAACCACTTTAACCCTGACCACATCTGGAACCTCGATTGAGGTAAGTCTCAGCCATAGATATCTTAGTATATCAAGTTCAACAGACACACGGGCTAAAGAAGTTACGTAAACCTGATATGACTTTTGTTTCTGGTTTACAATGTGCTTACAGATACCTATAGGGGCCCGTTTTGTGGGTATACCAGGAACAGAATCTGTCGAAAATCCCAGTGGTCTCATGGTAGAAGTATACTGGGAACAAGATGATTCTGGTGCACTGTGCATTTCAGGTCACTCGCATGAAGTCCCGATCCCTGCAAACGTTCAGCTTCCTACCGCTCCACCTGGCACCCCTCGTAGAGGTTTGTTGGGTAGAACAAAGAAAATTTATGGCCATGTTCTCGATCCGAATCAGGTTCCTGGAAATCTTTTGGCAAGATAGAAGCTTTACAGAATCAGTGGAACAGTTACATACATACATGATATACAGTGAAAGTGACCCAAGTAAAAAGAAAATTATACAACCCCTTTCTATGTATAGAAGAAAATTACATATTTTTACATGGCGTGTCATTCTGTAAACCCCCTTACCTTACTCTATCCCCTCTTTTGAAGGGGGATACGCTGTGAATATGGTGTGATCTGCATTTTACACTGGTATTGTGTATTGATATTGAAAATTGTTAGCTGAGAACTGTAGATTTAGGTGTAATGTGCTGATCGTCGTGTAAATGTATTACAGTTCTATACCGTCACCTGTTTGTTGTGTTTCTTAGTTGAAACGTAAGTATTTGTACGCCGCACATGACTGCTTGTGCATCTGCATGAACTGTTTTATAAGTCTTATCAAAATCGGAAAAAATTGATTCTTTGATAACCTTCTTGTAGGACATCAGTAGATGAGTTGTTTTGTTCTGAAAAGATCATAATGATTCATGAAATTTCTTGCAAATGGTGTTCTACTGGCTTTATAATTGTGAAAAGCGAGCCGCACTCATACCTTATGGATTACTAAGAGTTTCGTGAATGCCAATCAATATGCAATTTTGTTTCGGAATTGCTTAATGTAAATTATAAATTACTTAACGCAGATATTTTTTTCTCAATACTTTCTATAGTACCCTTTTCATTTACAAGACAAAATTTTCAATCGTATTCTTCCCCCTCCCAAATCTACCTATTAGATTCCTTCTACTCATCTTAAAAAAACGTAAAACGAATGAATTCTTCCATTGAATCAATAATTTTGACAAAATTAATATTGATATTCAAGTAATTAGTAAATTTGAATTTGAAATATTTTTATCTTTCAATATTTAGGTTTTTGGGTGGATAGAGTGGCGGTGTTGTGTGGGATGTGGTGGTTGGGCCTAGAGGAGATTAGAGACCACCGGGTTTCGGGTTAGACGGCGACTGGGGTTTGACAATGGGGTGTCTGACGTGATGTGGGGGCTGGGTTTGCATGTCGTCAGGGCGACAGGCGTTAGGGCGGGGGCTGACCTGGAGGGGCGGCTGGGTCTGATGGCAGGAGGGTGGGGTTAGGGAGGTTCGTTTTGGGGGTGGCGTGTCCGGAAACGGTGGCTCAGTGGTGGTGGTGGTAGGGGGCTGTGGACTGATGCAAGGGGGTGGGAGGCTATGGTGGTCTGACAGTGATGGGTTTGACGGGAGAATTGAGAGAGAGAATGAAGGGGAGAGAGAAAGTGTGAAAAACTTGTAAGGGTATAATGGGGTAAATAAATTTACATTAAGCAATTTGCGATTTACGTTAAACAACCCCCTTTTGTTTTTCTTTTCTCCGAGTGTTTATAGATGAAGAGTGTCAAAAGACTAGCCCAGTGAGAAGATGTGAAACAAATTCGTAATACTCACTCCATTCCAATTTAAACTTCTATCACATAGTCACATATAGAGTGTGTTCGGCACCAGGTTTTGGGTAGCTGTTAGAGGTTTGACTCCCAACCAGTTTTTGGGTAGCTGTTAGTGGTTTGACTAGTTCAAACCACTACCTATCCTGATTTGTTGTGTTCGGTAAGTAGCTTTTAGTAGTAGTTGTTAGTGGTTAGAGTAGTGTTTTGCAAAAGCTAATAAAATTAGCCTTTCAACTCCAAAGGCTAGCTGTTGGAATTATTTAGGCATTTGATCCCAATTCTATTCCTTTATTTTTAATACAAAATAATAATAATAATATGTCCTTTTATCTCTTTTTACATCAATCAGCTAACCAAACCGCTAACCTTACCGAACACTCAACCAAGGAAACAACTATCAGTTACGTACCGCTCATGACAGCTAATAACTAGTTCAACAACTAACCACTAATAAAACAGCTAAGACTACAGCTACAGCTAATTATTGCCGAACAGACCCATAGTCATCTACTTTAAATTTCAATTACTTTTCACTCTAATTTCCTGCAAATCCAAATACATTCCTTGTAACACCAAAAATGGTCATCTACTACACAATAAATTAACTATTAGTTCACATAAATGGGTGTGGTATTGTACTGAGCCGCTTGTACTAGGAGTTGTGTTGTTTACCTGGTTGTAGATGGGTTAATTGTTAGCTTGACATTGTAATCACTATTGATTTGATATTAGTGAATTAGTTGTCGGTTTGGCCCGTGGTTTTTTCCCCAATTGAGGGGTTTCCACGTTATATTTGGTGTTGATTATTGTGTGTTGTTTTCAGTATTTTATTGTTAATTCTGCAATTGCTATTAGAGTGTTTGGGTCCTAATTGGAAGGATTTGTTGTGTGGGTCAAAAATCCCAACAAGTGGTATCAGAGCTTATGGTTAGTGATCTTGGGAGCATTCATGGTTATTGGAGATGGAAGACGCACACTTGGTTGTTTGATCTGGAGATGGTGAAATCGTGTTGATGAACATTGGAACAAGAAGCGAATCTAGGTTTGTTCTCCACAAATTGTGATGGGGGAAATTTGTTGAGTTGTATCCCAATTTGTGAAAACACCAAAAAAAAAGGAAAAGAAAAAAAAAAGAGAAAAAGAAAATAAAAGAAGTACAACCGCCCGATTCGTTTCGGTTTTGCGTGAGGTGTGCTAGTGTTCAATTGGACTTGGACTTGAATAGCAAAAGTCAGTTGGACTTGGATTGTTTGGCAAGGTAATTAATTACCTAGGTTTACATGGAATAGTATCACGTATAAAAGGCAACAAAGGATATTGGAGTAGGTTGCTTGTGCAAGCGGCAGTGAGGCCGTGAGCCAGTCGGGTATGCCGTGATGTTAGCTTGATGACGGCAGCGAAGTCGTGAGCTAGGGGAATCCGGTATCGATAAAGGGGGAGAGCGCTCCGGATGTTGAGCCGTCCAAGATGAAGAAAAAAATCCTGAGTAGGGGGAGACCTAATTAGGTGGTAAATTACGCATGGAGTCCGTAGTGAGTGCGTTTGTTGGTTTGGGCATAAAACCAACAGTTATGGCATTTGTTGGTTCGGGCATAAAACCAATGGTTCTACAATAGGTATTTGTGTCAATCCTAGTGTTTTGGTAGTAGTATCAGTCAGGGCGTATTGGTATTGTACTGAGCCGCTTGTACTAGGAGTTGTGTTGTTTACTTGGTTGTAGATGGGTTAATTGTTAGCTTGACATTGTAATCACTATTGATTTGATATTAATGGATGAGTTGTCGGTTTGGCCCGTGGTTTTTTCCCCAATTGAGGGGTTTCCACGTTATATTTGGTGTTGATTATTGTGTGTTGTTTTCAGTATTTTATTGTTAATTCTGCAATTGCTATTAGAGTGTTTGGATCCTAATTGAAAGGATTTGTTGTGTGGGTCAAAAATCCCAACACTACTGGCTTTATAATTGTGAAAAGCGAGCCGCACTCATACCTTATGGATTACTAAGAGTTTCGTGAATGCCAATCAATATGCAATTTTGTTTTTTTTTTTCTCCGGGTGTTTATAGATGAAGAGTGTCAAAAGACTAGCCCAGTGACAAGATGTGAAAACAAATTCGTAGTACTCACTCCATTCCAATTTAAACTTTCTATTTATTTTTTTGAAGTCAAACTTTGCTCTCTCACATAGTCACATATAGTCATCTACTTTAAATTTCAATCACTTTTCACTCTAATTTCCTGCAAATCCAAATACATTCCTTGTAACATAAAAAATGGTCATCTACTACACAATAAATTGACTATTAGCTCACATAAATGTGTGTATGGATTCGCCGTTGTTGGTAAAATAACAACATAGGGTTGTTCTCGTTCTAGATTATTAACATCTGTACATTCCCAAAATCAAGGGATGAGATTCTTTTTCTTTTTCTTTTTCTTAAAAGAGCGTCTGCTATTTATAGTTTCAAATAAGAAAAGGGAAAGAAAATAGAATACTAAAGTACCAACAAACTACTATCCTAAAAAAAAAGGGATAAACTAAATACCACACCCCATTTTAATAAATAATGCACCCTTATATTTTAAAATTACCAAAATACCCTTTATTAAAAAAAAAATAAAACACCCCTGACATGAGACACCACCCATCTCCTCCTCCATCTTCGACATCTAACATACTAACACCTCCTTACCCCATGGCAACGGCAGAAATTACCCACCCACAGGCCACAGGTCACACACACAGCACACCACAATTAGATTAATTTATGGGTCACTTTACCTCACAATTCAGTGAATTAGACCATGACAATATACAATAATTTACTCATTACCTGCATGAATTTGCAGTGGGTTGTTACCAATCACAATTCATATAATCATATCAATACCTTAATGGGAGTGAAAAAAAGCTAATGCATTTTCCGGCCAATTGGTCACTTACACCATTAAACAATTAGGGGGCTAGTTTTTAGACACCATGAAGATTGATACCAGCCGTGGACCAATAAAGATAACAGTCATAACACGTCAGTTGTTGCTTCAGTGAGCTGCGCCCAATTCAGGCGTTAAATTAATAGTCCTACGCCTTGTTTAGACGCACATCTTGTAATCCTACGCCTTGTTTAGGCGCATACCTTGTAATCCTACGCCTACATTGGGCGCAGATATATAATGGGTGTGGTATTTACTGCGGAAAACTTGAGAGCTCTTGTAAGACATGGGGAGGGGGATTACGCCTTAAAATTTAAAGAAGGGTAATATTGGTATTAATTTGTTGGGGTGTGGTATTGTTTAATTTGGAATGCGGTATTAATATGAACTGATAAAAAATTACCAACGAGTTACTTGTGATAAATCCATGTTTATTTTATTTTTTTTTGGTAAAAGTCAAGTTGATCTATTACCACTCAAGGGAAAAGACTTGTATATACAATCTAAGGGAGGGAATCAGAAAAACAAATTGGCCACCCTCTAGGAGGGGTTCCACTCCGACAGTTCCCAGGCCTCAACACAAAACTCCTACTGTTTCATTACAAAATTTCCTTAAGGTATTCTCTACCTTTGTTGTTCAGTTTGCCTAGTATAGGAAAAGAGAGTCTAGTTTTCATATCAGCTGTGATCATTTTGCAGATGATTTTAGTGGGTCTTTTGTCTCCCTGGAATATTCTCCTATTCCTTTCCATCCAGATGTGGTATATTATAGCAGCCAAGCATCCTGCTACTACTCTTTTCTGTGTTCTGCACATACTTTTCTTATTTTCCAACCAGTTGCACCATTTCTCACCATCATTGGGTATGTTTACAGCTTTAACCCAGCTGCAGATATTTTGTTTCACTTTAGCAGTCCATGCACACTCAAAAAATAGATGCTTATGACTCTCTTCAGCATTTTCACACAAGACACATGTAGTGTCCACATGTATTTGAAAGGTGTGGCTCATTCTATCTTTAGTCAGCAATCTTCTCAGTGTTGCTAACCAAAAAATGAAATTATGCTTTGGAATGGCAGCTCGCCCCCATACATACTTAGCCGCCTTCAACCTGCCAGCAGCTTCACACAAGAACTTGTAACCCTCAGCCACAGTATATGACTTTGGTTCTCTCCTCCATGCTGTATTTATAGGGAACAAATCCCTCATTTCCAATAGTTTCCTGTAGTACCAGCTGCAATCTGCTGGTATTATCAAATTCCAAAAATCTCTACCTCTCATATACACACCATCAATCCACTTGACCCAAAGATGGTCTTCTTTTTTGGCTAAAGCCCACATGAGCTTAGCTATAGCTGCTTTGTTCCATTTTCTCACATCTGCAAATCCCAGAACACCATTTTCCTTCCCCCTGCATATGGATTACCATCCCACCAGTGGTATTTTCCTATGTAACTCACTGGAACCCCAAAGAAAATTTCTGCACACCTTTTCAATTTGTTTGATTATGCTTTGTGGTAACAGGAAAATGGAAGCCCAATACACATGAGTTGCCAATAGCACAGAGTTAATCAGCTGACATTTTCCCATGTAAGAGAGATGCCTAGTGCTCCAACACTTTACTCTAGCTGTTATTTTGTCTATCAAAAACTGACATTCAACTTTTGTCCATTTTGAGGGGGCTAGGGGCATCCCAAGATATCTCATAGGGAATTCACCCTCTTGGAACCCTGTGATATCTTTAATAACCTGTTTTATAGTTGCATCAACTCCATTCACATACAGGTTAGACTTCAACTGGTTTGCACATAGGCCAAACACACTTGAGAAGTGAACAAAAGCCTCCATAACTCTCTTCACTGAATTTACATGACCCTTACAGAAGATCATTAGATCATCAGCAAAACATAAGCTTGTTAACTTCAACTTCTTGCACATAGGGTGAAATCTGAAATCTGGTAATGCACTCACCATTTTCAATGTTCTAGTGAGATATTCCATGACAAGGACAAAGATAAGTGGAGAGATGGGATCCCCCTGTCTCAATCCCCTTCCATCCCTAAAAAACCCATGGTAGACCTCCATTAAGAGAGATGGAAAAACTAGTTGAGGTAAGACACTTCATCACACAGTTCTTGAATTCAGAAGGAAACCCAAAACCACTCAACAACTCCCCCACAAACTCCCAATGCACAGTATCATAAGCTTTCTTGAGGTCTATCTTGAATAAGCATCTAGGTAAGACATTCACCTTCCTGTTATAGAGTCTAAGCAGGTCCTGACTTATAAGAATGTTATGCACAATTGATCTCCCTTTGACAAAAGCACCTTGGTTACCATCTATCAAGTCAGGCAGGATGCATGCAATTCTAGTACAGAGCATCTTTGAAATACATTTATACAAGGTATTGTAACAGGCAATAGGCCTAAAGTCACTAGGCTTTTCAGGATTTTCAATCTTTGGGATTAAAGAAATTACAGTGGAATTTAAGTGAGTTAACAGTTTACCTGTATCAAAGAAGTTTAGCACTGCATCAGTAATATCTTCACCAATCACACTCCATGCTGCTTTGAAGAACCCACTCCCATATCCGTCAGGCCCAGGGCTTTTGGATGATGGTATTGAGAAGAGTGCCTCCTTGACTTCAGCTCTAGTGAAAGGAAGTATCAATTTTATTTTTTGCTCACTACTCAGCATAGCACCCTGGGCGAAGATGATCTTGCTAGCTTTGCTTCTTGTTGCATCAGACTGACCCAACATCTTGTTGTAAAAGGATATGAACTGATCTGCTACCTGGCGATGCTCTGTGATCCAGGTTCCATTGTCATCTTGAATTGTAGTTATTCTACTCTTTGCTCTTCTGGCCTTCATTACAGCATGGAAGTACTTGGTGTTCTGATCACCAAGTTCTATCCATGTTGCTTTGCTTTTCTGTCTCAGGAATGACTCAGCAGCTAGGGAAGCTTGAAAGAAACCCCTTGTGGCCTCCTTTTTAATGCTTTGTAGATCAGCATTCAAAGGGTCACTATGGAGATCCTCTTGGGCCTTGTACATAGTAAGCCTTGCCACATGAGATTGAACTTCAACATCATGAAATTTCTTTTTATTCAGTTTTTTGAGCTCAAATTTCAGCATTTTCATTTTTTTTTGATGACTTGAAACATTTTGCAGCCCCTAACATTCTGCCCCCAAATATTCTCCACAATTGATAAGAACTCATGGTCATGAGCCCACATATCAAAATATTTGAAGTGTGAGCTTTTGACAATTTTCCCACTGTCCATTTTCACTAATGCAGGACAATGATCTGACACTCCCTCTAGAAGAAACCATACTTCAGCTTCAGTAAATTTGTCCAGCCATTCCTCATTGCACAACAGCCTGTCTAGCTTTGAATAAACCTTGTGGTTATCCTCTTGTTTATTATTCCAAGACTATCTACATCCTTTCCATGACATGTCAATCACTTGACAGTCTTCAACACATTGTCTGAAATCCCGATAATCTGCAATCACCACAGTATCACCCCCAAGACGATCATCAGGGTTCAGGAGACTATTAAAGTCACCTAATATTACCCAAGGGTGTTGCATTCCCTGAGCTATCAGTCTAATCCCATTCCATAGCTCCATTCCTTCATTTATCCCATTATAGCCATATACCACAGTAACACAGAAAGTAGTGTTTGTGCTGTGATATTTTACTAAGCAATGCACAAACTGGGCATTAGAGTTTGCCACATTAACCTGATAACAATCAGTTTTCCACATAATCCAAATTCTGCCCCTTGGGTTATCACAATGATTAATGAAAGAGCCCCAATCTGGACACACAGTTTTTTGACTTTTCCCAAAAAATTTCTCTCTAATTTTTGTTTCAACAAGGCCACAAAAGCCCCTGATGTTCCATCCCAAGATGTTATCCATGATTACCTTGGTTGCTAGGGCCAACACCCATAGCACCTTGGCTTGCATTATGTAACATCTCCTCATCTGGTTCCTTCCTAGCATCAGAGTGATGCCCTGAACCATTCTTGTTTCCACCATCTCCTTGTTGATTTTTCTGCTTGCTTTTATATTTAACCACAGTTTGCCAGCCATCCTCAAGTTCAGGTGGTGGCCCTTCCATATGTATTTCATGCTGAGCATGCTGAATCCCAACAGTGCCAAAGCTAACTTGCACTTCATCTGGAACCCTCTCTGGTACTTCACTTCTAAGTGTGTTATCTTTCCCAGTTTCAACAGACCCTTTCTTTTTCTCATTCTTCTTCCTGCATTCTCCAATTTCTTGGCCAAAATCCTGACAAAATGCACATTTGACAGGCTTCCATTCAAATATTACTTTCTGTTTTATCATGTCTCCAAACTCATCCTCATAGATCACAAAATCAGGTAACTCCACACCTATATCAACATCTATGAGTACTCTAGCATAGTGCAACCATGTTCTTCGTTCTGTAGCTCTATCAGTCATGATAGGCTGTCCAAGCAAACTTGCAATCTTGCTTAAAGAGTACATAGCCCAATAAATCACATCCAATTTAGGTAATTATATCCAAATAGGCACCGATTTAACCTCAATATTTCTGTGACCATCTTCAGTCCAAGGTTTCACTATAAAATGCTTATTATCAAAATGGTGGACACCTAGTTGTAATACTGCATCCCTGCCCATAAGGGTTTTGAATCTAACAATAAATTTTCCATTGTCCATTCGTACAATTTTATCTATTCCGTGCCTCCCCCAAATTCGTTTTATGTATCCCTCCATTACAGTGGTAGGAGGGTTAGAGCCTAACACAAAACATATCACAGCATTCTCCCAATATATGATTTTAGTTTTGATATCCTCATGCTCAATTTTACAGGTATTAATACCCTCTTTCCTTTCAGGTTTCACAAAATTCAACTTACCCCCCGCGTTATTCAGCTTAGTTACATCAAAAGTATCCCATACACCCCCATTAAGAGACATACCAGATTTCGTTGATGCTACCTCCGATTGTTCCTCCCACAGATTCTTCCACTTCATCAGCCCAAGTTTGCTTTGTCTTGCTTGAGCTTATGTAGTATCTCAAGCCACTGCTTTAACTTCTCTTGTGCGAGCTCCTTATTGCCATTTGGTCTGTTAATTTCAGTTTTGAGGACTTCAGTCACCTTCGCCGTGAGTGTCTTCTCAAGCTCTTTTTCCATCACTGATGCTTCTAGGTCAGAATTCTTGTTAACTTATTATATTTTTGTAATTAATTATTGAACTGAAAATTAATCTTTAAACATTGTAAAAGGAAAGGAAATAAAGAAATATTCATCAGGTTTGAAAACATTATTTTATATAATAAATGTCATACCCATATCATTTTTCTTTATTTGATTCTTTTAGTGGATACTGCGACTTCTATGTAATTTAGTGGTCGATGAACTAATTTCATGATTTTAGAGGTCATTCTCAATCAAATATTAAAGAAGAGAAATGAAAGGACTATCCAAAAAATATATGTGTATTCGTTTTCATTCATCACTTTGGCATTTGGCTTACTTTACGGCACAAACTCAATGTCACTAAGTGCATGTTGAAATATTCCTAATCAAATTATCGAAGCACTCTCTAAAGGAAAACAACATTATAACATTCTTAAGTCCACTTTTGTCTTGAAATTAATTTCTAAACTCAATAATAAAAAATTAAAAAAATTCATCAAATTTGACAACATTATGTAATTTAGCGATCGATGAAGTGATTTTATTTTAGATATACTTTCCAATTAAATATTAAAAAAGAGAAATTTATCCAAAAAAAATAAATTAAAGCAAAGAAATGAAAGTTTAAAAAAAAAATGTCCCAGTTTTCGTTCATCACTTTGGCATTTGACATACTTTACAAAACATACTCAATATCAGTAATTGTATTTTGAAACATTTCTAATCGGAATATTGAATCACACTTTGAATGAAAATAATATAATATCATTCTTAATTAGCTAATTACAGTGTTGTTTTGAAATTAACTTCTAAACTCAATAAAAAAAAAAGAAATAAAGAAATATTGATCAAATGTGACAAAATTATTGAATTTACCGATGGATGAAGTGATTTCATTTTAGAGGTACTTTTTAACTAAATATTAAATGAGAGAAATGAAAGTTTAAAAAGATACGTTTCCTTTTCCGTTCATCACTTTTGCATTTGACTTACTTTACAAAACATATTCAATATCACTAATTGCATGTTGAAACATTTCTAATCAGAACGTCGAACAACTCTTTGAATGAAAACAAAATAATATCATTATTAATTGCAGTTTTCATTTAAAGAAAATAAATGACACATTAAGTTAGTCATTAAATAGCTTGTATACGTTCTCTTTTCCACTCAAACAAATCAAAGCGTATAAAACGAGACAATTGAAATTGTCGAGTAGCAACAACCATTTCACACAACTTTTTCCTTCTTCTTGCAATAAAAGTTGTGTGGCCACAAAGTAAAATAAAATGGAGACAAAGAACATTTTGATGATGAACTTGTATGTCATAGTGTTTCTTGTGCTACTGAGCACATTTGCATTTGCTGCCCCGAGCACTCTCATGTCACCGGTAAATGCCCCAAATCCGAGTTCTAAGCCCTCGAATCCTTTGTTAATAGACTGTGGAAATAAGTTAACCGTTACTTCCCGTACTGAGATATATACTTACATTTTTGGCAAAGGAAGAAGTGTTTCAGAAGAATCTTGTGGTCATTTGATAAGAATGGGGAGGTACTGTCATGACCTTTTCTCCATTACCACCCTCAAGAACATTGATTTTAAAGATAAAGAGCAAGAAGAAAGAATCCCAATAATAGTGCGCAAATACGAAGGTATCTGGGAACTTTGTAACAAAGACGGTCATATTGCTTGAAATAATTCATTTTTGTAGTATCTCCAAGTATTATTTCAAATCCAATTATAACAAATAATGAATAATACTTCATTAGAAACAAATATTTTGAGCTACATGGTTGGAATAAGGTCTCTCCTATTTATTTTTTATCAACTTTCTATTTAAATATTAGTCTATCCAAAATCAAGTAAATAGAGATCACTGAATCCAGTTTATGGGTTGATACAAAGTTATACGACATAGTTTTGCTATTGATTTAGGGCAATAGCTATTTAATTTCTTATAATTTTTAAATTCAGGGGACATAGGGCAGTTTCCATTCTAAATTATTGGCATTTGTACATTCTGAAATTTAAGAGACGACAAATTACTATTCACAGTTTCAAAGAAGAATAAGGAAAAAAGATTAAAATACTAAAGTACCAACAAATTACTATCTTCACAAACAAAAAAAAAAAAAATGTACCGACGAGTTCCTTGTGATTAGTCCTTGTTTATTAAATATTAATCCTTGTTCACTTATAATATTTTCGTAATTATCCTTGATCTGAAATTGATCTTTAAACATTGGAAATAGAAAAGAAAATAAAGAAATATTCATCAGGTTTGAAAATTTTATGTCATTTAGTGGTCAATCAAATATTAATGGAGAGAAATGAAAAGAAAAAAGAAAAATGCATATCCGTTTCCATTTATCAATTTGGCATTTGGCTTACTTTACAAAACAAACTCAATATTACTAAGTGCATGTGGAAACATTCCTAATCAAATTATCGAACAACTCTCTGAATGAAAACAACATAATATTATTCTTAATTAAAGTTTTATTTTGAAATTAACTTCTAAACTCAATGATAATAAAACCAAAAAAATAAAGAAATATTCATCAAATGTAACAAAATATTTAATTTAGCGATGAAGTGATTTCATTTTAGTGGTGTTTTTCAATTAAATATTAAAATAGAAAAATAAAAGTTTAAAAAGATACTTCTCCGTTTTCGTTCATCACTTTTGCATTTAACTTACTTTACAAAATATACACAGTATCCCTAATTGTATGTTGAAACATTTCTAATCAGAATATCCAACCACTCTCCGAATGAAAACAAAATAATATCATTAATAATTACAGTTTTCGTTTAGAGAAAATAAATGACACAATAAGTTATTAATTAAAAACAACTTGTATACGTTTTCATTTCCACTCAAACCCATCGAAGTGTATAAATCGAGACAATTGAAATTGATGAGTAGCATCAACCACTTCACACAACTTTTTCCTTCTTTTCGCAGTAAAAGTTGTGTGTGTGACCACAAAGTAAAATAAAATGGAGACAAAGAATTTTTTGATGATGAACTTGTATGTCACATTGCTTGTTGTGTTACTTAGCACACATTTGCATTTACTACTCCGCACACATATGCATTTGCTACATCGCTCACTCTCATGTTATCTGCAAATAACCCAAGTCCGACTTTTGGGCCCTCGAATCCTTTGTTAATAGACTGTGGAAATAAGTTAACCGTCACTTCTCGTATTGAAATATATACTTACATTTTTGGCGACAGAAGAAGTGTTTCAGAAGATTCTTGTGGTCATTTGATAAGAATGGAGAGGTATTATCATGACATTCTCTCCATTACCACCCTCAAAAATATTGATTTTAAACATAAAGAGCAAGAAGAAAAAATCCCAATAATAGTGCGCAAATACGAAGATATCTGGGAACTTTGCAACAAAGATGGTCATATTGCTTGACATAATTCATTTTTGTAGTATCTCCGTCCGAGTATTATTTCAAATCCAATTATGAGAAATAATGAATGATAGTTCGTTAGAAACAAATATTTTAAGCTACATGGTTGAAATAAGGTCTCTCCTATTTATTTTATTATTAATTTTCTATTTAATGATTAGTCTAGCCAAAATCAAGTAAAACAGAGACCATTGAATCCAGTTTATGGGTTGATACAAAGTTATACAACATAGTTTTGTTTTTGATATAGAGCACTAGCTATTTAATTCCTTATAATTAATTTTTGGATTGAGTTGATGCAAATTTCAATTACTTTTCACTCTAATTTGCTGCAGATCCTAATATATTCCTTATAACTCTAAAAATGGTCATCTACTACACAATAAATTGACTATTAATTCACATAAATGGGTGTGCGGATTCTCCGCTGTTGGTGAAATAACAACATAGGACAGTTCCCATTCTAACTTATTGTCATCTGTACATTCACAAAATCAAGGGACGCGATTCTTTTTCTTTTTTTTTAAAGAGTGCATGATATTCACAGTTTTAAATAAGAATAAAAAAAAAATATCATATTAAAGTACTAACAATCTACTATCCTCACAGGGAAAAAAAATGTAACAACGAGTTACTTGTGATTAATTCATGTTTATTAATCCTTGTTCACTTATAATATTTTTGTTATTTATCCTTGATCTGAAATTGATCTTTAAACATTGGAAAAAGAAAAGAAAATAAAGAAATATTCATTAGGTTTGACAAAAATATGTAATTTAGTGGTCGATGAAGTAATTTCGTAATTTTAGAGGTAATTCTCAATCAAATATTAAAGGAGAAAATGAAAGGACAAAAAAAAAAAAAATACATATTTGTTTCCATTCATCACTTTGGCATTTGGCTAACTTTACTGAACAAACTCTGTATCACTAAGTGCATGTTGAAACATTCCTAATCGGATAATCAAATCACTCTCTGAATGAAAACAACATAATATCATTCTTAATTAGAGTTTTGTTTTGAAATTAACTTCTAAACTCAATAAATAAATAAATAAGAAAATTTCATCAAATGTGACAAAATTAATTAATTTAGCGATCGATGAACTGATTTCATTTTAGAGGTGTTTTTTAATTTAATATTAAAGGAGAGAAATGGAAGTTTAAAAAGATACTCCTTTTTCGTTCATCACTTTTGCATTTGACTTACTTTGCAAAACATACTCAATATCACTAATTGCATGTTACGCTTCTAATTAGAATATCGAACAACTCGTTGAATGAAAACAAAATAATATCATTATTAATTGCAGTTTTTGTTTAGAGAAAGTAAACGACACATTAAGTTAGTAATTAAACAGCTTGTATATGTTTTCATTTCCATTCAAACAAATCGAAGCGTATAAATCGGGAAAATTGAAATTGATGAGTAGCATCAACCAATTCACACAATTTTTTCCTTCTTCTCGCTCGCAATAAAAGTTGTGTGTGTGACCACAAAGGAAAATAAAATGGAGACAAAGAACTTTTTGATGATGAACTTGTATGTCACATTGCTTGTTGTGTTACTGAGCACATTTGTATTTGCTACCCCGCGCACTCTCATGTTATCGGCAAATGCCCCAAGTTCGAGTTCTGCGCCCTCAAATCCTTTGTTAATAGATTGTGAAAATAAGTTAACCGCCACTTCTCGTACTGAAATATATACTTACATTTCGGCAACGGAAGAAGTGTTTCAGAAGATTATTGTGGTCATTTGATAAGAAAGGGGAGGTACTGACGTACTGTCATGACCTTTTCTCCATTACCACCTTCAAAGATAATTGATCTTAAAGATAAAGACCAACAAGAAAGAATCCCAACAATAATACGCAAATATAAAGATATTTGGAAACTTTGCAACAAAGACGGTCATATTGCTTAAACTAATTCAATTTTGTAGTACGTATCTCCAAGTATTATTTCAAATCCAATTATAAAAAATAGTGAATAATTGTTCGTTAGAAAGATGGACCACTAAATCTAGATTATACTTTGGTACACATTTATACAACAAATATACAGTATGTTGTTGATTTATGGTACTATGCAAACTTCCAAACCCAATTGATCCAAATTTTGAATTACTGTACTTTTTACAACATTTGGATCAACATCTTGAAGGATTCCATTTAACACAACATTCGACCATCTTCCACACTGTAAATTTTTTGTTAGCCCTTACAATTGATTCAATTGAACAATAACTCAATAAGTATGAAAATACTCAATAAAGAGTTAAAGACCCATAAATAAAAATTCTAGTATAACTCATACTCCTTGACTAGTATTATTAAGCTTTGCTTTAGATCATCAAAATTAAATTAAATTACAAACACAAAACCAAAAAAAAACCCCATAAAAGAAGCAGGATTATCAATCATGATAAAAAATAATTATAATACTAGTAAAATGAAGAAATATTATTGACCTGTGTCTGTTCAATGATTCGTCAAAAACAATACAAGTAAAAGAACCAATCAATAAAATCCCTAACAATTACTCACCAAGATAACACTCCTTTTTGACCAATCAATCCAATTAATCAAATTCCCCTCTACCCCCATTAACAAAAAAAATTAAACCAAATTCAATTTTCTCTCTCCTGAGATCATATGATACTAGTTCTAGCAGCAGACCCATACTGAGACCGTCGTATATTATCCTGACGTTTCTTGTACACCAATCCAGCAACACCAACCACACACGCTCCAATCACTACTCCAACTGCTATCCCCGCTTTTTGCCCTCCGTTCACTTTTCCTCCACTTTCTCTTTCCTGCTCATGGTCGGCCGCCACTTCTTCCCCTGCTTCGATCGGTGCCGGAGACGGTGAATTATCAGAAGCCGGTGACTCGTCAGATGATGGAGATTGAGAGGGTGAGTTGTCAGATGCTGGAGATTGAGACGGTGAGTTAGACGACGGCGCGTGAGATTCAGGCGCGTGGGAAGGAGGAGGTGAGGGTGGAGATGATAATGAAGGAGATGGAGACTGTGGAGAGTTGGAGAGAGAATCGTCGTCAGAGCCTGACTGAGGGGAAGGGGATTGAGAAGGTGGATCTGAGGAGGAAGAGAGTGTTGGGTGAGTGAGTAGTGAAAGAGAGATAAAGAGGAGAGAGAAAATGAAGGGGATATTGAGACTCCATTGTTGAGACATTGTTGTAGATCTGTGCAAGTTTTTTGGTAAGAGTTTTTGAGTGAGTTTTTTTTGTGGCGAATTGGTACAGATCTGGTGAAGAAATAGAGAGAGAGAGAGAGAGAGAGAGAGAGAGGAGAGAGGAGTCAATGTATTTGAAAACACGAAAAGTGTGAAGTGGAACAGACGGGGAGAGTGAAAGAGGAACTTTCGAATTGACGGAAAGGAGGAGAGAGAGAGAGAGAGAGAGAGAGAGAGAGGAGGGTCGGTGGAGAAGGAAAGGAAAGAGAAGGATGATTAGGGAAGGAGGTTGCTTAGATAGCAAGAGCGGAAAATCTAATGGTTTATGGCGTTCTGCCGAATAAAGCGGGATTTTTTTTTTTTTAGTTTCCGGATTTGTTTGCCTGTGAGGTAATTAAGGGGCCTTTGATTGCGGGTTTAAATTTACAGGGCTTTTAATTCTCTATGATTTTGTTATTATTATCTTTATTATTATTAATAACTTCTTGCATTCATTTGTTTTAATATCTACTATTTTCGACTATTTTCTACTAATTTTAAAAATCAAATTGTTTTTGTGGATCTTTCAGAAACAATCTCTCTCCTAGACGACTACTTAGGAGTAAGGATGCATACTTCTAAACCTCCCCAAACTTCGCCCTTAGCTGGACATCTACTGGATTGTTTTATGATTTTATTAGTTCAACAATTGCCAACACAAGGTCTCTATGGTTAATTATGATTTGGATTTTTGCAAAACAAACACATTTAAAAACATATTTTTTATAAAACCAATTTCTATTAATTTTTCATTTACAAAATCACTTTTTGTAGACAAGTCTTGTGTGAAACCAGTTTACATTAAAAAGAGGTCATTTTTTAGAAGTGTTAAGGGTTACTTATTACGTACAGTGACCCTTGTTTCATTCAATAGTCACACTCGTCTCACCGAAGATGTGGTAAGACTTTCTTAGACCAGTTTTTGTACCTTTTGTATTATGTTTTCTTACTCAACCACTCACAAAATTCCGATCAGCGAGGGTCATAGACCGAAAAAATCCTTACAATTATTACTTTTTATAACTTTTAATTCACTAAGCAAAATGAAGTGATCATTGATCCGTCAACCCAAAGTTTTATGAGGCGGTTGACTAAAAAGTTTATGAGGCTATTGTACCGACATTTTTTTTCTTCTCGCGTATTACTATTTACTTGAGTTTAAAGTAAAGTACACACTACCTTCAAAAGTTTCCGCAGTACGAAGGAAGTTTTGATCCTTTTGACTATCAAAGGTCAATACTCAATAGTAAAATATTGGAGCTCAAGGAGAAAAAGGTCCTCCATCCTATGGAGTGTAATAGGCTGATAGCAGTTTAGACAAATCATAATAAGGAAAAGGAGTTCCCGTGAGCTTTGTCACGTACTCACGTTGTTCAAACCAGGGGAATCAAACCAGGGAAAAGTGGGAAACTAGAACCTTCACACCTTTTATCTACTAGATTGAACTTTTTATACGCAACCACTAAATTGAAGTGCCCATCAATCATGCTCCCTTTGCATAGGGATGGCAGTCGGGCGGGTAAAAGCAAATAGCTCCCCGCACATGCCACAAGTGAAGTGGATATGGAGGGGGCTAAGTGGGCGGTGGGGCTCGGAAAATAATAAACTCAACTGCAACAAAATAAGAATATAACATTGCACAAAGATTCTCGAGAAACAAGGCTAAATATAACTTATTTCATTCTCAACCTGACATTCAGATGGACACCATAATCTGTTACACATTGGTGAACTGAGGCCGCAGGGAGAGAGGGGGTGCAAAGAGGTTCTACTGTTCTACAGCGTCCTTTACAACCTTCCTCTAACTATTCTCTATGTTTCTAATCTCATGTAATAATACATTTAACTTGGCCTGTCTAGTCTTACAATTCATCCTTCAAATCTTTTGTATTGCTGTTATCAGAAGAATCTTTGGCAACAGAACCATCTGCCTTTGGCGTTGATGTAGGTTTCTGTAGCTTAAAAGAAATTGATGCATGTTTCTTCAAGAATTTGTAGAATGCCACCACAGTACGATCGGTGTCGACTGTAATCTGTAAAGTCACAAATAATCACGTAATTATCTATCAAACACCACATAAACACACAAAACTAGTGAAGGGCATAAAAAGCACCCCCTGAACATAAAGAGAGGTAGGACTTACAGGATCGAAGCTTTTATTTCCTGCTGGAAAGAACAGAAGAGTTGGGAAGCCATCGGACTGGAAAAGAAGCATAAGAGTTACTACTTCCGCAATTGTTCAAAGATTTCCAAGCATATAGACAGCAATCATATAAGAACCCACTAACAAGAAAATGGTTTGCACTCCAGAGTCTAGATTACATCATGTTTATTACATAACTAGAACAGGAATAACAATATATCATTTCAACAAATAGCCACCACAGCAGGTATACTAGTATTTATAGGACAAAACTTAAGAATATAAGTTATGCAATTACTAACAGGAACAGGTAAGAAAGCAGATATTCTCAAATCCCGTTCAGCAGAAATCTTGCAGTTACCTTTGCTCTGGGGTGCTCATTTGTGGTTCCGTCCATTTTGGCTATGACAATAGAGTTGATGCCTCTTAAATGTCTGGCAAGTTTATTGTACGTTGGTTCTAACGATTGGCAATGACCACACCAGGGAGCATATATCTGTGGGAGGAAAAGAGCTCAAATAAAAACCTGAGAAGGGCAATATCCTGGAAGAAATAATAATGCCCATGGACCACTGCATATATCTCAAGTGGGAACAATACCTCAAGCAGAACATCCTTTGATTCATCCAGGACTATTTCATCAAAGTTATCTCCAACTACAATCTTCACATCATCATCATTCTGCTCGATGTCGAAATATTCCACAGAAGTTTAATACATCTATATGGACCAACTCTTCAAACAAATATGAGCCACAGTTAAGAGTGCGGAAACTCACAGTTTCAGGGATCGGATCAGATTTGTAGAAGGGTTTAAGGCTGTCTTCCACAAAACCCTGCCCGAAAGCCTACATGAAATGACGATAACTAGATTGAGTTGCTTCTTCAAGATTTTCAGTTCAAAAGAATGACCAAAAAGAAATACAACCATAAAGGAATAAGGATAACATGAGGAGAAAGTAAATGGAGTTCATGAAATATTATCAACCTTAATTTTATCAAAGGTCACTTCTCCCTCGAGGACGAATTTCTTGGCATCGTCATTTCCTGAGTATGCAATCACCTGGGCAAAGGATTAACAGGTTGTTTAGTGCTACCACACGTATTCAAGCAACTCAAACAACTGAATACCATGAACGGGGAACATAACAAACATATACTGAAGTATTATACCTTCGGCTCATCTCCTGTGACACCAAAGTACTCAGCAACGGGTTTTCCAGTATCTTCGTCATCAAGTTGAACATAAACAAAGATAATCTGCAGTAAGTTGAGATAATCAGAAGAGAGCCATTATCAAACATGCTGTATGCAAATCATTGATAAAATCCATAACCTACAAGTACCACAAATGAAATGACCATGAAATAAACCTGATCATTATAAAATCAGCATGTCTCTGGAAAATTTTGCTCCAATGTTAGAACATGTTAGATCCCTCATCTTCCATGCTCCCAGATTTGCATAAGAGCATTAACACTGGCATCTGAACCCCACCCCACCCCAACCCCTCTAACCTCCCCCCCCCCCCTTCCCCCAACACACAACACAGGAACAAGAGAAGGCTATTACAAGTGTATCCATGAATTTATGTAAGGAAGCTGCAATATGCCTCAATTAAGAACTAAGAAACAGGTAAAAGCTTGCAAATGAAAAGAGATCCGGTAAAATACTTTCCAACACAAAGGCGCGCCCAAAGAGATGAGTTACAAAGCTTTCCGCACTCAAGGACCAATAAGAGTGTGCATTTGCATGAAAGGAAGCATAAAATTTGAAGTCGTGGACGTCTCATTCCCACAGACAAAGGTATAACATAACCAAGAGGCATTTGCCTCAATGGGTATCATGTTCCAACTTGGAGGTCCCAAGTTCAAGGCTTGGGGCTCCCATTTTTCCATGAGATTGAGGGAAATATGGGGGGTGACCACACTTGAGCCTTGGCCCAGCTGGTTTGGGGTCAGGTGAGTTGGGAGTGGGGGAGAGGGGGCCATTTGTGAACCCAACTCGTGCCCAGTCCGAGATGGGCTGGGCTTCTGGGCCCGCGATGGGCTGGTTGGGTGAAGTTACCTTCTAAAAACAAAGACATACAAAGGTATAACATGACAATATCTATGTAAAAGACGAAAGATGAGCAAGGAAACCACATTACCTTCCCCTTGAAAAGCTGGGCAGCTTCTTGGAATATTGGGAGAACTTTCTCTGAATCCTTTGAAGTGGCAAATAGCAAGAGCTGCATGGATATTTTGTCGCATGTTAATTCAGTGTGACAGAGTAATCAGGGAGGCTACAACGAAAAACATTAAGGCATTACTCCAGAACTTGCCACCCACCACCCCTGATGAATTAGAAAAAAAATCACCTGCTTCTTGATCTGACTTTCAAATATCACAGAGGCACTTTCTCTGGTAAAGATTGTAACCACAGGAAGTTTGTTGGCAAAGACAAACTCAGCAATTGCAGATTTAGCAAATTGACCATCTGCATAAGTTAGCATCAAAGCATTACACATTTATTCATGTCAAGGCACACAAAATAATTGAGTAGAACATTAAAATAATGAGCTAACTCACCAAAATGGTTAATCTTCTCAGCCTCCTTCTTTAGCAATACCAAAGCAGGACGTTTAGCTTCAGCGTCAATGTGGAAAAGCTTCGCCACATTCGGCTCCACAGTTTGATAGAAATTCACATCATCTTCAAGTCTTGAGGCAGAAGCAAGCTCCTCACTCTCAGTACCCTGTACACATCAAGTTGATGCTGATTAAAACATGGATGAGACAAGCAAATAGAAACAAATGCACATCTGACCCGATCTTCAGCACCGCAATAAGCAGTCAAGGAAGACAAAGAAAGAAAATTGACTAATTGAAATTGAGGATACATATCCAGTTGGGAGATTGACAAATGTTTCGAAAGATTTAGCATTCCAGTAAGCTTTCAGATTATGGCTATCAATTTGAGCTCCAGAGAAACAATAGCAGGCTTCAATTTCTTACCTCAATCTTTGTTCTAGAGACTTAAGAACACAAGTATTGTATCATCCCACCTGGATAGGCAAGTCCTCCCCAATTCAGACAGGTTCACTCTTTCTATAGTATAGCAGTAGGATGTTGAGACTCTTTCACATTCTCACTTGGTTCAACATGATGGACTAAGCTAAAGCATGTTCTTTCTACTTAAGCTCTTGCACAGAATCAAAATCTACATAACATGTGTAGTTCTCAAACACCTACTTAAAAGGTCAATATGAAAAACAACTGTGTGGACATACTAAGTCAACCAACTTCTTTGATGATTATGCAACAAAAACCAGCCCATTCAACGTTTTTAATTGCCTAAATGCCTACCTCCATCAACACAAGAATAAGATGCCAAAGGTGGACACATCAGATAAGTAGATGTTAATATGGTCCTCCTCTCATCACCCAAACGCCCCACTCCCCAGACTAAAAATTACAGAAAAATGTAAGAAAACCATGTTATATAGATTCCTCTTCTTACATTAAGCACACGTGTTGGATACTCTTTAACACTGACACATGGGTATGGAGGCTTGGGCACAATTTAGCCAAAAAGAAATTGGCCAAGTACAAGACTTGAACAAGTACTTGTGTTTGAGTAGCTGATACCCATGTAACTTAGCAGGGTAATTAGGATATAGCAACAACAAAACCATGTATCTTAACTGCATTAGACATTGAATACACAAGGTCAAAGAGGATTAGGAAGAGAGAGGTTTACCGTCAAAGAGTTAAGATACGCCAACACAACTTTGCGTTCTGAAGTTAGGACTTTTTCTGCTTCCTCTGTCGTTGTAATGTTTGATACACCTGGTCCTGTCTTCTTCTTAATCCATGTTACTATAGCATCCCTACATTACAAGCAACAAGATTTTATCCACTCCAAATCGAACACTTTAACTATAGTCTTTCCCTTCCATTTCCTCCATATATTATCAATATTATAACATCTAGGCTCTAGCAACACAAATGGATTTCAAGTTTCAACAACCCAGAACTTAATCAAAATCAGAATTTGCACATAACAAGAATAGTCAACTCAATTCAACTCATCTCGAAACGAATCTAGCAATAATCAAATGCCCAGGTTCACTCCAGTCAGATGATAATCAGCAACAATAATAAAATCAGAGACCACAACAAAATATCCTCAGCTTCTAATTAGATCGGTAGCACAGTAAACTCATCCAATCCCAATTTAAATCACTATCATATCCCCAACTTAATTAAATCAGAGACTGTACAAAAAAATTCCCAGCTGCTAATTAAGCCAGTAGTACAATAAACCAATCCAATGCCCCAATTCAAAATACTACAAAACCCCAGATTTACTTTCACTATGATTTATCCAATGATACACAAATCAGAGAGCAACAAACAAATCAAGGCAATCAAATTCAGATTCACTTGGTTCCTCAATCCTCTCTTAGCAAATGAAAAAGCCCCCACATAACAAAATCACATACCACACAAAAACATTCTCAGTAAATAATACAACAAACTAATCAAGTATATTCAATTAAAACCCAATTCAAACAAAAACCCAAAATCAGAGAGATAATAAATCAAGGAAATCAAATGCCCAGATTCACTTGCATCCTCAGTTCACTCCAAGCAAATGAAAAAGCCCCAACATAATAAAATCACATCCAGCGAAAAACATTCTGAGCTCTAAATAATAAAATAAACTAATCAAGTATATTCAATTAATCCCAATTCAAACAAAAACCCAGAATCCCCAGATTCATAGTAATAAATTAGAGAGAGAGAGAGAGAGAGAGAGAGAGAGAGAGAGAGAGAGAGAGAGAGAGAGAAATGTGTCACTTACTTGGTGCGTTGGCCACTATAAGGCTTATGTTCACCATCAACAAAGAACAAAACAGTAGGAAAACCCTGAACATCAAACTGATGAGCAACTTCATTTTCTTCAGTAGCATCAATTTTAGCTAAAACAACATCAACACCATCTAACTTAAGCTGTGTAGCAGCTGCTGCATATTCAGGAGCGAGTGATTGACAGTGCCCACACCATGGCGCGTAAAACTCAACCAACACAAACTTGTTCCCTTCAATTACATCCGTGAAATTCCTCTCTTTCAAAACGACGACGTCTTTCTCATCAAATGTGGGTTGTGATGAAACGTCGTCGTCTTCACCTCCGTCCCCTGTGAAGTCGTGGTAGTTGCCGAAATCGTCACCTTCTTCATCGTCGCCGAAATCGTCGTCGTTTTCGAGATCATGTTCGAGATCGTGAGAGTGAGGTGATTTGGTTGAAACGTCGTCGTCTTCTTCGAGGAAGCTGAGGTCTTCGTCGATGTCGTCGGTGGTGGAGAGAGAAAAGGAGGAGAGAGAAAGGAGAAGGAGGGAAGAGAGGAGGAGTGTGAAGAGAAGTCGACGATTCGCCATTTTCGTCGCTGTGAGAGTTTGTGGAGTGAGATCTGAAGTCAGAGTGAAGAATGAAAGACTGGGGAAATTTGAAGTTGAGTATTCGACTTGAGTGTGTTGTTGATGTTTTTTATTAGTAGGGTTTAAGAGGAGTGAGAAAAAGAATAGATTTGGATTTGAGTTGCAAACTTGCAGCGATGATGACGGAAATAAATAATCAAGTTTGTAAGTACAATTAGCACCACCAAAAAAAATAAAAAAATAATAATAAATTGTAAATACACTTTTTTGTTCATATTTTTATTTGTATAAGAGTATGGGTGCGTTCTTTTACACTTATTTTCACGGATTATCACTGATTCTCACTGATTGGGTAAGGTTTTATCACTGATTTTCACTAATTGGCTAAAGTCTTACCATTGATTTTCACGATAAAGTTTTTCCACTGATTTTCACGATAAAGTCTTTCCTCTGATTTTCACTGATTCAGTAAGGTCTTACCACGGATTCTCACTGATTTAATAAGGTCTTGCCACTGATTCTGTGAGTAGGAATGTGGGTCAAGCCACTGATTTCCACTGACTGGGTAAGGTCATGCCACTGATTCTCACTGATTCAGTAAGGTTTTGCCACTGATTCCCACTAATTGGGTAAAGTCTTGCCACTAGGCCTGGCAATGGGTCGGGTTCCGGTCGGGTGGAGCATCACCCGCATCCCCCCATTTAACTTTTCAGCTCCACCCGTCTACCCATCACCCGGTAAACACTCCACTCGCATCCAATCCACCCATCACCTACGGGTGAACGGGTGGATAACGGGTGAAATAATCAACAAAGTAGAAATTTAATATATGCTAAAAGAAAATGAAATGACTCTTAATTTAGAGCATATCCAACACTTTCAATTGCAAACGGAACAAGTTAATGTATATGCAATCAAATGAAAACTGTTTGGGGGTGAAGCGTTTTGGGTCCTCGGCAGGAGCGGAGCCGATGGTGTAACCGAGGTGGTGGTTGTCGTCCAGTACCTACAAATGAACTCCGGCCGGGGGGTGTTCTCGGGCCGGAGCCTCCGACGCCCAAGTCAGCTCAATATAGTGTGTAGAGTGTAGAGAAATTGTAAGTTGGCGATTTACCTTCCCCTCTTGGGGATTTTCTAGTAGATAAGAGTAGGTCACTTATATTGGCTTTTACTTGGTGGGCTTTGAGTGAGCCTCTTTGTGGGTTGGAGGAGGCAACGGGGCATAAAGAGGAAAGGGATTGGGCCTTGGCCCAATTCCTCATATCCAATCATTACTCCCCCGAAGTTGGCGGTTGACATTCACGTGGTCGGGCGCCGAGCTTCCTTGGCTTCTCGAACCTCTGTCTCAACCATCGTGATGTTTCGGGTCTTGACCGATGTGATCTCACAGTGTTATCCGTTATCATCATGCGGTTCTTGGCCGTTGTGGATAACTTTGCCCCTGGTGGATCGGCAAAGATTTGTTGTGTTTTCCCTTGCAATAGTTCTGATCATGCTAGTAGTTGACAATCTTCTGCCTCTCAAGTAGGAGCATAGCTCCGAATGTACTTCGGCCATGCCGATGTTGTAGACCTTTTTTTCTCGTTTTTCATGTGATGGCCTGATATTGTTAGATGTTCTACCGAGCTTATCATGCATGTACTTTGTAACACCCCGAATTTCCGTCTAATTTAAAACCATTTAAAATTATGAGTTGCAGCGGAAAAACCCTAGAAATTTGAAGCGCTACCGCCGTATTTAATGTTCAAATTAAATACAAGGCTAGAAAGAAACCAAATGTTTATATCCCAACCATACATACTAGATAATTAAATAATAACTATCTTTTCCAACTAAACATAAAACAAATAATCCAAATGAAGTAAGAGATAGTATCTATTAATTCTCATGCAAGAGAATTAATCTCATTACAAATATAAGAATCCCAATATTTAATAATTCCAATCTAACGATAAAAGTAAATTGTTCTTAAAAGATATATAATCTTCTTTCGTCGCATTTCCTAGCTCACGCCACGACCTACAAAATCCTGTCATTCTACTCCCCCATATAGATGAATTCCATATAGGTTCATCATAGGCCCACCATCGAAGAGAAATGGACAACAAACACAATTAAAAAGAAAAACAACCAATCAGCTACGCTGAGTAATTCATAACCACATAAACCATTTAACTCTCCAAGTTAAGCCAACATGCTTAATTAAAATTAACCATCATGCTTAAGAAAATAAAAGACAACATGCTTTAATTTAAAGACACACATAAACACCAAATAATAAATCTCATATTTATTATTATCCATTAGCCAAGTTCATTAGGGAGAAGAGAATTGCATGAATTTTCAAACAAACCGTAGTCGATTCAACAGGATCTTAGTCCCGTGCACATTGGCAAAAGAGGGATCAACCGTCCCGGAGTATAGATGACTCCCGAACGAAGTACGTCAAATGTTCCTTAGTATGCATACCCTCCTTCGACCCTTAAGTCTACAGGAAGAACTGTTCCAGAGAACCACTCGCCCAATTACTCAGTATGGATACAAGATTTCCAATACGTTGAGGCCATAACCAATGGAACCACTCAACGTAACAAGTGACAAATTCCCATTCGCATCCTTCGGTGGATCCATTACCAAATAAGTCTTAACTCTCAATTCATTAATTCAAAGGGGATCACATAGTCAAGTAAATCACATAATCTTGGCAATTCTCAAGTAACACAATATGGTTACAATTTCCGATGGCAAATTTTAAATGAATGGCATCTAGGCCTCAATTCAAAACCACCTAGTTCAATACCTTTAAGTAGGTTCCAATAGTCAAAGTTCAATTCAACTTATTGAATTAACATGCTTACTAACATGAATCCAAATGCTTACCAACATGATACAAAATAGCATTACAAGCTATATTCCAATTGAACAATTATTAACATAATTTTCGTTCAATAAACCAATAAATCATGCATCTCCTCACATGAATATTAACACGTAGACATTGCTACACAAAGTGAATTTCCAACATATAACATGCATTCACCAACATAATTCTATACGAATTATCACAAGGAAATAAATATCAATTATCCTTTTTTCCAAAATATTCACAAGTCCAAATATGAATTATCATTCCCAATTCAATACTAGACAATGAATTAAAATTCCACTAGACATGAATTATGACAAAGAATTTACATAATTCACCAACCAATACTAGACGATGAATTACAACAATGAATTACATAATTCATCTAGACATGATTTACCTTTAGCAATAAGGCAATCTAATCAATCAAACAACGTAAGCTCCTTACGTTCAAGTGCGGTCAACGGGCCCTAACAACTCCACAATACACCAATAGTCAATACTTTGACTTCTAAACCTCTTTATTAACCTTAAAGATGATTTAGTACCCTTAATTAAATTAATTAAGTTGCTGGAATTTTCAGTTACTCATGCATGCTCAAAGTTTCCAAAAACAATTTGCATAAACTAAATTAGGAAACTTTCCAAAACCCTAAAACAAGTCAACAAGTTAAACCTCACAACAAGTCAAAACACCACCATCAGCGGGCCCCACCACCAGCAGACCCGCTGGTGGCCCGCCGGCTGGCGCCTGGCGGCGCACGGCCGCCAGCGACGGCGCTGCAGCACCGCACGACTGGGCCGTGTGATTATTATTATTATTATTATTATTATTATTATTATTATTATTATTATTATTATTATTATTATTATTATTATTATTATTATTATTATTATTATTATTATTATTATTTTGTTAATCAATTTAACAAATCCAAATCTAAATTAAATCCGAATAATTAATAAATTTCCAAATTTAATAAACACAAGATCTAACCTTTTATCTCAAACTTTGATTCAATTCAACAAAATAACAAACTCAACCCTAATCATGATCCTATCATGCAAAAATAATAGAATGTATCAAACCCTATGTAGACACCAAATTGTGTCTCTGTCCCACCAAAAACCCGATGATGATGGATATGGAATAACATGGACAATAAGAATTTTCGAAGTGTTCGAACTCTTGATCATTGGCATAAAGCCTCTCATTTCACCACAATCACATACCCATTTTCATAAGCTTTCCAACTCCCCTTACCTTTTCCCAAACGGACACCGGAGTTAAAAGATGTGATACCACAAAGTTAATGGACAAACGAGATGCTCTGATTACCGCACTCCACGGTTCAAATAGAATTATCCTCCATTAGAGGAATAATTCCCAAGTGGGCCTAACTTATATGGAATCCTCAAATAAATACCTTCAAAATGATATATTATGGATCCAAGTCCAATAAGAAACGAATGAGATATGATCCAATTACCGCAAGGTATACTGAAATGGACACCTCTTTAATGTTTGGGCCATAACTCCATAAATACTAATGAGAATTGGGATTATAATATGTCCAAAGAAATAACTTTGAATAAGGAATCCAATGAAAAAAGAATCAGGTCAATATGAGGTCAAACGAAGAAGTTATGGGCCTTTGAAATCGATAATCGCTAGCTGGAGCGGCTAAACCGCTTGCCCAAGCGGCTAACCCGCTTGTCCTAGTTAAAAGACCGTTAGTCTTAGCGACTAGCCGCTTGCCCTAGCGGCTAGGCTGTTAGTCCTAGCGGCTAGCCGCTTGTTGGAGCGGTAGCCGCTTGGACGCCAAGCGGTCCCCCCCGAAAGACGCCTTTTGGACTATTTTGTCCGGCCTTTATGTCAGTTCCGTCCCAGACCTAAACCTACCTGTATATATACTCTTTTCCTCCTTTTTTTCAAGGAGGACACAATGGAGAGCTCAAATTGAATCCTATACCTCTCTAATTAACCCTAATCTCTCAATCTTCATCCATCTCCGTCCTCCTTCACCAAATAAACACCTTTAATCATCCTTCCACCACAAAAACTGAACCTTTACCCTTTACACCACAAATAAACCTTTAATATTATTCATCTTCACAAGACAATACATAATTCATCTACCTTTGATCAAGAACAAGAATCTCTGGGAATTCGTCCGTTCGTAAGTGAACATCCACGTTATCCATCATGAGGGTTTATTTTCTTTAAATCAATTCTTTATAAAATCATGTTTTACTTAGATTATGCTTATGGTTGATGTATTTGCATGTTTTCATTATGACTTTGTATATTAGTATATTAATCATGTTAGATTATTTTAAATTCATGTTTATTGCATGTTTAGTATAAAAATCATGTTTTTGCATATTTACTTGTTCAATTAGTATAGAATTAGATTAATTGCATGATTAGATCAATTTTCATATTTTGTTATAATTATTGCATGAGAAGCATGTTCTTATCAATTACTTCTTTATTGCTTTGATTTAATCTCAATAGTTACTAACGTGTTTATTGATGCAAGTTGGTAATTGGCGCGTTAAACAAGAACGGTAGGTTTTGGAGAATATTATCATTTTGTGTATTTATTGGGTTAATTTTGCGCTTTATTAATTCATAGCATGTAATTGGATAAATCATGTGCAAAGCGATAACAATAGCAATAATTCATGTTGTTCAACCCACTTAGTTAATTCTAGGATTTTGGACGACCGAATTTGTTTGGAGCCGTGCAACTTTAATTATTAATCAAGATCAATTAGTAGAGGCCGTTTATTTAACGGGCTTAATTGGGTGCCTAACACCTTCCCAATTCGAACCCACACCTCCGAACTCAACTTTGGTCCTTTGGGTTAATAGAGTTAATTTATCCCCAATCGGGATTGGGGTGCATAATCCTAGGTTGGAGTCTTTCTAGAATTTCGATTTGGGTTCTTTATTGGTTTCCAAGTGTTTTCCTTAAAATTTGGTGGCGACTCTTCATTTATCCTAAACACCCAAGAGTAAAGGGAGTAAAATTCAAATCCTGGTGTTTACACCCTAGGCAAAACATAAATTAGGGTTTACTCATGCAAAACTAGGGTTCATTAAAACTCATACTTGAATCAAATTTAAAGCTTTTCAGAATCAAAAACAAGTTAAGAACACTTAGTTAGAATCAAAAGGATTAAAATTGAGCAATAGGATGAATTGTGAAAGAGTGTTGAAATTCTCTTTCTTTTCTCCTTGAGTTCGGTCAGCCGTGTGAGAGTGAGAAAGAGAAGCGTTTTTTTTTTTTTTTTTTTTGGATTTGGTAAAGAGACAGTTGATTTAGAAGCTAAAAGCACTCCTTCCTTATCTCAACCTTTCCTTTCCTAAAACTTCTGCTAGAATCACTCAACTAACCAACAATTTAGGAAATAAATTTTAAAATAATTTTTCAGAATTTCTCACCCCTATTTTCGGCTAGGGTGGCCGAAAATAAGGCCCTAAATTGCCTTATAATTTTCGGCCACTTTCGAAAATTATAGAGCCCAAATACTTTTATTTGTTTTGGCCCAATTACATTTTAATTAAGTCCAAAACCAAAACCCAATATTAATTAAACACTTTAAATATTTATGAGCCCAATTAATTATTTAAATTCGAAATTGCATTTTCTTTTTAAGTAATTATTATTCTAAAATGAATAATAATACGGGGTATTACATCCTTACCCCCTTAAAAGAAGTTTCATTCTCGAAACTTTGGATCACCACCAAAGTGAAGCTAGTTCCATAAGGCGAAGTTTTTTTTTTTTTTTTCACTACACTTTCAAAGTTCAATACACAACAATGTAACTCAAAAGTTTAAAAGTTTTCACAGCTTTTCCAAATAAAAAAAATGAGCATGATGCAATGCAATGCAATGCAATGAGTGTTCCAGTCTTTAATTTTTTTATTTTGTAGATTGTTACACCCTTCCCCCCTTAAAAAGGTTTCGACCTCGAAACTAAGGTTAAGTACCTTGTTCGAACAGTTGAGGATAACACTTGCGCATATCAGCCTCAGTCTCCCAAGTCACTTCTTCGACTTTGTGGTTAGCCCACAACACTTTCACAAGATTGATAGTAGACGCACGAGTTTTCTCCGTTTTCTCGTCTAGGATCCTCACAGGTTTAGTTCAGTCCTCAAGGACTCGAACTGGTTGCTCTTCATAGGTAAGTGTATCATCTAACACCACCTTTACAGGATTCAACACATGACTTCATGGTGATACCTCTTGAGTTGTGACACGTGGAACACATCGTGCACTTGCTCCAAATCCATAGGCATAGAAAGCCTATAAGCGACCTCTCCAATTCTTTCAAAAATCTCATAGGGTCCAATATACTTTGGGCTAAGCTTTCCTTTGCGCCCAAATCTCATCACTCCACGAGTAGGTGATACTTTGAGAAGTACTTTCTCACCAACTTGGAATTCTTCCATTCGTCGATGTTGATCTGCATAGGCTTTCGGTCTATCTTGTGCAGCTTTCATCTTCTCTTGGACAAGTTTCACTTGATCCACAATCTCTTGGATAAAATCTGGATCCAAAACAAAGGTCTCACTTATGTCGTTCCAACACGTAGGAGATCGACACTTTCTCCCATACAACGCCTCGTAAGGTGCTCTACCAATACTCGCATGGTAGCTATTGTTGTAGGAGAACTCAATTAAAGGCAAACTCTTCTCCCAAGAGTCTTTCATCTCTAGAGCACAAGCTCGCAGTATGTCCTCCAATGTCTGGATAGTACGCTCCATTTGACCATCTGTCGCAGGATGAAATGTCGTACTAAACTTCATTTTTTTTTTTGGCAATTTCTAAACTTCATTTTTGTACCAAAGGCATCTTGCAATTTGCCCCAAAAGTTGGACAAGAATCTCGTATCCCTGTTTGATACAATGTCTTTAGGTACTCCATGTAACCTTAAGACCTCTTTCACATAAGCTTCAGCGAGTTGGTCCATCGACCAAGTCTTCTTCATTGCAATGAATCTCGCAGTTTTCATCAGTCGGTCGACAATAACCCAAATAGTGTCCTTACCAGACCTCGTCTTTGGTAATCCAGTCAAGAAATTCATCGAGATTGAATCCCATTTCCATCCAGGAATTTGCAGCGATTGAACAAGACCTCCAGGCCTCCTGTGTTCGATCTTCACCTTTTGACAAGTAAGACACCTTGCCACATACTCATCACATTCTCGCTTCATGTTTGTCCACCAAAACTGAAGTTTCAAGTCTTTGTACAGCTTATCACCACCTGGGTGAACAGAATACGCAGTTCCATGCGCCTCATCTAGAATCGTTCTCTTCAGCTCGGCGTTGTTTGGTACACACCAATGCCCCTTCATCTTGATCGTATCATCATCAAGGATCTCATAATCAGGATGCTTCCCATCCTTGATCTTGACACTTAACTCCTCTCGAAACGGGTCATGAACTTGCAACTGTCGGATCTCATCATAGATCGACGGTCGCACTACAAGTGCATTCAGCAACACTGCAGTCTCACCTTGTTGAACAACTTCTAAGTCCAACTTTCTGAATTCCTCACACAAGTCATACGGTAGCACCATCATGTTATTCACAGTGTGTGAAGTCTTCCTACTCAACCCATCAGCCACTACATTGGCCTTTCCCTCGTGATACTGAATATCCAGATCGTACTCAGATATCAACTCGAGCCATCTCTGTTGCCTCATATTCAACTCCTTTTGAGTGAAGATATACTTCAAACTCTTGTGATCTGTAAAGATCTTGCAATGAGTTCCATACAAATAATGCCTCCATATCTTCAAGGCAAAAATCACGGCAGCTAACTCCATGTCATGAGTAGGGTAGTTCTTCTCATGCACTTTCAACTGGCGAGAGGCATAAGCAACCACCTTGCCATTTACACAAGTACACACCCCAACCCATTCTTAGATGCATCGCTGTACACCTTAAATCCTTCCGTTCCAGACGGTAAAGTCAAAACTGATGCCGTAGTCAACCTCTTCTTAAGCTCTTGGAAAGCTTCTTCACATTGTTCAGTCCACTTGTACTTCATCTCCTTTTTCATCAAATTTGTGATAGGTCTAGCTACCTTGGAGAAGTTTTGCACAAATCTCCTATAATAGCCAGCCAATCCGAGGAAACGTCTTACCTTAGTCACACTTTTTGGAGCAGGCCAATCCATGATAGCCCGAATCTTAGAAGGATCAACAGAGACTCCTTCTTTAGAGATAATGTGCCCAAGAAAAGCAACATTTTCTAGCCAAAACTCACACTTTGAGAGTTTAGCGTACAGCTTCTCATTTCGCAACACCTCCAAAACAGTCATCAAGTGTCTTGCGTGTTCCTCCTTGGCTTTCGAATACACCAAAAAATCATCGATAAACACGATCACAAAACTATCCAAATATGGTCTAAAGGTGTTATTCATCATCTCCATAAACTTGGCAGGTGCATTAGTTAACCCAAATGGCATAACAGTAAACTCATAATGCCCATACCTTGTCCTAAAGGCAGTTTTCGCAATGTCGACCTCATCAATCCTCAGCTGATGATAACCAGACCGCAAATCCACCTTCGAAAACACTCCAGCCCCTTGGAGTTGATCGAACAGGCCTTCAATCCTAGGTAAAGGATACCTATTCTTGACAGTGACCTTGTTTAACTCACGATAGTCAATGTAGAAACGCAGACTACCATCCTTCTTGCCCACAAATAGAACTGGTGCGCCCCACGGTGACACACTGGGTCTAATGTACCCTTTCTCTAACAACTCCTCTAATTGCTCATTTAGTTCTTTCATCTCAAAAGGTGTCATTCTATACGATGCTCTCGAAATCGCACCTGTTCCAGGAACTAGGTCAATCTGAGACACAGTATCCCTCACTGGTGGCATACCAGGAATCTCCTTAGGTTACACATCCGGAAGCTCATTGACCACATCAATCTTTGAGATTTCCTCGTCTATTCCCTCTACATTCTGAATGTGACACAAAAATCCCTCACATCCCTTCTCTAACTGCTTTTTTGCCACTAACATCGAAATAATCCCAATTCCTTCCTTAGTGACAATTCCTTTATAAGAGATTCTATTACCTCTAGGCCCTTTTAGCGATATCTTTTGTTCACTACAATCGATTCTCGCTTTGTACTTGCTAAGCCAATTCATACCCAAAATAACATCAAAATCTCCCAATTGAAACTCAATCAGGTCTGCAGGCAATTCAGACCCTGCAATGTTCACACAAACATTGGGATGCACTACTTTACACAATACCACCTTTCCTATAGGAGTGGCAATATTAGTCTCTAAGGACTCCACTACTCCCATCCCATGTTTCTTAATAAAGTTTTCAGATATGAATGAATGTGATGCTCTAGAATCAAGTAATACATAGGCAGGCAAAGAATTTACAAGAAACGTACCAGTCACCACATTGTTTGCCGCATCAGCTTGTACTTGATTCATCACAAACAAACGACCTCCATTTCTGTTCTGGTTGCCATTATTGTTCTGAACATTTCCGGCCTGTCCATTCAGCCCATTCTGCCGATTACCACCCTAGTTGTTACCATTTTGACCTTGAACGGCAGGAGCTTGGACATTGTTATTGCCCCTACTATTGTTCACGCTTTTGCCTCTCTGAGGACAATAAAAAGAACGATGCCCCATCTCTTGACAAGTAAAGCATCTAACCTTATTTCCAGCACAATCAACCCCTGGGTGATTCTTATTGCACTTCTTGCAGATGTAGGGTTTGCCCTTCCAACCCCCATTATTCCGATGACCATTTTCATTCTCATTCTTGTCATTTCCATTCTTGGAATTCCCACCCTCATTGTGGTTATTCCCCTTGTTGTTGTTGTTGTTGTTGTTGTTGTTGTTGTTGTTGTTGTTGTTGTTGTTGTTGTTGTTGTTGTTGTTCCCTCCCTGGAACTTATCCTTCTTATCGCCACCACTACCCTGATGGTCGTCAAACTTCCTCTTTTTCCCAGTCACCTCCTCTTTGTGCTTGAAAACCGCAGCTTGGTTTGCAGTACGATTGTAGACCTCTTGCATGGTCTGACACTTATAACCCCCAAAAGACTCACGAATGGTCCAGTACAACCCATTCTGGAATCTACGGGCCCTATGCTGTTTCGTAGGGACCAGTCCTCCCGCGAAACGAGCTAGGTCGTCAAACTTCTCAGCATATTCCTGAACAATCATCCTACCTTGGATAAGGTTCAAGAACTCATTATACTTCTGGTCCTGGAGATACTCTGGGTAGAACTCCTCTCTAAGGAAAGTTTTGAACATTTTTCAATTAAAACCCGGTCGAGCTCTAATTGATGTGCCATTGGTTGTCCACCAACGATCTGCCTTCTTCCGGAACAAATAGACAGCACTGTCTACATTAAGTGCCTTTGGACACCCAGTTATCGCGAAGATTTTCTCCAAATCTCGCGTCCAATCGTCGAGAAGTACGGGATCCACGCGCCCCTCGAACACAGACGGATTATGCCCTTTAATCTTCTTAGATATTGAGGCGAAATTGTCACCTCCAGTTACCCTCATATCCTCCCTCTGAATCATCTGCGCGATGAATGCATTAGACTACGCTAAGGCTTGCTGCGACTGTGCAAGTTGCGCTAACAAGGCTTGCACCATTTCTTCTCCATTCCCGACGTTATTGTTATTATCTCCCATTGAACTGCTAGAACCCTCGACTCTTTGTCTGTTTCTTCTAGGTGGCATCTAGCAACCTAAAGGATCAACAAAAGCAAAAGACAAGGGTATTAGCTACCCATATCACACTCATGTGCGATAGTCACATCTAACATATACACTTGACTCATATATATGTTCAATGGCCAACTAGGGCTCTAGGCTCTTATTGCATTCAAGCATGGTCTCATCACACTCTTGCGTACAAGCAGGCTCAAGTTTCAATTGACTTTGTTCTTTCTCAAAAATAAAAAAATAACAATCATAATGAAACATTCATGCCTCTTTCATAGGCGCTTTCACAATATTCATGCTCCAAACAGCAAGTAAATAACACAATTTCTTGCAAAAATTCCATCTCATAAATCAAATAGTCATATATTTTTTCAAAAATCAGTGCTTGCCAAACCAAACCTCAATAGCATGAAGTAAAGCAAAATAATAACATTCTAAATCATAATGTCAAAAGCAAATGGCTCGCAGGCTCAAATAAAGTCTCAAATAGTTTACTCCAACAAAACTAAATAAAACTGAGAATCACGCTCTTCTCGCGCGGTTCCTCAAAGGATAGCGACACACATGTGTCACTTGGACCTCGTCCATCTCCTCCTCCTCCTCCTCCATAGGTTCCTCCTCTTCTGGATCCTCATCCTCTTTAGTAGGGGTCCTTGGCTCATTGGGCTTGCCATTCAAGCCTATGGGCCAATCTCTCACAGCGCTAGGTCTAGATGACCTTGTAGGAACCTCAGGAACAGTAGGCGAAGACTCCTTGGCAAAGTAGTCCTTCTCGAACGCTAGTGCTCGATCTAAGTCGGCCTCTGCCTCCTCTTGGGTCATTTGGTTGTCCACCTGAAGCAATGGATCGTACCCTCCAGCGCTCTCCACGTATACCTCGTAAGGGTCTCTAAGCACATCTGGGTGCTCCTTGTCCCATACGTCGGCCCTTATCATCAAGGACTCCAAAGTCTCCAGATAAGGATAGTCCCTATCGTTCCTCATCTCCCAGTCCACTAGCCACTCTTTGTGAAACTGGAACCACTTGTCCGTCGTGTAGGCAAAGCTTTTGATGAAGTAGAAGGCCTTCATCTTTTCCGAGCGTATAGAGGATTCAACGTCAAAGCGCTCGTTGTAATGCATGAATACTTCTCGTACGAGATCAAAGTATTCCTCTAGTCGGCCTCCCTCATAACGGAGCTGCCTCGGGTCCTCGTAAGTCACTGGTCGTTCAAGCTTCACTATCTGCACGCGAGAACAACACGTTAGTACTTCACTCGAGTACTTCAAATAATACCAAAACAAGTAAAAGAAACAATTCAACTAATTTCGGCTTACAAAACTTTTATTCACATTACTTAAGTCTATTTAAGTTTTTCATCTAAGAGTATATCTTAATGACATACTTTACAATTCAAAACGTACATTAGGGACAGTAACATACGCACTGATACCAACTTGTAACACCCCGAATTTTCGTCTAATTTAAAACCATTTAAAATCACGAGTTGCAGCGGAAAAGCCTTAGAAATTTGAAGCGCTACCGCCGTATTTAATGTTCAAATTAAATACAAGGCTAGATAGAAACCAAATGTTTATATCCCAAACATACATACTAGATAATTAAATAATAACTATCTTTTTCAACTAAACTTAAAACAAATAATCCAAATGAAATAAGAAATAGTATTTATTAATTCTCATGCAAGAGAATTAATCTCATTACAAATATAAGAATCTCAATATTAAATAATTCTAATCCAACGATAAAAGTAAATTGTTCTTAGAAGATATACAATCTTCTTTCGTTGCCTTTCCTAGCTCACGCCACGAGTTACAAAATCCTTTTAATCTACTCCCCCATATAGACAAATTCCATATAGGTTCATCATAGGCCCACCATTGAAGAGAAATGGACAACAAACACAAGTTAAAAGAAAAACAACCAATCAGCTACGCTGAGTAATTCATAACCACATAAACCATTTAACTCTCCAAGTTAAGCCAACATGCTTAATTAAAATTAACCATCATGCTTAAGAAAATAAAAGACAACATGCTTTAATTTAAAGACACGCATAAACACCATATAATAAATCTCATATTTATTATTATCCATTAGTCAAGTTCATTAGAGAGAAGAGAATCGTATGAATTGTCAAACCAACCGCTAGGATCTTAGTCCTGTGCACATTAGCAAAAGAGGGATCAACCGCCCCGGAGTATAGATGACTCCCGAAGTACTTCAAATGTTCCTTGGTATGCATACCCTCCTTCGACCCTTAAGTCTATAGGAAGAACTGTTCCAGAGAACCACTCGCCCAATTACTCAGTATGGATACAAGATTTCCAATACGTTAAGGCCATAACCAATGGAACTACTCAACATAATAAGAGACAAATTCCCATTCGCATCCTTTGGTGGATCCATTACCAAAAAAGTCTTAACTCTCAATTCATTAATTCAAAGGTGATCACATAGTCAAGTAAATCATATAATCTTGGCAATTCTCAAGTAACACAATATGGTTACAATTTCCGATGGCAAATTTACATGAATGGCATCTAGGCCTCATTTCAAAACCACCTAGTTCAATACCTTTAAATAGGTTCCAATAGTCAAAGTTCAATTCAACTTATTGAAGTAACATGCTTACTAACATGAATCCACATGCTTACCAACATGATACAAAATAGCATTACAAGCTATATTCCAATTGAACAATTATTAACATAATTTTCGTTCAATAAACCAATAAATCATGCATCTCCTCACATGAATATTAACAAGTAGACATTGCTACACAAAGTGAATTTCCAACATATAACATGCATTCACCAACATAATCCTATACGAATTATCACAAGGAAATAAATACCAATTATCCCTTTTTCCAAAATATTCACAAGTCCAAATATGAATTATCATTCCCAATTCAATAGTAGACAATGAATACAAATTCCACTAGACATGAATTATGACAAAGAATTTACATAATTCACCAACAAATACTAGACGATGAATTACAACAATGAATTACATAATTCATCTAGACATAATTTACCTTTAGCAATAAGGCAATCTAATCAATCAAACAACGTAAGCTCCTTACGTTCAAGTGTGGTCAACGGGCTCTAACAACTCCGCAATACACCAATAGTCAATACTTTGACTTCTAAACCTCTTTATTAACCTTAAAGATGATTTATTGCCCTTAATTAAATTAATTAAGTTGTTGGAATTTTCAATTACTCATGCATGCTCAAAGTTTGCAAAAAGAATTTGCATAAACTAAATTAGGAAACTTTCCAAAACCCTAAAACAAGTCAAACCTCACAACAAGTCAAAATACCACCACCATCACCACCACCAGCGAGCATCACCACCACCAGACCCGCTGGTTGCCCGCCGGCTGGCACCTGGAGGCGCACGGTCGCCAGCGACCCCACGGCTGGGTCGTGCGTCGCGCAGGCTTCGGCCGTGTGAGTCTTCTTTTTTTTCTTTTTTCTTTTTATTAATCAATTTAACAAATCCAAATCTAAATTAAATCTGAATAATTAATAAATTTCCAGATTTAATAAACACAAGATCTAACCTTTTATCTCAAACTTTGATTCAGTTCAACAAAATAACAAACCCAACCCTAATCATGATCCTATCATGCAAAAATAATAGAATCTAGCAAATCCTAGGCAAAACATAAATTAGGGTTTACTCATACAAAACTAGGGTTCATTAAAACTCATACTTGAATCAAATTTAAAGCTTTTAAGAATCAAAAACAAGTTAAGAACACTTACTTGGAATCCAAAGGATTAAAATTGAGCAATAGGATGAATTGTGAAAGAGTGTTGAAATTCTCTTTCTTTTCTCCTTGAGTTCGGTCGGTCGTGTGAGGGTGAGAGAGAGAAACGTTTTTTTTTTTTTTTTTTTTTTTTTTTTTTTTTTTTTTTTTTTATTTGGTAAAGAGTCAGTTGATTTAGAAGCTAAATACACTCCTTCCTTATCTCAACCTTTCCTTTCCTAAAACTTCTCCTAGAATCCACTAACCAACAATTTAGGAAACAAATTTTAAAACAAATTTCAGAATTTCTCACCCCTATTTTCGGCTAGGGTGGCCGAAAATAAAGCCCTAAATTGCCTTATAATTTTCGACCACTTTCGAAAATTATAGAGCCCAAATACTTTTATTTGTTTTGGCCCAATTACATTTTAATTAAGTCCAAAACCAAAACCCAATATTAATTAGGCACTTTAAATATTAATGAGCCCAATTAATTATTTAAATCCGAGATTGCATTTTTTTTTTAAGTAATTATTATTCTAAAATGAATAATTATAATACGGGTATTACCCACTTGATGATTCTTTTACCCTTCAAGTGGTTGTTTGATATGGTCGGTCGGCGGAATGCATTGTATAATTGCTTTATGCTTGACGTTGATGTGACCAATCTGACACTTATGCGAGTTTTGCCCCTATGTGCTTTGTCGGACACTTCGGTTGTTTGATATTGTCATCGAGATCTTTCTTTCGGACGAAGTCATTCTCTTGTCTTTCCTTGCCCTTAGGCTTGTAGGCTATATGCTGGTTTGGCCAAGTAGGCACTTACTGATGTTTTGCCTCTAAGTGTTTGCTTGGTTGGCCAGTATATGGTCGATGACGCGTTCGACTTGTAGGTCCATTGTATATCTTATTCCGTTGATCTTGGCTGGCCAATATATGGTCGATGTCTGTCTTCTTTTGGGCAATCGTATTGCCCCTTGGAGTTTGGTATTTCTATTGCTAATGCTGATGACGTTGTTGGTGAAGTTGCTGGTGCTGCTGGCACTATTCCAACATAGGGTCATTGTTTTGCCCTTTAGTACTGACTGTGATTTGTCCTCGACCTTTAAGGTTGGAGGTCTCGTTGTGGACGTCGTGTTATGCCGAGCTTTCCTTAGAGGCACGTGGTAGTTACTTACTTGGTAGCTCTTTTGCCCTTCAAGTGGCTGCTTGAAATGGTCGGCAGAATGCAGTGCGTTCTTGCCTCTGTTTTTCTCTTTTTTTTTTTCTTTTTTTTTTTTTTTGTGGAGGACGAGAGGGATGATGTCTTCTGACCGTTGTCTTCTGTTGATCCTTAGTTGAGCGGCTCAGTGACCTCTCCGGGTTCATCGGCTCATCACAACAGGCTTGGTTAGTTCGGAGGGGTCGTAGCTTTTGTAAGCATTTGCGTTAACTCCTTAAGCGTGATTGGTGTTTGCACTAACTCCCCAAGTGTGATTGGTGTTTGGCTGGCCGTTGCAGACCTCGCTGTAAACACCAGAGTTTGAATTTTACTCCCTTTACTCTTGGGTGTTTAGGATAATTGAAGAGTCGCTACCAAATTTTAAGGAAAACACTTAGAAAACAATAAAGAACTCAAATCGAAAGTCTAGAAAGACTCCAACCTAGTTTAAATGTACCCGAATCCCGATTGGGGATAAATTGACTCTAATGACCCAAAGGATCAAAGACGAGTTCGGGGGTGTGGGTACGAATTGGGAAGGTGTTAGGCACCCAATTACGCCTGTTAAATAAACGGTCTCTACTAAGTGATCTTGATTAATAATTAAAGTTGCACGGCTCCAAAAAAATTCGGTCGTCCAATTACTAGAATTAACTAAGTGGATTGAACAACATGAATTATTGCTATTGTTATCGCTTTGCACATGATTTATCCAATTACATGCTATGAATTAATAATGCGCAAGATTAACCCAATAAATACACAAGATAATAATATTCTCCAAAACCTACCGTTCTTGTTTAATGCGCCAATTGCCAAGTTGCAGCAATAAATAAGTTATTAACTTCATTGGAATTAAATCAAAGCAATAAAGAAATAGTTAATAAAAACATGCTTGTCATGCAATAATAATAACCTAGTTTTATGCTAGTTCAACTAATTAAACATAAAAATATGCAAAAGAAATAATTTTATACTAAACATGCAATAAACATGGAATTAAACTAATTTAACATGATAAATATACTATTACACAAAATCATAATGAAAACATGCAAATACATCAACCATAAGCATAATCTAAGTAAAACATGATTTTATAAAGAATTGATTTAGAGAAAATAAACCCTCAGGATGAATAACTTGGATGTTCACTTACGAATGGACGAAATCCCAAAGATCCATGTTCTTGATCAAAGGTAGATGAATTACGTGTTGTCTTGTAAAGATGAATGATATTGAAGGTTTATTTGTCGTGGAAAAGGTAAAGGTTCAGTTTTTGGGGTGGAAGGATGATTAGAGTTGTTTATTTGGTGATGGAGGAATGAGATGGATGAAGATTGAGAGATTAGGATTAATTAGAGAGCTTTAGGGTTCATTTTGACCTCTCTATTGTGTTCCCCTTGAAAAAACGGAGAAAAAGAATATATAAAGAGCTAGGTTTAGGTCTGGGACGAAACTGACAAAATAGCCGGACAAAATAGTCCATCAGGCGCCTTTCGGGTGGTGCCGCTTGGCGTCCAAGCGGCTACGCTAGGCTCCAAGCGGCTACCGCTTGGACTAACGGTCTTGCCGCTAGGGCAAACGCTCCGGCAAGTCGTGAGAGAATTTTTGACGGCCTATAACTTCTTCGTTTGACCTCCGATTGACCTGAAGCCCCGTTTGTTTCGCTTAAATTGGAATCGACTATCGAAGTATCCGAAATCTATGTCGGTTGTTTGTTTGCGAAAATGCTCCAATCCATACCGATACTCGAATCCCCCATTGTAACGGTTTCTGATACTCTCCTCCCCCCTTCGGTTTGATGCTCCGGTTAGAGCTGTCAAAAGCTGACACAACACGACAACACGACACGAACCGGACACGAATGTAGCGGGTTAGTGTTGAGAGGTTTTGACCCGTTTAATTAAATGGGTCGACACGAGTAACACGTTTAGTTAAATGGGTTAGGTTAAGGTTGATATTTCCGACATGAAAACTACCTGCTTACGACACGTTTAATTTTAATTGTCAAATTTAAGTTCAAATAATTTGTAACAAGTAAATAATGTAATAGAATCTCACCTATCTTGAGCATATTAATAATTTTAGACCGTTAAATATACACTTATATTGTTAGAACTTTGAACTTGTAGGTAAAATTGTTGTTTTTTCTCATACTTCAATTAGTTTAGAATATAAGTAAAGATAAATAGGCTAACAGGTCATTACACAGGTAACACGATTATTAAACAGGTCAGGTGCAGGTCAAGGATTTTCAACACGATTAATAAATGGGTTAGGTTTGGGTCAAGGGATTCTCGACACGTTTAACCTTAACACGAACACGAACACGACACGACCTGACCTATTTGACAGCTCTAGCTCCGGTATGGGGAATCCAAAATTTCTTTTCTCTTTTATTTCTGCACGGCCACCATTGCCACCCGCTCGCAGAACCACCTTCAACGACGAGCAACCCACAACCACCACCATATCCTAAACACAGTCACGCAGAGGAGAGAGAGAACCATGGCAGATCTAGAAATGAGGAAAATGTGAGAGTTTACAGAGAGAAACAGAGGAGTTGGGAGGACATGGAATAGTCTGAAAAAGTAAAGGGAGGAGAGAGAAAAGGGGGGAGGGGTGTTTTTGATTTATCTTTTTTATATTTTTTTGGGGTCCAAAATTTGTTTATAATTAATTACGCATGACTATTGTAGAAAATAATTCTTTATAATGATTTATAAAGAAATAAAAAAAAAAAAGTTTCAATGAGAATAATCTACCAACCAAACAAGTTACATAAGGTATGGGTTTCTCAATCCATACCTTTATTTGAACCAAACGACACCTGATTCTTTTTGTATTGGATTTCTTATTCAAAGATCTTTGTTTGGTCATATTATAAGCCCAATTAGCATGAGTATTTCGGGAATTATGGCCCAAACACTATAAAGGTGTCCATTTCAGTATACCTTGCGGTAATTGGATCATATCTCATTCGTTTCTTATTGAACTTGGACCCATAATATGTCATTTTCAAGGTATTTGTATGAGGAATCCATGTAAATTAGGCCCACTTGAGAATTCTTCCTTTAATGGAGGAAAATCCTATTTGAACCGAGGAGTGCGGTAATCAGAACATCGTTTTTGTCTCATAACTTTGTCGAATCACATCTTTTGACTCCGGTGTCCGTTTGGGACAAGGTAAGGGGCGCTGTAAAGGTTATAGAAAGGGGTATGTGATTGTGGTAAAATGAGAGGCTTTATTCCAATAATCAAGAGTTTGAACACTTCGGAAATTCTTATTGTCCATGTTATTCCATATCCATCTTCATCGGGTTTTTGGTGGGACAGAGACACAATTGGTGTCTACAGAAGCCCCCACTTTGGCAGAGCTCACATAGAGCGAAGTTCAAAGTAGTTCAAGCAAGTACCTGCATGTTTGTACCACAAACATACACAATATGGTGAAAATTGGAAGTGATACGATAATGTAAGAAGCTTGATCTGAATGAGGTTGAAGTTGATATGGCGGAATTCGTCGGATTGAAGGTGAAGGATCCTCGCCTGATTGAACATTGAAGATTGAATATTGAAGTTGACGGAACTCGTCGGATTGAAGCCGATGAACTCTCGTCTAGATTGAATATTGAAGATTGAATATTGAAGTTGACAGAACTCGCCGGATTGAAGCCGATGAACTCTCGTCTGGATTAAACATTGAACATTGAAGATTGAATATTGAACTCGACAGAACTCGCCGGATTGAAGCCGATGAATTCTCGTCTAAATTGAACATTGAACATTGAATATTGAAGTTGAAAGAACTCGCCGGATTGAAGCCGATGAACTCTCGTCTGGATTGAACATTGACACATAATTAATTTCATGAAAGTACACTAGTACAAAACAGGTCATTGACGTCAGTTGAAAACCCTAATAGGCGTCGGTTTTCAACCGACGCGTATAGAGGGGACGCCAATGCAAACGGGAATAGGCGTCGGTTGTTGAACCGAAGCCAGAAGGGTAATTGGCGTCGGTTCTTTAAAACGACCGACGCCTATAATATGGCTATTGGCGTCGGTTGTTTAAGTCAACCGACACCTATTCTTTTTATAGGCGTCTGTTCACCAAGACAACCGACGCCAATAGTCTTATTATAGGCGTTGATTCAGCAAGACAACCGACGCCTATTTTTTTTTTATTTTTTTTTTTTTGTGCAGATCAGCAAAAATAAATCTATTGTAAAATCAGCCTATGTGGGATTCGAACCCACGTTCTTTTGTGCAATAACACAAATGCTCTACCATCTGAGCTAATAAGCTTCAAAAACTAATTCAATATATATGAAAACAATTGGAGTAACATAAAATAAAGTCTATCCGAATTAGAATCGAAACCAGCGGACAGCAGCTCTCAAATTTCAGTAAAAAAAATCCAAAACATTAACAAAAAGATTGAACTCCAAAATCTGAAAGAAAGAAAGGCATCTGACTTCAAACTTTAGCAATTATCTTTGTATGCTCGGTTGTCTTATGTTTCAGCCAACTACTAGAAATCAAAAGTAATTGTATTCTCTGTTGACTTTCTAAGGTTTGCCCATATCAGTAGGGTGAGTTATTACTCTCTTAGGCAAGTAATGCAACTGCGGATAGAGTTATGTGTACATTCTTTAATTTCGCCACACACCTCTAATGTTAGACTTGCATGTAAATCTTATAATTATTGAAAACAAGATGCATATAGCTACTTCTCATTCCATTTATCTAATTCCCACTATAACCAATCAAAAATATAAGAACCCACAGCAACTTATCAATCAAAATTAAAATAGCGGGCAGGGAAAAAAATGAAAATCTAAACAAACATACCACCAAGGTCCTTATATGTCAGGGACCATCATTAAAGGAAACACCATCACCAAATTTACTAAGCATGAACAAATTCCAATATCATAATTGAAACAAGACAAGAAACTTGACCAAGAACATCTGCAAATTCATGTCCTCACAAACCTGAATACCTCACATCCTTCCTATTTTGTAATCAACAGCAACAAAGGAAAAAAATCAACACTCATTGTTCCTTGTGAGATCTGAATAATTAAACTAAACTAATTCACCAAATTCTAGCTCAAATGACTTCTAGAAACTGAAGTGCAAAGCAAATTCAATTCTTCCTAACATGAACATATAACTCCAAATCTGCAACTTTTAATACATCGAAATCTCAAAATGGCATTCAATTATATCAAAATCAAACAGAACACCAACAATAATCCCAAACACCATCCACCACCAACAACAACAACAACAACAATCCAGTAAGTATCCCGCCTAGGGCGGGGTCTGGAGAGGTCCAGATGTACGCAGTCTTACCCCTTCTAGTCGCCTAGAAGAGAGACTGTTTCCGAAAGACCCACAAAAACTTTTTTTTTTTTTTAAAATACATTTTCAAAAACCCTTTTTTTTTTTCTTTTTTTTTTTTTTTTTTTTTAAAAAAACAGCAATAAAGAATGATCAAAAGGGCAAGAGAAGTAAAGCGGTAAGCATAGTAGCACAAGAAATCACTAATGCACAATATACAATGACTGAGACGCTGCAGGCTAAAAACAACATGAATCAACCTCTAGTACTAGCCAATGCACAACCATAATCTAACGAGGATCCTCTACTCGGATCCTGCTACGCCATAATTTCCTATTTAGGACCAAGTCCTCGGTGAGATCTAGAAGGGTCAAGTCCTGCCTGATTACCTCTCCCTAAGTTTTCTTCGGGCGTCCTCTTCTTCGTTTACAGTCTCTAAGTGTAATTCTCTCACACCTTCTCACCGGTGCATCCCGATGTCTCCTCCTCACATGCCCAAGCCACCTAAGCCTTGTTTCTCGCATCTTGTTGTCAATATCGGTCACTCCCACCTTGCCTCTCACCACTTCATTCCTAATCCTATCTCTTCTTGTAGAGTTGCACATCCATCTAAGCATCCTCATCTCGGTCACCCGCATCTTCTGCACATGCACCTGCCTCACAGGCCAACACTCCACCCCATATAGCATAGCTGGCCTGATGGCTGTACAATAAAATTTGCTTTTACGTTTTAGTGGGATTTTTCTGTCACATAGAACTCCCGTTGCACTCCTCCACTTTAGCCACCCTGTCCTGATACGACGCGTCACGTCATCGTCAATCTCACCGTTGCCCTGTATGATAGAACCGAGATATTTGAAACAATCCCTCTTCGGTACCACTTCAGTACCAATCTTAATCTCCATACCCGAGTCCACCCCATCTCCTGTAAACTTGCATTCCAAGTACTCGGTCTTTGTCCTACTTAACTTAAATCCCTTTGACTCTAGTGTATCCCGCCAAAGTTCTAGTTTGGCATTAACACCTTCTCTAGTCTCGTCTATCAAAACAATGTCGTCGACAAACAACATACACCAAGGCACATCCCCCTGAATAGTCTTAGTGAGCTCATCCATAACGGTTGCGAATAAGAAGGGACTCAACGATGACCCTTGATGTAACCCAATATCTATAGAAAATTGCTCAGTTTCCCCTCCTGTAGTCCTGACCCTAGTCCTCACTCCCTCATACATATCCTTAATCACTCGGATATAGGCGACTGGAACCCCCTTGGATTCCAAGCACCTCCACATAACTTCTCTAGGTACCCTGTCATACGCCTTCTCCAAATCAATGAAGACCATGTGCAAGTCCCTTTGTCTATCTCTGTAGTACTCCATAGAGAGTCGAATCAGATGAATCGCTTCTGTTGTCGACCTCTCCGGCATGAAACCGAATTGGTTCTCCGAGATAAGAGTACTCTTCCTTAGTCTTTTCTCAATCACTCTCTCCCATAGCTTCATGGTGTGACTGAGTAGCTTAATACCTCTATAGTTGTTGCAGCTTTGAATATCTCCTTTGTTCTTGTATAGAGGAATCAATGTGCTGAGCCGCCACTCCTCCGGCATCCTTGCAGATTTGAGGATCATGTTGAAAAGCCTAACTAACCACACTAAACCTTCTTCCCCCAAACCCTTCCATACTTCTATGGGTATCTCATCTGGTCCTACTGCCTTTCCACTCTTCATCGTCCTCATGGCCCCTTTGATTTCTTCTTTCGTCACGCGACGACAAAAGCTGTAGTCACGGTATTGCTCGGATGTGGTAAGATCTCCCAACGAAATGGCTACATCTCCAACATTGTTGAAAAGCTCATTAATATATACCTGCCACCTCCTCTTGATGTTCGCGTCGTCCACAAGAAGTCGCCCCGCCTCATCCTTAATACAACGAACTTGATCCAGGTCTCTAGTCTTCCTCTCCCTAGCTCTCGCCAACCTGTACACGTCCTGTTCTCCCTCCTTGGTGGCCAATTTTTGGTACAAGCTCTCATAGGCTTTACTTTTGGCTTCTGCTACTGATTTCTTTGCCTCCTTCTTTGCCGCTTTGTAGACTTCTCGCTTCTCCACCCTTTCCTCATCTACAGTGCTATCCATTAGGGCTTTATAGGCAACCTTCTTAGCCTTCACCCTGTTTTGAATGTCCTCACTCCACCACCAGGATTCCTTCTTGCTACTTCCTATCCCTCTTGCAACTCCTAAGGTCTCCTTTGCCGCATTTCTTATGAGGTCCGCCACCCCTGTCCACATTTGACTCGCATTGCCTTCTCTTTTCCAGATGCTATCCGACTCAACCTTGGCCTTAAATTGACTCCCCAAAGTTCCTCTAAGATTCCACCACTTGATTTTAGTACAGTTGTGTGCACTTCTCTTCCTCTTCCACCCCTTCATCTTAAGGTCTAAAACGACCATCCTATGTTGGGTCGACACACATGCACCTGGTAGAACCTTGCAATCCATGCACAAACCCCGATCGCCACGTCTAACAAGAATGTAATCTATTTGGGTCTTAGCGGTGCTGTTTCTAAAAGTAACTAGGTGCTCTTCTCTCTTGTTGTAGAAGGAGTTGGTTACCATTAGGTCATACGCGGTCGAAAAGTCTAATACCGAAGTGCCACCATCATTCCTAACTCCATACCCGAAACCTCCATGTGCTCCAGAATACCCATCCGACGTAGCCCCTATATGTCCATTGAAGTCTCCTCCTACAAGGAGTTTCTCACCAGGGGGAATCTGCTGAATGACCTCGTCTAACTCTTCCCAGAAGCGACGCCTAAGTTGCATATCCAACCCTGCTTGCGGTGCATAAGCACAAATGACATTGAAGGTCTCCTCCTTCACCACAGCCTTGATAGACATGATCCTATCATTGGTTCTCTTTACCTCTACAACATGTTGTTTAAACTCCTTATCGACTAAGATCCCGACCCCATTTCGTTGACTCGCACACCCTGAATACCAAAGTTTGAATCCATTGATCTCTTTTGCCTAGGCGCCTGACCACCTCGTCTCCTGCACACACACGATATTAACCTTATATTTTTCTAAAACCTCCACTAACTCTAGAGTTCTTCCCGTGAGTGTCCCTACATTCCATGTGCCAAACCGCAATCTATTCGCCCCAACTCTCCCCCTTCGAGACCCAAAGCTCACCTGAGGACTGGCCCTAACTCTACCAATAGAAGTCCAAGACGCCACCCCAACCGAAAAAATGTTCAAGCAGTTAACTCAGAATAATAACTCTAAAAGCCATGAAACTAAGTAAGTACTAGCGCACCAAAAGGTTAGGAAACACAAAACGTAACTATATAACAACAACGTCTAAGCTTGCAAACTAAATTTTTCTAACAATACTAAAATATGCTAGGGATACAAACACCATCCACCATCGAATTCCAGAAATCCAAATATTCCTAATCCAATACTTAAACAACAAAAAAACTGATATTATAGATATTAAACTAAATAAACAGAATACTAAGTCATACCTCTGTAAAGCACTAAAGAGAGATAGTAACACTAGAAATTTAATAGAAGGACAGAAAAATAACATACAAAGATGCCAATGTAAGATGAAAATACCTGAGAACGTGGTTGTAGACTTGTATGTACAAAAAACTGCAGCCATGAAAAAGATGCGTTTGTGGATGTGCCTGGCATAGTACTACAGGGGGAAACAGATAACAGTAGTACATTAGACACAATCAGATCTGAATCATTTTTCTCATTAATTTTAATAACCAAAATGAAAATCAGAAAAATAGGACGAAAAACAGAAATCGAAAGAGAATGGGTGGCGATACTCACTATTTACTCAGAAATTGGGTAGTTCCCTTTGCAATATTTCCAGTCAATTCAACAATCTTCAATAACGGCAAAAGTTTAAACCACTACTCAGATCTAATGTTCCAAAATCATTTAATAAATAAATTATCCAAAATAAAGCGAAATTCAGAAATCCTTGAGCATAAAATCGACGAATTTAAATTGCAACCCTAACTTGACCGAATTTAAGCAAAATACCATCAAGATCAGCAAATCTCGTACCTAAACAACATACGAAGCTCAGATAACAACCCTTTATTGCTTCACGCGATCGATGACAACCAACACGATCTTTGAAGTCACGCTTATGGGCTAGCGGTCGTTTCTTGAACAAGAACAGCTCCGGTTCCGTCATTTAGCTGAGAAAAGAGAGAGGAGAGAAAAAGAGAGAAGAAAAAAGAGAGAGAGAGGGGGTGGTGAATTGAGATCTGATAATGCTTAGAGAGAGAGTGAGTGAGCGAGAAGAGCAAAGATAAGGAGAGAGGAGAGGAGGCGAACTGCTGGTGAGATACTGATATGGGCAAAGTGGTAGTGGTCATCGGTGAGAACTTGAGAAATGAACGATTTACTGAAAATCCCTTTATTTTTTATTTATTAAAGGCTTCGGTTGTTGCATTTAACTGACGCCAAAACTATTCCGCGATTTTTTAACATATTTTTAAGCTTTAGGCGTCGGTTGATTGAGAGAACCGACGCCTACTTTTTTCAAATTATATATAATTCTGCCACCGCTGTCATAGGCGTCAAATGTCTCTAATAACGACGCCTATTAGGCGACGCATATGATACTTTTTGTACTAGTGGTAATAAATAAATTACTCTTTCGACGACCCTGTGTTGTAGGTCACGCAATAAAAATCCTTCAACTATCAGACGAACGGAGACCATGTGCCGTAAGTCGAACAGAGACCCTGTGCTGTAGGTCACACAAAAAATCCTTCAATTATCAGTTGAACGGAGACCGTGCCGTAGGTCACACACTCACACAATAAAATATTTAATTAGAAATAAGATACATAATAAATGATAAATCCTTTGACTCTCTGTCGAAGGGAGACCCTATGCTGTAGGTCACACAATAAATATCCTTCAATTCTCAGTCGAAGGGAGAACTTGTGCTGTAGGTCACACAATAAATGTCCTTCGATTCTCAGTCGAATGGAGACCTGTGCTGTAGGTCACACAATAAATGCAAGTTTTGTTAGAAATAAGATAATAAATGATATGTTCCTTCGACTCTCTATCGAACGGAAACCCATTGTGCTGTAGGTCACACAATAAATGTCATGATAAAATAATAAATAAAATGTTCCTTCGACTCTTAGTCGAATAGAGACACTATGCTGTAAGTCACACAATAAAAATCCTTCAACTATCAGTTGAACGGAGACCCTGTGTTGTAGGTCACACATTAAATGTTAATATAATAAATGATATATTGATTCGACTCTCTGTCGAATGGACCTTGTGCTGTAAGTCACACAATAAATGTCATGATAAAATAATAAATGAAATATTCCTTCGATTCTTAGTCGAATAGAGACCCTATGCTGTAAATCACACAATAGTTATTTGACTTTTAGTCAAATGGGAATCATGTGCTGTAGGTCACACAATAAAATGTACTTCGTTAGAAATAAGATAATAATGAATATTTTGCTCGATTTTCTATCGAAACAGAGACCTTGTGTTGTAGGTCACACAATAATAATAGTCATTTGACTTTTAGTCAGATGGGAACCCTGTGCTGTAGGTCACACAATAAAAGGTATTTCGTTAGAAATAAGATAATAATGAATATTTTGCTCGATTTTCCTTCGAAGCAAAGACCTTGTGTTGTAGGTTACACAATAAATATTATGATAAATGTAACGTGAATGTAATATCGTGTAGTTCGACCATTGGTCGAGTAACCTGCGTGGTTAGTCATTTATAGAGATAATTGATGCGATGAATCTTGGTCAAACGTGAACCTGTATAAAAGGTCAGACAAAATAGTTGGTTTAACCAGCCACATACGTAAACATTCATTTGCATATTGAGTGTAATCAATGCGATAATCAGAAAAGACGCGACTCTTTTGAAAAAAGTGTTCTATAGGACACACCTACATCCTAAGACCTTAAAAGATATGGGACAAAACCCTAAGGATTAGAGCCAATTAATGAAGAAAGTTTAGGAACTCACCCAATCAAATGATGATGCAAAAGTCTAATGATATGCAAATCAAATGCATTCAAATATTATGCTATGCAGATGAGCATGTGAATGTCATGAGACTCAATGCAATGTGATGATAACAAGGCCTAAAGCTCCATGAAACCTGATTATGAATGATGATGCATATGACTGGACACATGTGATGCTAAATTTATGCCTAAGAGACAAGACTCCAAGGGAAAAAAATGAGAGATTGTTTATTATTATTATTTTTTTTTAGAAAATGAGAGTGCCCCTCATAAGTCTTGCGATAAGTATGTTCTAGAGATGTCTTCAACGAATAAGCAAAGCCCCCAGTGTTGGGGTGCGGCCAAGCTCGTTGATGTAACTTCCTTATGTAGATGAGACACAAGGTCTTCAAATGCTTTTCACCAGAATTGGGGGAAACAAAAGCCCTTAGTGTGCATCAAAGTTTTCTCTAATGATGGTGAATCTTCAATGATATCAAGATTGACGAACGTTCAGATGGAGTCATAGGTCCAAGAGATGACAGTTGCAAAGCCACGAGTTGTGAGTATAGAGCCAAAGCAAAGTGGAGAATTCTGGGTAGAGATGTGGTATTAAGAAAGAATTGGGCTTAAGTGCTAAAAATAAAAAACAACGGAATGTTTTGTGATGTGGACAAGATGAGGGTAATTCAAACTCGACTCCAAGCCTTGAGCTCTAAAATGGGCTAAAAATCACTGAATTTTGAAACCCTTAGAATTCTGACTTGCCATATAAAAAGTGATTGTTTAGAATCTTTGATTATCACATGTGAAATGTGAGACTTATTAATGAGATTTTAACGGGGCCAGGCCTCCAAAGAGGTTACCTACTTATCCTTGCAGAATCAGGCTAAAACGTAGTTTGGGACCACGGATTTTAGTACGTACCCTAACTTTTGCATGAGTCATTGTCTTGGGGGATCGACCCAGGGGGCTTGCCATTTTTGCCTAGGCCATTGAATAAATATGCTTAGCGGGATTTTTTCTTTTTTTCTATTTTTATGCCCTAATTTTTGCCTAGGCCGCCCACTCGGGTTTTCAATCTAGCAGGCTCTTTTTTTTTTTTTTTTTTTTAAGTGAACACACATCTTTGAAGGGTCATACCTCTAGGAGCTCTTTTGGGTTGTAATGTTTGGCCAAGGTGATGGTTGCCAAAGAAGGGATATTAAGGCTCAAATACCCATAAAAAGCCCCCAGTATGCTGGGGTGTCACTTTGTGGTGAGGAAACTCTCTCTTTAGTTATTTTCGAATCACTTGAGATTTTTTTTTCTTCTTTTTTTTTGGAAGTTTTTTATTTATTTTTGATTTCTTGCTTTTTGAGCTCTTTCTCTTTTGAGATAGTGGAGTTCTCCTCACTAGTTTGTGATTTTAGTGACACTCAAGGATAATACACACTTCTCATACCTAGTGTTAAGATAAATGTGGTTTAAGAAAGAAAGTGGCTTGTGTTTGTTGGCTCAAATGGGCTCCAAGTGGTAACTTTTATAATTGTAGGTGAAAGGATAATAATATAAGGTGCCAAATGAATGCCTCATGTCCTCGGTACGACTTTAGGATGTGTGTCCTTTTTTTTATATTTATTAGTCCTTCTCAATTAGTCTTAGAAGTTAAGGTCCATTGCATTGTTCAATCAGATTTAGCAACTCAGATTCATCATTGGATTTCCAAGTTAAATATTCTCCATGAGAAAAGAAAGAGTAAGTGAAGGCTTATTTTATTTAATGCAAAACAAAGCATACAATGCTCAAAAAGGATCCCAAGACAAGACTTGGACTCGACAAAAAAAAAGAAAATGGGAGAAACTCTCCAACTTAGCCTAAAACTCTATGACTCAAGATTGGGCTTCGCCATTGGGCTTGGTGGTATTATTGCCTAATTGGGCGAGGATGTCATCTTCAATAAGCATACCTACGTAATTTAGTTGTGCGTAGGTGTCGATGACTTGAAACTTTAAATGATTAAGATACCTTGGTTGAAGGTTCTTGATTAAGTTGCAAATTTGCTCTTCCTCGGATGGACGGTAAATCATTTCGGCAACCTTGGTTCTCCATCTCTTGACAAAATCAGTGAAGTTTTCATTTTCACTTTGCTTAGTAGCTTCAAGCTCTCTAATGGTCATTGGTTGAATGACATTGTCAGCGTACCTAGTGAGGAACAAACTGGACACCTTGTTCCAATCTTGAACTTGATTGGGCTCGATCTTGAAAAACCGTGTCCTCACAGTGGGGTCCAAGGTTTGTGAGAAGAGGTAGACATATAAGTCAAGATCCACTCCTCTTAGGCCCATTGCAGTAGTAAAGGCCCTTATGTGATCTTCTGGATCATCAGTTCCTTTGAAAATGGGGACTTCGGGCATTGAGAATTTAGGTGGGAGTTTTCCCTTGATGTGAGAGGAATATCCTTCAGAATTAATAATGTAGTCACTTATGATCTTGTTTTGGGTCAAGACTAATTCAAGTTTCTTGATTTGGGCCTCAAGTGCGATCACATCCTCGTTAGGTGGAGGAGTGTCGTTATGTTTTTGTTCAATGACAGTCAAACGATTGTCCATAGATTTTAACAAAGACATCATCTCCTTGATCATTTGCTCATCGGTCTTAGGTACTTCATTATCTCCAACCATAGTAGCGGGTGTGGAAGATGAAAATGGTTGAGTGATAAGCTGCTTTCGAACCAGACGGTTGCTTTCGGTATCTCGTTCCCAACTCCTCGGACCGTAGCTCCTTGTTCTACCAACCTGAATATTCACTTAACTTGGTGAGGGACTCTGAGGGAGGAGACTTGAACAAATATTTTTTTGGATAAACACACTCTTATAATTACCCTTGGAGTCTTATCGTGCAAGTCTATGATGGACATGCAATGATGACAAGTCTATATGCAATGTGGTCTAAGATGAATGCAACTATATGTGACATGCAAATGCTAGAATGATGTAGATGAGTGATGCATGTGAATGTTCATGTGAAATGAAATAATGTATGAGGAAATGACCTACGATGATTATTCATGCAATCTAAATGTCCTATATGAGATGCAACATGTATGATCAACACTTAACGAGTAGAGCTACCCATCTATAGTAAATGGGTGTTCTAGAATGATGTATGATGCAATGTAGAATATTCTATATGTCCTAACATGGAGCTTCTAGAATGAGATGTAATGTAATGATTTTTTTTTAGAAAGAAAGAAAATGTGGGAAATTAATCTAGAGTGATTCCTCAACAAAGTTGACATAATATACAAGTAACATGTTTAGGCCAAAGATCCTTGACTCAATAAAAGAAAAATACGGAGACTCTTTACTTAGAGACAAGGAAAGATGAATATTTTCGACTCTTAATAAAGAAAATATTGTACTCATGACTAAGGGAAGAAATTTTTTTTATTCTAGACTCAAATTGGTATAAAATAAATGATCATACTCTTGACTAAGGAAAGGGGGACACTTTATTCTAGACTCAAATTGGAATAAAATAAAATATTATACTCTTGAATAAGAAAAGGGGAAAACTTTATTCTAGACTCAAATTGGGATAAAATAAAAGATTATACTCTTGACTAAGGAAAGTGAAAGATCTTATTCTAGACAAAAATTGGGATAAAATAAATGATCATACTCTTGACTAAGAAAAGGGGAAGATCTTATTCTAGACTCAAATTGGGATAAAATAAATGATCATACTCTTGACTAAGGAAAGGGAAAGATTTTGTTCTAGACTCAAAAATTGGGATAAAATAAAAGATATTACTCTTGACTAAGGAAAGGGGAGATTTTATTCTAGACTCAAATTGGGATATAATAAGAGATATTAGACTCTTGAATAAGGAAAGGGGGAGATTTTATTCTAAACTCAAATTGGAATAAAATAAAAATTATACTCTTGACTAAGGAAAGCGGAAGATTTTATTCTAGACTCAAATTGGGATAAAGTAAAAGATTATACTCTTGACTAAGGAAATGGGAGATTTTATTCTAAACTCAAATTTTAATAAAATAAAAGATTATACTCTTGACTAAGGAAAGACTAACTCTTTATTTTATTTGAGATCTTTGGCTAAAACCCATTACTTGGACGGGAAGGAAAAAAAATTAAGGAAAATATTTTCTCCTAAGGCAACAAGCATCCTAGGTATCATTCATGGGATATTATTTCCTAAAATCAAAATATACTATACTCAATCTTAGGCATAGAAGATTACGCAAAGATCACGTTCACGTTGGGACAAACAACACATTCACGCAAACAATGCAGTCACAAAGATCTAGCATGGAGATGAGACTGAGTTTCAAACCTAAAACATTGGTTCTAGTTCATGCAATTGGGTAGGCTTAAGGGTTTTGGTCAAAAGGCACTCATGATCAAGAATGTACAATAATCCGCGGGATGCGCGACAATATGATGCATTCTTGTTATCCTACTCGTCGAATAAACGATTTCGTAGGAAGGTACATGGGGTGGGGGGGATCCATGTTTCTTAGCAAAGAGGAACCTAGTGGATTCCCACCAAGGCACTTCACCACACTCCAAGGGCTAAAAATTGGTTAGAACTTGTTAAAATAAGCTCGGAAGTCGCGCAAGCGCATGCAAATGAATGTATGAATGCAAAGCTAATAATTAATATGAGCAATAATAAATAACTTATTATTAATAAGGTCATGAACAATGCAATTTCTACAATTAATCAAGATCAACTTTCAAGGTACACAATCTTAATAATTCCCCAGCAGAGTCGCCATTGTAAACACCAGGGTTTGAATTTTACTCCCTTTACTCTTGGGTCTTTAGGATAACTGAAGAGTCGCCACCAAATTTTAAGGAAAACACTTGGAAACCAATAAATAACCCAAATCGAAAGTCTAGAAAGACTCCAACCTAGGTTAAATGCACTCCAATCCCGATTAGGGATAAATTGACTCTAATGGCCCAAAGGACCAAAGACGAGTTCGAGGGTGTGGGTACGAATTGGGAAGGTGTTAGGCACCCAATTAAGCCCGTTAAATAAACGACCTCTACTAATTGATCTTGATTAGTAATTAAAGTTGCACGGTTCCAAACAAATCCGGTCGTCCGATTCCTAGAATTAACTAAGTGGGTTGAACAACATGAATTATTGCTATTGTTATCGCTTTGCACATGATTTATCCAATTACATGCTATGAATTAATAAAGCGCGAGATTAACCCAATAAATACACAAGATAATAATATTCTCCAAAACCTACCGTTCTTGCTTAACACGCCAATTGCCAACTTGCATCAATAAATAAGTTAGTAACTTCATTGGAATTAAATCAAAGCAATAAAGAAGTAGTTAATAAAAACATGCTTCTCAGGCAATAATAATAACCTAGTTTTATGCTAGTTCAACTAATTAAACATGTAAATATGCAAAAAAACATGATTTTATACTAAACATGCAATAAACATGGAATTAAACTAATTTAACATGATAAATATACTATTACACAAAATCATAATGAAAACATGCAAATACATCAACCATAAGCATAATCTAAGTAAAACATGATTTTATAAAGAATTGATTTAGAGAAAATAAACCCTCAGGATGAATAACTTGGATGTTCACTTACGAATAGACGAAATCCCAAAGATCCTTGTTGTTGATCAAAGGTAGATGAGTTACGTGTTGTCTTGTAAAGATGAATGATATTGAAGGTTTATTTGTGGTGGAAAAGGTAAAGGTTCAGTTTTTGTGGTGGAAGGATGATTAGAGTTATTTATTTGGTGATGGAGGAATGAGATGAATGAAGATTGAGAGATTAGGGTTAATTAGAGAGATCTAGGATTCATTTTGACCTCTCCATTGTGTTCCCCTTGAAAAAACGGAGAAAAAGAATATATATAGAGCTAGGTTTAGATCTGGGACGGAACTGACAAAAAGGCCGGACAAAATAGTCCATTATGGCGCCTTTTGGGTGGGGCCGCTTGGCGTCCAAGCATCTTTGCTAGGCTCCAAGCGGCTATCGCTTGGACTAACGGTCTAGCCGCTAGGGCAAGTGGCTTAGCCGCTTGCGTAGCGGTTCAACCGCTCAGGCAAGTCGCGAGAGAATTTTCGACGGCCTATAACTTCTTCGTTTGACCTACGATTGACCTGATTATTTTTGCATTGGATTCCTTATTCCGAGATCTTTGTTTGGACATATTATAAGCCCATATATCATGAGTAGTTCTGGAGGTATGACCCAAACGCTAAAAAGGTGTCCATTTCAGTATACCTTACGGTAATTGGATCATATCTCATTCGTTTCTTATTGGACTTGGACCCATAAAATGTCATTTTCAAGGTATTTGTATAAGGAATCCATGTAAATTAGGCCCACTTGGGAATTATTCCTCTAATGGAGGAAAATCATATTTGAACCGTGGAGTGCGGTAATCAGAACATCGTTTTTGTCTCATAACTTTGTCGAATCACATCTTTTGACTCCGGTGTCCGTTTGGGACAAGGTAAGGGGCATTGGAAAGTTTATAGAAATGGGTATGTGATTATGGTAAAATGATAGGCTTTATGCCAATAATCAAGAGTGCAAACACTTCGGAAATTCTTATTGTCCATGTTATTCCATATCCATCATCATCGTATTTTTGGTGGGACAGAGACACAATTTGGTGTCTACACTCACTTATATCAAGTGGGACGATCATATAGTGAAGGGTTTTGCCTCTACGGCAATCACACTCTTTTTTCTATTATGATTCTTCTTTTTATCGCCTCCGGCTTAAATGGTGTTTTGGCCTCTATGGGCTCACTCATGTTAAGGGGGTCGTATCATATAGTGATGGGTGTTGCCTCTACGGCAATCACACTCTTTCATCTATTATGATTTCTCTTTTCATCGCCTCCGGCTTAACTGGTGTTCGGGCTCTATGGGCTCACTCATGTTCAAGGGATCGTATCATATAGTGATGGGTGTTGCCTCTACAGCAATCACACTCTTTCATCTACAATGATTCTTCTTTTCATCACCTCCTGCTTAAATGGTGTTCGGCCTCTTCATGTTAAGGGGAATGTATCATATAGTGATGGGTGTCGCCTCTATGAGAATCACACTCTTTCATCTATTATGATTCTTCTTTTCATCGTCTCCAGCTTAAATGGTGTTTGGCCTCTATGGGCTCACTCATGTTAAGGGGTTTGTATCATATGGTGATGGGTGTTGCCTCTACGGCAATCACACTCTTTCATCTATTATGTTTCTTCTTTTCATCGCCTCCGGCTTAAATGGTGTTCGACCTCTATAAGCTCACTCACGTTAAGGGGGGCCGTATCATATAGTGATGGGTGTTGCCTCTACGGCAATCACACTCTTTCATCTATTATGATTCTTCTTTTTATTGCCTCTGGCTTAACTGGTGTTCGGCCTCTATGGCCTCACTCATGTTAAGGGGTCGTATCAATATAGTGATGGGTGTTGCCTCTACGGCAATCACACTCTTTCATCTATTATGATTCTTCTTTTCATCGCCTCCGGCTTAAATGGTGTTCAACCTCTATGGCTCACTCATGTTAATGGGGGGCCGTATCATATAGTGATGGGTGTTGCCTCTACGGAAATCACGCTCTTTCATCTATTATGATTCTTCTTTTTATTGCCTCCCGCTTAAACTGTGTTCGGCCTCTATGGGCTCACTCATGTTAAGGGGGCCGTATCATATAGTGATGGGTGTTGCCTCTACGACAATCACACTCTTTCATCTATTATGAATCCTCTTTTCATCGCATTCGGCTTAACTGGTGTTCGGCCTCTATGGGCTCACTCTCGTTAAGGGGTGCCATTCCATAAAGTAAAGGGTGTTGTCTTTACGACAATCACGCTCTTTCATCTTTTAGGATATTTTCTTCGTATTTTTCCGCACTTGATTAGTGCTTCATCGTGATGCTTCTCTCTCTAGAGTAAGCCTCCTCTCTCCCCTGTGAGACCTTGTACTCTTCCTGAGCCTCCCTTCCCCTTGTGGGTTCTCAAACCTATTCCACCATTACTCCCTTCCACTTTCTTCCTTAATTTTATACCCTTTATCTCCACCATTATTACACCTGTCACCATCTCATTTACTCATTCCACCCTTATTCAATTTCTTGTCCCCTCTCCAACTAACTATGGTACCACCAGACAAAACCAACAAAAATACCACCTACCCAAACACTTGTCACCCTACACAATCTCCACATCATCTTCCCACCAACCAACATACGGACCTCCATCTCCCTCCTAATCCCAACCTCACAAACCTTGTCACAAATCTCTGTATTATTGGAAGAATTTTTACTGATCAGCCTGCAAAGATGCGCCTAGCTAGCTCAATTCTTTCCAACATCTGGTCCACACAAGGCAACCCTACCATATCCATTATGAACAACCAATATTTCTCATCACCTTTAAATCCCAAAAAGACAGAGACAGAATTCTAGAAATAGGAACTTGGGCTGTGCTGGGCCACCACATCGTCCTCAAGAAATGGGATCAATTCACAAACCCAGAATCAATTGATTTCACCCTCGCCCCTTTCTGGGTCCAAGCACATGGAGGCTCTCTCACGAAAATGCTATCAGTATGGGTAAAAAGATTGGCAAAATATTGGGCACAGATAAAGTCTCAGATCAGAGACTGGTCTCAAGAGGCCATCTCAGAGTCAAAGTCTTACTTGACCTAAAAGAACCTCTCCCACGAGGTTACTTCATGAGTGATTACGATGTCTTGAATCGCACTTGGATTTAATACAAATATGAAAAATTAGCTGATTTTTGCTACAATTGTGGAAAATTGGGGCATATGATCCCGTACTGCAAAGACAAACTCCCTCCTGCTTTCATCCTCCCTGAAACTGGGTTTAATGCTGGGATGAGGGCCACGGAAACCAAAGATTGGCACCTCCCCCTCAAAATCTATGAAGAACATGTTGAAGAGCCTACCATCAACCCGGACGAAACCTTTTTTGAGATCCAATTTCCAAACGCTGAGTCCACTCCCCTCCAAGAGCTCCCGCGTGCGCTCTACGCACCACCAGCAGAGTCTCTGGAAATCAATCTTCAAGATGTCACCATCCGTTACAACGCCCACACACGTGTCGTTTCCAGACATAACCTCACCAATGGCATCATTGAGACAGTAGACTGGGACAGCTCCAACCCCCTTGGGCCCAACACACCGCCTATTTTGGTGAATACCCTTATCCCAGGTATGTCAGATCACCATCACTTCATTAACTCCTTTCCGCCCCCTCCCAACCCTAATCACCCCACCCCCTCTTATTGCTCCCTGTTGGACCCAATGGACTCGAGAACCACTCTCATAGCCCACTCGCTGAAAAAGAAAGCCCAAATAAAAAATAACCCCACAAGCCCACGAGATACCCTACAACTCACCCCCTCTACTACCCCAGCCCAAATGCCAATCAAAGCCCCCCAACCATCTCCCTACACTGTCTCAGAACCTGATGACCCAGGGGACGAGGCCCAACCCTCACCATCCTCCAACCAACAATCCAAGAATACTTTCCTAAACCTCCCATACCTGTCATCTCCCTTAACACCCTCTATCCTCGCCCTCCCCCCACCTCCACCAGCTACGTCCCCACGCCTTGACACCTTCTCCAGAGGCTCTCACTTAAATGGAAAAATAGCGAGGACCCCGAGCTGGGCTCCTTAAACACCTCCTCAGCCAAAAAACCCAAACAAAATCCTCCAAATTCCAAAGGAAAAACTTCACTTATTAACTCCAACAAACCAAAACCAAAAAAAAAAAGAAGCCAAAATCCCCACAAAAAAAACAACCAGACAAAAAAACTTCATCATAAACACCCAACCCCACAGAATGATCGATGCTCTTATGGACCAATTTGATGCTACCATTGTTAAGGCTGAAGAGGCGGGCCCTGCCATGCCCCCAAGGTCACTATGAGAGCGATTTACTGGAATTGTCGGGGCCTCGGCCGACCCGCGATTATCCAACATTCCAAGGCTCTGATCCGAAGCTACAACCCTGACATCTTCTTCCTCTCTGAGACAAAGCTCCCCCTCTCCAAAGCTACTGAAGCTACCCACTCCATAGGCTTTCGACACCACAAAATCATCCCCTCTGCTGGAAAATCAGGAGGTTTGGCCCTCATGTGGAGGGATGACGTTGACCTTGAGATTCTCTTCTCCTCTGACCAAATAATCACTTTCTCTCTCACAAACTCCCCCTCTCAATCCCGATGGCTCTGCGCCTTCATCTACCGCGCCCCGAATCATCTTGACCAGGGAGCTTTTTGGGAAGCCTCTGATGAGCTCCTCAACCACTTTCAAGAACCTCATTGCTTGATTGGGGATTTTAACAGCCTCCTTCACCAAGATGAAAAAGGGAGGGCACCTTTTGCCTCTACTTCGGCCACTACTGGCCTCCAAGCTCTCATCAACAATCATGGACTCATTGACCTTGGGTACCTGGGTAACCTCTACACGTGGCAACGCCAAAGGGAAGGGACCATCATCCTCAAAGAAAGACTTGATCGAGGGATTACCAACCCTGACTGGAGAAACCTCTTCCCCTCCGCTATAATCAAACACCTCCCCATCATCAAATCCGACCACGCCCCTCTCCTCCTTGATACAAAGGGTGAACCTCCACAGCTCCTCAAACCCTTCAAGTTTGAATCGGTCTGGACTAGGGATCCCTCAAGCATAGACATTGTAAAGAAGGCCTGGTCCACTCATGTAACTGGTTCCAAGGGATTTGTGCTAAAGCAAAAGCTGAAACTCACAAAAAAAGCCCTCCTCCACTGGAATAAGCACAACTTCGGTCACATCCAAAAAGGCATCAAAGAAACTACTGCTGAAATTGAGGCCCTCCAAGCCAACAATGATCACGACCCCTCAACCGAGAGCGACCTCTACGCCCAGCTGCTAGAACTCTATACCCGTGAAGCTATTTTAGCAAGGCAGAAATTAAGGGTCCTTTTCCTCAAAGAGGGGGATTTGAACACCAAATTCTTCCACCTATCTACTATCATTAGAAGGAGAAGGAATGCTATTGAGACCATTAAATTGGCCAATGGGGAATGGTCCCAAGAAGACAAGGTCATCGAGGGGGCTTTCATCGATCACTATAAGGAGCTTTTTACCTCTGACTCTCCTGAATTCCCAAGCAACCTGGGTGGGCTTTTCCCACCAGTCATCTCTTTGGATCAAAATGAGAGTCTCTGCTCCATTCCCACCCCTGAGGAAATCCATTCCACCATAAAACAAATGCACCCCACAAAAAGCCCGGGGCCCGATGGTTTCCCAGCCCACTTTTATCAGTTTTATTGGAAAACTGTTGCCTCTGATGTTATCCTCATGATCCAGGCCTTTTTCAGGGATGGCTTCTTCCTCAAAGACCTTAACCACACCAACATCACTCTCATCCTAAGAAGCAAACCCCCATCTCGGTCAAGGACTTCCGCCCTATCTCATTGTGCAACGTCGTTTACAAACTTGCCTCAAAAATCCTAGCCAACCGCCTCAAGCCTCTCCTTGATAAGATTATCAATCCCTACCAATCTGCTTTTGTCCCTGGCCGAATAATATCTGACAATACTATCCTTGTTAATGAGATCCTTCACACAATGAAGAAGTGCAAAGGGAAGAGTGGACTCATGGCCTTGAAAATTGATATGGCCAAAGCTTTCGATAAAGTTGAATGGAATTTCCTCCTCGCCATACTAGGAAATTTGGGTTTCCATGAGAAGTTCATCCAACTTATTCGCCACTGCATCACTACTCCCACCTTCTCCATCCTCATCAATGGAGCCCCTCGTGGCTTCATCACACCTCAACGTGGCCTACGTCAAGGCGACCCCCTCTCCCCTTTTTATTTGTACTAACCATGGAAGCTTTGTCCAGGTTCATTGTGCAGAAGCAGAAAGACGACGACATCAATGGAATCATGATCGATAAACATTGCGAAGGTGTAGCGCACCTACTCTTCGCGGACGACCTAGTCATTTTTGCCCAAGCAAATGAGAAGAACGCCACGACCATAAATGAAGCACTTGATCATATGGAATCTTGGAGCGGACTCGGAGCAAATAAACAAAAATCGGGGGTGTTTTTTAGCCCCAACACACCCCCTACTACCAAAGGCCACATCAAAGGCTTCCTTAACCTAGCTACCATGGATAAGGATGCGGTCTATCTCGGGCTCCCCTTCTTCCGAAACTCGGGGAAGAAACAACGTTTCTCATACCTCAAGGACCGTATCCAACAAAAATTGAAGACTTGGAAATCCAAAGTGCTATCATTCGCAGGAAGAACCACGCTTATTCAAGCGGTGGCCTCAACCCTCCCGTCCTACGCCATGGCAACAAACTCACTTAGCACCTCACTGTGCAAAGAGATGGATGGCGTCCTTAGAGACTTTTGGTGGGGGAAAGACACTGATAAAAGGAGCCTCTACATCAAATCTTGGAGAACTATCTGTACCCCAAAGAAACAAGGAGGCCTGGGGATTAGTCGGCTCAAAAATTTCAACAAAGCGATTCACTCCAAGCTTGCCTGGCAAGTCTTTAGTGATGCCAAGAGACCTTGGGTCACTCTCCTCAAACAAAAGTATTGTAGAAGGCACGACTTTCACCACGTGCCCATTCACAATGCTGACTCAGCAACTTGGAAAGAAATCGTCAACGACCGGGACACTATCCTAAAAGCGGCTTGCCTTCAAGTGGGAGATGGGAAAAAGATCAACATTTGGACCGACCCTTGGGTCCCAAATATACCGGGCTTCATCCCAGTAGCAAGGCCTCTGGCGGAAATTTCGGTCTTCAAAGTCGAAGATTGCATTGTTAACTCCACTTGGGCCACTGATATTATCCTGGACCAATTCGAGCCACAATCAGCCAAAGCCATACTAGAAATCCCACTATCCCCTTCGCCAAACCCAGACTCCCACATTTGGACCATTGATCGGATGGGAGAATTCACAGTCAAATCAGCCCACCGCCTCATCTCCATTGACCCTACCTCCACAAACCACGACTACAACCCAAATTTCTAGAACCTAATCTGGAAGGCAAACCTCCCCCACCGAGTTCGCCTCTTTCTCTGGAGACTTGCTGCAAAGGCTCTGCCCCTCAAAGCTACAATCCATGGGAGAATCCAAACCATTGACCCAACCTGTCCACTGTGCAACAACTCTCCAGAAACTGGCCATCACCTATTCTTCACCTGCTCTCTAACCCGGATTATCTGGCTCCACTGCCTGGGCCTCAAAGCAGACACCCTCCCACACTCCACCCTCTCGGAATGGCTCCGTCAATGCCTAGACCACCGCTCTGACCTCATACTCCATCAAGACAACACCAGAGAGGCAGTAGGAAAGGCTGCCTTCCTACTTGACTCCATCTGGTGGTACCGCAACAAGAAAATCTATGATGAAAAATTCAACTCTGATCCTCAGCTCCTCATTGATATGATCAACAAAAGATGGTTAGAATGGAAAGGGCTCCCTATCGCCACCATCCCTCCCAATCCCTCCGCAGCCACCTTGGCACTCCCATCCAATAGCTGGAATCATGTTTACTTTGTCGACGCGACGGTAGGACTCTCCACCTCAACAGCCGCCTGGATTAAAGTCTCTAATAGTGATTATGTAGCCGCTGGAGCCTCCTACATCCCCTCAACCAACCCTGCTCTTGCGGAAGCCTTCGCTATCCTTGGCGCTCTCCACCACCTGCAAGCTTCTAATCTCAGTCACGGAGTCATCTTCTCTGATGCAAAAGTCAACATAGATGATCTTAAAAGAGGACCTCCCTTCCCATGGGCCACAGGCCATGTCCTTAGCTCTATTTCTCTATTGCTTTCTTCCTTATCCTCTAATGTATGTTTTGTCCCTCGAGACAATAATTTTGCGGCTCACAACTTTGCAGCATGGGCTTCCTCTTCAAGGTTTTCTGGCACCCTGCCCCTTGAAGATATGCACATGTTTGCCTCTGTGTAACACCTTTTGTAACATCATTGGATTAATGGAAATTGACTAATTAGCAAAAAAAGATTAGTGCTTCGTCTTAGTTAGGCACACTTACATCAAGTAAGTCGATCATTTAGTGTAGGGTGTTGCCTCTGCGACAATCACTCTCTACATCTTCTATAATTATCATGACTTCGTGAAATCCCGAAGTTTGTTGGTCTTGGGTTGTTGTAGGGCTTACTTATATCATGACAAGCCTGTCACTTCGTGCAACACGTGGCATTTGTGGCTCTATTGTGCTACCTCTTGAGTCTTCTATGTAACTGCAGTTTAGTGGCTTGTCGGCCTCTTTGGGCTCGAAGGTTTATCACAACTGGGCATTCTTACTTTCACCTTCTGTAGGTAGTTTTGCATTTGTTGTTTCCTCTTGAACCGATCGTTCGCTGTCGATTTATAACTGAACTCCCCTTTGTCTCCAATTGTGTGTACATGACTTCTAGATTTATGCTTGTTAGGAGCAGCTGGGTAGCTTGGTGCTGAAGGTTGTAGCCATTATGCCTACAATTGTAGCCTCTTGATTGAATATACTTGATCACATCATAAGCATGAAGAGAATTCGAAGCTAGGGGACACCTACTAGGTAGGGTTCCCCGAAGTGCTCACTCATTGGCTCCAAAGTGTAGATAATACTTCGTTGCCCTTTTTTCTGTGGTTTTTATTTTATTTATTAGCATGGTTGTGCTGCCGATGCTGATGTGTTGATCACTAATTCCGATATGCGATGTAGCTGTGTGGTGCCAGTGACCTTGCCATAGAGTGACCTTGCTGTAGATTGTTTTATTTTTGTCAAAGTTCTTGTCAATTTTCAATCTGCACTTGTCCTGACATTAGTGGACAACCGAAGCATTTCAGATTGGCGTTGATCATTATCTGCGCAGTCATAGTCGTCCGACTTCTGCATCGAGCTCTTTTTAGATAAGATGCACAAAATGTAGGTGATGGGTGCTGGTGGTCAGCGAACTAGTGAGTTGTTTTGCTCATAGGCGCATTTTGCATTGGCTAGACGACTGCGGAGGGTGTTGATGATGAGCGTATTTTGCCTCGACTGTATATTTGAGCTCTGCTACGCCGTAATGGCAGTTGGCGCTATAAGCGTTTTGCCTCTGAAATGCTAATGTATTTTCTCCGTATTCATCAACATTCATCAACATTACCCCAGTGCCTCCAAAGAGGCTCCCGCCTAGGCAGGGTAAGGGGGGGTCAGTTGTACGCAGCCTTACCCCTGTGAGAGTCTCGCAGAGAGGCTATTTCCGTTTGACCCGAGATATTTTCTCCGTATGTAATCTAAAAATGATTTCCTCTGAACTGGTGGTTTTCATGGTTTTGTGAGCTCAAATGTGGGATAGCGGTTTTGTGAGCTCGGTATGGTGAGATTTGATATGCTTGGGCGTCGATGGTTCTTCCATGCAGGTGATCGTCCGACCGTGCCCCTATCTACGGCCCATGCCCTGGTGGCTTATTTCCTTAGTCGATAATTGACCTTGTCGAGGTGTTGGCCATACGCCGTGGCTGTTTATTCTTTTGAGTGACAGTTGACCACGTTTCTTGTGGGCTTGCTTTGCCTTGGCCACCTGCTAAGGTGTGATTCTTGTCTCGGCTACTTACTGAGGTGTGCCGTGCTGATTCGGTTTCTGGCTTATTTTGCCCCGTACGTCTGCTAAGGAAATGCGCTGTCGGTGGGCTTATTTTGCCTCATCCGGCTACTGAGGTATGTTGCATGTGAGCTTATTTTGGCTCATCGAGCAGCCGAGGAGACGCTATCCTGCAAAACTTCAGGTGCATGTACTTGAAGATAGGCGTGGTACCAAACTCAGTCTTCGTAGCGGAATTCAGATCTTTGGCACACGTTAGGCTATTATTTAGGAAGAATAATAATAGCAGTTCATCACGCGTTTCAATTATATCATGTTCTTTTCAACTGGTTTTCAGTTTTGTCCAGTTTTGTCCAATTACCAGTTATAATATCCAGTTTTGCCCAGTTTGACCCAGTTTTGCCCAATTTTAATAATAATAATAATAATAATAATAATAATAATAATAATAATAATAATAATAATAATAATAATAATAATAATAATAATAATAATAATAGTATAGATTAATTTTTAAAATAATAATAATGATAGTACTACTACTACTATTAAACAATTTCCAGTTTTCCAGTTTCTCCCAGTTGCTCCCAGTTTCTCCCAGTTTCTCCCAGTTTCTCCCAGTTTGACCCAGTTTTCCCCAGTTACTAGTTAGACTTCCCAGTTTTAGACAGTTTCTCCCAGTTTTGTCCACTTTCTCCCAGTTACCAGTTCCAGTTTCCAGTTGAAAAGAACGTGCCCTAGGTTGGTGACGTCATCGACCCATGGGTCGTTTTTCACTGTCTTTGGCCCGTGGGCAGGTCGATGGGTTGATTATCCTCAAGATTGGTGATGACTTTTAAATCGCATATAGTACATAGCAGACATTCTAATTTGTTATTTTCCTTTGGTTTTTCAGCTTAGGATAGTAGCTCTTTGCTGATCGGGCATTCCTTGTGCTCGGCCTCTTATCAAGTCATTAGATGCAAAATGTAGTCAAATAGGTCCATGAACGACCGAACGTGCTTCTCGCTTGATTTATGGTGTACTCTATATAGCTAAGAATGCAATTAATCATAGCATATTGTATGAAGGCACAACTTGTCACTTGCAATTATTGTGAAAGCATGCTGACAGTTTGGCTAGGTAGTTGTATACCAGTACTTAGTTGATTCATATGCACTTGTGTTAGCTCATGGTCGATATATCATCTTGTCGATCTAGCTTAGTGTACGAACTTCTATGAGCATGTTTTTCATAAACATGTATGGCAGATCACAGTGTAATTGTGGAGGATGCATAAATCAACTTGCAAATTAACAATGGAGAAGGAGACTTTCCTGGCTTGATGCAAGCAGTGCTGGTGGTCATAGAATAAGAATGTTGGGGATTTTCACCAACCCGTGGCTCAGAAAACGTCCGTTTAGGAGTACGGATAACCACCCATTCACAAATCGCTCCATAATAAATCAATTCATAGTTCATACATTTCTGTATATCTTAGGCTATATGAGATAACAGGAAAGATGAAAGGGGGTGATTGCTTGCCTTTATTAATAGTAGGCAGTGGCGGTTGAGGTGCGGACTATGGCCCAGCTGAGGTGAATGTATATGATCGATCTCTCTTGTCAACCAGACCATACTGTACGAACATTCGGACCCAGTAGCCGAGGTTGATGTTCTTCTTGCGGGTCGGACCCAATTTCTTGCGGGTCGGCCTTTCCCATTTCGTAGTTGATTGTACATGCAGACCAAATAACCGAGCTAGTTGTACTGCCTGCGTGGAGTACTGGTGGAGCGGACTGTTAGATCTACAGTACTTTGGTTAAAGTGTTTTGGAGACCCGTAAGTTGTCTTCAGGAATAAATCCTCTTATTGCTTGACAATAATGACCAGGAGAGAGAAAGAGTATTTGGCCTTTTGTTGCCTTTTGGACCAAATAAACCCAGGCTTGATTTCCAAAAGCAAATAACTAAATGCTCTCTGTATAATGGCTGAAGTGTTTTAGTCTTTAGGATGTTTTAGATCTTGAATGAATTGATTAAAAAATGGGCTATCGGAGAGTAAGCCGCGGGCCTCCTTCAATTGAAACCCAGTATCTCTTGTAGTCCAACAAGCGAGTCAAATTTATTTTCTTACAAATTTTTCTCCTCCACTGCCACACACTATATTGATATGGAAAAGATGCCTTTTGTAGATTACGAAGGTAGTTGCTTAAATATTACCTTTCTCAGATCTACAAATTGGTGGTGTAACCTGGGTTTTGGCACTCGATCCCCACAGACGGCGCCAAATATTTGGGGATGAAGCGTCTTGGGTCGTCGGCAGGAGCGGAGCCGATGGTGTAACCGAGGTGGTGGTTGTCGTCCAGTACTTGCAAAGGAACTCCGGCCAGGGGGTGTTACCGGGCCGGAGCCTCCGACGCTCAAGTCAGCTCAATATAGTGTGTAGAGTGTAGAGAGATTGTAAGTTAGCGATTTACCTTCCTCTCTTGGGAGTTTTCTAGTAGATAAGAGTAGGTCACTTATATTGACTTTTACTTGATGGGCTTTGAGTGGACCTCTTTGTGGGTCGGAGGAGGCAAGGGGGCATAAAGAGGAAAAGGATTGGGCCTTGGCCCAATTCCTCATATCCAATCAAAAACCAATGAACAACTGTATGTCACCACAATTAAAGTATCTAATACACCAAAACAACCATGTCTTCGCAGATTAGCAAAAAAAAAAAGCCATGTCTTCGCAGAGCACGCATGAATGCTGAAAAGAGCAACACGAGATGGTTTTGGCGAGGTGGCTGAGTGAATAATGGGTAAACACCTGTGAGGAGAGAGAAACAAAGGAGAAGGGAGTGTTGGGTAGTGGGGGGAGGCTGAAGAAATTACAGTAGGGTTTTAGTTTTGACAACTCTCTCTCTTTATATTTTTTTAATATAAGAAAATTATAAATGGGTGATGGATGGATTCGCGGGTGGAAAATTATCACCCGAATCCCACCCGACCCACCCACCACAAAACTCGTTTAACCGGGTTTTCACCCATTTATTTGGGGCGGGTGGAGCGGGTATCCATGGATCCATCACCCATTGCCAGGCCTACTTGCCACTGATTTCCACTGATTGAGTAAGGTCCAATAAGTGAAAAAGAACACACCCTATATCAAGGGAGTGGAGGGATATGAGATTACTTGATTCTTGATAGTTGACTAGTTACATTTTCGTGTGATGCACGGTTTGTGTGTTTATTGGTACAAACTTGCAATAATTTTTTTGTCTATGTCATATCTTGCTACGAAGTTCTTAATCTATGGACCTCTCCCTTTCTATATTCAAATCAACTTTCTTACTTTCATGTTTAATTCTAGTTGCATGGCCCGCGAGATGCACGATTTTATATAAATACATTTGATTTCATATAAAAATCTTTTTCTTCCATTGATATTAATGTAGTAATTTATTATTCACCAAAAATGTGATTTCTTTGTTAAATATGTTTTTTGTTGATATAGAAAACATTATTGTTCCTTGTTGCTCCTATTACCAAAACATTAAAAAAAAATTTCAAACTTTCTATATTAGGACTATACCGTAAATATTAATTCTTTTGTGATATAATTTTCTTCAATTACATTTATTTCATGAAGTCTCCTTCATAATCTCAAAGATCATGATCATAAGACAATATAATAAAGTAATGAAATAATATTAACTATTGATGCTAATGATGGAGGAGGATGAACAAGAACTCGTGCATCGGGCACGTAATAATATAAGTAGTAATAGTAGAATCATGATAATAATAAATTGAGGAGAACAGAGCTTTAGAACAAGACCCACCCTATTGAAAAAAAAATAAAAATAAATATATGCAGATCTCTTATCTAAATTTTACTATTTCTATTAAATCTTTATTAAATATATTAGTTAATATTATTTCATTACTTTATTATATTGTCTTATGATCATGATCTTTGAGATTATGAAGAAGACTTCATGAAATAAATGTAATTGAAGAAAATTATATCACAAAAGAATTAATATTTACGGTATTGTCCTAATATAGAAAGTTTGAAATTTTTTTTTAATGTTTTGGTAGAATATAGTTATTTCACTTCTCATTGATTTTTTTTAACAACAATACTTCACGAAAAAGTATAACAAAATTTATTTATTGAAAACAATAGCAAGTGACAAGTATAAGGAGTATTAATTGAATGACGATCAAGGCACATCCGGTATTACACTGATCCCGTCAACGTACACCAACAAGGGTCTAATATAGTTCCTAGAAGCCAGTAGACATAATGTATGAGAGGAATAGAGATTCAACCCATAACATTGGCTTACTAAATCACTTGGCAGTAAGTTTGGAACCACTAGACCACCGTCCTTATTGGTCATATTTGAACTCTTTTAATTTTCCTAAATAAAGGAGAATTGAGTATCATTTATGTTGTTAGGTACATTAAAAAGAAGTAACATTTTACGTTGGTCGATTATATATATTAGACGAGTGGGTAAGAAAAACAATTGAAACTTGAAAGCTCGCTCAAATCACAAGGTCAGAGGAATCAAATCAAAATATCTAAAAATGACAATGATAAATGTTTTTTGCTTTCTTTTCTTACAGACCTGTGTTTAACTCAACCCATCCAAGGTAAAAAATGGACACTTGGTAAAGCAGTGATTGGTTTAGTGAGTTGGTTTGACCATGGTGGTGGTGAGTCATTTTTCGGTAGTGAGAAGACACAAACGTTGAACAAAGATCAATTAGATAGGGGGAATGAATCTTATACTACCGCATCGATCTTCTCTCCCACATGCCTGATGATTTTTTTTTGTGTGTTGAAAGATTGAAAGAGTATAATGATGTATTGTCCCTATAAATGTTGAAGTAAAACCTCAGAAGTAAAAACCTCCATCATGCCTATTGATGTTTTTCATTTTCTATTTAATAACTTCAATCATCATAATTAAACTCCAAAAGCAAATGGGAATCACCTCTCATTTTGGCTAAGTTTTGTTCTACCAATTAACTATTAAATTTCAAGTATCCTTCTAATGCTCAAGAGAAACCCGATCCCCTTCCCGAAGAGCAAGAACAAGAGGGTGTTGAAGAGAATGTGAATGAAATTTTGAGCGATTCTGAAAGTCAAAATGAAAATCAACCTGAGAGTGATCTTTCTGGAGCCCCATCTACTTTTGAGTGGAAAGTTGCTGCACATTTGGTGGTATTCTTGAGAGAATTTAAAGCCTTGACCGAGGAAGTTTCTGGCTCATTGTATGTGACGAGCAACTCAACTTTCTTCTACATTGCTCGAGCACTAGAACAGTTTAATAGGTGGGCAGCCAATTCTGATCCAAAGTTTAGCTCGATGGATATGACAATGAAAAAGAAATTCAACAAGTATTGGGGTAAAATTAGCAAGATGAATCTTTTGATCTTCATGGGTCCCATTCTTGATCCGAAGGTGAAACTAGTAGGATTGAGATTTGCTTTTGAGGACATGTATGAGAAAGATGAAGCGGATGAAATGATTAGTCAAGTGTTTCGTAAGGCAAGTGATCTATTTGAGGATTATAGGAAGAAATATGCTCCTCTCTCTCCTCGGTGTGATGACACAATAGGTTCTACCACTGATAGGCATTCTTCTCACCCGGCAGGTGCTATTGACTTCAAAAAGGGCATTGAAAATAGAGTGAGAAGTCAAGATCAGCTAGTGGTAATGCAAAATAAGAATTTAAGAGATATTTGAATGGTCAATTGTGTGAGCATGAGATGGATATGGATATTTTGAGTTGGTGGAGTATGAGTGCTTATAGGTATCCGATCTTAGGATTCATGGCTCGTGTTGTGTTAGCAATGTCAATATCTTGATGTGGAGGAGAAATTGGAGGTTTTGGAGGAACTTGAAAAGGGTATTCATTTTACTTTGTTTGCTTTTTCTGTTAATTATTATGGTCTCTTTTCTTCACTTGATCACTGATTTCATTTCCATTGTAGTAAAATATTCTTCTTTGCTTTTCAACATCTTTTTTTTTTCTTGGTTTGTTTTTATTTTTGGAAGTATTTGAGTGTTAGTTGTAAAGGGTCATCGCAAAGGGAGAACTTTTGGTGCTTTCCTTTGTAATTTGGTCAAATCCATCAGAAGCTAATCAAGCTATGCATTTTTGAATAGCTCTAAAGATGGAAAAGTCATCCTGTATTTTGTTTCCTTTATGTAATAGATTTTTTAGCTAGTGTTAGTTAACACATCATTGCTATGTAGCGTATCATTTTCATGGTTTGGAATTGAATGTTGTTTTTAGTTGGTAATCCATCTAGTTGTTTTTTGCAGATTTCCAAAAGATGTCACTCACTAGAGACTTGGACGTCGTATATGTGTCCTTTGCTGATTTGTGAGCTACCTTTATTGATGTAATATAGACCTAGGTGAATTACGATTTTTAGACTTGTAAGTTGGGTGTTTAAGAATTTTTCCTATTAATGTGTCATCAAGTTTGAAGCTAGAGATGATGGGTTTTTGTTTTTTATTTTATTTTTCAAGTATATATTATATCATTGACATGTTATGAGCTCTCAGCAATCAAAAATTGAAGGAAAGGAGTTGTAACCCTTGTAGGAGTCCTTAAAATCAACATCATACTACTTAAATCAGATCAGCGCGCTGAAGATAGCCTCTAACCGGTCCAAACGGTCCAGTCCGATCTTGGACCTGACTTGTGCCTTGAACGCTAAATTTTCAGTGAAAAATGTCTGGTCCGGGTTTGGACCAGATGAACAGCGCTAGTAGTAATAATCATAATGTTGGTAATAGTAAATTGAGGAGAAGAGAGCTTTAGAATAAGAATCACCCTATTGAAAAAAATAAAAATAAATACATGGAGATCTCTTATCTACTCCCTCCGCTCCACGGAAATCTTCACGTTTGAAGAATAATACAAATATTACGGAAAACACATTTGAGCACAAGAATTCCAATTTTACCCTTAATAGAGCACATGGGGTGTTAAGAGAGAGAAGGTGGGAGGGGTGAAATGGTAAAGAGTTCTCAAATTCAATGCCAGATAAGGAAACATAAAGATTTTCATTGTCCTAACATAAAAGGAAAGCGTAAAGATTTCTGTGGACCGGTGGAAGTAAATTTTACTATTTCTATTAAACTTTTATTAAATATCATAGTTAATATGATTTTATTACTTTATTATATTGCCTTATGATCATGATTTTGAGATTATGGAGAAGACTTCATGAAATAAAGGTAATTGAAAAAAATGACATCACAAAAGAATTAATATTTACCGCATAGTCTTTGAATAGAAAGTTCAAATTAATTTTTTAATGTTTTAGTAGAATATAGTTATTTCACTTCTAATTGATCTTTTTAACAAAAATATTTCACGAGTGGGTAAGAAAAACAATTGAGAACAGTAGCAAGTAACAAGTATAACGAGTATTTATTGAATGGCGATCGAGGAACATCCGGTACTCCACTGACCCCGTCAACGTAGCACTAAAAAGGGGCTAATAGAGTTACTAGAAGTCAGCAGACAAAAGGCATGAGATGTATAGAGATTCGAACTCATAACATTGGCTTACCAAACCACTTGGGAGTAAGTTTGGAACCACTAGACCACCATCCTTATTGGTCATATTTGAACTCTTTTAATTCCCCTCAATAAATGAGAATTGAGTATCATTTATGTTGTTAGGTACCTTAAAAAGAAGTAACGTTTAACTTGTTACGTTGGTCGAGTATATATATTAGACGAGTGGGTAAGAAAAACAATTGAAACTTGAGAGATCGCTCAAATCACAAGGTAAGAGGAATCAAATGAAAATATTTAAAAATGACGACGACAAATATTATTTGCTTTCTTTTTCTTACAGTCTTGTGTTTAACTTAACCCATCCAAGGTAAGAAATGGACACTTGGTAAAGCAGTGATTAGATTAGTGAGTTGGTTTGGCCATGGCGGTGGTGAGTCATTTTTCGGTAGTGAGAAGACACAAAAGTTGAATAAAGATCAATTAGATGGGGGGAAGGAATTTAATACTACCGTCTCTTCTCTCCCACATGATTGATTTTTTTTTTTTGTTTGTGTGTGTGTGTGTATTGAAAGAGTATAATGATGTATTGTCCCTATAAATGTTCAAGAAAAAGCTAAGAAGTAAGAACCTTCTTTATGCCTATTATTGATCTTTTACTTTTTTGGTTTAATAACTTCAATCATAAATAAACTCCAAAAGCAAATGGAGATCACCTCTCACTTCGGCTAACTTTTGTTCTACCAATTAACTATTAATAATATTTAACATGTTGTCCACTGGTCATATCGATATTTATGGACTAATCATTTATTAAATTCCAAGTATAAATATCTATTAGTTTAGTGTCTCATATTCGACTAAATTTTATATTTTATTTATTTTTTTAAACTTTGGTAAAAATTTCAGTGCATGCGCACATTTTTTTTTAATTTTAAGTTAAGAAAGAGAATAAGGTTAGGAACTCCTCCTCTCAAAGGTTGCACCTAATCTATCTCCACGAAGAAGGTAGTCTAACTCTTCAGACGGAGAAGTAGTTGTCCAGTAAAAAGTGAAACTAGATTTAAAGCCTTTATTGGCTATCCAATCTGCTACCCTATTACATTCACGAAAAATATGACTGATAATAATCGAGTTATATCTACCTAGTAATTTGCATGCGTCAATAATGATATTATGAGTTTTCCACGGAACGACGATCTCTCTTCTTATAGCTTGAATGACAATCTGATTATCCCTTTGACATGTATTTTATTGAACCCAAGATCAAGTGCCTTTTGTATTCCATCACACATGGACGTAGCCTCCGCAACCATTACAGATGCATGGCCTAAATTCCGTGCTCCTAATGTGAGTAAAGTCCCGCCTTCATTACGAATTACAAAACAGGCAACAACCTTGCCATCTTTTAAAGACCCATCAAAATTACTTTTACATAATTGACATTGGTTGTTTCCGGCTTAACCAAGAACCGTGTTCCAAGTCTATTTTTATTAACATGACAATTAGTTGGTTGTCTATTCACAACAAATCTAATACTCATCAAAATTTCATTCAAGTTCCAACTAGCATCGATTTCAAATGCTGATAAATAAACATTCCAAATAAAAAATAAAAATTAAAAAAAAAAACCTAATTAAAAGCATTAAGACAAACTATTCTTTTTTGCTAATTAATTAAACTAAACTACTGCTCAGTACATTACACTATTTACACATGACGTTTTTTATGCACTGCCACTGCCTATAGCCTACCTATAGAGAGAGAGAGTGAAGAGAAGGAGAGAGACAATAGTGTAGATTGAGAAATTAGCCCAAAAGTAAATTTTGTCACTAAAATACTACAAATCAATATCCTTTCTCTTTCCTTTATCCAAGAGAGCTGCTGAGAGTACCGTAAAATTGTACAAGTAGGCTAGATGGATCGAAACAAGCGAATAACCAATGGGTATTTCTATTATTTGTATAAACTAATTTAATTTTTATCTGTTGGACAGGGTATTCACGTGCAAAGCTATATGATGCTATTGATCCGCCACTGCATGGAAAGAGAAGAGAGAAAGAAAAGAGAAAACAATAGGGTGAGGTAACGTTGAATGCTTGCATTAGGGGAGAGAAGAGAGAAATATAGAAGAGAAAGGAAAAGATGGCCAGGGAGCTAGCGGGTAAAAGGAGAGAGAGAGAGAGAGAGAGAGAGAGAGAGAGAGAAGAAAAGAAAGGAAAAGGGAGGGGGTTGACATGAGAAATAAGAAAGAAAAATGAAGATTGTTTTTTCCTAGTATGGCCCATCATTTTTTCTGCTTTCTTATTGTTTTTTTTTTTCATTTGTCAGCTTTGGGTTTGGCTTTGTACACAACAAAATATTGGATCATGATATTTGACCAAAAATGCTCATTAGCCCACTCAAATGCTATTAGTAAAAATAATAACACAATTGATAATAAAAAAATACAAGTTCAAATTTAGTGTTTACACCAGAGCATACATGAGACTTTCCTTTGTGCGTTACTGATTGTTGTGATAATTGCAGACACAATTATGGGTTGAAAACCTAACAACACAAGAGAAAAAATTACTTAACCTTATGTAATGGGTAACAAATAGGAAAAATGAAACATGATTGTAATAAACATATAAGTTGTTTTTATTTCGTTTGGTTATATATGTTTTGCTCCATGACCACTGGTAATGACAACTTATTTCCTTATAGCTCGCAAATGGTGTGAAACTTTCAGATTTCACTATCTCAGAACTTTTACTTGTTTGGTGGGAATGAATACAATCAAACTAAAATTTCCAATTATATGACCCAGTGAAAAGGAAAAAAGGAAAGAAAAGAAAAAAATGATACTTTAAAGAGATTTGATGAAAACTTACAGTTGGGTACAACCCAACCAATTCTTTGATGTGCTAAGTCATTTATGATGACTTTATCCTTTTGAACTATATCTTTCGATTCAGACTAGAGAATACAACAATCATAGCCAAATCAATCCAATAAGCAAAAATATGGTCATTGCAGAATATTAATCTTTTGCAATGTTGACATAATAATTTTTCTTACTTTACATAAAACAAAATTGTTTATAAGAAACAAATATGTGTCTGATATGAAAGTTTACAAATTATCATCTCCTGCATTTCTGACAACTTCCGAATTCCTAAGCACCAATACTGTAATCAAGAATTTCATTGTTCACATTAAAATACAATGTGAAAATTGACATAGTGAATTAATACAACTTTATTTATTCCTTCTTTAGTGACACTTGGATAACATCTCATATAATATTAAGTATTAAAAATTATGACATAAATGAAAACTTTTCTTGAAATAAGTAATATCAGATGCTTATAATAGACATGAACTTGACACAAATAATTTAAAACAAAGGTTTACAAGCAAAACGCAATTCCTTTGATGTCATGTTATGCATGATAGACATGCAACAAAATAAACTTCTGACTAAGAGGAATTTAGCTCTCTTTGCCGTTTATTTTATTTACTTCCACGAAACAACAACTCATCTTTTTCGAAGTAAGGTATCTTAGAAAGTATGGACCAATATGGTGTTTTTTACAGCCTTGTGGCCTGTATGTGTCACCACAAATCATGTTTGCTTCCATCATGTCCTCATATCTATAGAAGAGATTGTGGCTTGAGATTGTGGCTTGTGTGCTTAGGGAGGATTAAGACAAAAGTTTGATTGCTAATGATAGGTTTTTAAGGTAAACTGACAACTGAGGCTATATTTACTCCACTCATAACTCATAAGGAATCTGCAGACAACTTATTGATATCAACTCGTTTGTTGGAACAGATGGCTGACAAGATGCACTTTCATAAGTTTAAATCACCTTTGCATTAGTTGCGGTTTGGTCAATTTAGAATGAACGAAATGGAAGGATCATTGAGGGAACATTCTGCTAGGAGGAACAATTGATTGAGATCATGCTCCTCCGATTGGGAATCTGGGATCAAAGCTTGGTATATATATACTGGTGTTGTGAAAAAGCTCAGTCTCCAAAGTTGGAATGTTTACATAAGTGGCAGCGAAATTCTTTTAGCACCATCCCCAAAAGCAAGAAGCGCACAAACTTCTTAGCTTCGTAGAAGTGTGAGACTTAGGACTTGCACCCCCCATTCCAACAAGATAGTTTTGTATCAATTCTGATGATTTATCCAAGGGTAAAGCGAGAAATGGTAGCATGTGGTGAATTCATAAGAACTCTCCGGTTGACATTATAGGAATGTATTCAGTCGACTTGGGACATAATGAAACAAATGAAGCATGGCTGTCATGTTTATATGTTTTGAAAATGCTGACACAACTAGAGGACTGTATGTAGGGATGACAGTCCCACCCGCACCTGCTGGATATCTGATCCACCCGACCCGACGTAAGTGGATATGGATGACATTAGACGGATGACTGACGGATGGGATATGGATAATATGCGGGTAGGATATGGATGACAATGTATCATCCATTTATCCACCCGATGGATTTTGTAAGGACCCGAAATTTTTCCATTCATCTGTTTCCACGGAGTGCGTCCTTATAGAAAATTTGTAAGTTGGGGGTTTAGATAAGTTCAAGGGACCATCGAGTTAGAAAAGCATTTGAAAAGACTTGAATTGAATAAAAACCATGAATGAGGTTACAAATTTGCTATCGGCGTTTTATCGAAGGGACAACCCAATAGCGCGATAAGTGAACTGATCATGTTTTTAGAAAGACTCCCGCTCATATAGAACATATGAGTACCCAAGAATAATAGGTTCGGGGGCGAAGGTACGAGGTGGGAAGCTGTTAGACACCCAACTCGCCCGTTTTATGACGGCCTCTACTAACTCAAGTTTGCTTAATAATTTAAAGACATAATTCCCATGCAAACCCGGATTAACAACCTAGACTTAGACTATTAATTGGTTCATCACAAGCATCACAAAATTTATTTTGACCCTTGTTTAGACATGCATTTAATTGACAAGTTGAGCATTACAACGGCTAGACATGCTTGGAAGGACAATATTTAGGAAGCGATAAAAACGTTATTCTAGCATGATATCTACATTATGACTATTGGAAAATAAACAATTAGGCAATTAATTTTATTTGAGCCCTCAGGAGTTAGTACCTGAACTGTAGGTTATATTTGACAAGAATAGTAAAAGACAAGATCTCAAGAATAAATTTGGAAGAAAGAGGGGGAAGCTCAGAGTCAATACTACTGAGAATAGAGGTTGTCAACTGTAGACTGTGTGTTTGAACTGATGGAGGAGGGTCGTATTTATAGGCGCGGGGAGTAGGGTTGGACGGCTGTAAAGGAGCAGAAAATTGAATTTGGGCTGAAAAAAAATTCGGGCTTGAAGCTGAGTCAGCGCCGCTAGTGCCCCTGGGTTTTAAACCAGGGCCGCTGACGGCTGTCAGCTGGATGTCGTCATAATGATGACATCCAGTCTATTTTAATTTTTCGGAGGACATTTAGTGTTTCGAAAAATATAAAAAGACCGTTTTACCCTTGGACGGTAAAAGACGGTTCTACCCCCGGTTCACAACTTGGCGACCGGGTCGGAAAAAGGCATGAGAGGTGTCGTTGGAAAGCTCTTGAACGAGGCTTTTGAATGAGGCTAGAATAAAGGAGTGTTTAGAGGAAAAACCTGAGATCTTATCTTAACTATCAAAGCAAAAATAGCGTTTCAAGTTTATACATTACTCCTTTCATCATCGGGCTTTTGCGGAGAAATCTGAAGGCGCTTTTTGGGCGTCTACAGATTTCCATACATTCATTAATATTTATTTATATTTTCTAAAATACAGAAAATAACCACATATATAAGAAAATTTATCCCAAAACCCTTGCATGCCTTTGAAGGCGACTCTACAAAAGCCCCCACTTTGATCGAGCTTGAGTAAAAGCGAAGATCAAAGTATTCCGAAGGCGACATGCAGGATGCTGATGTGCACATGGTGTGTGAGAGTGTACAGTATGTATGCATATAAAGACAAACCTGAGTTGGGACATGCTCATAGCGTGCTAAGATTTCATCTCTGTGAACACAAGAGAAATAAAGGTTATGGTCAACAGGATAGAACACCGCTCGTAGATGGTCTAAACGTCTGCTGGGGACCTGTATTCAGAGTGATCAACGTTAGTAATACTTTGAGAATGATCAACGTGGAGTGCTTCGACAAACAGTGACAAAACACTACTCGGCGGGTGTCAAGATTCCGTCCCTGTATGAGAAACGAAAAAGTCAACGATACAGCGCAATTAAAAATAACGGCTGTAAATGGGAAGTAACGTGAAGTGAATAGTATAAATGTTTTATCGAGCAAACAGTGACTAAGCACCACTCAGCGGGTGTCGAGGTTTCGTCCCTGCACAAGAAACGACAAGGTCGACGAGACAGTGTGATCAAAATGACGGTTGTAAAATGGTTAAAACATATGAACAGTTTAAATGCAAAAGTTAAGCAATCATTGAAGGAAACATATAAAAAATAATGGACAGTATAACCGCAACAGTTTAAGCAATCATTGACTGACACATAATAAGTAACCTCGCAGAAGGACAGTTTAACCGTAATAGCTTAAGCGATCATTGACTGACCCCAATTTTGTGACCTTGCAGAAGGACATTTTAACCACAATAGCTTAAGCGATCATTGACTGACCCCAAAATTTGTGATATTGGGACATTGGAACAATGGGACATCGGGACATTTGGGATATTGGGACATCGGGACATTTAGGATATTTGAGACATTGGAACATTTGGGATATTGGGACATCGAGACTTTTTTTGGATATCGGGACATCGGGTCATTGGGATTTTTTTTTTTGTGATATTTGTGAGGCCGACAGATTTACCGGGCTTAAGATAATTTGACACTCCGGGCGATAAATGTCGTGGGGGGATAAATCCGGGCTCGTGTATTTGGAACCTGCAAAATAATTGGGTTAGTTTTACCTGAGAATAATTGGTACCGTAAGATGAGCCAACTGTTGAATTTGAATTTGTGGGCCAAAGGGACTCGCTCCCGCACGCTTGGTACTGATATTTGCCGCGAACGAACTGAAATAACGGTTTCTGAGCTGGAATAAAGTCGTGGGACAGCAGGTGGGGCCCGCGCGTGCAGACTGTTGTTGGGAGGTTATTTCCATTCTTGTTTGTAGTCGCAAGGTCGCTTCTGGGCTTGATCATGAGTTCCGGGCTTGCTGGTTTAGATGGAGAGCGGTAGACTCAAACCTGCAGTGCAAATATGCAAATAAGGAAAAGATGCAATAGACATGCCCGACCGACCATGACAAGATGCACAAGACATGACACAGTAATATGCATGGGGCACAGGGGGATTGACATGTAAACACGCAGGGACTCAAGACATTGAGAAATTATGTACACATGCATGCCTTTGAAGGCGACTCTAATACTTATGCAAATATGATGTATGCAGACTCTATTGACTCATAGCTCCATGCCGCCTAACCTAACATGCACGACTCTCCTATAGGGTCTGAAGTGGGTCTTCATATGGGAAAAGTTTTTGTGATCAAGAATTTCATTCCTGTGGTGATCTTGACAGAGTAAGAGACAAGTGGACAAGACTGGGTGAAGTCAAGGGAGAATCAGCCCCCAGTTTGATGTGTGGTTCTTGATGATTATGACCTACTCGAGGAGCTAGGATATTGATGCAGCGGTACAAAATATCTAACTTAAGGTATGGGGACAAAATGGACAACTTGAAACGGAGCGGACAAAGAACCGACTCATTCTGAAAAATCCCCCAGTTGGGAAGTCTATGTGCAAGCCTACGAGAAAGGTGATGAGTATGAATCTAGACGACTATCCAAAGAGAATGCTTACAAGCGAAACCATGTTCTAAATCCTCAGAAATTTAAGTTGCCTCAAGATGTTGAATTTGTTCATTTTTTTTGTTGCCTTAACTTTTGCCTAGGCTGCCCTTTCGGGTTTTCAACCTACCGGGCTCATTTTTTTTTTTGTTTTAGCCTTAGGTGAGAATGGTGGAATGGGAGAACTCCTTATGATCATGTGACAAAGTGATTGTCGTGGCCGGACCTCTTTGAGGTTTCCTACATATCCAGTGTGTGAAATCAGGCCAACGTAGTTCAGGACTATACAATTGAATGGTCGTACCTCTCGGAGGGCTTTTGGGTTGTAATGTCAGGCTGAGTTAAGGTGCCAAAGAAAGGATAAAGGCTCAAAGAAACCCAATTTAAATCTCCTCCCCAAAGTATGCTAGATGGTATAGAAGTTTTTGATCTAGGCGAGGTGGCTTAGGGACCAATGTTTAGGTAAGGCCACCGTTTGGTTGTGCTTGAAGTGTTTGCACTCTTTTGGATCTTTGATCGCTCTCGAAAAATTTTCTCTTTTGTTTTTTTTTTGCTCTTGAACTTTTGAGTTCTCTCTTTTTTATTTGTATTTCTCTCGGTGGCTTTTTTTGTAGGTCGGTTCACCTTGCCTAGAAGGTTGCTTCTATTCCCGTGTCGCACACACCTATTCCCCGGGTAAGGATGATGTGGTTAAGAAATGAAAGGCTATGTGTTTGGCTCAAAGGCTTGCAAGTGGTAATGATGTATAGGGTAGTAAAGGATATTGATGTGAGGTGCCAAATGAATGCCTCCTGTTCTCGGCACGGACGGTTCAACTGTATGTCCTCTATGGGGATGATCATTAGGGAGTTTCTATTTGATGTTTTCCACAATGAAGGCTTTCTTTTGAATTTTTTTTTTTTTTTTTGATGATTTTTTTTTATTCCGTCATAGGCAACTTAAGTTCGTCGTAGGATTGAACAAAGAACAATGATGGGAATCAAAATGCAATCTTTATTGAATCGAAGAAAAGCATTACACGAGAAGTAAGCTAGACTCTATGGACGAATTGAAAAAACAGACTAGATATCATTAGACTTGACTGGACTCAACTAGACTTGCACACTAGGAGACTTCGACTCTCTTCAACTTCTCGAGCACCGGATGTTCATAGGGATATGGAGGACAGCCCCCTGTAGATACTCGCGTTGTTCACGACTTAAGTGGAATTCTTAAGAAGGTTATCTTCAACTAGGATGCCCACAACGTAGAGCCAGTTGTAGGAGTCAATCGCTTGATACTTGAGGTGTTCCTTGTAAGCAGGTTGCATATTATTGATGCATTGGCAGATTTGATCAGTTTGCGAAGGTCACTCGACCAATTCGGCTATCCTTAGCCTCCAACGCTGAAGGAAGGCAGTGAATCCCTCATCTTCTTCTTGCTTGGTGATCTCTAACTCTCGAAGGGTCATAGGTAGAGCAACATTTTTCTTGTGGCGTGCAAGGAAGACTGTAGTGAAATCTGACCAAGTGCGGTAGTTCTCCAAATTAAAGGTGTAGAACCAACGACGAGTTGGGGCATCAAGAGTCTGTGGGAACAAGTGAATGTAGATATTTTTGTCAACTCCTCTTAAACCCATGGCAGTAATGAAGGCTTTGAGGTGGTCTTGTGGATTATCAGTTCAAGTGAATGTCGGAACTTCGGGCATGGAGAACTTGGCTGGAAGCTTGCCCTTGACTTTGGGATTGACTTTACCAACATTAGTATGGTAGTTGGCAAACATGCCGCTGTTTTCGAGCACAGAATTAATCTTAGTGAGCTTGGCATTTGGTCTTTCTTACTCAGAGTCGGAGTCAGAGAGGATTCTTGCCTCATCCTCTTTCTTCTTTTCCAAATCTTCAACCTTGAGTCGCACCCTTTCCAACTCACTTATGAGCTCATCAAGCCTTCGTCGGTGGTTTTGACCATGGTGAAATTTGGGGGTGTGATTGGTGAGGTAAGGGATGTATTGAGTGGTGGCGAGCTTTGTGGTGGTGATGGCCTTTTAGAATGTGGTGGTGTCTTGGAGGTAGCTTGTATACGAACCAATCTTGCGGATGATCGAGCTCAACCTTTGTCCCCGTAATTCTTCCTCGAGCCCCCAATCCTGAACACAAGTCTCAACTTAGAGAGACGCCAAAGAAAGGACTTGAAAACAATGACTCATGGTTTTTAGAAGACCCTCGATAGCCCCTAATGTGAATGTGCCTATGGACGTCTATATGAACTTGAATGCATGATAATGACAATGCAATGACAGAGTTACGACAACAATATGCAAGATGCATGACGGACTGACCTCGACATGTATGACAATGAATTGACGCAGACCCTAGAAGACTCATGATTCGACTCGTCTAGACTTCTAATGCATGAGACGTAGTGAACAAATGGAGACATTGATGAATGCAAGACTTGAACTTTTGTACAAATACAACAACAACAACAACAACAACAACAACAACAACAACAACAACAACAACAACAACATTACCCCAGTGCCTCCAAAGAGGCTCCCGCCTAGGTAGGGTAAGGGGGGGTCGATTGTACGCAGCCTTACCCCTGTGAGAGTCTCACAGAGAGGCAACTTCACAATAAATAAGAAGTGCTGACAGTTTTATGAGGCATTTTGCTTTAGTCCATTATATTCCAAAGTCAAAAAGTAGTGAAGCTTTTGGCCCCAATGGAAATGGTGGACACTTTGGACTTTTGTACAAATACAGATGCAAAATGACGACAATATATGCATGACGATTATTTATGAATCCTAGCATGGAGCGTCTAATACATACAATGCAATGCAATGCAAAGAAATGGAAAAAAGAAAAGAAAACAAAAACCTAAGCCTAAATGCCCGATTATTTTCCCTCATATCAAAGGAAAAATGAAGTCGATAAACGAAAATGAGAAAAATAGAAAAAAGAGGGACCATCCTATTTTTATTTTTTTCTAGACTCAAAGAAAATAGAAAATGGGATAAAATAAAAAACAATTTCGGTCTCTTTTTTTTATTGTGATTTTTTTTTTGATTGATTTTTTTTTTCGACGGCATTTTTTGTTTTTGCCTTTTTTTTTTGTGTGTTTTCAATTTTCTCTCCTTTTTTTTTTACCGAATCTGAATTACATCAAAAGAAAAAGAAAATAATGAAAATTGAAAAAGGGAGAGGGAAAATTGGAAGACTGACTCTTTTTTTTTTTTTTTTGCTAAAAAGATCCTAGAAAATTATTCATGACTTTTTTAGAATATATCATCGGGAAAATGACGGGTGTTCATTGAATTGAATTCTCGCACCATCTTCGGGCATTAGGAACTAGCTAAAAATAAAAGAAAAGACTCCTAGCACGTAAGTACATGTTGGCACATAGTCACGATATTCATGCATTCATGCATTCATGCAAGCATTACAATGACATAGTTACAGGCAAATATGTGATCAGACGGGCATTATAACGACACATGCACAACAAGCAAGCGAATGCACGAATGTGGGCTAGAGGCTTTTGGCTCCTGTGAGGTTACCACGACAAATTACAATTTCCGTTCGGCGGATGGTCGACATATCAATTGTAATTCTTTTTCACCAACAAGGATTGATGAGTCATGGGTGAGGAAGCGTCGATTTGCACGATAGGACAACTGTATATTTCTTTAGATATACGGGTTGTCTACGAGTTGCGACACAAACTTCCTCGAGGGTCGATAAGGGTCAAAAGGTTGTGCCAAAGCACATGCAAATGATGCAAAAATATGGAACACGTTATTAAACAATTAAGCAAACTTGACTTTCGAGTCTCACCCTCTTAAATAAATCCCCAGCAGAGTCGCCACTGTAAGGACCCGAGATTTTTCCATCCATCTATTTCCACGGAGTGCGTCCTTATAGAAAATTTGTAAGTTGGGGGGTTAGATAAGTTCAAGGGACCATCGAGTTAGAAAAGCATTTGAAAAGACTTGAATTGAATAAAAACCATGAAAGAGGTCACAAATCTGCTGTCGGCGTAAAGGGACAAACCGAAGAGACAACCCAATAGCGCGATAAGTGAACTGATCATGTTTTTAGAAAGACTCCCGCTCATATAGAACATATGATTACCCAAGAATAATAGGTTCGAAGGCGAAGGTACGAGGTGGGAAGCTGTTAAGCACCTAACTCGCCCGTTTTATGACGGCCTCTACTAACTCAAGTTTGCTTAATAATTTAAAGACATAATTCCCATGCAAACCCGGATTAACAACCTAAACTTAGACTATTAATTGGTTCATCACAAGCATCACAACATTTATTTTAACCCTTGTTTAGACATGCATTTGATTGACAAGTTGAGCATTACAACGGCTAGACATGCTTGGAAGGACAATATTTAGGAAGCGATAAAAACGTTATTCTAGTATGATATCCACATTTTGACTATTGAAAAATAAACAATTAGGCAATTAATTTGATTTGAGCCCTCAGGAGTTAATGCCTGAATTGTAGGCTATATTTGACAAGAATAGTAAAAGACAAGATCTCAAGAATAAATTTGGAAGAAAGTGGGGGAAGCTCAGAGTCAATACTACTGAGAATAGAGGTTGTCAACTGTAGACTGTGTGTTTTGAACTGAGGGAAGAGGGTCGTATTTATAGGCGCAGGAAGTAGGGCTGGACGGCTGTAAAGGAGCAGAAAATTGAATTTGGGCTGAAAAAAGAGTCGGGCTTGAAGCTGAGTCAGCGCCGCTAGCGGCCCTGAGTTTTAAACCAAGGCCGCTGACGGCTGTCAACTGCCAGCTGGATGTCATCATAATGACGACATCCAGTCTGTTTTAATTTTCCGGAGGAACTTTAATGTTCCAAAAAATATGAAAAGACCGTTTTACCCTTGGATGGTAAAAGACGGTTCTACCCCCGGTTCACAACGTGGCGACCGGGAGTCGGAAAAAGGCATGAGAGGTGTCATTGGAAAGCTCTTGAACGGGGCTTTTGAATGAGGCAAGAATAAAGGAGTGTTTAGAGGAAAAACCTGAGACCTTATCTTAACTATCAAAGCAAAAATCGCGTTTCAAGTTTATAAATTACTCCCTTCATTATCGGGCTTTTGCGAAGAAATTTGAAGGCGCTTTTTGGGCGTCTACAGATTTCCATACATTCATTAATATTTATTTATATTTTCTAAAATACAGAAAATAACCACATATATAAGAAAATTTATCCCAAAACCCTTGCATGCCTTGCTAATTTGTTCAGAGATGTTTGCAACTGACAACAACCCATTTATGTACTTATTTGAATTATGTAACGTATCAATTTGGCTGTTTTAAAAGTATTTTTAAGTTAATTTCATAATTTTAAGATTTTTTTGGAAAAATAATGGAGGTCCCCTAGATATCCATTTACCTGTTACATCCAGCGGATATGGATATGGACAGAGGGAGTTGAAGTAAATGGATATGGATATGAATATGGAAGGGGAAAAATAAATGGATATAGATATGGATATGGGTATGACTCCACCCGATCCATATCCAATCCATTGTCATCCCTAACTGTATGTAACTTATAACACTAGGGTTAAGAACCAGAGCCCAAGATCTTGGGATGGGGGAAGTTTTGCCAATCTTAATTTTGCAATTTGTCATATCATATCTTCCCTTTCCAAACAGAATTGAAGGAAAATGAAAAACATACAATTACTCGTATTATTTAGAGTGGTGTTAGCCTCAAACAAATAGTCTTTTGGATTGAGAATCAATGATGTATCACCTGCAAAATTGAAGTTGGTTTGACGAAATACATCAGTATTAATGCAACATACATAAGGAAAAATGAGATAGGGGTTATGAATATAATGCAAAAAGGCAAGTCATATCCATCTAATAATATCAATAGAGCTACATGTTACTTGGACGAAATCAAATAACACGAGCCTTCAAATCGCTAACAGTCATAGAATAATCATCTTATATAAGTGTCTTGGGCTTTTTATTTTGTCCCAAATAAATGCATATGTATGTTGTGCATAAATTAGGTAAGTGAATTTAGTAGCTTTTTACAACTATTCCCATTTGAGATAAAAGGGAGTCTATATGGGGTTAGGAGAGAGACTAGTGAGAGAAACTAAATGTCAATATCATTGGGACAAAAGTTGGAATTATAAACTTCTACCAAAGGTATAATTGAAACTAACATGCCTCTTTTCCTTACATTAAGTACCGTCAAAGAGTACAGTGCATGCATTTATCTGGGACATGAGTAAATTATTGGAGACTATCATTCAAATGCCCGAGATGTTGTGAGGAGAACTATTCTACAAAGAGGTCATTGTCAACCCCGTGGTCAATCTTTTCCTCAAACAAAATCTTGGAATGTGTGACATCGGTTTATTGACTCTTGGTTTGATAAATATCCTTGGCTTGAGTATATTGTTGAGAATGATGGTGCAAATTGTTTCACTTTGCTATTTGTTGAAAAATGAAATAAGGAAAGTTTTTTAGGGAGACGCATTTGTTCATGGAGGATTTAGATCTTGGTACAAATATGTTGAGAGATTTTCTAAACGTGTTGATGGACTTGATAGCGGTCATACTAAAACTTTTACAAAAATATGAGACTTTCAAGAATCAAAAAATTTACATCATTTTTTACAATCAATTTGAACAAGCTAAAAGTGAGTATCTATCCCGCTTAAGTGCTACACTTCAATGCTTGAGGTTGCTTTTGTGCCAAGGGTTGCCTACTTGTGGTCATGATGAAAGTGGAGACTCCAGTAATATGGGTAACTTTCTTGAACTTTTACATTGGTATGCTGAGAATAATGATAATGTTGCAAGTGTTGTGTTCAAAAATGCTTTAGGAAACTGTCAAATGATTTCTCCTAAAATTCAGAAAGAACTTATCAATTCTTGTGCCAAAGAGACAACTAAACGTATTCTTTATGAACTTGGTGATGAGTTATTCCCAATATTGGCGGATGAGTATGGTAATGTATCTGACAAACAACAAATAGCTCTTTGTTTGCGTTATGTTCATAAAAAAGGAAAAATTGTGGAAAGATTTTTGGGTTTTGTTCATGTGGGTGATACCAGGGGATTGACCTTAAAAGCTGCAATATATTCACTCGTTTCTGAGCATTCATTGAGTCCGTCTAGAATTCATGGGCAGAGTTATGATGGGGAAAGAAATATGAGAGGTGAGATTAATGGCCTCTAGACTTTGATTATGAGAGAAACTCCATCTGCTATTTATTTTCATTATTTTGCGCACCGGCCAACTTCAGTTAACACTTGTTGTCGTTTCCAAAACGAACTCGAATTGTACTTGACTTTTTGACACATTTTCGAGTTTGTTGAATGTGATTCGAGGCTCTTGTAAGAGAGTACAGTTTGTTTAGTTAAATCAAGCTCACCAACTTGCAAAAGATTTACAACTTGGTGTTACTGAAACTTGACAAGCTGGGTTGGGTAGACCTCGTGATACTCGTTGGAGATCTCACTATAGGACTCTTTTGAATGTTCTTGTTGTGTATACTTCCATCATTGATATGTCACTTTTGATTGTAAAGATATCTTTAGTTTTAGAAGATTTGATCAAATGCGAAACCATTATGTATGCCATGGAATCATATCACATTGTTTTCATGTTACACTTGATGGTTAGAATATTTGCTTTGACAAATGCATCGAGACAGACTTCGCAAAGAAATGGATCAGTACATCATTAATGTTGTGTCAGTTATTCGTTTGGCTAAACAACAATTGCAAGTGATAAGAGATGAATGGGAATAAGAAGAACCAAAATTTCGTGCATGTGTTACACATGGTCTTTTGAAGTTGTTGATCTGAAAGATGATTATATGCCTCGGGCCGGGGAAGATTAAGGCGGTTTTCTTCTGACAAAACAAATCTTTATCACTTTAAGATTGATGTCTTCATTGCGGTCATTGATATGGATTTCCAAGAGCTTAACAACCGGTTTAATTTGGAGTTGCTTGTATCTATGGTTTGCTTTAATCCTATGGATTCCTTCTCTTCTTATGATAAGTATCAATTGGTAGGCTTGCTAAATTTTATCATGCGAGTTTCCAAAAGTTGAGTTGCTTAGTCTTGAACTCTTGAATATCAACTTGACAACTTTGCTGCCGATATGAAGACCGATGAAAGATTTGGAGAAATACAAAGCGTTGGTGATCTCTCTGTGAAACTCGTTGAGACAAAGAAGCATTTGTTGTATCAACAAGTCTATTTGCTTCTGAAGATAGTGATGATCCTTCCTGTGGCGACCCAATTTTATTTTGAATCGTGTTTTGTTGCAATGATATCGAACAATGTAAGATTTTATTTTATTTTATTTTATTTATTTTTTTTTTTTTTTAATGTTTAATATAGAGAAATGCCACATGATACCCCTATAGTTTTGGCTTTTCCACATGGTACCCAAAATATTTTTAAATCCACGTGCTACCTTTGTTTTTACCCGTTACTAATTCGTGTCCTTTTCAGTCTTTTTCCGTTAGTTAGTGATGCATTTACTAAAGTACCATTAATGAAACTAAAAAAGACGTGCCTTCAAACCCAAATTCACCCTCCTTTCATCTCCAACCTCCAAATCCACCACTTCAAACTCATCTTCAACCTGCTTTCATCCCTAACCTCCATAACCACCACCCGCACCACCAATCCTCCACCCCACCTGCAAACCCCTAACCCCCACCCTCGCCATAAACCCCCCCTCCTCCCTCATCAGACCCCCACCCTAAGAACCCCGCGAGAACCCACAAAATCCCACCACCCTACCCCGAAAACCCAGCGAGAACCCACAAAATCCCACCACCCTTCCCCGAAAACCCCGCGAGAACCCACGAAACCCCACCACACCACCCCGAAAACCCCAACCCGCGAAATCCCACCACCACCACTACCAGCACCTCCAACCACCAGGAACCCCTTCTCGAAAACCCCAATTCACTAGAAATTCCTCCACAGCTTTCTTTATCCTCACTTCCTTTCTTCTTTCTCTCACTCCTCGTATTCACTATACGCCCCCCAACCTCCAATTTTGTTTCAGTTCACATTGTTGATCAAATTTTGGATGGTAATTTATATTGATTGATTTGTTTGGTTGATTGCTATTTTAAAAAGGGATGACGATACTTTGAAATCCGATAGGCGAGTTAATCAGTTGAAAGATTTTGGTAAGTTATATACTTGAAGTTTTTTTGATTGGTAATTGGTGGCGGTGGTGGTGGTTTGTGATTTGAGCAGAGAGCGAAAGTGGGTGGTAAAAATTAAGGGTAGTTTGATCCAAGTGTTGTAACTAAAATACAAGAAAAAACGGAAAATATAACTATTAGACTTATGATGCATTTAGATCTTATTCTTAAATCTAGTGTTGATGTTAGTGAAAGATGTGAATTATGTGTGCAAGCTAAACAACCTAGAAAATCTTTTAAGTCGCTTGAAAAAGAAATTAGCTTGTTAGAGTTGATACATAGTGATCTTTGTGATAGTGAAATTGTTATTGACTCGTGGTGGAAAAAGGTATTTTCAAAGGCGAAGCCAGGATTTTATGAGTATAGGGGCCGGAGTGTACATAAAAAATTTTAGCAAAACAATTTAGTGTTAAAAAAAATCTTTACTCAATATTCATATTCTTACATAGAAGTGAAACCATCAATAATAGAGCTCAAACTACACCATACGGTAATCTATTTTTCATTTCCTATCAAAGAATTTTTTTTGTTTTTCATTGAATGTTACTAAAATAATAAGAATGATCATTGACGTTTATTACTTTTGTATGACTATTAAAGTTGCAAATATGCTAATTATGTAGAAGCAATGTACTTAATATGTCAATTCATCATATTAGAGTTTTAAAAAAATTTGCATACATTCCTCAACCCCCTACTTCAAACATCATATGTAGAATCTTCTTTAAAGTGAATAACTAGAAATTAATAGTCATTGAATGAATATTATAAATGGTAGTTTGTTATATATGCCCAACTTTTTTATTTTAAAAAAGACATCTTCACTAAGAGTCATCAACACCATTGTCAAAAGAAAAACGAAAAAATGAGTCCTCAACGCTTGTTGTTGAAGACTTGAATTACCAAACTAACAACTCAAGCAAACAAAAAAAATGAAAACAACATTAAAAAACTGATTTTCAAGGAAGTCGAACCCGCCACCCATGCAAAATGTGCGCCTCACATATGCATGTCATTACCACCACGCCAGTTAGCATTTCATGTTTGTAATACACATATGTTGTATTTTAAAGGGGTCAGGAAAAAATATAAAGGGAAGATGGGCTGGGCCACGGGGGCCAGGCCTACGCCAGCCCCCCGTTGGTTTCGCTGCTGGGTATTTTATTATCTTTATTGATGATTATTTCAAGTATTTCTATGTTTAATTGGTTAGTGCCAAGAGTGATTCGTGATAGATTTAAGGCTTATAAAGCTGAAGTTGAAAATTAAATAAAAAAAATAAAGATTCTTTGTTCGGATAGAGGATGTGAGTATACCCTACTGAGATCATTCATTTTTGTGAAGAACATGGTGTTATACATAAAGTTTCGCCTACTCGTCCACCTCAATCTAGTGAGGTTGCAGAAAAGAAAAATAGTACTTTGTTGGACATGATTAATGAGATGTTACTTAGCTCTAACTTGCCTAATAAATTGTGGTGTGAAGCTTTATATGCTGCTTGATATGTTTTGAATAGAGTTTCTAATACAAATATTGATAATTACCCCTATGAGTTGTGGAAAAATAAAAAGCCGACTTTGAAACATGTCAAAGTGTAGGGGTGCTTAGCCAAGGTAAATATACCTACTACAAAGAAAAGAAAGATTGGTCCCAAAACAGTTGATCGTGCTTTTATTGGTTGTTCTTTACATAGAACTACTACTTAGAGATGTTTGGTGTTGACTTATGAAATTCCCGAAATTTCTATTAATACTATTATTGAATCTCGTGATGTTGTTTTCATTGAAAATGCTTTTTCAATAAGAACAAAAATTTTAAAATCTATTTCTGAGCCTTCTTCTTCGAATTTTAGTGAGCCATCATCTTCTAGTGGTTTATTCAGGAGCCAATTGAGGCTTGAGCCCATTGAGCCTAGACAGAGTACAATGGCCAAAAGAGCTAAAAGTTTTGGTCCCGATATTGTTACATTTTTACTTGAAAATGATCCAAAAAATTTTAGTGAAGCAATGATGTCTGTTGACACTCTGTTTTGGAAAGAAGCCATCCAAAGTGAGATAGATTCTATTTTGCAAAATAAAACTTGGGTTTTAACTTATCTTCCACCTGGTTGTAAAACTTTAGGCTACAAGTGGATTTTTAAAAAGAAAATGCGACCCGACGGTTCTATTGAAAAATTTAAAGCTAGAAGTGTAGTCCCAGGTTTCAAAATTGCTCCCCGCGTCTGAGAAATTCCTCTCCAACTAAATGCACCAAAGTATAGCCATGCATGCACACCTCCACAACACCTTACCCTCATTCCCCCTCACATTGCAGAATACCACACCTGTAAAAACTGGCCTACTGTAGCTGGACACACAAAAGTCCCCCCACACAACAACCTTTCCCATAAGGACCTAAAAAATTCGCACATCACAAACAAATGCAATCAATCTTCCTCTTTGATGTGCAACAACATTTACGTTTTTTCTGTCACAACGATTAGAAATTTATGCTTATGCATAGTCACTTTTAAGCATGTAAAAAGAGAATTTAATCAAGGAGGATAAATCACAATTATAAGGGCCAACTAGAGATGGACATGGCCTCATGGGTCGTGCCTGAGTCTGAAAGAGGCATGCACAAACCATGACCCAATTAGTGCGCTTCGTGCCGTATCAACACACATCGCCGAGCAATCCAGACACGACGCATGGCACATGACCCTTCTCAAAAAATGTTTCCACTTTCTTTTTTCGAAAAAAAACTATTTTTATTTTCCAACTTAAAAACATTTACCTTACAAAAAGGTTAAACCATTTGGACATACGCTCAAGCTCTCTCTTCTATGCGCAAACATATACACTAATGTCCAAAGATGAAATGGCTTTAAATTCATGTCGTTTTCAATATAAACATTTTTTTGAGAAAGATAAAAATAACTTATTTTTTAAGGACCTGATCGTGCCGTGCCTAGACAATAAATTTCTTTTTCCAATATTCAACTCCCATATAATCAATGAGTTGGGATCCTCTCAATTTGCTAAAAGAAATGGAGACCTCCATTTACTAAATGGAGGGTGAGATTTTCATCTAACCTATTTTTGAATTAAATAAATTCAAAGACTCAGAATTGAGAGAAGGAGATCCAAACCTCTATTTAGGAAATGGAGAGAAAAGAAATGGAGTAGCTCGTCTTGTGTGGACTTAGTCCACCGTGGACCAAAGGGTGAATCAAGAATATAGTCTAAATCTTTTAGAGATATGGGAGGTATTTTTTAAAAAGATTTAATCTTTGGTCCACCGTAAACTAAGTTCACACAAGATATTGTAAAAATGAAAAGGATCTCAACTCATAATCAATAGTCCATCTCCATGCCACATGTCGTATCGTACCGTGCCGAAATCGTTCCGAAATCGTGCCAAAACAAGGCTGTGCCTTATCGAAGAGGGTTCTAACTTCTGGCCCAATCCATAGCCATCCTTTGGGGCCAGCCAACCAGATACGTCGACATGACACGCTTTAGACAGTAACGAGTTAAGAACCATTACCAAACTACAAGACCCGCCCATTTCAATCTACCGTAACTTCAAAGCTCCGAAATTCTTCGTCACCTCCAGAGAGAGAGAGTAAACGATGATCAGCGTTCTTGCTCAGGTTTTGTGTTTAATCCCTAATTCAATTCAATTCAATTCAACCCTGTAAAATTATGATACTAATTGAAACCACTATCTGATTTTTCTTTTCGATTTGATTTTATTTTTGTTGGATTTTGATTTTGCATTTTTCAGGAGCGAATTCTTGGCTTTGTGCTGGGAAGTGCATTGACGGGTGCTTTTGTTTTTGAGAACCATAGGAAAATCTACAAAACCATTTCTGAGAACAATGCAAAATTCGATAATCAGCCTCAGGTCACAAACACTTTACTCTTGCTATATTTTTTTATCTTTTATTTTAATTTGTTTCCCCAATGTTTGATTTGGGATACTAGATTTTGTGCTCTTGATTGTTAGTGACCTAAATTGTTTTTAGGGTTTGATTTGGGTCTAGTTGGAAGTTGTCCATGTGGTTGATAACTGAATTGAAGCTGAAATTGTCATGCCTTTTGGCTTTTCATGGTAGATGAAAGTGATTAGGGTTTAATAAACCGAATCATGGTCAGACCGTGGTTTGTTGTTGATTCATATTCTTTTCCGTGCTCATTTGTGAAGAATGTTGATGTAGTCTATCATTTGTTGAATTGATTGAAATTCTAAAATGTTGTCTGTTACATATGTGACTGATTTGTTGCACTTACAAATGTATAATTTAGTTACAAAAGAATTGAATACCATGCTATATTATACCCTTGTACAGTGTTTCTCACAAGGCTCTAGGCAAGGGCGGGGTAAGTGATGTCAAGTTGATGCAGCCTTACCCCTGCTATCATAAAAGAGTAGAATATGAAGAGTGTTAACCCGATAACTGTTGACTAACTCTTATTTTGTATCAATTGTCTGTTGGAGATGTATGAATACAAGTTTCTCATTCATCAGCTCCCCTAACATGGTACAACTAATCGTAAAGTTTTCATTGCAATGTTAAGCTTTAGATGACCATTCGCGTATTTAGTTTTTCTTTTGCACTGTATTCACTGGTGAAGAACCCTTATGGTGAGCTGAAGTAAATCACATCGAGTTTGCTACCTGCTTGTGGAGGTCAGTGTGATTTGTATGGTTAAACTGTTAGGGGAACTTGGAATGTTTATGTGGGGCAGGCGGGCGGGTGGGGGGAGGGGAAGGAAGGAGTAACTCAACCGTGATAGAAACCAAACAGAAGCTGGTATTCACATTTCAAAAAGCTAGTTTGATTGACGGGGCGGGGGGGGGGGGGGGTGGCTAAGCTGTTTTTATGGCTTGATTTGGTCTAGACATCCATGTGGTTGAAAATTGAATAGAAGCTGAAATAATGATACCTTTTGGCTCTTCATGGTAGATGATCTGGCTTCAATCAACAATATCATGGTGAGAGAGTGGGGATAACCTTGAGGGGTAGCTCTCTGAGAAATATTTCAGAGGTCCCAGGTTCTCGAGTCCTCTCACGGCCACTGGAGGTTTTACCGGTCGTTAACTTCAGGGCCCATGTTATCTAAAAATAAATAAAATAAATCAATTGGCATCTTTTGATAATCATTAGTCTATCACCCGTGAAATTATTTAAAAGTTTCAATCTTTTGACAGTGATTCTTTCAGTTGATAAAACATCTGATCTTTCTCTTTCAGTCTAACAATGGCTGTTCTCTCTCTCTCTCTCTCTCTCTCTCTCTCTCTCTCTCTAATCTATTGCTACAGATCGGCCGACGCCGGTTATCTTTCTGATAGAAAGAAATACCTTCAAGAATCTATTCAAGGGGCTATGAAATGGGAGTTTCATTAATGTAATGAAGGGTCCGAAAAAGGTGCTAGGTTGAGTGATGAGAAGGAGGGGGAAAGGTTGGGGTAGTCTTCAACGCAGGATGGGGCTGTGTTACACAGCAATTGAAGTCTGCGTAGCAGGCTGAGATAGGCTGGAGCTAGCAATTGCAAAGATGGACTTCTTCCAACTCCGTTTTGCGTGGCCTCACACTTGGTAGCGAAGACCAGGATGTGCAAGGACAACACAAATTGAGGCAATGGGAATTAGACTAGATGACCCGATGGGAAGGAAGTGATTCTTTGTACCTAGAAAAAATAAAGGAAGCCGTAAGCTAGAGAATAACTTCTAGCAAACTATGACAATTGTGGTTTAAATAAAGTTTTTTTTAGATAAAAATTTATACAGGAGGTACAGAGAATTACAACCAAAGAGGATAAGAAGTACCCAAGAAATATAAAAACTAAATACAAATCATCCCAATGATGTTGAACATCAGCGGGATACCACCTTAAAAACGTTGCTTTAGCTCACAGTGAAACCAAATACACCACCTGATCCCAAAGAAACTAGACTAGATAGGCTTGCTGACCCCAGTGAAGATTCTACAATTCCACACCAACCAAAGGCACGAAAAGAGGGTCAAGAAATCACTCTGCCACAGAGGCTTCTGCTCCTTCCCCCTCCCCTAGCCCACATAACGAACTTGCATGTCCTAAATGATCATAGTAGGGCAAAAAAAAACATTCACCCTCCTCTCCGCATGCCCCACACTAAGAAGCTAAGTTCACAAAGCTCTAGCAAAATCACGAACAAGTGCAAACAGTCACACTTAGGGCTGTTCACCGATCCAGACCGGTTTTTTAAAAAGAGCTCAAGATCGTTTTTTTAGCTTTCCCCACCACTTACCATCTGGTCCAGACCGGACCGGACCGGATCGAAACCCGGTCTGACCGGTCTGAACCGGTCCGGTCCAAAAATCCGGTCCGGACCGAATGATGAACAGTGCTAGTCACACTAGCACAGTGGTACACCACACACAGATTTGACGACACACCTTATATCGGTTGCAATCACTGCAACATGTCATGATTATTTAGCTTGACTAGTACCAAGATCCAAACAAAAGCACACACCTTCAAGGTAGCCTTTGACTTCCAAATGAAATTGGCTAGAGAAAAATGAAGATATTGTGAAGTAAGACCAAGACAATGAAGGAAAGATTTGTAGGAGAAGATCCCCAAGGAGTCTAACCTCAACCCGAGAATCAACACGAAGAACAAGATGAATGGTGTCCAGAATACTTTTTAAGTTGGTGAGTACCTCCATTTCCCTATCATGATGGACTCTCATAGATGAAGGTCCCAAGATTCGTCGTTGTCCAAAAAAAAAAAAAAAAAAGATTCGTCGTTGTCCAAATAGTATGAGACAATCAGTGCATCATGTTGTAGACAACTGATAAACCCAAAGATACATGGAAGAGAAGAAAAATGCCTTCTTTCAGGCGTCCTCCCAGATTCCAACCCGGTGTCCATAAAATGTCAATATTTACAAACTAGGTAGAGTTTGGACAAGTTATTACTGTTCTTATTTAATTATGAGAATCAATATTCTTGTTTTTAAAAAAAAGTTTTCTGAAAACAAAATTGTTTGGCTTTAAGAGTTACAAAGCAGCAAACTTTGTTATTCTGCTCCATTGTTTTCTTGACTCCATTTACCCTGTGCTTAAACCAGTCCAACTCGAAAGGTATTGTGTCAAAATACCCCTATGTTGCCAGACTCGCCACACACCCCCTTTTTGGAATTTAACCAACAAACAGAGAAAATAACATTGCACAATTATGTTTGAAAACAATCTAAATAACTTATATAATTCGCATCCTGACATTCAATTGGAAACAATACAATCCGTTACGCATTGGTGAGGCCGCAGGGAGAGATGGTGCACAGATCTTTTACTGTTCTACAGCATCCTTTACAAACTTCCTCTAACTTTTCTCTATATTTTATATTCCTCTATCTTCTCTTCTCTGGTCTTACAATTCATCCTTCAAATCTTTGGTATTGCTGTTACCAAAAGAAAAATTGGCAACAGAACCATCTGCCTTCAGCGTTGATGTTGGTTTCTGGAGTTAGAAAGGTATTGATGCATGTTTCTTCAAGAATCTTTAGATTCCCACCACAGTACGTTCGCTGAGGGCTGTAGTCTGCGAAGTCAAAAAGTCACAGTTAATCACGTAAGTATCTATCAAATTTTTGTATGAGCAAACACCGCATAAACACACAAACTAGGGAAGAGCACAAAAGCTAATACACGAAATTTGTAGAGCTGTAGGACTTACAGGATCAAAGCTTTATATTATAAAAATCACCTTCAAAATTTAGAATTTGTCCACCATTTCCAGTGGAGCCAAAAGCTTCTCTACTTTTTGGCTTCGGAATATGATGGAGTAAAGCAAAATGACTCATAAAACTGTCGGAACTTCTTATTTATTGTGAAGTTGCCGATGGTTGTCGCACTTTGGATCTCGGGTCAAACGGAAAAAACCTCTTTGTGAGACTCTCACAGTGGTAAAGGCTGCGTACAACCGACCCCCTTACCCTGCCTAGGCGGAAGCCTCTTTGGAGGCACTGGGGTAGTATTAATGTTTTACCTTCAAAATTTAGAAGTCACTCTCTTTCTGTAAAAAGTTACCTATGATACTTTAACAGTCACCCCTATGTCTCGTGTAGTCGTGTTCCATACTATGGACCAAGTACCTGCAAGTTTTATACGATAATATAACTAATAATCTTCTGGCTTTGTGTCTGACTGAATATTTTGAGCGATTAAGTAAACATTCAAGTTGTTGACTGGGAAGATGTTCTGGTGAGGAAAGACCTATTTGCTCTGCTGCCCCCCGTTCTGTTGTGTTTCCATTTCACGTACTGTGACGGTTTTACTCTTTGATTGTTGTTTCGTACTTTTAGGAGGGGAATAACTTGCTCGGCTTGCTTTTCTTTTGCTAAGCATACAGCTTAGGCTACATATAATGGCAAAACCTCCCGCCATTCACACTTGGTCTAAAAGAATTATGATATTGTTTATGATGTTATGACATTGCCATGTTCCCATGTAGATTTAAAACTTTTCCAAAAGGCTAACTGTATGTTGAAATTATATTTGTCTTGGCTTGTATCAAGTTTGTTTTCTTATTGAGGAATTTGGTTAAATTGATTGCTAAGACTTCGTTTATGGCTATTCTAATCTTCTGTGACTGAGTTTTGCATGATTAGCAATATAGCATCAAGGAGTAGAACTGCTAACTTTTTTTTGGAACTAAACTTCTGGTTTATTGTATCCTAGTTCTATGTTCACCATTGTCTAATGCTCTCTGATATTAATTCCATGCAGATTAAAAAGCCAATTTTTGAAAGGAAATCTCAAGTAGAGATCGCACACTTGTGGAACAAAGCTGTAGATAAGACATTTGGGACTGTGATTGCTTCTCTTAGTTCACGTGGATGGTAAAATGGCAGTAATCTCTTTGCTGAGTGACATCACAAATTTAATTTGAAATTGGATTCTTCTGCATAAATTGACATCATGTAATTCTGATTCTAAATTTTTATCTTACGTGAATTTTGGGATGACATGGTTTTATCACTAGTGATTTGCACGGTTAACATTATTTTGTACGTCCCTCAATATATCAAAGTGAAAACCATTTCTTTTCCAGAATATCTACCTCTGTGTACATTACATGTTGGTTGTTTCTTCATGATCAGCTTTTTTTTTTGCTTCAATGAACTCTGGTGACTATGTTGTATGAGGTGTAATCACTAGTGATTTGCACGGTTAACATTATTTTGTACGTCCCTCAATATATCAAAGTGAAAACCATTTCTTTTCCAGAATATCTACCTCTGTGTACATTACATGTTGGTTGTTTCTTCATGATCAGCTTTTTTTTTTGCTTCAGTGAACTCTGGTGACTATGTTGTATGAGGTGTGTTGACACATATGCTTGTAATGTATGGCTGATACATATGTTGCTTGTATAATATTGGTGAAGTCAAGCTGGCATTGCACTTGTGTAGAGTTTATTCTACAGTTATATTATATCAGTTGTGTACCTAGAAACTTATTGAAGAAAAAAGGCAAATTCCTGCATTATGCGATTCTTAATTATGGGCTTCCTATGCCCTTTCAGAGAAAAAATTACGAGTTGTTATGCTGTATTTGTGCCAGAACTACTGGATACAGTAATTTTTTTTGTCAAGTGCATATTTAGAAGGCTACCCTTAAGCTAATGGATTCATTGATAAGACTGTGTAACGCGGAACTGGTGCATAATTCAGTCCCTGATACATAATTTTGGTTCTTCGTTGCATTTTCTTTTTCTAGATCCACGTTTTTCCAGTGATCCCTTAGTAAAGTACCGAGGCATAGTATTTCTTTTTCTTTTTGCTTATTATTAGTATTGTTGGCTTTTTTGCTTGTTCCACTTTTAATTTCTTTTTTCTTTCTAGCACCAATAGATGGGATTAGGGAGACAGTTCATTGAAGACCTGAAAGATGAACTACCAATACTGGCACAAAGGGGAGATTAGATATGAGCTAGTGGTTTTCATTTGTTCATATAACAGCTAAGCAAACTCCACACCTGAGTATCTGAACCCACTTGATGAAAAATTATGGATCCTAGTGTACGTAGTGTCGGAACTCTAAGCATCAATTGGTGACATAGTGGGAGGAAACTCTAGCCCTGAAGGCTGTATAATACAAGCATATTAAGGATGTAATTGAAACATCCTATTAAATAGTACATTAAACATCTGGTTGAGCAGCTTTAGCACGATCTGAGTTTGCTTGACGAGTCTTAGCCACGTAAAAGGCACCCATTGCCAAGAAGACGAAGATTATGATCCCAAACAGGGGACCAGCAATGAATCCGGCTCCCATGCTGTGGGAGCTTGTTTTCGCCGAAGTAGCTTCTGTTGCCTCTTGTGATTCTGTTTCATGTACTTGAGCCGCTAGGGGGAACGGTGAGCAGTTTGATTTGGAACAGGGATCTTGACGGTCATCTGGGTGGAAGAAGTCGTAAGCTGTTGGGGAGAAAGCCATTGGGTGCTGGTAAGCAAGACCATGGGGGGCTCGGTTTTGCGCTAGCATCCTCGTAAGTAAGGAGAGAGAGAAAAGAAAGAAGAAACAAGTTCTGAATGTCATGGCAGCTAATTATTATGGCTTGAAAGATTGTATAGGTTTGAAGGTTCAAGGGAAGTTGGTAAGCTTTGATGTTTCGGTCATGGAGGTATTAGATGAAGGGGTTCCGGGTTTATATACATGTATAGTAGTGGTGGTTGCTTGGCGTGAAATTCTAGTCATGGCAAAGTAATAAGGATTAAAAAGGGCGAGGGGAACAAAATGATGGGGCATGTGGTTTCCATTATGGCAAACCTTAAAGATGATAGCCTTGTCAGTGATTTTATACTCGTGATAGTCCGCTTCTTGATTTTATTACATAGTTTTGCATGGGGAAGGCACACAAGGGGTACATGAATGTACTTATTGTTGTCAAACTGTAAAGCCATTGTCATCTATTGCGTCTTTAGTCTCTCTTATGAGACTCCTTTTTTTTTTTTTTTTTTTTTTTTTTTTTTTTTCTCTTCTCTTGTGAGACTCCTACTTAACGAGTGGTATTCATACACAACTTTATTTCTTCGAGACCCTATTAGAGATCATATGTGGTCTTGCATGTAATAACCCGCAAACCACATGTATCGGCAAAGCTAATCCATCTAAGATGGGCTGACGGGTTCAAACAGAGGAGTAGAGCTCCCTACAAAGAACGGTAGAGGAGAAAATTCTCGCTACATGAATGAGGATCTGAACACCTGACTAGTGGGTTAGTATTATTCACAAGAACGGGGCACTTAAACCGCTTGTGCTCCCACTTCATCCTCTAAATGTGGTCGTTTTGCCACATCAACAACATTGTGATGGAAAACAATTTTCCCACCTAACTAAGAATGTAATTCTTTAAAAAATTCTTTAAAAATTATAAAACTTAATGCTGAACCTCAATCATCCTCAAGAGTACATTTATTTAGATTGGGTCCTTTGCGTGGCTCTTGACATTATGCTATTTTCAGTTTCCCCTATTTGGTTTGTAAAAGAGTCATGCCCATCCTCTTCTTGAGTAATGAGTGGAACTCATATATGTAGGCCAGGGTTTGATGTAGAATAAGTGACAATGAGTTGCATTGCAAATTCCTCTTATGAAGATCATTGCTACATCTTTACATCAAGTATATATGGACGCTCAATGAGTACAATAACATGAAATACACCATGCGAAAAATATGCACATTTTTTTTTGGAGTGTATAAGGAACTACTCAAATCAACCACCATATAATGATAAGGAGTACTTGTATGAAATGAAATATAAAATATAGTGTTCCTATTTTTTTCATTTTTTTTTTTTTGCTGAACAAAAAGAGAGTGCAAGTGAATGCCGCTACGCCATGTTCAGACTCTTGTGTTTGACAGCGAACATATCAAACTAATTGAACAACCAACGCAAGTAATGACCCCGTCAACGTAACACCAACAAAGGGCTAGTATAGTTCCTAAAAGCCAGCAGCCACCAGGTATAGGGGAATGAGGATTTGAACCCATGATTTTGCCTTATCAAACCACTTGAAATTAAGTTTGGAATCACTAGACCACAACCCTTGTTGGTAAAATATAGTTGATCATCAAAGTAGTGTGCCATTTTTAATTTCTTTGGTCCATAGGAGACATAAAGATCAGTTCATAGTACACATGTTTTTTTGACGTATACACCCTATGCATGTATAGTTAGTCACTTTTTTCTCTTCTATTATTGGGATTATGAGAAGGTCTTACAAAAAGATTTGTTTGATAATGAGGCACTCTTTAAGTACTAATTAAGCTTGAATAATTAAGAAAATAATGATGAGAGTAGTAATTTGGCCTTTTCAATTAATTTTTTTTAATATAAAATGATAGCAATGAATTATGTGTTATTGTTGTTATCAATTATCATCAAGTTAATAAGAAGTCATGGCACTATAGCCACTATAGGCTTATAGCAATTTACTTACAGATGGGTAAGGGGGAATGGGTTGGGGCTTTTCTTGACTTGAAGGTTTAGCAAAGGTGAGTGGAATTTTTAGTGGAATTTTTTCGTATGTAATGACATGCCAAACATGGTTTTACTTCAACATATTCTTCTTTTCTTACAGAACCCAACATTTTGGTCCCCATTTTACTTTACTCTAGTACTACATAAAAAGTACAGGATCTTTGTGTCACTCTTCATTTCACTTCCCTTGGGATTGTAGCATGCTTAAGCTAATTGGCCGGTGTTCACATGTTTGAAAACGCACCTCTCAAGTCTCACCCAAGTCACAAGAGTAGGGTGTGAAGGTTTAATGAGAGAGAGTTTAACGGATTGATTTTGAGTATGTTATTTTTCACTGAATTGAATTGAATTGAACTCTACTGAACTGGATAGTAATATGTGCAAGAAAAATTAGATCACTGAACTGAACTCTGCTAAATGAAACCCAAAGAATTGGAGTTCAAAGTGGAACAACTACCACAAAGGAGCAGTGATGAATAAAAATAAGTTGATGACACTTTGGAGGCAAATAAAACTTGCAATAATACACAGTAGAGGCAATAGGGCTTCAAGCATTAGATGATCAACAAATGGTGCAAAGAGCCAGAGACTAGCGTATTTATGGAAGAGCAGAATGAAGAGTAACAAGTTAGTGATGGTTTAATGTTCAATTTTTGCTAGGAGTTGTTGTTATATAAGCTCTCGAGGATATGGGTGTCTCTTCATTTGCGATTGTGGAGTTTGGATTCTTAGGTTTATAGGTTGAAGGTGGTAGAGGGAGCTGCCTACGCAAACACCATTGCGGTTATTGAGAGGTGAATACTAGAGGAGTGTTTGACAGTCCTTAATTTGATAGTTTTAGGCTTCAGCTATATATTTAGGTGTTGTAATTTTTGTTGCTAGGTGTTTTGAGTCTATTTAGGTTTATTAAGCCTCGGCTTTCTGGGTGTCACTCGCGCGAGTTTTTCAATGACATTTAATTGAAGTGTTCATAGGACACAATCTGGGATAATTAGTACCTCAGCCATCAGATCAGCCTTATGGGCTTGAATACGTGGAAGGCTTAGTAGGATTATGACAAGATTGAGGCGAAAAGCTTATTGATTATCACCGAGTATATGTATACAGCCCTAGTATCTATACATATCTTTTAGAATATGGAAACAATTTGTATATGGAAACAATCCTAAACAATATCAAACTCTATGATAACTTGCCATATTCAGGCGCAACCGAACTTTCCATAAGTCACGCCTAAAATCTCGGTAAGATCTCGTAACACCCCCCCTCAAATTGGAGCATAGGGGTTCACGATGCCCAACTTGTTGAGTAATAGATCAAACTGCTTCCTGCCGAGAGCCTTTGTAAATAAGTCAGCTAATTGCACTGTCTTAGGAATATACGATGGAGCAATTAGACCTTCGGTAATAGCATCACGAACAAAGTGACAATCAACTTCAATATGCTTCATGCGTTCATGATAAACAGGATTGCGAGCGATAGGTAAAGCCGACTGGCTATCACAAAACAATGGTATAGCTTTGGGATGATGAACACCCAAACTTAATAACAAACTTTTCAACCACTTCAGCACACAAGTGATGGCAGCCATGGAGCGATATTCTGCTTCAGCGGAAGACTTTGAGACAGTAGTTTGCTTCTTTGTTTTCCATGAGATAGGTGATTGGCCAAGAAACACCAACCAACCCTTTAAGGATCGCCGTGTGAGGGGGCAGGCAGCCCAATCCGAGTCACACCATCCATTTAAAGATAGGTCACTGTCAGCTCGCAATAAAATACCTTGACCTGGAGTTTCCTTCAAATAACGCACAACCCGTAGAGCGGCCTCCCAATGCTCTTGGTGAGGATCTTGCATAAACTGAGATAAAAGATGAACCGAATAGGCCAAGTCAGGTCGTGTGACAGATAAATACACAAGACGACCTACAAGGCGCCGATAGGATTCTGGATCATCAAGTTTGGCACCAATGGCATGTCCTAACTTGTGATTTTGTTCAATAGGAGTGTCGGCTGGTTTTGCCCCCAAGAGGCGGACCTCAGTAATAATATCAAGAGAATACTTTCTTTGACAAAGAAATAAGCCAGCTGTACTCCGAGCTACCTCAATACCAAGAAAATATTTAAGTGGACCAAGATCTTTCATATGAAAACAGTCACCCAAATAGGCCTTGAAAGCTCTTAAAACAACATAATCATTGCCAGAAATAATTAGATCATCGACGTACACCAAGACATTGAGCTGCACACCATCTTTAGTGTAAGTAAGCAATGAATAATCAGAGTAAGACTGAAGAAATCCATACCCTTTCAAAGCAGTGACCAGTTTTGCAAACCAACAACGGGGTGCCTGTTTTAAGTCATATAGATATTTGCGAAGACGACAAACCAGATTTGGCTCCGATGACGTGAAACCAGGAGGCAATTTCATATAAACTTCCTCATCAAGATCACCATGGAGAAAGGCATTATGGACATCCATTTGGTGAAGTTCCCAATTCTTGGAAGTGACAATGGCTAGAAAGGCACGAATGGTTGCCATTTTGGCAACGGGAGCAAAGGTCTCAGAGTAATCCAAACCTTCGATTTGATGATTTCCAAAAATAACCAAGCGAGCTTTTAACCGCTTAAGATCTCCATTGGAGAGGTATTTCCTCTTATAAACCCACTGACTTCCCAGTGCACGCTTGCCAGGTGGAAGTGATTCGAGAGTCCAAGTACCATTATCCTCCAAGGCTTTAATTTTCTCTTGCATAGCCTTCTTCCACCCATCATTTTTCATGGCCTCCTTAAAAGACCGAGGTTCCTCTCCTGTAGTGACAGCTGCAAGAAACTTGCGATAGGGCATAGAGAAATTGTCACAATTAATATAATGTGCTATAGGAAAAGGAGTACCTGAGGTATGCCGTGGAAGAGAAGTAGCAGTGTTCGATGGACTCTCTTTAACAACGCTGTGAGTAACAAAATCCCTTAGGAGCGCTGAAGGGGTTTTAGTGCGCTTTCCACGTCCCAAAACTTCTCCGGAACTCTGATTATTTAAGTCTGCCTGTTCTGCAGTATGGTCAGACCCAGACCCAGTTTGGACAGAGTCGTCCACAACACTAAGCCGTTCTAATTCTGTTAGGCTTGCCGGACTTGGGGTTTGGTCAGACCCAGTATTGACAGTGGCAAGGGAATTCGGGTCATTGGGGATAAAAGGCACATCTAGACCCTCATCTGTTGTATCCCTGGTATTAGGAACAGTGACAACAGTGGAGTCATCCAAAAAATCCGCAAAGTCTAAATCAATGTCCACATCCATATCAAAGTGATCCGTTGGCCTAATATTGCTAGCTTCCGTGTCAACAAAGGGAAAAATCTGTTCAAAGAACTTTACGTCTTTTGACACAAAGAACTCATGTTTATCAAGATCATAAAGCCTCCATCCCTTTTGACTGAAAGGATACCCAACAAATATGCATTTACGGCTACGACTCACAAATTTATCCCCCTTTGTCTTTTGGTTGTGGTCAAAACATAAAGACCCAAACACTCGAATGGCATCATAAGAGGGAGAGTAACCAAACAATTTCTCAAAAGTAGTGTAATTGTCAAGAACAGTGGAAGGAGTTCTATTGATTAAATGAACAGCGGTCAAAACACTCTCCCTCCAAAAGTAAATAGGCAAATTTGCTTGGAAGCGCAAGGTGCGGGCAACATTTAGGATATGTTGGTGTTTCCTTTCAACTCTCCCATTTTTTTGTGGTGTCCCAGTGCATGAGGTTTGAAATAAGATACCACACGCAGTAAAATAACCAAGCAAACATCGAAACTCCGTTCCATTATCACTCCGAACAATTTTTATGGTTTGAGAAAATTGTCGCTCAACCATAGCAACAAAGGACATAAATTTAGCAAAAACCTCTGTTTTATCATCCATCAAATAAACCCACACAGCCCGAGAAAAATCATCGACAATAGTAAAAAAATATCGACCACCACAAGAAGAAGTATGACGATAGCCGCCCCACAAATCAATATGAATTAGTTCAAAAATTCGACTGGCTTTATTCTCACTTAAAGGAAATTTGTCTCTGGGATGTTTAGCTCTAAAACATACTTCACAGGCTTTATTCAAACTACCTTTAGAATTACAAACGGGGGGAAGCAATTTTACTACTTTTTCTGAAGGATGTCCCATCCTAGCATGCCAAAGAGCCAAAGAAGAAGCGTCCACGTCCACTGTGACTGTCTGCACTGTTTGTGGTTCCTTGAAGTAGTAGAGTCCATCTTGCTTACTTCCCGTTCCAATCAACTTCCTCGTTTGGTCCTGTATAGCATACACATGTCGATTAAAAATGACAATACTATCCAAATCATCACACAATTGTGACACGGACAACAGGCTGCAATTTAAGAGAGGGACATAAAGAACATGAGTGAGAGTCATAGCATCCGACAATCGCACTGATCCCTTCTTTATTTGTTGCAACCACTTTCTTTCCATCAGGAAGACCAACGAGACATAAGATGTCTTTTACATCAAATAATAGAGAAAGACTACCAGTAACATGATTAGAGGCACCTGTATCAATAATTCAAGAATGACCATTAATCTTACCACTCAAACGATTACCAGAAACAGTCATATTACCAAAGACACTTGCAAGTGTCTTACATTGATCAGCGGAAAATAATTCTGCAAATGGTGTTCCAGTGGGTTCTGAAACAACTACATCATTGGCATGGACCCCCCTCGACCACGTCCTGTCGCAAGAGAAGAAGAAGAGGTCGTTGATTGTTGGTTACGACCAATCATCAGTTTGGTCATACCTGATCCGCTGTCAGACTTCACACGATCCTCCCACCATTCTGGATATCCATGAATTTCGAAGCAATTAGTTACTTTGTGGCCTGTCTTCTTACAGTAGGTGTAGGATAGACGTGATTTATCAGGTTTCTCTATTTTGCCTCGTGTGCGCCCACTAGTTCTCACAGAAAATCCAACAACTTCGGACTTCTCCTCGGGCAGAGCCGAAGACGTTCAGACTCGTTCATCTTGAATAACAAGCTGGTAGGCACGACTGAGAGAGGGCAGAGGATCTTGAGCAAGAATATTTGATCGCAAAGGACCATAAGATGGAGTATATAAACCCATCAGAAATTCATGAAGCATGTCCTTTGCACGGCGACGCTCATGTTCAAGGCCTGCGGTACACTTTGTACAGCAAGAACAAGTTATCAAGGGTTCATGGTTATGCAATTCCTCCCATAGAGCCGTGAGTTTTCCATAGTAAGAAGCAACTGACATGGATTTGGTTTGCTTACAGTCAGAGATGGTCGCCTTTAATTGTTGTATTCGTGGTCCATTCGTAAGAGCAAATCGCTCCTTAAGCGTCTCCCATAGACACCTAGCATCTTTATATTTGGACAAGGTACTCTTCACTTCTGCTGTGATGGTATTCATAATCCAAGATACCAACATGGCTTGGATTATATTCCAATCATCTTGTGTGCAAAGAGGTGTTGGAGATACAATCGTACCATCTAAAATTCGAACTTTCTTCGAGCTTGAAGGGCTGTCTCAATCTCTCCAGCCCAATCATCATAATTTTCGCCATTAAATCTGGCTGCAGTAATAAAATCACCAGGTCGATCTTGAGGACCTAGGAAATAAGGGGATTTTGAGTCAATTTTTGGTGGTGGATCTTCCACGACCATTGTTAGGGTTTAAGGTTTTTTGGGTTTTTGTTTAAGGTTTGTTTAAGGATCTTTCATGCTCTGATACCATGACAAGATTGAGGCGAAAAGCTTATGTTTGTATTGATTATCACCGAGTATATATATACAGCCCTAGTATCTATACATATCTTTTAGAATATGGAAACAATTTGTATATGGAAACAATCCTAAACAATATCAAACTCTATGATAACTTGCCATATTCAGGCGCAACCGAACTTTCCATAAGTCACGCCTGAAATCTCGGTAAGATCTCGTAACAGATTATTAGTTACAACAGGTTTAGCAGGATTAAATTGAAATGATATGTTGTCTCGCTCTTATGGTTGCATTCTCTAACAGCATGTAAGATCTTCACAGTACAGTAGCCATCCTTTCATCAACTCCCTGCAATCAGTAATGAGATTAGAAAGATGGTATTTATTGACTGAAGTGCAGTTAAGGTAGTGGATTGCCACATGAGAATCAGTGTTAATCATGCCAATCCAGGGATGATACTGTTATGGTTTTCAGAAACGCAACGTTCCCATCCTTTATGCAGATCGAATCCATAAGAATTCCCAATTCCTCTCCACTGCTAGTTGAAGTCCTTTGTTTTCTGCATAGAAGATGTGAACGTCGCGTTTCTGAAAACCACATAAGCCAATTTGATCACGGAAGGTGCCATTACTATACCCTGCTGAATTGATGTTGGTGAGTGCAGAGCCATCTGTATCAATCAAGTTTGACCCATCTTGCAGGTGGTGGTTCCCATTTAATGAGTTTCAGGTGTCCAAAAATGATGGTATAATCTATGAGATTAGATTTCCTACAATTGGAAATGTTTGAGTTAAGCAAGGTATTAGATTTGGGATTCGAATTACATGCAAGGTTACCTTCATCAGCATTACCGCAAATGGAACACACTGGAGCAGCACATATGTATGTGTCTTTTAAACCGATTTGCATTACCAACCAATTTGTCTTCTTGGATTGCTTGCTAGATAAAATGTTGTATGTTAGGGGATGATATGGGAGTATTTCAGACCCAATTTATAGTAGACTTCGCTTTCAGGCAATCATATAATAAGCAAGCCTCATGAGTGTTAAATTTCTGAGTAGCACAATAGGAAGAAATTGGAAAATCATTATTGTGCTAAAGGGAAGTAAAACATTGCATACATTCTTTACTGCAATTAGTTAAGCACGGTTCTCTTCAACTTCTCTCCGAAATATTCTGTAAATTTCAGCTTAGTTCAGTAAATTTTAACTCAATTCAGTAAAAAGAGATTTTGTTTGATAAACCGAAGTACAATTTTACTATTTGTAATTGTAGATTAAGTAAAAAAAGATCAGTTTAATATTGTGCAGATAATTTCAGTAAAAAAAATGTGAACAAAACAGGGTCTAACTCAAAAGTCAAAAGCGAAGCTAGACCAATTCCAACCAGTTTCAATTAGAGCTTTAATAACCATAAGAGTATCTTGTTTTTTTTTTAATGGGAAGCATAAGAGTATCTTCATTCACATTTAGGAGGCTGCCCCTATGAGACAAATCGTCAAGCCACAAAGAGGTCTACCATTCTCAATAATCCAATGAATACGTCTTTGAAATAAGTCCCACCCTTTATCAAGGTTTCTCTAGATGCATGTGAGACCTCTGGTTACAGGCTATCATTTGGTTCTGATTAGTCACATATTTAGCTCTTGAGGTCTGGGACATGACACATGAGGGAGTTATAATCAGTTTACCATATGGTTATTTTTGTGCAAACTAGTTAGAAGTTACATATATACTTGTACCTTTTACTACAAAATTTGAACATAATACTCTGTGGTTGGGGAAAAACTCGTTTTCAACTAAATTTCTTTGCAAATCCTAACATTTTTCATTGTTTGGTTACAACTGAAATAAATTTTGCAAAAAACTATAATTTCATTTCTTCTCTATCATTTCAGAAAAATTATTTTCTCTTGCAAAACATAAAACTAATACTAAATCATAAAATTAAAAATAATCAAAAAAAGTTTATTAAAAAAAAAAAGAATAGAAAGTCCGTGGCCCAAAATTCCGACAACCCAACTCGATGATTAGGTTCATCATCAATGCTCCGGACATACTATATAGTGCCCCACAAACGTAAAACTGTTTTTTACCCATATAGGTGGAGTCATTTTCCCTTGAAAACCATTATCCTTATCTTGGTAAACCAAATAACGAAAATAAAAAAACAGTTTTCTAGTAAACTATTTTCACCCTAACCTGACAAGTGCTAATTTTTTTAGTGCCAATTTACTCGATTACTCGTACTCCATTAGCTAAGAATCCAAGTACCCAATGTATGTCGCATATTCCGAAATTCTTTCTGTTAAAAGAATGTTAATCTCCTATCTCATCAGCAGTAGCTTTGCACGGATTGCACCTTTTCCCTTTACTAGAGGGTTGGGTTTGCATATGCATATGGCATATGGTATTGGTACGGCGTGGTGAGGTGTGTCTACGAAAGAAGACCGACCACAGCTAAAGTCGTCTCACCTAACTCAAACGTATATAAATCACTAGAGTAAAAACATGATAAGGGTGGATTACATCACTAATTCATTAACATAATTCTAGCATTGAACAAAAAGTTAGTCGATACTACTTAAAAAAAAAAAAACTTAACAATCTAAAAATCATCTATTAAAATTAGGGGTGAGCAGAAAATCCAGGTACCCGGTACCGGAATTGGAACCGGTGATTCCGAAACCGGAATCGACCTAACCAATTCCAATTCTAATTCCTGACTTTTAGGAATCGAAACCGGTTGGTTACCCCGTATAAATACAATTCCATTTCCGAATACTCGGAACCGGCGGATACTCGGAACTAGAACTGGAATCGTAACCAAAATTAATTCAAAATTTCCTTTTATATTATCAGTCAGTACTAGTCAGTAGCAATATAAAGTCACTCTGTGAGTAAAAATCAGTGAAACAAAACGCCATCAGAGCCCCTTTCCCATTTGAGCTTTTGGGTCATTATATTTTTTATATAATGTTTTTGCTATTTCATTTAATTTAATTTTATTTTAAAAAAAATACTGAAATTGGATTTTTAAATGAACTGGGTATCCAGGAACCAGTGGGTACGCGGTGGATCCAATCCCAATTCCTAGGAATTAAAAACTGGCGCAACCAATTCCAATTCCTAAAATTTAGGAACCGGTGAATCCAATTCCAATTCCAATTCCAATTTCAGGTATTGCAATACCCTGTGGGTACCCGGTTACACTCATCCCTAATTAAAATGACAGGTACATGCTACAGTTATCATAATCATATATTAAATTGACAGGTACAAGCTACATTTATGATAATCTTCGTTTTCCTTATTCCTTTTTTGAAAGAAAGAGAATTCATACATTTATAAAAAGCCATACGACATCTACAACTATGAATAACTCTAAATAAATATATAACTAATATAACCAAGTATAAATCTAATATAACAAGATGAATATGACTCCCACCATCACTGCTTGAAATCAGTGTCTTGATCAGCTCCGTCATTAAGTGACTACCAATCCAAACATCACTGCTAGAAATTGGCGTGTTGATCGGCTTCGTCGATGATTGACAATGCCTTGTTATAGCAAAAAATATGCTATACAGTAAACAGGAGGCCACCGCCTTGTCCCTACGATCGGAAGTAAGCACGAAACATGCTGCAGCTATTTGGAAGAACAAATCCGCTTGGCATAACAGATTGAACTTCTCTTCTTGATTCATCAAACCGAACCCTAAAACACAAATTCTACGACCCTCCGACGAACGCGGAGAACTCCACAACCTCTCACCGAAGGAGAGTTTATTACTAACAATAAAGAAAAACAGACTAAAAAACTAGATCGAAAAAAAAAACAAAAACGGAGAGGCTAATCACCGACAAAAAATACCGGTAGTAGCCACAAGATGAGTCGAAGAAAAGGGGGCTAGAATTTCTCGAGAGAGATCAAGTAAATTTTTTTTATCGTTTTCCTTATTCTTAGAGTAGTCCATGTCAACTAAATTAGCTGTTTTTTATTTTTTGATAGAAAAATTAGCTGATTTATACTTCATAGAGTTGATATAAACTATACCCAAAATCTTAATTTAAATATTATTTACCCCTCAAAATATCATATACATCACAGAAACTTGTTTGAGACGGTTTTACCGTAATTATTTTGGTAAAACGATGATGGTTACTTTTTAATAATCAAATAATAATAGCGGCTCATAATTAGTGGCCTCTTTATTTTTTCAACAAAGGTTGTATAGACCCTCGACGTTGTGCCTTTGGGTCATGTAGGACATCGACGTTCAAAATAGGTTATACAAACCCTTAACATTTTATTTCGGATCATATAGGCCACTAAGTGGCCAAAGAGTAGGAAAGTGTACATCTCCGTTATCACACAGAAAAAAATATATTTTCACCAAAAAAAAAAAAAAATAGAAGAAAATATATTTGAAGGAAAATCATCAGCATAATATTAGTTTGTGTGTGTTAGGAAAATGAGAGCAATTGAACACTTTCTTGACCATAGATTAGTAAAATTAAATTCGCGTTTGTACAATAGCTTTATTTGATCACTTGAAAACGCTGAACTGATATATTATAATCAATCAAGCGTGAAATGGTGATAGAATTGGTCAATAAGACAATAACAAATCTATTTTGTTGATATATATGACCTTCAATTCAGCCTCTTAGGTTGAAACAAATCAAATCTGAAAGCTCGTGGTTCGTTTTTATTTTTGTTCTTTAAGTAAAATTTTAGTGATGTATAGTTCATTAAGAATTGTACAATGCTACCGAAAAACTTTATTTTGGGACCTAATACCAATATACGAGTAATTATTACTTCAAAATTTGGTTATGATTGTTTAAAATGAGTTAGCAAATAGCACTAAATGAAATATTTGATGGATTGCCATGGATGGCCAATATCTATTACTATTAGGGGAGGTTTTATTTATTTATTTATTTATTTATTTTTGGTTTTTTTTTTTTGTTTTGACAATGGATAATATAGTACTAAAACGACAAATGTGTAACTAAATTGTATATTTTTTTTACACAAATGGTAAGGAGTTCACTAGGAAAAAAAGGGGATAGGACCTCCTAGAGGAGATGGGAGAACTCAAACCCCGGTCACTCCGAAATTCGAGTGAAGAAGTTTCCAGCTCGGCTAACCCTTCAATCCCTGTAACAAATAACTAAATTGTATATTGGGAAGATGTAGATATTGGGCAAGAAATAGCCGTATAACGCTATAAGCAATGTAAGTTTGATATTTATTCTTTCTAAATTGTTTTTGAAGGTTTTCTTTCCTATTCTTTGTTTGTTGACTTGCAATAACGGAGAGTGATGTACACACTCTTATTTTCAGATAACTTAGTGGCCTATATGACTAAAAATAAAACGTTAGAGGTTTACATGACCTATTTTGGACGTCGAGGTCTACATAACCCAAAGATATAACGTTGGGGGTCTATATGACCTTTGTTGTTATTTTTTCTAAGTAAGACTTGCTCCATATACATATGCTAATTATTTGGTTTTATACGTACATTCAAAACTGATAGTTTTAAAAGAGTATCACTTCCATCCAAAGGTATCATTTTTTGTTTGAGAAGTTCAATGAGTTGCACTTCAATGTTATTACATTGTTTTTCAAATGTTAAAATACAGTTTGATTTTGCAATCCAAAAATATCACTTTTTGTTCGAAAAATATTGGTCAACACACATGAATTAGTATGTATAGCCACTTTAAATAATTAGTTTTTCTTAGATAATTTTTGTGATGTGAGTTCGAATTTTGAAAGCCTCTATAAGAAAATTTATAAATAAATATAATTTGTATTGATTTGAATGTATGAGTCATAATATCTATATTTTCTATCTGTTATAATGAACCAATAAAATAAAATTCTCTGATTCAGTCACTCGATTTGAATGTTTATGAGCAAGGGTGTTTAAAGATTTGAATCTCGATCAAGGTAGCAAATTTCACGGTTGGAAATTATTAACAAGTAGAATCAAACCAACCTTTTGAATAAAGATTTTCTGGCTTACAAAACAAATGATTTGATTAAAAAAATGTAAAATCCTTGATTTGCACAAAAAGTAATATGGTAACTAATGAGTACTTTTTTTAATAATTAGGTGCGAATAACAATATAGGAGTAGTAATTAGTTGGAGTATTCTTTTTATTTGAACCGGCAACTAAAATGGGTCCAAGGACCGATCCTCGTGGGATGGGGGGGTAAACCAACCGCACAAGTTAAGAAATTAACCTACCCCAACTCACTAGCAAAAAACTGATTAGGCCAAAGTTGAACTATTAAAAGGTCTCCTAATTAACCTGAGGGAGTCCGAATTCAAACTATTGACCTTTATTATGAAAGGTGAAAGGAAAACTGTTGAACCATGACATGCTTATTACTTATTAGTTATTAGTCGGAGTATATATGCAATAACATTTCTAGACATATTGTTCATATCACCCTTAAAATGTCCCAATACAAGCTAGAAAGAAACCATCCCAAAAGTATATCCAGCTCACTTTGTCTCCTTATGCTAAGGTTCTCTTTCTTGTCACACTTTAGCATGTCATCATATCATCAATATTTTTTAGTTATGAAGTATTACCTTAGCGTAGGCCACGCTCCATCACTTGTTGGGGAGTACATATTAATAATAGTTGGGATGAGGATGACCACTCATCGCATCTCCCATTAGTATAATCTCCAGCGTTTTGGGGTTGCAGAATTGTCTCGCCCTTTCTAAAATGTGGATGTCATACAAATAGAATTATGGAGCACAAAAAAATGAGCACCCTTATAGCCTTGTCCCCTAGCAGTTTACGTCAACATTCATCAACATAATCCCTGCCTCCGAAGAGGCTCCCGCCTATATGTATGGTAAGGAGGGGTCGGTTGTATCCATTCTTACTCCTTTGAAGTCTCACAGTGAGGTTGTTTTCGTTTGACCCAAAATCCGAAGTACAATGATCATCAACAACTTCACAATGAATAAGAAGTGTCAACAATTTTATGAGCCATTTGACTTTAGTCCATCATATTCCGAAGCCAAAAAGTAGTGAAGTTTTTTATTGGAGATGATGGATGGTTTGGTATTCCAAGGGTGTTGCTTTTCTAGAAATAACCGGGAGAAATATGTTGGGTTAACTTTTAATGTGGATGTCATAGAAATAGAATTATGGAGCACATTTGTAAAAAGAAGTTGATATTTTTAATTGGACGTTGAGCTAAATTGCAAGTCCAGCATTGAACAGTCGTCAATCCTAGGCATATGAATGTGTGAATACTTCTCAATAAACTCTTCCTAGGAAAATGAGGGAAAGTAGTATCTGAACTCGGGTACACTATGTTTCCGGAAACTCCACAATTCGAAACTGTTTATTACTATTAATAATCAACACAAAAACTCATTTAAAGCGACATCGTGATGTACTATGTAAAAATAAAAGGTAAAACCACCGTATATGAAAAGTGACATCTCCATATCAGACAATTAAATAATACCTCGTATGTAAGATTATCTCATAATAGAGTTTTAAATATAATCGCATTTGTCAACTTTTATTTTCATCCGATTAAAATCTAATGTTAATTTTAGATTTCACCTCGAGAGGTTTGTATATTTAAAGTTTGAATTTGTGGCCATTTCACCAATAAAAAAAAAAGTTTGAATTTGTGGAATAAACAAGAAAGTCCTTGATTATCCATTTTTCTGTTTATCATCTATCTAAGGAACCTACTTTAAGTTAAATATATTCTAATGGTTGATGATAAGATTTGCCACCCAAGCTTTTGGTTCGGGTACACCACATGATTGTAACGTATTATTCCTTTACTTTTGTGATTTGTATAATCAGTGTGATTGGGATTTGTATGTGGACTTGTGGTTGTTAACATTTGTCATTATCTCAGTTCGCGGGTCTTCTTTATTTTATGGTGTGAGCTATTGTTATTTGTGAAGGGCTTTCACAAATCATAAAGATAAGCTTATATATCGCATCAAAGGAAGAAAACAAATCATAAAAGAAAAAGAAATGAAGCCTATATATTAACGAGAAGGCACACACCAGAAATAATACTAGTGCTACTATATGGTAGACTAGAATGTTTGTTAATTACCCTAAATAAGAAAGAATGTATATTAATTCTAAATTTGTTACAATTGTGAGCTAACTTATTCGGAAGACCATAGAGGGTTTTATTAAATAGTCGGAATCGACTTCTACAAAATTAAAAAGGTCAATGGTGATAGTTAAGAGTTGAAAAAACTACTTGTAAGTTTAATGCTGCAACTTTTATTGAAAATATAACTGTTTGTGCTATTACAAGTTAAAAGAAAATTGGAACATTTATTGCTCACCAAGCTAAATAAATTCTCATTACCAAGCACGGTTTTTTTTGCTGAAGTTTATCAATTGCCGAAAAGGGTGTGTTATTTACAGTTTACTCGATCAGTTTAGTTATGATTTCGTGATAGTTCAGTGATTTTCATGTCAGTTCAGTGATGCTCAGTTCAATTTAGAGGTGTTTGGTTCAGAAACATACATTTTGTCTCACATTGAAAACAGGGTTCAATTCAATTCAGTGATTTTCGTTTCGATTCGATGTTCATTTCAGCTCAGTAATATTCAAAAATTCAGTTCAGCCTTAAAAAACACACCTATAAGTAAGCTTTTATGGCCATGATTTCTCACTTATTGACAGGTAGAAATGCCTTTTGTTCGAAGTTATAGAAATGCCTTTTGTTCGAAGTTATAGAAATTCTTTTTTTTTAATGCCAAACAAGATAAATGGCTTCTCTCTATGATTTGATGGAGCTACCAAATATAAGGGGAAACAAGTGGGACATACTAACTTGACCAATGGTAAAAGTATGACAAGAGAATATTAGCCAATAAAAACAGAATAAAAACAAGCTGAGATTTACTATCATAATTATGTGCAAGCATCACAAGTACAAGAGGAAATTTGCAAAATAAAAAAAAAACAAAAAAAAAAAACAAAAAAAAAAAAAACATTAAGTAAACAAAGACACCTCGCAATAATTTAGAACACTCTTAATTCAATTCAACCCTCTTTTTCTTTTTCTTTTATCTACAATTTCATGGTCCCTTTCTCTCATTTTATTATAATTAACTCCATAATACTTATTATATTATGAAGACTTCAAATTAACCCAGAGAGAGTGGAAAATAAATGGCGCTTCACAAATTAAGAAGAGCTCCTGAAGGACCCGAGAGCTTTGATTGCAGCAGCTCTAAGAATGTATTGGTGGTAGAATGCCGCAATAGCAGCCCCAATAAATGGTCCGACCCAGAAAATCCACTGCAAAATTAAAGGAAAATAAGAACTAATCAGTCGAAACTCAAAAGAAAATGACTTATTATATGATCAATTAAACTAGTTGTATGAGTTTGGAGTGGATAGTGCAGTTGTGCACTTGGCATATACTGCACTGTTCCAGACATTTTAGGGGTTCTAGGGCAAAATGAAAGTAAGGGCCCCTAAGGTATCAATAACTTGTTTTAAAGTTTAAATATTAACCATAAATTTATAAAAAAATATAAATATCTACAAATTACAAATACTCTTTTATTAACACTGAAATGTGGAAACCACTTAGCCACACATTCACGCATGTTTCTATAATGCAACCGCCAATATATAAATATACTCCTAAGTTTATGGGCCCCTTTTAACGATGGACCCTAGGCGGTCGCACCTCTTGCCTACCCCTCTGAGATGGCCCTGGGCGTATATATATATACCTCACTCGTCGTCCCCAACAATAACGACTTGTGAATGAGTCTCATTACCCTTTAAAAGTTTGGCTTTCTTACAATTTAAAAAATAAATTTAACTAGTTATTTAAATGTGTTACTGAGGTTGATATGTAATTTGTACTTACATGATCATCCCAGGCCTTCTTTTGGTTGTAGATAACGGCAGCCCCGAAACTCCTGGCAGGGTTAATACCAGTGCCAGTGATTGGGATGGTTGCCAAGTGAACCATGAACACCGCGAAACCAATGGGAAGTGGTGCCAATACCTTCACAAAATAGCAACAGTAATTATGTTAGTATTAGTACATGAGAAGACTTTGTGTAAGACCGTTTCATGGTAAAACATGCAATTAAAAGTAACATTTTTTTATTAAAATTGTAATTATTATTTTTTTTATACTTTTAAGTCACAAAGTAAATCAACTAACAAATGTATGGCCCCATTTACTAACGAAATGGCATCAATTATTTTAGGTTGTTTAGAGGTTCAATTATTGTAGGAAAGCATTCTTTTGAGGTATGTAAGAACAATTAGTTATTTGTCTATAACCAAAAAAATCAACACTCTTCAGTAATAGACATAACGCTCAGTAATATGAAGTAGTTATAAAGAAACTAACACAATGAAAAAATCAAAAACTTAAATTGATAGTTAGAGGCCCAATAAATGGTGTTATGTTCGATTATAAGTTAGCATACTTACAGGAACATGTGAATCCCTAGCGTTTCTCTTGGGATCAGTGGCAGCACAGACGGTGTAGACAAGAACAAAGGTACCAATAATCTCAGCACCAAGACCGGTACCCTTTGTGTATCCGGAAGCCATTTCATTGGCACCACCACCATACCTCACATAGTAAGCTTTTTGGAAAGCCTTCACCAAGCCAACACCACATATGGCACCCAGACACTGTGCTACCATGTACAATACTGCTCTAATTAGTGACACTTTCCTTGCCAAAAACAACCCAAAGGTCACAGCTGGGTTGATGTGCCCTCCTGTTCAACATATCAAAAGAAGACATCAATTAAGTGATCGATCCTCGTAAAAAGCCAAAGCCAATTTTAATTGTTAATTTTATTTAATATATTTTGAATTACAAGTTGGTTCTTTTACATATTATCGTAAACTCTAATTAAATTCTAAAACATTTTTACATAAACTACCCTTGTTTAGGGTACTTGTCGATAAAGAGTTAAAAATAATTTTTTGCTTCGAGTTACTATATTTTCTAATAGTTTATTGACAAAAATCTAAAAATAATTTTTCCTTAATTTCAAATTTGACAATAAAAAATAGAAAATCACGACAAGTACTAATTTCCAAAAGTTGGAGTTTTGTTTTTGGAAAAACCAAAAACAAAATTTTAATACCACCCCTAAGTTTCTAACATGTCTTGGTAACTTAAATTACAAATACGTAAGACGTACTTCACAAAATATATAAGACGGTTTTACTATAAGAACAACAAAAAGGATGATTAAGCTGATCACTAATAAACATACCGGAGATACCGGCGGTGCAGTAAACAAGGATGAAGATCATGCCACCAAAGGCCCAAGCGATACCGAGGATACCAACGCCACCACACTGGTCTGCGTTGGTGGCGGGATCAGTCTGGCTCTTATACCCAATAACCGTTAAGACAGTAATATAGAGGAAAAGTAGAGTTGCTACAAACTCAGCTATAACAGCCCTGTAAAATGACCATTTTTTCAGCTCATCCATGTCAATCAAAGGGGCTGGTGGAGGGTCATGGTAGTCTTTTGCTGAGAACTCAGGAGCTTGCTGATCAGCTACCTCCACGTCCTTGGTCATGTTGAGTGATTTAGGAGAGAGAAAATGGGTTGTGTTGGAGTAGAGTAGAGAAGTGATAATAAGGTGGGGAAAAGAGTGTGATTAGAAGGGGTATTTATGCTAAGGTTAGGTACTTGTAATAGTTGTTAGGGAGAGTTTATTTTAGAGGAATATTTTGTTGTTTTTTGTTTTTTTTGTTTTTTGTTTTTTGATAGGAATTAGTAGAATATTTTGAGATTACTGGGTGGTACTTAATGGAAGTTTTTGATTAATTAATTGCGGTAATATTAATTAATTTTAGGAAGGGTGATTAATTATTAGCCGCCCAAAGACATTGATTTTTGCTTGTCTTAGCTTGCATTGGGTCCCACCTTCCATTTCTCCAACGGCTCCCAATTTCTTATGTCACAGTAATTCATTTTTTCAATTTTTAATTTCTTAGCTTACTTTTGTTTTTGGGTCTATCCCCAAATTATATGCTACGAGTACAAGTGTTTATGTTATATGGTTTCTTTTTACTTTCCTTTTAATATAAACCGACCCCAATATTCAATGTTATCTACAATATTTATATTTTTCTAGTAGCTAAAGGACAATCCATTAAAATTAGCTTAGAGAAGCAACCAGAAGCAAGTCTTAGACTCTTAGGTAGCTAGACTCTACCCAAAGATGAGGTGTGGCATAAGCGGTGACTGCTTTATTTTCACAACCTACCGGTTAGAAGTTTAAATTCTCGTTTTTGTACAGAGAATTAATCCTCGTCTACTTCTCTTTATTGTAGGGAGGGCCCTCTTACACTTGAACTCATCAGTCTATTGAAAATGAGATGACTTGTTCAATGCATATAATTTGGACTATTACATACGTCCTTAAATAAAAATAATAAAAAATAAAAAGCTCTACCTAGTTCCCGAGAATCATCCACACAAACATTAGTACAATCTTGGGGATAGAGAGTTAAATGTTTCTAAAATAGTACAGCAAGTTCCCGAATTTGTAAGTTTGTAAGCCAACTCATTCTGTTATCTGTGCTCAAAGATCAGCTAAGTTATGTGGTAGGTGACTTTAATTTGCTTGCGAAAGTTAGCTGTACGACGGCCAGCAAATTATTAGTTTGGTTTAACATGTTAATTTTGCATTATCATCTATGTTTGCAGATGCTTGTACTGCCAGGTTAACATATCTGGCAACATTATACGCTTCATTCACATAATTGTAATTAGTTATTACTATTTTTGGATAACTATCTATTTATGTGTTCAATGCCAGCTTACGCAACCACCATTGCGCCACTTCTGTTTTGAGTCACCAGCGGAACGGGTTATTATTGGGTCAGTCATTCGGTGAAAACAGCTTTTGTATGTCTCACTGTTGAGCCCTACATTTTGATGATTAACAACGAGTTGAATTTATCTGATGGTGGCCAACAAGAATGCAAGTTGTGTTTGGTTGCTTGGTTTTGTAGGTAACCAAATTACAAACTTGATTATCAAAGGATTGATCTTTGGAGCTTTAATGGATTATGAAGAAGCTAGTTGTGGAAGTTGATCTTCATGTATTTATTTTATAGACTTCTTGTAAGTGTCTTGCATGCATAGATTATGTAACATTTGATTTGGCATCGCATTGGAACAATGGCGCGACTCATTATTGTGTATGGAAAGCTGAGTGGAACGAGTAGATGAAATAGTTCATGTGAACTGTGAACATGTTCCACATATCTGATAGAAAAGGATGAAATCTGGATAAGTTTTTCTCTGAATTTTTTGTTTTTTCGACTTTTAAGTTGAGATATTTTCTTGGAAGAGAAGCTAGGCTTTTATAAAGAATTTTATCCCGGAAAATCAATTTTGGAGAGATAAGAAAAAGATATTTTATAAATAGTTTTATTTTCCTTAAAAGTCTATTGCCTTATTGCCCAAGTATGGAGAAGATAAGTTGTTATCTTTTTAGACAGCAAAGGATCTTTTCTTTTGGTTATATTTTCAAAATCTATTAGCTGGATATCATGAGTATAAAAGTGATTTTATTAAAGGGAAATTCGTTTTTCTTCTTAAACTAAATACACAAAAACTTGTATAAGACGGTCTTTTCATAACTTTTGGTGAGATGGGGGTCACTTTTCAATGAAACAAGGGTCATTGCTCACCATAAATGACCCCTTACATTTCTAAATAGTGGCCCCATTTTTCTGTAAGCGGGTCTCACACAAGACTTACTGAAATAAATATATCATAATTTTCATATTTTGTTTTAATATTTTATCTTTTGGAAATTAGGGTTTTTATGAGATATCCTTTTGGAAAATATCCAAAAATTCGTCTATGTTAAATAGACTGAGTTAGGGATCAGTTTGATTTGCGTTTTTCTGAGGAAAAACGTCCATACATTTTAGAGTGCACACATAACCTTCAATAGCCATGGTTGTTCAGCTTGTTCTTAAGGTGAAATTGTTCCGTTGAACTTGTTATTTGCATAGTTAGTTTATATGCTTCTAATCTATACATGTTTGGCACATTAGGTTACTTTTGTAATCTATTTTGAAATAGTTCATTCCATATTCTTACACATTATGTTAAAGTTAGCTTTGAGGATCGCAACGATCTAGAGTTAGGTTGTTGATGGGCAGATCTTGGGTATAAGCTCTAGGTGAAGTGCTTGTGTGTATTCCTCAGATTTGGCTCTACATAATAACATAAGTAACTGTCAAAAATACCCAAGAGAATCGTGATTTTTACTTCTATTGAGCTTAGAAGGTTTTCCATGTTAAAAAAGTCTCTTGTCTCTTTCTCTTGTGTTTCTATTGTTTACTTGCTTCTCATAAAGGAACTGTCTAGGCAGATTTTTTCTACCCTGTTAACTGTTGTTCCCTTTGCATTAATTCAGCAAAAAAAAAAAAAAAAAAAAGGATGAAAAACACGCTTGACTCCATTCATCCTCCCCCCCCCCCCCGAGTCCATCACGTGCATAACACTCAAAGACTTCGGGCCTCGGGTTGGGTTCCAATCGAATAGTTTTGGGTTGGGGACTTGGGTTCATGAGCATGTCAAACTTTTTCTATTGGATTCTCTCTCTTTGTGAGAGGTTTATTTTCACATATTGTGAGCAATTTTAAGATTGAAAAGATCCAGGATCTTTTCGGTTGTATGGATTGGTAAAACAAGTTCGATCTTTGATAACAAGTGAAGTTGGACTTTTATATACTTGCAACACTTCTTGTGGTTATCTCCTATCGAATGGATCATGTATGGGCACCCTAAAATTCGACGGAGAGGTACGAGCGAGATACCGTTTTCAATCAGTAGTGTTGGAAGAGGTCTTCATGTTGTTATCTTAGATTTGCTTGAGTATAGAGATAATCGTTTTTATAGATGTCGTATTGCTTTTTATGAATAAAGATTTTTCTTTTCCCTTGCTCAAAAGAAAAGGTTGACCAAAAAGGATGAATATTCAAGTTCTTGCTACTATTCTGATACCCATATCATGCTAATATATTCCGAGTACACCTAACATCTCTAAGCTACACTAAAGTATAAACCTCTGCGATTATTTGGAAACATTGTTGTTAAAAAGTTCAAAAACATATTCTAGATCACACATATCTGCATCACATATAAACTCAATTATTCGTATCTTATGTGCAAGGGTGCTAGATGCACGAACTGCTTTGTACTTAATATCCACAATTTGGTGCTCATCTTTTGTTAGTATCACGAATGTCATAATAATTCTGACCATTGTGTATTGTGTTCTACCCAATTAACATAACTGTATGATCTAGTTACTTGGCATCTGCATTAGGATTTTTGGAGTCATGTTATACTCTTCTCCAATCTGTAATACTTTTCACGATAATACTAAATAAAGAAAAACAAATCGTGTTTCCAAGTAAAAAATGACTTACGTAGCCAAATCATCATACTCGAGTTTTTGTGTTAGACAACTTAAATAAAGGTATATAGAACTTATCATCATTGTATTAGAACATGCAATAATTAAATTTAGTTTTTCTTTTTAACGAAAACTTACATTCGAACTCAATAATAACCTAACATAACCTAACTCAACGCAACCCAACAAATAAATAAATGAAAGAAAAATTCGCATCTAATGAAATATTTATTTTAGGAATTTCCTAAATAAAAAAGGCTATTGTAGATGAATGTACAATGTAAGAGAATGACGTTGTGCTTCTATCGGGTTCGGACACTTATGCAATTGGTCAAAACTTTTATAGTCCGGGAAACAAATGAAAAGGTACTCCGAATCAAGGACATTACAATGTGTTGCGTTCTTCTACTGTCAATTTAGGGGGAAATCACATATAGGGTACTTTTGCGATGATGAATTGTGTGATCGACAACCTGTAAAATGCTAAATTTTTTAATTTTTATTTGTGTTTTAAAATAGGCTTAAGCAGTAGCTATATATGCAATACAAGTTTTTCAGATTTGTCAATGGCAGCATTATTGAAACATTTACAATCACTAGGAGAATTAAGCAACAGAATTTATTTACACCTTACAATTGTATAACATTTCTCCATACTCCATACTCTTAAATAAAGTCGGAAAAAACAATCTAAAAATTCTCTCAAATGTAAAAACATGCATGGCAAAACAAAAGACTTTATCATAAAACATGGATACTTGTAGAGCATATTTTGTCTCATATGTTATGGTAATGTCGCCTATTACGAAACTCTATTGATCTATTCCCTAAAAATTACAGTATATCATCAGCCTTTCAAAATCATCATGTATACTAATAACACAAATTGTATCCCAATTTATAACATATATACTAGCTCCTTGAGTCAATACTTTCATTGCTAGTGTGAAATCCATGTCAAAGTTCCTTGTTACCCAAGGGCTACACAACAACATAACAAATCTGCAGGATTAGCTATGTAATTTTCACGAGACAAATTTCTGCAACCCCTCCCCCCCCCCCCCTTCTCTACAGGAATTATGAAGCATAAGTTCACATGAATACCATGGTATATCCCTAAGGTTTCAACACTTGTATCACATGTTCGACTGATCAAGTAGGCAAACGCCTCCAAAAGGTAATGCCCATTTGATTGGGGGAGGGGAGGGGTCAAATGTACGCAACCTTACTCCCTAAACTACTCTAAACACAAAAAAGGACGATAGATTTACTAAATCCCTCCATGCTCTACAGGAAATTATGAAGCATAAGTTCACATGTATACCATGGTATATCCCCAAGGTTTGAACACTTGTATCACATGTTCAACTAATCAAGTAGGCCAACGCCTCAAAAAGGTCCTGCCCATTCGGTTGGGGAAGGGAGGGGTCAAATGCCCGCCACCTACTGCGTAACAAAACAGAGAAGCTGTTTCTAATGGACTACATCACCGTTTAACTCTCAAGACCCTTCAAAAAGAAAAAAGAAACTTCAAGAGAGGGGGAGGAAAATAACTAAACAAAAGAAGGGAATTTTTTCCTTATTAGAACTTAATGAGAAATACTTTAAGCGACAGAAGTAAAATTTTCTTAGTGCAATGCCCAAGTTGATTATGATTCCAGTCTGATTAATGTTGTCAAATCATCAATTTATACCTAAAAATTAGATGAGGTGAAATTGTTCTGTTGAACTTGTTACATGCATAGTTAGTTTAGGTACTTCTAATCTATACATGTTTGGCACGTTAGCTTACTTTTGTAATCTATTCTGAAATACTTCATTCTACATTCCTATACCTTAAGTTAGAGTTAGCTTCGATGATCATAACGATCTAAAGTTAGGTTGTTGATTGGTAGATCTTGAGTAAGGCCTAGGTGAAGTGCTTGTGTATATTTCACTCATTTGTCTCTATGTAATAATATAAGTAGCTGTGAAAATTCCCCAAGAGGGTCGTGATTTTTACTTATAATGAACTTAATTAGGAGGTTTTCCATGTTAAAAAAGTCTTTTGTCTCTTTCGCTTGTGCTTCTATTGTTTACTTGCTTTCTGCTCGGGTTTCGGTAGGATCTTAAACAAGTAGGATTCGGGTCAACTGTTCGTCGGGTCAGATTTTGCAAGCTCTAATTGCACCTGTTTTTGCAACATTTACATTCACTATTAAATATGTTATATCATTACCCACAAGTGGTTTGTGTGAGTGGTTCAACACTCTTAACTAGAGGTGAGCTCAACCGGGCACCTACCGAGTATTGCACTACTCGAAATTGGAATTGGACCCACGGGTTCCTAATAATTTGTAGGAATTGGAATTGGAATTGGTTGCACCGGTTACTAAATCTTAGGAATTGGAATTGAATTTATCGGGTACCCACCGGTTCCTGGGTACTCAAGTCCACATTAAATCAAAATTTTATTATTTTTTGAATAAAATAAATGTATATTTTAATAATAAAAAAAAAACATCAAGTATAATATTACACTAACAAATACTTCATCCGTTCTTTTTTCTCCTACCCACTTTCCTTTTACATCCGTTCTTTTTTCTTCTACCCACTTCCCATTTTAGTAATACTTTGAGTATTAAAAGACCCATTTATCCTTACTTTTTCTTGTTATCATTACTTTCCAACCCACTACTAACTCACACTCTCTCATGTTAAAGTAAGGGCAAATAAGAAATTTTTGTTTCATAAGCAACTCTCATTAAACTCTGTGCAAAAAGAAGTGGGTAGGAGAAAAAAGAACGGAGGAAGTATTAGTTTCCGAAAATACCGCAAACATAAAATCAAATACTATAATCAAAATACTTTACATTGTAAAACAAAATTTAAAATAACGTATACAATCATTTAATTATTAATATTACAAATACAATCATTAAGACATTAAAATTACAAATACCATTTTTAAACCACTATCTTACTAGAAAATCAACATTCTTTATTTATAACAAAGGAAAAAGTCTTATAAATCTTTTTACACTGGGTACCCAACCGGTTTCGGATCCCAAAAGTCAGGAATTGGAATTGGTTGGTACTAGTTTCTATATTTGGGAATTGGAATTGGAATTGGTTATACCGGTTCCGATTCCAAACCAATTCCGATTCCGATACTGGGCACCCGTATTTTCTGCTCATCCCTACTTTTATCTGTAAACTAAGTTCGAAGGTTCGAATCATAGGAATGAAAATACTACTTGTTAAGAACACTTTACCCTTTCATAGACAAAATAAGTCCGATCAATATTAGTTCTGAACCAAATGTTACGATATAGGGTATACCTATGGTCTAAATTAAACAAAAAAAAAAGCATAAAAATGTTATACCATAAAATGCCTTTAGAAGAGAAAACACATAATTGGTTTTAGGATAGCAAGCGGGAATAAACAAAGTATTAAGAAAAGAGTTCATGTTCTGATACTACTGCATCAAAAAATCCTTCCGATCCCATCAACGAAAAATAGATGAGAGAAACATTGGCTTCAAGTGTGCTATTGAACCTTATTTCTTATAGGCCCACAAGTGTGCTGATATATCGTCATAATAAAATATCGAACCATAAAGAGCCATTGATTCCAAATATTATGTTTTCTCAAATATGATGTAACAAGCTAAGAGAGTTCAAATTGGATCTTTTGTAATAATTAACTAAGAACGCAATTTAATAATGAAAAGATGTCATGAATAAAAGATTGACTTCAGCTCAATAATAATTCCTTGATGCAAATGTTAAATCTAACTAGTATGCAACATAAAACATATATGCAAGGACGGAATTTCAAGACACCTACAACCCTCTTTCGACGGTTAAAGTATAAAATTAAAATAAACAAATTCCTATTCTCATGGAATTAAGCTAAATCAAGAGCTTTAAGAATACTACAATTCCAAAGTATCTCAAGACTTTCTAAACTACTCTCGTGATTAGACAATATTGTCAATTGTTTAAGTTCCCACAACTAACAAGTTTCTCTCAAACATGATTTTTTCATTTAACATATAAATAAGCACACAAAATTTAATTCCAATAATATCTTAAAACATGTTGGTCAAACAAAGTAGTGCTTTAAGGAATCAAGTTTTGACTATATCAATCCTAGATGAGCAATTTAGCTACTCATGCTATTCAAGAACAACAAGCAAACAATGAAAACTAATTAAGCATGATCGAACTAGAATTCAAGAACAATATCAAGAACAACCATAAAGTAAATTGAATTTAATGTAAAAGAATTGGAGACATAGGGAAGAAAAACAAGGGATAAGATATACCCAAAAGTAGTTTAATTGATAACCAAGAACTTGAACAAATCTTGAAAATGGTGATTGCTTCAATCTTCAAATAATAAAAAATATGTTAGATTCTAGTTTTACAAAGCATAAAGAGTTCGTAAATGAAAGAGATAGATAATTGGGTTCTAAGAGATGATGATACAAAATCAGGTTCTCTCCCTTTTTGTAGGCCCCAAAAACCAATGGAATGGCAAAAAATACGAATTAATTCCCGTAAATTCGACAGCTTGCATGGTGGTCCAGAAAATATGAAGAAAAATTGGATGGTCGTGCAATTCAATTTCTCCAAGTCTCGAGCTTACTAACTTTCTTACATGGTCATGTAAGCTTTAGCTTACAAACTCACATGATCATGCAACTGCAACTTTACCTTAAACTTTGTTTTTGCACTTCTTTTCTCGCTTGAATTCTTCCTTGACGATAGCAACTCCAAATCATCCAAAGTCCCTACCAAGTAACAGGGCCTCAAAATATCCTGATGAAAATACACAAAAATAAAAATCAAATAAAAAATAAGAAAAATAAAAAACACAACATACCCCAAATAGTCATCTATATCAAAACAATCATAAACTCTCACAAAGAAATAATATATATAGTTATTCTCTTGAAACAAATCAAATAAGTATGTTTATCAAATGAATAATAACTCAATTAACACACTCATCAACTCCTACGACTCCTAATATGACTCCAAAAACTCTAAAAAGTAAGAAAAAATAAACCGAAAAAATCATAAATCTCACTCAAAATATTAAATCCACTAAAAATATAATAGGATGATCTCCTTTTTACAAGCTATAGGTGACCTAAGACTAGATCTGGCAAACGGGTTGTTCGAATTGGGTTCGATTCCTATCATTTCGGTTTGGATTATTTTCGGGTTACCTTGTATGGGTTCGATTCGGATTCGGTTTACATTGGTTCGGGTTTGGTTTCGAGTTGTTCAAGATGCTTCAGGTTCGGTTCGGTTACGGGTCAAATACATTCGGGTCGGGTATGGATTCGGGTTTTCGGTTCTTTTCGGGTTCAGATTCAAGTCGAGTTTATATTATTGTAAGTCTAACCAATAACCATGGGATATAATGATTTGTTTATTGTTTCCCTTTCGAAAACAATAGAAAGATGTTTCTAAGTCTCAAAAAGTGTCATTTAAAGAGTTAAATATTCTTATCATACTATTTAAAGGCACAAATAAGCAAAAGTAGGCTTGTAATCTTTCGGGTTCGGTTCGGTTCGGATTCGGATTCGGTTCGAGTTTGGGTCATTATTTTTCGGGTTGCCTTCAGATCGGTTAACTTCGGGTCATTCGGATCGGATCGATTTCGAGTCGGGTTAGATTTGGGTCGGATTGATTTTGGGTTTCGGTTCACCTTTGGATTTACTATTCGGGTCAAAATCGAGTATTGAGTCCGGTATTTCGGGTCGGGTCAGCTTTACCAGGTCTACCTAAGACCCAGATTATCGTCTACCATAACAATTGTTGCTGCTCCACATTGTAATGCCATTTGTAGCCCAAATGCGTGGTTAGAAGAAAAAATTATTCCCTGTCTTGTATTAATTTTTACACTTACTTTTCATTAGAAGAAAAAACATATTTCCTCCAACTTAAAATTGGGTACACACTAATGCACTAGATCAAACCAGGTCGTAAATACACAAAATTCCGTATGAGGCGGATTTAATGTGAGGTTTCTCATACAAACATGATATTTTTACCGACCTCATGCTTGTATATAGAGGTAGCCTCACTTTGAGACAACCTTATATAAGACTTATTGAAATAAATATAATGTTGCAATTTGCAAAGCCAACCATGCCTTTGTCACGACCCAAAAGGTAGGAGAAATTGATGGTGTCAAGACATGGAATAAGTCCACATAAGTTTTTAATTTATACAAAAGAGGAGTATCACTTTGTTCGAACGACGATCTTGTCCTGGTTCCTGAATGAGTGACCAAGATATGTAAGGAGTGAGCATCTTAGTGTCTTCTCAAGGCCCAAGGTCAGCCTATTACGTGACCTTGAACATCACCCCATCTCCATGCTAAGGAGTAAGGACAATGAATAACCACGTAGCATAATGCATTTTTTTTTTTTTTAACAGCAAAATAATCATTTCATCGTATTAGCATCATGCATGTAAAACCAAATAGATCCGGCTTGGTCAGGCCATGGGCCTGTAAAGAAGCCACGGTCAAAACATTCTCTTCATTTGCTAAAAGAAATAGAGGCCTCCATTTTCTAAATGGAGGATGAGATCTCTTTCTTCTCAATTTTTAAACTAAAGAAATATAAAAAAGGTAAAATAAGGAAAGGAAATCTAGCCCTCTATTTAGAAAATGGAGAAAAAAGAAATAGAGAGGATCCCAATTCCTATACTACTATTACCACCATCAAAGTGTAAGTTATGTACGGGAAACGTCACAAAACCATTCCCTTCAACCTACCTTTTGAGGTCAAAACTAGAAGGCATTGCATGCCTTTAATATATTCGGGTTTTCTACCTCACCCTAATCATCTTTAACTGCAACAAGGACCTCTTCTTTGGGGCAAGTCTCACCAAGCTAATTTCTTCAATCTACTACCACTTATATTTATAGGTCTGCAAAAAACTCTTAAATCTACTAGAATTAGCACCGTCCAAATAAACTTCCCCACAAAAATAGTAAAATTACTCCAACTCAATTATTTGGGAAATAAGTAAACTACTTAATATTATCTTCTAAAATATTGTGCCAAAATAAACTACCATAAATAATATTATTGGTGGATGGACCGTAACATTTACACTAGCAGCAACATAAGTTAATTGACCATAAATTCCACACCCAAGGCCATAATAATCAAATGCCCTGTAATTTTAGTAGAACTAGGCGAAAGAAGTTTAGATATACTCCTATAACAACAGAGGAATGACTAATGCAAAGCAATTAAACTAAAAACTCTTGGAGACATTTCAAGAAATCTTTTTATTTGATTCAACCTAAATGGTACATAAATAATTAAACAATGAAGCACATGATTAGAGGATACGATGAACATGTGCAAAGATCACATACAGAGGAAACTTTTACAAATTTATAGAAAAATGATAAAACTCTTAAAACAATGGAAACTATAAAGAAATTAAACAAGAACAACCAAAATACAGCCTTGATCGATGAATTGAATTGCTCTCTCTTGATGCCATGCCATTCTCTATGTACAAATTCATTGTCCCTTTTAATTTTATCTCACTTTAAACTCCAAATGGCAACAAGTAACAAAAAGAGCTGAATGGAATAACTTAAGCGTTGCTCCTGAAGGAGCTTCTGAAGGAACCAAGAGCTTTGATTGCAGCAGCTCTTAGAACGTACTGGTGGTAGAATGCTGCAATTGCAGCTCCGATAAATGGACCGACCCAGAAAATCCACTGTCGAATTAATCAAGGAAACATAAAAAGAATTAGGAATCGAAAACCTAGATGAGCTGAAATTGACACGATTAATATTAATAATGGATCAAAACTTTTCTTAAGGATGCCGATATATATGTAATTGTACATACGTGATCATCCCAGGCCTTCTGTTGGTTGTAGATGACAGCAGCTCCGAAACTCCTAGCAGGGTTAATACCAGTGCCAGTGATTGGGATGGTTGCCAAGTGAACCATGAACACCGCGAAACCAATGGGAAGTGGTGCCAATACCTTCACAAAATAGCAACAGTAATTTGATTAGTATCAGTATCAGTACATGAGAAGATTTTGTGTAAGACCATTTCATGGTAAAACAATCAAAAGTAACACTTTCTATTCAAAGTGTAACATTTTCTGTAACCCTTTTTTGTCCTAGACATGTTATTAGGCAACTAGCCATGGTAATTATTTGTTCATTGCAATGATTATTTAGCCATGAAGTGAAATAATAAGGGTTAAGAGTACTACTTACAGGAACATGGGAGTCCCTAGCGTTTCTCTTAGGACCAGTTGCAGCAAAGACGGTGTAGACAAGAACGAAGTGCCAATAATCTCAGCACCTAGACCAGTACCCTTGGTGTAGCCGTGCGCCAATTCGTTGGCTCCACCACCATACCTTCCATAGTAGGCTGATTGGAAGGCCTTCACCAACCCAACACCACAAATTGCACCGGCTCATTGTGCTACCATGTATAGCAATGCTCTAATTAGTGACACCTTCCTTGCCAAGAACAGCCCAAAGGTCACAGCTGGGTTGATGTGTCCTCCTACACAAAAAAATAAATTAGAATAACAAGCAAATTATTATTGTCTTCTATAAACTTATTAGCTAGAACCATAATTTTCTAGCATTATATCCTTAGGGTGTATGTGCTTGTACAAAAACTCTCTTATGAGTTATGACCAGATATCGTCAAGCATGAGGCCGCTTCATATTTTTGTGATCATTGTAAGCTCTTTTTAGTCGATTCTTTCACATACATGCATGTGCTACGAATTCCAACCATTTTTCTTAAAGTTTAACTTTTGGTTGAATCGATTTCGGGACTGTATGTATCAATTATTCAGCTTAAACTTTTGGTTGAGTTGGTTCCAACACATCAATTGTCCCAATTTAGTTATGTAACATGAATGCATATATAGCCTAGCTTATGTTTAAATTATGAACAAGGTCATGGGAAAACTTACCAGAGATACCGGCGGTGCATTAAACAAGGATGAAGATCATGCCACCAAAGGCCCAAGCGATACCGAGGACGCCAACGCCGCCACATTGGTCAGCATTGGTGGCAGGATCAGTCTGGCTCTTATAACCAATAACCGTTAAGACAGTAATATAGAGGAAAAGCAGAGTTGCTACAAACTCAGCTATGACAGCCCTGTAAAATGACCATTTTTTGAGCTCATCCATGTCAATCAATGCAGCTAGCTGGTGGAGGGTCATGGTAGTCTTTTGCTGAGAACTCAGGAGCACGTTGCTCGGACATCTCTACATCCTCCTTAGTCATGGTGACTGTTTTAGAGAGAGAGAGAGAAAGGGGTGTAGAATGTGAAAATTGATGATGGAATTAGAATGATTAGGGGGAGGTATTTAAGCAAAAAGTTTAGACCGTGTTAATGATTGGTAGAGGAATTATTTTTAGTAAATTATTTGGAGAATAATTGGAATTTAAGGTTTTTTTTTTTCCCCTTAGTATAACGTTTATAAATGCCTTTATGGAACATAAATGGATTAGTATAACGTTTGAAGGTGATAATGCTAAATTATTAAGCCGTCCAAATAAAGACATTTGATTTTTGGTTGTCTTAGCCTGCATAGGGCCCACTATTTTATATTTTTATAACGGCTCCATGTTTCCCGAAGTTCTTGCATTTTTTTATTGACCTTAATATATTCACAAAATCTTTTGGCCTCTCATACAAGCATGATGTGATATCGACTTTATACTTGTATATAGAGGTAAATATATTTTTGTGCTAGCAATTGGGTTGGAACCAACCTAAGTACAAGTTTAGAATGAGGGTTATAGCTTATAGGTCCAACTAATTAATGTTATATTCCTTATTTTGCCCCCTCACACAAATCTCGATTGGGGTTTGAAATATGGATGATGCACATGAATACTCATACCATATGCTGAAATATTCTACTTAGAGAATAGGGGCGACGCCCAAGATTTGAACACAAGAACTTTAGTTCATCTAGTTTTGATACCAAGTGTTGAAACTAATGCAACCAAAAGTTTAACATGATGGTTGTAAACCCAATTAATATTACATTCCTTATTAACAACTACTTTGGAGTACTTATTTCCATACTCTAGATTTTGTAACTGATTAATTACTCATGTAACTACTGAGGATGATAATGAAATCAAAGGGGTGTCGTTGAGTGGTAGAAACTCATCCATCATTAGAGTACGAATCTCACCTTGGGCATGCAGCAGTTTTAAATAGCTTTGACCAGTTTCGTCCCATCCTCTTTGAGGTGCTTATAAGTCAGTGTGGGGAATAATAGTAATTATGGTCGACGTTGCATACACTTGTGTGAACCAAAAACAAAAAAGAGTAATGAAATGATATTCATTATGTGGTTTTTCCCCTATGGATGATCAAAGGGGTGTTGTCGAGTGGTAGAAACTCATCTATCATATTAGAGTATGAATCTCACCTTGGGCATGCAACAATTTTAAATAGCTTTGATCAGTTTCGTCCATCCTCTTTGAGGTGCTTATAAGTAAGAGCAGGGAATAATAGTGATTATGGTCGACGTTGCATACACTTGTGTGAACCAAAAACAAAAAAGAGTATTGAAATGATATTCATTATGTGGTTTTTCCCCTATGGATGATTTTTTGAGTGGACGAGTGGTAACTAAAATTATTGTAGGAAAAACAATACTCCAATTGTTCATGTTTAGGTTGGTTAGGATATCTAACCTCTTTTTTTTTTTTGCCTCTATGTTTTTTTTCTAATTTCGATTGAACTTATTAATCGATAAAATTATAGATTGAGTCATTTCATTCACTCAATACTCCCACATAGTATCAAAACCAATTGATCGAAGATCTCCATTCGAATCATAAAAGCTTTTGTTTGCTAAGTGAAATATTTCAACACAAGGTAGTAGGTACATAAGATCAGGCCAAGGGGGCTAATGGCTATAGCTATCCATCAAATCCAGACTCCCGAATTTAATTTATATCGAAGGAAACTTAAAGAATCAAAAACTCCATTATACAATATACGCTGGGAATTCCAAGTGATGATTCGTATCTTCTAAACAACAGAATGCATGCCAAGTGAAAGCTTGGCCATGATGTTCTGTTCCCAGGCCAGCAAATTATTAATTATTGATGAGATTAACATGTTATAATTTGTCTTTTCATCTTTGTTTGTTGTTGATGATATGCCAGGTTAGATTATCTGGCCACATTATAGTCTTCTCTACATAATTTTAGTATTAACTGCCGGGATTGGGTAACATAATAAAAAAATGCTGTGTGTTCATAGCCAGCCCATCCAATTACCTTTGAAACAACTTTAATTTTTAGAAACTTAAATAAATTTAATTTAATTTAATTTTAGTTTAATAATCAGTGATATTCGTGTGTTGAGGAAGGGGATTATTTTTTTCTTTTTATTTTGAGTGCGGCCGGAGTTGTGGCACAACAGCCTGTAGTGCTTAGGACATGAACACAACAGAAAATAAATGGCATATGTTTAATTCGGACATACATTTCTAAATACCAAGGACCATATTTTCATTTACGTCCCACTTGATGTAGCCTATCTAAGGAATGCAAATGAGCCGAGCCAAGATGAGTTTCTGGCTACTTAAGCTCGGCTCGCATACTCAAAGTTCAGTTTGTGTTAGGCTCAAGCTCGTCAAGCTGCCAAGTTTCACTATGCTCGATAGCCTCAGTTGATAGCCGGCTTCCTTGCTTTTTCAAAAAAAATAAAAATAAATAAATAAATAAAAATCACCCTCCATTATTACCGTTGGAGGTTTAAGCCCAATTATTGATAGTGGAGTTCACTCCCCACCATCCATCAACAAATTAAACCTTGCCGTTGTGGAGATTGCTCTTATCTAGAGCTTATAAAAAAAGGGCTAGGGTCAGCATGGTGTGTTTTTATGCCCATGAATAACAGACAACAAGCGGGCTTGAGTCCAGCTAATGGGAGTCCTAGGGTGTCACCGAGCCGAGTCGAGCCCGAGACGCCCCTGGCTCGAAGCTCGGCTCAAGCTCGGCTCGGTTTAGACTCCTGGCTCGGCTCGGCTCGGCTCGATTTGGCTCGGCTCGAATTCACACTCACTATTAAAAATGTTATAAAAAATAGATCGATTTAATACATTTGCAATTGAATTCGATTAAAAATTTTCATTTAAAGCTATAAAAAAGAAAATCCTACAAAACATATGAATTTTTATAAATATTTAATGGTCTTATTCAATATGGAGAGAAAAATCAAATGAACCGAGCCAATCGAGCCGAGCCGTAGTAGGCTCGGGCTCGGCTCGGAAAGCATTTGAGCCGGCTCGGGTTCGATTTGACCTGAGCTCGAGCCGAGCTTTGACCAAGCCAAGCCCGAAGGCTCACCGAGTCAGCTCGACTCAGTTACACTCTTAAATGGGACGATTCCTTTTTAATTTACACAAATAGCTTGTCCAACCCGCCAATTTTCCAAACCAGACCCATCTTGATCATCTCTCTTCTCCTATCATTATTTGACAACATTTATACTCATGATCAATAGAGTTTCTCCCTATAAAACATCTCCATCATCCTCAATTCCTCATCCTCATCCTCATCATCGTCCTTAGTGAAAAATTCATTGATCAAGTACTCGAATATAGGAACGTTTATTATCACTCCATGGCAGGGGATTTTGTATTGATCCCTTTACCGACCACTTAGGCACAAATGCATGCTTACTCTTGGAACATCTTTTGACGCAGTAATACACGCTCCACATTATCTAGGGTCGTTACATGTGTCTTCATTGAAGCCACTTACTATACTTTCCACAGACCACAATCTTCGTGCATTTGTTGATCTTGATGGGCTCACGCTTTCGGGCATTTCCAAAACTAAATATGAGTCCGTTGGACTTCTTTTTTTTTTTTTCCGTCCAAAGGAGCTTACTAGGTTGCAATCAAATGCAATGTAATGCAATGCAATTATTTTATAGGGTAAATGGAAGGTGAAAAGTGAAGGAGTGGGAGGAGAGGGATAGGAAAAGTGGAGTTGATTGTATGATCCAATGTAATCACAATTGCTCAACTTTTCCCATGTAATGATGATTACTTTGGATGGTGTAATCAATCTTACTTTTTCCATCTCCTTCCTCCCTTTTTTCCTTTTCCACTTCCCATTTACCCTATAAAATGATTGCATTGCATTGCATTTGATTGCAAACAAGTAAACACCACCTAATTGTTATTTGAGGTCGGCTTAACGTAAGGCCACCTTTATAAAGTCTGGTATTTGATTTGGATATAGAGGTGATCTCATTTTGAGGCGGCCTTAGATTGCTTATTTTTAACACAAAACACTAGACTATTTAGGGAAGGTATAGCCGTATAGAAAACTTGGCTGAAATAGTTAATCATGGGAAGACCTTTATGTCGATTAAATAATTTAAATTAGGGGGCTAAATAGTACATGAGGGAATAATGGTAGAATTGAGTTTGATTTTCAAGAGTCTTAGTGGTCGTTTGGTTCAGTGTGGGAAATAGCACTTTACAGTAACTTGTAATTTTTAGAATTTTAGACTTTTTAGGAAATGTCAAATGTTGTTTGGTTGAGACATAGGAAGTAACTTTCGGCAAGAAGTTGCACTTATCTTAGGGGACCTAGGTAAGCCACTTCTCCTATTTTACAGAAAGTAAAATTTTTTGATAAGTACAACTTTCTGCATTATTTGTCAACCAATCAACCCTACATTTTCTACTTTCTAGTAAATACTAATACTTCCCATACTTTTTTTAGATGTCAATCAAACAATCACTTATTATAGAAACTTAAGGAAGCATCACTTAAAAAAGGAACTTAAGGAAGAGTCTAGGTTGTACTAATTTTTCAAAAACCACTTAACAAGAGGTATATGTTGGCAATTTCTGCCAACACAACAAAGCAAAAAACGGACAAGTGATGGATAGAAACTATATGTTTCCCAAGAATTATTTTCATACTAAAACAGTATGTCTTGTGTGGACTTAGTTTATTGTGGATCAAATAATATTTAGAGGGGTGGCTCCAGGTGAAGTAGGGGTGGCTTCACTATTAAAGAGGTGACTCCAGGTGAAGTATGGGGTGGCGTCAAGTATAAATTTGAGGGGTGGCTCCAGGTGAAGTAAAGGCGTGGTGGCTCCATGTGAAGTAAGGGCGGGGTGGCTCCACTATTAGAGGGGTGGCAACCCGTAACGCCAAGTATAAATTTGAGGGATAGCTCTAGGTGAAGTAGGGGGGTGGCTCCACAATTAGAGCCTAGATGGATGGCTCTAGGTAAAGTAGGGGGTGGCTCCACAATTAGAGCCTAGATGGGTGGCTCCAGATGAAGTAGGGGGTGGCTCCACTATTAAAGGGATGACTTTAAGTAAAGTATGGAATGACTCCACTATAAAAGGCCGGGGTGACTCCAAGTAAAATATTGATCCACCATAAACTAAATCCACACAAGTTTTTGTAAACTCGTATTATATCCTGGTTTGCGAAACTATGTTCCTTTGGGGTCCTCTTTATTATCTCTCCAATAGACTTACCATTAATTTTCAAGACTTTTGAGGATAATATTAGTATCAAGTTTTGAAATATGAAATTTCCAAGGCTAAATAGATTCAAATCTTTAATATCCTAAAAGTTTAGGGTTCGATTCCTCTCCATACCTTCATGCCGCCTCCAATTCTCCAAAACCAAAGTGTTCCCCTCAAGATCACTATTTTCATTAGTTGATCCATGCTGCATTTTTCATTGAAATTTGGAAAAGTTGGCAAGTAATTGAATAATCTGTACATTATTTTATTCTACTCTGAATAACTTTGCAATATTGTATAATCTGAACAATTTATTTGGCTTGTACCACTAGTTTTCACCCCTATATATTTAGTAGATAATTTGAGACCATATTGCTATAAACCTATGAAAGTATAATACGAAATCAATATTAAATTTGTGGGCCTTGTTGAGCAAGCCCAAATATATTGGGCTTAAAGGATGCATTCAACTCCAAATCATTTTTTTGCTTGTGAACACACTAATAACTTTGTAACTTTTTTTTGCTAATCAGAACACACTAATAACTTGGGTACACTACTGTGCACATAATTTGGTCACTCATGAGTCATGAGTCATGAGTCATGAATCATGAGTCTTGAACCTTTTTCTATGAGTACTAAAAGTACTAACTAAGAGCATATTTGGCCTAACTTCTTAAAAGTTTTTACTTTTTCCTCCGACCTATTGTTTCTAATAACTCACCCTCTTTGCCGCGTCCCCCACCCAGTTTCAGATTTTTAGAAACTAAAAATACCCTCTAAGGGACCAAGAAGCGTGGACAAGCTCCAATTTGAAGCTTCTGCTTCTTGCCCTCCTAGGGGCTTTTGTCACCAACCTAGAAGGAGAAAATGTGGGTGAGGAGAGTGGAGGCAGCGGTGTAGGGTTATTTGTGAGATAAAAAATAAGGGAAACAGTAGAAAGTCCCAAGAAGTTAGGACAAACACCACATAAATCAATATTGCTTTCGATATTTTTAGATACAGTACAACAAGAAGGCAGCAAATTAGACTTGTTGTCAATACACTAATTAAACACTACTAATTACATATTTTGTATAGTTGCATGTATTTGAATCAATATTTCAGGTCTTCAAAGCATCCAACCTCGACGAAATGTATTGCCTGTAGTTACATGCATGACGTTCGTCATCTCGTTGTTCATCCCTCTCCTCCTCAATTGTTTCGAGCTTTGGAGTTTTGAAAGAAGATTTGAGTGGGTAATAAACAACGATACGGTCTGGCAAAGCCTCAATCCATGGCTCCAACACCTTCACCGCACCCTGCTTGATCTTCAACTTTGCCATATAGTAGTATATTTCCTCTCTCTCTACTAGGAGTAAGGCTGCGTATATCTAAAACTCTCTAAATTTCTCTTTGGCGGGATAATCACTGGGTGATGGTGGTTGTTGTTGTTGTGTTGTTTTCTCTAATTTTTCAGAATGGACTTGTTTATAGCGAGACCTAACGAAGCCTTAGACGTGTGCTTCGATTGTGAAATAGTGGTGTGCCAAGAGATGATGCTTTAAATAGAGGAACGAATGAGAAATATCAAATAAAGTAAGTCCAAGATATATGGACGGCTATTGGTAGCTACACGTGTGTTATATGGAAAATGACTTTGCTCACTAGCTAGGTACTTCATATTAGCGTTGTAAATTGCTCCAATCATATACGTGTAAATTGCTCCAATCATAGACGTAGCTAATCATAAAAGGGTGAAAGACGACAACAAGGCCCAAAGGGTTTTGTTGTTCAGCATATTCTAGTGGGGTTTGAACCACAAGTTCACCTTATATTCCTTAAGTCAGAATCGATTCTGTTATATTTACAATCGAATAGATTTATAAAAGAGTAAGTACCAAAATTCGAACACTTGACCTTGATTGACGGATGGGAGTGCAAAACCACTCACATCATCTGTGCGTTCGTGGATCGAGCATATACTTTAATCGACAAGCAATATATATTTTCGTTAGCTTATTTATTGTATGGGAAGTTGCAAGATTATGAAATACAGAAAAGAGTACGTACGTGGCTAGTCTAACAACTGTCCATTTGGCTGCTGATTGAGCGAAGACTAGTCTGCCCTAGAGACAAAGTAACACACTTCAAATTGAGAAGACATGGACTTGAGAGTTATTTTTATTGGGACTTGTATATTTGAGTTGCCCCATTAATATTTCTAAAAATGATAAGAAGACGGGTGAGCATATAAACTTTGGAGACTATTTCGCCTAGTACTGATTAATTATTGATTTTTGGACGAAATTAAACCTTCATTTGGACTTAAGAACCTTTTTTACTCTTACAAGAGGAGCATAGGTTTAGTGATGAAATATGCTATCAAAGCCTAAGACATTTCAGCCTATTACTCCAAGAAGGGCGTCGTTAGTCAAGCAATCAACTTAAGAAACTTTCAGGATATGAGCTCCGTTCTTTTTATATGGAAAAATACTAGATTATTGAACTGAAATAAACTGAATTGATTTTTTAAATTTGACCTTTAATCATTTAACATATTCAATATTGGAATTATTTAAAAGGGTGCTTCAAAATCTTTCCAATGACATAGGTATCATCATAAATTTATTTTGGAATGAATGACAATCTGAGTAATAATTAAGTTACACATAAACTAAACTGAACCATACTGGTTGAGCTGAACTGAACTGAATTTAAGTAAAATTAAGTTGATGAGAACAGATCATTGGACGGGTTATTTGTCGTTCCAAATTAAAACTCAAGAACTTCTAGTTTGGCTACCTAGTTGACGGAAAACCACTTGTGCCAAGAAGCAATTAACAAGTGAAACACATTCCATTTATAGGCCATATATAGAGTTTAGGATCATCTGTGTTAAGAAGTTTATATGCGATGAATTGTCCCACTTTAAAGAGGCTGGAAAACGACAAAGGGTCTCTTATGAGATTGACTCAACATGAGATCACCTCTATAACCAACGTTGGCATCAGCGTGACAAGACTTATTTGAGGCGTCTCACACATTGAAGCGGTCTCATATAAGCATTTGTGAAAACAAGATACTCGTACTCATGTAATATTGGTGTCGTACTTCACCTACTCCCAAGTCGAATTGGCTTTTAGGATGATAATTAAGTTAATAACTTCATTTAGCATATGATGATTAGATTAGTGTCTTGTGCAGTAGTGCATATTCTACCTTTTTTCGTGGTGGAAGCCAAGTATATTGAATCTTGACAGTTGACATATTGTCGAACTTATGAAAAATCTGACCCATTGCTTATCGCAAATCCCAAGAACATTAGGTTCATAAAATGTATTTTAAGTGACAATGAAGTCATTTTGAAAATAACTCTTTAATTTGCTAATTATCAAATGCACGGATTATTACCAAAAAAAATAATTAAAAAAAAAGTCATTTTGAAATCTCAAATTATGGCGGGACAAATGTTAAGAAACATATACAATTGTGTGTGTTTGGAATAGTCCTTCCGATCATTTGGAAGTTGTACTATACATATAGGGTAAAGATTCCTACTTATATTATTCGTGACAAGTAGGAATCTTCAACATATACATATAAGTTGGAGATTCTGCTTATTCTGTAAGGATGAGATATCAAACCTTAAAGAGCGATAGATATCTATGTTAATTTCTAAATTTATTATTTTTTCATTTGACATACAAACATGTAACCAAACTACTACAACGTGTGTATATATATGGTCACTAATGAACTTTGATCAATGAGTACCAAGGGGGTTAAACTGATCACTTCCCCGATCGATTTTACAAATACCAAACGGGTCACTAATTACATGGCTTGATCTTATTGATAAAGTTATATTACAGAATAAGCTATTAAGTCTTGTTCTCCTCGTTAATTGTTTCAAGCTTCGGAGATTTGAAAGAAGACTTCATTGGGTAGTAATGAAGTGAAGCCTCAATCCATGGCTCCAACATCTTCACAGGACCTTTCCTTACACTTGCCATAAGATTTCTTATTTTAGAGCTACAACTCTTTAACTTGATCTCTCTCTCTCTCTCTCTCTCTCTCTCTCTCTCTCTCTCTCTCTCTCTCTCTCTCTCTCTCTCTCTCTTCTTGGTTTTTTGTTAAGATTTTACTTGAGTTGTTGAAGCAAGAGGTGCAATAAAGCATTAAACATATGCCTATATTATGAAAAAATGGTGCAAAAGAGATGATGCTTTAAATAGTGAAAGTAGCAAGAAATATCAAAGAAAGAAGCAAAGTTATTGACGGCCATAGGTAGCTCCACGTGTATAATATAGAAAATGACTTGGGTTAATATGTAGCCTCAATTCATCATGAATTGTTAAATTGCTCCAATCATATACCTACCTATATTACTACAAGGCCGAAAGAAGACAAGTTGGAAATGATGTTCTTGGTGAGCAATATGAGCATGCATGCAAATACTTCTATGAAAGCAATAGGTAATTCTAGAAATATCTTACTTAGTTAAGGGGAATCTATTTAATTAATTACTTGAAAAGTGAAAAGATTGCACATTAATTCCTCTCTTTGATGGAAAATTGCAAGGTTTAAGAATGTTAGAAGAGAGTACGTAGCTAACTTAACAACTCTCCATTTGGCTACCAGTTGAGCCAAAACTAACAACCTTGCCAAAAAGTAATTAATTGATAACAAAGTGCGAAATTGAGAGGCCGTGGATTTTGATAGAATATAAATATGTGAATATTTAATTAATGCAGGCTTAGGCCTGTAAAGTTAGGTCCTTGTATTTGTAACAGGGCTCCGGCCTAGCTTAACTTGTGTACTCAGTATATATTGTTAATGATAATGAGTAAATTTCTCAAGGGTAATTAATCAAATAACATGGTATCAAAGTAAAAATTCTGAAAACCTAGCCCTCCCTCTCTCACACAGCCATGCATCGCCGATCGGCTTACCTTGCCGTCGACCCGCGCCACCCAATTTCCGGGTCGCTTTCCGCTTGCGCTAACGCCCTCCTCCGTGCGGTCCTGCGCGCCTGCACCGCCCACCGCACCTCCCCTTCATCGATGTTCCGCTGCCAGCCCTCCGCGCGTCCCTAACGTGCCACCTCTCGTCGTTCGTACCCGCGTGTTCTCAAGTGTTGGTAATCCCTTGCCTCTCTCTCCCTTCTCTCTCAATATACTTTCCCTTTTCCCTCCCCTTGTCGTGATATATGGCTGTCGACGAGGAAACCCCACTCCCCCCCCCCTCCTCCCGCCAAACATCACATGACTACCAGCGGACAATTGGAGGTCTTCAAACCAAAGAGAATCTTCAACCTCCACACTTCTATACCACCTCTCATTTCCTATCTCTCGCTCACATGTCTAGGCGCTTAAGGATCTTCATTGGCGGCTGCTCTGCGGTCAGAATATGATGCTCTAATTAAAAATAATACTAGGAACTTGGAACCCCGACCCCCAATGGTCAATGTGGTTCGTTCTATGTGGCTCTATAAGCACAAATAATTTAACTTTGATAGTACTCTTGAAAAACATAAAACCCGCATAGTTGCTAATGGCAAATCTCAGCGACCATGAGACCTTCAGTCCAGTTGTTGAACCTGCTACTCTCGACACCGTCCTTAGCCTGGCTCTCGCCCGGTTTTGCCCATTTTCCAGCTGGATGTAAAAAATGTCTTTCTCCATGGTCACTTACAACAAACTGCATATATGCACCAACCCCCTGGCTTCGTTGACCTTGCTCACCCAGACTATGTGTGTCGCCTCCGCAAGTCCCTCTATGGACTCAAATAGGCCCTTCGGGCCTGGTACCAACGATTTGCCAACTTCATGACCCGCATTGGATTTTCTCATTGCAAATATGACTCCTCTCTCTTCATCTTCCACCACGGCCCAGACACTACCTACCTTCTCATATATGTCGATGACATTGTACTCACTGCCTCCTCTAATACCTTACTTCGCCACATCATCACTTCCCTCGGTCGTGAGTTTGCTATGACCGATCTTGGTTCCCTTCACTACTTCCTTGGCATTACTACCTCCCGTACTCCGTAGAGCCTCTTTCTCTCCCTAAAGAAAGACGCCCTTTAGGTCCTTGACCGAGTTTACATGGCCGATTGCAAACCCTGTACCACCCCGGTCGACACCAAGTCCAAACTTGGTCCTGGCAATGGTCCTCAAGTTGCCGAACCCTCCCTCTACCACAGCCTAACTGGTGCCCTCCAGTATCTCACCTTCACCCGTCCAGATATTTCATACGGAGTCCAACAGGTATGCCTTTTCATGCATGACCCTCGGGAACCCCAATTCCAGGCTCTTAAATGCATCCTGCATTACATCTAGGGTACCCTTGACTATGGTCTCCATCTCTATCCTTCATCCATTAGTGGCCGCCTCACCGCTTACTCTGATATCGATTGGGTCGACTGCCCCGACTCTTGCCACTCCACCTCTGGCAATTGTGTGTTCCTTGGTGATAACCTACTCTCTTGGTCCTCGAAGCGCCAAGGCAATGTGTCTCGCTCCAGTGCTGAGGCCGAGTACCGCGGCGTGGCAAATGCAGTCGCTGAGACTTGTTGGCTACGTAACTTACTTCTCAAACTCCATTGCCCTCTCACACGGGCCATTCTTGTATATTGTGATAATGTTAGTGATGTGTATCTCTCAACTAACCCGGTGCAACACCAACGCACCAAGCATATCGAGATCGACATTCACTTTGTTCGAGAAAAGGTCGCTCTTGGTCTGTGTTCATGTTCTCCATGTTCCCTCCAGTTCACGATACGAGGATATCTTTACGAAGGGCCTCCCTTCATCCCTTTTTACTGATATTTGCTCTATCCTGAGCGTCAATCCTCCTCCCGCTCCTACTACGGGGGTGTGATAGAACATAAAAATATGAATATTTAATTAATTCATATTATTAGACTTATGCTTGTATAGTTAGACCCTTTTGTTTGTATTAGGGCTCTGACCCAACTTAACTTGTGTACTCAGTAAATATTGTTGATGGTGATGAGAAAATGCCTCAAGAGGAATTAACCAAATAACATATTTCAGAAGGAATCATTTTCATAGAAACTAGTATGAGGCCCTCTGCGATGCATCGAGCTTCAAGTTTTCCTTTTATTTTCTTAATTTTTGATCGTAATTCAACTCCATAAACTTTCAACACTTTTAAAGTGGTTCCTGCACAGGTGGAATAAGGAAAAGTTTCAAATGTACGCAACATTGCTTTTGTAAAAAAACACAAAGAGGCTATTTACAATAGACCCTTAACACAAATTACAATGACAATCTATAATCTCACAATAAATAAGAACCGCTAATAATTTATTATGAATCATTAATCTTTAATTTAATCATAATTCAAAATCAAAGAATAGTGAATCTTTTGTCGTCATTGAAAATGGATTTAATTATTTTTATCTAATTTTTTGGAAAATTTGATTCTTGTTTTTCTAATTAAGACTTACAAATTAAACTAAATAACAGTACAATTAGTATGATAACCTTGAAACTAGGGTTCGATTATTAATGTTCTTTTTTCAAATAAAATGATAACACATATCATTCAGTATATATAGTGACACATGCCAATGCTCAGTTGAGCTTTAATATGAAGAAGTATAGATATACTAGATATCTGCTTGGTCAAGAAATAAGTGGGTTGATTAGTTGCTCCAACTTCAAAGATAAGGAGAAAGGACAATAGCATACAAGTCTCAAGGGATACTTCTAACGGATTTAGAAATCTGTTAGGGTTAGGGTGAAAAATTCAATTCTTTCATGCTCTTGAATGATTCACTGTCAATAATGTTTGATGGTTCGATGGCTTGATGAACTATTAGTACTTACTTTATTATCCACCATGATAATTTATCGATTGATAAAATGGTTGTACACAAAAATTTTTATAAGACGGTCTTTTCGTAATTTTTGGTGAGACGAGGGTCACCTTTCAATGAAATAAAGGTCAGGTCACCATAAGTGACCCCCTATATATATTTCTAAATAGTGACCCCATTTTTCAATGAGTTGGTCTCACACAAGACTTACCGATTATTGTATGGATAGAAACAACAATTCATAGAAATAATTTCGACCTATAATACTATAATACAAATCTCTTCACCACATCATAAATTATGTCATACTAATTTGTGGTATTAAGTATTATAACATCCCGATGAATATGTCTATGTGAAATATCATTGTGTACAAGTATTATAATTTATAATCCTCCTAATCATTAATTTTCAAGTTGTAGTATACATATAGACTAAAGATTCCTACATACATATATTATTCACGAACAAGTCAAAAACTTCAACCTATATGTATCGGTATCGGTATATAGGTTGAAGATTACTACTCATTCCGTAAGGGCAAGATATAAAACCTTAAAAAGACATATCTACATTAACTTCTAAATTTATTATTTTTCCATAGTGATCGACCTACAAACATGTAACTAAACTACTACAACATGTGTACATATATGGTCACTCGTGAACTTTGATCAATGAGTACCAAGGAGATTCTACAAATACCAAACCGGTCACGGATTAGACTCAACACCGCTACACTAATTAATATATAGTTTAATTACAGAATTGATGATTAACAAGTCTTCCTCCTAGCAGAAAAACAAGCATCCAACCTGGATGATGAAATGTATGGATGCTTGCAGTTATTATATGCATGGCGACGTTGATCGTCCTCGCGTTGCTCCTCGTTCTCCTCCTCAATCGTTTCGAGTTTTGGAGATTTGAAAGAAGACTTGAGAGGGTAATAAGCCATAACTTTGGCAGGTGAAGCTTCAATCCATGGCTCCAACACCTTCACAGCACCCTTCCTTACACTAATTGCCATAAGATTTCTTATTATATATACTTCTTAGTTCCTTTCTTTGTTGATCTCTCTCTTTTTTTTCTTGTGTTTTAAGATTTTGATAGACTTCTTGAAGTGCAAAGAATTAAGCATATGCTTTGATCATGAAAAAATGGTGCGAAAGAGGTGATGCTTAAAATAGTGAAAGTACTAAGAAATATCAAAGAAAGAAGCAAAGATATTGACGGCCATGGCTATATCCACGTGTATGATATAGAAAATGACTTCACTTAATATGTAGCCTCAATTGAATTGATGAATTGCACAAATTATTACCTACACCCCAAAAATCTAGATATAATTGTGTGGACCCAATAAAACAATGCCTTGAAAAAAAATGAAATTGTGACTTAAAATAATAAAACTCATAGTGTTTCATGTTCTGAATCGATGTTTAATTCTCAGTTTCATTGTTTTTAAGTAATAGTTTCAATTTTTTTGAGACATAGTTTCTTTTGATCCACATAGCTGCGTGAGCTCGGTTCTATTCGAAAATAATTGATAGAACGCTCCAATCATATACCTACCTATATTGATACAAGGCCGGAAGAAGACAGGCCTGGACCAGGAGAAAATTTTCTTGGTGAGCATGCATGCAAATACTTCTATGAAAGCAATTGATTCTAGAAATATCTTACAGTACTTGTTTAAGGGGAATCTATTTAATTAGCTGAAAAGATTGCACATAAATTACTCTCTTCGATGGGAATTTGCGAGGTTTAAGAATGTTAGAAGAAAGTACGTAGCTAACTTAACAACTCTCCATTTGGCTACCAGTTGAACCAAAACTAACCTTGACAAAAAGCAATCAATATTATATTATGGACAAAGTAACATATACATCGAACTTGAGAGGCCCTAGGTTATAGAGAGTAACTTTTCAATAGAAACTAGTATGGACTTGTACGATGCGTTGAGTTTTCAAGTTTTTCTTTTATTTTCTTAATTTTTTGCTTCTAATTCAACTCCATTTAAACGCTTCTGCAGCGGTTCCTGCATAGGTAGAGAAAGAAAAAGTGTCAAATATATGCATCATTAAGTTTGTAGAAAAAATAAAGAGGTTATTTTCAATAGACTCTTAACCTAAAGTACATTGACAATCCGTAATTTCCCAATAAATAAGAAGTTGGCGCAGATAATATATAATGAGTCATTTCACTTTTAATCATAACTCAAAGCCAACAAATAGTGAATCTTTTGTCTTCATTGATAATGAATTTAATTTTTTGTTTTTTTTTGGAAAAATTAATTACTGTTTTATCTTTAAAGACTTACAAATTAAACTAAATAGTATGATAATTTTGAAGCCAGGGTTCAATTCTTGATGTTCTTTTTTCTTTTTTGTAATAACACGATAACACATGACAGATAGTTCAAATTTAATGAGTGACCCTCGATATTCAAGAGCCGTTTATAAGTATATTGACTCGTTTACACCCCAGAAAGGAAAATAGCATACAAGTTTTAAGGATAATAATATTGTATCTGCTGACTGTTGATTAAAAAAACTTACTTTATTTAGAGCTACTTCATTTGAGTTTACATTTTTTTGAGTTCACATTTTTGGAGTGTGTGGTCCACATTGAAATTGAAGTGGTTTAGCTCAATTTAGTCGAGTTTCGTTGTCAAATTTTGAAAGCCTATGAAAATTACTGCCTCTATTGCTTAACCTAAGATAGAAAGATCCAATGATACCAAACCTACGAACGAAGCTTCAATTGACATTTGACAAACAACCTAACTACTTTGAAATTGAATTGATGAGGTCATAGTTTTAGAAATATCTTCCTAAATTCGAAACGAAAATGGAGTTGAAAATGTAAGTAGCCAAGTAGGTGATTTTAGGCCTTCCATTTGGCAACCAAATAATGCAAAACTGACCTTGGCCACAAGCAATTGCTAAGGCCATTCCACGCGTATGGAGGTTCACTCATGGCAGGCAACAATAGGCCCGGCCATGTTTGCATTTTGCTCTCTAGTGGATTGTTCCAAATAAGGGCATTACATGCTCCGAGTTAGATGCGTGTAGACATGTTTCCGGCAGATTTTTGTATATACTCGGGTGTATCTAGCACAGTATACCACACTCGTCCAACCTATATTGTTTTTAAAGCCAAACCCAACATCATTAATGACGTAGCACCTATGGACACATCAAGCACCATATATACGAGTGCATATTTTGCGATTGCATTTTTCCAGAGTATACATAATAAATAAAAGGAAATGAACCTATTTATTTTATAAGGTTTGGTAGTAGTTTATACTATATACTTTAGTTATTATTTATCAATTTATTAATTAGCTTTTTGCCCCGTGCGATGCACAAGGTGCATATTTATTTTATTTTTTTGGTGTTCATCAAGAAAAGAAATTAAATTGTTTTATCTTGGCTACACCCAACATTGGCAAGTCAACCAGCAACATGGCTTGCTTCATGGAAGCAATGAGAGTTTCGCATGTTCGACCCTTCCTCGCCTATTAACCTCATGCATCTCTTAATCATGAATGTTACAGGTCCCATTCGCACATCATCTAAGCAATAACCTGTGAGTATATGCTAATGAGGAGTTTTTAATTCCTACCTCCCTCGCCATTGTTAGAACTCTAGGCGAAGCGAGAATCTCAGCTCTCATAACAGTGCAAATATCATAATTCTCCGAGAAGCCCCATAGCATTAGCATGTGATGCTCATGGTGATCAAGAATTAGCTCAACCCCACCAGCTTGACCTGGGTTTAGTAGTACTGATTAGTAATATGTTTTTTGTTTTTTGTATTTTTCAGTATATAATTATTAATATTATTATCAAGCGACTTTATTAGTGCATCATTGCTTTAACAATGTATTCTCATTTATTCCTCTTCATTTCTAGTCTCCACCACAAAAGATGCACTATCAAGTCGTGAATGGTCGATTTTTTACAATTTTCGCTTTATTAATTTAATCTTTATTTCAATTCTCACCCGAAGCTTTAATGATTTTGTTTAGTTTGAATAAGAGACCTCAACAAAAAAATGGTCATTTTTGTCGATTGATATCAAGCATTGATGAGAACTAAAAGAAAACAATTGAGTTACATTTCTTACATAAAAGTTATATTTGGCTCGAATAGCTATCTTTTCAATAGAAGCTACAGCTTCTACAATTCGAAGCTAGTAGTATTTTTTACTCGCTTCCAAACAATTTGCCATTAGATTTTCAATTTGAAGCTACAACTACAACTAATTTTGCCAAACATAGCAATTCTTGTGTCTTGAGAGTTTATGCGTAAAGTTGTACCTTTATTGTTTTATACAAGGGAATTTTTATGTGTAAGGTTGTACCTTTATAGTTTTATACAAGGGAATTGGTAAGCACCTTCCTCCATAAATAAATCCAATGTGTTCTGCTAATCAACCAAGAGAATGTGTATTTCCTAAGAGGTTCTACTTGCTATGTTTTTATGTGGCAACCGAACAAGAACTAAGACACGTTTCATAAGCACATAACGTTGCATAAGTTAATTGGCAGACATGACAGAACCACGCATAATAATCTGGTCTTCAGTTTCTGGGATCAAAGTCATACACTTGGATCAAAGTTATATGAGTTTGCTACAAATTATGACATTAAAGCGCCATTCAGGATATCAAGAACACAATTCATCAGGTCATGACCAACAATTTGGCAATCATTTTTCCCTTAAATGTAACAAATATTTTCCATGGCTTCAATACCCATTCAGAATCGCCGATACACAAGTGGTTTCGTGATTAAACACAATGAGCACTACATTAATCTCTCCCATTGTTAAGGTCGAATCCACAATGATGCTTACGTTGTAGAGTTATAGTAGAGCAAAGCTTGGAACAAAGAACACAGAAGCCGAAGAAACAGAGAGAAGATAAAATAGTTCAAGTCTAGAGCTGTAAGTCCTCTGACTTGTGAGTCTTCTGGCTCAGGGAACTATTTTCCCTCTTCTGCATTGGACAAAAGGGTTCAATTTTTCAAAGTCATTAAATCTACAGCACAAAATGTATCAAGCTGTTCCTTGTTTGTATTGGAATTCAGTTTTGCAGCTTGATCTCAAAAGTTAGTTGATCAAAATAATTGATCAGGCTGCAGAAGTATTGAATTCCAATCAAAAGAAGGAAAAGCTGAGAACAATATCCAGTATCCCTCTATGAAAACAAATCATCACAAGACCAACCTCTAGTAGTGAGGTATCAGTACACTTCAAGTTCAATGAAATTCAGGAATAGATGAACATAACTCAATCCGCAGGCAACGAAGATAGCCTATGCTTTAGTTACAAGCAGATGCTAAGCCTCAAGGGGTGAGGAGGAAGAAGGTAATTCATCCAAGGACCAGGTCACGAATTCCTGCTTTTTTCCAAATGACTGATGCAATTCTGTATTGCAGAACCATCCAAGGATAAAAATATATAAATGACACCTTTAACGAAATTACTTTCCACAAACAATTCTTCCTATTTCCCAATTGACTGATGCAATTCTATTTGCAAAACCATCTAAGGTAAATGGCATACCAAACAAATGACACAGTTGATGTGACAAATAGGCCAGGTAGATAACTAGATACTACAGATATTGGATGGCAACGAGGGGAAAGGAAAGCAGGAAATCTAAGCTTAGCATCAATTTCAGAGACCCAAATACAATTGCTTCAAGAAAGGTAACAGAACCTCCGTTCTCTTGCACTAGTTTCTAAAGTGCAGAACCATATGCTTGTAAACACTCAGATAACAGTGTGTCGGAGCAACTAGTCTAGTAAATATAATGATAGCCAGAACAGAATACACAAATAAGAAAACCCAACTAGTTGGAGCACACCATGTTTGAATCAAATGGAAGAGTAAACAAGAAGTTCCAAGATTTCAGAGATCTAAGCTGTGTGTATTCTTAAAGGAGCCGCACATGTGAAATGAAAAAATATCAAACTGATACATTAGCTGCCGCAACAAACATTGCAATTAGGTCTTGATGCTGACAGAAAGTGACTTATTCCATGTCTAGGCAGCTAATGGTACAAAGACATCAAACCGGATTGTCCCTGAATCTAAATCTCAGGGAGCAGCTTACTCTAACACCAAGTCTGATAAACAAATAACAACTCATCCATTATAACACATGAAACCTAAACCACGTCGACCAACTTATTCTATAACCCACTATTTGAGTTATAACTTCACAATTATGAGTTCTCACTTCTCTCTCAAGGCTTCTAGGCACAAAATCTAGGAACTTTCACATGTAGGAACTTCCAGACAACAATTATATGATTTAGATTCAGTAGCTTACATCATATAACAAACCAGTAAATCATGGGTTGCACAAATTCCATTTTAAAGGCCAACAGACTACTCACAATCTACAAAGCTCAGTTCTCATTTGAAATACTGAACTAAGTAATCACTAAAACTATCATCAAGATTTCGTAGGTTTTACACCTAAACTCATATACACAGCACTAACCCAAATCAATAATATAATACCCACATGTCATAACCAAACAATTGCATAAATCCCCTCAAAACCCAGCAATCAATAGATATTACCCACATTTCATATAAACAACAACAACATTCTAGCAACATATATAAACCAAATTAGCCATAATAACAAAACAGATTATAGTATGAAAAACTACGTAAACTCATTCAAACATAGATAATCTCTAAATAGTACGCCAAAATCCATGATTCCAAAAAGAACCCAGAATCTAATTCCAGTTGCAACAAACTAAAACCAAAAAAGGGTACCAAATCAGAAAATCCAAAACACGAAAAAGTGCTCACATTTCCTCATTTTAACTCCATAATAATAAAAACACAACAGCAAAATCAAAATTAATTATCAGCAATTTCAACCTCACCATCTTCAACCTCTTGCTGCAAATCCTTCGGGTCTTTGCCATCAACAGTACACCCAACACTAACACAAGTACCCAAAATCTCTTTAACACAGCCCTTCAATTCTTTAGCCATAGATCTAGGCCTCATAATCTTAGCAATCTCAATAACATCATCAAGAGAGATATTCCCAGTATGTTTAATGTTCTTTGTCTTTTTCCTATCTCTTTCTGGTTCCTTCAATGCCTTAATAACAAGAGCAGCAGCTGATGGGACAACAGTGACTTTAGCTTGCCTGTTTTGGACTGTCAATTTGACAGTAACACGAAGACCCTTCCAGTCTTTGGCTGTTTCTTTGGCGATGTCTTCACCGATCTTCTTAGGAGAGAGACCCAATGGTCCGATTTTGGGTGCGAGTGATGAAGCTGCTCCTACTTCTCCACCGGTTACACGGACGTAAACGTCGATTACTTGAGATGGGTCGAATTTGGGAGGCATGGTTGGTTGCGGGAGGGGAGGAGAGAGAAAATGGGGAAAAATGAATGACAGAAGGGAGGCGATGTGGGGAACGGGGTGAAATGAGGGATATAAGAGGTAGGGTTTTGGAGAGGTTTGAAGGGGGAATGATGGGATTTTAGGGCTTAGTATGTTTGGGCTTGTGGGTATGAATATTTATGGGTTTGAAATGAGGGTTTTTATGGGTTGGTAAAGCAATGGCAAAGGGTCCGATGGGCTAGGATTCGATCCACCAGGATCACCACTAGACATGGACAATGGATAGGGGCCCGATTACCAATCCGACCCGTTTTAAACCAGGTCATGACCCGACTGTCAATAACGAACTATTGAATAATGAAGGCATGCCAAGCATGGCACAAATGACTAATCCAAAACACCTATAAGGATTATATTTTTACTCACCACCCTAAACCAAAACCTTAAACGACCCACTTCTAGAGTCTTGAAAAAGATACAACCTGTAGAAAAACAACATGCCTAGTGAGTAGTGACACAAGAACATCAACCAGAAAAAGGCATAAGTCACCAACTACATTCATCCGAAAAAGAAAAAAGCAAACCTAGTAGTACCAAAATCTCACCGAAACAACCTCGAAAAAGAAGAAACAAAGCGAGCAACTCCACACCACTATGAGAAAGTGATGTTAAGCAGAACACTTAAGAAGAGATTCTTTGGGTAAAGTTTTAGGAATTCGGATGAGTTTCTTCTCAATATCAATTTTTCCTCCACGCTATTGTTCAATCTAATTACGGATTGTAGGCACTAAAAATTTATTAAGTGTCTTAATTGATTTTAATTAATTATTTTGGGTTAAAATATACTTAACTTAATTTAATTAATTAATCCCGGAAATTAAGATGGGCCAAAAGCCATCAAAATGGGCTTATATTTAACCCTTGGGCCAACCCACACCTGTTGGGCCAAATAAACAGTTAAATCGGCCAAACCCACAAGAAAAGACTACCAATTCAAGAAATTGGGCCAGTCCATGACTACCAAGCCCGTTGATGGATCGGATCGGAGCTCCCTGTTCCTCTCTATAAATACCAAAGTCTGACTTCATTCTAGAGGTTGGAAATTATCTACAAGCAGAAAGCCCTGCAAGAGCATTTCCTTCACCGCCTTTGCAACCTTGATCAAGATTCAAGTCATCAAAGACCCTCGATCAAGAACATTCAAAAAATTGAATAACTGCAGAAGCATAACCTCAACGACTTCCAAGTCATCACAAGGTGCACTTACATTACAAATCTTACATTCGAGATCAAGCCTAGGCCCTCGAATCCAGATCGACGTGTTCACCGCAACTTTCGGAGGTGACGTCACTACTTTGCTCGAGACCAAGTCATTCGACCCTCGACTCAAAGTCAACATGGAGACAGAATCAGAGGATTTATTTATTTGTTCATTGTAACAGATAGAAAATACAGAGATTGTAATCCATACATTCAAATCAATACAAATTATATTTGTTCAACTTATTTTTGCCTACGCATTAATTTTGTTGTCTACAAATTTTGGCATGCCCAGTGGGACGTCTCTGCCTCTCATCTCTGTCTCCTTACCAAAGCACATCAACTCCGTTGCTACTGACATGACGTCGCGAAGAAACGTGTAACACCCCGAATTTCCTACTAAAGTAAATACATAAAAATAAATAGACTCAAGCCGAAAATCCGGCAGAGTTCCTTTTGTAAACTGAATAAATCAGTCTTAAAAGACTTATATAAACCTGCTTAACAAAAATAAAACAAAATCCAACCACCCAGCGGAAGACTCTAATAACATCCGGGGCGCTATAGCCACACTCACTCATACGAATGAGTGTAAGGCTCTTCAACTGAAAACTAATAATAAGCAATAATCTCAATATTAGTCTAGGTGGTCTATTTAATTACAACTTAATTAGCTTAATAAAAGAACAACTATTATATCCCTGCATAAGTCTAATCTGAAGGGTTCCTCACTGGCATTTGTATAAACATAAACCTCAATCTGTAAAAAGGTAAGATTATGCAACGTCAGCAATGCTGGTAACTCACATCTAGTACGTAAAACTCATTCTAAATTCAAATCAAGTCTAAACGTATAAAACATGCTTTAGTTCATATATACACTTTAATCTACTTATTTTGCGTCTATAAATACCATAGCATTTACACTGAAGATACATCATCAATCAATCATACACAAAACATATGTAAGTATCAATCTTTAGATAACCTCTATAACTTTGGTTATCTTGCTAGTTTAAGAAAGCTTTTATTATTAATATTGCAGTACTGAGCTGGGCATAAGGGAGAGGTTCCTAGGGCCGCCGCATCTCGGGGGCGTTTAAGCCCTTGACCACAACTGGGGGTCAAACCACAACTGGGGACCAAATGTGCTACACCTGCTGACCACAACTGGGGATCATAGCCACAACTGGGGGCTAGGTCACAACTGGGGACCACAGCTAAGCTCTGGGGACGTCTCCCATATAACACATCTAGAGTACCCATAGGTTCCTACTGCCCAGAGCCATCTTCCACTTTACGTTATTAGTAGCTTAAGTAGCTTTTCATTTCTTTTGTATCTTATGATATTAGCACAACACATCACATAATTACTCACATATTCACAACTAGTTTGTAGTAACAATCATATCAGTATTCTTTCTTCTTTTTATATCTTATTTGAGATCTTAATAGCTCTTCATTTCTTTCCTTTCTTATGACGTTTTCACTGTACGTCATATACTTGCTCACATCATTCATTTCAAGCTCATAGCACCAGAGTACAATCAGTTTCTTTTCTGTTTGACTTTACTCATTCTTACTAGCATATCATAAATCTTATGAGATATACTAGTCATCCCTTTTATACTCCTAACAACATTAATTCTAGCTCTTAAACTTAAGCTAGCTCAAACTATAATTACATACAGTATATTATAAGTAGAGCATTTTAAATCACTCACTTAAATAACAATATACACCTTGGTACAGGAAGGCTAGCATAAGAATACTACGATACCCAACTCTCAAAAGTTACCCACTCTACCCATATTTACACACTGCAGCTAACTGACTTTAAGGCATCTAAGAATAATTCATTAACTAAACAAGCCACCAGTTTTCACTTTCCTCAACCTTTGTATGCACTGATTGTCTGTTCCTAATTTTAATGCTATATACATTTATACAAGCCCTTTCTAAAAAAAAACATACCACATAGGTTTCCACATTATTTTATACTGAGCTACACCACCCAACATGGCTGAATGTGTGATTTGCTTCAAACAATACATCATGGACAGCCAGCATATCATACAGGTTTCTAATCACTTATCCAGGCTAATATGTAATACTTTCAAAGTCTACCAAACATCCTGTGCAATTAGTATAATTAGCTTAATTAAACTTAAATTACTATTACTATCCAATTTCCATATACATCATATTCCAATCAACCATACATACACATAATAAGGCTCAAATTGAATGTAAAATGAACCTGACGTAATAGACGTAGTTACCTTAGGTGCGGGTAGACTCCTAATTAGCAATACCCATAAGCTAATACTCCATAATCTCCAAACCCTAGGTTCAATTGACTAAAATTAGCATGTAATAATCTGAATTTCTACATTAAATACATCCTAAATAAAGTATAGAATCGAATACCCAACTTTCTGATGTAAACACAGGGACAATCGAATTGCTTGGTGGGATTGGTGGCTACTCGAATCTACTCTATGCGACCTAACTGGGACATGAGGCAAGAGGGTGGCGCTCATGACTAACGGTGACCTGGTGGTTGGCGCCTTGAATGTTGGCATGAGTGGTAAACGGATGGTGATGATGGTCTGAGGTTAATGGTGATGGTGTGCTGGTGTCCAGTAGTGTAAAAACAGAGAAAGGGGTTGAGTTTGGGGTTTGCAATAGAGAGAGAGAGAGAGAGAGAGAGAGAGTGTGTGTCGGTTCATGTAAAGAAAAGAGGTGGGCTTTGCTTAGTCTCATAAGTTTCCTTTGGACCGTATAACTACACTAGTGAAATTCCTAGCTTAGATTTCTAATTCTACAAGTCTAATTAATCTATCTTTTTACTATTTATTCTTCTCACTCATTTGTAATTTGTGGGCATGCTAATATAATACTATATCTATGCATAAACATTGTAATAAAAAAAAATAAATACAATTGATCTCTAATCTTTTAAGAATATTCAGCAATAACACCAATAAGACTAACATTACTCAAAAATAAATGCACAGAAATAATTTATTTTCAATTTTAGAAAATAATATGAAAATGCTGGCTATTACAAAACATCTCTCAGCATTAACACAAATAATTTTGTTCAGCAGCTCAACGATCCACAAGTGATGGTGTTGCACCCAACAATCATTCTGGTAGAGTTGACAAGAACATGACACAAGTTGTTGGCACCCTTACCGCTTAACCACCTTCGCTGGTCCTCAAAAGGTCTTGCGAATCACTTGTTTTTGGCGTTAAGCGTTCAGGTGAAACAAAACAAGCGTCTGCTTCACCAACATGGAAGCAAGGTACAAAAGATGTGGTCGAGAAGATCCTCACTCACATCAACCTAACACTCCGATCGTCGCCCAATGTGGAGGATATTTGTATCAACAAAGATTGCTCTACACCTTCATCATACGAAGCCACCCCACTCCAACAAGTTGTTGAGCCCTCGCGATCCATTGTCGTCTCTGTTATGGCTACAGAAGTAAAGACTGTAGAGGAGCAACTGGAAAGTATGAGACGGACGCTCAAATCAAGCGTCAAAACAAACATATTGCTTCCTTAACAAAGAAATTGGGTAAGAAAAAGATGGGCGAGTCTTCTAAAAGTGATGGACACAACAACAGCCACGAGTCTCACACCTGCTCTCTTACTGTCGAACAAATCAATGACATGATAGCAAGCGCTGTTAAGACTCAGCTTGGTAACAACTCACAACGAACACACCTCTTCACTAAGCCATACAGTAAGAGGATTGACATGTTGGCAATGCCTGTTGGTTATCAACCTCCCAAATTTCAACAGTTTGATGGAAATGGTAATCCCAAGCAACATGTTGCTCACTTCGTAGAGACTTGCAACAACGCCGGGACTGATGGCGACCATTTGGTGAAGCAGTTTGTTCGCTCACTCAAAGAGACAGCGTTTGACTGGTACACGGATCTGACTGTGGAATCCATTGACAGTTGGAAACAAATGGAAGGAGAGTTCTTAAATCACTTCTACAACACAAGGCGTGTTGTCAGCATGACTAAGCTGACTAACACTACGCAAGGCAAGGATGAACTCGTCGTTGACTACATAGACCGTTGGCGCGCGCTATGCCTTGAGTGTAAGGATCATCTCACTGAGACCTCTGCGGTCGAGATGTGCATCCAAGGCATGCAATGGGACTTAGTCTACATACTCCAAGGAATAAAGCCACGAACCTTTCAAGAGTTGGCAACAAGAGCTCACGATATGGAGCTCACAATCGTTAACCATGGAGGTTATACTTCTTCAAATGAAAATGATGACTTCGCGGACATGCAACCTTTTATCTTCAACCACAAATGTTGTTCTTCTCAAGACGAAGAAGATGAAGATGGTGATGATGATTCTTCAGAGACGTCTTCTTCTGAGCCGCAATCTCCATGAAAAGGGGTGACAAACTCTCACCTTCCTTCCTCTGCTAAGGTAAAATCAAGCATCACTGGGGGCAAGGCAAAAATCTTGGAGGGCAAGATTTGGAGAACGCTCACAAGTACCAAGTCTATCCCAACACTTCAAACATCGAGACTTGGAGAACGCTCTCAAGCACCAAACGTCTCAAAATTTCATTCATCAAGATTTGGAGAAAGCTACCAAGCACCAAGTCTAACTTAAAACATCAAGCATTAAAACTTGGAGAAAGCTCCCACGCACCAAGTCTACCCCAACGCTTCACATATCAAACTTGGAGAAAGCTGTCGAGCACCAAGTCTAGCTCAAAGCATCAACCATCAAAACTTGGAGAAAGCTTTCAAGCACCAAGTTTATTTCAAAGGTCTCAAGAAACTTGGAGAAAGCTCTCAAGCACCAAGTTTATCTCAAAGTCTCAAGAGATGTGGAGAAAGCTTCCAAGCACTATGTCTTCAACTCAACACTCGTACATTTTAGCACATTCGTTGTTCAGAGTTTCTACACAATGACGCCAACAAGATTGTCGATGGTGAACGATTTCGCGTAAGCTTTATCAGCGACAGATTCTCGAAGCGTTGCTAACTTTGAAGTCCGCATCTGCAATGCTCCTAAGCAAGAGTTTAAACTGCACATGAAGAATTTTAAAGTATTAAAACTTGGAGAAAGCTTACAAGCACCAAGTTTGCTTTAAAGAAAAATTAAATCATCAAGGTCTGGAGAAAGCTCTCATGCACCAGCCTACCAAATTGTCGATACAATGGTTGCTCCTAAGCAAGAGCTTAAACTGCATATGAAGTAGTTTAAAGTATTAAGACTTGGAGAAAACTCACAAGCACCAAGTCTACTTTAAAGAAAAAATTAAATCATCAAGGTCTGGAGAAAGCTCTCACGCACCAGCCTACCAAATTGTTGATACAATCGTTGCTCCTAAGCAAGAGTTGAAACTGCACATGAAGAAGTTTAAAGTATTAAGACTTGGAGAAATCTTACAAGCACCACTACTTTAAAGAAAAATTAAATCAAGATCTGGAGAAAGTTTCCACGCACCAGAGCCTATCAAGTTGTTAATGCAATGGAAATTCCTAAGCAAGAGTTAAAACTGCACATCCAAAAAACAAATTACTCTGAGCCCACAAGGGTATAAATTGTGCACGGCAAAGCAAAAGCAAAAATCTTTGAACTACGTGATGACTTGATATTATGGAGTGATTGCATGCTTCTATAAGTACATAGGCAACTTGGAAAAACATATAACCAAGTACAGTCAAACAAACAAACAAGTATATGTGTACCTTCAGCCGGTGAAAGCTCGATATTACTACTTTGCCACGCTTGGTATCAAGGGACGCTCGTCAATGCTCCAACCTCGCAATGTTGGGTGTAGAGGACACCTGTAACGGGTTGCGCTTCACATTGTTTAGTGTAAAGGATGCTCGTCGACACTTCAACTGTGCAACTTGTTGTTGTGTCATCAATGAATCATTGTTGCGCTAGTAAGCCCATGTGCCATTTTGTCGTTGTGTCTCCTTCTTTTGGCACCTGAGTACAACGCATGGAGATGTGAATCCGAGATGGCCTCGAACAGTTACAACGCATGAGTTCACAAATCCGAGATGACTTAAGAGTACGGGGGCAAATGTCTTTCTTCTGGTACCTAAGTTCAACGCATGATGATGTGAACTCGAGATGGCCTCTAACGGTTACAACGCATGAGTTCACAAATCCGAGATGACTTAGAGTACGGCGGCGAACCTTGTTCCTTCAAGTACATAGGGTACAACGCATGGAGATGTGAACCCGAGATGGCCTCGAACGATTACAACGCATGAGTTCACAAATCCGAGATGACTTAGAGTACGGCGGCGAACCTTGTTCCTTCAAGTACATAGGGTACAATGCATGGAGATGTGAACCTGAGATGGTCTCTAACGGTTACATCGCATGAGTTCATCAAACCGAGATGATCCTATGTACTATATCTTGCTCTTCAAGTACATAGGGTACAACGCATGGAGATGTGAACCCGAGATGGCCTCTAACGGTTACATCGCATGAGTTCACAAAACCGAGATGATCCTATGTACTATACCTGGTTGCCTTCAAACTGTGGTACTTAGACCCTGAAAAAAACATAAGGCATACGAAATACAGAACATACCAATACACATAACAAGAGCACATCAGAGATCAAGCATCGCAGAAGACTTCACCTTGTTTTTGTACTGGTAAAAGAGCTTCCAAATTTATATACGACTTGAACAATCTGCTGCTACAATTGGTTTGCGGCTAATTAGCTACAGGGACTATATCAAAGTAAAAAATTAAGGGGAAAAAAGGGCGAACATAAATTGCACTTAAAAGTTTGTTAAACTTTCACTTGACGATGGCCATGAGGTTTTCTCCAAATCCCATGTCACAAGGAAAGTCAAAGTCCATTGATTACTTACTTACGTTCTTGTATGTTGATATCTACATACATAAAGAAAAGAAGGAAATCAAAGTCAGAGAGCATAAATCAAAGTTTCTTAGCTGCAGATCAAAGCAAATATGAAGTCTGGCTCAAAGTTCCTTCGTCCTTTTGTGGCTAAGTGATCTACAGTACTAGCGGACAAAACAAAATAAAAGCAAAGAGTGCAGCTAGTAAATTCTTCATAGTTTGGGGAGATTGAACACCAGGCCATTACTTTGATGGTCCCTAGACGAGCTCACCGCTGATAAGCCGAACACCTACTGCGGAACGACAAGTCGGCAGATCAATGGAATAATACCCTTACACCTTTATATAGGCCTACATACATAGGGCAATACACGAATTGATCTCGGTTTGCTCTACAAGAAACCTAAACGAAGTAGTTTACTTGTTGAGGTCACCGTATCAAAAAGGCTTTAATAGCGTGCCGTATTGTTTTAATTTGATGTGTGCTGCACATTAAAATCCAAATTAAATTAGGACTATTACAATATTTTCCTAATCAAGTCAACATTCAACATGGGTAACTCAATGCCAGCGGGACAACCGCAGAGTAATCCTATCAAGTCGTTACTCGTCCTGGGTCACATTATTCAAGACATACTTGACCTGCGCTTGCCATGGGACAGTCAAGTCAAATTTTGACAAGGTGACGAATAAAAGTGTTTGTTACACGCTACAAATTAGTTCGTCTACCCGCTAAGTCAAAAGTTCAATAAAGTGATAACACCATGTTGTCGTTGACGAAGCGAGACGGAACAAGCCACAAAGGCCCCGTCAGACTCGATGGAACAAACCACACATCAAAGGCCCCGTCAGACTCGATGGACAAACCACACATAAAAGCCCCATCACCTCCCTACCACAAAATAGTAGGTCCGCAGTTCGGGAACAAGTCGACAAGACCCTCGTCCTGCTAGATTCAAGAAAACGCTTCCAAGCCCTTGAATCTAGATATTTCCCCGCTCCCTTAAAATGGAGTCAACTACATGGTGAGCTGATATGTCAAGTCCAGTTCGACACCCCGTCACGATGAAACACGACGTCGTGTACGTGACTCGGTCTCGAGGGGGCAATTTGTAGGCACTAAAAATTTATTAAGTGTCTTAATTTATTTTAATTAATTATTTTGGGTTAAAATATACTTAACTTAATTTAATTAATTAATCCCGGAAATTAAGATGGGCCAAAAGTCATCAAAATGGGCTTTATATTTAACCCTTGGGCCAGCCCACACCTGTTGGGCCAAATAAACAGTTAAATCGGCCAAACCCACAAGAAAAGACTACCAAGTCAAGAAATTGGGCCAGTCCATGACTACCAACCCGTTGATGGATCGGATCGGAGCTCCCTGTTCCTCTCTATAAATACCAAAGTCTGACTTCATTCTAGAGGTTGGAAATTATCTACAAGCAGAAAGCCCTGCCAGAGCATTTCCTTCACCACCTTTGCAACCTTGATCGAGATTCAAGTCATCAAAGACCCTCGATCAAGAACATTCAAATTGAATAACTGCAGAAGCACAACCTCAACGACTTCCAAGTCATCACAAGGTGCACTTACATTACAAATCTTACATTCGAGATCAAGCCTAGGCCCTCGAATCCAGATCGACGTGTTCACCGCAACTTTCGGAGGTGACGTCACTACTTTGCTCGAGACCAACTCATTCGACCCTCCACTCAAAGTCAACGTGGAGACAGAATCAGAGAATTTATTTATTTGTTCATTGTAACAGATAGAAAATACAGAGATTGCAATCCATACATTCAAATCGATACAAATTATATTTCTTCAACTTATTTTTGCCTACGCATTAATTTTATTGTCTACACGGATATACATATTTCTCTCATATATTACTATTCTATATTGTTTACTTCAATGTAAAAGAACACACAATAAATCTATTTTCCACAACTTATTTTTGTTTACTTCAACGAAAATCAACAAATTTAAAAAAAAAATTAAAAGAATCAACAAAATTAAAATATAAACAAATCCAGTATAATCAACAAAATATAACAGAAAACTATAATTTTAATAAAATTATAAATAAATAAAAATCAATATATATATATATAAAGGAGGCATATTTCGAGAGCAATGAGGCGTGCCACGTAGGCGAGAATTTTAAGAGCGCGCCACCTAAGCGAGGATAATGACAAAAATTAACTGTTCATTTTTAGTGTAAAATGCTTAGGACTCTTAGAATCCCTACTGTTTAGGATTCTTGGGTTGTGATAGACCTCTAGAATTTTATACGAGTTATACTAGAACTCTGTCAAATATTTGAAATCAAATATAACTTTTTCTACACATCTCAAAAAATAATAACTTTTGTACCATCAAATTCGCATCGAAAAATACTTTAGAACGAGATGCATATACAATATGTATACGAAACATGTAAGATCGCAGGTATATGTTGATTCCCGTAAATAATTAAAAATAATAATAATATTAACAATAAAATTAAGCTAAAAATAAAAAATGAGCAAATATCGTTAGTCACCTAACCGGTATCTTTAAGAGCATGCCACAAAAAAGAGAATATTAAACAATAAAATTAAACTAACACATACTCATAAGTCATAAGACTCATAACACATACTTTGAACAAAAAATAAATAAATAAATAGAAATAAGAAAAGAAAATAAGATTTTTCACACGTTAGTAAATTAGTAATTAGTATACCTAAATCAATTGCCAAATAAAACTATTTTTAACATATCAATCAATAAATAATATAAAGAAAGCAATGAGGCGTGCCACATAGGCGAGAATTTTAAAAGCGCGCCACCTAAGCAAAGATAAAGACAAAAATTAACTGGTGTAAAACGTTTAGAACTCTTAGAATCCCTACTGGTTAGGATTCTTAAGTTGTGATAGACCTCTAGAGTTTTATAAGAGTTATACTAGAACTCTGTCAAATATTTGAAATCAAATATAACTTTTTCTACACATCTCAAAAAATAATAACGTTTATACCATCAAATTCGCATCGAAAAATACTTTAGAACGATATGCATATACAATATGTTTAACAAACAAGTAATATCACATGTATATGCTGGATCCCGTAAATAAGTAAAATAATGATAATATTAGCAAAAAAATCAAGGCTGAAAATAAAAAAATGAGCAAATATCTTTAGCCACCTAAGCAATATTTTTAAGAGCATGCCACATAAGACAGCATATTAAACAATAAAATTAAAGTAACACATACTCATAACACATACTTTGAACGAAAGAAATAAAAATAAATAGAAAATAGAAACAATAAAAGAAAAAGGAGATTTTTGACATGTTAGTAATTTAGTAATTAGTATACTAAAATCAATTGCCAAATAAAACAATTTTTAACATATCAATCAATATATATGTAACACCCTCGAATTCGCAACGATTTCCAGGGAACTATCGACGTCGCTGTACACGACTCGACACCGCCGAACCGTCACGAACCCAAGGGAATGCTACTGCAATATTTATCGCTAAGGAGTAAATGCTAAGCAGAAAGGAAAACTAGGTATCAAAGGAAGCATCTAAACAAATTAAACATAAATATCAGAGTTGTCTATCCAGCGGTCTTAAGTCCATTATAGTTTTATTACAACTTTGCCTTCAAGGGCACAAACCAAAATCCCAAATAATCCAAGGTAACCAATAAATCCATAGTTCTAAACAAACAGCCCACATTCAACCTTCTAGCAAACCGTCCTCACTCGGCTACACCTGCACTTTGGTTTCCGTGACGGAAACAAGGTATAGAAGAAAAAGAGAAGAAACAAAAGAAAACAAAAATCAAATAAACTGAATAAACGTCGTTCATACCCAGTAAAAACACTTACGAAAACCTTACCTGGATTTTAGAAGAATCATTGCAATTCATTTGCATGCACAAGTAGTCATACAAACAAGCACACGCATACTCGATATTCAATTACATGCAATTCTTGCTTTAGTGATCATTCGAGCACAAATAGATAAACCATCTTGATTAGAGAGATAAGAGAGCGAATAGAACAGCGATCACCCATACTATTCATAGATAGATATAGACATGCCATGGACTTACGCTAGTGTATACTCACACTACCTCTAACATAATAATCGATATGTAGAGAATTAAATAATGGGGAATGATCCGTCCCGAACACACTGCGAGGTGTCAATAAAAGTAACTTGGGAATCACGCATCCCTAGACTACATCAATTAGAAAGTCTCGATAGCTCGGCTACTCCTAGGGATTCATTAGGAGTCTTATTATTCTCATTTACTTCAATTCACATACTTGCATTGATTGACCTAGTGGTACAATGAGACCACGACATAATACTTCATTTCATGCTCATGATAATGAATAATAATAACGACGATAACGATATAAGGGCATATTAACAATAGTCATGCTTCATATATGTCTAACGAAATTTCGGCAGCACTTCGACAGTACATTAAGATATCCAAAAATTACACTTTCACAAATAAACCATCCAATATAATAGTAGGTGCTCATTAGCACTCAATAATATCCCATTCCAAATAGCACATATTATTATATCATAATAATATTAGAAATTCAGCATCGCCATAATTAAACATTAATTAGCATATGAACTAATTAATTAAAGAAACTTTATAAACTTATCATACTCAACATAAATCATATTTATAGCGAAGAATATATTTCCAAATTCTCATAATTAACGACGATATAATTTAATCATGCTTCGCATATTAAATTCACAATAATAATCAATTAGCACATAACACATGAAAATAGTTTTGATGGGGCTTTGGAAAGAGGTAGGCACAATCTCTTACCTAACAAAAGCTCACTAAGAAGTAGGTAACTTGGCTAATCACAACCCGATCACGCTTGTCCATTTGGTCCTAATTAAAAATAATTACCGAGACATAATTAATAAATACAAAAATCCAAACAGTACTGAAACTGTAAACTAATATTTTTATTAAATTTCTTTATTTATTCCAACCAATCTAGGCTTTTGAAAACCCGAATTTGGGTTCCAAACGAGTACATAAAAATAAATATAATTATTGAAAAAATACTGAAAATACGAAATTAATTAAAACGAAAAACACAAATTCGAAACCCTAACTTATTGTGCAAGTCTCGACCACGGTCACCCACAAGGGGACCAATGGTCGGACCCATCAGCACCATCACCACCCCCTGACCACCGTGGTCGGTGGTGGTGGCTCCCCGGCGACTGGCGGCCAGGAGAGAGAAAGAGAGAGGGTTCGCGAGGGAGGGAGAGAATGAAGGGGAGAGAAAGAGAGAGCGAATGAGTGGGAAGGGGGACACCGGGAAGGACCCCAACAGCGTCGACCGCCTGCCGGCGACCACCCAAGCGCGGCCTGGTGGCGCGGCAGCGGCCCGACAGCCGTGGCTCGCGAAATAGAGGGGAAGAGAGAGCAGGGTATGGGGAGAGAGAGAAAGGGAAAGAGAGAGAGAAAGAAATAGGGGGAAAGGGGAGCGGCTCACCTGGTGGTGGCCTGGTGTTCTCCGGTGAAGGGCGGCAGCAGTGAGGCCGAGAGAGAGAGAGAGAGAGAGTCGGGTGAGAGAGAGGAGAGAAATTGTGAGGTTTTGGCTCAGCTTTTACAACTGATCAACTGGCCCATCTCTTAGCTTAAATAGGAGCTTAGTCAAGGAAAGTCAAACCCTAATAGAATTAGGATTATTTTTTGATTTAATTACCAATTAAAAACAATTAAAACTAATTAAATGCTAATTAAAACCAATTAAAACAATATGAATAAGCCTTATTCATATACAAAACCATTTTAACTAAATCCCTCAATTTGATAATTATAAATCCTTAAATTCCCATAATAATAATTAATATTATTATGGCTTAATTTGAGTAAATCGAATCGTTAAATAAATATATGATTTAAATCTCCGAAACTATTTATAAATGAATTGTAAATCGATATTATAATTATAGAAAATATTGGGGTATCACATTCTACCCTCCTTAAAAGAAGTTTCGGGCATGAAGTAATCACTTCTCAACGATGAAACGAGTTTACCCATACGAAGGTATAAATCGGTTTAATGACAACGACAATGCAATGCGTGTACTATGGTTGTGATCTAGGTCGATTAGCAGTTCAGCATGCAATGCTAGAACATGCAACTCGTGCAAAGCGGTAAACAAAACACAAAATTACTAGGTGTGACATTCTACCCTCCTTAAAAAGGGTTTCGTCCCTAAACTCGAATGGAATTAGTACCTTCGAGAAAGAGTTCTGGGTACTTCTCGCGCATCATGGATTCAGCTTCCCATGTTGCCTCTTCTTGACCATGACGGGACCAAATAACTTTCACAATCGGAATTGTCTTTGTGCGAGTCGAGCGCTCTTTGCGGTCGGTGATCTCGATCGGACGTTCTTCATATGTCAAACTCTCGTTAAGTTCGATCGTTTCAGGTTGAACGACATGAGTTGGATCATGTACGTATCGCTTCAGTTGAGAGACGGGAAAGACATTGTGGACTTTCTCAAGTTCCACAGGTAAAGCTAGATGATAAGCAACTTCACCAATCCTCTCTAGGATCTCGTAAGGTCCAATGTATCGAGGACTTAACTTCCCCTTACGACCAAAATGCATAACACCCTTGGTAGGAGATACTCGCAAAAGTACCTTGCTTCCCACCTCAAATTCTTCAGGTCTACGACCTCTATCTGCATATGATTTCTGGCAATCTTGTGCACTTCGCATCTTCGTCTGAATCACCTTCACAATGTCGGCAGTCTGCTAGATCATATCAGGACCCAAAACTGTAGTCTCGCTAATGTCTTTCTAACATACAGGCGATCTACACTACCTACCATACAAGGCTTCATATGGCGCTCGATCAATGCTTGAATGATAGCTATTGTTGTAAGAAAATTCGATCAACAGAATGTGTTTATCCCACGAACCTTGGTATTCCAGGGCACACACTCGAAGCATATCCTCTAGAGTCTGGATTGTCCTTTCCGTCTGGCCATCTGTGGCAGGATGAAAAGCAGTACTAAACTTCAATTTGCTTCCGAAAGCTTCTTGTAATTTCTGCCAAAAGTTAGAGAGAAATCTCGAGTCTCTATCAGAAACAATATCTTCAGGTACACCATGAAGTCTCATGACCTCCTTGACGTACACGTCAGCCAGTTTCTCTATTTCCCACGTGTCGTGCATAGGGATGAATCGTGCGACCTTCGTCAAACGATCCACAACCACCCAAATGGCGTTGTTCTTCTTTTGTGTCAAAGGTAAACCCATGAAAATATCCATAGAAATCGAATTCCATTTCCAAGTCGGAACTTCCAGTGATTGTACCATTCCACCCGGTCTCTTGTGCTCGATCTTGACTTTCTGACATGTCAAACACTTCGCTACGAACTCAGCGACATCTTGTTTCATGCCTTTCCACCAGAACACTTTGCGAAGATCTTTGTAAAGCTTATCTCCACCAGGATGTACAGAATACAGTGTATTATGAGCTTCACCCAGAATCTGACTTTTGATATCCGGGTCATTGGGTACGCAAACACGTTCTCGAAATCTCATAATTCCATCTTGGCCCAAAGTGAAGTCCTCGGACCTACCCTCGTCTTTGTGGTTTAGAATCCGCTGAAGATCCTCATCACCACTTTGTTTATCTTTGATCTCTTCAAGCAGTGTTGGTCGAACAGTCATATGTGCTAAGGTACATTGAACGTCACCTTGAAACACAATCTCCACCTCGAGACTTTGCAAGTCACGTATGATCTCCTTAGGAAGCACTAAAGCAGTGTTTAATGAATGTCGAGTCTTTCTACTCAAAGCATCAGCGACTACGTTTGCTTTACCCTCATGGTACTGGATATCAATGTCGTACTCCGTCAGAAGTTCTAGCCATCTCCTTTGGCGCATGTTCAACTCTTTCTGCGTAAAGATATACTTGAGACTCTTGTGATCAGTAAACATCTTAACTGCGGAACCATACAGGTAATATCGCCAAATCTTCAATGCAAATACGACAACAGCAAGTTCTAGATCGTGCGTAGGATAGTTGTCTTCATGCTTCTTCAGTTGTCGTGAGGCGTAAGCCACAACCTTTCCATGTTGCATCAAAACACACCCTAATCCATGCTTAGACGCGTCACTGTAGACCTCATATCCTTCCGTTCCGGACGACAATGTCAAAATAAGTGCACTTGTAAGACGTTTCTTCGACTCTTGGAAAGCAATCTCACACTTGTCGGACCATACAAACTTTGTCGTTTTCTTCATCAAATTCGTGATTGGCTGCGCAATCTTTGAGAAACCTTCTACAAATCGTCTATAATATCTAGCAAGTCCAAGAAAACTTTGAACTTCGGTCACGGTCGTTGGTCTTGGCCAATCTGTAACAGCTCGAATCTTCTCTGGATCTACGGCCACTCCATCCTTTGACACACCGTGTCCTAAGAAAGATACCGTGTCTAACCAAAACTCACACTTAGACAACTTGGCGTAAAGTTGATGTCTTCGCGGAATCTCCAAAACAGTACGTAGGTGTTGCTCATGCTCCTCGGTGTTCTTCGAGTAAACCAGAATATCATCGATAAAGACTTCAACAAACTGGTCTAGGTAAGGCTGGAACGTACGGTTCATCAAGTCCATAAACATTGCAGGCGCATTTGTCAACCCAAAAGGCATCACAGTGAACTCGTAGTGTCCATACCTCGTCCTAAACGTTGTCTTCGCAATATCAGGCTCAGAGATCCTCAACTGATGGTATCCTGATCGCAGGTCTATCTTTGAGAAAATTGACGCACCACGCAGTTGGTCAAACAGATCGTCAGTTCGGGGAAGTGGGTATCTATTCTTGATCGTAGTCTTGTTTAACTCGCGGTAGTCAATGCATAGTCTCATACTACCATCGTTCTTCCGTACAAACAAAACAGGAGTACCCCAAGGCGATACACTCGGACGTATGTACCCCTTTTGTAACAAATCCTCAAGTTGTGTTTTCAGTTCCTTCATCTCAGCAGGTGCCATACGATACGGTGCTTTTGAAATTGGTGCAGAACCTGGAGCAAGCTCGATCGTAAAGTCGATAATGCGTTGAGGAGGCATTCCGGAAATCTCTTCGGGAAACACGTCAGCATACTCGGAAATTACAGGATTAGGTTGAGAAGCTTCCGTCTCGCGGCTCGTGTTCACCACATGACAAAGGTAAATCGCTTCACCCTTAGTCACGCATTCTTTTAACCTTCATAGTAGCCATCACCTTCAGCTTAGGCTTGACCACTACTCCTCGGTAAGTGATCCTCTTACCTTTAGGTCCTCGCAAAGAAACGCGTTGTTCAAAGCACTCTAAGTTAGCCCTATACTTGGCTAACCAATCCATTCCCAATATCACATCAAAGTCCTTCAAATCCATCTAAATCAAATCCGCGAGTAAATCGGAACCAGCTATCCTAATCGGACACTTTTCATACAATGCTTTACACTTAGTGATCGATCCATCTTGCATTTCTCATATTTGCACTATACACAGAACTAGGTTCTAATCCTATCTTAGATGCAAAGCACTTAGAAAGTACAGAATGCATCGCACCACTATCAAACAAAACAAAAGCGCGAAAAGAATGAACAAGAAAAGTACCAGCGATCACGTTCGGGTTTGCTTCTGCTTCATTGCGATTCATCACAAAGATTCTACCACTAACTCCTCTATTGTTGTTGTTATTGTTGTTCGGCGCGGGATTAGCAGTAGCAGGAGCTTGAACTTGGTTGTTCACAGCAGGAGCAGCATTGTTGAGGTTGTTGTTGTTGATGTAACCCCCGTTTCTTTGGTAGTTACCACCATTACCACGATAGCCATTGTTATTCCCACCATGATTGTAGTTGTTATCGCGGTTCAGCCCATTACCATTCCTACCTCGGCTCCAACATTCCGAAGCTTTGTGACCCGGTTTGTTGCACTCATAGCATTGCAACACGTCACCTCGACAGTTCTTACAAGCATGCGTCTTGTTACAGCGGGTACAAGGCGTATTCCTTCTGGCCATTATCGTAGCTCGATGACTATTCGAGTCACGATTTCTATTCGCATTGTGGTTCTGACCACCTTGGTAGTTGTTGTTGCCATTCGGTCTTGGCCTCTTGTCGCCGTTATTCGATTGCGATGGATTGCCTTCGTCGCGCTTGTTCTTTCCCAAATGCGTGTCACGACGTCCAACAATCCACTCCTGGTTCAGGGCCTTGTCATAGGATTCCTGAAAAGTGATAGATTTTCCAGCAACAAAACGTTGAATGTCCCATTTCAGTCCGTCCTCGAACCTTTCGATTCGCTCAGCTTCAGTTGTCAGCAGATTAGGAGAAAAAATAGCAAGCTCATTGAACTTGGCAGCATACTCGGCCACAGACAGCTTGTCTTGGCTTAACCCTTCAAACTCACGCTGCTTCAGGCGTCGTAGAGCACTAGGATAAAATCTAGCACGAATGGCTACCTTAAAACGATCCAATTAAAGTTTGGCGTTGCAAGCAAATCGGTTCGCACATCGTTCCACCACTTGTTAGCTTCGCCCTTCAGATAGTACGTCGTAGAGCTAACTTTCATGTTCTTAGGCCGATTTGTAGCCAGAAACAACTTCTCGAACTTGATGATCCAAGTTTCCAGCTTTGTTGGATCGACACCACCTTCGACCGTAGGAGGTTTAAGAGTGTCAAAATCTCGAAAACTACGCGCTGTAGAGGCTTGTGCGGTTTCCATTTCTTCTTGGCGTGCCATTTGTCGTGCCATGATCTCGACCACATCGGTCAGACCATCCTCGAGTCGTGCAATTCTATCGGCGTTGGTTGTCATTTCGCGATCTGAGAATATAAAAGTAATGGTATGAACACCATTCACACAACTTGCACATCTCGACCCATTAAGGTCTAATTGAGAGAAGTAGGTTGTAACTGAAACCTTTCTCTTGACATTTAGCATATAGCATATAACTTTCGAAGATCGACCTTACATTGTAGGTCTAAGCAACATACTTGCTTTATTGTTCTCAGTTCTCATGCATAATAGTTCGATAGGCATATAAAACACCTTAGACACATTGGTCTCACAAGAATAGACAAAGATGTTCATAATGGACATAATGAGGCTCCATACTATTTTAGTAGGGTAGTAGACAATCACACTTAATCATATTGATATGCTTTAGCACTTGGCTCACAAGAGAGTTGATAATGCTCAACAACGATTTTGCCATAAATTCGACATGGATTTCCCATCATGTCACGACGATAAGAGATAGCATTCATCCTTTTGGTCAACCATGCAAATATGTGACAACGACAGTGATATAAACAAATCACAACGACTTTCATATAATCAAACGAAATAGTTTTGCAATAAGATAGATTGCAAAAGAAATATGAGTCAAAAATATTTGTTGCTTAGGCAACCACACACCATCATCAAACTTGACCACGCAGGGCCCTCACAAAAGTAGAATAATGTTTCTAATCAAAACGACTAACTCTAGCAAACAAAATAACTAAACAGCAACTGGGTCTTGCTTCGATGCGGGAGGCGTATCATCATCATCATCCCTCCTTGGCTTCACTTCCCTACATGGAGTGTAAGGATGCTCGTCACCTCTAACCTTTTGAGGCATGAAGCTCCTTCTAAAGTTATCCACGAGTTTGCGCTTCTTAGACCAGCAGCTTTCACATATGTCCTTTGGAGCAGGTACTAGAACGTGATTTACCTTCCACTCGAACTCAGACAAACATAGCTCATTGCCATCACCTTGAAAAGTCAGCGCCCAAAGATTGCCTTTGCCATATTTCCCATCGTTGATGTAGCCACTCCTCAGTACCACATCATCATACTTCTCCTTGAGACCTCTCCAAGGATGTAGGTTGGGTAAGCCAGCTAGTAAGAGTTCTACCTAGAAACCTTGGTGTATTCTCGTACGGTTCTCATATTCGTAACGCTCGATAGTAGTGAATGCACGATCAATGTAGTCACGAATGTCATCTAGCTCGGCATCAGTGGCAAAGAAAGACTCCACAGGAGGAGACACATCAGCAGTAGGCGAAGGAGGTACAGAGTTGTTGCCGCTTGCATCACCAATATCCTCTAAGTCTGGCATGCTAGGTGAATCAGGGACACCAGCTCCATACTCGAAATGCATCTCTAGTTCCAAAGAGTTAGGCTCAACACTTGGCTCGTCAAAAGGAGCATCGTCAGCCTCAGGTTCGGACTCGGTAGGTTCCTCTTCAGAATCAGGATCCTCGTTAGCTTGCAAGTCATGGTTAGGCTCAAGCGGTACGTCATCATCGTGAGCATCATCCGCGGGTTGATCCACCTAGAGCTCGTGCGCACCATTGTCGTGCGCCTCGGGCTCGGGTACGGCCTCGTCTGCGTTGGCTCGGTATCGAAAATGTCTACGTATTCCACCTCGTTCTCGGGTGCAACGATCATTGCTCGCGGTTTTCTACCTCTAGTCGACTTCATCGCGGTCAAACGAGTAATTACCATCTACAAAGGGCAATCAAACAATAAGAATATTTAAATCACAATTAAGGTGATTTCAAGTAATTCCTATCTTCTAGGACTACTACACTCAACGGCTTTAATTATATTTTATTTTCCCATAATGAAACTAATCTTTATTAATTCATTTATTAAACCTATGCAACCTTTTAAACCTAGGGCTTTGATACCATTTGTAACACCCCCGAATACGCAACGATTTCCAGGGAACTATCGACATCACTGTACACGACTCGACACCGCCGAACCGTCACGAAGCCAAGGGAATGCTACTGCAACATTTATCGCTAAGGAGTAAATGCTAAGCAGAAAGGAAAACTGGGTATCAAAGAAAGCATCTAAACAAATTAAACATAAATACCAGAGTTGTCTATCCAGCGGGCTTAAGTCCATTATAGTTTTATTACAACTTTGCCTTCAAAGGCACAAACCAAAATCCCAAATAATCCAAGGTAACCAATAAATCCATAGTTCTAAACAAACAGCCCACATTCAACCTCCTAGCAAACCGTCCTCACTCAGCTACACCTGCACTTTGATTTCCGTTACGGAAACAAGGTACAGAAGAAAAAGAGAAGAAACAAAAGAAAACAAAAATCAGATAAACTGAATAAACGTCGTCCACACCCAGTAAAAACACTTTCGAAAACCTTACCTGGGTTTTAGAAGAATCATCGACGTGGCCCGCGAAACAGAGAGGAAGAGAGAGCAGGGTACGGGGAGAGAGAGAAAGGGAAAGAGAGAGAGAAAGAAATAGGGGGAAAAGGGAGCGGCTCACCTGGTGGTGGCCTGGTGTTCTCCGGCGAAGGGCGGCAGCAGTGAGGCCGAGAGAGAGAGAGAGAGAGAGAGAGAGAGAGAGAGAGAGAGAGAGAGAGAGAGAGAGAGAGAGAGGAGAGAAATTGCGAGGTTTTGGCTCAGTTTTTGCAACTGATCAACTGGCCCATCTCATAGCTTAACTAGGTGCTTAGTCAAGGAAAGTCAAACCCTACTAGAATTAGGATTATTTTATGATTTAATTGCTAATTAAAAATAATTAAAACTAATTAAATTCTAATTAAAACCAATTAAAACAATATGAATAAGCTTTATTCATATACAAAACCATTTTAACTAAATCCCTCAATTTGATAATTATAAATCCCGAAATTTCCACGATAATAATTAATATTATTATGGCTTAATTTGAGTAAATCAAATCGTTAAATAAATATACAATTTAAATCTCTGAAACTATTTATAAATGAATTATAAATCTCCAAAACCATAAGTGACCTCTACATTTCTAAACTGTGATCCCATTTTTCTGTAAATTCGTCTCACACAAGAGTTACTGTATATAATATAAAGAAGTTTCATAGTAATAATGTTTCGGATAATGAAAAAGAGAGATTGAATTGTGCTAAATAGTTAGAGTTTTATTGGCGTCATAACTACTTTATCTTTGTCTAATATTAAAACTCAAAAATAACTATCCTACACATCTTTAAAAATAATAATATTTACACCATCATATTCGTACAGAAAAATACTTCGAAATGAGATGCATTTATAATATGTTTACAATAAACGTGTAAGATTGTGTTACAATATTAATTTCAGTAAATAAATTTAAAAATATGATATTTACTAATAAAAGAAAAACGAAAACAACAAAACATATAAATTTGAACGCGTGCATCCCACGGGCATCGCGCCACATAAGAATGTCATCTAAGTACGCAATTAAACAAAAAAATAAATAAAGGTTAGGAAATGAAATATAGAGCTTGAGTTGTGATAGATCTCTAGAGTTTTATAGAAGTTATATTAGATATCTGTCAAATATTTATAAAAATCAAATATAAATTTTTCTACATGTCTAAGAAAATAATCTTTTAAATCATCAGATTCTCATCGAAAAGTACCTTAAAACGATATTCATTTACAATATGTATAAGAAACATGTAAGATTGGCTTGAAAATAAATTTGAGCAAATATATTTTAAGTTCGTGCATAGCACAAATTGGATTACTAAGTTGCATCACCTAAGCAATTAGTCTCAACAAAAAAATTAAAAGCAAGCCACATAAGCCAGAAATATATTTTAGAATATTGGAAGAAAAAAAAAGTGGAGAATGTGATATATGTCTCTCCTCATGTTCACATTTCACCTTTTATTAATTTGCCTCTCTATTTGCTACCTGCGAGACTACAAGTCCAAAAGCTGACATGAATGTAACGAGAGACTAATGAAAGTTGAATGCTTCATGTATATCTAAATTTATTGAGAGGTCAGGTATATTGAGAGGTTATCGCATTGATTTAAGGCTCCTCCGATATGATATATAGTAATTGAACATCGATCTAACAACAATTTTAAAGTAACTATTTTTCGAGGTGCAATTTGGTTAGAACCCTAATTGTATTTAGGAGGATTATGATAGCTAATATCTTTTTTTATTAAACGCCTCACATAATTACTTCTCCATTTTCTTGAACATTTTCTCACCCTTTAACATTTCACTCAATCTGTGTAATACACGGACTTTAAAACTAGTCCTTAAAATAACCATATTTTATGAGGTTCCAACTTTTAAGTCTCTACATTAGACGACTTTCTGACAAAATTTTAGGGAAATTGACCATTTTGCCTTCGGTTAAAAAAAAACGCCATCTAATGACGCTAGTGTACTAATATCCAGTTTATTGTCTTCAAGGACAAAGGCACCCATCTCTATGTTGGCGTCTTTGGTGCCCTTCAAACTGCTGCAGTCCATAGGGTTTGTAGCTAATATCCAGTTTATTGCGGGTAACACCATGCTTACACCTTGTGTAATATGTTGGAATATTTGCTTCAAAGAAAAGATATTGGACAATATTATTATCCCACATTGGTAGCTTATTAGAGGTAAGCTATATAGTTACCCATATATGGGATGACTCCTTAATTCCCCACATTGATTAAGTTTGATTAGACAAGATTTATTGTATTCCGTTACAAAAATCAATTCTCTTGATATTCTCCATTGATGACCTTCAAATTTATTGTCTTTGTGATCATGTTTCTCCTCTATTTTCCTCTATATATTGGAGACTTCTCACTTCACAAAGGGACACAGACACACAAAAATACTCTCTCTGATTCGTTTGGCAGTAGTTCAGTTTGATCTCAAAACCATTGCACCGTAATACACCGGAGCTTTGATTGTCGTGTATCCCTGAAGGTCGGTTGCCGAAAATTCCCTAGTGTACGTGTGGGGGCAAATTCGACTTTAGGGCAGTGATCTATCACGCCACGACTTTCATTCGAGATATGTTTATTCCTTCATTAGCCTTTGTTTCTAACATTTTAAAGTCAAATTGTTTTTTATCATGGCTAGTGATGGAACCAATTGATTATTTTGCTACTACAATTTCTATATGATGCCGAATTACTTTATTCTCATATATGTCATAATTACATATTTTTGATTGGAAATGTTAATAAGTTCACTGATTGTTATAGCTAGGCCATGGTGGCCTTGGTGGGATGTATTATGACCTTGATATGAAAAATAACAATCATATTCAGCTATTACGTCTTTCGTGCAAAGTGTAAAAATGCTTATTGAGATGATTCATTGATCCGTAGCGCGGTAGAGGTGTTCCACAATATGTGTAGTTAATTGGTGTATCATGCAAGTTTCTACCAAACTCCATATTTATCTAAAATGTTTTTTTGTGACACGGTGTTAAGGGTGTTCCGTTCTATTTAGTATTTATTTATACTAGGAAGTAATCCGTGCTACGCACAGGCTGTCAATTTATTATTATATTTTTAATCTGTTCATATAACTTTTTAAATTTCTTTTAAAATTGTACAAAAGTATATAATAATAACAAAATAGTGTCAGATCAAAATGTTACACGTGCATATAATTTATACTTATCTCTAAAAATATTGACCAGTTTTGCATCATAAAAATAAGAAAATATTTATTACTGGTCACCTAACTTACGGTTCTACCTCAAATATACTCTAAATACGACTATTGTAACTTTATTTGCGCATCTCTCTGTAAAATTTAGTCATATGTCTATTATGATTATATCCCTCAGTATTAAACTTAATAAATATCTAACCCTTGTCATATTAACGACATTTATTTCCACAAATAATAGTCAATTTCACATAAGCTATGCTTATACCAACTAAGATTATTTTTGTTATTAAACACACCACTTGTTTGATCAAATTGTCTATTAATATGTGCTTCACTAATTAGAAATTTGTAAGTTGAACGACAAACCTTAATTCCTTCGAATGGAAAAAAAATTGGGACCATTCACCATTTAAATAAGAAGAAAAAATAATAATTTATCAAAATGTGACACTTCTATATAACCTGCGCTTATACTCACAGTTATGTAACATTTACTTTTATATTCCGTGCATCTATTTCCATAAATATTCATCATCTATGCCCAATTACTTAGAAGTTTTTATAATTTTGATGGACGGAAAATATAATATTTTTTATAGACAACTTTTTGTCAAATAAAGCATCCTTAAATGAAAAATGTTAAAACTGGAGATTATTGTTATTTTAGATTGTATTAATGTAATTTTAATATTAAAAAGAAATAAGAAATATGAATAGGTTATAGTATTAATTTTTATAGGATATTTATTACTAATGAGTAATGACAACTCGTTACTCATCATGATAAAAATAAAAAAGAAATGCACATTAATAACCACCAATCAACATGTGACACTTGCGTTAACAACGATCTTATCCAAAATTATATATATATATATATATATATATATATATATATATATATATATATATATATATATATATATATATATATATATATATATATATATATATATTAGATGTTGTTGTGCCTTAGCGAAATTGTTATAATTGCAAGTCCGGTCAAATTTAGCAATTGGAATTAGTAACCGCTAAAAGTCATTTGTGTATTATACTCTTTCACATTCTCTTTTGTGAGTAATTGTTGGGCAATAGTCCAATACTAAATGGAATTTACATTTACTAGAGGCAGTGAGTTATTGTTGGCAATAGACCATGTATATCATGACAAGGTTTGATTGTTTTATCTCCGTGCTCCACACGGATTCGTGATTATCTCTCAAAAATGAAAATAACTTCCTAAGTGATACCTCATGCCAGTTTTATACTGCATAACTAATTCTACATTTGATTGTTTTAATGTTAAGACTCGTGATTATCTCTCAAAAATGAAAATAACTTCCTAAGTGATACCTCATGCTTGTTTTATACTGCACAACTAATTCTACATTTGAATGTTTTAATATTATTGGTATGAAATGTCCCTCTAAATCGACCTACATAAAAATTAGAATGAATGTAAAAAAGACTGATTTATAAACATAATTTTAGCCTACATCAAAATTCTAAAAAGAAAAAAAAAAGATAAAGATTAATAAACCTTTCTTCGAGTATACTAAGACTTTATTTTCTTAATTTATTATTAGTACAATTTAGTTCAAGCTAATTCAGATTAGTTAAGTAGATCATGTAGGAATGTACCACTTAAATAAATTTCATTTATGCTATAAAACTAGTTACATTCCCGTGCGATGCACGGTTTGTGTGTTAATATTAAATAAAATATTTTTATTTGTATAAACTTCCAAGACACCTTTGGCATATGTCATATATGGATACAAAAATACTTTTATAAGAACCTCTCGATCCCTTAATATACACAAACCTACCACATTGCACCAAATTTAGGGCAAAATATAAAAATTATACAATATCTCATTCGTTGTTAATCATGATATAAACCTAGTTTTGTATAGCCAAACTTGTTTTTTTTTTTTTTTTTTTTTTTTTTGTTGCAATTTACTTCTATATGCAATCCAAAAGACCACCACCACTACTTCCATCATACTACTACTATTTAATTTTGCTGCGGTTTTCTACTGTATCCAGTCCAAAAAAGAGGATGGCCTAAGTATCAAATTGATGCACTGAAATTATATTTAATTAGTTAACAACCATGTATACCATTCATTGAAAGCTAATAGTAGTAAAATAAGATACATGCATCTTTAAGTATTTGATGATATGTCAATATTTTGCTTACGTGTCGAAGCCTACATGTCAATATAGCAATTCTTTATATTTTCTTATATGCCCCATGCAAGGCACAAACTTGTAATCATTTTATGAAATATGAAACGTAACTAAAAATAAACCATACAAAAAGAAAATGTGTGGAATAACACTGGACTTAGGATGATACAAATTCTTAAGTTATTATAACGCTTTTTTAATCATACAACTACTCAATTGAGCAAATAGATATTTTTTGTGATTATTATATACATGTATTATTATAAAAAATTTAATGAAATGTATTTGTAAGATACATGTACTTGACTTTTGGAGAGAAAATATTATTTAATAAAAGAAAATATGTATTAATGTAGGTTCATGCATATTAAATAAAGATGACATGCCAAGCTATGTGGATGTGCCTTGCTTATGTGGATGTCCACTTGTCCATCAAGCAATTGTGCACATCCACTTATATATAGGGAGCATATCTAATAGGAAGTGGCTCTTACAATGAGAAATGAGAAGGGGAAATAACAGCCCTTCAATCTTAATCAGATGGCTAGAAAAAATGCGGACCAATTTAAGTGACTTCATTGTATTGATATAAAACCCAAAAAAAAAAAATTAAATTAAATGCTCAACCCAGCTTTTTCACGCTCAAACAAACGCACAGCCCTTCTCTCCCCTTTTTCACGTATGCAGTTCGTCTCCTCTTGCCGTTGTTCGTCTCCTCTTGCCGTTGTTCGTCTGCTCTTGCTGTAGTTCTCCCTCCGCTAGTTTCCTGTCAGACAGCCGAAATTTCAGTTTTATTCGCAGGTATTCTTCTATGTCTTCTCACCTGTCTTTTTTTTACTCTCCCTTACCATATCTTCTTGATGTTGAACCCTAAATGATGGTGTTATTTAGTGTATTTTCTGTTTAATGTTGTCATATTTGTCATATGGATTGTGTTTGTTTTTCTGGTTTTTTTTTTTTTATCTTATGTATTTGTTGAGTGACTAGTATTGGATTTGGTTGTAGTGATGGAAGTTGTCCAGCATGATGATGAAATGTTTACTACCCCAAAAAAATCTAACTCCTCATGCCATGAAGTGTATCCAGAATGTGAAGATGAGTATAGGCCTCAAATAGGTATGACCTTTGATTCATTGCAAGAAGGGATAGATTATTATAAAAGTTATGCACATTATGTTGGCTTTAGTGTTAGATTATCATCAGTTACCAGAAAAAATGGGATTATAGGTTGGAAATATGTGGTTTGTTATAAAATGGGTGGCATACGAAAAAGGAACCTGAGTTAGCTGAATTGGAGTTACCAGAAGATGCTACTTGTGATGATAGTAGTGTGAATGAAAAAGTTGGAGATTGTAAGTCTAAAAGAAAACGAAGGAGAAGCATAAGTAGAGAAGGGTGTAATGCATTATGTGCTTTTAAGAGGACTTTAGAGGGCAAATTTCAAATTTATAAAGTTCATGAAGGTCATACACATATACTTGCTACTCCTTCAAAGAGGTCAATGCTAAGATCAGTAAGACAAGTTCCGTTAGTGCTTAAAGATATGTTGCGTGCATGTCACCGGGTTAATGTTGGGACCTCAAAGACTTTTAACCTTGCGACACAAATCAATAGGGGAGCAAGTAATGTTGGTTGCACACGAAGAGATTTGCAAAATTTTCATCGAGATTTGAAAGCCTTGATTAAAAATTCTGATGCTCACATGTTCATAGACAACTTTAGAAGGATGAAAGAGAAGAATCCTTCTTTTTACTTTGACTATGCAACGGATGATAACAAAAGGCTAAAACATATTTTTTGGGCAGATGGCATTGCTAGAAAGAATTATGCATTGTTTGGTGATGCTATTTCATTTGATACTACATTCAGTACCAACAAATACTCCTTGATTTTTGCTCCTTTTACGGGAATTAACCACCACAGGCAATCTATCAATTTTGGGGCTGCATTTCTAGCTAACGAGCAAATTGAAAGCTTTGAGTGGTTATTTGATAAATTCTTAGAGGCTATGGGGGGTCATAAACCAAAATGCATTGTTACCGATCAAGATCCTGCCATGAAAGTTGCTATTAAAAACAAATTTAAAGGTACTACTCATAGATATTGTGTGTGGCATATAATGAAAAAGGTTTCGGAAAAGGTTGGTGGTTCTTTGAATAGTAATGAAGTGTTCCACTCTACATTGAGATCTTGTGTGTGGGGTTCTGAGACACCTGAAGAATTTGAATCAAAATGGTTGTCTATGGTTTCCAATTTTGGCTTACAGAACAATGATTGGTTCGCTCTTATGTTTGATTTGAGAAAAAAGTGGATTCCAGCTTATCTCATGGATGTGTTCTTAGCCGGATTGTTTAGGCCAATTTCTAGATCAGAAAGTGAAAATTCCATGTTTAACCACTTTGTGAATAGACAACTTAGCTTGGTTGAATTTTGGATGCGCTTTGATTGTGCTATGGAAATACAACGTGATAATGAGAGAGAATTTGATAATGCTAACTCGTCATCGATGCCACAACTGAAGATGAAGATGGATTTAGAAAAGCATGCGAGAGGGATTTATACACATAAAAACTTCTACATTTTTCAAAATGAATTGTGGTCTTCTTGCGTAGATTGTGTTGTTGCAAACATACATGAAGATGATGGACTTAGGGTGTTTACTATTCGTGATGCTAGGGTGTTTACTATTCAGGATGTTAACAAGGAGTCTCATAAGTCAACAAGAAATGTGACTTACAATACTTCTACTCATGAGGTGAAGTGCTCGTGTAACATGTTTATACTTGAAGGTATTGCTTGCCGTCATATTCTTGTTGTTTTAAGGGGAGATATGTTGAATGAAATACCAGCATCACTTATTTCAAATAGGTGGACAAAGACAGCAACTCGCCATTCAGTTTTTGATGATGGTGGTATATTGTTGGAGGGGTGTAAAGAGCATAATGATATGGCTCACCTAACGTCCACTGTATGGGGTAGTTTTTATGAGTTAATGCATATAGCCGATAAAAATAAAGAGCATCTCAAAGTTGTACTAGAAGCGTGCAACAACACAAAAAAGCATTTGACAAATACAGAGAGAAAACTGCCTAGTAAGGAACAAGAACTAGAGTCATTTGCAGGATCGAGTGTTCCGGAAGAAGTTGGTGTTCACCCACCAAAACCATCAAGCACGAAAGGAAGCTGGAAACGACTGAGAAGTGGAAAAGAGGTGGCTATTGAGATGCAAGAAAAAAGAACAAGACTTTGCAAATTTTGTGGAAAATATGAGAGTCATGATAGCCGTAATTGCCCCTTAAAATTGTCTATGGATCGGCAATAAACAATGGTAAGTGATGGTTCATATTCCCGTAACATTCGTGTAATTTATATTTTTAAAATTTAACATTTATAATTGATGGGTGTAAGTTGATTAGGTAAGTTGATGTTGCTGCTGCTGTCTTCTGTTGCTGTTGCTGCTGTCTTCTGCTGCTGCTGTGTACTGATGTTGCTGCATAGTCTACTGATGTTGCTGGTTGCTGCAAGCTGTGTCATGTTTGATTTCGTTGCTGGTTGTGGTCTGATTCTGTTGCTGGTTGCTGTCTGCTGCTGTTGCTGGTTGCTGTTTGCTGCTGTTGCTGGTTGCTGTCTGTCGCTGTTGCTCGAGTCTGTCTACTGCTGTTGCTGGTTGCTGTCTGTTGCTGTTGGTCGTTGCTGTTGGTCGTTGCTGTCTACTACTGTTGCCGGTTACCGTCTTATGTTATTGCTGTCTGGTCTTGTTTTTGTTGGTAGTTGTTTACTATTGTTAGCTGTTTTTGTCGTTGGGTTGTTACCTCATGAGTAATGTTCGTTGTCATAAAGTTCGTATGATTTGATGAGGTATAATGAATTACTCGAATTACTCTAGTTCTCATTTCCATCAAATTTGGGCTTGTATTGACTTTTAGTTGTCATGTCATAAAGTTCCTTATGTTAAATGAAATTTTCGTTGTCATAAAGTTCGTATGATTTGATGAGGTATAATGAATTACTCGAATTACTCTAGTTCTCATTTCCATCAAATTTGGGCTTGTATTGACTTTTCGTGGTCATAGAGTTCCTTGTGTTAAATGAAATTTTTGCGTGGCCATGTTATTGGAGCAGCTTTGGTGTTCATATTTCATTTTGTTTTTACCTTATCAAGTAATGAGCTCGTCTCCTCTGTGGCGAAAACTCATGCTATAAGTGAAAGCTAGCAACCACATCCTCTATGTTCTATCTTAATTGAGTTGATTCTTGAATGCTACAAACCTGCAATACCTTCATATTGTGTTTGCTCATATTATGGACTTTTGAACAGCTAAAACAAACCAAAATTATCACTTATAACACATACACCCAATATCTATAGCATTCCCAAGATTAAAACAGTCACTTATGACCATAGAGTCACAGACATGAGTACATGACGACAACAAAGAGCTAAAGTTGCCAACATACCAATTACCATAGTATAAGACTATGTAGGATTCGAACCCACATTTATGTGCATTGGCACATTGCTCTACCAATTGAGCTAATAGGCTATTAATCCACAAAAAAACAACCTAGCTTGTCCTCATTTAACAATACAGAATGCAACAACAGGTTACAGTGACAATCAGCAGCAGCAACACACAGCACTAGCAACAACAGCAACTAAACAACAAGCAAGAGCAACAGACAACAATAATAACAGCAGCAACAGACAGCAAGCCTATTAGCTGATGTTCTTTGTTGTTTGCTGTTAGTTTTTGTTTAGCCTTTGATCCTCTTACAACATAGTTCAACCAAATTGGCAATTGCACAAACATATGCAAGAGTCGTCCCACAAACCCAAATTTATCACCCAACAAAGAGATTCAAAAAATGAGAACATGTCAATAAACCACACAGCAGGCAAGAGACAGCAGACAATACCAAGAGAACAACTTTGCACTATACAACAGAAGAACATGTCAAACCATCATCATAGATAATGATCTTCAATGCTCACTCAAAGATTAGCAATAAAAATTGGAAAAAGAAAAAACAAGTTTAAAAAAAAAACATACTTGGATTTGAATTGAAGAATAATAAATGAAATTGAAATGCTCATTTGAGATTCCAATGAAAACAAATTACTAGACACTAGGCTATTTGGCATCACATAAATTTCTAGCTTAGTTATTCTTTGGATGTGGTGGAACTTGCAATATTGTTCTTCAAGAAATCATTGGAATTAGAGATAAAATCTGAGATTCTCAATCAAGAAATTATGAGGTAAAATAGAAGAAATTCAAGCCCTAGATAAAACATAATTCACCAAAACAGTATAAATCATTCTCCATTCACAAATTTGGGTTCAAATTGATCATCAAGGGCAGAACAATTGCAACCCAACAAATGAATACAAATAAATGGCTAAATTCCAAATAATTTAGAAGAGATAGGTAACAAGGGGAGTGAGAGACATACTGGCTTTAGGGTTCGACTGCGTAGATCGAGCGTCGACGGGCAGTAATTCTCGGCGGAAAAGAGTCGTGTCGTCGGTCGGAGACACGATGGGGCTGGCCGGAGCAGTGCTTAGAACAAGAGGAAGGAGAGAGTGAAAAAGCTGGGCTGAGCATTTGATTTTTTTATTTTTTTTTATTTTTTTGGGTTTTATATCAATACAAAGAAATCACTTAAATTGGTCCGCATTTTTTCTAGCCATCTGATTAAGATTGAAGGGCGGTTATTTCCCCTTCTCATTTCTCATTGTAAGAGCCCCTTCCTATTAGATATGCTCCCTATATATATATATATATATATAAAGGTCAAGTTAAATACATATGACATCAAATAGTTAAGACCGATATTGTTAGAAGTGTCATTTATTGTTATTTAACCAAGTTGTACATATGTGGCAACTACATGTAATCTTCACACAAATATTTCCTCTTAAGTGTCATCCTACATGTCATCACCGCCAGGAAATGACTCAACTTTTGTAAGACATATATCTCATTTTGAAGATTTTTTCAAATCCAATCAATTGAAGCAAGATTTATAATTTTTTGACTTACGTAACTAAAATTTTTTAAATTTTGTAATATAATAAAAACAACTAATAAATATATAATAAAGCCAACTTATGATAAGGCATTAATGAGTGACACTTTGATGGTGAGTTGTTAGGCTATGTGACAAGCTTTGCTTACGTGACGCTTAGGGGTCATAATCACACAAATTTAGACCTCCTACGTGGCTAGGGATGCCAATGGGGCGGGGCGGTGGTGAATATAGGTAGATCCATCCCCATACCTGCCTGGGTATTTTGATTCCGTCACCCGCCCCATCCCCGCCACGGGTTGGAGATTCCAAGTCCACCTCCGCCCCACTTACCCGGCGGGTATCCACCTCCGCTCCATTTATCGGAAGGATATCCATATCCGCTTTATACCCGCCCAAAAATAAACGAAGCCACATCTGGATCTACTTCAAATTCATCCTAAGATAATTTGTAAGGAAAAATTTGAGCTTTTTGATAAGCAATAGCAGTAGACAATTTTTATATATTTGGTAAAATAAGGTTTTATATATTTATTTTTTACATTTTTTTTATTTTTATGTGGGTATGAGGTGGGGTAGATGGGTATAAGGCGGGGCGGGTAAGCGGATATAAGGTGGGCCGGGACCCGACGGGTATCACTGAGGGAAGAAGGCAAACCACCTTCGCCCCATCCTCGCGGCGGTTTTGCTTTATCAAAACTACCCCCGCCCCATCCCCACCTAGCGCTCTCCCATCCCCGCCCCAACTGGGACGGATGCGGGGTGGTACCCACCTGTACCCGCCCCACTGCCATCCCTATACGTGGCGTCCTATGTGTCGTGCCCACACAAATTGGACTCACTTTAAACGTATACCGATGTGGCGCCTATGTGTCATCTTCACACGAATATATCCCTCCCATGTGGCGTCTCACATGTCATCCTCCCACGAAAAGAACCCAACTTTATAAGACATAGTACATATGCATCTTATTTTGAAGTATTTTCCGAACCTAATCCAATGGAGGAAGAATTATAATTTTTAAAATTGCGTAACAAAAGTTATTTTATTTTATAATCTTAACAATATGATAATAAATATAATAGGTTGTATTTATGAAGTCAAATAATGATTATTAATTAATGTTTGACACACTTGGATGGAGGATTAGGTGGCGGCATACGTGTCATCACCACACGAACTTGGTGCTTACGTGGCATCTTAGGTGTCATGCCCACACGATTTTAGGCGCTTGCGTGGCATCCTATGTGTCGTGGCCACACAAAATGGACTCACTTTTTTATATATACTAGTTTTGGGTCCCGACGATGCCCGGGTTAGTATTTTGCTTATAAGTCATAGTTTGTAATTTTCCTAAGATTTAGAATGAGGCAACATTTTGAGGTTTTTTTTTTCTTCTTTTTGTGAATTGGAAGATGACGTCAAAATTCTCTCAACTAATTACATAAAGTTATGAGACCCGTGCAATAATGCACCGGGTTAATCTTTGATTTAGTCATTGTAGTACGTATTTTTAATTAAGATTTAGAAGGGAATAATAAGTTGAACTTCATTTGTTCATAATTTTGCAGGGAACATGAGAGTCAGTCAAATAATGCCACAAAATGCTTGTAGATGGTGACTGAAAAATGGACTACTCAAAACATTTAGACCATATTTTATTTACCATGTGATTTTCAAATAATATAATACAAATATGTTGCACCAAGAAATAATGCAAATATGATTATCCTACATGTCGTGTCTACCTAACTTTAACCAAATATTATAGGACATATATATCTTATTTTGAAGGACTTTTCAAATCAAATCCAATGAAATAAGATTTATAATTTTTAGAGTTATGTAACTAAAGTTATTTTATTTTGTAGTGTAAAAAAAAGCTAATAAATAAGTAATAAAGACAACTAAAGATTAATTATTAATAAGTGAAAGTTTGAGTATGACTTAGGCTATGTGGCAACTTTGCGCTTATGTGTTGCCTGCGTGTCATCTTCACACTAACATGTTCATGCGATGTGGCGTCCCACGTGTCCTTCTCACACGAAAGGCCCCAAAATCGCACTGTATTTTAATAATAAGGTAAGATATATATGATATATTAGATGTTGTTGGGCCTTAGCGGAATTTTTATAATTGCAAGTCCGGTCAAGTTTAGTAATTGGAATTAGTAACCGCTAAAAGCGGTTTGTGTATTATACTCTTTCACATTCTCTTTTGTGAGTAATTGTTGGACAATAGTCCAATACTAAATGGAATTTACATTTACTAGAGACAGTGAGTTATTGTTGGCAATAGACCATGTATATCATGACAAGGTTTGATTGTGATCCTATGTTGATGATCCACGATGGGGTAGTTGTCATGTAATAAGATTACAGGAACAATTGTTTTGATTTCCATTTCTTAGTCAAATTGCCTCTTATGCTTTTTGGGATTGGTTGCTTCTAACTTACTGCTAAGTAGCTTCGTATGTTATTATTTAAGCTTGTTAAATATTGAAATCAAATCAATATAATATGACATCTTGTGTATGAATATATCTCAACCGTTCTTAAGTTTGAGCTATTAGATGGATCTTGTCTGGAAAAAAAATTGAGTCTAAATGTTTCTTGTGTGAGATAGAATCAAAGGGAAAAAAAATTCTCATGCTTGTGTGCTTACAAAAGTAAGTAATTGTTGGTGTGAGAGTTATATGAGGACTATAATTGAGCTTCTTTTATTGTGATTAAATGTTATTCCTTTAATCTGAAAATCGTTACGGAATTTTGTGAATTGGTTAAATATTTTAATATTTGGAAACATTGTGTGAATAGTTGGATGGTATTTGTAGTTCACGACATGCTACAAAATTCACATTTTTTGGTTCTTTGGTATTACCAATTTGTATTAGTTTATTGATATTCATTATCTTGTATTTCTACCAAAGACAATGATACTAAATTGATGAGAAAGAATATAAATTTTTTTCTTGGTATGTATATTGAGAACATGTGGGGGAAGTTGTATAACTATATTTATAAATATTGGTTGTGTTCTCAATATAACTTGATCGAACGAACCCGATTCTTTGAGAATGTGGAGGTAACTAATTAAAATTGGTTTATTGAAATCTTTGTGGGTGTTAGCTTAGACAATTGAATGTCTATGTATATTCACAAAAAACTCGTATGAGGCGGCCTCAAGGTGAGGCCCCTCTAACAAGCATGATGTTATGTTGATGTCATACGTGACTATAGAGGAGGTCTCACCTTGAAGCGGCCTCATAGAAGACCTTTTGATGTATATTATGCAAGTAAAATCTTATATGTAAAATTCTAGAGGTGTCTTGAGCATAAAAATGGCGATTTTAGTGAAATCATTTAACTTTCTCGTATAGCTTATATGTCATGTGCAAAGGATAAGCTAATTTTTGGAACGATGTGTTTGTAGTAGATAAAACCATATTATAATATATAGAGTTATCATATACTGAAAGATGCGTTATTTCTATGTTCTCGATGCGAGAACTCATGGTAGCATTGCATAACAACAACAAATGTTGTTCATCTTCATTATATATATATATATATATATATATATTATAGTGCACTAATGTGTAGTTGACTTGTGTTTGCACCACTAAAACAAATCATCACTTGTGCCACAGTTAAACCTGTGGCGCAAGATTAAAAATTCTGTGGCTGGAAACTAGTTGTCGGGTTCCGTGGCATAAGTGAGCGTGGCAAGAAGATTGCCACGGAAAAATAGGTTCTGTGGCATAAACGAATTTTGTTGCCACAGGTGTACCTGTGGCTAAATAGGTTGTTTTAGCCACAAAAACTAACGTGGCAATGCTAATATAGATGTGGCTAGTAGCTCATCTAGCCACAAGATAAATTGTGGCAAAGAAATTAAAGTGCCATTAAACAAACATGGCTTAGCTGAATATGGCAACAATTAAATTCTCGTGGAAAAAGTTACTAGCCACGTTCATTCATGACTAATTATATTTATTTTCCTGACATTGTTATTAAAACGACCTAAATGAGAGTACAAGCACAACTAAATAACCCAAGAGTACGAATAACTTCAATTTCAACCAATAATAATATATATAATAGTAAATCTGTAATACCCCGTATTATTATTCATTTTTAAATAATAATTACTCAAACAGAAAATGCAATTTCGGATTTAAATAATTAATTAGGCTCATAAATATTTAAAGCGTCTAATTAATGTTGGGTTTTGGTTTTGGACTTAATTAAATTATAATTGGGCCAAAACAAATAAAAGAATTTGGGCTCTATAATTTTCGAAAGTGGCTGAAAATTATAAGGCTTCATTGGGCCTTATTTTCGGCCACCTAGCCGAAAATAGGGGAAGATTTTCTGAATTTTATTTAAAAAATTTTGTTTCCTAAAATTTTGGTTAGTGGAGTGATTTTAGGAGATGTTTTAGGAAAGAATAAGTTGAGATAAGGAAGGAGTGTATTTAGACTTTCAAACTTAACTGACTCTTTACCAAATCAAAAAAAAACTCTCTCTCTCTCACTCACACGCACGGTCGAACACAAGGAGAAAATGAAGAGAATTTTGACACTCTTTCACAATTCATCCTCTGCTTAGTTTTAATCCTTTGATTTTCAAGTAAGTGTTCTAACTTGTTTTCTTTAATTCTTAAAAGCTTTAAATTTGATTCAAGTATGAGTTTTTATGAACCCTAGTTTTGTATGAATAAACCCTAATTTATGTTTTACCTAGGGTTTTCTAGATTCTATTGTTTTTGCGTGATAAGATCATGATTAGGGTTGGGTTTGTTATTTTATTGAATTGAATCAAAATTTGAGTTTAAAAGGTTGAATCTTGTATTTAATTAAATTCGGAAATTTATTAATTATTCAAATATAGTTTAGATTTTGATTTATTAAGTTTGATTAACAACTATATATATATATATATATAGTTTCGTGTGGTGCAACACGGCAGGGCCGTGTACTGCACCCGGCAGCACCCTGCCGTGCTGCAGCCGGCAGCGTCGGGCTGCTGGCCGCGCCACCGACCACCGTTGGCGGTGGTCAGCGGTGGTGCGGTGGTGGTTGGTGTAGGTTGTGTTTTGGTGTTGACTTGTTGACTTGTTTTTAGGGTTTTGGAAAGTTTTCTAATTTGGATTATGTAAATTGTTTTTGGAAACTTTGAGCATGCATGAGTAAGTGAAATTTCCAGCAACTTAATTAATTTAATTAAGGGTACTAAATCATCTTTAAAGTTTAATAAAGTGGTTTAGAAGTCAAGGTTTTGACTATTGGTGTATTGTGGATTTGTTAGGGCCCGTTGACCGCATTTAAAGTTAAGGAGCTTACGTTGTTTGATTGTTTGGATTGCCTCTTTGCTAAAGGTAATACATTGTTGTAATTCATATCTAGATGAATTATGAATATTCATTGTCTAAGTACCGAATTGGGATGTTTATTCGTACTTGGTTTTTGGAAGGGATAATTGTTATTTATTTCCTTGTGATAATTCGTATAGAATTATATGTTAGTGAATGCATGTATTATGTTGGAAATTCACTTTGCGTAGCAATGTCTACTTGTTAATATTCATGTGAGGAGATGCATGATTTATTATGGTTGTTGAACGGAAATTATGTTAATAATTGTTCAATTGGAATATAGCTTGTATTGCTATTTTTGTATCATGTTAGTAAGTATGTGGATTCATGTTAGAAGCATGTTACTTCAATAAGTTGAACTAAACTTTGACTATTGAACTAGGTGGTTTTTAATTGAGGCCTAGATGCCATTCATGTAAAATTTGCCATCGGAAATCGTAACCATGTTGTGTTACTTGAGAATTGCCAAGATTATGTGATTTACTTGACTATGTGATCACCCTTGAATTAATGAATTGATAGTTAATATTTCTTTGGTAATGGATCCACCAAAGGGAGCAAATGGGAATGTCAATTGATACGTTGAGTGGGTTTATTGGTTATGGCCCCAACGTATTTGGTTAAAGCTTGTATCCATACAAAGAGCAATTGGGCAAGTGAAGTTTTGTGGATGAAACTGTTTTTCTTGTAAACCTAAGGGTTGAGAGAGGATATGCATACTTAGGAACATCTAGAAGTACTTCGGGAGTCATCTTTACTCCGGGACGGTTGATCCCTCTTTTGCCACTATGCACGGGACTAAGATCCTATTGAGCCTTCTACGGTTGGTTCTGACATTCATGCGATTCTCTTCTCTCTAATGAACTTGGCTAATGGATAATAATAAATATTGGATTTATTATTTGGTGTTTATGTGTGTCTTTAAATTAAAGCATGTTGTCTTTATTCTTAAAGCATGATTATTACTAATTAAGCATGTTGGCTTAACTTGGAGATTTTAATGGACTATGTGGTTATGAATTACTCAGCGTAGCTGATTGTTTTGTGTTTGTTGTCCATTTCTCTTCAATGGTGGACCTATGATGAACCTATATGGAATTCGTCTATATGGGGGAGTAGATTGACAGGAATTGTAGCTCGAGGTTGAGCTAGAGGAAGGCGACTGAAGAAGATTTATTCTTAAAGCATGATTATTACTAATTAAGCATGTTGGCTTAACTTGGAGATTTTAATGGACTATGTGGTTATGAATTACTCAGCGTAGCTGATTGTTTTGTGTTTGTTGTCCATTTCTCTTCAATGGTGGACCTATGATGAACCTATATGGAATTCGTCTATATGGGGGAGTAGATTGACAGGAATTGTAGCTCGAGGTTGAGCTAGAGGAAGGCGACTGAAGAAGATTGTAAATCTTCTAAGAACAATTTATTTTTATTGTTTAGTTTGGAACTTCTTTAATATTGGGATTTTATATTTGTAATGAGATTAATTCTCTTGCATGAGAATTAATAGTTACTAATTATTATTCTTTTGGATTATTTGTTCTATTTGGAAAAGATAGTTATTATTTAATTATCTAGTATGTATGTTTGGGATATAAACTTTTGGTTTCTTTCTAGCCTTATATTTAATTTAAACATTAAACACGGCGGTAGCGCTTCGAATTTTCAGGATTTTTCCGCTGCAACTCGTGATTTTAAATGGTTTTAAATTAGACGAAAATTCGGGGTATTACAAAATCATTCCGCTCAATGGATAAATTATATTTCACCAAAAAAAAAAGGCTACCGGGAATTAAAATACGAATTCAAATGTTATAGTGACATATGTTTTTGTGGCTAACTAAATCTGAAAAGTAGTAAAAAAAAAAACATCAATGACATATGCTCCCCTTCATATTCACAAGCTATCCAGAAAGTCACCTCATCAATAATCCACCAATCGTTCACACCTACAAACACAAAAAAGTAAAAGCTTAATTAATTAAGTTGTTGAAACTCCAAACTTGAGGTATGTTGACTGTTCAAGTGTAGCGATTAGAAAAAAAAGTGCAGTTGTGATAAATTAAAAAGAAATATGACCCCTAACATAAATATGTCATAAGTCATAACATATCACTCCAACTACTATTGTTGTATCTTCACACACATACACACACGATTGTTCATACACGCGCACACACAAACACACGCATGCACTCTTACACACACACACACACACGCACATACACATCAACAGCAAGCAAACCAGAAACGGCGACAACAGAAGGCAGCAAACAGCAAAAATACAGCACAACACAACAGCACAACAAACAGCAAACCGTAGACAGCAGACAACAGAGCAAACAGTACAGCAAACAGCAAACAGCAGACAGCACAGCAAACACCAGCAGCAAACAGCAGACAGCAGCACCAGAACCGGCGACAACAGAAGGCAACGAACAGCAAAAATATAGCACAACAACACAGAAGACAACACATCAAACAGCAAACAGCAGACAACACATCAAACAGCAAACAGCAGACAGCAGCATCACATAAGAAGACAGCAACAACAGCAACGACAACACAACAACAGCAACACAACACGAACACCAGCAACACAGCAACAGGAGAAAAAAAAAGCTTGCCAACGGCAAAAAAAAACAGCATCCCACCAGCAGGTTTAGAAAAACAGACCTTCTAGCAACTACATCCAACATATCGTTCTAACAATAACATACTTAGACCACAAAAATTCCGTCATAATAAAAAGACATTACTGATTTGATACTAGTGTACTTAACAACGATACCAAGTTGCGAAAATTAAAGAACTAAAAGAACAAAGATATTACATATAATCTCTAATGCAATTGCCTGACACTTAGAATTTTACGAGTTCCTTCAACTGTGCACCCTTAGTAATATGAGGTTTTCTCTAGTTACACACTCCTATTGAATTTCAGTTTCAAGGAAATCAACCGTGCACAATGCCTAAAACTCAGATTGTGCTACAGGTAGCTAAAAATATATGAGCTTTTATGATGGGAATTGGACCTGGATAGCTCGGTTACAGCTAGGTATACCGCTGCAAATGGCTATAGTAAACTTATGGGAGATTTTACAAATGCAGACAAGCGAATTTGGCTAATTAGCAAGTGTGGCATCACAAGACACAACTTTGTTGTATGGCTTATACATCACAGAAGGTTATAACAACCGACAAGATGCAAACTATGGGTTTCTGCAGTCAACCTGAAATGCTACCACTGTAGAGAGAATAATGAGTCCATTGATAATTTGTTCTTCACGTGTCAGCATAGCCAATCACTTCTAATAACTACCTCCGTGAAGGGAACAATGTTCTGTTTGTTAATGAAAATCTCTAAATTTATCACCCAAAACAAAAAAAAAATGCAGAACATTCAGCTAAAACACGAAATTTTGGTGCAATTTGTTAATGAAAACTTCTATTTCTTATCACCAAAAAAAACAAAACAAAAAATTGCAGAACATTCAGCTAAAAAAATGCAGAACATTCAGCCCAAAAAAAGGGAACATTCAAGCCTAATACAGAAATTCGAGCCCCACATCAACAAAAACCAACAACCCTAAAATCGAAATCAGCCCTAAAAAAACGAAAATTTGGTGCAAAAGTCGGGATCCAGCCACATATAAACAGAATTTGTTCATCCCTATATCAACAACATAGTCGCAATTGAAATTCATAACAATTCCAACAAAACTAATGAATAAATCAAAATAAAGAGAAGAAATACAGAAGGATACATACCTATAGTGTCAAAAAGAACCTCGTGACAACCCACCTAGCCGGAATAGGACTCTCGTCGTCTTCTTCAAACATTCTTTTGCAGGTTGTGTCGTGGGAGGATTTGAGAGAAAGAGATGGGTTAGGCTTTCTGATTTTTGATAGAGAAGAAAAATGAGAAGTTACACTTGACACGATTAGTGGGCTTTGTTCATTGGTTTTCTTTTTTCTTTTCTTTTTGGTAAAATAATTCATTTTGGCCACTGGTTTAGTTTTTCCGTAGCTAAAAACATGGCAAAAGTCACAGGTAAAGTTTTTCGTAGCATAATTTAAAAAGGAATTTAATATATTAATTTATAATTTTTCCTTTCCGTGGTAATAGGCAAAATTATCACAAATTTTAATTTCTCGTGGCATAATTCGTGGTACAAGTGACCGTTTGTTGTAGTGCATTTTGGTAGACATGATGTATTTTTTTTTCGGTGCATACTACGTGACAAGTTAATGATAAATTTTGTTGTACAAGTGGTTATATATTTACCCATGTTAAAGCTGCTATGATTTGGAAAAGTAAAACCAAATTTATTTATTATGTTGATATATGAATTTCATGATGTTGAGTTAGCAGATAAAAAAAAAAAACATGTCTACTAAGGGATATGCTAGTATTGTGCAAAGCTAAGTGTGTCAATTTCTTTTAATTTTGATTTGTCAAAATCAATGTGTAATGGTAAGAGACGACTTATTTGTAATAGACAAAGTAAATCAAGTAACCATATAATTTAAAGAAAAATTGTTCTTAGTTTTGTTGTTGAATTGTCGTGGGAGATGAGTCTTAAAGCCCTTAGATTGAGGAAATCATGGTGGGCATTAGTTCAAAGTAGTCAAACGAAGTCATGAGATTACTCAATATGCACCCAAACAATAGTATGATAAATTCTATTGCACTTTGATTTTGATGGTTTCAACTTTCAAGGTTGATGTTTATAATGCTTGTGTTGAATATAAATATGATGAGCATAAATGTGCTACAAATTTTTTGTGGATGACATGCTTGATTTTAGTATAGTATTGATGTGATAAACACAATATGAACTTTCTTGAAATCATGCTATGCTATGAAAGATAAGGGTAAAGATGTTGTAATTCATTCTTGACATTAAATCACTAGAACTTCTGAGGGCATGGATTTGAATCAGTCTCATAAAGTTGAGAATTTTATAATAATAATAATAATAATAATAATAATAATAATAATAATAATAATAATAATAATAATAATAATAATAATAATAATAATAATAATAATAATAATAATAATAATAATAAGTTTAGTCAATTTTGATTCTAGTCTCGTTTATGATTCCAACATTCAGTTAGAAAAGAATAGAGGTAATAGTGTATTACAAGGAGAATATGTTAAGAGTGTTGGAAGTGTTTGACGAGTTATACCATGCCAAATATAGCATATGACGTATGCAGGTTGAGTAGCTATACTCATAAGCCCAATCGTGATTATTGGAATACTTTGATTATTTTATTGAAGTATTTGTAAGGTAATATTAGTTTGGGTTTGATTTGCATTACAAAAATTTTCCTTGTGTTTGAAGGAATTTGTCATGCCAAATAAATCTGCAAGAATGATGAAATACTCTTGCTAGTGCTGCTATATTTTGAAAAGCTTCCAAACTTTTTTGTGGCGCAAAATTTCACAATGGAATCTAAGTTTTTATTCAAGAATGTGGCATGCTACAAAGCCGAATGGCTAAGAAGTATGTCTGCAGATATCCCATTGTGGGGGAGATCGGCTCCGCTAGTATCCATGTGTTGTGATTGTCAATTGGGTTTGTCAAGTGGCTAATAGAGTAGCCCACAACTATTCTTTCAACGGAAAGAGAATGCATGTACGCCTTAGACATGAAATTATGAAAAATCTGATCAGATATAATGTGATATCACTCGAGTGTGTTAAGTTGGAGAGGAACTTGCAAATCCTCTTTCAAATGCCTTTGTGGAAAGATAGTGCTTGAGTCAGCACTAGGAATGGGGCTTCAGCCCAGTGGGAGTGAATTGTGATGGATACCCAACCTGTAATATTTCCAAGTTCAATGGGTCAAACGAAATCACAAAACAACCCCAGTCATGTACTACAAGCCCCATTCATCTATAAAATGATGTAGTACTTTTCGTATACTGTCATGTGTGTGAGGTTGAGCATTTTAGCTCTTAATGAGTTCATAGCCTTGAAAGGTGGTGTGAGACAGTCCACACTTGATGAACTCACCTATGTGAACGTGGGGGAATTGCTCGTCCCCTATGAGACCATTTGGGCTAATGACTCTCTAGAGCGTTCATAGAAATATCTAGGCACATAAGGGGCTAATGTATATATGTTTTTCGCGAGAGTAAATCTGATTTTAAGGTTAAACAAGTGCGCAGTTTGTACTATGAACAAATACCGTGATGGTTTAAGGAATTTTTTCCACCTAAATAGTTGTTGGGCAAACTTGTAAGCACAAGGTACTAATTCAAGTCCACAAGACATTAGTATCGTAACGTGCGACCTCCTACTGCCATTCGGACCTTGTTCCTTTCTATCTTTCCTTTGAATCATGTGGGGGATTGTTGGAATATTTGCTTCAAAGAAAAGATATTGGACAATATTATTGTCCCACATTGGTAGCTTACAAGAGGTAAGTTGTATAGTTACCCATATATGGGATGACTCCTTAATTCTCCACATTGATTAAGTTTGACTAGACAAGATTTATTGTATTCCGTTACAAATATCAATTCTCTTGATATTCTCCATTGATGACCTCCAAATTTATTGTCTTTGTCATCATGTTTCTCCTCTATTTTCCTCTATATACTAGTTTTTATCCCCGTGCTTCGCACGGGCTCGTAAAATAACTTTACTAATATATAAAGTTTTATAGTAATTTTATTTCATGTGAAATAACTATTATTTGTAAGATGCATTGTTTTACGAAAAGTTTCATGAGTATGATAGTAATATTATTTAAATTTCATGAGGTGTGTGGATAAATTCATGATTAGTATGAAATATATTTCGTAATTGCAGTTATTTTTAAATTATAGATTATATATGTAGGATAAAAAATAATACATATATTCAACAATTTCAATATAATAAATATTGCATACCTTATCTTTTGTAATGGAATAAATTATACGATTCTTACTCTGATCTCCAAAATTTCGTACTCAACAGTGATATTTTTTTTTTTGGATTGAACAATAATGATATATTAAATCAATGCAATCAAAGGCTTATTATTATCACGCATTAATGTTAGTCCAAGTGACAACTCCATGTTTAGTTAGCATCCTACGTGCTATCTATGCACGACTATGATCCTCCTATGTGGTGCCCTATCTATCATCTCCATACGAATTAAAGATTGATGTATTGGAGTTTACTTATAGGTTTAGATATAAAGGCTACATAATCATTTTAAAGTGTTTTTAAAATCCAATCCTATGAAGTAAGAATTGTGATTTTCAAAGATGCTTTGTCAAAGATATATTATATTATAGCTTGAAAAAAATATGATAAGAATTATAAATGTGATATTTAATTATTATAATAAAATCAAGTAAGTATGATGCATTAATGAGTGACATGATGGATGACTTGCTTGCATGTCAGCTTATGTGTCACTGCACACGAATATGTGTCACCTACGTGGCATCCTACGTGTTGTCACCACACGAATAAGGATCTAATTGATTCAAATATAGGACATATACATCTCATTTTGAAGCATTTTTCATTCCTGATGCAATGATGTAAAATTTATAATTTTTAGAGTTGCGTAAGCTAAGTTATTTTACTTTGTAATTAGAATCAATATGCTAATAAATATAAATATCATACTTAATTATGGTAATAATGTCAAGAATGATGATGATGCAATTATTGTTGACACTTGAATCCCTTGCTTACATGGCATCCTACGTGTCAATCTCCCACGATTATGTGTCTCCTACGTGGGATGACTTGCTTACATGTCAGCTTATGTGTCACTGCACACGAATATGTGTTACCTATGTGGCATCCCACGTGTTGTCACCACACGAATAAAGATCAAATTGATTCAAATATAGGACATATACATCTCATTTTGAAGCATTTTTCATTCCTGATGCAATGACGTAAAATTTATAATATTTAGAGTTGCGTAAGCTAAGTTATTTTACTTTGTAATTAGAATCAATATGCCAATAAATATAAATATTATACTTAATTATGGTAATAATGTCAAGAATGATGATGATGCATTTATTGTTGACACTTGAATCCCTTGCTTACATGGCATCCTACGTGTCAATCCCCCACGACTATGTGTCTCCTATGTGGCGTCCCACGTATCGGCACGACACGAAGAAGGACCCAGTTATATATATATATATATATATATATATATATATATATATATATATATATATATATATAGAGAGAGAGAGAGAGAGAGAGAGAGAGAGAGAGAGAGAGAGAGAGAGACTTCCCACTTCACAAAGGGACACAGACACACAAATACTCTCTCTGATTCGTTAGGCAGTAGTTCAGTTTGCTCTCAAAACCATTGCACCGTAGTACACCGGAGCTTTGGTTGTCGTGTATCCCTGAAGGTCGGTTGCCGGAAATTCCCTAGTGTACGTGTGGGGGAAAATTCGACTTTAGGGCAGTGATCTATCACGCCACGACTTTCGTTCGAGATAAATTTATTCTTTCATTAGCCTTTGTTTCTAACATAATATACATAATGTTATTTGTACACCTAGCTCTATTTGGTCCAGTTCGAGATGGCTGGGATTCTGGGCCCGAGATAGACCGGGTTTGGTAGAGGCCTGATCTTATCATCATAAAAATAATAAAATAATAAAATAAAATAAAAAAAGAGTACAATAGTCCATATGTCCTAAAGTAACCTTTCTCCTTATACTTCGAGATGTTTCAGTTCCAGCTATTTGTCTAATAAGTAGTTTATAAAAGCAGTTTTAACATTAAAATTCATTAATCCAACTATACAAACCAACTATTGGTTTTTTTTTTTTTCTTCTTTTTGACAAAGAATAAGTTATGGTCGAACGAAACGAACTTGAAAAACAAGATAAACTGATTTGTAGAACGAAAACTAACAAAACGGAATGGAGGACATATTGTAACAAAGCTTAGGATGAAACTCTACCATGTGTGAGAAGTCTACAAATACAATCACTTTAAGATGAATCGCGAAGTAACAAAATATAGAATGCATTGTAAACTATGATCCATCTCATGACGTAAATCCATTTAATCAACTGAGAATTTGAAGGCTCATAAAATATTTTGCTTATGTCACAAATTTACAATCATGGTGGTAATCAACCAAACAGCTAGTGTCACCTTTTATATTTGATATTTAATGGATTATGATGATTATGATGATGATATACCAACTTCTCTAATTTCTTCATTAAATACTAAAGTCGTCATCTCTTACTTATAAGACGCATTAAGAAAATAACCTACATACAAGTATTCCGTATTTAAGGTGTTTACAAGTCAGTACGGGGAAATAGTTACTGTAGTCAACGATAAATAGCCTTGGTTGTAAACCAAAAAAAGTATTCCACATGGAATTTGGAATAATGAGATAAAGGTGTTTGTAGCACGAAAAGGGTTACTCCACGAAACAGGCTAACACCATTAATATTCCATCTCGAAGTGTTAGAGATATGATATCGGGAAAATATTATGAGAATATATTTTCCCCATCTATTTAGGAAACAAGATATATATGATATTATATGTTTAGGATATTATACTAGTGATCTAATGCATTTAGGAAACTAGTATATTTAAGATATATTAATTGTGTTTGGAGAATAAGTTATTGTACTCTATAAATATGGGGTCTCCCAATTCAATATCAAGAATCAATATTATGAGCCTATTATATTTTAACATGGTATCAGAGCTTGTTCGATCCTGAGAACCTAAACACAAAAGCTTCCGCTATGCCGGTGGCGGACTGTTGTCCGTCCGCCACCGGACAACCCCAAACATCCAAGACCAACCTACTTGATTTAAAGTTTTTTTTTCTTTTCCCCTTTGGTATGATGGCCTTCCACGGCACTATTGATGGATCTAAAGTGATCCAATATGACATTAATTAATGGTTATGATGAATGAAGACTCGCACGCAGTGGGCTTCAAAAGATGGCGGAGCTACTGCCCGTTTTTGCAGCAGTAGATGAAAAAAAGGTGTTCATGTGATATACAAGATCACCGATGATAATGAAATTGATCGAGGACCATGGATGACGCCGATTTGAAAGTATTGGAGGTAGCAACAAGAAGTTGACTTCTCCCTACTTGATGATATGTGAAGATTCGACGGACAGATCGAAGATTCACCAACTTGTTAAGACTCGATCGAGCAGACCGAGTACTCACCGATCAATGAATTGTGAAGACTCGATCGCGCAGATCAAGGACTCACCGAAGACAAGGACACTACGAATTGTATTGTTCCAATCATAGCGTTCGTGATGCCCTGTCGCTACGATTGCGGGAGGGTGTTAGAGATATGATATCGGGAAAATATTATGAGAATATATTTTCCCCATCTATTTAGGAAACAAGATATATATGATATTATATGTTTAGGATATTATACTAGTGATCTAATGTATTTAGGAAACTAGTATATTTAAGATATATTAATTGTGCTTGGAGAATAAGTTATTGTACTCTATAAATATGGGGTCTCCCAATTCAATATCAAGAATCAATATTATGAGCCTATTATATTTTAACACGAAGTCGATTAGCAACACTAGAGGGAGTCATTGCAATAGGAGAAAATGAAAATCAGAGTTGAACCCATACATCATGAGGGTCTCATACTGTAATTTTAACCAATATTTCAATTGAAATAAACAAAGCTTTATTAAGCTGGCTTGGCTAGTATATTTAGCTCATAGAGGTCTTTTTTCCACTTAAATGAATTAAATTGAATTGAATTCGAATAAATTGAACTGAACTAAACATAATTGAGGGTGTATGTGTTTTTTAAAACTAAGTTACATGATTAGTTCAGTTTATTTAAGGTGTTAATTCAGTTAAGATGTTTAATTCAGTTCAGTGGTGCATGCTGGTTCATAAACATATTTTTTGTCTTACATATCAAGTTGTATTCAATTCAGTTCAGTAGTCTCTAGTCCAGATCAGTGGCCTCCAGTTCAATGGTGTTGAATTGAGTTCAGTTCAACCCCAAAAGAACGGACAGTGAATAATAATTTGTGAGTGAAAAAGTAGATTACTAAACTGAATGAAACTTAACTTAATTGAGCTAAGCTGGACTCAACTAAAGTGAGCTAAATTGAGCTAAAGGGAATTCCACATAATTGAACTGAACTGAGCTGAGAAGTGAAATGCACTGAACTGAACTAAACTAAACTAAACTAAACCAATTAGTGAGTAACGCCCTATTTTCTTCACTTTTTTAAACTTTTTTTTATTATATAAGTACGAGTATCATTGATTAAGGCAAAGGAAAGGAACACGTTTAGTCACAAAGAGAAGATCAAACTCCCCACCTTCTAAAAAGGGTTGAAGTTGACTACCTTCTTTTAACTAAATTAATCAGTATAAAACTAAACTGAAATGAAATTAATTTAACTGAACTAATTTATTCTAAACTAAACTTATATTTACTGAATCTACAAAAAAAAAAAAAAATTGTACTTCGTTTTACCAAACTGAACAACAATTGTTTTTATTGAACTGAACTGAATTTTATTGAACTAAACTGAAAAATACTGAATAATCATAATATCTATATATTAGAGGCATTTTCTAACAGCATTGGAGGCGTCCACCTAAGCGAGCCATTGTAATAAAATTCTAAAATAAATATAAAATAGAAATATAAATTTTGGTATAGAATATATACTAAAGTTGTACTTTCCTAAATCCTTAAAGAGCAAACTATTAATTAGAGGTTTTAGAATATATACTAAAGTTGTACTTTCCTAAATCATTAAAGAGTAGACTATTAGATTTTAAAAGGCATATAACTTTAGTTTCACCGCTTAAGAGATTAAATTTTTTACACCAATATGGAATGAGTACGAAATATCCTTTAAAATGAGACTCATTTGTAGTATATTCTATTGATTTACAACATTAGATGCGTCCACCTAAAAAGGTAATCAGTAATTAGCTTGACAAGATTACACAACTAAAGAGTTGCACGTAAAAATAGGAGAAAAGATATGTATATTAATCATAAAAATTTAAAAAGCAATCTCAAGGTAAAATATAATAAAAAAGAGTATGTGTAGAATAAAAAAATAAATGATGAATCTAAAATCATTCTAGGTCCAATCTTTAATAGGAAACTTTACCATTATCACGTATAATTTTATAACTGTACGTAATATATTGATCCCCCATGTTATTTTAGGGTTCCAATTTATGTTCCCTTCAACTTTATAATTATTAATGTACTCCATCTGGACCACAAATAAAATTACATTGGATTTTTTGCGTTCTTCAAGACAGTACTTTGACCACGTATAACTTTGAAAAAACAAGCAAGCATTAAAATATGTTTTGCTATTCTAAGGTTTACGTCTAAAACTTCTTTATTTTTTGAAAAGTAGTTATGTATACATTAGACATTTAAACTGATTTTACCATAAAAGAAGGATCATATATTTGAATGTTAGTTGTATACTTATATCAACATAATAGTATCGGCGTACCAACATCAAGCATAGAAAGACTTTGAAAATATTACCTTGAAATTGATGTAACATATGGGATGAGTTAGTTAATAGTTAATTGAAATTGATGATAACAGTTTAAATTAGATAAGATGCCCTATAAAGTCATAGTAATCTTATTATATGGCATTCATGATACTAAATGGATTATATAAATATTTATCCATATATTACTAATAGTTTTCATAATAAGTGACAATTACACTTTGATTTTTCGATGAGATTAATAATCACGTTATTTTGGTTTTATTATATAATCACGGTCTGTGCAACGCACGGGCATACTCACGGGCATCCACCTAGTAACTTTAAATAAAAGTTAACAAGAGCAAGGCCCAAGTGGAAAGGAGACACCCTATGTATGAACATCCGTGACCTATGAAGGGGGACGATTCTCTCTTGTTCCAACAAGAACAATGCATGGACTATTATACTCTAAATCTCCACTTTTGGATAGGAGGGGGTAATTTTTGACCCTTAAGTGAATAGGGTTGGGTTTTTTTAAGTTAAATACTTGCAGGAAAGAGATAGAGGGAAAAAGAGACAAAAGAAAATTGGAATAGTAGAGGATCCATACACTGGAAAAGTCCATAAAGCATGAACCTATACTCGATAAGCCACAAACAAATAAACAAGAAAAAAAAAAAGGAAATTAAGTAATTACACTAGAGGGAGTTATTACAGTAGGCGAAAATGAACATCAGAATTTGAACCCAGGATTGCACAGTGTAATTTTATCTAGAGCAGGCAAAATCTGACCTGATCTGAAAACTTGTTGAAAATATTTTGATGCTTCAAAGCAAAAGTCCATCAAAGAACTAAAGCTAAAACCCATAAAGCCTTATTGTCCTACATTGGTAGAGAAGGAGAGGAGAAGAGTGTTTATATTGTTGTGTACTCTTAGTCTTTGAAGTAAAAGACAAGGGAAGACTCTCCCCATACACTCGGATGCGCCATCGTCGTCCGGTCAGGCTCGGGTGGGGGTTGGGCCCGTTTTATTTCTCATTCTAATTTTTAACCGTCTGATTTATTTGGACGATGAAGTTATGTAACCGTTAAAAAAATAATTCCCGTTATTTCCTCCCAAAAAATCTGCCACGCAATAATTTTTCCTTTGGTTACAGGTTTCTTTTTCCTATAAATTTGGTTCCTTTAGTTCTTTTTGGATACACAAATATATACATTCTCTCGATTCTGTCCTCTCTCTTCACTTGACAGTAGTTCAGTTTGCTATTAAAATCACCGCCTCGAGTACACTAGAGCTTTGATTGTCGTGTATCCTTGGGGGTTGATTGTCGAAATTTTCCGAGTGTACGTGTGGGAGCAAGTTCGACTTTGACGCAATGATTCATCACGCGCGTATGCCACGACCTTGGCCATGTTTGGTTGGTGACTTTTTAGCCAGCTTGTTGGAACAACTGGATTGTTTGACCAATTGATTATCCAACAATCCAAATTTTGATGTTTGATAACTAGCTTTTTCATTGGCTTTTTGAACCCAACAAGCTGAGTTACAAAAAGTTGGGGGGAGGGGGAACTTTTAGGGTCAGGTTGTTGGATTATCACGTAAAATGACAATATAACAATAATAATAATAACGACGACGACGACGACGACAACAACAACAACAACAACAACAACAACAACAACAACAATAATAATAATAATAATAATTACTATTATTATTGTAATTATAATTATAATCATTATAATTATAATTATTATATAATAATTATTCATTTTTAATTATGTTATTATTAATTAAAATTATTATTAATTATTATCATTATTATTATTATTATTATTATTATTATTATTATTTAAGTTATTATTATTTACTATCAATACTTACTTAGAAACTAATTATAAAATAAATAATTATTGAAATAAATATTATTAATTCACATAATAAAAATTACTAAAATTTATAAATATTACTATTAATTTCATGAATACAATTAATATTAGTAATATAAATTATCAATTATTTTTATTATTAATAATAGAAAGTTATCTCCATGTCCATAGTGGTCATTTTACATTTAATCAGGTACTAATGATCAACTCACTTTATCAAACTTCTTTTTACAATCAAATAGTCAAACCAGCTAGCACAACAAGTTGACAACAACCAGCTAACCAAACCATCTACCAGCTACCAGCTACCATCCACCATTTACCAGTTGCATGCCAAACAAGGCCCTTCTGTTATAGATATGTTGTTTCCATTGAATCCGTTCTAAGCACTGTTTGTAACAAAACTAGGCCTGGCAATGGGTCGTGGGTATCCACGAACCCGCTCCACCCGCCCTAAATAAATGGGTGAAAACTCGAATAAACGGGTGAATGGGCGGGTGGTGGGTGGATCAAGTAGTGGGTCGGGTGGGATTCGGGTGATGATTTTCCACCCGCGAACCCGACCCACGAATCCACCCATCACCCGTTTAATATTTTATTATACATTAAAAAACAAAAAGACCATAAAAAAAATTTAAAATAAGACATTTGGGGTTATGTATCTTAGTAATAATAGGATTTCTGTGTAATATGAGACTTTGTTATGGTCTCTTGCACTTTTTCACTCAAGTTTGTTGGTTTAATTTTATGAAATTTGATTTGTTAAGTTGATTTTTTTTATCAAAATCCCTTAATATAGTTTAACTCTTTATTCACCCATTTACCACCCATATCCACCCGTTCACCCGTGGGTGATGGGTGGATTGGATGCGGGTGGAGTATTTCGTGGGTGATGGCTGGACGAGTGAAGCTTAAAAATTAAATGGGTGGATGCGGGTGATGCTCCACCCGACCCAAATCCCACCCATTGCTAGGCCTAAACAAAACTAACCCGAACCCGCCTTCTTTAGACCCGACTGAAATATGACCGAAAAGGTCTGTCTTGCTAATGACCCGACTTGCTAACGATTCGGGATTCGAAGTTTGTGAGACAATAGCGATTTTTGATCCGTAATCTAACCCGAACCGAACCCGACCTACTAAAAACCCGACATGACCGACCAAATGCTAACCCGACCTGTTAATGACCCAAATTCAAAGTAATCGGATCCAACTCGACCCAACCCATTTACGAGGTCTGACTTGAAATCAATCAACAAGCGTTATTAAGCCGGTTTGGCTATATCATATGTAGGGGTGTTCATATGCGGATATTCGAAATTTCGGATATCCAAAAATCGGATATCCGAAATTTCGGATACCAAATTTTGATATCCGAACCCGTATCCGAAATTTCGGATATCCAATTTTGAATATTCGAAATTTCGGATCCGGATAGTCGGATATCCGTTATCCGAAATATATTTATATTTTTTATTTTTTATTCTATTTAGTGCCTAATATTTTGCAAAAATGTGAGCAAAATATTCCGGATAGTTTTGAGTTTTTCGAATATTTTCGGATATCCGAATATCCAAAAATTTCAAAAAATAGTATTCGAACCCGTATTCAAAATTTCGGATATCCACTTTTACGAATAATTTCAATTCGAGTTTTCCGATCGAATACTTAAATTCGGATATTTTTGAACAACCCTAATCATATGTATGAACAATATGAACATCCTTGCCCCATGAAGCATGAGCCTATCAGTCTATCACCTATTCTCCAAAAGCCACAAACAAATAAACAAAAGAAAAAAAAGTACTCTGAATTAAAGAAAAGAACGACTGAATGAAAATAAAATTAAAGAAAGAAAAAAAAGGAAAGAAGGAAACAAAAGTTGGGACGTTCAAGGCAAAGGGTTGGCCCAGCTGTCAACTGAAGCGTAGATCCAATTCTCAGGGCCCGATTTCACGTGCGATCATGCTCCTTCTAAACCCATCTTACGCCAAAATTGTAACATTTCACACTATTTATCAACACGTGTCTCAATCTCTCACTCTTATCACTGGACCACACAGTTTCAAAGCGTTTCTCTAGAACCCAGGTGAATTGAACCCTCTTTCATTTTCTCTCTCCTCTCATTAGTCATTTGCAGTGGATAGCGACAAATTTTTGATAATAGTAGTAGCTGTTATTATCGGTTGAACAAAATAAATATTGTTTTTTACTAAAATGCCCCTTCTTTAGGATCTTTTGTCCACTTGTTTTTCTTGTCTTGTTTATACGTGGCGTTTTGTGGAGGGTGGTGGGTCTTCACTGTTTCGTGTCGCTCTACTACTCTTCTCATTGTAATTTGTAAATTTGTTGAATAGGTGGCCAATTATCAAACCCATATATGTTTACTTGTTTAGGTCTTCTTTTAATAACTTAAATTTACTTGCGTTTTAAATGGGGAAGTTTGATCTTATCAACTACACCAATGATCAAACAATATGTTTAGGTTTTCTTTTATTAAAATTCCTACCAATTATATGACCTCACATTTTCACCTTACAATTCTACTGTCTACGACTTAATGTGTGTTCTTTTCATTAAATGAAACTGAACTAAATTGGACTAAATTGAACCCTAATGAACTGAACTGAATTAAACTTTACTAATTGAATAATAATAATATGTGAGAGAAAAAATAGGTTATTAAATTGATCAACTATACTGAACTAGAGTGAAATATTACACTTTTAAGATATTCATTTTATTATAGAGATGAGAAATGTGAACACCTAAGTAACATCAATTAAAACTCACTCTTGTGATTCAAATATCAGTCACTATAATCCTAAATCAAAATGCTCACCCTTGCAAAAACGCTCTAGCATAAGTGGAGTCATTAGGTCAAATTGTGATTACATGAGAATGTAATGATGAAACCTGGGGGATGAGAGGTAAAATAAGGAAAAGAAAATATGTTCTTTAATTTTTATCACGATAAATGGGATAAATTGCAAAACAAATCAACTCTGAAATAAAATGAGATGCAAAATAAAACATAATGTGATGGATAAAAAGAATCGTAATTAATGAAACTTTTTTTATTTGTTTTACAAGAATTTTCAAATAGAAACAAAAAATCATAATTAATGAAGCATGTAAGATACACATGACCTCTTTAATGAGTGAATAAAATATAAGTCTTGGATCTCTAACAAGCTATATCCAATAATTGGTTCTTAGATTTCTTCAATTTAGGACAAGTTAATCAACTTAATCCTAAGTAGAAAAAATAACATTAACCAAGTAATATAATAATCACCTTATTTATTTGCAAGCATCACCTAAAAAATGAAAAACTCTATTATAAAAACAAAAGATAATGGACCCTCCTCTTGTAAGATGATATGACAACTTCAACAATTGAAAGGAACAACAATTTATAAAAAGTTTTCTTTATGATATCTTTATTATCCACAACAATATTCAGAATTAATTTTTAAAGAAAACATTATCTATTATCTTGAAAAAAAAAATAGTGCTATACTATTATCATATCTTTATTTATATCCATTTCTGTATCTACGTAAATCTAAATAACCAAATACAGAATAGTCTTTTAGATCATGTTTTCTTTAACGAAATGGTGTAGAACGGAACGGAACGAAACCGAACGAAACGACGTGAATAATAAAATAAAAAGTGAGACAAAATAGAGTAAAAAATGCAGAATAAAACAATACGAAAAAAAAACAAAACGGATTGAAACGGGTCAAAATAGATCGGAAGTTGGAACAAAACATAACGATATATTTTTTTTTTTTAGGAATAAACAGAACGATACTTCGTAGTACTACACCATTATCCTATTGACAAAAAACGTACTACACTTCACTAATAAGACCTATAGTACACGTGTCACTTTTAAAAAATAAAAAATATCCTCATTCAGGGTCACCATTGTCATTTCTTGTTATTTTGAGGAGTGAGAAAACTGAACGGATCGGAACCTTATCCACTTTCCCATACCCCCGTTATAAAAACCTCCATTGCCAATCACCTAACCAACCTACCAAATACCAAAAAACCATTTCTTCATTTTCTCTCTCATCAATTCATAAAAACCATCACAAACAAGAGATCAATTATTTTTCAAACAGGAGAGAGAAAAAGTCGTAATCAAGCATTCATCAATGGCGACGATGGCGAGAAGAGCCACAACTAATTATCGGTTTCTATCAAACGATCGTCACCAGTCGAAAATGGCGAGCGCTACTAATACGGTTTCATCGGATTTCGAGCTGGAAGAATCGGACGTGTGGGGCGGGTCAACTCGGTCGGACTCGCCTGAGTCAAGGCCACCGAGGAGAGAGAAAGTGATGGCGATGAAGAGAGAGAAAGCGATGTCCACTACCGGTGGTGGTTGTGGTGGTGGAAGTGTTGGAGAGGCGAGGTCGTTGCCGGTGAATATACCGGACTGGTCGAAGATACTGAGGGATGAGTATAAGTTAGTGAGGAGAGAGAAAATGGGTTTTAATCATGGCGGAGATGACGTAAGCGATGACGGCGACTATTTTTACGGTGGTTTTGATGACGGTGGTTTAGGTGACGGTGATGATGACGAAAGAATGCCACCTCATGAGTATTTAGCAAGAACAAGAATGGCGTCACTTTCAGTACATGAAGGGATTGGAAGAACTTTGAAGGGTCGAGATCTGAAAAAAGTGAGAAATGCTATTTGGGAAAAAACTGGGTTTCAGGATTAATTAAATTTTAAATTTCGAAAATTATTATCATTATTATTAATTTTTTTTTTTTTGGTTTTTGTTTTTCGATTTTGGTTTTCGGTTTTGGGTTTTTTGGGAATTAACATTGTGGATCCAGAGAAGTTATTATAATTTTGATTTTGTTATAAATTTTCGGGTGGTTAGTTGACATGAACTTACTGGATCAGATGATTCGATGATCTATGTAATTTTTTTCCAACGATATAGTATTGTGAAATTTTTGAGGAATTTATTCTGAACACAGTTATATTTCTACTGATGTTTAATTTCTTTTTCTGTTCTGGCATATTGCTAGATTTTGGTCCTGTATTTTACAGATTATTGTGTGATTAATGTATGTATTGTGTCTTGTCGTCAAAACTTGAATGAAAGTGAAGTGGGTCAGCTGGGAGAATAGAGCATTTATGTTGCACTGTTGTGTAGTCCAAAACTCCAAATGAAGTCGTCACTCGTTGTTTTTTTCTTTTCTTTTCTTTTCTTTTCTTTTCCTTTTTGATAATTACAAAAAAAAAAAAAAAAAAAAAAAATCTTCATTGTGTTTGAAAGGCCAAACTTATCTATGCATGATTAACCATGATATTAAATGCAATAGTAATTATATGAAAACAAAACTTGTATGAGGCGGTTTGACCTGAGGCACTTTAAATAAGTATGATATCAGCATGCCAATCGATATAATCTATATGAGCTTGTTGAGAAGGCTTTATTTACCTCTTCATGTGCTATTTTGATGTGAACATAATTAGTTTTCGTGTATAAGGTGAACATGTGATTCAAACATATTAAAAAACAACTATTATATAACCGAATTAGATTCAAAAATTATAAAAAGACTGTCTTATAGAAATTTTTGTGAAATAAGTTAGAGATTAGATAAAGTCTTCAAACAGATGTTTGTTTATTTGTACAGTGATTGGGGCCATTGGGTCTACAATTTTCAAATAATTATAATGAAAGTGATGTGAAGTTTACCAATCATACTGTATTAGATTCCAAACCTACTATCTGATAAGACAGTATTGTAGTAGTACTACTAATTAGTACTAAGCATTATGGAAAGGAGAATTATACAATATTGTAGTGCCCCCTCTAAATATTTAGTGGTGAAGAGTTCAAATTTTTATATAGGCAGAATAAATCATTATCTATTTTTATTTATTATTTTTTTTTTTTGCAAGGAGAGTATCCTTCACTATTTGAGCTCGTTAAAGGTTGATTTGCGGGCTATTGCATACATTTTCATTGAAAAAAAAAAGTCTTTAATCTTTAGCTCTGTATTATCGAAACAGTGCAATTTCTTCTGGGCAATCTTATTGTGAGACCACAAAACACTATTACCAAGTCATTTTATATTATATATGAAAATATAAAAAAAAATAAACTTTTAACTAGACCTGATAATAGTGTTTATTAATCTGACAATAACATCACCCTTTCTTTATCTTCCTTTTTCTTTTGGCTGGCTGGGACCGTTGGTGAGTTAGGAGTGGCTGGAGAAATGCACTTCAATTTCAAAGGAAAGGTAAGGGGGAATATTAAAAAGAAGAAAGCGACCAAATACATAATTTGGAAAGGTGTGTCACTACGTGATTATATTGACAATTGGGCCAAACATGTCAATAATCAAATACAGCTTTGGTGCATTATGATTTAGATAGAGGCTGTTGGAATTTGTCTTCTTTGATTGCTGAGTAAAATACTAAAGGGTGATTTCTGATTTGCATATTTATGCGGAAGTGAAAATATAATTCTGAGACATTGTCGCTGCAACTATTTTGAGAATAGTTGCAAGGCTAAAATAAAAACTCGAAATAATTTTTTATAAATGAAACTTTAATTATTATTATCTATTGTGAGCTACAAAGTCATAATTGTCTAATTAACCAACATAATACTAGTTACTTAGTCTGAAACCCACTAAACAAGATATTTGACTATCTTTCTTTGATCCGAAACGCGTCCTTTCCGAATTAAGGTCATGCAACCGAAAGCATCAACAACCCGGAAGCAATTAATCTACTCCCCAAACCACCGGATCATCGCAAGTAGAAAATAGAAAAAAAAAAAAAAAAAAAGAAGTCAATAAAAGAAAATTAGCCGAAGCTAAGCAAATCCACTCCACCCCGTAAAAACATTTTGTTAGCCGATCTTTTTAACAAATAACACTTATTAACACATCGGTTATCCATTTTAAACTTACCTTTATTAGTGAGTGGAGTATAAGCCATAACTATACATAATGATATCATGATTCAATCTTCGTTCACATAAACACAAGTCATAATGTTGATCATCTCTAGTCTTAGAGCTCACAAACGAACATCATTATAAAGAGAATATGACACACAATCATAAAATAGCCAAGCTAACAAGTCTTCATACTTCATACTAATAAGAAATAATCATTTGAACTCATGCTATTAAGCGTACGAATAATCATAATTCCATATGTATGACCATATTATCTAACTGAGCTTCCAAGTTACAATGACTTTCAAACCAACGACTATTTATTTATACTTGTCGCACATGTCAACAAGTTGACATCCAAATTAAGCTACAGACTCTCATAATAATGCAAATGATCACTTGACATAGTAATACCATAATAGGAAAGACATCCAAATCTGTCTCGTAAAACAATCTAAGTCTCCAATTGTCTATACTCCCAATCGATAATCATTTTATTATACTTATGGATTGTTATTATTTTTAATAAGCAAGGGAGAGAACTGTGTAGTCCTATCTCTAACCCGAGAATTGTACCAACTACTTAATTTCCTTTTATAAGATAATAAAAGATTTTCTAAAGTTACAAAAATATACGGGGTATTACACCTTTAAAGTAGTAAAAAGAAAAAAAAAAAGCAAGATATAAAGTTGCATTAGGCCACCCAATTCTACATTGTCTTGTTTATTACTAAAACCATGATGTTCATGTTTATTACTAAAACCATGATGTTCATGACCCTTTTTTATTTCAATTTGGATTTATTTTTTATACTACCTTTTCTCAACTGCTTCTTGTGAGATAGTGCATCATAAAATTTCCTTTTTAGCTGGGAACTAGTAAGTAGTAATAAGATAACTTTTCTTGTTGACCACTATCTTTCACCACTTTTCTGTGAGTTTTTCTTTTAAATGCCCAAAATGCCCCTCAAGTGTAAATATATCCTCCTTTAAATTCTTTTTCTTCTTTCTCCGATCCCTCTAAGCAATTTCAAAATCGGAGTCTTCATGATCCATTCTTCTCTCTTTTCTGCTCTCTCTTCTACAACACTAGGCGAAAGTAAAATCAGGTAGCAAAATTTGGACGTTCATCCCATAAAATTGGTCTCTTGGCGCTTTTTTTTTTCTTTCTAATTTGTTAATTAGTCTCAAAATTAGGGTTTTGTATATGAAATTTGGGAATTACTTAATTTTTTTGTTTCAATTGTGCAATTGATGCTCGAAACGTCAAGAGATTGTAAATGTGGCCACCATGATGTCATTCAAACCTCATGGACTAGAGATAATATGGGGAGAAAGTTAATTCAATACTTGTCCCTTTAACGATCCAGAGACTGACATTCTTTGTTAGATAGTGTTTAAGTGGATTGACTAAGGACAAATTGAGTTGCAGAAGGATGACATCGACACCCTGGTTTTGGAGAAGGATGCTAAAAATTGATTTGGCGTTAATGAAGGCAGAGCTAGGTAAGAAGGAGGATGTCCCCTCAAAAAAAAAAAAAAAGGTTTTAAATGGACACATGAGGGGCATTTTCGCCATTTTGAAAAACAAATTCACCGAAAGGTGGTCAAGGACTCAAGGGTGGTCTAGATCAACAAGGAAAGTTGTCTTAATAAGAAGTTCCCCACAATAAATAAATAAATTATAAGTTACTATGTCATAAAAAAGTGGTTCACAAAAGATAGTATCCAACAAAAAATCCTTTCAATTTAGATAAGTGTTAACATCAAAGACAAATTTTTATTTCCACTTTTTCTTACCCTGTGATACTGGAAGAGGTACTGACCGTAGTTATTAATAAAATTTGCAAAAATTTTTCATTTACGAGAGACTTCTTTTTTGAAATGTATATGATTTAAAGCCTTGCTCATTTCAGCAAATTACAAATCATTGAATGGTAAATTGGTAACGATGACAAGCAAGTATAGTGTCCAAAAAGTGAGTCATTTGGATCAAAAGATATGTTGGGTTAGTAGGTATTGTGTAAGACAGTCTCATGGTGAGATGGTTGAAAGTAATATTTTTCATTCAAAATGTAACAGATTTGTTTTTGAAAAGTAACACCATTTGTCCAAACGTAACACTATTTTTTCCCACTGTCAAAAGTGCTTAAAATGAAATAATACTTTTTAATTTAAAAATACCTATTTTGGTTCAAAATATAGCATCTATCGCATATTGAGACCGTCTCATACAAGATTTTAACGTATATTATATCCACTAACTTACGACCACAGATAATATAAATAAAAATACGTCATACTACTTAATTTATTTGTAATTTGTGTTTCTTTTTTTCTTAGAATCAAAGAAATATATTTTTTGAAACGTCATCAAATGGTGCTTCTAGTTTAGCAAAATGTCGCTATCGAATTGTTTTAGAGATTCATTCTATTGAATTGCTTCCAGTGTACACCTTAATTTCGTTTTAGGAAATCCATAATGTAGTCCCTTTTCATAAAAAAAATGAACTTTTATTGTTTTTTGCTCATTTGTTTCTCGTTGCGCATTCTGGTATGTTTTGTACACGGATTGTTAGTCATTTTAGAAATGAATTGTGATAAGAAAGAAGATATTTGTAAACAAGGGCGAATCCGAAACTCGAAAATCTATGTAAACATTGAAAAAAGGATGTCCTGGGTGGCTGGGTGCAAATGGGCTGCTAGTATACACATATATGACCATGGTTAAAGCTCATTGTATTTGTGTTCTTTATTTCTGCCATTTTTAGACTGTCCCCCATTTATGGGATTTTGAAAATGGACTCGGTTGCCTAAATCGGGTTGATGGCCACTTTTTTCGGATCCAAAGGTCTCTATTTGTGGTCGATTTCTGTATCTATGTTGTATTCGAATTTGAATCACTCCTTGAAATGAGGACCCCTAATCTCTTATCTTAACTTATATAAAAAAAAATGCATGCTACATAGCATATGGAATGAATGAAATGCACTTATTGTTTGAAAGGAAAAGGAAAATGAACTTGATATAATTGTTGTATCTTACAACAATTTCATTAATGTGTTGTCACCTTCTCATTGGTTGGTTAGTAAAGAAGAGAAAAAGTAAAGATAAAACATTTTGAGTGACATTTCATTCAAAAATCAAACAAATATAGTTCAAAATTCAAAAGCTATTAGAGTTTTAGGGAGAGAAAATTAGTGAAGGTATGGCTCCGGCGAAAGGGGAAAACTCCGACGAGAGCAAAAAAAAGCTCAGATCTCAGCCAATTTCACTCGAAAATCTCAGGGAAAGACGACGAAATCTCCGGCGAAGTTTGTTGGAGATGGGGATCCTAATTTCATAGCAAAAAAAAAAAGGAGACGGCGAAATCTCAAGCGAATACATCAAAATCTCCGGCAAACAATTGACAGATTTGGGCGACCGGTGATATAAGTTGCGGTACAGATGGTTGCATCGAAGAATAGAGGCCGCACAACCAATCAGAGGCGTTCGTTGACGGCGGTGAGTATTAATATTTTTTTCAAAGGTTATTCCCAAAAAACTAGAAGCTTATAAATTTTAAATGACATGTATTTGTTACTAATAATAATGTTAAGTTGTGTTCCTTGAAAGTGTAAAGAGATGACAGAGATAGTTATCCTTAGGTTCCTAGTTGTTACTACTTGTTCCTAGAATCCTAGTAAATAGACAAACCCCATATGTTGAAAACCTTTATATTATATGGTCACTGCTGGCAGGTTATTTATCTCAATAAAAGTGGCAAAATTGATTGGAAAACCAGACTGCTATTTTGTTGAAAGTGTACTTAATTATTGTTACTAAAAAAATGACTAATTGCATATTGGAACATTTGACAGATTGTGGTGAACGTTATATATGGCAAAATGAAGCTGTGTGATTGATAAAGTGTTGGTGGGGAATGCAAGCTGATGCGTTTTTTCTATTCTGTGAGAGCGTCGGGAAATAAGCATCAAATTTTCTCATAGTAAATGTACAATAGAAATTTTCAGGATGTATGCTGCATTTGTATTTCAAGAGTATGTTGAGGTGTTGGGGAGAGAGAGAGAGAGAGAGAGAGAGAGAGAGAGAGAGAGAGATTGTTCAAATTATTAGTAATAAAGTCGTTGTAATTTTGAATGTCATCTATTTATTATTAAATAATAAAGTTTAAGGATCATGACATGTGAGTAACATATATGGTCATAGTTGTTCTTAGTAATATAAAAAAAAAAAATACCCATACATGTAGAAAGATATGAAAAATGGGGAGAATGGGTGTAGTGGAAACGGCTTGGAACAAAAGTTTATTCTTTTACTCGAAAGTTGTTGCTCAATATAGAAGGGGGATTTTTAGTGACAACAGAACAAAATATAATTAAATCTTTCCAACAAATTCTTGGGACTTGCCATTCAAAATATCTTCAATTTCATATTTATTTTCATTCAAATGTTCCTAATAAAAAGTAACTGCTATTGGCAATACGATCTATTGTTTACTCACAATATGTTTACAAATCAATTTTGCGTAATTTGGTCCGTCGAGTTTTGTTCCCTGAGAATTATGCATTAGGTAACAAATTACGTGAATGAAATTTATGTTTATTATGTTATCCATTGTTGTTACTAAATAAATAAGTGAACAACAAAATAACTTATAAGCAGGTGTAATTTATAGGGTTAAGGGTATAGGGTATCGTAATATATATATATATATATATATATATATATATATATATATATATATATATATATATATATATATATATATATATATAATGTGAGCATTATCCATGTAAATTGTAATGTTTGTTTCATTATAATTCATGCAATTTATTTAATTAGTAAATTAATAAATAGTTAACATAAATGTTAATGGAAAGCCTACTTAATTAAGTTAACTTTTCTCGCTTCTGTTAGAAAAATTGAATAGCTCGTGTTATGAATAACCCCACTATCATATGTGATAGGGTATAGTATGAAATCACCAATGATAGTTTTGATATAGTGTTTCGTATTGTATCTCATTGTTAAGCATTGAATTAATAAATCCATATTATTACTAATGATGATCATTATGACATATTGAATGAGTGAATCAATTTTATTAGTAATGATGATCATTGTAACACATTAGTGAATCAATCTTATTACTAATGGTGATCATAGTAATGTATTGGCCAATGAATAATCATTCTTATTACTAATAATATCATTGTAGCACATTTGATTAGTGAATCAATCATAGTACTAATGATGATCAATGTAACATATTTGATTAGTGAATCAGTCATATTGCTAATGATGATCATCCTCCGTTCCAAATTGAGCTTCCTATTTTTTTTTTACGCGGTCTACGAGACAACACTTTGACCATCAATAACTATAATTATATTAATATCAAAATTATAAAAAGTTGATATTGTGAAAGTACAATTAAAAATTAATCTAAGAATACTATTTTGAGATTGTAAATCTTCATATTTTTTCGACAAATCAGAAGTCAAATTTTGTAAATTTTTACTCAAAAAGTCCAACAGGAAGCTCAATTTGGAACGGAGGGACTATTTGATTAGTGAATCAATCATTTTACTAATGATGATCATTATAAAGCATTGGATATCTTATTACTAAAGGTGATCATTGTAATACGTTATTGAATCAATCTTATTACTAATGATGATAATCGGAATATTTAATAAATATAGTTTTTTTGGATTGTTCTACAATAGTTGTTATAGCTTGAGTTACATATAACTGCGTCATTACATGTGGTATGTTATAGTATGAAATCCACCCTAATTATAGGGAGCAATAATGATTTATCGTTGTACATCAATGTTGATTGAAGTCTTATATGATTGCCAAGAGTTCATGCTTATATAGTAGTCTTGTAGATTATTTTTTTCTTGTCTCATTAGCATTGAAGATAAAAAGAAATCGTATCCATTTCAAGAATTTACATATATAATATGGAGGGTGATACTCATAAACTGTTGTATGTTACAACTTTTTTTTTGCACCAGTGAGAACTTGACATGTGTCAAGTGAAAAAACAAATAAGAGGGAAACGGGGGTAAAAGGGGAGGAAAAAATTTGGGGAAAAAGGGGGGAAAGCTTCATGGAAATTGCGCCCAAATTTCCTCAAGAATAACTTTCACCCAAAATTTCAGAAATTCATTACTCCGGCTAGTTTGATAGATCTCCGGCGATCGGGATTTTTTTTGTTGGTGGTCAAAAATTGCAGATCTGCATAAGTGTAATAGCTAGGTTTGGTTATTCCGGCGGGGAGTTTGGTTTTTCCGGCGACCAGAAAACCTTGGTAACATTTTGCTATTCTACATGAAATTGAAGGTGTGAAGATGTGCGATTTCATGGACAACGTCATGTACGAGGAAGAAATCATTAGAGTGAGTTAAATTTTGCTCCAATTAAATGTTTATTTGCTAGATTATTAATGTTTTACTTAGAAGTATGAATATGCATGTTACTCTAATAGCTTTTGAATTTTGAACTAAATTTGTTTGATTTTTGAATGAAATGTCACTCAAAATGTTTTACCTTTATTTTTCTCTTCTTTACTAACCAACCAATGAGAAGGTGACAACACATTAATGAAATTGTTGTAAGATACAACAATTGTATCAAGTTCATTTTCCATTTTGAGAGTTAACTATGAAATAAGAACCTCAACTATCACAAAAAACTAGAACAAGGACCTCAACTATTAAAGTGATGGAATAAGGACCTCAAGTTAACTCTGTTAACTTCCGTCAATGATATTTGAAGTTTTTATATTTCTTTAATTATTTCTTCTTTTTAATCTGATTTTTTTCTTCTCTTCAATTATTAACTTCCCTGTCTCTCTCTCCTCAGTCCTCAACCTCCATCACCCTTATCCCACCGCCTGCTCTACCTCAGCAACAGCTTCTCATCAGCACACCATGACCATACATCCACATATACTTTTTTTTTTTGCTAATCATACATCCACATATACTTGATCACCCATCGAATAAGAAACTATAACATGAAAATGCCCCATTATTGGATGTGCAAATCCAAAACCCAAAATTCAACAATAGAATGCAACACCCACATATTTATTTCTCTCTCCTCCAAGGTTGGTTTTCAAAGCCCTCCACCACACTTGGGTTTTGGTCATTTCTAATACCCCCATATCAAATTATTCGTATTTCTTATTTTTCTTTCCAATTCAATAACCCAAAGTCACCCTTCACTGACTTCAGACAACCACCTTTGATCTGAAAATTTGGCCACCAAACTCACCACTCAAAACCACCACCATCGTCAACCAACCCAACCACTTTCAAAACAATCTTTACCTTTTCACTTGCCCAGATCATAGAGGGAGAAGGTGGGGAGATAGAGATAGAGTCGGGAAAGCAGAGAGGGAGAAAGTGCTATGGGAGGACTTTTAATGGGTTCTTTATGTTTGATGAAACCTGAAGATGGGTTCCCCGTTGGGGGTATGAATTAAAAGATAAAAAATTGGGGAAGATGATGAGAATGGTGAATCTTAATTTCGGAATTTTTAAATGGGTAGTATTATTGTTGGTGGTCATCATGTTTGTGGATTCAATTTAAATGGATTTTGGTTAGTAAAGGCTGTAATCCATATGGTTGCACTTGGGTGGTGGTGGCTGTGTGAGGGGTGGGGTGAAGAGAGGGGTTGGATGGGTGGTTTGGTGGGGGTGAGGGATGAGAAAGGGGCGTGATGAACTGATGACCGGTGATCTTGTGGGAATTGAGGAGAGAAAAAAGGGGGATTGGGTGGAGAAATGAAAGAAACCAGAATAAGAGGAAAAAGAAAGAAAAATGAGAATAACAAAAGAAATATAGAAAATGCAGTATTTTTAATGGAGCTTGACAGAGTTAAGAGTGAGGTCCTTATTCAGTCACTTTGATAGTTGAAGTCCTCAAACCATTTTTTGGCTAAAATTGAGGTCCTTATTTCATAGTTAACTCTCCATTTTGATAGCTTCATTCAAATCAGTGATGCGACAGTTGGCTATGTGATTTGCCATTATGCAGAAAACTAGTTAATGCAATCATATCGCTTCTTTGTTTGATAAGGCTTCGATTTTAGTGACAACAAACTGGACTCAAAGAACAAATTAAATGGAATATAAGCATATCTAGATTGAAGGTCACAATAACACAATCATAGTTGCCAGGGGCGTCTCCGGTATTTCTGAGGCCCAAGTTAGTCCCTAAAATTACAATAAACAACAAAAAAGTATTATAGAAGATGGTGAAATCATTCAATTAAATAGGGATAGAATGAATTGTACTGCATGCTTTTTTACGCTTTACATACTAATATATATTTCTTTTTTTAGTTTTTTTGTACTAGACCCACTAACCATTAACCAAAATGAGGTCCCTTAATTCTTGAGGCCCTGTGTCGTCGCTCCGCTTGCGCTTGCCAAGACCCGACCCTGATAGTTGCATCTACATGCAAAGGAAATATTGAAATATGTTAGAAATTAAATATGTTGTCATGCTGATCAGTGATCCTAAACACAACATGTATAAGTTCCTACATGTCAAACTTCGACAAACACGCAAAACGCAATTGCTTCAGGTAAGAATATAAGATGGTACACATAGAATTTGAATACTTGATTAAGTTGGGAGATGGTACACATGATTATTTGGTCATATTGTGCTTTTGTACCATAATGTACCCTCGAATGACAAATGAACTATTTTGGCTCGATGATCACATTTAGTCTTAGCTCTTAGGCTATTTTTATTCATATGTTATCCATTATCATATATATATATAAGTGAATGATGTTACTTGCTACAATGACACGTAGGACTTACCAAGTAAGCAAATTGCAATGAATCTTGATATATTAAATGAATAAATAATAGGAGACTTTTACAATTCATAAATTTATTAACATCTCAATGCATATTATCCCTCTTCGTAAAAATAAAAAAATTAAAAAAAGAATTTATCTCAAACCGAACGAAGAAGTGCAAAAACGAAAAAAGTAAAAAATAACTTTGCAATCTTCATTACATTGATGAGTTCGGCGGTTGGGCAATTCCTAGAGATGTCATTTGGGCCTTTAGAGTTTTTCTTTTTTTTTGGTGCGAATACATGCATGCTTTAACAATAGAGCTCGCTATATTCAAGTCAAAGTGTACATGTTCCTCTTTCAAGTCTTGCATTATTTGTTTTATGGCAATATATAAAATAGATATGTTAAGTGTATTAGCTAACAATGACAAGTATACATGGTTGTTAGCTTAATCAAACTTAATTTCAATGCGTCCACGTAATACTTAGATTATGTTTTATTTGGACCGGAAATTGAAGTAAACTGCAGCAAAAAGTAGTAATAATGGTGATCTTTTGGACTAGATATTAGAGTAAACTGCAACAAAAAGTAGTAATAGTGGTGGTCTTTTGGCCACTGAATATTGGACACTAGAGACTAGGGTAAATTGCAACAAAAATAATAAACAAGTTTGGCAATACAAACCAGGTTTATACTCTGATTAACAATGAATAAGAAATATTGTATATTTTGGTACTCTACCCCACAATCGATGTAATGTTGTAGGTTTGTACCATATTAGGGAAGAGGTTCATAGAGAAGAGGATTTTGTATCCACAAGTGACATATGCGAAAAATATCTTGGAAATATACAAATGAAACTATTTTATTTAATATTAACATACAAACCGTGCATCGCACGAAAATGTAACTGATTTTTTTTAAAAAAAAAAGTAAACAAGGATAATTGGATAACCTTCACTCGTGAGTTATTATACTAATATGGTCAGGAAAAAAATTACATGTGAATAAAAATAGCCTAAGGGTTAAGACTAAATGTGTTCATCGGGCCAGATCATTGGGTTTTCGGGCCCAAAATTTAAAAATATGTACCCTACCCAGATTGAGTTTCGGGTGAACCATGGAATTCTCCATATTAGGGTCTGTTCTCTTCAATTTTTCTCCGAAGTCTTCAGTAAAATTCAGTCCAGTTAAATAAAATTCAGTTCGGTTCAGTAAAAATAAGTCCAGTTCAGAAAAATTCAGATCCGTTCGTGAAATCAAAGTACAATCTTACTCTTTGTAATCGTAGATTCAGTAAAAATAAGTTTAGTTCAATTCAATATTGTGCAAATAAGTTCAATAAAAAAAAGTTGAAGAGAACAGGACCTAAGAATAATCTTCTCCCTATATGTGTTTGTGGTGAATCTTCTAGATTTACGCTATCTTCATAGTAGATTTTCAAAATCATATTTCAAATAAAGAAATTTTTTTTACAGCATATAAATCTATATAATCAGTTTAAAACACAAAAATTAAACCATATATTAACACATCAGCGCCTGCCACAGTAAACCAGACACATCAGCACCTGCCATATCACTAGATAATGATGATGTGGCAAATAAATACAAATAATCGGACAAAAAAAAGAAAAAAGAAGAGAAACACGCCTCCTTTGATTTGTAAATTGTACCGCACAAAAAAATAAAAGGCACTTGAACCGTTCAACGCCTCCTAACTCAGATTCCACACCGTTCCAACTTCACTGATAAACTGTAACGCCTCCATTGTCTTCCCCCTCTCCCATTTCCATCGTCTTCACCCTTCCTTCTCAGTTCTCCCTCATACCCAACCATACTTGGCTCAATTATATCATCATTTAATTATTCTATTGCCGTTAAACCGATTGAAATGAAGTGAATGTCCTCACAATTTATATTCAACTTAATGGACAAAAGAAGACTTTGCTCTTTCAATCCTCCATTCACGCATGTAATTTCTCTCTCTTTATTCCCCAATTTTGGTAATTCTGTCGCCAATTCGGCCATATGTTTAATCGCAGGTTTAATGCATCATGTCAAAGTTTATTGCTTTTTCTTTTAGTCGCTTGGCTAATTCTCCTTAATTAATTTTTCTTTTGATTTCCTAACTTTGGTTTTGCTTTCTGTCATATATAATTGGAGGAATGTTTGTGATTTGGGCATACTTCTGAGAATATGTATAATTCTCTCTCCTCAATTGTTTTATATTAATTGTTGTGAGTGTGATACAGATATCAAATCAAATTGAATCCAATTGGCTATTGACCTTCGAAAGTGAAGTAATATGAAAGACCCATTTGATATTTAGATCTCCCAATTTGATCCATCAAATTGAATTCTGCAATTGGGTTTTGTTTGTTTTAGTTGTGCAGCCCGTGTAATAGTTTGCTATTTTGTCAATTTATGTTGCAATTAGAGTTTGTAAACTGGGGTTTTTTGTTCACTTATGATAGGTTTCCAATGTAAGACGCAATTTGGTAATTTACGTTTCCATTGTACCACTTTTACTTTTGCATTGTCTTTATATTTTCTTTATATTGCTTTAGTTTCACTTTTCATCGTCATTTGCAGATATCTGTAACACCATTCAAGTGCAAAGTTGCTACCATGAGAGCCATTGTTGCAACTCAAGGTCCTTCCGCCAAGGTAAAAGTCCCTTACTCTCCAACCTCCCTTGAACTTCAAATTGGCCGTCTTTTTAGTTCTGTTCTGTTTAGTGTTTACCCCAATTGGAGGTTTCTTTTGAGCTATATTAAGGTATTTTTATTTTATATTTTGGATATAATTTTGCTTCATTTGGTTTTACATACGTAAGCGGTATTTGATGGACTACTAATAGTTAATACCCAGATATTAAAAAAAAAACGTAATACCCTTATTAATCAATTTTCAAATTTGTTGAATTGATCCAATCATCTAGTTGGGTTAAGTGGTCTTTCCCATTACATTATGTTCTAATTTGATTATGATTTTAACTCACCATTGACTATTTGGTTTTTGAGAGTATTTATTGGCTCAATGTGCCTTGCCCTTTTGTGTTCGTGCAGCTATTGGGTCCAATGTCAAAACTGTGCAGTACAATATCATTACATTTCAAGTTCTTTGGCAATGGGGTATGAAACCTTCATACACTTCCAGGTCATGTCTAATCTTTCATTCTCAATCTTTCTTCTATGATTATGTTAAATTTTGCATTACTTCATTGTTTAAGATTAGTGATTATTCACTCTGTACGCTATACAACTGATTTCACTTGGGTGTGTTATCCAGTACCTACTAGCATTTGGTTGGATATATTGCATTGGGCATATAGACAAGCAGTTGGGAACTTCAGTGAAATGTGAAAGCTATCATTGTTGTTATGTGCCATACCTTAGGGAAGGGAAGGGTTGACATGATTTTTAAGAGACATAACAAACTAATTTTCCATTTTCTTTCAATTCCTTTATGTTTATTTTCAAGATTTTTAATGAGATGAGTTTACACGTTTTATTGTGGATGAAATTCGGATCATTGCAGTACATCATATTGACAATGATAAGCTTTGAGTAGTTGAGACCAGAGAGGTACGAATAGGAACACATGCCCAAACTGGGCCAAGCAAACAAGTGGGTCGATGCTCAAATTGGTGTCGTACTAGTTGAATTGGTGTGATTAGTTTGTAGGTTTGCACAGACTGTCTGTTTTATTTATGCACATCTTTTTCCTTTTTTTTAATTGACCTTACTACTGCTTTTAGAGTGGCCTCATGCATTGTTTACCTTATTCCAATGGGGCACTAGGGTGGTCTCTGATTAATAATCTCTAATTGTCGAAAAGGAAAGTGAATTTGTGGTCTGAATTTTTATTGCTATTTGGATTTTATGGGGGATTTGGTTCTATTTTGTTTCTGAAAAATATTCTCAATTGCGGTTGATAATTTGGAAGATTTTTAAATTTCCACAAAATGGCTCTTATCTAAAAAAAAACAAAAACAAAAAAACAAAACAAAATGGTTTCAACAGCTGTGACAATGAGCCACTTTTAAGGTTCTTATATAATCTTTTGTATCTCCATTTTTTCAATCGATGCTCTGGCAAGGGACTAAGACCCTTTATGTGGTTAAGCTAAACTGGTTGAATTAATCTTCTTATGTTAATTCAATGCAATAGAATCTTTTCAAGATATTTGGTTAAGAATTTTATTGTTTTGTTTCATTTAGACTTTTTTTTTCAAGTGAGTGTTGATGAACAAATGACTAAAGTAGTTGCCGTCCTAACAGACATCATACCAGCTGGTGAATGGGCCTCACCTAGCAACCATGGGCAGAGAGAAGACCAATGGACTTCAGATTTCTTAAATCAGAATGTCCAATGAACTCAGAAGTGAACTATGCCTTACCCAGCAGATTGTTCTTCCGTCTGACGCCGCCAAACTCAGCATCCTCATCCCCGCCGGCCACCAGTACCAGTATCAGCCAACTTGGTGATGGTAACATCGCCACATGGTAATTCTGAAAAGCATGTTTCCTTTCAAAGTTTTATGTGTATTTTTAATCTGGAAATTGATTAGGTTTAAGACAAAATAGATAATAAAAAAAAAGTGATCGTAAATTGAAATTGATTAGCTGGATGCAAAGCTACCACATTTGCTCTTGGCTTAAAATACTCTTGATTAGAAGCATGCTTCCTAAATACTCCCTCCGTTTTGGAAAAATGATAACATTTACTTTTTGAAGGTCAAACTTTACAAACTTTGGCCATTGATTTCGGAAAAAATATAGGGATTTACAATGTAAAATACTATTGTTGGATTCGTTTTAATTAGTACTTTCGGAAAATCTATTTTTTATATTTTATGTATTCATATAATTACAAATATTGAGGGTCAAAGTAGTGCATTGGAGACCGTGCAAAATAAATGTTAACATTTTTAAGAAACGGAGGGAGTATGTATTATTTGACTAAGTGTGATCAAATGAATTGCAAGATTTGACAGGTCTACTATATACGGTACACTTTCTTTGTCTAGAGATAATAGCAAGGATTGGCTGGTTTGGTGCCATGATGCTGACGGTTTATTTACTGTCAATGGTGTCTGCACACAGCACAAGTTTCGCAGAGTGGTGATATTGAAAATTGGAGGTTTTCTTGGTCAGTAAAAAAAAAATTCATCTTTTAAGCTTCAAATATTTTGTTGGCAGGTCGCACAGGTCTTCAGCATTGAGACATTCCTTTAGATGAAGCTGCATATGTTTGTGATCTGTGCAAAGAAAAATAAAAGATGTGAATCATCTGTTTTTACTGTGTGGTTTTGGAACTCAATTTTGGGTTGTCTTAAAGTGGTGGTATATTGTAGGTTATTACATTGATGCATTTACGATTCGTTGAAACAATTGCTACATATTGCTCACTTCCTAATAGCAAATCTGGTCCAGTCTGGTGGTCTGAGCTTTTTGTGTGTTTTGAAACATGCCAGTTGAGAATTTTTATGTGGATCATATGCAACTATGCATGATTGACAACATAATATTCAGGTTGTTCTCTAAAATTCAGTTGTACAAATCAATAGGTAGTAGCTAGAATGGAATTAGAACTAAGCCTCGTGGAAAGCACCACCAGAAGGTTGGTGTAAATTTAACTTAGATGGGCCTGCATTAGGGAAGCCAAGACCAGTTAGGGTGGTTGTTTAAGTAATCACCATTGTGAATTTCTCAAGCTATTTCGATTAACTTAGGTGTTCAATAACAATGCTAAATTGTTTGTTATTAAGCATGCATTTGTATTTCTTCACTCTCTCCTAGCTGGCCTCATCACTAAATTAGTAAGTTTGCTTTCATAGTGATTCAAGTAATGTCCGGCTCTGGATACAACAGAAAGATAGCCGGTCATGGCAACATTTGAGTCCCGATTTTATAGTTTGGTAAGATGGCTTGCTTTTTGGTACTTATTTTTCTTTAGTTCCTTTTCATCAGTAATTTATTTGGTTTCTTTTTAATAATGGATTTCATACTTGATGTTTCAGGGAGCGCTTTTGGAGAAGATTGATAATTTTGGTTGATAACTATTTAGATTCAGTTGAGAATTTTGGGTGATGATTTCGTTCTGCATTGTACTGAATACTGATTGAGGAGTACCACAGCTCACTCAAAAAGTTGTGCATTATACTGATTGAGGAGTATCACAAATTACTTAAAAACAAATATTATTTGTAGAAACAATCTCTGAATATAGCAATTTACAATGACCATATTCATTACTTTGAAAAAGTTGAACATCATAAAATGAAAGAACTTATAATTTTGGATTACACTACTCTCACATATTGAGAGCTCTGAACATCATTTTCCATGACCAACTTTTTAAGGAAATTGGTGTATTAAAATTGTTTTTTCTTGCACAAATTTAATATTTATACTCATCTTCTTCTTGAAATACAATTCAAATGGCATCAATTCAAAGCCAGGAATTTAGGGGACTAAAATAGTATGGTGAAATATAATCTATGCCGATAATAAAAAAAATTTAAGGAAAACTTTCATCTATGCGTTCGCACAGGGCACATACTAGTTAATACAAAAACATGAAAATAAATCAAAATTTTCAAAAATATCGGGCTGCTCATGCTGGCCCGATGGGCTTGACCTTCGTCTCAAACCTGCCCCAAATCCTTACGAGTTTCGGTTGAGTCGGGTACCAACAACAACTTATCAAGCTATTCGGGCTGGCCCGATGGGCTTGACCTTCATCTAATACCCGACCCAAATGCAGATGGGTTGGAGTTCGGGTCGGTTATATACTTATATTTGACGAACAATTTGTAGAAGGTTCAAATCGTGCGATTATTCCACGTGCCGTTTCTCACCTTCCAGCTTCCATTCCATTTCTACCGAAACAATACACACAATTCTCTCTCCTAACTTTACCATTTCGGCAGAATCCTCGTCGACTGCCATTTACATTACACACACAATCCCACTTCCAATTCCTTATTCCCTTCCCAATTTGATCAAATCACCCAAAAATGAACCAACAAACATCTTAAAAATTCATCAATTTTTGCTCAATTCATTTCATTTCATTTCATCATCATTGTGATGAATATGAGCCGCCCATCGATACACCCAGTTGAAGCTCCACCACTATCAATCGATAATGGCGGTGGAGATGTTCCAAGAGTGAGAATGAAGGATTTTCAAGGCATGCCTGGAACTCCTGGTGGTCTTGCTTTGCGTCTCTTTCAATCACTCTTTGCTATTGGTGCTCTTCTTGTTATGTCAACAACCAACGATTTCCCTTCTGTCACTGCTTTCCGGTACTTTTCAATTCTTGTTTTTTTGCCTGTTTTGATTGCTTATTGTGTCAATTTTGCTTGTTTTTGCTGATCATGAACTGGGTCAGTGACAATTGTTTCTGGGTAGGTGGGATTGTTTGTGGGTATCTGAAATTTTTTGCCTTTTTTGGGTTTCTGGTTTGATTCTTAGGTTGTGATCAATAATTTGAAGTTCGATTGGTTATGTTAATTGAGTATGAATTGAGTTCTACCTGATCTGTGTGTAGTTTGCAATTGTTTTGTCTAGTAGTTAATCCTTAGGGATGAACCACCATTGATCTAAGTGGTGTTTGATATACTCCTAGTACTGGCAGTTGTTGAGTTCCTTTGATAGGAACAGAATTGATATTTTGAATTGGGGAGTGAATGGAGCTGTGATTTTTATTCTTCTGACAAATTGGATTACTGGGTAATCCAAGGTTTAAGCAATTAATTTCATAAAAAGGGTTTTTTTTTTCCCAATTCTGTGCTTCATAAGTTCATAGTAGAGGCACACTATTGTTAGGTCGTTTGCGAAGGAAGGGTTTTTTTTTTTTTCCCACTTCCCATATATTGAGTGAAGTACCAGAGAATGAGAGTTTAAAGAACAGTAAAGAGCTTGCAGAGAAATATTATTCTGATATTTTATAACCAAGTTCTAGTTAAGAGTATAAGACAAGTATTTGCACACATACAGAACCAATTTCCAACTTAAACATTTAAAAGGGTACATGTTGATGTTTACTTGGGGAACATAAAAATCCTCATTGCTATGATCATAATTTTCTAGCAGTGGACTTGAATTTTGTAGTTTTGTTCATGACGAACAATGCCTTTTAAGTTACGTTCCTTTTCGTTATCTCTACGACTCTACCAATTGCTTCATTGAAGATATCTGTCTTTCGGGGGGGGGGGGGAGTGATGGGTGCATGGAGTTGTATGCAAAATTACCAACCGTAGGAGTGTCTACTCTCAGCTCACCTGGAATCACTATGTCGGTGTGTCCTGAAATTCAACAGCAATATGCTAGCAGGAAGATACTGTATAGATTTCTACGTATCTCATTATAAGTGATTTTTCAATTGATGAATCGTGTGGCATTGGATGAAACAATCTTTGATGATTACTTGTGATTTTCATGGAAGACTGTGGAAGGAAGCACTATGATAGCTACGACACACACAGCAACACCCATTAGGATCCGATCACTAACGGATCTAGTAAGCTATTATGCTGCCTTTACTCTTATCTACTGGAAGAAGGATACAGCAGCCATAATTTTTTCTCCATTTTGGCTTATCTTATCCTTTTCTCTGAACTGATCAGAATTACTGAGTTGAGAACATTTAGTAATCTGATGCTCATAATAAGGCCTTTCATCCATTCCTTAGGATTCAAATTACTAATATCTTCCCCTCCATGGCAATGCATTTTGAGTGTATTTTCTACCATAATATTTTCACATACAGACTCATAATAAGGCCTTTCATCCATCTCCTTAGGATTCAAATTACTAATATCTTCCCCTCCATGGCAATGCATTTTGAGTGTATTTTCTACCATAATATTTTCACAGACAGAATAAGAACTTTCATCATCAGATCTATATGGATGACAATTTATTAGAACCAGAACCAGAACCAGAATCAGAATCAGATACCCTTGAGCATTATTCCCAGGTGACTCCTGAGTGATGATCAAATCAATAATTATTACATGCTAAACTTGCTTTACTACCTCAGACTGTTTGGTTGACGGCACTATCCATGATATCATTCTTTTGTGGATAAATTTTGACCCATGCTTGATCAGTCTATCGCTTTCCAGTATTCTAGATGTCAAACCTAGCAACGGAGGCCCCAAATTCACCTATTGCTTAGCAATTCCTTTTGGTGAACGGACATGCTGGGGAGGGCATGTGTTTATTTCCAACATATATATCGGGGACAGAAATGTGTCCGAATCAGCAGGCTGTTCAAAGGAATTTAGGCATGAAAATGGGTGGGTGGCATTTGCCCAATTTCGTGTTTCCATGTTCGTCCCGTGCACTCTTTGTTGGTTTGACGTTTCCGGGTCTAGAATGACTTTCCCGTCATTCCCAAAATGATATCCATTTGGATCCTGTAGTACACCAACATCCAACCTGTTGTGCTCAACAATCGACAAAATCAACAAACACGTTTCTGATTATTCATGATATCGAAGTATTTTTTTCCTTATTCTCTCAAAGAATCATGGTTACCAGAAGAAGGCTTGAGTTACTAAATGATACTTCACTTGAACATCAAAAATTAAACTTATATACTTTTGTATTTTTCAAGTAATTACAATGAACTTCTCAAAAATCTAAGTTCTGTACAAACCACCCAGGGGTTAAGCCCTCTCACTTCTTCTATAGGAAGGGAAAGTTTTCTTTTTTTAGCTTATATGAGCTCAGGGCCACATCTTTGGAGCTACTCTATCACTTCAAGAAAAGTGGATTCCCCTAATTGCTTCACTATATCATTCAACTATATTAAACCTTGCCTCATTATTAGCAATTTTGCTTCCTTCCTAAGCACTCTGCTGTCAACCTCACAGGTAGCTTTTTATTTACTAGTGGTCCGGTTGCCAGACTTGCCACTGGTGACTCTCAGGTTGGGATTGGAGATCCTTCAAGGGTCTTCTCTTGAAAGTCCTTCTTATATCATCTTTGCCTTCTTTCACAAACCCCTCTTTCCCATCGCCCAATTGCATCTGGAAGTCGAAGACTCACCTTAAGGTGCGTGCATTTGTGTGGACAATGTCATTACTCATTAGGTAAGGTGAACACTCATAATATGGTTCACTAGAGGAGGCCGAGATGATCTATTTTCCTTGATGTGTTTGTGCTATGCCAACGTGATAGCGAGATGTGTGGGCATTTGTTATTGTGGTGTGACTTCATACGTACTTTATTAGGGAGGCTTTTTGGATGGTCTGTTTGCCCTCCTACTTCTATTCAACACTTTCTGATTCGTTATCCGGATTTTGGAGGTGGTTTAGGGTGATAAGGTGTTGTGGCGGTGTGCTTTCCTGGCTATTTTTTGGTGTATTTGCTTGGAAGTTGAAATGGAATGCGCAGATCTTTTCCAGGGTCTCAGAATCGTGTTTGTTTGGGATCAGGTGGTGTACTTGGCTTCTTTATGCCAACGTGGGTGTGGCTTTTAGGGGAGGTGCCCCTCCTTGACGGTCACTGAGGGGATTTGTAGTTAGTTATACTTTAGAGGACTCCTTGTCCTCTAACTTTGTAATGATTACTTTCCTTGATTAATCAAAATTTTCTTTTATCTTATAAAAAGATGGAGGAAGAGGTTTGCTGTGGAGGCAACTTTATTATTAAGGAAAAAGGGAATAGTAAGGTTGAGGCATAAAGCTTAGTGGCCTTCTGATAAAGAGAAGGAGAAATTCGTTTGTTATCGTAACTTAATGTTCAGTTTTCATTTGGGTGGAGAAGGGGTAAAGAGACTAGGTTGTTGTGGCAGTGAGCTTTTTTTCGCGGTTTTCTGGTGCATCTGGTTGGGGCGGAGCCCTCAGATTTTCTCTGAGATATCCAAGCCGCGGCTTTGTTTTGGACTGCATGGTGTATTGGCTTCTCTTGAGGCCACAGCAGCAGGGGATTTTAACTTTTAAGGGGGTATGCCTCACTAAAGTTGAATGTCTTTGGGGTGATTTGTATGTGGTAGCTTGTTTGAGGACTTCTTGTCCTTCTAGGTTGTAATCTTTTTCGTCCTTAGTAAATTATTGGCCTCTCTTTAGGCCAAAGCGGCAGGGGCTTTTAACTTGTAAGGGGGTATCCCTCACTAAAGCTGAATGTCTTTGGGCTGATTTGCATATATTAAAATTAAAGAAATGATTAAATAAATTTGCTTGAAAGAAGAAGATAGAAAAGATGAATTTGAGGCAAGTGAAAGAAATGTCTATGGCCTAATAGAGACTAGTCATTAGCATGCTTGAGTGATGTACTAAGGTATCCTAGAACATGTCAGTATCGCATGTTAAACAGAGCTTGTTTGGTTTCATTTGAATGTGGTTGAAATTACACTTATTATTGCTGAGTTTGGTTGGAAATAGGGCTGGTGATCAATATTTCAGTAATTATAAAAGCCTCTAGATGTAATCACATTTATTTCATTAAACTTGATTATCTGCTCATAGTGTTGGGATATAAACTTGATAACACTCTACCTCTTACAAGGGTGCAGAGCCACTCTCTCACACTCCCGTTTCTCTATGGTATATGATCCTCGTCTTACTGTATATCTCCCATCACCAACCATGAGACTTGTTTCTCACCTTGCTTGTTGCAAGTTCGTTTTTTGCTCTTTCCTTCCTGTATTTCTCAGTTAGCTAGCCATCAAAGTGCAACTGGATACAACACTAGGGCACTTGATTCTGTCATTTCTTTTTGGCCTTGATCCCCTTCCTTACCCCCCTTCCCCGCCTATGCCTCCTCGGTTCCATGAGATTTTGATCAACCATATGTTTCATGTAGGTAAGCTTCACTTTAGACTTAAGGGGCTTTCAATTAAAAACAGTGGAAGAGAGATAAGTCAAGTTACTAGTATAAGAATTGAATAGTTTATAACATTAACATTAACATTAATGTTAATACCCCCCCTCCCGGCAAAAAAGAAAAAAGGAAAAAACCTTTTAGAAGATAGAGAAAGAGACTGAATCATATTTTCTACTAATGAGGAGGTTAAATAGTAATTAAGCTGATGAGGGCAAAATTCAAAATTACCATTTCATTAAATTGTTAACATGCCAAAATGCTTAGTAATTTTATCATCACTCCATTATATAGGGTCTGTTCTCCCCTACTGAAAAACGTTTATATGTGTTGAACTTTGTTGAACTTTGCTGAACTTTGTTGAACTTTATTTAACTTTATTTAACTTTGTTGAACTTTGTTTATTTTTGTTGAATCTTGTTGATTCAAGTGTTTTTTATAACTAGTTTGTATATTGGTTTGTTTAACTTTGTTGAACTTTGTTTAACTTTATTTAACTTTGTTGAAGTTTGCTGAAATTTGTTGAAATTTGCTGAAGTTTGTTGAAATTTGCTAAAATAAACAAAAATAAACAGAAATAAGCTGGGGAGAACAGACCCATAGTCGATTCCGTTACTTTACAACTGCGTGTAGCTTATTAGTCTCCTATTAGCAACCTGTTTGTGTAAAATTGAATTTGGTATCTCATGGTAATTGTATGTGATTGTGAATGACATTTAGTACAGGCTCATTTCACCAACATTAACACTGGTCTACACATTTTTCAAAATATTGTGCCTGTTTTATTTGTTATTATCCAAATAGTAAATTAGGCCCTTCTCCAAGGTTGTGAACATTTTTTTTTTGATAGGTAGGTTGCGACTTGCGAACATTAATACCCTCATCATTGCACATTTACCATACATTTTGACTTACTTTTATGAGTAGCGCATATTGCACGTCCTATTTCTCAGTGATCTTAGAATTTCAAAGGTTAATATATGCTTCTTCACCAACCTCTTTTTAGTTACAAAGTGACCAGTATATAGCTTTATATCATTAGACTGAAGTGGAGCGAAGTTTAAATCTTTATGACATAGTTGATAATGTCACATCTTCATATTCATTTTGGGGTTTAGTTGCTGCATTTTTTATTTTTCAAGTTTCTTTGGGCCATTTTTGTCGACGACTTAATTTCAGCATCAAATTGGTTGTTTTGTTTCGAAATTGTCTAATTAGGATCTATTCTTATAGCTTGGATCTAGTTTCTTGTGGAGGATGCCTGTAAATGTAATTAATTGGTCTTCAAACAAGTTTAGGGAAACATTTTTAGTCTTTGGGTAAGGGGCATTGCCTTATTAAAATTGCAAAAAGGTGACTTAGGAATTAAAACAGCAAAGCAATATATTTTTCTGGGTTTCTTTCTAAGGGAAATTTCTCTTTCCCTTCATTGTTTCCCAGAAACGACATCGTATTAAAAAAAATAAATAGTTTTCCTGGAAATATAAATAAAATTTCAAAACTCTGAAATATTAACATAGCCAAAATTATGATTCTCCAGGATAGTATTCGCAAATAAAAAGTTGTTCTTTGGTTGATCATCAGAGAGAAAGCTGGTTCTGCTGTAATATATCTGTTTAGGTGTTTAGAGTTAGCATGAAGCTCGTCTTGTTGGGTACTAAAGGCTCATTTACATGGAAGAAATAGTGAACAATGCAATCGACGATTTTATAGAGTTAAGTGGGTGGAATAATAAAGATGGGCTCGAAAAAGGAAGGATGAAGAGGAAAGAGATGGGAAGTGATATTGATTACATCATCCAATGTAATCACAATTGCTCACCTTTAACCCATGTAAAGATGATATGGGATGGGGTAATACATTACACTTTTCTCATTTCTCTCTTCTCCATCCTCTCTTACCCACCCCTATTTTACTCACTAAAATGATTGCATTACATTATTTGCAAGTAAACCTCAACTTACTTTGGAGTTTGCGTTCGACGCAGCTCGAAAGCCGCATTCAGGTCATCCTAGTCTGTGAGCATCTTTTAGATGATGAGTCGGATTAATAGCGTGCTTCAATGTTATAACTTTTAGCAGCTGTTGGTAAAACGAGTATTCTAGTGTCGTAATTCAACCACTGTGAACCTGTTTTGCATATGTTGAACTATATCTGCTCAGCATGTGGAGTGCTTTCAACTCAATGGGAATGACTTTTGTGGTTTATAGTTGAAAGATCTATATGTACCATACTCGAAGGGCTTTTAGCTATGTGGTGAATTGGTGATGCTTATGAGCAGAGCTTCCATGAGAAAATAGATAAGATGATGAATTGCTAGCAGAATGTCATGTGGGAATGTCTTTTGAAATATTGGAGCAAAGATTACATGGGCTATTAGTTTAAAAGTTTTGCAAAAAGTGGTTTTCTACTGATTTGTTAAAGCATTGTCTTCCATCCGTTTCTGCATTTCCTGTTTAGCCACTTTAGTGATAGTGCTAACGCCACAATATGGAACTAGTCATTTATAGCAGTTTGGTATACACTAATATTGAAGGCTTGAAGCTTTGCTTGAGAAGTGGATTTGAATCTTGCATGGGCTGAAATGCCGGTTGCTAGTGGCTTACGAGGATTAATTTATACAAATAAGAGAGGATTGGATTAGGTAAATAATTTGAAAGGGGCACAGTTCCCCATGGGTTCTGCATGGGGTAGTCGTTTGCAATTGGAGGAGGGGGTGGGGGAAGAGGAGGAAAAAGGAGAAATAATTTCTTCTCAAAAAGAGAGAAGTAACTTGGGCACACTATTTCTTAATGAATGTGAGAATTAATAGTCACACCATGCTCGTATAATTGTATGTTGGGTTCGTGAAACTTCCCCAAATCACAATATTTTTGCTGTAAATGTGACGGCTTGATTTGTTTGACCTTGGTGTGTCACACTGTTAAATTCTAGTAGTTTTCTATACCTTTTCCTAATATTGGGCATTTATTATTCTTGTCAGCTACCTTGTTGCTGCTGCTGGCTTGCAGATCATATGGAGTCTTTCACTGGCCATGCTTGATGTTTATGCTATCCTAGTCAGACGTAGCTTCCGCAATTATCGAGTTGTCAGCTTGTTTGCTGCTGGTGATGGGGTGAGATGATGACTGCTGGATTGTAATTCTGTATGCTAATGCTTTCACGGTTATGCTAATGTTTGCACAGTATATATATTGTGACATTTTTCTTTGTGAAATAGTGGAAGAATATCTAGAATTTAAGTATCCAACCCTGAGGGCGTAGCTCAGCTGGTAAGACCTCTGAGAAGTATTCCAGAGGTCAACCAAAGCTTGGACACCCATGTTATCTTAAAAAAAAAAAAAAAATCAAGAATATCTAGAATCCTCATCATCTTTGATATTCTGGAGGTCTGGACCATCACAGGCTGTTTTCATTTCTCATGCAAAAAAGAGTCATAATCAACATTTAACATCAGCAATAGCCTCGTATTGAGGCACACACAGTTGTTTTTCTTTTCTTTTTCTTTTTTGGGGTAATTTGGGTAATAATCATGTTCCCTGGACATCCTTGTCATGCAGGACTTTGTGGAAAACCAAATACTGGATTTCTGTGAAGTTCTATTAAGGTTTAATCCATAAGTGTATTAAACATTGTCTTGAAGTTTCTAAGCGCAGCTGATAACTTAGTAGTAGCATATACCTATCCTTTCAAGGGATTTCTTAATCTGAATGCTAAGTGCAGTAAGAAATGTAGCACTGTGGTGCGGGCATCAGAGTTCTATCCAAGCTGCATCTGCATAAATGTTTGGGTACATATTATTGATGAACAAGAGTAACATACATTCTTTGATTTCATGTTGATCTCTTTGAAACTGATTTGGCATTCATGTTTCAAGTGCAGAGTATTAAATTATTTGAAATTAATCATTTGGAATTTGTTCCTCCAACTAGTTTTTGCCACATGGTTGACCTATTGAGCTCATGCATATTCTCCCTCCGTCCAGGAAAGAGTGTCCGCTTAGTTTGAGATGAATTAGCGGTCAAACTTTGATCAAATGACATAGTGTACACTCTTTAGAGGATGGTACACGAAAGCTAGCTGTGTTGTATGTTGGAGTGTATTTCAGTGATAACTAGTGTGTCATGTAGATAGTTAAATCTCCTGCAGTGTCTCGGAAATAAATATCAGTATAAGCAATGAAACTTGCTGCTGATGTTCTATCTTCATCAATCTCTACTTCTACGGTTTGCTTGTTGTTCATCTGGAACTATGATCATTTGAAATAAAAAATATTTAATGTTGAGAAACTCGTTTTCTTCATATTCTTGTGTAGTTGTGTTGGAAGGGTTTCTTCAAGTTCTGAAATATCAGTTTCTGCTTTTGTGTGATATGATGCTTCACCGCCTTCCATCACATTGTTGTGATATAAGTTTTTGGAGAAGTTATAAAAAAGTTCAAGAATTTTCATTCCTCTCTTCCCCTTCCTTCGATTGTTTGAAGATCTTAAAGTGTCTGAAAGTTAATGGCTTAATTAAAGCATTCCTTTTTTGCAGATCACTTCCACACTTATATTTGCAGCAGCATGTGCTTCTGCAGGCATCACGGTCCTTATTGGCAATGATCTGGATAGTTGTTCGAAGAACCACTGTGTTCAGTTTGAAACTTCGACAGGCATGGCATTCATGACTTGGTTTGCTGCTTTGCCTTCTTTTCTACTGAACTTCTGGTCACTAGCATCTAGATGACAAAAAGCCAAGCTTCTAATGAAATGCCGTATTAGATGCTCAGTCTTTCTTGAGTATACAGGTATTGCATTTATATCCGGACCTTATGTGTATAGCTTATGTAAATCATGGAGGAATATGCTATTCTTGGATGTTCAATTTTGTGGGTGCTTACTGTATTTTTTTCTTCAAGTTGGAAGTAGTCAGTTGTCTTGTGCCTGGTTGGGGGATTGTGGTACCTTATTATTCTCAAGTTTTGATTCTGGAAGGCAGTCTTTCTCTCATGAAATCCATTTTTCAAATGTTAGTACATGTACGAATTTCATATGCTCAAATCTTTAGGAAAGTATGACTGCTGAAGATCCTGCAAGCAGGGTTTTATTCAAATCCCAATTTTTTCATTATCAACTTCACCACCAGTTGCGTGATAAGAATGGGGGCAGATAGCAAAAGAGGCTTCAGCCTATACCGTTTGTCGCTCTTGAAGGTTTGCAGATTTTCGATATTATGGTGTCTGATAGGCATTGGCTTCTGTCTCAGCATAAAACGTGTGTTTCTCTTTCTTTTTCTTTTTTGGGAGGGGATAGGCTGCTTTTCAATGCTTAGACATTCTAGGTGGTTCTAGGCACAAAAGAGAACTTATTTGTAACTAATTTTCTGCCTTTTTACCTTCTGCAACACAAACATAACCAAAACGCAAGGTGACAATAGCTGGGAAGCTAAGGTTAAAGAACCACCAAGGGCGTGCGGAGCCTGTGAAGAGTTCAATTGCTTGTATGATAGGTATCAATGGTTGGGAGTTTCAGCCTAGTGGCTGAGGGAGGGGCAGGCAATGGAGACGATATTGACAATTCACCATCAAATGAATGTCCAAAACTCCAAATAGTTCATGTTTTCTTAATTTGAGTTGCTCAAATCCAATTGCCTGTCCTTTATATATTTGTTTTTCCCTTATATATATATATTGGTGTGGCAGATTAAAAAGCGTTGTGAATGATAAAATATTATTCCTTTTGTGATGTAATTTGATTGCGGTGACTGGCGAATGGTAACTATGAGACCAAACAATAGTTGCTATAATGCCTGAATTGGTATTTTCAGAGTGAGTTCCTTGTTCATTATTTGAAACTCGGTTCTTGCGTGTGGTAGTCAGTTTTTTTTTTCCTTCTTTCTCATCAAAAAGAGGGTGCATGTGAATGGCGACCGAGGCACCCCCCACTAAATCATATTCGAACTCTCGTATGCAACAACGAACATATCAGACTAAATAAACAACCAGCGCAAGCACGAGGTTCATCAACGTAGCACCAATAAGGGGTTAGTATATTTCCTAAAAGCCAGACACAAGGAATGGAGGAACTACTTCAGGAAAAAAGATTTGTAAAGATGTGCACTTCTCTGTTTAGTGTTAACGAAGAATATGCTCTAAAATAAATATAGGTTATAGCCTTATATCAGGCCTTGCTAATATGACTTGTGGAGTTGTGGTTGGTGGCTGAGGCCGGGTGTGATTTGGCATCGTCTCCCCGTCGAACAAATTTGGCGCTTTGTTAGAGTCAGAACAATAGAATGGTCACCTTTGCTCACTGGATTAACATTTGCATTTATGACCTTGGGTTTTTTTGGTTTTCTTGGTAAAGATTCTTTGGACCTCGGGAAATAGAGGTGGCAATCGGGCGGATTTGGTTGTGCTTGGATTAGGTCCTTGGTTTCGGATTGGTTGGATTGGGTTAAATTTAATCGAGTTTTATATTTGGGTTACGAGTCAAGTTGGATCGGATTACTTCAGAGGGTTAGATTAGTTTTCGAATCATATCGGGTCATGCTTTATTCATACCCAGTTCAGAGCATAAATTGTCAAACATGTTATGAAAATTTGAATATTGATGTGAAAAATATTCAATAGCAATGATTAGTCGGATATATTCGGATTTCGGGTAAATTCGGTTTGAGTTCATTTTGTTTTCGAGTCGAGTGTTATGGGGTTCCGGACAATTCGGATAATGGGTGTAGTCGTGTATTTGGTTGGACTAGGTTGGGTGGATTCCGAATCATGACAAACTCATACATTTTCAGGTGTTGGCGGGTAGGGGTGTTCATAATCCGCTCTGGACCAGAATTTTAGACCGAACCGGTGCAGAATCAAACCGGAAAGACCGGACCTGAATGATTCCGGTTCGCGCAAAACAATGATTTCGAATCCGGTCTTTTCCGGGTCAAAGACCGGAATATTCCGGTCTAGACCGGAATCTTAATTTTGGCCCCAAAAAAAATAAAAAAATAAAAATTGAGAAATGAAAATGAGACCGTGACTCACAAATGCTCAAAATAATTGTGTTAGGTACATTGGAGAAGTTCTAGCATAATTAGCAATCGAAATTGAAGGTAAATGCTACACGGAATTTTTTTTTTCAAAAAAAATGTGAAATTAAAATTCCGGCTTTTCGGTCTTAAACCGGACCGGACCGAAAAATTCAGGTCCGGATCGATTAAACCGGGATTATTCCGGTTCAGGCTCAGGTCTCGGTTTTTGGGCGATTTAGGTTTCGATTTTTTCCGATTCCGGTCTATTTCGGTTCCGATTTGGACTGGTGTTCACCCCTATTGGCGAGGCTCCGATAACAAGCGGCTTTGATCAGTTATTTTGTACGAGGTCGGGTTTTGCCCCCTCTATGACGGAGACGTGTAGGAACGACTTGATAGAGCCCATGTTTTTTGATCATGTGCAGTGTGCACTAAACATCTTAAGTTATTGGTTGGTTTGGTAAGTATGATCGTCATTCACCCCCAAGTTGGGATTTGATTCTCATCCTTAATAGTTTGGGATTATCTTTATCTTTACAACAACATTACAACAACATTACCTCAATGTCTCCAAAGAGGCTCCCGCCTAGGCAGGGTAAGGGGGGTCGGTTGTATGCAGCCTTATCCCTGTGAGAGTCTCACAGAGAGGCTGTTTCCGTTTGACCCGAGATCCGAAGTACGACGACCATCGGCAACTTCACAATAAATAAGAAGTGCTGACGGTTTTATGAGCCATTTTGCTTTAGTTCATATATTCCAAAGTCAAAAAATAGTGAAGCTTTTGGCCCCAATAAAAATGGTGGACATAATTATCTTTACCTTCTTTCAAGTTATTAAGACCATCTTACCATCCTAAAAAATAAAAATAAAAAAAAGTATGATTGTCATTGCGATTTGTATGTGAGACCTTTTGTAGCTCCATTAGGTAGATATATAACTTTGATGCACCATTATTTATTTACTTTTTTTTTTCTGTTCCTTTTATAATGGTAAGAATGACCTTACTATTTCATCTTAAGTTAGCAACTCAACTCATTTTGAATTAAACTGAACTTAAACCTACTCAATCAAGGCTCGATAACACAATAACCATTGAGACCAGGGGCGGACCTATATGTAAGGGTATAAAATCAGTTGTCCCCATACTTTTAAAAATATTAGTGGAAGCTTTTATAAGTTAAAGAAAAAAAGAAATTATTATATCCTTTACACCCATACTATTTAAACAAAATTTCGATGCACCCATACTATTTGAATATGATAACTACTAAAGTGAAATGGTAGGATGGGAAAGAAATGAAAAACCTCAATCAACCCATGTGACTAGGGCCCAACCACTAAACAAAACCAACGGTAGTTAATTTCTTATTTTTTGTGTCAGATACTCTTTTCTCTTCGTTCCTTTACACTCTTTTCTCCTCTTTCCTCTCTGAGTCTCTCCACTCTCCTTCCCCTTATCCTCTCGGTCACCGGCGACTCAGGCAATAATGGCCAAAGGCGGGAGGCGGAATCAATCTTTAGAGTGAGAGATGCCATCATTTTGTGGGTTTTTTTTTCTGTTAAAAAACTTTATTCTTAAAGGGTGTTTGAGTGGGAAAAATATTACTTGATTGAGAGTCACATTAATTCATGGAAATAGAGCTTGTTAGGGAGAGTCTGGAATTGTAAGAGGAGTTTCAGATCTGGTTTTGAGATGGAATTGTCATGGCAGCAAAATGTAGTTGTTGGAAAAAAAGGAGAGTGACGAGATGGGCCAAATGGTGGGACCAAGAGAGAAACAATACTTGTTGAGGTGTTTTCCAAACCTTACCCCAAACACTGCCCATCTACCTTCCTAATTACAAATGGTAATTGTTAATTAATTTGAGTTGTTTATTTAATTGAAAATAGAAATTGTTTATAATTTATTGAAATCATTGAATGTATATTAATTGAAGTTCAAATCTGATTTGGCTAATTCTGTCCAATTTTATGTATTTATTTTCTAAATTCTGAAAATGTTTTTGTTTTTTGGTTTAATTTTTGATGCGGAATTTGTAGTTTCAATTTCGAATGGAAATAATAGATATTGGATATCGCTAATGCGGTGTAATTAACACAAATTATTTTGGATATTTTTGTATTTTTTTCTTGCACCTATATTTAAATTTTCTGGGTCCACCACTGTTTGGGACACAAGATTCTATGATGCACGTAATAGAATTTCATGTGGTTAAATTGCATATTCTTTGGCAACCACTTTTTCCCCTAGTCCATTTACCTTGATTAACAACACTCAAACATCTCAAATATAATAACGTTTTAGAATCACATGGCAGCGGCGATATGATCTCGAGGCAGTGTCGAGCTTCGTTTAATATGTATTCTTTTTGCTTGTTTGGTGTAGTGATGTATTTGCATCAAGCTCCTCTTTTTACTTAAGTGTCATACAATCTGTTCTTGGTCCATCATTGATATTACCATGTTCTATGTCACTTTCTCAGTCCACGGTGGTCATTAATGGTCCTAAGATTCTTAATATCCTTTCAATAGTATAAACCTGGATTTGTCCATACAATATGATCGTACACATGTTCGTACGATCATACACATGTTCGTATGTAATTAGCTTAATTATGTTGAATGTAATTTGTTAATTAGGAAGTTATAATTGCATTTTGGATTTCCTAAATGTAGCTGTTGAATGAGGCACGCCTAAGAGCACATGGGAAAGATAAGGATGAAGAAAGAGGCTCTTCTTACAGCTCACCCACGTTTGTCCTTATGCAAGGACAAGCAACAACTGTCAAGTGGTCCAAACGCAAGGAAATCAGCTCTCAATTGTACTACATATATTTGGCTCGTTTTTGGGTAGAATACTGAAATTTCAACTTGCTTGGGCACTACTCTTGGACAACTCACCCATTGTAGAGTATTCTTAGGTTATTATGGCACATTTGTAACCCCTATAAATATGTAAGCACAGCAGATGTAATCGACAGATTATGATGAATGAAAATATAAATAGTTGTTGCCTTTTGCTTACAAACCTTATTGTTCTTTATAATGTCCTTGGGGATATTTGGTGAAACAAGTAGTATCCTTTAGCCTTGACTTGGTGGTTAAATCTTTTCTATACCTGGTGGTGATGCTATCGCCTATCTATCCTCCCTCTTCTTATTTATCATTTGATTTATTTCGTTTTCAATCTCAAAAATCACAAAACTCACAAAATATTATGAAAACCTCCACTATTGAAAAACGAGCTAAATTCTTCATTTTGCTAACGCATTAGTTGGTATCAGAGCTTTAGTTTTCTTAACTGGTTCATTTAGAGGTTTCTCTTCATTTAAGAGTCCTCTTTCACTTGGTTTTGGTTTTTAGACAAACGGAGAAGATTTGAGTAGTCATTGAAGCATTTTTCCTCAATCACTCATGCTGGATTTGCGATTGGAACAAGATTATATCTTTGGCACGCTTCAAAAAGTAAAATTGTGAGCTTTGGTACTTTTCTGAATTTCTTAGATATTTATCTTTCGAAATATCTTGGTGGTTTTGCTTAACTCGTTGTGGGTTGGAGCAATTTATTGTGAGAAGTTTCCATATGTGCTGAGCGTGAACTGGGATTTATTTGTTGTGTTGCTTGTTTGTTCTGGATTTAACCTGCAAATTTTTGGTGAATCTTGAGTGATTTCTACCTGTTTATCTTAATTAGTTGGGGTTCTATCTTTGTCATCCAAGTGGTTTGAAGTGGAAAGTTTGAGTTTTTGTTCATTTGTGCTCAAATATTTTGTTGGTCCTGTTGGGTTGCGAACAGGAGTAATGTTGGCATTTTGCTCATATCTCAAGATCTAGAGATTAAGTTTATGTCTTTCTTGCTCCTATAACCTCCTAATACCTTATACTACAATTATCTTGGCATATATCTGGATTTGTCTTCCATGTATGTAAGAAATTTTGAGATTTGTTAAGTTGTTCGTGCACGCGCAAAATCTGGAATTGTTGTGTTTGAAGTTGACCTATTGTGAGTGATTGGCGTTTGTTCTCTTATGGATCTTTGTTGAAACTGGAATTGGGTATTGAATTATTGGATAGTTTTGAGTATTCATTGCATTTGGTTTTTCTTATCCCATCACTCCACAACACAAAGTCCACAAAGAACCCAAAACAACCCAAACACCATCCGAACTCAAACACAAGCTCACTCCACAAAAATGCCTCGTATTTATGATACCAAGTATAATGATGATGACTTAGAGATTGACTTTTCTAAATTTGGTGGGTTCCTCTATTCTGAAGATTTTTATACATGACTTGAGACGGTCGATGAATGGTTTAAAGTCTTGGAGTTTTCTAATCTCAAGAAAATAGAACTAGTGACGTGTTTTTTTGATTGTGATGCTTTGATTTGGTGGGAACTTTTAGAAATCAGAAGGAGAAGGATGGGAAAGGGCAAAATCCAAAGTTGGAGTGAGATGCGAGAAGAACTCACTAATTTGTGCCAAAGTTCAAGTCACGAGCTTTTTACACTCTACACAACCATGAGCATGTAGCTAGCATGAAAGCTACTAAAAATTTAACACTAAAAGTTGATGTTGTGAGCCTAAAGGAAGACCGAATTACTGACAAAGTATTTCAAAAGCCCAGTTCGTCTCAAGAGGAATAAAAGGGCAGCCTGGTGTAAGGACCCGGGATCGTTTCCTCCCCGCGGAGTGTGTCCTTATAGAAAACTTTTAAGTTGGGGGCTTAGATAAGTTCAATGAACCCATCGAGTTAGAAAAGCATTTGAAAAGACTTGAATTGAATAAAAACCATGAAAGAGGTCAAACTTCTGCTACCGATGTTTTACCGAAGGGACAATCCAGTAGCTCGAAAAGTGAACTAATCATGTTTTTAGAAAGGTTCCCGCTCATATAGAACATATGAGTACCCAACAATAAAGGGTACGAGGGCGAAGATACGAGGTGAGAAGGTATTAGGCACCCAACTCGCCCGTTTTATGACGGCCTCTACTAACTCAAGTTTTCTTAATAATTTAAAGACATGATTTCCACACAAAACCAGATTAATTACCTAGATAAGAATATTAATTGGTTCACCACAAGCATCACGAAATTGATTATTGACCGATTTTTAGACATGTATTTGATTGGCAAGTTTGATCATTACGACAGCTAGACATGCTTGTTTACGGAATTGAAAGACAGTATTTAGAAGTCAGTAAAAGACATGATTAGCATGATATCTACATTTTGACTACTAGGAAATAAACAGTTAAGAAATTAATTTGATTTGAGCCTTCAGGAGTTTTGTACCTGAACTTTAGGCTATTTAGCAATTGAATAGTAATGCAAGATCTCAAGCAAAGAATAGAATATAATTGACTTGGAAGAAAGAGTGAGAAGCTCATAGTTAATACTACTGAGAATAGAGGGTATCAACTATACACTGTGCTTTTAAACTAAAGGTGGAGGGTCGTGTTTATAGTGGACGGAGTAGGGTTGATCGGGTGAATAGATAGTGCCGAAAAATAAAAAGATCGGGTGAAAAACTGGCGCCATCTAGCTCAGCAAGAGTGCCACAGCCGCTTGCGGTTGAGCCGTTGGCGGCTCTCGAGCTGCCAGCTATCGTCATATGACGACATCCATTCATTTTTTGGGAATTTCGAATGGAATTGGATATTCCGAAAATGTGAAAAGACCGTTTTACACTTCTTGCACTAAAAGACGGTTTTACCCTTGATTAGCAACTTTGTAACCGAGTGTCGGAAAAGGACACAAGATGTGTCATTGGAAAGATCTTGAACGAGGCTTTTGAATGTAGTCGAGATAAAGGAGCGATTTGGACAAACTTGAGACCTCATTTTACCTATGAAAGCAAAACTAGCATTCAAGTATAGAAATTACTCAATTCATCACCAGACTTTTGTGGAGAAATCTGACGACGCTTTTTAGGCGTCTACACCTGGGAATGGCGCTTGACTCAGCAGTCCTTGAGGAAGAGCTTCAACCTCTTGGTGATGGAATTGTTGTTTGTGAAGAAGTGGTACAAGTGGTAAACGCCCCTACGCTTTCGAACGATGGTGGACATCAGCTTTTGGTTATTAACAGATCCTTACAACATGAAAACAACAACAATAAGTATAAACGCAGCCTGCAAGTTGTGCAAAGTTATTCTTTTGCTCTAGTAACTCAACACAACCATGCAACTCCATTGATAACAACTTCTGAGATGCAAGCTGCACAAGAAGCAAATTACAGCAGCATAGAGACAAGATTGCCAACAAGTTCCTTGACTCTTTAATCTCATTTTATCTTGTTTGAGGATGTATTCAAGAGGCAAAAGTCTGATTGGGCAGATTATAAGGATTTCCTAGAGTAAGGATTGGTACAATTGTGCCATTGTTCTTTGAAGTGCAAATGCAGCAACATTGTAAAGATGTGACAAGATCAATTGGGGCTTGGATTAGAGACCGAGTTCGGGGTGAAAATTCAGCACAAACTTCATTAAGCTACATTGGAAAGGTTTCTACTTCTAGCACTTGAGGGCAAGTCCTAAATAACATCGGGTGTATGATGCGTTTGCATCAAGCTCCTCTCTTCACTTAAGTGTCATGCAATTTGTTCTTGGTCCGTCATTGATATTACCATGTCCTATGTCACTTTCTCAGTCCATGGTGGCGTCATTAATGGTCCTAGGGTCCTTAATGTCCTTTCAATAGCATAAACTTGGTTTTATCCGTACAACATGACCATACACATGTTCGTACGTAATTAGCTTAATTAATTTGAATATAGTTAGTTAATTAGGAAGTTATAATTGCATTTTGGATTCCCTAAACGTAGTTGTTGAATGAGGCGCGCTTAAGAGCACATGGGACGAATAAGGATGAAGAAAGAGGCTCTTCTTACAGCTCACCCATGTTTGTTTTTATGCAAGGACAAGTAACAATTGTCAAGTGGTCCAAACGCAAGGAAATCAGCTCTCAATTGCACTATATGTATTTGGCTTGTTTTTGGGCAGAATACTGAAGTTTCAACTTGCTTGGGCACTACTCTTGGACAGCTCACCCATTCTAGAGTATTCTTAGGTTGTTAGGGCACATTTGTAAACCCTATAAATATGTAAGCACAGCAAATGTGATGGACAGATTATGATGAATGAAAATATGGAATGGTTGCTATCTTTTGCTTACAAACCTTGTTGTTCTTTATAATGTCCTTAGGATATTTGATGAAACAAATAATATTCTTTAACCTTGACTTAGTGGTTAAATCCTTTATAAATTTGGTGGTGGTGCTACCTATCCTCCCTCTTCTTATTTATCATTTGATTTATTTCGTTTTCCATTTCAAAAATTACGAAACTCACAAAATATTATTAAAACCTCTAGGGTTGAAAAAAGAGCTAAAACCTTCATTTTGCTAACGCATCAAGTACATCGGCAATTGATAACATTCACTAGCATTTATCAATGCCTACCGGCACTAATCATCAAATTATAAAAGTTATACCAACATGTCCATGATACTCACAATGACTCACAAGTTACAAGCCAGCTCAACATTCCTTATAGCTGAATTTCTTTTTTTTTTTAAAGGATGGTAAGGAGGCCCCACCTAGGAGGGAGGGAAGGGGATATATTCCTCATTAGGTGGGTGATAGGATTTGAACCCGAGTCTTTTCTGAATTCAAGTGAGGTGGTTGCCATTTCGGTTCCCACCTCAATCCTTCCTTAGAGCTGAACTTGTACTGAACTGAATTCAATACCATTGAACTAAAATAAACACAACTGGATTAATCCTTACTTTCTATGTGAGAAGAAATGTTTGTTTCTGAACTGAACTGAGTATCACTGAACTGAACTGAAAATTACCGAACTGACATAAGATCACTCTTGAATTGGACTATACTGAACAAATAAACTCTAAATATTATTTTTTGGAGTACAGTTCTAAATTAATTTTTTTTTTTAAATTATATTCTAATCTCTTGCAATGCACCTTCCCCAGCTCCACTTCACTTCTCATCTCAGAAAGTAAAATAATCAAACATGCAAAGTACTACCGCTCACATACATTGACTGAAGTATGGGACAATTTCATCAACAAATAAAGCTATTTTCAGCATTAAAGGGAAAAAAAAAAAGCTATTTCAAGAAAAGATATAATATTGTGAGCACGTATCAATAGAGGCAGAAATAGGAGTAACTAGAAAATAACCCATGCTATGGAGGGACTGTCCGTTTATTACTATATATTTAATATTATCAACTAAATTTTTGAAAATTTTCAATTTTTAAAAAATTATATATAAAATAATGAATATAGTGATTGGCTAAAAGGTTACGTGTCATATTACTTATCATTGTCCTATTAAAAACAAATATCTATAAATTGTCACCAAACTTTCAATTGTTCATCTAAAATATAACTTAACAAAATGCACTACAAATGTGAGACATGTCATTTTATTTTCGCTTATCCGTGCAAAATTTAGTCACATATCTAACCTATGTTTTATACCCTCAAATATAAATCTTAATTAAAATTTGAACACTGTCATATTAAAGATGATCCCCACAAATAATACTACATTTTCACTTAATATACGCTTATACCAATTAATATAATTTTTGTTATTAAACAATTATCAATTTGATTACACCCTCCCTTAGTGTGTTTCACTAATTCGAATTTAGAAATTGGAAGTCTAACTTCCTTTCAAATGAAAAAACAATTGCAAACAACTTACCATCTAGGAAAATGAAAAATAATAGGTAAGTTATCAAAATGTGACTCTTGTAAATTACCTATGCGCTTATACCCACAATTACATAAAACTTGTTATATATTATGTGCATCTATTCCCCAAATATTCATCGTCTATACTCAATTAAAGTTTTTATAATTTTGATAACGTTAAAACTGGACATTAGTGTCATTTTAGATTAATCAAATTATGACACTTGTATGTCACATGTGCTTTTACCCACAACTATATAACATTTTTTTATATACGAAATATTCATCCTCTATACCGAATTGATTTGAGGTTTTAATTATTTTTTTAATAGCAAATAGAATCTTTTTATAGACAACTAATATTCAAGTCAAGCATCCTTACAATACCTGAATAGTCAAAAGTTAATTGACAATGTTAATGAGGGAGATTAATGCTATTTTAGGTTGTATTAATGTAATTTTAATATTGAATAAAAATACCCCTCAAAAAAATATTAAATAAAAATAAGAAATATGAACAGATTTAGCAATTATTATATGATATTTATTTTTGATAATTTATTACTCATCATAATAAAAACAAAAAAAATAAAAATATTAACCAATGAAAATGTGACATTTGTTACTTTACCAGCGATCTTACCCAACTTTATATATATATGATGTGGAAGCGATGGTAATAAATGTTAGAAAAGTTAGATGGGATTGGAGATTGGGGGATCACTGATCACATTTCTTGATGATTGCCTATTGTAATTGTTGTCTCAAAAAGTCTTCCAATTGGAGACAAAATCTGTTACAAGTGAGGCAACTTTCAAACTGTTTCTTGTCACGCCAGTGTTCGAGGTCTGCCCCATTTACATGAAAGTAGCTTACATAACCCAGCTCATTCCTTGACCTCATTAGAAAACAAGAAGAAATTAATAGAGATGGCACTGGGCACGATTAGCACGAGACACGGCATCATCGAAACACGTTTTTTTACGCGGCATGGGCACGAATGTCTGGGTTTGAATTTTGAGAAGAAAGCGTTGTGGAGCACGGGCAGGCACGACACGACAAAAAATTAACTATTATTTGAAAAAGCTTGGACACGACACGACACAAGCACGGGCACGAGCACGACTTTAGGAAGAACCGGCACGACACGGCATGAAGCACGACACAAAACACGACAACAATTAGCACGGCACAACATGACACTGTTACAAAGCACAAAGACACGAGTACGACCCGAATACGGCACGATATCATCTTTAGAAACAAAAATACTTTTCAAAATAAATTGAAGTGAAAAGGCATGTAACAAACTGTCTTTGATTTTAGCTCCATTGACATTAATTTGCTATAGCTGCAAAACCTTGGCTAGACTGTTTCAACACACGCGTATATTTTTACTACAAAGATAATATTCGCCAACTTTTTTTCAAAAAATGAAAAAAAATTATGACTCCTAGTGAAACTAACTTTTTTTTTTATTCAGCAGGTATATGGGTAATATTTGGTACAAATAAATTCAGTGTGTGAAACGTATTAATTAACTTGTAGCTAATTCTGCTTTTTGCTTGCAATTAATAGGCCTAAACCTGTGCCCTTGGTGGTTAAATGGAGATTGGCCATCATCTGTATGTATATGACTATATCCACTTAAATCTCATCCATCCATATCCATTTTTACTTTGAGTTGGGTGAAGAGATCGGGTGCGAGTGGAGTTTCGATTCCTACTTCTTGAGTTCTTTCTAATTTCTACAACCATAGTTGTCTCGGGGTGCACAAATGTGAGACAGTGGGGGGCCAGTCGCATAATTGTGGAAAGTAAAAACAAACAAAAGAGACGACCAACATCTTGCTAATGCTCATGCATGCTACAGTAAGCAAATAGTTCAGTGCAGGTTGTAGCCACTGGACACTGAACAGGCACAGGCACTGGTCCTTTGTTTTCCTTTGTAAATGTAGAGATTGACCAGTGCTTTCAAAGCTTGTTTTCTTTACCAATTTGCAATAACAGAAGCACGGCAAATAAATGCCAACAGCCCAAAATTCAAACCACTTTTAATGGTTATGAGAACCAAATTCCAAGGACAATAACCAGAGTTTTGAGCAGGAGCAGCTATGAAGCAGCTTCTGCTGCTTTCTGCCTCTCTGCCACTTCCACTACACATTTACTATCCTCTTTTACAGTGGAGGGAAGTAGAGCCGATCATGAATAAGACAACCCAAATGGCCCGACCGATTCGGTCCTGAAAAAAGGCCGACCCCGATAAATAATTTTGTGGCGACCAAAAAACACGTTAAATCAGAATTTGGAGGAAGTTCAATGAAAATTTCCAATTAAATTAATAAACTGCAAACCTTGCGTGTATGATATTACAAAATTCTTTTCATGAACTTCCTTCACATGTTGACAGTCTGACTACCTTTGCAAGATTCAACCCTTCCCAAACCCCCCCTTGGATTGATTTCTAAATAAAGGTTGGATCGGATGGAATCATTAAGCTAAGTCTGGCTAAATTTTGTTTCACACAAAAGACCAGTTGACAAAGGTGAAGGCAAGACAATGGACCGTAGTCTCGTCTGCAGCAAAGACCTTCCATGCAATTGCCTGCTCAAATGAAACATGGCGGCCCATGGTTGACATGCAAATTCCAGCAGGTAAGCAAGCAAATCCCTGAAGATGAAGAAGCAAATCTATGCTTCAGATTCTATACACAATAGCAAACTTTTCATGAAGAAGACATCAAATATTCATCAGCGTTACCTGCTGCATTATCTTTGGGAAATCGGCACACAGTGTCTTCCGTCCAGATTCATCAAATATCTTATCCAAGGTCACATCTTGTAGTGCTACCAGAGTTGTCTCCAACATATCAAGCCCTGCTTGGTTTGCAAATATGAGGACTGGAAGAGACTGCAAAGCACGGAAACAATTACAGCACTTGTTTAAAGTTCCAGCACAAAAAAATACTTGGCAAAACATTACAACAATTTGTAGTTCTAGATCAAATGAAACTCCAGCAGTGATTTTAACCAATCCAGGCACCAGGAAAGAAAGCACAAAAATTGCAAATCCATTATTTAGCAAGGAAATATGTCCAAAGACAATATCTTGTAATAGCATTGTCATGATACCTTCAATGAGCAACACAAAATGGCATCCTGGTGATGCCAGAGATGCTTCAATACTGTGTCATCAGGAGCAGAAGAAGTTCTAAGAAGCTCCGTTCCCATGTGGTAACTACAGAAAAATGACAAAAAAAAGTTTCATTAATATATTTCCTAAAAGTCGACCAACCCACTATTGCAGTTTACATTGCGTAACATACCTATAGCTTTGACAGATCCAATGAGCCAAAGTAAGTGCCTCTGGAGAACCTGGAGACAGTTTTGGTCCCACTGTGGGACTTAATCCTGAAGGGGATATTGCCATAGCAACCCTTTGCACTGATGTTATCACACTACGAACATACTGACGAGCCATTGTCGCAACATTTTCCTGCAGGTTACTCTCGAATGGGAACTGGAAGGCAATGGTCAACACAGAGCGAGCACTACTAGAAGATGGCGTGTCACCAGCTCCATGATTTGAAGATGGACCCACATCAAGACTTGAAGTTAGATCAAGTGTCCGATTTGTTGCAGTGTCCTGTACATCAAAAAGCGCAATAGTGGGTTTCAGTTGCATCTTAACAGGTAGATTGAGGCCACGAAAACAAAGGTAAGACTCAAAGAAGTTCCAAGCATGCAGAAATTGATACAATCAGCTTGTATAAAGGATGTATCTTCTGTATCACGGTTGTGAAAGAACTGATGTACTGATTGAACAGGAACTTCTAATCACAGTCAAAGGTTTCTTCAAATGGGATTCTGAATTGAAATGGCAATGCATGCAGGCAACTCAAAAAGAGAATAGACAATCTTTTACCATCATAAAACACTCCATTGGCTAAAAATAACTCTTAACTCCTGATAACAACGTGAAGGAATAGGAAGAGTAGAGACATTCTATTTAGCATGTATCACAATGCCCAACAAAGTCCATTAAATTAAGAAAAGTCCAACTTACAGGTTTTGAATCCAAGGGAATAACACGGAATCCAGAAGGCAGCAAGGGAGCATCATCCGGAAACATTTCATCTATTGGAGCAAATACAAGTTCAGAGCAGGCTCCAACTGCGTTCTCGTCAGTCCCACTGCATATCTGCACCAAAATAATTTTATAATGAAAATGAATTAAATTTACACTGAGGATTCAATCATTGAGTAGAAAGGTGATGAACCAGAGAAACATTAATAATTTCAGAATTTGAATTCTTTACAGCACTGAATGTTTTTGAAGTTCCATCTTCCAACACATTAAACAAACATGCAAAATATATCATCTTTGAAGAATCATCCATCTGAAAGGTCAACTAGTTTTTCGCATACATGTTGCACAATCTGAAAGATACCTGTAAGAGATGGATGTCCCTTGATAAATAAGCATCTTCTGGGGTAAGAGAATGGCCTTCCAGCCGTATCACCTCCAAGATCTAGTATGTATAAATGATAGTTAGAAAGAGGAAAGTAAGTGAATAAGGGCTTGAGAGTTGCTAAACCTACAAAGAAGCACCACCCTCCACCAGAAAAAACTTGCACAAGGAAATTTAACCATAAAATGTACATCCATGTATGATAAACTAATGAATGAATGAGTAGTCCAATCAACTCTTAAAATGCGCAACTATGCTTCTAAAAATCCAAATTCAAACATATACACTCAAGTAAAATGGTACGACATTCATATATGTCCATTACAGCAATAAATATTCCAATCAGTCTAATATCATGCAGATGAAAAATGGTAGAGCAGATTCCGCGTACAAGGAAGAGAAAAAGCAAATAAAGGATTTGGCGAAACAAAACAAAACGTACTTCTTCATTCTCAATCGTATGACCAAGAGGCATGATAATTTGACTTCCTGTAAACCTTGTGGCCCTCATCCCGGGAAATGCATATGAGTTAGCTTTCAAAGCGGCAGCAGAATATGCATCAACATTGAAATCTGCCCACTCTGAGCGATGCTCCCTTAAGAATCGAACCAGTACAGCTGGAGGTACGTTCTGCAGGGATACATGAAAATTTTATTACTTCCTGAAAGAAAGAAGGCGTATCAAACTCATCAACATGAAACAAGCATGTCCAAGTACCATTCATAAATCAGAGTGGGTTTTCAATATCATTCAAAACTTGAAGTATTCCAGATACAACTATGTTATATAAATGTTTCAACTTTCCAAATAGCAGTGCTATAAAGGAAAAAGGGAAGGCAAGGGGCAAAGCCATCAAAAAAATTAGTTTCAAGCAAGTCAAGTGGTAGCAGATGTTAAGCAGGATACAAGTAGTTCACTAGTAAGTGGACCAATCAGAACATTTGAGCTTCTAGAGTTGAAAGTTGCAAGAATTACCTGGAGAAGCATGGATGCCTTGGCACACAGAACTCCACCAACAACTGGAAGGGAATTAGCAGTATTCAAGGCAGCCATAAATGTTTTGGCAGAATTACAGGCGATGACAACGTCTTCAGCACTATCACAATTCAGCAATGTCCAACCATCATCACTGAATCCATTAATTGCATCATTGAAACCTCTACAGGGAACCAAGAAACTAGAGTCAGAAACAGAGAAAGAAAGTAAAAACAAACACACTAGATTCCTTTATTTATTTTACAACTGTTCACATGATATCAGCAGGTAAAATTAACAATTTCACGAAAAAGTAATTTTTATCAAAATCTGTACATTTTTCAGAACAGATAAATACCTGCTCAATCTCTGACTAAATGTTCGTAAAACAGCTGGCTGCCTACCTAAGCTATACACCACCTCTCCACTTGTCTCTTGAGCAATCTGTCGGATGAAGCGCAGTGCCTTCATGGGAAGTGAATAATTAGTTATTTCAATTATACTTCAGGAATGATTTAAACCATTAAATGGGGCTCTACTGCTACCACCAATACCACTTTATGGGAGCTCCCCCCCCCCCCTCTTTTTCCTCTCTCCATTGTGGCTTATTAATCCTACACTTCTAACAATCACAATGTCAAGGCCAGACATTTCTATCCTACGCAAAATTATCATGAACATTATGGACTACAATGCTACTAGTACTAGTCCACGGTGAAATATGTAGGCACTTACTGCTATAGTCATTTTCTGGGCCACAACTTTTGACGATTGATACAATGGGCGCAGCACCTCTGGCACACTCCAAGCCTGAAATAGTTGCAGGTATAAGCTATACGGAAGCTGTAGAGCATACATAAAGAATCTGAATGGCACCCAACAAACCTCCAGATTAAGGTGGTCTACTATATGGATAATTGAACCTCCGCCTTCACATGGTCTAATGAGATAGCCACTGGGAAGCATTTCAGCTCTTATAAACTGAGGAGCACCAGTATTTGGTCCAGACCCGGATAGAGATCTCTCACAGACCTTAATGCATTAATAACAAGGCATAAAAAAATATAATAGATTTAAATTGACAATTGCAACTAGCACAAGATGTTCATCAAATAATGTTAGTATCAAAATATACAGAACCAAGACATAAAACAATGTCACTGAAAGAACACAAGATTTAAACCTCAGTATGTACATACCACAACACTGCCATTGTCTAAAGTTGTAGAATATCGCAATGTCCAAAAATCCCTTGCAGGGGCCAAAGTAGTTGGAGCATATATCTGAAAAGAGTTGCTTCAGTAAAAGAGGAAAATACCACATAATAGCAGCTTGCTGAAAGATAGCTGGATGTTGATTGTATCTTACCTGCGAATGAACAAGTTCAATCGTTCCTCCACTTCCAGCAGGAAACATAGTAAATACTTCAAGGCTCCGGCAGTCCCGAAACCAAGATGGACGATCTTTTAGGATCTCTGCAATCTGGCAAAAGAGTGTAGGCATATTGATGATCAATTTCTGAACATGCTGCTTACACAATCATCAAATAACCCAAACTAACCTATGCTTGGCTGCAAAAGTACAAACAAATATCAATTAAGCAATTCAAAGAACACACCTTCGTAGGCTCTAGGCTAACTAGACCACAGGCACGGGCTGCCACTCCATTGCATCTATGTGAAATGGCAAAGATCCCAACCGAATCCGGACCAGGCTGCAACATACAGCAAATGGCTTAGGCTGCTACGCGAGGTCAATTTAACACCAAACTACGAGTAAATTGAACAGTAAAATAACAAGACATTAATATCAAATGTGGAACCTTCATTCCAGGCATTTGGACCCAATCAACAGCAGTTCCTGTCGCCTTTGAGAGGAACTCTGCCAAGGTCTCCTCCGCAATCGATAGGAGTCTGTCAACAAACACAAGAAACAGATATGTATCAAAAACAATGAAACATCATACTAATACAGAATTTGACTAGATGGTTTATGTGCTTATAAACATGATTACCCAGCAGGGTTGTTGGCGTCTCTAAGCTGAGGGGTGGTGGCCGCAGACTCACAGCTACCATCAGCGTTTGGAGGTGGTGGCTGTTGAAATTACAATTAAATTTATCAAATCCCATAGAAAGCCAGTAACTAATTATGAAAAGAAACAAGGAAAAAATAAATGTCAATTGCATTGGTTCGTGCAATATTATCTTTAGCAACACCTGGGCCTCCGTACTAATATTAACATTTAAAAATTTTAAAAAAATAAATTAATCATATGGTGTTTACAATAGCAGCAGTGTGGTGTAGAAGTAGAACAAAAACAGGAGTCCACCAGGAGCATTAAATACACAATAAATACGCTGACATTAATGGAAATCAAGTTAACATATTTAAGGAAATAAAAACAAGAAAAAAACCACCCATCACAGAAGAACGACAGGAAACCCAAAAGGACAACTAAAGCAGAGAAAGGGAAAAAAGAACCCTCAATTCCCACATCAATTAATGTTCAAACAATCAATTCAGATAATATAAATTTCACATCAGCAGATAAAATTTCCAAAGCCCAAATCTTATAAATTTTAGTTAGTTAGCTGATCTATACAATTACGGTACAAAATCTCACCAATTCAATTACCATAAAAAATAGGAAAAACTCAATTCCTTTTCTTTTTTTCTTTTTTTTTTTGGTTTCAGTCTCATAGAAGATTTGGAATTCAAGTATTCAATTCGACAACACAAGTTTGCCAATGTCAGCAGATAAACTGTCCCAAGCCTAAACCTTGAAAACTTTAATAATCACCTGATCTATACAATTACATAGTAACAAAACCCACCAGTCCAATTATCACAAACAAAACAAAAATAACAAAATTACACCATTTGCAACAACAAAAAGAAAAAAAAAATAAAAGAAGAGAAGAGAAACATACAGTATGAAGTTGTTGACGCATAAATCCATTTTCACAAACAAGTTGTGAAACCTGTTTCTGCAACCTATCATTCTCTTCCATCAACAACTTATTCATCGCAGATAATTTCCTATTCACAGTTTGAAGCCTTGATGATTCTTTCCTTTGCTTCTCTCTACACCTAAAACACCATAAACAAAACCCAAATTCAATAATAAACTCCATAAATTAAATCCCTCAAGAGAGAGAGAGTATAATTTACAATTGTATAGAATGAAATTTGTTACCTGCGGTTTTGGAACCAAACTTTGATCTGTTTAGGTTCGATATTAGATAAAATAGGGCATTCACGAATCAATTGTTGACGACGTAAAGAGCTTGGTTTAGGACACTCTGCGTAAACTCTCTCTAATGCTTCGACTTGTTCGGATGTGTATCGTACGTATTTTCCGGCGTCTGTGGGTCCCCCAACTCCACCTCCCGTTGTTATTGCCGTCATGTGGTTGTTACCACCGCCACTGCTTCCACTTCCACTGCTGCACTCTCTCACGTACTGATGCTGCTGATGATGCCCCATCACTATCGCCATTTTCAGATTTTCTCTCTCCTAACGGAAATTTATGAAATTTGTTGTAATAAAAAGAAGGAAATTCGAAATGGACTGAGTTTTGAGCTTTTTTTTTTTTTGGTGAGGTGAGGTGAATGTGATCTTTCTAAGTGAGTACAGAGAGAAACGAAGTGGTGAAATCGAAGAATTTCTCTATCGTTTCTCTCTCTTTTTGCTCAATTTGGAACTAGAACACACTGAGGAAACGGAAATTGAGCTTTTCTCACTGGTGATTTGGTGAAATTTTGGTGCAGAAAAACAACTTCGAAATTAATAGTTTGTGCTTTTTTTACCTTTTTTTTTTCGAAAGAGGCTATAAATTTGCGAATATGATCTGACTGAGCAGCAAAAAAGAGCAGTTCAAATCGAAGAAATTTCTCTCTCTCTCTCTCTCTCTCTCTGTTACTAAATTTCTCTCTCCGAAAAAACGGAAAAGAGAGCTAGTTTAAACACAGCTGGATTGTTGAAATTTGTTGCAGAAAAAGCCGAAATTGCGAAACGAACTGAAATTGTACTTTTATTTTGAGGTTGCTAAAAATGTAGAGAAACGGAAAAATCTGGTAAAAAAGAAGAAGTTGGATATCAGTGAACAGAGAAAGGGAGAGTTGAAATGGGAGAAAATTGAGTGACAAGAAGAGATTCAGGAATGTTCGAGGAAAGAGAAAGAAGAAGAAGAAAAGAATTGTGTGTAGAAGAGATTCGGTGTTGTTGTTCTTCTCTCTCTCTGCTTGAGAGAGGGAGATGAAGAGGCATTTAGAGAGAGAAAATCATCGGAAGAAAAACCCTAAGAAGAAGAACAGCCATGGCTAAAACTGAAGTTTTACTGAGAAGAAAATGAAATGAAATGGAGAAGAATGAAAAAGAAAAAGGCTTTTTGAGGAGAGAGAGAGAGAAATTAGAAAGAGGTCAAGTCAGTGGGGAGGGAACACTGCCAGTGAGTGGGTAGGAGAGGAGAGGGAAAAGGTGAAGAGAGAGAAACGCCTCTCTTGTTTCTTTTTTCACGAGTATTTATTTTATAATAATATAATAATATTAATATTGTTGTGAATAAAAATATGATTAAATTTATATAGTAGAGTATTTGTTTTTGGGGTAGGTTGGTTAATACTTCTAATATTTAGTACAGTCATAGATCATTTCATTGGCGAGTTTCGAAGAAACTCGGGGCCCTGCCTTTCCGTTTCCTCCATTTTCATTTCATACTCTTTTTTTTATAGGGTGTTACTAAATACCGCCCCCTTTTTACTAGCTACCGCCCCCCCAATTTCCAATTTTACCCTCACCCCTTTTCCTCACTCACTCTCACTCACTCTCACTCATCCCCTCTTCCTCACTCACTCTCACTCATCCTCTCTTCCTCACTCACTCTCACTCATCCTCACCACCACACCATCACACAGGCAACCACCACCACTCACGGCACAACCACCACCGGTAAATTTTTTTTTGCGCATTTTTTTTGCACAGTCGTCTGAAATTTTCGACTCACCCTTGGGTGAGTCGTCTGCTAGAGGCGACTCACCCTTGGGTAAGTCGGAAATTTCAGACGACTCACCCATGGGTGAGTCGAAAATTTCAGACGACTGTGCAAAAAAAAATTATTATTATTATTTATTATTATTATTATTATTATTTATTATTATTATTATTATTATTATTATTATTATTATTATTATTATTATTTATTGCTATTATTATTAATATTATTATTATTATTATTATTATTATTACTGATTATTGTTTAATTAATTAAAAATGTGAAATGGTAGAGGGGAGGAGCCGGTAAATCGGTGCCGAGCTAGTTCACATTTTTAATTAATTAAACAATAATCAGTAATAATAATAATAATAATATTAATAATAATAACAATAAATAATAATAATAATAATAATAACAATAAATAATAATAATAATAATAAATAATAATAATAATTTTTTTTTTTGCACAGTCGTCTGAAATTTTCGACTCACCCTTGGGTGAGTCGTCTGCTAGAGGCGACTCACCCTTGGGTAAGTCGGAAATTTCAGACGACTCACCCTTGGGTGAGTCGTCTGTAGTGCAAAAAAAATGCGCAAAAAAAAATTTACCGGTGGTGGTTGTGCCGTGAGTGGTGGTGGTTGCCGGTGTGATGGTGTGGTGGTGAGGATGAGTGAGAGTGAGTTTGGAAGAGAGGATGAGTGAGAGTGAGTGAGAGTGAGTGAGGAAAAGGGGGGAGGATAAAATTGGAAATTGGGGGGGCGGTAGCTAGTAAAAAGGGGCGGTATTTAGCAATTCACTTTTTATATGAATTATTTTCATTTCATACATACCAGAGCTGATTATGGACGGGACGGCCCGAAAAGCCCGGCCCTCCCAGCTCGTAATTTGGGCGGGTATGGACAAGGTTTTTGGAAAAAAATTATTTAATGGGTGAGTTTAGCACAGCCCGTTTAAATTAATGGGCGGACAAGGACAACACAAAATGGCCCGTGGGCGGGCCCGCCCGAAAAATTTTGTGAGCTTTTGTGTTTGCTTGTGTGTTGTTAAGACTTATTTTGTATGAGAAAATATCAAAATTATGTTTATTTGGAGTATTACACTTGATTTTGGGGTGAGGTTGCATATTAATAGTAAAATTATTTATCGCAAACAAAGACAAAACTCTTAAAATTTAGTTGGAAAATAATTTTTAAAAAATCTCATTAGCCCATGGGCAAGCCCGGCCCGCTAATAGGGCGGGTCATGGCAACAGTTTTGAGCCCTGATGGGCGGACAAGGGCAACAAATTTTGGGCCCGTTGGACAACTTTTTCATCAAAAGCCCGGCCTGTGTCCAGCCCGAGCCCGCAGATGATCACCTCTAATACATACACACCTGACGTGTCAGGCCTTGTTCTCGGTGGGATAGTTAGGGCATGTTTTTTTAGGTTGGAAACTCGATACTGGAAACTAGAATAAACTGGAGAAAACTAGAACTTTTAACTGAAAACTAGAGAAAACTGGAAAAGAAAACTGAAACTTACTGGAAAAAAAGGGAACTTTTACATTAATGAAATTTTTTTATCATTTGGAATAGAGTTTTACGATAATAATAATAATAATAATAATAATAATAATAATAATAATAATAATAATAATAATAATAATAATAATAATAATAATAATAATGTTGTTGTTGTTGTTGTTGTTGTTGTTGTTGTTGTTGTTGTTGTTGTGCTCAAACGGGTACATCAATATAGGACGAATGGAGTAGATAATAAAAATTGGTCATTTTTCAAAGGTGATTTAAATATATGTGCAATATATATTTATTATTAATTTTTAGATAAAACATACTTAATTACTATATTTATTATGTCAAAATATTAATTTAGGAAAAACTGGAAAAAACTGGAACAAAATGGAGCAAAAAGGAACAAGCTGGAATAAACTCGAGAAAACTTGAACTTTTAACTGAAAACTGGAAAAAACTGGAGAAAACTGAAACTTACTGGAATTCAGTATAGAAAAACATGCCCTTACTAGGCGGTTGTTGTTAGGGGTATTCATGACAGGTTAACCTGATCGAAATGTTGATTCGGTTCGATTATCCGATATTTTTGTTCAACAATTTCGTGAAACGTAACCGTAACCGAAAAACAGGTTAACCAACGTTAACCAATTTTTTGGTTCGGTTTTATGGTAAACTGAAAACCATTTCTTATATGATTTTTATAATATAATTTACTACTTTTAGACATATTTAAAAAAAAAAAAAAAAACTAAATTTAAGATTTAAATTCAATAAAACATAGTCAAAACAAAAAAGGTATATAGTAAGAATGAACTTTTCAGCTACCAAAGGTTATATACCAACTTTCTTTTTAAATATTGAATAAAGAAATACTAAAAAATGCTTTAAATATCATTTATTGGTTTTTCGGTTAATCGAAATTCTCAAAATTGGGAATCGAAATCGAACCGAGACACCGAAGAAATATTCGGTTCGGTTAACCTAATTGCTTTAAACCAAAAAAGTAGGTTTAGTTTACCGAATTTTCGGTGCGGTTTTACGGTTAAGTTTTTCGGTTATGGTTTTTTTGGACACCTCTAGTTGTTGTACATAGACACCTGAGTCCTGACCCAAAAATTGATTCAAACCCGACCTGCTTCAGACACGACCCGAAAAGTTTCAATCTTATAATGACTCGACCTTATAATTACCCGAACTCGAAATCACCCGATCCAAGACCCGCAGATTGTGAGACAATAGTGTTTCTGACCCGTAATCCGAACTGAATGTGACCAGCTAAAGAATCGACATTACTTATCAGATGTTGGCCGTCTCGTTTAATGAACCGATCTGCTGATGACCCGAACCGAAGTGACCCAACTTGACGGACTCATTTGCCAGGTCTTTTTTTTTTGAGGGTGGTCTGCCATTGACGGTTTAGTTTGGTCCTTTGTGTACTCAATTTATTTGCGTCGTTGCCTAGTCAAGGACTCCACCCCCTCCCTAATCCCTATTGGCTAAAATGGGCTATTGCTAGTGCCTTGGGAGAGAGAGAGAGAGAGAAAAGATGTGTCCATGTCCTAAACCTATAGAGAATGGGCTACTCGAAATAGTAGGAAGTTTTGGTGGCGAAATTTATATTTTGAATGATGCTAGCTGCAGCCTCACTCTCATAAGTCGACATGTGTCAAATTTTACTTTTTTTTTGGGATATTTCACCGTGCGTCTCTGAAGTTTGTCAAAATGCACATAAGATACAACGAATTTTCCAAATGCATCATATACCCCTTAACTTTTGAATTCTTGCCCAATATAACCAAATGTAATTTATTTTGTTTCCTCTTTTCTTTCTACACACCTTTTATTTGATTTCATTTTTAAATTTTTTTTTTTTTGAATAATTCCTTTTTTTTTTTCAAATCTGAATACACTTTTTTTCTTTGAGTGAAAAATTCAGTACACTTACATCACTTGTCCCTTTTTTTTTTTTTTTTTTTTTAACAGAGTCAAATAGTAAATAATTTTTTGACGACCTTTAGCTTAATTTAAAATACCAATAATTATTCAAAAATGTTTGCTTGTCTCAAACTAAACCAAGCAAAACCAATCCAAACCGCCTAATATGTGACCCGACCAACATCCAAAATAATATGAAAAATTACGTGAAATCGAACCCACTCAATATAAGATTAAACCCGAAACCTATGAGTCAACTCAATTCACCTGAATGAGCTAATTTAGATTTTGGTTATATTTACGCTAAATACCCAAAACCCAGCAAAAAAATAATTTAATTAAAAGATAATTAAATAACAGATTTTAAGAAAGTAACTAAAATAAATTACATTTGGTTATATTTGGGCAAGAATTTAAAAGTTGAGGGGTATATGGTGCATTTGGAAAGTTCGTTGTATCTCATGTGCATTTTGACAAACTTCAAGGGCGCGCGGTGAAATATCCCTTTTTTTGGGGGGGGTTCACTATTCCCGTTTTAGAGTGTTTTTTGGGGGTTTTGGGGTTCATCCTTTCCATCTTAAGGTTTTCATTTTTGTTTTGGGGGTTTTGGGGTTCACCCTTTCCATCTTAGGGTTTTCTTTTTGGGTTTTTGGGGTTCACCTTTCCCATCTTAGGGTTTTCTTTTTGGGATTTTGGAGGTTTTTGGGTTCATTCTTCCCATCTTAGGGTTTTATTTTGAAAAATTACGACGGAATTAATGATGTAGTTGCCGGTAATAATAATTGATCAAATTTCAGTTAAGTAAACATGGGTATGGAGGAGAGAGTGTGAGTTTATTGTAGAAAGCCACAACTTTTGACCAAGTTGTACACATGTCAGCTTGTGAGGTGAGGATTGCAGCCTCAGGGGTGAGGCTGCAGCTAGCAGCCCTCTTATATTTTTTCTCGTCAAAAGGGATATATTGTTTGATGGGGACGAAATTTTATACTGGAGAAGGATACATCCACCCATCGGGTTGTTAACCCACATTTTTATTGTATCTATCTCTCTTCTCTATTTTCACAATATATTTCCTTCATTTTCAAAAGTAGTAATTAAAGCAGGAGAGAGGTTGACACAACATTCAAGTAGGTTGCTCACCCACTGGGTGGATAAAACATTTTCCTTTTATACTCGTACTCCACAATCAATTGTATTTTGTATTTTTTCCGTCTAATTTAATTATCCAACTTAAACAATGTGCCTCAATTATGTGTCACAAATTTCAAGGTGGACAATTAAATTAGAACATAGCGAGTATTTGCCTTGAAATGTTTTAGAAAAATATACTCGATATGAGTCAGTGTTTCACAACCGATTTAAATGGATTCAATTTCGCATCCTAAATTCAGGGTACATTATTGATAGGACACATTGAGAAAATCGTCTACACCAAATTCGGATCTAGGAACCAAAGCGAATACATCCGGTAAACTAATATGGATATTCATATTTGCACATTGCAATTTTACATTATAAATAATAACTATTTCAAGTTGAGATAAGTTATGATGGGTTTGGTTCCAAAAAATTGATAATAAATTCAGAATGTATTAGTTATGGTGTGTTCTTTTCCATTTTTCTGGTAATCAATTTAGTTTATTTTCATTCATTGACATAATTGTTGTCTCACATATTACTATCACATTCATATAAATTCAGTTCAATTTTATGGAAAAAAAAAACACTCACTTATTTGTGTTTGGATTTACAATATTGTGTGTTTGGATTGTAAGCTTTGTATGACTTGAACTAGATTCGATTTTCCGTTGTGTTTTTGGACCAAGATATGGGAAGCTTCTCCATGAGAACATTCCGTTGCAGCACATTTAAGCCGTGTTTGGTTGGATGTAAGATAGTATGGGAAGTACAAGTTCCATGTAAGTTGTTTAAAGTTCATTGTTTGGTTCATCAACTTTCTTGGAAGTGGAACTTCCCTATGTAAGGGTCTGTTCTCCCCAACTGAAAAACGTTTATATTTATTACTGAAAATTTATTTTTGTTGAACTTTGTTGAACTTCGTTGAACTTTGTTGAACTGTATTTAACTTTATTTAACTTTGTTGAAATTCGTTAAACTTTGTTTATTTTTGTTGAATCTTGTTGATTCAAGTGTTTTTTATAACTAGTTTGTATATTGGTTTGTTGAACTTTGTTTAACTTTATTTAACTTTATTGAAGTTTGATGAAGTTTGTTGAAATTTGTTGAAGTTTGCTGAAATAAACAGAAATAAGCTGGGGAGAACAGACCCTTTACTTCCCATGAAACATGGGAAGTTGCTTACCTGGGGGGGCTAGGTAAGTGGAACTTCCCATGCTTCCCCATCCAAATTACACATTTGCCCATAAAAAGCTTATACCTATGTAAATAAATGAGGATAACTATGTCATTTTGCATTTCTTCCAAGGAACTCCATTTTATCAACCAAACAATATGAATTTTAAGTTACCTATGTAACTTTAATTTCCATGGATTTACAACTTCCATGGGAAGTTTGATCACATGAACCAAACAAGGCCCTAATATCTTCAGCCTCGTCTTCAGCCTCTACATCCATCACAAGATTCTCATGTAAACATGTTTGTGGACTTTGTAGCATGAAAGGTTTGTCGCCCACCTTTATGAAATTTGAGCCAATTTACAATCACGTACTTTTTCTTACTATTGTCATCCTCCTCATATATTTTGTTAGTATAAAATTATTGGATAAGGATAAACTTTGTTTGATCAGAAATGGGGATGGGGTTAGTTCATTTCAAAAGAGCCACAAACATCCGCAGAAATACAATCCAACACATCAAAAGGACCCCCTTCTACCCATACCCTAGTATTAACAAAATCATACGGACTGAGATGAGTCATTACATGAGCGGCCTTGTTCGGATCTCGTCTTACATGACTCCAGACACATGAATTAAATTCCCTAACTAACAAAACTAAATCTTTAGCAACCATACCAGCATAAGAATTAGGAAAGACCTCCTTCTGCATCATTGAGACTAGTTGAAGGGAGTCACTTTCGATAATGATATCCCTCCCGGCCCATAACACTGAGCAGCCATTTGCAAACCAAAAAGAGCTCCTTTTGCTTCTGCAATCAAAGTATCCCATGCATCATAGGATTATTTGCAAGCTGATCTCACCAGCTCCCCTTCATGGTTACGCACCACCACGCCTAGCCCCGTCCCCTCATTACCCACATCCCCAGCATCAACATTCACCTTCAACACACCCATTGCAGGTGGCTGCCACAAACTGGAGCTCAAACAGTTCGTTATGTCTGGCTTCTCACGTGCGTCATGATAGGCCCTCAGATAGCCACGGGCCCCTGTTACCACGACTTCAGGCTCCTTGTCACACCCTCCATGGGTTGCTGAGTTGCGAATATTCCACGACGACCACGCTAACATAGCCACGTCCTCCAAATCTTCCCTGCTTAGTCGTTGCTCCAGCGCACCCCACCAGTCTAGCACTGAATGAAATCGACCTGTCTCCACCTCGTCTTCACGACCAACTATCTCCCACAGCCTCCTCGCTATAGGACACTCAACAATGGCATGTAATTCAGATTCCCTTTCAACTGGGCACCTTGGACAGGACATATCCCACGACTGCACTCGTTTATGGCCATTGGCTCTAGTAGCAAGAGCTCCTCGACATAGTCTCCAAGTGAAATGTCGAACCTTAGGTGGTACATCAAGGTCCCAAATGCGCCTCCATACCCGACTACCACCCGAGGCCGATGTCGAAGCACCATCGCATAATTGCTTTGCCCAACTTGCTACATGATACCCCGATCTCACTGAATAGAACCCATCTCTAGAATAGTGCCAAACTAGCCTATCCTCTTGTGGCGTCAATGACAAAGGAATTTTATAAAGGTGGGGAACTTGGATATGTCTTTTAGGCATGTACAAGTACACTTTCCTAAAAGTTTAGTTTTGACCCTCTAGGAAGCGACCGGGTTACACGAAACAACTTCCGAAATACAAAGAAGTCACAATGTACGTTGTTCGTCCCACAAACATATTCCACTAATGTCTTTGTGTTGTTAATTTGTCTTATTCAAGATGATAATATATCATCCAATATCTACGGTACACTATCTATTCCCTGCAAATAGCATGGTTTAACTATTCAAAAAGATATTCTTATCTTCTAATTAAACCAATAAATTTGTACCATCCAATGCAAGGAGATAATCTTCTCCTTGTCCAAGGAGAAAGTTCATTCTCCTTTTTTCTATCTCTCATCCATGTAACATATACATAGAGTAAACTAAGGGTTGTTATTGGTGGTTATTAGAGACAAGTGTCTCTCCCATAAACAAATCCACATAGTAACTAATGAAACATGGCAAGTCATGAGAGATACAACTCTCTTACTCTACAAATGTTCAAACATATTTTCAGTGGAATCTCGCTCCCATACGTACTTAGCCGATTTGTTAATATTAATTAAATACAAAAACTCCATCATATAATGCAGCCTCATACATGAGACATGATCTTGAGCAATTTTGTTATCCTTATCGCGTTTTATTATCCCCATTTTATCATGCATGATTCGGTCGCAAGTAAGTTCTTTTTATTACTAATTTAAACTTGCGTTATCAAATAAGAGTTTCTTTTCGTTAGCATTAATGCCTTGGTAATCATTAATTATGAGTACGTTTTTTAGGGTTGAACTGAAGTGAATTCGACACCACTGAAGTGAATTCGACACCACTGAACTGAATGAACACAACTGAAGTGAACTGAACACCACTAAACTGAATTGAATCTCACTTTCTTTTGAGAAAAGATGTATGTTTCTAAATCAAACACTACTGAACTGAACTGAAAACATTGAACTGAGTTGAACTAAGCTGGACTAATCAGATAAACTTTAAAGAACACACCCTATATCTAAAATCGACAAGCTGTTAAAAAAAGGACCAAATGTTGTCCCGTAGATCAATAACATGAGTAATGACATTTGAACCTTTGAACTCAATACTCAAACTGAGTAAAACATTACCCGACTCTCTATTTGACATTACAACTGAGGAAAATTTTCATTTAGGTGCTTTAAGATTTCGTGTATTATTGTTTAGGTTATATGTGGTGAATAATTCCACTTAGGTGACACAAAGTTTTGTAAATAATTTCACATAGGTGACAGGTGATGATGGAGGTTAACTTCCGTTAACTTTTGTTGATGTGTGAAGGGCGGTTATCCTTGATGACCCCGATTAATATTGATTAACGTACTAAAATATGGTTTTAATTAATTTCATATTTTTTTACTACATTTCATTTACAAAACACCAGATTTCCGAAAACACAAATTATTTGCAAAAAATATTTAATCAGGTTATCAAGGATAATCGCCCTTCACACGTTAGCAAAAGTTAACGGAAGTTAGCCTCTGTCATCACCTGTCACTAGACCTGTCAATTGGGTCGGGCGGGTCGGGTTCGGGTCATGTCGGGTTAAGGTCACTAGCGGGACGGGTCATTTCGGGTTCGGGTTGAGAAATGCTCGACCCTGACCTTGTGTTGTCGGGTTCGGGTCGACCCACCGGGTCGAGTGACCCAATAAAAAAAATTCTTCGTTAATTATACAGGCAATTTATGCTTTCAAATGGTATATTTGCCAATTTATACTCTAATTTATGACTTGTATTAACTACATACGTAAAATTTTTCAAGTTTTGGTATGTAAATACGACTATATGATATTCATTATATTTTTTTATTTAATTATCTGATAAGTTGTTCTTTATATTTTCGTCCATTTTAGCATAGTTAAGAGCAAAATTTCTTATTTTGAGAGAACAAATAGGCAGAGAAAAAGTTAATGAAACAAAAATAAATGTTTTATTTATTTTTTAGGATATTTAGACGAACTTTTTGTTTATAATTACAAATTATTCTATTTTTCGGGTCAAACGGGTCGACCCACTAACGGGTCGGGTTTGACCCAAAAAACACGAGTTAATCGGGTTCAGATCAAATCGGGTTTCGGGTCCGAAAATCAATGTCAGGACCCTGAAAAAACGGGTCGGGTCGGGAATTGACAGGTCTATCTGTCACCTATGTGAAATTATTTACAAAACCTCGTGTCACCTAAATGAAATTATCCAAACCAAATATAACCAAAAAAATAATACGCGAAACCTCAGAGCACCTGAATGAAATTGTTCCTACAATTTTCAACCATGGCAATTTGGTGCTTTATATTATGGTTGTTCCTATTTTGAATGATTGATAATTGCTCATGATCAATAATTAATTACTAGGAAAAACATTTTTTGAGACTTTATTGACAGAATGGCATTTTCGTATACTTTTGGCATGCGTTAAAAGTAGCT